>OY787663.1:8040231-10743368 GCA_963678985.1 Spisula subtruncata
CTTTCTCTCTCTCTCTCTCTCTCTCTCTCTCTCTCTCTCTCTCTCTCTCTCTGCAATGGTCCTTTCCCGAATCCGGAACAACATTTGTCCTACTTGTTGCATAATACTATTATAATGCATTCTTTATCGGCATAAATATTTCCATGCTTTCTATTCAATTGTAACATTGTTGCAGTCTAAAAAGTCCTTTTTAGAAATCAGTATGCAAATAAACGCAATGCTTTGCTTTTCTATTCTATAATCGATCATTGCAGAGTGTGCTTATGTACTTTGGATGATTATGTAATATGTCAGGCTTACAATGTTGATAGAAAAATGTGTTTCCCAAATAGATGTTTAGATATTTTTTTTTATTTATTCCGTCAATGGTCACCATTGAGAATATCATAAAATGTATAGTTATAGCATAAAGCAAACTTCGAGCACACTGCGGTAATTCCTTCGTTGTCATTGACAATGTATTAAAGGTAGAAGTAATGTAATTTATTGCAAATAAAAACGTATATTAAGATGGTCTGACATTCTGTGATCCATGATTAAAGCAGCTAATTGTAGAAATATGAGACAAGATCTAATAAAGTTTACGCTGAATCCTGTAAAATATGTTAAATTTATAGTTTTTGCGTGGCATTTACGTAACTACAAAATCCTATTGCAAAAACATCCGTACATCTCATTTGTATAACACATATTACTGGGGTGATACATCAACTGTTAATGAAACTTTGTTGAGAGGTTTCGTGAGAAAGAAAATAATGTAATTAAATCTCTCGGAAAACAGCATGTGTATTGTCTCAATGCCATAATGGGTCCATCTCGAAATATGACTTTCAACAATGAGTAAAGGTCAGAAGTACATAGTAACATCACTATTCGTGACATAGCAGACAAATTACTAAATCAAGAAAAACAACATTACACTAAATGCACAACAGACACAGTAATACTCTTATGGTACCCTTGTTGGATTTCGCAGTTTTGGCATGGTATTTTGGGTCATCCGTGATCATTTGTTAGGGTCAAGTTATAGTAATGCCTTGTCTGGGCCCATGAGGTCACGGTTATTGTATTTCGTGATGAAAGTTGTTTTGACAGGTGATACTTGAGCATTTCATTTTCTCATAGTTTATGTGTGTGCATTGCGTCGTGTATTTGTGTGGTGTGATGTTTTTTTTTCTTTTCTGTGCTCAACTGGTTGAGATAAGTGCTGCATTCCCTGTCCGATTTGCCATATCTTGTTGCATGATCGTATATGTCTACGGAATATCGGTACATGGGTGCATTTGCTTCACACTTGGTTAAACGAGATGAATACAAAAAACTCGATACATTCTTGCCTCAAGTCATAACACGAAATAAAGACTTTTAATAATAACAGAAGAAAATGTTACTATATCCATATGAGCCTCACACTATAACATCCAGCAATCAACAAGTGAAATGTTGATGCTGGGCATCAGAGATGCCGCTAGTTCTTTTTAAGTAAATCTTTTTATTTAGTAAAAGGTATTGGTAGAAACTTGTAAACAAACTAAAATTCGGCGTGATGTGTGATGCACAGGGAAGTTATTCTCATGTGTTGAGTGTACGCTGCAAAAACTTAAGATTGCTGAAAATGGGTATTTTTCACTAATTCAAGGGCAATAACTCTGGTTGTACTAAATTGAAAGGGGAGTGAAACCCCAGGTGCACTAGAGTACATGCTGTCAAACATTTCTATAAAGGTTTCATGATCCTAGGTCAAATACTTTTTGAGTAGCATGTGAAACAAGTCAAAAATGGCTATTTTACACCATTTCAATGGCTAATAACTCTGGATGTACTAAACTGAAAGGGGAGTGAAACCCCAGGTGTAGAGAAAACATCCTGACCATTTCTGTGAAGGTTTCATGACTCTATGTCGTGTACTTTGAGTACCGTGCGACATAAGGAAAGCGGCCAATTTTTTCTGTTTCAAGGGCCATAACTCCGTCAAAATTGGTTGAATCATAAAACCCTGATAATATGCACCAGGTCACATGATGACAATCATTCTCTGAAAGTTTGGTTGAAATCTATGAAGAAATGTAGGAGGAGTTGTGCACAGAAGAAATTGTTAAGGCCCGCCGACATTCAGCAATCTAATAACCAGAGTTTTCCTTTGGAAATCCTGGTTAAAAACTTGAAGGCAGTGAAACACCAGGAAAGAATAGAAAACATGAAAACATTCTATTTTCTATTGAAATATTTATTCAAATGAACATAACATGTTTTAGAAATATGAGCACCATTATAATATTGATTAATGCTTCACAGATGGCATTTAGCATGTTTCATAAAATAACAAAGTGTATTCCAATAACGTGGTATAGCCTGACAACGTGAAACTGACACTAAAGGACATTGTTATTTCGTGGTTTGTGAGCTTGATAAGTAAATTTATTGCGAATTAATACGTTCAACATAGTTTAAAATATGCATAGAACTAGTTCCATTTGGCAGGAGTATAGGAGCGCATATGAATATTTTGTAAATAAGAAGTGTCAGTTCAATGTTGGCAAGCTATATTTACCCGTTTAAATTTTGGCAAAACAAACTATTCTGACATACATAAATAAAGAAACATAGAGATTAAAAAAACACTTGCATTTATCAAATTTAGATTAAGACAAAACCTAAGAACTGGAAAAAATCGAAAATCATAACTAAAAAATATCTGACAGACATGAAAGTATTTGACATGTTCCATAAAAGTTCGAAAGGAAAATCGCCGCTCCGCGCAAATAGTTTTTTTTTACTTTTTAATAGCCCCTGCTAAGACCCGCAAATTGCAACATATGTAGCCGTTATATAAACACCCGTTCCGAACTGATTTGGACTTTAGTACCTACCGAACAACATTGCCCTGGTAGTCATTCAATTTTAAGGTATGAGATAAACTGTTTTTATAAAAGTCGAATAAAAAAAATTATAAGCCGGAAATAAATGAGTGTATAATCATTTTACATACATCTTGTGATAATAATATTAAAAATATTTTTATATAAAATTTTGCTATAATATTTATCATCCTATTTTACCCCTGACGGGCGAGTCCAACAGCGTTATAACCAATCAAATCTTGTATCCTCCTGGGACATCTGGTTGCACCCTTTCATACTCGATGCCGCCTCCTGGCGGCATCGAATAAGCTGTGACAGTTATCATGCAACATTCTGATGCTACAGATGTTGCGTGCGCTAATAGTGTTACAGTAACTAATTAAATAAAATTCGTCTTACACATTTTATATTTCCTGTGTTCTTAAATAATTTACTGCGCGATAAAGCAGAAATTCATGTACGAGGATTGTTCATTTAATACCCGGACGGTCGCCGTAGCGCTTGATTGGCACATAAGTTTAAGTTTATTTTATTTTATATAACGCCTATTTTTATACATAAATATATAATCAAATGGCGTTCAATATAATGAAACATTTATAAAAAATCACACGTATAAAGGTATTGAAATAACCACTTCTGACAATTATAAATTGAAATAAAGCATGGTCATAAAATACAATTCATTTGACAGAATTAAATAATCATAATAAAATATTTAAAAAGAAGCAATCTAAAAAGCATATTATCACAGTAATTAACAAGTAAAATACATCAATGTTCCATATGTATGTAATGCTTAAAACTAATCATAAAACTCTCTAAAAAGTGAGCTTTCAGCTTTTTCTTGAACATTGCAATGGACTCAAATTTTCTAATTTGTAAAAATGTTCCACAATTTATTTGGACAAATTGTACCAAAGCTTCTATCGCTAAAAGTTTTATATTTGTTGAAAGGAATAGCATAACAATGGCACATACGGTTGTAGTAAACTTTCGTTTCAAAAGACTTAGTCACCAACTTGATTATTTGACAAAATATGAAATAATTTTATCTAACCGAACACAAACTATAGTACTATAGTAACCCCACAAACGACTACCCAGCCCAAGCCAATTTTGTAGTGGTATGTAGAGTATGTATTAGGTGGTATTGTCGCATAATTTAAGCAGAAAACACGAGACAACAGTATATATGCAAATAGGCCGTGTAATATAACATTTAATATCAATTCTGTATTACCCTTTGTGTTATAAAGACAAGGAGTATGCTTCTGTGAATATCGCAATAAACTCCGATTAGTGAAGAAAAAATGGGTAATGGAACAAGTGTATGAGAATATTGGCCGTACACCTGTAAAACCCAAGACTCTCTTTTAGAAAAACCCTTTAGACAATAATTGTACATGCAAACCGTTGTTTATATATGAAATAAACAGTTCCACGATGACATAGCATCACCATGTGATGATCAAAGGCCGGGCAAATCTAAAGTCATCAACAGAAAATGTCGTAGATTCATGATATGTTTGGCGGCAGACACTAATAGAATTATTATTACTGTATAAATTGCAGATACAAGCGATTTTATCGTAGATATTCCATATTACATCACTACTGAACAGCTTAACATGGCCAACATAATAATATTAATAATAACGACTTTATTTTAAGAGGCAACACAGTTGGGCTAGCCCAGTCTTCCCTGTGAGCCTCTAACTTCTTGACCCCTAAATAACGACCAAAAAGATGCAAAAGGTAGCGTGTTAGATGCGAAAATGCCGCAACGTCGCCCGTACTTATCTTAAGTGCAGTTACCAATAATAATTACCTCCCTTTATAGTTTATTACGCTCGAAGTTCAAATCAGCAGTGTGCTTGTGGAATGAGTAAACATGGAGTCTCGCTTGGTATATTCAATTTATGGATACGGATCTCTGGTTTGGTTTTCTATAAGAGGTTACCAGCTTACCAACAGTATTCTGTAGATCTATAAGATTAGTGAGATGTAAATGTTCATGCCTGTTTGAGAATTTTTAAACTGTTTATTGTTCTTTTCACCAGAAAATTAGAGAAAACGCAATCAGTAAACCTATCAGTTTAGAAAGTTTGGCATGAGGCTATCTTAAATACGTTTAAGAAAGTATGTTAAGCGTTCGGCATAGTTTATTTTTGGAATATTTCGCATGAAAGCAACAATTAATCTAAATAAACATTACCATTTAGTTATTTGCGAAAGAACAAGTTGTTCCTTGAGTGTAATAGCATAAAAACTGGTAACCATGTTTACGCGTACCGTATTTAACTGGAAAACGACAACCGTTAAATACCACACATACATCATGGTCGAACTCCGCTACAAAAATGTAAGTATGTTAAGAACGTTAAAATTGTTTAAATATAACATGAAGCCATTGTGTGGCAGGAATTATAATATGAAATCGTTTCTGCAGCAACAGAAATAGCAACAACTCATTAATCATGTGTCTTGGACAACATCTGTAAATAATGTATATAATTCGTCAAACAATGGTGTAGTAAAACACGCTAACAATATTATTATATTTTATATTACGTTGAACATCATGACTTATAGAAATAAAGTAATATTTCGAAACCAATCCTGCACTGAAACGCACAACACATGTATTTATGAACAACATGATGCAGCTAGTTGCATCATTAGGAATGTCGTGTCGCTTATCACACAATACCCGTGATATATCATTCTTTTCAATATGACTGAAGCCCAAAATATCTTTTAAAGCGTTTCCATTATCATCACTATAGTAATTATGGACCAAGTGTATATTGCGTTATCGCAACAATAAGACTGTTCATCTTAGCAATCACTGAAATGACTCACAATATCGCACTGAGGCTAATGTATAATGTTTTAAATGCAATTACCATTATAAAAGTTTTACACAACAAATAGTTGTTTACCGCCATTACCGCCCTCGTGTATTGTGTTGGTTGAAATGACATATGATCATTAAATGCTAAGCGAACTGCTACGTACGTGGCATAAATGATAAGATAATTAAACAGTAGCATATCAGAACAGAGATAACGTTTCTTTGGTGTTACACACTTCTGAAAAAGTTGATAACAGTATTTGCATTTAACATTTCATGCATTGTAACATTTGTTTTTCTAACGTGTCAATTCCATCTCGGAAAACAAATGAAAAATGTACTTTCTGATATTATCTATGGAATGCTTATGGACAAACAATGTTTCGGGAATTGATTGATCGTAATAAGACAAAACATGCAGCTATCAAGCATTGAGTATTTTGTTCTATTTCTGCAACGACAAAGAAGGTTAAACAGGGTGTCCAAAAAGAAAGTATAAGTTTCAGTGTAAGGTGGAACCTGTAAAAACAACACAAGAATAATCAGGTAAGTTTCTCATACAATGTTTATACCCCTATCAAAATTTCGTCAAATTCAATTTCTTAAAACGTTAATGTTGTCCAACGTAGTCTTGAATGTAATCTAAATTACATTGAGAAATTGCCCAGACTACGATTACATGTACAACAGTTGTGCAAATTGTCGATAGTAATATCTCAAACAACAAGGCACTTGTCTTAGATCTAATAAATTCTGTCTGTCAAATTATAAATTCAATTTTCGATAACTAACTTTAAAGATAATCACATTTTTTATAATACAGTACGGAAAAAGATAATTCCAAGGTATCTGTGGTACTAGAGTATGTTTTATATGGTGTTGATGGTTATATTTGGCTGCTTTATAAGAATATAGTTCTGTCTGATTTCCGCATACTCTTTTATATATTTTCTTAGGTGCGTTGGTTATATGTTAACTTATGATTGTAGATTGAAGACACTCAGATAAACATAATCTTAATAATACAATCGCGTGGTGCAAGTTTATAACGAATGAAACAAGTGTTTCGATCTTATAATGTAATATCATAAATTGAAAGGTTTTGGACTAGAGGTAAGGTGCGGTCTTCTGGATCGCGAGGTCCCAGACTCAACCCCATCTGAAGTTGCTAACACACTCGTATTTACTCGTATGTAATCGTACCTACTCGTATTTTAAAATTGATAATAACATTTGCCAAGAAGCAGATTCCGAATAATAAATGTTCTCGTCGCCGCCAGGAAAGTTGTATAACATACTTTACGATAACCCGTCTGGATGGGAATACTGTATGTAAAAATAAATACTAGTATGATACTTATCGTATAGTTATAAGATACATCTACTACATCGCTGTCTTCTATTCATTATTATTTGGCACGTCCACAAACTTCGGTTTTATCCAAGGCCAAGAAATAGTAATCCTAACATAGTGACCTTTGTCTGTCATTTATACGCTAGGTACTCCTACTTTATGCGCTAGGTACTGTAATTTGTTATAGCGTAAAACGATCAACTTAAATTCGTAGACATAAGTTATGGATTTAATGAAATGCCAGCTTTTCAATGAATAGTTGTTGTTGCACAATGTTAGTCTGTCATTTACAATGCATAGGATAAATTATAAGCTATTAAGTGTGTTAATGTATTAAGCCCCAGACAACCGAATTGTCATAACAGAAGGATGCAAGACGGTATGTTGAAAATCGCCATTGCCATGCCTTGCTTGATAACTCATAGATCACAACGCCTGGACATAAATGAATATTTCCATGATATTATATTAGATTAAAATAGCAGTACTGCTAGTTTCCAGGAACACTTTGTATGACAAAGTGCACAATGTAACTTTACGATATTATGAAATCAGATTTGGATAGGCTCTAAAATGAGAAAAATACATAAGTATCTATAACTTCAATTTTAAGGAATGTGTCCATGTAATACATTGTTCTATAGCTTAGATTGTTTTTCATGGACAATGTTAAAATGATTACTTAGATATTATGGTAACCTACTTCTAAAAAACACATATATTGAGGAATAAGGGGGACATACTCAAGTTATTTTCTAAAACAGATTTTTACCATGTATATACAAAACAATGTACATATTATGAACTTAAAGCACAAATCTAAATTTTTCATTTTTTTAGAATGCTGTATTAATAATTTATCAAATAAAATGTGCTGTATTACGGAAACATTTACGAGAATAAAGAATGACATCAAATAACAAAACGCTGTGCAGAAATGGTTACTCAAAAGCCCGTCTCTCTGAAATGTCATACTCCATGGTCGGCGAAATAACTTGTTCTCACATTTGCCACACTTATAGATTCAATTTCATATTAATCATGGAAATGTAAACTTCTCTGTCCGATTTCCTCATAATTGTGTTGTGTGTGGGCATTGCTTTGTGTTATAAAAACAGTTACCAATTTTTAGGGCTCTTTTCAGCTGTTAGGCCACTCAAGCACCCTTTGACATTTAAACTTCCCCTGGTGATTGTGCCACAAATGGAAACCTACACTCGTATCTCCCTGGGGAGACTATTTCTCTCCTTTGGGTGTGGCAGCCAACATGCGGCGCCCAGGAATAGACACTGCCCTCACAGGTACCATTTAACACCATGGTGGAGTTGAGTATGTGGGTCATGCTCAGAAAAGTTAACCAGTGGTCCAGAGGGGGATCGAACCCGGGACCACTCGATCCCGAAGCGCATGTCCTACATCTAGGCCACCGCTCCCCACATTTTGTATTGTAACTGTTAATGTGCTCGGTAGGTTACATTGAGTGCTACCGTCTCTGGCCGATTTCCTCATATCTTCTATCATACTTATTTAGTAATGAGGCTAGCCAGCATAAGAACGACCCAGAAAACAGAGACACTATCCCTGTCTGAATAACTAGGTCTTTTTGAACTCAATTTCATGCTATTATGATGTACTGTATATATTTACTATTCATCTGTCACTAATTTAAAAGATGTATTTACTATTTCCATGTCTAAATCATAGAATGTTCGTTCCAGTCAGACATGTTATTCATTCAACAATAATCACTTGATGCCATTGAGACTTTATGATAAATACCATACCAACTACGGGGTAAATAAATTGTTATGTTGTTTATTCTATCGCATCAAATCATTAATTCATTTTCGGTAAATTTTAATGCTAGTAATGTGTATGTACGCGAGTAAATTATCCAGTAAACTATTCATTTGGGAACTCGTTAGACGGGATTCTGAGGCATCGGTACCTTAAGCATCTCGTTTCATGGAACATAATCATCATTTGAAGACAAAAAATCGTATCAATTTATACTTATTACTGTCCCAGAAAATCATTTCCTTAGTTAAGATCATTTCGGAAAGCACTTTAACGCATTCAATTCCTAGAAGAATCATTCCAATAGACGACGATAACAACAAAGACTCAGATGCAAAACAGAATCGTACACTAACTGTATTAGTGAACAAGGGTGTATGGTGCGACAGAGGATGGCGTACGTCCTTAAATCGCAGTAGTATAGATTATATGGATTATTTTCAAGTGTAAAACACCGAATATGCATTTTTTAAAGTTCGCCTTGTTCGCAAAATACAGGAACATGCTATTGTTTTACAGATAACATTTTTGTGACTTGTTGCTCAGATGAAAAAATAATTTACTGCTAGTACCATAACTTTATAAGTAAATAGTATTACAAATGTAATTAATATTATAAGATAGTATTCATCGTACGTTGTTATTAATGTTGGGACAACAAGCTACATGTACACATAACTGACGTTTTCTATGCACAACCGGCAAAGTCAATAGAACGCTGTATCATGACTGAAACGCCATCATGAGTTTTTTTTTATATTAAGTGCACTAATGCCATATTCTTTAAAGGGTCCCCATTTGGAACAATATATAAATAACGATTATATAAAATTGATATAGGAGTTAATAGTGTTAAGAATTTAAGTCAATTCTCATACTAGTTTTTTTATAAAGTTTATTTAAAGATTTCAGGCCATTGGCCCATGAATCACATATAATTTAAATACAAGCAATAATTACAAACAATTACAAACATGTTACAAGTAACATAGTATGTCAGAATATAATATTATGTTCAAAGTACAAACAGTATCGTATTGTACGGGGTTATAAATACAGTTTTAAACAAATAATAAATTTTGATTGCGTTGATATAATTTCCTGTCCATAAGTTTTGTTATTATTGATCAAAATAACTTTTTTTCTGAATTGACTTAGCACAATACATTTTGTACATCATTTAAAAAATCAAATGGCTTTTTAGAATGCGTTCTTTTGCCATTATATGACATTTACGAACATAATTGTTTCAGTTTATCATCAAAGAAAATCTTCCATTCACATTGAATGCATTTGAATGATTTTACTCGATAAAAGTTGAACAAAAATAATCCAAATCTTCCATTCATCTTCATGACTTAAAAATAACTGAACGGAATCGAACGAATTATGTATACATAGAACCAAATGGCACTGTGAGTCATACTATTTTATCCGAACGTCAGTTATTCAAAACATTTTAGTTAAAGTGCATTAGAGGAACAACAAACCATGACAAACGTATTTTTACTTTTGTAGGGGAATGTGAGATGAACAGTAAAAATACATTCCGATAATACATTACGTCTTTGGTAATCATATTTCATGGTTTTATTGAACTGTAGGAATGTTTTAAATATTTATAATACTATCGATGGAAAGTAAAAATTAATGTAAAAATAAATGTTTTACAATGTATATAGATATATGTACTGACTCTGAAAACGTTTGGTAAAATTACACACTAGTTGTGATGCGGAACAATCTTCTTCAAGCTTTGTAGATCACGAGGACATACCGAAATACTCGACATTGTTGACATGTTTTGTTTTTCGCGATACCACAAACGATTCACATGATTGATCAACATGGGTAAGCTACGTGATTGATCAACATGTCTAAATAGTAGGACACAAACTAAAGCCACGTGATTGATCAACAAGTGTAAGCCACGTCACCAACATGTGCTCCAAATTTAATATCAGAACAATAAATATTATGAATATTGATGCTATATAGATCCTCTCATTTCATGCCATCGGTTTTTTGTGCTTACATACCATCTATGACCAATCTATCTAGAATTTCTGTTGTTTCCGTGATAAAGCACATGTTCAAACAGGAACACGATTAAAACAGACTTTTTCACTACTTACATGTTATGTTTTGTACACTTGGATAGTTTCGCGTACAAACACAATTATAACCACATGTCTCATTTCAGTAGTCATGTTAATGTATATCAATCCTGATCCTAAAAAATGATGATACAATTCAACAAATAATACATGGAAGGAGGCACTCGTTATAAACTACCGAACTAGAAATGCGCTACATAAAATGAGTAATGTCTCCAAGCAGATAGCTCATGGAATTATTCCTTCAACCTTAAGTATTTATTTTTGGAAATTCATTTAGTTTTCCGCATCCATTGTAGATGTTTTGCCCTACCACTCTGTCATGTCCAATTAACCTCGTCATTTAGTTAGGTCATGTGTTGGCAGTGTTCCGTGTATTTGTGTTATATGTATGTTACGTTGTTTATGTTTTCTGTGCTCGGCTGGTAAAAATAAGTGCTGCATTCCCTGTCCGATTTCCTAATTTCTTTCAGATGCTGGTGCTTTATGTCCAAGGCCTTTATTCTGTATGGAGACAATAATCATTTCATGTCCGCTTTAAATTATGTTTGTCGTTATATCAATTAATCATTCTTATTTTCCTTGCTGTTTATTGTTGAGTGCTGTCATTCCTGTCAGATTTGCCATTTTAATTTATAATCGTTCAAATGTAACCTTTACAAATGGCAAAGGTCATACTTTATAGCTTTGAATATCATTTTAAGTTTCCTAGTATGCATGCAACACCATAATATCCGATACTTTTAAATCATTTGCAATGGTGAGGAAATTTAAAAGTCCATGTAAAGAATCTGAGTTATAATTGCGACAATGCCATTCTGAAAATTAATTTTAAAAATATGTTGAGTGTGTTTGGAAAAAGTCCAATTTTAACATATGTTTTTCTCATGATCGTTTGCACTTGGTTAAGTTAATATTATAAAGGCATTGGTCAAACAGTTAACTTACGCTTGGTTCCTTTTATCACAGATTCGGAATAGACAAAACATCTGTGCACGAGTTGTGTTGAAGACAGTTTGCATTTATAATGATAGTATATGGTGCAACATATAAGCAAATGAATTTATTGCATGTCGACAAATCTAATATGAAATATGTGGGAAGCAATCTTAAAATAAACTATTTGTGTGTCAGGTGTGTTGAGAATGTACAAATGAGAAAATATGCTGTTGAGAAAATTTAGTGCAATTGCACGTCTCGAAGATTGTCACATCGTTATGCAATTTAATCGTATAGTTTTTGTTGAGGAAGCAATCGTTTACAATGTTTGCAAAACAGTTATTTATATCAAGCACATGAGCTCACACATTTCTAAATAAACTCCCTCTATCAGGTATTTATCTCTTTTAAAGTATTTTCAATATAGTCTTAAAATGTGATAAGTACAAAACAAACATAAAAAACTAACACAAAGCGTTATATTTCACAAAAAATGGTACCAACATAGATGTGTCCAACTGATCTATGGTAGACGATAACGAAAATTATAAATAGATAATATTTTGTAAGTGACAATAAGAAATCATTTTGAACCGAAGGGCTCTGTTACATGTGAATACACTTTGTATGGTTTGCATTTATTTAGTACAGACAAAATTGCAAATTTCTTCACTAGAGATACTTATATTATGGTTGGCCGCTGTTAACACATCTAAGTTGCGGTCCAACGCATCGATACTCTACAATGATATGCCGTATTGATATCTACATGGTGTTGCAAGAATTTAGAAATCTTTGAATTATTTTATGTTAACATAATCAAAGAAATTTCATATCTCCTAATTTTAGGTACAGTATACATTGTCAAAAAATAATATTTTATTTGACTGAAAATGTTTTCATTTAGATGTGATTAAAACAACGAAAGTTGACTTCAAGTCTGGCTGTTGCGCACAACCCTGACTGTGGTGTCACTGGTATGTTGGTTTACAGTATGTATGCAAAGACTCTGTAGGACATTAAAGAGTGTTTTGTCCACTAGACCATATCGAAGAAAACCCTATCCGCATGATAGATGCCACCGTTTCATCTCATCCTTACGATAGGGTTTCACAATGCTTGTTTCTAAATAATACTTCGCAACAGGGTTATTTGGGGTCAAAAACATGGTCACCAAGTCGAATGAAAATACTATTGTTATCGCTCTTTATTTCAGATGTTACCTACTTTTTATTAAAACGTTTCACAACGTACATCTCTGTACACTCTTTTCAACTTTACTTCTTGGGTCATCTGGGGTCGAAACAAGGTCACCAGATCTAAATATTTACAGCCTAATGTCATTTTTATGAAACCATGCCACAATGTGCCTCTCTGTGCAATGGTTTTCTTACCAAACAACACTGCCTCTCCCGAATCCGGAACAACATTTGTCCTACTTGTTATGTAGTAATATTATATTGCATTGTTTATCGCCGTATATGTATATTACCATAATATCAATTCAATTGTAACATTTTTATTTTTAAAACATCCTTCTATTCTACATTCTATTCTACAATCGATCATTGCAGAGTGTGATTATAAACTTAGGATAATAATGTTGACGCCAGGCTTACAATTGTGATGAAAACATGAGTTTCATACATGTAAATCCATGTTTAGAGAGTTTTATATTTATCAATTGTGTGTTCTCTATATCATAGAATAACTTCTTATGTTCTTTATAAATCAACCATTACCATTGAAAATATAAAATATTGTATACTAGTAGTTAGAGCATAAAGCTAACTTCAAGCATGCTACTTTCAGCCTTAACTCCTTTGTACTTTCATCCTTGACACTTTATTATAGATAAAAGTAATGCAATTTATTGCAAATAAAAACGTATATTAAGATGGTCTGACATTTTGTGATCCACGATTAAAGCAACTAAATTCAAGAAATATGAGACAAGATCTAACAAAAAAATTACGCTGAATCCTGTAAAATATGTTTAATTTATATTTTTTGTGTGGCAATTACGGAACTACAAATTCTCATTGCAAAAACATCCGTACATCTCATTTGTATAACACATATTACTGGGGTGATACATCAACTGTTAATGAAACTTTGTTGAGAGGTTTCGTGAGAAAGAAATAATGTAATTAAATCTTTCGGAAAATAGCATGCGTATTGTCTAAATGCCTTAATGGGTTCATCTCGAAATATGACTTTCAACAATGAGTAAAGGTCAGAAGTACATAGTAACCTCACTTTTCGTGACATAGCAGACAAATTACTAAATCAAGAAAAACAACATAACACTAAATGCACAACAGACACAGAATAACTCTAATGGTACCCTTGTTGGATTTCGCAGTTTTGGGCATGGTATTTTGGGTCATCCTGGTCATCGTGATCATTTGTTAGGGTCAAGTTATAGGAATGCCTCGTCTGAGCCCATGAGGTCAATATTATTGCATTTCGTGATGAAAGTTGTTTTGACAGGTGATACTTGAGTATTTCATTTTCTCATAGTTTATGTGTGTGCATTGCGTCGTGTATTTGTGTTGTGTGATGTTTTTTTCTTTTCTGTGCTCAACTGGTTGAGATAAGTGCTGCATTCCTTGTCCGATTTGCCATATCTTGTTGCATGATCGTATATGTCTACGGAATATCGGGTGCATTTGCATCACACTTGGTTAAACGAGATGAATACAAAAAACTCGATACTTTCTTGCCTCAAGTCATAACACGAAATAGAGGCTTTTAATAATAACACAAGGAAAGGTTACTATATCCATATGAGCCTCACACTATAACATCCAGCAATCAATAAGCTGTGACAGTTATCATGCAACATTCTGATGCTACAGATGTTGCGTGCGCTAATAGTGTTATAGTAACTAATTAAATAAAATTCGTCTTTCACATTTTATATTGCCCGTGTTCTTAAATTATTTACTGCACAATAAAGCAGAAATGCATGTACGAGGATTGTTCATTTAATACCCGGACGGTCGCCGTAGCGCTTGATTGGCACATAAGTTTAAGTTTATTTTATTTTATATAACGCCTATTTTTATACATAAATATATAACCAAATGGCGTTCAATATAATGTAACATTTATAAAAATCACACGTATAAAGGTATTGAAATAACCACTACTGACATTTATCAATTGAAATAAAGCATGGTCATAAAATACAATTCATTTGACAGAATTAAATAATAATAATAAAATATTTAAAAAGAAGCAATCTAAAAAGCATATTATCACAGTAATAAACGAGTAACATACATTAGAGTTCCATATGTATGTAATGCTTAAAACTAACCATAAAGATCTCTAAAAAAGTGAGCTTTCAGCTTTTTCTTGAACATTGCAATGGACTCAGATTTTCTAATTTGTAAAAATGTTTCACAATTTTGGACAAATTGTACCAAAGCTTCTATCGTTAAAAGTCTTATATTTGTTGAAAGGAATAGCATTACAATGGCACATACGATTGTAGTAAACTTTCGTTTCAAAAGACTTAGTCACCAACTTGATTATTTGATAAAATTTGAAATAATTTTATCTAACCGAACACAAACTTTGGTTACTAATGTAACCCCACAAACGACTACCCGGCCCAATCCAATTTTGTAGTGGTATGTAGAGTATGTATTAGGTGGTATTGTCGCATAATTTAAGCAGAAAATTCGAGACAACAATATTTTTGCAAGTAAGCCGTGTAATATAACATTTGATATCAATTCCGTATTACCCTTTGTATTATAAAGACAAGGAGTATGCTTCTGTGAATATCGCAATAAACTCCGATTAGTTTAGGTAAAGAACCACTAAATGCCTCCGTGGACCAAGTGGTGATACACTCAAGTAGTCCTTAAAAAAACCTTGGTTTGCCTGTAAATAGAGATATTTCTTGACAAATGTGGAGTTGAATGATGCAATTGAGTTTAAATGGTTGGTAAATATGCATGTGGTGTAGTAAAACTGTAATATTTGTATTATTCCACTATTTTGTTCTTGATACTAAAGTGAAAGTAGACTAGGGTAAAACCCAGAACTCAAAAACGGATAGACCGTGTTTGAAGGACAAACCCTTTCTTAGAAGATACATGACCCCCCTTTTTTATTGCATTATTTTGAAGCTTAAATGCCTCTCTTTACAATGATATATGTGGTCCAGGTGGCCATAGACTAAAAAAAGTTGAAAAATGGGGCCTACTATGGCCAATTTACATTAGGCTATAGAGCAAATCTATTTGGTAGTTTCAAACCTTTAGAGAAAATGGGTAATGGAACAAGTGTATGAAAATATTGGCCGTACACATGTTAAACCTAAGACTCTCTTTTAGAAAAACCCTTTAGACAATTATTGTAAATGCAGACCTCTGTTTATATATGAAATAAATAGTTCCGCGATGACATAGCATCACCATGTGATGATCAAAGGCCGGGCAAATCTAAAGTCATCAACAGAAAATGTCGTAGATTCATGACATGTTTGGCGGCAGACACTAATAGAATTATTATTACTGTATAAATTGCAGATACAAGCGATTATAGATATTCCATATTACATCACTACTGAACAGCTTAACATGGCCAACAGACGTGTTCGGGCAACTTCTTGACTTCTAAGTAACGACCAAAAAGATGCAAAAGGTTGCGTGTTAGATGCGAAAATGCCGCAACGTCGCCCGTACTTATCTTCAGTGCAGTTACTATTCATAATTACCTCCCTTTATAGTTTATTATACTCGAAGTTCAAATTCAGCAATGTGCTTGTGGAATGAGTAAACAAAGAGTCTTGCTTGATATATTCACTTTATGGATACGGATCTCGTGCTTGGTTTTCTATAAGAGGTTACCAGCTTACCAACAGTATTCTTTTTTTGTGATTTAACTTTTATTTCCAATATACATAAAGTTACAATATATGAACATACATATTTAACATATAGTTTTTCAAACTGCAAATGATATGTCTACAAAGTAAATATAAATGTACATATAAAATGACTGCATATATACTTAGCAACTTTTCTAAGTCCACACTAAGTCCACACAACCGTACAAGTAGCCTATTGAAATTTTGCTATGATGGGCGTGTGTTAAAGGTGTGCAGAAATGTACAAAAAAATCGTATTGGATTAAAATGTTTTGAGTGGACACGCTCAAAACAATAAGACCGAAAGAAAGTAAAAGTCGCAAAGATATATTTTGATATAATGAATGACCACCATGTAGTATGATGTTTCTCTTGACAGTCAAGGACCTCAGTGGGAAGCATTGCTGAACAAAGAGACTCATTCAATTTTACCGTCTGGACGCAAAGTTGTCATGCGACGTCGGAGTAGAGCGTTTTTACGTCATAACGTCAAAATAAATGCTAAACGTTCTCGCAATCATTATTATGCGACAAGCAAACGATACGTTTACCTTGAATTAAACACTCATAGACGTGTTTATACATTAAATATAAATCAAACGTGGATGTTCAGGTAATTATTTCTGATTGTCGACACAAAATGCTACCATGTACCGTACTGACGTCATTTCATATTTTTTCTGACACCATTCCACGAACAACTGTGAAATGTAAACAAAATTTCTAAACTGTTTTTCATACGTGGTTAGTCATTGGGCATAATTTGAAGGCATTTTGAACATACCACAGGAATATGTAAACACATGGCGTCAAAAAAGCATGAAACGGACGTCAATCTCGTGACGAACAAACCAGGTGACATTGTGACATTTCGAGACGCGGATTATAATGTCTTTGTTGTACAAACTTCACATAAGAAATCTTATTACTTCACTGCATATAATAAAAAAGTTATAAATAAATGAAAATGAGGACTTAGAAAAGTTGTTAAGTATAATACGGGATTATTATGTGTGGGGAAATTTTGAAGAAAATAAAACAGAATTACGAGGGCTTAGAATAAAAAATAAAAATAAATAAAAATTGATAAAAAAAATTACAAAAAGGTCCACTTCTCAATGTGCTTATCAACTTTATTCTTTGCAATAGCTATCATTTCTTCCAATCTTTTTCTTTCGGGTATTAAATTTTTGAAATATAAAATGTGCGGTGTTTCTTTTGAATTCTTGCATTTGAAAATAAAATATTTAGCTAAAAGTAAAAGGAAGTTAATGGTTGTGCTTTCATTTTTATTTGAAGAGTAGTAGTTGCAAAAAGAGATAACTTCGAAACTTAATTTGACTTTTGTATTACATATCTGGTCAATAAACAGCCCAACGTCTCTCCAAAACATTTGAATATTTTGACATTCCCAGAACATGTGTGGAATCGAGTCATTATACATAGAGCAGAAATCACAAAGGCTTGATGTTGTCAAACAACATTTATGAAGGAATGAATTATCTGGTAATATTCTCAAAAGATATTTAAATTGAAATGCTCTTAGTTTTGTGTCAATTGTTAATCTAAAAGAACATTGAAAGATACGATTCCATTGGATGTGTGAACTGTTAAAAGTATTCTCCCATTTTATCAATGCTTTATTTAAAGTGGTTGGCTTATTTTTTTAATAAGACTTTGTAAACCATCTGACTAACTTTTTGGTCTGTGTCTATGACTGAAATATGGTATGTAGGTTGTGTGTATGATATTGGTTCTTGTTTCAATTTCGTTTTTATGTCATCTGGTATACATCTTATAAGTGATTGATAGTTAAGACATTCTGTATCGGTTAAATCATATAGCCATTTAATTTGATCGAATTTGTAAATGCTCTTAGTTCTAAAGTCAATTATATGTTCTAAAAATAAGACGCCTTTATCATACCATTTTTTGTAAAAGAGAAGCTCCTTGTTTGTTTTTTTAATTTTTGAATTCATCCACAGTATTTCTTTTGATAGTTGTTTAGGGTTTGTGTTGTAATTCATGCTAAACCAACCACTTAGTACGTGCTTAAGGAATTGTGATTTTATGCCTAAGCATTCCGTATCGTTGGGATCAATGTTACATTTAAATATTAATTCTTCGCCATATTTTTTAAGGTCCGATTTGTAAATTTTACTTAGTTTAGAGTCCCTATTTAGTATACGTTTAACCCAACTTGCCTTTAGTGCCTTGTTTAGTGACCATATATCAGTCATTTTTAATCCTCCATCTTTATAATCTTGAATAATTTGTTTTCGTTGTATTTTATCTGGTTTTGCATTCCACAAAAAGCTAAACATCGTTGTTTCAATTTCTTTTAGAATCTCATTTGAGGGAATTTCTAGAACAGTGAGTGGGTATATTAATTTTGGAACAGCAAATGTTTTTAGGACCGCTATTTTGCCTATCATCGTCATATTTCTTTTACTCCAGGATTTCAAACATTGATTAAAAGCATCGATCTTAGGATTGATATTGTTATTGAGCATATTTTGTTTGCTATTGCTGAATGTTATTCCTAATGCTGTGGCTGAGTTTGACGTCCAGTTGAATTGTTTTTCCTTACAAAATGTTTTGTTTCGGTGCCTTAATGACCCTATGCGCAGTACATTGCATTTATTAGTATTTAGTTGCAGTCCTGATATTTTTGCAAATGCTTCCAGTGTTTTGATTAGGCTTTCAAACGAGTATTTCGAACCGTCAAGTGGAAAACTAGCATCGTCCGCAAATAGAGATTGTTTTATTTCGATTTCGTTTATTGTAATTCCTTTGATATCGGCATTGTTATTAATCATTATAGACATAATTTCGATACAAATAATAAATAGGTATGGGGATAATGGACATCCTTGCCTAACTCCTTTTTCTATGTTAAAAAATCTCGACATATATCCATTATTAGTGACACTCGCGTTAGCTTCATTGTACCAACAGTATTCTGTAGACCTATAAAGATTAGTGAGATGTAAATGGTCATGCCTGTTTGAGAATTTTTAAACTGTTTATTGTTCTTTTCGCCAGAAAATAGAGGAAACGCAATCAGTAAACCTATCAGTTTAGAAAGTTTGGCATGAGGCTATCCTGAATACATTTACGAAAGTATGTTAAGCGTTCGGCATAGTTAATTTTTGGAATATTTCGCATGAAAGCAACAATAAATCTAAATAAACATTACCATTTAGTTATTTGCGAAAGAACAAGTTGTTACTTGATTGTAATAGCATAAAAAACTGGTAACCATGTTTACGCGTACCGTATTTAACTGGAAAACGACAACTGTTAAATACCACACATACATCATGGTCGAACTCCGTTACAAAAATGAAAGTATGTTAAGAACGGTATATTTGTTTAAACATTACATGAAGCCATTGTGTGGCAGGACTTATAATATGAAATCGTTTCTGCAGCAACAGAACCAGCAACAACTCATTTATCATGTGTCTTGGACAACATCTTTAAATCATGTATAAAGTTCGTCAAACAATGTTGTAGTTAAAACGCGCTTACAATATTATCTTTTATATATAATTGAACGTCATAACATATAGAAATAAAGAAATATTTGGAAACCAATGTTATTCTGAAACGTACAGCATTAATTTTTATTAATAAAAAACATCCTGCAGTAAGTCACATCCTTAGGAATGTCGTGTCGCTTATCACACAATAACCGTGATATATCACTCTTTTCAATATGGCGGGAGCCCAAACTATCTTTTGAAGCGTTACCATTATCATCACTATAGTGTAAATGGCCCAAGTATGTTGCGTTATCGTTATCAATATGACTCAACCTAATATATAATGTTTTAAATGCAATTACCATTGTCGAATTTTTACACTACACATAATTGTTTCCCGCCATTACCGCCCCCGTGTATTGTGTTGGTTGAAATGACATATGATCATCAAATGATAAGCATATTGCTATGTGCGTTGCAGAAAAGATAAGACAATTATGCAGTAGCATATCAGAACAGAGATAGCGTTTCTTTGATGTTACAAACTTCTGATAAACTTGATACATTTTTATAACATTATTTGCATTTAACATTTCATGCATTTTCACATTTGTTTTTCTAAGGTGTCAATTCCATCTCGGAAAACAAATGAAAAATGTACGTTCCGATGTTATCTATGGAATGCTCATGGACAAACAATGTTTCGGGGATTTGATTAATCATAACAAGACAAAACATGCAACAGTCAAACATTGAGTATTTTGTTTTATTGCTCCTACGGCAAAGAAGGTTGTATAGGGTGTCCAAAAAGAAAGTAAACAGTTTCAGTGTACAGTGGAACCTGTAAAATTCACACAACGCGAGAATAACCAGGTTAGTTTCTCATACAATGTTAATAACCTTATCACAATTTCGTCAAATTCAATTTCTTAAAACATTAACGTGGTCCAACGTAGTCTTGAACGTTATCTAAATTACATTAAGAAATTGCTCAGACTGTGATTGCATGTACAACAGTTGTGTAAATTGTCGATAGTAATATCTCATACAACAAGGCACTTGTCTTAGATCTAATAAATTCTGTCTGACAAGTTATTAATTCAATTTAAGATGGCGCACTTTTAAGATAATCACAGTTTTTATAATATAGTACGGCAAAACGATAATTTATAGGAGTATAGGTCTGTCTGATTTCCGCATACTTTTTTACATATTTTCTTAGGTGCGTTGGTTGTATGTTAACTTATGATTGTAGATTGATGACACTGAGATAAACATAATCTTAATTATACAATCACATGGTAAAAGTTTATAACTTAATTATAATGCTTATAATGTAATACCATAAATCGAAAGGGTGTGGCCTAGAGGTAGGATACGGTCTTCTGGATCGCGAGGTCCCAGGCTCAACACCATCAGAAGTTGCTAACACACTCGTATGTACTAGTATGTAATCGTATGTACTCGTTTATTAAAAGCAGGGATTCAAAAGATCCTGATTAAAAGTAATAATCACATTTGCCAAGAAGCAGATTCCGAATAATAAATGTTTTCGTCGCCTCCAGGAAAGTTGTATACATGTAACGAACTTTACAATAACCCGCCGTCTGGATGGGAATACATTTTGTAAAAATAAATACTAGTATGATACTTATCGTATAGTAACAAGACGCATGTACTACATCACTGTCTTCTATTCATTATTATTCGACACGTCCACAAACTTCGGTTTTATCCAAGACACCTCAAAAAAATGGTTACGCTAACATAGTCACCTTTGTTATAGTTATTTATGCGCTAGGTACTCCTACGGTAAATGTATACCTGTACTTTGTTATAGCGTAAAACGATCAATTTAAATTCGTAGACATAAGTTATCGATTAAATGAAATACCAGCTTTTCAATGAATAGTTTTTGTTGCACAATGTTAGTCTGTCATTTACAATGCATCTGAGGAATTTTAAGTTGTTAAGTGTGTTAATGCATTTAGCCCCAGACAACCGCTTTGTCATAGCAGAAGGATGCAAGACGGTATGTTGAAAATCGCCATTGTCATGCATTACTTATTAACTCATAAATCACAACTCCTGGATATAAATGAATATTTCCATGACACTATATTAGATTAAAATAGCAATACTGCTAGTTTCTATGAACATTTACGATATACATTTGTAATATGAAATCAGGGTTGAAAAGGCTCTAAAATGATCACAATACATAAGTATCTATAACTTCAATTTTAAGTAATGTGTCCATGTAATACATTGTACTATAGCTTAGGTTGTTTTTCATGGACAATGTTATAATGATTTACTTAGATACTTTGGTAACCGACTTCTAAAAACACATATATTGAGAAATAAGGGGAACAAACCCATTTTTTCTCTAAAACAGATATTTATGATGTCTATACAAAACAATACATATTTTAAATTTAAAACACAAAATTTAATCTAAATTTTGATTTTATCTTAAGAATGTTGTATTGATAATCTATCCAATAAAATGTTTTGGATTACGGAAACATTTATGACAATAAAGAATTACATCAAATAAAAAAATGCTGTGCACAAATGGTTACAAAAACCCCGTCTGAAATGTCATAGTACATGGTCGGCGAAATAACTTATTCTCACATTTGCCACACTTACAGATTCGATTTCATATTAATTATGGAAATGTAAGCTTCCCTGTCCGATTTCCCCATAATTGTTTTGTGTATGGGCATCGCTCAGTGTTTTGTTGTTTCGTAACTGTTCATGTGCTCGGTAGGTTAAATGAAGTGCTGCCTTCGCTGGCCGATTTCCTCATATCGTTTTTACATACTTATTTAGTAATGTGGCGAACCTGCACAAGAACAACCCGGAAAACAGAGACACTATCCCTGTCCGATAAACTAGGTCTTTTTGAACTCTTTTTCAAGTTATTATGATGTACTGTATATATTTACTTGTCATCTGTCACTAATTTAAAAGATGTATTTACTATTTCCATGTCTAAATCATAGAATGTTCGTTCCAGCCAGACATACTATTCATTTAACAATAATCACATAATGCCATTTAGACTCTATGGTAAAATTAATACCAACTACGCAGTAAATAAATTGTTAAGTTGTTTATTCAATCGCATTAAATCATCCGTTCATTTATGGTCGTAATGTGTATGTACGCGAGTAAATTATCCAGTAACATATTCATTTGGGAATTCGTTAGACGGGATTCTTAGGCATCGGTACCTTAAGCTTCTCGTTTCATGGAACATAATCATCATTTGAAGCCATAAAGTCGTATCAATTTATACTTATTACAGTCCCAGAAAATCGGTTTTCTTTGTTAAGATCATTTCCGGAAAGCACTTTAACGCATTCAATTTCTAGGAGAATCATTCCAATACACGGCGATATCAACAAAGAATCAGATGCAGAACAGAATCGTATCAGTGAACAACGGTGTAAGGTGGGACAGAGAATGGCGGACGTAAATCGCAGTAGTATAGATTATATGTATTATTTTCAAGTGTAAAGCACCGAATATGCATTTTTTAAAATTCGCTGTATTCGCAAGATAACTTGAGGGACATGCTCTTGTTTTACAGATAACTTTTCTCTGACTTGTTGATTAGATGAAAAAATAATTTATTGCTAAAACCATAACTTTATCAGTAAATAATACTACAAATGTAATTAATCTTATAAGATATTATTCATCATACGTTTTCATTAATTTTGGGACAACAAGCTACATGTACTCATAACTGACGTATTCTATACATAAACGGCAAGGTCAATAGACGCCCAATCATCACTGAAACGCCATCATGAGTTTGTTTTAACTCACTTGATATAAAGTGCACTAATCTAATATTTTTAAAGGGTCCCCATTTGGAATACTACATAATTATGCTATTGTAAATGAGTATATAAAATGTATGGAGGATTTTATTACTGTTTAGTTTTACATAAGTATATGTTGTAAGAGTTTTAATCAATTCTCATACAGTTTTGAACAAATATTTATTAATATATAATTAACTTTATCAAAATAACTTTTTTCTGAATTGACTTTGCACAATGCACTTTGTACATCATTCAAAATATCAAATGGCATTAGAATGCGTTTATTTTTGCCTCTATGTGACATTCACGAATATAATCGTTTCAGTTTATCATCAAAGAACATCTGTCATTCGCATTGCATGCATTTCAAAGATTATACGCGAAAGAAGTTGAGCAAAAATAATCCAAATCTTCCATTCGTCATCATGATTTAAAATAACTGAACGGAATTAAAAGAATTATGTATGCATGATGCTTACTCCAAATGGCACATTGAGTCATTCTATCATATCCAAACGTCAGTTATTCAGTATGATCCTAAAAAATGATGATACAATTCAACAAATAGTACATGAAAGGAGACACTCGGTATAAACTACCGAACTAGAAATGTGCTATCTAACATGAGTATTGTCTCCAAACAGATAGCTCATGGAATTGTTCCTTCTACTTTTAGTAATTATTTTTGGAAAATCATTCAGTTTGCCGCATTGACTGTAGATGTTTTGCCCTACCACTCTGTCATGTCCAATTAACCCCGTAATTTAGTAAGGTATGTGTTGGCATTGTTTCCGTGTATTTGTGTTATATGTATGTTACGTTGTTTATGTTTTCTGTGCTCGGCTGGTTAAGATGAGTGCTGCATTCCCTGTCTGATTTCCTAATTTATTTCAGTTACTGGTGCTTTATGTCCGTGGCCTTTATTCTGTACAGAGACAATATTCATTTCATGGTCACTTTTAATTATGTTTGTCCTTGTATCAATTAATCATTCCTATTTTCCTTGCTGGTTTTGTGTGGAGTGATTTCATTCCTGTCAGATTTGCCATTTTAATTTATGATCGTTCAAATGTCAAAGGGAACCTTTACAAATGGCAAAGGTCATACTTTCTAGCTTTGAAAATCATTTTTTGTTTCTTAGTATGCATGCAACACCATAATGTCAGATACTTTTAAATCATTTGCTATGTTGAGGAAATTCAAAAGTCTGTCTAAAGAATCTGCGTCATAATTGTTATTCTGAAAATTAATTTTAAAATATATTTCATGCGTTTAGAAGAAGTCTAATGCCATTTTGATATGTGTTTTTCTCACGATCGTTTGCGCTTTGTTAAGTTAATATTATAAAGGCATTGGTCAAACAGTTAACTTACTGCTTGGTTCCTTTGATCACAGATGATTCGGAATAGACCAGATATCTGAAAACGAGTTGTTTTGAAGACATTTTGCATTGATAATGATGGTATATGGTGCAACATATTAGCAAATGAATTTATTGCATTGAGACAAATCTAATATGAAATACAAATGTATGTGGGAAGTAATCTGAAAATAAACAATTGTGTGTCAGGTGTTTTGAGATCGTACAAATGTGAAAATATGCTGTTCAGAAAATTAAGTTCAATGGAACGCCCTGACGATTGTCACCTCATTTTGCAATTTAATTCGTATAGTTTTGTTCGAAGAAGCAATCGTTTAGAATGTTTGCTAGACGGTTACTTATATCAAGCACATGAGCTCACGCATTTCTAAACATACTCCCTGTATCAGGTATTTATCTCTTTTAAAGTATTCTCAATATAGTCTTAAAATATGATAAGTACAAAATAAACATAAAAAACAATTGACACAAAGTGTTAAATATTACAAAAACGGTACCAACATAAGATGTGTCCATCCGATACATAGTAGATAATAACGAAACTATAATTGGATAATATTTTGTAAGAGCCAATAAGAAATCATTTTGAACCGGAAGAGGTCTGTTACATGTGAATATGATTTGCATTTATTTAGTACCGACAACATTGCAAATTTTCTTCCCTAGAAATACTTATATTATGGTGGTTGCTGTTAACACATCAAAGTTGCGGTCCAACGTATCAATACTTTACAATGATATGCCGTATTGGTATGTACATGGTATTGCCGGAATTTAATAATCTTTGAATGATTTAAGTCTCTTAATTTATGTTAACATTATCAAAGAACTTTAATCGCTTAATTTAAGGTACAGTATACATTGTCAGAATATAACATTTTATTTGACTGAAATTGTTTTAATCTAGATGTGATTAACGATGTCATTCTTACGATGGGGTTTCACAATGTTTGTTTCTAAATAAAAGTTCGCAATAGGGTTATTAGGGGTCAAAAACTAGGTCGCCTGGTCGAATGAAAATAATATTGTTATCGCTCTTCATTCTAGATTTTACCTAATATTTATTAAAACGTTTCACAACGTACATCCATGTACACTCTTTTTCCAACTTTACTTCTTGTGTCATCTCGGGCCGAAACTAGGTCACCAGATCCAAAAACTTACAGCCGAAGGTCATTTGTTTATGAGTAAAGGTCAGAAGTACATAGTAACCTCACTATTCGTGACATAGCAGACAAATTACTAAATCAAGAAAAACAACAGAACACTAAATGCACAACAGACACAGTTATACTCTTATGATACCCTTGTTGTATTTCGCAGTTTTGGGCATGTTATTTTGGGCCATCCGTGATCATTTGTTATGGTCAAGTTATAGTAATGCCTTGACTGGGCCCATGAGGTCACGGTTATTGCATTTCGTGATGAAAGTTGTTTTGACAGGTGATACTTGAGCATTTCATTTTCTCATAGTTTATGTGTGTTCATTGCGTCGTGTATTTGTGTTGTGTGATGTTTTTTTCTTTTCTGTGCTCAACTGGCTGAGATAAGTGCTGCATTCCCTGTCCGATTTGCCATATCTTGTTGCATGATCGTATATGTCTACGGAATATCGGTACATGGGTGCATTTGCTTCACACTTGGTAAAACGAGATGAATATAAAAAACTCGATACTTTTTCTTGCCTCAAGTCATAACACGAAATTAAGACTTTTAATAATAACAGAAGTAAATGTTACTATATCCATATGAGCCTCACACTATAACATCCAGCAATCAATAAGCTGTGACAGTTATCATGCAACATTCTGATGCTACAGATGTTGCGTGCGCTAATAGTGTTACAGTAACTTATTAAATAAAATTCGTCTTACACATTTTATATTGCCTGTGTTCTTAAATTATTTACTGCGCGATAAAGCATAAATGCATAAATATATAAACGAATGGCGTTCAATATAATGTAACATTTATAAAAATCACACGTATAAAGGTATTGAAATAACCACTACTGACAATTATAAATTGAAATAAAGCATGGTCATAAAACAAAATTCATTTTACAGAATTAAATAATAATAATAAAATATTTAAAAAGAAGCAATCTAAAAAGCATATTATCACAGTAATAAACGAGTAACATACATCAGAGTTCCATATGTATGTAATGCTTAAAACTAATCATAAAAATCTCTAAAAAAGTGAGCTTTTAGCTTTTTCTTGAACATTGCAATGGACTCAGATTTTCTAATTTGTAAAAATGTTCCAAAATTTTGGACAAATTGTACCAAAGCTTCTATCGCTAAAAGTTTTATATTTGTTGAAAGGAATAGCATAACAATGGCACATACGATTGTAGTAAACTTTCGTTTCAAAAGACTTAGTCACCAACTTGATTATTTGACAAAATATGAAATAATTTTATCTAACCGAACACAAACTTTGGTTACTATAGTAACCCCACAAACGACTACCCGGCCCAAGCCAATTTTGTAGTGATATGTAGAGTATGTATTAGGTAGTATTGTCGCATAATTTAAGCAGAAAACACGAGACAACAATATGTATGCAAGTAGGCCGTGTAATGTAACATTTGATATCAATTCCGTATTACCCTTTGTGTTATAAAGACAAGGAGTATGCTTCTGTGAATATTGCGATAAACTCCGATTAGTTTAGAGAAAATGGGTAATGGAACAAGTGTATGAAAATATTGGCCGTACACCTATAAAACCTAAGATTCTCTTTTAGAAAAACCATTTAGACAATTATTGTAAATGCAGACCGTTGTTTATATATGAGATAAACAGTTCCATGATGACATAGCATCACCATGTAATGATCAAAGGCCGGGCAAATCTAAAGACGTCAACAGAAAATGTCGTAGATTCATGACATGTTCGGCGACAGACACTAATAGAATTATTATTACTGTATAAATTGCAGATACAAGCGATTTTATCGTAGATATTCCATATTACATCACTACTGAACAGCTTAACACGGCCAACATACGTGTTCGGGCAACTTCTTGACTCCTAAATAACGACCAAAAAGATGCAAAAGGTAGCGTGTTAGATGCGAAAATGACACAACGTCGCCCGTACTTATCTTCAGTGCAGTTACCATTCATAATTACCTCCCTTTAATGTTTATTATGCTCGAAGTTCAAATTCAGCAGTGTGCTTGTGGAATGAGTAAACATGGAGTCTCGCTTGATATATTCCCTTTATGGATACGGATCTCGTGCTTGGTTTTCTATAAGAGGTTACCAGCTTACCAACAGTATTATGTAGACCTATAAAGATTAGTGAGATTTAAATGTTCATGCCTGTTTGAGAATTTTTAAACTGTTTATTATTCTTTTCACCACAAAATTAGATGATGCTCCATCAATATACCTATCAGGTTAGAAATTTTGGCATGCAGCTATCCAAATTACGTTAAAACTTTACGAAAGTATGTTAAGCGTTTGGCATAGTTTATTTGTGAATATTTTGTATGAAAGCAACAATTAATCTAAATAAACATTATAGTCCCGTATGTCGTAACGTTTTATCTGAAATATTTTTTTCAAGCTCAAGACTTATATATTTGGATAGAAGAGAGTCTGTGGATTTCATAAAACCATTTCTTGATTGTTGGCAACTTCGCGTTTTTTTAATATTTACCGTTGTTTCTGGTGTTTTTGTTAAAAATCGCGACCCAGCGTTATTGATAAATCGTCATTTTTGGAATGGATAATAATTAGAAATCAAACATATACCTATGTACTTTTATAGTCAGTAACTTAAACTTCACAAAAAAGTTATAGAGGTATCTGTGATTTTTTTCTGTTATTCAATACAGGCCTGTATTTTACGTAGCCAGTCATTTTCTACACATTTGACCATCAATCAGTTAGTGCTAACAAAACATGCATTATGAATTGCGGTCAATTTTCATATATTTTGATACATTATTATATTTTCAACATATAAAACGTTTTTTTTTGGGTGGATATATTCATGTAAATGGTATTGATAGGGTACTTTAACACTGCATACATAATGCTAAAATTGGTTATAAACGGACAAAACACACACGTCAACTATACATTATACTGTCTGAAAAGATTTGCAAGACACCTGTAATCTTTTATTTAGTTGCTATTTGTTTTGTGGAAAAACTTTTGTCTTTTGCAGTAAAATTCATTCCGTATGTCTTCATTATGTTGTAATTTACGTTACATAAGCGTATCCATAGATGAGAACTTTATTGTGTTGCATGCTTATTTTAATATACACACATTTATTTAAAAAGGGATATGTGTTTGATATTTCAACAAACTGCAAATAATATTTATTCAATTTTCAAAGTAACATTCTTGAAGAGCGTATAAGAAACACCATTCATAATAAGAAAACGTCACACATTCTCACAATTTGTGTCGAAATGGTATAATCGTAAAAAAGCTGACATTCAGATTCATCATAAACGTCCATAGGGCACGAAAGTCTATCCCCTGTGTGAACATGTTTCAGTTATTGGCACATCATAAAGCCTACCATTTTTATGCCGTTTTAACCTCTGTTTTCACCAGTGTAATTTACGTTACGATAGTATGTGTATCATACTTCTTAACATGAAGGACACATGCAAGAACTTCAATAATTGGGTTTTTTACATAAAAACTACATATGTTCTCATATTAACTCTGCAAAAAGATGAACTTGTCAATATGCTAGTACTCATGATACCAGTATGTATATTATTACATGCACGTTTGTTTACCCTCTATTTTACATACATATATCTATCTCATCTCATATTATATGTGAATTTGAAGTACAAAAGTACAAACGTGACTATTTAATGTTATATTCACTAATCTGGCCTGGAACCAAATGCACTACTTGATAATATAGAAAGTATTAAACATAACCTGGCAAAAAATAAATATGTCAGTACATGATTTGGTACTGAAGTTTTCATCACGTAAACTACAAAATAAACTAATATTTATCACATAAATCACAGTGTGGGAGTGTAATAAAGCCCATTACATAAAAACGATATTACACTGCTGAATAATTAATCATAACTATGCAAATGAGGGAAGCTAATCACTATTTTGATGTATTCATACGCGCCGTAAAAAAAATAAACAAATATGGCCGACCGTGATTTTATCGTCAGACCGATAGACAAGGCGAATCTGAAAATCAACGAGAATTTACAAAAACATTTCGATTCAAATATATTAAATAAACACAAACCTACATTTATTTATTGAACAAAGCATAGGCTAACACTTCATGCACAATTTTAATGCATTTTGAGATTCAAAATCGCATCTCTTTAAAATTCATCCATCTTATCCCGGATATTCGAAGTAGTGATGACGTCAAAACATAAACATGACGTCACAATGTACGTGACGTTTCCCGTTTTTAGTACGAGTATGTTCCCCTTACCTAACTAATTTCAAGACTGGATAGGGCCTACTAAAAAGGTCCGTGACGTTATTACCGTTCAAATATACCCGTCTCGGCTCATTTTCGTTTTCAACATTGAATTAAATGTAATTGAAATACAGTCACTGTGTCGCACTATATTTAGATGCTCATTTATTCTTAACCGCATTACTCACCTCAGTATTCTTCTCTCTTAAGGTGAAGCGGATCTACTATTTTTAGTTTTCTACATTTAAATGGCTTATTTTGTTTATGTGATAAAAAGAATTTTACATTCGTGTCTTTCCATATTAAATTTATAAAACTCGTTGGATAAAAGTAATAAAATACTCGACAGAGCCTCGTATTTTATCACTTTTATCCAACTCGTTTGATAAATTCAATATGAAAAGTCACTCATGTAAGATCCTATATATATGTATCGATACAATAATACAATGCTACAAGTTGTGTTAATGAGCAATGCTTACCTGAACTAACTTTTGGGTAAAAACGACCTAAATAAATACAATCAACGTATATATTGTTTCTAGCGACATATTTAGGAGAAGTATGAAATGTGGTCATGTAGAATACTTATTTACTATATGGAAAAACTTGCATTAACACTAAACTGGTACCAAACAGGTACACATTATAAATATCTATGAAATGTCTCAACACGATTTCTCTTTAATACATCTTTGAGAGCGGTGGATAGTTGGATACAAGCTTCGGTATCAAGATGTTTCACATGATATACTCCACCAAAGTGTATATTGGTACCTGCTACGACAGTGTATGTTCCTGGCCGTCGCAGATCGGAGTTAGCTTCATCACCCATAGGAGACAAAAGTCTCCACAGGGAGACGCAAATGCAGCCGTTCTGTAACATGTTAGGTCTATTTTACGTGACACTGTTTTGTGGATGTGATAGCTATGTCCACAGATAACTTCAATTAACTAAACTAGGTCGTTTAAAAATATTTCCTATTGATAATTGCACATATTGTACAACAACACACGCACAAGACATTAATAATTTCGTCTATTTCATGTCTGAATTATACCGAGTAATTCATGTTGTATTCTTATGTGGCGCCCACAAATCGTTTATCTATTACGGAATGATTATTGTTTATTCCTGATATCATTAATGACATCATCTGAACTATACTGTATGAAAAGTTACATCTTCTGATAGCGACAATAGATAAAAAAGAACATGCTACAAAGACTACAAAACGTTTAACGTGACTCTCTCTCTATATAGACTTTTTTTATTTTTGTTAAAATAGTGTTGACAACGATATAAAAAGAAACACATCTTATGCGGTCCATTTTGACGGATTTGGATTCTACAATTAATATGTACACGAAAATACTGCATAATAGGCATCAGGTCGAAATTTTATGGTACATATACCATGCATATTTTATTATTTGCTCGTCAGCAGGCATGATCAATCGTTGACATATGGAGCATACTTTATTTTTATTCTTGACAGAAATTGGTAAATTGTCAATCATTGAGATAATTATTATGTGGCATACTTTATATTCATTCCTGAAAGACATTGGTTTTAATCAATTATTATTCGATTTTTATGCAGATAATGGATGTCTACGGCTTTGTCAGTACGATCTCATCACTTGAGATATTTCAGAAATAATATAATATTATGATATGACTAAGCACAGGAGTTTTGTTTGTTGAATAAATGTTTAAAATTTGTTAATTGTTGTTGAAAAGTTAAGGACTTGTATTTTACGTTACCGTATAAACATATTCTATTTTAAAGCTCTAGACAATGCTTATCATTTTAAGCAGTAAGACGAGGGTTATTTTCAGCAGTTCAACTGTTGCCTTTGACATTTTAATAACCTCTGGACATTAGGCTACCTAAGAAAACATGCGTTCAAGTCTCCCTGGTGACACTTATATCTCTCCTGGGGATGAGTCAGTAAATATCGATCTACGGCGCCCAAAAAATACGTAGACTTACCTAGCAAGTACCAATTTTTACATTGGTAAAGTAGAGCATGCGGGACCCCCGGATCCCAAAGCACGCACCCTACATCTAGACCGCCACTCTCAAAGACGTCTTATACGAGGTTAGACATTCCATATACATTTAATTTGTTTTGTTTTGTTTTAGTTTTGTGTATTATTTTAGTTTGTTGCTATTGTAGTATTATTCCTGACCCTATTTCATAATACTCGAAAACATACCGCGAAAGCAATGTATGCATTAATTTGATTTTTGGCACACTTTTACCATTTTATTTTACTTTTATTATGAGGCCGGAATTGTCTCTTAAGCACAACTTGTTTCATTGTATTTATTATCGATAGATAAGTTTATTTTGTATATTACGTGACGAAAACTTCGGTAAAATCATGTACCGGCATTTTATATTTTGCTGGTTTTGTTTTAAAAATCTGCCATATCATCAAGTAGTGCCATTTGTGCTGACTTTGATTGGTGAATAAAACATTGAATATCCGCACGCTTTTGCACTACTAACTCAAATATGATGTTAGATATATGTATGTAAAAGAGAGTGTTAACAAATGTGCATTTAATGATATACATACCGGTTTCATTAGTATATTGGCAATTTAATGTTTTCACAGAGTTTGTGTTAGAAGATATGTAGTATTTTTAATAAAAAAAGTATTGAACTTCTTCCTTATGTCATTTATGTTAATTAATAAATATGGTACATATACTATTGTAACGTAAATTACTCTGGTGAAAACAGTGATTAAAACCGGCATAGAAAATGCGTAGGATTTATGATGTGCCAATAATTGAAACTTGTTCACATAGGGGACCGACTTTCATGCCCTACGAAAGTATGGACGTTTATAAAGAATTAAAATGTCAACTTTTTTCTATTCTTCCATATTGACTCAAATTGTGAGAATGTGTGACATTCTCTTATTATGGGTGGCGGCTCTGAGACAATCTACAAGAATAATATCAAGAAAAGTGAGTACATATCGATTGTAGTTTGTTGAACTATCACACACATATCTCTTTTTAAATAAAAGTGTGTACAATCAAATGATCATGCAACACAATACAGTTGTCATGTATGGATACGCTTGTGTAACGTAAATTACAACATAATGAAGACATACGGAATAAATTTTACTGCAAAAGACAAAAGTTTTTATACAAAAAATAGCAACTAAATAAAAAAGTACAGGTGTCCTGCAAATCTTTTCAGACAGTATACATGTATAGTTGATTTGTGTGATTTGTCCCTTTATAACCAATTTTAGCATTATGTATGCAGTATTAAAGTACCCTATCAATACCATTTACATGAATATATCCACCCAAAAAACTTTTATATGTTTGAAATATAATAATTTATCAAAATATATGAAAATTGATCGGATTTCATAATGCATGTTTTGTAAGCACTAACTTATTGATGGTCAAATGCGTAGAAAATGGCTGGTAACGTAAAATACAGGCCTGCACTGAATAAAAGAAAAAATCACAGATACATGTACCTCTTTTCGTGAAGTTGAAGTTACTGACTATAATAGTACATAGGTATATGTTTGATTTCTAATTATCATCCATTCCCAAAATGACGATTTATCAATAACGTTGGGTCGCGATTTTTGACAAAAACACCAGAAACAACAGTAAATATTAAAAAAACGCGAAGTTGCCAACAATCAAGAAATAGTTTTATGAAATCCCCAGACTCTCTCTATCTAAATATATAAGTCTTGAGCTTGAAAAAAATATTTAAGATAAAACGTTACGGCATTTCGGTCCATTACCATTTAGTTATTTGCGAAAGAACAAGTCGTTACTTGATTATAATATCATAAAAATCTGGTAACCATGAGTACGCGTATTGCATTTGACTGGAAAAGGACAATTGTTCAATACAACACATACATCCTGGGTCGAACCTCAACAAGTGTGTTAAGAACGGTATATTTGTTAACATAACATGGCGCCATTGTGTGGCAAGAACTATTATGAAATCGTTTCTGCAGCAACAGAAACAGCAACAACTCATTCATCATGTGTCTTAGACAATATCTGTAAACCACGTATATAGTTCGTCAAACAATGTTGTAGTAAAACGCGCTAACAATATTATCTTTTATATAGAATACGTCATGACATATAGAAATACAAAAATACTTAAAAACCAATCCGACACTGAAACGCACAACAAAAGTATAGATGAACAACATCCTGCAGTTAGTTATATCCTTAGGAATGTCGTGTCGCTTATCACACAATACCCGAGACATATCACTCCTTTCAATATAGATGGAACCCACAATATCGTTACCATTATCATCAATATAGTGTTTATGGACCAAGTATATATTGCGTTATCGCAACAATTAGACTGTTCATCAAGCAATCAATGATATGACCCAACCCATCGTATTAAAGCTAATGTATAATGTTTTAAATGCAATTACCATTATCGAATTTTTACACTATAAATAATTGTTTCCCACCATTACCGCTCCCGTGCATTGTGTTGGTTGAAATGACATATGATCCTTAAAAGCTTAGCGTATTGCTACGTTCGTTGCAGAAAAGATAAGATAATTATGCAGTAGCATACCGGAACAGAGATAGGGTTTCTTTGATATTGCAAACTTCTGATAAACTTGATACATTCTTTTATAACATTATTTGCATTTAACATTTCATGCATTTTAATAGTTGATTTTCTAACGTGTCAATTCCATCTCAGAAAACAAATGAAAAATGTACGTTCAGATATTATCTATGGAATGCTCATGGACAAACAATGTTTCGTGAATATGATTGATCGTAATAAGACAAAACATGCAGCAATCAAACTTGGAGTATTTTGTTCTATTGTTGCAACGGAAAAAAAGGTTAAACAGGGTATCCAGAAAGGAAAGTATACAGTTTCAGTGTACAGAGGAACCTGTAAAATTAAAACAACGCGTGGATAATCAGGTTAGTTTCTCTTACAATGTTTATACCTTTATCGCAATATCGTCAAATTCAATTTCTTAAAACGTTAATGTAGTCCAACATCGTATTGAGTGTAATTTAAATTACAATGAGAAATTGCTCAGGCTGGAGTTTCATGAACAACAGTTGTGCAAATCGTCGATGGTAATATCTCATACAACAAGGCACTTGTCTTAGATCTGATAAATTGTATCTGACAAATTGTTAATTCAATATTAGATAGCTTACTTTTAAGATAATCACATTTTTTATAATATAGTTCGAAAAAAAGATAATTCCAAGGTCTCTCTGGTACTGGAGTATGTGTTATATGGTGTTGATGGTTATATTTGCCTGCTTTATAAGAATATAGTTCTGCCTGATTTCTGCATACTTTTTATATATTTTCTTAGGTGCATTGGTTATATGTTAACTTATGATTGTAGATTGATGACACTCAGATAAACATAATCTATCTTAATAATACAATCGCATGGCAAAAGTCTATAACGAATGGAACAAGTGTAATGTTACATTATATATATATATATATTATATTATAATATAATACCATAAATTGAATGTTTGTGGCTAAGAGGTAGGGTGTGCTCTTTTGGATCGAGAGGTGCCAGGCTCAACCCTGTCTCAAGTTGTTGACACACTCGAATGTACTCGTATTGATCGTATGTACTCGTATATTAAAAGTGATAATCACTCACATTTACCAAGGACAGATTCCGAATAATAAATGTTCTCGTCGCCTCCAGGAACGTTATAAAACATACTTTACGATAACCCGTCTGGATGGGAATACATTGTGTAAAAATAAATAGTAGTATGATACTATGATGATCGTATAGTAACAAGATACATGTACTACATCATTGTTTTCTATTCATTATTATTCGACACGTCCACAAACTTCGGTTTTATCCAAGACATCCAAAGAAATGGTGACATTTGTCTGTTACAGTTATTTATGCGCTAGGTTCTCCTACGGTAACTGTATACCTGTAATTTGTTATAGCGTAAAACGATCAACTTAAATTCGTAGACATAAGTTATGGATTTAATGAAATGGCAGCTTTTCAATGAATAGTTGTTGTTGCACATTGTTAGTCTGACATTTACAATGCATAGGAGGAATGATAAGTTATTAAGTATGTTACTGCATTTAGCCCCAGGCAACCGCGTTGTCATAACAGAAGGATGCAAGACGTAATGTTGAACATCGCAATTGTCATGTATTGCTTATTAACTCATAAATCACAACTCCTGGATATAAATGAATATTTCCATGAGATTATATTAGATTATAATAGCAATACTGCTAGTTTCTATGAACACTTTGTATGACATAGTGCACAATGTAACTATGTCATATATTATATAATCATGTTCGAAAAGGCTCTAAAATGAGAAAAATACATAAGTATCTATAAATTGTGTCCATGTAATACATTGTACTATAGCTTAGATTGTTTTTCATGGACAATGTTAAAATGATTTACTTTGATACTATGGTAGCCAACTTCTAAACAACACTTATATTGAGAAATAAGGGGAACAAACCCAGTTTTTCTCTAAAACAGATATTTACGATGTCTATACAAAAAATGTACATATTTCAAATTTAAAACACAAATCTAAATTTTGATTTTATTTTGAGAATGTTGTATTGATCATTTATTAAATACAATGTACTGGATTACGGAAACATTTGGGAGAATATAGAATTACATCAAATAACAAAACGCTGTGCACAAATGGTTACTCAAAAGCCCGTATCTCTGAAATGTCATATCCCATGGTCGGCGATATAACTTGTTCTCACATTTGCCACACTTATAGATTCAATTTCATATTTTTTTTTATAAAGCATAATTAAATAATATTACATCATACAAAACACAATAACAAAAAAGTACATATTTTTAACTTCCTGTAATCGAAATATACAATTCGTCGTAATAGGCTATTTTAATGATTAGTAACTCATATTATTCAGTAATTAAAGTATTTATTTAAATAAACATGAATAATGTTAATCATAAAATAGAAACACTAATATGTTAACACTTTACAAATTTTGATATACATATTTATACAAGAACAATTTACAGGAAACATAAATTCATTGGATTGGATAATCTAATCAGTTAAACAATATTATTTAAAACAGAATTTCTCATATTAATCATGGAAATGTAATAGGCTTCTTTGTCCGATTTCCCCATAATTGTTTTGTGTGTGGGCATTGCTTCGTGCTGCCTTCCCTGGCCGATTTCCTCATATCTTCTTTACATAGTTACTTAGTAATGAAGCTAGCCAGCATAGGATACGAACAACCCCAAAGCAGAGACACCCTCCCTGTCCGACTAACTAGGTATTTTTGAACTCTTTTTATTGTTATTATGTTGTACTGTATATATTTACTAGTCATCTGTCACTAATCTAAAAGATGTATTTACTATTTCCATGTCTAAATCATAGAATGTTCGTTCCAACCAGACATGCTATTCATTCGACGATAAGCACACAATGCCATTGAGACTTTATGATAAATACAATACCAACTACGGGGTTAATACATTGTTTTGTTGTTTATTCTATCGCATCAAAACATCCGTTCATTTATGGTCGTAATGCTAGCAATGTGTATGTACGCGAGTAAATTATCCAGTAAACTATTAATTTGGGAATTCGTTAGACGGGATTCTTAGGCATCGGTTCCTTAAACTTCTCGTTTCCTGGAACATAATCATCATTTGAAGACATAAAGTCGTATCAATTTATACTTATTACTGTCCCAGAAAATCGTTTTCCTTAGTTAAGATAATTTAGGAAAGCACTTTAACGCATTCAATTCTTAGAAGAATCATTCCAATAGACGACGATATCAACAAAGTATCAGATGCTTAACAGAATCGCAGAATAACTGTATCAATGAACAAGGGTGTATGGTGGGACAGATGATGGCATACGTCCTTAAATCGCAGTAGTATATTATTATATATATTATTTTCAAGTGTAAAAAACCTAATGTGCATTTTTTATAAAGTTCGCTTTGTTTCCAAGATAACTTCAGGGACTTGCTCTTGTTTTACAGATAACTTTTTTGTGACTTGATGCTCAGATGAAAAAATATGAGTACCATAACTTTATATGTAATAACAAATGTAATTAATATGATAATATATTATTCATCATATGTTGTTATTCATTTATTGGACAACAAGCTACATGTACACATAACTGACGTTTTCTATTCACAACCGGTAAGGTCAATAGAACGCCGTTTCATGACTGAAACGCCATCATGAGTATAAAGTGTACTAATTTATTAGTTTACAGGGTCCCCATTTGGAATACTATGTATTTATGCTATTGTAAATGAGTATATCAAAGTATAGAGGATGTTATTACTGTTTAGTTTTACATAAGTATATACTGTAAGCATTTAAATCAACGCTCATATAGTTCTGAACAAATAAGAAATTTTAATTTCGTTGATTATTGGTCTGATTATTATTTTTAAAAATAACTTTTTTCTGAATTGACTTTGCACTATACATTTTGTACATCATTCAAAAAAATCAAATGGCTTTTTAGAATGCGTTTTGTGCCATTATACGACATTTACGAATATAATTGTTTCCGTTTATCATCAAAGTAAATCTGCCATTCACATTGAATGCATTTGAATGATTTTACTCGATAGAAGTTGAACGAAAATAATCCAAATCTTCCATTCATCTTCATGATTTTAAAATAACTGAACGGAATTGAGCCAATTATGTATACATGTATAACGATGCTCGTACCAAATGGCACCTTGAGTCATGCTATCTTATCCAAACGTCAGTTATTCAAAACATTTTAGTTTATGTGCATAAGAGGAACAACAAACATTGATGAAGTCAAATAATATGTTAACTTTTGTAGGTGGATGTCAGATGAACAGTACAAAAACATTTCGATAATACATTACGTCTTTGGTAATCATATTTTATGGTTTAATTCATTTGTAGGAATATTTTACATACTATCGATGGAAATGTCAATAAAATGTAAAAATAAATGTTTTACAATGTTTATATAGATATACTGACTCTGCAAAACGTTTAGTAAAATTACACACTAGTGGTGATACGGAACGATCTTCCACAAGCTTTGTAGATCACGTGGACATACCGCAATACTCGGCATTGTTGACATGTTTTGTTTTTCGAAATACCACAAACGATTCACGTGATTGGTTAACATGTGTAAGCCACGTGATTGATTAGCATGTGTATGTCACGTGATTGATCAACATGTGTAAGCCACGTGATTGATCAACATGTGCTCTAAATTTAATGCCAGGACAATAAATATTATGAATATTGATGCTATATACGTGATCCTCTCATTTCATGCCATCGTTGTTTTTGCTTACTAGCCATCTGTGACCCCCAATCTATCTAGAATTTCTGTTGTTTCCGTGATGAAGCACATGTTCAAACAGGAATACGATTATTATGGACAATTAAAGCAGCCTTTTGTCACAACTAACATGTTATGTTTTGTTCACTTGGATGGTGTCTCATACAAACACAATTATAACCACATGTCTCATTTCAGTAGTCATGTTAATGTATATCAATCCTGATCCTAAAAAATGATGATACGATTCAACAAATTATACATGAAAGGAGGCACTCGTTATAAACTACCGAACTAGAAATGCGCTACATAAAATAAGTAATGTCTCCAAGCAGATAGCTCATGGAATTATTCCTTCAACTTTAAGTATTTAATTTTGGAAATTCAGTTAGTTTGCCGCATCCATTGTAGATGTTTAGCCCTACCACTCTGTCATGTCCAATTAACTTCGTGATTTAGTTAGGTTATGTGTTGGCCTTGTTCCGTGTATTTGTGTTATATGTATGTTATGTTGTTTATGTTTTTCTCTGCTCGGTTTGTTCATCAGGATGTGTGCTGCATTGCCTAATTGGCTGATTTCCCAATTTCTTTCAGTTACTGGTGCTTTATGTCCATGGCCTCTATTCTGTATGGAGACAATATTCATTTTATGTCCGCTTTTAATTATGTTTGTCCTGGTATCAATTAATCATTCCTATTTTCCTTGCTGGTTTTTGTGGAGTGCTGTCCTTCCTGGCAGATTTGCCATTTTAATTTATAATGGTTCAAATGTCAAAGGGAACCTTTGCAAATGGCAAAGAGCATACTTTCTAGCTTTGAATATCAGTTTTTGTTTCTTAGTTTGCATGCAACACCATAATGTCAGATACTTTTAAAACATTTGCTATGTTGAGGAGATTTAAAGTCTGTCTAAAGAATCTGCGTCATAATTGCCATTCTGAAAATTTATTTTAAAATATATTTCATGCGTTTGGAAGAAGTCTAATGCCATTTTAGTATGTGTTTTTCTCACGATCGTTTGCACTTGGTTAAGTTAATATTATAAAGGCATTGGTCAAACAGTTAACTAACGCTTGGTTCCTTTCATCCTATATTCGGAATAACAAAACATTTGAAAATGAGTTGATTTGAAGACAATTTGCATTGATAATGCTGGTATATGGTGCCACATATTAGCAAATGAATTTATTGCATTGAGTCAAATCTAATATGAAATATGTGGGAAGTAATCTGAAAATAAACTATTTGTGTTTCAGGTGTTTTGAGATCGAACAAATGAAAAAATATGATATTGAAAAAATTTAGTTTAATTGCACGCCTTGAAGATTGTCACCTAATTTTGCAATTTGATTCGTATAGTTTTGTCCGAGGAAGCAATCTTTCATTGTTTTGCACATGAGCTCACACATTTCATAATATACTCCCTGTACCAGGTATTTATCCTCAATATAGTCTTAAAATATGATAAGTACAAAATAAACATAACAAAACAACTACATGTAACACTAAGCGTTACATATTACAAAAAATGGTACCAACATAAGATGTGTCCATCTGATCTATGGTAGATAATAACAAAAACTATACGGAAGAGCTCTGTTACATGTGAATACACTTTGCATGGTTTGCATTTATTTAGTACAGACAAAATTGCAAATTTCTTCACTAGAGATACTTATATTATGGTTGGTCGCTGTTAACGCATCTAAGTTGAGGTCCAATGTATCAATACTCTACAATGATATGCCGTATCGATATGAACACGGTATTGCCAGAATTTAGAAATCTTTGAATGATTGAAGTCTCTTATTTTATGTTATTATTATCAAAGAAATTTCATATCTCCTAATTTTAGGTACAATATACATTGTCAAAAAATAATATTTTATTTGACTGAAAATGTTTTCATTTAGATGTGATTAAAACAACGAAAGTTGATTGTCAAGTATGGCTGTTGTGCACAACCCTAACTGTGGTGTCACTGGTATGTTGGTTTACAGTATGTATGCAAATGACTCTGTAGGACATTAAAGAGTGTTTTGTCCACCAGACCATATCAAAGAAAACTCCTATCCACATGATAGATGCCACAGTTTCATCTTATCCGTAGGATGGGGTTCACAATGTTTGTTTCTAAATAAAAGTTCGCAACAGGGTTATTAGGGTCAACAACTAGGTCGCCATGTATGAAAACAATATTGTTATCGCTCTTCATTTCAGATTTTACCTAATATTTATCAAAACGTTTCACAATGTACATCCCTGTACACTTTTTTTCAACTTTACTTCTTGTGTCATCTGGGGCCGAAACTAGGTCACCAGATCTAAATATTTACAGCCTAATGTCATTTTTATGAAACCATGCCACAATGTGACTTTCTGTGCAATGGTCTTTTACCAAACAGTGCTATCTCTCCCGAATCCGGAACATCATTTGTCCTACTTGTTACGTTATAATATCATATTGCATTATTTATCGCCATATATATTACCACAATATCAATTCAATTGTAACATTGTTGCTATTGAAAAAGTCTTTCTATTCTTCATTTTTTTCTACAATCGATCAATGCAGAGTGTGCTTATAAACTTGATAATAATGTTGTTGCCAGGCTTACAATTTTGGTGGAAAATGTGTTTCATACATGTAAATCCATGTTTAGAGGGTTTTATATTTATCAATTGTGTGATCTATAGCATAGATTAACATCTTATGTCCTTTATAAATCAACTATGACCGTTGAAAATATCATATACTGTATAGTAAGAGCATAAAGCAAACTTCAAACATGCTACTTTAAGTCTAAACTTCCTTTGTACTTTCGTCCTTGACAATGTATTATAGATAAAAGCAGTGTATTTTATTGCAAATAAAAACGTATATAAAGATCGTCTGACATTTTATGATCCATGCTTAAAGCAACTTAGTTCAAGACAAATGAGACAAGATCTAACAAAGTTTATGCTGAATCCCGTAAAATATGTTTAATTTATATTTTTTGTGTGACATTTACGTTACTACAAATTCCTATTGCAAAAACGTCAGAACATCTCATTTGTATAACACATATTACTGGGGTGATACATCAACTATTAATGAAACTTTGTTGAGAGGTTTCATGAGAAAGAAAATAATGTAATTAAATCTCTCTGAAAACATCATGCCATAATGGGTTCATCGCGAAATATGACTTTCAACAATAAGTAAAGGTCAGAAGTACACAATAACCTCACTATTCGTGACATAGCAGTCAGATTACTAAATAAACAAACAACATAACAATAAATGCTCAACAAACACAGTAATCATCTTATGGTACCCTTGTTGGATTTCGCAGTTTTGGACATGGTATTTGGGGTCATCATGGATCATGTTTTAGGGTCAAGTTATAGTAATGCCTTGTCTGGGCACATGAGGTCACGGTTATTGCATTTCTTGATGAAAGTTGTTTTGCCAGGAGATACTTGAGCATTTCATTTTCCGGTTAGGTTATGTGTGTATTGCGTCGTGTATTTGTGTTGTGTGGTGTTTGTGTTTTCTTTTCTGTGCCCAAATGGCTGAGTTAGGTGCTGCATTCTCTGTCCGATTTGACATATCTTTTTGCATGATCGTATATGTCTACGGAATATAGGTATATGGATGCATTTGCTTCACACATAGTTAAACGAGATGAATATAAAAAACTCGAAACTTTCTTGCCTCAAGTCATAACACAAAAAACAGAACAAAGACATTTAGTCATAGAAGAAGGAAATGCTACTATATCCATATGAGCCTCACACTATAACATCCAGCAATCAATAAACTGTGACACTTATCACGCATCATTCTGATGCTACAGATGTTGCGTATGCTAATAGTGTTCGTCGTAAATATATATATTTCCTGTGTTTTCTCAATAGTATATATATACTTGTATTGAAAAGAGACAATCACCTGATTTAGTGAGTAATTTTAGGATTGTTTTAACTCATTTGTTAAATATCAAAAACATAAAAACGGAAGGTACGTATATGGCAACATGTGTGTTAGAATAAAGAGATTTTACTCATATTCTGAACGAATGTTTTCTCGAATAAAAATACGAATTACACTACAAAATGAGGTGGACATATCCAATGCGTGCAATAAAATTAAATCGTATTACATCATAGCTGAATGTGTGAAGCTTACATAAAATATTATTCATTTTTACACATGCACAATATTAAAATACCTGTCACTCAATTAGTTTTATCCAAATGCTTTTCAGATCGCCTCCCACGACGTTTGGATTAACAGCTGATATACCGCAATGCTTATAATTTGCTACTGTTTTGCACCATGTCTTCGTAATTTATGCCTTCAAAACTAGATATATATATGTATGTTCTTGCCTGTTCAATGAAAAACATATCAATTTTGTTCGACACAAAGTATTTTAGTGAAACGTCAGCCTCTATCGTCTTATATACAGGAGTATGTTCACCATTACCATTTTTGCAATAAAATGAAGCGTACATATCTAACTTTTTCGACTACAACATGTAACTTATTGTGTATTTCGTATACGTTGCAAGTAAATTGGAAGTGAAAATTTAGTAAACAATGTACAACCCAAATTATGCGTGCTTGAATGAACGTTTTATCAATTGTGATGATGTGATCATTCAAGCGTGACAAACGCCAACGGAAATAGGTTCAACATAGACAGTAAGTGTACACAAGTGGACAGTGTTCGTAAAAGTTTTTTTAGTTAACTACATGTATTCCAAAAAAATGATTTTTAAGTTAATTTGCAGAACTTTTGGAACTTAGTATAGATGTATGTTGGTTCATTACATGTGTAAAAGCTTAAGAAAAATGAATGTACAATTTAACACCATGGTATTTTCTAGTCTGAAAATGTCCGCGTCGTTTGGTGTTGGTGTGTCGCCATTTTCCTCGACAGAAATTGCTAATTACCGAACCACAAACACCTGGTATAACAGATGTGCGTATAATCAATTTACAATTATTCCAACAGCCATTCGCATAGGCACATGGTTCAGTAATTGCTAAGTCCTTATTGTTTTCATAAACTTTGATGCATCAAATACAAGAGAATGCAGTACTGTGGTCATGTTCATCCGCAACATATACGTACATTGTATTACGTCATGGAAGTTTGAACAATTTGTACAAAGTTGTCAACAATTGTCACTATAAATACTGATACCAGTACCAGCTATGTCATATCCGTTGCGGCAAAACATGACGCTGTTCTACATTCTCTTTATATCTAGTACACTCGGGTCATTTAAAATATCGTTGTATACATGATCCATAAGACAAAGTCATTCGTTTGTTTTAAAACAATAACGCTGGCATCGATAAAAACAATCTATTTTACGGAAATAGACGGCATTTATTGCTAGTAATTCTTACCTTTATTTGTATTATGTCTGATTGTCGCACGTAATACATTAAACGACATATATAAGTGTTCGTACTATCAGTAAAATGTTGATTAGCGCTTTTAAAACATTTAGATTTTGTTAAAAAACACTTACTCAATAAAATGTTCCCCTTCTTGCACTTCTAAAATATTTTACTGAAGAAAGAAGAGTGCTTTATAGCTATATGCAGTTTTTAATTTAAGATTGCGACGGTTCTTTGTGGACCACTTGATTATTATTTAGGGGGTAAGTAGTTGCCCGGACACATATATTTGCCATGTTAAGCTGTTCAGTAGTGATGTTATATGCTATAACTACGATAAAATCGCATGTACCTGCAATTTATACAGTACTTATTATTCTATTAGTGTCAACCGCCCAACACGCCTTGAATCTACGACATTTTTGTTGATGACTTTAGGTTTGCCCTTCCTTTGATCATTACATGGTGGTGCTATGTCATCGTACAACGGTTTATTTCATATATAAACAACATTCCGCATTTACGATAATTGTTTAAAGAGTTTTTTCTTTAAGGGAGTCTTAAGTTTTACAGGTGTACGGCCAATATTTTCATAAAATCGTTTCATTACCTGTTTTCTCTAAACAAATTGCGATATTTACAGAAGCACGCTCTTCGTCATTAGAACGCAAAAGGCTACACGGAATTGTCAGCAAATGTTATATTACACGACAAAGATACAAACATATTGTTGGTTGATGTTTTCTGCTTAAAATATGCGATAATACCACTACCCCTATCTAAATAACACTCTATGTAACCACTACAAAATTGGGTTGGGCTGGGTAGTCGTTTGTGTGGTTACTATAGTAACCATAGTTTGTGTTAAAATTACTTCATGTTTTGTCAAATAATCAAATTGGTGACTAAGTCTTATGAAACGAATTTTTACTATAATCGTATGTTCCAAGCAAGCGCGGGAATTAAATGAACAACCCTCGTATGTTCGATTTTTGTAAACTATTTATTTTTTTTTGTATCACAAACATAAGAAGAGGACCTATCAAACACCTGTCAGGAATACGTTTATGAAAGAATAGTCAGCGTTTAGATATCCGGAATGAGTTTATGAAAGTATGTTAAGCGATTGGTATTTCTTTGGAATACTAGTACCTCGCTGGAAAGCTAAATGATAATATAAATATACACTACCATTTTGTTGTTTGTGAAGGAGAAAGTGCGTACTGGATTGTCATTCCAAACTGGAATGGAAGCGTCTACCGCACGTTACTAAACTACATCAACCGGTATAACACACAAATATCTGACTTAATCATTGCAACATCAAGACAATACTGTTCTGTTGAGCGTTTCTGCCCCTTTCCCACTTCTTATTATATTTTTATTCTATAAATTCACGCGATACACCCTGCAGCATTGTCGAACTTAATAGAGTCTGTTGCGAACGGTATATTTGATTTAATACAACATAACAAGGCGCCATTGTTTTTCACAAACAAACTTCCCTGACGTAAAAGCTCAGTTCACATGGTACAATGTACGTATACCATGACATACAGGGTAGAACTTGATAATTCTTCATTAAGTTTGTTTAGAACGGTATATTGGTTTCAACATAATATGGCGCCACTGTGTGGCCAAAACATGTGTTCGATATAATGATAACGTTTCTTCAGAAACAGAAAACTCAACAAATCATTCATCATATATCTTAGATAACATCTGTAAACCACGTATGTAGTTCGTTGGGTAATGTTGTAGTTCATAAAACACGCTAACAATATTCTCTTTTATAATATCTTTATTATAGAATTGAACGTTATGTCATATAGTCTAAAATATATTTTGGAAACCAATCCTACACTGAAGCGCACATCACTTTTATTGATGAGCAACATTTCTGTATTGAGAATAAAGTAAACGCCACTGTCGCAGCGTTGTATTGTGGTGCGCCAGTCTTGGCCGACCACATGTTGTAATATAAATGTTCATGCATTATTTACAAACATTGTTGACATTTAGTTAGGAACTAAATTTCGGGTACGAAGTGATTTGGGTGCGCTTACTTTCGTGTAGAAAGCTCGACAACGGAGGCTGCCATTGTCGTATATTTATGATCGGTACACGTATAAATAAATGTTTTCCTTGAAGATCAAGTACTCTCATCACGTAGTTAGCCATTTACCTGCGTTTTAACGATTTTTCGCTCGTCCTTGTCGTCAGCTTAAGCAACCGGAAACAGTTCACATGAAACTTGTACTTCGTTGCATCGATCGGACACCCCTAAATCTTGAAATATCGTAAAAACTGTATACCACGACCGCTGATGAACGTGTTTTGAAATCGAGGTCCCAATACTCAATTTTAATGCATTGACTTAAACGGATTGTATGATGTCTACATGTGGTTTTGAGGTTGATTGTAGATTTTTGGAAGGTGTTCTATGGTTGGCAGTACGCAAATTGTTTATGTGTGCAGCTCTCGACAAATCAGATTTCGAGACTATTCTATGTTACGTAGTTTGTGTACCACAGCATGTTGTGGGAAGCACACAGAATGTTGTGGGGTGCATACAGAATGCTGTGGGGTGCATACCGAATTTTGTGGGATGACATCGGCTGACATGTGCTCAGGGTTTGTTTACAGACTGAAGCATCAGGCTGTTGTGGTGAGATGTTGTGATATGTGTAGATGTTATACGCATTGTCACCCGAAAACGTATAGTTACGCTAGGGTAAGTGCTTTGATATTACAGTACAAAGAAGTAAATCTGCTTCAACGCGAAGTAAATAAATTAAAAACACAGGAAATATATCATTTGTAAGACGAAATTTATTTAATTAGTTACAGTAACACTTATAGCACACGCAACATCTGTAGCCTAAAAATGTTGCGTGATAACTGTCATAGTTTATTGATTGCTGGATGTTGTACTGTGAGGCTCATATGGATATAGTAACATTTCCTTCTTCTATGAGTATATGTCTTTGTTCTGTTTTTGTGTTATGACTTGAGGCAAGAAAGTTTCGAGTTTGTTAATAAAGTATATATTCTTCTCGTTTAACTAAGTGTGAAGCACATGTACGCATGCACGCATGCATGTATTAGATACTCGGGCAGGGACAGCTCTCAACTTAACGTGCTGAACACAGAAAGCATAATAAACTATAAAATAACACAAACCCACGTCATAATTCCCATTTATAACCTAAAGAGAAAATTGAATGTCAAAGTCTCATCCTACAAAAATCTCAATAACCTAAAATTTCATAAAGACACTATGCCAGAACGGATACCTCAAGTGCACAAGACAGGTATTATTATGACTTGACCGTTCGATTTCGTAATCTTCCTACTATGCTACTTCTGACCTATGTCATTGGATAACTACGATTGGAAATATATTATATTTGGAAAAATACACAAGCTGTTTTCCTAGAGACATTTAATTACATTATGTTTTTACGAAACCCCTCAACAAAGTTTCATTAACAGTTGATGTATAAGTCCAGTAAAATGTGTAATACTAATGAGATTTACAGATGTTTTGCAATAGGAATTTGTAGTTACGTAAATGTCACGCAAAAACTAAAATTAAATATATTTTACAGGATTCAGCGTATAGTACAGCTAATATTGAGGACGGGCGAGTACGAGTTATACGAGGGGAGCCGATTAACGTTTATGATGCATATGTTGCCTCTGACAGATAAGCGATGACATTCAGGCGCCTGACGCGGAGACCGATTGTGCTTCAGCATCACAATGATTAGACATGTAGGCTTCGACCGTAAGGACTGTTTCATAACCGAATTCTATGTAGTCACATCAGCTATTCGTACATAGTGTTTTATCTGTCTTGAACATGTACATGTATAAGGCTAATGCCACTAATACATTTGTCTTCTTCTTCATTCTTTGTAGGAATAACTTTAAGTGAACTGAGAAGGAAGTATTCAGATAACAGACTATCGCATGTAAACTGTACACATGTAATATATAAAATACAGATCTAAAGAACGAAACTATAGCAAGTAATTTAAAGTGTTGTGTAAGGTACAATGTGCTTTGCCACCGTAGCTATACTAAGTTCCAAAAGTTCTGCATCTTAATTCAAAATTCTTTTTTTTGGGGAAAAATAACTTAAAAGAACTTTTTAGGAACGCTGTTCATTTGCGTACCCTTAGTGTTTATGTTGAACCTATTTCCGTTGGATTTCGTCACGCTTGAATGATCACACCATCACAAATGGTAAAAACGTCTATTCAAGCACGCATGATTTGGGTGCTTCATTTTTTACTTTAATTTCACTTCTAATTTACTTGCATCGTGTCTGTGTTACGAAAAAACACAATAAGTTAGTCAAATCAGTTAGGAATGTACGCTTAATTTGATTGCAAAAATTGATAATTGTGAACGATTCGTGTATATAAGACGCTAGAAGCTGGTGTTTCACTAAAAGTACATTGTGTCGAATTATATTGACATGTCTCTATCATAATAAGACTGTTGTATCATCTCCATCCGAAATAAACTGTATATGACGTACCACGTGACAACAGGCCAAGGGTCAATGCCGCTGACATAGACAGGTAATGCTGCTATATTTTTACACCAAGAACAACAGCATTGTTGTAGCTTAATTGTAGTCCACCCAACATTAAAATTATGGGAAACTTGCTTTATTGTTGCGTTTGTTTTGTCAAGGCGGATGTTTCTTAAAATCTGGTCTGTTGTACAGACTCTATTGCAACCTCATTACTTGTCTGTGGTCAAAGAGAGATAATTTTCGGTATTTATTACCTCCCTTTCACTACAAAATAGTAGTTTATCGTTGTGTGTACTTTGGAATCGTGGGGTGGTGTCACATATGGTTTTATTATGGATCGATACATATCTTCAAATCGATAACTGTCATGGATTTATATCAAGTACACATCGCTCTACACATGCGCATTTGAATTATCATAAATAAGTTGGAGATTCTAGTAAAAAAGTCACATTATATATCGGATGCGGAACTTTTGGAACTCAGTATATAATAGAACAAACACTCAATGTTTGATTGATGCATTGTTTTGTCTTTCTTGGCTGATCAATCATATTCCCGAAACACTGTTTGTCCATGAGCATTCCATAGATAATATCTGAACGTACATTTTCCATTTGTTTTCCGGGATGGAATTGACACGTTAGAAAAACAACTGTTAAAATGCATGAAATGTGATCAAGTTTATCAGAAGTTTTTAACATCAAAGAAACGCTATATCTGTTCTGATATGCTACTGCATAATTATCTTATCTTTTCTGCAATGCACGTAGCAATACGCTTAGCATTTAATGATCACGTGTCATTACAATTAGCAAAATACACTAGGGCAGTAATGGCGGTAACAATTATTTGTTGTGTATAAATGTGATCATGTAAATTGCATGTAAAACATTATACATTAGCTTTAGTACGATGTGGTGAGTCTTTTCAGTGGTTGCTTACTAATGCGATAATCCAATATATACTTGGCCCATAAACACTATCGTGATGATAATGGTAACGGCTTAAATAATGTTTGCTACAGCCATATTGGAAAGAGTGATAAGTCTCGAGTATTGTGTGGTAAGCGACAAAACATTCGTAAGGATGTAACTAACTGCATGATGTTTTTCAGAAATACATGAGCTGTGCATTTCAGTGTGGAATTGGTTTAAAATAATATGAACTAAAGAGTTCTGTTACATGTCAATATGGTTTGCATTTATTTAGTACAAACAAAATTGCAAATTTTCTTCACTAGAAATACTTATATTACGGTTGGACGCTGTGAACTCATCTTAGTTGTGGTCCAACGTATAAATACTCTACAATGATATGCCGTATTGATATGTACACGGTGTTACCAGAGTTTAGAAAACAATTCATATCTCCTAATTTAGGTACAGTAGACATTTTCAGAATATAACATTTTATTTGACTGAAAATGTTTTCATCTAGATGTGATTAAAACAACGAAAATTGACTCTCAAGTCTGACTATTGCGCACAGCCCTGACTGTGGTGTCACTGGTATGTTAGTTTACAGTAGGTACATGTATGCAAATGACTCTGTAGAACATTTAAGAGTATTTTGTCCACCAGACCATATCAAAGAAAACTCCTATCCACATGATAGATGCCACAGTTTCATCTCATTCTTACGATAGGTTTTCACAATGTTTTTTCTAAACAATAATTCGCAACAGGGTTATTTTGGGGTCAAAAACTAGGTCGCCATGTCGAATGAAAATAATATTGTTATTGCTCTTCATTAAAGATTTTACACAATATTTATTTAAACGTTTGAAAACGTACATCCCTGTACACTCTTCTCTCAACTTTACTTCTTGGGTCATCTGGGGCCGAAACTAGGTCACCAGATCTAAATATTTATAGCCTAAGATCATTTTTATGACACCATGCCACAATGTAACTTTCTGTGCAATGGTCCTCTTACCACACAGCACTGTCTCTCCCGAATCCGGAACATCATTTGTCCTACTTGTTACGTAATGATATTATATTGCATTATTTATCGCCATATATATTACCACAATATCAATTCAATTGTAACATTGTTGCTATTGAAAAAGTCTATCTATTCTACATTCTATTCTACAATCGATCATTGATAAGTGTGCTTATAAACTTAGGATAATAATGATGATGCCAGGCTAACAATTTTGGTGGACAAATGTGTTTCATACATGTAAATCCATGTTTAGAGGGTTTAATATTTATCAATTGTGTGATCTATAGCATAGGTTAACATCTTATGTCCTTTATAAATCAACCATTACCATTGAAAATATCATATAGTTAGAGCATAAATCAAACTTCAAGCATGCAACTTTAAGTATTAACTTCCTTTGTATTTTAGTCCTTGACAATGTATTATAGATAGAAGTAATGTAATTTATTGCAAATACAAACGTATATTAAGATGGTCTGACATTTTGTGATCCATGATTAAAGCAACTAAGTTCAAGAAATATGAGACAAGATCTAACAAAAAAAATTACGCTGAATCCTGTAAAGTATCATTTAAATACGTTAAATTTATATTTTTGGCGTGGCATTTACGTAACTACAAATTCCTATTGCAAAAACATCCGTTCATCTCATTTGTATAACACATATTACTGGAGTGATACATCAATTGTTAATGAAACTTTGTTGAGAGGTTTTGTGAGGAAGAAAATAATGTAATTAAATCTCTCGGAAAACAGCATGTGTATTGTCTCAATGCCATTATGGGTTCATCGCGAAATATGACTTTCAACAATAAGTAAAGGTCAGAAGTACATAGTAACCTCACTATTCGTGGCATAACAGATAGATTACTAAATCAAGAAAAACAACATAACACTAAATGAACAACAAACACAGTAATAATCTTATGGTACCCTTGTTGGATTTCGCAGTTTTTGGCACGGTATTTGGGGTCATCTTGGATGATTTGTTAGGGTCAAGTAATAGTAATGCCTTGTCTGGGCACATGAGGTCACGTTTATTGCATTTCGTGATGAAAGCTGTTTTTACAGGGGATACTTGAGCATTTCATTTTCTCGTTATGTTATGTGTGTGCATTGCGTCGTGTATTTGTGTTATGTTTTCTTTTTTTCTTTTCTTTGCTCAACTGGTTGAGGTAAGTGCTGCATTCCCTGTCAGATTTGCCATATCTTTTTCCATGATCGTATATGTCTACGGAATATCGGTACGTGGGTGCATTTGCTTCACACGCATTTGCTAAACGAGATAAATATAAAACACTCGGAACGTCTTGCCTCAAGTCATAACACGAAAAACAGAACAAAGACATATGATCATAGAAGAAGGGAATGTTACTATATACATATGAGCCTCACACTGTAACATCCAGCAATCAATAAACTATGGCAGTTATCACGTAACATTCTGATGCTACAGATGTTGCGTGTGCTAATAGTGTTACAGTAACTAATTAAATAAAATTCGTCTTAAAAATTATATATTTCCTGTGTTATTAATTTATTTACTTCGCGTTGAAGCAGATATACTTCTTCGTACTGAATTATCAAAGCACTACCCCTAGCGTAACTTCACGTTTTCGGGTGACAATGCGTACACATATCACGACATCTCACTACAACATCCTGCTGCTTCAGTCTTTGAAACGAACATTGACCACGTGTCAGCTGTCAAAATCTAACCAACAGGACGAAAGCACACATCAACGATAATAAACCACCAACAAACAGAAATAGTGTATACACAATTTTCAACATCGAGTCAACCGTATGCTAGACATAGAACTTACGGAAAACTATAATACTCGTAAGTTAATGCGTAAAGATACGTTAACTAAGACCAACCTGTGGGTTTCCAGTTAGGTAAATTAGATATTATGTCATTACTTAAATATACAAACCATTATTCAACTGATTGCTCAGTGACAATGTTTATAATAGTGTACTTCATCTCAGTATACAATCTCAGATATACAGCCTCAATATACAGCTCGGTGACCGTCTTATCTGGCGACCATGGTTTAATTATGATTTTGGCACCAAAGAATAATGACTGGCAAATAAATGCTATACATGTCATTAATTTAAAAGATACTCAACCAAATCACCACTACAGGGTTACGGTCCTTGAAATTAAAAACAGAAATTTGACTTGTCCGGACTATCATTCAGGGTGACTTTTTCCAATATTTCTCATAAAACTGGTAAAACTTAATATTTCAAGTTATGTTTTTTACCATTTACTGTAGGTCCGACTGGCGTTTGTTATGATAGGTTGTCATACTTGCTTGTGCATACTTGTATTGAAAAGAGACAAACACCTGATTCAATGAGTAATTTTAGGATTGTTTTAACCCATTCGTTGAATACCAAAAACATGAAAACAGTAGCTACGTATATGACTACATATGTGTTATCATAACGAAATACTTACTTATATTCTAAACGAATGCTTTCTCGAATAAAAATACGAATTACACTACCAAATGAGGTGGAAATATTCAAGGCGTGCTATGAATTTAAATCGTATTACATTGTAGCTAAATGTGTGAAAATTACATTAAATATTATCCATTTTTACACCTGCACAATATCAAAATACCTGTCACTCAATTAGTTTTACCCAAATGCTTTTAAGGTCGCCCCAACAATTTTTGGATTAACAGCTTGATATATCGCAAGGCTAATAATTTGCTACTGTTTTGCACCATATCTTCGTAATTTATGTCCTCAAAACAACTGGATATATTTATGTTCTTGCCTATTCAATATATGTGATAAAAAACATATAAACTTTATTCGTCACAAAGTATTTTGGTGAAACATCAGCCTGTAGCGTCTTATAAACATGACTAACTTATTGTGTATTGGAAGTGAAAATTAAGTAAACAATGTACAACCCAAAGCATGCGTGCTTGAATGAACGTTTTATCATTTGTGATGATGTGATCATCAAAGCGTGACGAAAGCCGTTGCGGCAATACATGGCGCTGTGCTTCATTCTCTTTATATCGAGTACACTCAGGTCATTTGAAACATCGTTGTATAGTGGATGCAATAAGATTGTTTGAAACCATGTGTACATGGTCATTCGTAATTGTTTTAAAAAAATCTATTTTACGTATTACTAACTAGACGACATTTATTGCTAGTAATTCTAACCTTTATTTGTATTATCATATGTCTGATGTTGCAAGTTATGCCTTAAACGACATATATAAGTGTTCGTGTTAACAGTAAAATGTCGATTAGCGCTTTTAAAACATTTAGATTTTGTCACAAAACACTTACTCGATAAAATAGTCCCCTTCTTGCACTTCTGAAATATTTTACTGAAGAAAGAAGAGTACTTTATAACTGTATGCAGTTTTTAATTTAAGATTGCGCTGTTTCTATGTGGTTTTGGGTTGTATGTGCTTTACTTAATCTCACTATATTTGGTGTTTAGCGCTGTGACCTGGGTGCAGATATCATTACCTGCCTTACGTTCATTAACGAAAACGTCCATCGCGAGAATTAGTTCGTTACGCGAACTACTTATTGAAGGATTATAATCGTTCGCCGCAAACAATTTCAAGATGGCGGAGATAGACGATTAAATGACCTCACTTGTTCTATTAGATTTTTAGCCGTAGATTGAAAATTAGAAACTCAGTAATACTTCTTCCATGTTTTGTTTATTCAGCTTTGGTATCCACACTGTATCACAAATGCAAAACACATACAATCTACAATTAATGTTTAAATTGCTAAGATTATATTAAATGAAATAAAATATTTATCTATCCGCCATCTTTGTTCGCTTGGCGAGCTATGTGTAAAGGTCGTTCGCGATAGGCTAACATGTTCGTGGCGAACTTATCGTTCATTAACGCGAACTCACGTATTGTTCGCGAACGTTGCCGAGCGTTTTCGTTAATGAACGCACTTCTGCTTATATGGTTAATTATGCACGAAATTCAAATTCAGTGGTGAGCTTGCAGAGTAAGTATAAAGTCTGGCTTTCACTTTCGGGCTATGGAATCTATAAAGGTCACCATCAGTGTTTTGTAGACCTATGAAGATTGGTCAGATGTAAAAGTGAATGTATGTTCGCTTTTTCTGTACACTGTTTATTGTTCTTTGTACCACAAACGTTAGAGGAGTACCTATCAGAACACCTGTCAGGAATACGTTTATGAAATAATGTTCAGCATTAGTTTTCCGGAATGAGTTTATAAAAGTATGTTAAGCGATTGGTATTGCTTTTGTTACCTCGCTGGAAAGCTAAAAGATAATCTAAATAAACATTATCATTTTGTTGATTGCGAAGGAGAAAGTGCGTACTGGATTGTAGTTCCAAACTGAAATGTCTACGTCTACTGCATGTAACTGAAATACATCAACCGGTATAACACACATAGATCTGACTTAATGTGTTGTTCTCTTTCTGTGTGTTCTTTTTAGTACTTTATGCGTACTGTTGTTTGTACTAAGAGCTGTTACAAAATCTTGTAGTTTCGAAATCCTATTTTAAGCTCAAACACTGTGTAACGACAGTTATGGTTTACTTAGTTATCAATCAACAATTATCGTAAAAAAAGTTTAAAAAGTTACCAATTTACTAGGGCTCTTTTCAGCTGTTAGGCCGCTCAAGCACCCTTTGACATTTAAACTTCCCCTGTTCATTGGGCTACCTATGGAAACCTACACTCGTGTCTCCCTGGAGAGACTATTTCTCTTCTGTGGTGTGGCAGCCAGTATCGATCTGCGGCGCCAAGGAATAGACTCTGCCCTCACAGGTACCATTTTACACCATGGTGGAGTGGAGCTGTGGGTCTTGCTCAGAGAAATTGACCAGTGGTCCAGAGGAGGATCGAACAAGGGACCTCTCGATCCCGAAGCGCGCGCCCTACCTCTAGGCCACCGCTCCCCACAAGGTATCTGTATTAGTCATTTTAAGGGGCTTGCATTTTGTACACTGTTTTGTACCGTTTTTGATATACTCTTCTGTTGAGTGTTTCCGACCCTGTCCGACTTGGTATTAATTTTTATCGATAAATTCACGCGATACATCCCGCAGCATTGTCGAACTTAATAGATTCTGTTTCGAACGGTATATTTGATTTATAACAAAATAACAAGGCGCCATTGATTTTCACAAACAAACTTTCCTGACGTAATAGCTCAGTTCACATGGTACGTATACCATGACATCCTGGGTAGAACTTCATAATTCTTCATTTAGTTTGTTTAGAACGTATATTGGTTTCAACATAACATGGCGTCACTGTGTGGCCAAAACACGTGTTTGATATAATGATATCGTTTCTTCAGCAACAGAAAACGCAACAACTCATTCATCATATATCTTAGATAACATCTGTAAACCACGTATGTAGACCGTTGGGTAATTTTGCAGTCAATAAAACACTCTACAAATATTCTCTTTTATTATATCTATATTATAGAATTGAACGTTATGCCATATAGAATAAAATAATATTTGGAAACCAAGCCTACACTGAAACGAACATCACTTGTATTTATGAGCAACATTTCGATATTGAAAATAAAGTAAACGTCACTGTCGCAGCGTTATATTGTGGTGCGCCAGTCTTGGACGATTACATGTTGTAATATAAACGCTCATGCAATATCTACAAACATTGCTGATATTTAGTTAGGGACGAAATTTCGGGTTATTTGGGTGCGCTTACTTTCGTGTAGAAAGCTCGGCAACGGAGACTGCATTTGTCATATATTTACGACCGGTACACGTATAAATGACGTTATTCCTTGAAGATTAAGTACTCTCATCACGTAGTTAGACATTTACCCGCATTTTAACGATTTTTCGCTCGTCCATGTCGTCAGCTTCAGCAACCGGAAACAGAGTGCATAAAACTTGTAGTTCGTAGCAACGGTCGGACACCCCTAAATGTTGAAATATCGTAAAAATTGTATAACTCGACCGCTGCTGAAGGTGTTTTGAAGAAAAGGTCCCAACTCTTGATTTTTTTGTATTGACTTAAACTGATTGTATGATGTCTAGATAGGTTTTTGAGGTTTATTGTAGATTTTTGAAGGTGTTCTATCTAGTACGTAAATGTTAAATGTGTGCAGCTCTCGACCAATCAGATTTCGAGACTTGCGCACAAAAGTCTGTGTTACGCATTTTGTGTACCACAGAATTTTGTGGGGTGCACACAGAATTTTTATGGGGTGATATAGGCTGACATATGCTCAGGGTTTGTTTACCGACTGAAGCAGCAGGTTGTTGTGGTGAGATGTCGTGATATGTGTAGATGTTGTATGCAATATCAACCGAAAACGTTGAGTAACGCTTGGGTTAGTGCTTTGATATTACAGTACAAAGAAGTACATCTATTAAGAACACAGGAAATATATCATTTGTAAGACGAATTTTATTTAATTAGTTACAGCAACACTTTTAGCACACGCAATATCTATAGCATACGAATGTTGCGTGATAACTGTCATAGTATATTGATTGCTGGTTGTGAAAGTGTGATGCTCATATGGATATAGTAACATTTCCTTCTTCTAGGATTATATGTCTTTGTTCCGTTGTTGTGTTATGACATGAGGCAAGAAAGTTTCGAGTTTGTTAATTAAGTATATATTCTTCTCGTTTAACTAAGTGTGAAGCACATGCACGCATGCACGGATATTCGGTAGACATATACTATCATACAATCATGTATTTGAAAATCGGACAGGGGCAGCTCTCAACTTAACATGCTGAACACAGAAAGCATACTAAACTATAACTTAACACAAATACACGGCACAATGCCCATGTATAACTTAAGGAGAAAATTAAAAGTCAAAGTCTCACCCTACAAAAAGCTCAATAACATTAAGTTTCATAAAGACACTATGCCAGAACGTATACATCAAGTGCACAGTGGACAGGCATTACTATGACTTGACCGTCCGATTTCGTAATCTTCCTACTATGCTACAAATAGTGAGATTAGTATGTACTTCTGACCATTACGTATTGTTGAAATTCAATATGTCATTGGATTACTACGATGGGAATTATATAATATTTGAAACAATATGCAAGCTGTTTTCCTAGAGACATTTAATTACATTATGTTTTTACGAAACCTCTAAACAAAGTTTCATTAACAGTTGATGTATTAGCCAAGTAAAATGTGTAATACGAATGATATGTACAAAATGTACAGATGTTTTGCAATAGGATTTTGTAGTAACATAAATGTGACGCAAAAACTATAATTAAATATATTTTACAGGATTCAGCGTAAAGTACAGCTAATATTGAGGACGGGCGAGTACGAGTTATACGAGGGGACCCGATTAACGTTTATGATGCATATGTTGCCTCTGACAGGTAAGCGATGACATTCAAGCGCCTGACGCGGAGACCGATTGTGCTTCAGCATCACAATGATTAGACATGTACGTGGGTGAATAAAAAAGCTCGTAGAAAGATATCATAACTCACAAACCACAGCTTCAAATACTTTCAAAATTTCATATAACGTGATCATAAGTATAAGAAAACAATTTGACAAATTTTATTGAATTAGTCAAAACTACATGATTTTTACATTGAAACGCACACATGCTGTGACAGTATACAGGAGCACGTCAGCGTCATTTGATGAACGACGCCAAACTAAAGCCACGTTTGTCAATGCTTACGTTAACGTTTTGACTCATTTTCGCTTCTCGAGTGACTAATATGTAGGTATTTTTAGATAACCGTCGTAATAATTGTTTCTGCATTTTCGACTGTTTGTTTAATATCGTGTACGCTGTCCCATAAGATTAATCTAAGTATTTTGCTATATCCGCTTTTATATAGCGCTGGTCTTCTTCGACGACGTTGCGAACCAACGTCACCAATATCGGGTGTATTTTATTTGGTTGTCAAAATCCGTCGGCCTTCACGAAATCACTAATTCCATTTATAAATCGATGCCTATTTATTTCAGGATATATACCTGCACGTTTCAAACCATGTATTGGCTCTGATGCCGTACGTTTATTCCAGTTTCACGAAGATCTTGATAGCCGCCCGTGGTTCCGTAAATTCCGGTAGACCCGTTTTACGCGGGTATTTCTATATAGTGCGATTATGTAAATGTTGATTAAAGCATTATTTATCGGAGATGACGTCCGAAATTTTAACAGACTTTATAAATGACATCATGATATCAGACATAACATTTTGGCGGTTTTTGGAGGTCCTATTATTGAGATGTTTTAGAAAATTTAATAATATGTGTTTCAAATTATCCGTGTGCCAGGTATACGTAATCGCCCTTATTTCAGATATTAATATTTTTAAACGGTTATCACCAGGTCGCTACAAATCTTTGTATATAAAGAAAATACCAATTTATTCATTCAGCATAAATATGATGACAATAACTCTAAAAATAAAAAAAGTTATTACAAAATTCTTCGAACTTTTTGATTCACCTACGTATGCTTCGACCGTAAGGACTGTTTCATAACCGAATTCTATGAAGTCACATCTGTTATTCGTACATAGTGTTTTATCTGTCTTGACACATGTACATGTATACGTGGGGTTATCCAAAAGTTCGTGGACTTTTGCACTTATTAAAAAAACATTGAACTTAAAGCTACGAATCTATGGTCTGTGTAAAATTGATTTATATTGAACACGTATACCAAATATCATACGGATATAATTACAAATAACATAAATATAGCATTTGTAAGCATGCGTAGTAGGCATACCCGGCGCACGCTCAGAAATGACGTACGACGTCGCCCTATCGACTTAATCATTTCATGAAGCACTTAAACGCTGTAAATAACTTGTTCTTTGTTTCCCGTAATCAGCTGTATACTTATAATATGCAAACACACTCGTTCAATCGATGTGTATTGAATTGTGTCGTTTCTATCTCTACAAGTGGATTTTTTTCTCTAATACCTTGGATGATCGATTCTAACCAACGTAACGCTCATTCGTTGAACGTCAGTTTTGTACCTATTAACATACATCGTCTGTTACAATTTCCCAAACAATTATTGCCTTTATTACGGGTTCACCTAGCTGTTTATATAATTTAATTTTTTTGCGACCGTAAATGATATCTTGTGACGTCACATTTTACGTTGAACTTTATAAGCCAACATTAACCCTCATGTTCATAAAATGACTAATATATACGATACAACCTTTAAATTATACCAAAATATCGGTATGACATTCCTCATCAAGATGACGCATTTTTGTATTTTTAAATGAAGAAACGCTGTAACAATCGAAAATAACGTAACGCATTTTTCTGGAAAAATAAGCATTGCGCCGCTAACGCATTTTTGTGTTACTATGGCAACGTGTTACACTTCATACGAATGTTACTTTATAAAATGTTTTGAGGCAATTGTTTGTAATAGATCAATGTCACTGTATGGTAATTTTCATACTGATCTGACTTAAAATAAAAGTTTTAGAGCAAAAGTCCACGAACTTCCACCTAAGGCTATTGTCACTAATGCATTTGTATTTTTCATTCTTTGTAGAAATAACTTTAAGTGAACTGAGAAGGAAGTATTCAGATAATGATCATCGAATGTAAACTATGCACACGAAATGTAGAACATACAGAACTAGAAGAATGAAACTTCAGTAAGTAATTTAAAGTGTTGTGTAAGGTACAATGTTCTTTGCCACCGTAGCTGTAATAGAACAGACACTCAATGTTTGATTCATGTATTGTTTTGTCTCTTTTGGCTGTCAAATCATATTCCCAAAACATTGTTTGCCCATGAGCATTCCATAGATAATATCTGAAAATAATTTTTCATTTGTTTTCTGAGATGGAATTGACATGTTAGAAAAAGCACTATTAAAATGCATGACATGTTAAAATGCAAGTAATGTGATCAAGTTTATCAGAAGTTTTTAACATCAAAGAAACGCTATATCTGTTCTGATATGCTACTGCATAATTATCTTATCTTTTCTGCCACGCACGTAGCAATACGCTTAGCATTTAATGATCACGTGTCATTACAATTAGCAAATACACAAAGGCAGTAATGGCGGTAACATTTATTTGTTATGTAAAATTGTGATATTGTAAAATGCACTAAAATTATACATTAGCTTTAGTACGATGTAGTGAGTCTTTTCAGTGGTTGCTCAGATGAACAGTCTTACTTATGCGATAATGCAATATATACTTGGTCCATTAACACTATCGTGATGATTATGGTAACGGCTTAACATACGTTTTTGGCCCTAACCATATTGAAAAGAGTGATATGTCTCGAGTATTGTGTGATAAGCGACAAGACATTCATAAGGATGTAATTAACTGCATGGTGTTGTTCATAAATACATAAGCTGTGTATTTCAGTGTAGAATTGGTTTCAAAATAATATGAATTAAGGCGATGCCAATTTTGCGGATTTATTTTTAATACTAAATAGCAATGTAATCCGCAGTCGTATAATATTACTACAGAACAGGTGCACGTTACGTTATCCACGTAAACAAGACGTCACGTCGGATCCAAACTGACTTCATGTTGAAGCTATAAAGACGGTACGCTGTACATAGGTACACTTAGTTGGCCACGCTACATAATCGACCTACGGCCAAGCTACAATATTTGTTCCAACATACTAACCGTCAAGCAGTCTGAGACGAATGTAGGCCTACGTTTGGTAAACATATGTAGTTGCGGTACGTGTTCAGGTTTAAAGCACGTATAGAACAACGATACGTCGACAAATATTAGTCGCAAATATTGATTTTTTTCACACACAAAATTGAGCTTGGCAGTGGATAAACTTTTTAGGTGAAATTTCTCACACGCGATACCTTCTTGCGCATTTTAAATCCGCTATTATTTTATTTCTATATGCCATGACGTTCAATCCTATATAAATGAGAATATTGTTAGCGTGTTTTATTTACTACAACATTGTTCCACGAAATACAGAGGTTGTTTACAGATGTTATCTTAGACATATGATGGATGAGTTGTTGTGTTTTCTGTTGCTGCTGAAACGATTGCATTATATCGGATAGTTTTTGTTTGCACCAATGGCGCCATTTCATATTGAAACAAATATACCCTTCTAAACATACTTAATGGAGTTCGACCCAGGACGTATGTGTGATATTTATCTGTTTTCGAGTTCCATGTTAAATGCGATATACTTAAACATTATCAGTTTTCATGTTATAACTAACCCATAACAACTAGCTCTTTCGCAAACAACTAAACGGTAAATGGCAATGCTTATTTAAGTTTTGCTTTTATGCGAAATATTCCAACAAAAACACTGTGCCGAGCGCTTAGCATACTTTCGTAAGCGTATTCTGGATAGCCGCATGCCGAACTTTCTCACCTCAAAGGTATTCTGATGGATTCTCTTATAATGTTGTGGTGATCAGAACAATAAACAGTATAAAATTCTCAAACAGGCATAAACATTTACATCTGACTAATGTTTTTAGTTCTACAGTATACTGTCGGTAAGTTTGTTTCCTATTGAAAAAATCTACACAAAGATAACCGTATCCTTTAAGTGAATATATCAAGTGAGACTACATGTTTACTCATTCCGCAAGCTCACTGCTGAATTTGAACTTGGTGCATACTAATCCATAAAGGGATGTAATTAAGAAGGATAACTATACTGAGGTTTGGGGCGACATTTTACAGCCGCCTTACACTAATTAACACCTGATGTTGTGATAATAAGTAAATATTGTAGAACACAGACACTGCAAAACCATACACACGCGGCGCCTTCTTCAACAAATAAGTACACATAATCTCAGTTCACACTTCTTTCTTTAATAAAATATCCAATAAATGCAATAAAGTGATCCTTCTATCGAGTTGTTCGTAAGAAAATCTAAATGTTAAGCGCTGATCACCATTTTATTGGTATTACAGACACTTATATCTGTCGTTTAAAGCGTGCGACATCAGACAAATAAATGTAAGAATTACTTGCATAAATGTCGTCTAGTTTCGTAAAATAAATTCGTTTTCATCGAAGAACCAGCGTAAAAACAATTACGAATGACTATGCCACGAGGTTTTCAAATAATCTTGATTCACTCAATATACAACGATGTCTCAATTGACCTTAGTGTACTCTATACAAAGAGATTGTAGTACATCGGTATGTATTGCCGCAATGGATATGACGTAACTGGAACTGGTATCCTTGTTTGTAGTGACAATTGTTGAAAACTTCCATAAAATAATACAATGTATCCGTTACGGATGGACATGTCGACTGTACTACATTCTCTTGTATTTGGTGCATCAAAGTGTATTAAAAGAATAAGGACTTAGCAAATACTGGAACAGTGTGGCTGTGCGAATGGTTGCTTGAATAATTGTAAATTGGTTTTACGTACATGTACTAGCAACTGTTACACATGTACCAGATATAGTTGGCAATTCCCGTTGAGGAACATAGTGTCAAAACAACGTCAAACGACAAGGACATTCTCAGGCTAGAAAATACGATTGTGTTAAATTGTACGTTTTGTGTGTAAGTCATAACGTCCCGTTGCTTACCGCATAGCATTGTTTTTGTTGAATACCAGCACCAACGCATTGCCGTGACACCACTGTCGTCGCGCCGTATTTTCTATTTCATCCGCGAAGCTTGCGCTCTCCTGTCTTTGGCAGTCAACATAATAACGATGCCAATTACAAAAAAGACCTTGGCTCAAAGGACATATTCCAGTAGTCTGCTCAATCTTTTTAAGCGGCATTGTATTTTTTTTCCGAAATAATGTCAGATCTTTATTATTATGAGTATTGCATGCCATTGTCGACGTCATTTAACGTAAGTTCCACATATGGTTCTGCACAAAGAATAATATGAATGTTAAAAAAGCAATGCTTTACAGACGTCAATTTTTGACAATATGTCACCTGCACCTTCAATCTTAAGGTGGTTACGTTTAGCGCATTTAATGCTACATGTATATATTTGCATAGATAACCTGAGAAAATTTGCACAATTTGTGTGCGACGTATACTCGTTACTATGGTTACAAAAACATGTGGCGTGCTTGCTATATTGTGTCAATGTAATATTTGATCTCATTATTTTATGCAATGGAAGTTCCGATAATATATCATGAAAGTATTTAGAAGAAACATCAATGCTGATGAAAGCAATAGCAAAAGTCCTCGTTATTTTGGATCATCCTTCGTAGATACAATGCATGCATTCTGGCACACGTTCTTCTTTCATATTTAAACGATTTATCATTTGTGAACATATATTTGTATTAATGTTCTAGGGCTTAATAATATACTGAACAATATGGAGCCTGAATCAGGCTGCTGCCTCATCTCATCTATTTGACCATTCCTGTCCAATTTTATTACCAGTGTAGCAATTTATTATTCCTCTTTTGGCTTTTGTATGCTCCATGTTGTACAGTAACTGTCATGCCTGCTCTACTGCGTCTTTGTCTTTGTTGATTACTGTCAGATTTGATGTCAATTACACATTTATTGTTGGCTGAATACTATGTCATATGGGACGTATACAAATGGCAGAGATCACGCTATATAACTTTGATTATGTTTGTTTTAATTTCTACAATGAGTGAGTTCAAACAATCCTTTAATTACTAAAATGGTCTCATTTTAATATGAGAATTCTCAATATCACAAACAATATACAATGTATCAAGTATGTCAGCCTGCCGTTACAGACGCCAGTGGTAAATGGTAATGAAACTTATAACCTTAAATATATAAGCGCCAAAGAACCAGTTCAAAGAGAAATATTAGAAAACTCTCTTTTTGAATGATAGTCAAAGTTTGTTTTTGCTTTTCTTTTTTCATTTCAAGGACCGTCACCCCGTAGTTTGGATTTGGTTTATTATCTTTAAAACCTGCCCAGTATAGCCTTTATTTGCCAGTTAGTATTATTGGTGTCCCAATCATATTTAAACCAGTGTCGCCTGATAAAACAGTCACCGAGCTGTGAACTGAGGCTGTATTGTTGAGATATTACATGAGCACAATATTATAAACATCGTCACTAAGCAATCAGTTGAATCATGGTTTGTATATTTTAGTAGTGACAAAATATCTAATTTTCCTAACTGAAAATCCCCCACAGGTTGGTCTTTGTTAACGCATCTTTACGTCTTAACTTATTATGGACTTCTGCAAGTTCTATGTCCAGTTTAAGGTTGCCTCGTTGTTAAAAATGGTATATACCTTATTTCTGTGATTTGTTGTCGTTGATATGTGCGTTCGTCCTGTTGATGAGTTTTTGTCGACTGATACGTGCTCAGGGTTTGTTTCACTGACAGAAGCAGCAGGCTGTTGAAGTGAGAAGTTGTGATATTTGTAGATGTTATACACAATGTAATCTGAAAACGTGGAGTTTAGTGCTTTGATATTACAGTGTTAGTGTTTTGATGATAAAGTACAAAGAAGTGTACCGTTGTGTCTACTTCAACGCGCAGTAAATAAATTAAAACGCAGGAAATATATAATTTGTTAGACGAATTGTATTTAATTAGTTACTGTAACACTATTATCGCTCGCAACATCTGTAGCATAAGAATGTTGCGTGATAACTGTCATAGTTTATTGATTGACAGGTGTTATAGTGTAAGGCTCATATGTATATAGTAGCATTTCCTTCTAGTATGATTGCATGTCTTTGTGTTTTTGTGTTATGACTTGAGGCAAGTAAGTTTCTAGTTTATTGATAAAGTTTATTATTCGTCTCGTTTAACTAAGTGTGAAGCACGTTCGCACATGTACCGATTTTCTGCAGACATACACTACCATGCAAACCAGTTAAGGAAAATCGGAAAGGGAACGCAGCACTCAACGTACATCTAACTAGCTAAGCACAGAAAATATAAAAAAACATCATATAAAGCAACTGCACAACACAGTACCCATGCATAACCTAACGAGACAATCAAGTGCAGAAGTCTCACTCTACAATAATACTATACTAGTATACCAGAAAGGGGCTTTCAAGTGTCCATGACAAGGCACTACTTAACCCCTACAACTAATCCCGGATGACCCCAAATACCATACCCACAACTGCGAAATCCAACAAGGCATTACCAAGTTTGTTGTGCCTTTGGTATAAAGTTGATTCTCGCGAATTTTGCTGCATTCCATGTCCGATTTCATAATCTTTCTTCAATGCCACAAATAGAGAGATTATTATGTACTTCTGACCTTAAGGTACTGTTGAAAGTCATATTTCGCGATGAACCCTATATGGCAATGAGACAATACGTAAACTATTTGCCGAGAGATTTAATTACATTATTTTCTTTCTCAAGAAACCTCTCAACAAAGTTTCATTAACAGTTGATGTATCACCCCAGTAATATGTGTTATACAAATGAGATGTACGGATGTTTTTGCAATAGGAATTTGTAGTTACGTAAATGCCACGCAAAAATATAAATTTTACAGGATTCAGCGTAAACTTTGTTAGAGCTTGTCTCATATTTCTTGAACTTAGTTGCTTAAAGCATGGATCACAAAATGTCAAACCATCTTATATGTACGCTTGTATTTGCAATACAGTACAATACTTCTATCTTTTATACATTGTCAAGGACGAAAGTACAAAATAAGTTAAAAATTAAAGTAGCATGTTTGAAGTTTGCTTTATGATCTTACTATACAGTATATGATATTATCAATGGTGATCACATTCTAAATAAATATAAAAGAAAACATCTAAACATCGGTTAAGAAAACATATTTTTCTATCAACATTGTAAGCCTGACATTTTCATACTCATCCCAAGTTAATAAGCACTCTCTGCAATGATTAATAACAGAATGGAAAAGCAAAGCATTGAATTTATATGCATTCTTATGTCTGAATGGGACATGTTAGACAGCAACAGTGTTACAATTGAATAGAAAGCATTGTGATATGAGGCGATAAAGAATACAATATTATATTCTTATGTAACAAGTAGGACAAATGTTGTTCCAGACTCGGGAGAGACAGTGCTGTTAGGTAAGAGGACCATTGCACAGAGAAGCACATTGTGACATGGTTTCATAAAAATGACACATTAAACAAGTGACCTTACGCTGTAAATAAGTAGATCTGTTGCCCTAGTTTTGGCCCCAGATGATCCAAATAGCAAACTTGAAAAGATTGTACTGGGAAGTGAACTATTTTAATAAATATTAAATAAAATGTGACATGTAGAGAGATAACAAGATTATTTTCATTCGACCCGGCACCCTATTTTATGACCCAATGTATTCCGGTTGCGAACTATATTATACAAACAAACATTGTGAAAACACTTCGTAAGAATGAAACTGTGGCATCTATTATGTTGAAAGGGGTTTTCTTTGATGTGGCCCGATGGACAAAACATCCTTAAAAGGTCAACAGATTCATTTGCATACCTACTGTACACCAACATACCAGTGTCCCCACATTCAGAATTAACTCAACAGCCACAAAGTTAACTTTCGTTGTTTTAATCACATCTAAATGAAAACATTTAAGTCCAATAAAATATTATATTCTGACAATATATACTGTACACCAAATAAGGATAGGAATGCTGATGGAATCGCCTCTAATGTTGTGTTGAAAAGAACAATAAAAAGTTTAAAAAATCTCGAACATGCATGAACATTTAAATCTGACTAATCGTTATAGGTCTTCAGAATAGTGTTGGTAACCTGGAACATTCTTATAAAAATCCACGCTCGAGATCCATACCCCTTAAGTGAAAATATCAAGCGAGACTCCATGTATACTCATTCCACAAGCACACTGCTGAATTTGAACTTCGAGCATAATAAACTATAAAGGGAGGTAATTATGAATGATAACTACACTGAAGATAAGTATTGGGCAACATTTAACAGCAGCTACATGCCACTTAACACTTGAAGTAGTGATGATAAGTAAATATTGTAGGGCAAAGACACTCCAAAAAAACAACCACATGCAGTGCCATCTTAAACCAAAAAATGCATACAATCTTCTTTCTTCAATCAAATGTCTCAAAAGCGGAAGATTGGGGAAATGTTATCGAGTTCTTTGTAACAAAATCTAAATGTTAAGCGCTAGTCACCATTTTGTTGATAATACGAACACTTATATCTGGCGTTCAAAGCGTACGACATCAGACATAGGACAAATAAAAGTAAGAATTACTAGCAATAAATGTCGTTTAGTTTCGTAAAATATATTCGTTTTTATCGAAGAACCAGCGTAATTGTTTTAACAGCGTAATTGTTTTAAAACAATTACGAATGACCATGTGGACATGGTTTCAAATAATCTTTGTGCACCCAATATACAAATGACCCGAGTGTATTCTATATATATAGAAATAATGTTGTACAGCGTCATGTATTGCCACAGCGGATGTGGCGTAACTGGAACGTATTTCTGTGTTTGCAGTTACAAATGTTGCAACACTGGTTACCACTGGTTATCAAACCGTAATATCTGTTACGGATAAACATTTCCACTGTACTTCATTATCTATTATTTTGGTCCTCGTGGTTTATGAAAATAAGCATGTACGAATGCCTGCTTGAATTGAAATTGTAAATTTATTTACGCATCAACTGTTACCATGTGTTTGTGGTACAGTAAGTGTCCATTCCTGTCGTGGAAATAGGAGACTAAGTAACGCCAACGACGAGACATTCTCAGACTAGAAATTCCCTTGTGTAAAATGGAACGTTAACTTTTTCGATAAGCTTGTACACCTGTGTTACCATTATCTATAGAATATCAAGACTACCGACACAATATTATAATATAGTATTAAATCAACATTGCATAAACAAAATTAAAAGACCCACTGCATGAATCGGTGCAATTTCCTGTTATCTAATCACCGTTATGGTTGATGAATGAACATGCAATACTTAAGCATTAAAACTAAAGTGATAAAATGTACGAACTTTAAATGAATAAACCTCAAGAAGAACTCAAATGTTCATAAAACTGATTGGTCACAAAGTTCATCTAGAAAATTTTAAGGTTGTGGTCCTAAATATAGGGTTGTACCCTCCTTGTTGTGAAAAGCGTAATCTCTATCTATCTACCCTTATCTTAGTCAATTTTCTTTTTGCGTACAGAACAAAAATCTGTCTTCATGGGGTATATATCTGAAAGAGTATACAAAACCAATTAGTCCTATTAATTCATGATTTATCGATTGAGATTATGAGCATTACCACCCGATACACAAGAAGAGGTAAATTCCAAGATGATTCACACTGATAGATAGTATGAAACAAATCGCTTAGTAATATTCAGCTTGCATTACGATATACTCGACAACTTTAAATAATCGAGACTTGAATTATAACATGCTAAATCTTTTAACGCTTGGCTGCTGATACATAAGAAATTCGGAGAATTTTTAGCAGACACGGTTGCTCCGTTGTTTATGCCATAATATCGTGTTTATGTTACGACCGTTTTCTAGCTAGTTATCAATAAAGTTGTACCAATTAAACTTGGAGCGTAATGGTCACTGACAATTATTTATCTTGTACTACCATTGAAATAAACTAATGCATATTTATAACAAATAAAATTGCACATAACAAATTAATACGTACATATACCATTAAGCATGAGCATGAATGGCTTTTGATTATGAAGTACGGAAGATTGCAAGCGTATTTAGAACCACAGGAGAGTCATCCAACGATCTAAGACACAAGGAAACTATAAACAACATGCCCGTATACGACCCTTCGACGATATTTTATGGTTTTTTTATTGATATTTGTTTTCGTTTCACAGTTTGTTCTCATGCGTATAGGAATAATTTCACTAACTGCAATTGTGGAGTTAGGAAGTCTGCAGTCATAAATTCAAAACGCTAGATAAATATCTTGACAAAGCAAAAGCGGAAAGACGACATATTAAGCCATAAAACTATATGATTTTTTTTATTTAATTCACTGTATGCGTTTGTGATCATATAAGCTAGATCCCCCGACATTGCATGTAGACTCATTGTAATGAAAGTGCAACTGAAATGTACGTCAATGTTGCATTATCGCAAATATACGTACGTACATTTCGATGGCTAAGAAGGAAAAGGTTGAAGTCACTTCTTACAAAAAATGTAAGACCTGATAAGACTGAGCCATATTTGCACCATAACGCGCTTCTTATGAGCCTACTTTCATAAAAATCTGAACAAGTCATGTGGCTCAAAATAAAGTTGTAAAAGGTTGTTTTCGCATGGGTAAATTTCAAAAATTGTTTTCTTGTTTTCTCCAATTATCGATTATGTAGCTACGACCTACTCATTCGAAACCAACAATTTGTATAGTTATGTAGTGTCAAAAGATCAATGAAGTTTTGAATATATAGACATACCCTTTGTACATCCAAACAAATTCTCATAGGACTGATATTGTGAACCTTGATTATTAAAATACTTTATCTGCAAAAAGTTTAACTAACCATTCTTTCTTTCCATACATCACTTTTTGTTAAAAGATGTTGCATAGAATACAAAAAAAACAAGCTTAATATGATTAACAACTTTTGTTTAAAATTATTAAGATTAATTATTATGTCCTGACCCATTATAATATAATGTAATTTAGATTTATTATTGGTCGTACATATTTACTTTCAGCATTTCAACGTCTTGATCTTAATGGTTTTAAAACGGTTCTGTAAATTGGGTTTTACTGACATCGATTCAAAGCGTTCAACAAACATTAAATTTAGGAAATTTCCCAAGATCTTATCGACATTGTATGAGCATTTCATAAACAGAACTGCTCGTTAGATTGTTTATCTTCTTATTGGCGAGTTAAGTACAACAATAGAAGATTAGGGTAAGGTACAGTTGCACTTCAGTTTAGTATTATCAAGACAACATGTATTTCGTTTTAACTGTTCAAATATGAGAGGCGCACCTCTCGTACACCAAAACGTTTACTATTTTCTCAATGCTTAACTTTGTTTATGAATACATGTGATGGTCGTAGCATTGGATTGTTATCTTTTGCAAATTTGTTTTGAATACAATATGGTATGACGTTTAAGTCTATATAAAAGATTGGTAGCATGTTATATTAACTACAACATTGCTCGGCGAACAACACTGACGTGGTTTACAGAATTGTGTTATCTTACTTAGACATATGATAAATGAGATATTGCTGCAGAAATGATTTCATTATATCGGACAGTTTATTTACGCACCATGATGGCGCCATGTTAAGTTGAAACAAACACACCTTTCTTACCAGACTTAACGAAGTTCGACCCAGAGTGTCTTGGCATACCATGTGTACCGCGTGTACTTAGCCGGTCACGTCGATGGTTAAGTATAAATAATTGTAGGTACATATGGTACAACTATGTTATATTTGGCAAGGCGGATTACACATGAAGTCGGAATTTGTAGTCACACATTAGGTAGCTCTATGCGTTGTTCTTGAAGTGATTTCCCCTTTTGGGTTCATTCTTGTCTGCTGGCTAATCATCCGCTTAATTTTGACTGGCTTAGTTGGTATGTTCTGAATATTGGTTAACGTATTGTTAGAAGCTGTTTTCCGGTATGTGCATTTTTGCAGTTAGGATAGGACATCGTGTTGTATGCTTGTGTTTTCATTTTTGTAAATTCTGTGTTCAGCTGTGGGAGCATTGTATATCTAACTAACATTAAGAAAACAACAGTTATTTACTTTTTAATGTTGCATATAATATTAAAGTTATATTAAAGCTCATGAAATAACTAATAAAATATTCTGTAAACAATAAATTGAGATTTTGATTTGGTGAATATTATTTGAAATATCGGAACGAGATGTATCCCAAATGTGTCGTGTATTAGTGCAATATATTGTATCAGTTTGTGGCAATCTGATTAAATTCAACAGGGTGTTTCGATGTATCAGAATAATGTAATTTAGAAGTTAAATTAAATTTGTTTTGTTATATCTAATTTATAGACTATATGTCTGACAAGAGAAGCGTATTTCACGTAATCCTAACAAACAACAAACAAAAAACAACATATCGTATCAGAAAACATAGATATTTATATGTTGGTACAAAATAGCATACACTGACTTTTTAAAAAATACGATACCAGTTTATACGTTGGCGAAGATGTACGCTTGATGAAGCCGATCAGGTGAAATGGGTTCAGTGGAAGAGAAAATACGTGACGAACGTTATTTCAGGGGAAACTAGTTTGTATTCTTAGAAAAACTAAATATAACCAAAGGCTAATGAAAATGTTGATGGAAAAAAAGCAAATTATCTGATAATTTCGTGCTGGATAGTAAAGGAAATAGAACATAAGTCGTATTTTTGAATATTCATGTTAATAAATAAGTATTTTAATAATTATGTTTTATATATCACATTACTTTTCATTGTTTCCGAGTAAGAAGATAGAGTACGTGAAGCCATATACGTCACATATATAGTATAACGTTTTACTGCAATGGTGTGTTTTCTTATTTTTTATGCATTTTTGCGTTATAAGTGTCATATGATATTAAGAATCTCTCAATCATTGTCAATTGATTTATTTATATTAAACTCGTTTACGCAATATTTCCAAAACTCGTTTGATATAAATTCATATAAATTAACAACTCGTGAGAGATCCTCTTTATGCAGAAGCTTCCTCTTGAAGAAATATGTATATCGAAACCGGTAGAGGAAGTTAAATCAAACATTCTTGTTGGCTTTCTAAATTAATTTTAACAAATGTAATTAGTGATTGGAGAAAATATTTCATCTCACTTTATTAGAGTTAGTACTCGTATTTTTATCTTGAATATAATTATAATTTGTTGTATGTCTGCATGATAGATTGCTCGGAATGATGTATGTACTTGTCGTAATAACAGAACGTTATCACAAAATGGATGTTGAACACTTGATATTGCATGGATACTGACAAAGAGGAATGTAAATATTGTCTATTTACTAACAACAATTATTATTGTTTTTATTTTTATTTTCAAGGAAGTCGTGTTCATTCGGCACATAATTTTAATCCATGTACAGCTAATTCATATTTACTCAGTCACATGATCTGATACGTGAAATAGTATAACTTGCAATTGAAGGGAGATTAGCAGAAAATGCATTGACGAACTTGGATACCAATAGTTATCCAAATGTCATGGAATCACAATAGGTGCACTGCATTTCATGTTCCGCTCTCTCTATGTTCATGGACGAATAAAAAACATTACCTGTTACGTTAAAGTTTGAAAAGGCGGCATCTTAATCACATCTGATTTAGGTATTTTACGAATACTCCAAAAAACATGTTATGATGGTGTTATTTGTAAGTATCCCTCAACATTCATGTTCCTGAGGGCCGCTTCAAAAGTCAGCTTGGAATTTTAAAAATTAACATACGATTTTTTGTGGAGTAACAAAAATGTATGGATGTGAAAACAGCTTATCTGAAGGCATACATTAAACAACAAACAAATTGTCGTTTAATCATAGTATTGTATGCATTGTGTGTATATATGTGTGTGGACAAGTACATCTTAAAACTATCAATCATTTACATGTGTCCTCTTCAGTTAGTTTTCAATGAACAGAAAGATTTTGGTCTGAAAATAGAACAAAGATCGCGATACATGATACATATAATTTTATTGATATACATGTATACAATACAAAACAAACTCGTTGCTCCAATTAATGTAATTCCATTCACAATGCAGTTGTATATACTAGACTAAGTTTACCTTAATATTATGAATTCAAACCGGTCATGATAATAAGCCGATCTTAGAATAAGCCACATATTTCATATAGCAAAATGGTATATCCATATGTTCCAGTAGGAACGCTCTCTCGTGCAAATCTAACACAATCATATAATATACATACATCATTTTACCACTGTAAATTAAATACGCATGCAATGAATCATTTAGCAACAGGCTTTACACGAGATATGATTATTATTTAAGACACTTACAAATGTTTCTAAACAAGTTCTAGAAAAACTGAAGTTTCCATTATTTGACTCATTTTCATTGTTGTATCAAATATCATGAACTATGAATAACGACTCACAGGTTATCATGCCTTTAGGTTTTACTCACGATGTTTTTCCTTTTTATTGTTTTGGTTTTAATCTTCCATATCGTCACAATGGCTAATTAAAATATCTTGCTGAAAAATCCGTCTTTATACTGCAGTTGAAATAACGTGACTTGGTAGCATTCTTAAAAACGCCAAATGTAGTCATTTGAACAAAATGTATGATTATACCAGGGTATACACATATAAGAATAATCACTTATATTTGCTAGGCCTTTTTGAATTACGATGAATGTGTTGTTTGCAATTTTGAACGAGAAGTTGTTCGTTAGTTCATACTAATTGCGAATTTCGTAACTGTAGTAAGTCCTTCTTTATCTATATGCAGTTACTACAGTCTTGCGGGCACCCATCGATATATTAGTGATAACCATACCTTTAATCATACACCTAACTCAACACTTATTATCAATTTTTTATGAAGAGCTTTTATTCAAATTTAATGTAAAAAAGATACACGTTGGATTTTTGTCTCGAATATGTCTGTAAATAGCCCAATTTATCTTATAATACAATGCATGAGGAAAGGAATGCATGAATATATCCATATTTTCCATTATTTTCTAAATACATGTTTTACATCACAAGACTTATGAACAAGTTATATATTACCAAAGCTTCTAATGAACGTCAAATACCATCACTAGCGACATATTTAAAGGACGGGACAATAACAAGAATGACAACGGAAGACAAAATGGTGATGAGCAAAAACAACCAGAAGAACAGTCGGTCAACAATGAGTGCAACTTGTTTCCATTCGTCAACAACATCATTTTCAGCGTCTTCGGCATCACTTTTCACAACTAACACTTTCAGATATTTCAAAATATCTTCCATTGTTGAAATTGACTTATCTCTTCTAGCATTTACGAGTGCTTCTTCTTCATTCATTGAGCTACGATTTGATATATTAAACTCTCTTAAATCCAGATTTGCCTTGCTGTTGTTCATCTCATTCATTGACACAAGATTACGAACATTAGAGTTGACATTATTTCGCGATGATGTTTCTATGTTTACACCGCTGCTACCATTTTTCAGAGTTATATTCTCCATTTGCCGCAGCAACTTCGTCTGTAATTCCTTCATGTCCACCTCCGCTTCGTATGTGGATGCTTTCCTGGTGAATGTTTTACACGGCTTTACGCAGCTACACCTTACAATCCTTGCTAGATGTCCTAACACAAAATGACGTACCCAACGTGGTATTTTTCTCTGGTGTGGTGAACAATGGTGAAGTTTTAAAACAACCACGGTGAGTATTACAGACACGCTGGCTACAGCCATTGATACTGTTAAATATATACCTGAAATTTAGATTAAAGAAATTGAAAAAATAAGAATAATCGAACAGGGAAGGCAATGCTCTACAGAAACAGTATAGCACAAACGGCAAAAATGAATAGTGTTCAAAATGTTATCTTTGCATGAAAGTGTCTTCTTATAAAGTGACGAATAAATACATTTTATAACTGCTGGGTGCTGATAAAGTTAGAAAAGGATAATAACTATTGTTCTTAGTGTGGTAATGTATGTTGAATTCGATACTAGAAGAGTATAAAGGGTATCGGCACTCGATAGAAAAACAAGGAACACAAAGCCCAAACTGAACTCACGGAAAGAAATAGGGAACAGAAGCACAATTAACACATACTACTTCAATAACCATAATAGAAATTGCGAGATCAGGACAAGAAAGATTGTTTTATGTTGTAAAGGATCCGCCAGCTCATAGTGTTTTGCTTCAGTTAAATGCGGCAGACATTGACATTATTACCAGTTATTATGGAATTAATAACCAGCATCATCGTGCTCCATAACAAACATCTAAACAACTATTCAACATATTGAGGGCACAACAGACTACCATTGCCAACGTTACGCAAACGCGTGTATTAGATCGGTCAGTTAGGTTAAAGGATTTTATGAGCTCAGTAAAACAACTTGTTACACCACTATTCATCGTCAGAATATTCGATCCATCCAATATAAAACAAATCACCCAATATATGCCCTACGTGGCAACTAACATGTTTTTCTTTAAACAATAAAGAATCGCATTGCAACCGCGCTTTGCTAACTTTTTAAACCCAATACCCATCTAACCATATGGGTCTTGTTCCGAATGACTTACATCTCTTATGATCTTATACAACCGAATAAGCGCTTTTACAAGCCACCCATACATGTATAATACAATGATTTTACATCACGCATCAGATACTCAATGCAATCCACTCGATATTAGGAAGTAAAGAAGTAAGAAGTAGAAGATATCTTTAAGACTCAAATGTCATTTATACAAAAACCGTGGTATCAAATATCGTTACGACTTACGTGTGTAAGTTGGCAATACAAATAATACAATATTTATAGTACATTTTAATGTATTGCTTTGTTTAGTGAAATATTAAAGACAGTAGCAGAAATAGAGACGATTACAAAACACAGTCAAATACCATGCTGATCACTGGTTGAAACATTGTGCATAGCTGCAGTGGACACGACGAACATTTGGATAAAGGCCAGTTAAGTGACAATTACTTAAACTAATACAATAGTCGAAAACAATTGAAGTTATTGGAAACCCATTTGAAGTCTTTAAAATGTTGACAATAAGCCTTGTTTAAAAAATTAGAAAGATTTCGTGTCGTTTAAAAACAAACAGTATAACAAATGTAAAATTAAAGACTTAAACATTCCCATGTACAATTTATTCAGTATATGATGTTGTAGTAATAAGTTAAAGAAGGTCTAACGCCTACGGAGAGCAGTCCCTGAACTGTTACAGATTTATAGTGCCACATACAAAAGTAATTTGATCATGTGTTTTTTACTCGAAACTTTATATCACGGAAGTTAAATACAAAATAAATATAAAGCCTTTCTTAGAAAAATCATTTAAAAGCATCATATGATAGATCTATACCAAAACAAAAAATATGAATCATATTGAAAAAGTGTCGCTTTTAAAAAAACTAAGAGGCGTTCGTTAAAGGTTATATCATAAACTTAGAAAATTTATTAAACAAAAAGATAACAAAAAATCGGACAAGGAACTAGCAGACTAAGCAGAGCACTAAATTACGAAACAAAACACAAGTTAAACGTCTACAATGTTTCCATATAATAACCAATAGAACAGAGAAGATTACACTTATCAAAAACAACACACCACGAAAGATAAAAAAGACAACTTACAAGGAACTTTGTGAATATGGATCTAGTATGAAGTACACTGCCAAACACCTAGGTCAACAGATTTATGTGGCCTCAACCTCAATTGACTAACCAATAAAAGGGTACAAACTCTGATGTTGTAACATATTTATGTTGCTTCAACCTTAATGAACTTACCAATCAAAGGTACAAACTCTGATGTTGGTGGCATCGATTCAGCAACCAGTAACATGAACACAGAATATGATAACAACACTGTGATACTGAAATATAAAAGCACACGGTTAAATAAATGATGACTGATTATGTTACATTTAAGCAGATACAATATAGTACATTTTGTGTTATGAATAAAAAGAGCCTTTGAAATATCTCATCGTTGTTTAGTTTCTTTCATTCAGCGGGAAAAACAATCATCAGAATTTACAAGTATATGATATCTTTTGAAAACAACCGGATCCGAGAAACTCTTGTTGACATAATTTTCAATCAAAAGTGAGCCTTGCAAACAAACTCTATCGTTTTATTTTTATGAAGTACCATATTGCCAACATTGTGACATTGGAATGACAATACGATTGATGGCTCATGAAATAACAATTAATCAGTTGGAACTGTACTTCGTATGAAATACACACGGTACATTTTCATTTTCACGTTTTAAATTAATCGGCCCGTTATTCTGCATTGTAATAATTCCCTCGACATTAACCAAGTCAAGGATATTTGGTGATTTTAGTAAAAGCTCGAATTTTATTTCACCCAGTTGTAAAAGAAATCATTATATTTAAATTAGAACGTCAATTATAATGACGTTACGTATAGTTTGGCGCCCGGCGCTGATGATGTTACGTTTGTTTATTCATTGCGGGGCAGGATTCAGTTTCCGGAAAAATCTCGATGATCCACTAATAGCAAATAATAAACGCTAATCTTAGTGAAACAGTAGGAAGGAATATATCCTATAGCATAACATTAAATTTAGGATGTGTCCTATATAATTACTTTAAATTTAGAATGCGTAACATTACACGTACAGTGATTTTACGCGAAGCTTACATCTTACCTGAGAGTGATTTTCACGTAAATGTGTAGCGTACTTTTTCACGTAAATGTGTAGCGTACATCTTACCTGAGAGTGATTTTCACGTAAATGTGTAGCGTACATGTACATCTTACCTGAGAGTGATTTTCACGTAAATGTGTAGCGTACATCTTACATGAGAGTGATTTTCTCGTAAATGTGTAACATACATTTTACCTGGGAGTGATTTTCACGTAAATGTGTAGCGTACATCTTACCTGAGAGTGATTTTTACGTAAATGTGTAGCGTACTTCTTACCTGAGAGGGAGTATCTTGTAAATGTGTAGCGTACACCTTATCTGAGAGTGATTTTCTCGAATATTTTTAGCGTACTTCTTACCTGAGAGGGATTATCTCGTACATGTGTAATTTATATCTTACCTGAGAGCGATTTTCACGTAAATGTGTAACGTATATCTTACATGAGAGTGGTTTTCTCGTGAATGTGTATCGTACACCTTACCTGAGAGTGGTTTTTTCGTGAATGTGTATCGTACACCTTACCTGAGAGTGGTTTTTTCGTGAATGTGTATCGTACACCTTACCTGAGAGTGGTTTTTTCGTGAATGTGTATCGTACATCTTACCTGAGAGTGATTTTCTCGTAAATGTGTAGCGTACATTTTACCTGAGAGTTATTTTGTAAATGTGTAGCGTACATCTACCTAAGAGTGATTTTCTCTTAAATGTGTAGCGTACTTTTTACCTGAGAGTGAATTTTTCGTAAATGTGTAGCGTACATCTTACCCGATAGCGATTTTGTAAATGCATAGCGTACATCTAACCTGAGAGTGATTTTGTAAATGTGTAGAGTACATCTTACCTGAAAGTGATTTTCTCGTAAGTGTGTAGCGTACATCTTACCAGAGAGTGATTTTCTCGTAAATGTGTAGCGTACACCTTACCTGAGAGTGATTTTCTCGCCGGCATCAGGTGGAAGGCAGAAGGTGAGAACGCTGAGTATGTTTAACCAGAAACACGGAAATAAGATGTTTAACACATAGTACAGAATACGTCGCTGGATCGTCACAATTACTGAAATACATGAGAATTGATTTGAATATTGATCGATAGTTCCTAAACCCATGACTATAAGACATATCCTATGCATCTTGAACAAGATATGTGATATGATTTGCTCATAATTATATAATGTAACGACTAAATCATATTACTTCATGTTGACCAAAACCGATGTCCAAAAAGCTCGTTGCGAAGTTGCTGCTGAGACTTTAAGCAAAATTCAACAAAAGACGTTCAATGTTATATAATATGTGAAACCTTTATCTAAAGCATGTTTTTCTTACATACACTAACACATTAGTGAATAGGGTTGTTGGAGGGATGGTTTTTATCTAATGTCTTACCTGTTACATCAGGATATATGGCGGGGCTTATTGGGTACACCACTTCATTTCGAACGATTTCATATTTTGTAAGCATCCATTCACCATTGGTTACATAACGTGATACTTCAACCTCGCCACTCATTGACAACAGATCAACCTGTGCCTTGTCATATGTCCAACTTCCAAACTTCAGTTTACATACCTGTTCATAGAAATAATAAAACCTTTAATTTAATTAATAAATAACCGGGTACGCTGACTCTGACTAAAGCCCCGAGTCATTATCGTCACGCCGGGGATGTGATCATTCAATGCCACAGATCGCCCAGTTGTTGAAGTGTTTAATGTACTTGTTCCCGCGAAGGAAAGATATGAAGGTAACAAATGCCAACAGGCCTTATTTCATACACAGAATAACATGAACATGTCATATTCTTCTATCTAGTAAGAATTTTAAAAATAACATATACGTATAATCGTAGAACACCGTTGGATATGTAAATTGCGCGTCTTGAACACTATTCATCAAACAAACAAGTTTCAAGTTAGCCAAACCATATGTATTTAGAAGTTAGAAACCAAGCAGTTGTTAGTTAATTTAAGAACTACTCATTTTCAACATCTTTATATTTGCTGAAACAAATATTGATTACTCGATACTTTATACTACTTACTAGGTTACCTACTAGCACTAAATGATCGTTACCTAGCAACGGTATTATCATTTGTAATATATATCTTTGGTTATATACCGTAATATATTTATATCTTTATTGCTTTCTTTTTTTCTCCAAGGTGAAATGCATTAATAAGTGTTTCACGTAACGTCAATAAAATAAAAGACAGTATTTATTGAACGGCATAGCTGGATTGTTAGACTATGTACTTGGACGTCTTAAACAGTGTTTCAGTTATGCCAAATGGTGATGTGAGGTTGACATTCTATGGTTAGTACATTTACTATGTCATGCAGTAGATAAGTTAGTCGTTGAAGAACATTTCATGTGGCATCACCAACTGACTTATTTACTGCACGAAAAATAAAATGTAATTGACAAATTGGCGTATCTACTACACGGACTGAAAACGCAACTGGCATACTAGTATTTCATATTTCTTTACCATTTTCCAGTTCCATATATCGCAAGAGATATACCAAGAACAACAACTCAATTTGTTACTATGTTATATTAAGTTGCAAGTGAGCTCCCTTACGTAGTCGTAGCTGAATACTGGTTATAGAATTTGCCTTGATTGATTGAAATGAAAGAAACAGACTAACAGCTACTCGGAGAACGGTAGTTAAAATATGAAAATACTGAAAATACATAGCATGGATTAGTTATGGTGACTTTAAGAAATAAAAACTCTGCGTATCTGCTCATAAGTGCACAGAAGATGTTTCAACTAATACAACTCAGTAGATAGTGATAATTCTAGCATAGCAAACATTGTTTGATTATTGATTATCCAGTTCTTCTATCTCCTTTGTGCAATGACTGTTCTAGGCAGGTCCGACGGTATTTCGTTCAAGCCAAAATCCTAATATATTTACAACCTAATTTTAAAATATCATTAATTTCACTTTTTTTTATAAACATAATGATATTTAAAATAATTTCTATCATACTGAACTTGTGTGAGACCCAGTATATTTTATTCATGATCTATCTAGAGAAATGTTTTTTTTTTTAAATAAACCATGTCCATATAAATAACTTGCCACCGCCAACAGCAAGAATTGGCTAAATATCCCATAATACGACTAGAGGTATGCGAGCTGCAATTTGTTTTTATATTTTATAAATATATTTATATTTTACGATTGTTCAGCCAGTGCGATTACATAACAGGATGGCAATACAAGTTATGTATCATACATTGTTTGATGTAACAGTACACACTTTTCCTCAAAGACGAAGTTGATAACATACTGCTTTTAAGACTTTCAAGCCATTTGATATTTCAAACTTTGTTATTTACCGGTTTCATATATTGCTGGATATATGAAGAAAGACAACTCAATCTGCGACTATGAACAACATTAACTTGCAAGTTAGCTCCCTTACAGGGCTCAAGACTCGTATTAGAGTGTGTCTTGATTAATTGATTAAACACAAAAAGAACAGATAGTCCTCAAATGAAAAGTTGAAATATAAAAAGGCGCATTTAACACAACGTTCATTTTGAGAGTTTCAGCATAGCAATAATCAATGTTTTGCAATTGCGTTAATAGAACGAAAAAGATGAGCTGTCAAGGCGATTCACACCCGATTTATACATGTACATACATCACAAAATAGCCTAATTTATCTGGCACCTAATTTGAACGACACACTGTCTACACTGCGTAGCCTAAATTTGAATTTGTATGACCTAATGTTTGTTTACACGACCTTGGTACAAAATATCGCGTCACAAAGCCACTATATTAAAGTACAAGTGAGTAAGTTTTCGCTACAATTACCCTAATATCACGAATTTAGGCGCCAACAGTCCACTGCGAAATTGTTATAACTTGAACAAACTTTAGTAAACCTCACATAAAAGCTTCAATTATATCTTGATTCCTTACCATGGATCAATCTCAGAATTTGTATCTTATATTTTCTATTAGTATAAACACAGTAATTTGACCAAATTTCAATAAGAGCACATTACTGCATTTTGTGGCAATCTCAGTTATTGTTTCCATGGACTCCTGGAATGGTTTTAGAGTAAATAATGGTTGCCAGTGATTACATTGTACTTTGTGTGATAGATGGCGGGTTGGCATGCTGCCATGTTCACCATTACACATTTGGAACTTCTGATAATGTCTTTGACCGCAACGTATGCTGTTATTTAGTGTCGATTTTTGTGAATAATTTTAGCGTAATTCAGTCGGAACAGTTTAAAATATCTGTGTTAGGTTGCATGTTTTATTGTACTGTATTTTTATGTTTAGTGTCCGAAAACTGTTTAAGGAATCCTTATTTTCCAATTTAGCATAACCCACATGCAATCAAACGCGCATGGAGCTTTTAGGATATGATAGTGTGTTATTGGTAACATATCTCATCAACATCTTAGACGTGTACGTTTTGTTATATATTGTGTATTTGTTTGTTTATTTATTTAGGCTTAAATGTTGTTCTCGTCAACACTTTTAGTTATTTATGACGACAAAATTACCTAACCAATTGCATGGACTGTACGAGTTTTAACCAATACTTGTTTACATGGAACCAGCAACTTCTCCACATGTGGAGGTAACTGGATATTGTATTCAAATGTTCATGGAACGATACTTTATTTCTAGATGCAACAGAATGACCCGATTCCCCATGCACCTTATTGATACTGTAAAGTTATTTTATTAAACTCATTTCAACGGGACTAATTTCGTGGTTTGTGTGAAAAATACCACTTCGTGGAAACTTTTTTTAACTTCATTATCCATAAATGAGATGCTTTAGAATAATTGATATTCGTTTTGGATTTTATTTCCAGATTGATATCATCCATGAAATTACACACGTGAATACAAATTACTTTACAGTAATGTATAACTCATTTGTACTTTCATATCGTCTTACTAGATTGTTAACGTGAAGCTGGATTAATTAGCAGTAATTAGCAATTCTGAACAAGTAAAACAAATACTCACCTGGTGATCAAACGGAAAATATGTGATGTCGACTTTACATGAACTCTTCAATCTGGCAGGTGGTGACCAAAATATCGTTCCATTAACTCCAACCATAGCATTGATTGGCATAAAACCAGCCGTGAAATCATCAGCACTGAATACAAACAAACATACATTCAGATGTAAACATTTGTAAAGGTTAGACGTATTGTCTTACAGTCAGATACAGTATGTATTTTAAAACATGTAAATCAACATTCACGTCAAGGGATCTACATCTATTAAAATCACACAAAGCGAGTCCCTTATATGTTTAATACGCTACTGCTTGTCTTACAGTCAGATATACTAGTAGTATGTAATTTAAAACATGTAAAGCAACATTCAAGTCAAGGAATCTACATCTATTAAAATCACGCAAAGTGAGTCCCTTATATGTTTAATACGCTTCTGCTTGTCTAACAGTCAGATATTGTATGTAATTTAAAACATGTAAAGCAACATTCAAGTCAAGGGATCTACATCTATTAAAATCACGCAAAGTGAGTCCCTTATATGTTTAATACGCTACTGCTTGTCTTACAGTCAGATATAGTATGTAATTTAAAACATGTAAAGCAACATTCAAGTCAAGGGATATACATCTATTAAAATCACGCAAAGTGAGTCCCTTATATGTTTAATACGCTACTACTCAGAGGAGATGTTTGTCCTACTGTACCAACACAACAAACAGACAAGCCAAATCGTTGTTTCGATGCAAAATTAAAAAAAATAAATATTTTTTTAAGTTTGAACATTGAGTATGGAGTTTGAGTATGAAATGAGAACACGTTTATAATCACCGCGCCTGGTCATATAAACATGTACGCCATTTTCTCTAATCTTCTCTTATCAAAATTTCTAACAGCTTAATTTTGTATTTCTGAAAGTTATTGGAGTCCCTGTAGGGAAAACTAGATATGAGCGCGTTATTTGATATATTCAAAGTTGTCTACGTGGAACAATCAAATCTCACATAACATCATAAGAGACTAAATGTCTTCTAGCACAATACCAGCTATATCATAAATCTTAGTTATCATCAAATCTGATATTAACACAGGGTCAAATTTCATGAATTTGCAATTCGTAAGCAGTTCGCCAGATTAAATGTTCGACAGTTTTAAAATTCAGGTATAATTACTTTCTGTTTGACATCGCCGTTTTCTTTATAAGCTGTTCGCAATGATAAATTTCCCCCGATTTTACGTAGCGAAAATGTATCACTGGCAAAACTTCGGAGTTTACAGTTTACAGCAATCTTCCAAAAATAGATACCATAGTTCCATGAAAATATGATCTTACTTGTTATATAGTACTATATCGGGAAGCCAAAGTAATTTAGCAGGCAAACGAACCACCTCCAGGCCATTATAGTCATCTTTGTTCCAGCCGATTCTTTCATCTTTCCAACCCTGTAAGTGAGAACATATCATAGCCAATATTTGATATATGATGAGGATAGTTCATTAAAATTATGTAATTACAAGTAATTAAGAACGTAAATGTTTTGGTTAAAGGCGTTTGTGTCAATATTTTTAGAACAAAACATATATTTACTTTCAATGACAGAAATCCATAGAAATAAAGTTCGGTGGCCAATGCGTATTTTGGTAAATTGGTATAAAAAAGCACATAAACTGACTCGGCGCAAAGGCAATGATATCGTTAAATGTTTTAGTCGTTTTACAATTGAACTTAAGACACTGAGCGCGAACTTAAATTTTGTCTTGCTATTGAAGTTAACACACTGAGAGTAATTAACTTTTTTTTTTATTTTAAACGTCAAATATAATGTCTCCTTCAGTGCGTTCAAAATAGCTGAACATAGCTGAAAATAGCTGAACCAACTAATTTGCTGCATACTAATGAACACTGTGCTGAGTCTGTTACTGTCATTAAGAGGAAACAGTTGGTTTATTATTTGGAACAGGCCCGATCTCCCCAAACAACTCAATTTTGAGATAAATCTCATCTCAAATATTGCCATTTGGATAATTTCTCTGGGAGGTTTGACTAAAAACAGCAAATGCTTGCCTTTGCTTATTCCTGTAATTTTTAACGAGTTCTAACGAGATCGGGGCCTGCCCCGGTGGTTATAAACATTGGAGTACGCACTCCATGTTCCAACTCATACTCCGCACTCCAATTTGAGCATTTCTTACTCACAAAAACAGCTGTAATTTCTTTATTACTGAATGCAAACATATGAAATTGGTGTTCATTTGCTTAATAAGATTATTTGCTACAAGTTGGTGTTGGTTTTGAGTATGAGTATGAGAATCAGAAATGTTTATAATCACCGCGCTTGGTCTTTTTGACAAAATGTAACAGCGGTATTGTTTAAATATAATTTTCAAAGATTCAAAGTTTATTGGCATAATCAGAAAAGACAATTGCCTTGGGCCATTGGCGAATAAAATGCATTCAGTGTAAACATGGCGACGACATATTCACGAAGACACATACACATACACAATACTATTTACATTTAAAGACAAATATAATGACATAAAAAGGCGGTAACGTAATCTCAGAGAATAAGAGACAGTAATGGTGTGGTGTTGAGGGCGTCAGTCAATATAAACATAATTATAGTCTAGTACCATGTTTGATCAATTTAGCAATACATTGTATTTAGTATTTTTGGTTTTCTTTAAGTCGACACCATGGAAGTACACATTAAGTAATTATATTATAACTAAAATGTTTGACTAGTTTTTGAATATCTACATACATGTATAGCATAAAAGAAACTGGTATTTATTTTCAACAATTTTTTGGGTGCATAGTATACAAATTCTATTATTTCTTTCATTTCAGTCAGATCTTCCATTTTCAATTTTCAAAGTAGTGAAAGTAGTTAATAAAACAATGCTTATGTTTTGTTTGTATTTTATAGACACGGTCAGTGTTTTATATTCATAGTGTCACTTTCTAGTTATATTTGTAAATACGAAATTAAGACTAAAACAACATATCACCAAATTCAACTCAAATTTATTGCGATATAAGCCACTGGCCCAAATTAGAACAACACACATAAAATACACATACAGTATATCACCATTGCCATTACCCTAATTTCAACGATAACTTATATTCTCATGATCCAATAGATTAATTGGAAAACCTTGGTCAAGCAACCAACGACAAACATTTGTGTTAAGCGATCTCATCTCCGGTATAATACCAATTACCAAATTACAAATGATAGACGGTAGGAATGGCACAGCCCAGTTAATTACGTACAAAAACACGACATTCCACATCCACGGTCTCAAACATATTCACTTCAAATACATCTGGAGCAAAAGCCAGCAGACAAGGACATCCCATAAGGACAATACTCAATGGAAACAAAGTCTGACATAGATTTGTGAATACATAGTGATGCAAATTCAGTGATAACGCATACATATGCAAACCTATTTGATACACAAGAAGATGCATTAATATTCCGATGTCCGGATTATTTGTGTTTAGAAGATCCCAGGGATTGAATGAAAGCCTGATATAATGAGAAAACACAACATCAGGGACCCGTATATACAAATGCATGCTTTAATGTCCATTGCAACAGGAACTTACGGTAGAACAATAGGCAATACGTCGCTTTATGTGCACTCTATTCCAATTATTTAAGTATTATGCATGATTTGACTAATCTTGCAACAGCCGTACGCTTGTCTGCAATATATTTTTGAAACATATATTGAGGAATCGTTACTTTTCAGGCGACCTTCTTGTATAAGCACCACAAGATTCATACAGTGTTGTACACGCTTTTTCTTGCGATTTGTGCGGATAAGACATTTTTTTCCGACGACAAAACATCACACAGTATGTGACAGTTATTTTAAGATAGGTCTGTTTTCACATGTCAACTGCAGGTCACTGTAGGCATTCTTCATGAATAAAAAATTATTTTTTATCTCAAATATAGAAATTCAATCATATCCAGACGTATGTGAAGCCTAACACTTATAGTTAGAACAAATTAACCTAGATGTTGACCTTTAAGTAAACATGTATTACAAGGATTGTGCTAGTCTGGCTCCGATGCACCTAAATCTAACATTACATTACAGTATAGGCCCGGCACAATGAACTTTAAATTGACGCCTCTGCGAGTAAAACAAGATGGCGGTTTAAAGTTAGTTTATATAAAAGCTTAGATTGACCCCCCCTAAAGTTCTTTTTATTTTACCACTGGAGTTATCGATTAATCAGATGCTACCTGACCCAAACTGTTGTAAGATTTGAAACAGGGAACCAGACTAGCATTATGGGTCAAATATATCAATGTCCTCGAGACAGCCGTGCTTTGTGAATCATTTAGATAAGTGTTTATATACAATAATACACGTCGTACATATGAGCAATACTCTAGACTTATGGTAACAAAGGTCGAAGATACGAAATATACTGTTCCATTTGTAACTTAATAATGCTTATCGAAGATTCGAAGATCAAGTAAACATGTTTACACTATTATAAAATATTACAATCGTTTGAATGTTATACTAGTAGTAACAGCTGACTTAACACTTGTGATTGGGAGATATCTATTATAAATATATAAGGAAATAGGACAGGGAAGGCAGCACTCAACTAAACAAGCCGAGCACAGAAAACAGCAACAACACAACATAACACAATTACACGGGGAAATGCCCACATATAACCTTACGTTTTTTTAAAAGCCAAAGTAATCGTTGTAAAAAAGCAGGATTGACTAGTTTAACAACAATGAAATACCAAATAACCGGTGACCCTTAGTGACCGAATGAAACGACATAGTTTCTCCAAGTCCCCGCTGTAAAAGAGCAGGATGACAAAAATTTCACAAAAATATGTCAAAACGGCGACCCCAAGTAGACCGAATGACACGTTATTGCGACTTGACCTATTCACCTAATACCATGCCCAAAACCACCAACTTCAGCGACAAAATAATACCCTAATCATCCAGAGCACAAACACCAGCTCCAGTGACCTTACTAATAACTGCGTAAAAATTATACCTGGTGACCCAAGGTAGACTAGAATTTGGTCTGAACTTGAAGTTCACGTTCTGCTAAACAAAGCAATATTGTGGTTTAAAGCGACGGATTTAATATTGGCATAGGGTTGTCATGTGTCCATTGGGTATAGCGAGTTAACCTTCGTTGCTATACTATGAAATAACATTAATATTACAGTTCATGTTAAAGTGTGTAATACTGACGTTGGCTGCCAAGTGAAATCATACGAAATACACGGCCCTTTATAAGAACTGTTTAAACATTGTGGAGTAGCAGTTATGTTTAGTTCTTATTACAAAATGCAACGTATTGACATTAATCACGGGAGATTACTTTGTACTGGTGCAGCTGGTACATGTACTATGTTTAAACAATGGAGAAATTCGTACATATTTTATTAGATTAGCAACCCCAAGCGTAACAAACGTAAGATACAATAATTACCAAAATAAATTAATGGTTCTAGCTGTAGGAAATAGAAGATGAATGTCTTGATAGCAGAAATCAATACCAGCATGCACACTGCTACAAATACAATTTAAACGAAATATTCCCAAAGGACCGATGTCAATGTCTTAGTTTCAATTTTGTTTCCGGGGTTAATTCCACTGCCTATTTGCTTTCAGTGCAAATAAACCGCTTCAATTAACCAGTTCTAAAGTTTTAAAATAGAATTTAATTGATTTTAAAACTCCAAACTTTCATTAGTTTGACACAAGAGTACATTATAGCGATGTTACAGAATGTATTAAGTACTAAAAGCAATTGTCTTATAATCACTCTCTTAAACTTCATTTAGACAATATACGACATGCAATCGATGTAATTCCGTTAAGGCGAATTTTCCAATAAGTTTGTTTGAGCTATATAACGAGTGCAAGGCAGTCATATGTTTTTATACTCCTTTTATGGATTCAACAAGCTCGCACACATCGTTCTTTTCCAACGCATTGGTCCATTCATTACATACTCCAATACTACACTGTGCGGCTTTGAAAACGCAACACTAATGAAATCAAACTGACACCAGCAGGAATCAGTATAATAGACAATGGTTCCTGAACCATGTGCTTAATAAATAAATTGCCACATGCATGGACTAATTAAAATATTTACGCACTCAACGTTTAATCGCATAACCTATGCATGGAGCGGTTTCGAACGCTCAGTGTATACCAAGATTGACTTTAAACATTGTTCCTTTAAACACGTATTGTTCCTTTTAGTGATTCTTGCACCCCTTATCAAGTATCGCTTTGTGCCTTGCTACTTCTGTTTAGGGCTGCCCTCTTTCTCTGTTCAATTAGATTAATAAGTTCCTTTAATGGATAGGTTGACCTAACAAACCCTGTCGTCAGTATGGTATGATCATATGCGACATATCTGCATAATCAATGGTATTATATTCATTTATTGTCTGCGTGTACAATAAATGTATGTTTTGTAATAGAATATGTTTCAATGCAAATGGCGTTTTGACATTTGTGGACTTTACAGATTGCTTAATTTGCATTCATTGTAGATACGTTGCCAACGTTTGAACAACCTTCATCAGATATATCATTGATAAGTTTCAAATAAAGTTAAATGTATTTTCTTTTGGTGCGTATCAATGGGTGAGATCATCTTTTGTGGACAACATATTTATGAACTATCTACTTTTTAGGAAGAAATATTCTCTCTCATACCGCCACGGCGATGGGTGCCACATGAATGTGGTGTCGTGTTGTTTAGGGCGGTTAATATATACTACAACACTTGGTTCATTTACTAACTGAAACTTAATATAAAGTAAACAAGAAACCCACAAGAAAGATTGCTGGCTCATCTTTCTAAATCGATATTAGCATACAAACGTTCAAACTTAAACATTTGTACGTAAATGTAGTATAATTTTATTTAATTTTATTCGTTATCCTTGTCCATGCATGAGCTTGTCTAATCCATGTGAAATACGTCCATGTTAGGTAAAACCTTACTGTGTTGTTTATGAATATTATACATTTAATACTTTTTGTGAACGAATATGATCATTTCGCGCAGCGTTCGAATAGTTACATCATATTTTGGAAGATAGGTTCAGTTTCAGATTGAGTGTATTAGCATAAGAACATTACATTTCTTATATGCGTCGCCTAAAACAATAGGTGGCGAGTAAATAAACATAAGAAGAGCATGCACACAATACAATACACCAGGTAAGGTATACGTTTAAAGGGACTTAACTCCGTTTCGATGATAAAACAAGTTTTTGTAGACGTTTTAATCACAAAACTATGTTTAAAGAATTACAATTCAAATTACGGTCAAAGGCGCTCTCGATGAAAACTACCGTATATGTTAATTAGGTAACAGTATTGAAACACCACAGTACGCTTCACAACGTTGAATATATGTTTTAATGCGATTGTCACGCAATAGATTTTTTATTTTTAAACTTAATAAACCGACGTTATGTGATTGCTTTCTTCCAGATGATTAAATTTTGCAATTTACCAACTGAGGTTGAGTCCCTTTAATGGCGAATGTTTAGCTTGTTTTGACTCGATTTCATTCAACCATTATTATCATTATTACCATTATTTGTTGTACGAAGTAATAATGGTGGACTAGTTCAAATGTAAACAATCACTTATATAATTAATACAACTTTCCTAAATATATTATGTTTTATAATTGCACCAACAAACGTTCTTATCATGCATCGCCATAGCCACATACGTTTCACATTGAACACGCACTACCTCGATATAAGCTCATCAACATATTGGGATCAAACTACTGACATGTTAAACAAACTAACACAATAACTTATTATTGTGGATTAAATAAAACATGCGCTTTGGAGACGGTTAACTTACCACAGATAATTTAGAGTACGCTCGAACTTCGCGAACGCAAGTTACATAAACGATAATCGTCGACTGGAAAACATTTTGGGCTTATTTACGCCACGAGAATAGTACACATTACAGAAACATCTGTAGAAAAAAACAAACATCATGATGTCAGAATATATGATGGGCGATTTATCTGTGTTAATACAGTTTTAAGAATTGTTTTAAGAAAGTATATACGTATCCGAATTGGTAATGTCAACATACACGTCCGAAATATTAAATACAAACCATAGACGGACTGTATGTTGCTATCACAGAGGTTTTGGTTCAGCGGAAACATTATACATGTAGGAAATCGGGCTTATCAGCATGGAAACATAAGGAGCAGAAACGATAAGCGCTGTTTTGGCCCCATATCCAAATTATTTGGACCATAAACGCCCTTATTGTTCCTGCTCACTTGAAGTTCTTTTCGTTTACATTATTGGAGATGTAACATTATTTTCTGAAAATGTCATCAGTCGAATGAGAGTTGGTGGACCTTCATCATATTTTGAATAGTAAAATGGTTTTTTTTTAAAAACTATTTCCAAGCACTTGTGATATCAAACAGCCAAACATTGCATATCCTTAAGATATCATCGTAGATAAGAGTTTGTCATAGAGCATTCATCGTTTTGGAAAACTAGAGCAAATTCGTTATATTTTTATGTTTATGATTATTTAAATCAGTGTGCACTTACCAGACAGATAAAATGCTATAAAACAGACCCATTTCAAGAAAAAAAAATTCAATCAATTTGAAATCTAGCCATTGCATGACATACTTAATTTACATGCACAACTTTTCTTTGAGATAAAATCATATGCCATCGTAATATGTCTGGTTTTGGTGCGATTTGTTCCGAATAAGCGGTTAAAGACGTAAAGCAGAGGTAAAATTATTTGCCACTAAAATATATCGAGTTTAATCAGAATTGAAAAGTACTTATTACATTACATACAACAATTACTTGCACATATTTTATTTGGGATAAAAATATATATACCACTGTCATACATCGGGTTTAGATACGAATCGTTTCTGAAAAAGCGGTTCAAAGTTAAAATTATTTGTCATTAAAATGTATCGGGGTTTGATCCGAATTGAAATCTAGTCATTGCATGTTAATTTACTCACACACGGTGTACCTGTTTGATCTTATGTGCAGCGAATGGAATTCGTGTATCATAGATAAAACAATAATGCGTGTGTGAAGATTGTACATGTATATTTGATATATCAATTCACTTTTGTTAACGCAAGTGAATATTCTGCGCATTACAATTACGGTAATTTAAGCTGGTTTTGAATCAGCTTCACACAACCATATTATACTTACAAAGACATACTTCGAGAATAGAACAGATGTTAATAAACATTTATATAATTAATACAACTTTCCTTAACATCATTGTTTTTTACATGTACCAATATACATTCTGATAACCCTCCATACGCAAGGATAGCACATCAACATATGTTTTACATAGAACACGCAGTACCACCTAGATATAAGCTCGTCAAAATATTGAGATTAAATCATTGTCGTGTTAAACAAACTAACATAATAACTTATTATCATAGATTAAATAAAATATGCGCGTTGGAGACGGTTAACATACCTCTGATAAATACGAGTACGCCCGAACTGCGCGAAAATGTGTTACATAAACAATATTCGTTCGCTTGAAAACATTTGTCGGCCTACATATATACACCTGGAAATAAGTTAAGCACATTCGGCATTTTGCCTCGAATTTGACATGATGACCACAACTGAAATTTTAAATTTTATTTGAGCAATGGTAAGAACAACCTTCCGTACTAATCATCTGTATCTCCGATAGAGTTGCGCGGACGGAAAGCTCGTGTACTTCGCCATTTCGACAATATATTCGTGAATTGTTAAACTACACTTTCAATAAACACAAAGTTCATGTACAAAATTTAATTTTGTTTTAACATATTGTCATTATTTTGACCTCTTGTCAACAAAATGGTTAGGAGAAGATTATCGGATGGCGACAGTTGGCAGATAATAGGCATGATTAATGCTGGCATGTCCTACAGAACTGTTGGTCGTCAGCTTGGCTATAATCACTCTGCCATTAGCAGACTAGCTCAGAAGTATCGGCAGACGCATGACGTAAGGGACCGTCCAAGATATGGACGGCCATATGTAACAACGGCACGCGAGGACCGAAATCTTTTACGTCTCGTTAGACGTTTTCCGTTTGCAACAAGCACCTATCTAAAGCGAAACTGGTTGCCGCACAGGCATTTGTCGTCGCGAACTCTGCGCAATCGGCTCAGATCTGCAGGTTTAAAGTCGAGAAGGGTAATAAAACGTCCCTTGTTGACACCTGTTCATCGCAGGAACCGTCTGACATGGTGTTTGGCAAGGCGTGGTTGGAACCTGAGATCATGGAGAAGATCCATTGGTCAGATGAAAGCAGGTTCCTTATGCACGTCATAGATGGGCGCGTTCGAGTGTGGAGGCAACGAAATACAGCCTACACACCAAGAAACATTCTTCCTACGGTTCCCTTTGGTGGTGGATCAGTTATGATATGGGGTTGCTTGTCCCATGACTTTAAGTTGGACATTGTAACTGTCCAAGGAAATGTGACAGGTGATACTTATGTACGAGACATCCTACATCCAGTCGTCGTGGACCATTTTGATAATCATCCATTGGCTTCCCGACCTGTTTACATGGACGATAATGCCAGACCGCACCGAGCCCATGCTGTAACTCAGTTTTTGCAACGGAATGCCGTCACCACCATTCCTTGGCCTGCAATAATTCACACCCGTGGGAGATCCTAGGCCGGAAAATACAGAATTTGGGGCCACCTTTAGTCAACCCGCAACAACTGGAACAAGCTCTGCACCAAGAATGGCAAAATTTATCTCAAAATCGCATTAGACGCCTTACTGGTAGTATGAGGAGAAGGGTTGAGGCTGTCATCCGGGCACGTGGCGGTTACACACGTTATTAAAAATTTGGCTACATAATGTCATTTAAGGTTAAGTAATCGTCAACATTTACCAAAAATATCCACCAGTAAATCTTTTGTAAACGCTCCAACACCATACTTATAAACACCTACAGTTTTGGTAAAAAACAACACATTTGCTTATGCTTCAATAATTTGGATAAGAATAAGCTCATACATTTACTGGTTTATGATTACTAAATTGCTATCGCTACTTATCAAATTACTATTTCTTAGCTCAATTAAGTCGTCCTTTCATGACAGTGCTTTCAATCACAACCAATTTTAAATTTCCGGGGTGTGCTTAACTTATTTCCAGGTGTATATATTCACGCCTTGAGAAAAGTAAACATTGCAGAAACATAATTCTGGAAAGCAACAAACGGCATGACGTCAGATGTAATACGCTAACTACATGTGCAAATAAATCAAACTAAAGCCAATGTACTCAATTTTATTAATATAATAAAGATTAATTCACCTATGCATTAATCTAATTTATTACGGCGGAATTTCACGGGATCTCCGGGTATTATATACACATGGTGCGTTTATCGCTACCCGGCGACGCTATCGTTTCCATGGTAATTCTCGCGAGAATACGATATTCACTGAGCGTGAACTCACATGATTGCCACGTCGGCTCACTTGCTTGTTCGGCAGCAAACGACGAACTTTAAAGAAAATTAATTAAAACTTTGGCTATCTAGCAATACTTTATGATGCCGGGTCGAGGACAAGGTGCAAAGAGAAGGCGCGGTGCAGAAGCAACGGGGCCGAGGACTAGGGCCAGTGCTAAGCGAGCTAGACCGGCGTTGGATGACGGGACGGAGCCAGCGAGAGGTATAAATCATAACGTTATAGATTTTAATGAAATTATTTGTGAGGCTCAGGTTCATGCGGAACAAGACCAGGTTAATGCTAGTTTGAACAGTAGCATCACTAATACTAGTCCCGTGGAGACCCGTATTTTGTCTAACGCCGGTAATGCTCAGACCCTGCCTCTAGGAAATTTAGATATAGGGGCGTTGCCAGATAACGGTACATGTTTGCCGCCTGTAATGCAACCCAGTGCTAATATGTTCACGTTTAATGAAACACAAAATGTTGAAAACATGCTTTTTGAAGGTCACGAGCTGACACGTGTCGCCCAAGACGATATTACGTTACATGTACCGCCTACTCTAAAACAAAAAATCTGTAAAGGCGAGTACGTCAATCTTTCTTTGCTCATAAAGGGTGCGGTGGAACTAACCGAGCTATATTCCGGTAGTACGCTCAAATTAAATACCGACGGTACGATTGCCGTCCGGCCCACGGTATGTAAAGATGATATCGGAACTATTGAACGCTGGACAGACGCGTTTATTGTCTATATGTCTATCTAGTTGTCGACACACCCCTCAAAGATACATGAAATGTTGCACTATTTTTATGTTATACGAGAATGTGCGTCCCGCCAGGGGGGACAATTTTGGAAAATATACGACCAGCAGTTTCGCCTTCGTCAGGCCACCACACCGTCGTCGTGGTCGGTGATTAATCAAGGCTTGTGGTCTAGGTGTTTGCCTTCAATGCAAGATACATATAGGTATAAACAATTTGGGGTCGAGTCGCGGAAGCATGGTCAATCGCAGAACATATGTGTAGCTTTTAATAAAGGCTCATGTAGCTGGCCGAGTTGTAAATATAACCACGCATGTATTAATTGTGGCGGCACGCATAACATAATGAACTGTCACACAGGTACTCAGTCAGGTCCGTCACGTTTCGGGTACCAACAGGGTACTTACGGTCAATCGCAAACATATAATGCGGGTCATAATACCCAACAAGGTTTTACTGGAAATCCCTTTCGAGGCCGCCGCCCATACAGAGGGCGGGGATATAACCAGTCCCGTGGTCAACGCGGTTCATATAGTAAATAATAACATACCGTCGCTTATGAATAATCCGACGAAATTAGCTCCTTCACCTATTAATATCCAATCTTTAAACCACTGGTTGTCTGATTACAAATCCCGTGATGCACTAATACTATTAGGAGGTTTTACACACGGCTTTCGTTTAAATTATACTGGTCCACGTGGGACACGCTTTTCAAAGAATTTGGTGTCGGCTAGACAATTCCCCGAGATTGTCCTACAAAAAGTACAAAAATAAATCGATGCCGGTCGTGCGGCTGGCCCGTTTACCGTTAGTCCGATGAAAAACATTTAAATATCTCCGATCGGCGTGGTACCAAAGAAAACACCCGGGGAGTTTAGGCTGATACATCATCTTTCTTACCCAGAGGGGTCATCGATCAACGATTTCATTGACCCGAAATTATGTTCGGTTAAATACACAGAATTCGACCAAGCAATTCATATCATTCAGGAACTGGGAAAAATTGTTACTTGTTTAAATCGGATATAAAAAATGCATTCCGTTTGCTACCAATTAACCCACAGGATTTCGAACTATTGGGATTTATGGTGGAGGACAAAATTTTCTTCGATAAGGCTCTTCCATTCGGCTGTAGTATTTCCCCGAGTTAATTTGAAAATTTTTCAACCTTCCTTGAGTTTTGCGTTAAAACCAAAATGAAATCGGGCCACCTTATACATTATCTAGACGATTTCTTAGGGGGCGAAAAAACGTACAAGTCTTGTAAAGAGTTGATGGTGTTATTCAAATCAATTATGGACAACTTGGGCGTTCCGCTAGCGGACGAGACAACAGCAGGCCCGACTCAAATTATTATTTTCTTAGGTTTAGAGCTAGATTCAATAAAAATGGAGGTTCGGATACCTCTCGATAAAATAACGGAAGTCGTTCAAAAAATCGAGTTCGTTCTGTCGCAAAAGAAGGTTTGTTTGAGGGTCATACAGTCACTTATAGGGTCTTTGAACTTCTGTTGTCGGGCAATTCCTATAGGTAGGTCATTTTGTAGGCGCCTTATAAATGCCACATGCGGCGTAAAACATATGTATCATTACGTGCGTGTTAATAAGGAAATGAAATCTGATCTCAAAATGTGGATGCGTTTTTTCAGTGGACATAATGGTGTCTCAGTCTTTCACGACCGTTTTTTGGGTGTCTAATGATGACGAGCAATTTCATACAGATAGCGCGGGTGCTATAGGGTTTGGTATTTGGTTTAAGGGGCATTGGTGTAACGCGAAATGGCCGGACGTGTGGCATGAAAATGGCTTAACCAAAGACATTACAGTGCTTGAACTGTTTCCTATTGTCGCGGCAATTTTTATTTGGGGTAATGAGCTACGTAACAAGAAAATTCGTTTCTACTGCGTTAATCAGGCAGTAGTCCATATATTAAATACCATGACGGGTTGTCATAGATCACGCCGCACATTCGATACGAGAGCCCCGATCACTATGGATATGTTAAAGGAAATATGTAAGCTTCTACCCACGATCTGTCATGATGCTTACGAATATCAGTTATTTAAGGCTATGTTTTGCCTGGCATATTTTGGCCTATTTCGCGTAGGAGAATTAGTCTCTACCAAGGGTCAAGTTAACATGTTACAATCGAGAGACGTAACTCTTGATATACCAAGCAAACATGTTTTGATTTCCATGAGTAGGTTTAAAACAAATCAACGTGGTAATCCGGTGATTTTAAAGTTACCGTGTGAGCGGGATGGAAGCATATGTCCTGTTCATTCGTTACAGAAATATTTTTTTTATAAATCGAGTCAAACCGGTCCGCTGTTCATTCATAGTAACGGGGCAGTAGCCACCAGATATCAATTTGCAGCAGTGCTGAAAAAAATGTATTGACCGTTCTCAGTATAACCACGCAAATGTTAAAACCCATAGTTTTCGCATAGGCAGGGCTACGCAATTAGCTTTAATGGGACTGTCGGAGTCAGCCATTATGAAACTGGGAAGGTGGCACTCCCCCGCCTATAACACATACATACGGGTTTAACCGTACTTTAGGCCAGGTTTGTCTAGCGGGTGATTATATTCATGGTATTATATATATACAATTATCATGCACGGTATAGCAATAGTGTCGCTATGGTGATAGGACTATCGTAACTGACAGGCTTCAATAATGTCTTTACAGACGTATGGTTTATCGGGGATTCAATTCCATATTGGGCTGGGGTGCGAGCCGCCGAAAGAGGAATGCCGAATTTGAAGTTGCCGGACAACCTTACCATGGCTTGGTGGTGTAAGCGGGGTATGAGTTTGGACGATTTAATTAGCTCCTTGCAAATTCCCGTCCTGTTTAGGAGTTGTCCTAAAGTTATATTGTTCCATCTAGGTGGCAATGATCTTACAAAACATTCCTTAAAATGTATTTTTAAGATAATAATAGAGGCTGTTACTTATGTTCATCAAGCATTTCCAGAAGTAAAAATAATATGGGTTGACATTCTCCCCAGAGTTACTTGGGGAGAACACGCCTGTAGTTTGAAAGCCATAGAGAAAAAGCGTAAACGGGTGAACCAGATGGGCCGAAAACAATCCAACGGGCATATTACGGTCGACATCGACGTTCTTACACTCGGTTTCTTCCGCGATGACGGTATTTTTTTTTTTTATGAGTACCTGGAGCGTACTCGGTTTCTATGTGTAATCGGAGTGTACTCGGTTTCTTGTTACAGTAAATTAATGTTAAAGTTTGATAATAAATCTTATATGCCCTCGGTTGCTACCTTGCGTAAGGCGTTTTCACCTCTAACAGCGTAACCTGTTAGAGTACAAGTCAACATGGCCATTCTTCGCCACTTTAATTTAATTCATAATCACAATAAGGCAAGCCTATATATATTACATGTATTATAAACAATATTCGCTAGTCATTTTGTATATAAAGATAATTATAAAATTAAATTGTTATTACTGCTGTCAGTTGTTGTTTTGAAATTCTATCTTGGAATAATAAAGATTAATTCACCTATGCATTAATCTAATTTATTACGGCGGAATTTCACGGGATCTCCGGGTATTATATACACATGGTGCGTTTATCGCTACCCGGCGACGCTATCGTTTCCATGGTAATTCTCGCGAGAATACGATATTCACTGAGCGTGAACTCACATGATTGCCACGTCGGCTCACTTGCTTGTTCGGCAGCAAACGACGAACTTTAAACCCACCCTACCGCACCCTTCAGGCAATATCAGTCATTATTATTAATTATCAATGTTAATAGTCTAACTATGTTAATGGCAAATAGCAGTTACTATTATTATGCTGTATGAGTCATTTTTCTGCTGATCCGTTTGTTGTTATTTCAGTTTGATATTGAGAGAGTCAGTAACATTGGCATACGTATGTTGGTCAGAACAGACACATGGTCACGTTGAGGTTGTACTGGAAGTAAACTACACAATATACGACACAAGATGGTTCAATATGGTAACTATGAGGACAGATCCGGCATCAGATAGCATCCAGTCTTCATGGAATTCACGTATAGGAACTCTTCGTGTGCAAGGTGATTCTTACGTACGGGAATAATGCTGATAATGTGTTTTTGTGTTGTGATTACCATGGTATCAGTGTTAATTATGATAATATTAGTGTTTAATATGATATTCTTAGTGTCGTGAAGGTGTATATATTAGATGCTGAAAAGGAAAAGACATGAAGCCTATAATGTGAAGTTCAGAAAGTACATTTGTAGCAAAGGACGTGATAGTAGTCGTTCTACCAGTGACCAGAACTGTGTCTTAACGGTGATTTAATAGCCAATAAACAATTAATAACCATATCTAGATATAGCACTTGCCTTACTCATGCATTTATCTAATTATAGTAGATATTTTATCATTTATTACATACATTGTCATGTTGGCGTAAAATTATGTAGTGGGGATGCAACCGAGGGCATATCTATTATTTTTATTAAAAATGAATCAATACAAAACATATATTTTGCATTTCCATGGGTTTTCTCTCGGTTTCGACAGCTGTTACCAGTCGAGACTGAGGTTCCTGTGGTTACAAAATTCAGTCACTTGACTGTAGTTTTTTATGAGCGTTTAAGACTTGTCCGAGCGTTGACTCAACTAGAAAAATGGCATCTCTTAAAAGGTCTCATCTGTTTAGATAAGTCACATTTGGTTAAAATACATACTTACTGTAGACATGGTTCTTTATATGGTGCCTGGAGCGTACCTGGTTTTATTACGGGGTACCTGGAGCGTACGTCCCGGTATTTTATGGGTACTCGGAGTGTACTCGGTATTTTATGAGTACCTGTAGCGTACTCGGTCTCTTTTATGGGTACTCGGAGTGTACTCGGTATTTTATGAGTACCTGTAGCGTACTCGGTCTTTTTTATGGGTACTCGGAGTGTACTCGGTATTTTTATGAGTACCTGTAGCGTACTCGGTCTCTTTTATGGGTACTCGGAGTGTACTCGGTATTTTATGAGTACCTGTAGCGTACTCGGTCTCTTTTATGGGTACTCGGAGTGTACTCGGTATTTTTTTTTTTATGAGTACCTGGAGCGTACTCGGTTTCTATGTGTAATCGGAGTGTACTCGGTTTCTTGTTACAGTAAATTAATGTTAAAGTTTGATAATAAATCTTATATGCCCTCGGTTGCTACCTTGCGTTAGGCGTTTTCACCTCTAACAGCGTTACCTGTTAGAGTACAAGTCAACATGGCCATTCTTCGCCACTTTAATTTAATTCATAATCACAATAAGGCAAGCCTATATATATTACATGTATTATAAACAATATTCGCTAGTCATTTTGTATATAAAGATAATTATAAAATTAAATTGTTATTACTGCTGTCAGTTGTTGTTTTGAAATTCTATCTTGGAATAATTATATTATTCGGGGTGATCTCCACTGACAGATAAAATGTTATTAAAATCCATGCCAAGGCAAACCCGATTTTAAATCGTTTTGAATGTATGCATTGCATGACATACTTAATATACACTCATTTTCTATCACATAAAAATTATATGCCACTATAATGTATCGGGTTTTGATCCGACTGCTTTGTCTTGAGTGTTTCTGAATAAGCAGTTTCAAAATCGTAAAACATTATTACAATACATGCCGTATGCCTTCAACCGCCTCGGGCCAGTTTAAACCAAATTCCCGTTCGATGCATTTACATAAGAGTGTGTACTTCATCATTTTATAGGACAATGACAGCATCGACACTACATCTGTGTTGCCAAAAGCTAATCTTTAGTTGGATAGGAAACACTATTTTAAAAAGCGTTTCAGAAATGACCTCAAATCTTATTAAAGATTATTATACACTCGATCAACGTGCCCCTAGAATGGTAAATAAAGTACATCCATTTACGAGTAGAAATTTTGGAACGTCAGTAATTCCTAGATTAGATGCAGAAAGCGGATTATGGACGGGTTTAAATACTATGTTAGGAGAATTTGGTAAAAAGAGATACAGATCTATGGAAAGTCGATGAAACTTAAACTTGTTTATTTAAATCACCATAATTTGGTATTGTCAGTAATTTTAAATAGGAAAATACTATTCAATGAACAATGTCAGTGATTAGATCGCTCTGCCAGAAGGGGATAATAACGGATTATATATACAGAGGACGTCTCTATGTCTGAGGCCAACATTGTTCATGTAACAAATAATGAAAACAACATCCATGTAATTGCTGCAATATGTCGTAATTAGTATATTGTGCATGCACCACGTAAACTGCAATTAATATTTTATGAATAATGTCTTTGACATGGTTAATATCGATTTAACTAAAGGCATCATTCGAATGAAACAGCTGATCAACTGCATGAGAAAATGAAAAAAGGTATGAGGAAATCAGACAAGGAAGGTAGCACTCAACCTAACCAGCAGAGCACAGAAATCAGAAACACCAAAACACAACTACACTGAACAATGCCCACACATAAGCCAAAGAAACAATAAAAAATCCGAGACTCCGCCGAAAAAAATGCAGGATGACCCAATTTCACAAAGAAATTATTTTATAGAAGCTTTAAAAGCATGGAAAGTCCAAGTGTCAGCTCTCAAAACGCTTTAGACAAAGATTAAGAAGTTCAAAGTTGCAATACCTAGTTTTCATGTCCTACAATCGATCCATTATTATATATTGTTGTCGTTTAACAGAAATGCGTATGATAAATATCAATGCAATTGCTCACAAACAGCACTTTGAGATTTACTCAATGTACACTCCAATGTTTGTCAGGACGAACCGAAAGACGAAAATACATTAAATAATGTATTGGAAACATAAAAAGTCTTAATTTCGTTTGAGCTGATGGTACTCGCTCGTATGGCAAGTTGTCGGATTGACGAGAAAACGAGCGAGTCCCGCAAGACAGCGATCGACTATTACATTGTACCACAATAATGATAGTCATTGAGAGTTATACAGACTTTAAAGTCAGAAGACAAGTTTCTTATCCAATCATTGTCATGTGGTAGCAATCATCACTTTTGTTCACCTAACACCACTGTGTCTCCTAAACAAGCTGTTAAATGTGGGGGAGATATTCACCTACTATATTCTGAGGTCCATAGTCAACGAATTTCCAGTGTTAACAACGTAATAAAATGGTTAGATGTCACTTTGCCGTCAAGGGAAAGTCTGGACTTGTCAAAACGAAGTCAATAATTGTCTTCGGACCGAATAATTAAAAAACACTAAGACTCTATGACTCGCACATTTGACAGGGCATCTCTATACAACATGTTTTTATAAACTTTGTCTTCTTCCATAACGCTGACACCATTGAGAGAAAATGTAGTACTACTTACATTGTCCTAACTCTTTTGTACATAGAATTCTGGATGTCATGTAGTTGTTTTTTAAGTTTATAATAATAACCAGGATATATTGTTCGGTAGCCTAAATACTATATATGTATACTCTTTCGTATACAGCATAAGGATGAAATATATCAATATTAAACATCAATAGTATCCTTAACTTCGGATTTCCTCGGAATCGCCTAACATTAGTACTTTAGTAGGGAAATGCTTATTACATCACCCTTTATGTAACGGACGTACGTACCTGAACTTATTTCGATAAATTCTTTTCTGTACCTCAAGTCACACAACTCGATACTAAAAGCGCACCGTTTGTTCTTTAAAAAGACAAACCAAAGCTATTTAAATGCCAACAAGTTCACATCTGAGATAGTTTTAATTTTTGCAATCGATGTTTTTTATATAGCCTAAGATAAGAACCAAATTGATTGCTTTGTTTTAGAAGAACATCTTAAAGGCTTAGTGGAGAACTATATTTTAGGAAATAAGGAATACTCGAAGATGCACGATTGTAGAAACTGGCATACGCATTTAACCCATGCAATCATAAACGCACTATAACTAATATTCGTACGCTTTGTCATTTAACTATTGAACAGTGGTAACTAAACTACGTTTAGTATTTTATTGTACGCAGAGAGACTTATTTGCGGAGTGAAGTGTTTAGCAGTTAGCCCTGAAACAATCTTGATTAAGTGTTGAATGAAGAGTACAGCAGTTTGACTTCAAATAAAAAAAAAATAGTGGTTGATCTTTTTAAATTTAAAGTCGTGCAACGATTTTATGATATACTTGTATATACATGTGATACGACATGTGATTTGTACATGCGTATACAATAAATGTATGCTTTATAATAGAATTTGTTACAATGCAATTCACGTTTTGACATTTGTGGACCTTACATATTGCGTAATTTAAATTTATTGTAGATATAAAACTTGATTAAAACCCTAGTACATTAAACCGTTAACTGATATAGAACCTCATTCCGTGTAGGCGTGTACATCTCTATAGGTAAAACGTTACTGTGTGTATGAATGTTATACATTTGTGTTTTTCTAAAAGAATGTGATCATCGTTCGAATGGTTAAATCATATTTTGGAAGATAGTTTCAGTTTCAGATTGAGTTTGTTAGAACATAACCTTACTTATTCGACGGTGGCAGGTATATCAACATAAGAAGGGCATGCACAAATACAATTAACAAGATAAGGTATACTTTTAAAGGGACTAAACACTATTTCGATGATAAAACACGGTTTTTGGACGTTTTAATCATAAAACTATGTTTAACGAATTCATAAAGTATTCTTACAATTTACATTACGATTGCTTAAAAATATTGAACATGTTAATTAGATAACGGTGTTCTCGGTATATAAACAACACCCTACGCTACACAATGGTAAATATATATTTTATATACGTTAGTCACGCACTTATCGGTTTTTTAAATTATATTAACCGATGTTATGCTATTGTTTTTCTTACAGATGAATAAATTTTACAATATACCAACTAGGGTTGAGTTTCTTTACTTGCGAATGCTTAGCTTGTTTTGACTCGACTTCATACAACTATTATTATTATGTATACTGTACGAAGTAATAACGGTGGACTAGTTCCAATATATACAATTATCTAATTAATACAACTTTCCTAAATATATTATATTTTATAATTGCACCAATAACCTTTCCTTATCATCGCCGTTGCCACATATGTTTCACATTGAACACGCAATACTTAGATATAAGCTCGTATATATATTGAGACATGTTAAACAAGCTATAGTTCAATTTTGAACCCTGAGCTATGACCTTTTAGACGAGTCTATTTGTGCGGGTAACCCGTGATTTATTGATTTCAATAGTCATGATTTAAAGATATGCTACTTACTAATTGTGTTATACATATATGAATAGTCAAGCTCACGCCAATCTTCATCAGCGAATGGATTAAACTTTAAAAGTGCAGTCACGGCTCAATGCTCGAAATCGCACTATAACATAATAACGTGGATTAAATAAAATATGCGCTTTGGAGACGGTTAACTTACCAATGATAAATTATAGTACAACCGAACTTTGCGAACGCATGTTACATAAACAATAATCGTCTGCTGGAAAACGTGTTGGGCTTTTTAACGCCATGAGAATAGTTCACATTACAGAAACATAATAAAATAAACAAAAATCATGATGTCAGAACATACTATAAGACATAATAAGCGAAATACCTGTGTAAATAGCGTTTGAAGAATTCGTTCAGGTAAGTATAAACGTATCCAAATTGGTAATGTCAGCATGTCACAACGGACAGCATGCTGCTATCACAGAGGGTTGAATGCAGCGCAAACATTACAGGAAATCGGGCTTACGTATCAGCACGAAAATATCAAATATGTAGCCGACTTTTTTCGTTTTCATTATTGCAGATGCAACATTGTTTTAGTGTTATCAGTCGATCTTCTTCAGTTTTTTTTCTCAAATTATCAATGATAATTGGTAGACCTTTAGTGGACTAGTATTTTTTTCTTTTTGAAAACTATATCCAGACACTTGTGATATCAAACAGCCAAACAATTCATAGCCTTAAGATATAATCGTAGATAATAGTTCGTCAAAGAGCATTTAATTTCATTGTTTTGGAAAAATAGAACAGATGTATTATATTTTTATGTTTATAAACATTATTATTAGACACATAAAATGCTATAAGATAGAGCCATGCCAAGAAAAACCCCGATTTCAATCAATTTGAAATCTAGCCATTGCATGACATACTTTATTTACATGCGAAACTTTTCTATCAGAAAAAAATCATATGCCATTGTTATATATCAGTTTTTGAAAACAATTTGTTTCTGAATAAGCAGTTCAAAAACGTAAAAGAGAGGTAACATTGTTTGCCAAAAAATGTATCAAGGTTTGATGCGAACTGAAAACTAGTCATTGCATGAATATTTTTTTACTTGGACACATTTCCTATAAGATAAAAAAATATACCACTGTCAAACATCGGTTTTAAATACGAATCGTTTTTTAAAAAGCGGTTCAAATATCGTAAAACATTATTACAATGCATGACTTTTGTACAGAAACACATCGATACCTTGAATCTCGTTGAAATGCGTTGCAGAAGTCTTAGTTAAAAGCAGTGTATATTTAATTGACCAACGTGTCCCAAATATTCTTTGGATTCGATCCATTTTTTACAATAATGGTAATAAGTACTGCAGAATTGTTACATATCTGATGCATGTACATACACAAAAACAATCGCTGGATTAGCTTTGTATTTCATTAGAAATCGGGTTAAACTCGCTTATTAAATCACCATAATTTGCTATTATCAAGTATAATTATTATAGATAGGAATATAACAAAACTTGACTTAATGTCAATGATAAGCTCGTTCTGCCAGAAGGGGATAATAACTGATTACATTTACAGCGGGCGACTATATGTCTTCGGTCAACATTGGAACTAATAATGAATACAAGATTTAACTGTAAAAGAAAATGACTTGTGTTAGAAACATGACATTTGTTTCGTTTGAACCGTTTTCAACTGTTTTTCCGCGTAGAGAAACCATATAAATACCTCCTTGTTTGTTTGACGAGATGACAGACGGGTAGCCATATTATATTTCTGAAGACGTAATTGAGGAATAATCGAATGATAATAAACACTTCTCTAATTAATACAACTTTCCTTAACACCATAAGTTTTATACATGTACCAATATACTTTCTCATCCACCACCGTACGCAAGGATAGCACAGCAACATATGTTTCACATAGAACACTCAGTGCCTAGATATAACCTCGTCAAAATATTGGGATTAACTCATTGTCGTGTTAAACAAATTAAAAGAATAACTTATTATCGTCGATTAAATACAATATGCGCTTTGAAGACGGTTAACCTGCCATTAATAAATTAGAGTACGCTCGAACCTCGCGAAAACGGGTTACATTAACAATATTCGTTCGCTTGAAAACATTTGTGGGCCTTCAAATATATTCACGCCCTGAGAAAAGTAAACATTGCAGAAACATAATTCTGGAAAACAACAAACGCCATGACGTCAGATGTAATAGGCTCACTACATGTGTGAATAACTTTTAAGAATTAGTGTTAGTGGATATCCGAAATAGTGATGCCAACATGCAACGTCCGAAACATAGCATTTATTGCTTTAGCAAACTAAAGCCAATGTTCTCAATTTTATTAATATAATTATGTAAATCGGGTTGATCTCCACTGACAGGTAAAATGTTATTAAAATCCATGCCAAGGCAAAGCCGATTTTAAACCGTTTTGAATGTATGCATTGCATGACATGCTTAATTTACATTAATTTTCTATCACATAAAAATGATATGCCACTAAAATGCATTGATTTTGATCCGACTGTTTTATCTAAAGTGTTTCTGAATAAGCGGTTTCAAAATCTTAAAACATTGTTACAATACATGCCTTTTGCCTTGAACCGCCTCGGGTCAGTTTTAACCAAATTCCCGTTCGATGCATTTACATAAGATTGTGTACTTCATCATTTTTCCAGGACCATGACAGCATCGACACTTCATCTGTGTTGCTAAACGCTAATCTTTAGTTAGATAGGAAACACTATTTTAAAAAGCGTCTCTAAAAGGACCTCAAAATCTTAGTAAAGAGTGTTATCCACTCGATCAACTTGCCAATAGAATGCTAAATAAAGTATGTCCATTTACCTGTAGAATTTGAAGAAAGTCAGTATTTGCCTAGATTAGATGCAAAAAAAACTGGACGGGTTCATATTGTATTTTAGAAGAAATTGGTAAAAAGAGATATATGAGAAATCAAGGAATATTTAACATGTTTAATCTAATCACCATAATTTGGCATTGTCCATAATTATAAATAGGAAAACACTATTCATTGAACAATGTCAGTGATTAGATCGTCCTGCCAGAAGGGGATAATAACAGATTACATTTACAAAGGACGTCTCTATGTCTGAGGTCAACATTGTAACTAATAATGAAAACAACATCACTTTAATTAACTAAATATTACAACAGATATTGATAATCGGAAAGGGAAGGCATCACTCTAATGAAACAGCTGATCATTGAAAAAAGAAGAACACATACCGAAACATACAACACAATGCCAAACAAACACCTGAATGAGAAAATGATAAAGGTAAGAGGAAATCAGACGAGGAAGGTAGCACTCAATCTAACCAGCCGAGTACAGCAATCAGAAACCAGAAACCCAACAACACAACTACACTGAACAATGCCCATACATAAGCAAAAGAAACAATAAAAAACCCAAGTCGCCACCGAAAAAAATGCAGGATGACCCAATTTCACAAAGAAATTATTTTATAGAAGCTTTAAAATCATGGAAATTTCAAGTTTCAATTCTCAAAAGACTGTCGTCAAAGATTTAGCAGTTCAAACCCTTCAATATCTAGTTTTAATTGCCTACAATCGATCGATTATCATAAAGTGGTGTCGTTTAACAGAAATACGTCTGATACTTATCAATACAATTGCTCACAAACAACCTTTTGAGATTAACTCAAGCGTGTACACGCCAATGTTTTTCCAGACGCACAGACGGACGAAGATACAATAAATAATGTATTGGAAACATAAAAAGTCTTAATTTCATTTAAGCTGATGACACTCGTTCGTATGGCAAGTGGGCGGACTGACGAAAAAACGAAAGAGTCCCGCAAGATAACGGTATACTATTACATTGTACCACAATAATGATAGTCATGGAGAGTTATACAGGTTTTACAGTCATGAGACAAAGACAAATTTCTTATCCAATCATTGTCATGTGCTTGCAATCATTACTCCTGTATGCCTTACACCACTGTGTCTCCTAAACAAGCTGTTAAATGTGGGAGAGAAATTCACATACTATATTCTGAGGTCCATAGCCAACGAATTTCTAGTATTTACAACGTAATAAAATGGTTAGATGTCACTTTGCCGTCATGGGAAAGTCTGGACTTGTCAATAGGAAGCCAATAAGTGTCTTCAGACCGAATAATTACAAAAAACTAAGATATCTATGACTCTCACATATGACATCTCTATACAACATGTGTTATAAACTTTGTCTATTTCCATAGCGCTGCCACCATTGTTAGAAACAAGGTACGTACGATGTCCTATATTTTTTTGTACACTGAAACTATGAAAGCCATGAAGTTATTTTTTAAGCAAGTTTATAATAATAATTATCAGGATATACGATCTAATTAATATCAATACTATGATAATCTGCAACTTCAGATTTCAATTGCAGTTGTCTTACATTAGGAGGGAAATCATTGTATTCCATAAGTATTCTAATATTTGATTTACATTTCTGCTTCACCATAAGTGTATTGTATGCACCTGAAAAACTTATGTCGTTAAATTCTTTACTGTACCTCAAGTCACACAACTCGATACTAAAAACGCATTGTTTGTTCTTTAAAAAGCCAAACCAAAGCTATGAATGCCAACAAGTTCACATCTGAGAGAGTTTTAATTTCTGCAATCGATGTTTTTTTATACAATTTGTCTAAATTAAGAAAATTACACCCGCAGCAAAACACAATCTTAATATTTTCTAGATAACAGGTCGGGGGTTTTAAGTCTTGAAATTATTAGCATTGAGCATGCGCAAACATGAACAAATAAAGCCTAAGATAAGAACCTAATTGATTGCTTTGTTTTGGGAGAACCTCTTTAAGGCTTAGTGGAAATTATATTTTAGGAAATAAGGAATACTCATAGATTCATTGTAGAAACTGGCAAACGCATAAAACCTACGCAACCATAAACGCACTATAAATAATGTTCGCGCGCGCTGTCATTTAAATAGTGAACAGTGATAATTAAAGTACATTTAGTATTTTATTAGATTCCAGAAACACTAATTTGCGACTCAACTTTCAAGTGTTTATCAGTTACTAACTGAGTTAAGCATATAATAGTCTTGACAGTGTTACTGTACTTAAAAACTAAATAGTTGTTGATCTTTTGTACATGCGTGCTCAAAGTGAAAATATGTATCTAAATGAACACAGCATAAACAAATACAATAGGTAAGGTGACACAATAGTATATTGCAATTAGTGTTGCGTTTACAGTCAGACACGATGCTCACGATTATCAAAACACATACAGATCATCACAATTCCAACCCCGACGATTCGACCATCCTCCACACTCGCCATGATACTTTCTTATCTATGACATCGTGGCTGTCTGTTAACGCAACGTACATTTAATACGCAGGGTATTCAATTGTCCACTAATCGAGCAGTTCCAAAGATATAGATATACACGAACGTCCAACAGAAAGAACTGGCAATGATATAATCAGTATGTTTATGAACTAAATCATAACGGAATTAACGAAGACTCTTACCATTTCTAACCACGCGTTCAACACCAGCAATTGGTTCTTCTCATCCTACAAACACAACGAACAAATGTGGGTGAAAGTTAGAAGTTATGTTTTTTAAGATTAATTTATATATACAGTAAAGACAACCAAGTAACAAAGCGCTGACTTAGAATGAGAAGGTCGAAACTACTACTTACGACCTTATAAGACTCTTACATATTTAAAATCTGCTTCAAAAGTCGCTTCTTATGAGCCTATTTTCATGAAAATCGGAAATTGTCATGTTGACCAAAATGACGATTTAAAACTTGTTTTTCCATAAGTAAAGAGTAAATTACGGAGAGTTTTCTCTTATTTTTTCAATATATCAATTTTTTAGTTACGACCTTCTCATTCTACACTTAAAAACCAGTGACCCGTTACATCGACATTTCTTAGCTTTAGATGATTTTAAGCATACTCATATACTGAACATAATTACTAATAATACATTAGTGTAAACTGGACTGGACTAATACTTCTAGATCAAAGAGCTTTGCTTAAACGTTAAGACCGCCTTAGTTTGCTTGCCATAGAATAGGAAAAGCTGAATCTTAATGAAGATATGTTTATTAAATTGACACTGTCTTATTTCTAACGACTAAATTGTAAATGGGACGTTGCCTATGGTGGAGTTTCATTTTACTTAAAGTATACATGAGTGTTTTCCAAAGTGATGAAAATCTAGCATGCTTTATCAAGACAGGTACATACAAACTACACTGACCGATTGTGTACGTATTCATTTAATGCAAATCAAAAGCCTAGGACGACAAAGTAAATCTAAATGGCGACATGACAAAATTCAGCCTCCATAATTATTAATGTCATGAATTCATTAACAGTTTATGATGAATTCTTTATAACATACACACAGTAACATACTCACCATGTCCATGATCTGAATGAGTGTAAATCCAAACTGAACTTCGACATTCCGTGAAGAATTAAACACAGGCCTCACACTGTTGTCATAGTGTTGGTCGTTGAACAGTTTGAGCATTAAGGCTTGTTCGTCAGGTAACAGAGCACTGGACAACACTGAAGATAGTAACACCAATAAGGTAATTTTACGATACATAGTTGATGTTCCAGTTATTTTATGTTCAATGTATATTCAATTCAAATGTTCGGCGCGCCTATAGAAGTTTCAACATTTGGTCTTTCAATAGTTATATGTAAATTATATCAATAAAAAGTCAAACGTCTTAATATAAGAAAAGTTCATCCATTGATAACCACTGCATCGCAACTTTCAATAGGACTCCTCGTTCCGGTGGATGTAATTCATAGGCAAATGTGAACAAAAGTTAAAATCTCCTCCAATTTATTTCAGTTCTTGTGTTTGTATTTTGTTTTCAAATTGGGATGTCTGGTTAATATAGGGTACAATAACGATGACACCTATTAGATAAAACATTTGTCACTATTTGAAATAATTGGTGTTCAAAATCTGTTTTAATGTTAACGAAAACAGATGTGCTTGTTTACTCATACAACTTGATCTATTTACATCAGTCTTTGGTAATAAAATATGTAAAACGTTCTGTAATTGACATGGTTACAGAAAAAACTTACAACTGCTCGGATTTGTTTAATGTACGTTTTCTTTCGCGTGTTTTTAGTTTCGCTATGATTCTGGAGAATTGATAAATTTGCGTAAATATACTTCCATAGCGTGAAAACCTACTATTAATAAAATCGTAAAACGCGAATTAATAATTCTGCGAAATATGTGTCTTACAGGAAGTCCACGAAATAAAGATAACGCAAATATAAAGGCATTCGCAGAAAAAAACCGCTACCCATTAATACCAGATATTTTTTATTTCTCAAATGATTTATACCTCCAATTATATAGGAAAAAATTGAGTCGTTGTTTATCAGTCAATGGCCGTGCGGTAAATAGATATGGTATTGTTAGTTAATCACTTCTCCATTATGTTAAAACGTTTGTGGGCTTCGTATCAGTCGTTATGTTTGATATACAATTGTTTATTTGTTCGTTGAGGAAGATGTATATCTACGAAAGTCTATACAAACTGTCAATTATATGATGTAGTCATACAGTTACATCCCTCTGTATTGTTTATATAAAATTGCTTGTTGATGTTCATTGTTTCTTGGCATGTTATTGAAACAACGTACGATTCAACACGATTTACTTTCCAAAACTCATTTTAAATTTTGTGCTAGCGAACTACTTGCACACATAAAGTATTCGTACCATGCGATATTTTCGTCACATATTTATTCGTACATATTTGCTTCACTAAAAACTTCAACACTGACGTTTTGTGCAACGCCGATATAACACTGGTTCTATAGCAATAGGATACACTGACATTAAGATGCACGTCCTTTCATAGTTTCAGTTACTTCGTATATACAACAAACTATACATCTCAAACAAAAACGATGACCTTTATTTAGTATTGATTGTTATTACTGTAAATTTAAATTAATTAATTGATCCTTAATATTCCCATATTTTTGTTACTCCGGAATATGTATTAATCCAGTGACTTGGATACTTAATTAAACATTTTATTTCAGAAGTACCACATTTTGAAAGATATTCGTGCTTAAGGTTAACATTTGAAGGCCAAGAGAATAATTATATGTTTTCGTAGTTACTCCGAAATATTCTAAAATAAGTGAACGAAAGTAACCATATACGTATTCAAGTTTAACTTGCCTATGAGTATACATTGCATGTATTAAGTATGTGAACTTGAATTACCTCAAATAATTGTTGTATGCTATACAATTATTTGTATGCATGCCGAAGAACACATTATTTTACTAAATAAAATTCATGACAAGACACCTCATGATGATATTGGAGGTTGGAGGAACGGTATGTTAATATAATACGTGTATATTGAACGAAGGGGAAAAATTAGTCTCGCGTGATTTCATTTCAACGGCTTTCCAACTCAATATTAAACCATGTGACAAATTCGATATTTATTCAAATGTTGAATCGAGCTCACACCTCACAGTTTGAACTTAATGATTTAACGGGAGTGTTACATGCACGAATGAGTGTTTTCAGAAGTTTTTAATACCCCATACATCGCTTGCATATTTACATTTACTTTCAGTAAATTATTAAGATAAATTAATGCAGACAAAATACTTCAAGCAGGTTGATTAGTCACATGTGGCATACTAAATATTAGTATTAGTCACATACTTACTTTGCCCAGTCTTGTTCATTATAGAAAACATGTCATTTTAGCGAACGTTGGCAGAGGCTTATACGAGATTAGTTTTACTTGTTCCGTGGTTCTGTAGGGAAGTACGAAAGTACAACGATTCCGCAAAGAGACTCGAAAACACTACTCTGGTCAAACAAGACAATATTTGGATATAATGGGAAAATAATCGTACTTGACAAAAATGCAAATTCATCCAAATATTACTATTACTACTACTCATGTAAAAAGTGATAGAAAATGATGAGAAATAAATATTTGTAATGAAACTGTGCTTTCCGACTAAGCTAATTGTATTGCGTGGATAAATGCTATAAAACAGATATTGATGTTCAAACAAATCAAACGCATTGGTCAGAATTACATAGCTCTTCATTGAACTTTGATTCAATAAAACAAGAACAAATCAGACAGTCCTGTTTGGCATCACTTGACCGAGAGAGCTGAATCCAAGACGGACTTACGAAATGAAATTAATCACATATTACTAATCAACTGCACACATTGAACAAGAAAAGGGCAAATAAACCATCCGGCTAGTCAGTTAGCCGTAACATAAGTCAGGGCAAGCAGACAAGCAGACGACACTACAAACTCATCTCATAATGACAACATGCATGAAAACACTCAACATACCATTACCTATCATATACCGCTTTGAAAAAAAGAAACAGTTGCAAAAATGCAATACTTTACATAAATCTCGAATAAGATGAACACCACGACCTATAACTGATGTAAAACCTTGGAACTAATTCCCCGCACGTATTGTCTGTCTGGAAGAAAGACACACTCTCGTTACATATATATTATATAAGACAACATCGGTGTATGTAAGGTCAATGTTAGGAAGGAATATCATGAACTCTTATATGAGAAGTATATTTTACTCAATTCGCACAATCCGATCAAATCGGCATTTTTCAGAAGAAATATCACTTGATGAAAGCATCAAAATGAATGCCGAAATATGCAGTCTGGCTGATTCAATTCACCATTATGTGGAAATCATCCATGTAATTCAAGAATATTCCAGAATAATATTGCCGTACGGAAATTGTCAACGTGTTCCGATTTAATTCATTGAGAATAATTAGATCTCCTCGATTATGAAAGTCGCTTTTAGCTCTTGGGAACTATTTTTGGACCTGGAAAAAAATTACCCAGGTGTGAAAACGGAAGTTCAATCACCGCTTACAAATGTATCTAAAGCAACGAATAATTATTTTACCAATTCTGCACTGGCGGAAATGATATAGTACATCTCACGTACTCAATCTGAGTGTCCTGACTTTAGTAAGAATATAATTAAATCAAAGTACTGAAGTACTGACAGGCGGCGAACTGCAAAGGGACAATAGCTTTTCAAGTAATATTACATCAAGTCAAAAGAGAGGTAAGTGCTTGACGAAAAATAAAAAAATAAAAAATATAATTTAAAAAAATATATAAAATGTGATTCGATCGCTGGACTTTCGCATCAGAATATTACTAAGCGAGTTGCTTAACCACTCGGTCACGATCTCGTTAGAGAATATTGACCTAAATAATTTAACATAATAAAATCATTGATGCGCGCGCTATATCTCGTATCGCGTAGTAATAATTATCAACGCATTTAAACACCTATTCTTTTAATTTTATAAAAGTTCCTTCCATTACAAGAAGAAACTAATATTACAATCGAACAGATTAAATGAAACAAGGAAAGTTTAATGTTCTGATTTTGCAAAACTGATTAACGTGGAGGAACTATTTTCAATGAGTGAATAGATTCTGTATTGTCAGTTTCGGGAGTAAATGCATCTTAGTAGATTTCATTTTTTGGCATTGTAATAGTCTGGCGACATCGTCAGCCTAAAAACGCATTGCACGTGTACCAATATGATCGGTCCTTAAACTATGTTGACCCACATTTTGCTGTTGCTGTGCTGTTTTACAAATCTGATTGTTCGGGTTATGAAAGCACAATTTTATCTATACAAAATATCACAAACGGTCGAACGGATAATGCATCGTTTTCCGAAAATATTAATTTGTTTTATGCAAAATGTACGCCCAGTGTAAAGCCTTAATATATTCCAGTCAACGGAAATGGCTCTTTACCCAATTGATTCATGATTGCTTATGAAGTTTGGTATTTATTTGGAGTCAGGTTGGAATTATAGCGCAGGCCAACACATACAGTTTATTTTAGACTGCACGCAGACTTAGATGCTTTCTTTTGTTGCAGTTATAGTTTCATTTTAAATTGTATACGTTTTTGTCATTCTTTGGAAGCAATTGGTTTATTTCTATATTGTACAAATGCTGATGAAACGTAATCAAATTTCAATACAGATTTATCCTGTGATCGCAAGATATCAATTAATTTCAAATACATCAAAAATTCAAATTGTTGAATTTGATTTATTTCACAGCACGTTATAAGAAAAAAATACATGTGTAAAAGGGAAAAAATATTACAACGTTGCACACTGGAATTAATAACAATACTAAGGAAATAGGAAAACGTAGCCCTGATTATGATTTAGCTTTACATTAAGTGTTTAAAAGTATGCAACATCATACAATTTTTTTAATTTCATTCGTCTCGAAAATTGCATGTTTAAATTCACATGTTTGCTCAATCTGTTAAAAAAATATGTAATTGAATCCGTTTCGAAATAAGATAAGCTTCTGTGCGTCTGATATTATTCGCAGTTTATTTTTATTTGCGAAGTAAGTTCATCACGAGCATTTTAATTTGCGTGTCTAAACTTCCGTTGCATGACTATACTTTTCTTCTTTTACTTGTCAATTTCACATATTTACACGGTACCTGCACTCAAGAGATTATATCTCATCAACTTGTCTATAATGTGCAGATGCCGTGAAGTTAGGTATTCATTGACCGATCAATAAAACTCGCTGTTCCTAAAAAGGCACCTTCGACAGCGTATTCATAAATCCATCTGATTAAAAAATCACGGAATAAAAATCACGCTAAATATCAAATGATTTACAATGTTTGGTTATGTTAATTTTCTTTAAAAGGTCGCATTAATGTTGCTTTCGGCTCGAAACAGAAAAATATAAACGTCAACAATTTTATCTTAAGCGCTCATTAATCAAGAATTTGTGTTGTATAAAATGTTTGAGCAAATAACACTTAAATTAAGCCAACAAACGACGTAACGTATGAGGTATAATCCAACATAATTGTATTACAAAACTGAAGCTAATCACAGTTAGAACGCATAATTCAATACTATATTTCATCTACAATTGGATATGACACTATTTTATGCAGCTTGCATATATAGTGGGAGTCAAACCCGCACCATAAAATGGCACCATCGCCCAGTAATGCGACGAGCGAACTCATACAGATCGAACCATTTTACGTTTAACACGTTATTGAATGCGAACTACGTGAAAGAAATGATTTAGATACTAGTATTCACACAATTTTATCATGAATGCATTCAAAATTATCTAACTAAGATATCGATTTTCTAGTATGTTGCAGTATCCGGTTCATTAAAGTAATATGTAGATGAGGCGACACGAATATATTTACAAAAAAGGCAAGAACGATAACACAGCTAATTCTAGAGATGAAAATGTCTTTGCTCTGGTTTGTTTATGTTATTTGGCCGCAGTTTGATTATGAAATTTATCGCGCTATAGTAGACGATAGCTTGAATGCTGAATGAGGTCACTCATGACAACAATAGATGCTAGACAAATTCATTGAACCAGACATCAACTTCCGAAAATAATTCAGGAACATTTTGTGGAGCAAGTATTCATGTTATGTGTGTAATAACAATCGCCTACACTTACGGACTTTGAAAACGCACCACTTTTCAGGGGTCGGTATTTTTTGTATGAACTATTTAGGATTATTTTATACCAATGGAATAATGTTACTTGGTTAGAACGTTGTCGGTAAAGTATATTTTAATTTATTTTTACTAACCGAATTGCTAATAGTGACCACGTGGCCAAATCCCATTTTTAGCGCGTGAGTCTCGTGCGAATGAGAATATCCGACCTGTGTAAATGACGATGTGTAAACGATTCATTAGCATACCGAAAAAACAACACATTTTAAGTTTTCAAAACCAAAGGTTACATTTAATGTCAATCTCAAACTGATGTGCCTAGAGGTAAAAACATGTTACAAACCGGAAGTAGACACCGCGTGGTTTTTGCACGATTAAGTTGTCGTGATACAATACATATTCGTCTACAATAGCGTTTTATGCCAACTGAAACCACCGTTGATCTTCAAATAGGGATTAAAGGCATAAAAAGCTACCGAATTCGGATAAATTAATGCGCATGCTCCGCCATAAAAAGGACTTCCGGTCAACCAACGTGCCTGTCAAAAGAATGCTTGGTGTCGATAGATATGCTAAATCATCAAATAAAAATATCAAACACGTATATTTATGAAATTTAACATTTTCACTTAGTACCCTGCCAATTTTATTTTCATCTAACATTGAACACGTGCTTCAACATGCAGTCACTTCCTTCTTGTATTACTATTTCCGGATGACACGGGTGTTAACCTTGGACAGTATGAATATAACCATGCGTATAAATAACGAATAACAGTCAATTTTCTTGAAGAAAGCAATATTTGCGTGATGGAATGTCCCAGATTTGGATTCCACCGAAAACATTTGACATGTTCTTTCACACCTGAGTCCATGGATAAGTTCAATGACCCGATCTGCCCACACGATTGTCCGAACCTGTGTTGGTGAATAGAGGAACATTCTCCAGAAGCGAATTGAAATTGTATGAGTACCCGCTGTTGTGAACGCACCAAAACATAACTTTACACGCACTTTCCACAAATGTGAATTTGGTTTTGAGACTTAAGCACGTGGATGTCACGTGACTAAGTAACATTGTTAACTGTCGTTTTGAAAGTTTGACAAATGTTAAAACATAAATTGAGCTATCTATAGACAAAATTTTAATACAATTAAACAATGTTTACTATTAAATTTCGTGGTTTGAATAAGTGGTGCGTTTTCAAAGTCCGTAAGTGTAGTTCGGTCCGCACCGACAAATAGTAATTGTTTGTTTATTCTTGTAATCTTGCCTACTCTGGGTCAACAAACACATAATGTCGAGAAGAAAGAATGTTACGTTATTCTCAGAACATAACAAGTAATATCCAGTACATAAATCGGAGACACCTATCTTTATGACCTTACCAATATTATATAGCTGAATCAGTCGGTTTATTAGCCTCCGAATACATGTTGTATTTTTACCACACGAATATATGTTTCAAGCTCCAATAAAATAAAGCTTAAAACATGTAAGACTGTACTCTACTGTACCATTTAAAATTCGTTCGTCACTCTCAACTCAATTCCACCTTTTCGAACATATATCTGTCTCAGCCACAAACCAAAACCGGAAATTAAAAATTAGACCAAATGACTCCCACTAAACATCCAAAAGAAATGTCAACCTACGACAATAATGCCTCCAAAACAAATACGAAAGAAATATCAATTTTGGTCTCAATACTCCCCACTCAAAATCAGAGGCAATTTCCATTTATGTCCCATTGTCTCCCCTAATTTAAACCGAAAAGGCAAGTTTAACCTATTACCAAATGCATCCAACTCCAGCCCAAAGAAAATTTCAACTTTGTTCCCAATTCATCCCGACGCAAACCCAAAATGATACTTGAACCTACCACAAAAGGGCTCACCAAAATCTAAAGGAAATTTCAAATTTTGTCCCATTGCGTCCTTACGCAAACCCACAGACAATTTCCATTTTGTTCCCAATGCTTTCTACGTCAACCCAAATGAAAATCACCTTGGTGCCAATGACTACAACACAATTTCCTAATGTCTCGTACTCAAAATGTAATATGAAAATAGGAAATATCACATATTCCAATATTGTCTCCTAACCCTGCGACCTACATCTGTTCGAGAACCGCCAGTGGGTAATTCAAATTATCCCTAAAACCGTCCTGTGTCTAAAAATGTTGGAATGATTGGGCACTAGTATACGTACATGATACACAGACAATATCTCAATATTTTTAATGACTGTGAGTTTACCATAATTATATATTGATATATTATACAATTAGCAGACGCAAGTGATTCGCGTCTACTAAATTTCCCCGCACTCGAATTACTCTAGAGACAGAAATTTTATATAATTTTAATACTTATGACAGAAATTGAATAATACAATGTTCGACGCCAACGAAAATAGCATCTGCTTCCAGAATATCACCTGCGTTATAAGATATACATAATCATATTTTTGGAGAGACGCAGAATGTTGATGCTGATGAAGTAACGTGTAGAACGAGAGACGCTATGGTTCTGTTCTCTATCATATATATCCTGGTGACATTGAAAATACGTAATGAAGTATGAAGTCTTCGCTTGATCGAGTTATGAGCTCTGTATTTAAATAGCATTTCGGCTCGACAGAAAACATTGAAGACGATATTTATTCGACCTTGATTGGAGCATCTTTCTATGAGAGATGACTAATCACTACTAAACCAGAATAATATTTCGATCAATGTGACGCGATAATTTGTGATTGTATAGATTCTGTTATCTATCATACATACTAGTAGCCTGATGACATTGAACATACAGAATGACATATGCAGCCTTCTCAAGATCGAGTTATATATTAGCTCTGTATTTGAATGGCAGTTCGGCACCACAAAGAACAATAAAGACGATATTTATTCGACCTTGATTGGAACATCTTTCTACAAGAGACGACTATAAACTACACTTACGGACTTTGAAAACGCACCACTTATTCAAACCACGAAATTTAATAGTAAACATTGTTTAATTGTATTAAAATTTTGTCTATAGATAGCTCAATTTATGTTTTAACATTTGTCAAACTTTCAAAACGACAGTTAACAATGTTACTTAGTCACGTGACATCCACGTGCTTAAGTCTCAAAACCAAATTCACATTTGTGGAAAGTGCGTGTAAAGTTATGTTTTGGTGCGTTCACAACAGCGGGTACTCATACAATTTCAATTCGCTTCTGGAGAATGTTCCTCTATTCACCAACACAGGTTCGGACAATCGTGTGGGCAGATCGGGTCATTGAACTTATCCATGGACTCAGGTGTGAAAGAACATGTCAAATGTTTTCGGTGGAATCCAAATCTGGGACATTCCATCACGCAAATATTGCTTTCTTCAAGAAAATTGACTGTTATTCGTTATTTATACGCATGGTTATATTCATACTGTCCAAGGTTAACACCCGTGTCATCCGGAAATAGTAATACAAGAAGGAAGTGACTGCATGTTGAAGCACGTGTTCAATGTTAGATGAAAATAAAATTGGCAGGGTACTAAGTGAAAATGTTAAATTTCATAAATATACGTGTTTGATATTTTTATTTGATGATTTAGCATATCTATCGACACCAAGCATTCTTTTGACAGGCACGTTGGTTGACCGGAAGTCCTTTTTATGGCGGAGCATGCGCATTAATTTATCCGAATTCGGTAGCTTTTTATGCCTTTAATCCCTATTTGAAGATCAACGGTGGTTTCAGTTGGCATAAAACGCTATTGTAGACGAATATTTATTGTATCACGACAACTTAATCGTGCAAAAACCACGCGGTGTCTACTTCCGGTTTGTAACATGTTTTTACCTCTAGGCACATCAGTTTGAGATTGACATTAAATGTAACCTTTGGTTTTGAAAACTTAAAATGTGTTGTTTTTTTGGTATGCTAATGAATCGTTTACACATCGTCATTTACACAGGTCGGATATTCTCATTCGCACGAGACTCACGCGCTAAAAATGGGATTTGGCCACGTGGTCACTATTAGCAATTCGGTTAGTAAAAATAAATTAAAATATACTTTACCGACAACGTTCTAACCAAGTAACATTATTCCATTGGTATAAAATAATCCTAAATAGTTCATACAAAAAATACCGACCCCTGAAAAGTGGTGCGTTTTCAAAGTCCGTAAGTGTACTTGGACAGAATAATAAGGTGAAGTTGTTATGTGACTGTTTATTTATTTTTATATAACTAGCTTCATATATTGCTTATGTATAAGACGGGGATGTCCTACTGACACACTACGCACACATATGCCCGCGGAAAACACGAATTAACGATTTCACATATATCCAAGGTTGTGTCTCCAGACGACTGAAAACCACCTACAGTCAAATATTTGTGATAATCAAATGGCCAATGTTTAACATACTGTTAAACAAAAATAATGTGTGAATATCTGCTTTAAATTTCTGGAGAACTACGGTGCTTTAAAACTTCTATAAATCGTATTTGGGCGTCCACCATTTAGATTGTTATCCATATTTGGTAGAGTAAGTTCGAATACAAATCATTAGCAGTTATTAGGTCAATCAGTCGCTGTATACAGTTTGAAAAACAAATGTTGACAATCGGCGATAATTCTGAAGAAACAAGCTAAACAGGAAAAGAAGTCGATTCATTTCAATGACGCTGCACTATCTTAAGCTCGGTAAGTAAAGATAACACTCTGTACAAATAGCATCGGTCGTTCTACTTGGTTGATTTGCTGATTCTGTTTTACCAATCTGATTGTTCCGGTTATACATTTTATTCAAAATATCAAAGAAGGTAGAATTGATAGTGCATCACTTTCTAAATATAGTCCAGTCACTCGAATTGTTTTTTTTTCGTGTTGATTCATGATTGCTAGTAAAATTCTTCTTTGGTATATATTTGGAGTCAGGTTGAAAACTATAGCATAGGCCAACAAATACATTTTGTATAAGAATGCACGATGATTTTGTGCTTTCTGTTGTTGCAGTTCTCGCTACATTTTGCATTTGTATGCTTTTTCATGGAAAGGAAGCACTTGGTTTATGTTAACTTGTACCAATTGTCCTGAAACGTAATCGAATTCAATATATAATTAATTATGTGATCGAACGATATCAAATACGTTTACATACATAACGAATCAAATCGTTCAAATTGATTTATATCACGGCACTTGATAAGCACAAAAAGTAAAAAATATGACATCGTTGCACGAGGGAATTAATAACAAAACATAACGAAATAAGAAAAAGCAGTCCTACTATTTGGTTTCCCATTAAGTGTTTAATAAATACGAAATGTCATACAAATGATTAATTCCAGTCGTCTCGAAAATTGCATGTTCATCACAAGTGGCTCAATCTGATGCAGTAATATGTGATTGCATCAATTTCTAAATCAGATAATCTACTGTACTTCGAATATTATTCGCTATGTTTTATCTTCGCAAGTACGTCGGATGGTATTCTGTTTTATCTTCACCGTTATACTTGCGAATTGAGTTCATCTCGAGCAGTTTAATTACCGTGACTTAACTCACGTTGCATGAATATGTTTTTTGACGTGTCAAAATTAACATTATTACGCGCTACCTGTACACTATATTAGTATATGTCACCGACTAACCTATAATGTACGGATACAGTGAAGTTAGGTATTCATTGACCGGTCAATAAAAAACTAGCTAGATTGGAACAGTCGACAGCGAATTTATAAATCCACCAAATAAGCATTTTATAAAACATATTCGTGCAAAAAGATCACACGAAGATATGACCAATTTTGCATTATTTGGCAATGTTTATTTTCTTTGAAAAGTTGCATTAATGTTGCTATCTGTCAAATTACACATGTCAACAGTTTTCGTTTACGTGCTCATTAATCAAGATTTTGTGTCGTAACATTGAAGTCAGCAAATAATACTAAAGTTAAGCGCACAAAACGTTTAGCGTGAGACGTTCTAAGTAATATGAAATACATGTGTTATCATATAACGAAATATTTAATTTTAAGGTTGAATTGAACAGGTTTCGTTATATCATATTTCATGTGATATTTGATATCAGGCTGTTATATAGTTGGATATTCCAATCCGTACTGTTCCATCATACCCGTTACTATAAACACCTTATTGACGATATATTTACACAATCTAATCACGAATGATTTTAAACTATGTAATTAAAATTTCAATTTTCTGGTATGTTGCATTATCCGCTGCAATAATGTTCTTAAATTAGGAAACACGAAGATATTTACAAAAAGCAGCGAAAAACGATAATAAACCTAATTAAAGCGATGAAAAAGTCTTTGATCTGGTTTCTTTATGTAATAAGGCCGCAGTATGATTATAAATCTATCTTCGCTATAGTGCTATATCAGAGGCTAGCTAAAATGCTGAATGAGGTCACTCATAACAACAATTGATGATAAAAAGTTTCATCGAACCAGACATACACTTCCGACAATGATTCAGAATTTGTTTAGAGCACGTATACAGGTTATGTGTGTTATATCAATCGCCTAGTACGGTCCGCCCCGACAAATTACATTAGTCCTTGTATGTTTATTCATTTTAATCTAGCGTACGCTGGGTCTAGAAGCACATTATGTACGCTATCCTATTAACATAACAAGTCATGTTCAGTACATAAATCGGAGGCACTTATCTGTATGACCTAACCGATATCATAACGCTGAATCAGGCAAATACATGTTGTATTTGGTAATACCATGCAATGTATTACCGTTTACTATGAATATTCAAATGTCATATTAATTTCAGAAAATGGTCAATCTTTTGCTTTTTATTTAACTGAAACTAAAAAATAATGCATCAGAATGCAGCAGAATACATTTAAAGGCATGTGAATAACGTTATTACAAATAACAGACAATGCCAAAATATAATGCAGTTCTTTCGGAGACGCCAAAGCGGCCATCAAATTTGCCATCATTACACCAAGCAATTGGTATGGCTTACATACACTTGTTAGAACAAGTTCGTGCATTATAGAAACAAATATTGTTTTAAATTAGGTTTAAACTGATGTCGGCGGGAATATTGTTAAATTAAACAGCATGTTACCACGAACGTATGCTAATGTAACATATAAAACACACAATCCGTGTAATCACCAATGTCTGCATTTTCGCATTATCTATATGTGCACGAGACGAGCCTTATTGCGTCTATAATATACCACAGTCGAGAGATTAAGCGTCTGATTTTTAAAAGTCACACGATTTTATCGTAAATAACGTATATAGATCATGACTTTAGTGTGGGGGCTGCAATATTATAGAAGAACAAGTATAGAAACTTCATGTTTAGGATATCCACGCATCTTTGATCAAGTGGCTATATGAGACTCACAGGAAAGACTGGGGATTCCCAACTGTAAAGCCTTTTTAAATAAAGTCTTTATTATTATTATTGTTGTTATTATAGTATTATAGAGGATATAAAATGTAACTTAAAGCTATATAGCAACCGATACCAATAACGGGGAGTATTCTTCTCAGAACGTGTATACTTAAATTATAATATTTCATTTAGCGATAAATGATACGAGTCATCAATGATGGTAATGGAAATGTAATTATCCGTTTTAACGGACAAGCACTGAATTTTGTGTGTGTCAAATTCGATATTCATTCAAATGTCGAATCGAGCTTATTCCCCACAGTTTGAACTAAATGCTTTAAAGGGTGTAACATGCACGACTGAATGTTTTCAGAAGGTTTTTATACCCCATACATCGCTTGCATATTTACATTTACCTTCAGTAAACTATTAAGATAAATGAATGCAGACAAAATACTTCAAGTAGTTTGATAAGTCACATGTGGCTTACCAAATATTAGTATTAGTCACTTACTTACTTTGCCCAGTCTTGTTCATTATAGAAAAAATGTCATCTTAGCGCACTTTGGCAGAGGCTTATACGATATTAATTTTACTTGAAGTTCCGGGATTCTGTAGGGAAGTACGACAGTACAATGATTTCACAAAGATACTCGAAAGCACCACCCTGGTCACACAAGACAGTCTTTAGATATAATGGGCAAATAATCTTACTCGTCAAACATGCAAATGCATCAATACAATACACATGTCTCCAAATAGTACTACTTCTACTACCACTCATGTTTAATCAGATAGAAAATGATAAGAAAAAAAAAGAAATATTTTTGTTAAAAGTGTGCACCCCGACTAAATAATGGTATTGCACTGGTAAATACTATAAATAAGATTGCGATGTTCAAACGCATTGATGAGAATAACGTAACTCTTCGTTACTCTTCGTAAATCCATAATTAATGGTCAGGACCAGGGCACTGTTTTATCAAACCATTTACGCCAATCTTAAACTTACGATCAAACTTTAATTCTTTATAGTATTTTTTACAACTTTAACAAACTGTAAATGGAGATGCTATACTGATAAAGATTCAGTTAATGAATTTCTATAGACGATATATGTCCCAAAGTTGTAATTGTCAAAGAATTATACAGAATTTTAATTTGAACGTAAGTTTACGATTTCCGTAAGTACGTTGATAAAGCAGTGCCCTGTAGTCAAGGACGAATTTGAAACGACAAACACAATCTCACAAAGACAACACACATGACAAAACTCAACATAACATTATTCATCATAAACCGCTTTGAAAAAACGCAACAGTTGGAAAATGCAATAATTGACTAAGACCTAGACTTGGATGAACACTACGACCTATAACTGATGTAATTCCATGGAACTAATTCCCCGCACGTATTGTCTGTCTGGAAGAAGACACACTCCAGTTACATATCTATTATATAAGACAACATAGGTGTATGTAAGGTCAATGCTAGGAAAGAATATCATGAACTCTTATATAAGAACTATACTTTATTAGATAAATAACGTGGTATTCCATATGATAACAAATGACGGAATAATGTTCTCCAACATGTGATAACAAAACGTGACGTAACCAGCTTTTCGGCGCGAAAACATAACGTCACTGGCTATTTCTGGCGTTGATTTGACTCGGTAACTATGGTATGTGATAATAAGAATCTGCCATTCGATATTTTTAGATAAATATTTCTTAACTTCGTCATGAAAACAAATGATTAAGCTCGCCATGGCATAGGCTTGCTAAGTAACTTGACCATGACAACTCGTGACGGATCCTATATATACTCAATTCGTACAATCCGATCAAATCGGCAATTTTTCAGAAGAAATATGCCTTGGTGAATGCATTAAAATGATTGCCGAAATATGCAGTCTGGTTGATTCAATTTACAATAATTATTATGTGCAAATCAGCCTTGTAATTCCAGTATAATATTGCCGTACGGACATTGTCAACGTGTTCCGATTTGATTAATTGAGAATTATTAAATCTCCTATATTATGAAAGTCGCTTTAAGCTCTTGTGAACTATTTTTGGACCTTGAAATAAATTGCCCAAGAGTAAAAACGGAAGTTCAGTCACCGCTAACGAATGTATCTAAAGCAACGAATAATTATTTATCAATTCGCACTGGCGAAAAAGATATACGACATCTCACGAACTCCATCTGAGTGTCTTGACTTTTGTAAGAATACATTGTACGTGTATTAATATCACCGGTCGTTATATGTTGACCTACATTTTGCTGTTGCTGTGCTAGTTTTACAAATTGTTCAGGTTATGCAAAATATCACAAACGGTTGAATTGATAATGGATCGTTTTTCGAAAATATTAATTTGTTTTATGCAAAATGTACGCACAGTGTAAAGCCTCAATATATTCCAGTCAATCGAATTGGCTCTTTACCCAATGATTCATGATTGCTTGTAAAATTTGGTATTTATTTGGAGGCAAACAAATACATTTTGTTTTAGAATGCGCGCATTAAGATATGCTTTATTTTGTTGCAGTTATAGTTCCATTTTAATATTGTATACGTTTTTGTCATGCTTTGGAAGCAATTGGTTTATTTTTATCTTGTACAAATGCTCATGAAACGTAATCAAATTCAATGCAGATTAATCCTGTGATTCCAAGATATCAATTAATCTTAAATACATCAAAAATTCAAATTGTTCAATTTGATTTATTTCACAGCACGCTATAAGAAAAAAATACATGTGCAAAAAGGTAAAAATATTACAACGTTGCACACTGGAATTAATAACAAAACTAAGGAAATAGGAAAAAAGTAGTCCTGATAAATGATTTAGCTTTGCATTAAATGTTTAAAAGTATGCAATGTCATATAAATTATTTATTCCATTCGTCTCGAAAATTGCATGTTCATCACATGTTTGCTCAATCTGTTGCACAAATATGTGATTGAATCAGTTTCGAAATAAGATATTACTCGATATTATTTGCGAAGTAAGCTCATTGCGAGCTTTTGAATTTGTTCGCCTAAACTTCCGTTGCATGACTAAATTTTTCTTATTTACGTGTCGAATTCACATATTTACACGGTACCTGCACTCAATAGATTATACATCAACAAATAGTATATAATGTGCAGATGCCGCGACGTTAGTTATTCATTGGCCGATCAATAAAATTCGCTATAACTAAATAGGCACCTACGACAGCGTATTTATATATCCACGAACTAAGTAATATACCGCACCGATTAACCTATAATGTGCAGATACCATGAAGTTAAAGATTCATGGTATGCTCGATAAAACATCACTATACCTCGATCGGAACCTTCGACAGCGAATTTATAAATCCACGAAAAGAGAATCTGATAAAGAACTGACGGAATACAAATCACGCTAAAATATCAAATGAATTGTTTATTCTGGTAATCTTGCCTACGCTGAGTCAACAAACACATAATGTCGAGAAGAAAGAATGTAACGTTATTCTCAGAACATAACAAGAAATATCCAGTACATAAATCGGAGACACCTTTCTTTATGACCTTACCAATATTATACTGAACGTCAAAAGTTTCGCAAACGACTTAAAATTCAAAAAATTAAAGTTGTTAACGCGAAGGAAACTTTTTCTACACTGTACATTGGAGTACACAAAGTGTTCATGTTAAAACCATTTCTCTGGCGTCCGTCACACTTGAGTGATCACACCATCACAACTGATAAAACGTCTATTCAAGCGAGCAAAATTAGGTGGTGTTTCAGTAAAACTACTTTGTGTCGGATATCATAATAAGACTGTTGTGTCGTATTCAATAGACGAAATGTGTGTATGACGTACCACCTGACAACAGGTCAAGGGTCAATGCTGCTAAACTATACCGGTAATGCTGCTATAATGTTAGCACCAAACTCAACGGCATTATTTTAGCTTAATCGTAGTTCAACCAACAACAACATTTATGGGACACATTCTTTTATTTTGCGTTTTTATGACCAGTGTGCTGTTTCTTAAATTCTGACATTTCGTGCAGTGTCCATTACAGTGTGGCCATACCACGTGACCATGACATCACAAACGGCTATAAACCCAAGTAATTTTTTGACTAAAAAACGTCGACTCGGAAAGGAAAACAGGCGTACGTATTTTATTTCTTCATCCATTTCTATGACATACAGGGTGTTTCATAATATCTGTCCCCATTACAAACAAATGCCATGCACACATGCCTGATCTCATCTGATATCTTCATATATCAATGGAAAGCCAACATTTCAAAGTTTTATTCAGTATATAATACGACAATTTTACTATCAAAGCAACATTGGAATAAAGATTTCTGAAAAATGGCAATTTTTCGATAAATGTCAAAATGTCGTCCATGCTGAATTTGCTTTCCAAGTTGAATTACATAGCTTGTAAAGTTTTGCATGATATAATCAGTTTTAAAGTTTAAAAAACAAAAATATGGTATTGATATGAAAGTTGAAACCATTTGTGATTATCTAAAGAATTATGTGTGATACAGCTGCTTTGGTTACCAGTTGCTAGGCAATGAAAGAAGCTAACACAAAAAACATTACTTTCTCACTTTCATACAAGTAAACAAGTGTATGATCTTTGGTTGATTTCTTTCTAAATTATTATTTTAAAGTCATAAATTGCTTTGGTGGTTGTATTAAAAACTACATACATCTATTTGTTAATTTAAAACATTCATTTGGAAAAAATGTTATTGGAAAACGTGTCACCTGTTTGCTTGACTACAAGAAAGAATGTATCTGCATGGTTATGCTCTTTCGTTGTCTAGCAACTAGAAACCAAAGTAACTGCTTCTTAAAAATATTTAAATCTTGTTGTATATAATATAAACTTTCAAATGAAAAGATTATTTTGTTAATAAACATAATCAAACTTGTTTTATCATTTAATACTTTACAAGCTATGATATCAATTTGGGTTAGAAATAACTTTGAACGTCATTTTGACAATTATCGAAAAATGACATTTTGCAAGAATCCTTGTTACTGGGTTGCTTTGAAAGAAACATTGCCATGGTATATACTGAATAAAACTTTGAAATGTTGGCTTTCTATTGATGTATGAAGTTATCAGTTGAGATCATGCATGTACTCCTGACATTTATTTGTAATGGGGACAGATATTATGAAACACCCTGTATAGCCCATGCTAAGCGGAAACTGATCAACTTTCAACGAAATATAGTGGCTCTATCTGTAGCTGGACCGTTTTTGCAAACATTCGGTGAAACCTTTGATTTAGCTTGTGTGAAAGCGGACTATGTAACAAATGAAACACAACTAAATAAATAACATTGGATTGCATCATTGACAAATACTGGTATCTGATTAGGATTGTAGCGAATTCTGAAAATAGCTTGCAACTGTAGCCGGTAATTTATTCTTGCAATTGTAGCCACAAATAGAAATTGAAGGGAAATGTAAGATTACCGCCATGCATTGTCTTAATATGTATCTTATTTGATGCAAAATAGCATCCTGTATTACCGATTGGCTTAAACTTTAGTGTTCAGGCATTATTAAAGCAGATCATACAAGAAAAACAGAACGGCTTGGCAAAGTAGTCCGCTTTCACACAAGCTCAATCAAACGTTTCACCGAATGTTTGCAAAAACGGTCCAGCTACAGATAGAGCCAATATATTTCGTTAAAAGTTGATCAGTTTCCGCTTAGCATGGGCTATATGTCATAGAAATCGATGAAGAAATAAAATACTTACGCCTGTTTTCCTTTACGAGTCGACGTTTTTTTGTCAAAAAATTACTTGGGTTTATAGCCGTTTGTGATGTCATGGTCGCGTGGTATGGCCACACTGTATTACGACATCCACAACTGTCTGTGGTCAAAGGGAGATTTGTTTCGTACAATTATCGATTAAATTACCGCCCTTCCACTGTAAAAATGTTATATACATGATTATATTCACAATTATCAATTTTTGACATCAAATTAAGTGTACGTTGCTAATTTATTTGACGAACTAATTGAGTATTCCGTATCACAGACATACAACAATTAAATTTTGTCGAAAATGAAAAGCCATTTGTGCTTGTGTGATCATTTAAGCGTGACGGACACCAACGGAAATGGGTTCAACATGAACACTATGTGTACACAAATCGACAGTGTTAGTAAAACGTTGTTATTTCGAGTGATCAATTTAAAAATATTGAATTTTCAATTTGTTTGCGAAACTTTTGACGCTCAGTATATATAGCTGCATCAGGCGATTTATCAGCCTCCGAATGCATGTTGTATTTTTTAACCCACGAATATATGTTTCAAGCTCCTATAACATAATGCTCAAAACTTGTATGACTGTACTATACTTTAATATCTAAAATTCGTTCGTCATTCTAAACTCAATTCCACCTTTTACGAACATATACCTGTCTCAGCCACAAACCTACGATGGAAATTATAAACATTAGACCGAATGACTCCAACTTAACATCCAAAAGAAATGTCAACCTACGACAATAATGCCTCCAAAACAAATACGAAGGAAATATCAACTTTGGCCTCAATACTTCCCACTCAAAATCAAAGGCAATTTTCATTTAATCCCCATTGACTCCCCAAATTCAAACCTAAAAGGAAAGTTTAACCTACCACCCAATGCCTCCATCTCCAACCCAAAGAAAATTTGAACTTTGTTCACAATTTATCCCTACGCGAACCCAAAATGATATTTGAACCTACCACAAAATGGGTCACCTAAATCTAAAGGAAATTTCCACTTTGGTCCCAATGCCTCCCTACGCAAACCCACAGAAAATTTCCATTTTGTTCCCAATGTTTTCTACGTCAACCCAAATGGAAAATAATATTGGTGCCAATGACTTCAACACAATTTCCTAATGCCTCGTTCGCAAAATTAAATATGAAAATAGGAAATATCACATATTCCAATATTGCATCACAACCCTACGACCCACATCTCTTTGGGAACAGCCAGTGTGTTATTTGAATTATCCCTGAGACCGTCTAATGTCTATAAATGTTAACGTCTGGCAAACATATGATTGGAAACTAGTACATGATTCACAGACAATATTCCAATATTTTAATGACTGTGATTTTACCATAATTATATATCGCTATCTTACACAATTAGCAGACGCAAGTGATTCGCGTCTTTTAAATTTTACCTAACTCGAATTACTCTAGAGACAGAAATTTTATATTATTTTAATACATATGACAGAAATTGCATAATACAATATGCGACGCCAACGATAATAGCATCTGCTTCCAGAATATCACCTGCGTTTTAAGATATACATAATTATATTTTTAATAGAGAGACAAAAGATGTTGATGCTGATGAAGTAACGTGTAGGACGAGAGACGCTATGGTTCTATTCTCTATCATACAAAGTCTGATGACATTGAACATACGGAATGACATATAAAGTCTTCTCAGTATCGAGTTATAAGCTCTGTATTCAAATCGCATTTCGGCACGACAAAGAACAATAAAAACGATATTTATTCGACCTTGATTGGAACATCTTTCTACAAGAGACGACTATAAACTACTGGGACAGAATAATAATGTGATGTTGTGATGTGACTGTTATTATATAACTCGCTTCATATATTGCTAATGTATATGACGGGGATGTCCTACTGACACGTCACTCATAATTATGCCCGTGGAAAACACGAATAAAAAATTTACACATATCCAAGGTTGCGTCTCCATACGACTGAAAACCACCTACAGTCAACTATATGTGATAATCAAAACGACCAATGTTTAACATACTTTTAAACTTAAATAATGTGTGATTATTTGCATCAAGTTCATTGAGAAATACGGTGCTTTAAAACTACTATAATTCGTATTCGGACGTCCAGCATTTACATTGTTTTCCATATTTGGAAGAGTAAGTTCGAATGCAATTCATCAGCAGTTTTTAGGTCAATCAGTCGCTGTATACAGTTTGAAATAAAATGTTGCCAATCGGTGATTATTCTGAAGAAACAAGCTAAACAGGAAAAAAAGTGGATTTATTACAATGACGCTGCACAATCTTAGGCTCGGTAAGTAAGAAGAACAATCTGTTTAAATAGCATCGGTCGTTCTACTTGGTTGACCTGCAATGTGTGGTTGCTGATTCAGTTTTGCCAATCTGATTGTTCAGGTTATACATTTTATTCAAAATATCACAAATGGTAGAATTGATGGTGCATCACTTTCTCAAACAATAATATATTATATGCAAAATGTTCACACAGACTAAACTCCCAATATAGTCCAGTCACTCGAATTGGTTTGTTCGAGTTGATTCATGGTTGCTTGTAAAATTTAGTATACATTTGGAGTCAGATTGGAAACTATAGCATACGCCTACAAATACATTTTGTAAACGAATGCACACTGATTGGGTGTTTTCTGTTGTTGCAATTCTCGTTACATTTTGTATGTGTATTCTTTGTTTATGGATAGGAAGCAGTTCGTTTATGTTTTCTTTTACCAATTGTCCTGAAATGAAATCGAATTCAATGTCGAATTAATTTTGTGATCGAACGATATCAAATAAGTTTAAATACATAACAAAGCAAATCGTTCAAATTGATTTATATCACGGCACTTTATAGGTCACAAACCACCAAATAGAGTTGTTCTTTAACAAAATGTAAAGTGACCTAGGTCAGCCAAAAAAAATGTCAACTTTTTGTCCATGGGGCCCTCTCAAAATCTTTTAATCAATAGAAATAGCATCCAGCTTGAAGAAAATGAATAAAAATCAGGGGGTCATGTATCATATAAGAAAAATTTGGTTCGTCAAACGCGGTGAACAGATTTTCTCACATGTACGGATTTACTCACTGTCCGTTAGCCCCAACCTTACTTTCACTTTCATATTTAAGCCAGAATACAAAATATTTCTGAATAAAACCATTTCACTACATCACATACATGCATACAAAGCATTTAATACCAATTTCATGATTCTGATGCTGATTTGTCAAGACATATCCCCATTTTCAGCCGCTTTAAAGTTTTTTAACGGACTATTTGACTGTATCTGAATTTGGTCCGCGTTGGCATTTAGTGGTTATTTACCTTATAAGCACATTTATTACATGCACAAAAAGTAAAAAATATGACATCGATGCACGAGGGAATTAATAACAAAGCACCATAACGAAATAAGAAAGTGTAGTCCTACTATTTGGTTTTCCATTAAGTTTTTAATAAATACAAATGATTTATTCAAGTCGTCTCGAAAATTGCATGTTCATCACATGTGTCTAAATCTGTTGCAATGATATGTGATTGAATCAATTTCTAAATCATATAATCTACCGTACTTCGGATATTATTCGCTATGTTTTATCTTCGTCATTACTTGCGAATTTAGTTCATCTCGAGCTGTTACATTTGCGTGACTTAACTTACGTTGCATAAGTATACTCTTCTTTTGGCGTGTCAAAATTAACATAATAACGCACTACCTGTACACTACAGGGTGTCCCAAAAAACGGGGACCTAGGATAAACAGTTGTATTTTTTTCTCTAATATAGATACAGCACAATTGATATGTCAAAACAATCAGGGAAGAACGCAGTTTACAAAACTAGCATCACTGTCATGATTATTTAGTTCAATATCCAGAGTTACCTCCCATGTTTACAATCGCAAGTTTCAGTAAAATACCATAAAGTGAAGCAGGAATGTCAGAATTCAATGAGATATATTTCCGTGCTGACCTCAAACTTCTTCTCATGTGGTCCAAGTCATTGTTTATTGTTTGTGATACATAAGTTCATTATGTATCGCAAACAGGTTCACTAGTGGAATCAAGGTTAAGTTATTTTTAGGTCATATGGCCTGTGATATGAGGTAAGCTATCAGTACTATTTCGCAAACATATCCTGATTTTGCTGCTGATTTACTACAAGAAGTGTTTTCTACTAGCATATGGTGCTATTTTATAATTTCTGATATACACAATTACTACAAAATATATCTATGGACTGTTCATTTGGATAAAACTTGACTATTTGCTTCTTTCTATAGACTGAGCTTCTTTTTTGTAATAGTCATTGACAATATTTATGTTTTTAATCATTGAATGATTGTTGATGTTATTTTGGAATGATTTCCACTTCTCCTTTGGTCAGTAAACTTGCCATGTTTTCCTATATTTTGCTATTTCTTGTCATATTTGTTTTATTTTCACAATATTTCGATCACCCCTTTGACTTTATATGTTGCTTTCTAACAATTATTGCCCTGACACAAATGCCTTTTCTAATAAAGCCCCTTTTCAGGTGATTAAGCAAAAATAACGTGAAATGTTGCCATAGTGAAAATGATGACGTCACTTCCTGTTTTGAGGCACCATATTTCAACAAGTACCCTTTTTAGAAGCAGGGGTCACGTACATACACTTTTACAAAATATCAGTCTAATTCATCAAAATATGAATGAGTAATAAGGGGTTAAGGAAGGTCCCCGTTCTTTTGGGACATCCTGTATATGTTATATCTCATCGACTTAACTATTATTAATGTACAAATACAGTGAAGTAAGGTATTCATTGACCGGTCAATAAAAACTAGCTTGATTGGAACCTTCGACAGCGAATTTATAAATCCACCAAATAAATAATTTATAAAATATATTCGTGCAATAAACATTACGCGAAGATATGACGAATTTTACATGATTTGGTATTGTTTATTTTCTTTGAAGGTTGCATTAATGTTGCTATCTATCTCGAAACAGCAAATTCCACACGTCAACAATTTTCGTTTACGTGCCAATTAATCAAGATTTTGTGTTGTAACCTTGGAGTCAGCAAATAACACTAAAGTTAAGTACACAAAACATTTAGCGTAAGACGTACTAAGTAATATGAAATACACGTACATGTGTTATCATATAACGAAATATTTGATTTGAAGGTTGAATTTGAACGCGTATTGTTATATTATATTTCATGTGCATTTTGATACCACGCTGTGTTTCACATATTGCGTATACAGTGGGATTCAAGCCCGCACTGGTCCATCATACCAGCGCTCAATAGTACGATGTACGAACACATACACGTACATAACGAATCCCGTTACTTTAAACACGTTATTGACGACATATTTACACAATCTAATCACGAATGATTCAAAACTATCTAATTAAAATTTCAATTTTCTGGTACATGTATGCTGCATTACCCGCTGCATTAATGTCCTTAAATTAGGAAACACGAAGATATTTACAAAAAGCAGCGAAAAACGAAAAAAAACCTAGTTGAAGCGATGAAAAAGTCTTTGATCTGGTTTCTTTATGTAATAAGGCCACAGTATGATTAACAAATTTATCTTCGCTATAGTGTTATAGTAGAGGCTAGCTAGAATGCTGAATGAGGTCGCTCATAACAACAATTGATGATAGACAGTTTTATTGAACCAGACATCAACCTCCGACAATAATTCTAGAACATTTTGTGGAGCAAGTATTCATGTTTTGTGTGTAATAACAATCGCCTAGTACGGTCCGCACCGACAAATTACATTTGTAATTGTTTGTTTATTCTTGTACATGTAATCAGGTCTACGCTGGGTCAACAAACACATAATGTCGAGAAGAAAGAATGTTACGTTATTCTCAGAACATAACAAGTAATATCAAGTACATAAATCGAAGACACCTTTCTTTATGACCTTACCAATATTATATAGCTGAATCAGGCGATTTATCAGCCTCCGAATGCATGTTGTATTTTTTAACCAACGAATATATGTTTCAAGCTCCAATTACATAAAGCTCAATACATGTTTGACTGTATGCTACTGGAATATTTAAAATTCGTTCGTCACCCTAAACTCAATTCCACAAACCTCAAATGGAAATTAAAAATCAGACCAAATGACTCCCACTAAACATCCAAAAGAAATGTATATAACAATAATGCCTCCAAAACAAATACGAAGGAAATATCAACTTTGGTCTCAATACTCCCCACTCAAAATCAAAGGCAATTTCCATTTATGTCCCATTGTCTCCTCTAATTCAAACCGAAAGGAAAGTGCAACCTACCACCAAATGCCCCCAACTCCAACCCAAAGAACATTTAATTTTTTTCCCAATTTATCTCTACGCAAACCCAAAATGATATTTCAACCTACCACAAAATGGCTCACCTAAATCTAAAGGAAATTTCAACTTTGGTCCCAATGCCTCCCTACGCAAACCCACAGACAATTTCCATTTTGTTCCCAATTCTTTCTACGTCAACCCAAATGGAAATATTCACCTTGGTGCAAATGACTTCAACACAATTTCCTACTGCATCGAACACAAAATTAAAAATGAAAATAGGAAATATCACATCTTCCAATATTGTCTCATAACCCAGCGACTCACATCAGTTTGGGAACAGCCAGAGAGCGTTATTTAAATTATCCCTGAGACCGTCTAATGTCTATAAATGTTAACGTCTGGCTAACATATGATTGGAAACTAGAATAAGTACATGATACACAGAGAATGTCGCAGTATTTTCAATGATTGTGATTTTACCATAGTTATATATTCAATTCATTCGCGTCTACTAAATTTCCCCTCACTCGAATTACTCTAGAGACAGAAATTTTATTATTTTAATACATATGGCAGAAATTGAATAATACAACATTCGACGCCAACGATAATAGCATCTGCTTCCAGAATATCACCTGCTTTATAAGATATACATAATTATATTTTTAATAGAGAGACAAAGGATGTTAATGCTGATGAAGTAGCGTGTAGAACGAAAGACGCAATGGTTCCGTCTCGATCATATATATCCTGATGACATTGAAAATACGGAATGAAATATGAAGTCTTCTCTTGATCGAGTTATGAGCTCTGTATGTAAATCGCATTTCGGCACGACAGAAAACAATGAAGACGATATTTATTCGACCTTGATTGGAGCATCTTTCTAAGAGAGATGACTAATCACTACTGAACCAGAATTATATTTCGAATAATGTGACGCAATAATTTGTAATTGTATTGGTTCTGTTCTCTATCATACATAGTCTGATGACATTGAACATACGGAATGACATATGTAGCCTTCTCATAATCGAGTTAAATATTAACGATGTTTTTAAATGGCAGTTTGGCACCACAAAGAACAATAAAGACGATATTTATTCGACCTTGATTGGAACATGTTTCATCGAGAGACGACTATAAACTACTTGGACAGAATAATAATGTGAAGTTGTTATGTGACTGTTTATTTATTTTTATATAACTAGCTTCATATATTACTTATGTATAAGACGGGGATGTCCTACTGACACACTACGCACACATATGCCCGCGGAAAACACGAATGAACGATTTCACATATGTCCAAGGTTGTGTCTCCAGACGACTGAAAACCACCTACAGTCAAATATTTGTGATAATCAAATGGCCAATGTTTAACATACTGTTAAACTAAAATGATATGCGAATAATTGCGTCAAATCTCTGGAGAACTACGGTGCTTTAACACTTCTATAATTCGTATTTGGACGTCCATCATTTAGATTGTTATCCATATTTGGAAGAGTAAGTTCGAATACAATTCATTAGCAGTTATTAGGTCAATCAGAAAAAATGTTGACAATCGGCGATAATTCTGAAAAAACAAGTTAACAGGAAAAAGAAGTCGATTTATTACAATGACGCTGCACCATCTTAAGCTCGGTAAGTAAAGAGAACACTCTATGAAAAGCATCGGTCGTTCTACTCGGTTGACCTGCAATGTGTAGTTGCTGTTTCAGTATTACTTATCTGATTGTTCAGGTTATACAATTTATTCAAAATATCACAAATGGTAGACTTATTAGTGCATCTCTTTCTCAAATATTAATTTGTTTTATGCAAAATACACACACAGACTAAACTCCCAATATAGTCCAGTCTCTCGAATTGTAGAAACTATAGCATAGGCCAACAAATACATTTTGTATAAGAATGCACGCTGATTGGGTGCTTTCTGTTGTTACAGTTCTCGTTACATTTTGTATTTGTATGCTATTTCATGGATAGGAAGCACTTGGTTAATATTTTCCTGTATTAATTGCCCTGAAACGTTATCGAATTCAATGTATAATTAATTCTGTGATCGAACGATATCAAATACGTTTACATACATAACGAATCAAATGGTTCAAATTGATTTAAATCACGGCACTTGATAAGCACATTTATTACATGCACAAAAAGTTCAAATATGACATCGTTGCACGAGGGAATTAATAACAAAACATAACGAAATAAGAAAAAGCAGTCCTACTATTTGGTTTCCCATTAAGTGTTTAATATATACGAAATGTCATACAAATGATTTATTCCAGTCGTCTCGAAAATTGCATGTTGATCACAAGTGGCTCAATCTGATGCAGTAATATGTGATTGCATCAAGTTCTAAATCAGATAATTGTACGTCGGATAGTATTCTGTTTTATCTTCGCCGTTATACTTGCGAATTGAGTTCATCTCGAGCAGTTAAATTATCGTGACTTAACGTTGCATGAATATGCTTTTTTTGACGTGTCAAAATTAACATAATTACGCTCTACCTGTACACTATAGTAGTATATGTCACCGACTAACCTATAATGTACAGATACAGTGAAGTTAGGTATCCATTGACCGGTCAATAAAAACTAACTAGATTGGAACCTTCGACAGCAAATTTATAAATCCACCAAATAAACATTTTATAAAACATATCCGTGCAATAAATATCACGCGAAGATATGACCAATTTTACATCATTTGCTCTCGAAACAGCAATATACACACGTCAACAAGTTTCGTTTACGTTCATATTAATCAAGATTTTGTGTCGTAACCTTGGCGTCAGCAAATAACACTAAAGTTAAGCACACAAAACATTAAGCATAAGACGTACTAAGTAATATGAGATACTGTATTATTATATAACGAAATATTTGATTTTAAGGTTCAATTTGAACGCTTATGTTATATTATATTTCATGTGCATTTTTAACAAGCTGTGTTTAACATATTGCGTATACAGGGGGATTCAAGCCCGCACTGATCCTTCATATCAGTGCTCAATAATGCGACGTACGAACACACACAAAACGAACCCTGTTACTTTAAACACGTTAATGATAATATATTTACACAATATGGTCATGAATGCTTCCAAACTATCTAATTAAAATATCAATTTTCTGGTATGCTGCAATATCCGCTGCATTAATGTTCTTAAATTAGGAAACACGAAGATATTTTTTAAAAAAACAGCGAAACAACGATAATTAACCTAGTCAATGCGGTGAAAAAGTCTTTGATCTGGTTTGTTTATGTTATAAGGCCGCAGTATGATTAACAAATCTTCGCTATAGAGCTACAGTAGAGGCCAGATAGAATGCTAAATGAGGTCACTCATATCAACAATTGATGATAGACAGTTTCATTGAACCAGACATCAACTTCCGACAATGATTCAGGATTTTTTAGAGCAAGTATGCAGGTTATGCGTGTTATAACAATTGCCTAGTACGGTCCGCCCCGACAAATTACATTAGTCCTTGTTTGCTTATTCATGGTAATCTAGCCTACGCTGGGTCTAGAAGCACATTATGTACGCTATCCTCCTAACATAGCAAGTCATGTTCAGTACATAAATCGAAGGCACCTATCTGTATGACATATTATGTTTCATGCAACTGGTCCAAACGTATTACCATGTACTATGAAACTTCAAGTGTCACAATAATTTAAGAAAATGTTCAATCTTTTGCAATATTATTGTAACTGAAACTAAGAAAAAATGCAACAGAATGCAGCAGAATGCATACAAAGGCATGCGAATAACGTCATTACAAATACAAGACAATGCCAAAATATAATGCCGTTCTGTCGGAGACGCCTAAGTGGCCATCAAATTTGCCATCATTACATCAGACAATTGGCATGGCTTACACACACTTGTAAGAACAAGTTCGTGCATTATAAAAACAAATATTGTTTTAAGTTAGGTTTACACTGGTATCGGTGGGAATATTGTTAAATTAAACAATATGTTACCACGAACGTATGCTAATGTAACATATAAAACACACAATCCATGTAATCACCAATGTCTGCATTTTCGCATTATCTATATGTGCACCAGACGAGACTTATTGCGTCTATAATACACCACAGTCGAGAGATTAAGCGTCTGATTTTTAAAAGTCACACGATTTTATCGTAAATAACATATATAGATCATGACTTTAGTGTGGGAGCTGCAATATGATACAAGAACAAGTATAGAAACTTCGTGTTTAGGATATCCACGGGTCTGTTATTAAGAAAAAATAAAATGTAACTTAAAGCTATATAGTAACCAATAACGATAACGGGAAGTATTCTGTTCTGAAAGGGTATAATGGAATTATATTTTGCATTTAACGATACAATTCTACAATTCAAGTTTTTAACGGACAAGAACTGAATGTTTATTCATTGTTTTTTTATATATGTACGAGTGATCACTGTCAAATAAATAGAGAAAAAAAGATTAAAGACGTACTGAAGTGATACGAATCTTGTTTTCCGCTATCTTCTATCAACAAAGATGCCTCGCACGCAACAGGTTGAACAGTTTAGTTAGGATAAAAAATCGGTGATGCAGTAGAATAATCCACTAGTACGGTGTAAAATAAGGTATAAAGCCTAATGGCAACAGTTCAATACCACACTAAACTACCTATTAAGCAATGGTTTTAATCTTTTGGGTACACATACACGATAAATTCACTGTCAATATATCCTTACTGGACTATACGGGGAGTGTGTTTGCGTTGTACGATCGAATTATTATATCGTCTTGGACATTTATGGTAGGGGGGGGGGCGTTATAAGTAGTTGGAAATTTCCATTGGACCTGTTTCAAATAGTGAGTCCCATAATAAAAACCGAGCTATACAATCACACATGATCGCGTCACATTATTCAAATATTATTCTGGTTCAGTAGTGTTTAGTCTCGTAGAAAGATGCTCCAGTCAAGGTCGAATAAATATCGTCTTCATTGTTTTGTGTCGTGCCGCAATCCTATTTACATACAGAGCTCATAACTCGATCATGAGAAGACTTCGTATGTCATTCCGTATGTTCAATGTCACCAGGATATGTATTATAGAGAACAGATCCATAGTGTCTCTCGTTCTACACGCTACTTCATCAGCATCAACATCCTTTGTCTCTGTATTAAAAATATAATTGTGTACATCTTATAACGCATGTGATATTCAGGCAGCAGATGCTATTATCGTTGGCGTCGAATACTGTATTATCAATTTTCTGCCATATGTATTTAAATGATATAAAATTGCTGTCTCCAGGGTAACTCGTATGAGCGGAACTTTAGTACTCGCGAATGAATTGCGTCTGCTAATTGTATAATATAGCAATACATAATTATGGTAAAATCAAGGTCATTGAAAATACTGGGAAATTTTCTTTGTTATATACTGAGCGTCAAAAGTTTCGCAAACAAATTAAAAATTCAATATTTTTAAATTGATCACTCGAAATAACGTTTTACTAACACTGTCGATTTGTGTACCCATAGTGTTCATGTTGAACCCATTTCGGTTGGTGTCCGTCATGCTTAAATGATCACACCAGCACAAATGGCAAAACGTCTATGCATGCGCGCAAAATTAGGGCTTTTCATTTTCGACTAAATTTTCACTTCCAATTTAATTGCTGTTTGTCTGTGATACGGAATACACAATTTGTTAGTCAAATAAGTTAGCAACGTACACTTAATTTGACGTCAAAAATTGGTAATTGTGAACATAATCATGTATTTAACATTTTTACAGTGGAAGGGAGGTAATTTAGTCGATAATTGTACCAAAATACTCTCCCTTTGACCGCAGACAATTGTGGATGTCGTAATAGACACTGCACGAGATGTCAGATTTTGAGAAACAGCACACTGGTCATAAAAAAAGCGAAATAAATGGAAGTGTCCTATCAATTTTAAGTCCGTTGGACTACGATTAAGCTAAAATAATACCGTTGAGTTTGGTGCTAAAATTATAGCAGCAATACCTGTCTAGGTCAGCAGCATTGACCCTTGGACTGTTTTCACCTGGTACGTCATACAGACATTTTGTCTATTGGATACGATACACCAGTCTTATTATGATACAGACATGTCAATTTTATCCGACACAATGTAGTTTTACTGAATCACCAGCATCTGGACTATCATATACACGATTATGTTGATAATTATCAATTTTTGCCATCAAATTCAGCGTACATTGCCTACTAATTTGGCCTACTATTTGTGTATTTCGTATCACAGACATGTTCCAAGTAAATTAGAAGCGAAATTTTTGTTGAAAATGAAAAGCCCTAATTTTGCTCGCTTGAATAGACGTTTAATAATTTGTGATGGTGTGATAACTGAAGCGTGACGGACGCCAACGGAAATGGTTTTAGAAAGAGAAGGTCGTAACTACTACTTATGTCCTTGTAAGACTCATACATATCTTAAATCTGTTTAACAATGCGCTTCTTATGAGCCTATTTTCATAAAAATCGGAAATTGTCATGTTGATCAAATGAAGTTTTAAAAACTTGTTTTTCCAAAGGTAAAGAGTAAATTACAGACATTTTTCTCTTGTTTTCTCAATATATCGATTTTGTAGTTACGACCTTCTCATTCTAAGCCATCGATATGTACACTGTATAAAACCTGTGCTTTCCAATTGTTTCTAAGCAAGACGTTAAATTTAATTTTATAGACATTAGACGGTCTCAAGTATAATTTGAATTACGCACTGGCTGTTCCAAAAGAGATGGGGGTCGTAGGGTTATGAGGCAATGATGGACTTTATGATATTTCCTATTTTCATACTTGTGTGGGGGACATTAATTTTTGATCGAATGAAGTCATTATCCTACTATCTATGTGTGAGGCATTAGGAAATTGTTTTATGTATCTGTCATACATCTATTATTTGTTTTTGGGTGTTACTTATCCATGAGACAAGGAAGTTTCTGTTAGGAACAAAACTGTTTGTTTGAAACATTTATACGTAGGTCAACAATTTGAATGATTATTGAAAAACGATCGAACATTTACTGAAATTAATGTGACAATAGATAACGTAAATATACGTTTCGTGGTATTAACAAATACAACATGTTTTCGGAGGCTGCCAAACAGACAGAAATAGCTTCATGATATAGACAGGTGTCTCCGATTTATGTACTGCATATTACTTGTTATGTTTGGAGAATAACGCAACATTTTTTCTTCTCGACATAATGTGTTTGTTGACCCAGCGTAGGCCAGATTAACAAGAATAAACACACACTTACTAATGAAATTCGTCCGGGCGGACTATTATATGTGATTGTTATAACACACAGAACCTGAATATTTGCTCTACGAAAAAGTTGCTGATTCATTGTCGGAAATTGATGTCTGGTTCAGTGAAATTGTCTACACTAAACGGTTGTTATTGGTGACCTCAATCAGCATTCTAGTTCGCATCTAACATAATGATAAAACCTTTTTTAATCATACCGCGGTCTTATAACATACACAAACCTGATCAAAGACATGTTCATTGACATAATTGGCTTCATTATCGTTTTTTATGTAAATATTATTGTGTCGCCTAGTATTGTGTATACACGGGGTACTGCAGCATAAATATAACTAATATGCTGAAAAAGAAAGATTTGGAGGCATTCATGATCGGATTGTGTAAATTATCTCAAATTTCTTCCGCATTTCTTGAATTCAATAAATGTGTTTAAAATAGCTTGCCTCGTCCTGTATAATTTTGTACGTCGCATTCCTAAACGATGATACGATGGTACAGAACGGATTAGAATCCCATTGTATGCGTAATATATTTAAATCTAGATTACTTATTGCACAAGAAATCTGATATTACAAAAAACGTTCAAAATATAATTACCAACAATATTTAGTTTATATACAAAATTTATTTCAAAATACGTCTAACCTTAACTGTTTTGTGTGCTTAATGTTAGTGTTGTGAATGTGAGTATGTAAAAGACAATTGTCGACGTGAGTAATTTACTGTTTCGAGACAGATAGTGAAATAAATGCGATCCTTCAAAGAAAATAAACATAAACAAATAATGTAAATATTCTAATGGTTAAGCGTGACGTTTTATTTTGATAAGATTCTCAGTTCGTGGATTTTCAGATTCCCGGCCGAAGGTTAAAATCTAGGTAAAATGTATTTTAATGGACATGTCAATGAATAGATGACTGCATTGTAATTAGTTGATCAGGATAATTTTGACACCTCAACAGAAAGGTTGATTCATTCAACAGATGTATATACAGACCGATTCAAGACGACGCGATGAACTAAAGACGCAAGTGTAGGCGAAGAAAAAATATCGCCCCACTTATAGTCGTTTATCATATTTCGAAACTGATCCAATCACATATGTTTGCAACAGATCGGGCAAACATATGATGAACATGCAATTTTCGAGACGGCTCGAATAAATCATTTGTATGACATTTCGTGTTTATTAAATACTTAATGGAATGGAAAACTTAATATCATGACTACTTTTTCCTGTTTCGTTATTTTTTGTTATTAATCTCCATACGCAATCATGTTATCATTTTAACTTTTTTGCGCATGTAATAAACTTTCGTATCACTCGCCGTGAAATAAATCAAATTCAATAATTCAAAGATTTTATGTATTTCAATATAAATATTATATCTGTCGATCACATGATTAAGTCTACAATGTATTTGAATATGTTTCATGAATAATTGTACCAGAAAAAACCCAGATTGCTTCCTTAACAGGACCCAAAAGTTGTAAAATTAAAAAAGAACTGCAACAAATGAAAGCGCCCCAATCAGCGTGCATTATTATACAAAATGTTTTTGTTGGCATGCTCTGTAATTTCAACCCTGTCTCCAAATAAATACCAAACTTTACAAGCAATCATGGATCGATTCGGTAAAGAGCCAATTCTGTTGACTGGAATGTATTCAGATTTTACACTACGCATACATTTTGCATAAAACAAATTAATATTTACGGAAAACGATGCAATATCAGTTCTACCGTTTGTGATATTTGTATCGATAAAATTGCATTGATATAAAATGTAACTTGAACAAATCAGATTGGTAAAATTGGCGCAGCAGCTTCACGTTTTAGGCCAACATAGTATAACGACCGATGTTATTGATACATCGCGTTTTATTAACCTACCGAGAGATGGTGCAGCATTATTGTTATACACTCAACCGCTTTAAAAACGCACCACTATGGAAAATAATCAAAATTTGTCAAAACTCATTTTTTGTTAAAATTAATAGTTTACAAAGTTTGTTAAGTTCGTAAGCTTGACCTTATTATAGGAAACGATTATTTTCATTCGAAATACCCCGCCCAAAGAACGTTTTTTTATTTTGCATGCTTTGCACAGGCAGCTCGATTGCGTCGACCTATGTGGTCAATAATGACTTTGAACTGTACGCCGTTGGTTTACACATTGAAAAAACAACAGCAACACTATTTGCTCATGGTGTTTTATGCTGTGAATATCTCCGATATATGTTCGGATGATTGTGCCTTCGCTTCCAACTGAACAGAGCCTCGGTGTCTTAGTATGTCTGTTCAACTGCCACCATACAATGATTGTGGGCTGAGAACATCGATTCCTAGCGAATGCAATAGTCAAAGACCGACCTGGATAAAAACAGCTAAAAGTATTAAGCCCTAACAAGGAGGCAGCATGACACAGGTTGTGTCACTGTAATTGGCTCCACATGGCTGCACACATGTCAACAGAATGCCGGATGTCAATAAACAAGCCAAAAGTACATTTTTTCATTTTCATAACCATTCCTTTCATATTTGTCAATAAAAAGGATAAGTTTTTTAACGAGTATTGTCCCGTTAAGAGCGGAATGTCCCAACTTTGTGTCTTCAAATCCTTCATAGTGCTGATTTGAGGTGCCATAGAAGCACCCTGGGAAATATCCTGACAGAATGATGCTCATAACCAAGACTTCAAGTTTAAATAAGGCTTGGATGCATCTTAGGTTCACATAATGCGCATATCTGGACCGCACTTAGTCGTATGATATTAGCAAGACAGACAAAGACACATAACATTTATAATTCAAGTTAAGCTTTGTTTGGACGGTTGGAAACATCACGTCGAACATAGTTCTATCCTATAACGTCATTAATGTTATTTTTAGGAGGGGATACCACGTGCATGCATCAACGTAGCGGGCTCTTATACTTGCGTTTGAAATTGTGACTTTCACTTTTATGGGCCACTGTGTTATCTATATTATAATTTAATTCAAACTCGTAATGACGGCATGAAAATCACACAACTCGTTGTGTATAGTCTGAAGATTATTAATCCGAAAATAAATAACGATATATAGCTGTTTTAAAATCATCACTAAAACCGATATTTCATATATGTGGTGCGTTTATAAAGCGGTTGAGTGTCTATCAACTTGTTTTCGCGTTTCATCTTATTTCTTTGGGATAATCGCCGTTTGTCAACATTCTTTTTAAACTGCATACATCGGTCGATTCACATAATAACTGCATATGGACTGTGTTTTAACTAGTACATGTTCTAACATACTCGGTCACAGGGTGCTGGGGATGTCTCCAACTATGGAGACTCTCTAAATATCATGTCGAATATATATTGAACGGTATGATTTAGGTTTGTTATACTTGTAAAATTGGGTTATTTACTGGAGCAAAACTTGCCGAGCTAGTGATAATAGAGCGTAGACATGTTTATCAGATTTCGCGAGTAACAAAGATATGCAACGAACACAAGTTCTCATCTTAGGCATTACAAATCTACTTAGATATGCTTAGTATCGCGCCAGTATATGCCGGTAGAGTACACTGGTATACTAATAGGTCCTGTCATCCACGTATATACATACACCTTTCCGTAACCTCATTCCGAAACTTTGGTTGCACAATTGAGCGTAAGCGGTTCAGTCAGGTACATTGCAGATCAGTATCTACGCGAAACATGTACCAGTAATTAGTTTATATCTTCTGAGACCAGCATATCACTGTTCCTTCTCTGATGATTATGTTTCTATTTGTTTCTATTTGTGGCCGGATTCAAAACAAACAAATACTGAGCATTTATCTGGCTGTGTTAGTGTTAGAACTCTCAGAACATGCATATGTGCGTCTTGAGAAGAGAATAAATGAAGTGAGTAATGGGGTAAAAAATAAATGAGCAACTAAACATAATGCAGCACTGTATCTAAAATACCGCTACGGTATTGCATAATTATGTAATGAGACGGGTATATTGAATCGTAATCACACCACCGACCTGTTTTTTCTATGTGTCCTGTATGTCTATGTATATTTTGACAGCGCGTATGAATAGATAAAAATAGTGATTAGCCGCCTCATTTGCATAGTTGTTATATTACTGAGAAGTGTAATATCAGTTTTTTAAATGGCTTTATTACATTCCCGCGCCGCGCTTTATGTGATAAAAAACAAGACACAATGCATGCGGAAAGGAGCAATGTCTAATCACAATTTGCTTATACGTAATATTAAATGCACAATCAGGCTGATTTTTATGTCACCAAATGTTTGTGTCGTGTTCCCTCGATATGATCGTAACAGTGTATGAATAGATCAACATTACTTAATGTATTTTGGTTCATCACTGACTTATATGTAACCTTGTCACTTCAAATTACAATTGTGTACTGGCATACATTGCTTAATTATTACTGCACACTATTATTTAGCAGAAACAAATCATGAGCTAAATCATCACATGTATGAGTTGTTAAACATTTTCAACAAATCCGACATAATGTGTCGAGAATTTCCGCAAAAGTGTTCTGGGCAGACTTGGATGTTTCATGTTAATTTGATGTGTACCAAGCTAATTCCAGATTTTGCATTTGGTAGTATTTTGTTAATACACGTGTTTGAGATATTTTATCTAGCACTGAAACATCACCTGGTACTACTCAATCATATACTCAAGTTATATACTAGGAGCCAGGTGCATAATTATAAGCATTTATAATCAAGCATTATATATATAAATATATAAGTATGGCAATATGATATATGAGCACGAAGATCAACAACAAGAGACGGTTGAATAAATAATGATATCTCAATGTTTTGTCAATTAATTCAGTCCATGGCCAATCATAGCAGCGACTGCTTTGGAGTACGTACTAATAGTAGATAGATTAATGTTGTAAAGTTAGCTATTGTAGCCTACACGTTTTACAAAGAACTAATCAATTTTGTTGGAGACGTTTTGCTAATGTTCTCTATCGTAAATATTGTGATGACATTGAACATACGGAAGGAAATATTATCGAGGCATGAACAGTCTATGCAAATTGCAAAGAACAATAAATGAGATCGTTGCTCGACCTTGATTGGAACAACGTATTACTCATAGAAAATGAAATTGTGTAGGTTTTTATTTCTTCTCATGTAGTGTTATATGATGGCAGTAACACCATTCTAAGATTAGGGCAGCAAGCTGACTAGAATAAATGGGACCTCAAAACACTGCACAAAATTATAATGAAGGCACCGACGGAGCGAATATTTTCTAGCAAAGGTAAAATGTTGTGAAAAGAATAAATGAATTAGAATTGAAAATTCTCTAGCATAAAAACGACTTTCAGGTTAACATGTGTTGGTGTTTCGAAATAGAACAACATACAATGAACCTTATTTTCATAAAACTTGTTATATATTGTCAATGTGCCCTTAATCCTTTACTGAATCAAGGTTATTACAGTCAAGTATTTTTGCGAGCATCACATTTGGGCTAGAATGTCAAACAGCTAGATTAGGTAAGTGTATATATGTGGCCCTGACATTAAGTGTGTTGTTAGTTGCAAGTTGTTATCATTAGTCTGGTTGAAACAGGCATCCAGAAAAAAAAGATTCTTAAAACATCTGTATCCCTTTTAATGGTGTACGTACATTTGTAGTTTATGTATCAAAAATAAAATCTGAAACTTTATTGGTACCAAGTACAGGGTAATCAGTTGATTAATTCGTATTCAAATTCATGTCATATAAGTTTGGAAATGAGTTGTTACAATTGATGATAAGATAGCAAATTACCATTTTCAATACGTTCTACCTATCCTTACATTCACTTACTCAACGTTCATGATGGGCGATATTCATGATAAAACAACACGACATTCGGGAATTATACATCTGAGCCGCTAAACTCCTCGGCTATATTATAGTTCTAAACAAGTCTCGTGCATAAAGATAACGAGGAAATGCAGACATAGTTGATACATGGATTGAATGTTTTATTTGTTACATTATCATACGTTCGTGGTAACTTGTTGTTTTACTTCACAATTCTTCCGAAGAAACAACCGTTTGCCAAATCTAAACAACTTACTAAGTAAGTAAATTCTTTATTGCGTGTATTAACTTATTATTACATAATGGAGTGAGGTTTGTACACACAATATCAATATAATGTTAAACAAGAGGGCCATGATGGCCCTATATCGCTCACCTGATTATAAACCCTGCACAATTTTCACCCAAAGGAATAATTTGAACATCTTGGTAGAAAACCACAAGATGATGCTACATACCAATAATCAAAATTCTAGGCAGTGTAGTTTTAGACAAGAAGATATTTATATGTTTTCCCTATATATTAGTCTAGACGGTGACCCCCGAGTAGGGCCAATTTTGACCCCAGGGCATAATTTGAAAAATCTTTGTAGAGGACCACTAGATGATGCTACATACCAAATATCAATGCTCTATGCAGTGTAGTTTAAGACAAGAAGATTTTTATATGTTTTCCCTATATAAGTCTATGTAAAACGGTGACCCCCGGGGTTGGGCCAATTTTGACCCCAGGGGCATAATTTGCACAATCTTGGTAGGAGACCACTAGATGATGCTACATACCAAATATCAAAGCTCTTAGGCATTTTAGTTATAGACAAGAAGATTTTTATATGTTTTCCCTATATAAGTCTAGGTAAAATGGTGACCCCCAGGGTGGGGCCAATTTTGACCCGAGGGTAATAATTTGAACAATCTTTGTAGAGGACCTCTAGCTGAGTCTATATACCAAATATGAAAGCCCTGGGCCAAGCAATTTCGGAGAAGAAGATTTTTTAAGGTTTTCTCTATATAACTCTATGTAAAACTAAGGGCCCCAGGGGCGGGGCCAATTTTGACCCTGGGGGCATAATTTGAACAACCTTTGTAGAGGACCTTTAGCTGAGTCTACGTACCAAATATGAAAGCCCTGGGCCAAGCGGTTTCGGAGAAGAAGATTTTTTAAGGTTTCCCCTATATAACTCTATGTAAAACTAAGGGCCCCCGGGACGGGGCCAATTTTGACCCCAGGGACATAATTTGAACAATCTTTGTAGAGGACCTCTAGCTGAGTCTACATACCAAATATGAAAGCCCTGGGCCAAGCGGTTTTGGAGAAGAAGATTTTTTAAGGTTTCCCCTATATAACTCTATGTAAAACTAAGGGCCCCTGGGACGGGGCCAATTTTGACCCCAGGGACATAATTTGAACAATCTTTGCAGAGGACCTCAAGGTGGTGCTACATACCAAATATGAAAGCTCTAGGCCTTACGGTTTCAGAGAAGAAGATTTTTAAAGTTTCCTTTGTGAAAATCTATTTTTTGCCTGTGTGACCTAGTTATGCGACAGACCGGAAATTTTTTAACAACTTTGAAAGAGGACCACCCAAGGATCATTCCTGTGAAATTTGGTTAAATTCCATCAATTGGTTTAGGAGAAGAAGTCATTTAAAGGAATTGTTGACGGACGACGGACGACGACGGACGACGACGGACGACGACGGACGCCGGACAGCCACCTATCCTAAAAGCTCACCAGTGAGCACTTCGTGCTCAGGTGAGCTAAAAACACATCACCACATCTCCTTATCACTACCTTTATATTACATACATATCGATGGCTTAGAACCAGAAGGTCGTAACTACTTCTTTCGACCTTATAAGACTCTTACATATTTGAAATCTGCTTCACCGGGCACTTCTTATGAGCATATTTTCATGAAAATCTGAAATTGTCATGTTGACCAAAATGAAGTCTTAAAAACGTGTTTTCCCATAGGTAAAGAGTAAATTACAGACAGTTTTCGCTTGTTTTCTCAATATATCGATTTGGTAGTTACGACCTTCTTGTTCTAAGCCAGTGATTTATGGAGAGAAAGTGAATTAGTTCTAGATAGCACACACAAGGCAGACATAAAATCCAAACATCAATTTGTTAATAATTATGTTTTGCTCACGAGTTTCAACAATATATGAGTCTATTTACAATAGCTTTTCCGGATATCATTACATCGTTAAAATGTTGTTGATCGTCGGGTTTGCCTATCATATTACATTACCTAATGTAATGACGTTTAGCTTAGAAACAGATCACTGGTTTCGTTTCTCTCGAGCCACATGAGATGAATAACATCAATAATTTGGTCACGAGAGTTGTTTATAACAAATAAAGTTTTAGACATTTTTTCGTGGTTTACCTAACTATACGGATTAATTACTGAATATAAAAAGAAATCAACTGTCGGATAATTGGTACTAGCCTGTAGCAATTCACAAAAACCTTAACAGGGACATCGTATTAAACAAATCGTCAATCCTAGACGTTTCTACTATCGTAACTATCAATTCAGGATTCGAAAAAGTCGTTTGGAACAGATAACAATCAAAGGGTTGTTTACGAACAACAATGCATAATGGTTATTGTCAGATCCAATCTGAAAATCCACATCATCTCCAAAGATAGCCAAGATAACGAGTGCTTAGGATGATAGATGTGCATCAATGAAAAATATCATGTCATGTTGCACAGTACGTTACCATATATTCAAATATATTGTCTCAGACGATATACGGCGAAAGAACATTTCGGATAGCCTGATTTACTTATTACATCTGTACATGTACTTGAGTATATACCATACAAAGGTATTCGGTTTTCAATGCTACATAATTTGAAAAAACTGTATAAGAACTGTATGAAGACGTGATTCCGGATTTGTAGAAATATAGTATTCATAGTAAATTATTCTCGCATACTGTAGCTGAACCACAAATTCTTCCTTCCAATTAATAAATGACTACCACATAATGGTTATATAATTATAACATCAAACGTTGTATGAGGCCAGGCTAAACCATCAATGCTTATAATGCTCGTATATTTGTTCTCTCGCTGGTAACTGTATCATTGGTAACCAGTAAAACGAAAAAACAAATTCATAAACTACAAAAATGTACACTGAACAAAATTTGTAATTGGTCTCCTAACATATTGCCAAAATTTCAGTCAATGATTATTCAAAATATATTCTGTAGTTGATTCACCCATTCATGCACCCAATTAATAATAAATGACTACCACATACGACGAGCATCAATCCAAGCATAATTGCAACTAACAGTACAAGCTAATAACATTTAAGTAAATGATTATATAATTATAATATCAAACGTTGTATGAAGCTAGGAGAAACAATCGACGCTTACAATATATTTGGTCTCTCAATGGTGTAGGTCACAGGTTATTGCATCAATGATAAAGATTAAAACGAAAAAAAACTTTGTAGTTTTCTATCAAGGTCTATTTTTTCTAAAGTTGCTATATACATGTACCCACGTATCAAAAACAAGAATTGGCTTTCTGTATCTGCATAAACTAAAAACAGTCATACGAAACATTTATAAAACATCTTTGATTCAAAATGTCATCGAAATTAATCAATTAGTTAAAATCGTTATGACATAGCCATGACCAAGGGGTAATTCCATGTTAAATATCTAACTTGCAAGTATTAGGTTACAAACGTCATAGTGTTACAAAATCTACGTTGTAAGAAGCACAGTCACTTAAGGTACAATCTGTCAAATTTCATTAAATTCAATTGGAAACGAATTGTTAACAGATGTACACTGGTCATTTCTATGCTTCATGCATACAGATAACGAGAAAATGCAGACAAGGTTGATTACTTGGATTGTGCATTATATATGTAACATTAGCATACGTTCGTGGCAACATATCTTTTTACTCCATATTGTTTCGTTCACATTGCCTGTTGCTTTTATGAACTTGTTATTACACATTGCAGTGATGCTTGCACACTATATGTATCATGGGATATTAAATTCACTAGCATCCATTATGTTTTGACATTTTGAAACAATAATGTCAATTTCACCAATTTCTTTACAATCCTAACCACGAATCCGTGATTTGCAAAACATTTGGAATATTTACACGGACGATGATAACCATCGATAGGTTATTTACGAACTACTTTGCATAATGGGCACAAACTACGACAAGGAATTCGGTCGTTATTATTAGATCCTTACTAAACATCCATATTATTCGAAGTATAAGAGATGGCCACGATAACTTCAGTTTCAGACAATATGTCTCCAAGAGGACTTATGATGATCAATGCGCATAACCGAAAAGTACAAACTCATGTTGAATAGTACAAAAAATACGTTTAAATCTTCCTTCTTCTATTTGATATCTGGAGATATTTGCGTGAGATATTCGATACCGTAGTAGTAGTTCCAAATTGTACGCAGTATGCATTCAGTATCTTCTCAAGGATAACCGGTTGGCTATACACGTATGCTATGCACCAGACAGTTAGCGTTATGCATATTTACTTATGTTACCTGTCAAATCATTTTTACTACTCTTGTACTGATCCGACAATTCAATTACGTGCACGATTGTACAGGCAATGTACATATTGTTTGACAATACATGAATGGTACTACTGTATTTCCTTACAAATTTTAAGACAAACTTTGTGAGTAAAAACTGCCCAAATACGCCAATCAGCGTTTGTAAGAAGTAAAAGTGAATTACTTTTGCATAATGGGATGATTCAGTGATTCATGCATCAAATTAATATTGCAACTCTGTACGACGAACACCAATACAAACATAAAAAATAAGTGAATACTTATATACCAGTTATTTGATTCACTGCTGCTAGTCTAAAGTCACCGACAATTAAACAAATGTAATAAATTTGGCTCTCATTTGAGAAAGGCGCTATTAAAGTTAACTCAAATCTTGGGTAAATTACTAAACTATAACCTTATTTCCTCCAACTAGATTGATTTCCTGAACCCCAGCATATAGAAACCCGTGACGGGTCCCCTCTCTCCCAGAGATTGACATTTTAGAGTTACGACGTTTTGTATTGTTAAAGATAGGTGTCAGGGTATATCATAATTGTATCTCTGTTACGAGTAGGCAATGCAATAACACCACAGTTATTGGTCCAGTGATGATCAAATTAACAACAAAATGTCTGCCCTTGCAGCTGCATTTGGCACAAAGGAATCACATTTTACTTACTTTGTGCAAAAAGTATGATGTTTGTCTCTTGTCTGTGTGGTTACAAATGTATGAACAACCACAGCTTCTGCATGACTCAGCAAGGTCTTTGTATCACACTATGTAACGCATGTATTTATATACTACATGTATATTGTAGTTACATATTTTGAATCAGAATGAACACGATCACCAATTACGAATGCGTTGGAATATCAATGTACACCCGAGAATACAGATATATGAGTATTTCCTGAGACAGAGCTCGATAAAACAGTACTTTATTTTCATACAGAGGCTCACATGGATGATAAAATGCTTGGCTTTTACAACTATGTAGCCTCATTTAATAAAGTTGTTATTGTTATAATTATATATGTCTTATACTTTGATCATGTACAACGTATTTCACGCCACAAGCGCGTTTAAAAAGGATACAGAGAATGTTTAACATTTTCATATTTTTTTGATTGATATTTATACTCTTTTCGTCAAACATTATACGAGAATACAACAGGTTATCAACATCGGAGTGATTAGTATTGGCATTGCTCAGTGTAAATATATGTAATGTAATGTTATAGCCTACCCCATTCCTACCTTGCCCATTATTTAAAACAAGGTAAAGACGTAGGTGTGCCTCTTTAGGTTGCAGAATGTTAGGTCACTGACGTTAGTTTTTTAAACTAGGTCACGCCATGGGGTTGTTGTGCCTCATTGGGTCGCCGTTTTGGCATGTGTTTGTGCTGTTTTCGCCATGCAGCGGGGCCTTGGAGACGATTAAATCTTGGCTGTGTTTCATTCGGTCTCATGCAATGACCGTTATTTTATTATTTCTTTGTGAAAATTGGTCATGTCATCCTGCATGGCGGGGACTTGGAATGTTTATTGTTTCTTTGGCTTATGTGTGGGCATTGTTAAAGGTAGATGTGTTGTGGTGTTTCTGATTTCTGTGCTCGGCTGGTTAGGTTGAGTGCAACCTTACCCGTCGAAGTTACCTTTTTTACGTGAAAATGCGATCATTAATATCAGTACTTATTCAGATGAACACATGTCTTAGACAAGTCTTTTGTCCGATTTAGATGAAACTGCGTTATAACTACTCTCCAATATTGTTGGTTAAGTGTAAAAAAGTACTTAACAATTCGTCGAAAACTGAAATGCATCAAATGCAGCGTCAGAAGTACCACTAAGTGTATTGCAGTTTATAAAATTTTACGTGAAGAAGTTATATACGACAGCTTTATTTATATATAATTGCATCCTGAGGACTCTTATAACAAGACTGTTATATATTATATAAAACCTGATTATATTGCAATTACAGTGAGTAATATAATTTGAGAACCTGTTTCGACAACTTTATTGCATGGACGTTTATACTTCTGATTATACCTAGCAACAGAATGTACATGGTTATCATGCAATCCCGCAACCGAACTATTTGTGTGTAAAGGATGTTCAAATGTGAAATCGTGTTGAAATGAAAGTTGAACAAAGTCAATTCCGTACAAAATGGAACGGTGTATTTGGAAACATGGTTGCCATGTTTTGCACCAGTACAATGTACCTTCACACGAAACGGCCATAAAACTCAACAGTCCAAAAAGGGTAAAGATCATAACGTCCTTTTTTGTAAGACAGTGTACCTTGTAACATATATTGGTTGCCAAGGCTTAACAAATAAATAGCAAATACGATAAGATCTTTGTTAGGCACTCATACAGTCTTAGATCATTGTACCTCAGAATGATATTAAAATCGCATTTTAAAAATTGAAAGTCAGACTCCTAATATCTATCGAAAGTGTATACATGTACCCGGTACTCTAATCTCAGTCATACCGTAATACAAAAATACCAGTACAACAAATCGAATTATATCTTCTTCATATAGTTCATGTCGTATTGCGTAATGAAATATATTTCGATTATTTAGCAATAACATTGTAGCACCCGTGTGTTATATTCCATGATTCACTCGCACAATTCCATGTACCAATGGCGCACCTTAAGTGATTTTTGTCACATTACAACCATGATTACATTCACATAGTTATATTCTACTACTGGCATACAGTTTGTAGTTATTGATGTACGAAGTAGTTATTCGTGTTTCGTTATCAGATCCTTAGCGATTAAACCTAAAATGAATATTTTATTCATATAACATTTACTTAACATGGGAATACCTTTAAGTTATAACCCGGACGTGTTTGGAGTATGTGATCATTTGGTGCGTTACAATTAGTACATTGTTATCGTTATCGTTGATCCTATAGTGTTACATGTAGTTTGTCTTCTTATTGTTCTTCCCTCTAGGATATATAGGGCAACAACAAATGTCCTCAATTAGAGTCAGTTTTTGTGGCCCCTACCACATCACAAATGACGTGTTACTACATGTACTGGTTAGAACTAAAATAAGGAAATACATCACTGGAATGTGCTAGACAATGCCCGAATATACGGCGAATTCTCCTTAACTAAGCTGCAAATCAAGGTTGTGGTTTGGCTTGCAAGGTCGTACGGTCAGGATTGTATACCCATTACATTGTTTTCAACACTTAATTTTGATATGGACATGCTGAGTTATTGGTGAAACATCAATATGTTCTTGTAGCCAGAGGGCAGAAACAATTCCAGTTCCTTCCGTAAAAATCCTTGGTTTTTACCTTTACCTTTTTTAACTTGACCACCTTGACAACACTTATGTACAAAATGTATTTGTATGTAACATATCACTTTGAAAGTACATTGTCTGACAGGTATATCTCTTTTAAAAGTGTTTACTGTCAGGATAATACACTATCTCATGGTGACACACCTTTGATTGAATATCAATTCGTATTATTGATCAATATGACACGTACCCGATCAATTGATATTCGATTAATGGAGCGAAGGTAATATGCCAATATTCGATTAATTTTATTACTGTTTATTTGTATTTGCTTATAGAGTAATAGAATGCTATTATAAGTAAGTTTGACATATTATCGATGAAAACTGTCTTCACAAACGAGGTTTTGATGAGCGATAATAGTAGATAATCGGTGAGCATACTGTGACAGATTGCTATGATATTGGCTATAGTTAAATTTTATAAACAAATAACTATGTGTTTATATGCTTTTCCAAACAAGTGTTGTCCTCATTTCCTCATTAATACTAACGCCAGTTTCATGACCTGAGATATTCGTGATAAAATCTCACAGCATTCGGGAATTATACACTAAACCCCTCGACTATATTATACTTCTAAACAAGTCTAGTGCGTACAGATAACGAAGAAATGCAGACATAGTTGATTACATGGATTGTGTATTTTATATGTTACATTAGCATACGTTCGTGGTAACATGTAGTTTTACTTCACAATTCCTCCGTAGAAACAACCGTTTGCCAAACGTAAACATAATAATGGCTTCTTTGATGCGTTCATGAACTAGTTATTACCTAATATAGTGAATTTTGCACACAACATATCGATACCATGCTATATAACACATTAGAAAATCGCGTGTCATAACCTTCATTCTGCATAAGTTGAAAAATGAATTAATTCTAAATAACGTATACGGGACAGACATTTAAACATGAATTTGTTAACAATTCTTTTTTGCCTACGCGTATAGACAAGACATGAGTCCATTGGCAGTATCTTTTTGGATATCATTACATCGTTGAACTGTTCGTGAATGTATAGTGCAATAACTATCAGATTAAAGAAGCTCCATCAACATAAGTTCTTAATTCTAAAAGAAAGAAAGCTTTGACTCTGAACTAACATGTTTCAATTAAAAAAAACTCTGAACGGGTACAAAATGTAACAGCAGTCGTGCTTTGAGGTTTGCTCTATTTAACATCAAATATTCTTGCTCAGCCATCTCAAGATAAGTCCATGATTCTCATTTAAAACATTTACACGGACGATGATAACCATCGATAGGTTATTTACGAACTAATTTGCATAATGAACACAAACTACGACAAAGACTTTATTATTATATTCTATCTGAAAAACCACATTATATCCAGTATTAGAGATGGCCACGACAACTTCAGTTACCGACAATATGTCTCCACGATGTCGTATGATGATATATGCCAATAACGGAACTGTACACTGTCATGTTGCTGGGTACCATACGTACATTCGAATCTTCTGTCTGAGACTCAGAGCGATATACACGGAAGGCAGGACGTCAAATACAATACTTATGTATCAATAATGAAGTAAGCACTATATTGCAGCTCCAATATAAATTTAAAATTCAGTTTCGCATCTGCTAGATTTAAAGGGTCTACTACTTTCGCCCATGTATAGATAATATCAGCTTATTAAATCAGTGTAACTAGTTCAACATTCTTTCGATTACATTCCGATAATTATCTTTTAAATTATATAAAAATGTACGTGGTTATTCATACTACCAAAGTCAATATTCTTTGCAATGAATAATAATGTACGAAATGCTAAACGAATTAAAAAAACTACGTACTGAACAAAGCCTTTGTGAAGGCGTGAATCTGAGTTTGTTATAATCACATCAATCAAAACACGTTAGTCTCGCATATTCTAGCTAACCCAATCATTCTTGTATACCATGGATCCATTGAAACCGCATACGACGAACATCAAACCAGTACAGGTATATTTGCATCCAACAGTACAACCTAATAAAATGTAATATAATGATTATGTAATAATCGTGTCTAATACATTTAATACCGCTACTATAAAACCATCGACAGTAATACTCCATTTTATTCTCATTGGGGGTAATGCAAAATAACGAGCAACTAATAGCTGCTGTACAGTATCGTTTTAAAATGAATATTTGGAGGTTAATTGGGAAGACATGACGTATAGGCTAGTGGCCGAGGTGTGATTTTTGGTCGGAACCCCTCCCCATGGTAGAACATTTCACAACCTGTTTTTTATTGAAGCGGGAGATATTGTGCGTTGGAAAACGATGGTTGTGAATCTGGGATCAATGTAGGTCATTATGAAAATCGACATTTTATGTGTGTTTTTAAGTATTTTGAGAGGCAATTTTATGACGTATTTTGTCTATGTACAGAACAAGGCAGGTACGATTTAGCCAAGGAAAAGCAAACCACACTCATTATTATTGTAGGATCATATTGCATTATGGATGGCTTATAACATCTAAAAAATTCAGCTCTTTAATAGCATGAAAAATCATACTTTTGGGGTAAAAAACATGAAAAATATAAACGAAAAGTGCGAATTTTAGGAATCGATGCACCACAATTTCATATATCAATCTATTCGAAATAAAATTACTTGGGTGGGGAGGTAGTAATCTGCAGTTTAATGTATTAAAAATCTATTGACCAGCTATTACTCAAATTGCGATAATTTTGGGTTAAATTGTTAAAAAAAACATAAACGAAATGTGCGAATTTTAGGAATCGGTGCACCACAATTTCATATATCAATCTATTCGAAATAAAATCACTTGAGTGGGGAGGTAGTAACCTGTAGTTATATAAATCAAAAATCTATTAACCAGCTATTACTCAAAATGCGATAATTTTGGGTTTAAATTGTTAAATTTATAAACGAAAAGTGCGAATTTTTGGAATCGGTGCACGACAATTCCATATATCAATCTATTCGAAATACAATCACTTGAGTGTGGAGGTAGTAACCTGTAGTTTAATATATCAAAAATCTATTGACCAGCTATTACTCAAAATGCGATAATTTTGGGGTGAAATTGTTAAAATTATAATCAAAAAGTGCGAATTTTGGGAATCGATCGACTACAATGTCATCTTTCATTTCATTTGAAAGGTTATCACAGCGAATTATGGGTATAAAGGTCAGGGTTAATACGTCGAGGTCCTACTTGCCGAATTTATGTGCAAACTCGCTAAATTTGGGGCAAAATGTCACAAAAATAAGCAAAAATGCGATTTTTTGGAATCGGTGGTTTGCAGAGTCATTTACGAAGTAATTTGAAACAAAATCACCCCAATGTGTACATAATAATATATAGTTTAGGGTGTTAGAATATCTTAAGCATGGGTACACGGAAAATGAGATATTTTGAGGTAAAACATCACGAAAAATGAACAAAATCGTGAATTTTGAGAATTAGTAGACGACAATGTCATTTATGATTTATTTGATATTGAACAATCGTGTCGTGTATGTATAAAGTCCAGTGTGAAACATAACATGTAGCGTCTGGATATTGTTGGAATTGAGATATTTTATCCCAAACATCAGCAGAATACAAATTCATTCATAGTTTATTAATCTGATTAAAACAAAGTAACTTCAGTTAAAGATATCTTGAACTAAGTGAATTTGAAATTGTATACAATTCAATGTTTTGAGGTTAAGCCGTACAAAATATAAGATACTAGTATTCGACAGAGGAAAGCCAATCAAATAAGCTCATCATGAACAATTGGTGCCCTGTTGAGCTGAAATATTACCCCAACATTTGAAATTCCCAGAAATGTTCCTATGTGTTTTCATTAGCAGATTAATCTTCCTAGCGATAAAGGATATCAAATCGCCTATTGTTACAACCATCATGAGTCCTATCGGATGCTCAACACTAAAAACGTACATGTACATGAAATATATTCTTGTGAATTCAAATGCCGTTTAGGCCAATACATTTATAAATATCAAATGTCACCAAAGGTACGCACCAAGACTTTTTATAGACTGCAACACTTTACATGTAATCGAACCTTATTATTATGTACATTGTACGATATATTAATTAATGGATAAGACTGGAGACTAGGCGACGTGGAATGAAAAATTAATGCATTCATTGAAATTTCCCGGTGTAGGCATACTCGCGATGTGAATGCAAATGTAGATTTCTCATAACTCCCAAGAAGCTTCCCCAAGTCCTGAGCATCCTGTTCCCGAAGCTCATTTAGTTTCATCGAGAGTGCATCTTTTTGAATGATTGGAAATTGAGATTAACACTCGTTATTTCTTAACCACTGCGGGTTTAAATAACACGCATAGCTGCTCAGTAAGACAGACAGGTTGGAAATAGCCACTAGGTTTAATGCTCTTATAACCAGCGATTTTTCTGGTGGTCCAAATCAGATCATGTGCATGTCTTATGTCTGTACAAATACCTACATATTCATGTACAACTCAACGTTTGTCAAGAGTAATGCTATTGAAACTAGTTGTTGGTCACAACACCATTACCCCGTAGTTGTACCCTGCCATATTGCATACATGTATGGATATAAATTATATTTGTTGACAAGCTGTTTTAAAATAATATTTTACAATCGAACGAGTGTCTCAATCTACACGATATGTTCTGTTTAATTTGATTCGGTTCGGCTTTGTTTCGTTCTGTCCTGTTTTGTTCCGTATATTATAGCTTGATATCATGTGTTATGATTCAGCTGGGGTTATGGTGTTAAATTGTTTTATGTTGTTATGTGTTACCCTTGAATACGGCGCCAATAGAAAACATTGGTGTTTTATTAGATTTAGAACAATCAATATTGATTAAAACTTACAATATTTAACATAGTATCGGGTATGCGACATGTTCCTCGCCAGCATCTTCATATCATGATTCTAATGAACTATTTTAGTTTGTTAGACACTTCGTGGCTGAAATCGCTGGGTAAATTATGTATGCTGAACTTATATCAGCCGTGTTCATACGGTTAACAAGCATAATCGGGAGAGTGGGATGGCCTATTGAGAGCTTCATAACTGTCCTTTTCCGTAAAGTCGATTACATGAGCAATGCAATGACGGACATCATACAAGATACAATTACAAACTTATATTCAAAGCCCCAGTGTCGGTGTTGCTCGGTGATCCTGACAGACCTGTATTATTGCTAGCAGTATAGCTCTAAACCTTCTGTTCCAGTGACATCAAATGTTGTCATTATGACATCTGCATACCCATTCGTATAATGGTCAAGTACGCTTCCTCCTTCCTTCCAAGTCATACTATATTTTTCCATAATAAACAATATTTACAAAAACCGCGTGACCAAGAATAATGTTACTATGGTTATAAAACATAAAGTAAGCTTACTATAATAATGTTCTTACTGTATAATTTAATTAACCAATCATACATCAATTTTCCTGCATCAATAACGATACTCAGATTTGGTGATCCCTCGTTTTCGTCACACCATAGCATGACCTATCAGTGAAGTCAATGTATAATTGTTGACTCATCCATTGTAGAAAAGTACTCAAACTACCAAGGTCGTTTTGAACGAGCATGGCCCATGTCATGGAGCGTATACATGGTATTCTCGAACACAGAACTCCTTCATGTAATATTGACCAAATTATTATTTTTATAATTGTATGAATATGTAACCTGTATGCGTTGTTTGGGTTAATTCGAAGTAGGGATGGCGTGTCAAAGAGCTTGAACCATTATGAACCAGTCACAGCTTCAATGGTAGTCCGCTTTGTCAACACCATATAGTACACCTGATTTCAATGGACTGGTTTTCACTGTTTGGTGAATACCACAGACGACCCTCACCCGGCTGCAGGTCGAACCTCTCCCAAATATTCCACCAGATTGTCACATGTCTACTATGTAGGCATATTTCGTATGTCACTATGAATAAGGTTGAAGCTTACACCGAATGATGCTGTACCCTAATATTGAACGATAGAATGGGACAACAGTTTTGAAATCTTAAATAACATATTACTTAGCACATTTTGTAGTGGATTTTATCAAATCAGATCATCAATGACACTGTATTTAACTGTTTCCGAATTTTCACATTCTTAGCTTATTTTTGTATCTTTTTATCCCAAATATCTCAATTAAAACAGTAGCCAAATACTACATTTCTGATCTCTTAAACTGCATGTAATTACAAACATGTCACAGTTGTTCAACATCACATAAAATCATTAATGACATTGAAATCTACCGATTCTCAAAATTCACAATTTTGGTTCTTATTTCGTAATATTTTACCTCGAAATACATAATTTTGCCGAGTACCTAGGCTTAAGATATTTTTAAACTACATATTATTATGTGCTCTTTGAAGTGATTTGGTTTCAAATTACATCATAAATGACACTGCTATCCACCGATTCCAAAAAAATGCATTTTTCGCTTTTTTTTGTGAACTTTGACCCAAATTTAGCGAGTTTTGCACAGATTTCAGCAAGTAGAACCTTGACGTATTAAACCTGACCTTCATATCTACATCTCGCTGTCATTAACTAGCAAATAAAATGAAAGATGACATTGTAGTCGACAGATTCCAAAAGTTCGCACTTTTTGTTTATAATTTTAGCAATTTTACCCCAAAAGTATCGCATTTGAGTAATAGCTGGTCAATAGATTTTTGATATATTAAACTACAGGTTACTACCTCCCCATTAAAGTGATTGTATTTCGAATAGATTGATATATGGAATGGTCATGCACCGATTCCAAAAATTCGCACTTTTCGTTTATGATTTTAACAATTTAAACCCAAAATTATCGCATTTTGAGTAATAGCTGGTCAAAAGATTTTTGATATATTAAACTACAGGTTACTACCTCCACACTCAAGTGATTTTATTTCGAATAGATTGATATATGAAATTGTGGTGCACCGATTCCTAAAATTCGCACATTTCGTTTATGTTTTTTTAACTATTTAACCCAAAATTATCGCAATTTGAGTAATAGCTGGTCAATAGATTTTTGATATATTAAACTACAGATTACTACCTCCCCACCCGAGTGATTTTATTTCGAATAGATTGATTTATGAAATTGTGGTGCACCGATTCCTAAAATTCGCACTTTTCGTTTATATTTTTTTATGTTTTTACCCCAAAAGTATGATTTCTCAAGCTATTAAAGAGCTGAATTTTTTAGATGTTATAAGCCATCCATAATGTAATACGATCCTACAAAAAAACGACTATGGTTTGCTTTTCCTTGGCTAAATCGTACCTGCCTTGTTCTGTACATAGACAAAATACGTCGTAAAATTGCCTCTCAAAATACTAAAAAACACACATAAAACGTCGATTTTCATAATGACCTACATTGATCCCAGATTCACAACCATCATTTTCCAACGCCCAAGGCCTCAGCCTTCAATAAAAAACAGGTTGTGAAATGTTCTACCATGGGGAGGGGTTACTCCCATTTCTAAGCACCTTTTTGAGGTTTGGCCACTAGCCTAGTAGTTAGTTATCGAAGATTACATATGATTTAGCCGCGAGCTACAAATACCAATGTCGTTCGGAAATGTGTGCAGAAACGTTTTTTTTCTAACACCTGTCTCGTGAAAATTTAATTATTATGTTAGTTTTCAATTTATCAGACAACACCACTTAAATATTGAGATAAGTTCTGATAACACATATTACATTATGAAATAATTTTACATTATATTATCATTAAAAAGGCATATTTACGTTTATCGATGCATGCATACATCATTTAAGCAAACATCGCCTGCTGGTTGTGCATACAGGAAATTTCGGATACGCGTCGTACAACTTAACGACGAAATAAAACATGCACTAGGTTTACTTCCTACAATCAAGAAAACTATCTCTTGAGGGTATTATTATATAAAGCTTTATTTTGGTGGATATATTTAGGTACGAATCGTTACGGGTGAAAACTCTACCGGTGTCAATTTCATGGTAAAATTACCGAATTTATATGTTAAAGACTGATACTATAACTATTAGCGCTTTGATATATTAACATGTGACCAGGAAGTAATGGTACATGTATGAAATAAAAAGTATACACTGTCTGCTTGGTACTCGTAAATAACTGAAAGTCCTCATATGAGGTAGATAGGAAATGCGGACTCTATTCCCTGTCGCTATATATATATAGTCGTAACATAATCAATTGAAGAGCATGTTTTATAAAAAAAACGACATCTTCTCGAATAGATCATTACATCTTAAGGACTCTTCATGCTTACATATTATATCGAGGGCTCAGCGCAAAACTATGGTATGTGCCTCTATAAATCAATGTAGTTACCATAGTTTTGCACTGAGCCCTCGATATATTATATATTATACAAAATCTGATTTTATTGCAAATGCAATACGTAAAATAGTTCCAGAACCTGTTTCAACCAGTTTATTGCATAAACGTTTATTTTCATGAATATTATGCAGCATAATGAACATGTGCAATATAATATATGTTACATTATTTTCCTACTGTATTTTGATATCGAGTAAATTGCACATAAGATAAAACGTTTACCATTGCACCTAAAACAACAAGACAAAATCTATTGCACGGTAAAACGCGGTTTATTGTACAAGTGTTCATGTTTCAAATCAAATCACCCAATTGTAAGTGATAACATGTATATACATTTACACATGCAGGAACAAATTGAAACATCATGTCGAAAATGTTTTAACTCTCTCCGGTCAATAGTATCTTTATACAGCATAGATACATTCTCCTAACATGAACGATACATCAAACATTAAGTACTTGTCCATCGAAGCATATAAACATTATGTTACGACTTTGGTATATAGCGACAGGGAACAGAGTCCGAGATTACGTTAAGGAGAAAGTTCAAGTAACTGTCCATTCCTGAGAAATAATGGAGACGAGGCCCCGAAGGGGCCGAGTATTCATTATTTCTCAGGACTGGACAGATACGCGGATTTTCTCTGACTTAAAATACACCAATACTGTCAAATGTAAATTTGAGTTTCTGAAAAGATTCTGTAAATGTCAAAATTGAAAAGAAAATGCATTTTTCCAAAACATTCTCCCCTGATGTACCTCTTATAAATAGAAGATTAAAAATATTAACATGACTGACCGAGAAGATCATGCTTTTTTCATGAAACTAGTGAACTAATACAATAACTCTCCATTACTTTAAAAATGGTGTGTAGTCCATGCAAACACAAGCTGTGAGTTATGTGTTACACGATCAAGCAATGGTAATTTACCCAGTGTTACTTGATGTTATAACACAGGTGGACATTATAAAGACTTTGTTTCAGTCAGAGGATATATTTCCGTGCATAAACAATACATGGATATTTATAATTGATATGCAACTTGATGGACATAACTACAATGTTTTTAACATGGTGTTATTAAGCCTAGCTCTGTATTTGGAAAGTCATTTTAATGAAAGTATTAATTATTGTACTCAAAAATTGGTATACATACTTGTGAGGGCAGTGTCTATTCCTAGGCGCCGCAGTTCGATGTTGGCTGCCACGCCCACAAAAGAGAAAAAGTCTCCCCGTGAGACTCTAATGTTTCATTAGGTAGCCTAATGGTCAGGGGAAGTTAATGTCAAAGAGTAATTTAGCGGCTGAACAGCTGAAACCAGCCCTCGTTAATTGGGAACTTAACTTTTCTTACCCTCCAAAATTTATACAAACTTTGCCTGTTCTTTAAATCAAATTTAGGAGTCCAATCGGCGCATGTCTTCCTGGATTATGAGCCTTGACTTGTATGACCAAAAACAATTAGAAATTAGCTTTGTACGTACTATTATATTAAAACAGTTTTCATCTGATCATCTCAAAAGTCAAAACCTAAGTTGCAATGTTCATGGGCTTTTTTTATATAGGCCAATGTCGCTTATTTCATTTTCAGTATCATGCTGAAGGCGGGTGTCATGATTTAGTGATAATGTTGGCCCTTGTGAATGTATAAAAGCTGTAATTGGGACTTATTGAATGGTCATGATCACGCGAAAGTGCAATTGCAAATTAACGGTATTTAATATCATATCACACTAGCATCATCTTGATTTCTTTATTTCTTGTGCGCGTACCACCTTAATAGCTGAAATTATATTAATGTTAAAAGCTATTTAGTAACAGTGGGTTGATTTCATTTTCTAGTTTCGTGGTGGTTTGAGCATTTTTATATGTCTTTTGTTTTCTTTTTTATGTGTTCGGCTTTTTCAGTTGAGTGCCGCTTCTACTGCAAATTGTATTGCCCTTTTTGTGAACACATACATTTTGTAATGCACCAGTCAGTGGCATACATGGCCCCATGCCCCGCGTATGGCTGCGGTGTTTTACCCTCCAGCTACCCCCACACTGACGGGGAAATGTTGGGATTTTTTCTCTGAAATAATACCTTTGAGACAATGTTTAATTGTAAGATAGCCCCCCCCCGCATGGGCTGTGGAAGGGCGAGTGTTTTGAAACCCCAAAAGTAAATTTCCCGACCCATCTATTTGGGATGCCGCGCAATGAATGCAACTCACTGGTGTATAATTATACATTTTTTACAATAATTCTCCATTACCTGTTAACACATTACATAAAAATAACTCTCCATTTTTTGTTAACACTACATATGTGTGTTATGTTTTTCAGGCATAGAGCGTTTTCTTGACAATAACTCTCCATTATTTCGTATACACATTTAATGTAATGTGTATACGAAATAATGGAGAGTTATTGTTAAGACAACACTCCATTCCTGAAAAATAATGGAGAGTTTATGAATGGGTTAATCCCCTGGGTGTATTTTAATCATACAGAACGTGAATGCTCTATGATGACGTGAAACAGAATCACTACGAGTATATACAAATAATTCATAGCAATAGGTCACAATGCACTCAACCTTACACCAGAGGAAATCTAATATTTTAAGATTAACGTATATTTTATCTGATTACGTAGAAGATGATGTATTTGAATCGCAAAACACGTAATTCGCTAATATTGAGATAACATTTGCATTATGCATGTGTGTTCCATTGATAGATGATGAATTTTAAACTTCTGATGCCAATTTTATCAAGAATTTTAAAATCTAAAAGTAAATTTTGAGTATCTGAAATTATAGCCTCTTGATTCACGAACACCACTCATACCTTGCATTGTGTCTCGCTGTATCTCTTTAATCACTCAATAAGCAACTGCGCACTTAATTCTAGCGGCGTCAAACGGTTTCATCACGTAATGCAGAAACTCTTGAAGTGCCTGATAGATTACCCATCATGCTCAAGCATCAAACATATGTATTAAGTTTGGATAAGAAGCGATAAACATTGCTGATAAGAGGAGAATGAATATCTTAACTTACGTCCTTGATTCAACAATAATATAGACCACATACATGTAGCACTCATGCGTGGGTATTTCGTCTAGAATGAATACGCAATAGAAGGACTCAAACGAGGACGCAATAGAACTCACTCTATTTGATATGCTTACACCACGAGAGGTGCCCCACTAATATTTGAACAGTATTGAACATCCAATGTTTTCAACATGGCATTGTATAATCGAAAAGTCTTTATTCAATCGTCTACATCAATGTGTCAATTAATATTTACCCTCATTGTTTTTGCATTTGTAATTAGATTAGAACAAAAAATTCACATTTTTGTACGGGCATCCTTTGGAGCTTTTTTAGGACTGACAAAATCCGACATATGTTGTAAACATATATCGAGTGTAATCAATGTTGCTTTAGCCTTAAGATTCCAATTGTTTGGGTGTAGCGTTGTTTGACTTTGGCCTTTACTATTTTTGTACAAAAAACTTGAAGTACGTTTTATTAAGGTACCGAATGATGTGATCATGTTGGTGAATGGTGCTGGCCCTTGACCAAAACAACATGAATTTGAAATTGTCGCCAGGAAAGCCATGTTGGGTACAAATTTCACCAAAAACCTTAATGAACATAAATGACACACTATCGTGCGCTGATTTCTCCGTTTGTAGAACAAATATGCGTTATATTTGATTAATTATAACAAACAGCAGCATACGTAATGAAACAGGCTGCTAACCCATGTAGCTTAACGAATGTAAACTTCTTGATAGGGTCGTAGATATTTCTTACGTAACAGTCTGGTCTTGTATCGGAATATATGGTGGTTAAAGACGATTGTATCCCTTTAATTTTTGTTTTGATTTTGCGCTTGTGAACACCGATATTTTCGGAGTTTAGCATGTAATATTTGCAAAATTTCTGTTTTGGTAGTTACAATGGATACCCCTAACTTGATTGGAAACCGCATTTTGGTTGTTTGGTTGATACTAGTCATCATACACGAGTGGCAAACAAATAGTCACTTTTTGGCATTTTTAAAAAATTTGTGTTATTTCATCTATGAGTGCAACATTGCACCAACCACCCGTCCAGTGACGAGTACTACAGATAATCTTCACACAAACGGCACACCAATGATTCCTCAACTTCTTCTTGGTGGTTTGTTCGGCTTTCAAACAGCAAAAATCATCATCCTCTACATAATTGGCAATTTCGGTTGGAACCATATTGCAAATATCAAAAACAATGATTGTATATGATACCTGACACATGACTTCTCACTGTTCAAAAGAGATATTTCATTTATATTGGATTAAATTGAAGATATCGGACCTTCAGCACTGTTATACTAGTAAGTGGGGCACCTCTCGTATTAACGTACTTTTCATCCAGTAACTTACTTGTATGACTATTTAAATTCACTTGATTGCTAGTTAATACATCCTTATGAGGGTTAAAACTATTTAATTAGGAATTTACATTAGGAATATAGATAGGAAATGTTAATGGCATTGTAATGTAGTGTGCCACATACTCGATTCGACTTAAGTAATGGATCGCACTCTGGCATTGAGTACATATGCAGTAGTTTACGGTGGCTTGTAGAAAAATTCGAACATCTGCAATAGCTATGCTACATTAAAGTAGGTAATATATACAATCATTCTATAAAAAGTGGATTACTTGTAATGAGCTCACATCTTGTAAAGCGAAGCCTCGGGAATTCCCACCATTTGTTTTTGAAATACCGTCCACTACATATGCCTTAGTGAATAAACCCATGAAAACGCCGAATCGTGTATACAATATTTTAGTACATCTACATTTTGTATGTTCTCATTCATTCGTTGCTTATTTCCTGAAGACTGAATACCAACAATATAGTACTTTGGTCCCCATCAACAAATCAAATTTGCCAAGTTCTCGGATTCCTAATATTTCCGTCAATTAGCTCTGATTCTTCCTACGTTAATTGTGAGTTATCCTTACATGTAATCGCCTTTTAAGTAGCATGATGAAGTATCGGTATAGGGATACCAAATGAATTATCATCAATATGTATAAGTTTGTGACATTTATAGACCTCAGTGATATAAGCAAGTAAATGATCACAAATCAAGTTACATTTACAAGACAATAACATTTCGATTAACGTAACGAAATGGTCATTTTAAACGTTGAATATATGTTTATGATCAAGGGCAAATCATAATGCACACGTATAATGACAATTCATGGTATACAGTTACAGGTTATATTTAAAACAAAGGGCTACATTACTTGTAAGGTTAGACCTAAAATAGAATATAAATAAACAGTCAATAAAATACTTATAAAATAGAATATAAACTTCAATACTCTGTCGGCACATTCTGGGGGTTTCTACATTTTTCTGTTTCTATTCCAATATTGCATCTCTCTTTTGTGTAAGTTCTAAGGAAAAGATAATAATCCATTTCAATTGCAAAGCCAGGCAAATACTATGCATAAGTGCGTTGAATTCATATTAATTTGCGGCTAAAGTATAGTCTCACAATCTACCACCATTTCCAAAGGTCTCTAAATGCCACACAGCTGTATTAATTGTTCAAAACACAGCCAATACTCACCACTTCCCTTTAATGCGAAAACTTATATCAAGGACACCAAAATGTCTTTGTACTAAACGTCAAATTTCACTGCAGCATCATTTACATGTTTATTATATAGCGGTTACAACGTATGCCAAGATCGGATCGTTTAGAAAGCAATATTATGTTAGATATAAATGGCATTGTAAAGCCAAATATGCTCCGTATTGTATTCGAAGTGATCGTATTTCTCATACCAGATTGATTATTTCACTGATTGCTGTAGCATAGCACGATGAATTATTGTTTGTCAGATGTCGTTATTGGCTCGTTTAATATCAGCTTCTTGGCTAAACTCTAACGAAAATGTGGAATGACAGCCGATATATTTCATACCATGTTCAGAGCTATTATAACATTGCCCATGCTGTATGAATATACTTAATACATGAAGTAAGACTTATACGATGTTTATCCGAATGTTTCCAAATAAATGATTCGAATGGTTTAACGTGAAATTAGGTTACAATGTATGACATATATTGGCTTATTACAAGTAAAAACAGAATACATTAAGGGCACTATATCGTCGAATAATTGCAGACATCGTTACGTCAATATGGTGCTACAACGACATATTTTGATGTCATTACATACAACATGATGACATAATTTATAGTGTATGACAATGATTCGAAGAACAAACTATGAGCCGAGCGCTACGAAATATGAAATTTGAGCGGCATTGTCAATGGCAAGATTTTTGAAACTGTGCATACTTCGTCAAATATTTGTGTCAGATTGAATATCAAACAACTCTAGCATTACATATTGTATGAGTCAATGTTTCACTTATCGTTTTGAGTTATTCTCAAACTTTACGGATGTTCCTTGATGTGTATAACATTAATATACATTATACCACACCAAGCAACAGTATTTTCGTTGGAAACATGAGAGGTCTAGCATACTAGTATATAGTTCTACAACTTAAGTAAAAACATAAAAAATATCATCATACAATCTGATCACACTTAAGGAGCATCGCCACGATACGCTCACTAGTGTTCGGAAAACTATATGCGTATGCGTAATGATGACATATCCCATTTTGTGATATACTGTGTACGTTCTGCATTTGTCTCTAGTATGTGTGCAAGGTGATGCCACCGTTTCTGTATGGCCCTGGGTTGTCTGTACATGGTCAATATTTCAGTACATGGTATTTTGAATATTTGTGCATATTATCCATGTTCTAGATTTGTTAATACTTGTCGTAAGCGATGCACAATTTACGAGTAAAACATGCGTTATCTGTTGAATGATATTTTGTACTTTTAAAACATGTTAGATGGGTTCCGGTGTTCAGAAATACCGTATATCAATTGCGTCTGACCTTAATATAAAGGTGCTGGAATTATTTTATGTTTAGAAATACCATATTTTAATTGCATCTGGTCTTAATATAACAGTGCTACAATTACTTTGGAGCACAGGCAAAATACGATTGTTCATAGTTTTTGTCTTCTTAATACGACCAGTTATAAGAAAAACTATTACTTGACATACACTAAGTGGTCACAGACACTACTCACCAAACTGTCATCATAAACAATGAGGTTGATATATCCATACTGAAAATCTTTGCAAACCATATTTTGGCTTGTATGACAGGGACAAATCAATTAACTAGAAAATGTACGACTCTTATGTTGTTAACAAGCCGGACATTAGTCTGTCATCGCTTATTATCACTGTACTATAATGTCTAAAGTTTTAAACGTTGTCCGTATCGAAAGATGTATGTAACATTGATCTGCCAGTGTCTATGTTTGTTCACACCATGAATGGTTTCGTGTTTATCCATAGGTGTGACTTGTGGTGTTTCTGATTGTGCTCGGCTGGTTAGGTTGTGTGCTTAATTCCCTGTCTGATTTCCTCATACCTTTTTGACCTTATATAAATATCTCGAACTGTTTAAAGGTCCAATACAAATATTTTCTGTAGTTATCATGTTATGCATTCAGAATTATAACTAGTGAAAAATGTTCAGTCAACATATATACTATTATCTATCTATTTTATTATGAAACTTAATCTGCGGGCCATATATATAACCTGTACAAAATACATTGACCATAAAGTGTAAAATTACAATTGATTCTCTTGGTGTAAACATATCAAATGGATATTAGGTGTCAGACTATCAATTTTTAAATTGCGGTTTAGTTATCATTCTTAGGTACACTGATCATAAACTGTATGGGTACCTTATCGTATTTGATATTTTTCTGCTCTATTTGTAGAGCATTGAAAACAATACATGTCACAAGGGACACTGTCTGACAAAATAGGACGTTAAGGTCGTTACCCTTTTCAGACTGTCGAGTTTTATGACCGTTTGACATTGTACTACAAAATCATGCTACCCTTCAGACTGGTCTGCAAGTGTTGAAATACGTTGTTACATTTTGTACAGATTTTACCTTTGTTCAACATTTATTTCAACACGACGTCGCATTTGAACATCCCTAACGCACATATGGTTCGGTTAGAAGATTGCATGAGAACCATGTGCTTCTGTTGCTAGGTATAATCATAATGCATAAAGTTGTCGAAACAGGTTATCAAATTATATTACTCTACGCATTTGGAATAAAATCAGCTTTATATAATATATTACAGTCTTGTTATAAGAGTTCTCAAGATGCAATGTTATATAAATAAAGAAGTTCATCACGTAAAAAATGTAAAACTACAATACACTAAGCGGCACTTCTGACGCTACATTTGATGTATTTCATATACTTTTGTACACTTATATTCGTTCAAAGTAAGTAAATGTGATTCCTTTGTGCCAAACGCAGTATGCAAAATATAATTGTTACCCAATTCATGTTTCAATGTTATGTCTTACCCGTACAGATTATCTAAAACTAATGCATTTCGTCCCCCTAAGCAAAATTATGGTTACGATAAGCGACTGCCTAATGTGTTATATAACATAATCATGATATGTTGTGTGCAATATATTAGGTAATAACTAGTTCATGAACGCATCAAAGAAGCCATTATGATGTTTACTTGGCAAACAGTTCTTTCTACGGAAGACTTGTGAAGTAAAACGACATGTTACCACGAACAAATGCTAATGTAACATATAAAATATACAATCCATGTAATCAACTGTGTCTGCATTTTCTCGTTATCCGTATGCACGATACTTGTTTAGAGTTATAATATGGTCGATGAGTTTAGCGTTTTAGATGTATAATTCCCGAATGTCGTGTTGCCTTATAATGAATATCTCAGCTCATGAAATTGACGTTAGTATTGGTGAGAAAATGAGGAAAATAGGAAAACACTATGTAATCAGTTTTGACAATTTGTTTTGAAATGAATATAAAGCTATTCTGAAAAGAAATATATATATATATATATATATATATATATATATAACCTTTACCTCTTGCCAATATCATATTGATGCGTCACAGTAGGCATCGCGATTAACTACTATTATCGGTAATCAAAATCTCGTTTGTGAGGACAAATTCCATTGAGAACATGCCATGTTTACTTATAATAGCATTTAATTCCCGTATTATCGAAAACAAATAAATTGTTATAATATAATTGTATCTAGGCCATTTCGCTACATTAATCGTAGTTCAATTACCGGATACGTGTTATATGGATAAATTATTTGCAGCGGACCTCCAATCGGAGGTGTGTCACCATTCGATAGTATCATCTTAACAGTAAGGCTATTTTAAAAGGTACACATCCGTCTGAAAATGTACTTTCGAAGAGATATGTTCCATACAAGAACAGTTTGTACATAAGCGTTTTCAATGTGGTCAAGTTAAAAATGATAGAAACCAAAGACTCTATTCGGAAAGACCTGGGATTCGTAATTTCTAACACTTATTTCTGTCCTCCGTCTACAAGTACGTACTGTTGTATGGCAATTATATTGCATGTCCGCATCGACAGAAAAAAAACATGAAAAAACACTTCAATGTAGTAAAAGGCAACAACTTAAGATAGAATTAAAAGATGTATTTTAGAGCTTTATCAAAAATGATATCTGGATATCGGACAGGGAAGGCAGCACTCAACTTAACCAACTGAGCACAGAAAGCAGCAACACCACAACTAAACTACACGGAGAAATACCAACACACAAACTAAAGAAATAATTAAAAGCCTATAAAAGCTTTATAAAACCCTAGTTACATCAAGTTATTAGTACATGATGTCCAAATAGCAAGTTTTCTGGAGACTGATTCATATATATTGGCACGATAAACATTTCGAGACAATACTAAAAGTGTATAGGGTCAATTCATACATAGGGATGAACACGAAACCTTTCTTGTTGTGCACAAACATAGACACTGGCATATCAATGTTACATTTGTCTTTCGACACGGACATCGTTCAAAGCTTTAGACATCATAGTACAGTGATAATAAGCGATGACAGACTAATGGCAGGCTTGTTAACAATATTAGAGGCGTACAACATTTTTAGTTAATGAATTTGTCTCTGTCATACAAGACGAAATGTGGTTTGCAAAGATTTTCAGTATGGATACGTCAACTTCATTGTTTATCATGACAGGTTGATGAGTATTGTCTCTGACCACTTACTGTGTGTCAAGGAATAATTTGTTTCTTTTGGCCGGTCGTATAAGGCAGACAAAAACCATGAACAATCGTATTTTTCCTGTGCTCCAAAATAATTCCAGCACCTTTATATTAAGGTCAGACGCAATTGATATACGGTATTTCTGAACACCGGAAGCCATCTAACATGTTTAGTACAAACTATCATACAAATGTCAACCCATGTTTTACTCGTAAGTTGTGCATCGCTCACGACAAGTATTAACAAATCTAGAACATGGATAATATGCACAAATATCCAAATTACCCTAACCATGTACTTGAATATTGACCACGTACAGACAACCCAGGGACATACAGCAAAGGTGGCATCACATTGCACACAAAGTAGAGACACATGCAAAACGTACAAAACACATCACAAAACTGGGATATGTCATCATTACGCAAGCGCATATCAGTCTCAAAACACTAGTGAACGTATCGTTAGGAATGCTCCTACAGTGTGATAGGATTGTATGATGATATGTTTTTACTCAAATTGTAGACCTTTATAGGATATATCCCTTTTGATTCCGTCGACCGACAATACCGTTGCTGGGTGTAGTAGAACTATAATGTAAATTAAGTTTATATACCTCAAGGGTCATCCGTAAAATTCAAGAATAGTCCTAAACGATACATGAACATTGACTCATACCATATGTAGAACATATCTTATAACTTCGAATATGTAATGTTATAGAGTTGACTTATATCCAATCATACACAAGTATTTGACGATGTATGCACTGTTTCACATATATGAAACAAGTATTTGACGAGAATAACTCAAAACGATAAGTGAAACATTGACTCATACAATATGTAATGCTAGAGTTGTTTGATATTCAATCTGACACAAATATTTGACGAAGTATGCACAGTTTCACAAATCTTGCCATTTTTTACAATGCCGCTCATACAATGTATCTCACATGTATTTGCAATGCACTGGGATCGTAGTTTGTTATTATAAACTTTTCGAACCATTGCCATGTACTATAAACGGTGTCTTTATTTGATGAGTAATGACGTTATGAAAGCATAGTGTCGTTGTAGTACCATATTGACGATACGGTGACATTAATTATTCGACGATATATTGCCCTGAATGTATTTTGTTTTATCTTTGTTATCAGCAAATCTATTTCCTAGCTCGCTTTCGTGTCAAAAATAATCGAACCATTTGTCTGGAAACATTTAGATCAGCATCGTATAAGCATCACTTTATGCATGGAGGATATTAATACAGCATGTGCAATGGTGTAATAGTACTAAACATGGTATAAAATATATCGGTTGTCATACCACATTCCTCTTCGAGTTTATCCACGAAGCTGATATTAAACGAGCCACTGACGACATCTGACAAATAATAACTCATCGTCCTAGACTACAACAATTAGTGAAATAATCAAATCTTGTATGAGAAAAACGAATACTAGGAATACCTTACGGAGCACAATTGGTTTTTCAATACCATTTATATCTAACCTAAAATTGCTTTCTAAAATATGGGACCAATTAATACGTTGCAACCGCTATACAATAAACATGTAAATGGTGCTACAGTGAAATGTGACGTTAAGTACAACGACGTTTAGGTGTGATTGATATATCTTCCCGCATTGTACGGAAGTGGTGAATATTGGCAGTGTGTTCAACAAGGTGGAGTGTCATTGAATGACCTTTGCTGATGGTGAAAGATTGTTAGACAATATTTCAGCCATGAATGAATAAGAATGCAACGAAAGGATGTGTAATGTTTGCCTGGCTTTGTAATTGATATGGTATATTAAATTTTCTTTAGCACTTATTGGTATACGATACAAATAAGAATGGTGCCATATTGGATAGACAACAGAAGCATATAAGAATAACCATAATGTGACGACATAGTATGGAAGTTCTCGATTCTACTTTTTAAGCCTTTTTTGTTTATTTTCCCCTATGTTCAGGCAGGGTCCTTAAAAGAGATGTGTCCCTTTGTTATCACTTTACAAACTATAACCTGCAACTGTTTATAAGGGATTGTCATTGTACGCTTGCATAATGACTTGCTCTTGTCCATAAGCATATTCAACGTTTGAATGATGATTTCGTTACGGTCATTTGTCAACAAACTGTAATCTTTGTAAATGTAACATGATTTAATCAATTACTTGATAATATCGCTGAAGTCTATAAATGTTACTAACTTATACATATTGATATAAATTCATTTGATATCCCTATACCGGTACTTCATCACGGTATCTAAAAGGCGATTACATGTAAGGGTAAAGCATAATAAACGTAGTAAACAATCAGGTCTAATTGAAGGAAATATTCTGAATACAAGGACTATGCAAATTTGATTGTTGGTGGGGACCAAGGAATGAAGACCTCCGATAGTTAATATTAATTGTTGTTGGCGTATTGTCTCCAGTAAATGAATGAGAACATAAATTTACTAATACATTGTATGCATGAGTTTCAATGAGTTTATTTACTAAGACAAATGTAGAATTCCAAACAAACCAGTGAGCAGATTACATGAGTGTAAGTGTAATGACATAAAATAAAGGAAGTTACCCCTCCTGTGCTAGGTTCATTATAGATAAAATAGCCACTGTGTGGTCTTAATAACAAATGCAAAACAATACAGTTGTGAATTCAAGGACGTAAGTTAAGATATAGTTTCCACTGTTATCAGCAATGTGTATCGCTTCTCATATAATCTTAATACATATGTTTGATGCTTGAGCATGATGGGTAATATATCAGACACTTCAGTGGTTTCTGCTTTACGTGATGAGCTTGTTTGACGCCGCCAATATTAAGTGCGCACTTGTTTATTGAGTGATTAAAGATATACAGCGAGACACAATGTAAGGTATCAGCGGTGTTCGTGAATCAAGAGGCTATAATTTCCGACATCAAAATTTACTTTTAGATTTTATTGCACTTGATAAATTTGGCATCTAAAGTTGAAAATTCACCATCTATCAATGGAACGCACGTGCAATATGCAAATGTTGTCTCAATATTGGCTTTGTACGTTTTTTTGGTGTTTCAAATACATCATCTTCTACGTAATCAGATTATATATACATTAATCTTACAATATTAAATTTCTTCCGATATAAGGTTGAGTGCGTTACGACCTATTGTTATTAGTTACATGTATGCCGTATATATCCGTAGTTAAGCTTAGTCAAGTTGTACATCTAATAGATGAAATAATATTGTGCGAATGATCTTGAACTCGGTCCTTGTCGGTATATACCAAAGTCGTAACATATGTTTATATTCATTGGTTAAGTACTTAATGTCTGATTTATCATTTGAGTTAGGAGTATGTGTCTATGCTGGATAGAGACACTGTTGATAGGACATGCTTAAACATAATATACATGATGTTTAAATTCGTTCGTGCATGTGTACGTGTACATGTATATAAATGTTATCACTTACAATTGGGTGATTTGATTCGAAACATATACAGGTTTACAATAACCCACGTTTTTAACGCGCAATCGATAGTGACATGTTACTGTAAGTGCATTGGTAAACAATTCATCTTATGTGCAATTTACTCGATATCGAATTAAATAAAGTAGAATCATTATGTAACAACAGCAATATTATATTGTGCATGTTAATTCTGTTGCTAAATATTCATCGAAATTAACGTTAACGCAATTCACTTGTTGAAACAGGTTCTCAAATTATATTACTTATTGCATTTGCAATAAAATGAGATTTTGTATAATATATAAAATGTATGCATGAAGAGTCCTTAAACATGTAATGATGTATTTAAGAAGATGTCGTATTTTATTCAGATACTTCAATTATGATTAAGCAATTCTTATCTACCTTATATCAGGCCAGTAAGTTATTTACGAGTACCGAACAGTGTATTTTTGATAGATGAAGAAAAACCTAGTGCATGTTTTATTTCGTTGTTAAGTTGTATGAAGCGTATTCGAAATTTCCTGTATGCTCAACCAGCAGGTGATGTTTGCTTAATTGTTATATGCATGCATCTTTAATCGTAAATATGCTATTCAGATGATAATTTAATGTCAAATCATTTCATAATGTAATATATATGTTATCAGAATTTATCTCAATATTTATCTATATGTTTTAGGGGTGTTGTCTGCTTTATTCACCACTAACATATAAATTCAATTTTCACGAGGTAGCTGTTAGACAAAACCCGCTTATTCACACATTTCGAACGACATTAAAAGTTGTAGCTAGCGGCTAAATCATATGTAATGTTCGATAACTAACTAAGTCATGTATATTGTTTGCTAGCAACAATCCAAGTTATGAGCCTACTCAAGTGAATGAAAAAAATCAATAATAAATGACCCATGCAGTCTTGATTTTAAGAAAATTAAGCAAGTTAGTAAAACAATATTGTATCTACGTACTGCACATGCGCACATACTTCAGTTTAACATCTCCTACCCACCCACACAAGAGACGTTTATAGAGTGTTTCAAATATTCTTAAAAATGTATAGTAAGTAAAATTTGTGGGCATGTTGTGCCATTCGCAGCTGCAAGGCCAGTCATGTGTAGTTGTCATTTTATTCCGGACATGAGAACAAAGCGTAACGATTGTGTATATATGAAAATCTTCGTATTGACATGTGCCACTGACTAACTTGAGAATGTCTTGCACTCTTACCATACTCTATTCTTCGAGAACGCTACAATACATATTTATTCGTTAACTGCATCATGCCTAACTCCAATGAGAATACAGAGGTGATGGTTTAAGACCAGAAGCATAGATACACACAGCAATAGAGGTAATGATAATATAATCATTAAATTAAATGTTATTAGTTTGTACTGTAAGATGCAATTATACTTGGATTGATGTTCATCGTATGCGGTAATATTATATAATTGGACGCATGAATGAATGAATTAGCAACAGTATGTGAGAAAAAAAACTCTACTCTGTCTCTATCTCTACTTTGATTAATGTACGAGATGTGCCCCACTTATATTTGAACAGTGTTGAACATACCATATTTTCAACATGGCAACACCATGATTCGGAAATTTTCGTCAGAAAAGCCATGTGGGATTCATTTTGTCCAGAAACGTGATTGAACATAAATGGCATACTATCGTTCGCTGATTTTTATCCGTTTGTAGAATGAATATGAGTTCTTTGGTTAGTTATAATAAACAACAGCACATTTAATGAAACAGGCAGCTAACCAATGTAGTTTAACAAATGTTAACTTCTTGGTAGGGTCGTAGATATTTCTCATATAGCAGCACCGTTCAAATATAAGTGTAGCCCCTCTCGAACGTGTTACAAAATCCGATTCACGTCTTCACAAAGTCTTTGCTTAGGACGTTTTTCATACAATTCGTTTACCATATTCATATCCTTTTTTCTATTCCAAATAATATTGACTTTGGTATAGTATGAATCACCACGAACATGATATAAAGGTGTTCGTATCCCCACGTCAGAGTTGTACGTCTTTCCGTTTAGCGTTATCCTGACATGCCAAGTTAGATTGAGTTAATGGCTTGAATGGTCGTTGATAATGCCAGCTTAAACGTTGATAAATATGAAACTACAATATAGTTTTACTTATAAACAAGCTGATATTTTATATAAATGCGTCAAAGTAGCAGACCCTTTAAATTTAATAGATGTTAAAGTGTACAATAGGTTTATATTGGAACAACTGAACAAAATGTAATGTGTTTTAATTATTAAGGGTTAAGTATCATATTCGACGTACTTAAGAATATTGGAATGTATGATAACGTACTGTGCTACATGGAAGTGTACTTTTTGTGCATGCACATCTATCATCATAAGTCCTCGTGAAGACATATCGTCGGAAACTGAAGTTATCCTCGCTATCTCTAATAATGGAGATAATGTGATTGTTTAGATAGGATTTAATACATGTAATAACGTCCAAAAACCTTGTAGTAGTTTGTGTTCATTATGCATATATGCAGTAGTTTGTAAATAAACTATCGATGGTTTTCATTGTCCGTGTAGCTGTTTCAAATGAGGGTCCTGGATTCATGGTTGTGATTGCTGAAAAATAGTATTTAACGCAACCCCAAACACGATTGTTGTTATTTGATCATCCGTTTGAGTGTTTGCTGAATTAACCATGTTAATAGTGTCTTTCTTTTTCATAGTATGCTATTGTGTTGATGGAAGAGACTCCAGCTTATGTCCTATTGTTATTTGATCATCATTGCAATGTGCAACTATATTTCAACGATGTAATGATACCCAAAAATATATTGCAAATTAACTCATTACTTATCAATACGCGTAGGCAAAATAGAATTGTTAACAAATTCAGGTCTAAATGTTATGTCTACTCCGTATGAGTTATTTAGAACTAATTCATTTTGTCTCTTTATGCAGAATAATGGTTATGATAAACGATTTTCTAATGTGTTGTATAAGAAAATATTGATATGCTGTGTGCAACATTCACTATATTAGGTAATAACTAGTTCATAAACGCATCAAAGAAGCTATATGATGTTAAGGTTTTTCAAACGGTTCTTTCTATCGAAGACTTGTGAAGTTAAACGACATGTTACCACGAACGTATGCTAATGTAAAATAAAAAATAAAACATACAATCCATGTAATCAACTATGTCTGCATTTCCTCGTTATCTACGTGTATATGCACGAGACTTGTTTAGAACTATAATATAGCCGAATAGTTAAGCGTCTTAGATGTGTAATTCCCGAATGTCGTGAGCTTTTATTATGAATATCTCAGATCATGAAATAGGCGTTACTTCTGGTGAGAAAATGAAGAAAATAGCAAAACAATAAGTAATCATTTGTGACAATTTGTTATTTGTTTCGAAATAAATGTAAAACTATTCTGACGGAAAACTATTTTCATTATATATTTAACCTTTCCCTATTGTCAATATCGTATGGATGTGTCACAGTACCCGCACTGATTAAATACTATTATCGCTTATCAAAACCTCGTTTGTGAAGACAATTTTCATCAATAACATGTCAAATCTACTTATAATACCATTATTTTACCTTATAAGCAAATACATATAAACGGTAATTATATAATTGTATCTAGGCTAGCTCGCTCCATTAATCGTATTTCAATTTCAAATTACCGGATACGTGTTATATCGATAAACTGTATGCAGTGGACTTCCAATATGCGGTATGTCACCATGCGATAATGTATCATCTTGACAGTAAGACACATCCATAAGAGACGCACCTGTCATATAATTTACTTTCAAAGTGATATGTTACATATAAATACATTTTAGGAATTTTTCGGAAAGAACTCGGATTGTTTTATCAAACAATTGTTTCTGCACTCCGTCTACAAATACATATTGATGTTTCAACAATAACGCAGCATGTCTCGACAATGAAGGCTCACAACCTTGATATCTCGGTTAAGGAGAATGCACCATACATTCGGGCATTGTCTAGCACATTCCAGTAATCTATTTTCTTTCTTATGTGTAGTTCTAACCAGTACTAGTAGTAACACGACGTTTTTTATTCGGTAGGGGCAACAAAAACTGATCGTGAATGATAGACTCCGATTGAGGACATATGTTGTTGCCTGATACATACTAGAGGGAAGAACTGGGCAATAAGAAGACGAACTAACACAAAAAGATCAACGATAACGAATACACTGTACTGATTGTAACGCACCAAATGATCACAGATATTTAACACACCCCCGGTTTAGCCGTTATAACTTAAAGATTGTTCCTGTGTAAAGTAAATGTAATATAATATCCATATTAGGTTTTATCACTAAGGATCTGACAACGAAACACGAATAACTACTTCATCTATAACTCCAAACTGTATGCCATTAGTAGAATATAACTTTGTGAATGTAATCATGGTTAGAATGTTACGAAAATCTCTTAAGGCGCGCCATTTGTGCTTGGTATTGTGCTAGTGAATTATGGAATATAACACATGGGTGTTGCAATGTCTTTGCTAAATAACCAAAATATCTTTCATAGGACAACAAGACAAATTATATATGAAGAATACATAACTGGATGAGTTGTACTGCATATATTTTTATTATGATTTTTCTGAGAAAAGAGTATAAGCAACAGCTCACACATGTTGGTATAGATGTAACAAGCCAAGGGACATGTAGTTTATATTTAAACGCAACCATTTATGATACAAATATTGCGAAAGTCGGTGAAGTTATGTCATATTGATCGCTCACAGCCACCTCAAATAAACTAAAATTGTCGTATGGAAACATAAATTCATACAACGGCCTTGTCATGTATGCAGCGGCACCTGAGATCAGTCACACTCAAAGTGGACACGTTACTACCATTTGCAACATCAAATCCGGATATAAATGGATTAATTAGCAGCAAAGGTCGCACTGCACTGAGTCTCATATCAGACTAAATTTGATATTATAAATTAAACTTGTGTTTAATATTATTGCGTAAACGAAAATGGATGTCGAACGTAAATACAATGTAAGTTACTCATATATTGTGATAACCTTTGCATTATACATGAGAGTCATATTGCTATATTATCACTTTGAAAGTTTATATAAATATTTTAGCAAGTTACCATTAAATCTAACTGTAAACTTTGAGTTTCGACAATAAATAAATCTTGATTCACCAGAGTTACTTTCATCTAACATTGTGTCTCGAAATATCTCTTTAATCACTCAATTTCCACACGCACACCTAATTCCGGTGGCATCAAATGATTTCTTCAAGTAATGCAGAAACATTTGAAAATTCTGTTGGGGGCCCATCATACTCAAACACCGAACATATGTATTAAGTTTGATGAGAAGTGATAATAACGAATTATAAGACTGGAAGCATACAGAAAACTTAGCTTTAACTCACAGGAAAATAAGCGCTATACAAGAACAATCGACACACAATGATAATTGTCTAGAAGGGACACACATGAGAAGGAATAGCTTATTTAGTATGACTACACTGCTGACAATGTTCTAGGTTATCAGATAAACCATTCGTTTTTTACTCAACGTACAAACATTTTATCTGGTAGGACTTTTGAACTGATTTTAAAGGGTAATTAAAATGTATATCATCATGGAAAAATGTATTTGTAGTCAGATAAACATCTTAATATAGGCCGTTATATGATTCACCTTACTTAGATATGGGTATCATTGTTTCCAGTGATATACACTTGGAGCCTCTTATAACTGTGCAGTTTTTAATTCTTAATACTGTTTTTGTTTGTGAATATTTTTTAACGAAATTTTGTGTATTTCTTTGTTAGTCGGCACACAACATAATCCAATATTCAAATTGCACGGTTCAGTGAACATCGCCCGTTGTTATTTTAAAATAACATTTTAACGAATTGCACGAGTAAATGGTAATACACATTTTCATTTCCATTAAATTCCAGGCCAATAAACACCAAAAAACACAAAATAAGTTGTGCAACTTAATAGACACCATGACGTCGTGTTAATCAAAACTTGCGTCACGAGCTTTTACAATACCTTTGTTTGAAAAACAAATTGGCATTCCGATAGGTAAACTTATGTGTTATGCAATCATGGAACCACGACAGGTATTTGTCACCAACCCCTGTCCATCTGTGCATTCATTGTTGCAATTTGACGACGTCAATTTTCTGCAATGACTTGTCGGTATTTATTTTTAATGCACACGAGCGCCATTTTATATGACACCAAATACGACAAAGTTGTCTTGCCCAAATGCCTAATTGGACATGTGTTTGGCTGATTGGAAAACTGCTCGTTTTAAGCCGGAACAGATTTCGTGAATTCGCAATTTTATGCATCCAGTAATTTTAAAATTGCTAGGGATTCCTTAATATTGTGTATCATGAAATGAAATATTATATACCATGACCACATATCTTATAACTACATGCAGAACAAATTTCAACAAGATATATAGACAAAGTACTGAGATAGTGGAATTTATCTAAGTGCACAGTTATAAATGTCTCCGAGTGTATACAATACACGTAGTTCGATGCATAACTTGAAGTGAACCCGCATCGTTTAATGCGATATCTCAGAAATGCCCGTCCATTTGTTTAAAATAGTACCCACTCTATACATGTTTGTAGGTTAACTTTGGTCGATAAACTCATGGAAGCGAAAAGTAAATACTGATTTATAAGTTTACCAAGGGATGACATTTTGAAAAGATAATACATGTACGACAAAACCAATTAGGTATCTATCGTTGGTCATCGTCTTCCGGTCCTATCAGTAAAGTAAGACCTTGGATTCTTAATGTGCCTTTACATTGACTCTGATTTATTTTTCTACGTTTATTATGAGTTATCCTAAATGGCCTACTAAATAGCATGATAAAGGTCCGGTATAATGGATATCGAATGAACGGCCATCAATAGTATTGACATAGTTATTGACATTTATAGACCAACGCTTTGTTAGTTGGTAAATGATTACGAACCAAGACAATGACCACAAAGATCGTCAGGAAAGCATTATTCAAAACATTTTATAATATGCGTACAAATGTAGGTTCAAGGCAAGTCTTTATCCATATGTAAATTGAAAATGCCGTTATGCTGTTACCGGTCACAGTTAATGTAAGGCGTCCAATACTGTAAATACAGTTGCGGTCAGACAAATCCAAAGCCTAACTACCCATGCAAATGTCAAACATGGAACTAACCAACCTCATTCCAAAAGTGATTATTTAAAGTCAGCATACTTACTCACCCAACATCGAATTAACGAGTGACACACTGTGAACATCGAAGTTCGTGCAACATTGACCTTAAAGTGTATAGAGCTATATCGGAAGATATTTGTTTTAAAAGTTTCAAAAACAGAAAAACAATTATGATGTTATATCCATTAGATCATTTTTCGCTTCAGTTTTAACAGAAACTCTCTCTGTGATTTATTGGACATGCAAACTGTTCATTTTTATACGAGAGTGTTCTAGAACACCCTTTGAAACTATAAGAATTGTCTATTTTTCGACGATTGAATCAAAGTACACGGAACCCATCCAAAGTTTTAATTTGCAATTGTGTTAGTCTAGTATCGTACTTAAAAAGATGCAAGTAATTATTTTGAAATTGAATGACTGTTAGAATATAGCTCTATACACTTTAAAGGGAGGTGTTTATGAATGATAAGTAAGCTGAAGTAAAATGTAAGGCGAGTGATTTCTTAGCTAAATGTGCAAGATATAAGTCAACATTATTATTTAAACCATATGCCAATTATAATAGAGCTCACAACAATATTACATTTCTTTTGAAGCTTGATGCACACAACATTCAGCTACAGACCAAGCAATTTGGCGCTAAAATTTTGTCCCCCAGTCTATCACTACGGTACAAGGTCACAAAAAAGGTATGAGAAAATCCGACAGGGAAGGTTTGTCTTGTGTACCATCCACTTCCGTTCAATGAAATGAAAGGTATATCAATGATAGCCAAAACTACGAAGTCGTTGTAATATTGTCAATTTTCTCAGCAAGATCATTTGCATAATCATTATTTAGCGGTCGCATGGTATGACCGGATCCGGTTGTATTGAAAGCAATTTAAGACTAGATATAAATGGCAATGAAAAGCCGATTGTTCCGTAATGTATTCCAAGCATATTGAAGAGGGTCGTTGTACTCATGCAGAATTGATTACTTTTACCGATTGCTGTAGGAAAGCAAAAATACGTTTATTCTTGAGATGCTCTTTTAATTTCAGCTTAATAGGGGATTAAATAGCCAGCGAAGCTGGCTATTGTAAATACCCATACCAATAATGTCCACGTGCGTATCTTCGTCGAGTCTCTGCAGGTACTAATGCTTTTATAAAAAGTTATTTCCGGTCAAAAATTTCAGGCAGTTTTCCGAGGTGAATGGTCCTTTGAAAATATAAAAAAAAGTAATCTGTAAACGGTTGCCCCCTATCATTTTCTTTCGAATTATAACCATCTTTAAAAATATTCAATAAATAAAACAAACTATTTAAATAAGCAAAGGGAAGTAAGAAATACGCTACTGTACTGGATACATGGCGCCAATACAAGACGTAATGTCGTGACGTCACAAATAACAGGAAATGACGTCATACCAAAAGTACGCCAAATAGACTCATGACGTTACGTTGCAATGTATAACAAATCAGTATAATATAGGTAAAACTCCAGGTTAGGGATGCCTACACTTATTCCAAACATAAACCACAGATACATAGCCAATCTAAAATTTTGAATAATTATTATTTTTGGTCTTGAATTTAAAGAGGAAAAGTGGTAAGTTGCTGATCAATAACTATCTTTGTATAGGCCTATTGTATAACATCAAAATTCAACTCATATTTAGTCAGTTTCTATCTGAAACATAGCTTAGCAGATATCCAATGTGTATTTAATCCCTCATTTAGGCGGTGCCTTAGTTCATATTACAAAACACTCTAAAATGAATGTGGTATGACAGCCGATGTATTTATACCATGTTTACAGCTATCATGATATTATCCATGTTAAATACATGTCAACCATGAAATAAAATGTTTATACGATGGTAATCCAACTGTTTTCAGATAAATAAGTCAACTTGGAAATATGTTTCACATGACAAAATAGTTGAAAGTTGGTGAGGTAGTAGTGTGGTGTTTAAAAAATACAAAAAAAGACATAAATGTATATGTATTGTTTAATTTAATCGTAAAATATACACGATATTTCCCATCGATTGAGTTTACAAATGACGTACATTAATGTCGTCTTTATATAAAGGTACACAGTACTACAACCACTTTGAAGTACTGACAAATAAGATTCTTCATGATGTTGTCTTCCTAATGGAGCGAAGGGATGCAAACACGACGGTGATCTATCAATTCCCAGACATGTTATGATATCTTTGTGACGTAACAGCGATACTGTAATAGATTTGTTGAATCAAATGTTTTGTAAATGACACACAATGGAGACAATATATCATGTATAGGAATATTGCACTCAAACTATAAAGTAATGGATTGACAGAAATAATATATATTAATGCCGTCTGACCTTAATATACCAAGGCTTAAACTATTTTGTAAACACCGAAAACATTTTTCATGCTTTTGTCTGCATAATACGATCGGTCTTCCTTGACGCACACAAAAGTAGCCACAGACTATGCGCACCAACCTGTCGGTGGTTGATAAATCGGTTATGAAAACCTCTACCAACCATATTTTGGCTTTTATGTCAGGGAGTTAATGCATTAACTATAAAACGAGTAGGACTCTAGTTTTGTTAAAACGCCTGTCATCAGTCTGTCATCTCGTATTATTAATTCAAAATGATGTATAAAGCTTTAAACGCTGTCCGTATCGAGAGATAAATGTTGAATTGATATAGCTGAGTCTGTGATTGTATACAACGACTTAGGTATTACGCTCATCCGAAGGTATACTTAGACTCTTAACTTGTACATGTATCTTGATATGTTCATTGTACCAACAATTTCTCCATTTCCGTCAAAACGTGCATTCAGAATTAGTGCACATTTGGTAAAAACGTTAAGACGTATCGAATACTCTCCCCATTTTAATATAATTTATCTTTTAGGCTTAAAACCTACCACAGGGAATGTTCGTACGGCTGACCAAATTTGAACCTTCTTAAGATCTTTTCTTGAAAATTTCAACTTAATCCCGTATTTTTTGTTCAAATATTTCATATTATCGTACAATGTATCTAGCACATTTCAGTAAAGCTCTCCTTATGCGTAGTTCAAACCAGTAGACATAGTTGCGTGGTATTAGAGATAAGGATACAAAAAAGAACCAATGATAACAAAATCATCACCAGTTTGCTAATTGATACAAACAACATCATCAAACACATATACAGATAACACGCCCAAGGCTTATCCATTAACATTTGTACCAGGATAACATGAAAGGCGGGAACTTTGGTAAATCCCACATAGGTAGTTAAGTGTTTACTTAAGAAAACAATTTTGCAACAGTAGGCAATGTTATTCAATGTTTGTAAATATCACATTATTCTGGGCGCACAATAAAACGATTTGTAATGTTAATATACACTATGTACGTATAATGCCCATTTTATGTTTATTTGCGTATGACCTGTTAAGGAAGCACGGATAACTATTGTATATAACAATACAGTAGCAGAATAATACTTTCAATCTTACCATGTAGCCGTAGATTAAAGATACGTTTGTAGTATTTGGAAAATCAAACTCATTTTTCTAACAAGCGGATAATTTTACGAGCGTTGTCTGACAGTAAATTGATAGAAAAAACCAGTTGTTAAAGAATATAAGCGCTAAAGCCAATTTAACAAATGCCTACTGAATCTCAATACATACATTTGTAAGCCAACTATATATGTTAAGTAAAAGACATTGCGTGATTTGGAATATGGTTGGTTGGTGGCAAAAATCACTTAAGGCGCGCCATTTGTGCATGTTATTGAGCAAGTGAATTATGTAATATAACACATGGTTGATGTTATGTCTTTGCTAAATAACCGAAGTACCTTCCATAAGGCAATAACACAAGTAATGTTTCAAAAACTGCATTTATTTTATTACCGTCTGTCTGGGAAATGCGTATAAGCATTAGTTTGCACGTGAACAACAAACCTAGTGACTTAAAAGTTTCATATTAAAACACAATCATAAATGGTACAAAATAGTGCATAAGTCGGTGAAGTTAAGTCACATTTAATGTTTGATGCCAGCTCAAAGTTACACAAAGTTTAATAACGGACTTACAGAAAAAAATCCTTCATATGTCAAGTATAGATAAACGTGTTAAAAAGAAAGAACCACCTTGTCCGGCTCAACACTGCCCTGTTATAAAATGATGTTTATATAATGCATTTTGTTAGTGTGATTTTTGGAGCACACTAGGAATAGTTTCAGCCCACAAGTGTCAGTCACTGCCCTTAAGACACGATACAATCTGACGCATCTCTCAATTGAAAAAATGTTTTGACGGTAGGTTGCTGTGTGGGTTGCCTTTTTATTTGTGTATGTTCTTGTACTTTGCTCTGGATTCATCTTTTAGCATTAATTGCTTATTTCTAAGCTCAATAAATTGTAAAAGCCTTTATGTACTTGAAACACCGATAAAACGTGAACAAGACGCTTAAAATCATGTATAGAAATGCCGATAAGACTAATGAACAACTTGTTAAACTCTTGCAATTTACATTTTGAAAATTCTCATCAAGACATAAAGTTTCATCTTCCAAAACAAACGTTAGCCGTCTCAATAGTTAAATTAATAATTAAATTGGTTATGTTGGTACGAATTTGTCAACTAGAAAAAACGAAAACAATGACTTTCAGTAAATGAATGTACTATAGTACTAATGGAGGGGCCAATAACACACTTGTCCACGTTTTGTTATACTGGCTGACTAACGCCTTTTCATATTTCATTTACAAGTAAAGCTTGTACGCGTATCTCATCTATCTTATCTCATCTAAATACTAAACCAAACGGATTTTTGATGTCGTACTGTTCTCTGAACCGCTCGAAAATATCGTGGTACCCGGTGCACGATAATAAACCGTACTGACTTGTGTAAATGTTAAAAATGGAAAGAAACACATTTTACAAAAAAGAAATATTTCAAAGAATAAACACAATATATGCTTACCATTATATGCAGTAGACAGATAGAAATATCCTATAACAAGTGATACTAGTTTTCCAATGTATTTCATGTTTAGAAGTCGTCCACCTTCTCCGTCAAATATGGATTAAATCCGTTGCAATCCCATTTTTACTGAAATTGAAGGTAATATTGTTATAATTTGCTGTGGTCTCTGGACAATCAAATTCTCGTTTATCATTTTGTCCCTAAACGTGCTTGTTAGGCCTTTGGCATGCAAGAATAAAATAGAATAAGACTGATAAAAAAATTATTGTCATAACGGCTGGTCCATTGAAGTACGTGAATAATGATTTTAGGTTCTAGAATATTAATCAAAATGAAATTCGTTCAATTTATTCATACTATTTATGTTTAGGCTACCTAGCGTTGTCTAGTAACAGTAGTCGAACTTTAATGTTCAGCATACACTTCAAACTCATTGTTCTGTGTGTGTCATCCAAATATAGTTATACGGAAGTGTAACGTGTGCGATTCTTTATGTACTCAGATTTCAGATAGTATTTTAGCCACTTTAAATGTTTTTAACGTGGCCAAGATATTCAAAGTGACCTCAAACATTAGTTGTATTACATCGAATTCACTGGACTCTCTAGCAATAGAGACATACTTTTTAGATTGTATTTAGATTATCAAGGGCGACATTTCGCTTCATTCTGCTTTAGTGTGCAAATTCAAACAACAATGCTAAAAAATGCGAGTCTCTTTCAGAGTGACCAGTAAGTATAGGGTACACACGCAATCAAACGGAATACACTTGAAACCGCCAAGGATATACCAAAAATCGTTAACCTGACGATACTCATGCTCATTCAAATTTTAAATTCTGAAACGTAGAAATTATAAGACCCCTACGACTATAAATTTAAGTTTTCAGAGAGAGCCAGACGACGATGAAATTGCTATTCTCACATTTACTACTTATATCCTATTATCGTATTTCTTGGAGATACAGGAAGAAACACATTAGGTGAATACATCTGAGTTTAAATATTGTAATGGTGTTGAGGAACACCAAGAGCTGAATATAGATGTCTGTCATTTTAATTCTGTTGTTCACGTATGAAGACTTAGAATACTATAGGTTGGGTTAAATGTACAAAGTCAAAGCGCACAATACACAATGTATCAATAATAATCAGTCCTTGATACGGCGAAGCTGGTTGCGGATGAAATTGTAAAAAGAGATACTGTACCACCATTTAATTTTGATAGGACGTTAATTCGTGGATTTTCCATTTCAGGTAACAAATACTACACAATTATTGTTCGATGGGATTTGATTTCGTGGTTGAAGGAGAACCATCAAATCCACGAAGTTTAATCCCCCACGAAAATAAATTATTGTACAGTGAAGCTTGTAGAAACCTAACACATATGTATGACATTCCTAGGTAGAAATCCTTAACAACTACCAACACACAATGAATGTGATATTCATGATACTGCTAAATGTTGTGCAAGACATTGTCTGGATTTGCCCGATTATGCTCGATAGATGCAATTATACAAGGTGCTAATATTGTAGTGTTAATAAAATCCTATTTGTAACCGTAAAGATGTTCAGCTTACTATTTATTCTGTCACAAAAATGCACATAAACGCACTTCAGACCCGACAAGACGACAAAGCGCATAAAAACCCACACAAACTAATTTCCAAACATTAAGATAAATTGTTTACACTAAAACCATACAGCAATTTTCGTCTAGGCATCATTCTTACCTAAAATGCAAAAATGCGAAACATACGAAAACGTGTTTTATTATCCAATACATGCAGGCGACCAATGTCTGCTTTTCCAAGCTGCAGCATAGCGATTACAAGAATGAAGCTGACATTTAAGCGGCCACAATCTGGCACGTTTAAGGCTTTATTGGCTTCTATTCTCTCGGTTAATTATGTCCTGTTGTTAACGTTTTTGGATCTTTTAATGGATTGAGACAATTTTAGGAAATATTCTGACATTTGGAAAATTAGTATTGTTCGTAGTTGAAGCTGAACAATCCTAAATATTCTTAATGTTATATTATGGCGTCTCCCGATTGTTTACTATGCTTGTGCAATGTCATAGTTTGCAGTATATTCAATAAAACTTTTTGTACATTGATTGTCGTTCTAGTTTATCATATTAAATACCACTATCAGTGGATATTCGGGGACTGTTGACGTAAGCATTTTACCCGAAAGTAATTATCAAGCAGTATTGAGTTGCTAACGCAAGTCGTTGTCCTGACATCTTTATCACCACAATTGATGGACAACTTACATGTAAGTGATTCATTATTGAGTTGTGAAGCGCAAATTTGCAAACTTCATCTACTGCACTTACCAGATGGACATAAACAGTGATAATTTGACACGTAGTGCGGTTTATGTGCAATAGTGTTAGGGAAAATACGAGAACTACTGTTTGTTTGTCCATATCACAGTACATGTATATATCTTTACATCGATATTAGTACTTGGAATGCAATATTTGGGATTGGAAACCATTTGACCTACAAAGTAATAGATGATTTTGATTTGAAAATAAATCTACTTGATATGTATATAAACATATTAATAAATTACTTTAAATTGCTTTGATAATATTTCTAAACTCGAATGCCCGGCTAGCTTGCCGATGCCATATTGGAATTAAAACTTGGACATTACACGAGCGGGAGACGCCAGTATAGATCATTAAGAATATTATTGTATTGATTATAAGTCACAGACACAACGATAATGTATAATAACTTGTTCGTTAACATATCAGAACAATTAATGAATTCGTGATTTTGGAGCTGGTTCATATTTTTGCAATTGTACTCTCGAATTTGTTTGATATCGCATTTCATAGTGTTGCGCAGAAATATATTCAATTAGATGTTCCTTTTCTTTAACTATAAGTTACTGAAAACCTTAATGATAGCGATGCTTTTATCAAATGAAATTGTTATGGACATTTTGGATTGTGTGTGCACTATAAGTATAGTATGTATATACATGTTATATACTGAATGCCAAAAGTTCTACAAATGTATTAAAAAAAGCATTTTCTAATTGTCAACTAAAAAGGCGGTCCGTGTGTATGGTGTTCCACGTGCCAACAAGTAAAAGATCGATGCCGCTGACCTTGACAGGTTATGCTGCTATAATGTAAGCAACAAAAGAACAAAGGCACTGTTTTAGCTTAGTTGCTGTCCACCCAATATCAACATTAATGGGAAAGTTGTTTTTTACAAGGGCGCTGTTTCTAAAATGCTCACCTGTCATACAGACTCTATTGCAACATCCTTAATTGTCAGTAAGTTTTACAATATTTACTTCCCTTCCACTGCAAAATTTGAGTAATTATCATCATGTGTACTTTTGAATTGTGGCTTTGTGTCACATGTGGTTTATTACATACCAATACATATCTTAAAATCGATACCTGTAAATTATTTATATCAAGTATATATCACTCTACCCATATGCAGTTGAATCATAATAAATAAGTTGGAGATGTTAATAATTAACACACAATATATCGTTTGCGGAAATTTTGGACTCAGTGTATGATAAATTATTCGATGTACAATGGTTTCAATATGGGGAGCAGTGGCCTAGAGGTAGGGCGCGCGCTTCGGGATCGAGAGGTCCCGGGTTCGATACCCCTCTGGACCACTGGTTAATTTCTCTGAGCAAGACCCACATGCTCCACTCCACTATGGTGTGAAATGGTACCTGTGAGAGCAGTGTCTATTCCTGGGCGCCGCTGATCGATGTTGGCTGCCACACTGAAGGAGAGAAATAGTCGCCCCAGGGAGACACGAGTGTAGGTTTCCATTGGTAGCCCAATGAACAGGGAAAGTTGAAATGTCAAAGGGTGTTTCAGCGGCCTTACAGCTGAAAAGAGCCCAAGAAAATTGGTAACTTAACTTTAACTTTATATTCACGTGTATGGTTACCGATCAATTACATTTTTTTCTATTTCCCCCATTTGGAATGTGTCTTGTTACATGATAATCAAACATTATATATAAAGAAACGACCGTTACATCACGCTTTGTTTTAGTATAAATAGGTATCTAGAATTGTAGGTCAAATAAGGATTCCATTTATCTACCAGCCAAACTAGGTCAAATACAACCAAACATTGTGATTGAGAATGACTGCATTACTGTCATTGTTCTCTTTAACATTCTAGTTTCATTCACGATCGAATATGGAATACGATATTATCTATATAAGTGAAGTTATTTTGTAAATAAGTGTCTTTACTTTGTTTAGAGAGAACAAGGTCTGGCAACTTAATGTGTTTGTTTGAAATATTAACTTATTACAGATATAATTTAGAGGTCAAGGTCTGGCAATTTTATGTGTTTGCTTGAAATATTAACTTATTACAAATATAATTTAGAGTCTTTCAGACATTGTTTCTTTAGTAGTGTCTACAATGCAGCAATACTCGACCTAGTGCTATACATTTTTTTTGTAGCACGCTAACATACATGTACTATTAGAATATTACAACACGTCATTTCACCATATTTCAATGAAACACCGAACTAGGCATATGTTATTAGCACCAACACGCTAGAAGGAGATATTTTAAACCAGACAAGACGCTTTCTGTTATTGTTGTTACAACTGTGTTTAATGCTAAACAACCTTTCTAGATAAGTACTGTATAATTATCATTTGTATTTGGCTGAATAATGGTAAAATTAAAATCAATATAACATATTAGTAAGTGGATTTGCAATTAGCAACAACACGCTAATATTAGATATTTCAAACAAAAGCATAAGATGCATTATGTATTAGGTAAATGTTGTACTTTCATTTAAATGCTAAATAGTTTATATAAATAATGCATATTTGCGTTTAGCCCATTGTTGTTAAATTAAATGTGTTAGTTCCGTAACCCCCAATCTAAATGCTAAATATTTTAGATAAATAATGCATATTTGCATTGGGCTAAATTTTGTTAAATCACTTTTGATAGAATATAAACATATACCGACAACACAGCCGCATATCCCACAGTTACCATGCACACATATCAGATAACGTTAATACATATTTTCTCGTTAAGACAGTCTCTCAAAGATGGATCTCTCCCTAGAGAATGCAGGCAGCTCATTGAGAAGAAATATAAGTCTGATAGCCAATGTTAATGAATTAGAATGGTAGCTCGTGAAAACATTGCTCAATGAGTCGTTTGAAGATATTGTACGCCAACTGGACAATATTGTTGTCATATCGTGTGAAATTAAGAACAAAATGAGTTTGGGGTCAAACTATGTGATTGCACGTTGGATATCAAGAGTTTTAAAAGATTTACTTTTTATAGGTACACGATAAAACAAAACATTCAAGCGTTATCGAAACTTTAATTATCACAAGTATAAACATTTACTTTATAACTGAAACATTAAACCAATCGTTATCACAGTGTTACCACAGAGAACCAGCGACTTTGGGTAAAATAGATACCCACTGCGCGATTATACTTATTGTGTCAAAAATGTTAAATGCTAGCTATTGTTCAGATCGTTAAGCTCATTCTAACCATTTATAAACAACCTGGTGTCTCAATAACTACGTTTAATTGCTGAATTAGTTACTTTCGGAAAATCGGATTCTAGACCAAAATAACTGATCCATTGAAAAAGACACACACAATTTGGGGTACATTTGTACGTACAATGACATTTTCCGCAATTATAACCCCAATCAAGCACACATGACATACGTTTATTGTTAAGAAGGGGGATCGAGCGGTAAATGCACAACTCAATCAAGGATCATATAAATGACATGAGAGTCACAATAACTATAAACAAGGAACTAGATACATAATATCAACGCAAAATAATGATATTAAAATAAATGACTCTGAATTCATATTGGTATAAAACAACTACATAAGAATGTAATATAAGAGACTAATAGCAAATGCACAATGTCACTTAATAATATTTATCGTAAAACATGCCATTTTAATTTACAATTTCGTTTAAAATGATGAAAAATTGTAGACAAACGGATATATACATGCATATTGTAATGTCTTTTAAGACGAATTGGAAACGAATTGCATGGACTTTAATTAGTCTAGAAACATTCATTATATCAATCCCAAATATTGAACAAAGCATAAAAACGATATTGCTACATGAATTTTAATGCCTAACTGATACAAGGTAATACCGTAAGCGAGTAAGTACACCCTGTGTATATCTTATAAACAAAGTATTGAATGTTTTAAATCAAACCCTTACCTTAGTACATATAATCAAAATCACATTAAAGTAACTTATTCTATAATCCAGAATTTCCAGTAAATATTGTCACGTTTATATCCGCATATTATTGGTCAACCTAGTTAGTTTAAATGAAAGTTAACGCCTTAACCACAGCGATCTTGTATACCTTGAAGCTTGCATAAAAAATTGGTTTTAGTTATTCACTATGCTCTCAATCAAGAAATGAAATACTGTAATAAACCTCAAATTATTTCAATATTTATGTAATACACATTTGCCTTAAAATTTAAATTGAGACAAATCACAAACAACTTTACGATTAACTGAATATCTCATTCAAGAAACAGCACAATTCTTCCACGCTCTTATAAATACAATGTTCCCTGTCTCTCTACGAATCTGTCTCAGTATCCCTCTCTCTCTCGCCCTATGCTGTAGTATACACAACGTAGGTTTAACCATTCATTTGGAAGCATCGCCATTGCGTTGAAAAAATGAACAAATTTAGTTAACACGAATGATGTTAGACAATGTTAACCGGGACAAAGAAATAGAGAAAGCAATGTCTGGGGTGTATTTTATAACCTTAGTTGACATGTGAAATTACAGTTTGACACGTCAACTTTACAAAGTAAATATATTGTACACTGAGCGGCAGTGAAAACGCAACACTTTTTAAACGTGAGTATTTTCGTAATTCCTTAACGTATAAGCTTGAAATTTTGTATGCTTATTGTGATTTATATTATGTACTCAATTCAGCTTTTTCAATGCAAATACTTTAAGAATCACTCGTCCATATCGGAATAGCTTTAAACTGCATTTTCCCGCGTGCTTATGGGTGGCTAGCGATTTGCTCGCATATTGTGCAATCATTTTGAAGAACATGGATGGATGAGTCGGAAAAACAAAATAACTAGTAAAAAACATGGTGCATATCTCAAAAGAAGACTCCGAAAGATCGGTCGTTATGCTCAATTGTGGGGTTTCCGTACTAAAAATCAAAGTTTCGTTGATTTCAATTCCTGAAGTCATTATTTCATTCATTTAACACAAGTTGGAATGCATATACACCTGCTAAGAAAGACAAAAATGCATAAGTAAGCATAGGATGTAAGAAAAATGTTTAAGTCAAGTGCGATAACTCTTGGATAATTATCCTCCTTTTTTAAGATTAATCACCAAACTGTTACACTAAATTGTATTACTGGATATTACTGAACTAGTATACATGCTCAAGTTATGATGTTCAATAATATTTAGACGTAAATCGTGTTTTGAAAATTAAGCACGCAATTCAAAAGCGCATTTTTGCTCCATTGAGTGCAATAATTAGTGACTGTCTTAAAAGCATACATATAGCGTCCATGCAATTTATTTGCAGTAACAGATGATGATACTTTCATCATCCTTGGGACAAATATAATACGATTATATTAATCTCAAAACAAGCAGTTTCAAATATGCGTTTAGAGCCGCTAAATTTGAAGCAGCGTTATAAAGAATCTGGTAAGTTAATTATTAATTATTTACTCAATTTATTACTCCATGATTATCTCCCTTTGACCATAGAAAATACACCAAAGCTCTAATAGTGCACATTTTACTATTTTAGTGTTTGAAAGCGAAATACTGTACAGGCCCCTTAAAAGTATCTGAACTTCACATAGCCCTTCTGCAACAACGGAACAGCATCCCCCTAGCATTCCATGAACGTTTTATACGTTTAATACGTCGTAGATACACACGATGTATCGCTCCAGACTATCGTTTTAAAAAATTAAAAAAATGCGACTTTCTGTTTTATACTGACCCCAAAACAACTGGAACAAAACTATGTCGGTAAACAACTTTTGCTGATTCAAATCGATATTCATGTGTTACTTGCATATATCTATTCTATGACAAAAATTCGCGATGCTTACACACTAATTAAATGTGTTATGCTATACTATGTAAGTGTTGCGTTTTCATTGCCGCTCAGTGTACATTGACAGTGATTGGTATATTCATCACATAAACATATAAGACTGCAATTATTGGAAAAAATCAAAGTTGAATAACATTGTATTATTTATTGAAAAATTGACATATATATATTAAACGATTCGAGTGTTACTTAATCCGAAATAAGTTTTTAATATACACTTAGCCACTTTTCTTCTAATTGATCACTTTTCAAACCCCAAAAACTTTTAACGCTGATAATAGTTTGATGATGTTTAGCACGTTGGCGATACATGTTCTTATATGTCTTACAAATAAATTCAAACAAAAATTAAAATCACGTATCAAAGTATGATTGATCAGTTATGCGTTTTATTTCACATTTCCAGCATGTGCTTGCCTGGAATGCAATCACCTAAATCGTTCAGAACGTGAACCTTGTATAAATCTAACACGATATTCCGCAATGTCAATATAAACAGAAATCACTGACCAGAACATCGATTTAGCGAGAGCAGAAGTTTATTTTACATGCTCACTTTTATTCACCAAGTAAATTAAAATTACGGTACACATTGAAAAGATAATACCTTTTCCAGTATCCTTATTTTGTTTTACCTGATTTACCTGTTTACTTTAGGTGGCACAAGTCCAAATACCGCGTTAGAGTTATATAGTATTCATCTTAAAAATCATTAAACATGGCTGTAATAATAATAAAACAACAATCAATATTAACTTAAGTCAATAAAGTGTGACCCTTGGCACACCGTACAACCAGCTGCGTCGAAGGCAGGTCCGTTTGTGTACGATAGTTCCGATCGCGTCTTGCATGTTGACAAGGGTACGTATTTGTAATATAGCGTATGACTTTCGTTGCTTTTGAGAGCAATACCTTGGCGTCAAAGCGATGAATAAACAATTAGTGTATACAATTTTCCACATAAATGCCAAACTAAATGAGAAAACAGTTTTTAGGTGTTAAGCAAATATTCGAAACTATCGCCTGAAACTATCGTTGAGTTCTCGACTTGCTGTATGAATTGGAACAGTTCTAAACCATCTATATCAACGTCAATCCTTCCTCAAAAGATCCATCGATCCAGTGTCGTTCAATGTACATTTTTTGTGAAGATACAGTTTTTCAAATCAACGAGATATCAAAATATGCTAACAAAATCGGCAGTTTCGATTTTCGAATGCTAACGTCAAAGACACTGCGAAACACTTGAATACTAACGTAGATGTAAGTCTGCTAACGAGTACGGCAGTAACTCAAACTATTTTGTAGGGATATTTAACCAATTAGGATATTTTGCATGCTATAATGTTATCCATATTCATGCTAGTCTGTATTCCATGTATCAATAGGTATGTATGTCCAGTGGCTATCACCAAATATACAGATACAATTCCACAAGGTTTAATCTTAGTTGCAAAGAAAGGCAGTGATTATAAATGTTGCCATGTCAATTCAATTGTAAGTCTAAGCCCGAGTTTCAGTATAACAATCTTGGTGAATACAACTGTTAGGTACCGGGTGAAATAACTATTGTTATTGCAAAACAGGGGCATTGAACAGAAATAAAATGTGCTGTTACCTCTCTAATTTCTCAGGGCCTACACGGGGACTTTGCTTCAGATGATTTTGTCTTAGGGAATCATTCAATGTAAGGGCTGGGACATATGATATACCATTGCTGTGACCTAGAAAGTATTCATGTGTTCCAAAGAATTTAAGATTATACTGGTGAAGTTTAATTATCGAGAAAAGGAATTGTCCCCTTCAAAATCATCTTATTGATCTACATTAAAATAATCATTTTAAAAGTGCACTTTTGTATCGCCATCTCTCCCTTTTCGTGCTTGTCGTAGAAAGATCTTATTTTCGTGTTTTAGTCATACGCAATCAAATCTAAGGTGACCCAGACGGCTCTTTATGAAAAATACATATTTTTGTTTCAATAACTGTTGGGTTATTTTTGTTGAATGCTTGTGTTTTTGTAGCTCCAATTCAGGCATAAAAGTTTCATTACCACTTGTTTATAACAAGGTTTGTAACAAACTATGCAAACAATATTAGACAAATTAGTTATAAACGTTTCAAGGTCTTTAAAACATTTAATGCAAACTTTATTTTATGTTTATGTTAAGAATTTATCAAATCATTTCTTAAATATTTGCTATAGTTACGTCATATTGTAGTTGGTAGAAGTGCAGCGATCAGAATCTCGACAAAAAACAGTGGTAACGTCTTACATCATAAGAAGCACATGATTATGTTGAACTTCTTTCGAACTCAGGATCCGGAACACTTAAAAATATTGTGTTAATAGGGCGACGTGTCACATTCAAATTAAAGATTAGAGTGAACACCATATTATAATCAGACAACATAATTTCTCTTCTGTATAGAAAATCATTCAGTGAATGAGCATATCCTATAGCACTGTAACAATTTGCCTATCCTGCTGTGTGAAATAAACGAGACTGGAATATAATAATATTTCTCATACAGAGAACATATTATAATTACAAGTTAATTATTGATATGTTTATAATCATTTTATTTTCCATTTTGATATTTTGCAATAATCATCTATCTCTAGAAATTCAAATAACCTTTGGTGAAAGTATTACTGCAATTGTTCATTTATTATTCGCCTACGTACAATGATGTAATTTACCTTCAATAGTAATGCACTTTATGTGTGATATCAAAACACCGAGGTACATTGTTTGTAAACTTAAGGTACATTAGAAATATGTCTCACACAAAAAGTATGCATCTCACAAATGGTTATAATTCAGGTAAAAATATCAAAACAAAAATCATTAACAATATGCACACATAGGTCTAGTATATCTCTAACGCGGTATTGGGACCTGTGTCACCTATAGTAAACAGGTAAATCAGGTAAAACAACATAAGGATATTGGAAAAGGGATTATCGTTTCAATGTTTGCCGTTATTTTAATTTACTAAGTGAATAAAAGTAAGCAGGTAAAATAAACTTCTGCTCTCCCTAAATCGATGTAATGGTCATTGATTTCTGTTTATATTGACATTGCAGAATATCTCGTTAGAATTATACTAAATCATCGTGTTTGGTTAAAATTGAAATCTGACGACTGGTTATGGAGCACGAACGCGGGACAATTTTTTCCACATCCATCAATACAGGCGTTTAGCACACATCCAAAATGTCTCTTTCACATTATATGGGAGATTATATTAAACATTTAAGACTTGGCACGGAGTAAACATGACGCTTGTAATAGACTGAAGTAGCGAATTGAAGATAGTAATTGCGCACATAAAGTTGAGTACAATAATTCTCACGATAGAAAATATAGCACACTTGGCCGAGCATAACGCATGGTTTTAAAAGCTTCTATAAATTGCGCATTCTGTATGGTATTCACTTCTGAGTACGTATTATCAATGATTAAATATTGAGTTAATATTTCAAACAAAACGTTCCTTTATGATGTCTGATTGGGCTTCCACGTCGGAAAGAATTGCTGTTAATAGTGCTTGGAAACGAATTCGTGACAAACATTTCAACAAGACTCAATTACATATCCCATGAAGACAATACTGTCTCGTGTATTCAGCAACTAATTGATCTTAGTATGTTAAACGTGATTATAGAAACCCTTTTAGGTTAAAGGTGGTGTTGCTTCAAATATAATTTAATGACAATACGAGGGGTGATCAAAATATTCGAGGACTTTCTTTCTCAATTTTGAAATGTTGGAACTAGAGTTATGAAATTACAAGTTGATGTAGATCAATCAAATATCTCGCGATTTGTTTAACTTACTTTATGAGAACGTCATTTTTTACATGATGACGTCACTTTTTGTAACCATGGTGAAGCATGCACCGTCGAGCATCTCAGGTGTAACGTTGCTTCTGAGTAAAGACATGCTATGAAAATTAATGCGAAACTTGTAAAATCCTCGCGATATCTCCAAAATGACTTGACTAAATTGTGCATGGATTCTGGGCGCTCCGAATTGGCAATTTTCATATGATTCCGTTGTTTATGTTCTTTTTGTCTCTGTCAAACGATTGTCGATAAAATAAGGATAAACAGCAAAAATAACACCGCATTAGGGACACTTTCTGTTAAATTCAGCGAAATAGGACTCACAGATCTCAACCAAATGTAACTGGCGAAAACGAAGACTAGTATAGGCTACACAATATTAAATCGTTCACTCCAAATCAAAAGGGAAATTTCGATATTGTATCCTAAACCTGATACATTTGTAGGTCGTGCTTCATTCTTAATATTGTTATTATCTAATTTTGTACAGCCAATCGCCGTTTTCCGAGTTTTGTTTCCAATATGGCATCGATACTCTTTTTATTCCAACTCACATTCCAGAATTGACTATTAACTGCTTATCTCAGTAGTAAAAGAAATCCAGTCTCATACATGGGACCGTGTATCAGTCCAGAAAGAAGCTATGTGCTGCTCCGACGGTGACGCTTGGAATAACGTCGCGTGACGTCCAACGTGACGCGCCCAATGTATGAATCAAATCATTTTATTAGCCCATTCTGTCGGAGACGTCTTACTCCGAACGATGTTAAATGGCTTTGAGCCTTGCTGCCAATATGAAGTTGCTAGATGAAAAGTCCTCGAATATATTGATCACCCCTCGTACCTTGAGAATTCTAAATATGACACAGAGCAAAGTTTCGTGATTACAACATAGAGAAAACGAATATTGTATATCGTAATACGAAATAAATAATAAAAATGTATAAATGCAATCAATGGTAGTCAATTATTATCCATTTTATTATGGTGCGAATGAACTAAACCCCATTTCGTTTCTATACAACAACAATTCATTTACGCAAATTTGATGCGTGTAATCAAAGTATAAATTTACATGCATTAATCCCAACTACATGTATAATATTCTGATATTCTTTGCATGGTTGTTACAAATGTGATGATGTCAAAGTCAAGTAAGTGACATGTAAAAAGTAATAGTTTCAATGCATAAAAAGCATCTACAGTACAATACGTAACAAACTATTACGATACGACATTTTTCGAACTACCGTGCCAAGATCCTCACATAAAGGAGGCCATTCAAATATAATACGACTTCTTCGAATTCATGTTGTCATTACTATGTTGGCAGCCGTCTCGATATACATGTTTAATGTTCTTTTAAGATATTGTAAGTAATCATTTGTGACAATTTGTTTCGAAATATTTTTGACAAAAAATATATTTTCCTTATATATTTTACCTTTCCCTATTGTCAATATCGTATGGATGTGTCACAGTACCCGACCGATTAAATACTATTATCACTCATCAAAAACTTATTTCTGATGACAATTTTTATCGATAATAAGTCAAACTTACTGATAATAGCATTGTATTACCGTATAAGCAAATACAAATAAACGGTAATAATATAATTGTATCTAGGCCATTTCGCTCCATAAAACGTTTTTCAATTACCGGATACGTGTTATATGGATAAGCTGTATACAGCGGACCTGCAATCAGAGGTATGTCAACATGCGATAGTGCGTTATTTCAACAGTGAGACACTTCCATAAGAGACGCACCTGTCAGATAATGTACTTTTAAATTATATGTTACATATAAATACATTTTGTACACAAGTCTGTTCAATGGGGTCAAGTTGAAAAAAGGTAAATACCAAGGAATTTTTCGGAAAGAACTCGGATTGCTTTCACAGGTAACAGTATCGTTGAAAACGAAACAAAAACGAAAAAAAACAAGCTCTTTTGAATTTTTTTTTCTATAAAGGTTTATTTGTCCTAAATAAACTAGAATTTCAATCAATCAAAAGCAAACTTTGACTGTCAATATCTCTATAAACTCATTATATTCATATACAGCAATTTTTAAAGTACTCAAATGCCAGATCTTATCAAAATTGATCAAATGGTTAAAAAGTTATATTATAAAATGTAGATACTGTTTCACAGCCTATTCATATAGTGCAATCAACACAAATCTATATGACCGTCCCCCACAATGTGTAACACCAGCGAAGTATTCCTTTAAGCAATGGATTTTATGATATGAAGTTAATGTTTGGCTTACATTCATCCCATAACATTTTATAGATAATTGGTATGCATAAAGCAGTGTTTTGTTAAAAAACAAACTGCACCTTCTTGAACCGGCTTGTGGATTTCTGTACAAATAGACCTGATAGAAAAATATAATTTTTTTTTCTTTTTCAACGAAACAGTTACCTATGATTGCTTCATCAAACAAATCTACATCTTCAAGTACATTTTGATGTTTCAACAATAACGCAGCATGTCTCAATCCTGATCGTACGGCATTGAATGCTAAATCGCAACCTTGATAAGTTGATATTCATCTTGGTTAAGGAGAATGCACTGTACATGCGGGCATTGTCTAGCACATTACAGTAATGTATGTCCATATGTGTAGCTATAACCAGTACACGACATTTGTCATGCAGTAAGGGCAACAAAAACTGATCGTGAATTATAGACTCCGATTGAGGACATTTGTTGTTGCCTGATTTATACTAGAGGGAAGAACTGGGCAATAATACGACAAACTAACACAAACAGATCAACGATAACGAATACAACGCGCTAATTGTAACTCACCAAATTGTTCCTATGTTAAGTAAATGTAATATGAATATAATATTAATTTTAGGTTTAATCGCTAAGGATCTGATAACGAAACACGAATGACTATTTCATACATCTATAACTACAAACTGTATGCAGTAGTAGAATAGAACTCTGTGAATGTTATCATGATTTGAATGTGACGAAAATCACTTTAGGCGTGCCATTGGTGCATGGAATTATGCGAGTGAGTCTTGGCATATAACACATGGGTGCTGCAATGTTTTTGCTAAAAATATCTTTCATAGGACATTCTAACACGATTCGCGGATTAATCCAATACACAAAGAACGAACCGAACCATGTTTTATTGCCCCCATAAAACATACCTATCAAATTGGCTGTTTCTATTTACGCCCAGTATCACTTAACATATTCATAAATGAATGAACGTAAACTTTATATTAAAATTTACTACGAGTCACGAAGATAATGCGAGTTGCACGAGAATCCAGTGTTAGATCTATGACGCATCTATTTTTAGAAACTCCAATACACTCTAGAAACCAAGTTTTATTAAAGCTTCTGATAATCAATCCATTGATATTTTTCATTTTATGAAATAAATACCATATACTCGTGTTATTAAAATTGTTTCAATGTTTAAATTGTGGTATTTCCTTCAGAAAATTACGAAGGTCGTTTTCATTAACGAGGGGGGTAATTGTACCAGCTAATAAGTCACTCAATTTCTGCGTGGAATTATGTTCAATGTCAAATGGGTGAAAATGGAATGCGCGCAGTTAAATAGTGCGGGATATTATCGTATTTAGAATCGCTGTATATTGTCGGTGAATAAAACACGGACAGGAGTTCGGATGCGGAAAAATTAAATCACGAGTGCGAAACGCGAACAGAATTTTATTTCTTAAATAAGACAAATCATATATGAAGAATACGTAAATGGGTGGGTTGTACTGAATATACTTTTATTACTGTATGTCTGGGAAACGAGTATAAGCAACAGCTCACACATGTTGATATTAATGTAACAAGCTTAGGGACCTGGGCACAGTTTTATCAAAGCATTTACGGTAAACGTAAACTTACGGTCAAATTTGAGTACTTTATAACTCTTTGATTGCTCAGATTTCTGGTAAAGTGATGTTTTATAACAATAATTAATTAATTTAGTTAATGGTTTCAAACAAAATCTTTCTTCAATTTGTCGATGCAAAAGTAATATAAGGAATTTAAATTTGGGCGTAAGTTTAAGAGTGTCGTAAGTACTTTGATAAAACAGTGCCCTGTAGTTTATATTTAAACACAACCATCTATGATACAAATATTGCGAAAGTCGGTGAAGTTATGTCATATCGATCGCTCATAGTCACCTCAAAGGAACTAATATGGTCGAATGGAAAAATAAATGCATACATGTAAACTAGGTTAATTATGTTTAGACAAACATAACGATGAACATAAATTACCACCTTTCCGACCATTACAATATCCCCTTTCAAAAAGGTTGTCTGTCATCTCAATTTATAGTTGGATCACACGTAACATTAGGCACCGTCCTAACCAATACACGATTTAGTTTTTTATATATTGATCTCACAATTATAATTGTTGACAGCTTTGCTTATTTTGCTTTGTCTATTGTTCTTTTAAATTGTTCTTGTATGCTGTTATATTTTTTACCTACTGATTCAACGTTATATATTTAAATATTAAAACGCATTGGCACGTAGCCGCACCAGAGACCACTTACACTCGAAGTGGACACGCTACTACCACACATGCAACACCACAACATCACAACTACATATATAAATGGACTAATTAACAACAAATGTCACAATGCACTTAGTCTTATATCAGACGAAATTAAATAGTATACGATAAACTTGTGTTTATTATTATTGCGTAGACAAAGATGGATTGTCAACCATCGATAAAATGTAAGCTACACAAATACAAAAATAACCGAAACGTTATATTTCTAAATTATCAAAGTTTATATAAATATTTTAGCAAGTTACCATTAACCCTTATCGTGCCGATCGCGACTATAGTCGCGCTACACGATACCTTCCACCAGTGCCGATCGCGACTGTGAGTCGCGCCAGTGGGTATTCCTGATCAAAGCGATGTTTTGATGAACGCGAAATTATTTATGAATTGCAATTCACTATAATTTATTCAATAGTAAGTTACTTAACTACTTGTACAAAAATACCAACCAATTAACGACCGAATACGTTTAAATATCGAGTAAAAGTAATGACTAATATAGTTTTGGAAATTCCGGAACAAAAATGGCAAACGATCGCCGTAGAATGAACGCCTTCTAAATGGCCTTCTAAATACATGTAGCATGATAAAGTTCGGTATAATGAATATCAAATAAATGACCATCAATAATGGTAAGTTAGTGACATTTATAGACCTCCACTTTGTTAGTTGGTAAATTATCACGAACCAAGTAACTAGGCAATGACCCCCAAAGATCGTCGGGAAAACATTATTCTAAACATTTTACAAACTATAACATGTGTACAAAATGGTAGGTACAAGGCAAGTCTTCAATCATATGTAAAAAATGCCTTTATACTGTTACCGGTAACAGTTAATGTAAGGGATACATTTCTATAAATACAGTTGCGCTCAGACAAATCCAAAGCCTAACTACCCATGCAAAAGTCGGACATAGAACTAACATAGTGATTTCTTGGCTAAATGTGTACGGTATAAGTCGCCATTATCAATTAAACCACATGCCAATTATAAGTGAGATCACAACAATATTACATTTCTGTTGAAACGTGATGCACACAAAATTCAGCTACAGACCAAGCAATTTGGCGCTAAAATATTGTAACCCAATCTACCACCATGATACAAGGTTACAAAGTCTTATGTACCATCCACTTCCTTTCAATGATATAAAAGTTATATTAATGATAGCCAAAACTACGAAGTCGTTGTAATATTGTCAATTTTCTCAGGAAGATCATTTGCATAATCATTATTTAGCGGTCGCATGGTATGGCCGGATCCGGTTGTTTTGAAAGCAATTTAAGGTTATTTAGACCCTTTTCGCTAAATATCGCCAGTAACTCGGATTTTAATGATATTTTGCATAAATATAGTATCAAGCATTGGCTTTCTGATTTTGATGGTTTTATGGAGAAATATCACGTGACGTACGATGAAAAGCGCCACCTAGCGGGGGTGTAATTTTTGCGTGCTTTTCGACGTTTTTCACCATTTTTTCGAGTTAATACTTATGTCATTGAAAATCGAAAAATAAAGTTTTGTAGGGAAATAAATACTGCGTCATATGGTGCAAAATATAGAAAGAAATTTTAATTATTTTCAACGTAACGCTGAAATAACCGCGACATGGCGTCGATAAAAACGGCGTTTTAATTGCGGCATTTCTTTTATTCACACGCATATAGCAAGAGCACAGGGTGTTCAAATTTTATTTTATTTATTGCATTAGTTTATTTGAAGTGTCTTTTTTATTTTAGTGAAATAAAAAATGGGGTGTTTTCGGGGCCTTTTCCGCGCTATTTACAATCAAAAGTTTTTAGTCAGGGTAAAATTACGCGACGTAAATGTTACTAGCGACGTTACTAGTGCGGACGTCGTTCAAATCATCCATGTTCTTTCTTTTCGACGCCATTAGCGAAAGAAAATTTGTTTTAAGTTTTTTTTTGATTTCCGGTGAAATATATTGCTTTATGTTAGTGAAACAATGCGATGTTCTTTAGTGATGCTGTTAGCGTTCAAAAACAATGAATGTCGTTATTTTGAACGTATTTTTATATCTGCCGCGACATAATTATTAACAAAATGAATAGCCCCAAAAACTAATATATGCTTGATATACATGCTTAAAACATGACAATAAAATGCTCTGTATTAATTTTGTGAAAAGTTCGACAAAATGATTTGCATCAAAGGTATCAGACTTTCAAATACTGACATGAGTGTCACTTTTCAAGTTTTCATCATTATAACGCTGACGATGCGAACGGGTCGGCATTCTGATTAAGAAGTTGGTGGAATGAACGATGTGTTAGCCAGAACGAAACATAGTGTGCCGACATATTACTATTGCATGTAGGTCTAGGAATCTAGGTGGCTGGATTTATCCTTGAAGTGATGGGACAAGTCTTTTCACCCAAAATGGCATGTTCGGCATTCAGAAACTTTATGAGTCATTGTTTGTATGGTTGTTTATTAAAAATAATCAGGTAAGGGTAGATGCCTACAGGCGAGACAGGGCTTGTCCATCCGGGTCGCCTCTTAAAATAAAGTTATTACTGTTATATCGTAATAATGGCGCTACTTGCTTTTGAAAGAAGTATTGGAATGAGTTTAAGAAGACCCAATATACGTGTATAAGTATGTCAACATGCTTTTAACATGTTGTATAATCAACCATTCGGTTGACAATCAGACTGTGGTCGAGTGGGTAATGCTCTAGACTACGTATCGACAGGTCCATCCAAGGTGTTAATATCGACCGGGACACATGGTCATTCCAAAATATTTTTCACCGTTTTCACCTAATTATAAATGGAGTAGCTGGAAAACCAAGAGGTGGTATACACATAAAACGTTAAAGAACCAAGTTGTATACAGTGTATTCGGAAATGCTAGGGTTCCCGGATTCCGTTTAACATTCGGTCACTTCCACCCGCCCTTGTATCCGATATGTACCCGCTGTTAATTGATGATTGCACGGACACCGGCCGATGAGTAGCAATGTGTATTTTTAAAGATACTTTAGATTATCCTGGCCGCCGTCACTCGATTCTACACAATAACCCCGAACTGCAGCCTGATAACATTCGGCTTTATTCAAATAAGCTAAAATGTATGTCAACCGATCCTTGTACAGTCCCGTGCCAAATTAAAGTTCAAAAAGTGCAAAAATCACAAAATAATTTCATTAATTTCTTCAGTTAGAAGAACAAAACAATTGTAAAATAAGAATAATTAGACTATGTTTACTATCATTTAGTAGGATAATCAATTTCTGATAAAACCGCCATGCACTTTACGCATTTACACAGTCCATTCTCGGTTACTAAGCAATTCTAGAACACCACTATTATGAAGGTGTCCAGTCGGTTATTATGCTCGGTCCGACCAGCTAATGTTGGTACCTACAAGAGCATTACCCAAAGGCGAACTCATCTCATAATATAACCTAAAGTCTATACTGACTGAGCTTCGCGGGCTTGTTAGGGAAAATTGAAAAGTGCCGAAGAATTTTATTCTTGTCGCACGGACCTTGTGCGGTCACCGTGCGAGTACCTTACGGACATCGAGTTACTTGTGAGCCACATACGATCTCCGTGCGAAGATTATGATGTCCGTACGGACCTCGTAGGAGACATTCTCTTTTATTCGTACGAGGTCCGTACGAGCTCTGACCAGAAGCTAAGAATCTACACATACCGTTGAAATATTTTGGACTCGTACGAGTTGGAAAATCCGAATGGACATCGTGCGAGTATTGTGACCGTAGCATTTATCCCGAATGTAAATATCGACTCGAGAGAGTGTGATAGAACGAGTTTTTAAGCTCAGCGAGGGCATCACTAATACAAAGTTTTTGTCTCGGAAATGATGCAGCTTGATTTGAATCTACGACCTCCATCACTCGAAGTGGACGTTCTACCACAAAGCCATTGAGGCCGTTGGAACATCATGGTGCATATTTCACATGTTGCGTTATTAATTATCTGTGAAAAAATGGAGTGAGAATTAAAGTACTTTTAATATTGATTTTATCATTCATTTCACATTTCATGTACATGTATGTTTTCTAATTATGCATCTCAATCAGTCATAATATTTCAAACTTCGCAGTTAAGTTGAGAGCGGCGACCGAGAGGTAGTTCGTCGATGGTGACTGTCACACCCACATGAGAAATCACATTTTTTATAGGATATACATGTAGTTGTTTGTATAAGAATTATTCTATATAGTTTTTTTTAAATTATGTACATGTATTAATATGGAAAACAAGTAATTAAATTTCATTCAAATGACCACTGCATTGGTGAATATCTGCATAAACTAGACAACAGAATATTTTAAAACAGAAAACAACTTAAAGTAAGAATATTGCCCGAAAGTTTAATCGGAACATATGATTTACTTACACATTCTTCTCTACTCCTAAACATCAATAATGAAATTGCATTCTTGTAAACTGGGTTGAACTTACTATCGTACGATGGGCGTACCTAGATGAAGGACATGTATACTCATACTTATTGAGAAGTACGAGGTCGGTCTCCGTACGTACCAGTGCTTATTTCCTAAAAGCAAGAATAATCAAGATTGCTTCACTTTAATATACAGATGTATGATTAGGTACATGGGAGGGTCAAAGACCAATACGATATAACAGACGTGTAAAACCGTCCACATGTTGCTTTATAACCGGTTCGCAGGAAATGTGCAGTTTGCTGAACGGACGCATTTCATAAAATATACTTTTACTAAGTGTATTTTACGTTCAGCGACAAACATCACAATAACATCACACGTCACTCCAGAATAAACATATCAACCCAAAATAAATTTATAGCTGCGCAGCTCCATATGTTTCCACAGAAACGAAATATTTTTCATATTTGATATGGTATGTTTCGCCAAAACTCACCAGTTAACATTTAACGGCAAAATTTAAAAGAACTTGTATTCCAACCTTAGATTAATAAACGCGCGAAAACGGACCAAACGAATTATATTTGATATAAATAAAAACTATTCTTTCAAGCAAATCATAGAATTATCAAAAATACTTTTATCGTCTTTTCGGTCGCTAATTGCGTTATTAAAAGAAACGAAAGAGCCGATGTTCCTGTCGTGAGCACACGTCTCGCTAACGTTTACGTCGCGTAATTTTACCCTGACTAAAAATTTTTGATTGTAAATAGTGCGAAAACGGCTCCGAGAACACCCCATTTTTTATTTCACTAAAATTAAAAAGACACTTCAAATAAACTAATGCAATAAATAAAATAAAATTTGAACACCCTGTGTTCTTGCTATATGCGTGTGAATAAAAGAAATGCCGCAATTAAAACGCCGTTTTTATCGACGCCATGTCGCGGTTATTTCAGCGTTACGTTAAAAATAATTAAAATTTCTTTCTATATTTTGCACCATATGACGCAGCATATATTTTCCTACAAAACTATATTTTTCGATTTTCAATGACGTAAGTATTAACTCGAAAAAATGGTGAAAAACGTCGAAAAGCACGCAAAAATTACGCCCTTGCTAGGTGGCGCTATTCATCGTACGTCACGTGATATTTCCCCATAAAACCATCAAAATCAGAAAGCCAATACTTGATGCTATATGTATGCAAAATATCATTAAAATCCGAGTTACAGGCGATATTTAGCAAAAAGGGTCTAAATTACCTTAAGACTATATATAAATGGAAATGAAAAGCCGATTGTTCCGTAATGTATTCCAAGCAAATTGAAGAGGGTCGTTGTCGTCATACATAATTAATTACTTTTACCGTTTGCTGCAGGAAAGCAAGAATACGTTTTATTCTTGAGAGGCTCGTTTAAGTTCAGCTTAATACAAAAATTGTGGTATGACAACCGATTTAGTTATACCATGGTTAGAGCTATCATACCATTATCCATGTTGTATGTATAAATGTCCATTATGAACAAACAATGCTTTTACGATGATTATCCAACTGTGTACAGATAAATAAGTCTACTTGGAATCTTTTTCACGTGGTAAAATAGTTGAAAGTTGGTCAGGTAATAGTTTGGTGTATACTAAATTACAAACTAGGAAATATATGAACTGCATCATGTTGTCGTTAAGGATACACGATATTTCCATCGATTGTCCGTCTTTCGATGTTTAGAAATCTAATGAATTAATGTCATCTTGACATAAAGGTACAGAGTACTACAAATAATTTGAAGTACAGAAAAATACGATGTTGTCTTCCTAATGGAGCGAAGGGATGCAGACAAGACGGTGATCGCTCCATTTCCAGACAGGTTATGATATCTTTGTGACTGAACAGCAATAATGTACTAGATTTGTTAAATCAAATGTTTCGTAAAGGACACACAATGGAGACAGTATATCATGTATAGGAATATTGCACTCAAAATGAGAATTAGAAGTGGGTTGACAGAAATGAGATATATTAATGGCGTCTGACCTTAATATACCAAATTAAAACTATTTTGTTAACACTTGAAAATACGATATTTCATGGTTTTGTCTGCCTAATACGACCGGTCCTCCTCTATGATGCACACAAAAGTAGTCACAGGCGATACGCACAAAACTGTCATCATAGACCATGCGATTGATAAATTAGTTCTGAAAATCTCTGCCAATCACATTATGGCTTTTATGACAGGGAGTGAATGCATTTGCTATAAAAAAATTACGACTGTAACGTTGATTAAACGCCTGTCACAAATATGTCATTGCTTATATTACTGCAATACGATATTTTGACATGAACGTAGAGAGGTCTTGCCTTGTAAATGTAACTTGGTTTGTATCCGTTTACTTGATAATTTCGATTAGGTCTATAAATGTCACAAACTTATACATATCGATGATAATTTATTTGGTATCCCTATACAGATATTTCATTAAGGTTTCTAAATGGCGATTACATGTAAGGGTCTCGCATAATACATGTAGCAAAACAGCAGTCAAATGACTAGGCAAATGTGATCAGAGTTCATTTTAAGTTAGCCACTTTATATCGAATTATGTTTTCGATTTCTTCTTCAATAATTAGAATAATAATAATTATTATTATGTTGTACACACTCGCGAACTCAATTAAAATATTTAAACCATAATCTTCATATCTTGTTATGTTATTCTTACCCTCCACAATCTAGTTTAAAATTACCATAACTATTGCAGTTGTTCGTATCGTTCTACAAGCCACGGTGAAATGTACCGAACTGCTTTTCTAGCATTGCTCTAAAACACCAACTTGAAAAAGGGTACTATTTTGAGGAAATGTGTCCAATACCAGAGTGCACCCCATGACATAAGTTGAGTCCGAGTTGCGGTACAAAACACCATGAGTTTAAAATGTGTATTGAAAGTGTAATCCTATCAATTAAAAGAAGTTACATCGTTTGATGTGTGTTAAATCTAAACAATATACTTACTGTGTGGTCTTAATTACAAATATAACACTACAATTGTTGAATTCAAGGAGGTAAGTTAAGATATTCCTTCCACATTTACCAGCAATGTTTATCACTTCTTATCCAAACGTAATACATATGTTTGATGCTTGAGCATGATGTGTAATCTATCAGGCACTTCAAGAGTTTCCGCATTACGTGATGAAATCATTTAAACCGCCAGAATTAAGTGAACAATTGCTTTAAAGAGATACGGCGAGACACAATGCAAGGTATAAGTGGTGTTCGTAAATCAAGAGGCTATAATTTTCGATACTCAAATCTACTTTTAAATTTTATAGTTCTTGATAAATGTTGCATCTAAATTTTGAAATTCATCATTTATAAATGGAACACACATGCGTAATGCAAATGTTATTTCAATATTAGCGTAGTACGTTTTTTGGCGTTTCAAATACATCATCTTCTACGCAATGATATTAAATATACGTTAATCTTATAAATTAAATATTAAATTTCTGCCGATAGAAGGTTGAGTGCATTACGACCTATTGCTATGAGGTATGCCGTGTATATTCGTAGTTAAGCTGTTTCAAGAAGTACATGTCATAGAGCATGAAAGTAAATGATTTTAAACTTGGTCCCTGCCGCTATATATCAAAGCCGTTACAAAATATATTATTTTATTATGTTCCTTGATTGACGATCATCAGTATTGACTGATGCATTTTAGTGTTAGGAATTTGTGCCATGCTTGATGGCTATACTAGTTGTTATGATCAGAAGGACATGAACAGTAATTACATACATGTGTATCAATTTGCTTCGTACATGTGAACATGTAAACTGTACCTGTGATTTGATTCGAAAAAACCTACTAATTTTGACAGAAATACAATATACGTATTAATGTAGTTATAAGAGTGATATAGAGTGGGCATGCTTATTATGCTGCATAATATTCATTAAAAGGTGATGCAATAAAGTTGTTGAAACAGGTTCTGGAAGTATATAACTTATTGCATTAGCAATAATATCAGATTTTGTAGAATATATAATATGTTAGCAAGAAGAGTCCTTAAGATATAATGATTTATTTAATTTTATCTTTTTCACTTCAATTTTGATTATGTATTTTCTATCTATTTTATATCGGGGCAGTAAGTACTTTACGATTGATTGTAGGAAGGAAAAGCTAGTGCACGTTTTATTTCGCAGTTCTTTAAGTTATATTAGGTGTAGCTGAACTATTCTACCAACTTTAAACGTAAATATATTATTTTAATGAAAATTTGATGTTAAAGTTATTTCAAAATTTAACATGTCTTATCAGAACGAACTTATCTCCACAGCAAAGTGATAGTCTCTGTAAAATTCAAGACTAACATATAAATTCAATGTGCATCAAATAACTGTTAGAAAAAACCGTTTCATACGTAATATTCGGTAACATAATACGCCACGCCTATTATTTAATTCGGAACATCCCTATTATGAGCCTGCGCTAAGTGAATACAAACATAAACATTTGCACAATAAATATACTATTCAGTCTTGATTTTAAGAAAAATAAGCAAGTTAGTAAAACAATATTGTATTTACTTACTGCAAATGTATAAAGATAGAGCAGGTAAACTTCCTCCCAACCACCCACACAAGAGACGGTGATAGAGTGTTCCAATTATTCATTACAACTTACAGTTAGTCAAATTTGTTGTTCCTTTATGACATTCGCAGTTGCAAGGGCAGTCATAATGTTGTTACTTTTATCGTCGCTAGGCTAATAATTACGGTGTCATAGTTTTGTCTATTCTGCCAGGTTACATAATTACATACACGGCTACGTGTTCATTTTTGTACCTGTCTCTATTGACACTACGAGACATCGTGACTACAAATATCATTATTCAGGACAGGAGAATACAGCGGAACGGTTTTGTATATAAAAACCTTCGTATTGACAAGTGTCATTGTATAATTTGAGAATGTCTTGCAAATTAACCACCGTATATTCTTCTAAAACTATACTTTACAAAAAAGCAAATGTATTGGTTAATTTTAATTATGCCTTACTCCAATACGAATATAGAGGCGATGGTTTAAGACAAGCATCATAGACTCATACAGCTTTAGCGGTAATGATTATTTAATCATTAAATTAAATTTTATGAGTTTGTACTGTTAGATGCAATTATGCTTTGATTGATGTTCATCGTATGCGGTAATATAATATAATTCGATGCATGAATGAATGAATTAGTAATAGTATGCGAGAAAAAATTTAATAAGATTTCTCTACTTTGATTAATGTACGAGAGGTGCCCCACTTATATTTGAACAGTGTTGAACATCCTATATTTTCAACATGACATTGTATAGTCGATAAGCTTTTATTCAATCGAAAACACCAATGTGCCAATTAACATATACACCAATTGTTTTCGTATTTGTAATTAAGTTAGAATAAAAAAATCACACTTTTGAACGGGCATCTTTTTGAGATTTTTATGACTGCAAAAAATCCAACCAATATTGTAAACATGTATCGAGTGAAATCAATGTTGCTTCATCCTTAAGATTCCAATTCTTTGGATGCAGCGTTGTTTGGCTTTAGTCTTTGTTATTTTCGTGCAATAAACGTCAATACGCGTTCTTGTGGTACCAAATTGTATGATTGTGTTGGTGTATGGTGCTGGGCCTCGACCAAAAAACCATGATTCGGAAATTGTGGTCTGGAAAGCCATTTGGGATTCATTTTGTCAAGTAACATTTTTGAACACAAATGGCATACTATCGTGAGCTGATTTTTGTCAGTTTGTAGAATTAATATGAGTTCTATTTTGGTTAGTTATAATAAAAAACAGCACATGTAATGAAACGGCTGCCAACCCATGCTGCTTAACAAATGTCAACTACTCGGTAGGGTCGTAGATATTTCCAAAAGAAAAGGATATTTGTCATATAGCATCACTGTTCAAATATAAGTGGGGCACCTCTCGTATGTGTTACAAAATCCGATTTATGTCTTCACAAAGTCTTTTCTTAGGACGTTGTTAATATAATTCGTTTAACATTTTCGGATTCTTTTTTCTATTCAAAATAAAATCGACTGTGGTATTGTATGTATAACCACGAATATGATATATACAGTTGTTCCTTTCCCCTGCGTCAGAGTTGTTCGTCTTTCCGAACAGCGTCATCCTGACATGCCAAGTTAGGTTGAGTCAATGGCTAGATTGTTCGTTGATAACACTATATGCTTAAATGTCAGCCTATACGATAACAAGTATGAAACTAAAATGTATTTATGCTTATAACCAAGCTGATATTCAATAAAAATGCGTCAAAGAGACAGACCCTTTAAATTCAACAGATGCTTAAGTGAACAATAAGATTACATTGGAACCACTATACTGTGCTTTAATCATTATAGATTGTTAAGTACATGTATCATATTCGACGTTCTTCTCTCCGAGCATATCTGAGTCTCAGACAGAAGATTAGAATTTATTTAAACGTAATGCGCAACATGACAGTGTACTTTTTGTGCATGCACATCTATCATCATAAGTTCTCTTGGAGACAAATCGTCGGAAACTGAAGTTATCCTGGCTATCACTAATACTGGAGATAATGCGGCTGTTCAGATAGGATCTAATACATGTAATAACCACCAAATACTTTGTCAGTGTTTGCGTTCATTATGCATAAATGTTGTAGTTTTTAAATAAACTATCGATGGTTATCATTTTCCGTGTAAATGTTTCAAATGAGGGTCCTGGACTCATGGTTGTGATTGCTAAAAAATACTATTTAACGCAACCTCAAACACGATTGTTGTTACTTGATGGCCCGTTTTTTAGTTTACCGAATTAACCATGTTAATCGTGTCTTTCTTTTTTATATTATGATACTGTGTTGATGGAAGAGACACCAGCTTCAGTCAAATAGTAATATGAGTATCATTGAAATATGCAACAATATTTCAACGATGTAACGGTAGCCAAAACGATATTGCAAATGGACTCATGTCTTATCAATACGCCTAGGCAAAATAGAATTGTTAACAAATTCAGGTTTAAATGTTATGTCTAATCCGTATAAGTTATTTAGAACTAATTCATTTTGTGTCTTTATGCAGAAAGTGGTTATGATAAGCGATTTTCTAATGTGCTATATAACACAATATTGATGTGATGTGTGCAACATTCACTATATTAGGTAATAACTAGTTCATGAACGCCTCAAAGAAGCTATTTTGGTGTTAAGTTTTGGCAAACGGTTCTTTCTACAGAAGACTTGTGAAGTTAAACGACATGTTACCACGAACGTATACTAATGTAACAAATAAAACACACAATCCATGTAATCAACTATGTCTGCATTTCCTCGTTATCTATATGCATAAGACTTGTTTAGAACTATAATATAGCCGAGGAGTTTAGCGGCTTAGATGCATAATTGCCGAATGTCGTGTTGTTTTATCATGAATATCTCAAATCATGAAATTGGGGTTTCTTCTGGTGAGAAAATGTGGAAAATAGGAAAATAATAAGTAATCATTTGTGACAATTTGTTTTGAAATAAATGTAAAACTATTTGACAAGAAAAATATTTTCATTATATATTTAACCTTTCCCTATTGTCAATATCGTATGGATGTGTCATAGTACCCGCACAGATTAAATACTATTATCGCTCATCAAAACCTCGTTTGTCAATACAATCTCCATCAAAAATATGTCAAATCTACTTATAATACCCTTACATTATCTTATAAGCAAATACAAATAAACGGTAATTAAATAATTGTATTTAGGCTAGCTCGCTCTATTAATCGCATTTCAATTACCAGATACGTCTTATATGGATAAGCTGTATGCAGCGGACTTCCAATCTGGGGTATCTCACCATGCGATAGTGTATCATCTTGACAGTAACACACTTTCATAAGAGACGCACCTTCATATAATGTACTTTTAAAGTGATATGGTACATATAATACATTTTGCACACAAGTGTTTTAGACGTGGTCAAGTATTCGGAGAGAACGGATTGCTTTTTGCCCTCTGGCTACAAACGTATACGCATGGATATTTCAATAATAACGCAGCATGTCATTATCAAATCAAATTAAACACGGATAACACTTCATTGGGCACTCAATCCTGACCGTACGGCCTGGCAAGCCGAATCACAACCTCGATATGCAGCTTAGTAAGGGAGAATACGTCGTACATTCGGGCATTGTCTGGTTATTCCAGTAATGTATTTCTATATTTGTGGTTCTAACCAGTACATGTAGTAATACGACATGTGTGATTCGCTGGGGGCAACAAACTGGTCGCGAATAAAAGACTCCGATTGAGGACATGTGTCGTTACTTGATATATACTAGAGGGAGAACTGGGCAATAATAAGACAAACTAATATCAAAGGATCAACGACAACGAACACAATGCACTAATTGTAACACACCAACTGATCACAGACATTTAACACGTTATAACTTAAAGATTGTTCCTGTGTTATGTAATATGAATATAATATTCATTATAGGTTTAATCGTTAATGATCTGATAACGAGACACGAATAGCCACTTCATACTTCTGTAACTTCAAACTGTACGCAGTAGTAAAATATAACTCTGTGAATGCTATCATGGTTGGAATGTGACAAAAATCACTTACGGAATTGTGCGAGTGAATCATGGCATATAACACATGGGTGCTGCAATGTCTTTGCTAAATAACCAAAATATCTTTCATAGAACAATAAGACGAAGCATATATGAAGAATACATACTGGGATGTGTTGTACTGAATATATTTTATTACTGTATGTCTGGGAAACGAGTATAAGCAACAGCTCACACATGTTGGTATAGATGTAACAAGCCAAGGGACATGTCGTTTATATTTAAACGCAACCATTTATGATACAAATATTGCGAAAGTCGGTGAAGTTATGTCATATTGATCGCTCACAACCACCTCAAATAAAATAAAATTGTCGTATGGAAACATAAATTCACACAACGCCTAGCCATGCATGTAGCGGCACCAAAGACCAGTCACACTCCAAGTGGACAGGTTACTACCATTTACTTACATCACATACGGATATACGAAATGGAACAATTAGCAGCAAAGGTCGCACTGCTCTTAGTCTTTTTCAGACGAAATTTAATATTATAAATTAAACTTGTGTTTAATATTATTGCGTAGACGAAGATGGATGTCAAACGTCAATACAATGTAAGTTACGCATATATTGTTATAACCTTTGCATTATATATGCGAGTCGTATTGCAACAGTATCTGTTTAAAAGTTATATAAATATTTTAGCATATTACCATTAAATCTAACTGTAAACTTTGAGTATTGACAATAGATAAATTTTGATTCACCAGAGCTACTTATACCTAACATTGTGTCTCGAAATATCTCTTTAATCACTCAATTAGCACCAGCACACTTAATTCCGTTGGCATCATATGATTCCATCAAGTAATGCAGAAACATTGGAAAATTCTGTTTAATCGCCCATCATACTCAAACATATGTTTTAAGTTTGGATAAGAAGTGATAAACATTATGAATGATAAGATTGTAAGAATTGTCTTAACTTACAGAAAAAGTAGCGCAATACAATTGCAATTATTACAAGAACAATCGACATACTTGGTCGATAAAGTAATAGAAACGACATATCGTCCATATAAGTAAATACTGATTTATTAGTTTACCCAGGAATGACATGTTTTTGGAGACAATACATGTACGCTAACACAAATCAATTATCTATGGGTGGTCATTATCCTTCGGTCCCTATCAATAAAGTAAGACCTTGCATTCTTATTGTACCTTTCCATGGGTTCTGATTTATGTTTCTACGTTTATTATGAGTTGTTATCCTAAATGGTCTTCTAAATAGCATGATAAAGGTCCGTTATAATGGCTATCAAATGAATGGCCATCAATATTATAAGTTATTGACATTTATAGACCACCGACTTGTTAGTTGTTGAATGATTACGAACCAAATAAGAAGACAATGTCCACACAGATCGTCAGGAAAGCATTATTCTAAACATTTTACAAAATGTAATAAGTGTACAAACGTAGGCACAAGGCAAATCTTCATTCATATTTTAAAAGAAAATGAGGTTATGCTATTTCCGGTCACAGTTAATATAAGGGATACATTACTGTTAATAACCAGTTGCACTCAGACAAATCCAAAGACTAACTACCCAAAGTAGGACATAGAACTAATCATCCACATTAGAAAAGTGACTATTTAAAGTCGTCATACTTACTCAACCCACAATGAATGAATGAGTAACACACTGTGAACATTGAATTTCGTGCAACATTGACCTTAAAGGGAGGTTTTTATGAATAATAACTATACTGAAGAAATGTGTAAGGCGAGGTTTTTTATAGCTGAATGTGTACGGTTTATGCCACCATTATTATTTAAACAATATGTCAATTATAAGTGAGCTCACAACAATATAACATTTCTATTGAAACGTGATGCACACAATATTCATCTACAGACCAAGCAATTTGGCGCTGAAATATTTTCTCCCAATTTACCACTATGGTGTAGGAGTACAACGTACCAATGTACCATCCGCTTCCGTTCAATGATATAAAAATTATATAAATGATAGCCATACTACGAAGTCGTTGTAATATTGTCAATTTTATCAGGAAGATCATTTGCATAATCATTATTTAGCGGTCGCATTGTATGACCGGATCCGGTTGCTTTGAAAGCAATTTAAGACTAGATATAAATGGCAATGAAAAGCCAATTGTTCCGTAATGTATTCCAAGCATATTGAAGAGGGTCGTTGTACTCATGCAGAATTGATTACTTTTACCGATTGCTGTAGGAAAGCAAAAATACGTTTTATTCTTGAGAGGCTCTTTTAATTTCTGCTTAATACAAAAAACTCTAAGATGAATGTGACATGACAACCGATGGATTCAGACCATGCTTACAGCTATCATAATACTATCCATGTTAAATACATGTCCACCATGAAATAAAATGTTTATACGATGGTAATCCAACTGTGTCCAGATAAGTAAGTCTACTTGGAATCTTTTTACACGTGGTAGAATAGTTGAAAGTTGGTCTGATAGTAGTTTGGTGTATAATAAATTACAAACAAGGAAATATATGAACTGCATGATGTGGTGGTAAAGGATACATGATATTTCCATCGATTGGTCCGTCTTTCGGTGTTTAGAAAACTAATGAATTAATGTCATCTTGACATAATGGTACAGAGTACTACAATTAATTTGAAGTACAGAAAAATACGACTTTGTCTTCCTAATGGAGCGAAGGGATGCAGACACGACGGTGATCAATCAATTCCCAGACATGTTATGATATCTTTGTGACGTAACAGCGATAATGTACTAGATCTGTTTAATCCAATGTTTCGTAAAGGACATACAATGGAGAAAATATATCATGTATAGGAAAATTGAACTCGAAATGAGAAATAGTATTTGGTTGACAGAAATAACATATATTAATGGCGTCTGACCTTAATATACCAAACTAAAACTATTTTGTTAACACTTGAAAAATGCGATATTTCATGGTTTTGTCTGCCTAATACGACCGGTCTTCCTTGATGCACACAGAAGTAGTCACAGACGATACGAACCAAACTGTCATCAAAAACAATATGGTTGATAAATCGGTTATGAAAATCTCTACCAATCATAGTTCGGCTTTTATGACAGGGAGTAAATGTATTTACTATAAAATGATAATGTTGTTAAAACGCCTGTCACAAGTATATCATTGCTTATATAACTGCACAACGATATGTTGTCCTGATGTATTTGGTTTTATATTTGCAATATGCCTCCCTATGTTCTTAACCACTTTTCGTTACAAAACAAATGCTACGAAATGATGAGTATTGGATGCATGACGTTTCAACTGGTAAAGTATCTAATTTTAAGTAAGTATTGGCATATGGTTCAAATAAGAATGATGCCATGAATGATATATAACAAGAAAATAAGGAAACGCCCAGTAGCAAACGGCATAGCCCAAATGTGTTTAAGTTCTCGATTCAAGTTTATAAGCATTTATACTAAGTTATTTAGTTATTACATACATTTGTATTTTCGGCCAGTGACCTCTAGCTTTTCGAGTAATGTAGCCGTTTGGCGTCTCCTTATAATATCTTTGACCGTGAACGGTGTACCCGACAAATCCCTTTTACGTCTACACAAAGGCTTGGCCTTTTCCATGCGCATTCGCAACATTTACAATTCGTAGGTAGGTCATTTTCTTGTAAATTTAACTTGGTTTGTATCCGTGTACTTGGTAATATCGATGAGGTCTATAAATGTCACATACTTATACTTATTGATGATAATTCATTTGGTATCCCTTTTTAGGTAATTAGTCATGGTTTCTAAACGGCGATTACATATAAGGGTATCGCATAATAAATGTAACAAAACATCAGTCCAATGACTAGGCAAATGTGATGTGGGTTCATTTTAAGTTAGCCACATTATATCGAATTATGTTTTCGATTTCTTTTTCAATAATTAGAATAATAATTATTATTAGTATGTTGTACACACTCGCGACCTCAATTAAAATATTTAAATCATTACCTTCACATCTTGTTATGAAATTCTTACCCTCAACAATCTAGTTTAAATTACCATAACTATTGCAGTTGTTCGTATCGTTCTACAAGCCACGGTGAAATGTACCGAACTGCTTCTTTTCTAGCCTTGCTCTAAATCACCAACTTGAAAAAGGGTATTATTTTGAGGAAATGTGTCCAATACCAGAGTGCATCCCATTACATAATTTGAGTCCGAGTTGTGGTACAAAACACCATGAGTTTAAAATGTATATTGATAGTGTAATCCTATCAAATAAAAGAAGTTACATCGTTTGATGTGTGCTAAATCTAAACAAAATGGCCACTGTGTGGTCTTAATTACAAATATAACGCTACAATTGTTGAATTCAAGGAGGTTAGTAAAGATATTCCTTCCACATTTATCAGCAATGTTTATCACTTCTTATCCAAACGTAATACATATGTTTGATGCTTAAGCATGATGTGTAATCTGTCAGGCACTTCAAGAGTTTCCGCATTACGTGATGAAATCATTAAAGCCGCCAGAATTAAGTGAACAGTTGCTTGAAGAGATACGGCGAGAAACATGCAAGGTATAAGTGGTGTTCGTGAATCAAGAGGCTATAATTTTCGATACTCAAAATCTACTTTTAAATTTTATAGTTTTTGATAAATTTTGCATGTAAATTTTGAAATTCACCATTTATCAAGGGAACACACATGCGTAATGCAAATGTTATTTCAATATTAGCGTAGTACGTTTTTTGGCGTTTCAAATACATCATCTTCTACGCAATGAGATTAAATATACGTTAATCTCATAAATTAAATATTGAATTTCTGCCGATAGAAGGTTGAGTGCATTACAACCTATTGATATGAGGTATGCCGTGTATATTCGTAGTTGAGCTGTTTCAAGAAGTACATGTAATAGAGCATGAAAGTAAATGATCTTGAACTTGGTCCCTGCCGCTATATATCAAAGCCGTTACAAACTATATTATTTTATTATGTTCCTTGATTGACGATCATCAGTGTTGGTGGATGCATTTTAGTGTTAGGAATATGTGCCATGCTTGATGGCTATACTAGTTGTTTTGATCAGAAGGACATGAACAGTAATTACATACAAGTGTATCAATTTGCTTCGTACAAGTGTACATGTAAACTGTACCTGTACATATACATGCTATCTTTTTCAATTGGGTGATTTGATTCGAAAACAAAACTACTAATTTTGACAGAAATACAGTATATGTAATATTCCAGTTACGAGGGTCATTCAATATATTCGTAGACAATTGTTCTCATTTTATTATATTCATATTTAGATAATAATTGCTCATATCATTATAAACATTTATCTATTACCTACCGTAGATACAAATTTATCTTTGATTATGCAACGTAGTAACATGTCATGAGCCGTTGTATTACCATAGTAACGCGCTACCACCCCCGACCGACGTAACGTACCCTTTTAACTAGTTCAACCAGTGATAAATTCCGAAATAGTAAATTTACATTCCCATATATTTGCCAGATTATTGCAATATATAAGCATTCTATTTTGTGAAATTATTAAATTGTTTGCACGTTTAGTTTGATTTGAGAAGTATTTGCTCCCTGCCTGTACGTTTTTATTTACGTCAAAATGCCGATGAATTTACGCAAGGAAATTCATGCAACTATTTAATCGTGCACTTGTCTTTAAAATACACAACTAACACATATAAGTTGCTAATGAGAACAAACGGAGCACATGCAGTATCCAGTGTCCCAGTGTTTTAAGGACACAATCAAATTCCTGAAGAGCAGCATGATATTAAAAATGATACAGCGATCGAATGAAATTCGCAAACGTAGGGACATATTAGGAAACGCCAGTTATAATGTGCGAGGCGTTTTAACTTAGCATTAAACCACTGTTTCTAGCTTAATTCTTATCTTTGAATACATCAAATGTTGTGGAAGATCTATTAAAAAATTTATAACTTAAATAGTTACGTTTAATTCCATATGAATGACATAATTCAGTTTCGGGTTTACCACTTGAGAAATAGCAAAACGTCAATAACGTCGCTGACGTCAGAATACATTTGCGTTGTGTGGTGGTTACGGTAAGGTGATAGTTTTGTTTTAGCCATATTTTCTTTAAAATATCGTTGTTTCGTTCACAATTTTCAGAACATGTGTCAGAATGGCTGTAGTTTAGTGTAATATAATTAGTTATTCTCTGTGTCAATGTGTATTAAAATGACCAGTCCAGTCCACGAATTTATTGAATGACCCTCGTACAAGAGTGATATAGAGTGGGCATGTTTATAATGCTGCATAATATTCATAAAAAAGGTAATGCAATAAACTTGCTGAAGCAGGTTCTCGAATTATATTACTTATTGCATTTGCAATACTATAGATTTTGTAGACTATATATTATGTTAGCAAGAAGAGTCCTTAAGATGTTATGATTTATTTAATTTTATATATCCACTTCAATTTTGATTATGCATTTCCTATCTATTTTATATCGGGACAGTAAGTACTTTACGAGTACCAAATATTCTTGATGGTAGAAAGGAAAAGCCAGTGCACGTTTTATTTCGCCGTTCTTAAAGTTGTATGAGGTGTTTTCCGAACTATTCTACGCACTTTAAACGTAAATATGTTATTTTAATAAAAAGTTGATGTTAAAGTTATTTCAAAAATTAATATGCCTTATCACAACTTATCTCCACTGCAAAGTGATATTCTATGTAAAATGCAAGGCTCACATATAAATTCAATGTGCATCAAACAGCTGTTAGAAAAAACCGTTTCATACGTAATATTCGGTAACATATTACGACATGCCTATTATTTAATTCGGAACACCCCTATTATGAGTCTGCGCTAAGTGAATACACACGTCAATACTTAATTACCTATACATGCATATGCACAATAAATATACAATTCAGTCTTGGTTTTAAGAAACATAAGCAAGTTAGTAAAACAATATTGTATTCACTTACTGCAAATGTATAAAGATAGAGCAGGTAAACTTTCTCCTAACCACCAACACAAGAGACGGTAATAGAGTGTTCTAACTATCCGTTACAACTTACAGTAGGTCAAATTTGTTGATCCTGTGTGCCATTCGCAGCTGCAAGGGCAGTCATTATGTTGTTACTTTTATCGTCGCGAGGCTAATAATTTCGGTGTTATAGTTTTGTCTATTCTGCTCCCAGAATAAATTATTGCATACATGGCTACGTGTTCATTTTTGTACCTGTCTCTATTGACACTACGAGACATCGTTACTCCAAAATATCATTATTCAGGACAGGAGAACACATCGGAACGGTTTTGCATATGAAAACATTCGTATTAACATGTGTCATTGCCTCATTTGAGAATGTCTTGCAAATTGACCATCGTAAATTCTTCTAAAACTATACTATACAAAAAATGAATTGTATAATGTATCCGTTGATATTAATTATGCTTAACTCCAATTGGAATAAAGAGGCGATGGTTTAAGACTAGCAGCATAGACTCATACAGCATTAGATGTAATGATTATATAATCATTAAATTTAAGTTTATTAGTTTGTACTGTTAGATGCAATTATGCTTGGATTGATGTTCGTCGTATGCGGTAATATTATATAATTGGAAGCATGAATGAATGAATTAGCAACAGTTAGCGAGAAAGAATTAGATAACATTTCTCTTCTTTGATTGGTGTACGTATTTGTTACAAAATCCGATTCGCGTCTTCACAAAGTCTTTGCTTAGGACGTTGATTTTTCAATTCAACAGATGCTTAAGTGAACAATAAGTTTATATTGGAACCACTATACTGTGCTTTCATCATTAAGGGTTAAGAATCATATTTGACGTTCTTTTTTCCGAGCATATTGTTTTGAGTCTCAGACAGAAGATTATATTCTTTGTAAACGTACTGTGCAACATGACAGTGGACTTTTTTGTGCATGCAAATCCTCGTGGATACATATTTTAGGAAACTGAAGTTATCCTGGTATTTCTTATGCTAGAGATAATGTGGTTGTTCAGATAGGATCTAATACATGTAATAACGTTCCAATACCTTGTCGTAGCTTGTGTTCATGATGCATACATGTAGTAGTTTGTAAATAAACTATCGATGGTTATTATTGTCCGTGTATATTTTTCAAATGAGGTTCCTGGACTCACGGTTGCCAAAAAATTGTTACTTGATGACCCGTTTGAGAGTTTGCTGAATTAACCACGTTAATCATGTCTTTTTTATATAATGCCATTGTGTTGATGGAAGAGAATGTAATCTGAGCATCATTGCAATATTTCAACGATGTAATGATACCCAAAAATATATTGCCAATGGACTCATTTCTTATCAATATGCGTTGGCAAGATGGAATTGTTAACAAATGAAGGTTTAAATGTTTTGTCTACACCGTATAAGTTATTTAGAACTTATTCACTGTGTCTCTTTATGCAGAATGGTGGTTATTATAAGCGATTTTATAATGTGTTATATAACAATATATTGATAGGTTCTGTGCAATATTCACTATATTAGGTAATAACTAGTTCATGAACGCATCAAAGAAGTAATTATGATGTTAAGGTTTGGCAAACGGTTGTTTCTGCGGAAGAATTGTGGAGTAAAACAACAAGTTACCACGAACGTATGCTAATGTAACAAATAAAACATACAATCCATGTAATCAGCTATGTCTGCATTTCCTCCTTATCTATATGCACGAGACTTGTTCAGAACTATAATATAGCCGAGGAGTTTAGCGTCGAAGATGTTTAATTCCCGAATGTCGTGAGCTTTTGTTATGAATATCTCAGATCATGGAATATGCGATACTTCTGGTGAGAAAATGAGGAAAATAACAAAACACAAAGTAATCATTTGTGAAAATTTGTTTCGAAATAAATGTAAAACTATTTTGACAAGAAAAATATTTTCATTATATATTTAAGCTTTCCCTATTGTCAATATCGTATGGATGTGTCACAGTACCCGAACGATTAAATACCAATATCGCTCATTAAAACCTCGTTTCTGAAGACAATTTCAATCGATAATATGTCAAACTTATTGATAATATCATTGTATTACCATATAAGCAAATACAAATAAACGGTAATAATATAATTGTATCTACATGTAGGCCAATTTGCTCCATTAATCGTTTTTCAATTACCGGATACGTGTTATATGGATAAGCTGTATGCAGCGGACCTGCAATCAGAGGTATGTCAACATGCGATAGTGCGTTATCTCAACAGTAAGATACTTCCATAAGAGACGCACCTGTCAGATAATGTACTTTTAAATTATATGTTACATATAAATACATTTTGTACACAAGTGTTTTCAATGGGGTCAAGTTGAAAAAGGTAAATACCAAGGAATTTTTCGGAAAGAACTCGGATTGCTTCCACAGGTAACTGTATCGTTGAAAACGAAACAAAAACGAAAAAACAAGTTCTTTTGAAAATTTAAATTTTTCTATAAAGGTTTATTTGTTCTAAATGAACCAGAATTTCAATCAATCAAAAGCAAACTTTGCCTATTAATATCTCTATAAACTAATTATATTCATATACAACAATGTTTAAATTACTTATGTGCCAGATCTTATCAAAATTGATCAAATGGTTAAAAAGGTATACTATAAAATGTAGATACTGTTTCACAGCCGATTCATACGGTGCAATCAACACAAATCTATATGACCGCCCCCAACAATTTGTTACACCAGCGAAGTATTCCTTCAGGCAATGGATTTTATGATATGAAGTTAATGTTTGGCTTACATTCATCCCATAACATTTTATAGATAATTGGTATGCATAAAGCAGTGTTTTGTTAAAAACAAACTGCACCTCTTGAACCGGCTCGTGGATTTCTGTACAAATTGACATTGATAGAAAAATATAAATTTTCAAAAAAAAATGTTTTTTGTTTTCTTTTTCAACGATACAGTTACCTGTGATTGCTTCATCAAGTTCATGTTGATGTTTCAACAATAACGCAGCATGTCTCAATCCTGACCGTACGGCATTGAATGCTAAATCGCAACCTTGATTTTCATCTTGGTTAAGGAGAATGCACCGTACATGCGGGCATTGTCTAGCACATTACAGTAATGTATTTTCATATGACTGTGTAGTTCTAACCAGTACACGTAGTAACACGACATTTGTGATGCGGTAGGGGCAACTGATCGCAAATGATCGACTCCGATTGAGGACATGTGCTGTTGCCCTATATATACTAGAGGGAAGAATAAGACAAACTAATAAAAAAGGATCAACGATAACGAGTAAAACGCGCTAACTGTAACGCACCATATGATCACAGACATTTAAATGAGCCCCATGTTTAGCCGTTATAACTTAACGACTGTTCTTATTTTTGGTAAATGTAATATGAATATTATATTCATTTTAGGATTAATCGCTAATGATCTGATAACGAAACACGAATAACTACTTCGTACATCAATACCTACAACCTTAATTATACATGCGAGTTATATTGCTATATTATCAGTTCTAAAGTTTATATGAATATTTTAGCAAGTTACCATTATATCTAACTGTAAACTTTGAATATCGACAATAAATAAATCTTGATTCACCAGAGCTACTTATACCTAACAGCGTGTCTCGAAATATATCTTTAATCACTCAATTGGAACCTGCACATCTAATTCTAGTGGCGTCAAATGATTTTACCAAGTAATGCAGAAACTTTTGAAAATTCTGTTTAATCGCCCATCATACTCAAGCATCAAACATATTTATCAAGTTTGGATAAGAACTGATCAAAATGAATAATAAGATTTGTAGAATTATCTTAACTTAAAGAAAGGGTTGCGCTATGCAATTGTGATTAAGCACATTCGACACACAATGATAGGTAGTGCATCTAGGAGGGACACCCATTAGAAGGAATAGCTTATTTGATATGATTACACTGCTAACATGTCTAGGTTACTAGATAGACCATTCATATTTGACTTAACGCACGAACAGTTTATCTAAACACATAAATGTAACAAAACACACGTGAACAAAATAAACATGAAGTAAAATGATCCTGATAAATTAGACAATTAACTTTCAAGACGGTATGTAGGGACACACTATGGTGTTGGACGCACTATAGTGTTGAACAAAATAGGCTGGACTCAAGTTGAGCAATGGACCACAAAATTGTATTGGTCGGTCTTCAGTTTTTAAGTTGGTGCTTTTTGGTGAAATGTTTAAAGCGTATTATAAAAGTAATTACATGACTTTTGTTTAGTTTGTTAGATCAAAATGGGTGACTGACTGTAATAGTTGTGGTACTTTTGAACAGATTTCTAAAGGATAATTAAAATGTTATGGCTAAATATATGTGAAGTCCGATAGATCTTAATAGAGGCCGTTATATGATACACCTAACATAGATATGGATATTCTAATACCTTTTTATCGATATGGATATCATTGTTTTAATTAATATATATAATACGTGTATTTTGATAATAATGCATAACTTGAAGTGAACACGCATTGTTTAAAGCGATGTCTCAGAAATGCCCATCCGTTTGTTAAAAATAGTTTCAACTCTATATGCTTTGGTCGATAAACCCATAGAAACGACATATCGTCCGTACATGTATAAGTAAATATTGATTTATAAGTTTACCAAGGAATGACGTGTTTTAGGAGATAGTACATGTATGTCAACACTAATTAATGATCTATGGTGGTCATCGTCCTTCGGTCCCTATCAATAAAATAAGACCATACATTTCTAATGTACCTTTCCACTGGCTCTGATTTAATTTTCTATGTTTCTTATGAGTTATCCTAAATGGCCTTCTAAATAGCATGATAAAGGTCAGGTATAATGGATATCAAATAAATGACCATCAATAATTCTAAATTAGTGACATTTATAGACATCCGCTTTGTTAGTAAGTATATGATTACGAACCAAGTCACAATAAAATGACCCCCACAGATAGTCATGAAAGCAATAATCTAAACATATACAAAATGTAATATGTGTACAAATGTTGGTACAGGGCAAATAATAACCAATATGTAAAGCGAATATGCCGTTATGCTATTACCAGTCTCAGTTAATGTTAGGGATACATTACTGTAAATACAGTTGCGCTCAGACAAATCAATAGCCTAACTACCCATGCTTAAGTCGGACATAGAACTAACCAACCACATTCCAAAGATGATTATTTAAAGTCAGCCTACTTACTCACCCACAATGAATAAAATGAGTGACACATTTTGACCGGATCCAGTTGCTTTGAAAGCAATTTAAGACTAGATATAAATGGCAATGAAAAGCTGATTGTTCCTGTATGTATTCCAAGCATATTGAAGAGGGTCGGTGTTCTCATACAGAATTGATTACTTTTACCGAATGCTGTAGGAAAGCAAGAATACGTTTTATTCTTGAGAGTCGTTTTTAATTTTAGCTTAATACAAAAAACTCTAAGATGAATATGGTATGACAACCGATGCATTTATACCATGATTACAGCTAGAATAATATTATCCATGTTAAATACATGTCCACCATGAAATAAAATGTTTATACGATGGTAATCCAACTGTTTCCAGATAAATAAGTCTACTTGGCAATATTTTTCACGTGACAAAGTAGTTGAAAGTTGGTCAGGTAGTAGTGTGGTGTATAAAAAGTACAAAGAAAGAAATAAATGTATATGTACTGTTTAATTTTGTCGTAAAAGATACACGATATTTCCATCGATTGATCCGTCTTTCGGTGATTAGAAATGACACACATTAATGTCGTCTTAATATAAAAGTACACAATGCTACAATGACTTGGAGGAATAGAAAAAAACGATTGTTCATGATTTTGTCTTCCTAATGAAGTGAAGGGATGCAAACACGACGGTGATCTATCACTTCCCAGACATGTTATGATATCTTTGTGACGTAACAGCGATATTGTAATATATTTGTTGAATCAAATATTTTGTAAAGAACACACAATGGAGACAATATATCATGTATAGGAATATTTCACTCCAAATGTGAGATAGTAATGAGTTGACAGAAATAAAATATATTAATGGCGTCTGACCTTAATATACCAAGGCTAAACTATTTTGTAAACACTGGACAAAACGATATTTCATGCTTTTGTCTGCATAATACGATCGGTCTTCCTTGACGCACACAAAAGTAGCCGCAGACGATACGCACCAAACTGTCGGTGGTTGATAAATCGGTTATGAAAATCTCTACCAGCCATAGTTTGCTTTTATGCCAGGGAGTGGATACATTAACTATAAAATGTTGTACGACTCTAATGTTGTTAAAACGCCTGTCATCAGTCTGTCATCTCGTATTTTTAATTCAAAATGATGTCTAAAGCTTTAAACGTTGTCGGTATCGAGAGATAAATGTTGAATTGATATAACTGAGTCTGTGATTGTATACACCGACTTAGGTATTACGCTCATCCGAAGGTATGCTTAGACCCTTAACTTGTGCATGTATCTTGATATGTTCCTTGTACCAACAATTTCTCCATTTCCATCAAAAAGTGCATGCAGAATTTGCGCAGATTTGGTAAAACCGTTAAGACGTAACTAATACTCTCCCCACTTTAATATAATTTATGTTTTAGGCTTAAAACCTACCACAGCCAATGTTCGTATGGCTGTACCAAATTCGAACGTTCTTTAGATCTTTTCTTGAACATTTCGACTTAATCCCGTTTTTTTTGTTCAAATATTTTATATTATCGATATCTAGCACATTTCAGTAAAGCTCTCCTTATGAGCATTTCAAACCAGTAGACATACACATGTAGTTGTGTGGTATTAGAGATAAGGCTTACATAAAAGAACCAATGATAACAAAATCATTACCAGTTTGCTAATTGATACACACAACACCATCAAGCACATATACAGATAATACGCCCAAGGTTTATCGATTAACATTTGTACCAGGATTATGTGAAAAGCGGGAACATTTGGTATATCCCACATAGTTAGTTTAACCAAGTATGCAATATTTATCATATTTCTTTTAGTATGGAATTGACCATATGTGTTTACTTAAGAACAAATTTTGCAACAGTAGGCAATCTATTCAATGTTTGAATATATCACATTATCCTGGGCGCACAATAAGACGTTTTTGTAATGTTAATATACACTATGTATAGTGCCCATAGTATGTTTATTTGCGTAAGACCTGATAAGGAAGCGCGGGCAACTATTTCATATAACAATACAGTAGCAGAATAATACTTCCAATCTTACCATTTAGCCGTATATTAAAGAGAATTTTGTAGTATCTTGAAATCAAACTCATATTTCTAACAAGCGGGTAATTTTAAGAGCGTTGTCTGACAGTACATGATAAAATAAGTTGATATAGAGTATAACGGTTAAAGCCAATTCAACAAATGCCTACTGAATCCCATTAAATAAGCCAAATATATATGTTAAGTAAAAGGCACTGCGTGATTTGGAATATGGTTGTTGGTGGCAAAAATCACTTAAGACGCGCCATTTGTGCATGTTATTGAGCGAGTGAATTATGGAATATAACACATGGTTGATGTAATGTCTTTGCTAAATAACCGAAGCATCTTCCATAAGGCAATAACACAAGTAATGTTTCAAGAACTGCATTTATATTATTACGGTCTGTCTGGGAAATGCGTAAAAACATTAGGTTGCACGTGAATAACAAGTCTAGTGATTTAAAACCTTTAAATTTAAACATAATCATTACCAGAACAAAATAGTACATAAGTCGCTGATGTTAAGTCACATTAAATGTTCACTGCACCTCAAAGAAAAATAAAGTTTATAACTATGTCGTCTCCTTATAATATCCACGGGTGGTAATCACGTGACTTCGTCTAGTCTGAAGCACGTATAATGGCGGACATTCAGCCTCGGTAAGTACCTATTTTTCTTGATGTTATATGTCTTCCATCCTCTATGTCGAAACTTCACATAGCCTACCATATGCGCATTGTTTTTTTACTAATGCTACAAGTTAGTTTGGTCTCCTAAGTTGAACAGATTATGAGAACACTCGTTGAATTTGATCCGGAGTTTCATCGCAAGACGCGTAAGTTGCACGTCAAGTGTAAATAGTTGACCAATTATGGAAAATAAAGGTTTCTGTGACAAGAAATGTATAAAATCATAACTGTTGTTTGATTATACATGTATCACGAAAGAAGCATGTACCGATTTCTTACGAGGATTTTTCGGCAGTATATTTACATTTTACGAAAGTAGTATGAAACACGTTCGGTTTGATAAAGTAAATAACACGAACAAATATCGCCATGGTTCACAACGTTCAGTTTCTTTGTATTTAACATATTATACCGACCCATAATTTTATTTATGTATGTTCTGCGTTCACAAAGTTTGATTGAATGAATTTCAGTCACGCTGTGAACAACAAATATCAACCATACAGAAAGAGCATTGAATTCAATGCATGTATGTTTACCTAATCAAATGATATCTTTGACTGATACTGTTGATCTATACGTGGCCATGCCTGATGCTCGATAGTATGCATATTACGATCATTATTTACATATCTACAACATTAATGCATAATCACATGAAGCACACTAGTCAATTTGTAAGCTTGCTTGTTTCCATTACTTTTACCAGGGATTCTTTATTTTAACAAGTCCTGCTTCAAAACAGCCAGAACACAAACATCACAAAACAAGTACATGGTCAACATACATGTACCGCCCAATGTAAATGTTACATGTCAGTTTCATACACATTGTACTTACTATTTCAGATAATGACGGAGGCAAAGTCACGCCTCACCATACAGAGGCCAAACAACATCTGCAGGAAAGTTAATTCGTCAACAACATTCACAGGGGGTAACGTATGGAGTCGGAAGTGGATACACCGACTATTTTAATGGCCGTTTTAAGTCGATTCGGTAAGTACATCTTGACTTTTCATTGCTTAGTAAGGCGTGTGAAATAAAAACAAGCTGACCAAAGTACCCGGCCAGGTTTCTAGTTTGCGACCCATGGTTGTTTTCCCTCCAAGTACCTATAATTAAGCAGAACACTCGCGCTAAGTACGGTTTTGGTTACAGATACCTTGATTATTGAATATTTTTATCTGTAATATTTCCTATTTCTCCCGATTTTCATGGTTTATGGATTGTTTATGGGTCTAGTTTCATTATTTATATGATTATAAGTATCACACCGTTCAACCCGATACATAGAAAACAGTTGGCACATAGAAGACAGTTGTCAGTGTTTATGTACGCAAAACTCGCGGAAGTAAGTATTGCTTGTTTTTATATTCCTTTTGCAGGGTCTGAACAAAACAAAGTGTGTACATTTATTCGCAGTTAAAAGAGGTATCAGTACACAAAATTCTGAGCAAAACCGTGAATTATTTAGGGAGAAATCATGAAAAATGTATGCGATTTTTAACAAAAAACGCGTTATTTGAAACTTTGATCGCAAAAAAGGTATTTTTTGACAAATCCTTACCCTTTGACTTATACCATGACGAAATTACACCCATCCCCCGTCTATATGCAGATTTACACACTTTTATTCGTCCTTTTCGCCGAGATATACGAGTTTAAACATGACATGGTGTTATATTTTTGAGAACAATGGAGACAGTTGATGATTAAAAAAGATAACATAGAAATCAGTCGCAAGGGTATAGATGATAACAATGAAGACAGCCTGAACGCAACGTTTTTGGAGCGCAATAACATTGAAATAATTACGGTATACTTAAGTGCCAATGTGTATAACTGGATTTTTATAATGCGCTACCAAAGTACCAACGATTTTTTTTTATAAATGCCATTCACACTCATCACAGACCTGACTCAACGTATGAATCGGGACGCAATATATATGCTTGTTTTGAACATGTTTAAAATAAACGTGGTAAGGTCGGAGAGCTTTCTGACCAACGCACTTCCGTCACGTTTTTTCCACGTTCACAAATATCCTCTCCGATTGACAACGATTTGTCATGATTTTGACATTTTTAGATCTATGAAGAAGCGTATGTAAATTTGACCTTTAAACGTATCAAAAACGTCTATCGGACATGAAAGTCGAACCCCTTTAGGAACATTTTTCATACATGGCACCATGAACAAGATTGCGTGTTTTTCTATGTCGCTGTTGGAAAGAAGTCTGTGTTTTCGCCTGTGTATTTTACGTTATGATAGCATGTACAGCATACGTATTACCCTAGAGCACACAACAAAGAAGTTAATTAATGGTTGTGTTATTTTTTTTAACTCCAGTACTACATATTTACACATACCAACTCTCCAAAAACAATATACTATCTATACATTTATGAAACCGGTATGTACATCATAACATGCTATTTCGTTTATACTATATTTTACTTTTATATATCTTAAATCATTTTTGAATTAGAAGTAGAAAAGCGTGTGGGTATTATTGTTACTGTCACCAATCTGACTTGGAACCTATGACACTACCTTATAATTTGACATACGCATCAAAATAAAACCCGGCTTAATATACATGTGTTGGTACATGCATTGTACTGACGTGTTCGTCACGTAAAATACGAAAGCAAGTTATCCATAAATACAATAATAAAATGCTACAAGTTGTGCAGTAGAGACAATTTTGACCTCATGTTATTACAGTTTTTGGTAAACAATTTACAAAAAACAAAATCAATGCATATAGTGATAATAGGGATAGATTACGTGTGGAATGAAATATTGTCACGTAAAATACTATTGTAGGGGTGAAATAGCACGAAAGACTAATTTGGAACAAAATTAATGCTAACTTAAGGTTGTTTAAGCATCTAATAACGATTTATCTGTTAAAATTACAGCTTAAAATGCTAAGCATGGCTTATAGCGTCACCATTGAACATCTATATACTGTCATGTAAAATACCAGTCTTGAAACATATTTTTCAACAGCAATTAACAAACGTCAAACCTTTATTCTGGAAGCAAAACTTGTGTACACATAACTCAGTTTTATCACACATTATTTCTGAAATATATCAAGTACCTAATTATGGTTATTTTTCTTTTTAGGTGCTTCCATGAAAGTCATGTGCAGTCGTCTGGGAAGTTGAAAAAAATCATTTGTTTCCAACGAGACACGAGCTCTTCCAAATTGTACAGTGAATATTTCGTTTTTATTAATATTAAATAAAGCATTGCCAGCATGCCAATAATCAATTGTCATATTGGCTCAAATAAATCTGGATTTTTATTTGTATTTTACGTGACGAAAGGTATACGGTTATCAAACACATGATTGCTGTCATAATTTACGCTTTTTTGGCAAGTTGTGAAAGCTAATAACTTAATTTATATTTTATAAATGTAACAGATAGCATTGCTTCTCATCAAAATCAATAATTGCAGTAATTTAGTACACGTTATGTAACTGCACAGACACAAAAAATTAAACACATTTTTACTCTTCTATTATCAAAAGTCAAATAGTTAGCTTGATTTACATGTAGATTGAACAAATACTAGTTGTTTAAAGGTAATACACTCTCAAACCATGTTATGAGTCATCAAATGTAAAAATCAAACGTAGGTTCATAAAGAAATCAAAATATTGAAATTAAATTGTACGTGACACTAAATTGTATTTTACGTGACGAACAAGATCATGCTGACCAAGCAATAGAATACACTATCGGAATAATTCTAGAATATAAATTGAGGTACACCAATGTCTTTCAAGAGTAAATATTTATTATGCCCCATATGTCAATGGTTGACCATTTCTGTTGATGAGCAAATAATAGACCATTCGTGGTATATGTACCGTAGAAATTCAATGTCATTCTAATTATGTGGTATTTCCATGCATATATTGACTGTAAACATCAAATGTGTCACAATGGCACAGAATAAGATATATTCCTTATCATTTTTATCGTTGTAATCACGGTTTTTTTAAAAACCCGCCACGTAAGTATACAGTCACATAAAACTTTTTTTCGCACTAAGATGCATTTTTTCTTCATTCATTGTTAAATCCGACATGTGCCAGACATATTACAAGGAATAAATGACCATTCCTTAATAAATAAGCGAGTTGTGGCTGCCACGTAAGAATACAACATAAATGTCCCGTTAAGGTACAGGCTTGAAATAGACTGACGTATAGTTTTTGTTCGTGTATTTTGGTAAAAAATATGTGTATTTATCGATAGTGCTTACATTAATAAACAAACTGGTTCAAATAATTTATAAATTACCACAAGCGTAAGCGTTGCTATCGCATCCACAAAACAGTGACACGTAAAATACTTCTTGTGGGCGACACGAACTCTGTCAAAGCAGCATAGCACTCTCGCGCATTTATGGGTTCTTTTTTTCAAATTATTTGCTTACATATAAACTACACATTTAAGATGTTTTGACTAGTTACCAATTATGAGAAGCATTTAATTAAATTATATATTTTGTGTGGATGACAGCCGATTTTGAGTAGGGTGTCATAACTTGTATATTTTTTCAAGTTCATTATTTCTGATATCATTTGTATTCATTTTTGAGGAACTATATAGTATTAGTGATAGAAATTGATTTAAGACTTCTCATACTCGATCATTCGTTTTTATAAACATTATTATAGTGGTGACAGCAGTTGGCTCAAATTTTGAGAATGCGCGAAGAGTGTGAATGGCATTTATAAAAAAAGAGCATTGGTAGTTTGGTAGCGCATTATAAAACTCCAGTTATACACATTGGCACTTAAGTATACCGAAATTATTTCAATGTTATTGCGCTCCAAAAACGTTGCGTTCAGACTGTCTTCATTGTTATCATCTATACCCTTGCGACTGATTTCTATGTGATCTTTTTTAATCACCAACTGTCTCCATTGTTCTCAAAAATATGGCACCATGTCATGTTTAAACTCTTATATCTCGGCGAAAAGGACGAATAAAAGTGTGTAAATCTGCATATAGACGGGGGATGGATGTAATTTCGTCATGGTATAAGTCAAATGGTAAGGATTTGTCAAAAAATACCTTTTTGGGGATCAAAGTTTCAAATAACGCGTTTTTTGTTAAAAATCGCATACATTTTTCATGATTTCTCCCTAAATAATTCACGGTTTTGCTCAGAATTTTGTATACTGACACCTCTTTTAACTGCGAATAAATATACACACTTTGTTTTGTTCAGACCCTGCAAAAGGAATATAAAAACAAGCAATGCTTACTTCCGCGAGTTTTGCGTACATAAACACTGACAACTGTCTTCTATGTGCCAACTGTTTTCTATGTATCGGGTTGAACGGTGTGAGTATGCATGTGCAAAAATAAATTGCGATGCCATAATATATTGAAACAAAACACACGAAAAATCCGCTATGACACTCCTGGTAAGTGCCATTTGCGGCAAACATCCCCGACGAGTAAGAAATGTGGTATAATAAAAACAACATGCGACTTGATCATTAACTGAATATTACGCGCAAATGATAAAAAACGTACATTGTGAACAATAGATAAGTTTATATAATGCAACAACAGGAATATGTTTTCAAGCTATACACATATATCTTCTTGCCATACACATTTAATCTGCCACTGTGTTAAATTTTAAATTATATATTCACAATGTTTATCGTTATTCCCAGAGTGTTTTGTTTTGCAGAACAGCCCGTAGACTGATCACGTGATGTAGTTGATGCTGCCTACTAAAACCTGACAATGAACACATACCTACAACAGTGGATTCAATGATAGGACCAACCATTTCAACGATTAAACAGTTGACAATGACATGGATGATGGAGTTCGATAGAACGTGTGAAATTCTATACTAACCTGAGAAATATCAAATAAAACCCCTTAAAATCCACTTTGTTTTGATAAATGCTTGTACATGTACATGCTTGTGTGTGAGAACAGGTCACAGTGTCTATCAGTATAGGCACCCTCTCTATGCAAAACAATGATTTTGCCAAAGATACAGAACGTCCTTTAACCAATCAGGCCTCTAAATGCTTTAAATATTGCAACTTTCATGAAATAACATTAAACAGCCTACTTTCCGTTTCGTTGTAGCACCGGAACACTCTCTGTTCTGGCACCGGTACCCTCTCTGTGCTATAGTTACTGTGAGCACAGCGAGGATTCCCGTGCCAATCAGCTGAACCACACAGAGAAAATGCCGGTGCCACAACAAAACCGAACGTAGGTATTTTACGTAATATGATACGATACAGCGTTTTGCAGACAGGGTGCCAATACGGGTAGGGGACACCGGGACAAGTAAGAAAGAACATTTGTTTTTAACGAGTGCTTCACACAAATTCTGCAATTGTGCAAATTAAATACGTATTTTTTTATAAGCATGGAATCTACTCACATAATATAGAGGCACTTCATAGACTGAAAGATTGGTTATCAAAATATGAGCATCCATATGGACGGGGCAAATCGGAACACGGTCGGGGTTAAGAATAGGACAGAGTATTTTTCCATCTTAACCCCGACCGTGTTCCGATTTGTCAGGTTTTAGTAGGCAGCATCAACTACATCACGTGATCAGTCTACGGGCTGTTCTGCAAATACAAAACACTCTTAGAATAACCATAAACATTGTGAATATATAATTTAAAATTTAGTACAGTGGCAGATTAAATGTGTATGGCAAGTAGATATATGTGTATAGCTTAAAAACATATTCCTGTTGTTGCATTATATAAACTTATCTAGTATTCACAATGTACGTTTTTTATCATTTGCGCGTAATATTCAGTTAATGATCAAGTCGCATGTTGTTTTTATTATACCACATTTCTTACTTGTCGGGGGTGTTTGCCCCAAATGGCACTAATCAGGAGTATCATAGCGGATTTTTCGTGTGTTTTGCCTCAATATATAATGGCATCGCAATTTATTTTTGCACATGCATACTTATAATTATATAAATAATGAAACTAGACCCATAAACAATCCATAAACCATGAAAATCGGGAAAAATAGGAAATATTACAGATGAAAATATTCAATAATCAAGGTATCTGTAACCAAAACCGAACTTAGCGCGAGTGTTCTGCTTAATTATAGGTACTTGGAGGGAAAACAACCATGGGTCGCAGACTAGAAACCAGGTCGGATACTTTGGTCAGCTTGTTTTTATTTCAAACGCCTTACTAAGCAATGAAAAGTCAAGATCTACTTACCGAATCGACGTAAAACGGCCATTAAAATAGTCGGTGTATCCACTTCCGACTCCATACGTTACCCTCAGTGAATGTTGTTGACGAATTAACTTTCCTGTAGATGTTGTTTGGCCTCTGTATGGTGAGGCGTGACTTTGCGTTCGTCATTATCTGAAAAAGTAAGTACAATGTGTATGAAACTGACATGTAACATTTACATTGGGCGGTACATGTATGTTGACCATGTACTTGTTTTGTGCTGTTCGTGTTATGGCTGTTTTGAAGCAGGACTTTTTAAAATAAAGAATCCTGGTAAAAGTTATGGAAACAAGCTAGCTTACAAATTGACAAGTGTGCTTCACGTGATATGCATTAATGTTGTAGATATGTAAATAATGATTGTAATATGCATACTATCGAACACTAGGCATGGCCACGTATAGATCAACAGTATCAGTCAAAGATATCATTTGATTAGGTAAACATACATGCATTGAATTCAATGCTCCTTCTGTATGGTTGATATTTGTTGTTCACAGTGTGACTGAAATTCATTCAAATCAAACTTTGTGAACGCAGCACATACAAAGATAAAATTATGGGTCGGTAAAATATGTTAAAAACAAAGAAACTGAACGTTGTGAATCATGGCGATATTTGTTCATGTTATTTACTTTACAAAATCGAACGTGTTTCATACTACTTTCGTAAAATGTAAATATACGGCCGAAAAATCCTCGTTAAAATTGGGTACATGCTTCTTTCGTGATATAATCAAGCAACAGTTATGATTTTATACATTTCTTGTCACAGAAACCTTTATTTTCCATAATTAGTCAACTATTTACACTTGACGTGCAACTTACGCGTCTTGCGATGAAACTCCGGATCAAATTCAACGAGTGTTCTCATAATCTGTTCAACTTAGGAGACCAAACTAACTTGTAACATTAGTAAAAAAGCAATGCGCATATGATAGGCTATGTGAAGTTTCGTTATAGAGGATGGAAGACATATAATATCAAGAAAAATAGGTACTTACCGAGGCTGAATGTCCGCCATTATACGTGCTTCATACTAGACGAAGTCACGTGATTACCACCCGTGAATATCTGTGACCATAAACTGTGAAGACAACAATCCCTTTTACATCTGCACAAGGCTTGACCTTTTCCGTACACATTATCAGCATTTATAATTCGTAGAGAGGTCATTGTCTTGTAAATGCACTTTGGTTTGTATTCATTTACTTGATAATTTCGATGAAGTCTATATAAGTCACAAACTTAAACATATTGATGATAATTCATTTGGTATCCCTATACGAGAGGTGTTCAACTTATTTATGAACAAAACATGAACACCGATTTTGCAATATTGAATAAAAACAATTGAAATATCTCTTTAAACCATGTGAGAAAATGTTTTAAGTTGAACATATGATCATCATACGCTGTATATTTTAGTTGGTAAAAGTTTAAAACAACAATTTAGAAGATGATGTTGTTTTTCCTGCTTTTAAGGCAAAATGGCCCTTTGATAAGCATCAAGAAAGTGTTACTAATTGTTTATTTTGCATTTTTAATGAGAACATTAATAATATTTGTCGTATGAAGTGTTATCGAAGTTCTTATTCCAGTAATGGTGAAATGGTACCAAAAATTGAAAATTGGCCAACATTGCCAAAACCTACACTATAAAGTTACATTGGTTGTTGTGATATCTAAAATGAATCCATTAGCAAAAATGGAATAGTACCAATGATGGGAGTGTCCATAGAAACTATCCGTGAAATTATTTCGAAAAAGTTGAATGCATAGTTCTGGGAAAATGCGAAGTTCCTATGTTGAAAATCAAGAAAACCATGCCTCGTAGCCAAAAGTTTTGGAATCTAGAAATGCAAACTAAACATTATGTGAATAAATTGTTTTATTATGGCGAAGCAATGCTCAATCTTAAAGAATGTTATGATAGATTAGGGTATGTTATTTTAGAAAAGTTCACAAAGATAGGGAGAAGTTCATGTTCGTCCAGCATTGTGTGTTCGCTGCCATTTTCATGGAAAGGCATTGGGTTTGTGATTATGGAAATACGCACGTCAAAATCAATATCAAATTGACAAAATTGAAGGCTGCTGTCTATGTACAAACCGTTTCAAATCAGATTGTCAACAAAAAAGTGTTACATATTGGTCCTAGTGACTGTTCCTAGAACATAGTGTTTCATCCAGATTCAGCTTCAAGTCACCATATACAACGCAAAATAAAACAACTTTGATATATATTGTAACCAAACAGTGGATGTCGAAGTCTTCTCATGCTTAAACAATATAATTTTCTATCTGGTTGGTACTAAAAGAACGAATAAAGAAGGAAAATGTAAACGTAATTACTACGAGTTTTGGACCTTCAAAACGCAAATAACAACACACTCTATCATAATGCTGATTATGATTTAACCGTAACGTGTTGGAAATTAACAATCATTATTTATACTTCTTGATACGCTACTTTACACAATATAAAAGTGTTTATTCAATTTCATTGTTAGAGTAACGAAATATCGATGTTCATTTTCTGTTCATAAATAAGTTGAACACCTCTCGTACATGTACTTCATCCTGGTTTCTAACGGCGATTGCATGTCAGGGTATCGCATAATAAATGTAACAAAACAGTCCAATGACTAGGCAAATGAGATTTGTTGACGGGGACCAAGGAACAATGACCTCCAGTAGTTTATTAATTGTTGTTGGCGTATTGTCTCCTGACAACAAGGAGGTTACTGGACCAACTACTGAATGAAAACATTACAGTACTTATACATTATATCCACGAGTTTATTCACTAAGACATATATAGTGGACAGTATTTCTAACAAACGGGCGAGCATTAATGAGGCATCGCTTCACATGATGTGGGATCATTTTAAGTTAGCCACTTTATATCGAATTATGTTTTCGATTACTTCTTCAATATAATAATTAATATTTTTATTATTATTATGTTGTACACAATCACGACCTCAATTAAAATATTTAACCTTCACATCTTGTTATATTATTTTTAGCCTCCACAAACAAGTTAATAATTACAATAACTATTGCAGTTGTTCGTATCGTTCTACAAGCCAAGGTGAAATGTACCGAACTGCCTTTCAAGAATTGCCCTAAAACACCAACTTTAAAAGGGGTATTATTTTGAGGAAATGCCTCCAATACCAGAGTGCGACCCATTACATAAATTGAGTCCAACCTGTGGTTAAAAAGTATATTGATAGTGTAATCCTACCAAATAAAAGAAGTTACATCTTTTGATGTGTGTTAAATCTATATAAAATGCCCACTGTGTGGTCTTAATTACACATATAACACTACAATTGTTGAATTCAAGGACGTTAGTTAAGATATTCCTTCCACTCTTATCAGCAATGTTTATCGCTTCTTATACAAACTGAATACATATGTTTGATGCATGAGCAAGATGTGTAATCTATCAGGCACTTCAAGGGTTTCTGCATTACACGATGAAGTCGTTTGACGCCGCTAGAATTAAGTGCGCAGTTGCTTAAAGAGATAATGCGAGACACAATGCAAGGTATAAGTGGTGTTCGTGAATCAAGAGGCTATAATTTTCGATACTCAAACTCTACTTTTAGATTTTATAATTCTTGATATATGTGGCATCAGAAGTTTAAAATTCATCATATATCAATGAAAACACACACATGCATAATTCAAATGTTATCTCAATATTAGCGTAGTACGTTTTTGGCGTTTCAAATACATCATCTGCTACGTAAACATATTAAATACACGTTAATCACACAATATTAAATTTCTTCCGATATAAGATTGAGTGCATTGTGTCTTATTGCTATGAATTATTTCGCATATGTTATATATACACGTAGTAATGATGTTACGTGTTGTCACAGAGCATCCACTTTTTATGTGAGTGATCTTGAACTCTGTTCCTTGTCACTATATAACAAAGTCATAGCATAATGTTTATATTCATTAATTGACGATACGTACTTAATGTTTGATGCATTGTTACTGGATAAAGATACTGTGGACTGGAGAGACGTAAAAATAATATACTTGATGTTTCAATTTGTTCGTGCATGTGTAAATGTATATACATGTTATCACTTACAATTAGGGGTGATTTGGTTTGAAACATATACCATTGTACAATAAACCGCGTTTTTACCGTGCAAACGATTGTGTCAAGTTGTTGTAGTTGCAATTGTAAACATTCCATCTTATTTGCAATTAACTCGATATCAAATAAAACAAAGTAGAACTAATATGTAACAAGAGCTATATTAATTTGGGCATATTAAGTCTGTTGCTAAATATTCATCGAAATAAACGTTAATGCAAAATACTTGTTGAACAGGTTCTTGAATTATATTACTTATTGCAATAGCAATACAATCAGATTTTGTATAATATAATATACATGTATGTTAGCATGAAGAGTCCTTAAGACGTTATGATATATGTAAGAAGACGTCGTTTTTTATATATTCAATTTTGAGTACGCATTTCCTATCTACGTTATATCGGGACAGTAAGTTATTTACGAGTACCAAACAAAAGGTGCATTCTTGATGGAAGGGCGGAAAACCTAGAGCATGTTTTATTTCGTCGTTAAGTTGTATGACGCGTGTTCGAAATTTCTTTATGCTCAACCAGCAGGGAATTTTTGCATAATTGATGTATGAATGCATCTATCAACGTAAATATGCTATTTTAATCACAATTTAATATCAAATTATTTCATAATGTTATATGTGTTATCAGAATTTATCTCAATATTTAAGTGGTGTTTTCTGATTAATTTAAGACTAATATATAAATTCAATTTTCACGAGACAACAGATAAAAAACGTGTCTGTCCGCATTTCCGAACGACAATGACTGGTAAATAACTACGTTGCGTCTGTTGTTTACTAAGCAACATCTCAATTAGGAGCCTATTCTAAGTGAATAAAAACATCAATAATTAATGACCAATACATGATTTTACAGAATACAAATACTTACTGTACATGCACAACTTATTTAGACGAGAGACGGTATTAAAGTGTTCAAACTATATGTATCCTTAAACATGTTCAATACATTGTTAGTCAAATATGTGACATTCACAGTTGCAAGGGCAGTCATAATGCTGTTATTTTTATTGTCGCTAGGTTAATAATTATAGTGTGATCGTTTTGTCTATTCCACCCAAGATAAAATAATTGCATAAGCAGTTACATAATCCTGTTGTCATCGACACTACGGGATGTTGCAACTCCAAGATGTCATTTATTTCGACAGGGCAACAAACGGTCACACTTTTCAATATGGTATTATTAAAACGATTGCATAGTTTGAGAAAATATTGCAAATTAACCTCCAAATACTCTTTTTAAAACGATACTACGGATATTAGTTACTTTTTATACTACCTATTCCCCAATGAGAATAACATAGAGTATTAATTCGATGCCTTTATGCATTTACTAGCAGCAGTAAATGTATTAGACACGATTATTGCATAATCATTATATTAACTTTAATTAGTTTGTACTGTTAGATGCAATTATACTTGGTTTGATATTCGTCGTATGCAGTTGCAGACCCATTGGATACACGAATGAATGAGTTAGATAGAATATGCGAGATTAATTTCATTCTAACACACTCCGAATTCACGTCTTCACAAAGGCTTTGCTTAGTATGTACATTTGTAGTTTTAAAAATTAGTTTTTCGGTATTCTAATTTCCATTGCAAATAGTATCGACTTTGGTAGTATAAAAACCGCGTACATTTTTATATAAACAAATTACCAGCATTTGAACATAGGAATGTTAAACTAGATATACTGATAAATTGAGCTGATAATATATGTAAATGCGCGAAAGCAGAAGACCCTTTAAACGTAAAGATGCGAAAGTGAACTTTAAGTTTATATTGGAGCCGCAGTAAAGTGCTTACTTCATTAAAGATTAAAAATTTTGTATTTGACGTCCTTCCTCCGTGTGTATCGCTCTAAGTCTTAGACAGAAGATTGGAATGTATGTATGGTATCATACTCAGCAACATGACGGTGTACTTTTTGCGTGTGCACATATATCATCATAAGACCTCATGAAGACATTGTGTCGGAAACTGAAGTTATCATGGCCATCTTTAATACTGGAGATAATATAGATGTTCAGATAAGAACTTATAATAAAGTCCAAATTCCTTGTCGTCGTTTGTGTTCATTATGCATAGTAGTTCGTAAATAACTTATCGATGGTTACATGTACCATCGTCCGTGTAAATGTTTCAAATTAGAGTCCTGTTCGCATGGCTGTGATTTCTGAAAAATAGTATTTAACGAAATCTCAAAACAAGATTGTTGTAACTTGATGGATTGTTATTTGCTGAATAAGCCATGTTAATACATTGTAGTTTATTTCTTTTTATATTGTGCTATTGCGTTGGTGGAAGAGCAACCAGCTTTTACTCTACTGTAATCTGGCGTCATGGCAATATTCAACAAAACATCAACGATGGAATCATATCCAAATAAAATATTGCCAATTGACTCATTTTTATCGATAATCGTGGGCAAAATAGTATTGTTAACAAATTCAGGTTTAAATGTTATGTCTACTCCGTATAAGTTGTCTAGAACTAATTCATTTTCTCTCTTTATGCAGAATAATGGTTATGATAAGCGATTTCCTAATGTGTTATATAACATGATATTGATATGCTGTGCGCAAAATTCACTATAGTAGGTAATAACTAGTTCATGAACGCATCATAGAAGCCATTATGATGTTTAGATTTGGCAAACGGTTGTTTCTACTAAAGACTTGTGAAGTAAAACGACATGTTACCACGAATGTATGCTAATGTAACATATAAAATACATAATCCATGTAATCAACTATGTCTGCATTTTGCTCGTTATCTGTATGATCGAAACTTGTTTAAAATTATAATAGTCGAGGAGTTCAGTGTATAATTCCCGTATGTCGTGAGGTTTTATCACGAATATGTCAGATCATGAAATTGGCGTTAGTGTTATTCAGGAAATAAAGAAAAAAGTTTTTAGAACTGCATTAAAAACAAATATAATTATTTATTTATAACCTTTCACAATAGCCAATAGCATATGAATGTGTCACTTACTACTATTATCGCTCATCAAAACCTCGTTTGTGAAGACAATTTCCAGAGATAATATCGATGGCTTAGAATTAGAAGGTTGTAAGTGCCACTTACAACCTTTTAAGATTCATAAATATTTAGAATAAGCATCACTAGGCGCTTCTTATGAGCCTACTTTTATGAAAATATGAAATTGTCATGCAGACCAAAATGAAGTAAAGAGGTAAAGATAAAATTACAGACAGTTTTCTCAATATATCGATTTTGTAGTTACGACCTTCTTGTTCTAAGCCAGCGAAATGTCAAATTTACTTATAATAGCATACTTTTTCATTATAAACAAATAAAAATAAACGGTAATAATATTAATCGAATATTGGCGACTTCGTTCCATTAATCGTATATCAATTGATCGTATATTGATGATATATTGATCACTAATACGCAGTTGCAATCCAATCAACGCTGTGTCACCATGCAAAAGAGTATTATCTTGACAGTAAGACACTTACAAAAGAGACGCACCTGTGAATATACTGATTTATAAGGTAACCGAGTGATGACATGTTTTAGGAGATAATACATGTACGCAAACACCAATTAATTATCTATGAATGGTCATCATCCTTCAGTCACTATCATTAAAGTAAGATCTTGCATTCTTAATGTACCTTTCCATTGGCTCTGATTTATGTTTCTACGTTTATTATGAGTTATCCTAATTGGCCTTCAAGATAGCATGATAAAGGTCCGGTATAGAGGATATCAAATAAATGAACATCAATAATTCTAAGTTAGTGACATTTATAGACCTCCGTTTTGTTAGTTGGTAAATGATTACGAACTTAGTCAGAAAATAATGACCCCACAGATCGTCAGGAAAGCATTATTCTAAACATTTTACAAAGTGTATAAACGTAGGCACAAGGCAAGTCTTCATCCATATGTAAAAAGAAAATGAGGTTATGCTATTTCCGGTCACAGTTAATATAAGGGATACATTACTGTAAATACAGTTGCACTCAGACAAAGACTAACTACACATGCAAAAGTAGGACATGGAACTAATCATCCACATTAGAAAAGTGACTATTTAAAGTCATCATACTTACTCAACCTACAATGAATGAATGAGTAACACACTGTGAACATTGAATTTCGTGAAACATTGACCTTAAAGGGAGGTTTTTATGAATAATAACTATACTGAAGAGATGTGTAAGGCGAGTTATTTCTTAGCTGAATGTGTACGGTATATGTCACCATTTATATTTAAACCATATGTCACTTATAATTGAGCTCACAACAATATTACATTTCTGTTGAAACGAGATGCACACAATATGCATATCCAGACCAAGCAATTTCGCGCTGAAATAGTGTCTCCCAAACTACTACTATGAAGCAATGTCACAAAGGCTTATGTGCCATCCACTTCCGTTCAATGATAGGAAAGTTATATCAATGATTGCCAAAACTACAAAGTCGTTGTAATATTGTCAATTTTCTCAGAAAGATCATTTGCATAATCATTATTTAGCGGTCGCATGGTATGACCGGATCCGGTTGTTTTGAAAGCAATTTAAGACAAGATATTAATGGCAATGGAAAGCCGATTGTTCGGTAATGTATTCCAAGCATATTGAAGAGGGTCGTTGTTCTCATACAGAATTGATTACTTTTACAGATTGCTGTAGGAAAGCAAGAATAATTATAATGCCGTGAGAGGCTCTTTTAATTTCAGCTTATTACAAAAATTGTGGTATAACTACAGATTTATTTATACCATGGTTAGAACTATCATACCTTTATCCATGTAGTATAAATGTCCATCATGAACAAGCAATGATTTTACGATGGTAATCCAACTGTGTCCAGATAGATAAGTCTACTTAGAATCTTTTTCACGTGGCATAATAGTTGAAAGTTGGTCAGGTAATAGTTTGGTGTATAATAAATTACAAACTAAGAAATATGCGAACCGATCATGTTGTCGTAAAGGATACACGATATTTCCATCGATTGGTCCGTCTTTCGGTGTTTAGAAATCTAATGCATTAATGTCATCTTGATATAAAGGCACACAGTACTACAATTAAAGTACAGAAAAAAATGATTTTTCATGATTTTTTCTTCCTAATGTAGCGAAGGGATCCAAACACGACGGTGATATCGTTGTGTAGTAACAACGATAATGTAATAGATTTGTTGAATCAAATGTTTCGTAAACGACAAACAATGGCGACAATATATCATGCATAGGAATATTGAGAAATAGTAATGGGTTGACAGAAATAAGATAATACTATATTAATGGCGTATGACCTTAATTTACCCAACTAAAACTATTTTGTTAATACTTGGAACTACGATATTTCATGGTGTTGTCTACCTAATACGACTGGTCTTCCTCTATGATGCACATAAAAGTAGTCACATACGATACGCACCAAACTGTGATCATAAACAATGAGCTTGATAAATCGGTTCTGAAAATCTCTACCGACCATATTTTGGCTTTTATGACAGAGAGTGAATACATTTACTATACAATTATGTACGACTGTAATGTTGGTAAAACGCCTGTCACAAGTTTGTCATCGCATACTGCTATACGATATGTTGTCATAAATGCATTTGGTTTTATATTTGCAATACGCCACTCTATTTGCTTACCCAATTTCTCGTTACAAAACAAATGCAACGAAATGATGAGTATTGAATGCATGACGTTTCAACTGGTAAGGTGTCTAATTTTAAGTAAGTATTGACATATGGATCAAATAGGAATGGTGCAATGAATGATAGATAACAAGAAAATAAGGAAACGCATACACATTGCATTGCACAAATGTGTTTAAGTTCTCGATTCAAGCTTATAAGCATTTTAACTAAGTTATTTAGTTATTATATGCATTTGTATTTTCGGCAATTGGCAGTTCGCTTTTTGAGTAACGTAGCCCTTTGTCATCTCCTTATAATATCTTTGACCGTGAACGGTGTACACAACAATCCCTTTTACCTCTGCACAAAGGCTTGACCTTGTCCGTGCGCATTACCAACATTTACAATTCGTAGAGAGGTCATTGTGTTGTAAATGTAACTTGGTTTGTATCCATTTACTTGATAATTTCGATGAAGTCTATAAATGTCACAAACTTAAACATATTGATGATAATTCATTTGGTATCCCTATACAGGTACTTCATCATGGTTTCTTAACGGCGATTACATGTAAGTTTATCGCATAATAAATGTAACAAAACTGCGATCCAATGCCTAGGCAAATGTGATTTGTTGACGGGGACCAAGGAACGATGATGTCCAATAGTTATTAATTGTTGTTGGTGTATTGTCTCCTGAACACAAGAAATTACTTGACCAACTGCTGAATGAGAACGTAAAAGTACTAATGCATTATATCCATGATTATATTCACTAAGGCATATATAATGGATATAGTCTAACCAAACGGGCGAGCATTAATGAGGCATCGCTTCACACGATGTGGGTTCATTTTAAGTTTGTCACTTTATATCGAATTATGTTTTCGATTACTTCTTTAATATAATAATAATAATTATTATTATGTTGTACACAATCACGACCTCAATTAAAACATTTCACTCATTATAACTCTAACGCGGTATTTGGACCTGTGCCACTTAAAGTAAACAGGCAGATCAGGTACAACAACATATAACGATATTGGAAAAGGGATTATCTTTTTCAATGTGTATAGCTTGGCTATTGTGACCTGAACCTGACCTTTATGGAAGAATATATTACAAGATTTTTGCTTTGATTATAACAATTTCCGCAAGCAAATCGTGCAATATCGGTATTTCAGATTTGTGTTTGTATTACATCTTGAGCGTCCTCGTGATACTCCCCGATTATGAAAACATACGCTCGGTGTTGTAAACGTAGACAATATATCGACTGTTAAATTATGCTAATCAATAGGTCAGGCACATCTCAATGTGGCCAAGCTTTACCGTTAGTTTAATTTACTTGGTGAATAGAAGTGAGCAGGTAAAATACACTTCCGCTCTCCCTAAATCAATGTAATGGTCAGTGATTTCTGTTTATATTGACATTGCAGAATATCGCGTTAGACTTAGACCTTCACATCTTGTTATGTTATTCTGCCCTCAACGAACAAGTTAATAATTACCATAACAATTTCGCATCGTTTTACAAGCCATGGTGAAATGGACCGAAATGCGTTTCAAGCATTGCCCTAAATCACCAACTTGAAAAGAGGTATTATTTTGCAGAAATGTGTCCAATACCAGAGTGCAACCCATTACATCAGTTGAGTACAACCTGTGGTACACACCATTACATTGAGTTTAAAAAGTATATTGATAGTGTAATCCAATCAAATAAAAGAAGTGACATCGTTTGATGTGTGTTAAATCTAAACAAAATGCCCACTGTGTGGTCTTAATTACACATATAACACTACAATTGTTGAATTCAAGGACGTTAGTTAAGATATTCCTTCCACTCTTATCAGCAATGTTTATCACTTCATATCCAAACGTAATACATATGTTTGATGCTTGAGCATGATGTGTAATCTATCAGGCACTTCAAGAGTTTCTGCATTACGTGATGAAATCATTTAAGCCACCATAATTAAGTGAACAGTTGCTTTAAAGAGATACGGCGAGAAACAATGCAAGGTATAAGTGGTGTTCGTGAATCAAGAGGCTATAATTTTCGATACTCAAAATATTCTTTAAAATCTTACAGTTCTTGATAAATTTTGCATCTAAATTTTAAAATTCATCATTTATCAATGGAACACACATGCGTAATGCAAATGTTATTTCAATATTAGCGTAGTACGTTTTTTGGCGTTTCAAATACATCATCTTCTACGCAATGAGATTAAATATACGTTAATCTCATAAATTAAATATTGAATTTCTGCCGATAGAAGGTTGAGTGCATTACGACCTATCGATATGAGGTATGCCGTGTATACTCGTAGTTAAGCTGTTTCAAGAAGTACATGTCATAGAGCATGAAAGTAAATGATTTTGAACTTGGTCACTGCCGCTATATATCAAAGCCGTTACAAAATATATTATTTTATTATGTTCCTTGATTGACGATCATCAGTATTGATTGATGCATTTTAGTGTTAGGAATTTGTGCCATGCTTGATGGCTATACTAGTTGTTTTGATCAGAAGGACATGAACAGTAATTGCATACATGTGTATCAATTTGCTTCGTACATGTGTACATGTAAACTGTACCTGTGATTTGATTCGAAAAAACCTACTAATTTTGACAGAAATACAGTATACGTATTAATGTAGTTATAAGAGTGATATAGAGTGGGCATGCTTATTATGCTGCATAATATTCATAAAAAGGTGATGCAATAAAGTTGTTGAAACAGGTTCTGGAATTATATAACTTATTGCATTAGCAATAATATCAGATTCTGTAGAATATATAATATGTTAGCAAGAAGAGTCCTTAAGATATAATGATTTATTTAATTTTATCTTTTTCACTTCAATTTTGATTATGCATTTTCTATCTATTTTATATCGGGGCAGTAAGTACTTTACGAGTGATTGTAGGAAGGAAAAGCTAGTGCACGTTTTATTTCGCAGTTCTTTAAGTTATATTAGGTGTTGCTGAACTATTCTACCAACTTTAAACGTAAATATATTATTTTAATGAAAATTTGATGTTAAAGTTATTTCAAAATTTAACATGTCTTATCAGAACTTATCTCCACAGCAAAGTGATAGTCTCTGTAAAATTCAAGACTAACATATAAATTCAATGTGCATCAAATAACTGTTAGAAAAAACCGTTTCATACGTAATATTTGGTAACATAATACGCCACGCCTATTATTTAATTCGGAACATCCCTATTATGAGCCTGCGCTAAGTGAATACAAACATAAACATTTGCACAATAAATATACTATTCAGTCTTGAGTTTAAGAAAAATAAGCAAGTTAGTAAAACAATATTGTATTTACTTACTGCAAATGTATAAAGATAGAGCAGGTAAACTTCCTCCCAACCACCCACACAAGAGACGGTGATAGAGTGTTCCAACTATTCATTACAACTTACAGTTAGTCAAATTTGTTGTTCCTTTATGACATTCGCAGTTGCAAGGGCAGTCATAATGTTGTTACTTTTATCGTCGCTAGGCTAATAATTACGGTGTCATAGTTTTGTCTATTCTGCCAGGTTACATAATTACATACACGGCTACGTGTTCATTTTTGTACCTGTCTCTATTGACACTACGAGACATCGTAACTACAAATATCATTATTCAGGACAGGAGAATACAGCGGAACGGTTTTGTATATAAAAACCTTCGTATTGACAAGTGTCATTGTATAATTTGAGAATGTCTTGCAAATTAACCACCGTATATTCTTCTAAAACTATACTTTACAAAAAAGCAATTGTATAATGTATTCGTTAATTTTAATTATGCCTTACTCCAATTCGAATATAGAGGCGATGGTTTAAGACAAGCATCATAGACTCATACAGCTTTAGCGGTAATGATTATATAATCATTAAATTAAATTTTATGAGTTTGTACTGTTAGATGCAATTATGCTTTGATTGATGTTCATCGTATGCGGTAATATCATATAATTCGATGCATGAATGAATGAATTAGTAATAGTATGAGAGAAAAAAATTAATAAGATTTCTCTACTTTGATTAATGTACGAGAGGTGCCCCACTTATATTTGAACAGTGTTGAACATCCTATATTTTCAACATGACATTGTATAGTCGAAAAGCTTTTATTTAATCGAATACACCAATGTGCCAATTAACATATACACCAATTGTTTTTGTATTTGTAATTAAGTTAGAATAAAAAAATCACACTTTTGAACGGGCATCTTTTTGAGATTTTTTATGACTGCAAAAAATCCAACCAATATTGTAAACATGTATCGAGTGAAATCAATGTTGCTTCATCCTTAAGATTCCAATTCTTTGGATGCAGCGTTGTTTGGCTTTAGTCTTTGTTATTTTCGTGCAATAAACGTCAATACGCGTTCTTGTGGTACCAAATTGTATGATTGTGTTGGTGTATAGTGCTGGGCCTCGACCAAAAAACCATGATTCGGAAATTGTGGTCTGGAAAGCCATTTGGGATTCATTTTGTCAAGTAACATTTTTGAACACAAATGGCATACTATCGTGAGCTGATTTTTGTCAGTTGTAGAATTAATATGAGTTCTATTTTGGTTAGTTATAATAAACAACAGCACATGTAATGAAACGGCTGCCAACCCATGCTGCTTAACAAATGTCAACTTCTCGGTAGGGTCGTAGATATTTCCAAAAGAAAAGGATATTTGTCATATAGCATCACTGTTCAAATATAAGTGGGGCACCTCTCGTATTTGTTACAAAATCCGATTTATGTCTTCACAAAGTCTTTTCTTAGGACGATGTTAATATAATTCGTTTAACATTTTCGGATTCTTTTTCCTATTCCAAATAAAATCGACTGTGGTATTGTATGTATAACCACGAATATGATATATACAGTTGTTCCTTTCCCCTGCGTCAGAGTTGTTCGTCTTTCCGAACAGCGTCATCCTGACATGCCAAGTTAGGTTGAGTCAATGGCTAGATTGTTCGTTGATAACACTATATGCTTAAATGTCAGCCTATACGATAACAAGTATGAAACTAAAATGTATTTATGCTTATAACCAAGCTGATATTCAATATAAATGCGTCAAAGAAACAGACCCTTTAAATTCAACAGATGCTTAAGTGAACAATAAGATTACATTGGAACCACTATACTGTGCTTTAATCATTATAGATTGTTAAGTACATGTATCATATTCGACGTTCTTCTCTCCGAGCATATCTGAGTCTCAGACAGAAGATTAGAATTTATTTAAACGTAATGCGCAACATGACAGTGTACTTTTTGTGCATGCACATCTATCATCATAAGTTCTCTTGGAGACAAATCGTCGGAAACTGAAGTTATCCTGACTATCACTAATACTGGAAATAATGTGGTTGTTCAGATAGGATCTAATACATGTAATAACCACCAAATACTTTGTCAGTGTTTGCGTTCATTATGCATAAATGTAGTAGTTTTTAAATAAACTATCGATGGTTATCATTTTCCGTGTAAATGTTTCAAATGAGGGTCCTGGACTCATGGTTGTGATTGCTAAAAAAACTATTTAACGCAACCTCAAACACGATTGTTGTTACTTGATGGCCCGTTTTTTAGTTTACTGAATTAACCATGTTAATCGTGTCTTTCTTTTTTATATTATGATACTGTGTTAATGGAAGAGACACCAGCTTCAGTCAAATAGTAATATGAGTATCATTGAAATATGCAACAATATTTCAACGATGTAACGGTAGCCAAAACGATATTGCAAATGGACTCATGTCTTATCAATACGCCTAGGCAAAATAGAATTGTTAACAAATTCAGGTTTAAATGTTATGTCTAATCCGTATAAGTTATTTAGAACTAATTCATTTTGTGTCTTTATGCAGAAAGTGGTTTTCTAATGTGCTATATAACACAATATTGATGTGATGTGTGCAACATTCACTATACTAGGTAATAACTAGTTCATGAACGCCTCAAAGAAGCTATTATGGTGTTAAGTTTTGCCAAACGGTTCTTTCTACAGAAGTCTTGTGAAGTTAAACGACATGTTACCACGAACGTTTACTAATGTAACAAATAAAACACACAATCCATGTAATCAACTATGTCTGCATTTCCTCGTTATCTATATGCATAAGACTTGTTTAGAACTATAATATAGCCGAGGAGTTTAGCGGCTTAGATGCATAATTGCCGAATGTCGTGTTGTTTTATCATGAATATCTCAAATCATGAAATTGGGGTTTCTTCTGGTGAGAAAATGTGTAAAATAGGAAAATAATAAGTAATCATTTGTGACAATTTGTTTTGAAATAAATGTAAAACTATTTGACAAGAAAAATATTTTCATTATATATTTAACCTTTCCCTATTGTCAATATCGTATGGATGTGTCATAGTACCGCACCGATTAAATACTATTATCGATCATCAAAACCTCTTTTGTCAATACAATCTCCATCAAAAATATGTCAAATCTACTTATAATACCCTTACATTATCTTATAAGCAAATACAAATAAACGGTAATTAAATAATTGTATTTAGGCTAGCTCGCTCTATTAATCGCATTTCAATTACCAGATACGTCTTATATGGATAAGCTGTATGCAGCGGACTTCCAATCTGGGGCATCTCACCATACGATAGTGTATCATCTTGACAGTAACACACTTTCATAAGAGACGCACCTTCATATAATGTACTTTTAAAGTGATATAATACATATAAATACATTTTGCACACAAGTGTTTTAGACGTGGTCAAGTATTCGGAGAGAACGGATTGCTTTCTGCCCTCTGGCTACAAACTTATACGCATGGATATTTCAATAATAACGCAGCATGTCATTATCAAATCAAATTAAACACGGATAACACTTTATTGGGCACTCAATCCTGACCGTACGGCCTGGCAAGCCGAATCACAACCTCAATATGCAGCTTAGTAAGGGAGAATACGTCGTACATTCCGGCATTGTCTGGTTATTCCAGTAATGTATTTCTATATTTGTGGTTCTAACCAGTACATGTAGTAATACGACATGTGTGATTCGCTGGGGGCAACAAACTGGTCGCGAATAAAAGACTCCGATTGAGGACATGTGTCGTTGCCTGATATATACTAGAGGGAGAACTGGGCAATAATAAGACAAACTAATATCAAAGGACCAACGACAACGAACACAATGCACTAAGTGTACATGTAACACACCAACTGATCACAGACATTTAACACGTTATAACTTAAAGATTGTTCCTGTGTTATGTAAATGTAATATGAATATAATATTCATTATAGGTTTAATCGTTAATGATCTGATAACGAGACACGAATAGCCACTTCATACTTCTGTAACTTCAAACTGTACGCAGTAGTAAAATATAACTCTGTGAATGCTATCATGGTTGGAATGTGACAAAAATCACTTAAGGAATTGTGCGAGTGAATCATGGCATATAACACATGGGTGCTGCAATGTCTTTGCTAAATAACCAAAATATCTTTCATAGAACAATAAGACGAAGCATATATGAAGAATACATACTGGGATGTGTTGTACTGAATATATTTTATTACTGTATGTCTGGGCAACGAGTATAAGCAACAGCTCACACATGTTGGTATAGATGTAACAAGCCAAGGGACATGTCGTTTATATTTAAACGCAACCATTTATGATACAAATATTGCGAAAGTCGGTGAAGTTATGTCATATTGATCGCTCACAACCACCTCAAATAAAATAAAATTGTCGTATGGAAACATAAATTCACACAACGCCTTGCCATGCATGTAGCGGCACCAGAGACCAGTCGCACTCCAAGTGGACAGGTTACTACCATTTACTAACATCCCATACGGATATACGAAATGGAACAATTAGCAGCAAAGGTCGCACTGCTCTTAGTCTTTTTCAGACGAAATTTAATATTATAAATTAAACTTGTGTTTAATATTATTGCGTAGACAAAGATGGATGTGAAACGTCAATACAATGTTAGTTACGCATATATTGTCATAACCTTTGCATTATATATGCGAGTCGTATTGCAACAGTATCTGTTTAAAAGTTATATAAATATTTTTAGCATATTACCATTAAATCTAACTGTAAACTTCGAGTATTGACAATAAATAAATCTTGATTCACCAGAGCTACTTATACCTAACATTGTGTCTCGAAATATATCTTTAATCACTCAATTGGCACCAGCACACTTAATTCCGTTGGCATCATATGATTCCATCAAGTAATACAGAAACATTTGACAATTCTGTTTAATCGCCCATCATACTCAAACATATGTTTTAAGTTTGGATAAGAAGTGATAAACATTATGAATGATAAGATTGTAAGAATTGTCTTAACTTACAGAAAAAGTAGCGCAATACAATTGCAATTATTACAAGAACAATCGACATACTTGGTCGATAAAGTAATAGAAACGACATATCGTCCATATAAGTAAATACTGATTTATTAGTTTACCCAGGAATGACATGTTTTTGGAGACAATACATGTACGCTAACACAAATCAATTATCTATGGGTGGTCATCATCCTTCGGTCCCTATCAATAAAGTAAGACCTTGCATTCTTATTGTACCTTTCCGTGGGTTCTGATTTATGTTTCTACGTTTTTTATGAGTTGTTATCCTAAATGGTCTTCTAAATAGCATGATAAAGGTCCGTTATAATGGCTATCAAATGAATGGCCATCAATATTATAAGTTATTGACATTTATAGACCACCGACTTGTTAGTTGTTGAATGATTACGAACCAAATAAGAAGACAATGTCCACATAGATCGTCAGGAAAGCATTATTCTAAACATTTTACAAAATGTAATAAGTGTACAAACGTAGGCACAAGGCAAATCTTCATTCATATGTTAAAAGAAAATGAGGTTATGCTATTTCCGGTCACAGTTAATATAAGGGATACATTACTGTTAATACAGTTGCACTCAGACAAATCCAAAGACTAACTACCAAAAGTAGGTAGGACATAGAACTAATCATCCACATTAGAAAAGTGACTATTTAAAGTCATCATACTTACTCAACCCACAATGAATGAATGAGTAACACACTGTGAACATTTAATTTCGTGCAACATTGACCTTAAAGGGAGGTTTTTATGAATTATAACTATACTGAAGAAATGTGTAAGGCGAGGTTTTTCTTAGCTGAATGTGTACGGTTTATGCCACCATTATTATTTAAACAATATAATTAAATTATAAGTGAGCTCACAACAATATTACATTTCTATTGAAACGTGATGCACACAATATTAATCTACAGACCAAGCAATTTGGCGCTGAAATATTGTCTCCCAATTTACCACTATGGTGTAGGAGTACAACGTACTAATGTACCATCCGCTTCCGTTCAATGATATAAAAATTATATTAATGATAGCCATACTACGAAGTCGTTGTAATATCGTCAATTTTCTCAGGAAGATCATTTACATAATCATTATTTAGCGGTCGCATGGTATGACCGGATCCGGTTGTATTGAAAGCAATTTAAGACCAGATATAAATAGCAATGGAAAGCCGATTGTTCCGTAATGTATTCCAAGCATATTGAAGAGGGTCGTTGTTCTCATACAGATTGAGTACCTTTACCGATTGCTGTAGGAAAGCAAGAATAATGATTATGCCATGAGAGGCTCTTTTAATTTTAGCTTATTACAAAAATTGTGGTATGACAACCGATTTATTTATACCATGGTAAGAGCTATCATACCATTATCCATTTAGTATAAATGTCCATCATGAACAAACAATGCTTTTACGATGGTAATCCAACTGTATCCAGATAAATAAGTCTACTTGGAATCTTTTTTCACGAGGCAAAATAGTTGAAAGTTGGTCAGGTAATAGTGTGGTGTATAAAAAATACAAAGACAGAAATAAATGTATACATGTATGTTCTGTTTAATTTTGTCGTTAAGGATACACGATATTTGCCATCGATTGATCTATCTTTCGGTGTTTAGAAATGGCATACATTAATGTCGTCTTAATATACAAGTACACAGTGCTTCAATGACTTGGAAGAACAGGAAAAAGCGATTTTTCATGATTTTGTCTTCCTAATGAAGTGAAGGGATGCAAACACGACGGTGATCAATCAATTCCCAGACATCTTATGATATCTTTGTGACGTAACAGCGATATTGTAATAGATTTGTTGAATCAAATGTTTCGTAAAGGACACACAATGGACACAATATATCATGTATAGGAATAATGCACTCGAAATATAGAGTAATAATATGGATTGACAGAAATAAGATATATTAATGGCGTCTGACCTTATTATTCCAAGGCTTAAACTTTTTTGTAAACACTGGACAAAACAATTGTTCATGCTTTTGTCTGCATAATACGACTGGTCTTCCTTGACGCACTCAAAAGTAGCCACAGACGATACGCACCAAACTGTTGGTGGTTGATAAATCGGTAATGAAAATTTCTACCAACCATATTTTGGCTTTTATGTCAGGGAGTGAATGCGTTAACTATAAAATGGTGTTCGACTCTAGACTTGTTAAAACGCCTGCCATCACTCTGTCATCTCGTATTATTAATTCAAAATGATGTATAAAGCTTTAAACGCTGTCAGTATCGAGAGATAAATGTTGGATTGATCTAACTAAGTCTGTGATTGTATACACCGACTTTGGTATTACGCTCATCCGAAGGTATGCTTAGACCCTTAACTTGTACATGTATCTCGATATGTTCATTGTACCAACAATTTCTCTATTTCCGTCAAAAAGTGCATTCAGAATTAGCGCATATTTGGTTAAAACGTTAAGACGTATCGAATACTCTCCCCATTTTAATATAATTTATGTTTTAGGCTTAAAACCTGCCATAGTGAATGTTCGTATGGCTGAACCAAATTTGAAACTTCTTAAGATATTTTCTTTAAAATTTAATTTAAAACTTAATCCCGTTTTTCTTGTTCAAATATTTTATATTATTGGTTCTAGCAAATAGGTATCTAGCACATGTCAGTAAAGCTCTCCCTGAGCGTAGTTCAAACCAGTAGACATAGTTGCGTGGTATTAGAGATAAGGCTTACACAAAAACAAACAATGATAACAAAATCATTACAAACGCACAACATCATCAAGCACCAGGATAACGTGAAAGGCGGGAACATTTTGTATATTCCGCATAGGTAGTTTAACCAAGTTTGCAATATTTTTCGTATTTCTTTTAGTATATAATTGACCATATATGTTTACTTAAGAAACCAATTTTTAACAGTAGGCAATTCTATTCAATGTTTGTAAATATCACATTATCTTGGGCGCAACACGTTTTTGTAATGTTAATATATACTATGTATAATGCCAATAGTATGTTTATTTACGTATGACCTGATAAGGAAGCACATACAACTATTTCATATAACAATTCAGTAGCAGAATAATACTTCCAATCTTACTAGTCTAGGAGCTGGTGCAAGAAATTCAAAATCTATTTACCCCATCTGGTAGAAAAAGTCCATTGGTATTTTCAAATAATACATACATTCAGGCTTCAGAAAAAGGTGGATGCCAGATCTGAAAGTGGTGCAGATTTTTTTAACAGGGGCAACAACTCTTGCTTCCGAGCTAATTTACGAATACACATGACATTCTTAATTCTGGTGTGAATATTTTGTTTATGTATATATTGCCATATATGGGGGTGGATATTATTCAATTAATGTTATGCATCAAATGGCCATACAAAACGGACCAGTTTGAGGTCAAGGTCAAGGTCATTTCAAGGTCAAAGTGAGAAAAATAGCTAAAAATTTATATTTCACCTCAGTTCTTTCTTCATATAGCTTATGTTTGGAATCAAATTTCGTTATTTAAACAATAGACGTGTTGGTAAGTACATATTCTTTCATTATAAGCCATTTGTTTAATGAAAATAATCATTTCTTTGTCAAAATAGCCATTTCATACATATGCATGCTGGCCGAGAAGGCATTCTTTCGACCACCCCTTGTATTCTATGTTCTAATATGATAAAATTGTTCATGTATATATTGCTACATATTTGCATGAATATTATTCATTTGATTATGGACATTAAATGGACAAACATAATTGACCTCTATTGGGTCAAGGTCAAGGTCAGTTCGAGGTCAAATCGAGAAAAAAGCAAAAAATGGACATTTCTACTCTGTTTTTCTTCGTATAGCATTTGATATGAATGTAAGCTGCTTATTGAAATGATAGCTGTGTTGGTTAGTGTATATTCTTTCATTATAAGCCATTTGTTTAAAGAGACAATAATTTCTTTGTCAAAATAGCCATTTAATACATAAGCATGCTGGCCGAGAAGGTATTCTTTCGACCACCCCTTGTATTCTATGATCTAATATAATTTAAATGTTCATGCATATATTACTACACATTTGCACGGATATTATTCATTTGATTATGGACATCAAATGGACAAACATAATTGACCTTCTGTGGTCAAGGTCAGTTCAAGGTCAAATCGAGAAAAATAGCAAAAATGGACATTTCCACTCGTTTTTTTTCGTATATCATATGATATGAATTTAATTTGCTTATTTAAATGATAGATGTGTTGGTTAGTTCATATACCTTCATTATAACTCATTTGCTTAATGGAAATGTTCATTTTTATTGTTCAAATATCCATTTTATGCATGCGACAGTTTACGAAAACTTTTACGACAGCCCCTGGGATTCTATGATCTAATGTGATTTATGTGTTTATTTATGATATGAGGCATATGTTCACGAATACTATTCATTATATTATGGACATCAAATGGACAAGCATCTAAACCACAAAGTCGTTTCAGGATCGAAGTGAGAAAATAGGTAAAAATTGATTTGTCCACTCTGTATTTGTAATTCTCACGTATGCTTGAATTCAACTTTATTAGGAAACTGCAAATTTGATTTGTCTCACTTTTTATTAAATGGACTGTACACAATATTGCCTAAACGACCATTAATTTTGTTTAAGTTCAAGCAAGTATGCAAGCTAACTTATAAATGCTTTCAAAATCACTATGCCTGTCTGTTTTTATGCCAGTCTCGGACTATTCATATACGCCGTTGTTTCACAGGGCCACTGCTTGGAAGTGTTCTCATGCATATCATTAAATCCATCAGGATTTCCAGTCTCTTTGGAGACCCATTATGAGCTACTTTTTGTAACTCTCTAGGGCACAATAACCGTTGTTCACATTCACAAGGACAGTATGGCGTACCTCCAACACATAATACAGCAATACGTACGGCCTATGACAGGTGTATCCAGCGGTAGTTAAATATCAGGCATGATATGACTGAAGAACATGATGAGCATCATCGACTCCTAGTCAAAATATTAACTTGTGCATAACACATAACTTAGCATTCGATGCCTGTATAGCTATAATCTATGGTCCTATTGAGTATCATTACGGTCTGTGATGAGATTACATTTGTGGTAGCTAGTACTAAATTGGTTATGATATGTATATTCCTTACAGTGGTATGTACCAACATAGACATCTGATACCCGTACTTAGTAGTAATGTGTACGTCATAGATCCTGTGAAAGCTGTAACTGGCAGTGTTTTGAACCACACTAGATTCTGATGTCGTACTCATAACCATTAAGGGCAGACAGTCCTGGTCCTATGGAAAATACTAGTACAACAGAACTCCTATAGTGTAGTCACCACTGCAATGACCAAAGTGATTTAGCACTGCAATAAGTAAATAATGCCACAGAAACGTGCATTTCACACAACGGAATAAAGGCACCCCAGACAAAGTAGTAACAGCACTATGTATAACCATCTCAGGCCTAATAGCGTACATGTATCCACTACGACATAATATTTTAGAAGCCTTACGGCATTATACGCTGTACGCACCACCACATAATTCAGCCATACCTGGTTCTACAGGATACCCATTGATACAAAGGAGAACCCTTTCAATTAATAATAGATAGACATGGCTACATGATACAGATACCCCCGACCCTTGGGAATAGATACCACAACATTGCATGTCCATACCAGGCTATGTAGGTTGGTCCACCCCGCGGTGTACTGCCATTTTCAGGTTATACTATATGCGGTACTCCTCATTGCCAAGTACATGTATAGCTACCCAATGTCACACATCATCAGGTCTTGAGCCAGCTATCATTTGATACTGTATGATACTTAACACACAAAACATCCTGGGACATTCAGGGTGTCCAAATCCAAATAGTACTTTAACAGTTTCTTTGCCTATTTACCAAATGTCTTCGTTCTCCTTTCACAGAGCAAACTTCACTTAGTGGGGTACATACGAGTATCTATCATTGGTTTAGCCATTCTGGATTTCAAATTATTTTATTGAATTCCAAATGGATACTCAACTAGTACAGTCATATCTGGCGTTATCTGATATGCTTCACTGCAAAATACAAGCCCTACTAGTATGGCCTATGAGTGTACCCACTATCACAGCGTACAGCTACCTCATACCACATTTGGTAATCACTACTGTATTGTACAGTTATTCAAAGCTCACCACCAAGTAAACCATTATAGACTTGGCCATTGCGGGTTACCAATCGCTACTTTGTGCAGCAACCTTATCCTAGGAGGTAAGCATTACCATCTGCCAGATCGGTCAGCCAATGCTCCATCGAATATACACCACAATCAAGTACCGCCACATCCATATCCGACTTAAAGGGGTTCTCACTCCCATGCAGTTTACTTATCCTAGTCCATATAGGTTGACTAACATATTTGGTACATCCATTACATTCCTTATTCTTGGTACAAAGAAATTTGTAATCAATGGAGCATCTAATGATGGTGACCAAACTCTACTTAATATCATAAGTCCAATCGTTTTGGATTTATTGGTCGGAAACCACTTGGTGTGTTCATTCATTTAAAGACAATAGTGGTCCTGACATGCTGATATCAGGATCATTGCTATCTCCTGTTTAATACCAACCAACTTACCAAAAGACTAAGGATAGTAGAATCAATCATTGGGAAGGCGTTTACTCGGAAACCGTTTCATCTACCGACAGGCCGACACACAGATTAACGTGTGTTTTAAGCATACTTTCTCATTAAAGATTTTCATAATGTGTGGAGCGGTTGCCTAGAGGTAGGGCGCGCGCTTCGGGATCGAGAGGTCCCGGGTTAATCTATCTGAGCAAGACCCACATGCTCAACTCCACCATGATGTTAAATGGTACCTGTGAGGGCAGTGTCTATTCATGGGCGCAGATCGGTGTTGGCTGCCAAACCACAGGAGAGAAATAGTCTTCCCAGGGAGACACGAGTGTAGGTTTCCATAGGTAACCCAAGGGAAAGTTGAAATGTCAAAGGGTGCTTAAGCGGCCTAACAGCTGAAAAGAGCCCTAGAAAATTGATAACTTAACTTAACACTCGCAGCTAATAGAATGGATTTCAATACATTATTACACACCCAGCCAAATTATTACGTCTACAAGTGAACACATGTACAAAATCTACCGTATTGCTGGTAAAAAGAACAAATGAGCAAACACATAATTTTTTACTGGATCATTACAAAACACAGTTTTACATTGAAAGGACATTGATACTGACCTTGTAATGGTCGGTATTTTAAACAACTTTCAATACCATATTGATATTACAATGTTCATACATAAATCCAATAACACTAAAACATACATGCGAAAAAGAACTACAGATCTGAGACAAAAATATCATTTTTGAAGCTATTCTTCTAAATTTGACCTTGAAATGACCTTGACCACAAACTTATTTAAGATGATTGTACATTTGATGTTCATAATCAATGAATACTGGTAGCATCCCTGAATATACATGTATGTCTCACTACATACACAAACACATACATCACATTATATCATAGAATGTCAGGGGTTGTCGTGCAAGGTTTTCGTAAGCTGTCATATGCAAAATAGCTATTTGCACACAAAAAACACAATTGTTTATTGAACAAATGGCTTATGATGAACGAATATGACTAACCAACACAGCTATCATTTTAATAAGCAACTCGCATTCATATCAAATGCTATACGAAGAAACACAGAATGGAAATGTCCATTTTTTGCTTTTTTTCTCGATTTGACCTTGAACTGACCTTGACCTTGACCCAAGAAAGGTCAATTATATTTGTCCCTTTGATGTACATAATCAAATGAATAATATCCATGCAAATATGTAGCAATATATACATGAACAATTTAATAATATTAGTTAATAGAATACCTGGGGTGGCCGAAAGAATGCCTCCTCGGCCAGCATGCATATGTATTAAATGGCCATTTAGACAAAGAAATGACTATTTTCATTAAGCAAATGGCTTATAATGGTAGAATATGCACTTACCAACACGTCTATTATTTAAATAACGAAATTTGATTCCAAACATATGCTATACGAAGAAAGAACTGAGGTGAAAAGTCAATTTTTAGCTATTTTTCTCACTTTGACCTTGAAATGACCTTGACATTGACATCAAACTGGTCAGGTATGTATGTCCATTTGATGCATAACATTAATTGAATAATATCCGCCCACATATATGGCAATATATACGTAAACAAAAAATTCACACCAGAATTAAGAATGTCATGTGTATTCGTAAATTAGCTCGGAAGCAAGAGTTGTTGCCCCTGTTAAAAAAATCTGCACCACTTTCAGATCTGGCAACCACCTTTTTCTGAAGCATGAATGTATGTATTATTCGAAAATACCAATGGACTTTTTCTACCAGATGGGGTAAATAAAAATCCATTTTAAGGCCTTTTTGAAACCTGGCTCCTGGACTATACCATTTAGCCGTATATATAGGAGACTGTTGAAGTTTCTCGAAAATCAAAATCATGTTTCTAACAAGCGGGTAAATTTACGAGCGTTGTCTGACAGTACATTGATAAAATAAGTTGATATAGAGTATAACGGTTAAAGCCAATGTAACAAATGCCTACTGAATCCCATTACATAAGCCGAACATATATGTTAAGTAAAAGGCACTGCGTGATTTGGAATATGGTTGTTGGTGGCAAAAATCACTAAAGGCGCGCCATTGGTGCATCTTATTGAGCAAGCGAATTATGGAATATAACACATGGTTGATGTAATGTCTTTGTTAAATAACCGTAATATCTTCCATAAGGCAATAACACAAGTAATGTTTCAAGAACTGCATTTATTTTATTACTGTCTGTCTGGGAAATGCGTAAAAGCATTAGTTTGCACGTGAATAACAAATCTAGTGATTTAAAAGTTTTATATTTAAACACAAACACTACGCAATGGTACGCAAGTCTGTGAAGTTAAGTCATATACAATGTTCACTGCAACATCAAAGATACAAAAAGTTTTATAACGGACTTACGAAAACAATCGTTCACATGAATCATGTCAAGTATAGACAAAAATGTTAATAAGAAAGAACCACCTTGTCCGGCTCAACACTACCCTGTTATAATACGATGTCGGAGCACACTAGGACTAGTGTCAGCCCTTAAGTATCAGTGACAGTCCTAAAGACACGATACAATTGGATGCATCTCTCAATTGGAGAATGTTTTGGCGGTTCGTTGCTTTGTGGGTTGCCTTATTATTTGTAAATGTTCTTGTAATTCGCCATAGATTCGTCATTTAGCATTAATTGCTAGAGAATGGCATACAATCTTATTTTAAGCTCATTATAAAAAAGTTCGTTTAAAATTGATGTTGATATTATGTTGTCAGTGAGATGAAAGCGTTTGAAACATTAACTGTCCGAATTATTATTACATTACTTGGGTTTATAGCCGTTTGTGATGTCATGGTCACGAGGTATGGCCACACTGACTTTAAGGCGAGTGATTCTTCGGCTAAATGTGCATGGTAACAGTCAACATTATAATTTAAATCATATGCCAATTATTATTAAGCAAACAAAACTATTACATTTTAGTTGAAACGTCATGCACACACTATTGATCCACAGGCTAAGCAATTCGGCGCTGAAATATTGTCTCCCAATCTACCACTATGGTACAAGGTGACAAAGTCTTATGCACCATCTACACCCGTCCAATGATATTAAAGTTATATTAATGATAGCCAAAACTACGAAGTCGTTGTAATATTGTCAATTTTCTCAGTAAGATCATTTGCATAATCATTATTTAGCGGTCGCATGGTATGACCGGATCCGGTTGTATTGAAAGCAATTTAAGACTAGATATAAATGGCAATGAAAAGCCGATTGTTCCGTAATGTATTTCAAGCATATTAAAGAGGGTCGTTGTTCTCATGCAGAATTGATTACTTTTACCGATTGCTGTAGGAAAGCAAAAATACGTTTATTCTTGAGAGGCTTTTTTAATTTTAGTTTAATACAAAAAACTCGAAGATGAATGTAGTATGACAACCGATGTATTTATACCATGTTTACAGCTATCATAATATTATTTATGTTAAATACACGTCCACCATGAAATAAAATGTTTATACGATGGTAATCCAACTGTTTCAGATAAATAAGTCTACTTGGAAATATGTTTCACGTGACAAAATAGTTGAAAGTTGGTCAGGTAGATGTGTGGTGTATACAAATACAAAGAAATAAATAAATGTATATGAACTGTTTAATGTTGTCGTAAAAGATACAGTATATTTTCCATCGATTTATCAGTGATTCGGTGTTTAAAAATGACATACATTAAATGTTATGTCGTCTTAATATAAAAGTACATGTACACAGTATTACAATTACTTTGAAGTACAGGATAATACGATTAATACGATTTATCATTATTTTGTCTTCCTAGTGAAGTGTAGGCATGCTACCACGACGGTGATCAATCAAATCCCAGAATTGTTATGATATCTTTGTGACGTAACAGCGATAATGTACTAGATTTGTTAAATCAAATCTTTTGTAAAGGACACACAATGAAGACAGTATATCATGTATAGGAATATTGCACTCAAACTATAGAGTAATGGATTGACAGAAACAATATATATTAATGGCGTCTGACCTTAATATACCAAGGCTAAAACTATTTTGTAAACACTGGAATAAACGATTTTTCATGCTTTTGTCTGCATAATACGATAGGTTTTCCTTGACGCACACAAAAGTAGCCACAGACTATGCGCACCAAACTGTCGGTGGTTGATAAATCGGTTATGAAAATCTCTACCAATCATATTTTGGCTTTTATGTCAGGGAGTTAATGCATTAACTATAAAATGTTGTACGACTCTAGTCTTGTTAAAACGCCTGTCATCAGTCTGTCATCTCGTATTATTAATTCAAAATGATGATTAAAACTTTAAACGTTGTCCGTATCGAGAGATAAATGTTGATATGATATATTAACTGAGTCGGTGATTGTATATACCGACTTAGGTATTACGCTCATCCGCAGGTATGCTTAGACCCTTAACTTGAACATGTATCTCGATATGTTCATTGTACCAACAATTTCTCCATTTCCGTAAAAAAAATCATTCAGAATTAGCGCATATTTGGTAAAAACGTTAAGACGTATCGAATACTCTCCCCGTTTTCATATAATTTATGTTTTTAGGCTTAAAACCTACCATCGTGAATGTTCGTATGGCTGTACCACATTTGAGCCTTCTAAAGATCTTTTCTTGAAAATTTCAACTTAATCCCGTTTTTCTTGTTCAAATATTTTGTATTATCGGTTTTGGCAAATAGGTATCTGGCACATTTCAATAAAGCGCTCCATTTGCGTAGTTCAAACCAGTAGACATAGTTGCGTGGTATTAGAGATAAGGCTCACACAAAAAAACAAAATCATTACCAGTTTGCTAATTGATACACACAGCATCATCAAGCACATATACAGATAACACACCCAATGTTTATTCATTTTACAACATTTTTACCAGGCTAATGTGAAAGGCGGGAAAATTTTGTATTTTCCACATAGGTAGTTTAACCAAGTATGCAATATTTATCAGTGTTCTTTTAGTATGGAATTGACCATATGTGTTTACTTAAGAAACCAATTTTGCAACAGTAGGCAGTTTTTGTTCAATGTCTTTAAATATCACATTATTCTGGGCGCACAATAACACGTTTTTTGTAATGTTAATATACACTATGCATAATGCCAATATTATGTTTATTTACGTATGACCTGATAGGAAGCATGGACAACTATTTCATATAACAATACAGTAGCAGAATGATACTTCCAATCTTACCATTTAGCCGTATATATAAGAGACTGTTGTAGTATCTCGAAAATCAAAATCATTTTTCTAACAAGCGGGTAATTTAACGAGCGTTGTCTGACAGTACATTAATAAAATAAGTGGATATAGAGTATAACGGTTAAAGCCAATATAACAAATGCTCACTGAATCCCATTACATATGCCACATATATATGTTAAGTAAAAGGCACTGTGTGATTTGGAATATGGTTGGTTGGTGGCAAAAATCACTAAAGGCGCGCCATTGGTGCATGTTATTGAGCAAGAGAATTATGGAATATAACACATGGTTGATGTAATGTCTTTGCTAAATAACCGAAATATCTTCTATAAGGTAATACATTTGTAACACAAGTAATGTTTCAAGAACTGCATTTATTTTATTACTGTCTGTCTGGGAAATGCGTAAAAGCATTAGTTTGCGAGTGAATAACAAGTCTAGTGATTTAAAAGTTTTATATTTAAACACAAACACTAATGGTACGCAATGGTACGCAAGTCTGTGAAGTTAAGTCATATACAATGTTCACTGCAACCTCAAAGAAACACAAAGTTTTATAACGGACTTACGGAAACAATTATTCAATAATGACATATGAATTGTGTCAAGTATAGACAAAAATGTTAATAAGAAAGAACCACCTTGTCCGGCTCAACACTACCCTGTTATAATACGATGTCGGAGTAGACTAGGACTAGTTTCAGCCCTTAAGTATCAGTGACTGTCCTAAAGACACGATACAATTGGATGCATCTCTCAATTGGAGCATGTTTTGGCGGTTCGTTGCTTTATGGGTTGCCTTATTATTTGTATATATTCTTGTAATTCGCCATAGATTCGTCATTTAGCATTAATTGCTAGAGAATGGCATACAATCTTATTTTAAGCTCATTATAAAAAAAATAAAGTTCGTTTAAAATTTATGTTGATATTATGTTGTCAGTAAGATGAAAGCGTTTGAAACATTAACTTTATATAAATAAGTGTCCGAAATATTATTGTAAATGTTTCTCTTTCCTTGTGATAGGTATTAAAATAGGTGAATATATAGGTAGTGTTAAATGCTGTGAACCTTTTCTACATTTTTTGTCCGGTAGAATTCATCATGGTAGAAATAAACTTGAAACACCGATAAGACATGAAGATGCCACTTAAAATCATGTATAGACATGCCGAAAAGACTAGTGAACATTTTTGTTTATTTTTCTGCAATTTAAATGAAGATTATATTTATACGTAGTAGATCATTAACACACTTATATGTACTCGTATGTTACACTAGCTTACAGAGGCCTTTTGATATTCCAAAGTAAATGTTTACAAGTAAAGATTTTACGCGTATTTCATCTAAATACTAAACAAAAACGGTTTTTGATTGTCGCAATGCCTTCTGAACCGGCCGAAAATATCGTGGTACATGTACTTCCCGTAGCACCATGAAGAACCTTTATAAACCGTTAAGTTCTGATTTGTGCAAATATTTAAACAGGAAAGAAACATACTTAAATAAACGAAATATATTCTTGAAAGAATAAACAAAATATATGCTTACCATTATATGCAGTTGACAGATAGAAATATCCTATAACAAGTGATACTAGTTTTCCAATGTATTTCATTTTTGAAAATCTTCCACCTTCTCCGTCAAATATTGGTTAAATCCGTTGCAATCCCATTTTTACTGAAATTGAAAGTTATTGTTATAATTTGCTGTGGTCTCTGGACAATCAAATTCTCGTTTATCATTTTGTCCCTAGACGTGCTCGTTAGGCCTTTGGCATGCAAGAATAAAATAGAATAAGACTGATAAAAAGTTATTCTCAGAACGGCTGGTCCATTGAAGTATGAGCATAATGATTTTAGGTTCTAGAATATTAATCAAAATGAAATTCGTTCAATTTATTCATACTATTTATGTTTAGGCTACCTAGTGTTGTCTTGTAACAGTAGTCGAACTTAAATGTTTCATCATACACTTCAAACTCATTGTTCTGTGTGTGACATCCAAATATAGTTAAACGGAAGTGTAACATGTGCGATTCTTTATGTACTCAGATTTCGGATAGTCTTTTAGCCACTTTAAATGTTTTTAACATGGCCAAGATATTTAAAGTGACCTCAAACATTAGTTGTATTACATTGAATTCACTGAACTCTCTAGGAATAGAGACATACTTTTTAGATTGTATTTAGAATATCAAGTGCGACATTTCGCCTCAGTCTGCTTTAGTGTGCAAGTTCAAACAACAATGCTAAAAAATGCGAGTCTCTTTCAGAGTGACCAGTAAGTATAGGGTACACAAGAAATCTTAACGGAATACACTTGAAACCGCCAAGGATATACCAAAAATCGTTAACCTGACGATACTCCAGCTTATTCAAATTTTAAATTTTGAAACGTAGAAATTATAAGACCCCTACGACTATAAATATAAGTTTTCAGAGAGAGCCAGACGACAATGAAATTGCTATTTTCACATTTACTACTTATATCCTATTATCGTATTTCTTGGAGATACAGGAAAAAACACATTAGGTGAATATATCTGAGTTTAAATATTCTAATGGGTTTGAGAAACACCAACAGCTGAATATAGATGTCTGTCATTTTAATTCTGTTGTACACGTATGAAGACTTAGAATACGATAGGTTGGGTTAGATACACACAGTCAACGCGCACAATGCACAATGCAAAAATAATAATCAGTCCATGATATGGCGAAACTGGTTGCGGTTTAAATGGTTAGTTGCTATAAAAAGAGATACTGTACAGTTATTTAAGTTTGATGGTATGTTAATTCGTGGATTTTGTATTTTAGGTAACTAATACCACACAATTATTGTTCGATGCCCAGGATGTGATTTCGTGGTTGAATGTGAACCATTAAATCCACAAAATTTAATCCCCCACGAAAATAAATTATTGTACAGTGAAGCTTGTAGAAACCTAACACATATGTATGACATTCCTAGGTAGAAATCCTTAACAACTACCAACACACAATGAATGTGATATTCGTGATACTGCTTAATATTGTTTAATACTTGGTCTGGATTTGCTCGATTGTGCTCGAGAGAAGCAATTATACAAGGTGCTAATATTGTAGTGTTAGTAAAATCCTACTTGTAACCGTAAAGATTTTCAGCTTACTGTTTATTCCAAGTCACAAAAATGCACCTAAACGCACTTCAGACCCGACAAGCCGACCAAGCGCATTAAAACCCAAACAAAATAATTTCCAAACATTAAGATAAATTGTTTACACTAAAACCATACAGCAATTTTCGTCTAGGCATCATTCTTACCTAAAATTCAAAAAGGCAAAACATACGAAAACGCGTTTTATTATCCAATACATTCATGCGACCAATGTCTGATTCTCCAAGCTTCAGCATAGCGATTACAAGAATGAAGGTGACATTTTAGCGGCCACATTCTGGCACGTTTAAGACTTTATTGGCTTCTATTCTCTCGGTTAATTATGTCCCGCTGTTAAACGTTTTTGGATCTTTTAATGGATTGAGACAATTTTCGGAAATATTCTGACATTTGGAAAATTAGTATTGTTCATAGTTGAAGCTGAACAATCCTAAATATTCTTAATGTTATATTATGGCGTCTCCCTATTGTATATCATGCTTGTGCAATGTCATAGTTTGCAGTATATTCAATAAAACTTTTTGTACATTGATTGTCGTTCTAGTTTATCATATTAAATACCACTATCAGTGGATATTCGGGGACTGTTGACGTAAGTATTTTACCGGAAAGTAATTATGAAGCAGTATTGAGTTGCTAACGCAAGTCATTGTCCTGACATCTTTATCACCACAATTGATGGACAACTTACATGTAAGTGATTCATTATTGAGTTGTGAAGCGCAAATTTGCAAACTTCATCTACTGCACTTACCAGATGGACATAAACAGTGATGATTTGACACGTAGTGCAGTTCATGTGCAATAGTGTTAGGGAAAATACGAGAACTACTGTTTGTTTGTCCATATCACAGTACATGCATATGTATTTAAATAAACACACAATCTAGTTCGATATTAGTAATTGAAATGCAATCTTTGGCATAGGAAACTATTTGTCCCTACAAAGTAATAGATGATTATGATTTAAAAATAAATCTACTTGATATGTACATGTATATAAACATATTAATAGATTACTTTTAATGACTTATATTTCTTAACTCGAATGCCCGGCTATCTTCCCGATGCCATATTGGAATTAAAACTTGGACATTACACGAGCGGGAGACGTCAGTATAGATCATTAAGAATATTGTTGTATTGATAATATGTCACAGACACAACGATAATGTATATTAACTTGTTCGTTAAGATATCAGAACAATTAATGAATTCGTGATTTTGGAGCTGGTTCATATTTTTGCAATTTTACTCTCGAAATTGTTTGATATCGCATTTCATAATGTTCTGCTGTTGTGTTTCGCAGATTAATATTCAATTACTGAATTAGATGTTCCTTTTCTTTAAATATAAGTTACTGAAAACCTTAATCATAGTGATGTTTTATCAAATAAAATTGTTATGGACATTACCAAAGTTTTGATTGTGTTTGTAATATAAGTATAGTATGTATATACATGTAATATACTGAATGCCAAAAGTTCTGCAAGTTAATTCAAAAAGCATTTTCTAATTGTCAACTAAAAAGGGTGGTCCGAGTGTATGATGTACCACGTGACAATAGGTTAAGGACCAATGCCGCTGACCTAGACATGCAATGCTGCTATAATGTTAGCACCAAAAGTACGAGAGGTGCCCCACTTATATTTGAACAGTGTTGAACATGACATATTTTCATGGAAATATGGTATAAATCAAATATTTCTTTTGTACTGTGTAAACATATGTGTTAGGTAACATTTACACTAACTGGTTGGTTTGTTTGATAAATAGAATGAACCAAAAACAACATTTTTGTAGAGGATATGGTGTTTTGCGTTTTGAAGGTCAGCCACTGCCATAAAAGCCCTTAAAAGTTGTAGGTTGGGCATGGATATTCCATTTTTGTGAAGAAAATATGCAATTTTTTCACAGGAAGGATGTTTTGCGCTTTGTTGTTTTTTTTTTACGAAATTACTCAAAATATTAAAAACTGACAAAAAGTGATGATACCTACCATAATCTTAAACTTTGGTTATTTGATAAGTAAGGCATATCCAAAATCCAAAATAGGGACTTCAGCGACGTTAAGAGTACCCATTGGAGCTTTCGATTTGTTCATTTAGAGAATTATACATACCGGACTCGGGATAAAATCGGTGTTTACATGCTCAATACCACAAAAACAACATAAGGGAGACAAATGTCTTTAACGCTGTGTATATTTCAACAGAACCGTAAATGCCACAACTTCGTCACCTCTGTAGAGGCAATGCTTTATCGTTGAGAAATATACCATGAACGGACAGCCTACTATATAATAAATGTTGATAAGGCTACCCATAAGTTAACATTCGTTAAGCGTCACATGTTTCAGAACGTTTCCATAACGTATGCTGTTGTTTGCTATAATGGCTTAATGGAACACATATGTTTTACTAAAAAGTCAAAGGTGAATGCACATTGCTGTGTACATTAGATTCCAAACCATATTTGGTCAAATGTTTGCAAAACAACTTTCCTGGAGACCATATGGGGAGCATGGTGTTTTGTCAACACGGAGCTTCAGCTCCCTCCACAAAAACACCATTCTGTACCTTAAGAAAACACATTTGAAGTATATTACGCAATATTAGTAAAGGCCAAAGTCTCATAAACATATACACACAAACCCTTTAATCGATGGAATATTGCTGCGTTTATTACAGGCGGGAAATGCAAACAACATCGATCGGATTATTCGGTCTTCAAAAAGCCAAACACCATACCCCGTACAAAATTGTAGATTTGAGTGCGAACTACGAAATAAAGTAATAATCAATAGTTTTATGTGTTTCATAACACGTTATTTTGCACGATGATATAGAAATATTTTGATTATATATAATTAGCATCGAACTATTTGATATTCAATACTGTTCAAATATAAGTGGGGCACCTCTCGTATAACGGCATTGTTTTAGCTTAGTTGAAGTCCACCCAATTTTGTCCCTAGACGTGCTTGTAAGGCCTTTGGCATGAAATAATAAAATAGAATAAGACTGATACAAAGTTATTCTCAGATTGGCTGGTTCATTGAAGTATGAGCATAATGATTTTAGGTTCAAGAATATTAATCAAAATGAAATTCGTTCAATTTATTCATACTATTTATGTTTAAGCTACCTAATTCAAAACACTTCAAACCTATTGTTCTGTGTGACATCCAAATAGAGTTATAGGAAAGTGTACTATGTGCGATTCGTTATTTGCTCCGAGTTTCAGATAGTCAAGCACATTCTTTAAGCCACTTTAAATGTTTTTATCTTGACCAATATATATTCAAAACGACATCAAACATGAGTTGAATTACATCGAAATTACTAATCTGAACGAGCTAGGAAGTTAGACATACTAGTTCGAATGTACTATGATTATCAAGGACGACATTTCGTCTCATTCGGCATAAGTGTGACCTGTAGTCTATTCAAACCAAACAAGAATGATTAAAATGCAAGACTCCTTCAGAGTGACCAGTTAGTATAGGGTACGCACGCAATCAAACGGAATACACTTGAAACAGCCAAGGATATACCTAAAATTGTTAATCTGACAACACTTCTGATTATTCAGATTTTAAAGTCTCAAACTTAGAAATTATAGGATCTCTACGACTATAGATTTAAGCTTTCAGAAAGTACTAGACGACAATGAAATTGCTATTTTCACATTTACTACTTATATACTATTATCGTATTTCTTGGAGATACAGGAAGAAACACATTAGGTGAATACATCTGAGTTTAAATTTTCAAATGGTATTGAGAAACACCAACAGCTGAATATAGATGTCTGTTATTTTAGTTCTGCAGTACACGTATGAATACTTAGAATACAATAGGTTGGGTTAAATGTACACAGTCAATGCGCACAGTGCACAATGTAAAATAATACTTTAGTAATCAGTCTTTGATACGGTGAAACTGGTTGCGATTTAAATGGTATGGTTGCTACAACAAGGGATACTTAACAATCAACTCATTTCGATAGGACGTTAATTCATGGACTTTGCATTTCAGATAACAAATACCACACAATTATTGTTCGATGGGATTCGATTTCAAATTTTGATTTTGAATCACCAAATTCACGAAATTTAATCCCCCACGAAAATAAATTAGTGTACAGTGAAGCTGTAGAAACCTAACGAATATATATGGCATTGCTAGGTAAAATCCTTACTAACTACCAACACGCAATGAATGTGATATTCATGATACTGCTAAATGTTGTGCAAGACATTGTCTGGATTTGCCCGATTATGCTCGAGAGATGCAATTATACAAGGTGCTAATATTGCAGTGTTAGTAAAATCCTACTTGTAATCATAAAAATGTTCAGCTTACTGTTTACTCCTTGTCACAAAAATGCACATAAACACACTTCAGACCCGACAAGACGACCAAGCGCATTAAAACCCAAACAAAATAATTTCCAAACATAAAGATAAATTGTTTACAATAAAACCATACAGTAATTTTCGTCTAGGCATCATTCTTACCTAAAATTCAAAAAGGCAAAACATACGAAAACGCGTTTTATTATCATATACATTCATGCGACCAATGTCTGCTTTTCCAAGCTGCAGCGTAGCGATTACTAGAATGAAGGTGACATTTAAGCGGCCACATTCTGGCACGTTTAAAGCTTTATTGGCTTCTATTCTCTCGGTTAATTATTTCCTGTTGTGAACGTTTTTGGATCTTTTAATGGATTGAGACAATTTTCGGAAATATTCTGACATTTGGAAAATTAGTATTGTTCGTACATTTTGTAGTTGAAGCTGAACAATCCTAAATATTCTTAATGTTATATTATGGCGTCTCCCGATTGTTTACCATGCTTGTGCAATGTCATAGTTTGCAGTATATTCAATTAAACTTTTTGTACATTGATTGTCGTTCTAGTTTATTAGCTCACCTGAGCACAAAGTGCTCAAGGTGAGTTATTGTGATCACTCACCGTCCGTCGTCCGTCCGTCCGTCCGTCTGTATGTCCGTACTCACCCACTTGTAGTTGTGAGGTGTGGAACAATAGGCTATATTTAGATTCTATTCATTCCGTTGCTTACGGGGTGCGAAATGTTGCTTATGGGGTTTTACAAACAAAAGGATGAACAAAAGAAAACCCCACAATGTCAAGTCAGTGAGAACGTCCGTCCGTCCGTCCGTCTGTCCGTCCGTCCACACTTTCAAACGACATCTCCTCTGAAACCATATGGCCAATTTTGATGGAATTTTGCCAGGATGTATGTGGCATTGGGGGATTAAGTAATTGTTCAAATTATGGCCCTGGGGTCAAAATTTGCCCCGCCCCCGGGGTCAACGTTTTACATAGACTTATATAGGGAAAACATATAAAAATCTTCTTCTCTAAAACTACAATGCCTTGAGCTTTTCTATTATGTATGTAGCATCATCTAGTGGTCCCCTACCAAGATTGTTCAAATTATGGCCCTGGGGTTAAAATTGGCCCCGCCCCGGTGGTCACCGTTTTACATAGACTTATATAGGGAAAACATATAAAATTCTTCTTCTCTAAAACTTCAATGCCTAGAGCTTTGATATTTGGTATGTAGCATCATCAAGTGGTCCCCTACCAATATTGTTCAAATTATGCCCCTGGGGTCAAAATTGGCTCCGCCCTGGGGGTCACCAGTTTTACATAGACTTATGTAGGGAAGACATATAAAAATCTTCTTCTCTAAAACTACAATGCCTAGAGCTTTGATATTTAGTATGTAGCACAATCTAGTGGTCCCCTATCAAGATTGTTCAAATTATGCCCCTGGGGTCAAAAATGACCCCGCCCCGGGGGTCACCAGTTTCTATATTTACGCTCTACCTTTGTTAGTTTAAATTGTGCAGTGCTTCATTTATAATCAGGTGAGCGATATAGGGCCACCATGGCCCTCTTGTCATATTAAATACCACTATCAGTGGATATTCGGGGACTGTTGACGTAAGCATTTTACCCGAAAGTAATTATGAAGCAGTATTGAGTTGCTAACGCAAGTCATTGTCCTGACATCTTTATCACCACAATTGATGGACAACTTACATGTAAGTGATTCATTATTGAGTTGTGAAGCGCAAATTTGCAAACTTTATCTACTGCACTTACCAGATGGACATAAACAGTGATGATTCGACACGTAGTGCAGTTTATGTGCAATAGTGTTAGGGAAAATACGAGAACTACTGTTTGTTTGTCCATATCACAGTACATGTATATATCTTTACATAAACACACAATCTAGTTCGATAATAGTACTTGGAATGCAATCTTTGGGATTGGAAACCATTTGACCTACAAAGTAATAGATGATTTTGATTTGAAAATAAATCTACTTGATATGTATATAAACATATTAATATATTACTTTAAATTACTTTGATAATATTTCTTAACTCGAAAGCCCGGCTATCTTCCCGATGCCATATTGGAATTAAAACTTGGACATTACACGAGCGGAAGACGCCATTATAGATCATTAAGAATATTATTGTATTGATAATAAGTCACAGACACAACGATAATGTATATCAACTTGTTCGTTAAGATATTCAGAACAATTAATGAATTCGTGATTTTGGAGCTGGTTCATATTTTTGCAATTTTACTCTCGAATTTGTTTGATATCGCTTTTCATAATGTTCTGTTGTTGTGTTTCGCAGATTAATATTCAATTACTGAATTAGATGTTCCTTTTCTTTAACTATAAGTTACTGAAAACCTTAATCATAGTGATGTTTTATCAAATACAATGATTATGGACATCACCTAGGTTTGGATTGTGTATGCACTATAAGTAAAGTATGGGTATACATGTAATATACTGAATGCTAAAAGTTCTGCAAATTAATTAAAAAGCATTTTCTAATTGTCAACTAAAAAGGGCGGTCGGTGTGTATGATGTACTACGTGACAACAGGTTAAGGATCAATGCTGCTGACCTACTGCTGCTGTTATGTTAGCACCAAACAAACAACGGTATTGTTTTTGCTTAGTTGTAGTCGACCCAATATTAAAATTAATGGGAAACTTTTGCAAAGACACTGTTTCTTAAATGCTCACCTGTCAGACAGACTCTATTGTAACTTCCTCAATTGTCAGTAAGTTATACAGTAGTTACTTCCCTTCCACTGCAAAATATAGCATCATGTGTACTTTTGAATTGTGGGTTTTATTACACACCAATACATATATTAAAATCGATAACTGTAATTTATTATTTATGGATTTATATCAAGTAGATATCACTGTAACCATATGCAGTTGAATCATAATAAATAATTTGGAGATGTTAATAAATAAGACACAGAATATATTGTTTGCGGAACTTTTGGAACTAAGTATATTAAGATAAATTATGGTTCATATTCGATGTACAATGGCTTCAATATACACATGTATGTTGACCGATCAATTACAAAAATGTTTATTTCCCCATTAGGAATGTGTCTTGTTATATGATATTCCAAAATGACATATAAAGAAACGTCAGTAACATCACGCTTTGTCTAGGTCTAAACAGGTATATGGAATTGAAGGTCAAATAAGGATTCAATGTATCTACCAGCCAAACTAGGTCAAATACAACCAAACATTGTGATTGAGAATGACTGAATTACTGTCAATCTTCTCTTTAACATTCTAGTTTCATTCACGGTCGAATATTGAATCTGATATTATCCATATAAGTGGAGTTATTTTGTAATTAAGAGTCTTTACTTTGTTTAGGGAGGCCAAGGTCTGGTAATTTAATGTGTTTGCTTGAAATGATAACTCATTACAAAATTTATATAATTAAGAGTCTTTCAGACATTGTTTCTTTAGTAGTGTCTACAATGCAGCAATACTCGACCTAGTGCTATAGTACGCTAATATACATGTACTATTAGAATAATACAACACGTCACTCCACCATATTTCACTGAAACACCGAACTAGGCATACGTTATTAGCACCAACACGCAAGAAGGAGATATTTCAAACCAAACAAGACGCTTTCTGTTATTGTTGATACAACTGTTTTTAATGCTTATCAACCTTTCTAGATAAGTACTGTATAATTATTATTTGTATTTGGATGAATGATTGTAAAATTAAAATCGATATCACATATGTGGAATCGTAATTAGCAACAACACGCTAATATTAGATATTGCAAGCAAAAGCAAGATGCATTATGTATTAGGTTAATGTTGTACTTTCATTTAAATGCTTAATAGTTTGTATAAATAATGTATATTTGCATTTAGCTCAGTGTTGTTAAATTAAATTTGTTAGTGCTGTAACCCCTTATCGAAATGCTAAGTATTTTAGGTAAATAATGCATATTTGCATTGGGCTCAATTTCGTTAAATCAAATTTGATAGAATGTAAACATACATGTATACCGACAACACAGCCGCATATCCGCAGTTACCATGCACACATCTCAGATAAAGTTGATACATATTTTCTCGTTAAGACAGTCTCTCAATGATGAATCTCTCCCTAGAGAATGCAGGCAGCTCATTCAGAAGAAATATAAGTCTGATGGCCAATGTTAATGAATTAGAATGGTAGCTCGTAAAAACATTGCTCAATCCGACGTCTGAAGATATTTTACGCTAACTGGACAATATTGATGTCATATCGTGTGAAATTAAGAACGAAATGAGTTTGGGGTCAAACTATGTGATTGCACGTTGGATATCAATAGTTTTAAAATATTTACTTTTAATAGTTAATACGATAAAATAAAACATTCAAGCGTTATCAAATATATATTTATCACAAGTATAAACATTTACTTTATAACAGAAACATTTAACCAATCTTTACCACGGTTTTACCACAGAGAACCGGCGGTTTTGGGTAATATAGATACTCACTGCGCGATCATACATATTGTGTCATCAATCTTAAATGCTAGCTATTGTTCAGATAGTTTAGCTCATTCTGACAATTTATTAACTACCTGGCGTCTCAATAACTACGTCTTATTGCTGAATATGTTGCTCTCGAAATATCGGATTCTAGACCTAAATTACTGATCCATGGAAAAAGACACACACAAATTGGGGTACATTTGTGCGTATCATGATATTTTCCGCAATTATAAACCCAATCAAGCAGCACACGGTCTAGACCATACGTTTATTGTTAGGAAGAGGGATTTGGAAGTAAATGCACATACCAATAAAGGGTCATATAAATGACATGAGAGTCACAATAACTATGATCAAGGAACAAAATACATAATAATAACGAAATGAGTGATATTAAAATAAATTACTCTGAATTGATTTTGGTATAAAGCAACTACGTAAGGATGCAAGTTAAGAGATAAATAGCAAATGCACAACCTCACGTAATAAAATTTATTGTAATAGAATTCCATTTTAATTTTCAATTTCGATTCAAATGATAAAATTGTGGAGATTCGGATGTGTGCATGTACATATTTTAAGTCGAATTGGAAAAAATCGCATGACCTTTTATTAGCATTCATTATACATTTACCAATCCCAAACATTGAACAAAGCATAAAAACGATACTGTTGCATGAATTTACCTAACTGATACAAGGTAATACCGTTACATGTAGCATGTACTGTAAGTATACCCTTTATATATTTTATAAACAAAGTATTAATGTTTTAAATCAATCAAACCCTTACCTTTGTACATATAATCAAAATCACATTAGCAAGTTATTCTATAATCCAGAATTTCCAGTAAATATTGTCACTTTTATATCCGCATATTATTGGTCAACCTAGTTAGATTAAATGAAAGTGAACGCCTGAACCACAGCAATTGTATATACCTCGAAGCTTGCATAAAATAGTGGTTTTAGTTATTCACTATGCTATCAATCCAGAAATAAAATATTGAAATAAACCTCAAATTATTTCAATATTTAAATAATATACATTTGTCTCAACATTTAAATTTTGACGAGTCAGAAACAACTTTACGATTAACTGATTATCTCATTCAAGAAACAGCGCAAATCTTTCACGCTCTTATAAATACAATGTTCTCTGACTCTCTACGACTCTGACTCTCTCTATATCTCTTTCTCTCTCGGCCTATGCTGTAGTATAAACAACGTAGGTTTAACCATTCATTTGGAAGCATTGCCACTGCGTTGAAAAAAATGATGAAATTTAGCTAACACGATTGCTGTTAGACAATGTTAATACTGGGACAAAGAAATAGAGACGGAAATGTCTGGGTTGTATTTTATAACCTTCGTTGACATGTAAAATTACGGTTCGACACGTCAACTTTACATAGTAAACATATTGTACATTGACAGTGATTGGTAGATTCATCACATAAACATATAAGACAAAACTTATTGCAAATAATCAAAAATCAACATTTAATTATTTATTTAAAAATCGACATATACGAGGGTATATCCAAAAGTAATATCACTCCTATCGTGGTTTATTTGTTTATAGGGCGATATGCATAAATATGATATCAAAATGTTCAGCAATTCAATTCTGATTAATAAACAACGTGTTCCATTATTCCATTTTTTTATACTTGGATTATATGTACATTTGAAATATACCTATGACGTCATATCGCCGCACACGAAAATAACGATATTTTTTCATTATCATAACGATTTGCTTTTATGCGTTTTTATACAAAACAATTCTCGAAAGCAGACGATACTTTCGTGACGTGATGAAACCAATGTGTTGGTGCTGTTGCTAAAAATTCATTGACGTCATTCTATTTTGAAACTCGCAATATATGTCAACGCACTGATTACTTAGCAAAAACACGGCAGATTGTGACAAAAAGACGCTTCGCGTAATTATGCACTTTTCCGAAAAGTTATGAAAGTCACCTACTGAAACTTTAGTTACATACGGCGGCAACATAGTCTCGTGTACATGTAGTATAGGCTTTTAAAGGGGTATGGATCGACATATCATTATCGATAGAGAGTCATTTGAACGGTTTGCAGTAGATCCGAAAAGAACACCAAGAGTATTTTAACGCCGTCCATTCAATTCGACGTTCAAAACTGCGATCATTATGTGGTGAGTTAATGTTTTTACTGTGGGACTATCTAGAGGACACTTAACAATAATTTGATTTCGCAGAGAGTAAGTGTCGGGTGGGTTGAACATTATTTTAAGGTCGTGGAAATGAATGCATGGTTTATGAGTCGTTAGAAATGACCAGGGATGAACTTCTGCTGGATGAGTAGGTGTCGACAAGTAACGTCATTGTGACGTCGTTGACGTCGGACTTGCGGCGATGTTTGTAAGTATATCTCATATAAATATTCATATCTCAAGAAATATTCTGTGCATTGTTGTAAAATTTAGTCATCATATTCAAATTAGAATGAATGAAGTTACGGTGTAAAAAAATTCGTGGTTTTACTGGCATTATACACGATTTTACAGCGTCAGTGACATTACTTTTGGATATACCCACGTATATTAAACGATTCCAGTGTTACTTAATCCGACACATGTTTCTAATATACATTGAGCCACTTTTCTAATTGATCATATTTCAAACCAAAAAACTTTTAACGTTGATGATATTTTGATGATATATTGTACGTATATATCTTACAAACAAAATTAACCAAACAATAAAATCAAGTACCAAAGTATAATTGATCATTCATGCGTTTATTTTACATTTTCGGCATGTGCTTGCCTGGAATGCAATCACCTAAATCTACAAGAATGTGTAGAGTTATAGAGTATCCATCTTAAAAATCATGAATCATGGCTGTAATAATAATAAAACAACAATCAATATTAATTTAAGTCAATAAAGTGTGATCCTTGGCACACCGTACAACCAGTTGTGTCGAAGGCCGGTCTGTTGGTGTACGACTGTTCAAATCGCGTCTAGCGCTTGTTGACAAGGGTACGTATTTGTTATATGTTGTATGACTTTCGTTGCTTTTGAGAGCAATACATTGGCGTCAAAGCGATGAATAAACAATTAGTGTATACAATATTTTCCCCATAAATGCCATACTAATTGAGAAAACGTTTTTAGGTGTTAAGGAAAAAATCGAAACTATCGCCTGAAACTATCGTTCACTTTTTGACTTGATGCGTGATTTGGAACAATTCTAAATCATCTATATCAACTTCAATCCTTCCTCATTAGATCCATAGATCCAGTGTCGTTCAATGTACATTTTTCGTGAAGATACAGTTTTCAAAATGACGAGATATCAAAATATGCTAACGAAATCGGCAGTTCCGATTTTCGAATGCTAACGTCAAAGACACTGCGTAACACTTTAACACTAACGTAGAGGTATGTCTGCTAAGAACACGACAGTAACTCAAACTATTTTGCAGTGATATTTAACCTATTAGGATGGTTTGCATGTTATAAATGTTATCCATATTCATGCTAGTCTGTATTCTATGTATCAATACGTATGTATGTACAGTGGCTATCACCAAATATACAGATACACTTCCACAAGGTTTAATCTTAATTGCAAAAATGGCTGTGATTATAAATGTTGTCATTTCGATTCTAAGTCTAAGTCTGAGTTTCAGTATAACAATCTTGGTGAATACAACACTAAAAAGTGCCAGGTGAGATAACTGTTTTTTTTATTGAAAACAGGGGCACTGAACAGAAATAAACTGTGTTGTTACCTCTCTAATTTCTCAGGGCCTACCCGGGGATTTTGCTTCAGATGAATTTGTCTTTAGGGCATATTTCAATGTAAGGGCGGGGATATATGATATACCATTGCTGTAACCTAGACTTTATTCATGTGTTCCAAAGAATTTAAGATTATACAGGTTAAGTTTTATTATCGAGAAAAAGAATTGTCCCCTTCAATATCATCTAATTGATCTACATTGAAATAATTATTTTAAAAGTGCACTTTTATATCGCCATCTCTTCCTTTTCGTTTTTTAGTCGTACGCAATAAAATCTAAGGTAACCCAACTGGCTCTTTGTGGAAATACATACCATATGTTTCAATAACTGTCGGAGTTTATTTGCTGAACGCTTGTGTTTTTGTAGATCCAATCCATGCATAAAGTTTTCATTAGCATCTGTTTATAACAAGGTTTGTAACAAACAATGCACACACTAGTAGAAAAATTAGTTATAAATGTTTTAAAGGTCTTTAACATATTTAATGCAAACTTTATTTTATGTCTATGTTAAGAATTCATCAAATCATTTGCTATTTAAAATATTTGCGTCGTATCATAGTTGGATGAAGTGCTGCGATCAGAATATCGACAAAAACAGTGGTAAAGTCTTACATCATAAGAAGCATATGATTATGTTGCACTTCTTTCGAACTCGGGATCCGGAACACTTAAAAATATCTTGTTAATAGGGCGACGTGTCACATTCAAAATTAAAACTAGAGTGAACACCATATTCTAATAGGACAACATGATTTCTCTTCTGTATAGAAAAACATTCATTATATGATCATATCCTATAGCACTGTAACAATTTGACTATCCTACTGTGTGAAATAAACGAGACTGAAATATAATTATATTTCTCATACAGAGAGCATACTATAATTACAAGTTAATTATTGATATGTTTATAATCATTATATTTTCCATTTTGATATTTTGCAATAATCATCTGTCTCTAGAAATATAATAATCCTTTGGTGAAAGTATTACTGCCTTTGTTCATTTATAATTCGCCTACGTACGATGCTGTTATGTACTTTCAATAGTAATGCACTTTATATGTGATATCAAAACACCGAGCTACATTGTTTGTAAACTTAAGGCACATTAGAAAAATGTCTCACACAAAAAGTATGCAACTCACAAATGGTCATAATTCAGGTAAATATCAAACCATAATTAATTAACAATATGCACACATGGGCCCAGTACCAAATTTTTGGGTTTCATTGAAATCTGACAACTGGTTATGGAGCGGTGGCCTAGAGGTAGGGCGCGCGCTTCGGGATCGAGAGGTCCCGGGTTCGATCCCCCTCTGAACCACTGGTTAATTTCTCTGAGCAAGACCCACAGCTCCGCTCCACCATGGTGTAAAATGATACCTGTGAGGACAGTGTCTATTCCTGGGCGCCGCAGATCGATGTTGGCTGCCACACCACAGGAGAGAAATAATCTGCCCAGGGAAACACGAGTGAAGGTTTCCATATGTAATGACCAGGGGAAGTTTAAATGTCAAAGGGTGCTTGAGCGGCCTAACAGCTGAAAAGAGCCCTAGAAAATTGGTAACTTAACTGGGTTTTTTTCAACGAACGCGGACAAACTTTTCCACATCCACCAGACAAGGCGTTTAGCACACAACCAAAATGTCTCTCTCACATTATATGGGAGATTACATGTATAATAAAAGTATAAGAAAGAATAGATATTCTTCGCATGGGTGTTAAGGATATCCGGGTCTAATAAAGAATCCCCTTATGAAATGTTCTCAATTTCAGTAATTTTATGACAAATTGACTGATTTCCTGTAGGTCGTGGGTTCAACCCCCACTAGAGCCAAAATATTTTTTTTTCTTTTTTATTTAATTTTTAGTTATAAGACAATGTTTTGGCTTCGTAACATCACTTAATAGTGTAATTTGAAGAAAAAAAAAATTCTATTTTTTTTCTTTAATTTTTTAGGAATTAATATGTGGTAAACAGATGAAAATCGGGTTACTAAGGATTTCTGAAATGTATATTTTCAAAACCGCTCGGTAAAACCTTTTAAAATTGTGTTCAAACATTACACACACATTGAAGTTATTTTTGAAAAAAATTCAATGGTGCCAATTGTTTAGATCATATTTTATTTCCATTTATCTATAGGGAACTTATTGGCAATATGCAAAAAATGCCTTAATTTCGAGGAGGGTGGGGTTACATTTTTATTTTTATCTACTTCATTATTGGACCAAACATCAATTTTACACTTTTGATTGAAGAAATAATCATTATCATTAGATTTATATACACTTTTGTTTTTATTGTGTTATCTGTTGGAGATTTATTTTATTTATCATGCGGTTGCCTCCATTTGTTTGTGCAGTACGTTCTTAGGCTGGGTGTAGGGAAATTAAAATAGCAATTACTCTCTTAAATGACAATACATGTGTTTTCAAATTCACATGCAGTTGTCTTAATGGGTATACAATAGAATGAAAATATTGAAAATACATTCCTCAAAATTAAAAAAAAAAGTTTTTACACCCGGACATCGTTTAAGTGTGATCAAGTGAAAATCAGGTTAAGTGACATGTAAAAGTAATAGTTTAAATGCATAAATAGCATCTACAGTACAATACGTAACAAACTATTACGATACGACATTTTTCTAACTACCGTGTCAAGATCCTCACATAAAGGAGGCCATTCAAATATAATACGACTTCTTCGAATTCATGTTGTCATTACTATGTTGGCAGCCGTCTCGATATACCATTCTCATGAATCAGTGTATAGTCAAGTCTCTAGACTATACTCTGATACACAACGCTATATATCGTGTGAAAATCTAAAAATAGCTCGCATGTCGTCACTAGTGTATTCCCGCTATCGTCCAATCAGAAATCGCGTTACAACAGCCGCGGGAATATTTCTATAAACAAACACAATTGTGAACATGGATTATTTAATTAGCAAACGGTGAATGAAATTAAATGCTGAGTTATTTGTTGAAACCTATTGAATCGAATTCGGCGTATAAAAAGTATGAAGAATGAGAGAATAACCTGATATCGGTTATCAAATGGAAAATGTAGATCTACCGGCGATTCGAAAAATATTTATCGGAAATAAAATTTAAAAACGGCTAGTCGAATGGAGTGCGAACGTAAAGGGTAAGTTCTGTTTTTGCATGACGAACCACCGCTAATTTCAATACAAATAACCAGTTATGTTGTGCAATGATAGTAAAATCTTCTTCTGATCATCGATGCAAAGATATCACAATATCTTTTTTCATACGTCGATTTAATAGTCGGAAATAAAATTCAAACACTGTCGATTTATATTCTGCATGTAACGTCGATTTTGATTGGACGAATGATGAGGGATGTTTGGAAAACACCTGTGACGGAATTTGATCAATTGCCTTATAAGGAAATGAACGAAATGGATTTGATTGGTGGAGATTTTCGTTCACCACGCTGGGATTCGTTAGTATTATACCAGAGTATGTAATTGAAAATAATACGCTGGTTGAACGAGAATGCGATATACATGTTTAATGTTCTTTTAAGATATTGTAAGTAATCATTTGTGACAATTTGTTTTGAAATAAATGTAAAACTATTTTGACAAGAAAAATATTTTCATTGTATATTTAACCTTTCCCTATTGTCAATATCGTATGGATGTGTTATAGTACCCGCACGGATTAAATACTATTATCGCTCATCAAAACCTCGTTTGTCAAGACAATCTCCATCAATAATATGTCAAATCTACTTATAATACACTTACATTACCTTACAAGCAAATACAAATAAACGGTAATTAAATAATTGCATTTAGGCTAGCTCGCTCTATTAATCGTATTTCAATTACCAGATACGTCTTATATGGATAAGCTGTATGCAGCGGACTTCCAATCTGCGGTATCTCACCATGCGATAGTGTATCATCTTGACAGTAACACAACTTCCATAAGAGACGCACCTGTCATATAATGTACTTTTAAAGTGATATGTTACATATAAATACATTTTACACACAAGTGTTTTAGATGTGGTCAAGTATTCGGAGAGAACGGATTGCTTTCTGCCCTCTGGCTACAAACTTGTACGCTTGGATATTTCAATAATAACGCATCATGTCCATATCAAATAAAACACGGATAACACTTCATTGGGCACTCAATCCTGACCGTACGGACTTACCGGCCGAATCACAATCTTGATAAGGAGAATACGTCGTACATTCGGGCATTGTCTAGTTATACCAGTAATGTATTTCTATATTTGTTGTTCTAACCAGTACATGTAGTAATACGACATGTGCGATTCGCTAGGACAACAAAAACTGGTCGTGAATGATAGACTCCGATTGAGGATATTTGTTGTTGCCTGCTATATACTAGAGGAAAGAACTGAGAAATAAGAAGACAAAAACTAACATAAAAAGGAGCAACGATAACGAATATTTGCGCTAATTGTAACGTACCAAATTATCAGGGTTTAGCCGTTATAACTTAAAGATTGTTCCTATGTTAAGTAAATGTAATATGATTATAATGTTCATTTTAGGTTTAATCGCTAAGGATCTGATAACGAAACACGACTAACTACTAAATACATTTATAACTACAAACTGTATTTAGCAGTAGAATAGAACTCTTATTAATGTTATTTTGGCTGTAATGTGACAAAAATCACTTAAGGCGTGCCATTTGTGCATGGATCTGTGCGAGTGAGTCATGGCATATAACACATGGGTGCTGCAATGTCTTTGCTAAATAACTAAAATATCTTTCATAGAACAATAAGACAAATCATATATGAAGAATACATAATTGGATATGTTGTACTGAATATATTGTTATTACGGTATGTCTGGAAAACGAGTATAAGCAACACCTCACGCATGTTGATATAAATGTAACAAGCCAAGGGACCTGTAGTTTATATATAAACGCAGCCGTTTATGATACAAATATTTCGAAAATCGGTGAAGTTATGTCATATTGATCGCTCACAGCCACCTCAAATAAACTAAAATTGTCGTATGGAAACACAAATTCATATAACGCATTGTCATGCATTTAGCGGCACCTGAGATCAGTCACACTCCAAGTGGACACGTTACTACCACTTGCAACATCACCTACGGATATAAATGGAATAATTAGCAGCGAAGGTCGCACTGCACTGAGTCTTATTTCAGACAAAATTTAATATTCTAAATTAAACTTGTGTTTAATATGATCGCGTAAAGGAAGATGGATGTCAAACGTCAATACAACGTAAGTTACGCATATCTTGTGATAACGTTTGCATTATACATGCGAGTCATATTGCTATGTTATCAGTTTGAAAGTTTATATTAATATTTTAGCAAGTTACCATTAATCTAACTGTAAACTTTGAGTATCGACAATAAATAAATATTGATTCACCAGAGCCACTTATTTCTAATATTGTGTCTCGAAATATATCTTTAATCACTCAATTGGCACCTGCACATCTGATTTCTGTGGCGTCAAATGATTTCACCAAGTAATGCAGACACTTTTGAAAGTTCTGTTTAATCGCCCATCATACTCAAACATCGAACATCAAACATATGTATTACTTTTGGATAAGAAGTGATAAACATTATGAATGAAAAGATTCAAGGACAATCGACGCACAATGGTAGCTATTATGTCTAGAAGGGACACCCATGAGAAGGAATTGCTTATTTGATATGACTACACTGCTAACAATGTTGTAGGTTACCAGATAAACCATTCATATTTGACTCAACTCACAGAGACTGAAGTTAAATGATCCTGATAAATTAGACAATTGACTTTCAAGACGGTATGTAGGAACACACTACGGTGTTGGACGCACTATAGTGTTGAACAAAATAGGCCGGACTGAAGTTGACCAATGGCCAAACAAATTGGTATTGGTCGGACTTTAGTTTTCAAATTGGTGTTATGTTTGTGAAATGTTTGAAGCGTATTATAAAGGTAATTACATTACTTTGGTTTGGTTTGTAGATAAATATGGGCGACTGTAATATTTGTGGTACTTTTGAACAGATTTGTAAAGGATAATTAAAATGTTATGGCTAAATGTATGTTTAGCCAGATAATATGTTATATGGTACACCTAACATAGATATTGATATTCTCATACCTTTTTTATAGATATGGATATCATTATTTATATAATACGCGTATTTTGATAATAATACATAACTTGAAATGAACCCGCACTGTTTCAAGCGATGTCTCAGAAATGCCCGTCCGTTTGTGTAAATTAGTATCCAATCTCTATGCTTTGGTCGATAAACCCATAGAAACGACATTTCGTCCTAATTAGTAAATACTGATTTATAAGTTTACCACGGGATTATTATTATTATTATTATTATACCATATTTATATAGCCCTTTTTTCATGTATACACACGTTCAAAAGTGCTGTACAATCATGACTAATACATGGTTAAAACAGTATATAATGTACATAAAATATAAAAGTAGGACCTACTAAACCCAGTAGGCGGGGGCTCTACTTAACCCAGTAGACGGGACTCTACTTAACCCAGTAGACGGGCTTTTACTTAACCCAGTAGACGGGGCCCTACTAAACCTAGTAGTAGGGATCTATTGAAGACAGTTGACGGAGCTCTACTTAACCCAGTAGGCGGGGCTCTACTTAACCAGTAGACGGGGCCCTACTAAACTTAATAGTAGGGATCTACCAATAGGTGGATGGGGCTTATAGTCCTGGGAACATGTGGGTCGTTGGGCCCAATGATAGGGCGCCAAGTTAATGGGAACATAAACACAGTCAGCATGAATAAGCTCTATTAAAATAGTGCGTTTTCAGCGCTTTCTTGAAGGACGGTAGTGTTTGACTATCTCTGAGCGCTGTTGGCAGTGCATTCCAGAGTTTGGGTGCAGCAGCTGTGAAACATCGGTCACCGTAAGTCACAGTCCTCGTCCTTGGCACAACTAGAAGAACAGAATCATTTTGAGACCTTAGCTGTCTTTGTGGAGTGTATACTTCCAACATACTTCTGATGTAGCCAGGCGATTTTCCATGTAGTGCTTTGAAAACATGAGTCAAGACCTTGTACTCTACCCTGTACTGTACAGGTAGCCAGTGAAGATCCTTCAGCACAGGAGTGATGTGATTGTAACGTGGTGTCCGTGTGATGAGGCGGGCAGCTGTATTTTGAATAATTTGTAGTTTATTCAAAATGATTTTCGGGGTGCCACATAATAATGAATTGCAGTAATCCAGTCTCGATGTTACTAAAGAATTGATCAGGGATTTTGTTGCATCAACAGTTAAGTATTGTCTGATTTGACCTATTTGTCGGATCTGCATGAAACACGACCTTGAGACAGAGTTTACATGTTTGTCCATGTCCAAATGCGAATCCAACATGGCCCCAAGGTTTCTCACCATCGACGTTGGTCTGATCACAGCATCACTAACTTTTACATTGAGATTGTCAACTGAACTGGCATTCCTTTTCGGTACAAACAAGACTACCTCTGTTTTTTCGGCGTTAAGTTTCAGCAAATTTTCTTTCATCCAGTTCAAGATATCCTTCAGACAAGCTTCAATTCGTTGCAGTGTTTCATCTCGCGAGACACAATCTTTTGGTTTGAATGCCATATACAATTGGGAGTCATCGGCATAGAAATGATGTTGCAATTGATGTTTTCTACAGATTGCACCTACTGGTTTTGTGTACATAATGTAGTTCTTCGGACCAAGCACAGAACCCTGTGGTACACTGTAGTTCATTAGTACAGGTTTTGAAAGTTCTCCATCTATACAGACAGTCTGGTAGCGGTCACACAAACAGGATTTCATCCACTCTAGTGGCTTGCCTATTATACCGAAATGATTGTCAAGTCGGCGTTGTAGGGTGTTGTGATCTATGGTGTCAAAGGCTGCTGATAAATCCAGCATTACCAGGACCGTAACTTTATTTTGATCTAGAGAGCAAAGGATGTCATTTTGCACACGAAGAAGAGCCGTTTCAGTTGAGTGGAATTTTCTGTATGCTGACTGACGTTCTTCGTGGAGATCGTGCAGTGTTAAATGCTCTTCCAGTCGAGCATCGACTACCTTCTCGAGAACTTTGGAAATGAAAGGTAGGTTTGACACAGGTCTATAATTTTTCAGTACATTTTGATCAAGGCCTGGCTTCTTAATCAGTGGTCTTATTCTGGAGCTTTTAAAAGCCTTGGGTACATAAGCACTTTTGAGTGATGCATTGAATATTCTTGTTAATAATGGCAGAAGTTCATTCAAGCAATCCTTTAACAGCCATGTTGGAATTGGATCAAGTTCACATGATTTACTAGGTGATTTATTTATTAGTTTTCGGATTTCATCCTCAGATGTTGGAGAAAATTTTGACAATTGCTCTTTACCGAACGGAGTTTCAACTTCAACACTGTCGTTTTGTTGGTATGACTGAATAGTGGAGGCTATTTCAGTACGTATTGCTTCAATTTTGTTAATGAAGAAATCACTTAAATCCTGTGCAAGCGTTTTAGCAGGTTTACCAGTTGGCAACACTACTTCTTGACATGTTTAAGGAAACAATAGATGTACGCCAACACCAATTAATTATCTAAGGGTGGTCATCGTCCTTCAGTCCCTATCAATAAAGTAAGACCTTGTATTCTTAATGTACCTTTCCATTGGCTCTGATTTAATTTTCTACGTTAATTATGAGTTATCATAAATGTCTTTCTAAATAGCATGATAAAGGCCCGGTATAATGGATATCAAATAAATGACCATCAATAACTATAAGTTACTGACATTTATAGACGTCCCCTTTATTTGTAAGTAGATGATTACGAACTAAGTCACAATACAATGATCCCACAGATCGTCAGGAAAACATTATCCTAAATATTTTACAAAAAATAATATGTGTACAAAATAATGGAAGGTACAAGGAAGGTCTTCATTCATATGTAAACGGAAAATGCAATTTGGCGCTAAATATTGTCTCCCAATCTACCACTATGGTACAAGGTGACGAAGTCTTAGGTACAATCCACTTCCGTCCAATGATATGAAAGTTATATCAATGGTAGCCAAAACAACGAAGTCGTTGTAATATTGTCAATTTTCTCAGGAAGATCATTTGCATAATCATTATTTAGCGGTCGAATAGTATGACCGGATCCGGTTGTTTTGAAAGCAATTTAAGACTAGATATAAATGGCAATGAAAATCTGATTGTTCCGTAATGTATTCCAAGCATATTGAAGAGGGTCGTTGTTCTCATACAGAATTGATTACTTTTACCGATTGCTGTTACAAGGCAAGAATAAGTTTTATTCTTGAGATTCTCTTTTAATTTCAGCTCATTACAAAAACTCTTAAGATAAATGTGGTATGACAAGCGATATATTTATACCATGTTTACAGCTTTCATAATATTACCCATGTTGAATCAAGTCCACAATGAAATTACATTTTTATACGATGGTAATCGAACTGTTTTCAGATAACTAAGTCTACTTGGAAATATTTTTCACGTGACAAAATAGTTGAAAGTTGGTCAGGTAGTAAAGTGGTGTATAACAAATGCAAATAAAAATATAAATGTATATGTTCTGTTTAATTTTGTCGTTAAGGATACATGATATTTCCCATCGATTGATCCGTGTTCCGTTGTTTAGAAATGACATACATTAATGTCGTCTTAATATAAAAGTACACAGTATTATAATTACTTTGAAATACAGGATGATACGAATTGTTCATGATTTTGTCTTCCTAATGAAGTGAAGGGATGCGAACCACAGGTAACTGTATCGCTGAAAAAGAAAAAAAAATTGAAAATTTATATTTTTCTATAAAGGTTTATTTGTTCTAGATGAACCAGAGTTTCAATCAATCAAAAACAAAATTTGACTATCAATATCTCCATAAACTAATTATATTCATATACAGCAATGTTTAAAGTACTTATATGCCAGATCTTATCAGAATTGATCTAATAGTTTAAATATTATACTATAAAATGTAGATACTGTTGTACAGCCGATTCATATGGTGCAATTAACACAAATTCATATGGCCGTCTCTCACAATGTGTTACACCAGCGACTGTTAAAATATACCTTTAAGCAATGGATTTTATGATATGAAGTTAATTTTTGGCTTACATTCATCCCATAACATTGTTTGTGTAAACACACATCCTTTTATAGATAATTGGTATGCATAAAGCAGTTTTTTTATTAAAAACAAACTGCACCTCTCGAACCGGCTCGTGGATTTCTGTACAAATTGACCTTGATAGAAAAATATAAATTTTCCAAAAAATTTTTTTTTCGTTTGTGTTTTCTTTTTCAATGATACAGTTACCTGTGATGCGAACCCGACGGTGATCAATCAATTCCCAGACATGTTATGATATCTTTGTGACGTAACAGCGATAATGTAATAGCTTTGTTGAAGCAAATGTTTCGAAGAGGACACACAATGGAGACAGTATATCATGGAATGGAATAATGCACTCAAAATGTAAGATAGTGATGGGTGGACAGAAAAAAGATATATTAATGGCGTCTGACCTCAATAAACCAAGGCTAAACTATTTTGTAAAAACTTGAAAAAAAACGATTTTTCATGCTTTTGTCTGCATAATACGATCGGTCTTCCTTGACGCACACAAAAGTAGCCACAGACTATACGCCAGAAACAGTCGGTGGTTGATAAATCGGTTATGAAAATCTCTACCAACCATATTTTGGCTTTTATGTCAGGGAGTTAATGCATTAACTATAAAATGTTGTACAACTCTAGTTTTGTTAAAACGCCTGTCATCAGTTTGTCATCTCGTATTATTAATTCAAAATGATATATAAAGCTTTAAACTGTGTCCGTATCGAGAGATAAATGTTGATTTGATATAACTGAGTCTGTGATTGTATACACCGACTTAGGTATTACGCTCATCCGGAGGTATACTTAGACTCTTAACTTGAACATGTATCTTGCTATGTTCATTGTACCAGCAATTTCTCAATTTTCGTCAAAACGTGCATTCAGAATTTGTGAATAGTTCGTATGGATATATTAAATTTGAACTTTCTTAAGATCTTTTCTTGAAAACTTCAACTTAATTCCGTTTGTTTTGTTCAAATGTTTTATATTATCGGTATCTAGCACATTTCAGTAAAGCTCTCCTCATGCGTATTTCAAACCAGTAGACATAGTTGCGTGGTATTAGAAACAAGGCTTACAAAAAAGAACCAATGATAACAAATTCATTACCATTTTGCTAATTGATACGCACAACATCATCAAGCACATATACGGATAACACGCCCACGGTTTATCCATTAACATTTGTACCAGGATAACGAGAAAGGCGGGAACATATTTCCAATCTTACCATTTAGCCGTATATATTAGAGACTGTTGTAGTATCTCGTACATCAAAATCATTTTTCTAACAAGCGGGTAATTTAACGAGCGTTGTCTGACAGTACATGATAAAATAAGTTGATATAGAGTATAACGGTTAAAGCCAATTCAACAAATGCCTACTGAATCCCATTACATAAGCCAAACATATATGTTAAGTAAAAGGCATTGCGTGATTTGGAATATGGTTGTTAGTGGCAAAAATCACTAAAGGCGCGCCATTGGTGCATCTTATTGAGCAAGTGAATTATGGAATATAACACATGGTTGATATAATGTCTTTGCTAAATAACCGAAATATCTTCCATAAGGCAATAACACAAGTAATGTTTCAAGAACTGCATTCATTTTATTACTGTCCGTCTGGAAAATGCGTAAAAGCATTAGTTTGCACGTGAATAACAAGTCTAGTGATTTAAAAGTTTTATATTTAAACACAAACACTAATGGTACGCAATGATACGCAAGGCTGTGAAGTTAAGTCATATACAATGTTCACTGCAACCTCAAAGAAACACAAAGTTTTATAACGGACTTACGGAAACAATCATGCATATGAATTATGTCAAGTTTAGACAAAAATGTTAATAAGAAAGAACCACCTTGTCCGGCTCAACACTACCCTGTTATAATACGATGTCGGGGCAAACTAGGACTAGTTTCAGCCCTTAAGTATCAGTGACAGTCCTAAAGACACGATACAATTGGATGCATCTCTCAATTGGAGAATGTTTTGGCGGTTCGTTGCTTTGTAGGTTGCCTTATTATTTGTGTATGTTCTTGTAATTCGCCATAGATTCGTCATTTAGCATTAATTGCTAGAGAATGGCATACAATCTTATTTTAAGCTCATTATAAAAAAATAAAGTTCGTTTAAAATATTTATGTTGATATTATGTTGTCAGTGAGATGAAAGCGTTTGAAACATTAACTTTATATAAATAAGTGTCCGAATTATTATTGTAGATGTTTCCCTTTCCTTGTGATAGGTATTAAAATAGGTGAATATATAGGTAGTGTTAAATGCTGTGAACCTTTTCTGCATTTTTTTTTTCGGTAGAATTCATCATAGTAGAAATAAACTTGAAACACCGATAAGACATGAAGATGCCACTTAAAATCATGTATAGACATGCCGAAATGACTAGTGAACATTTTTGTTTATTTTTCTGCAATTTAAATGAAGATTATATTTATACGTAGTAGATCATTAACACACTTGTATGTATGTTACACTAGCTTACAGAGGCCTTTTGATATTTCAAAGTAAATGTCTGCAAGTAAAGATTTTACGCGTATTTCATCTAAATACTAAACCAAAACGGATTTTAATTGTCGCAATGCCTTCTGAACCGGCCGAAAATATCGTGGTACATGTACTTCCCGTAGCACCATGAAGAACCTTTATAAACCGTTTAGTTCTGATTTGTGCAAATATTTAAACAGAAAAGAAACATACTTAAATAAACGAAATATATTCTTGAAAGAATAAACAAAATATATGCTTACCATTATATGCAGTTGACAGATAGAAATATCCTATAACAAGTGATACTAGTTTTCCAATGTATTTCATGTTTGAAAATCTCCAACCTTCTCCGTCAAATATTGGTTAAATCCGTTGCAATCCCATTTTTACTGAAATTGAAGGTAAAATTGTTATAATTTGCTGTTGTCTCTGGACAATCAAATTCTCGTTTATCATTATGTCCCTAGACGTGCTCGTCAGGCCATTGGCATGCAATAATAAAATAGAATAAGACTCTGATAAAAAGTTATTCTAAGAACGGCTGGTCCATTGAAGCACGAGAATAATGATTTCAGGTTCTAGAATATTAATCAAAATGAAATTCGTTCAATTTATTCATAATATTTATGTTTAGGCTACCTAGTGTTGTCTTGTAACACTAGTCCAACTTTGATGGTTTAAACGTTAAACTCACGGTCCTGTGTGACGTCTAAATAAAGTAATACGGAAGTCTAACATGTGCGATTCTTTATGTACTCCGAGTGCCAGATATTCAAGCCCATTATTTTAGCCACTTTAAATGTTTTTATTTTTTAACCATGACCAAGATATTCAAATGGCCTCAAACATGAGTTGCATTAACATCGAATTCACCAATCTTAACTCGCTAAGAATTTAGACATACTACAGGTATTTAGAATGTACTTCGATTATCAAGGATGACATTTCGTCTATTACTGCTTTAGTGTGACGTGTAGTTTATTCAAATTCATACAACAATGATAAAAATGTGAGACTCATGCAGGGTGACCAGTAAGTAAAGGGTACATGTACACACGAAAGCAAACGGAATACACTTGAAGCAGCCAAGGATATACCTAAAATCGTTAACCTGACGATACTCCTGCTTATTCAAATTTTAAATTCTGAAACTTAGAAATTATAAGACCCCTACGACTATATATTTAAGTTTTCAGAGAGAGCTAGACGACAATGTAATTGCTATTTTCACATTTACTACTTATATCCTATTATCGTATTTCTTGGAGATACAGGAAGAAACACATTAGGTGAATACATCTGAGTTTAAATAGTCTAATGGTGTTGAGGAACACCAACAGCTGAATATAGATGTCTGTTATTTTAATTCTGCTGTACAAGTATGGAGACTTCGAATACAATAGGTAGGGTTAAATGTACACAGTCAAAGCGCACAGTGCATAATGTAAAAATAATAGTCAGTCTTTGATACGATGAAACTGGTTGCAGTTTAAATGGTACGGTTGCTATAAAAAGGGATACTAAACAATCAACTCATTTCGATAGGACGTTAATATATGGACTTTGCATTTCAGATAACATATTCCACACAATTATTGTTCGATGGTATTTGATTTCGTGGTTGAAGGTGAACCACCAAATTCACGAAATCTAACCCCCACGAAAATAAATAAGTGTACAGTGAAGCTTGTAGAAACCTTACGAATATATATGGTATTGCTAGGTAAAATCCCTACTAACTACCAACACGCAATGAATGTGATATTCGTGATACTGCTTTCAGAGAGAGCCAGACGACAATGAAATTGCTATTTTCACATTTACTACTTATATCCTATTATCGTATTTATTGGCGATACAGGAAGAAACACATTAGGTGAATACATCTGAGTTTAAATTTTCAAATGGTGTTGAGAAACACCAACAGCTGAATATAGATGTTTGTTGTTTTAATTCTGTAGTACAAGTATGGAGACTTAGAATACAATAGGTAGGGTTAAATGTATACAGTCAAAGCGCACAGTCCACAATGTAAAAATAATAATCAGTCTTTGATACGGTGAAACTGGTTGCAGTTCATACTAAACAATCAACTCATTTCGATAGGACGTTAATTCATGGACTTTGTATTTCAGATAACAAATACCACACACTTATTGTTCGATGGGATTTGATTTCGTGGTTGAAGGTGAACCACCAAATTCAGGAAATCTAACCCGCACGAAAATAAATAAGTGTACAGTGAAGCTTGTAGAAACCTAACGAATATATATGGCATTGCTAGGTAAAATCCTTACTAACTACCAACACGCAATGAATGTGATATTCATGATACTGCTAAATGTTGTGCAAGACATTGTCTGGATTTGCCCGATTATGCTCGAGAGATGCAATTATACAAGGTGCTAATATTGTAGCGTTAGTAAAATCCTAGTTGTAACCGTAAAGATGTTCAGCTTACTATTTATTTTGTCACAAAATGCACCTAAACGCACTTCAGACCCGACAAGACGACAAAGCGCATTAAAACCGAAACAAAATAATTTCCAAACATTGAGATAAATTGTTTACACTAAAACTGTATAGCAATTTTCGTCTAGGCATCATTCTTACCTTAAATGCAAAAAGTCAAAACATACGAAAACGTTTTTTATTATCAAATACATTCAGGCGACCAATGTCTGCTTCTCCCAGCTGCAGCATAGCGATTACAAGAATGAAGGTGACATTTAAGAGGCCACATCCTTGCACGTTTAAGGCTTTATTGGCTTCTATTCTCTCGGTTAATTATGCCCTGTTGTTAACGTTTTTGGATCTTTTAATGGATTGAGACAATTGTCGGAAATATTCTGACATTTGGAAAATTAGTATTGTTCGTAGTTGAAGCTGAACAATCCTATATATTATTAATGTTATATTATGGCGTCTCCCGATTGTTTACCATGCTTGTGCAATGTCATAGTATATACAATAAAACTTTTTGTACATTGATTGTCGTTCTAGTTTATCATATTAAATACCACTATCAGTGGATATTCGGGGACTATTGACGTAAGCATTTTACCCGAAAGTAATTATGAAGCAGTATTGAGTTGCTTACGCAAGTCATTATCCTGACATCTTTATCACCACAATTGATGGACAACTTACATGTAAGTGATTCATTATTGGGTTGTGAAGCGCAAATTTGCAAACTTCATCTACTGCACTTACCAGATGGACATAAACAGTGATGATTTGACACGTAGTGCAGTTTATGTACAATAGTGTTAGGGGAAATACGAGAACTACTGTTTGTTTGTCCGTATCACAGTACATGTATATGTCTTTACATAAACACACAATCTAGTTTTATATTAGTACTTGGAATGCAATCTTTGGGATTGGAAACCATTTGACCTACAAAGTAATAGATGATTTTGATTTGAAAATAAATCTACTTGATATGCATATAAACATATTAATAGATTACTTTAAATTACTTTGATAATATTTCTTAACTCGAATGCCCGGCTATCTTCCCGATGCCATATTGGAATTAAAACTTGGACATAACACGAGCGGGAGACGCCGGTATAGATCATTAAGAATATTGTTGTATTGGTAATAAGTCACAGACACAACGATAATGTATATCAACTTGTTCGTTAAGATATCAGAACAATTAATGAATTCGTGATTTTGGAGCTGGTGCATATATTTGCAATTTTACTCTCAAATTTATTTGATATCGCATTTCATAATGTTCTATATATATCATCATGTGTACTTTGAATTGTGGGTTTCTGTCACATATGGGTCTTATTACGGAACAATGCATAATTATATTAAAATCAATAACTGTAAATGCTTTATATCAAGTACATATCACTCTACCCATATGTAGTTGAATCATAAGAAATAAGTTGGAGATATTTTTAAATAATACACACAATATATTGTTTGCAGAACTTTTGGAACTCAGTATAAGATAAATTATGGTTATTATTCGATGTTCAATGGCTTCAATATACACGTGTATGTTTATTGATCAATTACAAAAATGTTAATTGTCCCATAGTCTAGATGTACGATTATCAAAAATGACATATAAAGAAACGTCCGTTACTTTGTCTAAGTCAAAATAGGTATCTAGAATTGTAGGTCAAATTAGGATTCAATTGATCTACCAGCCAAACTAGGTCAAATACAACCAAACATTGTGATTGAGAATGACTGAATTACTCTCAATGTTCTCTTTAACATTCTAGTTCCATTCACGATCGAATATGGAATCCGATATTATCCATATAAGTGGAGTTATTTTGTAATTCTATGTGTCTTTACTTTGTTTTAAGAGAGTACAAGGTCTGGCAATTTAATGTGTTTGCTTGAAATAATAACTTATTACAAATATAATTTGGAGTAAAAGGTCTGGCAATTTAATGTGTTTGCTTGAAATAATAACTTATTACATATATAATTTAGAGGTCAAGGTCTGGTAATTTAATGTGTTTGCTTGAAATATTAACTTATTACATATATAATTTAAAGGTCAAGGTCTGGCAATTTAATGTGTTTGCTTGAAATGTTAACTTATTACAAATATAATTTAGAGATCAAGGTCTGGCAATATAATGTGTTTGCTTGAAATGTTAACTTATTACAAACTTAATAGATATTGTTTCTTTAGTAGTGTCTGCAATGCAGCAATACTCGACCTAGTGCTTTAGCACGCTAAGATACATGAACTATTAGAATATTACAACACGTCACTCTACCATAATTCACTGAAACACCGAACTTGGCATACGTTATTTGCGCCAACACGCTAGATGGAGATATTTCAAACCATCAAGACGCTTTCTGTTATTGTTCTTACAACTGTTGTTAATGCTAAACAACCTTTCTAGAAAAGTACTGTAGGTAAATAACCACTAAATGCCTACGCGGACCAAATTCAGATACAGTCAAATAGTCCGTTAAAAAACTTTAAAGCGGCTGAAAATGGGGATATGTCTTGACAAATCAGCATCAGAATCATGAAATTGGTATTAAATGCTTTGTATGCATGTATGTGATGTAGTGAAATGGTTTTATTCAGAAATATTTTGTATTCTGGCTTAAATATGAAAGTGAAAGTAAGGTTGGGGCTAACGGACAGTGAGTAAATCCGTACATGTGAGAAAATCTGTTCACCGCGTTTGACGAACCAAATTTTTCTTATATGATACATGACCCCCTGATTTTTTTTCATTTTCTTCAAGCTGGATGCTATTTCTATTGATTAAAAGATTTTGAGAGGGCCCCATGGACAAAAAGTTGACATTTTTTTTGGCTGACCTAGGTCACTTTACATTGAGTTAAAGAACAACTCTATTTGGTGGTTTGTGACCTAAAGACATGCAAAATTCCTTTAAAATCATGTTTTCATTTTTTTGCATTTAAATGAATGGAAATGCACTCAAGATGGGGTTTTAACCATTTTTATCTGTGTAAAATGTCTAAAAAAGTGAAAATTTAGATTTTTATCATGAAAAATCCAGAAAAGTTCAGATTTATTTTTTCTTGAATTGACATTTTTATGTGAATGTTGCCCTCATTTTAGTACCAGACAAGGATAATTGTGATTTAAAATGAAGAATAGACATATAATTAGGCATCTAAAGCAAAATTGGGGTTCAGAATACCATTTTAGCACAATTACAACCCCATTTCATGTCACTATTCATACCATTTGACAGGCGCTGACCAAATTTCTCCTTAAAGGCGCATATGCGGGTTTGTAATTTTTCCTGGAATTCATGCCCAATTTGTCTAGAATTGATTGTTTTGTGCTGCATATATATAGTAGCATTGAAAAAAGTGCAAAAAACACTTAAACAACCCAAAAAGGGTTGCCTTAAGGTAAATAACCACTAAATGCCTACGCGGACCAAATTCAGATACAGTCAAATAGTCCGTTAAAAAACTTTAAAGCGGCTGAAAATGGGGATATGTCTTGACAAATCAGCATCAGAATCATGAAATTGGTATTAAATGCTTTGTATGCATGTATGTGATGTAGTGAAATGGTTTTATTCAGAAATATTTTGTATTCTGGCTTAAATATGAAAGTGAAAGTAAGGTTGGGGCTAACGGACAGTGAGTAAATCCGTACATGTGAGAAAATCTGTTCACCGCGTTTGACGAACCAAATTTTTCTTATATGATACATGACCCCCTGATTTTTTTTCATTTTCTTCAAGCTGGATGCTATTTCTATTGATTAAAAGATTTTGAGAGGGCCCCATGGACAAAAAGTTGACATTTTTTTTGGCTGACCTAGGTCACTTTACATTGAGTTAAAGAACAACTCTATTTGGTGGTTTGTGACCTGTATAATTATTATTTGTATTTGGCTGAATTGTTGTAAAATTAAAATCGATATAACATAAGAGGAATCGTAATTAGCAAGAACACGCTAATATTAGATATTTCAAACAAAATAAAGCAAGATGCATTATGTATTAGGCTAATGTTGTACTTTCATTTAAATGCTAAATAGTTTATATAAATAATGCATATTTGCATTGGGCTCAATTTTGTTAAATCAAATGTGATATATTATAAACATATACCGACAACACAGCCGCATATCCCGCAGTAACCATGCACACATCTCAGATAACGTTGATACATATTTTCTCGTTAAGACAGTCTCTCAATGATGGATCTCTCCCTAGAGAATGCAGGCAGCTCATTGAGAAGAAATATAAGTCTGATGACCAATGTTAATGAATTAGAATGGTAGCTCGTGAAAACATTGCTCAATCAGACGTCTGAAGATATTTTACGCCAACTGGACAATATTGTTGTCATATCGTGTGAAATTAAGAACGAAATGAGTTTAGGGTCAAACTATGTGAATGTACGTTGGATATCAAAAGTTTTGAAATATTTACTGTTTATAGTTAATACGATAAAATAAAACAGTCAAGCGTTATGAAAACTATAACAATCACAAGTATAAACATTTACTTTATAACAGAAACATTTTACCAATCGTTATCATACTGTTACCACAGAGAACCAGCAACTTTGGGTAATAAAGATACTCACTGCGCGATCATACATATTGTGTTATAAATCTTAAATACTAGCTATAGTTCAGATAGTTAAGCTCTTTCTAACCATTTATTAACTACCTGGCGTCTCAATAACTACGTCTAATTGCTGAATAGGTTGCTCTCGAAAATTCGGATTCTAGACCTTAATTACTGATTACTAAAACGACACACTGATTACTAATTACTAAAACGACACACACATTTTGGGGTACATTAGTGCGTACCATAACATTTCCCACAATTATAACACCAATCAAGCACAAATGCCATACGTTTATTGTTACGAAGGGGGATCTGGCATTAAATGCACAAACCAATCAAGGGTCATATAGATGACATGATAGTCACAATCACTATAAACTCGGAGCAAGATACATAATATCAATGCAAAATAATGATATTAAAATAAATTACTCTGAATTCATGTTGGTATAAAGCAACTGCATAGGGATGTAAGATAAGAGATTAATATCAAATGCACAATCTCACTTAATAATATTTATTGTAATACGTGCCATTTTAATTTACAATTTCGTTCCAAATGATAAAAAACAGATGTATACAAGCACATTGTATTGTCTTTTAAGTCGAATTGGAAACGAATTGCAAGACCTTTAATTAGTCTAGAACCATTCATTATACCAATCCCAAACATTGAACAAAGGATAAAAAACGATATTGCTGCATGAATTTAAATGCCTAACTGATACAAGGTAATACCGTTAGCATATACGTATACCCTGTATATATCTTATAAACAAAGTTTTAAATGTTTTAAATCAAACCCTTACCTTAGTACACATGAGTGACTTATTCTATAATCCAGACTTTCCTGGAAATATTGTCACTTTTATATCCGCATATTATTGGTCAACCTAGTTAGTTTAAATGAAAGTCAACGCATTAACCACAGCGATCTCATATACCTTAAAGCTTGCATAAAATGCTATCAATCCAAAAATGAAATATTGAAATAAACCTCACATTATTTCAATATTTAAATAATATACATTTGTCTTAACATTTAAATTGAGACGAGTCAGAAACAACTTTACGATTAACTGATTATCTCATTCAAGAAACAGCGCAATTCTTTCACGCTCTTATAAATACAATGTTCCCAGTCTCTCTCTGACTCTGACTCTCTCTATATCTCTATATCTCTTTCTCTCTCGCCCCACGCTGTAGTATACACAACGTACGTTTAACCATTCAGTTGGAAGCATTGCCACTGCGTTGAAAAAATGAACAAATTTAGTTAACAAGATTGCTGTTAGACAATTTTAACAACGGGACAAAGAAATGGAGACGGAAATGTCTGGGTTGTATTTTATAACCTTAGTTGACATGTGAAATTACGGTTTGACACGTCAACTTTACATAGTAAACATATTGTACATTGACAGTGATTGGTAGATTCATCACATAAACATATGAGACAACAATTATTGCAAATAATCAAAATTGTATAACATTTTATTATTTATTGAAATATCAACATATATATATTAAACGATTTGAGTGTTACTTAATCCGAAGCATGTTTCTAATATACACTGAGCTACTTTTCTAATTGATCACTTTTTAAACCCCAAAGACATTTAACATTGATAATATTTTGATGATATATTGCATATTTATTCCGATTTACGCACGTGTATATCTTACAAACAAAATCAACCAAAAATTAAAACAAAGTATGATTGATCAGTCATGCGTTTTATTATATATTTTCGGCATGTGCTAGCCTGGAATTCAATCACCTAAATCTATCAGAACGTGTGCCGTGTAGAGTCCCTCTTAAAAATCATGAAACATGGCTCTAATAATTATAAAACATCATTCAATAATAACTTAATTCAACAAAGTGTGACACTTGGCACACCGTACAACCAGCTGCATCAAAGGCAGGTCCGTTGGTGTACGACAGTTTTAATCGCGTCTTGTTAATAAAACAACAGTCTATATTAATTTGTCTCTAGGGCATCTTTCAATTTAAGGGCGGGGACATATGATATAATACCATTGCTGTAACCTAGAATTTATTCACGTGTTCCAAAGAAGTTAAAATTATACAGGTGGAGTTTAATTATCGAGAAAAAGAATTGTCCCGTTCAACATCATCTAATTGATCTACATTAAAATAATGAATTTAAAAGGTAACTTTTGTATCGCCATCTCTTCCTTTTCGGTTTTGTCGTAGGAATATCTTCTGTTCGTGTTTTAGTCATAAGCAATAAAATCTAAGGTGACCTAGCTGGCTCTTTATGGAAATACATATTTTTGTTTCGATAACTGTTGGGGATTTTTGCTGAAAGCTTGTGTTTTTGTAGCTCCAATCCATACAAAAAAATTCATTAGCATCTGTTTATAACAAGGTTTGTAACAAACAATGCAAACAATAGTAGAGAAATTAGTTAAAAAATTTTAAAGGTCTTTACAAGTTAATGCAAACTTTATTTTATGTTTATGTTAAGAATTTATCAAATCATTTCAGTTTTACAATTTTTGCTATAGTTACGTCATATTATAGTTGAATGAAGTGCTGCTATAAGAATCTCGACAAAAACAGTGGTAACGTCTTACATCATAAGAAGTACATTATTACGTTGCACGTCTTTCGAACTCGGGACCCGGAACACTTAAAATATCGTGTTAATAGGGCGACGTGTCACATTCAAAATAAAGACTAGAGTGAACACCCTATTCTAATCGGACAACATGATTTCTCTTCTGTATAGAAAAACATTCAGTGAATGATCATAACCTATAGCACTATAACAATTTGCCTATCCTACTGTGCGAAATAAACGAAACTGGAATATAATCATATTTCTCATACAGAGAACATATTATAATTACAAGTTAATTATTGATATGTTTATAATCATTTTATTTTCCATTTTGATATTTTGCAATAATCATCTTTCTCTAGAAATACAATTAACCATTGGAGAAAGTATTACTGCCTTTGTTCATTTATTACTCGCCTACGTACAATGGGTTAATGTACTTTCAATAGTAATGCACTTTATATGTGATATCAAAACACTAAGCTACATTGTTTGTAAACTTAAGGTACATTAAAATATGTCTCACACAAAAAAGTATGCAACCCACAAATGGTCATAATTCAGGTAAAAAAAATATCATTAACACTATGCACACATAGGACTAGTATAACACTAACGCGGTATTGGGACCTGTGACACCTAAAGTAAACAGGTAAATCAGGTAAAACAACATAAGAATATTGGAAAAGGGATTATCGTGTCAATGCTTATCGTAATTTTAATTTACTTAATAAATAAAAGTGCGCAGGTAAAATACACTTCTGCTCGCTCTCCCTAAATTGATGTAATGGTCAGTGATTTCTGTTTATATTGACATCGCAGGATATCGCGTTAGGGTTATACCAAATCATCGTGTTTGGTTTCATTGACATCTGACGACTGGTTATGGAGCTCGAACGCGGACAAACTTTTCCAAATTCATCAGTACAGGCGTTTAGCACACAACCAAAATGTCTCTCTCACATTATATGGGAAATTATAATAAAAGTATAAGACTGAATAAACATGACACGTGTAATAGAGTGAAGTACTCAATATATAAATAACACATAGCTTTGAGGGTGACAGTAAAAATGTCAGCCCTCAGAAAGTACTGTTACCCGCGGGCTTCGCCCTTGGGTAACAGTACTTTCCTCAGGCTGAAATTTTTACTGTTACCCTCACAGACATGTGTTATTTATTTTATTACCCCGAACTGTTTTCGTCCACAATCTATTTTTGGTACATATATTTATGTACGAATCGTTATGGGTAAGAATGAACTTACTTTCAATTTCACAAGGTGTAATTTACAGTGAACTCTACAGGAGTCGATTTCATGGCATAAAGTTTGAATAATACGAGTTGAAGACTCTGTTCCTTGTTTCCCCAAGTACTCAAATCGTGTGTAATTAGTTAATTACCTGATTATTTAAAGGATTCAACATCCAACATTCTTTCGTAGACATCTTTGACCGCTAACCGGAAAATAAACAACTCCAATCTACCCACAGGAAAATATGAAGCGAAAAGTATTAACGTGTTTCAAAGATACCGTAGAGAGACCTCATTCTTGGAATACTTTTCAGCACCCAATACGTGGCTGGGTATAGAGAACTCGAACTAAAACCATGGTTATGCGGGCGGAATACGCCGCCATGTTTGTTTTTGCATTTAAAATATATCACGTGACAGGAAAAGTACTGTCAAAAAAGTACTATTACCCTGCTGACAGTAAAAAAATGTTCAATCACGTGGTGTATTGATCCTCTTGATGGGAAATTAACATTACGAAAAAAGTGAGGGGTAATAATTGAACATAGTAATTGCGCGCATGAAGTTAAATAAAATAATGCACTTTCGATAGAAAATAAAGCACACTTCACAGAACGTAAAAACATGCTTTTAAAGGCTCCTATAAATTGAGCATTATGTACGGTATTCCCTTCTGCGTACGTATTATTTTAGGACTCTGAAATGTACGTGTTCACCTAAATAATAAACTATGATTCTACGGAAGTATACAATGGTTAATTATTGAGATTATATTACCAAAAAACGCTCCTTAATGGTGCCTGATACGGCTTCAATGTCGGAACGAATTGCTGTTAATAGTGCATGGAAACGAAATTGTGACAAACATTTCACCGAGAACCAATTACAAATCCCATGCATACAATACTGTCTCGTATATTTAGCAACTAATTGATCTTTGTCTGTTAAACGTGATTATAGAAACCCTGTAAAAGGTGGCATTGCTTCAAATAGAATTGAATGACAATACCTTGAGAATTCTAAATATGAACAGAGCAAAGTTTCGTGATTACAACATAGAGAACATATTGTAATACGAAACAAATAAAAAATGCAATCAATGGTAGTCAATTATGTTCCATTATATTATGGTGCAAATATACTAAACCCAATTTTGTTTCCATACAACAACAATACATTTACGCAGATTTTCTGCATGTAAGCATAGTATAAATTTACATGCATTTACAGCAACTACGAATATATATCTACATGTATTAAAGCATAAAAACGGTGAGTTTGCTCATACTTAAACGGGGAAAAAAAGAACGTTATTGTAAAGATTCTCGCGCGCACGCGCCGTTGGTGTTCAGTTTTGAGTATGCTCATTTCAGGACCCAGCCGACGAAAATAAATGATTTACAGCGTTATATGAACAGTAATTCACATTCTAATTGTAAATACTAATCAATTTTCTATAATAGTAAAATAATAAACGTGAACAAACCCCCAATGTCACGGTTTTCTTGGTATTTGCCGATATCGGAAGTCGACGCTCGTAACAAAAACTGGTATGTGACGTAACGTTAGCTAAGCGACGTCGTGTTTGTTTTCCCGACGTCGCCCAAAATGTCCCGCCAAAATGTCATAATTTTAAAAAACTTACTTATAATTTGTTGTTTTTATGCTATAATAGCGTATACGCATGCTTTTTATTGTTATTACATCTGCAGAGTCTCTCGGGAGTGTTGGCGCCCTCGCCCTGACGGACTTGGGCACCAACCGTCCCTCGGGACTCTGCAGATGTAATAGCACGAAAAAGCATGCGTTAACCCTACATAATAGTTTGATATTCTTTGCATTGGTGCTAAAGTGTGACGAAGTCAAAATCAGGTAAACTGACATGTAAAAAGTAATAGTTTAAATGCATAAATAGCATGTACAGTACAATACGTAACAAACTATTACGATACGAAATTTTTTCCAACTACCGTGTCAATACCCTCACATAAAGGACGCCGTTTTAAGATTATACGACTTCTACGAATACGTGTAGTCATTACAATATTGGCAGCGGTCTCGATGAATGATTTCCTGTTAATATATTGTGTTGACTGCCAGAATTCATTATTCCTCATGTCAACCACTAAATAGCCAACACATGGTACATGTAAATTAACCGATTTGTCATATTGAATATAGAGCTTTTATAATGAACTATGCTATCTACATGCTTTATGGAGATCAACATGCAAATTGATATCAATAAGACAAGACTACGAATGTCATATTCTCCAATATATTGGATTGCTTTGGAAAATAACATGTCGTGACAATTATGCACACGCACTGTATCATACATGTAAGTGCGCTTTGTACTCAAGTTAATGCGTCTGAATCGGTTCAATTACATTGCCGTGTCATAGCATGCAGTAATGCACTTGCTTGGTGTCAATTAGATAAGGAAAAAGTGCATCAATATTGATAAATGCAAGTTACACGAACTCGGTCACGATACATTGTACGTAAAACCAAACAGTGTTAACTAACATTTTGAATCGGAAAATAAAACATTCGTGGTCAAATAGTTCAAAGAAACGAATATAATTTGACATTAATTCAGAATAAAGCGTAAGAAGCTTTCATAAGTTTGATTCATTATATTTCATTTGATGTTATCCTCTCGTGTTTCCTTCGATTGTCTTCTAATAAAATATTCACTGTACTATACAGTGATATAGTAATTCATCTATAGTAAATTAACGAAAGAACTATCTCGATCATAAACATAAATATTTTAAATAAGTTCATCCAGTACAGAATAGTAGCCTTCGGGAAATATTTGAATCTAATCGCTGGTGGGATCTCATGTACTGTACAACCGGCATGACACAAAATGGACAACAGTGTGTATATGAGATGATCGATTGTCCGAATAAGAAATATACCTACCAACGATACTACTATGACCATTTGCAACTGTTACAAATGCAATTGATATTGGAAGAGATAAATAAATTAATAAAATAATATTCTGTTTTGTCATTGTGATACAAATATGCAAACAATAATGCCAATTTTGTTGCATGGCATGTTTTCTCTGAAGTAGGGTTTGTAATTTTCCCTCAGGAAATTGATCACCGTTACTTTTCCGAAAACTAAGATTCGATAACGGAATGAAACTCATATTTCGATACTTGTTTTTGCTATTGATACTATTCCGTTCAACAAAAAAATGACTTTATTCATTGTGTATTACATATTTGACTGTTAATATCAATTTTCAATAAGGTCCACAGAATAGAGGAATCTAATTAACATAACAAAACAAATAGCAGTGAATAAACCCCCTTCCCCAACATATGCATCTATAAAACATATTACATTTAGCCATATTGAATTGCACATAATAATATTTTGGTCAATATACAGTCCGTAAATCAGATTTACAGACATAAACAATCAGACAGACAATATTGATACATTAGAACAACACTGTTGCTTGTTTTTTCCTATCGAAAAAAGCGCCGCATCATATTTCGTATAATGTATACCAAAAAACACTCATAGTTGAACTTGAGAAATGATATCACAAGGAATATACAACACAAAATCTAAGTAGGCTAACAGGAAATGATTTTTTTCATTTGTTTAGACTGGTAACGATAATCTTACGTCTGAAAGAGATATGACTCTTACATGTATGTTATCTTTTTATAAATGATGGTTATTTCTAAAAAGATGAAGACGCAATAGGATAGAGACTGTTACAATACAGAGAAAAAACACAAAATCCAATTCAGATAAAGAACAAAGAAAACAAAAACGCTAATCACTAGCAAAGGCCAAGATGCCAAAATCCGGTTTTACTAATACAGCCCAGATTGTCCGTATAATATGATGAGCGTTGTTTAAAAACATCATCATAATTTACGTCTCAATTGCATTTAAATAACAACGAAATTGATAACCGTGGTACGTTTAAAAAACAACAAATCAGACAGGGAAGGTAGTACTCAGCCTAACCAGGCCAGCACAGCAATCAGAAACACCATAACAAAACTACTCTGAAAAATGCCCACCCATAAACAAAACAAAAAACCATTAGAAGTCCAAACATGGTGCGCACGACTCATTGACTGTAGCAATAGAATTAACCACATGGCTCTACGGCGTGGTAGCTGATATTTAAAGTCAGACAGTCATCGTCTAACGTCTAGCATAGGTTTTATTGGGTGTTATTAATCCACACCATAAATCAAATTAATTGTCAATAAGATATAAAAACAATACGCAAGGCAATAATAAAGTAAATAAGAAAATAATATCGTATCGCTGGTCTCAAAGAGACAAATTACATCTATTCTATATGATTAATATTGCATAAGTAATAATTCTCTCGTATGTCAGAATTAAAACTCAATAAAAAAAGTCTAAAGAGCATATATTTGGGACATATTAACATACTTCTTTTTGTATTTTCTTTCGAATATTATTACCACGTAAGCACATTGTTTAAGATACTAGTACATGTATTTGCTTTCTCGAGAAATCCTTTCACAATTGCAGCATTGCGATTTTGAAAATTTGGCATTTGAATAAAAGTGTCTTTGTTACATTTTTTATTGCACCCCCTTCTTTCGATGGTTATTTTATTTATCACGTGAATAAATGGCGTTACTGAAATAGTAACTGAAAAAGAAATACAAATAGTAGCGATTTACAAAAATGTATGTTATGGTAATCGATAGGAATCATGTTTTCATACCCTGGGCTATTTAGTTCTTTTATGTCAACATAAAACAAACAACCATGCTGGTCGAAGTTAACCAGCCCAAAATCAATACTGGACGTCTCATCTGACTACATGTACTTAATCAATAAATGGGAGACAATCAAGATGGAATATAGTTCGACAAGAAAGTATCCACCTTTATTGCATCGTGACATGAATCATGTTGCAAACTTAAAGCACAAAGCACAGTGTGTGGTACTAGACCTTTTGATTGTCAAATACAGTGTATACGTATATCATTTCACTGGCTTATAATTCACGAGGTTCTCGTAAGTATCAAATCGTTGTTTTGAGAAAACAAGTAAACACTGTTTGAAAATTACTCTTTACTTATGGTTATAGAAGCTGTTTCAACCCCGAGTTTAATGAAAATGGGTTCTTTAGAAGTGCTTTGTGGTGCTGATTTTGAAATAGTATCAATCTTATAAAGTTGTTCGTGTAGTAGTACTTACAGCTGTCTCACTCTAAACCAGAAAATTATGTTTCAATTATTTCCAATTTGGGAAAGACTTAAAACCAAAAGTGTTTTCAAAAAGAATCGCCGTGTTAATAGGGCGACGTGCAACGTTCAAAATAAAGAGTAGTTAAGAATATTTACAAAGTGAACACCATTTTCTAATGGGACTCTATAATTTGCTTTTTACACATTCAGTGTATGATTATAGCCTTTAGGGATAAAACAATTTGACTATCTACTGTGTGAAATAAACGAGACTGGCAATAATTATATTTCTCATATAGGGAACATATTACAAGTTAATTATTGATATGTTTATAATAATTTTATTTTCCATTTAGATATTTTGTAATACTCATCTTTAGAAATACAATTAACATTTGGATAAAGTATTATTGTCTTTGTTATATATAACTATTCGCCTACGTACAATGTAAGTTCAACAATATCAAAACACCGAACTAAACTTAAGATACGTTCGAACTATGTCTGACACAAAAACGTATACCACCCACAATTGGTCAGAGATCAGGCAATAGATACCACACCACAATTCATTGAGAATATGCAGAAATATGCCTAGTACCAAATCATCGTGTTGGATTTCATTGAACGCAGAAAAAGCATTTGGACATCCATCAGTACAGACGTAATGTCTCTGTCACATTATTTTGGAGACAATAATAAAAATGTACGACTTGACACAGTGTAAACATGACGCATGTAATAGAGTGAAGTACTCAATGGAAGATAGTAAGTGCGTACATGAATTTGAGTAAAATAATGCACTTACGATAAAAAATATAGCACACTTCACAGACCGTGAAAACATGCTTTTAAAGGCTTCTATAAATTGCGCATTTTGTCTGATATGTGAACGTATAATTTTAGGACTCTATTAAGTATTCCTCTACATAACAAACGATCATTCAACGGAAGCAAGCAAGCATACACTTTTAATTAATGAGATAATATTACAAACAAAACTTTCCTTTATGGTGCCTGATTAGGCTTCCATGCGGGAACGAATTGCTGTTAATGGTGCTTGGAAACGAATTCGTGACAAACATTTAAACAAGACTCAATTAAAAATCCAATGAAGACAATACTGTCTCGTATATTTAGCAACTAATTGATCTTTGTATGTTAAACGTGATTATAGAAACCCTCTTAGGTCAAATATGGTGTTGCTTCAAATAGAATTTAATGACAAAACCTTGAGAATTCTAAAAATGAAACAGAGCAAAGTTTCGTGATTACAACATGGAGAAAATGAATATTGTATATCGTAAAATGACATACATAAAAAAAATATATAAATGCATCAATGGTAGTCAATTATGTTCCATTATATTATGGTGCGAATATACTAAACCCCATTTTGTTTCCATACAACAACAATAGATTTACGCAGATTTGCTGCGTGTAAGCATATTATAAGTTTACATGCATTTACGCCAACTACATGTTTAATATTCTGATATTCTTTACAAGGGTGTTAGAAATGTGATGATGTCAAAATCAGGTTATTTGACATGTAAAAATGATAGTTTAAATGCATAAATAGCATCTACAGTACAATACGTAACAAACTATTACGATATGACATTTTTCCAACTACCGTGTCAAGATCCTCACATATAGGATGCCCTTTTAAAGAGTATACGACTTCGTGTAGTCATTACAATGTTGGCAGCCGTCTCGATAAATTATGTTCTTTTAAGATATTGTGTTGACTGCCAGAACAAATTATTCCTCATGTCAACAACTAAAAAGCCAACACATGGTACATGTGAATGAAACGATTTTTCATATAGCGCATTTAGAATGAACTCTGTTATCTATATGCTTTATGGAGATGAACATGTACATTGATATCAATTAGACAAGAATACGAATGTTATATTCTCCAATATTCTGGGTTGCTTTGGAAAATACATGTTTTGAAAATTATGCACACGCACTGAATCATACATGTGCGTTTTGTATTCAAGTTATGCGTCTGAATCGGTTCAATCCCATTGCCGTGTCATACCATGCATTAATTCACTAGCTTGTTCACTAGCTTGGTGTCAATTATATAAGGGAAAGGTGCGTCAAAATTGATAAATACAAGTTACATGATTTCTTTCACGATACGTACAACCAAACAGTGTAAACTAATATTTTAAATCGGGAAATACAACGTTCGTGACAAAATAGTTAAAGAAACGAATGAAATTTGACATTGAATCAGAATAAAGCGTAACAGGCTTTCATAAGTGTGATTCATTTTATTTAATTTATGTTATCCTCTCGTGTTGCCTTTGCTTGTTTTCTAATAAAATATTCACTGTACTGTACAGTGACATAGTAATTCATCTTTAGTAAATTAACGAATTTAAAGAACTTTCTCGATCATAAAAAATATTCTGATTCATTTCATCCTGTATATGAGAGTAGCTCTTCAGCAAAGCTGTGAATCCAGTCGCTGATTGGATCTCATATACACCAGACATGACACAAAATTGACAACAGTGTGTATATGAGATGGTCGATTGTCCGGATAAGAAATATACCTACCGAGGATGCTACTGTGACCGTTGGCAACTGTCACAAATGCAATTGATATTGGTAGAGATAAATAAACTAATAAAACAATATTCTGAATACGCAAAAAATGACGTAATTTTATTACATGATATTTTTTGTCTAAAGTAAGGTCTATAATGTTACCTCAAGAAATTGATCCAAGTTGCTTTTCCGAAAACAAAGATTCGATAACGGAATTCAACTCATATTTTCGGATACTTGTTAATATAAATACTATTCCGTTCAACAAAAAAATATATAATAATAACGACTTTATTCATTGTGGATTACATATTTGACAGTTAATATCAATTTTCAATGAGGTACACTGAAAAGAGGAAACCAAATAACATAATAAACAAATAACAGTGAATACACCCCTTCCCCAACATATGCATCTCTAAAACATATTACATTTAGTCATAGTGAATTGCAAATAATAATGTTTTTGTTCAATATATTTTCCATAAATCAGATTTACAGACATTAACTATCAGACAGACTCTATTGGTACATTAGAACAATACTGTTGCTTGTTTATCCTATCGAAAAAACGCCGCATCATATGTCGTTACTGTATACCAAAATACACTCATAGTTGAACTTGAGAAATGATATCACTAGAAACATACAAGCCATAATCAAAGTAGGCCACCAGAAAATGATTTATGTCATTTTTTCTGATTATAATGTATTAGTATCAATAATTTAACGTCTTAAATAGATATTAATCTTACATGGAGATCATCTAAGTTATATTTTTAGTAAATGATGGTTAAAGCTTTGTTCAAAGATGCAAAAACATAGAATAGAGAACGGAACAGTCAAAAGAAACAGCAAAGCACAAAATTCACACAAAGGTACACACCAAAGAAAACTAAAACGCTGATCACAAGCAAAGGCGGAAATGCAAAAGTCCGGTTGTACTAATACAACCAATATTGTCCGTATAGTACGATTAGTGTTGTTAAAAAACTTCTTCATAATTTAAGTCTCAATGACATTTAAATGACAACACAATTGATAACCGTGGTACGTTTAAAAAAACAACAGAAAAATGTCAATTTTATAGAAATAACGACCATTGATAGAAAAAGTATGAGGAAATCAGACAGGAAAGGTAGCACTCAACCTACTAATGTAACAGGTCGAGCAAAGAAATCAGAAACACCATAACATGGCTACTCTGAGAAATGCTCATCCATAAACCAAAGAAACAATTAAAGTTCAAACATGATGCGCACTAGGTATTGACTGTAGCACTAGAATTAACCACATGGTTCAACGAGAGGTGTCCCACTTATATTTGAACAGTGCTGAATGTCCGATATCTTCCATACGAGGGACGTTCAAAATGTACTAGGACTGGAGCCCTCACGGATACAATTTTAAAAATTATACAAATACCAATACAAAATATTGAATCGGAATTCACTTGTGAAAAAATGATATCCGATTTATCGCGTAATTCTGTCACGTCCATCCGTAATCGTCCATTTTGAAACCGTAATAACGCACACCCGGCGCAGCCCATTAATATCCACTGATGTGGACTACGTAATGATCTATATCTTCACTACTATCATATCGTTAAATTTAAAGCATCGCCAAAACATAACTTGTTGCATGTTGGACTTTGTTTGCAAAAATTCCGATATGTGAACTATAGATGCTGAAATAAAGAGAAGTTGAACTCTACACAGGCAAAATTCCTGCGTACGCGGTTCGTACGATTTGCGTACGCTTTTCGTACGCCATTTGGCGTACGCGTATCGTAAAAAAGGGCCCACGTACGCCTGGCGTACGCCATTTGGCGTACGCGAAACGTACGAACGGCGTACGCGGATCGTAAACAGTGATTTTTTGGCGTACGCCAATCGTACGCACCGCGTACGCCTTTCGTACGTGGACTTAATATACGTTTTTCGTACGCCAAAAATATGCAGTAATGTTGATACATAAAAATTCATTTTGGCGTACGCCGTTCGTACGCTATGCGTACTCATTTCATGCGCCATTTAGGTGATATGGTTTTCGTACGCCAATACTCTTCTGTTTCTGTACACTAATGTAGCCATATGCCTCCGACTGCTGATCCTCAGTCAAATTCGCCTTCCTAATAGCACTGTTGTTTTTCTTCTGGAAAATCTGGTTTTAAACCATTTGTAGGATAATTACACCTCCTATACAATGATCTATAACTGATATACACTTAAACGAATTTCTAATTGGCCACCCTAAAAAATATTATATCACCTGATAAATCATATCAATAAATCTTATGCTGTGTTATTTGTTCATTCCAAGCACTTACCTATCTATTTCTGGAAAGAAATGGCGTATTCATATACAAAATCATCCATGCGTAACGGTTGGTGCGAAATTGCTTTTTTGAACGTTGGCCTCGTGCACAGCTCGGAATAGTATCGTATTTGGTATAAATTTGTTCCCTGTAGATCGACTTTTCTTTAAACACTATAATTTGTGAAAATGAGCCATGTGGAACGCGCTCATGACGTCAGATGCATGCATACATTGAACGAATTTCTATTTGGCCACGTGTTTTTATCAATTAGTTTTTACAAAAATGTTTTTAGAAGAATACAAATAAACGAAACCCTGATACTGTCCAATGTTATTGATAGAAAATATGTTTCTCGCAGTAATTCGGGCTAAACACCACGTTATTATAAATATCGCTTTTTACAAAAAGACGTTTTGACGCACATGTCTGGATTTTGGTGCTGGTACTCGTCGTTCTAACGGCCTCAGCGCGCCCCGTATTACTTATTCTCGTCAGTATTAATACCTTTTATTAAGCCAATTGATAGAGAATACATTTTGACTGATTTCAAAAATCAAACATGGCGGGCACGTGAACCACGTGCACGTAAGCCATTTTGCACTAACTGTTCCGCATGGATGATTTTATACATGCATGCGTAATTTATTTCTTGAAATCGATAGATAAGTGCGTGGAATGATAATAACCATAATTTTAGAAATATTGACGGAATATATCGCATAATATAATATTTCATTGGGTGGCCAATTAGAAATTCGTTTAAGTGTACATTGTTTAAGAGAGTGACAGACAGCAACTGATAAAGTGATCCCAATACTTCATCTCATGGCACTGTATACCATAGTCTGAGACATACATTGTAAATATACACAAACCAAATATTAGTTTTAATTTTATTTTCAGTTATATCACATTAAAAACACATGATTCTTCTATCTCTTCTCTTGAGGCTCCGGGCCACAATCTGAAAATACAGAAGAAAACAGCATTAAAATACCTATCATTAATGACCTTTTGTTAGGTTGATAAATTGACAGACGAAATGTATTCTTTTTAAACGCAAAGATTATTTGATTACTTTTTTTTAATGGTAGATTGAAATACAAGCTCCGCAAGTACTGTGTTGACTTAGGCAAGGTAGTTTAACGGTTCTTGCGCACTGCTCTTATATTAAAGGGAAATATTTTAAAAATCATACAAGAGGTACAGTTATGGTTCTTAAATGTAAAATGTCTAAGATATGCTGCAGACTGGAAATGCTCTAATAAAACCAATCATTGAGAAAATATTCAACAATCACAGAAGTTGAGTGATGGTTCTTGAATTGTTTTTTTCAGCATGGCATACCAGTTTAACTCATTGATTCAAACGAAATGGGCTACAAAATATTGTGTTTGAAACTAGGGCAGTATAACAAGCTAGGGGAATTATCCCCAGACAAAATTGTATACAAACTATGTCTCTCAAGGGTGTTATATCCCTCCATAGTACACAGTATACAATTAATTGTACTTTGTACAACTAGTTTCAGGGATTCAGATCGGATCGGCCCAGGCACCTTCAGCCATGGGCCGATAAAATTTTAATTTGAACGACAAAACGAAAACCTGTAGGCCCAAAAGGCCAATAGAAAATACTTTCATCACACAATATGACCCGACAATTTGTCGTACAAATATGCCAAATCAAGTATAAAATATTGTTCCTGGGAAAGACCAGTACCAATGATAACGATATTTATTAACATATTGGATAAACGCGAATAGTCATCGTCGATCGATGCCAATGTTTGCTTAAGAGAAGCTATTATAAGTAGAAACTTGTGCGTTTCTGTGATTCAGAGATGCTTATCATGCTTACCTCTTCAAACAACTTCCTTATTTCTGGTCAGAAGTCCTTCAGATCATTGGCGGCCCTCCACTAATTGCTCATCTCTCTGGTCTGTTACAAATAAATAAATGTATTACAAACATTATTTATAACCAAAGGTCAATTTCAGAATTAATATTAATTGCCCAAAATATAATTGCTTTGATTTTTCAAATGAAAGTAGATAATGTTTCTCACAATCTTTTCAAGACAAAATTTATCATAAACATAAAGCAGTCATTGACAGCCATATCACCTGCACTATATGTAAACAAGAGGGCCCGAGCCCTTTCTTGCCCTTTCTTGGCCGCTCACCTGACAACTTTTGAGAGACAAGTGTCTTGAATATTGGATCAAAACTGAGGAAGTGTACATAGACTGCATGCATACGAGTATATTCAAAGATTTGACCAAGTGACCAAAATTTTTACCGAACATGACATAGTTGAACATTGACCAAGATCATGATGACTTAGTTTCATGAAGATTGAATCAAAAACTTGTGTATTTAGAGTGAACACAAGGTGTTTCTAAGATTTGACCTAGTGACCTAACAAAATTCAGTTTTAAAATTAGCCTAGAATTCAATGAAAATGTCATTCTGAAGAAGTTTCACGAAGATTGGATCAAAACTGTGACCTCCAGAGTGAACTCAAGGTTTTTCTCAGAATGACTTAATGACCTAGTTTTTGACCCAACATAGCCCAGTTTTGGCCGAGACAAGAAAAGTTCGTATCTTGATCAGATTGCACTTAAGTAGAGGCTGGGCTGGATCCAAGTTGGCGGCAATCACTTAGGACCTTTTCTCTTATATCTTATTATTACACACAATCTGGTAAGATAGTCTTACCATGTTACATGATGAGCAGACAGGCCCTTTCACACTCCTCTGTAGGTTAGCTGATATATGTATATGTTCCAGATATAACATTCTTCTCTGTGAGCATTGACGATGGCAGACCCATCAAGTTGGGTATTATCAGTATCTGTAAATGTAACAATACTAGTAATGAATAAATATACATGGAGACATAAACACAAGTATTGCCCAGCGGAAGCTGTGTCCATAACAAAAAGCTAAGTCATTCAAGTGTTACCAGGCTTTGATAATGTCTTCTGTTTTTATGATAGTAAGTTTATAATAATATGTACCCCAAGTTTAAAATCAATGGATTGATGCCAGATGGACAATATTTGCAACATTTTGTAACGGACAGACAAAGGAATGGACAGGTGCACTGCTATATGCCTCTGCATCAGTAGATGACGGGTATTCAGATATAGAAACTTCTTCCTGAAACTGAATCCAGTCATGCTAGTGAAGACAGGATAGTATAACAAATGCTTGTTCCAGAAAAAGGGCACATAATTCTAAGTCTTATTGATACTATATCACAGGGTTGTCTGCCTTGTCAGTATGAATTGGTCTTCGCAAACGAAAGCTGGTGGTGACATGATGCATTTGTTATGAAACATGTTATAGAACATTGTTCCGTGATGAATGAAGGCATATAATTGTATCACAGTTTGACTTCTAAAAATGTTCTTTTACCCAAATTCAATCAAGAAGTAATTTACCTGCATTTGACCCATTCAAAATGTCCACTGCCATCCAAAGTACTCATTAGACATACATGTTGATCAATAAGTTCTCTGACTATGTACTGGTAGAGCCAATCTATTTATTCTGGTGGTTCCACTGTCTGTTACAATGGCTGTAAAGAAAACAAATAAATTATTTAAATATATGCAATAATAACCACCAATAAACTGATACAATGTAATGGCTTAGCTATTCTGGTACATCTGTCATCTGGGGGGATTTTCCATCTATCGGGAAATCCATTCTATCCAGGTCATCAACCATGCATTTCAGGCAAGATTTCAATCAGACGCTAGTTAAAATTCACAGCTCAGTACTAGGGCTGCAACAACATACCGCGATACACGAAACACCACAGACTTGAATCCCACACGGTTCAGGGTAAAATACTTCTAAATTTCGGTAAGGTTCGGTTACTTCAGTATTTATAAGCGTTTTAATGAGCAAAATAATATTAAGACAACGAAAATATCTGACAGCCTACTGATTAGGTACAATTACTATATACGGGTATCGCTCATTTTAATTGTATTAAAATATGCTTCATATTGTCAAAATTCATTTAAAGTAGTTGATAGACACATCTAAATTGCTGTTATAGAAGCAACAAATTCATTGTCACTTAAGACATGAAGTATTTAAGCTGCTGTTAGAGAATATTGTATCATACCGAAATATACCGAACTGTTAGAAAAATAGATGGTATGTATCATATCGAAGAAGAAGAGAATCCAGGTTAATTTGGGAACAGCCCCATGTGTTTACCTAATACCTTTTCAATGTCCCTGCCCTGCCCTGAGTCTGTGAGTACAATTAAACCTTCAGATTCAGGCCATGATAGCAGGGAAATATAGATGTGTGATTATTTTGTGGTTCATCATCTGTATCAGAAAATAAGTGTGACTGTATGTGTCTGGGGAGGGGGGTTTTACCCTTCTAAAGGCTCATGCACCAGGGAGTCAGTTGCATCAGTTCTGGATACCATAACTAAATTAAGCTTTTGTTGATACTGACGCTCATCTTTAAAATGGAATGATTATCGTCAAAGAGCTCAAACTACCATGGGCCCCATCGGTTAACAGACCCCCACCCCCTGGGATGGTCCAGGTTTTTTACTATTGGGTTGTCAAATCCCCCGCCCAGGTAACAGCTGATGGTTTAAATCTCTGTTATTTCCCAGGCCACTTAAAGTAAATATTGTACCTGTGGTATTGGTTTGGAGAAAAAAATCCCAATGGCTGCACTGCCGGGGAAGTTGGAAGGTAAAAACATGGTCGTTTCTCCAGCTATCCACTGCCAATCCCCCGGGGAGGGGGTCATGTATGCAACAGACTGCCTGGTGCATAACAAAGCATTCATAGGGTTAGTTGAAAAATGCCCTTGGTATAGAGGACAAATCCTAAGCCCTGAACAGCTGAAGGATTTAGATTCATGCATTGAGAACTCAGATTCAGAAAGAAAAAAATTCCCAATCCCAGGTTTTGAGTGGCCATTGAGATTTCGATTCATTGGTGCATATTTAAGATAATCGGTCATAATTACATTTCATTCACGATTTGAACAGTTCAATACAATTTGTAAAAGGAAATTATGAATAAGACTTTGTTACGAAATGGCGTGGGTACGAATCCAAAAGGCAAAACATCGACAGCAACAGACGCCTTTCTGGTTCGTTTTTAACGTCGGAAATAGTTACCTGCTGAGTTAACTGCTTCTTCACAATCATTCTCCAACATATGCATTCGACTAAACGTTGTATCATCGCATTTTACACGATCTTCTGCAACAAGGAACGCTGACTGACTGAATTGTTGTTGTTCTTGTACTGAATATTTTCACGTGCTGTACGTCATAGTACGGCAAAAACCCGTTCTTTCCGGACAAAAAAAGTACGGGCCGTCGATAAAATTGCTGTAGATATATTTTTTAATTATCATGTAAGCTACATAAAAACACTTTAAAAGCTTTAGAGTTCACTTTTTAAAAAAAGGAAAAATCATTGCAAGGTAATTTGTACCTTATATAAAGATTTAGTGGACATGGATTCTACAAAACATAATAGATCTACACTATAATATAGCCAAGCTGGCCTTCAATTCTTAAATAGTTGTTACAAATTATAATACTGATCTGATTATATGATACTAAATAAATAAAAGATTTGAAATTTGGAAATGGTCCCGCATGACAACTTAATTACGACCTGGTTCATTCTTCAAAAAAGCGTACGAAAAGCGTACGCCATTTTCACATATAAGAGCGTACGTTAAGCGTACGCTTAATTCTGACGTACGAAATCCATACGCGGATCGTACGTTTTTCGTACGACATTTTTGGCGTACAAAATTCGTACGCCAACTTTAGACGTACGTCAAAAATCGTACGCCTGGCGTACGCTTTTTTGGCGTACGCGGTTCGTACGACAAAAAAGGCATACCAAAAGCGTACGATCCGCGTAGGATATGCGTACGCCAGACCTAAGCGTACGCCTGGCGTACGCAGAAATTTTTCCTGTGTATGAGGGACAACTTTGGAAAGCAAAAGTGACGTCATCGGAACGTAACAAAAAAAATTGACAAATAGCAGGTTCATCAGCAGTAAAATTATATGCGCTCGAAATAGTATGCAAAGTATCGTTACTACAATAGGACATATTACTGCAATCATTTCTACAGTTTTAGAATGTCACATAGGTATTATGGATGGTTGTTCTACCGTGAAAGACATGCAAGTAATAGGAAATAAAATATAAAAAAATGGTAACGTCAGTTACTGCGACATTTTCAATATATCAACATTTTATCGTGCGAATTCTCGCCCCGATATTCGATATAAAATTCGGAAAAATATATGCGATGCTCACAAACGATGTATGTGTATATAGCTCTGTGTGTTACAAGCATGTATTCATCACCATTATCATTAAAAACAGCGTATTTCATAACCCTATGAGTGACACTTACGACGTATAAAATAGCCCGACGTCATTTTGTGCGCCGGGTAGGAGTACGTGTATAAGTTTAAACACTTGGAACTATCGAACCGCGTATTCATTTACCTTCATAATAGCACTGTTTGTAGAATAAGGTTTGAATTTTCATATGATATAAAATTTGATTTTTTGTATTTAACAATGCGGGTTTTATGACAATATTCCTAGTACTCTTTGAACGTCCCACGTATAACACCATATAAATGAAATATCTTTTGTGAAAAGTGAGAAGTAATGTGTCAGGCATCATATACAATAATTGTTTTGGATATTTGCAATATGCCTTCATCCGAAATAGCCAATACTGTAGAGGATGTTGCTTTGGACTTTTTGAAGGTCATAATTATCTCGTCCCTCTGAAATAAAACACAATAAAAAAGTCTTAGCAGCGTACATATGGGAAACATTAACACACTTTTTTGGTATTTTCTTTCTGTTCGGATTTGATTGCCGCGTAAACACATGGGTTTTACATATGATCTTACTTACTGAGTTGCATTAATAGCAACGTAGCCAAGTAATATACCGAGTAAAACTTTGAAATGTTTACTTTCCTTTGGTATATGAAAATATCAGATACATCAATCGTTTGCGTACGTCATCAATCTGAAAAACGCGTTTTTGGTCACATTATTTTTAAAAGATGATGTACGATTCTTATTATGAATATTTCAGAATTCTGGTTGAGTGTGAATATCAATTACACACTCATGTGCAAAATATGCACATGTTGTTTACTATATTACCGTATACACAGGAAAAATTTCTGCGAACGCGGTTCGTACGATTTGCGTACGCTTTTCGTACGCCATTTGGCGTACGCGGATCGTAAAAAAGGGCCCACGTACGCCTGGCGTACGCCATTTGGCGTACGCGAAACGTACGAACGGCGTACGCGGATCGTAAACAGTGATTTTTTGGCGTACGCCAATCGTACGCACCGCGTACGCCTTTCGTACGTGGACTTAATATACGTTTTTCGTACGCCAAAAATATGCAGTAATGTTGATACATAAAAATTCATTTTGGCGTACGCCGTTCGAACGCTATGCGTACGCATTTCATGCGCCATTTAGGTGATATGGTTTTCGTACGCCAATACTCTTCTGTTTCTGTACACTAATGTAGCCATATGCCTCCGACTGCTGATCCTCAGTCAAATTCGCCTTCCTAATAGCACTGTTGTTTTTCTTCTGGAAAATCTGGTTTTAAACCATTTGTAGGATAATTACACCTCCTATACAATGATCTATAACTGATATACATTGTTTAAGAGAGTGACAGACAGCAACTGATATAGTGATCCCAATACTTCATCTCATGGCACTGTATACCATAGTCTGAGACATACATTGTAAATATACACAAACCAAATATTAGTTTTAATTTTATTTTCAGTTATATCACATTAAAAACACATGATTCTTCTATCTCTTCTCTTGAGGCTCCGGGCCACAATCTGAAAATACAGAAGAAAACAGCATTTAAATACCTATCATTAATGACCTTTTGTTAGGTTGATAAATTGACAGACGAAATGTATTCTTTTTAAACGCAAAGATTATTTGATTACTTTTTTTAATGGTAGATTGAAATACAAGCTCCGCAAGTACTGTGTTGACTTAGGCAAGGTAGTTTAACGGTTTTTGCGCACTGCTCTTATATTAAAGGGAAATATTTTAAAAATCATACAAGAGGTACAGTTATGGTTCTTAAATGTAAAATGTCTAAGATATGCTGCAGACTGGAAATGCTCTAATAAAACCAATCATTGAGAAAATATTCAAAAATCACAGAAGTTGAGTGATGGTTCTTGAAATGTTTTTTTCAGCATGGCATACCAGTTTAACTCATTGATTCAAACGAAATGGGCTACAAAATATTGTGTTTGAAACTAGGGCAGTATAACAAGCTAGGGGAATTATCCCCAGACAAAATTGTATACAAACTATGTCTCTCAAGGGTGTTATATCCCTCCATAGTACACAGTATACAATTAATTGTACTTTGTACAACTAGTTTCAGGGATTCAGATCGGATCGGCCCAGGCACCTTCAGCCATGGGCCGATAAAATTTTAATTTGAACGACAAAACGAAAACCTGTAGGCCCAAAAGGCCAATAGAAAATACTTTCATCACACAATATGACCCGACAATTTGTCGTACAAATATGCCAAATCAAGTATAAAATATTGTTCCTGGGAAAGACCAGTACCAATGATAACGATATTTATTAACATATTGGATAAACGCGAATAGTCATCGTCGATCGATGCCAATGTTTGCTTAAGAGAAGCTATTATAAGTAGAAACTTGTGCGTTTCTGTGATTCAGAGATGCTTATCATGCTTACCTCTTCAAACAACTTCCTTATTTCTGGTCAGAAGTCCTTCAGATCATTGGCGGCCCTCCACTAATTGCTCATCTCTCTCGCCTGTAACAAATAAATAAATGTATTACAAACATTATTTTTTTTAACCAAAGGTCAATTTCAGAATTATTATTAATTGCCCAAAATATAATTGCTTTGATTTTTCAAATGAAAGTAGATAATGTTTCTCACAATCTTTTCAAGACAAAATTTATCATAAACATAAAGCAGTCATTAACAGCCATATCACCTGCACTATATGTAAACAAGAGGGCCCGAGCCCTTTCTTGCCCTTTCTTGGCCGCTCACCTGACAACTTTTGAGAGACAAGTGTCTTGAATATTGGATCAAAACTGAGGAAGTGTACATAGACTGCATGCATACGAGTATATTCAAAGATTTGACCAAGTGACCAAAATTTTTACCGAACATGACATAGTTGAACATTGACCAAGATCATGATGACTAAGTTTCATGAAGATTGAATCAAAACTTGTGTATTTAGAGTGAACACAAGGTGTTTCTAAGATTTGACCTAGTGACCTAACAAGATTCAGTTTTAAAATTAGCCTAGAATTCAATGAAAATGTCATTCTGAAGAAGTTTCACGAAGATTGGATCAAAACTGTGACCTCCAGAGTGAACTCAAGGTTTTTCTCAGAATGACTTAATGACCTAGTTTTTGACCCAACAAAGCCCAGTTTTGGCCGAGACAAGAAAAGTTCGTATCTTGATCAGATTGCACTTAAGTAGAGGCTGGGCTGGATCCAAGTTGGCGGCAATCACTTAGGACCTTTTCTCTTATATCTTATTATTACACACAATCTGGTAAGATAGTCTTACCATGTTACATGATGAGCAGACAGGCCCTTTCACACTCCTCTGTCGGTTAGCTGATATATGTATATGTTCCAGATATAACATTCTTCTCTGTGAGCATTGACGATGGCAGACCCATCAAGTTGGGTATTATCAGTATCTGTAAATGTAACAATACTAGTAATGAATAAATATACATGGAGACATAAACACAAGTATTGCCCAGCGGAAGCTGTGTCCATAACAAAAAGCTAAGTCATTCAAGTGTTACCAGGCTTTGATAATGTCTTCTGTTTTTATGATAGTAAGTTTATAATAATATGTACCCCAAGTTTAAAATCAATGGATTGATGCCAGATGGACAATATTTGCAACATTTTGTAACAGACAGACAAAGGAATGGACAGGTGCACTGCTATATGCCTCTGCATCAGTAGATGACGGGTATTCAGATATAGAAACTTCTTCCTGAAACTGAATCCAGTCATGCTAGTGAAGACAGGATAGTATAACAAATGCTTGTTCCAGAAAAAGGGCACATAATTCTAAGTCTTATTGATACTATATCACAGGGTTGTCTGCCTTGTCAGTATGAATTGGTCTTCGCAAACGAAAGCTGGTGGTGACATGATGCATTTGTTATGAAACATGTTCCGTGATGAATGAAGGCATATAATTGTATCACAGTTTGACTTCTAAAAATGTTCTTTTACCCAAATTCAATCAAGAAGTAATTTACCTGCATTTGACCCATTCAAAATGTCCACTGCCATCCAAAGTACTCATTAGACATACATGTTGATCAATAAGTTCTCTGACTATGTACTGGTAGAGCCAATCTATTTATTCTGGTGGTTCCACTGTCTGTTACAATGGCTGTAAAGAAAACAAATAAATTATTTAAATATATGCAATAATAACCACCAATAAACTGATACAATGTAATGGCTTAGCTATTCTGGTACATCTGTCATCTGGGGGGATTTTCCATCTATCGGGAAATCCATTCTATCCAGGTCATCAACCATGCATTTCAGGCAAGATTTCAATCAGACGCTAGTTAAAATTCACAGCTCAGTACTAGGGCTGCAACAACATACCGCGATACACGAAACACCACAGACTTGAATCCCACACGGTTCAGGGTAAAATACTTCTAAATTTCGGTAAGGTTCGGTTACTTCAGTATTTATAAGCGTTTTAATGAGCAAAATATTATTAAGACAACGAAAATATCTGACAGCCTACTGATTAGGTACAATTACTATATACGGGTATCGCTCATTTTAATTGTATTAAAATATGCTTCATATTGTCAAAATTCATTTAAAGTAGTTGATAGACACATCTTAATTGCTGTTATAGAAGCAACAAATTCATTGTCACTTAAGACATGGAGTATTTAAGCTGCTGTTAGAGAATATTGTAGCATACCGAAATATACCGAACTGTTAGAAAAATAGATGGTATGTATCATATCGAAGAAGAAGAGAATCCAGGTTAATTTGGGAACAGCCCCATGTGTTTACCTAATACCTTTTCAATGTCCCTGCCCTGCCCTGAGTCTGTGAGTACAATTAAACCTTCAGATTCAGGCCATGATAGCAGGGAAATAAGGATGTGATGATTATTTTGTGGTTCATCATCTGTATAAGACAATAAGTGTGACTGTATGTGTCTGGGGAGGGGGGTTTTACCCGTCTAAAGGCTCATGCACCAGGGAGTCAGTTGCATCAGTTCTGGATACCATAACTAAATTAAGCTTTTGTTGATACTGACGCTCATCTTTGAAATGGAATGATTATCGTCAAAGAGCTCAAACTACCATGGGCCCCATCGGTTAACAGACCCCCACCCCCTGGGATGGTCCAGGTTTTTTACTATTGGGTTGTCAAATCCCCCGCCCAGGTAACAGCTGATGGTTTAAATCTCTGTTATTTCCCAGGCCACTAAAAGTAAATATTGTACCTGTGGTATTGGTTTGGAGAAAAAATCCCAATGGCTGCACTGCCGGGGAAGTTGGAAGGTAAAAACATGGTCGTTTTTCCAGCTATCCACTGCCAATCCCCCGGGGAGGGGGTCATGTATGCAACAGACTGCCTGGTGCATAACAAAGCATTCATAGGGTTAGTTGAAAAATGCCCTTGGTATAGAGGACAAATCCTAAGCCCTGAACAGCTGAAGGATTTAGATTCATGCATTGAGAACTCAGATTCAGAAAGAAAAAAATTCCCAATCCCAGGTTTTGAGTGGCCATTGAGATTTCGATTCATTGGTGCATATTTAAGATAATCGGTCATAATTACATTTCATTCACGATTTGAACAGTTCAATACAATTTGTAAAAGGAAATTATGAATAAGACTTTGTTACGAAATGGCGTGGGTACGAATCCAAAAGGCAAAACATCGACAGCAACAGACGCCTTTCTGGTTCGTTTTTAACGTCGGAAATAGTTACCTGCTGAGTTAACTGCTTCTTCACAATCATTCTCCAACATATGCATTCGACTAAACGTTGTATCATCGCATTTTACACGATCTTCTGCAACAAGGAACGCTGACTGACTGAATTGTTGTTGTTCTTGTACTGAATATTTTCACGTGCTGTACGTCATAGTACGGCAAAAACCCGTTCTTTCCGGACAAAAAAAGTACGGGCCGTCGATAAAATTGCTGTAGATATATTTTTTAATTATCATGTAAGCTACATAAAAACACTTTAAAAGCTTTAGAGTTCACTTTTTAAAAAAAGGAAAAATCATTGCAAGGTAATTTGTACCTTATATAAAGATTTAGTGGACATGGATTCTACAAAACATAATAGATCTACACTATAATATAGCCAAGCTGGCCTTCAATTCTTAAATAGTTGTTACAAATTATAATACTGATCTGATTATATGATACTAAATAAATAAAAGATTTGAAATTTGGAAATGGTCCCGCATGACAACTTAATTACGACCTGGTTCATTCTTCAAAAAAGCGTACGAAAAGCGTACGCCATTTTCACATATAAGAGCGTACGTTAAGCGTACGCTTCATTCTGACGTACGAAATCCATACGCGGATCGTACGTTTTTCGTACGTCATTTTTGGCGTACGAAATTCGTACGCCAACTTTAGAAGTACGTCAAAAATCGTACGCCTGGCGTACGCTTTTTTGGCGTACGCGGTTCGTACGACAAAAAAGGCATACGAAAAGCGTACGATCCGCGTAGGATATGCGTACGCCAGACCTAAGCGTACGCCTGGCGTACGCAGAAATTTTTCCTGTGTATTCAAAATTGAACTTAATTATTGTTACAATGTATATTTTATTGCAGTTTGTCTAGTGTTACAGAGGTGTTAATAATTTAAGCGAGCATTGTTTGTACATGTATAATGATAATTATGTCATAGTGCGACCCACAGTTTGGACTGTAATAATTAAATACAATGTACATAGATTAGACTGTCAATGAAACAGGTGTATGTCAATTCTTATTATTTAGCAAAACGCAGAAATTTACTCTTGCCATTTTTTGAATCAGCAAGAATTGAAACCAACAGAAATAAACACACGCATTTTGCGGGCAAAAACGCAAAATATTACATACGCAGAAATAACCCGCTATACGGTATCACGAAGACGCTCGAGATGTAATACAAACACAAATTTGAAATACCGATATCGCACGATTTGCTTGCGGAAATCAGCAGAACGATGCAATAGCCCGTTATTGGCGTATTTCCGGTTAAGTAAATGGTAGTTTTCAGGAGAATTGTAAACCCTATCTATCTCACGTATATCTTAAGTCTTACTGACGTTTGCAAAATGCATATCCATTTACCATTATATACAGAGGTATTTATTACATGATATGTGAAAATTTCAATCAAATCAGAATGAAATTATAGAAATGATTGTCATTTATGTATCCCCCCAAAGCGCTAATATGACTTTCAGATATGTTTAGTCTATATTTAACACTTTACAGAGGCATTATCAGAACTTTTAGAATATCCCTCGTAGATACGACATTCTCATTCTCAGCAAGCGATGTGATATATAGCTTGGCTAATTTGACACGAGCCTGACCTTTTGATTAGCATTGTTTAACAGTCGATCTATTACCTACGATACAACACCGATCGTATGTTTTCATAATCGGGAAATATTACAAAGACGCTCGAGATGTTATACAAACACAAACTTTAAATACCGATATCGCACGATTTGCTTGCAGAAATTGATATATTCAAAGCAAGAACTTTGCAATATATTCTTGCATAAAGGTCAGGTTCAGGTAAAAATAGCCAAGCTATACCATTGATGTAACCTAGACATCGCGACTGCTTAGCAGGGATAATACAGGTGTAGTTTTATAATATAGAAAAATAATTGTCCCCATTATTGCAATCCATGTATAACATGTCAAGCTAAGAGATTTTCATTAACAGCTGTAGCACTTTAATAACAGTACAAACAGCGGTGGGCAAATTAGTAAACAGAAACAGCAGAACACGCAATGCACACAAAGGTACACAAAAAATAACACTTAAACGCTGATCACAAGCAAAGGTGGAGATGCCAAAGTCCTGTAGTACTAATACAGCCCAGTTTGTCCATATAATATGATGAGTGTTGTTTAAAACATCTACATAATTTAAGTCTCATTTAAATGACAACAAAATTGATAACCGTGGCACGTTTAAAAAACATCAGAAAAATGTCAATTGCATAAAAATAACGACCATTAATAGAAAAGGTATGAGAAAAGCAGACAGGGAAGTTAGCACTCAACCTAACCAGCCGAGCACAGAAATCAGAAACACCATAACATAAATTCTCTGAGAAATACCCACACATAACAAAAAATAACAATTAAAAGTCCAAACCTTGTGCGCTCGACTCATTGGCTGTAGCAATAGAATTAACCACATGGCTCTACAGCGTGGTAGTTGATATTTAAAGTCAGACAGTCATCGTCTAACGTCTTGCATAGGTTTTATTGGGTGTTAATAATCCACACCATGAATCAAATTAATTGTCAATAAGATATAAAAACAATACGTAAGGCAATAATAAAGTAAATTAGGAAATAATATCGTATCGCTGGTCTCAAAGAGACAAAATTACATCTATTCTATATGATTAATATTGCATAAGTAATAATTCTCTCGTATGTCAGAATTAAAACTCTATAAAAAAAGTCTGAAGAGCATATATTTGGGACATATCAACATACTTCTTTTTGTATTTTCTTTCGGATATTATTACCACGTAAGCACATTGTTTAATATACTAGTACATGTATTTGCTTTCTCGAGAAATCCTTTCACAATTGCAGCATTGCGATTTTGAAAAATTGGCATTTGAATAAAAGTGTCTTTGTTACATTTTTTGTATTGCACCCCCTTCTTTCGATGGTTATTTTATTTAACCCTTGAACAAATGGAGAAACTGAAATAGTAACTGAAAAAGAAATACAAATAGTAGCGATTTACAAAAATGTAATATGTTCTGTTATGGTAATCGATAGGAATCATGTTTTTATACCCTGGGCTATGTAGTTCTTTTATGTCAACATAAAACAAACAACTATGCTGGTCGAAGGTATCCAGCCCCAAATCAATACTGGCCGTCTCATCTGACAATCAATATGGAATATAGTTCGACAACAAAGTATCCACCTTTATTGCATCGTGACATGAATCGTGCAGCAAACTTAAAGCACAAAGCACAGTGTGTGGTACTAGACCTTTTGATTGTCAAATACAGTGTATATGCATATCATTTCGCTGGCTTATAATGCAGGAGATTCTTGTAAGTATCAAATCGCTGTTTTGAGAAAACAAGTAAACACTGTTTGAAAATTATTCTTTACTTATGGTAAAAGAAGCTGTTTCAACCCCGAGTTTCATGAAAATGGGTTCTTTAGAAGTGCTTTGTGGTGCTGATTTTGAAATAGTATCAATCTTATAAGGTTGTTCGTGTAGTAGTACTTACAGCTGTCTCACTATAAACCAGAAAATTATGTTTCAATTATTTCCATTTTGGGAAAGACTTAAAACCAAAAGTGTTTTCCAAAAGAATCGCTGCGACGTGCAACATTCAAAATAAAGAGTAGTTAAGAATATTTACAAAGTGAACTCCATCTTCTAATGGGACAGTATGACTTGCTTTCTACACATTCAGTGTATGATTATAGCCTTTAGGGATAAAACAATTTGACTATCTAATGTGTGAAATAAACGAGACTTGCAATAATTATATTTCTCATATAGGGAATATATTACAAGTTAATTATTGATATGTTTATAATAATATTATTTTCCATTTAGATATTTTGTAATACTCATCTTTTGAAATACAATTAACATTTGGATAAAGTATTATTGTCTTTGTTATATATAGCTATTCGCCTACGTACAATGTAATTTCAACAATATCAAAACACCGAACTAAACTTAAGATACGTTCGAACTATGTCCGACACCTTCCACAATTGGTCAGAGATCAGGCAATAGATACCACACCACAATTCATTGAGAATATGCAGAAATATGCCTAGTACCAAATCATCGTGTTGGATTGCATTGAACGCAGAAAAAGCATTTGGACATCAATCAGTACAGACGTAATGTCTCTCTCACATTATATTGGAGACAATAATAAAAATGTACGACTTGACACAGAGTTAACATGACGTATGTAATAGAGTGAAGTACTCAATGGAAGATAGTAAGTGCGTACATGAATTTGAGTAAAGTAATGCACTTACGATACAAAATATAGCACACTTCACAGACCGTGAAAACATGCTTTTAAAGGCTTCTATAAATTGCGCATTCTGTCTGGTAGGTGAACGTATAATTTTAGGACTCTGTTAAGTATTCCTCTACATACATGTAACAAACGATCATTCAACGGAAGCAAGCAAGCATACAATTTTAATTAATGAGATTATATTACAAACAAACTTTTTCTTTATGGTGCCTGATTGCGCTTCCATGCCGGAACGAATTGCTGTTAATGGTGCTTGGAAACGAATTCGTGACAAACATTTAAACAAGACTCAATTAAAAATCCAATGAAGACAATACTGTCTCGTATATTTAGCAACTAATTGATCTTTGTATGTTAAACGTGATTATAGAAACCCTCTTAGGTAGAATATGGTGTTGCTTCAAATAGAATTTAATGACAAAACCTTGAGAATTCTAAAAATGAAACAGAGCAAAGTTTCGTCATAACAACATGGAGAAAATGACTATTGTATATCGTAAATGACATAAATAAAAAAAGATATAAATGCAATCAATGGTAGTCAATTATGTTAAATTATATTATGGTGCTAATATACTAAACCCCATTTCGTTTCTATACAACAACAACTCATTTACGCAGATTTGATGCGTGTAATCATAGAATATATTTACATGCATTTACGCCAACTATATGTACAATATTCTGATATTCTTTACATGGGTGTTACAAATGCGATTACGTCAAAATCAAGGTTTAGTGACATGTAAAAAGTGATAGTTTAAATGCATAAATAGCATCTACAGTACAATACGTAAAAAACTATTATGATACGACATTTTTTAAACTACCGTGTCAAGATCCTAACATAAAGGACGCCGTTTTAAGATTATACGACTTCTACGAATGCGTGTAGTCATTACAATATTGGCGGCGGTCTCGATGAATGATTTCCTGTTAAAATATTGTGATGACTGCTAGAATACATTATTCCTCATGTCAACCACTAAAAAGCCAACACATGGTACATGTGAATTAAATGATTTGTCATATTGAATAAAGTGCTTTTAGAATGAACTATGTTATCTACATGCTTTATGGAGATCAACATGCAAATTGATATCAATAATAGAAGAATACGAATGTCATATTCATGAAAATACATGTCGTCACAATTATAAACACGCACTGAATCATACATGTGCTTTTTGTATTCAAGTTATGCGTCTAAATCGGCTCTATTCCATTGTCGTGTCATACCATGCAGTATGCATTGCTGGGTGTCAATTATAAAAGGGAAAGGTACATCGAAATTGATAAATGCAAGTTACACGATACACTGAACGTAAAACCAATCAGTGTAAAGCAATATTTTAAATCGGAAAATACAACATTCGTAATCAAATAGTTAAAGAAACGAATGGAATTCGCATTAAATCAGAACAAAGTGTGATAAGCTTTCATAAGTTTAATTTATTATATTTGCATTGATGTTATCCTCTCATGTTTCCTTTGCTTGTTTTCTAACAAAATATTTACTGTACTTGACAGTGATATAGTAATTCATCTTTAGTAAATTAACGGAAGAACTATTTCGATCATAAAAATAAATATACTGATTCATTTCATCCTGTATATGAGAGTAGCCCTTCAGGAAAGCTGTGAATGAATTTCATGTACACCAGACATGACTCAAAATGGACAACAGTGTGTATATGAGATGATCGATTGTCCGAATATGACCATCGCAACTGTTACAAATGCAATTGATATTGGTAGAGATAAATAAATTAATAAAATAATATTCTGTTTTGTCATTGCGATGCGAATACGCAAATGAAAACGCAATTTTAATACATAATATCTTTTTGTCTAAGAAGGGTATGTAATGTTACCTCAAGAAATTGATCACAGTTACTTTTCCGAAAACCAAGATTCGATAACGGTATTCAACTCATATTGTGATACTTCTCATTGATATTAATACTATTTCGTTCAAAAAGGAGATAATAATGACTTTATTCATTGTGGATTACATATTTGACAGTTAATATCAGTTTTTCAATAAGGTCCGCTGAAAAGATGAATCCAAATAACATAATAAACAAATAACAATGAATAAACCCCCTTCCCGAACATATGCATATATAAAACATATAACACTTAGTCATAGTGACGTGCAAATGATAATGTTTTTGTTCAATATGTTTTCCGTAAATCAGACAGACAATATTGAAACATAAGAACGATACTATTGCTTGCTTTTCCTATCGAAAAAAGCGCCGCATCATATGTCGTATAATGTATACCAAAAAACACTCATAGTTGAACTTGAGAAATGATATTACTAGTAATATACAAGACATAACCTAAGTAGGCCACAAGAAAATGATTTATTCCAATTTCTCAGACTGTTATGTATTACAGTATCAATAATAATCTTACGTCTGGAACAAATATTAATCTGACATGTAGATCATCTAATTTATATTTTTAATAAATGATGGTTCTTTGTGAAGTATGAATAAACATAGAATAGAGAATGTTACAGTCAACATAAACAGCATAACATGCAATGCACACAAATGTACACAACAAAGAACACTAAACGCTGATCACAAGCAAAGGTGGAGATGCAAAAGTAATATTGGAGCATATCATTTGTACTTTTTCGGTGTGATTAAACTGATCTCGTCTAAAGGGAAGACTGTCCATTCAATTTAACATCATTATCATTAAAATCAGCTGACGAATTTAAGATTTTTAAAATTTTAGTATTGTTGCTATATTTATTTTATATATTATATAAATATTTTGCAGAATGAAACCAAGAGCACTTCTTGTGTTGCTTTTGTGTTCTTAAAAGACATATCTTCGCTGACGTGGACACCATGATACCTACCATGATCAACCTACTACTAGTAGTCAAATATCCAAGCTGGGTGATACCTGGGGTCTTATTCACCGACATTGTAAGTATAGAACTCAGACTTTTCATCGTCAAATATTCTATTCGCTCTCATGATAATACATGTTATTTGTAAATATATTGATTTTGATATCAATGGGTAAGCATGTTCAGTGGATAACAACACATATTTAGATAGCATGGATAACTCTTATTTGCAAAGAAATTGTACTTATTATAAATGTTTTCAATTTTAAGTCTGAGTTTTAATCTTACAATGTTGAATGAAAATATACTCATAAGAAGCGCCTTGTAATGCAGATTTCAAATATACATTAGTGTTATAAGGTAATAAGCACTCAGCCAGCGATATGATTCACCATTGATGTAACCTATAAATCGTCCCTGCTGGGCTGGGTTTTTACATGTGAAGTTATATAATGGAGAAAAATAATTATCCCCATTATTCCTATCCCTGCATAAAATGTCAAGCTAAATTAGTTTAAAATTTTCATTAACAGCTGTAGCACTTCATATAGAGAACACAGTTTGTAACAAACACTTCAAACACCAGTAGGCAAATTAGTTATCCATGCACTTTATTATGAGCTTAAGTCTTCACTTTTATTGATTTTAATAATAAAGACTTTATTTATAGAGGCGACATACATGTATTTAAGGCTTTGCGAGTCTCTGGTTGACTATGTTTCTTTATTTCGACCACCAAACGGAAACTTTTCCATAATATTTTTATAAAACAAGACAACACCGTGGCCTGAATTAAGTAAAATGTGTATTATAGTGATAAATGCAGACACGTATACGAACAAACGTATTAACAATTCAGAGGTAAACAGGCAACTGGCCTTGTGAGCCTATAAGTCATCTTAAAGTAGGTAATTTAGATCCGTTTGATAGCCTTATTCAATACATATACTGCTTGATAAGAGTGAAATATAATTATTCAAAGACGGGATTAAGAGTTGTGCAACATAAGATTATAGATATTTCGAATTTGCGAAACATTTAAAATCAATAGTTTTGCCAAAAGAATCGTGTTAATAGGCGACGTGTTACATTCTAAATAAAGAGTAGTAAAGAACATTTACTAAGTGAATGGGACAACATAACTTTCCTTGTATGCATTCGGTGAATTATCCTATCCTGTAGAACTTGAACAATTTGACTATCCTAATGTGTGAAATAAACGAGACGGGAATATAATTATGTTTCTCATAAAAAACATATAACAAGTTAATTATTGATATGTTTATAATCTTTTTATTTCCATTTCGATATACTGTAAAATCATTAATTTTCGTGGGGGATTAAATTTCGTTGATTTCATGGTTCACCTAAACCACGAACTTTTATCCTAACGAACATTAATTTTGACCCTTATTTCATTTACTGAAATGCAAATTCCACGAATTCAAGTGCCAACGAAATTGTCTTTCTTATCAAAACCACGAAATTTCGACCCAACGAAATTAAATGACTTTACAGTAATCTAGAAATTCAATAAACCTTTGGTGAAAGTATAACTGCCTTTTAGTATTATTATTCGCATACGTAGATTGCTTTAATGTAATTTCAATAGTATATTTATATGCAATATAGCAATTTATATGTGATATCAAAACACCGAACGGAACTGAAGGTACATAAGCAATACACTGTATGTCTGACATCAGGAATAAAATATCAAACCCCAAATTATTGATATGCACAAAAAGGCCTAATATCAAATAATCGTGTTGGGTTTCACTGAAATTTATTGAGCACGAACGCAGAAAAAACATGTGGACATCCATCAGTACAGGCATTCATCACACAAACAAAATGTCTCTCTCACATTATTACGGGGACAATAATCAAAATATAAGACTTGGTACAGAGTAAACACATTTTTAAACGCTGGAAACACTTATATATTAGATACTTTTATTAATACAGCATACAGTTATAATAGTAAATGCAATGTGACGTTGTTGTCAAGGAAGTTATGACGTCGTGATGTCATAACGTCATTATGACGTCATAACGCTATTATGGCGTCATAGCGTAGTTACATATATGGAAATTAACATTAATTATATTTTCTTTTCTTCTTTCTTTTGTTGAATAAAAATCAGTTATTTAAGATTATAAAGTTCGAGCTGAAAGATAGTTGATATGGTAATAAATATATGTCCTCAATCAGTCAAATTATATATTCGTCCACCAACCCAATTCTTCTATCATCTATAATGAAATCTGTCACATGTACCCTTCCTATATACACATTGCTCTTATTTCTTGTTCCTGGTGCCTCGTGCAATGCATTCTTCTCATTTATTCTTTCTGTTTTCTTTTTCTGTTCTTCAAAATGATTTAGTTGTCTATAATTCCAATATGCGTCCTCTTCTTTACGGCCACTCTCTTCCAGTGCAAAACTTTCCTGACTATCTGATCGTCTCACTTTAACCTTATCTTTACTTTCCGAGGAATTAATAGAACTCTTCACCCATCTGTTTCCACAAACAGTTGTACTATGATCGCTGCCAAGGTGTTTGTAATGCTGATAATCACTCCCTATATGCTTAACTTTCTTACTATTACAACCCGTATATAACACAAGATGCTCTTCATCCACCAAATTAACTTTTGCCATATTTTCCCAGCTGTCTGGACACGCCGCCAACAAATGTCTGTAAGACCCACATGAATTACAAAGTAATGTTTGTCCATCTGTTCCTTTACGATTAATCTTTTTCTGTGCTCGACTAGTATTTCCTGTTCCTATGTCACTTCTTCCCCATAAAGCTCCCTCATTCAATGTCGCCCCTGTGCCTTGATTGTCTTCAATACCATTTCCCTCACAGGATTCACCGCTACTATGACCTCTTTTCCTACCTCTTCTTGTGTTACCATGATAATAACCTCCTGATCTTGAATAACCTGCAGCTAGCAACGCCTCTTTATTAGCTGCAAGAAAAGCTGGTTCCAGTTTAATCCTAGAGCTGCCACTTGACAAACTTATATAATTACCCTTAAACTTTTTCAGTGACCTCTTTGCCTCCTCATACAATGTCCCCTTGTTTTCATAGTTCATTCCAGTCAACACTAGCAATATCTCCTCCTGTGTAATTTAGCCTTCCGGAGCAATTTGAAAGCCAAAATTTCAGCTGGCAATTTCATATTCTTTTTTTCAATTTTTCGGTACTTGGCATCAAATGTAGCTACATATTCGGTAATTGATTGTTCATCTGATCTACAAAAATCTTCAAAATCCTTAAATTTTTCTAAGCTGTCAGTTAAATCGTCTTTGGCAAGATGTTGGTCCAAAAATTTAATTAAAACGGATAAGCCATCAAAGCTTTTTAATTCTGTGAGTGGTATCTGATCAAAAACCTTCTCACGAATCTGATATTCATCATCATCAGGTAACGTTAAAGCTATAGCAATACCTTGTTTGTCTTGATGCTGTTCAGTTATCTCTTTCCATGCCAAAACTTCCTGCTTATATCTCTCATATAGGTCTTACTTTTCTTTAGTGTCGGTGGATTTATCCATGATGCCATTTTCTCTCTTTAAATGCAAGAATCGCCTTTTAGCACAATAGCTGACTTCGCTAGTCAAAGATATCTTATTACTTCTTTGTAAACTCACCACATATAGATCACTAAAACACTGTCTATGTCACACACGCCAAATAAATCCTCTCATGTATCACCGCCGCTAGTATTATCACTGATTTCTGCTTCTCTCTCCCTTAAATAACGCCAAATACACCAAACACTGAGCTTACACAACAGAAATTTCCGAAGGAAACTTTCCTCCCGACTCTGCTACCATTGTTAAACGCTGGAAACACTTATATATTGGATACTTTTATTAATACAGCATACAGTTATAATAGTAAATGCAATGTGACGTTGTTGTCAAGAAAGTTATGACGTCGTGATGTCATAACGTCATTATGACGTCGTAACGCTATTATGACGTCATAGCGTAGTTACATATATAGAAATTAACACACGACCATTGTAATAGACTAAAGTATTGAATACATGTAGTAATTGCGCACATGAAGTTGGATACAAAAATGCACTTACGATAGACAATATAGCACGCTTCACAGAGCGCAAAACATAAGTTTGTTTTTTATCAATTGCGCATTCTGTACGATGTTCACTTTTGTGTACGTTTAATTACAGAACTCAGTTAAGTATTCCCCTAAATAAGGTGGTACGGTGGTCGAGCTGATAGCCTGCTTGGCTGCTGATCGAGAGGTCCCGGGTTCGATCCTCGGCCGGGGCACTTAATCATTTCTGAAGCGCTTTTCTGTGTTACTCACCCAACTAGAGATGATCTGGTTAGCCACCCAGAGGTAGTCTCGCGTGTATTGGTGCTATACCTTTGATCACACCACTGTCTCTTCCACATGCTGCCCCTTCAGCAAAACACATGACCCCATTGGAAATAAGTGCTGGCACTTTCATGGGTTATCCTTTACCGAAATGTTTAAATAATTACATACATTACATACAACAAACCATCATTCAACGTAAGCATGCAAGTATACAATGGATAATTAGTGAGATTATATATTACAAACAAAACATTCCTTTATGGTGCCTGCTTGGGCTTCCATGTCGGAACGAATTGCTGTTATGGTGCTTGGAAACGAAATTGTGACAAACATTTCACCGAGAATCAATTACAAATCCAAAGAAGACAATACTGTCTCGTATATTTAGCAACTTGTTGATCTTTGTCTGTTAAACATGATTACAGAAATCCTCTTAGGTTAAATGTAGCATCTACAGTACAATACGTAAAAAACTATTATGATACGACATTTTTTAAACTACCGTGTCAAGATCCTAACATAAAGGACGCCGTTTTAAGATTATACGACTTCTACGAATGCGTGTAGTCATTACAATATTGGCGGCGGTCTCGATGAATGATTTCCTGTTAAAATATTGTGATGACTGCTAGAATACATTATTCCTCATGTCAACCACTTAAAAGCCAACACATGGTACATGTGAATTAAATGATTTGTCATATTGAATAAAGTGCTTTTAGAATGAACTATGTTATCTACATGCTTTATGGAGATCAACATGCAAATTGATATCAATAATAGAAGAATACGAATGTCATATTCATGAAAATACATGTCGTCACAATTATAAACACGCACTGAATCATACATGTGCTTTTTGTATTCAAGTTATGCGTCTAAATCGGCTCTATTCCATTGTCGTGTCATACCATGCAGTATGCATTGCTGGGTGTCAATTATAAAAGGGAAAGGTACATCGAAATTGATAAATGCAAGTTACACGATACACTGAACGTAAAACCAATCAGTGTAAAGCAATATTTTAAATCGGAAAATACAACATTCGTAATCAAATAGTTAAAGAAACGAATGGAATTCGCATTAAATCAGAACAAAGTGTGATAAGCTTTCATAAGTTTAATTTATTATATTTGCATTGATGTTATCCTCTCATGTTTCCTTTGCTTGTTTTCTAACAAAATATTTACTGTACTTGACAGTGATATAGTAATTCATCTTTAGTAAATTAACGGAAGAACTATTTCGATCATAAAAATAAATATACTGATTCATTTCATCCTGTATATGAGAGTAGCCCTTCAGGAAAGCTGTGAATGAATTTCATGTACACCAGACATGACTCAAAATGGACAACAGTGTGTATATGAGATGATCGATTGTCCGAATATGACCATCGCAACTGTTACAAATGCAATTGATATTGGTAGAGATAAATAAATTAATAAAATAATATTCTGTTTTGTCATTGCGATGCGAATACGCAAATGAAAACGCAATTTTAATACATAATATCTTTTTGTCTAAGAAGGGTATGTAATGTTACCTCAAGAAATTGATCACAGTTACTTTTCCGAAAACCAAGATTCGATAACGGTATTCAACTCATATTGTGATACTTCTCATTGATATTAATACTATTTCGTTCAAAAAGGAGATAATAATGACTTTATTCATTGTGGATTACATATTTGACAGTTAATATCAGTTTTTCAATAAGGTCCGCTGAAAAGATGAATCCAAATAACATAATAAACAAATAACAATGAATAAACCCCCTTCCCGAACATATGCATATATAAAACATATAACACTTAGTCATAGTGACGTGCAAATGATAATGTTTTTGTTCAATATGTTTTCCGTAAATCAGACAGACAATATTTAAACATAAGAACGATACTATTGCTTGCTTTTCCTATCGAAAAAAGCGCCGCATCATATGTCGTATAATGTATACCAAAAAACACTCATAGTTGAACTTGAGAAATGATATTACTAGTAATATACAAGACATAACCTAAGTAGGCCACAAGAAAATGATTTATTCCAATTTCTCAGACTGTTATGTATTACAGTATCAATAATAATCTTACGTCTGGAACAAATATTAATCTGACATGTAGATCATCTAATTTATATTTTTAATAAATGATGGTTCTTTGTGAAGTATGAATAAACATAGAATAGAGAATGTTACAGTCAACATAAACAGCATAACATGCAATGCACACAAATGTACACAACAAAGAACACTAAACGCTGATCACAAGCAAAGGTGGAGATGCAAAAGTAATATTGGAGCATATCATTTGTACTTTTTCGGTGTGATTAAACTGATCTCGTCTAAAGGGAAGACTGTCCATTCAATTTAACATCATTATCATTAAAATCAGCTGACGAATTTAAGATTTTTAAAATTTTAGTATTGTTGCTATATTTATTTTATATATTATATAAATATTTTGCAGAATGAAACCAAGAGCACTTCTTGTGTTGCTTTTGTGTTCTTAAAAGACATATCTTCGCTGACGTGGACACCATGATACCTACCATGATCAACCTACTACTAGTAGTCAAATATCCAAGCTGGGTGATACCTGGGGTCTTATTCACCGACATTGTAAGTATAGAACTCAGACTTTTCATCGTCAAATATTCTATTCGCTCTCATGATAATACATGTTATTTGTAAATATATTGATTTTGATATCAATGGGTAAGCATGTTCAGTGGATAACAACACATATTTAGATAGCATGGATAACTCTTATTTGCAAAGAAATTGTACTTATTATAAATGTTTTCAATTTTAAGTCTGAGTTTTAATCTTACAATGTTGAATGAAAATATACTCATAAGAAGCGCCTTGTAATGCAGATTTCAAATATACATTAGTGTTATAAGGTAATAAGCACTCAGCCAGCGATATGATTCACCATTGATGTAACCTATAAATCGTCCCTGCTGGGCTGGGTTTTTACATGTGAAGTTATATAATGGAGAAAAATAATTATCCCCATTATTCCTATCCCTGCATAAAATGTCAAGCTAAATTAGTTTAAAATTTTCATTAACAGCTGTAGCACTTCATATAGAGAACACAGTTTGTAACAAACACTTCAAACACCAGTAGGCAAATTAGTTATCCATGCACTTTATTATGAGCTTAAGTCTTCACTTTTATTGATTTTAATAATAAAGACTTTATTTATAGAGGCGACATACATGTATTTAAGGCTTTGCGAGTCTCTGGTTGACTATGTTTCTTTATTTCGACCACCAAACGGAAACTTTTCCATAATATTTTTATAAAACAAGACAACACCGTGGCCTGAATTAAGTAAAATGTGTATTATAGTGATAAATGCAGACACGTATACGAACAAACGTATTAACAATTCAGAGGTAAACAGGCAACTGGCCTAGTGAGCCTATAAGTCATCTTAAAGTAGGTAATTTAGATCCGTTTGATAGCCTTATTCAATACATATACTGCTTGATAAGAGTGAAATATAATTATTCAAAGACGGGATTAAGAGTTGTGCAACATAAGATTATAGATATTTCGAATTTGCGAAACATTTAAAATCAATAGTTTTGCCAAAAGAATCGTGTTAATAGGCGACGTGTTACATTCTAAATAAAGAGTAGTAAAGAACATTTACTAAGTGAATGGGACAACATAACTTTCCTTGTATGCATTCGGTGAATTATCCTATCCTGTAGAACTTGAACAATTTGACTATCCTAATGTGTGAAATAAACGAGACGGGAATATAATTATGTTTCTCATAAAAAACATATAACAAGTTAATTATTGATATGTTTATAATCTTTTTATTTCCATTTCGATATACTGTAAAATCATTAATTTTCGTGGGGGATTAAATTTCGTTGATTTCATGGTTCACCTAAACCACGAACTTTTATCCTAACGAACATTAATTTTGACCCTTATTTCATTTACTGAAATGCAAATTCCACGAATTCAAGTGCCAACGAAATTGTCTTTCTTATCAAAACCACGAAATTTCGACCCAACGAAATTAAATGACTTTACAGTAATCTAGAAATTCAATAAACCTTTGGTGAAAGTATAACTGCCTTTTAGTATTATTATTCGCATACGTAGATTGCTTTAATGTAATTTCAATAGTATATTTATATGCAATATAGCAATTTATATGTGATATCAAAACACCGAACGGAACTGAAGGTACATAAGCAATACACTGTATGTCTGACATCAGGAATAAAATATCAAACCCCAAATTATTGATATGCACAAAAAGGCCTAATATCAAATAATCGTGTTGGGTTTCACTGAAATTTATTGAGCACGAACGCAGAAAAAACATGTGGACATCCATCAGTACAGGCATTCATCACACAAACAAAATGTCTCTCTCACATTATTACGGGGACAATAATCAAAATATAAGACTTGGTACAGAGTAAACACATTTTTAAACGCTGGAAACACTTATATATTAGATACTTTTATTAATACAGCATACAGTTATAATAGTAAATGCAATGTGACGTTGTTGTCAAGGAAGTTATGACGTCGTGATGTCATAACGTCATTATGACGTCATAACGCTATTATGGCGTCATAACGTAGTTACATATATGGAAATTAACATTAATTATATTTTCTTTTCTTCTTTCTTTTGTTGAATAAAAATCAGTTATTTAAGATTATAAAGTTCGAGCTGAAAGATAGTTGATATGGTAATAAATATATGTCCTCAATCAGTCAAATTATATATTCGTCCACCAACCCAATTCTTCTATCATCTATAATGAAATCTGTCACATGTACCCTTCCTATATACACATTGCTCTTATTTCTTGTTCCTGGTGCCTCGTGCAATGCATTCTTCTCATTTATTCTTTCTGTTTTCTTTTTCTGTTCTTCAAAATGATTTAGTTGTCTATAATTCCAATATGCGTCCTCTTCTTTACGGCCACTCTCTTCCAGTGCAAAACTTTCCTGACTATCTGATCGTCTCACTTTAACCTTATCTTTACTTTCCGAGGAATTAATAGAACTCTTCACCCATCTGTTTCCACAAACAGTTGTACTATGATCGCTGCCAAGGTGTTTGTAATGCTGATAATCACTCCCTATATGCTTAACTTTCTTACTATTACAACCCGTATATAACACAAGATGCTCTTCATCCACCAAATTAACTTTTGCCATATTTTCCCAGCTGTCTGGACACGCCGCCAACAAATGTCTGTAAGACCCACATGAATTACAAAGTAATGTTTGTCCATCTGTTCCTTTACGATTAATCTTTTTCTGTGCTCGACTAGTATTTCCTGTTCCTATGTCACTTCTTCCCCATAAAGCTCCCTCATTCAATGTCGCCCCTGTGCCTTGATTGTCTTCAATACCATTTCCCTCACAGGATTCACCGCTACTATGACCTCTTTTCCTACCTCTTCTTGTGTTACCATGATAATAACCTCCTGATCTTGAATAACCTGCAGCTAGCAACGCCTCTTTATTAGCTGCAAGAAAAGCTGGTTCCAGTTTAATCCTAGAGCTGCCACTTGACAAACTTATATAATTACCCTTAAACTTTTTCAGTGACCTCTTTGCCTCCTCATACAAAGTCCCCTTGTTTTCATAGTTCATTCCAATCAACACTAGCAATATCTCCTCCTGTGTAATTTAGCCTTCCGGAGCAATTTGAAAGCCAAAATTTCAGCTGGCAATTTCATATTCTTTTTTTCAATTTTTCGGTACTTGGCATCAAATGTAGCTACATATTCGGTAATTGATTGTTCATCTGATCTACAAAAATCTTCAAAATCCTTAAATTTTTCTAAGCTGTCAGTTAAATCGTCTTTGGCAAGATGTTGGTCCAAAAATTTAATTAAAACGGATAAGCCATCAAAGCTTTTTAATTCTGTGAGTGGTATCTGATCAAAAACCTTCTCACGAATCTGATATTCATCATCATCAGGTAACGTTAAAGCTATAGCAATACCTTGTTTGTCTTGATGCTGTTCAGTTATCTCTTTCCATGCCAAAACTTCCTGCTTATATCTCTCATATAGGTCTTACTTTTCTTTAGTGTCGGTGGATTTATCCATGATGCCATTTTCTCTCTTTAAATGCAAGAATCGCCTTTTAGCACAATAGCTGACTTCGCTAGTCAAAGATATCTTATTACTTCTTTGTAAACTCACCACATATAGATCACTAAAACACTGTCTATGTCACACACGCCAAATAAATCCTCTCATGTATCACCGCCGCTAGTATTATCACTGATTTCTGCTTCTCTCTCCCTTAAATAACGCCAAATACACCAAACACTGAGCTTACACAACAGAAATTTCCGAAGGAAACTTTCCTCCCGACTCTGCTACCATTGTTAAACGCTGGAAACACTTATATATTGGATACTTTTATTAATACAGCATACAGTTATAATAGTAAATGCAATGTGACGTTGTTGTCAAGAAAGTTATGACGTCGTGATGTCATAACGTCATTATGACGTCATAACGCTATTATGACGTCATAGCGTAGTTACATATATAGAAATTAACACACGACCATTGTAATAGACTAAAGTATTGAATACATGTAGTAATTGCGCACATGAAGTTGGATACAAAAATGCACTTACGATAGACAATATAGCACGCTTCACAGAGCGCAAAACATAAGTTTGTTTTTTATCAATTGCGCATTCTGTACGATGTTCACTTTTGTGTACGTTTAATTACAGAACTCAGTTAAGTATTCCCCTAAATAAGGTGGTACGGTGGTCGAGCTGATAGCCTGCTTGGCTGCTGATCGAGAGGTCCCGGGTTCGATCCTCGGCCGGGGCACTTAATCATTTCTGAAGCGCTTTTCTGTGTTACTCACCCAACTAGAGATGATCTGGTTAGCCACCCAGAGGTAGTCTCGCGTGTATTGGTGCTATACCTTTGATCACACCACTGTCTCTTCCACATGCTGCCCCTTCAGCAAAACACATGACCCCATTGGAAATAAGTGCTGGCACTTTCATGGGTTATCCTTTACCGAAATGTTTAAATAATTACATACATTACATACAACAAACCATCATTCAACGTAAGCATGCAAGTATACAATGGATAATTAGTGAGATTATATATTACAAACAAAACATTCCTTTATGGTGCCTGCTTGGGCTTCCATGTCGGAACGAATTGCTGTTATGGTGCTTGGAAACGAAATTGTGACAAACATTTCACCGAGAATCAATTACAAATCCAAAGAAGACAATACTGTCTCGTATATTTAGCAACTTGTTGATCTTTGTCTGTTAAACATGATTACAGAAATCCTCTTAGGTTAAATGTGGTGTTGCTTCAAATAAATTTAATGACAAAACCTTGAGAATTCTAAAAATGACACAGAGCAAAGTTTCGTCATTACAACATGGAGAAAATGAATATTGTATATCGTAAAATGACATAAATAAAAAATATTGATAAATACATCAATGGTAGTCAATTATGTTCCATTATATTATGGTGCGAATATACTAAACCCCATTTTGTTTCCATACAACAACAATACATTTTCGCTGATTCGCTGCATAGAAGCGTAGAATAAATTTACATGCATTTACGCCAACTACATGTACAATATTCTGATATTCTTTGCATGGGTGTTAAAAATGTGATGATGTCAAAATCAGGTTAAGTGACATGTAAAAAGTAATAGTTTAAATGCATAAATAGAATCTACAGTACAATACGTAACAAACTATTACGATACGACATTTTTCCATTTACCGTGTCAATATCCTCACATAAAGGTGCCCTTTTAAAGATTATACGACTTTTTACGAATACGTATAGTCATTACAATGTTGGCAGCCGTCTCGATATATAATGTTCTTTTAAGATATTGTAAGTAATAATTTGTGACAATTTGGTTTAAAATAAATGTAAAACTATTTTGACAAGAAAAATATTTCCATTCTATATACTGAGTTCCAAAAGTTCCGCATCCAATATTTGGTGTGTCTTTTTTACTAGAATCTCCAACGTATTTGTGATAATTCAAATACGCATGCGTAGAGCTATGTGTAATTGATATAAATCCATTACAGTTATCGATTTGAGAATATGTATCGATCCATAATAAAACCACACGTGACACCACCCCACGATTCCAAAGTACACACAACGATAAACTACTATTTTGCAGTAGAAGGTAGGAAATAATCATAAATTTATACCGAAAATGATCTCTCTTTGACCACAGACAATTATTGATGTTGCTATAGAGTCTGTACAACAGGCCAGATTTTAGGAAACAACCTCCTTGACATAAAACACCCAACATAAAAGCAAGTTTCCCATAATTTTAATGTTGGGTGGATTACAATAAAGCTGCAACAATGCCGTTATTCTTGGTGCAAAAATATAGCAGCATTACCTGTCTAGGTCAGCGGCATTGACCATTGACCTGTTGTCACGTGGTACGTCACATAGGTTTTTTTCGGATGGAGATGATACAACAGTCTTATTATGATAGAGACGTGTCAATATAATTCGACACAATGTATTTTTAATGAAACACCAGCCTCTAGCGTCTTATATACCCGAATACATCACCATTATGCATTTATGCAATCAAATTAAGCGTACATTTCTAACTTATTGGACTAACTTATTGTGTTTTTTCGTAACACAGGCACAATGCAAGTAAATTGGAAGTGAAAATAAAGTCGAAAATGAAGAACCCAAATTATGCGTGCTTGAATAGACGTTTTTACTATTTGTGATGGTGTGGTCACACAAGCGTGACGAAATCCAACGGAAATAGGTTTAACATAAACACTAAGGGTACGCAAATGGATAGTGTTCCTAAAAAGTTCTTTTAAGTTAACTATTACAAAAACAATCAATTTTTAATTAAGATGCAGAACTTTTGGAACTCAGTATATTTTACCTTTCACTATTGTCAATATCGTATGGATGTGTCACAGTACCCGACCGATTAAATACTATTATCGCTCATCAAATCTCGTTTTTGAAGACAATATCCATCAATAATATGTCAAACTTACTGATAATATCATTGTATTACCGTATAAGCAAATACAAACAAACGGTAATAATATAATTGTATCTAGGCCATTTCGCTCCATTAATCGTTTTTCAATTACCGGATACGTGTTATATGGATAAGCTGTATGCAGCGGACCTCCAATCAGAGGTATGTCACCATGCGATAGTTATGCGATGTTATCTCACATTAGACACTATGAGACACACCTTTCACATAATGTACTTTCAAAGTGATATGTTACATATAAATACATTTTGTACACAAGTGTTTTCAATGTGGTCAAGTAGAAAAAGGTTAATAACCAAGACATATTTCCGAAAGATCTCGGATTGCTTTGTCAAACAATTCTTTCTGCCCTCCATCTACAAGTACATGTTTCAAAAATAACGCAGCATGTCTCAATCCGGACCTTACGGCATTGAAGGCTAAATCGGAACCTTGATATTCATCTTAGTTAAGTTGAATGCACCGTACATTCGGGCATTGTCTAGCACGTTAAAGTAATATATTTCCTTCATTATGTGTAGTTCTAATCAGTACATGGGGTAATACGACATTTGTGATTCGGTAGGAGCAACAGAAACTGGTCGCGAATGTTGGACTCCGATTAAGGACATGTGTTGTTACCCTATATATACTAGAGGGAGAACTGGTCATTAATAAGACAAACTAACACAAAATGATCAACGATAACGAATACAATGCGCTAATTGTAACGCACCAAATGATCACAGACATTTAATAGCCCCGAGTAAAGCCGTTATAACTTAAAGATTGTTCCTATGTTAAGTAAATGTAATATGGATCTGATAACGAAACACGAATAACTACTTCATACATATATAACTACAAACTGTATTTAGTAGTAGTCTAAGAATAGAACTCTGTGAATGTTATAATTGTTTGAATGTGACAAAATCACTTAAGGCGCGCCATTGGTTCAATGAAATATCTCTTTAATCACTCAAATGGCACCTGCACACCAAATTCCTGTGGCGTCAAATGATTTCACCAAGTAATGCAGACACTTTTGAAAATTCTGTTTAATCGCCTATCATACTCAAACATTGTATTACGTTTGGATAAGGAGTGATAAACATTATGAATGATAAGATTCAAGAACAATCGACACACAATGGTAGCTATTATGTGTAGAAGGGACACCCACTAGAAGGAATTGCTTTTTTATATGACTACACTGCTAATAATGTTTTAGGTGACCAGATAAACCATTAATTTATGACTCAACGTACGAACAGTTTATATAAACACCTAAGTGCAACTAAACGCCCGTGAACAAAACACTAAATCGCAGAGACTGAAGTAAAATGATCCTGATAAATTAGACAAATTGAATTAACTTTTAAGACATTATGTAGGAACACACTTTACTATAGTGTTGAACATAATAGCCTGGTCTCAAGTTGAGCAATGGATCACAAAATGGTATTGGTCGGACTTCAGTTTTCAAGTTGGTGTTTTTGAGTGAAATGTTTGAAGCGCTTTATAAATGTACTTACATTACTTCGGTTTGGTTTGTAGACTAAAATGGGCGACTGTAATACTGGTGGTACTTTTGAACTGATTTATAAAGGTTAATTAAAATGTATGCCATCATGGCAAAATGTATTTGTAGCCAAATGAACAACTTGATAGAGGCCGTAATATGATTAACCTAACTTAGATATGGGTATCATTGTTTCAAGTAATATACTATGTTCATATGAATATCTCTTCACCGCCAGAAATGGCGAACCCCAGCATATATGCTAGGAAAATCAATACAATCATTAATACGGTTGATAACCCATTACCACAAGACATGCACAGTTATAAATGGAATTAAAACATTCACTAATAGTGAAAATACATAGGAGAACAATTCATACCAAAGTTCGATTGGTTATATATGTGGACAATAATGACCAGGCGTTCTAGAATTAGGTTATATTGTCTTTATACAGTTTATATCTGATGGTGTGTAGCTGAAATAATAGTATCCGTATATGAAATTCAAGTTTTTTTTTAAATCGGTTCCTTTCATATGACTTCTATAGAGTATTTGACAAAACACGTATTTGGATAATAATACATAACTTAGCTGAAACCCGCATTGTTTAAAGCTATATCTCAGAAATGCCCGTCCGTTTGTTTAAAATACAATCTACATGTATATGCGGTCGATAAACTAATAGAAACGACATATCGTTCATATCAGTAAAATTATACTGATTTATATGTTTACCAATGGATGACATGTTTTATGAGATAATACATGTGCGCCAACACAAATTAGCTATCTATGGGTGGTCATCGTCCTTCGGTCCCTATTAATAAAGTCAGACCTTGCATTCTTATTGTACTTTTCCATAGGCTCTGATTGATTTTTTTACGTTTATTATGAGTTATCCTAAATGGCCTTCTAAATAGCATGATAAAGTCCGGTATAATGGATATCAAATAAATGACCATCAATAATTCTAAGTTAGTGACATTTATAGACATCTGCTTTGTTATTAAGTAAATGTTTACGAACCAAGTCACAAGACAATGACCTCACAGGTCGCCAGGAAAGCATTATTCTAATCATTTTACAAAATGTAACATGTGTACAAATGAAGGTACAAGACAAGTCATCATCCATAGGTAAAAGGAAAATTTCTAACATGTAATGCTGTAACCGGTCACAGTTAATGTAAGGGGTCCAATACTGTATATACAGTTGCGGTCAGACAATCTAAAGCCTAACTTCCCATGCAAAAGTCGGACATAAAACTAACCATACATGTACACATCCTTAAAGTGATTATTTAAAGTCAGAATACTTACTCACCCCACAATGAATGAATGAGTGACACTCTGTGAACATTGAATTTCGTGCAAATTTAAGCATAAGTGTTTATGAATGATAATTACTGTTTACTGCAGTTAAGTGATTTTTTGGCTAAATGTGTATGATATAAGTCACCATTATTATCTAAATCATAAGCAAATTATTATTAAGCAAAAAATAGTGTCTCCCAATCTACCACTATGGTACAAGGTCACAATGTCTTATGTGCAATCCACTTCCGTTCAATGATAGAAAAGTCATATCAATAATAGCCAAAACTACGAAACCGTTGTAATATTGTCCATTTTTTCAGGAAGATCATTTGCATAATCATTATTTAGCGGTCGCATGGTATGACCGGATCCGGTTGTTTTGAAAGCAATTTAAGACTAGATATAAATGCCAATGAAAAGCCGATTGTTCCGTTATGTATTCCAAGCATATTGAAGAGGGTCGTTGTTCTCATACGGAATTGATTACTTTTACCGATTGTTGTAAGAAAGCAAGAAAAATAATTATTATGCCATGAGAGGCCCTTTTAATTTTAGCTTATTACAAAAATTGTGGTATGACAACCGATTTATTTATACCGTGGTAAGAGCTATCATACCATTATCCATGTAGTATAAATGTCCATCATGAACAAACAATGCTTTTACGATGGTAATCCAACTGTATCCAGATAAATTAGTCTATTTGGAAATATTTTTCACGTGACAAAATAGTTGAAAGTTGGTCAGGTAGTAGTGTGGTGCATAAAAACTACAAAGAAAGAAATAAATGTATATATACTGTTTAATTTTGTCGTAAATGATACTGTATATCTTCCATCGATTTATCAGTGATTCGGTGTTTAAAAATGACATACATTAATGTCGTCTTAATATAAAAGTACACAGTATTACAATTACTTTGAAGTACAGGATAATACGATTAATACGATTTATCATTATTTTGTCTTCCTAATGAAGTGTAGGAATGCAAACACGACGGTGATCAATCAATTCCCAGACATGTTATGATATCTTTGTGACGTAACAGCGATACTGTAATAGATTTGTTGAATCAAATGCTTTGTGTGGGACACACAGTGGAGACAGTATATCATGTATAGAAATATTGCACTCAAAATGTAGAGTAATGGATTGACAGAAATAATACATATTAATGGCGTCTGACCTTAATATACCAAGGCTAAAACTATTTTGTAAACACTGGAAAAAACGATTTTTCATGCTTTTGTCTGCATAATACGATCAGTCTTCCTTGACGCACACAAAAATAGCCACAAACTATACGCACCAAACTGTCGGTGGTTGATATATCGGTTATGATACCAACCATATTTTGGCTTTTATGTCAGGGAGTGAATGCATCTACTATAAAATGTTGTACGACTCTAATCTTGTTAAAAAGCCTGTTATCAGTCTGTCATCTCTTATAATTAATTCAAAATGATGTATAAAGCTTTAAACGTTGTCCGTATCGAGAGATAAATGTTGAATTAATATAACCGAGTCTGTCAGTGTATAAACCGACTTAGGTATTACGCTCATCCCAAGGTATGCTTAGACCCTTAACATGTTCATTTATATTGATATGTTCAATGTACCAACAATTTCTCCATTTCCGTCAAAACGTGCATTCAGAATTAGTGAATATTTGGTAAAAACGTTAAGACGTATCGAATACTCTCCCCGTTTAAAAATAATTAATGTTTTAGCCTTTAAACCTATCATAGTGAATGTTCGTATGGCTGAACCAAATTTGAACATTCTTAGATAGATAGAGAGATTTAATTCAGTATTGAAGTCTTAAGATCTTTTCGTGAAAATTTTAACTAAATCCCTTTTTCAAATATTTTATAGTATCGGTTCTAGCAAATAGGTATCTAGCACAGTTCAGTAATGCTTTCCTTAAGTAGACATAGTTGCGTAGTATTAGAGATAAGGTTTACACAAAAGAACCAATGATAATAAATACTTACTACACACAACATCATCTAGCACATAATATTATACCGATAACACACCCAATGTGTATCCATTAACATTTGTACCAGGATAACGAGAAAGACGGGAACATTTGGTATATACCACATAGATAGTTTAACCAAGTATGCAATATTTATCATATTTCTTTTAGTATGGAATTGACCATATGTGTTCACTTAAGAAACCTATTTTGCAACAGTAGGCAATTCTATACAATGTTTGTAAATAACACATTATCCTGGGCGCACAATAACACGTTTGTGTAATGTTAATATACTCTATGTATAATGCCCACATTATGTTTATTTGCGTATAACCTGATATAACAATATAGTAGCAGAATAATACTTCCAATCTTACCATTTAGCCGTATATATAAGAGACTGTTGTAGTATCTCGAAAATCAAAATCATTTTTCTAACAAGCGGGTAATTTAACGAGCGTTGTCTGACAGTACATGATAAAATAAGTTGATATAGAGTATAACGGTTAAAGCCAATTCAACAAATCCCATTACATAAGCCAGACATATATGTTAAGTAAAAGGCACTGAGTGATTTGGAATATGGTTGTTGGTGGCAAAAATCACTTAAGGCGCGCCATTTGTGCATGTTATTGAGCAAGTGAATTATAGAATATAACACATGGGTGATGTAATGTCTTTGCTAAATAACCGAAGCATCTTCCATGGGGTAATATCACAAGTAATGTTTCAAGAACTGCATTTATTTCATTACGGTCTGTCTGGGAAATGCGTATAAGCATTAGTTTACACGTGAATAACAAGTCTAGTGATTTAAAAGTTTTATATTTAAACACAATCATTTCTGGTACAAAAAATGCATAAGTCGGTGAAGTTAAGTCATATTTAATGTTTTATGCCACCTCAAAGAAACACAAAGTGTTATAACGGACTGACGGGAAAAACATTCATCTGAAATATGTCAAGTATAGACAAAAATGTTGATGTGAAAGAACCCCCTTGTCCGACTTAACACTGTCCTGTAATAAAATGATGTATACATGATTTTCAGGGCACACTATGACTAGTTTCAGTCCACAACTTGTAGCCATCACTGTCCTAAAGACACGATACAATTGGATACACCCCTGAATTGGAAAATGTTTTGATGGTGGGTTGCCTCTTTATTTATGTATGTTCTTGAAATTCGGCATAGATTCGTCTTTTAGAATTAATTGCTAGAGAAGGGCACAAAATCTTATTTTTAGCTCAAGAAAATTTAAATAAATTTGATATTTTGTTGTCATTGAGATAACAGCGTTTAAAACATTAACTTTATGCAACTTTTTTCCAAATCATTGTTGTAGATGAAGCCCTTCCCTTGTGATAGGTATACACGTTGGTGAACTATAGTAAGGGTTAAATGCTGTGAACCTTTTCCACATTTTTCGTTTAGTAGAATCCACCATGGTAGAAATATTTGAAACGCCGATAAGACTTGAACATGCCACTTAAAATCATGTATAGACATGCCGATAGGGCTAGTGAATAATTTGTTAAACTTTCGCAATTTAAATTAAGAAAATCATCGTCTAGACAGAGAGTTTAGTCTTCCAAAACGAATTTACGCAGTAATAATAGTTATATTAACTACAACTAGAATAAAACCAAAACAATGACTTTCAGTTAATAAATGTACTTTATTACTTATAGTGTGACCATTAACACACTAGTACGTTTTGTTTGACTAGGTGCGTAACTGCTAGTCCATGGCGATGCTGCATTTCGTGACACTTCGAAGATTTTTCCCCGACATAATACGCAAATCAAACATGCTTTTGGAATGTAAGCTTGGAACCAGAACAAAAGCTGCAACATGTAAGGTTTTATCCGTCCGCGCAGAAAGTATGTCACAATAATCAAGGCAGCGTAAAAAATAAGCAACTACCTGTTTTTAACTAAATTTATTAATGATCACTGATTACATATCGTTCGTTTACAAATGAAAGCTGTGTGACTGTCATAATCAATTCTTATTTTTGTTTTTTGGATGAACACTGTATGTATGCGCTAACGTCGGGTGACACTTTTTCCATTTGCTAAATATTCCCTGCGGCCATGAGTATGAAAACGGTGCAATAGATTAACATACCGTTGTAAATCGTCCCAGCATTTCAGTGTAACCATTTTAAGAATTGGAAACTACATGGTTTTCCATCGGTAACTCGTGTAATACCTGTATGTTTGGAATATTCATGATTAACTGGGGGCAATAATATGATCTAATTGGGACCTAACGCTTAATTTAACTGTGGCCATATTTATGAATTAATGTGGCCATATTTATGAATTAATGTGGCCAATTTATGAATTAATGTGGCCATATTTATGAATTAATGCGGCCATATTTATGAACTAATGTGGCCATATTTATTAATTACTGTGGCCATATTTCTAATTTACAGTGGCAAATATCATCCTGATTTACTGGGTCATACAACTGTCTGTATGCTTTTTCAGTCATATGTATGATTTTACAGCGGAAATACTTATGATTCGCTGTGACGAGTTTTATGAATTACTGTCGCCATGATTACGATTTTCTGCGGCCATATATATAACTTTACTGCGGTCACATTTATGAATTACTGTGCTGATGCTGTTGACTGCAAATCATTTTCCATGCTGATAAACCTAAAGGCCTTCCTGCCCCTAGTCCTGGCTGACATTTCATTTACATGTAAAGCTTTTACGCTTATTTCATCTAAATACTAATTCAAAACGGATTTTTGTTGTCGTACTGTTCTCGGAACAGGCCGAAAATATCGCAGTACCCAGTGCACCAGGACGGACCGAAATAAACCGCTGAGTACTGATTTGTGTAAATATTTAAACTGGAAAAAAACATATTTAAATTAATGAAACATTTTAAAGAATTAACAAAATATATACTTACCATTATAAGCAGTAGAAAGATAGAAATATCCTATAACAAGTGATACTAGTTTTCCAATGTATTTCATGTTTGAAAATCTTCCACCTTCTCCGTCAAATATTGGTTAAATCCGTTGCAAACCCATTTTTACTGAAATTGAAAGTAATAGTGTTATAATTTGCTGCGGTCTCTGGACAATCGAATTCTCGTTTATCATTTTGTCCCTAGACGTGCTTGTAAGGCCTTTGGCATGCAATAATAAAATAGAATAAGACTGATAAAAAGTTATTCTCAGAACGGCTGGTCCATTGAAGTACGAGCATAATGATTTTAGGTTCTAGAATATTAATCAAAATGAAATTCGTTCAATTTATTCATACTATTTATGTTGAGGCTACCTAATATGGTTTGTAAGACTAGTTCAACTTAAATGATTTAGCAATCATAACAATTCAAACTCGTTGTTATTTGTGACATCCAAATAGAGTTATAGGAAAGTGTACCATGTGCGAATCTTTATTTACTCCGAGTTTGAGATATTCAAGCCCATTCTATTAGCCACTTTAAGTGTTTTTATCATGTCCGGGATATTCAAAGTGACCTCAGAAATGATTTGTATTACTATCGAATTCACTAATCTGAACTCGCAAGGAATTTAGACATACTGTTTAGAATGTATTTCGATTATCATGGACGCCATTAATTGTGTCCAATTCTGATTACATGTAAGTGTGACGTATAGTCTATTCAAACTCAAGCAACAATGATAAAAATGCGAGACTCTTTCAAAGTGACCAGTAAGTAAAGGGTACACACGGAGTCAAACGAATTACACTTAAAACAGCCAAGGAAAAAATCATTTATCTGACAACACTCCTGCTTATTCAGATTTTCAAAGTCTCAAACTTAGAAATTATAGGACCCCTGCGACTATAAATTTAAGTTTTCAGAGAGTACTAGACGACAATGAAATTGCTATTTTCACATTTACTACTTATATCCTATTATCGTATTTCTTGGAGATACAGGAAGAAACACATTAGGTGAATACATCTGAGTTTAAATATTCTAATGGTATTGAGAAACACCAACAGCTGAATATAGATGTCTGTTGTTTTAATTCTGTTATACAAGTATGGAGACTTCGAATACAATAGGTTGGGTTAAATGTACACAGTCAAAGCGCACAGTGCACAATGTAAAAATAATAATCAGTCTTTGCAGTTTAAATGGTATGGTTGCTAGAAAAAGGGATACTAAACAATCTACTCATTTCGATAGGACGTTAATTCATGGACTTTGCATTTCAGATAACAAATACCACACAATTATTGTTCGATGGGATTTGATTTCGTGGTTAAAGGTGAACCACCAATTTCACGAAATCTAACACCCACGAAAATAAATTAGTGTACAGTGAAGCTTGTAGAAACCTAACGAATATATATGGCATTGCTAGGTAAAATCCTTACTAACTACCAACACGCAATGAATGTGATATTCATGATACTGCTAAATGTTGCGCAAGACATTGTCTGGATTTGCCCGATTATGCTCGAGAGATGCAATTATACAAGGTGCTAAAATCCTAGTTGTAACCGTAAAGATGTTCAGCTTACTGTTTATTCCATGTCACAAAAATGCACATAAACACACTTCAGACCCGACAAGACGACCAAGCGCATTAAACCCAAACAAAATAATTTCCAAACATTAAGATAAATTGTTTACACTAAAACCATACAGCAATTTTCGTTTAGGCATCATTCTTACCTTAAATGCAAAAAGGCAAAACATACGAAACGCGTTTTATTATCCAATACATGCAGGCGACTAATGTCTGCTTTTCCAAGCTGCAGCATAGCGATTACAAGAATGAAGGTGACATTTAAGCGGCCACATTCTGGCACGTTTAAGGCTTTATTGGCTTCTATTCTCTCGGTTAATTATGTCCTGTTGTTAACGTTTTTGGATCTTTTAATGGATTGAGACCAGTTTCGGAAATATTCTGACATTTGGAAAATTAGTGTTGTTCGTATCTGAATCCGAACAATCCTAAATATTCTTAATGTTCTATTATGGCGTCTCCCAATTGTTTACCATGCTTGTGCAATGTCAAAGTTTGCAGTATATTTAATGATACATTTTGTACATTGATTGTGGTTCTAGTTTATTATAGTAAATACCAATATCAGTGCATATTCGTGGACCGTTGACGTAAACAGTTTTCCCGAAAGTAATTACCCAGCAGTATTGAGTTGCTAACGCAAGTCATTGTCCTGACATCTTTATCACAATAATTGATGGACAACTTACATGTAAGTGATTCATTATTGAGTTGTGAAGCTCAACAAACTGGCAAGCTTCATCTACTGCACTTACCAGATGGACATAAACAGTGATGTAAGAGTGCTCTAATATAACTAGTTATTTAATAGTTTTGGCGCATTCTTGTAGAAGAAAATGCGAGAACAAATGCTTGTTTGTCAATGTCCCAATACATGCATATGTATTTTAAGTTTTAATAAACAAACAATCTAGTTGTGTTGTAATGAAGTCTTTGACATTGGAACCCATTTGACCTACAAAGTAATTATAGATGATTTTGATTTGAAAATAAATCTACTTGATATGTATATAAACATATTAATAGATTACTTTAAATTACTTTGATAATATTTCTTAACTCGAATGCCCGGCTATCTTCCCGATGCCATATTGGAATTAAAACTTGGACATTACACGAGCGTATAGAGCATTAAGAATATTGTTGTATTGATAATAAGTCACAGACACAACGATAATGTATATTAAATTGTTCGTTAAGATATCAGAACAATTCATGCATTCGTGATTTTGGAGCTGGTTCATATTTTTGCAATTTTACTCTCGAATTTGTTTGATATCGCATTTCATAATGTTCTGCTGTTGTGTTTCGCATATTAATATTCAATTACTGAATTAGATGTTCCTTTTCTTTAACTATAAGTTACTGAAAACCTTAATCATAGTGATGTTTTATCAAATAAAATTGTTATGGACATTACCAAGGTTTTGATTGTGTGTGCACTATAAGTACAGTATGTGTATACATGTACAATACTGAAAGCCAAAAGTTCTGCAAATTAATTAAAAAGCATTTTCTAATTGTCAACTGAAAAGGGCGATCCGTGTGCATGATGTACATGTACCACGTGACAACAGTTTAAGGATCAATGCCGCTGACCTAGACAGGTAATGCTGCTATAATGTTAGCACCAAAAGTACAACGGCATTGTTTTAGCTTAGTTGTAGTCCACCCAATATTAAATTTGATGGGAAACTTGTTTTTTACAAGAACACTGTTTCTAAAATGCTCACCTGTCAGACAGACTCTATTGCAACTTCCTCAATTGACAGTAAGTTTACAATAGTTACTTACCTTCCACTGCAAAATTTGAGTATATAGCATGATGTTTACTTTGAATTGTAGGTTTGTGTCACATGTGGTTTAATGCGGACCAATACATATCTTAAAATCGATAACTGTAAATGATTTATATCAAGTACATGTACATATCACTCTAACCATATGCAGTTGAATCATAATAAATAAGTTGGAGATGTTAATAAATAAGACACACAATATATTGTTTGTGGAACTTTTGGAACTCAGTATAAGATAAATTATGGTTCATATTCGATGTACAATGGCTTCAATATACGCGTGTATGTTTACCGATCAATAACACAAATGTTAATCGTCACAATGTCTAGTTGTATGATTATCAAAAATAAAATATAAAGAAACTTTGTCTAAGTCTATATAGGTATCTAGAATTGTAGGTCAAATTAAGATTCAATTCTACCAGCCAAACTAGGTCAAATACAACCAAACATTGTGATTGAGAATGACTGAATTACTGTCACTGTTCTCTTTAACATTCTAGTTTCATTCACAATCGAATATGGAATCCGATATTATCCATATAAGTGGAGTTATTTTGTAATTAAGTGTCTTTACTTCGTTTAGAGAGTACAAGGTCTGGCAATTTAATGTGTTTGTTTGAAATAAAAATTTATCAAAAATATAAATTAGAGGTCAAGGTCTGGCAATTTAATTTGTTTGCTTGAAATAATAACTTATAACAAATATAATTTAGAGTCTTTCCGACTTTGTTTCTTTAGTAGTGTCTGCAATGCAGCAATACTGGACCTAGTGCTATAGCACGCTAACGTACATGTACTATTAGAATATCATAACACGTCACTCCACCATATTTCTCTAAAACACAGAACTAGGCATACGTTATAAGCACCAACACGCAAGAAGTAGATAATTCAAACCAAACAAGACGCTTTCTGTAATTGTTGATACAACTGTTTTTAATGCTTATCAACCTTTCTAGATAAGTACTGTATAATTATTATTTGTATTTGGCTGAATGATTGTAAAATTAAAATCGATATAACATAAGTGGATTCGTAATTAGCAACAACGGACTAGTTTGAGATATGTCAAACATAAGCAAGATGCATTATGCATTAGGTTAGTTAGGCAACCCACTTTTAAATGCTAAATATTTTAGATAAATGATGCGTATTTGCGTTTAGCCCAGTGTTGTTAAATTAAATGTGTTAGTCCTGTAACCCCCAATCTAAATGCTAAATATTTTAGATAAATAATGCATATTTGCATTGGACTCAATTTTGTTAAATCAAACTTGATAGAATATAAACATATACCGACAGCACAGCCGCATATCCCGCAGTTACCATGCACACATCTCAGATAAAGTTGATACATATTTTCTCGTTAAGACAGTCTCTCAATGATGGATCTCTCCCTAGAGAATGCAGGCATCTCATTGAGTAGAAATATAAGTCTGATAGCCAACGTAAATGAATTAGAATGGTAGCTCGTGAAAACCTTGCATAATCAGACGTCTGAAGATATGTTACGCCAACTGGACAATATGGATGTCATATCGTGTGAAATTAAGAACTAAATGAATTTGGGGTCAATCTATGTGATTGCACGTTGGTAGCAATAGTTTTGAAATATTTACTTTTTATAGTTAATACGATAAAATAAAACATTCAAGCGTTATCAAAAGCATAACTATTACAACTATAAACATTTACTTTATAACAGAAACATTTCGATGGCTTAGAATTAGAAGGTCGTAACTACCAAATCCATATTTTGAGAAAACACGGAGAAACTGTCTGACATTTACTCTCTACTTATGGTAAAACAAACTTTCACAACTTCATTTTGGTCAACATGACAAGTTAAGATTATAAGAATGCTTATTCTAAATATGTATGAACCTTAAAAGGTCGTAAATGGCACTTACGACCTTCTAATTCCAAGCCATCGATTTAACCAATCGTTATCACAGTGTATCCACAGATAACCAGCGACTTAGGGTGATATAGATCCTCACTGCGCGATCAGACTTATTGTGGCATGAATATTAGCTATTGTTCAGATATGTAAGCTCATTCTAACCATTTATTAACTACCTGGCGTCTGAATTACTACGTCTAATTGCTGAATAATTTGCTCTCGAAAAATCGGATTCTAGTCCTAAATTACTGATCCATGGAAAAAGACACACACAATGTGGGGTACATTTGTGCGTACCATGACATTTTTCGCAATTATGTCCCCGATCAAGCACACGTGACATACGTTTATTGTTAAGAAAAGGAATCTGGCAGTAAATGCACAAACCAATCAATGGTTAAATATATGACATGAGGGTCACAATGAATATAAACAAGGAACAAGATACATAATATCAACGCAAAATAATGCTTTAAAATATATTACTCTGAATTTATATTGGTATAATGCAACTACATAAGGAGTTAAGATAAGAGACTAATATCAAATGCACAATCTCACTTAATAATACTTATTGTAATACATGCAATTTTAATTTATAATTTCGTTTCAAATAATTAAAAATTGTGGACAAACGGGTGTATACATGTACTGTCTTTTAAGTCGAAATGGAAACAAATTGCATAACCTTTAATTAGTCTAAATTATTCATTATATCAATCCCAAACATTAGACAAAGGATAACAAACCGATATTACTGCATGAAGTTAAATGCCTAACTGATACAAGGTAATACCGTTATATCTTATACACAAGTATTGAATGTTTTGAATAAAACCCTTACCTTAGTACATGTAATCAAAATCACATAAGTAACTTATTCTATAATCCAGAATTTCCAGTAAATATTGTCACTTTTATAGCCGCATATTATTGGTCAACCTAGTTAGTTTAAATAAAAGTCAACGCTTTAACCACAGCAAATTTATATACATTGAAGCTTGCATAAAATAGTGGTTATAGTTATTCACTATGCTATCAATCCAGAAATGAAATATTGAAATAAACCTCAAATTATTTCTATATTTAAATAATATACATTTGTCTTAACATTTAAATTGAGACGAGTCAGAAACAACTTTACGATTAACTGATTATCTCATTCAAGAAACAGCGCAATTCTTTCACGCGCTTATAAATAAAATGTTCTCTGACTCTCTACGACTCTGACTCTCTCTATATCTCTTTCTCTCTCGTCCCACGCTGTAGTATACACAACGTTGGTTTAACCATTCACTTGGAAGCATCGCCACTGCGTTGAAAAAATGAACAAATTTAGTTAACAAGATTGCTGTTAGACAAGGTTAACACCGGGACAAAGAAATAGAGACGGAAATGTCTGGGTTGTATTTTATAACCTTCGTTGACATGTGAAATTAAGGTTTGACACGTCAACTTTACATAGTAAACATATTGTATATTGACAGTGATTGGTAGATTCATCACATAAACATATAAGACAACAATTATTGCAATTAATAAAAATTGTATAATATTTTATTTTTTATTGAACATTCGACATATACATGTATATATTAAACGATTCGAGATTTACTTAATCCGAAACATATTTCTAATATACACTGAGCCACTTTTCTAATTGATCACTCTTCAAACACCAAAAACGTTTAACGTTGATAATATTTGATGATATATTGTACGTTTATTGTGGTTGATGTACGTATATATCTTACAAACAAAATCAACAAAAATTAAAATCACGTACCAAAGTATGATTGAGCAGTCATGCGTTTTATTTTGCATTTTCGGCATGTGCTTGTCTGGAATGCAATCACCTAAATCTTTCAGAACGTGTACCGTGAAGAGTATCCATCTTAAAAATCATGAAACATGGCTGTAATAATTATAAAACAACATTCAATATTAACATAATATTAAGTCAATAAAGTGTGACCCTTGGTACACCGTACAGCCAGCTGTGTCGAAGGCAGGTCTGTTAGTGTACGACAGTTCAATCACATCTTGCGCTTGTTGACAAGGGTACTTATTTGTTATATTTCGTATGACTTTCATTGCTTTTGAGAGCAATACATTGGCGTCAAAGCGATCAATAAACAATTAGAGTATAAAATATTTTCCATAAATGCTATACTAATAGAGAATACAGTCTTTAGGTGTAAAGAAAAAAATCGAAACTATTGCCAGAAACTATCGTTGAATTCTCAACCCGGGACTTTGCTTCAGATGAATTTGTCTTTAGGGCATCTTTCAATATAAGGACGGGGACATATAATATACCATTGTTGTAACCTAGAAATAATTCATGTGTTCCAAAGAATTAAAGAGTATACAGGTGAAGTTTAATTATCGAGAAAAATAATTGTCCCCTTCAACATTATCTAATTGATCTACATTAAACTAATGTTTTAAAAGTGCACTTTTGTATCGTTATCTCTTCCTTTTCGTTTTTTTTGTAGGAAGATCTTCTTTTCGTGTTTTAGTCATACGAAATAAAATCTAAGGTGACCGAGCCGGTTCTTTATGGGAATACATATTTTTGTGTTTCTTTTAATGAAAGCTTGTGTTTTTGTAGCTCAAATCCATGCATAAAGTTTCATTGGCATCTGTTTATAACAAGGGTTGTAACAATCAATGCAAACAATAGTAGACAAATTATAAATGTTTAAGAGGTCTTTAAAATATTTAATGCAAACTTTATTTTATGTTTATGTTAAGAATTTATCGAATCATTTGATTTTTGTAATATTTGCTATAGTTACGTCATATTATAGTTTGATGAAGTGCTGCGATCGGAATCTCGACAAAACAGTGTTAAAGTTTTACATCATAAGAAGCACATGATTATGTTGCACTTCTTTCGACCTCGGGATCCGGAACACTTACAAATATCGTGTTAATAGGGTGACGTGACACATTCGAAATAAAGACTAGAGTGAACACCCTATTCTAATCGGACAACATAATTTCTGTTCTGTATAGAAAAACATTCACTGAATGATAATATCCTATAGCACTATTACAATTTGCCTATCCCACTGTGTGAAATAAACGAGACTGGAATATAATTATATTTCTCATACAGAAAACATATTATAATTACAAGTTAATTATTGATATGTTTATAATCATTTTATTTTCCATTTTGATATTTTGCAATAATCAATTATCTCTAGAAATACAATTAACCTTTGGTGAAAGTATTACTGCCTTTGTGGTAAAGAACCACTAAATGCCTCCGCGGACCAAGTGGTGATACACTCAAGTAGTCCTTAAAAAAACTTTGGTTTGCCTGTAAATGGAGATATTTCTTGACACATGTGGATTTAAATGATGAAATTGAGCTTAAATGGTTGGTAAATATGCATGTGATGTAGTAAAACTGTAATATTTGTATCATTCCACTATTTTGGGCTTGATACCAAAGTGAAAGTAGACTAGGGTAAAACCCGGAACTTATAAATCCGGACATGTGTGAAAACGGATAAACCATGTTTGAAGGACAAAAACTTTCTTAGAAGATACATGACCCCCCTTTTTTATTGCATTATTTTGAAGCTTAAATGCCCCTCTTTACAATGATATATGTGGTCCAGGTGGCCATAGACTAAAAACAGTTGAAAATTTGGGCCTACTACGGGCACTTTACATTGAGCTATAGAGCAAATTTATTTGGTGGTTTCTAACCTTGTTCATTTATTATTCGCCTACGTATAATGTTGTAATGTACGTTCAATAGTAATGCACTTTATATGTGATATCAAGACACCCAGCAACATTGTTTGTAAACTTAAGGTACATTAGAAATATGTCTCACACAAAAAAGTATTCAACCCACTAATGGTCATAATTCAGGTAAAATATTAAAACACAAATCATTAACAATATGCACACATATGCCTAGTACCAAATCATCGTGTTGGGTTTCATTGAAATCTGACGACTTGTTATGGATCACGAACGCGGACAAACCTTTCCACATCCATGACAACACGCGTTTAGCACACAAACAAATTGTCTCTCTCACATTATATGGGAGATAATAATAAAAGTATAAGACTGAATAAACATGAAGCGTGTAATTGATTGAAGTACTCAATTGAAGATAGTAATTGCGCACATGAAATTGAATAAAATAATGCACTTACGACAGAAAAGATAGCACACTTCACAGAGCGTGAAAACATGCTTTTAAAGGCTTCTATAAATCGCGCATTCTGTATGATATTCCCTTCTGTGTACGTATTATTTTAGGACTCTGTTACATATATCCCTAAATAACAAACTGTTATTCTACAGAAGTTTACAATGGTTAATTATTGAGATAATATTACAAACAATTTCCTTTATGGTGCCTGATTGGGCTTCTATGTCAGAACGAATTGCTGTTAATGGTGCTTGGAAACGAATTCGTGACAAACACTGCAACAAAATTCAATAACAAATCCCATGAAGACAATACTGTCTCGTATATTTAGCAACTAATTGATCTTTGTTTGTTAAATGTGATTTCAGAACTCCTCTTAGGTTAAAGATTGTGTTGCTTCGAATGATATTAAATGACAATACCTTGGAAATCTTAATTTGAAAGCGAACAAAGTTTCGTTATTGCAACTTGGAGAATGAGTTTTGTATATCGTAATACGACATTAATACAAAAAATGTAACCGAATTCAATTGTAGGCAATTCGTATGATCCATTATATTATGGTGCGAATATACTAAAACATTGTGTGTCCAAACAGCAACGGTACATTTACGTAGATTTGCTACGTAGTTTATTTTATAAGAGTGTCATCTTTATTTACAACATACGAGTATATTGCACCCAACATAAAACACAAATCATATATAGCCACGTATAAGCATAGTATAAATTTACATGCATTTACGTCAACTTTATGTATAAGGTATCTAATAATTGACGTTAAATATTCTAATTGTTCAAAATGTTCTGATGTCAAAATCAGGTTAAGTAACATTATGTTAAAAGTAGTGTTTAAGATTCACAAATAGTATCTACAGTACAATACTTAACAAGGTATTATGATACAACTTTTTTCCAAACACAGTCTTAAGATCTTCCCATAATGGAAGCCTTTTAAAAGTTATACGACGTCTAAGAATGAGTGTAGTCATTAACCAATTGGCAGCCGTCTCCATGAACTATGTCCTGTTAAGATATTGTGTTGACTGCCAGAATACGTTATTCCTCATGTCAACCACTAAAAAGCCAACGGTTTGTACATGTAAATGGAATGATTTGTCATATTAAATAGAACGCTCTTAGAATAGACCGTGTATCAATAAGCTTTATGGAGATCAACATGTAAATTGATTAATTAGTATTGAAGGTTTCTAAGATTTAGTCCAAGATATTTATCAACAAAAAAGTCCAAACATGGTGCGCACGACTCATTGACTGTAGCACTAGAATTAACCACATCGTTCTTCATCTTGGTAGTTGATATTTAAAGTCAGACAGTCATCGTCTAGCGTCTAGCATAGGTTTTATGAGGTGTTATTAATCCACACCATGAATGAAATTTACTGTTAATAAGATATAAAAACAATGCGTAAGCCAATGTTTAAAGTAAATCAGGAAATAATATCGTATCTCTGGTCTCCAAGAGACAAAATGACCTCTATTTTATATGGTTAATATTGCATAAGTAATAGTTCTCTCGTATGGCAGAATTAAAACACAATAAAACAGTCCTCGCAGAATATATATGGGACATATTAACATACTTCTTTTTGACTATTCTTTCTGTTCGGATATTATTACCACGTGAGCACATTGTTTAAGATATTTGCTTTTCAAGAAATCCTTTCACAATTGCAGCATTGATATTTTGTGAAAAATTTGCATTTGAATAAAAGTTTCTTTGTTATTGCACCCCCATCTTTCGTCGGTTATTGTATTTAACCCGTGCCGTGAACAAATGGAAATAGTAACTGAAATAGTTACTGAAAGAGAAATACAAATAAAAGCGATTTACAAAAATCTAATATGTTTTGTTACTCTGGGCTATTTAGTTCCTTTATGTCAACATAAAACAAACAGCCATGCTGGACGAAGGTGTCCAGTCCTAAATGAATACGAGGGTCATTCAATAAATTCGTGGACTGGACTCGCCATTTTAATACAAATTTACACAGATAATAACTAATTATACCACACTGAACTACAGTCTTTCGGACACAAGTGCAGAAAATATTACACGAATCGGCGCATTTTAAAAGAAAATATGGATAAAACAAAACTATCACCTTACCGCAACCACCACACAACGCAAATATATGAGGACGTCAGCGACGTTATTGACGTTTTGCTATTTTTCTATTGGTAAACCCGAAATTGAATTATGTCATTAAATTAAATATGGAATTGAACACAAATATTTTTAAAAGTTATGTATTATTAAATAGATCTACTACACATTTTATGCATTCAAAGTATAGAATTAAGCTGGACTGGTTGTATGCTAAATTGAAACGCCTCGTAAATTTTAACTGGCGTTTCCTCTAACGTCCCTAGGTTTGCTAATTTCGTTCGATCCCTGTATCATTTTTAATACCATGCTGCTCTTCAGAAATGTGATTTTGTCACTAAAATACAGGGACATTGAATATTGCATGTTCTGCGTTTGCTCTCACTAGCAGCTTATGTGTGTTTGTTGTGTATTTCCACGACAAGTGCACAATTTGATAGTTGCATGAATTTCCTTGCGTAAATTCATCGGCATTTTGACTTAAATGAAAACGTGACAGGCATAGATCAAAAACTTCTCAATTCAAACTCAAACGTCAAAACAACTTAATAATTTCACCAAATATTATGATAATATCTTGCAATAATCTGGCAAACATATGGGAATGTAAATTAATTATTTCGGAATTTATAACTAGTTGATCTAGTGAAAATGGCACGTTTCGTCGGTCGGGGGTGGTAGCGCGTTACTATGGTAATACAGCGGCTGATGACATGCTACTGTGTTGCATAATTGAAGATAAATTTGTATCTGTGGTAGGTAATAGATAAATGTTTATAATGATATAATAAATCATTATTTAAACACAAATATAATAAAATGAGAACGATTTCCACGAATATATTGAATGACCCTCGTACTGGACGTCTCATATCACTACATTTACTTAGTCAATAAATGGGAGACAATCTAGATGTTGACTGCCAGAATGCATTATACCTCATGTCAACCACTCAAAAGCCAACACATGGTACATGTAAATGAAACGATTTGAAATATTGAATATAGCACTTTTATAATGAACTATGTTATCTTTATGCGTTATGGAAATCAACATTCAAATTGATATCAATTTGACAAGAATACGAATGTCTTTTTCTCCAATATTCTTGGTTGCTTTGGAAAAAACATGTCGTGACAATTATGCACACTTACTGAATCGTACATGTGCGTTTTGTATTCAAGCTTCAAGTTATGCGTCTGAATCGGGTCAATTCCATTGCCGTGTCATACCCTGCAGCAATGCATTTGCTTGGTGTCAATGATAAAAGGGAAAGGTGCATCAATATTGATAAACGCGAGTTACCTGAACCCTTTCACGATACACTGTACGTAAAACCAAATAGTGTAAACGAATATTTCAAATCGGAAAATACAACATTCGTGATCAAACAGAATTTGACATTAACTTAGAAAAAAGGGTAACAAGCTTTCATAAGTTAGATTCATTATATTTGAATTGATATCCTCTCATGTTTCCTTTGCTTGTTTTCTGATAAAAAATATACTGTACAGTGATATAGTAATTCATATTAAGTAAATTAACGCAAAAACTATCTCGATCATAAAAATAAATATTCTGATTCATTTCGTGAGAGTAGCTCTGCAGGAAAGCTGTAAACCAGTCGCTGGTTGGATCTCATATACACCAGACATGACACAAAATGGAAACAGTATGTATATGAGAAGATCGATTGTCCGAATAAGAAATTTACCTACGAAAGATGCTACTATGACCATTTGCAACTGTTACAAATGCAATTGATATTGGTAGAGATGAATAAATTAATACAATAATAATCTTTTTTGTCATTGCGATACGAATATGCAAAAATGGCGCAATTTTATCACATGCTATGTTTTGACTAAAGTAGGGTTTGTATTGTTACCTAAATAAATTGATCACAGTTACTTTTCCGAAAACCAAGATTCGATAACGGAATTCAACTCATATTTTGATACTTGTTATTGGGTATTAATACTATTTCGTTCAACAAAAATAATAATAAGGACAATATTAACTGTGGATTATATATTTGACAGTTAATATCAATTATCAATAAGGTTCACAGAAAAGAGAAAACCATAAAAAACATTAACACCAAATAACAATGAATAAACTCCCTTCCCCAACATATGCATGTATGAAACATATTACATTAAGTCATAGTGAATTGCAAATAATAATGTTTTTGTTCAATATATTTTCCGTAAATCAGATTTACGGACATAAAATATCAGACAGACAATATTGATACATTAGAACAAAAATGTTGCTTGTTTTTCCTATCGAGCTAAGCATCTCATCATATGTCGTATTATGTATACCAAAATACACTCATAGTTGAACTTGAGAAATGATATCACGAAAAATATACAAGACATAATCTAAGTAGGCCACCAGAAAATGATTTATTTCATTTTTTTTTTCAGATTGTAATGTATCACGGTATCAATGATCTAACGTCTTGAATATATATTGATACTACATGTAAGTCATTTTTTTTTATAAAGATGGTTATTTATAAAAAGATGGCGACAAAATGGGATAGATAATGTTACAGTCAGAAACGGCAGAGCGCGAAAGAAAACAAAAACACAGACCACAAGCAAATGTCGAGATGCAAAAGTTAGGCCATGCTTTTATGCTGATTGGTGAGGTCAATAACTAAAGCAGATTTTGTGTGTGGAACAGAATCAATAATGGCGACGTACAGTTGTCGTCGTATCGTTGTCCTCTAGACGTGCTTCAAACCCAAACACTTACGGCAACTACATTAGTTTACCAAACGTAGGCCTACTGCTTAACGGATAGTATGTTGGAAAAATATTGTAGCTTGGTCGCAGGCCGATTACGTAGCGTGGCCAAATAAATTGTACCTATGTGCCACGTTACGTCTTTATAGCACCAACGTGACCTCATTTTTGATCCAACGTGAGGTCATGCTTGCATGGATAACGTAACGTGCGTCTGTTCAGCGTGCCGTTTAAGATTATGAGATTGCGGATTACATTGCTATTGCATTCTTTAGTATTAAGAATAAATCCTCATAAAAGGAAATGACTTAGTTCGTGTTATTAGCTTTTTAATAGGTTCAATATAGACAAAAACTATTTCAACTTCACGTCGACATTTATAAAAATGGTTTTACATAGAATCTTTCTTCCTTAGTTGCATTGATATGACTGGTGTTGCTGTTGTTTCTCTTTGGCTTCGAAATATCTGCGAAACTGCAACGTTAAGTTTTTATTTTATGCTTATCGGTGGTTTACGGTGGAATAACAGTTGATTATTCCCCGATAATTCATAGCACTTACGTATTGATCCTAAATAAATTTATTATAGTGATAAGTGCAACCATATTAAAAAAACAAACATATTTTAAATTCAGAAGTAAAGAGGCAGCTGACCCAGTCACAAGTCACCTTAACTAAAGTAGGTAATTAAGATCCGTGCTATTGCATATTTCCATTTGATACATTCAATGCATTATAAGAGTAAACTATAATATTCAAAGACGGGATTAAGCAACGTTAGATTATAGATAAAGGTAATTATTCAGTAGAATGTATGATGCTGGTGTTTTATTTAATTGCTGCAAGTAATAAGAGTCTTAGAAACATAACTCAAGAATAAGAAATGTCATATATTAATTGTTGAATTTTCGGGATGTTATATTCCACAGTAATTTTGTTAGAATCCCTGAATTCGTTACTATGGTTACCACATGCAAAACGCACAATGCACTCAGATTGAAAAGAGGAGGAAATACTGTTGTATAACAGTAGAAATAGTCTACTATTACGATGATTCACGAATTCGGTATACATTTAAAAACGAAACATTGAAAATGTTATGCATGAGTTTAGAAATATATACATTTGTAAAATATTATTTATGTCATATTATGTTTGGATGAAGTACCGCGATCAAGGTATCGACACTCACAGTGGTAATGTCTCATATCATGGGAAGTGCACCTTTAGCTGGCTTAGAATGCAATATGGAAAACGAAGCTGTTTCAATTAACTTCACTTTGGTCAAAATGGCAAATACCGAGTTTCATGAAAAGAAGTTCATAAGAACTGTTTGTGGTGCTGAATTTGAAATAGTATCAGTCTTATAAGGTTGTTCATGAAAGTATGACTTACCACCGTCTCACTCTAAACCAGCATATTATGTTTCAATGTTTTAGAATTTTGGAAACACTTACAACTTTTAAAAAGTTTCTTTTTCCGAAAAGAATCATCGTGTTAATAGGGCAACGTGCAATATTCCAATAAAGAGTAGAATATTTACTAAGTGAACACCATTTTCTAATAGGACAATATAACTTGCCTTTAACGCATTCAGTGTATGCTTATAGCCTTTAGAGATATAACCATTTGACTAACTACTGTGTAAAATAAACGAGACTGGCATATAATTATATTTCTCATATAGGGAACATATTACATGTTTATCAGCATTTTATTTTTTATTAAGATATTTTGTAATAATTATTTATCTCCAGAAATATAATTAACCTTAAGTTTATAGAAAGAATTACTGCCTTTATACTATCATTTTTCGCCTACGTACATGTAAATCTACCAAAATAGATTGTAAACGAAAAAAGTTCGGGGTAATAAAATAAATAACACAAAACATTGAGAGTGACCCTTCGTCCTTGGGTAACAGTACTTTCCTCAGGTTGACATTTTTACTGTCACCCTCATAGCTATGTGTTAATTATGTATTGATGTAACCTAGACATCGCGACTGCTTAGCAGGGATTATACAGATGAAGTTTTATAATAGAGAAAAATAATTGTCCACATTATTCCAATCCCTGCATAAAATGTCAAGCTAAGAGATTTTCATTAACAGCTGTAGCACTTTATATAAAGACACAGTTTGTAACAACAGTACAAACAGTGGTAGGCAAATTAGTTATCCATGACTACTCTGAGAAACGCCCACCCATAAACAAAACAAAAAACAATTACAAGTCCAAACATGGTGCGCACGACTCATTGACTGTAGCAATAGAATAAACCACATGGTTCTACAGCGTGGTAGTTAATATTGAAAGTCAGACAGTCATCGTCTAACGTCTAACGCCTAGGATAGGTTTTATGAGGTGTTATTAATCCACACCATGAATAAAATTAGCTGTCAATAAGATATAAAAAAACAATACGCAAGGCAATAATTAAAGTACATCAGGAAAAAACATCGTAACTCTGGTCTCCAAGAGACAAAATGACCTCTATTTTATATGGTTAATATTGCATAAGTAATAATTCTCTCGTATGGCAGAATTAAAACACAATAAAACAGTCCTTGCAGAATATATATGGGACATATTAACATACTTCTTTTTGTATTTTCTTTCTGTTCGGATATTATTACCACGTGAGCACGTTGTTCAAGATATTTTCTTTCTTAAGAAATCCTTTCATAATTGCAGCATTGATATTTTATGAAAATTGGCATTTGAATAAAAGTGTCTTTGTTATTGCAACCCTTTCTTTCGATTTTTTTATTTAACCCGTGAACAAATGGAGTAACTGAAATAGTAACTGAAAGAGAAATACAAATAAAAGCGATTTACAAAAATCTAATATGTTTTGTTATGGAAATCGATAGGAATTATGTTTTCATACCCTAGGCTATTTAGTTCCTTTATGTCAACATAAAACAAATAGCCATGCTAGACGAAGGTGCCGATCCCCAAATGAATACTCGACGTCTCATCTCACTACATTTACTTAATCAATAAATGGGAGACAATCAAGATGGAATATTGTTCGACAACAAAGTGTCAACCTTTATTGGAATGTTTGAATATACATGTATAAATGATCATAGTATTATTAATAAGCATTGTTACATCTATCACAAAGTTAAACATACACCGTCAAATAATATTATAACGATCCACATGGAATGTCATGATTAAGTGACAAATGTTTCGTACGAAACAAACGACATGTCAAGACATTCGTAGTATTATTGTCTACCATTGTTTATAAAGTCCTGTAGCAAAAAACGTAACACAAAGCTAAGCTGGATAAAAACTTCAATTATAGCTGAAGCTTTCAGACTTATAATAATTACACCGAATTGAAGCTAAATTAGAAGATACTGTAATGCATAGTACTTACGTATTGATCCTTGAACGATAACTGTTCTACTTTGGGTTGAACACATTGTTTTCTTTATACATTTACATGTAGTTAAATATTCAACGTCAATGTTCCATATGTTTTCATTCATACATTTCAATGCGCATCAACTTTGTCCTTTTCACAAAATTTGTCGCAAGCTTTTATTGTTGGTGTTATTATATCCAACATCCTATCAGTATGAAAATCATTCATACGTTTAATTGCAGTATACAAAAGATTCATAAGAGGTAAACTTAGTTTTTATTGCATGCTCGAATCTCACATGCATGACTGTTGGTGGATGTCAAATTATAATAGATTATGTTTTACGGTATATTTGACTTTAAAACATATTCGTAATAGCATCGTCACATAAATCATGCAGCAAACTCAAAGCACCAAGCACAGTGTGTGGTGCACGACCTTTTGATTGTCAAATACAGTGTATAAGCATCGCATGTCTCTGGCTTATAATGTACGAGAATCTCGTAAGTATCAAAACTCTTTTTTAAGAAAACCTGTCCGAAAACTACTCGTTACTTATGGTAAAAGAAGCCGTTTCAACTTCAGTTTAGTTAAAATGGCACATTCCGAGTTTCTTGAAAACGAGCTCCTTGGAAGCGCTTTGTGCAAATTGTGGTGCTGATTTCGAAATAGTATCAGTCTTAAAAGGTTGTACATGTTATAAGTTCTTATAACTGTCTCACTAAACCAGCATATAATGTTTCAATAATTTCGAATTTGGGAAAGAATAAACACCAAAAGTATTTTCCAAAATAATCGTCGTGTTAATAGGGCGACGCGCAGCATTAAAAATAAAGAGTAGTTAAGAAACGTTAGGAAGTGAACACCATTTTCTCATGGGACAATATAACTTACTTTTGACACATTCAGTGTATGATTATAGCCTTTAGAGATAGAACAATTTGAATACCTTACTGTGTGGAATAAACGAGACTGGCATATAATTATATTTCTCATATAGGGAACATATTACATGTCAAGTAATGATATGTTTATCAGCATTTTATTTTTCATTAAGATATTTTGTAATAATTATATATCTCCAGAAATACAATTAACCTTTAAAGAAAGAATTACTGCCTTTATTCTATAATTATTCGCCTACGTACATGTACATTGTGGTAATGTAATTTAAACAGATATGCGATTTATATGTAATATCAAACATTCTTCTTCTTCTTCTTCCATGTAATTTGCAGGGCCCAGTCTGGGGCATTATCGCAAATGTTAGAGACAGAGGTGAGATACAAGCAATCCGGGTGTGATACCCTAGCTCTTTCCGAATAGATTCCTTTGTTCTTTAACGTGCAAGACTACCAACGAAACTGAAAAGTACATTAGAAATATGTTTGACACAAAAAACGTATGCCACCCACAATTGGTTATAGATCAGGAATAACATATCAAACCACAAATCATTGATATGCACAAAAAAGCCTAGTATCAAATTATTGTGTTTTCATTTTATTGACATCTACGGAGTACGAACGCGAAAACAACATTTGGAGATCCATCAGTACAGACGTTCAGCACACAACCAACATGTCTCTGTCACATTATATGGGAGACAATAATCAAAATATAAGACTTTGCACAGAGTATTATGATGTTTGAAATTGAGTGAAGTATTGAATTGAAACTAGTAATTGTGCACATGAAGTAGAGTAAAAATTGCACCGATAAAAAATATAGCACACTTCTTCACAAAGCATAAAAGCTCTATAAATTGCGCATTTGTGTATGTATTACTGTAGCACTTTGTTAAGTATTCCCCTAAATAACAAACTATCACTCAACGCAAGTATGTAAGCATACAATGGTTAATTAGTGAGATAATATTACAAACAAAACGTTCCTTTACGGTGCCTGATTGGACTTCCATGTCGGAACGAATTGCTGTTAATGGTGCTTAGAACCGAATTCGTGGCAAACATTTCAACGAGAAACAATTACAAATCCCATAAAGACAATACTGTCTCGTATATTTAGCAATTAATTGATCTTTTTCTGTTAAACGTGATTATAGAAACCCTCTTAGGTTAAAGGTGGTGTTGCTTTAAATGGAATTTAATGACAAGACCTTGGAATTTGTAAATCTGACAACGAACAAAGTCCGTGATTACAACACGAAGGAAATGAATATATCAACAATATAATGCGACATACAATACAAATGTAATCACTTCTAGGCAATTATGTTTCATTATAACATGGTGCGAATATATTAAACCACTTCTTGTTTCAATACAAAAACAATAAACAGTCTTATATTTGCTGCTGGTATGCATAATATAAATTTACATGCATTTACATTAACTACATGTATAGGGTATCTAATAAGCGTCTGAAGCTCTTTACATGGTTGTTAAAATTGTTCTGATGTCAAAATCAGATAAAGTGACATTATGTTAAAGTAATGTTTTAAATTCACTGTGTCAAACTACAGTGTCAAGATCCTCACGTTAAGGACGCCTTTTACAGATTATACGACAAATTATTCTAGTCATTACAATAGTGGCAGCCGTCTCAATGAATTATGTCTTGTTAAGATATTGTGTTGAGTGCCAGAAAACATTATTCCCCATGTCAACCACTAAAAAGCCAACACATGGTACATGGAAATGAAACGATTTGTCATATTAAATAGCACGCTTTTAGAATGGATTGTGTTATCAATGTGCTTTATGGAGATCAACATGTAAATTGATTTATTAGTATTGAAGGTTTCAGTCCAAGATATATATTAGACACGAATACGAATAGTGTATTCTCCAATATCATGGGTTACTTTACTACACATGTACATACACTTAGCGGCACTTCTAATGCTACCGTTGATATATTTCTGTTTTCTTCAAAACTTCTTTTATTTATTTTGACACACATTTACACTGCAATATTTGACACAAGTTCTGGCGACCTGTCCGCTCGATCCGACAATAGACACGTCATCAACTGACTGAATATTTACATTTTCGTATATTCAAAGTCGCATTTTTATCAAGCAATACCTGTCATCTGATTCTTATTTATGCGTGTAGACGTCTCTTTTGTCTATAATGGTTATGCAAATAAACATTCTATTCGCTCATGATTTTTAATAGTTATTAACAACATTTACCAAAATGCTAGTAAACGAAAATGGTTGGTTTTGCTGAAAATATTGTGTTTTCCGTACCAATAGCGCGTCTGTTAAGAAAATACGATTCCTGTGAGTAACGCGGGTTGCGCTGAACTTGAAATTTAAATTAAGGGTGACCAATTATTATATCAAACTGAATAAATAAAATTCTACTGCGTAATTTTAACATTCGTTGATCAGAAGAAATGTTAATTTTACCATTCAAGTAGCCTTATTTGATGTTAAACGTTTATTGTAAATACGTCGGTTTTATACTCATATTATGAGCTAATTTTGGGGCGGTCTAAGCTTACCGACTGCTATTTCGTTACCTAGTAAATTGTAACGTAGATTTTTATAAGTGTTTTTATTGTGTACACTTATTACATTGCACTTGAAGCTGTAAAGAACTGAAATATTGAAAACTCTCAACTGACCCCAATAAATACACTGTTTAAATTTATGACGAAAATTAAGCCTTTACCACGAATTACATACTAATTTCTGAATTAACAAGCGCAGCAATAGGCACATGCTTTAAACTAAAGCTGGTGCAAATTTGATAAAAATGTCTCAAACGGCTATTAAGATATGAAAAATAATCAAGTGGCAGCGTTAGAAGTGCCGCCAAGTGTACATGGCGAGACAAAACTGCACACGTTTTGAATAATATATGTAAGTGTTTTTTGTATTCAATTGATGCGTCTGAATCGCTTTAATTCCATTCCCGCGCATTCCATGAATTATTGTACTTATTATTGTCAATTATAAGGATCGAGATTGATCAATGCATGTTATAAATACGAACCTATCCACGATACACTGTACATAAAACCAATGAGTGTAAACGAATATTTGAAATCGGCAAACACATAACATTCGTGATCAAATAGATTAAAAACGAATGGATTTTGACATTTAGCAAATCAGAATAAAGCGTTACATATTGTGTATTTATTCAATAAAACAATGAATAATTTCTTAATACATGTACCTCGTAGCATTGTATCTCTGGAGAATAATAAACAAAGTCGTGTTATCTTGTCTTTAAAGCTCTCATAAGTTTCATTCATTTTATATTAATTTATGTTATCCTGTAACTGTTTCCTTTCCGTTTTTTTCTAAAATCTTCACTGTATTGTTCAGTGATACAATTAAAAAATCAAAATCATTTTGAGTACATTACAGGAAAAACAATCTGGATCATATAAAATTTTCTGATTAATTCCATCCTGTACAGGACAGTAACCTTCTATTGATATTGGAAGAGATAAATATATCGTTACACTGAATAAGATATTCTGTTTTGACATTGTGATACGAATAAGCAAACATTAATGCAATTTTATGACATGGTATGTTAAGTCTAAAGTAGGGTTTGCGAAATAGATGACAGTTTCTTTTCCCAAAACCAAGGTTCGATAACGGAATTTCAACTAATATTTTCATACTTGTAATTGATATTTATACTATTCTGTTCAATATATTTTGCACAATTCAGATTTATAGACATAAGTATCAGACAGACACATTTGCGAAATTAGAACAATACTGTTGCTTGTTTTTCCTATCAAAAACAGCACTCGGTCATATATCGTATTATGTATACCAAAATACACTCATAGTTAAACTTGAGTAATGATATCACTAAAAACATACAAGACATAATCTAAGTAGGACACTAGGAAATGATTCCTTTCATTTTTTCTGATTTTAATGTATAACAGTATCAATAATCTAACGTCTGGAACATATATTGATCATACATGTAATTTATATTTTTATAAATGATGATTATTTGTAAAACGATAAATAAACATAGAATAGAGCACAGGCACCCGTCAAGTTACCCCCCCCTGTAGACCCCAATACAACAAAGGTACCACCACCAACCCAAAATATACAACCCTACCACATATTTGATACATATCACACCAAATAAAATTGTTTTCAACAAAATATATTACACAACATGTGGTATAGTATGAGATAATATATAAAGGTCGCGGACTAACGGCATCAGACGAGACACTAGTCTAGTTTCAGAAGGCCGTGAGTGCGTAATTTTCACACCAGCACATCAAACCTAGTCTTATTTATCAACTTCACTTTGACATTGATAAAATTGGTTTTTACATAGAATGATACTTCCTGTGCTGCATTGACAAGCCAAGTAATATACTGAATAAAAATGTTAGCTTTATTTTGATACATTGTATTTAAAACTATCAGATTACATCAATCGTTTGCTTATAGCAATATGTTGAAAGTTCATCAGATATCATGAATCACGCTGTATTAGCGTATAGAATATACATGTATCATGATTATATAAATCAAACATACATGTACTAGTTGCGTGAGTGAATAGGTGTTGCCGTCGTGTCAGTATTCAATATTTTCAAACAACATAGGATTTTTCTACCATATTAGTCGAAGGAACGTTTACACACCTAGTTTCTACATTGCAATGTGTTTTTTTTTCAAAAGCAACGCTAATTGTACTAATATACTTTTCTATATATTTATTTTGTACTTGCGTGTGTATGATAAAATGTTATATCGCATATTAATGCTCGTATAATCCGACAATTATATGCGTCGTATTGGATCTTATTATACTTCCGTCAGGATACGATCTCATAAGTATTCAATTTCATCGTTAAATGACAAATGTAATGTTGGTACGAAGCAAACGATATGTCAAGACAGTCGTAGTATTTTTGTCTACCATTGTTTATAAAATACTGTAGCAAAGAACGTAACACAAAGCTAAGCTGGATAAAAAATTTCAATTATAGCTGAAGCTTTCAGACTTGCAATAATAACACCGAATTAAAGCTATATAAGAAGATGCTATCATACAAAGCACTTACGCATTGATCGGTGAACGATAATTGTTCTACTTCGGTTTGAACACATTGTTTTCTTTATACATTTACATGTAGTTAAATATCCAACGTAAATGCTTCACATATTTTCATCCATACATTTCCTTGCGTATTAACTTTGTCCTTTCACACGTTTTCCCGCATGCTTTTGTTGCTGGTGTCATTATAGTCAATATCTTGTCAGTTTGAACATTGCTCATATTTTCAATTGCGGTACACAAAAGGTATAAATACGAGGAAAACTTAGTTTTTATTACATGATCAAAACTCACATGCATGACTGTTGGTGGATGTCAAATTATAATAGATTATGTTTTACGGTATATTTGACTTTAAAACATATTCGTAATAGCATCGTCACATAAATCATGCAGCAAACTCAAAGCACCAAGCACAGTGTGTGGTGCACGACCTTTTGATTGTCAAATACAGTGTATAAGCATATCATTTCGCTGGCTTATAATGCACGAGAATCTCGTAAGTATCAAAACTCTTTTTTAAGAAAACCTATCCGAAAACTACTCGTTACTTATGGTAAAAGAAGCCGTTTCAACTTCAGTTTAGTTAAAATGGCACATTCCGAGTTTCTTGAAAACGAGCTCCTTAAAAGGTTGTACATGTAATAAGTTCTTATAACTGCCTCACTAAACCAGCATATAATGTTTCAATAATTTCGAATTTGGGAAAGACTAAACACCAAAAGTATTTTCCAAAATAATCGTCGTGTTAATAGGGCGACGCGCAGCATTAAAAATAAAGAGTAGTTAAGAAACGTTAGGAAGTGAACACCATTTTCTCATGGGACAATGTAACTTACTTTTGACACATTCAGTGTATGATTATAGCCTTTAGAGATAGAACAATTTGAATACCTTACTGTGTGAAATAAACGAGACTGGCATATAATTATATTTCTCATATAGAGAACATATTACATGTCAAGTAATGATATGTTTATCAGCATTTTATTTTTCATTAAGATATTTTGTAATAATTATATATCTCCAGAAATACAATTAACCTTTAAAGAAAGAATTACTGCCTTTATTCTATAATTATTCGCCTACGTACATGTACATTGTGGTAATGTAATTTAAACAGATATGCGATTTATATGTAATATCAAACATTCTTCTTCTTCTTCTTCCATGTAATTTGCAGGGCCCAGTCTGGGGCATTATCGCAAATGTTAGAGACAGAGGTGAGATACAAGCAATCCGGGTGTGATACCCTAGCTCTTTCCGAATAGATTACTTTGTTCTTTAACGTGCCTGGTGTAAAGCACCGATACACGCAAGACTACCAACGAAACTGAAAGGTACATTAGAAATATGTTTGACACAAAAAACGTATGCCACCCACAATCATAGATCAGGAATAACATAATTATCAAACCACAAATCATTGATATGCACAAAAAAGCCTAGTACCAAATTATTGTGTTTTATTTTATTGACATCTATAGAGTACGAACGCGGAAAAAACATTTGGAGATCCATCAGTACAGACGTTCAGCACACAACCAAACTGTCTCTGTCAACTTAAACGGGAGACAATAATCAAACTATAAGACTTTGCACAGAGTGAACATGACGCTTAAAATAGAGTGAAGTATTGAATTGAGACTACTTATTGTGCACATGAAGTTGAGAAAAAAGTGCATTTACGATAGAAAATTTAGCACACTTCACAGAGCATAAAACATGCTTTTAAAAGCTTCTATAAATTGCGCATTTTTTATGGTATTCACTTCTGTGTATGTATTATTATAGCACTCTGTTAAGCATTACCCTAAATAACAAACTCTCCTTCAACGGAAGCATGCAAGCAAACAATAGTAAATTAGTGAGATTATATTACAAACAAAACGTTCCTTTATGGTGCCTGATTGGGCTTCCGTGTCGGAAGGCATTGCTGTTAATGGTGCTTAGAAACGAATTCGTGACTTACATTTCAACAAGACTCAATTACAAATCCCATGAAGACAATACTGTCTCGTATATTTAGCAACTAATGGATCTTTGTATGTTAAACATGATTACAGAAACCCTCTTAGGTTAAAGGTGGTGTTGCTTCGAATGAAATTAAATGATAATACCTTGGAAATATTAATTTGAAAACGAATAAAGTTTCGCAATTGCATCATGGAGAAAATGAGTATTGTACATCGTTATACGACATAAATACAAAAAATGTAAACGTTAACAATTGTAGGCAGTTCTGATCCATTATTGTATGATGCGAATATACTAAATCACATTTTGTTTCCATACAACTACAATTCATTTACGTAGATTATCTGCGCGTTAAAAATGTTCTGATGACAAAAGTAATGTTTTGAATTCATCATTAACATCTATGACACAACATCTTTCTAACTACCGTGTCAAGATCCTAACATAGATTATACGACTTCTACAAATGAGTATAGTCATTACAATATTGGCAGCGGATGAATGATGTCCTGTTAAGATAGTGTGTTTGACTGCCAGAATACGTTAATCCTTATGTCAACTACGTAAAAGCTAACACATGGTACATACATTTTTGTATAAATGAAACAATAAATCAAAGTAAACAGAACACTGTTAGAATGAACTTTAGTATGCATGTGCTTTATGGAATCAACATTTGAATTGAATTGCTCTTGTTAAAGGTTTCCCAGATTGAGTCCAATATGTCTATAATGCAAGAATACGAATGAAATATTTTACATTATCCTGGGTCACATTGGGACACACATGTCGCGAAAAGTTTGTAAACGACTGAATCCTTTGTATTCAAGTTATGCGACCGAATCGTTTGGATAGGATAGTAGATAGTCATCCAGTTCAATTTCATTGCCGTGTCATACCATGGACAACAATTGCAGTAAGGCATTTGTATGATGCCATTTTTAAAAGTCAAAGTTGCGTCGAGATTGATGAATGAAAGTTATATGAATTTGTTCACTAAACACTGTACGTAAAACAAATGAGTGTACACACACATATGGGCGCAACTCACTTCCAATTACGATATTTGTTATCCAATACCGGTACATTAAATACGTATATTGAAAGTAAAACAAATCAGAATGAAGCATAAAGTGCTGCGTTTTTATTCAATACAACTAGGAATACGTTTTAAATACGTAGCACAGTATCTCAGGAGAATAATAAACAAAGTCGTATGATCTTGTTTTTAAACAATATAATAAGTTTGATTCATTTAAAATCTTGATTGATTTTATCCATCCTCTCATCTTTTTACTTTCCCCGTTTTTTTAAAAACTTTTCACTCTGATTTAGGTCGAGGAGGTAGTAATAGCAATCAATTCAATTTTGGTAAATTAAAAGATAAACAATCTGGCTTATACAATTATTTTGTTTAATTTCATCCAGTGCATGAGATTGCCTCTTCATGAAATGATTTGATTCAGTAACCGTGTGTATACATGAGCTACCAAAGATGCTCCAATGACAATTTGCAACTGTCACAAATGTTTTTGATTCTTCAAGATCATAAGGATTTGTGGGAGTTTTAATTACGTTGATTTCATGGATAATCTTAGCAACGAAATCAATCTCCACGAAAATTAATGATTCATATAGTCAATGCCTTAATGGATAAGTAATTATTTAAAATACGTCCCCAAGAAATAGTCATTTTCAAAAAGCCCCGAAATTTTGTCCCATAGAAATTAGATAATTTTACAGTATTTGTATGTAGACATTAATAAATGAATCCAATAATATTCTGTTTTGTCATTGTGATACGAATAAGCAAATAATGACGTCATTTTAATACATGGTATGTTTTGTCTAAGTAGGGTTTGTATAGTCCAGGTATGGTAAGGGGGCAGTGACGCAGAGGTAGAATCCACTTTTACGGTGTAAAACCATTTATAAAGGCTTATTCAAACAGGTGTGTGTTACTTGAATGCTAAACTAACTCTATCTGCTCTTGTAATGGTTTTAATCTTTTAGGTATACATAAACGGCCACGTCATTGGCCAAATATCATAACTGGAATGTAATATAACATAAAGACATTGATCACAGTTTGTATCCGAACACCCAGAATCGATAACGGAATTAAACTCATATTGTGATACTTGTAATTGATATAAATACTATTTAGTGTAACTCAGATTTACAGACATAAACTATTAGACGGACAATATTGATACATTAGAACAAAACTGTTGCTTGTTTATTTCCTATCGAAAAGCGCTGCATCATATGTCGTATAATGTGTACAAACAATAACAACAAGGAACTTCATTTCCTCATATTTTTTAGAAATTATATCACTAGAACTTTACAACACATAATCTAGTAAATGATTTATTTAATTTTAATTTTTTCAGATTGTAATGTATCATGGTATCAGTAATCTGACGTATGGAAAATATATTAATCTTACATGTAGATCATCTAAGTTATATTTTTATAAATGATGGTTCTTTGTAACAAGATGATGAAAAATAGGATAGAGAATGTAGCAATCCACAGAAACAGCAGATCATGAATTTCACACAGTTTCTTCGTATAATATAATGAGTATTGTTTAAAAAAACAGAATTTAAGTGTCAATTGAATTAAAATGACAAAAAATAATAACCGTGGTGTGCTTAAATAAAACAACAGAAAAATGTCAATTGCATAAGAATAACGAAAATTGATTATCATTGTGCGCACGACTCATTGACTATATACATGTATATATATCACTAGAATTAACAACATAGTTTTACATCATGGTAGAAGATATTATAAGTCAGACATTCATCCTCTAACGTCTAGCATAGGTTATTCGAGAGGTGTTCAACTTATTTATGAACAAAACACGAACACCGATTGTGCAATATTGAATGAAAATAATTGAAATATCTTTTTTAAACCATGCGAGAAAATGTTTTAAGTTGAACTTATGATCATCATACATGGTATATTTCATTTGGTTAAAGCTTAAAAAAACAATTTAGTAGATGATGTTGTTTTTTCCTGTTTTTTAGGCAAAACGGCCCTTTTATAAGCACCAAGAAAGTGTTGGTAAATTTCTATTTTGCATTTTTAATGAGAACATCAGTAATATCTGTCGTGAGACGCGTTATTAAAGTTCTGTTTCCAGTAATTGTGAAATGGCACCAAAAATTGAAAATTGCCCAACATTGCCAAAACCTACTCTTTAACGTTAAATTGGTTTTATGATATCTATGATGAATCCATTAGCAAAACGTGGAATTTTACCACAGATGGGAGTGTCCATAGAAACTATCAGTGACATTATTTCGAAACAGTTTAATGCATAGTTCTGGGAAAATGCGAAGTTCCTACGCTGAAAATCAAGAAAAACATCCCTCGCAGCCAAAAGTCTTGGAATCTAGAAATGCGAAATAAACAACATTATGTGGAAAAGTTGTTTCATTATGGGGAAGCAATGCTGAATCTTACAGAATGTTATGATATATTATGGTATGCTATTTTAGGAAAGGTCACGGGGATAGGGAGAAGTTCATGTTTGTCCAGCATTGTGTGGTCGCGGCCGTTTTCATGGAAATGCATTGGGTTTGTTGTTATGGAAATACGCACATCATAATCAATATCAAATTGACGAAATTGAAGGCTCTGGTCTATGTACAAACCGTTTCAAATCAGGTTTTCAACAAAAAAGTGTTACGTATCGTTCCTAGTGACTTTTCCAAGAACGTTGTGTTTCGTCCTGATTCAGCTTCAAGCCACCATATACAACGCCAAATAAAAAACTTAAGAATATAACTTTGATATATTTTAATACCAAACAGTGGATTTCGAAGTCTTCTCATGCTTTAACAATATGATTTTCCATCTGGTTGATACTAAAGCAACGAATAAGAAGGAAAATGTAAAAGAAATTATTACGAGTTTCGGACCTTCAAAACGCAAATAACAACACCCTCTACCCTAATGTTGATTATGATTTAACCGTAACGTATTGGCAATTTACAATGATTATATATACTTCTTGATACACTACTTTATACAATAAAAAAGTTTTTATTCTTTTTCATTGTTAGAGGAACACAATATTGATGTTCATTTTCTGTTCATAAATAAGTTGAACACCTCTCGTATGAGGTGTTATTGATTCACGTCATGAACAAAGTTAACTGCCAGGAGAGTAGGAAAACAACAAGTAAGGCAATTTTTAGAGTAAATTGGGAAATGATATCGTATCCCTTGTCTTTTCAAGAGACAAATGGGATTTATTTTATTTGGTTAATAGGTAATTATTCTCTGGTATGAAACAGTCTTCGCAGCATACATATGGGACGAATTAACATACTACTATTTGGCATTTCTTTCTATGCGGATATGATTGCTTCGTTTTTTGCAACTGTGAGTCGCGCCAGTGGGTATTCCTGATCAAAGCGATGTTTTGATGAACGCGTAATTACTTATGAATGGCAAGTCACAATAATTTATTCAATAGTAAGTTACTGAACTACTTGTACAAAAATACCAACCAATCAACGGCCGAATACCTTTAAATATTGAGTGAAAGTAATGATTAATATAGTTTTGGAAATTCCCGAACAAAAATGGCAAACGAACGCCGACGAATGAACGAGCACGGTGTTTTAGAACGAATTTTTCAACACTTCCGTGGTCGAAAATCCATGAAGTACCTTGACCAGCTCACGGCCCGTCATTTCATTAGTTTCATTCAGTCAAAGATCGATACAAAACGACAAAAACCAATTAGAGACTTTGTTGTGTGTAATGTTCTCAAAAGTCTGAGAACTGGATGTAGTCGGAGGCAAACTGCTTACGAATGCAAACAATGTGGAAAAGCGATGTGTGTTCCTGAGTACTTTGAAAGGTACCACACAAGTATGGCGTGTCAGACGTTGCAAAATTCAATAACTGTCTATGTTTGTGGTATATTCGTATATACAGGGTGTCTCAAAATACATGTCCGCTTGTTGAGGACGTATCACTCCGTAATGTTTTTCTTTATATATCCGATTTATATGTATGATCAAAGGGCATTCAAATCAATGTAGAAATTACGAAACAATTATCCAAAACAATGCATACAAAATCTATAGAATGCATTTTTAGTAGTTAACCCCAATTCGGTATAAACCTGTATCTGACGTCGTTTGACGATTTTAATGACATTCACATACCTTCGAGTCGGATGTGAAGTTTCCATTTTCTCCAAAATTTGATATTTTGAGTTTCGATGTAGTTACATATCTTGAACTGTAAAATCTAGCTTTCAAATAGTATAAGAAGAAATAAATATTTAGGATGTTTTGGTTACTTTTTCCTGATATCAATAAAAGTAGCATAACCAATTCATTCTCCTATCAAGGAAGTTTTTGGTGATTGATCCTTCAGTAACTACTATTTTATACTTTCAAGTTACATTATACAATGCCTACGTATGACTATGTTTGGAATGTTGGAGATAAACTAGACATACCGCTATACATTCAATCCAGTGTGTTCATTCGAGGCGATTTGTGCATCTTTAATGAATATGATATGCCTAGAAATGTGTGAATATCAAATTTTCAGTCCGAATTATTTTTAAAATTTGTTCCTCCCTTAAATATGTCCGATTTCATTTTCTAATGACCTCTGATCAGTTTCTCAGCCAGTATGTGCATAATAGGGTACCACTGACTATTACTTTGCCCACATATTATATAAAAGTTACCCATGTTACCGTACAAACTATGTTATCTGTCTCTTCGGACATTTTAGAACGTCCGTTGCTAATGACTTTAGTATAACGTATATGACATCATCAAATGTTCGAGTATTGACAAATGATATAATTCACGCCACAAATTTTAAACTTAGCTTACATATGAGACTAGGATTATCAATTTACTAACTCATTTGGCAAAGTTATGACCCTTCAACAAGCGGACATGTATTTTGAGACACCCTGTATATGTTATATAAACTCATATATACATTGTAAAATGTTATATATATATGGTATTTTATCATATATATGTTCCATAAAGTTATATATATTTGGCAAAAACCATATGTATGTGGTATATTTCTATATATATGTTGTATAAAGTTATTTATATTGTAAATTAGCGTATGTATATTCTATAAAGGCGTATTTATTGTAAAAGTTTTCATATATATATTTTTATTCATATATATATATATAAATTTTCATATATAATTTTTTTGGTCGTATATATATGTTCTATAATTGCATATATAATTTTTTGATCGTATATATATGTTCTATAATTGCATCTTGGGAAGTGTTTACATAATGATTTGAAACGAAGGATTTCATTGGACAGCGGTAGCGGGAAGCGGGAGTTTAAAACAAAATGGCTGCGTCAAGGTAATCACTGTTTATCTCACAGAGAGTGTTACACTAGAGTGGTTGTACTGTAATCTCACAGAGAGTGTTACACTAGACAGGTTGTACTGTAATCTCACAGAGAGTGTTACACTAGATAGGTTGTACTGTTATCTCACAGAGAGTGTTACACTAGACAGGTTGTACTGTAATCTCAACGAGAGTGTTACACTAGATAGGTTGTACTGTAATCTCACAGAGAGTGTTACACTAGAGTGGTTGTTCTGTAATCTCACAGAGGGTGTTACTCTAGATAGGTTGTACTGTAATCTCACAGAAGGTGTTACACTAGAGAGGTTGTACTGTAATCTCCTAGAGGGTGTTACACTAGATAGGTTGTACTGTAATCTCCTAGAGGGTGTTACACTAGATAGGTTGTACTGTAATCTCACAGAGGGTGTTACACTAGAGAGATTGTACTGTAATCACATAGAAGGTGTTACACTAGAGAGGTTGTACTGTAATCTTCTAGAGGATGTTACACTAGAGTGGTTGTTCTGTAATCTCACAGAGGGTGTTACACTAGAGAGGTTGTACTGTAATCTCCTAGAGGATGTTACACTAGAGTGGTTGTTCTGTAATCTCACAGAGGGTATTACACTAGAGAGGTTGTACTGTAATCTCACAGAGGGTGTTACACTAGAGAGGTTGTACTGTAATCTCACAGAGGATGTTACACGAGAGAGGTTGTACTGTCATCTCACAGAGGATGTTACACTTGAGAGGTTGTACTGTGATCACCTAGAGGATGTTACACTAGAGAGGTTGTACTGTAATCTCACAGAGGATGTTACACAAGAGAGGTTGTACTGTAATCTCACAGAGGGTGTTACACTAGACAGGTTGTACTGTAGTCACCTAGAGGATGTTACGCTAGAGAGGTTGTACTGTAATCACCTGGAGGGTGTTACACTAAAGAGGTTGTACTGTCATCTCATAGAGGGTGTTACACTAGAGAGGTTGTACTGTAATCTCACATAGGATGTTACACTAGAGAGGTTGTACTGTAATCTCACAGAGGATGTTACACTAGAGAGGTTGTACTATTATCACATAGAGGATGTTGCACTAGAGAGGTTGTACTGTAATCTCACAGAGGATGTTACACTAGAGATCTTGTACTGTAATCTCACAGAGGATGTTACACTAGAGAGGTTGTACTGTAATCTCATAGAGGGTATTACACTAGAGATCTTGTACTGTAATCTCATAGAGGGCATTACACCAGAGAGGTTGTACTGTAATCTCACAGAGAGTGTTATACTAGAAAGGTTGTACTGGTATCACTTCCCAAGATGCAATTATAGAACATATATATACGATCAAAAAAAATTATATATGCAATTATAGAACATATATACATGTATACGACCAAAAAAATTATATATGAACAATTTTACAATAAATACGCCTTTATAGAATATACATACGCTAATTTACAATATAAATAACTTTATACAGCATATATATAGAAATATACCACATACATATGGTTTTTGCCAAATATATATAACTTTATGGAACATATATATGATAAAATACCATATATATATAACATTTTACAATGTACATATGAGTTTATATAACATATATATACGAATATACCACAAACATAGACAGTTATTGAATTTTGCAACGTCTGACACGCCATACACAAGGATTACAAACTTCATCCAATTGAAGATTGAGGCAACTCAATTTAATAATGACTCATCAACAATTATAAATTGAGTGAATAATTGAAAAAAAACACCTAATACGTTGTGTGCGACGTACAGTATCATTGATTTTCCGAGTGAACTGTAAATAAACACTAATTCTGTTAAATTAACATAATTATTGATAATGAAATTAAGAAAATTATTATTGAAATTAATATTATCTTATATTCTGATATTTGTAGTTGAAATACACTATTGTTATATACTGAGATTGTTATTTATTATTATATCATAACATTTATCTTTGATTATGTATGAATTGCATGAAAATATTTCACACTGCATTGACATATTGCTGAGTATTATTACAAGTGAACTACCAATAATTATCAAAATGATATCAATGTGTTGCTTATTTTATCTTCTTTGTACAAATTATCGGGTTTATATCGGTATTTTGATAATTGATACCTTTAATTAGGTGCTAAGCAGAGTCACTCGCACATCAGATCAGATGATATATGTATCGCAAGTACGCTGCAAAACAATTCGGCACTGGTTACTGATAAGCCTGCTGGGAATCCAGCATGATAAGGGTTAAGTGACGGACACCAACGGAAATGAGTTCAACATGAACACTATGGGTACTCAAATCGACAGTGTTAGTACATGTAAAACGTTATTCCGAGTGATCTATTTAAATATATTGAATTTTTAATTTGTTTGCGAAACTTTTGACGCTCAGTATATTTTAAATCAACATTACAAGGCACTTCTTACGAGCCAAATTTTATGGAAATTTAAACTTGTCTTGTTTGCCAAACTGTAGTTGAAGCAGTTTGTTTTAGCAAAGCGTAATATTTGGAAAGCTATTTCTTGTTTTCTGCAAATATCAATTTATACGGACGACCTTCAAATTCTTAGCCAGCAAATAGTTCAATCACATTGTCAAGATCCTAATATAAAGGACGCCTTTTAAAAATTATACGACTTTAACGAACTAGTGTAATCAGTACAATATTTGCAGCCGTCTCGATGAATTATGTCTGTTAAGATATTGTGTTGACTGTCAGAATTCCTCGAGTCAACCACTAAAAAGCTAAGACATGGTACATGCAAATTAAACAATTTATCATATTAAATAGAACGCTTTTTGAATTGACCGTGATATCAAAATGCTTTATGGAGATCAACATGCAAATTGATTCATTAGTAATGAAGGTTGTTAAAATTGACAGGAATACGAATGAAACATTCTCCAATATCTTGGGTTACATTTGTACATAATTGTCGTGACAAATGTGTAAACGTACTCAATCATAAGTGCCCTTTGTATTCAAGTAATGTGTCTGCATCGTTTGGATAAACTAGCGGATAGCCATCCGGTTCAATTCCATTGCCTTGTCATACAATGGACTAATGCAGCAGTAATGTACTTGCTTCATGTAACTTATGAAAGGGAGAGGTGCGTCGAAATTGATGAATACAAAAAAGGTATGAGAAAATCCTACAGGGAAGGTTGCACTCAACTCAACCAGCCGAGCACGGAAATCAGAAACACCACGACTCAAAGTCATAATTTAAACATTTCTCCACGGTACACTGTACGTAAAGAAATTAATAATATACACTAATATTTTAAATCGGAAACTATCGGCACTATCAACAGTATACTCCAAGTAACAACATTCGTGAACAAATAGATTAAAAAACGGGTTTTGAAATTTACAAAAATATCAGCATAAAGCGTAACATATTGTGTTTTTATTCAATAAAACTTCTTATCTTAATGCGTGTATCTTGAAGTAGTGTATCTCTAGAGAATAGTAAACATCGTTGTATTATCTTGTTTTTAAAACTCTCACATGTTTGATTCATTTCATGTTAATTGACTGTATCTTTTCATTTTACCTTTCCTTGTTTTCTTATCAAATATTTACTATGATTTAGTTGGAGGAATTTGTTAAGGAATACATTCATTGGTAGTAAATTAATGGAAGAACAATCTGGCTCATAAAAATATAAATCTTCCGGTTAACTCATCCTGTACAGTACATGTAATACAAAAAATATGCAAATGAGGTAGCTCTTCAGAAAATGTTGTGAATCCAGTCGCTGGTGAGATCTCATCTACACCAGTCATGCCCCAAAATGGATGGGCAACAGTGTGTATATGAGATAACTGGTTTATCCGAATTAGAAACAGAGCTGCCAAAAATGCCATTCTGACCATATGCAACAGTTACAATATTCAGTTTAAGCGCACTAAGCGATTGAACTTTTTACCCATCAATAATGACGCTAGCTCCGCCCATTTCCACTTGAACACGTGACTAGCACCTATATACATTGTAAGAATTTAATTCCCAGAGTACAAATTCTTTTCGAATCGGATGCCAGCGGAGAGGTACATGTACATGGTGTACTCTTTTTCAAATCTAAGCTTAAACAATTTCATAGAAACACCCACCCACCCTATGCCCTTTACTGGTGTTGTGTTTTATATTTTCAGGATGTTTAACAATCGTCGTAGCTGGACAATATCTGAACTAGACGTGGTTTCATCTATTGATGACGACTTCCACTCAAAGTTAGATCAAATATACCATGAACTTTACCTGCTCCTGTTGACTGGACAGGATCGGACAATTTTTGGTGGTATAGGTATCATTCAAACTTGCAACCGTTGACGGGGCAGTTTAAAACAATGATATAAAATGATATACCTTGTGTAAATATGTTCTCAGTAAAATTATAGATCCAGCCATGACAAATTTCATGCCAAATATACATAAATAAATGTTAGTAAACCAACTTATATTTAGTCAATATTTGCTGGGTAAATGCTCTTGATGTCGTACATGTAGAGACAAATCAATGCAATAAAATTCCCAATTGTCCTTGTGATACGAATACGAAAACAATGACCCATTTTTTATTGCATGTTATGTTTTGTCTAAAGTAAGGTTTGTAATGCTGCCAAAATAATTGATTACATTTAATTTTCCGAAAACCAAGATTCGATAACTTATATTTTGGTACTTGTAATTGATTCAATTGCTATTTCGCCCAAAAGATTGTTTTGCAATTCAGATTTACATAGTCTACATTAAGCATCATACAAACAATAATGGCAAATAAGAACAAAGCAGCTTGTTTATCATATCAAATTAAACTCGCTGCATCATTATTTTTATTATTATTATGTCGTATACAGTAATTTATACCAAAACACGCAAATAGTATTTCCTCATATTTATTTAGTAATGATATCACTAGAAATTCTAACACAAAATCTAAGTAGGCCATCAGGAAATGATTCATTACATTTTTTCAGACTATAATGTATAACAGTATCAATAATCTAACGTCTAGAACAGATAATTATCGTACATGGAGATCATCTAAGTTATACATTTATAAATAATGGTTCTTTGTAAAAAGATGAAAAAACATGGAATAGAGAAGGTCACAGTCAACTGAAACAACAGAACACGCAATAAAGGCACATAAAGGAACACAGATGGAACAATAACACAAGCACAGTCATAATAATAAAACATATTACGTTCGTATGATAAATAATGTTTGAAAATTCAACAGAACAATGTTAATTGCATTAAAATGACGAAAATTGATAAACGTGGTGCGTACGTTTCGTTTATTGCAGCAGTAGAAATAACCGCATCGTTGTTATTGTACGTCAAACATTGTCTATTGTATGGACTGGATTTGATGTGATGTTATTTGTTCATATCATGAACACAATTAATTGCCAAGAGAATACAAAACACAATAAGTAAAGCAATAATAAGAGTAAATAAGGAAATGATATCGTATTCCTCTTTTCCAAGGGACAAAATTACCTCTGTTTATATTGTTAATCAGTTGAACTTATTTAATAAATAATAACCTATCATTATCTCGTATTACTGAATTAAACCACAATAAAACAGTCTTAGCAGCATACACTCGGAACACATAAACATTCTTATTTTGGTATTTTCTTTCGGATATGAAAGCGTAGCTCATTTTCCCAATATACTATTTTTATATATTTACAATTTACTTCAACTATATTGAGACATTAACGACTTGGTTTGCCTGCCTGTGAATGATAAAATGTTATATCGCATATTGATGCTCGTATTATCCTATAATTATATGCGTCGTCCTGGATCTTATTATACTTCCGTCAGGGTACGATCTTATAAGTATTCGATTTCACCATTAAGTGACAAATGTTTCGTACGATGCAAACGACATATCAAGGCATTCGTTGTATTTTTGTCTACCATTGTTTATAAAATACTGTAGCAAAGAACGTAACACAAAGCTAAGATGAAAACGTCAATTATAGCATCTGAAGCTTTCAGACTTTTAATGATTACACCGAATTGAAGCTAAATTAGAAGATACCATAATTGTTAGCACTTACGTATTTATCCTTGAAGATAATTGTTCTACTTTGATTTGAACACATTGCTTTCTTTATACAATTACATTTAGTTTAATATTCAACGTCAATGTTCCATAATTTATGTTTTCATCCATACATTTCAATGCGTATTAACTTTCTCCCTTCACAAGATTTTGCGTAAGCTTTTGTTGTTGGTGTTATTATATCCAACATCCTGTCAGTATGAAAATCATTCATACGTTTAATTGCAGTATACAAAAGGTTCATAAGATGAAAACTTAGTTTTTATTGCAATATTGAACCTCGCAGGAATTTTCAATTACAGTATGTACTTTAGTAGATAATATATCATCATATACCTATCCAATGCATGACTGCTGGAAGATGTCAAATAGTGCCAGTTTTGGCTCATGACTTTAATTAATTATTATGCTGCGTCTACGGTGAGCCACGGTGTCCACGGTGCCCACGAAGCTACGATTGGAAAATATAGTGGAGTTCCATGATTAATTGCATGACATTTCGCCCTACGCCACCACACTTTCTGCTTCTACCTGTTACATTTCCTTATGGTGCCATCACGAGTATGTCAAAATGTGCCACAAAGTACACCACCTTCTCTTACGTTCTAATTGGTTCTATTAACACGTTTCGGTCTCTCGTGTTATTCAATTTTTTCTGCGCTCTACGGAGATTAATGTCAACGATAGATTACGATCGTCATTTTCTGACTACCATTAAATATATTAATATTATTAAATTAACATGGACAACCCTTGTATTATCTCAAGATATTCCAAACAAGATATATGTTCAAGAGATGAAGAATATGTCGAATTCGCAAGTCAATATGTCCCTATACAGTGAATCTACATCAATAGTAACATGGTCTTGGACAGGGAATAATAGAATGTTATAAATAAAGGAGAAGCAGAAACAAAAGACCTTGGACCGTGGTTATTAGAAAGAACATAATTGTTCAATAATCCAAAAAGAGACAGGGAAGGTAGCACTCAATCTAACCAGCCGAGCACAGAAATCAGAAACACCACAACACAACTACCCTGAGCAATGCCCGCACATAAGCCAAAGAAACAATAAAAAGCCATGTCACCGCCGAAAAAATGCAGGATGATTCAATTTCACAAAGAAATAGCGGTTATGCATGAGACCGAATGAAACGCTGCCAAGACTCAATCAAGTACCCCAACGTCCCGCTGCATGGCGACACAACAGCACAAACCCACGCCAAAACGGCGACTAAATGAGGAACACACTGGCCGTGACCTGGTTAAAAACACTTAGGACAGTGACCTTACTTTATGCGACCTAAGGAGGCCTTAATACGACTTGACATAGTTTTAAAAAATGGGAAAGGTAGGAATGGCAAATATTTCAGTCTTGATAATGTAAGCTTCTTCGCCTACTATTATACGATGTCTTTAAGACAAGTGGCACAAAACATATCGATAAGCAGATTAGAACACACTGTATTGAAACTAGTACTGATATCCAGATAAACAAAAAGTATCAATTATGTTCGCATATTGCAGCCATAAAATGGCCTTGTTCTGGTTTGTTTTGTTATCGATTCGAGTCAATATTCAGGACCTCAGTAATATTAGCCGCTTAGGTGACACTTACTACCCTCAAGCACTTGACGAACGTCAGTAACTCACTGGTATTAACCGCTTGGGTGTCACTTAAGGCGGTTATTATCCTCACTGACCTTGCTCATTCAGTGTAATAGTCTATATGAAGTCTATCACATAAACACCGTGATACATGTATTCACATGAGAACAAATCGAAGAACATTGTCTTCAACACGTGTGATAACAAACATTTGCATAACCTAATCCTTCATAATCCATATATACGCAAAATTCACTGACTTAGAAACGGACTGAGTAATGTTCTTTATGAATTCAAACTAATATTTTGAAACATTTCAATTATTGTAATTTAAATAAATTTAATTGTTTTCAGCTTTTAAAGCGTCGTAATAGTGTTCATATATATAGAAAGCAAATTGGGACTACTTTGTACGTGGAGACGCTCGAAGGTGTTATTCAGTGCATATTTAGTCCAAATTCCGAATATTTTTCTAGACTTATTTAAGAAATGTTAACCTCAGAAGAAAACTTGTGGTATATGCTATATTTCTCCTGCGGTTGGGAATGTTATCTTTTTACTTGCTCCATATGATATGATGGTTAGTGACGTAGGTCAGTAGAAAGAAGAACCATTCCAAGCTTTCCTGTTTTTTTTAAGGGAGTCTTAAACACGACGAATCATACAGAGCACCACTACACCGTACACCCCGATACATAGAAAACATATGGCACTAAGAAGACAGCTGTCTGTGCTTATGAGCTCAAAACTCGCGGAAGTAAGTATTGCTTGTTTCTAAAAAAATTTGCAGGGTCCGAACAAAACCAAGTGGACACATTTATTCGCAGTTAAAAGAGGTATCAGTACACAGAATTCTAAGCAAAAACCGTATATTTTTAAGGGAGAATTCACGGCAAATGTGTGCAATTTTTGACGAAAAACGCGTTGTTCGAAACTTTGATCCACAAAAAGGCATTTGTAAACAAACCCTATCCCTTTTACTTATACCATGATAAAATAATATCTATCCCCCGTCTATATGCAAATTTACACATTTTTATTCGTCCTTTTCGCTGAGATATTGAAGTTTAAACAGGACATGGTGTCATTTTTTCGACAAAAATGGAGACAGTTAATGATTAAAAATGATTTGATAGAAATCAGATGCAACGGTGCAGATGATAACAATGAAGACAGTCCGAACGCAATGATTTTGAAATGCACTAACAATGAAATAATTATACTAAAGTATCATTGTGTATAACTGGATTTCTATAATTCGCTATTTCTAAAAATAAATACTGTTGTTTTTGTTTAATATAAACCCCATTCACACTTCGCTACCCTTTTACTGATCGAAATTATTGAACATCGGCACGCATCGGGACCCCACTGCATCGGAAATGTACTACTGATGACCCGATGTGTGAAGGAAGCTCCCAGATGCATCAACAAAACTAAAAAAAGATTTTATGACTATGCGAACGCATTGGGAGTTCCAATACACGTATTGAATTTACCTGATGCACTCACGATTACAAGTCGGGTATATCTCGGGGAAGCATCCCTGATGTTCGGCAATATATCGGATGGCATCCCCGAAGCGTCGGGGTATGCTTAGGAATACTTCCGCGATAAACGTGTCGTACTATAGCGTTTTACGCAAATCATCGGGGATGTTTCGGCGAAACATTCAAGGTCACTGGATATATTCCCAGAATAATCAAAACATTCACTTACACATGTTATAGATAATATAGACACACGTGGAATGTGTTCGGAACATTTGGTCATCCTGCATTTTTTTCTGATATCTGAAACAACAAAACCATTCACATTGAATATATATGTATAAACTTGATGATATCCATTACAGCTTTAAATTAAAAATCAGACATATTGTAAACAAAGTATTCTACCAGTATTGACATTGTATCACACTTCACTTTGTCTGAACATATACAAAACTATTTGCAATATATAAAGTACCATGTTGAAGTACATGACATGAAAGCTAGAAGAATACAATAAACTGCTTGCGTGGAATTTACGCGAAATGAGATAATTAAAGAGTTGAACATTGTAGTTGTGAAGATATCAACCATTCCCCATGCAAAATAATTAATTATTATATGGTGTTTACAATTCATATTACGCCATACTCACCTATTCAATCGGACTTTAAATTCAAATGATGTTGTTCCCACTTGAACTTTATTGATGCTATAACAATAGAACGGCTGAAATATCTGTTAAAAATGACATCGGACTATGTATTTTTTAATACTTATCAACATACACGTAAATACAAATTCCCATGGCAAAGTATACCCGTCATATTCACAATGAAACTATTTCCTAGCGTGTCATCTTTCAAGAAGCATTGTCACGATATCTACATGTTCGTATGGGAGAACCATGTGGTCGCAAACGTAATTGGGATAGACACAATGCTGCCAGATATCTTTGGTAGAATATATTAAACGACTGGATATCAGCAAGCGGACCAATACTTTCCCTGTGTACTGGACAGATTGTGATACGTGCAGTGATGCATATACCATAGAATGATGTAGTGCATTGTTTCGAATTATGTTTATACAACGTCAACTACATCCTGATAAATGTTCAATTTCATCTTCAAATAAATCGTAGATAGCAAACAATACGCTGTATATTGTTGTAAATCCTTACTTTTATGACGTCTGCAAAATAGGTTTCATGATTGAAGACATATTATTCCAGGCATGTCTATTTGTAACTGATAAATTTCTATGGGACGTCTATGGGCGTACTTTTAAAAGAGAATGGTCCGCTAAAAGAGGGATCACTTGTGCATAGTTTGCGTCTGTGTGATTAGAACTTACACACAAAGGTTTGAATTCTAACGGTTGACGAACAATAGGGCGGTCAGATCCAGGGGAAATAGACAATGTTCTGTTTAGGTCTTATCCCCATCCCTAGAACCAGGTTTTGTTTAAATCCCTAATTAGGTTGATACTTTATGTATTAATCGTACATTAGCAAGTATATTGGTCTATAACGTCCATATACACATATACTGGTATTTGCATATGAGATATTTTCTGGCACAAGATATATAGCATTCTCTCTATTTTATCCTCTACTGGATTCTGAATCGTTCTACTTCGAAAAGGGTACACTTTGGCAAAAAGAAATTGATTATAATTTTTTTTTGAATAAATATGTACATTTTGTAAGAGGTGTAGACAAATTAAATGCATTCCAGTAACTAAATTGTACCGGATGAGCTTTTATTTTGGCTATTTTGTCTAAAATGTTTTCAAGTAATTGCTGTTTGTGAGTGTTTTCGGCTGTATTCTATAACATTCAACGTGTATTTTTTTGACACGCACCCATGATTGAAATTAATGATATGCAAGTTTTACTAGATAATATCATTTCCAACCTTAAAGTGTATAGAGCTACATCTGACGATATTTTTTTTTAAAATTCAAAAACTGAAAAACAATTATGCTTTCATATCCATTACATCATGTTTCGCTTCAGCTTTAACAGAAACTCTCCCTGTGATTGGACAGGTGAATTGTCTGTTTTTATACGAAAGTGTTCTAGAACACCGTACGAAATTATAAGAATCGTCTATTTTATCGACGATTGAATCAAAGTACACGAAACCCATCCAAAGTTTTATTTTGTAATTAAGGTAGTCTGGTATCATACTTAAAACGATGCAAGTAATTATTTTGATATTAAATGACCGTTCTAACATAGTTGTTAACACTTTAATATCAATTCCATATGTTTACTAGTAGTTCGAGTTGGCGAATGCTGTGAAATGTTCACACATAAGCGCTGTGCTTTGTTCACATGTTAAAGGGATTGTCTCATTGTGTTCGACTGTTTGCTTCAAGTGTGAATTCTAAGATAATTGGTTCAACGTACAGTGTACTATCACATGTCTATAAAACCACTCAGTATTGTGATGTTAAGTGTTTTAATTTAGTTATCACCGTCGAGTTAGCATGATGAGGAAATACTGGTTGATGTGTATGTGGATATGGGCTGTAGGTACTCGCCTACCATCGGCTGATGGAATCTTGCCAGATGTGGCTACGTTGTGTCCATACAACGACTTCTGTAATTCGAATTCAACGATGGTAATTAGTTAATATTTCTTTGTTATCATTTCATTGTTTATCTTTAACTTTTGAACGTCTAAACCGGAAGTTCCGTAGTTTGCAATGAAAACATAACATGGAAAATTTAATCTTAATTTGAAAAATAACTGGACAGTAAAAGTTTCTGGGTATTGGCTCACGGTCAGATTAAATATTGTAGATTTTCATATGAAAATGGGCAAAAGTGTATCAGGTCAATTGTTTTTATTTTGCGTTTAAGTTAGAGTTTGTAGAAATTTGACAGAAGCGAAATATCGCCTTATCACGCCTCATTCAATGACGTCAGCAAAATCCACGTTTTTTAAAAAAAACATATTTTATGAAAAAGTTGAGACATTTAAGCTGATATATCATTTGTTTATGTGACGTTTATAATTGTGAATAATTATAATACGTTTGGGCGCTGTAAAGGTGATGTAAAAAGAACGCGAATTGATGGCGTTCGAGACGTCATGATTACGTCATTCATTTCCTCAACAAAATACAAGATCCACCATTGAATCTCAAATACCTTCTAGTTTCCAACGGTACCAAATATGATGCGATATGACAAATATTTTAGTAAAAATACCCTTCCTCCTTATTATTTTTGCAATGATGCAATATTTGCATCGCTATAACTTCCGGAAATACTGTGTATGCCAAAAGTTGATACTGTCTAGTTAAACAAAGCATTAAATGCTAGCAAAAATAAGTTGCTACTTGGAACTTCTCATTTAGTTTTAAACTTTTCATTATTAAATATTTACGAAAATCAGCAAGATAAATAAAACTGCTTGATAAATATGTAATAGCCCGAAATTGTTTGTTATAACAATAATAACGAATAACAATTAAATGCATTTCGTTCTCAACTTTTGTCAGTGTGTTAGATTTGTTATTAGTTATTAAACTCGTAATATGAATGACCTACAAAATTAATTCCGATACGTAATATAGCGTCTTGTACATTACGGGTGTGCGAGACAGTTTCTTATTAGATGATTGGAGAATCGTGTCATGTTACTCATTTTACAAGCAATACTTTACAATTACAATTATATTGATAAAACACAAATGACCACAGAATTTGAATAGCAGAGAAAATCATATTTCTATATTTTCACATAAACGACTGCTCGAGTGTAATGAAGCAATGTAATAGAAACCATATTACTCATTAGTTTAAACACTATGCAAATGAGGCGGCTGATCATTTTTTTATATAACCATACGCGCTCTCAAAATATACATAGACAAATCAAGTCCGTAAAGTGAATGCAATTCATATGTACCCGTCTCGCTCCAATAACTATGCAACACTGTAACGGTAATTGAAATACAGTGGCGGACTATGTATTTTGCTCATTTATTTTAACCGCATACTCACTGAATTTGTTCTCACCGAAAGGGAAGCCTGTCTCCTTATAACACAGTTACAGGGATCAAAATAATCTTACATTCGTTTCTCTCCTTATACTCCGATTCGCCCTATGACTATATTATAGTCCCGTATGTCGTAACGTTTTATCTTAAATATTTTTTTCAAGCTCAAGACTTATATATTTGGATAGAAGAGAGTCTGGGGATTTCATAAAACCATTTCTTGATTGTTGGCAACTTCGCGTTTTTTTAATATTTACTGTTGTTTCTGGTGTTTTTGTCAAAAATCGCGACCCAACGTTATTGATAAATCGTCATTTTTGGAATGGATAATCATTAGAAATCAAACATACACCTATGTACTTTTATAGTCAGTTACTTAAACTGCACGAAAAAGTTAAAGAGGTATCTGTGATTTTTTTCTATTATTCAATACAGGCCTGTATTTTACGTTACCAGCCATTTTCTACGCATTTGACCATCAATCAGTTAGTGCTAACAAAACATGCATATGAATTCCGATCAATTTTCATATATTTTGATAAATGATTATATTTTAAACATATAAAACGTTTTTTGGGTGGATATATTCATGTAAATGGTATTGATAGGGTACTTTAATACTGCATACATAATGCTAAAATTGGCTATAAACGGACAAAACACACACATCAACTATACATGTATACTGTCTGAAAAGATTTGCAAGGCACCTGTACTCTTTTATTTAGTTGCTACTTGTTTTGTGTAAAAACTTTTGTCTTTTGCAGTAAAATACATTCCGTATGTCTTCATTATGTTGTAATTTACGTTACATAAGCGTATCCATAGATGACAACTTTATTGTGTTGCATGCTCATTTTAATATAGTACACACATTTATTTAAAAAGGGATATGTGTTTGATATTTCAACAAACTACAATAAATATTTATTCAATTTTCTAAAGTTACATTCTTGTAGAGCGTATAAGAAACACCATTCATAATAAGAAAACGTCACACATTCTCACAATTTGAGTCGAAAAGTATAATCGAAAAAAAAGCTGACATTCAGATTCATCATAAACGTCCATAGGGCACGAAAGTCGATCCCCTATGTGAACATGTTTCAATTATTGGCACATCATAAAGCCTACCATTTTTATGCCGTTTTTAACCTCTGTTTTCACCAGTGTGATTTACGTTACGACAGAATGTGTATCATACTTCTTAACATAACGGACACAGGAAAGAAGTTCAATAATCGGGGTTTTTACATAATAAACTACATATCTTCTCATATTAACTCTGCCAAAGGATCAACTTGTCAATATATGCTAGTACTCACGATACCAGTATGTATATTATTACATGCACGTTTGTTTACCCTCTACTTTACATACATATATTTCATATTATATGTGAATTTGAAGTACAAAAGTACAAATATAACTATTCAATGTTATATTCACTAATCTGACCTGGAACCAAATGCACTACTTGATAATATAGAAAAGTATGTAAACATAACCTGGCTAAAAATAAATATATCAGTACATGATTTGTACTGAAATTTTCATCACGTAAACTACAAAATAAACTAATATATATGTATCGATACAATAGTACAATGCTACAAGTTGTGTTAATGAGCAGGGCTTACCTGAACCAAATTTTGGGTAAAAACGAACTAAATAAATACAATCAACGTATATATTGTTTCTAGCGACATATTTAGGAGTAGTATGACATATGGTCATGTGGAATTCTTATTTACTGTATGAAAAAACTTGCATAAACACTAAACTGGTACTAAACAGGTACACATTAAATATCTATGAAATTTCTCAACACGATTTCTCTTTAATACATCTTTGAGAGCGGTGGATAGTTGGATACATGCTTCGGTATCAAGATGTTTCACATGATATACTCCACCAAAGTGTATATTGGTACCTGCTACGACAGTGTATGTTCCTGGGCGTCGCAGATCGGAGTTGGCTTCACCACCCATAGGAGACAAAAGTCATTATGTTGTAATTTACGTTACACAAGCGTATCCATACATGACAACTGTATCGTGTTGCATGATCATTTGAGTGTACACACTTTTATTTAAAAAGAGATATGTGTGTGATAGTTCAACAAACTACAATCGATATGTACTAACTTTTCTTAATTTAATTCTTGTAGATTGTCTCAGAGCCGCCACCCATAATAAGAGAATGTCACACATTCTCAAAATTTGAGGCAATATGGAAGAATAGAAAAAAGTTGACATTTAAATTCTTTATAATGGTCCATACTTTCGTAGGACATGAAAGTCGATCCCCTATGTGAACATATTTCAATTATTGGCACATCATAAATCCTACGCTTTTTCTAGGCCGCTTTTAATCACTGTTTTCACCAGAGTAATTTACGTTACAATAGTATATGTACCATATTTATTAATAAACATAAAGGACATAAGGAAGAAGTTCAATACTTTTGTTATCAAAAATACTACATATCTTCTTACACTAACTCCGTGAAAACATTAAATTGCCAATATACTTATGAAACCGGTATGTATATCATTAAATGCGCTTTTGTTAACACTCTATTTTGCATACATATATCTTACATCATATTTGAATTAGTAGTGCAAAAGCGTGCGGATATTCAATGTTTTATTCACCAATCAAAGTCAGCACAAATGGCACTACTTGATGATATGGCAGATTTTTAAAACAAAACCAGCTAAATATAAAATGCCGGTACATGATTTTACCGAAGTTTTCGTCACGTAATATACAAAATAAACTTATCTATCGATAATGAATAGAATGAAACAAGTTGTGCTTAAGAGACAATTCCGGCCTCATAATAAAAGTAAAATAAAATGGTAAAAGTGTGCCAAAAATCAAATTAATGCATACATTGCTTTTGCGGTATGTTTTCGAGTATTATGAAATGGGGTCATGAATATTACTACAATAGCAACAAACTAGAATAATGCAAAAAATAATACAAAACAAAACAAATTAAATGTATATGGAATGTCAAACCACGATTTCCCTATAAGACGTCTTTGAGAGCGGCGGTCTAGATGTAGGGTGTGCGCTTTGGGATCCAGGGGTCCCGCATTTTCTACTTTACCAATGTAAAAATTGGTACTTGCTAGGTAAGTCTACGTATTTTTGGGCGCCGTAGATCGATATTCACTGCCTCATCCTCAGGAAAGATATAAGTGTCATCAGGGAGACTCGAACGCATGTTTCCTTAGGTAGCCTAATGTCCAGAGGTTATTAAAATGGCAACAGTTGAACTGCTGAAAATAACCCTCGTCTTACAGCTTAAAATGGTAAGCATTGTCTAGAGCTTTAAAATAGAATATGTTTTTACGGTAACGTAAAATACAAAGTCCATAAACGTTTTAACAACAATTAACAAACGTTAAACCTTTATCAAACAAACAAAACCCCTGTGTTTAGTCATATCATAATATTATATTATTTCTGAAAAAACTCCAGTAACATGTCATGTTTTTTTTCTTTACTGCTTCGATGTGAGTCCTGTTCAGTCATATGGAAGTTTTGAAAGCATGCATCTGTTTTAAAAAACATATTGGTCTTTAAACGTGTGAAGTTTTCGTTTCTTCTTATATCAAATGAAAGGAAATATTGTATAATAACAATTAAATGAGCATGTACGACAATAACCATTGCACACATGACAATAAATAATTGTTATATTGCTGCAAACAACTCTGGTATAATTTTGTATTCTACGTTACGAAAATTATACGGTTATTATGCACGGAATTGCTGTCATGATATACACTAATTTTCGAAGTAATGAAAGGTCATCAAGTAGTATATATAAAAAATGATACAAATAGCATTACCTCTCACCAAAATCGCTAAATGCAGTAATTTGTTACAGTTTATGTAACTGCACGGACCGATAAGTTTATACTTTTTTACTCTCACAACATCAAATGTTTTAATATTGTTCGTTTAACATGTCAACTTTGAAATGTATTATATTCTAAAATTGTGATGGAAATCCCCAATAAAAAAAGCAAAAATAGGTCAATAAAGAAATCCAAACACAATTAAGTATTTCACTTAAAATTTACGTGACAATAAATTGTATTTTACGTGACGAATGAGATCGTACTGACAAAGCCATACACATCCATTATCTGCATAAAAACCAATGTCTTTCAGGAATAAATATAAAGTATGCCACATAATAATTATCTCAATGATTGACAATTTACCAATTTCTGTCAAGAATAAAAATAAAGTATGCTCCATATGTCAACGATTGATCATGCCTGTTGACGAGCAAATAATAAAATATGCATGGTATATGTACCATAAAATTTCAACCACATGCCTATTATGCAGTATTTTTGTATACATATTAATTGTAGAATCCAAATCCGTCAAAATGGCACAGCATTAGATGTATTTCTTTTTATATCGTTATTAACACTATTTAAACAAAAATAAAAAAGTCATTTAACTGTATATATATAGAGAGAGAGATAGTCACGTAAAAGTTTTGTAGTCTTTGTAGTATGTTTTTTTTATCTATTGTCGCTATCAGAAGATGTAATTTTTCATACAGTATAATTCAGATGATGTCATTAATGAAATCAGGAATAAACAATAATAATTCCATTATACTAATATGGTTCATACTCTATTTATTAACGTTTATATATTCCGTAATACATAAGCGATTTGTGGGCGCCACGTAAGAATACAACATGAATTACTCGGTATAGTTCAGACATGAAATAGACGAATTATTAATGACTTGTGCATATTTTGTTGTACAATATGTGCAATTATCATTAGAAAATATTTGTAAACGACCTAGTTTAGTTAAGTGAAGTAATATGTGGACATAGCTATCACGTCCACAAAACAGTGTCACGTAAAATAGACCTTACATGTTACAGAACGGCTGCATTCGTGTCTCCCTGTGGAGACTTTTGTCTCCTATGGGTGGTGAAGCCAACTCCGATCTGCGACGCCCAGGAACCTACACTGTCGTAGCAGGTACCAATATACACTTTGGTGGAGTATATCATGTGAAACATCTTGATACCGAAGCATGTATCCAACTATCCACCGCTCTCAAAGATGTATTAAAGAGAAATCGTGTTTAGACATTTCATAGATATTTAATGTGTACCTGTTTGGTACCAGTTTAGTGTTTATGCAAGTTTTTTCATACAGTAAATAAGAATTCCACATGACCATATTTCATACTACTCCTAAATATGTCGCTAGAAACAATATATACGTTGATTGTATTTATTTAGTTCGTTTTTACCCAAAATTTGGTTCAGGTAAGCCCTGCTCATTAACACAACTTGTAGCATTGTACTGTTGTATCGATACATATAGATTAATTTATTTTGTAGTTTACGTGATGAAAATTTCAGAACAAATCATGTACTGACATATTTATTTTTAGCCAGGTTATGTTTACATACTTTTCTATATTATCAAGTAGTGCATGTGTTTTGTCCGTTTATAGCCAATTTTAGCATTATGTATGCAGTATTAAAGTACCCTATCAATACCATTTACATGAATATATCCATCCAAAAAACGTTTCATATGTTTAAAATATAATCATTTATCAAAATATATGAAAATTGATCGGAATTCATAATGCATGTTTTGTTAGCACTAACTGATTGATGGTCAAATGCGTATATAATGGCTGGTAACGTAAAATACAGGCCTGTATTGAATAATAGAAAAAAATCACAGATACCTCTTTAACTTTTTCGTGCAGTTTAAGTAACTGACTATAAAAGTACATAGGTGTATGTTTGATTTCTAATGATTATCCATTCCAAAAATGACGATTTATCAATAACGTTGGGTCGCGATTTTTGACAAAAACACCAGAAACAACAGTAAATATTAAAAAAACGCGAAGTTGCCAACAATCAAGAAATGGTTTTATGAAATCCCCAGACTCTCTTCTATCCAAATATATAAGTCTTGAGCTTGAAAAAAATGTTTAAGATAAAACGTTACGGCATCTCGGTCCATTAAAACAAGTGTACATTATTTTCGTAAGTTGTAAATCCATCCGATGATGGTGTAATAAAAGCCTGTACTACTGTAAACCATCAAGTTTGTGGCGTTTTACTTCAATCAATGCCTTTGATAACTTAATCACGAATTCCAATATTCAGGTCAGAACCGATTTAGAAAAATTGATTATTATTTTGTCATCCGCAAAATTGGGAGCAAAATTTATATTCTTGTTATGACCAAGAAAAGTATAAATTACTTATAGCAATTGAAGCAACGCTCCACAATATTCATACCCAGTAAGGGTGCAAAATTCATTTTCTTATTTCATGCCCAAGTAAAGCAGTGCTTTTGCAGTATTTTAAGTATCTGTAGCAATTGAAGCAAATTTAATATTTCACTTTAAAACACATGGTACAATTAACTAAAAAAAGCGGAATATATACCGAATCAAAATATTGCTATAGTCTATTAGTTGAATTTTATTCTACATATTAATAAGACTGTAAGCGACAACATGGGTATCATGAATATAACCTTACTAGATGTATTAGAAGTGTCTATTAATCTTTACTAAGTTTTTAGAAATAAAATAATATGGATATTTTCATGGAAATATGACAATTATTAAAATAATAATGTATGCATAAATTTCTACCTTTGTGCACCACATCCTTATCCACGAATGTGGAAAGCTAAATGCATGAGTATTATAAGCACTTATAAGGTATATAAACACATTTACACCCGTGAATTTTAATCACAAGCTAATTAAACCTATGAATGGAAATTTTTGGACAGTTAACTTAATCCCTTTGGTACATTATAAGCCAAGCATATTTTTCATAAGAACCATATTTTGATAATGCAAACGGTGCTCTGTTCATTCATTGTGCAATGAACTTTTGGGATAACCATTGTCTGTTTGGAGATCATTTTAGTTTTTGTCGGAGTATAAGTCATATAAAGAACTAGTTTTTTTTATCAAAGTGTCTTCTAACAAGTGTTATTATACACTTTTGGAAGGACGAACAACAAATTATCCTCGGCTGTACAATAACGCTCGTAAGAAAACACTTTTGATTTAAAAGTAGTATTGTAACTATAACATATATAATGTATAAAACTCGTTGAATAAAAGAGATAAAACACTCGACAGGGTCTCATATTTTATTCATTTTATCCAACTCCTGTAGTAAATTCAATATGAAGAGACTTCATGTAAGGTCCTGTATTTTCTTAATTTTAGAGTCGCAACCAAGAGGAGATGCATTTAACCCCATGTTGCCAGAAATGTTCCTGCGATCAAGAATGTCATCTTATTGGTAATTGTTGTCCTGACATGAAGTTGAAGCCAGATATTGAGCTGAACCCGTGTGTTATTCTGAGTGATTATCTAAATGAACCTAGAGATATTTTTGCTTCATCTGGAGGTAACCAATTAATGTATCGTATAATAGATAGCTGTCCAGATACCAAGCTTGATATTACATATCCTAGGTGCTTGAACCTTCGTATGTTAGAGGATTATATACTTGTCACAGATCCAGCAACCGATCTCTTATATGGAAACAAACATTGTGCAAGGTGCAATGGGGTCACCACCGAGAAGCTGATCGAATGGGATTTGATCACGGACTGTAATCCGTATTCCAGTTATCCAACGATAGAAGAGTGGCCTGAATATGTTATGATGCATTGCTCACTGACACCTCACCCTCCTGACCCATCAGTTGGTCAGTTAGTGAAATGTCATCAACGGGGAGTTTTATCTCGTTGTAACATTACCGGAAATTGGAATGTATTCGATATTGATGTAAAAAACGCCTGTGAAGTTGAAGACACCAATTCAAACAGCATATATACACAAGAAATCAGAAATACCCACTATTACACCAGGTATTATAAGAACGTGTACTGTTTCCTGTGTAATACACGACAAGATGAGGTGTTGCCTGGCCTGTGTGAACAACCAGATATTGAACTACCTAGGTATTATGGTATTGCTGTTTTCATCAACTTTAAGAGGCAACACAATGAAGACACTATAAAGACGGATCAGTGTGGTTCGTCGCAAATATGGAATCCATCAAATGTAAGAAAACTTTTATCAATTAGTTTGTCACAAAAGAGTATTTAAATGTAGACTTACCTTGATTTACTGTATTGGTGGAATACTTATAGGTAAATAACCACTAAATGCCTACGCGGACCAAATTCAGATACAGTCAAATAGTCCGTTAAAAAACTTTAAAGCGACAGGAAATGGGGGTATGTCTTGACAAATCAGCATATGAATCATGAAATTGGTGTTAAATGCTTTATATGCATGTATGTGATGTAGTGAAATGGTTTTATCAGAAATATTATGTATTCTGGCTTAAATATGAAAGTGAAAGTAAGGTTGGGGCTAACGGACAGTGAGTAAATCCGTACATGTGAGAAAATCTGTTCACCTCGTTTGAAGAACCAATTTTTTCTTATATGATACATGACCCCCTGCTTTGTTTTCATTTTCTTCCACCTGGATGCTATTTCTATTGATTAAAAGATTTTGAGAGGGCCCCATGGACAAAAAGTTTACATTTTTTCGGCTGACCTAGGTCACTTTACATTGAGTTAAAGAACAACTATATTTGGTGGTTTGTGACCTTAGAACAGGTTTTGTTTAATATAGTGCTAAAGTCCATAGCTTGGTTTTACTTTAAACATATACAACATCCTACTTGGTCAAAACGTTTGGAATGTTCAAATCTTAAAAGAATTTCCTCTAGCAAGGAATACTAATGGCCGCACGCAAAATATCTTAAGTCTCTAATTGTTCAACACCGAGAAGCACCCACTTACATTCAGTAATATTTTATCCTACGAGTTTATCTTGTACTTCATACATGGTAATAAACATGTATATTCATACATACAAATGTACTAATATACGTATACTTTCATGTCGGTCATGTTTATATATAAATGTACTAATATACGTATACTTTCATGTCGGTCATATTTGTATACAAATGTACTAATATACGTATACTTTCATGTCGATCATGTTTGTATACAAATGTACTAATATACGTTTACTTTCATGTCGGTTATATTTATAAACAAATGTACTAATATACGTATACTTTCATGTCGATCATGTATATATACAAATGTACTAATATACACAGTGACAAGGCGATTACCACAACTTTTCCGTTCACCGTCGAATTTTCATACTTCTGACAGATGCACCGCATCCTTCTGCCAAAAAAATGGATGCGCATGTTTGGCAAGTAACGAAATCACCGAAAAAACGAGAAAAGCAGGTACGTTGGTAATATAATGATATTCCATCGAATGAAGTATATATTTAAGATATATTTGCCGTTTACCGCATCAAAATTGAGTTATTAACTTCAAAATAGTGAAAACAGTTTGAGCAAGTCGTGAGTGAAGAGACTTTCATGACGCGAAAAATCGCATTTTTTCAGAGTTTAAACCCTTTCAATGAAATATTCCGTTTGCGAAATAGTATTTTATGAAGTGTAAACAAATTACAACACATTTTGGCATGATTTATTGTATATACACGTAACTGCTATTTTTACATGCAAAACGTGTTGACAGTTATGCACCGCTCAACACTGACATTGGAGAAATATAAGCACCGCTCAACAATGTCCGTACAAGCACCGCATCTTTATGATTTTTTTGGCACCGTATAATTTTGACCATTTGTCTTTCAGAAAAAAGAGACCTTTAAACCTTTGAAAAGGAAAAAAAGCAAGAAAATGCGACTTTTTCATACTGGTGCTGATGATGATATCAGTGCGTCAACCAGTTGAACTTCTGTAAAAGAAACACCTAATGCATAACGCCCATTACCTCTAAGCAATAAAGATCTATACATGGACTTTAAAATTATTTATATTATTACGCACCAGTCAGTTGCATGCACTCCCCAGCCCCGGGGTCCATGTGGGATAGTCGGGAAAACGTCATGTTTTGCCTCCCAGCTTCCCGGGGAAATGATGAGACCCCACCCCAAAGTCAATGACTGGGGAAATACCTGTGATTTTACCATTAGCTGTCCCCACATGCGGTGGTTGTGACAACCAAAAAGTAAAAATCCCGACCTATCCTCGGGGGTGGGGGGGGGCATGGATGCAACTATGGAAACGTATCACTGTAACGTGAATGGTCCTTTAAATAAACACCAAGACCAGAGAAAATAGCTTCATCTGACTAGTTTAAGGTACTAGTCTTCACAAAAGATATGCGTTGACAACAATACGCTTAGTTAATTCAATAATACAAAAATAGATAAACTGAGACTTAATATGCCCTCTATGTAGGCCTACCGGAAAACAAGAAAACATGTCCCATTGCGATTACGTGATCGGGAACCCTTTTGATGCCATTTTTTTCAAGATAACAACTTGGACATGTAACGGATAAATGGAGGATTATCGTAAGTAAATGCAGCAAACGCTGGCTTATCTAGAGCGTGTTAAGCACATTGTTTAAAACCAAGTGCAGAAAGAAGCGGTGCCACCGATTTCAGTTACCGATTTCAGTTAAACGGAATAGAAATGCGGTGTATATTATCAGTGTTGTGCGGTGCTCCGATATTTTTGTTTACTTGTATGTTTTCACCAAAAAACAAGACTTTAAATGAAAATAGAAATAAGCAGGTTCGTGTGACACGGTACAATGATTTAAGACGGTCACATCAGGTATGACACATCGATAATCATCAGAATATTACATTTTCTTTACGAGTACGAATTGTGTCGAGCGCTATCCTTCTTTTTGTAAACAATATTTCTAAGTCATGTTACATATTTTACGACTGATAAACTTCCAAAAGGATGGCATAATGTCTCAGAAATTCGATGGAGTGCTTCATAAGCGGCAATCATTTTGCAATGTCTTATAATAAAATTTTTTGCCTCTCGCTTACTTGCTTTAGGCCCCTGTACCATTTGTGATTTCGTCATAAGGATGCGGTGCATTTGTCAGAAGTATGAAATTTGGACGGTGAGCGGAAAAGTTGTGGTAATCGCCTTGTCACCGTGATATACGTATACTTTCATGTCGGTCATGTTTGTATACAAATGTACTAATTTAAATATACGTAAATACAGTACTATTATGTCGGTCATGTTTGTATACAAATGTACTAATATACGTAAAATTTCATGACGGTCATGATTTTAAGACTGTGACGGTTTAATGTGTTTGAATGTAACGACTTCTATCTTTATATTCTGTAGGGTTCCTGTCTAACTGTGAGATGTCCTGTCGGTACCTATCTTTTCAAAGGAACATGCGAATATGTATATAGAACATTTCCCCGCCCGGCTTATACGATCATGTTTCGATTGAAGACGAATGACGATGTCTATTCAGTAGAACTGGAGAAGTTCTTGGAGGGTGTTGTGACGGGTATGCTGGCCAAAACTGACTGTTTTCATTGCGAAACTAGTATACAATACGATGGAATTTCTACCTATTTTCTGACACATGAACTGACATCACAGTTGTCGTGTGATGAAGAGTTTATAGTTTCAAAGATGAAGCAATTTCTCAACAGCTCGCCCATCCGCTTACGTTTTCAAAATACAACAAAAATAGTCATGGTTCCCGAGCTAAGTCTCATAGATGTTCATCGCTTTCGCCAACGTACAAGAAGTGGTTTCTGTACCCAAATGCCTTTCGTCATTACCTGGGCAATGGTTGATAAGTGTCCAAGGATCCCTATCTCTTCACTCAACATAGACGTATTTACCACATTCATCACAACTGAAAGGAATGGGACAATGTGTGTGTATGAATATTTCACAATTATGGCGTCAAAAAATAACTGTAATATATTAGTTCCAAGTCAAATATACTTGCAGATAGTAGTCGCATGTATCTCTATCATCTATAATAGTGTTTAAAATACATACAGGGGATTAACCCATGCGTTAACTCTCCATTATTTTTCAGGAATCGAGAGTTGTCTTAACAATAACTCTCCATTATTTTGTATATGTCACGAGGTCATATTGACCTTATTATCCATTTATTTATATATATATGTACTTGTACTACATTATTTATTATATACCCATTTTATCTTTATACAGTCACATCATTCATTACCCATTCCATTTTTTCATCGATTCATTACTTACAACATGTCACTTGTTTCAGTGCTTTGATTTCACTTCATCGTCACGGTTCAATGCACCGATATTCTGCACGAGATTTCATTTATAATGCACGTCAGTCGTTTGCTGTAAGCCTTTGAGACGAGTTGTCCATTCTTTTAGTCACTGTCTATTTATTAGATATAAAATAAAATATATCTATAAATATATAGATTTACGTGTTACTGACGCTATTTAGCTAACTAGACGAACCTTAGGCACAGCAAAAACAAGTACGCTTTATTTACGTCATTATTTTGAATGCCAACGTACAGCAAATGCCACGTTATGATGACGTCACGTTGGCGCCACGAGCGCAAAATAATGTTAAAAACTCATTTTTTCTCGAATTACGTCGAAGAAAAATGATTTATCATGATACAGTCTATGTAGGATAAGGAAATCGCATCCTCGGGAGTCGGATTTTAACCAGGGAACTCATCAAGCCTCGTCCCTGGTTCGAATCTGACCCCTCGGGTGAGATACCCTTATCATACACAGAAGCTCATGTTGGATCCTTATAATCTATGTATCTGTCATTGTTAGAATAGAGTGAAAATTTTTTGAGGATTTGCTCAGAATGAAGAAGTAATTTTATAAAATACTCACCGGCGAATTTAAGCACACTTTCCATTCGTCAAGTATATATATTTAAATATTAGGCAATTGTAAAAAGAAATTTTAATTTTAAAACTATACAATTACGTGTTATATGATTTATTATATTAATTGATAATTTAGTTATATCGTATATCATCACGGTACATGTACTATAAAAAAGGTATGAAATAATCCGACAGGGAAGGGAGCACTCAACCTAACCAGCCGAGCTCAGAAATCAGAAACACAACGACAAAACTACCCTGAGCAACGCCTACACAAACCTGTGCCAAAACGGCGACCAAATGAGGCACAACAACCCCGGGCTTGGCCTAGTTTAAAACACTAAGGACATTAACCTAACATTATGCGACCTAAAGAGGCACTACTACGACTTGACCTAGTTAAAATAATGGGCAAGGTAGGAATGGGGTGGGAAATCTTATTAAATATTCCTAGCAACTACCAGAGCAAAGCCCACACATAAGCCGAAGAAATACTTAAAAGTCCGAGTCACCGCCGAAAAAATGCAGGATGACCAATTTCACAAAGTAACTACGGTTAGGTTCATAGCCACGATCTTACCTAAGACCTTGCTCAAAGGGTAAACGATGGGTTTACGTAGCCTCCGTAGCTTAGTGTTTAGTGCTCGTGTCGCCTAGTCTGGCGACCCGGGTTCAATTTATGTGGAGGAACACATATGTCTGCCATATTCTGCAGAAAGTTGACTGGCAAATAAAGGCTTTACTCGGCGCGGTAGAAAATATTTAAATTACATCACGGCGACAATTTACATACGCCACTGTATTTGATTCAGAACATTAACTGGACGTACGTCAGTTTCATTGATTTCAATAGCAGAGTGTTTAATCGATGTATTATCTGATGTACAAACAATGTTGCAACAACTGAATTTACTAACAAAATCACTGAAGTTTTGGCCAGAATGGTAATAGATTGTCAAATAAACATTTTACAGTCAAAAGTGAACAATGCTAATGGGTGTTTACTACATTCTTTTATTATTGCAATGTCTGGCTTATGCAGTAAATGTTTCTTCAATAATGCTGTAATAACTTTCGGAAAAGGGTTTAGGACATTTATTGTTGCATTTAAAGTAAAATGTTCCATGTGATTTTCTTTCGGATAATGACCGTTTCACATGTTCGCGGTTTTTACGTCCGTTGAACTAACCAGATTATATGTTGTCCTATTCCCGTTGGCAGTGACCTTAGTCATTTAAGAAACAACCTCTGGTAAACACATCGCTGGCTTAGTATGAGAAGGTCGTAACTACAAGATACAATGTAGAAAGTTTGAGAAAACAATAACATGAAAATAGGCAAATAAGAAGCGCCTGATGATGTAGATTGCTAATATGTATTAGTCTTATAAGGTCAAATGTTGCACTTACGACCTTTTCATTCTAAGTCAGCGATATGTTGATTTTCGTGTAAGGCCGACTTTTACTTCACCGATTGATCATAGAAATCAATATTTTCAGGAGTGGCAAAGCCACCAGCGAAAAGAAATTATGTGATCCCGAGTGAAATAAAATATTACGTTTTTTTACAAATGTATTTGCTACATATTCTCGTATAAGGCACAGTAATTGGCTAAAATGGGCGAAATGCGTTGAAGTTATAACGTCACAACGTGATCTTTATGGCGTCCTTATTACTCTACGCTTAACGTAATGTCCAGTATTCGCTGACGTTACGTCTCTGTTTGGTTCGGTACTGGAACAAGTTATCGGAATTTTGAAAATATCCAAATGTTATTTTCACTATAATTGTTACTGTTTTGTTCACTGCAAGTCACTGTAATCCATTGAAATCAAGTAATAAATATCTATATCAACATCTCAGAAATTGAGTTTAATGTTCTTTTATGTTGACTCTAATGAAGGCTTGATAAAAGCCGTAACGTCGGTCTTAATGAAATAATGATAATATTATAGCCTTAAACTACGTTACAAGTCTAGCTTCATTCACACTTCCGTGTCGAAATTGATAATCTATATTTGCTGTTCAGACAATGGTTTTAATATTCTCTTGTGATCATATAAAAAAACGTCACTGTCACAGTATCCTAACTTCGCAGTTTCAGGACGCGGAATAATGTAACAAATTTGAGATTCTCGAACACTATATTTTCTAATGGCTTTTTTCGATAATGATCGAATGTCGTTTTTACTGAAAATCCTATTGAATCGTTTTGAAACATTATTCAATGGGGGAAACGTATTGGGGCGGAAGTGGATACACCGACTATTTCAATGGCCGTTTTACGTCGATTCGGTAAGTAAATCTTGACTTTTCGTTGCTTAGTAAGGCGTTTGAAATAAAAACAAGCTGACCAAAGTACCCGGCCAGGTTTCTAGTTAGCGACCCATGGTTGTTTTCCCTCCAAGCACCTATAATTAAGCAGAACACTCGCGCAAAGTGCCGTTTTGGTTACAGATACCCTGATTTGTGAATATTTTTATCTGTAATATTTCCTATTTCTCCCGATTTTCATGGTTTATGGATTGTTTATGGGCCTAGCTTCATTATTTATATGATTATAAGTATGCATGTGCAAACAAAATTGCGATTTCATAATATATTGAGGCAAAACACACGAAAGATCCACAATGATACCCCTGATTAATGCCGTTTTGGGCAAACACCCCTGACACGTAAGAAATGTGGTATAATAAAAACAACATGCGACTTGATAATTAACTGAATATTACGCGCAAATGATAAAAAATGTACATTGTGAATACTAGATAAGTTTATATACATGTAATGCCAAAACAGGAATATGTTTTCAAGCTATACACATATATCTACTTGCCATACACATTTAATCTGCCACTGTGTTAAATTTTAAATTATATATTCACAATGTTTATGGTCATTCTAAGAGTGTTTTCTATTTGCAGAAAAGCCCGTAGACACAGAAAAGGTATGAGGAAATCAGACAGGGAAGGTAGCACTCAACCTAAACAGCCGAGCACTGAAATCAGAAACACCACAACACAACTACACTGAGAAATGCCCACACATTAACCAAAGAAACAATCAAAACTTAATATAATTTTGTATAAACTTGCATGTACATTATACATATAAACATTATACATTATTTTACCGACCACCTACTGTACATAACAGTAAAACACCATACAACATGAGAAGTTCTAGAAATAATAATGGTGCATCTAGGATGAAGTGGCATTATGGTACGTATTTAAATTGCACAGTGCTATGTAAACATAATAAGGTAGATTGAAAGAGTAACCTGTCGTAATATATATAATTGTTTTCAAACGCCATGTGACTGCAATGAACTTTTAAGCGACTCGGTCGAGGCATCAATTGCCTTTTTATACCTTAGTGTTTCAAACATGTTTCATATCCTTCTCTTCTTTATATTTAACCAATGTTTTTGGGTCAAAAATCAACTTGGTTTAAAGGATGACGCGAACCCTGAACTGTTGGACTGATACGTCATATAATATTCGTAACAAATTCATAGTATGTTACTTAACGCATGTAATACCAGTAAACCTGTACAATGCGGAATACACGGATTTAATAATTATAGTGGGAATGTTTGATCATTGGAGACTCGTACGTCAAAACAAGATCACGAGATACTTTGTCCTCATTTGCATCGTTCCTTAACAATTTAACAATTTCTCCAGAATATTTTTTTTTTCAAATCCGATTTCACTAAAAGTTTCGCATTTAGGCAACCGATATACTTTGTCCGTAAACAACTGTTATTTCCATTGTTTAATACTCACCTAGAATATTGGTATACTATCATTTTAGGGGAACTTCTAAATACATACTTTGATACTAACTGCATATCAATATTAAACACCATCATAATATGTTATGTATGTTTGCACACCTATTTCAAGTACAAAATGGTATCTGCCTAGAAATCGAACATAGATAACAAGATTAACAGACATTTGTGTTCTTCATTCACGGACATCGACGTATATATTTGTAACGTATCAAAAACATGATTTGTTGATCTAATAAAATGTTATATTTTGATGTACATTTGTAATAAAGCAGTAAATTTTACACTTGTGTTTTGCATGCATATTTAGTGAGTTTATTAATGTATTAGGGTGCAAATGGCCATTCATAATAGGATTTTGGGTACAATTTGTTTTATATTGGACAGGCATATCGATAACATGCGCATTAAAATCAGTCAATGCGATGCATATTGTTTGCTAAAACGTGTGGTCATAATAATTTGAAACTTGGATTGAAAACATCCTAACAAATGTTAAAGTTACAGCTATTACATGGTTTAAAAGGTTATAATGAGAAAATCGGACAAGGAAAGTGGCACTCAACTTAACCAGCCGAGCAATGGAAACAAAAAACAATATCACATAAACCAAATACACGTCACAATGTACATGCGTGAATCAAATACACGACACAATATACATGCATAAGCCAAATACTCGACACAATGTACATGCATAAACCAAATACACGACACAATATACATGCATAAACCAAATACACGACACAATGTACATGCATAAACCAAATACACGACACAATGTACATGCATAAGCCAAATACACGACACAATGTACATGCATAAGCCAAATACACGACACAATGTACATGCATAAACAAAATACACGACACAATGTACATGCATAAACCAAATAAACGACACAACGTACATGCATAAACCAAATACAAGACACAATGTACATGCATACACCAAATACACGACACAATGTACATGCATTAACCAAATACACGACACAATGCACATGTATAAACAAAATACACGACACAATGTACATACATAAACCAAATAAACGACACAATGCACATGCATATTCCAAATACAGACAAAATGCACACGCATAACCAAGGGAATAATGAAATGCCCACGTCCCAGCTGTTAAAACGTTTGATATATTGATACCTCATAATATGTTTTATAATGACGGAAGACTGCTTCCACATAATGCGAGACAACAAACCGTCATGGGAACAAAACAAAGAATATGTTGACATTTATGATGATATGAATTATCGAAATACGCATTTGTGTTGACAGAATTCGTCAAAAGCTGTTAGAAGCAATTAAAACATCACACACTTGCGTATACTGATTCATGTATGGTCCACGTGTTCAGGGGGCTGCTGAGAACGTTGTGAGACTATCGGCACTTGATTACTTGAATAAAAGAACCAGTTTAAAATGTTGTAACGAACATAACAACTGGTTTCTCTTCTCTCATTGTTGTGGTGTTGCATGGTATCAGAAATGCAGTGTCCAAAATGAATACTAAAACTTTAAAACAAATTGTTAAAATTAGAATTTAAAAAAACTAGTACATTGTAGATATAACAAACTATTTATCGGTGCTTAGACATAAAAGCGGGATGCTGTTACATTCTCCAGGTCTAGAGTGACAATTACAAATAAGGATATGAGGAAATCTGACAAAGAAGGTAGCACTCAGCTTAACCAGCCGACAACAGAAAACAGTAACAACACAACAACATAGTTGCATCACTTGGAATACAACACTCTTCAGAGCTAGTATACCGACAGATGGATTTAATATTGTAAGCCTTGCATAATTATTGCAAAAACAGCTTTCAAAAATGCAAAGCATATGTTCGGGACTTGTTTTATAGAAAACAACTATATACACGTTGTCGTTTTAAAAAAGTGTCGAAGAAGCATCAGGTTTTTTGTATGTGAAGTATATTTAATAACATTGGAGAGATTTAATCATTCGGAGAAAGTTGCACTTTTATACAATTCACTGACGCAGTACGAGGTTGTTCGATAAGTAATGCAAATGTATGCATTTCTTTGTAGTTTTGGGATTTTTAGGCTTCAAATTTGGCATGTGTAACCATGTAACTATCGTTTATAATTGGCTAAAATTAGGTTTACTTCCATTCGTAGGTTATGTCTAAATGTACGTTTAAATTGGACCTACTAATGTACACTAGGCTAAAAAGCGTTCGGAAAACGTATGGGAAAAGCGATTGAAAATATGCCTTACATGTATATCAAAGGAAGGACTTAACTAAAATAAAGAAACAAATTGATACACGAGGAACTTTTTTAAGATTAACAGACATCGTAGGATGTCTTTGAGCACTGTTTTATTTATTCAACATATGTCAAAGCAGACCAACAGCAGCTGAAAGACAACAACAAAAATGATCCGTCGAAAACAACACTAAACAGATATAATACTGATAAAAAGTTAGATATTGGTCTCAAAAGTGCATTATAGGCAGTTAGGCAGTTAGCTCATCGCACATGCTCGATGTTATCACATTTACACAACATTTTTGAAGAAAACTCTAGATGTTAACAGCATTTGTACCCCATGGGTACCACGTTCACTGCGTAGTGTCTAAAATATAATCTTATTTTAAATGCCCACAACTATTTTATTTATACCCTTAGTTCTTTTAATATATGTTTTTACGAAGCGTTACAGATGGCGAAACACAGACTTACTATCATTTACGATGTCTGAAACAATACTATTATGTATTTGATTCCTGAAATTCTAAGAAGCTCGTATTTGTAAATTACACTCAATCAGTGACAAAGGAGATGCATTTGAATTTTTCCACCGATGAAGACCCTACTATCAGTGCGTAAATGTGTTGCTAGTAGGTTCTACAGATAGGTTGAGCAGGAAAAACTTTAGAAACATTTCATATAGCCTCAATTTGTTAATGAAACTGATCATTATGTCCCTGTCACATGAAAATACCTCATTGCACCAGGCATCAATTGAATAATAGTTTTTGAACTAAAATCTGATAGATAAGCATGAAACACAAGCACATTTTATAGGTCTAGTCCCATGCGACTATTTTTAATTTCTTAGACTTATATCGCATCATGTAAAGCGAAGGTACATTTCCAGGAAGCCTATATGGTCAACCGTATTGCAGTGCATGGAAGAAGTACCTGTTGCAGACGCTAAAACATTATTTTAATCTTGAATTTACTAATAATATCAGTGTACATCCTGAAGCGAAGATTTCGACGAAGATTGTCAGTGAGTTTCATTGAAATTGGTTCAGTCATTAAAAACTTAGAGGACAATTTGCATTACTTTTCGAACACCCTCGTATTCCGAAAGGAAGTAAAGAATTGAAAATATAAAAATTGAACAATAGGAACACTATAGTAACAACGTACCATTCAATATCGCCTTTTCGTAACTATATTGTTCTCTATTGTAGTAAAAAAGAGAAACTACGACAAATGAAATGCAAGAATACGACACAACAGCATGCACATAAATGATGTAGTTTCATGCAGACATTATCAACTTTTTACTATAAACGAAAACAATAGCACTCAGCTGTTCGAACAATTTATAATTTGTCGTGAGCGGAAAGCTAAATAATATACACTTGAATAGACCACGCAAGTGTGAAATAAGAAGACGGTACATTGTAGGCTTTATGCAACCCTGTAAATACTGATTATGTAAACTATTAGCTTTGTATACTCGTTGGACGGACGTCAAGTTGAAATTTAGGTACGTAAATCGCGATGGAATGTTGACGCTCTCCTAAACTTCTTCATATTTAAATTAAAAAAAGTATGTGACTGTCAAATGTCAAAGCCAAGTTACCTACAAGCAATAAGAAAGTTATGGTATTGTAGTAAATGTTTTTTCCAAATTTTCAATACTTAAATGGATTTTTGTCTTAATTTGATTTGAATAATGACTTATAGGATGTCAGCAATCAGTTGTATCACCGGGATCTTGCTCTAAAATATATCAATTCTGTTTTGCATCGATATGAATATACGACATTTCGTTAGGCGCTTAGCATACAGCGGACATTACTTTTGATGACAACCGTTATCTTTATGCTAATTTAATTTTAAAGTCTGTACATTGACAATAAGAATTGAATAATAATGTTACATTAATAAGTGTATCGAGCTTGATAAAATATAAGTTGCATCGGATGCATATTCCATGTTCTAGGCGCAAGGTTTTATGTAGTAAAATACACTTATACTTAAGGATTTTAATAAAACATACATGAATTAATAAAATAGGAATATTGTAGTTTCCAGTTTGCTGTTGTTACAAGAATATTGTATGATCCTCTTAGTCTATCACACATGTTCATTTGTATCTCTCGCACGTGTTTGTAGTTTTAGATAGTCCAAATACTGCCTTTGCAGTTGTTATTACTTTCACTTTCACACGTGGCGTTGTTTCATTCGCAGAACTGTTTACTTGCGTCATTAATATTTATAATTCTATTTACATTCACTCATTTCATTCACTTAACATTTTATGAATATGAGTTTATATTATTAGATTAAAAGTGACGATTTTCACGGATCAAAACAACGGCGCGTTTTGAATTTCAATCATTTTGCATGTGATTATAATCATAATATTGGTGATATATCATTGTTCTTTGTAGTTTCTTCCTAGATCAAACTTTCGCGAGGGAAGTGATGGCTAATTGAATGAAAGTTCTCCAATATTTCCCCGTCGCTTGATTAACCACTTACACAGTACACTGCAGTTTGTTATTTTGCTGTAATTCCAGTGTAAGTATAACTCTTCAGAGGTAGGATTCAACATGTACAGATATTCGTGATATGACTGGTATCAGTGGTCGTCGTATTATTATAGAAATATAGAGCGGACGTTGAACAGTCATCTCAAGAAGTTATCTCATGATACTGTCTCGGTGACCTTTAGAATAATAAATCAATCTATATGTAGATCCTCGGCACTGTCGAGCAATCACAATTCCTTTATTAAAGTTTTTCATTCTGTATGACACAATACTGCTAGTATAATGTCATACATCTGATACGGATATGACACACGGTATGTGTACTATATTATAGAGATGTTGCAAAAACTATTAAGCATTCCGTCACCCACGCGCATGAAATTTACGATTAGATTACGATCGTGTGAAAGATTTAGTTAATTTATGAATCATGCCACCCTTCACGGGGATCTCAGAACTGTCGCACTCGTTGTACTTCGCAAGCCAATGGGATTACGAAAAGAACTGAAACTACGTATACATTAGCTATATTACGCGAATTCGTAAGTGCGTTTTTACTAAACGATCGCAAGTTGTTACATTTGTATGCAGCAAAGTGAAACTCTCCATGAGAACTAGTTCTGTGAAATTTTTCTGAATAAAATGCAATACAATACCAAAACATATCACATTCAATGGCATATCTGATGCCGATGGCCAAATACTGTTTCAGCTGCACAAATTGACCTTGCTTGGGTATTTGTCTCTTATCAATAATAAATTGCTATATTTCAGATATTAAATTGAGATTAAATACATTAAAGATGTGTAATCTTTATGCTTCAAACTTTAACATTAATTTAAGGTCGTGAACCAACTTTATCGATGGTAAATTCTTAACAGGCCATGAAAAATGCATTATTTCTTAAAATGATATTCAACCATGTTTTGCGAATGCACCACCACTTCAATGTGTGAGCATGTGTCATACCGACCATTTTTAAAACACGTCGCTTACAGCATAGAACAGCAAGTAAGATCAACTATCTACTTCCAGTTTACGTAATGTACGTACTTCGAACGAACTCCCTCGCCGCGTCGAAGTGTTACATACAATAGGGATAACAAATTGGCATTTTCACCAGGCTTCAATATCATTTCCTGCTGGTCAATGTAATCTATTTTCTTTGGAACTGTGGTGACATCTTACTTCTAAGGAACAACTGACAATTCTGTTGAACACACGCAATATCGAAGGTGGTTGTGGTCAGTTGGGAGTACGCTACTTAGACTGAGTGGGACATGCGAATTAATGGGACAAAGAAGACGATGAACACTGATCAAAGATACCTAAAGATCTATCCACATACAAATAGACATGAACTCCCGTGACAAATTATAAAGATCTTTGCTCACAATGGCATCATTTAGTTTCTTGTTTGCCTTCATTCAGAGACCAAACACGTTGTTATTACAGCATTAATTTGCATTTACAGTATTTTAAAACATACACAAGTGTTGTTTAATCAACAATATCCAAGCATTGAAATACGTCTACCAACGGGAGCAAAACCATTTCATCATATGTTTTTGATAGCTGAAACTTGGATGTTGAGTTTGGACAACTCGACCATGGACTTTCTGCTTTTGGACAGCATCGAAAATGTTGCTTTGCTGTTGTGATTTCGGATTTCAGCTTATGACAGCCAAGGTTTTAATTATGGGCTGTTGGTCAGCCGAAACGTGTGATTCAGTATTTCGGATTGCTGAAAATTGTGCTTTCAGACATTTGACAGCTTATAAGACTTGTGTTTTCCGCAGTTGGACAGTTTAGACCTGTATGTTCCGCTTTTTGACAGCTTTAACTTGACATTTCGGCGGTTTAGTTTTATTGTCTCGTCCGTTGTGAGTTGGGCATTATGATTGTGTGTGGTTGGCTATTCCAGATGAGTGTTGACTTTCCTGTCCAATCCATTCTTTGATCGTTTGTTGCAGTTGTATCTATCTTTCCTGTCCGATATTTTTATTTTGTTGTCTAACGCCCAATGCATTCAGCTTATGTCGAATATTATAAGGAATAGTGTTACATTGCATTGATGTCTTCAGGTATGATTAATGCTGTACATTTTCTTCAGCAAATACTTGATGCTCTTCGTTACAACCTTAATGTAGTATTTAAATCGCAAGCGATAACAAAACTTTGACATGTCATTTGCTTCGGTGGAAACATTTGTCGCTCAATGACGAAATTGAATATTTATCAGAACATATTCTAGCCGGTGTATAATGAGAAACAAGACCACGCATCTATGTTACGGATAACAGGCGCATCAAAATGTTAATGAGCTATTTATCATTCACATGCACAAATATGGAATATCACGATAAACAAAGCTTATCTAACCGGCAAATAATCACAATGACAAGTCATGAATAAATATAAATGTTGTGCATCAGTACAATTTTTTTTGGTCTACAAACAAATTCTATATTAAATCCTTGTGAAAGTAGAACTGAAACTACGCAGTAATATTTTTATTTTAAAAAACAACACTATCCGTAACAATACTGTAGGGGGCAACAACGTTTATATATAATGGCATGGTTTGCTTAATTTCGGATTCCTTTTTGACACAGGCATGTGTACTGAGCACTGTCGAAGCATTACTTTCTAGGTAACTTTCTTGATAGTCCTTAAGCGGTGGATGAGATTTGTGTTGATGTAATCTGATGTCTGAGTCAAATTGCCCACTACAACACTGAACTAGGGTTGCTAAGCAACCCTTTTCAAAAACCCAACCTAACCATGCGAAGCAATATCCAAACACGGTCCAACGAAATAAGCCTCATGTCTAAGCTAAATGCATTTAATTGTGGATGATTTGAGAGTGGCTCTGTATATTTTAGATCCTGTATTGACATTATTAACTTGCAAACTTGTGTGTGTTTACGAGGAAAAGTTTGTAACGTGTTTTACGCCAAACGTAATGTCATCTATTATGACGTTATAATTCATAACATTAAAGCTATATGCTACCCTGAAGACAAATAAAAGTCGAAAGTTTGGGAACCTTTGCGTTGTAGTTTGTCTTGTTTTTCATAGAACTTGGATGAACTTGTACTACATCGTTAAAGGAACCGTTTGTATTTGAACGTATCAGCTACAGGAATTTACTGGTCCTTCATATCGATAGTTTACAGTGGTCGTTAGTACACCTTGTAAGACAGGTGCATATTTACAATCAAAATCAATCGTCGCTTCTCATGCGCCTATTTGCATGAACTTAAGAGTTTGCCATGTTGGCCACAGTTTTACACAGATGGATAGATTTTGACGATTTAGATGAAAACAATTATACAAAACTGTAATATATCGGTTGATATACAGTGCTTGGAGTTCTTATTAAGGACGAATGCCGCATTTCATCTTTAAATGATAACACACCAAACGAAATTCAAAATGCGCTTTTCTTTTGACCCGTTAACATCTTCACAAATAATGTATATTAAGATATACCCTGATTAAAGTAACGATGAGTTAATGAAACCAGTGGAAGTAAAATTATACATTTTTTATGACGCAATTTAACAGTTCAGCGGAACAGAGCATGTCATTATTACTTTCCGTTACTCTATCAACACAACTTAGTGTGCTGGTTTATTTGTCAGCCAATGAAATTCCTGTATTTTAAATGTTTCGAGAGTTCTAAATCCCGTAGAACGAACAAGATGGTTTACTATGTAAAAATTGGTTCATAGAACGTACTATGTAACTTAGTACCGTTCTATGTAGCATAGTATAAATAAACCCGCCCACTAAGTATATTAGTATTCATCCTTACTGTTCTATAGAAATTAGAAACGTCTCCTGTCGCTTCGCTCCCGTCGACGTTTCTAATTTCTATAGAACAGTAAGGATGAACACTAATATATACATAATACATTACATAGTACAATCATGGAATGGTATAACAAACATAATGCGATTACACAAAATGTTACATGGTATGTAAAAGGAAACAATGCATCGTGTGTAAGTGGTTTTAAAAAATTGCAATTACAAAGCCAGTGTTCTGACCGTCTGAAACTACTAACACGAGAGATACAAATGAACAAGAGGAGCAAACAATATACTTGTCACAATAGCAAACTGACAACTGATATATACCAATTGTTTTACTTCATTATTAAAACTCCAAGCGTATACATTTCATTACCTAAAACCTTGAGCCTAGGCCTTTGAATATAGCAATTATTCATTGAAAGCAACTGATATTATATCAAAAGAGAAATATATTTTATCAAGCTCGATACAATTATTAATGAAATATTATCATTCATTTCTTATTATCAATGTACAGACTTTAAAATTAAATTAGCATAAAGATAACTGATGCTATCAAAATTAATTGCCCGCTGTATGCAAAGCTTCTGACGAAATGACGTATATTTATGCCGATACAACATATAATTCTATCTTAGAGCATCCTCCCGATGGAACAAATGATAACTGAGTATAAGCCGATAGACAAATAAAATCAAGAAGAAAATCATCCGAATTTTTGAAAATTTGAAAATACATTTACTATATTACCATATTGCTTTTAGGTAACTTAGCTTCGTCATTTAACAGCCTATGAATTATTTGAGATTACGTAATGAAGAACTGCTGCTGGAGAGGGCAAATATTCCATCGCGATGTACATATCTAAAATGCTTCAGCCATTTCAGACCCATGACGCGGCTGCTGTAAGGTTGACGTCAGATGAGTGATCGTTCACCGTACAATATGACGTTTATCCAACGAATATACAACGCAATTGTCGGGAATCGTAACATTTCCACATAATGAGTACAATGTATGTGCGGTTGCATAAAGCCATCAACGGTTGCCTACTTGTTTCGGAGATACGTTGTGACGAACATGTTCTGGTTGGTTCTGTTTCGATATCTCATTGCTTCTACTGTAAAATCATTAAATTTCGTTGGGACGAAATTTCGTGGTTTTGGTAATAAAGACAATTTCGTTGGGACTTTAATTCGTGGATTTTGCATTTCATGTAATAAAACAAGGGTAAAAATTGATGTTCGTTGGGTTCGTGGTTGAGGTAAACCACGAAATCCACGAAATTTAATCCCCCACAAAAATTAATGATTTTACAGTATTTCCTTTCGATATTCAGCGCCGTAACTACACTGAGGCCAGGCGAGGCAGTTGCCTCGCCTAAAATTTGCGGACCAAAAATTTTTTTGTTATTGATATATACATGTAATAAAATATCCCTGAATATATTTAAAATAAAATGTCTCAAATTGTCGCATGTAATAAACAATGAGGCAATTTATTCTGAGGCACTAGGTTAGCAGCTGTCTCGCCTAAAATTTGCACACCTAACCTTTTGGTGGAAAATTCGTCTTCAACTTATATGTAAAATAAAATGCCTGAATAATAAAATATTATTATCGCAAGTTATAAACAAAGAGTGCAACTTGAGGCACTAGATTTGCACCTTAATGGTAGTATACATTGTGCAACTTGAGGCACTAGATTCGCACCTTAATGGTAGTATACATTGTGCAACTTGAGGCACTAGATTCGACCTTAATGGTAGTATACAAAGTGCAACTTGAGGCACTAGATTTGCACCTTAATGGTAGTATACATTGTGCAACTTGAGGCACTGAGTTGCACCTTAATGGTAGTATACATTGTGCAACTTGAGGCGCTAGATTCGACCTTAATGGTAGTATACATAGTGCAACTTGGGGCACTAGATTTGCACCTTAATGGTAGTATACATAGTGCAACTTGAGGCACTAGATTTGCACCTAAATGGTAGTATACATTGTGCAACTTGAGGCACTAGATTCGACCTTAATGGTAGTATACATAGTGCAACTTGAGGCACTAGATTTGCACCTTAATGGTAGTATACATTGTGCAACTTGAGGCACTAGATTTGCACCTTAATGGTAGTATACATAGTGCAACTTGAGGCACTAGATTTGCACCTTAATGGTAGTATACATTGTGCAACTTGAGGTACTAGATTTGCACCTTAATGGTAGTATACATTGTGCAACTTGAGGCACTAGATTTACACCTTAATGGTAGTATACATTGTGCAACTTGAGGCACTAGATTTGCACCTTAATGGTAGTATACCGGACACTTTCCCTTTATTATATATAGAAAGCAAGTGGCACCGGCACACCATCCCCTTAATATCGCCACAATCCAGGTCAATGTTCTGTGAGTAAAAATAGTTAATATGCCAATTTTCGCTCGCTACGCTCGCATGGTACTGTTTACAATCAATTTAATATTGAGGTGGGCTACACATTTAAGAGTATAAGCATGTGCATATAAGTATTTTCTCCTTTGAGCTCTTGTTTAAAAATTGCTATGTTTTTTCTTGATGTTCCGTTTCAATACCAAAACAAGGGACCAAAGAATGTAGCAGATGAATTTGTTTTAAAATTCCCATGGAGCATGACATTGATCGCTTAATTTACTTGCAATCAAATCGCTCAAGCTTCCGCTTAACACAAATGTGCAGCCTTCGAGTTCGTTGGATATGCTGATGAAAGGTGTCTCGAATAGAAAAACGATCCTGTCGCCAATGGTGCTCTTCAGAAAATAATGCTTTTTCTAGCTGGCTTCGCCTTCACAACAGCTGTATCAGTGACTATTATCAATTAGAAGGCTTCATAGATAAATCTAAGTGAATACTATCAAATACAGAATATGTTTTGGCATGGTGTTCAAATAATATGAATAATGTTTATCTAGCTCGCTTTGCTATTCTACTTTTCTGATTTTGTTAATGTTGAAAGTGTATTCGGTGGTTTAATTGCGTGCTTTCAGAAACGTTCTAATTTAACAAATACACCGGACCACTACATGGTCATAACTAAGGATTGCATCGGGCGCAAACGTACCCCTTTTACACCAATTTAAGTGTTCCTGGTTAGAAGTGCAATGTTTTACATTTGAAAATAAATTCGGCTCGCTTCGTTGCCAAATGAATTTAACACATATTTAAGAATGTCATGTAGAGAGTAGTTTGTGCTTCCTGAACCTCAGAGAAATCATGATCTTTTCGCTTGCCAAATAACTACTCGTTTAAAATATCATGTAGATAACTGGTTTGCATGACATGCAACTCGGAGAAACAGTGCATTTTCTTTGGCTCGCATTGCTTGTCACACAACATCAATGCTTCATAAGTTCGTGTAGAGAACGAATTCATGTGGCATGCAGCTCGGGTAAATAATGTGAGGATTTATCATACCATTTAGAGAACAAGTTTGTGTGAGCTAGGGCAAATCATGCATCTTTAAGGATAAATCACACCACGCGAGTTTGTGCTGACAAATTTTGCATTTTTTCTGCCTCGCTTCGCTCGCCAAATAACTAATGCCCATTAATAATATCATGTAGACAACGAATTTCGTGCTGGCTCGTACAAATAGTTTTTTTCTGGCTCGCTTCGCTTGCCAAATAATTTATCACCATACAAGTCCATGTAGAGAACGAAATGTGTGGGCTGATACAAATAGTGCATTTTTGTGGCTCGCTTTGCTCGCCAAATAATTTATGAGCATTAATAATAACATGTGGAAAAGAATGTGTGTGGGCTCGGACAAATAGAGCATATTTGCCATAAATTAAATTTGTGTCAGCTTCAACAAATAGTCCCTTTTTCTGGCTCGCTTCGCTCGCAAAATACATTGTTAATATTCAAAATAGCATGTACAGAACGAATTTGGACGAGCCCTCCTGAAATACCCCGTCACCCAATCAAGACCCGATTTCGCACCACTTTGGAAAATTCCTAGTTACGGTCATGTCCAACCCCAAGGCTGCCTCGGCTAAAATTCGTGTCTGGGTACGGCACTGATATTCTGAGTCAGTGAATCCTATAAAACTGAAATTTTTAAAGTGATTATATCTCTCCGATGTTATTAAATATTATTTGCATTAAAACTGGTATTGTCAGACCAATTTAAAACAACCCGAGTTGGTTCTTTCAAGTCTACGAGTCTCAATGTAATATGGTTTACTATGAGCAATCATCGATAATTCTCGAATATCTACAATTTATTTTGTATCTTTAAAGATGTTTTACAACAAGGAGTGCAATATTAAATTCACCTGCTGGTATTACAGTTCTGAAGAGTATTCTTTTGCTTGTTATGTAGTGTGTGTAGTCACACACCAATGTATGCAACTTGTAACTGTCACTCAACACCAGGAGAATGTAACAGCAGCAGTCCTGTTTTATTCCTAAGCACTGATTCATACTTTGTAGTTGATATAAATGTATTTAAGAATGATTGTTTAACTAGATATTTGTCAAATCGCTGGCATAGAATGAGAAGGTCGAAAGACTAATGCATATTTGAAATCAGCACCATAGGGTGCATTTTATAAGCCAATTTTCATGAAAATCGGAACTTATCACGTTGATCAAACTGTAGTTGAAATAACTTATCTAACCATAAGTAAAGAGTGATTGTCAAACAGTTGTTCTTGTTTTCTCAAAATATTGATTTTGTAGTTACGACCTTTTCATTCAAAGCCAGCGAACTGTTAGTATTCACTCGCGATACCGCATTTCTGATACGATGTATCACCACGACTATGAGAGAAGAAAAGCCAGTTGTAATGTGTTGGTGGTAACAACACTGTAGACTGGTTCCTTTTGTTAAATGTAAGCAAGTGTCATTTGTCCCACAACTTCCTGAACAGCATCCGGAACACACGGATCATACAAGAAACATTATATCTAAATGTGAGGTGTCTCGATTGCTTCCAACAGATTTTGACGAATTATGTCAACAAAATGTGTTTGGTTGTGTAAATTTATATGCATCATGCGTTATAGCAGATACTCTGTTTTGTTCTCATGTCGGTGTGTTTCCTCGCATTATGTTATAGCAGTCAGCCGCATTATAAAACATGTAATCAAATATTAGGTTATCAACCTTTTTACAGCCGGAACGTGGTCATTTCATGTCTTTGCTAGGATACTTAATGTGACTGTTTATGTCTTCTGTGCTCGGGTAGTTACATTGAACACTGCCTCCCCTGTCAATATGATAACTATAATTTTAACACATGTTACTATTTTGTACGTTTAAGATGACACTGTGCATACCTGTTGCATTGGCTGATTTTAATGCGCATTTTGAATAAAATTTTCACCCTAATGACATGAATAAATTCGCCAAATATGCATTAAAAAAGTCTAAACAAAAGTGTATCATTTCTGCTTAATGTCGTCAAAAGATGACTATGTTTCAACAACACAACAAATCGTGTGTTTGATACGTCACAATACTACATGTATAGTACGTAAATATGACGGACAAAAAGACTTGGTTGTATTTGGAATAAGGCTTGTAACATTTCTAGTCAAAAACCTTTTCTAATTGATGTACAAACATACATAACATACGATAGTTGTTCATTTAATGCCCGTATGATCGTCATAACGCTGGATGGGAACAGACGATTGTAGTAAACAGTCGTTTCATAAGACTAAGTCACCATTTTGATTATTTGACAGAAAATGAAATAATCTTATCCAACCGAACACACACTATGGTTACTATAGTAACCACAAGTACAAATATCCGGCCCAACACAATTTTGTAGTGTTATGTAGAGTGTAAATTAGGTAGATGTTTTGGTTATTGTTGCATATTTTAAGCAGAAAACAACATACAACATTATGTTTGCATCTAGGTCGTGTAATAAAACATTTATTGTCAATTCCGAATAGCATTTGCGTTTAAATGACATAGAGCGAGTATCGCAGTAAAATCGGATTTGTTTATAAAAAAAACGGTTACTGTTACAATTTAATGACAATATTGGCCATACACCTGTAAAACTCTTTCAGAAAAAAACTTTAGAAAATAATCGTAAATTTGGACCGTTGTTTATGTATGAAATAAACAATTCCACGATGACAGAGCAATACCACGTGATGATCAGAGGCCGGGAAAATAAAACGTCATCAATAGAAAATGACGTAGAGTCAATACCTATTTGTTGGTAGACACTAATAGAACAATAACTACTATATAAATTGCTGCTACATGCGATATTATCCTGTTTATAGCTTAATGAATTACTACTGAAAAGCTTAACATGGCGAACATGTGTGATCGGGCGACGTCTTGATCTCCTAAGTATGATAAAATGATTTCTTTGACATCGACTTGGGCCGATTCACGTTACCTGTACTCCTGAAATCCCATGATCGTACCAAGCTGAAATTTTGTATGTGAATAAAGGAATGATGTGAGTGTACTGGTTTGCGATTTCATTAATATTCTCCTTGTAGTTTCTCAGTAACATCGATCGTCCTAGTATTAAATGAACAACCCTCGTATTATGGATGTTGTTTAATATTGTAGGGTTAACGCATGCTTTTTCGTGCTATTACATCTGCAGAGTCCCGAGGGACGATTGGTGCCCAAGCCCGTCAGGGCGAGGGCACCAACACTCCCAAGGAACTCTGGAGATGTAATAGCAAGAAAAAGCATGCGTAAACGCTATTATAGCATAAAAAAACACTTTATTAGTATGTTTTTTAAAATTATGATATTTTGGCGGGACATTTTTGGCGACGTCGGGAATACAAACGCGACGTCGCTTAGCAAACGTTACGTCACATACAAGTTTTTGTTATGAGCATCGACTTTCGGTATCGTCAAATACCAAGACAACAGTGACATTGGGGGTTTGTTTACGTTTATTATTTTACTATTATAGAACACTGATCAGTAGTTACAATAAGAATGTGAATTACAGTTCATATAACGCTGTTAATTATTTATTTTCGTCGGCTGGGTCCTGAAATGAGCATACTTAAAACTGAACACCAACAGCGCGTGCGCGCGAGAATCTTTACAATAACGTACCTTTTTTTTCTCCAGTTTAAGTATGAGCTAAATCATCGTTTTTATGCTATAATGATCTGTAGTTAGTGTAAAAACATGTATTAAGTTCCACCAAAATGATAGTATACAAATATTCTAGGTGAGTATTAGATAAATGAAACTACAGTCGTAGGTTTACGTAGAAGTTTATTAGTTGCCTAAATACGAAAAAAGTAGCAATGAAGGATTTGAACAAAAACACTTAACTATTCTGGAGAAATTATTAAGGAATGATGCAATTTAAATGAGGACAAATTATCTCGCACTCGTATTTTGACAAACGAGTCCCCAATGATCAACCATTCCCGTGACTAAATCCGTGTACTCGTATTCCGCCTTGTACATATTTTATCAATACTGGTATTACAGGCGTTTAGAAACATACTTTAACTTTGTTACGAGTAATATATTGTGATGTATATATAAGTCAAGCGTAAATTTCATACAGCTTTTTCTTGATTACTTAAAATTACGTCCTTCGCATTCTAAGCCAGCGATATCTATGCTCAAATGTATAATGTACGCAACATTTACGAATGTTAGTAAAACGGTACCCAGGTGTGCACATTGTGTATTGAGCAATAATCAAGCGCCTAGTTCATCACACTATATTGTCATACTTTACGTGCAAATGGTGTCAGTTACTGAGCAATCCAAGTTGCTATCACTCGGACCTTGTACGTGTTATTTGCATAGAGCAGCTGACACATCTGTAAAAGTCGCAACAATCTTGACAAACGGCTTAATAAGAGTGTAGTGTCTTTTGAGATGAGACTGATTAAAATATTTCTTTAAACATATTACTATACGCTTGAATACGACGATCTCCGACGGCAAATTATACTCGTTAGGTTCACAATGAAACCATTTCCTAGTTTGCCATCAGTCAAGAAACGTTGCCACAATGTTCACATGTTATCATGTGGTCGCGAACATAATTTGAGTGGACATAATGTTTGCCGATGTATTTGATAGAATAATGTCAACGACTGAATATCAGCAAGCGGACCAATACATTGCCTGGGTACCAGACAGATTGTGATACGTGCTGTGATGTACATAGACGCAGTGGGTTGTTTCGAAATAATGTGTAGATAACGTCAAATACATCGCGATAAATGTTCAATTTCATCTTCAAGTTAATCATAGACGGCAAACAATACGCTACATTCAGTTGTCAATCAGTTCGTCTCTAACGTCTACAAAACTGTTTTGTAAAGAACATAACCATAAGGACTGGATAAAATATTGTTTCAACCATGTCAATTTGTAACTAACAAGTGTCTAGTGGCGTGTTTAAATCTGACATTGAATATCCGATAAAATGTGAGTTCACGTATATTGTATGCCTTGGTCACAAAGCTCGTACGGTGTCTGTGCGATTACCAATCAAGGCAATGGCGTCAATTTATCCTTAATGGTCATTTAAAATATTTCACGCGCCGAAAAACGCGTCAATGGAAACGGTAAGATACAATATAAATTGAAGCCGATTATATTTGTTCGGCGCGAATTACGTGCCGAATGAATATGCGCCAAACATGCGTGTGTTGTACGGTCCATGGAAATAAGATTTGTTATGTTCACTTATGTTTGGATACGGATCTTCAAAGGCTCAGGAAGCCAAATATTTGTATCTGTAAATAAAATAGACCAATGTACACATACTATAAGTCCAACGCGATATTCTGCAATGTCAATATAAACAGAAATCACTGACCATTACATCGATTTAGGGAGAGCGGAAGTGTATTTTACCTGCTCACTTCTATTCACCAAGTAAATTAAAATAACGGTAAAGCTTGGCCACATTGAGATGAGCCTGACCTATTGATTAGCATAATTTAACAATCGATATATTGTCTACATTTACAACACCGAGTGTATGTTTTCATAATCGGGGAGTATCACGAAGACGCTCAAGATGTAATAGAAACACAAATCTGAAATACCGATATTGCACGATTTGCTGGCGGAAATTGATATAATCAAAGCAAAAATCTTGTAATATATTCTTGCATACAGGTCAGGCTCAGGTCACAATAGCCAAGCTATACACATTGAAAAAGATAATCCCTTTTCCAATATCCTTATATGTTGTTGTACCTGATCTGCCTGTTTACTTTGAGTGGCACAGGTCCCAATACCGCGTTAGAGTTATACATGGAGTGCTAAAAAATGATGCTATATAAACAATAATCTTGTTGGAATAAAAAAACAGCCTGAATGAACAAAAATAACGCTAGGTTATTTGAAACCTGTGGTGCTCGAAAACGAATCTAGTGATATACGTGTTTATGATTTGAAAGTTTGAATGATTTTCCGGTCATTTTAAGTCGTTCCGAAGTCAATGCGGTGGTTACATAAAAACACACGTTACACATTAATAACGAATTCTGACGCTCGATCTTGATGCATTTCATAAGTATATTTACCGGAGATAAACGGATATGGCCGAGCTTTCACGATTCTGCGTACTTACTTATTGACTGCTTAAACATCTTATATAATAATACACGGGTTCTTACTATCAGTATTGAAACAAATCATTATCTCACACTATGTATATCTAGAATCTAGATATTTGACACCATACAAGCATGTACAAGACATTTTGATGATGCATAGTTTTATGACCAGACTTGGCTTCAACGAATAGGTACCGCACTGATGATAGCCGTCCGGTTATATCAACAAGTATTCGTCCATCAAACCGAACTACTTTCTATATTTATAGTCCGAGTTCGCTAATGCTGTGAACCGTTCACACATTAACGCTGTGTTTCGTTCACACTTGCAAGGGCTTGTCTGATTTGCGCTAACTTCCTTGTTAGTGACTTATAAAATGACCGGTTCTATAACCGTTACCTTGTTATCACCAAAGGTCTATAAAACAACTCCGTATTTTGATAATAAGTGGTATTATTCAGTTACCAGCCTTGTGTTAGCATCATGAGGAAATACTGGTTGATTGTTGTGTATTTATGTGCTGTTGGTACTCGACTACCATCGGTCTATGGTATATTACCAGATTTGGTTACGTTGTGTCCATACAACAATTTTTGCTATTCAAATGCAACGATGATAAATAGTTTCATTTTTCTTTATCATTTTAATTGTTTTTATTTATATTTTGTATCGTTGCAATTGATTGGGGCTTCCTCTTAGTTTGTGATCATCACCTCTGTATATAATTCTCATTCCACATTTAGACAAGGATACGATCTTATTGCAATGTGTACAAATGACATACATTATCTACATTCGTAATTATACTCATTATGATTAACCTCTGAATGAATAACTTCTGACACTACTGTATATTAAATATGGCAAATGTTTGTAATGACTAGACTAAATGCAGCTAAACGATTATTTATTGATAATTTCCAATTACACAACTCACTCATGCATATGAAAATACAACAACCAAATTTCTAAAACGAATTTCATGAAACGTCGAAGTAGGGCCTACACGAAGTTTTGAAGTACACAACGCACTACCTGAAAGCAACAGTGAGTTGCAACTTGGGTCTTCTCAATTGTTTTAAGTAGTCATTATTCAATGTTGGCTTAAGAGAACATCAGCATGATCAGTTCATCTACACATACATGTTTTAAAAATAGCTGATAATAAGAAAATGTTTTGTTACTATAAACTTATCGTACGGAAGGAGCAATATACGAATTAAATGCATTTCGCTAGTGTGTTAGACATGTTTTTTCGATGCATATAAATGTACTAATATACGCATACTGTCATGTCGGTCATGTTTGTATACAAATGTACTAATATACGCATACTTTCATGTCGGTCATGTTTGTATGCAAATGTACTAATATACGTATAATATCATGTCGGTCATGTTTGTATACAAATATACTAATATACGTATACTATTATATCGGTCAAGTTTGTATACAAATGTACTAATATACGTATATTTTCATGATGGTCATGATTTTAAGACTGGGACAGTTTAATGTGTTTGAATGTAACGAGTTCTATCTTTATATTCTGTAGGGTTCCTGTCTAACTGAGATATCCTGTAGGTACCTATCTTTACAAAGAAACATGCGAATATGTATATAGAACTTTTCCCCGTCCGGCTTATACGATCATGTTTCGGTTGAAGACGAATGACGATGTCTATTCAGTAGAACTGGAGACGTTCTTGGACGGTGTTGTGACGGGTATGCTGGCCAATACCGACTGTTTTCATTGCGAAACTAGTATACAATACGATGGAATTTCTACCTATTTTCTGACACATGAACTGACGTCACAGTTGTCGTGTGATGAAGAGTTTATAGTTTCAAAGATGAAGCAATTTCTCAACAGCTCGCCCATCCGCTTACGTTTTCAAAATACAACAAAAATAGTCATGGTTCCCGAGCTAAGTCTCAAAGATGTTCATCGCTTTCGCCAACGTACAAGAAGTGGTTTCTGTACCCAAATGCCTTTCGTCATTACCTGGTCAATGGTTGATAAGTGTCCAAGGATCCCTATCTCTTCACTCAACATAGACGTATTCACCACATTCATCACAACTGAAAGGGATGGGACAATGTGTGTGTATGAATGTTTCACAATTATGGTGTCAAAAAATAACTGTGATATATTAGTTCGAAGTCAAACATACGAGGGGTGATCAATATATTCGAGGACTTTTCATTTAGCAAATTCATATTAGCAGCAAGATTTAAAGCCATTTAACATCATTCGGAGTAAGATGTCACAGACCGAATGCACTAATAAAATTATATGATTCATACAATTGGAAAATGAAAAAAGCATGGTCTTCTCGCTCAGACATATTCATATTTTTAATCTTGTATTTATAAGAGGTACATAAGGGCTGACTTTTTTTGGAAAAATGCATTTTCTTTCAACTTCGATATTTACAACATCTTTACAGAACATCAAATTTACATTGGACAGTATTGGTGTGTTTGAAACCAGAGAAAATCCGCGTATCTGTACATTCCTGAGAAATAATGAAAACTCGACCCCTTCGGGGCCTCGTCTCCATTATTTCTCAGGAATGGACAGTAACTTTGACTTTCTCCTTAACGTAAAACACTGATACTCGCGCGTTTTATCACATTGCATGTATATACATTATTTTAATATGCGAAATAATTATGCCAAACTGACCTACATGTATATAACATTGCTAGCAAATTCTTTATCAGAGTTTGAGATAGCCATCGAAATCGGAGTGCAAGTATGTTATATATGACTTTGTCAAAACTACAGTATTGCATTGTTTATGTCCTTCAAAACGTCTTTTAAGCCAAAACAGGATTGTCAAAGATCGGTCATGAAATGTATTGGGGCATTTCGAAGTGCAATATTAGCTGAACCAAATTAGACAGACAGAAGTACAATTCCACAGTCACTTTAAACACAAATTATAGTAATTACATTGCTAAAATAATTATATTATATTGATCTATTTCCTATTGACTTCAAACCTCACACGAGGACGTAGAAATGTCTGCTTTGAGTGATAAAAGAGTAAAAAACAGTACATAGAAGTATAGAACAGTATAATACAGGGGTAGAAATAAAAGAAGAACAATAGGTTAAAAGCGGTAAAAACTGGTTTTCAGGGACTGATTATGTTGAAACATGATCAATGCGACTGACAGCCGTATTGAACGATGTTATGGTGGGAATACCTACAACTGTATATCGGGTGGGGGCTATTCAAGTGGTTGGACTTTATTCACAGTCCTACGGAATCATACCACAAGTTATAGTTTTTATTTCCCCATTTTTTAGCATGGTTTGAGGATACGAAAATCACTGCTTATGGGTTTGTTGTGTAGCTTGTATTTATAACTGTGTAGATTTGTTGACATTTTGACACTGGTCTCTCGCCATCAAGTAAGGTTGAACGTTTGCATTAGCTGATGTTTTACACATAACATTTATGTATCATTTCCAACGTTGCTAGATCCTTGCGTAATTGTAATATTTGGTTATTACATTTGAAATATCAAATAACGTCGCCCTGCAAAACTTTAAATATTTTGTAATTAAAACCAGACATTGTACAGTTCTTTATATTAATAGTCTAAAAATTTCTACGGTCTCTCGTGATTACATTGTACTTCCCACGTAAATGAACTCAATGTCGTGATAAGCTTGCCGGTATATCGTGCAAAACTAAGATTTTTGTCCTAAATATGTGATATGTATGCAACAGGACCAACAAGAGATTTTATCATACAAACAGTCAAAAAAAAGACCACATTTAACGACTTACCATTTCACTTTACTTACTGTAATAGACTGCTTGCTATGTTGTATACGTACGTGTTGTATCTGTCTGGTTAAATAAGTGAAATATTCTAAAGCATCTCTTGTTTTAACAAATTATTTGGTGTCGAAACTCAACTTGATTTACAGGAGGATGCGAGCCTTGAACTGTTGCATTGATACTAATATGTTCTACAGATAGTTTCTGCAGGAAAAACTTTAGACACGTTTCATATAGCGTCGATTTGTTACTGAATTTGAGCATTATGTCCCTTTCACATGAAAATACCTCTTTGCTTCAGGAATCTACTAAGGAGTAGTTTTTTAACGAAAATCAGATAAATATACCTGATAAACATGTATATTCTATAGATATAGTCCCATGCGACTATTTTTAAATTCTTGGTCTTTGATCGCATTCTGTATAGCGAAGGTACGTTCCCAGGAAGTATATGTGGTCAACCGTATTTCAGTGGATGAAAGTAGTACATATTGTAGACGCTGAAACATGATTTCAATCTTGGATTTAATATCGCAATTTGTGTACACCTTGAAGCGGAGATTTTGATGAAGATTGTCAGTAAGTTTTATTGAAATCGGTTCAGTCAATACAAAGTTAGAGGGCAATTTGCATTATTTTTGGAACACCCCTCGTATACGTGATTATTTTCACAATTATCAATTTTTGACGTCAAATTAAGTGTACGTTGCTAACTTATTTGACTAACTAATTGTGTATTCCGTATCACAGACATATAGCAATTAAATTGGAAGTGAAAATTTAGTCGAAAATAAAAAGCCCTAATTTTGCGAGTATGAATAGACGTTTTGCTATTTGTGCCGGTTTGATCATTTAAGCGTGACGGACACCAACGGTAATGGGTTCAACATGAACACTATGCGTACACAATTCGACAGTGCTAGTAAAACGTTATTTCGAGTGATCAATTTAAAAATATTGAATTTTTAATTTTGTTTACACATAAACGACTGTGTCACACTCACAATAACATGACTGTACTATAATACCCTTACGTGTTTGCATAACAACACTTTACATGTACCATTTATTTGCGGAAAACTATATTTTGTATATATATATTTTATTCATTTTTTTCAGATATATACATACACTTCAAAAATAAAAACAGTGCAATACACACAGAAACAACAGTATTAACAGTTATTAGTTTGTGTATTGACTTGCTTTTAGAGAAGTGAAAAGAAAAAAGGCGAAAAGAGGTGAGAAGGAAAGAGGGGTAACAAGGGTGTGAGCCTTTCTATATATTGTTCTATAGTGATGTGCTAGTGATATGGTATTAGATATTAAATCCATTCCGTTTTGTTTCAAACAATTCTAGTTTGTCTTTTTTCGTTGCAATGATTCTTTCGATGTATATGCATCGTATAAGATATGTTTGAAATGTACTATTGAAGGAGTTGATTTGTCGTATTTACAATAGCTTATGTAGTATTTTGCCAATATTAATATAAAATTGGTTATGTTTTTGGTCCTGCTATCTTTTTCGTTTTCCAGCCCTAGTGTTATGGTTCTGTAGTTTAGTATATTTACAAAGATGTTGTTACTGTTCCAGTATTCTTGTATGTTAAGCCAAAGATGTTTGACATTCCCAAAAGAGGTGTTTTTGTGTTTCCGTGTTCATTAAACAGAAGTCAAACAAGTTGTTAAATTGCATTTATAAAGATATTCATTATTAGGTTTTACTTTCATTAAGAATTTATATTGATACTCTCTTAGTTTGGTGTCTATGGTGCAATGTAATGGTATAGTAAATATATTTTTCCATGTGATTGTTCTTTCTTGAAGTTCATTTTCCCATTTAATGATTGCTTTTGCATTAACATTCTTGGTTTTGATTTGTGTTTCATACAACATTTTATTTCCCATATTACTTGATTTGAGCTTGTCAAACATGTATTCAGGTTCTAATGATGGTAGATTGTCTTCGTCCATTAATTGTTTTCCCAGTGTTTTATTTATAGACTTTATTAGTAATAAGTAGTTGAGAAATCTCCATTTTTGATACCATATACATTTTGCATTTGTTCGAAGGTAAGAAAGTCTTTTACTTGGAAGTCATAAATTTGATCTATGAATATGATGTCCTTTTCCAACCATTTTTATATAAAAACATATTACCATTTGTATGTTTAATATTCGAGTTATTCCATATAACTTCTTTTGGGAGGTTATTCATAGACTGTGTTGTATAGTTAATTGAACACCATGATGAGATAATGTTTTCAGAAATGTATGGTTAAAGTTAAGTTTATTTGCATCTGTTTTACTAATGTTACATTTAAATGTATCAAATCAATATTTTGAGAGCTCCTTATTATAAAGTACATTCCATTTAGCTTCCGTTTTAATGCCGATTCTTTTAACCCAGCTAGCTTTCACTGAATTAAAAAATGCATCAAAATCTATCATCTTTAGTCTTCCATTTTCGTATCCCTGAATAATAGTATTTCGAGATATTTTGTCCGGTTTGGAATCGAACAAGAAGTCAAACACGATATTTTTTATTTTTAAATGGATATACTAGTTTTGGGAACACAAACGATTTAAGGACGGTGATTTTACCTACTAGAGACAATTTCCATATCCTTCATTTATAAAGAGTATGTTGAAACGCATCTATTTTTGTTATCTAAGTTCAATTGTAATATTTTATTGGGATTATTTGTAAAAACGATTCCTAGCATTGAAGTTTCATCTGATGTCCATGTGAATTGTTTTGATTTGCAGTATATTATATTTGTATTTCGTAATGATCCTACTCTAAGTACGGTACATTTAGACACATTCAATGATAGGCCAGACACTAAATTGAATTTTTCAAACGTTCTACAATGTAATAAGATTTTTTAAAGATTTTTCTGTTCCATCTAAAAGAAGCTTGCGTCATCAGCAAATAAGGTCTGTTCAATTTCGATATTTTTCATCTTGAGACCTTTTATATCGTCGTTTTTGTCATAAGATTGTTATAATATTTCAATGCCTAAAATGAAAAGATATGGGGATAAAGGACAGCCTTGCCTCACTCCCTTGTCTATCTTAAAAAAGTTTGACAAGTTGCCATTTACTGTAATACAACTTTTAGCGTCTCTATAGAAAAGTTTAATCCAATTAATTAATGTGTTTCCGAAGTTAAAGCATTCTAAACATTTGAGTATATAATCGTGATCTACACTATCGAAAGCTTTATGAAACTATATTTTACATCTATTTCATATAACACATTTGTTGTTATTTGTTACTGAATTTGCAATTCTCGTCTGCTAATAAAGGTTTCCGGTGACGTAATGCTTGGCAAGCACTTTCTAGAGGAAATACAGCAGACGACATGTGCAAGTTGGTATATGATACCAACAAAACATCGTGCAAATAACCATCTAGTACACCTAGTATATACGTACATTCACAATAAACGATACTCTATTGACAGTGCATACTAAATACGTTCGAATAATGTTAGTTATCGATCAATGTAAGATGTCATCGCTGGAACCTTTTATATGTTCTTTCAATAGAAAGAATGACATATCGGTTATAGGCCTTCTCGACGAATGGCTAAAATAAGGTAGATCTTTGTTGCAATATGACACTGGTCAATGGATTCTTTAAGACCTATCAACATACACATGAATAGGAATTCCCATGACAAATGATACCCGTCATGTTCGCAACTTAACCTTTTCCGAGCTAGCCAAAAACATACTTATATATATCTACATTTTCACAAGGGAATACCATATGTTCGCGAACGTACTTGGGTATGACACAATTGTTCTGAAATCGTCGACAGAATTCATAAATGCTGGTCAGCATATACATTGGTAGTTTCACATCGTGTATGCCTTATTCCTATAAAACCGTGGCTACCTATTGATTCCGTGGCAATGTAAATAATGAATTTGGCGAAACAGCGAGGGTCCGCATTTTCATGGATGGAAACATTGGTCCGATTTGTGCAAGAAAATGCAAATAGAACAGCTGAAATTCCTTACTTGAGCCTTAAAACGTATTATTTCACCGATAGTCCGATAGTAGTGAAGTTTTGCAAACACGAGAATACTTTTTTCACATTGCTTCATTTAGTGACGATTTCTCGGTGAATTTTAATCAGCCTCCATTTTTGTTGCATCATCTGACCTTCACCTGGGAACCAGCTTCCAAATCATGCATTTTTTTTCATCGTACAACGACTTTAATAACAAGCGGATCAATGTACCCCCAATGTTCCAGACTGATTGTGATAAGTACTGTGATGTCCATAGACGCAGTGGATTGTTTCGAATTATGTTTATATAACGTCAAACACATCCCAATAAATGTTCACATCCATCTTCAAGTTAATCATGGACAGCAAATAATTCACTGAATATTTTTGTAACTGGTGTTGTGTATGTCGTCTACAAAATCTACTGCCGTAAAGGAGTGAGGACATATTGTTACTTGATATTGTTATAGCCTATGTACTGCCTACATGACATATGACATGTTTTCCTGGTTTTCAGCGTCGGAGTTCACAGCGTCTGCGACAGACTTGTTCAACGTTTAACCTTTGAAGTCATCAACCTGTAGCTTCTTCCATTGTCTAACCATCTAGCTTTAAACTTTTATTATATCCACGTACATGTATGATGCATAATGCTGTCTAATATCGCTTTTTAATACATGTAAACTTGAAAGTGATTGGTAAGTATCCGAGTTGGGTATCAAAGTTAAAAATTGTGCGGCGTTGTTTTGAATCATTTGGCGCTTTGACGAGTTGCGTTCTTTCAATTTGTTTGTAATAAGGCACGTACAGTGCAGTTAGGATAAATATACAGTGACGCAGTGGAACAATCCACTAGAACGGTGTAAAAACAAGTATAAAAGTTTTTACCAACAGTTCACTACCAAACTAAACTCTACCTGTTTAAGCAATGGATATAATCTTTTGGATATACATTAACGATGATGTTACTGTCAGAATAGCCTAGCTGGACTATACATCTGCCGATAAAACTCTGCACGGAATTGCCCAAACATTGTTGAACAAACATTCAAAGTCATGTAAGAAGCTAATTGCACATACTTATGTAAATTAGATGCTGTTTGTCTCGTTATGGAAAGTATATACCCCTGGTTCCGGTTATGCGTTAATGGGTTACTATAGCTACGAAAATAAAGAACTTATAAACGTGTAACATTAGTATACTAATACATACAAATCAGTTGCAGTTGTACGGCTATGCAAAGTTTCAGTCCAAAACATGTAGCATTAAATTACGATAAAAATGTAGTACACTTCACGGAACGTAAAACATTCTTTTAAAGAGAAACTCACTCAAATGATCCCATCACAGGAAAATGTGCATTTTGTATGATATTCACTTCTTTTTACCTTTAAGTCGGTTTCCTGTGTTTTATAACTCTGCTAAGCATTCACATAAATAACAAACCATCCTGCAATGTAAGCATGCAAGCATACTATGGTTAATTAGTGAGATTATATTACAAACACAACGTTCCTTTATAGTGCCTGATTGGGCTTCATTGTCGGAACTAATTGCTGTTAATGGTGCTTGGAACCGAATTCGTGACAAACATTTCAACAAGACTCAATTACAAATCCCATGAAGACTATAAGGATCCAACATGAGCTTCTATGTAGGATAAGGATATCACACCTAAGTTAGGATTTTTTCTTTTATTTTATGGTGCGAGAATATTAAAGCACGCATTCTTTCACTACAAAAATAAAATACATTGTATATGTAGATTTGCTGTATGTACGCATTTACATGCCTTTACCTTTACTAAGTGGTATAATAATTAGCATCTCATATTCTTTGCATGGTTGTTAAAAATGTTTTAATGTCAAAATCAGGTGAAGTGACAATGTATAAAATATTATGTTTGAAATTGAAAAATATCATCTACTGTACAATACCTAACACACTAAATACATAAAAATGTAAATAGAATGAGATCGTCGTAAGTTATAAGTACTACTCTTAACGACATTATGAGAATGTTATATATTTAAAATCAGCATTACAAGGCACTTCTTGTGAGCTTATGTCATGAAAATCAAATTTTTTGTCTTATTGACCAAACTGAAATTGGAGCAGTGTGTTTTACCAAAGGAAAAGCGTAATGTTCGGATACTATTTCTTGTTTTCTCAAAATATCAATTTATACGTACGACCTTCTCATTCTTGGCCAGCGAATTGTTCAATCACATTATTAAGATCATCACATTAAGATATACGACTTTAACGAATTAGTGTAGTCATTGCAATATTGGCAGCCTATTTGATGAATTATGTCCAGTAAGATATTGTGTTGACCACAGGTCCGTGGAAAGTATAATATAGAGTCATTCAATCCTTTAAACGTTTCTGGGATATGCATTTACTTTTCACGGACCTGTGGTGTTGACTGCCAACATTCTTCGTGTCGACCACTAAAAAGCTAAGACATGGTACATCTAAATGAAATAGTTGATCATATTAAACAGACCACTTTTTGAATGGACCGTGTTATAAATACGCTTTATGAAGATAAAGATGCGAATTGATTTATTAGTAATGAAGGTTTCTAAGATTGAGTCCAAGATATCTATCAGACAAGAATACGAATGAAACATTCTCCAATATCATGGGTTACTTTGGTACACAACTGTCGAGACAATTATGTAAACGTACTGAATCATCAGTACCCTTTGTATTCAAGTAATGCGTCTGAATCGTTTGGATGATAGACTAGTGGATAGCCATCCGGTTCAATTCCATTACCTTGTCATACCATGGACAAATGCAGCAGTAATGTACTTGCTTCATGCAATTAATGGAAATGAGAGGTGCGTCGAGATTGAGGAATGCAAAGTCATAAACATTTCTTCACGGTACAGTGTACGTAAACAAATCAATGTACACTAATTTTAAAATCGGAAACTATCGGCTCTATCAACAGTTTACTCCCAGTTAGAACATTCGTGATCGAATAGATTAAAAACGGGTTTTGACATTTACGAAAAAATCAGAATAAAGCGTAACATGTTGTGTTTTTATTCAATAAAACATTGAACAATTTCTTAATGCGTGTATCTTTAAGCATTGTATCTCTGGAGAATAATAAACACAGTTGTATTATCTTGTTTTTTAAACTCTCATAAGTTTGGTTTATTATGTATTAATTGACTGAATCCTTTCATGTTTCCGTTCCTTGTTTTCTTATCAAATATATTAAATGTGATTTAGTTGGAGAAGTTTGTTAAGGAATAAATTCATTGGTAGTAAATTAATGGAAGAACAATCTGGCTCATAAATATAAATATTCTGATTGATTTCTTCCTGAACAGGAGAGTAGCTCTTCAGAAAAGTTTGTGAATCCAATTGCTGGTGAGATCTCATATACACCAGTCATGGCACAAAATGAGCAACCGTGTGTATATGAGATGATCGGTTGTCTGAATAAGAAACAAAGTTACCAAAAATGCTACTTAAATAATGACCATTTGTAACAGTTACAAATGCTCTTGATGTCGTACATGTAGAGACAAGTAAGTCAAAATATTCTGTTTTGTCATTATGATACGAATACTCAAATAAAATTTTATTACATGATATGTTTAGTATTAAGTAAGTTGTTATGTTACCTAAAGCAGTTGATCAGAGTTACTTTTCCGAAAACCAAGAATCGATAACTCATATCGTTATTTACACAAATGCTATTTCGCCCAATATATTGTTTTGCAATTCATATTTACAGACACAAAGCATCAGACAAACACTATCGGTAAATTAGAACAATACAGCTTGTTTATCATATCAAGTCGCTGCATCATAAGTCGTATAATTTATACCAAATTACACTCATTGTTGAACTGAATTTTTGTACTTTTAATAATATCACAAGAAATATACATCATATATTCTATGTAGGCCACCAGAAAAATGATTTATTTCATTGTTTTTCAGACTGTAATGCATTACGGTATCAAATCTAACGTCTGGAACATATATTAATCTTACATGTAGATCATATTTTTATAAATGATGATCCTTTATAAAAAGATAGGGAAACGTAGTGTAGAGAAGGTAACATACAACAGAAACAGCAGAACACGGTGTAAAGGAACACAGAAAGAACACTAACACAAGCAAATGTTGAGATGCAACAGTCGGGTCATCTGATACAACACATAACGTTCGTATGATGACTATTGTTTAAAAACACAACAGAAAAGGCTAATTGCATAAAAACGATTTGTTTATTGCAGCACTAGAATTAACCGCATCGTTGTTATTGTATAGTCTGGACTTGATGTGGTGTTTGAATTTATATCATGAACATAATTAATTGCCAAGAGAATCCAAAAGCAATAAGTAAGGCAATAATTAGAGTAAATCAGTAAATGATATCGTATCCTCTGGTCCAAGGGACAAAGTGATCTCTATTTATATGGTTTATATCGCATTAATAATCATTCTCTCGTACTGCTGAATTAAAACACAATTATAAAACAGTCCTCGCAGCAAACATATGGGACATATTAACATACTTTCGTTAGTTTGTTTTCTTTCTGAACGGATATGAAAGCCAATCTCATATTTCCAATATACTATTGCATATAGCTAGTTGGCGATAGAAAAAAATCGTGTTTTTTTAAACTTTCAGAACATCTAGTTATCGGGTTGTGGCAAAAATTTACACAGAACTAGAAAAACTTCCTACCTACTCACATTCCGAATTTCATATTTTTTAGTCACCTATTAAAACACATTTATTTATTATTATATATTGGAATAACATGCTTATGGACAATTCCATTGATGATTTACTATCAATTATTTAACCGTTACAATGACATTGTTGTTATGAAAACGAAACTTAGGAGGTCCGTATGATTTGGTTTATTTAGGTGTGTTGCTTATAAAAAATGTTCAACTAGAACATGTACTTTGTCAGATTCATAGACGGACCTCGCGTGTGTTATATGAAGTAGGTTGCAAATAAGTAAATATACCGTTAGGCGTATCACATGACCGTAAAATTGGCTGTTGCAAGTACCAAGTTTTCTAACTTGAGTTTTCATTAAAAACTAGAAATATGTAACATAGAACATATGAACAAAACTTGTTTAATTCGTTTCTGATGTTGCTGAAATTTCATTGTGTATCAGGTAGATATATTTCATTTATTCGCGCAAAATTTCATACTTGTAGGTGTAGTAATTACAAAGAAATGTTCGAAAAACTCGATTTTTTTTTATCGCAAACTAGCTATACAATATTATCAATTTTCTTTTATACCGTTATAAGAGATTTGTTTTTTCTCATACCATTTTATGTTATATTATGCAAAGTTCATTGGAATTAAATATAGTCATAAAATATCGTGTTAATTGCATATTAACATGTGAAAAATCGCTGATTCCCTTTATAAAATTGAGCACTCAGGACAAATTCTGTTTTTGGATGAAACGTGTTATATTTATATTTTACTTCAATTATGTTGAGACATTAACAACTTTGTTTGTCTGCGAGTGAATGATAAAATGTTATATCGCATATTGATGATCTTACTATCCGATAATTATATGCGTCGTCCTGGATCTTATCAAATTTCCGTCAGGATACCATCTCATAAGTTTCGATTTCGTCATTAAGTGACAAATGTTTCGTACGAAGCAAACGACATGTCAAGGAACCCATATTATTGTTGTCTACAATTTTGTATTGAAAATGTATCAAAGAATCAAACACAAAGCTAAACGGAATAAAAACTTCAATTATAGCTGAAGCTTTCAGACATTTGATAATTCCACCAAATTGAAGCAAAATAAGATTGCGTCATAATTCCTGGCGCTTATTGATCCTTGAAGATAATTGTTCGACTTCGAATTGAACACGTTGCTTTCATTATACTGTACAATTACATTTGCACATGTAGTTAAATATTCAACTTAAATGTTCCACATGTTTTCATCCATACATTTCATTGCGTATTAACTTTGTCCTTTGACAGGATTTTCCACATGCTTTTGTTGTTGGCTCCCACCCCCCCCCCCGTTTTCATCATTTGTGTCTTGCAGAGATGCTGGATGAGATACGTTTTAAATAGGTCACTGTGCTGCTTGGTCACTATGATAAATGTTTTTAGCATATATATTTTCGCCCTCTGTTTGCCCATTATTGTAAACTAGGTCAAGTCCCAAAATGCCTCTAAGACGTATTAACGTTATGTCACTGTCCTTAGTGTTTTAAACTAGGTCAGGGGGTGGAATATGTAATATTATTTCCCATCCCGTTCTTACGTTGCCCATTTTTTTAACTAGGTCAGGTCGTAGTTGTGCCTCTTTGGGTCGCATAATGTTAGGTTACTGTCCTTGTGTTTTAAACTAGGTCACGCCCGGGGTTGTTGTGCCTCATTTGGTCGCCGTTTTAACATGGGTTTCTGTGGGCATTGATCAGGGTAGTTATGTCGTGGTGTTTCTGATTTATGTGCTCGGCTGGTTGGGTTGAGTGCTACCTTCCCTGTCGGATTTTCTCATACCTTTTTTATTATATCAAATATATTGTCAGTATGAAAATCATTCATAAAGACGTTCAATTGTGGTATTCAAAGGATTTATTAGACAATACTTAGTTTCTATTGAATAATTGGACATCGTAGAATTTTGAGCAACAGTATGCATTTGAACAAATAGTATGTTATAACAGACCTATCTAATGCATGATTTCTGGTGGATGTCAAATATTGACTAATTTTGTTTCACTGTATCTTTGACTTTTAAGGCATAGTGCGCCCAGGATAACGTAATGTTTACAAACATTGACCTGATTAGTCGACCGTTGCAAACGTCTTTACTTAAATAAACACATACGATCAATTGTATACTAAAAGCACTGATAAATTGTGCATGCTTGATTTTTTCCACCTATTTGGATTATACCAATGTATCCCGCGTTTCTTGTTCTCCTGGGCTCACTATAAACAACGTTGTCCACTGAGAAAAAATAGCCGGATAAAACGGTTGACTACATATGTATTTCCAAAACGATAAGCTTAATTAAATGCATTTGTCATACATACATTTTATTAAAGGTTTTATATTAATCCTGTACAGAAAATCAATTCTATGTAATCAGTATGTGCCATAAATCATGAAGCAAATGTTTAAAGCAAGGTTTGTGGTATACTCGACTTTTTTCTCGGGAAAAAAGGGAATAATTCTTGTTTTATAGATATACATTTGTAAATTCATTTGTATCTAATGAATTGATACACTATTTAATTATACATAATTGTACATATATTATTATATAATTGGCTAATCGAATAATTAACACAATGTTGAATTGCCTCGACTTTTTTCAACGGAGGTGTTCCGCCACACCTTTTATGGCATTCATTATATGATTTAATTTGATTGACTCCAACTTACGATCTTCTCATTATAAGCCAGTGATGCAAATGCTCAAATTTACGCTACATTTACGTAGTTATAGTAAAACAGTACCCATGTGTGAACATGTCCATTTTGTATTGAGCAAAAATTAATTGCCTTGTTCATCACAATACATATAAATATAATAGTTTAATATACACGTGGTTACGATCTCCCATGGAAAATACTCGTCATGTTCACAATGAAACCATTTCCTAGTTTGCCATCAGTCAAGAAACATATTCACAATAGTTACGAATAAGGTGGTGGCAAACGTAATTTGGATGGACAAAATGTTTGCAGATATCTTTGATAGAACATTTTCAACAACTGGATATCAGCAAGCGGTCCAATACATTTTCTCTGGGTACTAGACGGATTGTACTACGTGCAGTGATGCATATACCATAGAATGATGTAGTGCATTATTTCGAATAATGTTTATACAACGTCAACTACATCCTGATAAATGTTCAATTTCATCTTCAAATTAATCATGGATAGCAAACAATACCCTGTATATTGTTGTCAATCCTTTCTATGGTGACGTCTACAAAACTTTTTATACAGAATACAATGACTGGATAAAATATTGTTTCAACCATGCCAATTTGTTACTTACAAGTGTCTACGTGACGTGTTTACTACTTACATTGAATATCCCGTAAAAAGTCATTCTCGTTCAACTAGCGTGTGTTTCATATAGACGGGAGACTTGACTATACACTGATTTTTGAGGATAGAAAAAGTGAGTTCAAATATAAATATTGTATGCCTTGGTCACACAGTTCGTACGATATCTGTGCGCTTAAAATTCAGGGAAATCACTTCAATTCATCCCAAATTGCCATTTAATTAAACTATTTTACTCGCTAATAAACGCGTCAATGGAAACGGTAAGATGCAATATAGACTAAAGCGAATTATATTTGTCCGGCGCGAGTTACGTTGCGATTGCTTACGCGCCCAACAAGCGTGTGTTGTACGGTCCATGGAAAATGTTAAATTGTGTTTGAATTTGGAATTTTTACCAGGAAGCCAAACATGTTGTAAACGTTACTATGATAGACAATGATAAACATACAACAGCATGTATTGCTGAAAAAATGATGCTATATAATAAAACATTTTAAATTGAATATGTTGGACTAACAGACAACAGTATCGTTTTTTCTTTCAAACTGAATTCGCACATACATTTTTGTAAATTGACGAGCCGGTTACTGGGATGCACCACAGTGATCTGTTTTGAAACAGTATCTACATTTCATAGTAGAACTCCAACTATTTGACAAATTTCGATAGAATTTGGCATGCAAGTAGTCTAAGTAATGCTTTGTATGATTGCAATTTGTTCATGAATACATCGACGGACAATGCTTGCTTTTGATACATTGAGGGTTCGACTTTTTCAGAACAAATACACCTAAATAGAATAAAATAAATTTTACCGCCAGTTTGGTTTATTTCTAAATTGCGTTTTACAGCGCCCATGAATACATAAGTAAAGAGATCAGCCGCCTTATTTGCATAGGTATTATATTCCCCAGTAGTGTAATATATTTTTTATTAAATGGGCTTTATTAAACTACAGCTTCGTGTTTTATGTGATAATATTCCATATGTTGTTTCGAGTCGATACTCACATACAGAAATCGCCCCCTTGTAAAAGTCTTGACGTCTAGAAAAGCGCAATTTGGACTAAGGGGACATGTTTCAGCTGATTAATTTAAGGGATAAACAACACCAGCACTGAAGAGTTTACATGATGTTCCAATACCTCCTCTAGGTAAAATCTCTCATTTTCGGACATGATTCAAGTAAGTTTGTGACTGTGTATATACCAGGCGCCACATATAATTTCAAGAACATGCATTGTCCCGTGATTTATTGTGACGTCACGTTTTTCTTTCTGATATTAATGGTGACTTTGTATGATAACCAATATCTCAGTAAGAGTGTTAATTCTCAAAAGGTCTCACCACTGTCAAGGCAACGAAACCATCACCGCTTTTACTACAGAACAAATCGATAGGTTGCAGCGTGCGTTCAATTTTACGTTGCTTTAACTACCATAATTTAGAATATAACTTATATTTGTCGTTATAAATATACGCAATGAATTTATTACTTATAGAAACTTATTCCTACCAATTTAGATAAATTTCGGATAATAGATTGTTTAATACTCCATGTTGTCTATGTATTATTAGAATGGCCCTCGTACTTAAACTGTACTTATTGACTGCTAGAACATGTTATATAAGATTCACGTATTCTAACTTTCAGTATTGCAACAAATCATTATCTCACACTATTTATATCTAGAATCTCAATGGCTGACTACATACTAGCATAATTATACAATATACTTTTATAATGAATACTGTAGTTGAATGATCATCCTTGACTTTAACATATAGGTGCCAGACTGATGCATGCCGCCTGGTAATACAAACAAGTTGTCGTCTGTAAAACGACACTGCTTTATTATTTAGTGACTTCTAAGATAACTGTCGCCTTGTTACCTGCAAATGTCTATAAAAACACTTCGTAATTTGATTTTATGTGATATTATTCAGTAACCAGCCGTGTGGAAGCACCATGAGGAAATACTGGGTGATGTTTGTGTGGTTATGTGCTGTATGTACTCGCCTACCATCGGCTGATGTGATCTTGCCAGATGTGGCTACGTTGTGCCCATACAACAATTTCTGCCATTCCAATGCAACGATGGTAAATAGTATAATTTTTCTTTATTATTATTATAGTTGTTTTTATTTATATTTTGTATCGTCACAATGGATTGGGGGCTTCCTCGTAGTTTGTGATCATCACCTCTGTATTGTTCCATTCACATTTATACTAGGGAATTATCTAAATGCCCAGCAAACATTACATATCGGTCCGACATTGGTCCGATATCTTCAAGGTATATCGGTCCGACATCGGTTGTGCACCTCGGCTACATGTCGGCCCGATATCGGCATTCGCTATCGGCATTCTTTATCATGGGATACAAAATATTTCTATTAAATAAAATTGTATGTTCACTAATTATTATTTAAGGATGACAACAAAGCAGTCCTTACAAACTACCCTACATATCATGTAGCTTTCCAGAGATTTCAGGTTGAAAGACATTTTTGCTAATTATTACTAGTTTTAAAGCTAGATCGCATAGCTCTGTCAGCGTTCCACGGTCAAGGAAAAGCATACTTTTTTCAGGGTCAGGGAATTTTGAAATTAATCAGGGAAATTTGGAAATTGAGCAAATGAAATTAGTCATTTTTTTGGAAGGTTTGAATGTTCAATCTTTTCCGTTAATGTTCGAACGTTGAAATTTTTTGTTGAATTGGTCAATTTTTCGAAAGGTTTGAATGTTCAAACTTTCGGATAAAATTTGTCTATTGTTCGAAAGGTTTGAACGTTCAAACTTTTTCATAAATGTTTGAACGTTCAAACGTTTTGTTCAATTTGGTCAATTGTTCAAAATGTTTGAACGTTCAACCTTTTGGATGAAATTGTTCAATTCTTCAAAAGGTTTGAACGTTCAAACATTTGAAAAAAAATTCGTTCAAATTCATATCGTTTTTGAGTGGAAACGTTTTTGAATTTGGTCAATTTTTCGAAAGGTTTGAACGTTCAAACTTTTTGTTGAATTTGGTCAATTTTTCGAAAGATTTGAACGTTAAAACTTTTCCGTAAATGTTTGAACGTTCAAACTTTTTGCTAAATTTGGTCAATTTTTCGAAAGGTTTAGACGTTCAAACTTTCGGAGGAAATTTGTTAATTTTTCGAAAGGTTTGAACGTTCAAACCTTCCATAAATGTTTGACCGTTCAAACTTTCGGAGGAAATTTGTAAATTTTTCGAAAGGTTTGAACGTTCAAACTTTTCCATAAATGTTTGAACGTTCCAACTTTTTGCTAAATTTGGTCAATTTTTCGAAAGGTTTGAACGTTCAAACTTTTGGAGGAAATTTGGTAAATTTTTTCAAAAGGTTTGAAAGTTCAAACTTTTCCATGATGTTTGAACGTTCAACATTTTTGCTGAATTTGGTCAATTTTTCGAAAGTTTTAAACGTTCAAACTTATGTGAATTTGGTCAATTTTTCGAAAGGTTTGAACGTTCAAACATTTCCGTAAATGTTTGAACGTTCAAACTTTTTGTTGAATTTGGTCAATTTTTCGAAAAATTGACCAAATTCAGCAAAAATGTTGAACGTTCAAACATCATGGAAAAGTTTGAACTTTCAAACCTTTTGAAAAAATTTACCAAATTTCCTCCAAAAGTTTGAACGTTCAAACTTTTCCGTAAATGTTTGAACGTTCAAACTTTTTGTTGAATGTTGTCAATTTTTCGGAAGGTTTGAACGTTCAAACTTTTCCGTAAATGTTTGAACGTTCAAACTTTTTGTTGAATTTGGTCAATTTTACGAAAGGTTTGAACATTCAAACTTTGGGATGAAACTTGTCAATTCTTCAAAAGGTTTGAACGTTCAAACTTTTCAAATGAAATTGGGTTCATTTCTTTAGAAAGGTTTTAGTCATTACTTCATGTACAGTAATTTATTGAAAAATATAGATTTAGCCTAATGTACTTTTGTCATTGTGTGTGTTGTTCTTGTTTGAATTGCTGTAAAATAAAACATGAAAATTGATCATGGTGTTGTGATATATAGAATCAAGGTTCACATTTGTCACCATTGATTTCATTTATTGGAAATGTAGAGTTACATTTGTAGCCTTCATTTGCTCTGTTTTGCAATCTAGGGTTACATTTGTAGCCTTCATTTGCTCTGTCTTGTAATCTAGGGTTACATTTGTAGCCTTCATTTGCTCTGTTTTGTAATTTAGGGTTACATTTGTAACCCTAATTTGCTCATATAGGGTCCAGTAATTGGGAATGAAAGTATTTTCCCTTTTTAAAAAAACTTCAGTTATACACATTTTAAATTAATAACTAGCACATTTTAATTACATGATCCATTTCTTTTTATAGCAACCAAATAACGACCTGGTACTTTACATATTGGCTAATTGTTAGTTTATAAAAAATAGAAAGGAATATAAGATGAAAACCCCTATTTAATTGATTTATAAAATAAAAGGGAGATAAATATGTATGTGTAACATAATGCAGCGGGCCGATATCGGCAAACATTGCCAGTGTTCCGATGGGATGTCAACATCGGCCCCATATGGCATGCTGGCTGGGATACTGACCAAACTAGGCAGGAATTATTAATGATGCATTTACAAATTACAGTATATACAGCTACGCCACTCGTGAAAATATTACATCAGCTGCTCACTCGGTGAATCATCAACCGGTCATACACGAAAAAATACGACTATCCTCTATATATTTATTGACATTATGATTAACCTTTGAATGATTCTGACACTATTGTGTATATCATATTGCAAATGTTGATAATAATTAGACTAAATTTTAATGCAGTTTAGCGATAATTTATTAATAATATTTAATTTAACAACGCACTTATTCTTAAAAAATACAAAAAACCAAATTTCTAGAACGACTTTTATGAAACGTCAAAGTAGGGCCTAAAAGAATTTTGAATTACGCATCCCACTACCTATATATATAGCAACAGTGAGTTGCAACTTGGGTCTTCTTAACCAATCATTGTTAAACGTTTGCTTAATAAGAAGATCAGCAAGATAAGTTCAACTACATGTGCATGTTTTAAAAATAGCTACTAAAAAGAAAGTATTTTGTTACAAGAAAATTATCTTACGAAAGAGCAATCTACCAATTTAATGCATTTCGAGTTATTGCAAGTGTGTTAGACGTGTTATTTTGATGCATCCGAAGTTTTATTTATACTTTATGGGTGTGTAAGACAGTCTCGTATTAGATCATTTTGTGTTAATTATACTCGCCACCCAACAGTCCATATGGGCGAGGACCAAAGAAGACTTTAGTCATTTTAGGTTTCGGGGGTTACACGCTACGCTTGGATAAACGCGTAATAGAATATTCTATCGAATAGTGTAAACTGGCTTAATTTCAAATGAAATAGTCGGTGACAATTTCTTTAAAAAATCGCCCACATACTTTCCAAGAAATTTTATTTTTTCGGCTGGCGGTTTATAACTTGGTTTGAGTGTATTAATTCGTTCAGTTAGTGTTGGCATCGCGACATTTAGAATTGATCCAACGCTTCATTTTTTCAAATACAGGGTGATCATTAATATATGGTAAAAATAACTTTAATAACTTCGTCGTCAGATTTCATGGTAGAGAAGTGGTTTGACTCTTCCAAAGCTAATGAGCCCACCTTTTATAGGATGTGGATTGGTGACGAATGCTACGTGAACTTCGTGTCAATAACGTTAAAGATGAAGCCGTTCATTTTCAGTGATGTCATGAAATTTTGCGATCCAAATCATTTCGCTGTTCAAAGACCACATTTAAATTTACTCTCTGTACTCACCGGACGAAAACCTATGGATTTCATGGGAATGCCTGAAGGAAGGTGTATAATACAAAATCAGTATATTTACTCGATTTGAAAACTACAATACATTTAGAAATCGGAAACATCAATGGGTAAATTGCAAGGCATTAATTGGTAGTTTACGACATTATTTCCTTGCAGATTTTGGCAGTGTTTCAGAATTAAGGAAAACGCTTCAAACATCTGCAGACAAAATAATATGTAACATTTGAAAATGAGTTATGCCCTGTATAAAACTTACATGCATATGTTAATTACTGGCATATAACAACAAATAGTATCTTAAAACTGGCAAATTAAAAAATATTAATGTTACCATATATTAATGATCACTCTGTATAGAGAAGAATGTTCCCAGTAACACATAGTAAGTTTTTTATCCCAATTTTGTATAATAGATGGTTAGTACCTATATTTCGTTGGATGACTTGATGTTGGAACTATTGTACTTGTGGATATTTTGTCATAACAAATGGTGATTTATAGATTATTTAAAATTGAAGTGTACATTCAAATTCAATTGATTAACCCATTTTATTTTTGATTATGATTATGATTTATTTGAATTAACCAAGTCATAAATGTTTCTGCAATCCCTTATTTTCAAATAGTTTTAATGACATTTTATACAGATTGATTGTAGGTTTTTTTCTTCTTTTAGCTTGATTACAATTGTATAAAACACAAAATGCCGCAGAACTGATATAAACAGAAAACACATAGTTCTATATTTCTAAATTTTAGAGACAAAATCCAGAGGAGATGCATTTAACCCCATGTTGTCAGAAGTGTTCGTGTGACCCATTTTGTCAACGTATTGGTAAGTGTTGTCCTGACATGAAGTTGAAGCCAGATATTGAGCAGAAGTACCCGTGTGTTATTCTGAGTGAATATCTCAATGATCCCAGAGATATTGTTTCATCATCTGGAGGTAACCAACTAAGTTATCGTATAATAGATAGCTGTCCAGATGCCAAGCTTGATATTGCCTTTCCTAGGTGCTCGAACCTTCGTTTGTTAGAGGATTATGTTCTTGTCACGGATCCAGCAACCGATCTCTTATATATGAACAAACACTGTGCAAGCTGTAATGAGGTCACAACCGAGAATCTGATTGAATGGGATTTGATCACGGACTGTAATCCGTATTCCGGTTATCCAACGATAGAAGAGTGGCATGAATATGTTATGACAAATTGTTCACTGATACCCCACCCTCCGGACCCATCGGTTGGTCAGTTAGTGAAATGTCACCCACGGGGAGTTTTATCTCGATGTAACATTACCAAAAATTGGGATGTATTCGATATTGATGTAAAGAACGCCTGTGAAGTTGAGGACACTAATACAAACAACATATATACACTCGAATTCAGACGTACAAGGTTTTACAACATGTATTTCAAGAACGTGTACTGTTTCCTGTGTAATACACGACAAGATGAGGTGCCTGGCCTGTGTGTACCACAAGTTATAGATCTACCTAGGTCTTTTGGTATGACTATTTTCATCAACTATAAGAAGCAACCCACTGAAGACACTATCAAGACGGATCGGTGTGGATCGTCCCAAATATGGAATCAATTTAATGTAAGAAAATGTTTTGTTAATCATTTTGTCACGAAACGTATTTGAGTCAGTCTCCAGGAACACCTTCTATTTTGAGAACACTACGAGTAGTATTTTACTCATATTTGAACAAATAATGAACATCAAAATGTTATGTTATGTTTTTTACAATAAAACCGACTAATAATTATTATGATATGTAAAGCATTGTATCGAGAAGCATATTATAGTCATTGTAGATTGCCTTTACAATACGGTTAAATCATTATAGACATTCGATTATTTTCTACATTTTTTTATTCCCTCATTAATCGTCGTTTTCATCTCATTCAGATTGTATTATATATATTGTTGCACCATCCACGGTGTGGTTATTATATGCATGTTGTATATGAAAGCATATTACTTAAGGGATGTATTTGTCGATGTATATGGTGACTAGAAGCCGGGTCTGAATGAAACACTATGTCCTTGGATCAGTCACCAGGAACCCGTAACTACTATTTCTTGAAACGCTCGTATTGCTATACTAACAAACACAATGACTTTCCACGAAAAAACGCGAGCACCCAATTCTGAACAAATGCCAACTTAATATATTCTCTTTATTGGTATGACCGTTTCTGAAATGACATACCATAACCTATCAACATATTCTCTAAGATACCACATTTTTCTCGTTAGAGGCAAAACATTTCCCACTTCTTAATGTTGCATTGACAGTATAGAACACCTTTCGTAGTGATGTATGTTTTTCTTGGATTTCAGCGTAGGAACTTCGTATTTTCCCACGCATGTTTTCGAAAATAATTTAATTAATAGTTACAATGGACAATTCCACTTTTTACTTATGGATGCATTATAGACCTCGTGGAACCAGTGCTACTGAGTAGTGTAGGTTTCGACAAGGTTGGTCAATTCTTAATCTTGGTTGCCATTTACAATGACTAAAATAGAACTCTTATAACCCTTCATACGACAGCTATTCCTAATTTTCTCCTTAAAATACCAATCAATAATTTACCAACACTTTCTTAATGCTTATAAAAGGGGCATTTTGCTGAGAAAAAACTCAACAGAAAACAACATCATCTACTCAATGGTATTTTAGCTTTAATCGAAACGAATTTACTTCACATAGTGATCCTATACATTAAGTGTATATTTCTGTGTCATCCACATTTACAATTATACAAACATCTACATATATAACAACGAAAATAAGTGGTCATATGTTGTATCTGAGATGTTTTAAAACCTTTTTTCATATTGAAAGTGTATAATGTCAAAATAGCAGGTTTTGCTTGAGAACGGCTCTTTCAGATATACATTGATTTACAGTAGAGATCGTATCGTAATTAAAGGTTTTGTTTATAAATAGTGCTAAGTGCAAAATGTCTCAAACAAAACAACCTCTTTATATTTCGATCCTGCTAAGTACCCACTAACATCCAGTACTATTTTATTTTGAAATTGTTTTTCTTTTTGCTCATATACTACCCAAAAGTGCTAACTCGCCATTTAGATATTTCACTCCTGTTGTATCAAACATCGACATATTCATTTAAAATTCGGTATACCGTTTCATGTTTAGTATATGCACATGATCATCAGTTTATTTTGACGGTATTTTGGCTAAACTCAGTGCATTCGGCGTATTGCGTAATGTCGTATTTTTGCACGTGCATTGCACGTTCACCAAAATTTACGTGTACATGAACGAATTCGGCATTATTGATGACTGCTTATCTTGAAAAACACTTAACATCCTGATTTTTTTCTTTTTAAAATACTTTTTTGATAATGGATTGATTAGCGTGAAAATTCACATGCGTACGTATAAAGCAGTATTAAAGTCTATTACGTTTTGACGTTTTGGCTTTCTTGCGGCTGAAATTACCATATTAGACCAGTTACATAATATACATGTCTACACGTGTAAGAAATGCGTAACGAAATTCACGTCTTCACGAACGGGTTTGATTAAAATGAAGAATTTCCTACGCGAACAAAAGCACATTAAAAGCCAAATTGTACACAAAGAACGCGACAGACATGCCCTATTTTTTTAATTTCACAAAAAATACTAGTTTATGTTTTGGTTTGTTTTTGTAGTTTCAGTGGTTTTTATTAACATCAAACGGTTTGACATACAAGCGTGATTTTGCAAAATCAACCTTTTTGACAAAGCTGTTCTCTCATTTTGTTCGAAGATTGTCACTCTTCAGCAGAGTTCATCATGAGTTTTTCGTATATGGCAGGATCAGTTATGCCAAAATATTTATGAAATTTGGGTATGTTTTTTCATTGGTAAAAAATACGTAACATTACGTAACACGCCTGTGACAACGAATGTAATCATTTGTCGTCCAAAATAAATTGAAAATAAACTGAATATTGTATTCAAGCATTGGTATGCAAAATTTCGTGTGGGAACATACTTGTTAAACAAATTATGACGAAAACTGTAAGGTGGTGGGTTAGAACGTGTGGGTAGTGTATATACCAATGTACTTGAAAAATGACGTTCATAATTCAAGATTGAAATCACGTGCTGTATTTAAATGAATTGATTTACACCTTTGTCTGCTGCAGGGTTCATGTCTGACTGTGAGATGTCCTGTCGGTACCTATGTTTACAAAGGAAAATGCGAATATATATATCGAACTTTACCTCGCCCAGCTTATACGATCATGTTTCGGTTGAAGACAAATGACGATGTCTATTCAGTAGAACTGGATATGTTTTTGAAGGGTGTTGTAACGGGTATGCTGGCCAATACTGACTGTTTTCATTGTGAAACTTGCATACAATACGATGGAATTTCTACCTATTTTCTGACACATGAACTGACGTCACAGTTGTCGTGTGATGAAGAGTTCATAATATCAAAGATGAAGCAATTTCTCAACAGCTCGCCCATCCGCTTACGTTTTCAAAATAAAACACAAATAGTCATGGTTCCCCAGCTAAGTCTCATAGATGTTCAATACATTCGACTACAATCTTCAAGAAATGGTCACTGTACCCAAGTGCCTATCGTCATTACCTGGGCAATGATTGATAAGTGTCCTAGGATCCCTATCTCCTCACTCGACATAGACGTATTTAACACATCTATCACAACTGAAAGGAATGGGACAATTTGTGTGGACGAATATTTCAGAATTATGGCGTCAAAAGATGACTGCGATATATTACTGCCATGTAAAGCGTATATGATCGCAGTGATCGCATGTGTCTTTATCATGCTTCATTTTGTGTAAAAACAACACGTTGATGCTCGATCGGCTGGTATGGCATGCGTTTTTCACATTGCACGTTTATACATTATTTTAATTTGCGTGTTGTTTATGCTAAACCGACATACCATTGTGATCACATTTGTGATAGCCATCGAAATCGGACTCTGTTTTATATGTCAGTTTGGCACAAATTTAACCTGCTTAGATTTGTAGTTTTGTCAACAAACACTACCGATTGTAGAAATATTAGTCGTTCTTTGAGCATATATAATGTACAAATAGGATGAACTTCATGAAGATTACACTGTGATGAAATTAATGGAATGTTTGATGATCAAATTTTGAAACCTGTCTCTTGCCAATAAATATGGTTGAACGTTTGCATAAGCTGATGTTTTACACATAACATTTATATATCATTTTCAACGTTGTTTCAACCTTTCGTAACTGCAATATTTGGTAATAACATTTGAAATATGCTCAGTACATCGAGAAACGCAACATTTTCATCCTTGAGTTTTTCTAACTTCCATTGTTCATACATGCTTTTATTTTGTGTAATAATATTGTTAAAATCGCGTAGAAACATGCCTTTTGTCTAAAGTTTATCGATCGGGTTACGTAACTCGCGTGCGTCAAGAAAATCACAAAATGCACGAATTCCACGTGCATCATTTACGCATGCTAAATTTTGGTGTCAATTGCTTTTAATCCTTTGTAAGGTATACCAATTGAAGGAAAATCAAAAAAGCAAAATTCTAGGCTTCGGAATAAAAATGTCAGGATGATCTGAACCTGTGCGAAATCGGGCGATTCGGATGCCTAAGACGGGGACGTCAAATGTTAGGTTTCACTCCGGCTAAATTGTCATGAACCGACAATGTTTTATTTGGAGACACTTTACTAGCATTTTGACACCGTTTACTACCACCCATGTCCAGATCATCCATGTAAAACAACACTCCGACAGGACCAATAACTTCTCATGTACCATCTCGAGACAAAGTTCACAACTGATTCATAGGGGATTTAATTGCCTGCGCGTAGCGCAGGCTATTGAAAATACCCAGACCGGTAATACGGGTGACATGCGTATTTTCGTTGAGTCTCAGCAGGTACTTATGCTTTCAAAAAAACTTATTTCCGGTCAAAAATTTCAGGCAGTTTTCCGAGGTGAATGGTCCTTGAAATATAAAAAAAATAGTAAGCTATAAACGGTTGAGCCTATCGTTCTCTTTCAATTAATTATTATTTTTAAAAACATGTGTAATAAATAAAACAAACTATTTTTAAAAAACAAAGGGAAGTAAGAAATACCTCTACTCCCCATGACCGTGGACCGTGTCACTAGCCAATTCATTGCAAGCGTTTGCGAGATTAATTCCCATGCGCTCGTTTCACATGGAAGATGTTTTAAGAAACATCAAAAATAAAGGAGAAATTTTCATTTAAATAGCCGATTTATCATGACAGTAAATTGGTCTTTAATAGACATTTTTACGTAGCTTTACAATGATATCAACACTCAGATCATACCAGATACTCGAACGTAAGTAGGCTACAATTCGTTCCATGTCAACAACTCATCAACTGAACAATGCAAATCAAAAATTCTATGTCTCAATGTATAGCTTGTCAAAGCAATGTTTATGAGATTATTTTGTTACTGTCAGTTTGTATAAGACTTATGTACCAGTTAGTTTCATCCACAGCAGCCCAGCCACGGGGGAAGGGCGCTCTGGAATTTTGAGTTGTTAAAAACAACAGCCCTTCTACGACCAGCGGGGGAAGCTGATGGTAAAATCTCCCGCATTTCCCCGGACATCTACAAGTAAATATTGTCTTAAGGCTATAGGTTTTCACAGAATAAATCCTAAATTTCCCCTGCCTTGGGGGGAAGCTGGATGGTAAAAACATGGCAGTCTCCCTGGCTATCCGCCATGGATCCCTGTGGTCGGGGGAACTAGGGATGCAACTGACTGGATCATTAATTATTTGTGGTGGACAAACTTGTGTACTAGGAGGGTCCATATGTTGTTGCTTATGTAATAACATCTTCGATTTTCCAAGCGGATAATTTATATTATCTATATTCGGAATATAAATAAACCATATTAAAGTAGGCCTACAATACTACAATACAGTAAAACAAGGTACGTCTTTGATTTTATTGAATTGGAATCAAATTAAGACAATTTGATTGATTGACTTGTGTGCTGTATAAAGATTACAATTCAAAATGATTGCATGCATTTGTTATCTCCCTTGGATAATGCATAGCAACTGGAGCCCGTGTCTATATCTACAAACATAGCCTAGCGGTTATCTAATATTTATTAAATACCCATATAGGCAATGCCTTAGTTCATATTACACTTCTAAACAACTGGTTGGACGTCATGAATATGTAATCAATCAATAATTAATCAATATTTGAACTTTTCACTTAGAACGGCGAATCAGAAAAAATAGGATTTTAACCATTTGTGTTTCGTTACTTTCTAGCCGCACTTTACACACAAGCACTGTTCCGTTGCATCGATAGCAAATGTTACAGTTGCGTTGTTCATGGAATAACATATCATGAAGTAAATACAGTGGTTGTCAATTATTAAAAATTTGAAAAAGTGTTGACAGTGACCCCAGTGTTGCGTTTCTAGATGTACTCAGTATATCTAATAACGTCGCCCTGCAAAACATCAAATATTTCGTAATTATTACCAGAAATTGTACGTTTCTTTATATCAATATTTGAACAATGCCTACGACCTTTGTGATTAATTTCTACGAAAATTATTTCAATATAGTGATATATCGCGCGAACCTAAGATCTTTGACCTTAGTATTCGGTATGTACGCAACAGGACCAACACGATATGTTATCATACAAACAGTCAAAATAAAGACCATTGAACGACTTACCAATACACTTTACTTACAATAATACACTGTACTGTGTACGTATTTGTCGTATATGTCTGGTTAAATTAGTGAAATATTCTAAAGCATGTTGTAGATGTCGCGTGTAATGTGTGAATGATAAACTGTTACCATTCTTTCTGATATGCCTATATACTAATAATTTGGAAACATATGTGTGTGGCAATCGTTCTAATTATTCTTACGTCAGGACAAAATTTATCAGATGAATAACTAATTTCACAATCATACCTTACAATTATTGTCTGATAAGTATGACAGGACTATTGATCTGAAGGTTGTTTTTTTGTTATAGAGATCACAATGATACTCAACAACAAGGTTGATGATAAGTTAAATCGTAGCGCAAGACAAACAATGTTTTATATACATGTATTGCTCGGAATACTTGACTTAATATCGGTCTTGACCTTTATGCATGAATAAATGACAAGGTACTGGCTTTGAATACATCAATTTCCGCAAGCAAATCGTGCAATATCGGTATTTCAAGTATATGTTTTGTGTTACATCTCGAGCCTCTTCGTGATACTTCCTGATTATGAAAACTTAATACTTTCGACTTAAATATAGGCACGACATTAGCTGTTTTAAAAATGCTAATTAAAAGGTCAGGATCGTGTCAAATACACCAAGCGGTTTACATATTTCAAACGTGACATTCCAAATCTGTATTGCATAATATGATAACATATAATTGATTTGGTTACGGGCATATTGGTGTTTTGAAACTTCATTAGGTAATGATGCTGACAGTCAGTGTTGTTAATAACAATTTGGTTTATAAATAAATAAAACTAATGCACGTTGTGGGTTTGTTAGAGTAGAGTGAAAATTGTTTGATACTTTGCTTAGAATTATAGTTAAAAGTGTTGAGTTACGATACTTATTACTAATTATGGTATTACGTAACATAAATGATTTGGTGTCATGACCATGATCTGATAACTAACACAGCAAAACGTTACCAAACAATGCTTCTTTGTACTGCGTTGCTCTATGGACAAAAGTTGGATTGAACATTGCATGACCATATTTAATCTTCATAACGGCAAAATACGTCACTGCTTTTTATTCAGAACATTCACAGCACTTCCATAAGTTCATTGGTTTCAGTATACTATAGCAATTATAGTATAAATGTGTATCGATGCATTTTCTAATGTATAAACAATGTTGCAACAAGTTAATTCAATAACAAAACCACTGAAATTTGGACAGAATGGGAATACATTGTCAAAATCAACATTTTACACTCAAAAGTGAACAATGCTAACAGATGTTTACTACAAGGTTTTATTATTGCAATGTCTGGCTTATGCAGTAAATGTTTCTTCAATAATGCTATAATAACTTTTGGAAATGGTTAGGACATTTAATGTGGCATTTAAAGTGGGGAATTTACATTTTCTTCGGATAATGACCGTTTCACATGTTCGTGGTTTTACCGTCCATTGAACTAACCAAAGTGCGTGTTGTCCTGATACTGTAAAATCATTAATTTTCGTGGGGGATTAAATTTCGTGGATTTCGTGGTTCACCTCAACCACGAACTTTAATCCCAACGAACATTGATTTTGACCCTTGTTGTTTACCTGAAATGCAAAATCCACGAATTCAAGTCCCAACGAAATTGTCTTTTTAACCAAAACCACGAAATTTCGTCCCAACGAAATTAAATGATTTCACAGTACTTTATCCAACATTGGTCATTTTAGGCAGTGACCTGTGGTCATTTAAGAAACAACGTCGGATCAACACATCGCCCATTTGAAATAATAATACAGCAAAAAAGTGGTCGATTTCACTATTATGGTTTAAAATAAATCTGATATATAATGTATCATGTACTTCAATTGCTAAGCTACAATTATATAGAGGATATTTGTTGATTTTGGTATCAGGTCGACTTTTATTTCACCGATTGATCACAGGGATCAATAGTTCACGATTGGCGAAATTATAATATTATTTGATCTCGAGTTTTATAAAATAGGACCTTTCACAAAAAGTCAACAAATATTATGTTGTTTTTATTTGCTACATTTTCTCGTATATGGTACAGTAAATGGCTAAAATAGTAGCGTTGAAATTGTAATGTGACAACATGATGTTTATGGCGCCATAATGACGTTGTGCTTAACGTAATGTCCGATGTCGATGACGTTACGTTTCTGTTAGATGCGATACTGGAACCAGTTATCGGAATTGTGAAAATATCCAAATGTTATTTTCACTGTAAGTGTTACTGTTTTTTTTCACTGATAATCACTAAAATCCATTAAAATCAAATAATACACTCAACCGCTTTAAAACGCACCACATATGAATTATCGGTTTTAGTGATGAAAACGTCAATTTATGATTATTTATTTTCGGATTAATAATCTTCAGTCTATACAAAAAGAGGGTTGTGATTTTCATGTCATTATAATTACGAGTTTGAAATAAACTATGATATAGATAATACAGTGACCCATGAAAGTGAAAGTCACAATTTCAAAAGCAAGTATAAGAGCCCGCTACATTGATACATGCACGTAGTATTTCGTCCTAAAGCATAACATTAATTACGTAATATGATATAATTATGTTCGACGTGATGTTTCCCACCATTTTCCCACCAATTTGAATTATAAATGTTTAGTGACTTTGGCTGGCTGGCTAATGCCATACGACCGAGTGCCGTTCAGATCAATTTATGAGCATCAAACTGTCAGGATATTCCCCGTGGTGCTTCTATGGCTCCTCAAATCAACACTAAGAAGGAACTTGAAGACAAAAAGTTGGGACATTCGGCTCTAAACGGGAGAACACTCATTAAAAAATGTACTAAAATAATTTTCCTTTTTATTGACTAATATGAAAGGAATAATTATGAAAATGCAACAATGTACTTTTGGCTTGTTGATTGACACCCAGCATTCTTTTGGTACTGTGTACAGCCATGCGGAACCAATTACAGTGACACAAGCTGTGTCATTTTTTCTCCTAGCTCGAGTTCATTACCTTTAGCTGGTTTCATCTAGGTTGGTCTTTAACGGTGTCATTCGCTAGGAATCGATGTTCTTAGCCCACAATCATTGTATGGTGGCAGCTGAACCGCCATGCTAAGGCAACGAGGCACATTAAGTTGGAAGCGAAGGCACAATCATCCGAACAACTATTCCAGATATTCGCAGCATAAAAATAACTTTAGCAAGTATTGTTCATGTTGTTTTGTCAATGTGTAAACCAACAGCGTACAGTTAAAAGAAGTCAATATTTATCACACAGGTCGACGCAAAACATGCAAAATAAAAAAGGTTCTCTAGGCGTGGTATTCCGAATGAAAACAAATATGTCTCTTTAATTAGGTCAAGATTATGAACTGAAAAAAGTTAACCCTTAAAGTTAAAGTTAACTTAAAGTTAACTATTGATTTTAGCGAAAAATGTTTTTTGACAAAATTTGATTATTTAAATGAAACTTCTTAACGATGTCCGGGTGTAAAAACTTTTTTTTTAAATGTTGAGGACTGTATTTTAATCATTTTTATTCTATTGTATACCCATTAAGACAACTGCGTGTGAATTTTAAAACACTTTTATTATCATTTAAGAGAGTAATTACTATTTTTATTTCCCTACACCCAGCGTAAGAACGTACTGAACAAACAAAGGAGTCGACTGCATGATAAATAAAATAAGTCCTTAACAGATGACACAATAAAAACAGGATAGTGTTTAAATCTAAGGATAATGATAATTTCTTCAATCAAAAGTGTAATCATGATGTTAGTTCAAATTATAAAGTAGATAAAAATAAAAATGTAACCCTACCCTCCTTGAAATTAAGGCATTTTTTGGCATATTGCCGATAAGTACCCTATAGATAAATGGCAATAAAATATGAACTAAACAATTGGCACCATTGAATTTTTTTCAAAAATAACTTCAATGTGTGCGTAATGTTTTAACAAAATTTGAAAAGTTTTACCAAGCGGTTTTGAAAATATGCATTTCAGAAATCCATAGTACCCCGTTTTTTTTTATCTATTTACCACATATTTTAAAATTCCTACAAAATTAAAGAAAGAAAAGAAAAATTTTTTTTTCTCCAAATTACTCTTTCAAGTGATGTCACGAAGCCAAAACATTGTCTTGTAACTAAAAAATAAAGAAAAAAAGAATAAAAATATTTTGGCTCTAGTGGGGGTTGAACCCACGACCTATAGGAAATCAGTCAATTTGTCATAAAATTACCAAACATGAGAACTCTTCAAAAGGAGATTTTTTATTAGACCCGGATATCCTTAAGACAGGGAATTGATCTCACCATAACGCCCGAGCTTTAAAGTAAGACAAGCCAAAGTTGAAATTGAAATTAATTTATTAAAGTATCAACGTCCTTACATCTGATTTAATAATGGCGATAGTTATCATACAATAAACAAACATACAAGAGGGGGAGTGAGATCGAGTTATGGGGAAATTGGCCGTGACGTGGATAGACAGTATCATGGAGCCACAGTATGTCCGATTCCGCCAGGGGACAGACATGCATTACAGCTTAAATTAGAAACTGAACTTAGGTCAGTGCGGAGCTAATTTCCGGTTGTTATATAACCAGGACAGCCATGTCCAAGATATCAGGGTAGCCATACCCAGAATGCTACTTGCCATAATCAGAATTGTTGCGGATAGCCATATCCTGTATCTACTCCCTGACCAAAAAGCTTAATGCCGGGGCCTGCCAGCAGCCAAGCGACTGCTTATTCCGGACAAAACCCCGGGTTCCCTAAACATCTTCCAATTAAATAACTTGGGGCTCCCCCGCCATCGTGCGCAAGTGACCCCAAGCTGGCTTAGATTATCTCCCTTTTTATATATTATATAATTCATACATGCTTGTCTGTCCCCATAACGAATTTTTCCGCCACAAAAGTATTATGGAGTATTTTAATCACTAAATATGTAAGAATACTTTCCCCAAAAATTCTTTAAGTATTCAGTAAGAGGGAAGCCCTAATAGGTTGAAATCTAGGTTAGATTTAATAGATTAAAGTAGCTAGCTACTGTGCAGTCCTTTCAAAGTCAAATGAGAGTGGATATAAGGATATTAAGTTTGGCATGTAAACTACGTTTATCTGGGTTTAACTGGGTATACATGAGTTTTTTATATTTAATTAACTTGATGTATAATTAGCAGCCTAGTTTTAGTAACCTATGACATTTGATAGTGTTGTAATGGCAGTTGTCCTAGATATGTAATATGTGATATAAGTATTCTACACAATTAGATAACTTTTAAAATACCCTCCCTTGTGCCATCTAAATACATATCTAGACCTACGTCTGATAAATGAATGACTCTGGCCTAAAAACCCTGTTTTATATCGATGTCCAACTTTATCGGTATATGATCGTTTCCTATAGATTGGTGGTCCCACCTATTAATACGTTTGCTTTTTTCTCTATGGTAATATTATATTTTTTATCCCTCCCCAATTTAGGCGTTGGAGGATATCCACCCAGATATTCGTTTTCTGGCCAAAGGCTTGCCTCCGATAATTTAAACCTTCGGTAATTGTTTCTAACAAGGGTTTTGTAGCCGCTCACGTTAGATCGGTTCCCCATAAATGTATAAGAATCACCTTTGGGGCCTGTCTCAGCAATACATCCATGTGCAGGCTGAACAGGAAGTCGTCCCAGGTCATACCCCTGATCCCCCACCAAGAAATGGATACCGGGAGCTTCAGATCTGGCCTTTCTCTCAGTATGGCTCTTCTCCCTGCCCAGTATGGAAGCGAGTCCCCAAGGATCCAAATATCTATATATGAAGAATAGATTAATTTTTAAAGGATAATGTGATAAGGTAGAAGATGTAAATGGCTTGGCCTTCTATCCTGATTTAATTCCTAAAGTAATATTGGAGGTTCATTAACGTATATAAGACTTATAAGCCTCCGATCTCCATCTACCTAGTTTCATAATGTTATCGTAACTGACTCCCATCCGAGCTAAGTCGGTCGCCCTGCCTATTCTAAAACTATGTGTTCTATATCCCCCCCATTGAGTTTAAGGTAGCTCAAAGTTTTAATTATTATTGCTGTAAATTGGTGGTATCTGGTAACCACCGAACCGTCAGCATGGTAAAACATTGGGCCATGTAAGTTTGGTCTAATACTGTTGTATTTTTTAAAATTTTCGACTGGACATATAAATATATATCCTTTATTGTGGTAGTTTCAGGGATATTGGGATTTCTCTTTGGTTGGTTTTAGTATGGCGGAGAGTAATTGTTACGTATTTTCCACTCGTACTTAATTGAATGTCAATCATATTCAGACTATTGGCTGTCGCAGATTTTGAGTTGCATAATATTTCGCTTACTCTAAGTAGGTCAAAATATGTGAGTGTGAATATTATCGTAAACAATTGTGTTTCGAAGTTATTCTTGCAGATATGTTTAAAGTTGTTGCATATTCTTTTTAATATGTCTCTTGTTATCGGGGCCCTTGTATCTTTTGCTTTCTTAAGCCTATGACACCCTTCTAATATTTTTTTTATTGCAAAGTCTTCCAAAATGTGAAACCATCCATTTGTTTTGTGATAGAAATTCAATCCTGCAATGTAAGTGTTTATAGTCTTTGGAGACTTGCCAGACTCTAGGCCTGCAGCTATGAATAAAGTAATATGGGTTTTTTGGCTGGCCAACTAACGTCTTAATCAAACTTTTCCCTAAATACTGTAAAGGCCCTTAAACTGTCTTGTATGTTGCTTTGGTATTTTTAGCTATACCATTTGACAAAATTTGATTGGCTCTATGTTGAAGATGTTCCAGGCTTATGGTGGTATTGGATTGGGGAAAAATCTGCTTGGGGTGCTAGTGCCCTGAACCTCTCCATCTGAAACCGAGATAAAGAGTCACAGATTGAGTTGTTTACACCTCGAATGTGGTCTGCACAGAGCAGTGTGTTTAGCTTAAGGCATCTCATAGTCAGAGCTCTTAGAATTTGCAAAGTCAGAATGATTTGATTTGGAAGTCTTATTTTTAATCGCTTGAACAACCGCTTGATTATCGCAGAAAGTTTTTATTTTCTTATTCTTTATGTTGCTGCCCCATAGCATTGTTGCCACTAAAATTGGGAAAAGTTCCAAAGCTGTAATGTCTTTTGTATAACCCTTTTGGTGCCATTCTTGTGGCCACTTGTTATGGGCCCATTGACCTTGACAATATATCCCAAATCCTAACCCTTTGCCACCGCGCTATCTGTGTATATTTGCAGTTCTATGTTTGTAGACAAGAACCTATACATGTAGTTGAATACTGAAATCCCGTTAAATTTTTTGAAAAAAATGAAGCCACATTTTCAAGTCATCGCGGATGCATTTGTTTATCCTTATACGATGATAAGGCCGTTTTATCCCGCATATTGAATTTATAAGACTTCTACAGAATAGGCGGCCGGATGCGATAGCCCTACAGCAAAAATTTAGTGACCCTATGAGTGACTGCATCTCTTTGAGCATTACTTTATCTTTTTTTAAATAAGTGCTTTATTTTCCCTATTAGGATATTAAGTTTTTCCTTAGGTATTCTTACTTCCATTTTTGTCTAACTCTAGACCAAGGAAAACTAATATGGTGGTGGGACCCGCTGTTTTATCTTCCGCTAGTGGTACCCACAGCTCTGTGATACAGTCCCTAAATATTTGCATACTATTTTGGCAGGCTACCCTTGATTTATCTCCCCCCAAAAATCGTCTAGGTAGTGAATTAGTTTGCCTCACTGTAGCCTTTCTTTGACCGCGAATTTCAAAAATTTAGATAATTTCTCAAATGTACTTGGGCTAGTTCTAGCTCCAAAAGGCAGGGCTTTGAAATAGAAATATTGGTTATTTAATTTGAAACCTAATAGTTCAAGTCCTCTGGGTGAATTGGAAGTAACCTAAAAGCGCTTTTAATGTCAATTTTGAATAACTGACAGTTTTTTCCTAGGTCGTGTATTATAAAGATAGCTCGTCAAAATTGGTGTATTGGACTGAGCATAGAGTTTGGTCGATTGCATCATTTAATGAATGTCCTGGTGGATAGGACAAATGGTCGATAAGTCTAAATTCATTAGGTTCCTTTTTAGAACTAGTCCTATGGGTTACACAATAAAATTAGGTAGCGGGGGTATTGAATGGGCCTGCGACTCTACCCGCTAATATTTCTTTATTTATTTTTTCCATAGCTATTTCTGGGTTTTCGCAAGCTGACTTTAAGTTTTTAGATTCCCTTTTATGTCTTGGGTCTGAATAGTGAAGCTTGAAGCCAGATTGAAACCCATCCTCTAAAATTTTTGCTTTATATTTGTCGTATTGCTTCAGCATTTGTTTCAAATTTTCTAAATTAATCGGAGGTTTTGCCAATGTTATTGAAGTAATTGAGTTAGTTTGGTCTGGTTACCTATCCTTAGGATTCGTTTGATTTATTGAATCTCCCCCTGCCCTGAAAATTTCTATTATTCTGTTCGGGCCTACCATTTCCACCCAATGCATTAGTTCCATGGGAGCCCTGTCCATTATTTAATTGGTTGCTAGGATTGAGCCGAAAGCAATGCACTATGCTATGGGGTTTTCTGCAATTCTCGCAAATATGAACGTATTTCCTCCATTTACACCCGAGTGCACTGCTGAAGGCTCTGCAAGTGTTACTTCTACTTATTGTTGAGTTCTGGGCCGGGTTTAATGGGGAAGAAGAAACATAAACCATGCATTTGCACCACAGGTCATTATTAATGGTGGACCAGGAGCCATGTGACTGGGCTTGTCGGAGCCGAAGTTGTCTATCATAAGTTACCCAGGCAAAACCTGTCCTTTTGGAACATTCCCTAATTGTATTCATATATAGAGAAACTCGGGTCCCTGTCCGGTGAGAACAATGTTATCAGGCGAGGTGATATCGTTCGGGTGGCGAGGTTTACCGAGCCCTCCCGGGCGATATCGCCAAGCCTGATAACATTGTTCGAGCCGGACAGGGACCCGAGTTTCTATTTCTCATGAAACCAACAACGGGACACAATTTAGAGGCATATTTTTTAATTTCAAACTGGAGTTGTCGATCGTCCTTAGACCGCCCGCCGATTAACACAACTTCATTTGCTTCCGTACACAAAATATAGTTCTCAATTCTACGCTGTTCAATTAACAAAAATATTAAAAAAATAAATAAGATCTATTTCAGTTTTTAGTCAAAACGAAAAATCTAAGCAAATTATAAGTATTACCAAAATAAGAACATCGTGTCGTAAAAGATGAATAAAATTCCGCTCATGAATTTTGATGTTTTTTTCTTCTGGGTGATGTATCAATGAAACGTCATCAATGACGTAGTGTGTGTGGAGAAAGTCGCTAATTATGTCAAACTTTCTTATGTTATGCATCACACAATGACAAAATACGGATTGATTTAAATACTGGATTGTGTGTGGCAACGGACAGCGCAAAATTGTATCCCGTGAAATGGAAATAACTTCAAGAATGAACAGTTTAGACATGCTTGTAGAACCGAGTGGGTGGAGAACAGTTTTCAGCAAGATCAACTTAATCCCGACAGAATGCTGATGAAAACAGATGGAAATACACAATGGTGAGTAAGACATTGGTTTGTTGAAGAGTCTATTAAAGTTTGTTCTATTTTTTGTATAAATTGTAGGGTTGTGTACTGAATGTAACAATGTTTTGATTCACAAAAAAGCTCGGTGTCTCATGGTTTTCGTTTTGTAGGTCAACCTTCCAGCGAAACGTGAAAATGAGATTAAAAATTCCTTTAGGCCAGAAAACTGGATATAGAGTGGATAACTATGACTATTTCAACGTTTATTTATCTTTGACGATGCTAAGCCAGTGTATTTATCTGTGTTTGTTGGTTTATTTCAGGGCCTTTCAAAACGATCGATCCGTGGGCGACCCGTATGAATTCAAGAACAATTACTGTGGCGTACATTTGTAGCCCTACCTGGCGAAGAAGCATTGCTAATCAGGAGTGTAAAACTAAACGTTGAATAAATAATAGCTATTAAATGCACAATTCTGTTGTTTTCAATGATATTTATGACAATTTAAGACGGAATGCCATATTGCAAAATAGTCCGTTATTTGTGGGCGGAGCCAAAAAGTGTTCTCAGGCTATTGACCTGAGAACACATACTTATCTCAGGTCATGTGTTATCAGGCAGTTACCATGGTAGTTGCATGAGAAACTGTAAAATCTCGTATATTTTATCAACATGGGTGGTTAAATACAAGGATGCATAGATAATTAAAGCACCTGTCCGTTTCTCATTAGTGCTTATGGTCTCTTTCGTCTCTTTAGGCCTGAGTACCAAGTTACCCTCCGACATGGTTACAGTTTGTGCTTGGTAAATTTCATTTAGCTCTATAGGTCCTTTTAGAAGCAAAGATAAGTTTATGTAGTCTCCCTTATAAATAAGGCGTTTAAGGGCCAACGGTACGTGCAGGGACAGGTCGTCCGCCGTCGACCGTAATATTTTGGGTGTTAGCATATCCGATAGCCCGGATGATGCGTTCAAAACAAATGGTGGCGTACTGAGAGCCGGCGTTCTTTGTAGAACGTGGCCCTGTTCCGTAATGCAAACCTCTTGAGCTATAGGTGGTGCATCCTCGTGCGGCCTGTCCGCCTGTCTTTTACGACCTCTACCTCTTCCTAGCAAAGTTAATAATGTTGAAAGAATGACGGTTGACAACTGAAAGGCTGGGTAGCCGCGTGCGAGGCCTTTATATAGTGGCTGGAGTCCGAATGAAGGGGGGGGGTACCAGTAACGAACTGTGTCCGGCGGTGTATATGTAAACAAACTTCATTTAATAACGGCAATTATTCCAGAAGTGAATAATTGGATTTATTTTCAATAGTGGTAAGTTATTAAAGCGGTTGAGTGTAAATATCTCTATTCACTGTTCAGACACAATGATTGTAATCTTCTCTTGCGTTGACCCTGATGAAAGCTTGATAAAAGTCGAAATATCAGTCTTAATGAAATAATGATACTATAGAAAAACCATGTTTTTTAGCCGTGACTAATTTATGCAGGAAGGTTGATTTGCCCTCAAAGGATAGATATAAGGTATGTATTAAGGCTGAAAGCAATATAATTATATGATCAATGACAGAAGCAAATCCATGGCCCAAAGAGATTTTAACCAGGTATATTCACATATCATGACTAAGAAGTGTGACCTTCCGTCACAGCTAAAAAAATATGGTTTATCTATAGTATAACCTTAAACTACGTTGATAGTCTATAGACGCGATAGAAATAATAATGAGGAATCTAATGTTGCGACGTCATGTCACGTATATAAATTGTACAGTAATATGTAAAGCTACGTACAGTCCAGTCAGTCTAAAAATCCAGTGACGCAGTGGAACAATCCACTAGTACGGTGTAAAAAACAAGTATAAAAGCTTATACCAACAGCTCAATACCAATCTAAATTCTACCTGTTTTAGCAATGGTTTTAATCTTTTAACTATGACGTCATTGTCAGATTACCCTAGATGGACTATAGGTAGATTGAAAATGTCACCATTCGTATTATTCGTTTGTTTTGAAACTACATGGCTTGTGACTGCAATAAACTTTTTAAGCGGTTCGATCGAGGTATCAAAAGCCTTATATGCCCTAGTGTTTCACATATGTTTGATTTACTTCTCTTCTTTATTTAACATGTTCAATGCTTTGAGCCGAAATTCAACTTTATTTGTAGGATGGTGCGAATCCTGAACTGTTTTATTGATACGTCAATTTTACATCATATATTATTCGTAACAAAGTCATAGTATGTTTCTTAATGCATGTAATACCAGGAAATTTTGTATTGTTAAATTTGTACAAGGTGGACTACACGGATTTATTCAATTAAACGGGAATGGTTGATCATTGGGGACTCGTTTGTCAAAACAAGCTCGCGAGATCATTTGTCCTCATTTGCATCATTCCTTAACAATAAGTCCAGGCCCGGAGATTATAAACATTGGAGAAGGTACTCCATGCTCCAACTCTTACCCCGTACTCTAATTTGAGCATTTCTTAGTTACAAAAACTGATGTAACTTCTCTATTACTGAATGGAAACATATGATATGAGGGTTCATTTTCTTAATTAGATCATTTGCTACAAGTTGGTGTTGGTTTTGATGTAAAGTTCTAAAAAAGCTGTTTTTCAAGTTTGAGCATGGAGTGTGGAGTTTGAGTATGAGATTGAGAAATGTTTATAATCACCGGGCCAGAATACTTTAGTGTTTATGTTAAAATCCGTTTAGCTACATTTGTCGTATTTAGGCAACCGATAAACCTACGACTGTAGTTTCTTTTCTCTCATACTCTCCTAGAATATTGGTATAATATCATTTTCCTGAATACATACTTTTACACTAACTACAGATATTAAACAACATCCATAATATATGTATGTATGTATATATCAAGTAGTAAAGGTATCTGACTAGACATCGCACACATAATTAACTATTGTATGTTACCAGTCTTATTCCAAATACAATCAAATCCATCATTGTGTTCCTCATTTACAGACATCGATGTATAGTTTTGTGACGTATCAAAGACGTGATTTGTTTTTCTTTTGACATAATTCTATATTTTGATGATATAAACCAGAAAGAACACTTTTGTTTCAACTTTTGTGTTTTTCATGCATGTTTGGCGAGTTTATTTATGTTTTAAGGTTGAAAATGGCCCTTCTAAATATGATCTTGTGGACAATCCATTAAATCAGTCAATGTAACAGGTGTGTATATAGTGTTATTTTAAACGTGCCAATAGTACTTGAAAACTTGCTTCCAAGTGTTAAAAGTACAGGTATTATAAAGACAGAGAAGACAGTACTCAACGTAACTACCCGAGCACATAAGACATAAACTATATGACATAACACCAATACACGACACAATGTATTCGCGTAACCTAGCAAACAATGAAATGTTATCGATCACTCATATGACGGCAACCCTACAGCTGCGGCACCGTGGTAGTGAAATGGGTGAAGCATTTTTAGATATGCATATTGCGAAGGAATATTTGCCCTCTTCAGCAGTTCTTCATATGTTATCTCAAAGAACTCATAAGCTGTCAAATGTCGAAGTTAAGGTACATACAAGCAATATGGTAATATAGTTAGTATATTTTGAAATTTTCCAGAATTCAAATGATTTTCTTGCTGGTTTTATTTGACTAATGACTTTTACGTTTTCCGTTATCATTTGTTCCAACAGAAGGTATCTCTAAGATAGAATTATATCGATTCTATTTCGTATCAGTATGAATATGCGACATTTCGTCAGGTGCTTTACATACAGCGGACATTAATTTTGATGATATCAGTTATATTTATGCTAATTTAATTTTAAAGTATGTACATCAAAACTAAGAAATTAATGATACTATTTTAGTATTTTATCGATAATTGTATCAAGCTTGATGAAATATATTTCTCTTTTGATAAAATACGAGAGTCATTCAATATATTCGTAGACAACCGTTCTCATTTTATTATATTTATGTTTAAATAGTTATTTCTTATATCATTATAAACATTAATCTATTACCTACCGAAGATAAAAAAATTTCTTTGATTATGTCACACAGTATCATGTCATCAGCCGTTGTATTACTATAGTAACGCGCTACCACCCCCGACCGACGTAACGTGTCCTTTTCACTAGTTCAACTAGTCATAAATTCAGAACTAATTAAGTTACATTCCCATACGTTTGCCAGATTATTGCAGGATATTATCATAATATTTGGTGAAACTATCCAGTTGTTTTAACGTTTGAGTTTAAATTAGGAAGTATTTGATCTATGCCTGTCACGTTTTCATTTACGTCAAAATGTCCATGAATTTACGCTAGGAAATTCATGGAACTATTAAATCGTGCATTTATCTTGGAAATACACAACAAAAGAACATACGCTGATAATGAGAGCAAGCGGAGAACATACAGTATGCAGTGTCATGGTTTTTTAGTGGTAAAATCAAATATCTGAAGAGCAGCATGGTATTAAAATTATTCAGGGATCGAGCAAAATTTGCCAACGTAGGGAAGTTTGAGGAAACGCCAGTCAAAATGATCGAGGCATATCAATTTAGCATACAACCATTAAGTGTAGCTTAATCCTTTTACTTTGAATACATAAAATGTTGTGGTATATCTATTTAATAATATACCACTTAAATATTTATGTTTAATTCGATATGAATGACATAATTCAATTTCGGGTTTACCATTTGAGAAATAGCAAAACGTCAATAACGTCACTGACGTCAGAATATATTTGTGTTGTGTGGTGGTTGTGGTAAAGTGATAGTTTGATTTGAGCCATACTTTCTTTAAAAATGCGTCGATTCATGCAATATTTTCTGCACTTGTGTCAGAAATGCTGTAGTTTAGTGTGATATATTTAGTTGTTCTCTCTGTCAATGTGTATTAAAATGACGAGTCCAGTCCACGAATTTATTGAATGTTCCTCGTATAAGTTGCATCGGTGATTTAATTTCTTTATTCAAAGGTCTAGGCTCAAGGTTTATGTAATGCAATGTATACGTCTGGAGTTTTAGTAAAACATACTTATAATGAAGTCATACAACAGGTATATTGCAGTTGTCAGTTTGCTATTGTTGCATGACTATTGTAGGACCCTTTTAGTCTCTAAAACATGATAATTTGTATGTCATGTGTTTGTAGTTTCAGAAAGTCAAAATACTGCCTTTGCAATTGAAATGTTTGAAAATCCCTTTCACACGTGGCGTTGTTTCTTTTTACATACCGCTTCATGTTTTACATAATTGCATTATATGCTATACCATTTCAATATTGTACTATGTGTTCTATTATCTGGTGTTGCCATAGCAACGGAATTTAAAAAAGTCATGTTCTGTTCTGCAGAACTATTTAGTTGCGTCATAAAATGTATAATATTACTTCCACTGGTTCCATTAACTCATCGTTACATGAATAAGGATATATCTAAATATACATTATTTTTTAAGATGTCAACGGATCAAAAGTTCAGCGCATGTTGAATTTCATTGGTGTGTTATAACTAAAAGATAAAATACGGCCTTCGTACTTATTTCCTACGTGCTAGAATTCCGACCACTGTTTATCAGCCGATACTATACGGTTTTGCATTATTTATTTCATCTTAATCATAATATTAGCGTTTGTTTTTGTGTCTTCGTAGGTATAACTCTAACGCGGTATTGGGACCTGTGCCACTTAAAGTAAACAGGCAGATCGGGTACAACAACATATAAGGATATTGGAAAAGGGATTATCTTTTTCAATGTGTATAGCTTGGCCATGTGACCTGAGCCTGACCTTAATGCAATAATATATTACAAGATTTTTGCTTTGATTATATCAATTTCCGCAAGCAAATCGTGCAATATCGGTATTTCAGATTTGTGTTTTATTACATTTTGAGCGGCTTCGTGATATAAGTCTAACGCGATATTCTGCAATGTCAATATAAACAGAAATCACTGACCATTACATCGATTTAGGGAGAGCGGAAGTGTATTTTACCTGCTCACTTCTATTCACCAAGTAAATTAAAATAACGGTAAAGCTTGGCCACATTGAGATGAGCCTGACCTATTGATAAGCATAATTTAACAGTCGATATATTGTCTACGTTTACAACACCGAGTGTATGTTTTCATAATCGGGGAATATCACGAAGACGCTCAAGATGTAATACAAACACAAATCTGAAATACCGATATTGCACGATTTGTCGGCGGAAATTGATATAATCAAAGCAAAAATCTTGTAATATATTCTTGCATAAAGGTCAAGCTCAGGTCAAAATAGCCAAGCTATACACATTAAAAAAGATAATCCCGTCTCCAATATCCTTATATGTTGTTGTACCTGATCTGCCTGTTTACTTTAAGTGGCACAGGTCCCAATACCGCGTTAGAGTTATACTCCCCGATTATGAAAACATACACTCGGTGTTGTAAACGTAGACAATATATCGACTGTTAAATTATGCTAATCAATAGGTCAGGCTCATCTCAATGTGGCCAAGCTTTACCGTTATTTTAATTTACTTGGTGAATAGAAGTGAGCAGGTAAAATACACTTCCCCTCTCCCCAAATCGATGTAATGGTCAGTGATTTCTGTTTATATTTGTGACAGGGTCTTATTTATGTACTACCGCTTTAAAATAAAATATACTTTTGTTTACTGAATCTTATATTACTTGTATTTTTGTCCACAAACTGTCTCTTTTAAATGATTTCGAATTTCCATAGTCAATTAGTAGTTATAGTAGTAGTTGTAGATAGTAGTATCACCAATATTCTAACCCGTTTACAATCACTGATATCCATCGCATATACACTTAAATTCACCGAAGCATGACACTATCCGTATCGGACGGTTCAATGGATTATATTGTCATTCAGATGTTTATCTTCTGAATAGTAAGAACCATTGAACTGTCAACTATTCGTTATTATTTATTATAATATATTTTATATATATTATTTATACAGGTAACTATAAACTATTTATTGACTTTATGATAATATATGAATGTAACTTTATAACAGTAGATCAACTATAATTGGTTAATTATGTCATGTTTAAGTAATGCCTTTGGTAAACCGTCATTTCATAGCAGTTACATATATTCCATTTCATGATATTTGTTGATGTTTTGCATAATTGTTTGTATATATATATATTGTCGATTCAGATGTTTATCTTCTGAATAGTAAGAACCATTGAACTGTCAACTATTCGTTATTATTTATTATAATATATTTTATATATATTATTTATACAGCTACACTGTCAAGTCATCGTCATATATACCCACAGTAACCACTCCGTAACAATGGCGCCCACCTAGATGTATGACGTTGATGTTTGACGTGTGAAGACGTTTGGTATTCCGTCGATGTGTTTGAGTGTGTCTTGGACCTACCGATATACCTGCATTTCATTTTGTATGGACATGTACACGTTGTATCGTTAGTTACCCCGGGAGTATTTTGTGAAACTGGCCAGTTGAGTACACCCCGTTGCGACACCTAGCTAGGATTCCAGGATCGGATTCGGGACCTGCGAGGAACCGTGGATCGTTTTAGGAATTGTGACTATAGTTTGTGCCATTTTTTCATGGACACATGTGGACTCTATTTATTTAATTAGTGTCTGGAATTTAATTAATTTATAATATTTGGATTATGTACTGCTAGACGGTGAGCCTATTTATTCTTATTATTATATTTCTCATTGTGTTTGTGTATTTCATATATAACACACTACGTAGTCTGGAGTATACCCCGCGCCTCATCTCACTGACCCTGAAATCTTTTATATAAACACTCAATTTACAGTCAGTGTGTGTTGTACTGTGTATACTTTATACATACATGTGTTCATAACCATCAGCTGTTCCATACGTCATTGTGGTATACTATATTTATTAGAGATATTTATAGCTATTGGAATACCCTCGTGGTTTATTGTGTATACGTCATCATTATCTGCATGCCTGAAACCTATATTTGTTTACATTTCACTTCCCGCCATCTGTCAAACTAACATTTATTGTAGCTTAGTCCGTAGATATAGAGTAGTTTATCGACCTTATATACCCATTGGGTGTACTATTGTCGGTGTTTTGTCCACACGTTGTATAATTGTGAGACTTTTGCCTTTTGAAAGAAATATTTAATTATTACCCAAAGCTTCCCTACCCCACCCAAGTTGGTGCGCATAAATGTGTATACGTCACAGTAAATTACGTATATGAACATTGTTTACAATATTATTGAACCCCGTCATCTGTCAAACTGTTGTGTTACAGATAGTCGGTATATTATATTGTCAAATATCGAGGCTACATACACTTAGCGGCACTTCTAACGCTGCCACTTGGTTTTTCTTAATATCTCAAAATCCGTTCGAGATAAATTTATCAAATTTTCACCAGTTTTAGTTTAAAGCATGTGCCTATATCTGCAATAGTCAATTTAGAAATTGATGTTTATGAAAATTCGCGGTAAAAGCGTAATTTACGTCACCCGAAAATATAAAGTCACAAAATTAAATAGCGTATTAATTAAGGGTAAATCGAGTATTTTCAAGATTGTATTTCTTTCATACTTCATATGTTATATAATAAATGTTCATAATGAAAAATATTCATAAAATTCATCAACATTACAATTTCCAAGGAAACGAAATAGCAGTAGGTACGCTTAGACCGCCCCAAAATCTGCCCGTATTATGAATAGAAACCCGATGCGTTTAAAATAATAATTTAACCTCAAATAAGGCTACTTGAATGATATAATTTAAAATTCTTCTCAATTATGAATGCTCATAGTATGTAGTAGAGTTAAATTTATCCAGTTTAATGCAGTTTTGGTCACCCTAGATTTAAATTTCAAGTTGAGACTAACCCCCGTTATTCTTTGGAATCGTATTTTTTCAACAGACACGTTATGGTTACGGTAAACACTCTTTTTTGCAGCAAAACCACATTTTTTCCTTTACTAGCTAGTTGTTAAATATTGTTAATGATCATTTAAAGACATGAGCAAATAAAATGTCGATATGCACAACTATTATAGGAAGGAAGGACATCTAGACGCACTAACGACCAGGTGACCGGTATTGCGCGATAAAAAATGCGACTTTCAATTTTAGTATTCGGTCTGTTGAAGACGTATCATGCAGTAGTCTATCGTCGGATCGAGCGGAAAATTCGCCAGAACTAGTGTCAAATATTGATATATACGTGTGCCAAATTTCATAACAATTCATAGAGGACTTTCAAAGAAAACTGAAATATATAAATGGCAGCGTTAGAAGTGCCGCTAAGTGTACATTGTGTTCATACTTTTGCTGAAAATTGCATAACTTGAGCGGTAGAATTGGATATATCAATTACGCATCTTTAAATGTTTTATATAAATTGCATGATCTGTTGACTGTCGGTTGAACGTAGGCCTACCGCGCGTCACACGCAGAATACGCGCAGTTTTTCGTTGGGTACCCTCATACGTATCTTGTACCGGATTTTTTTGCGTTATTCACAGAAATTTAACCGATTTATCAGGAAATGTACTTATTTGATTTTTGACTTTATTTTTTACAAATAATTTTGATTGGTGCTCATATAGCGTGTCTCTATCGACCATAGTCGACAGCATTTTGAACCATTTCTTTTTCTGTCTAATATTATATCAAGAGAATCTGTGGTGCAGTGGATAGAGCGTTAGATTGGTAAACTGGAGATTGGTGGTTCAAACCCAGCTCGAGCCAGATAAATTTTTCTAAAATAAAAATATTTAATATAAATTCTTTAAACGTATTTGAAGTGTTTTTGATATTTAATAGTTCATTAGTATAATTACTGGTAATTGGAAAATGATTATTATGATTGATTTTCAGTAGTGTCTGACAAATCTGCATTACCAAGGGGAGTGACTGTGTGGTCGATTTAGTGGACAGAGGATAACGTGTAGACCGGATGACCTACCCCTTCATATCCGGAACCTGTTGACGAGTGTAATATAACTGGTTTCATAGATGGGATTACACCTTGCAGAAGTGTGCTTAGCAACCATTGAATCGAAGGTGTGTTTATTCAATAGTACATAGGGACATATACTTGTTTAACGTGACGTGTATGGTGTACATAAAGTGCCCTATACTGTCGTATATTGAATCTCACATTGTTGTTTACCCTGTCGTGTCAATATATGTGTGTTGTACATGTATTGGTATGTCATTCCACTTAGCCAATTGACTTGTTTAATGGGAAGTGTATGGTGTACATAAAGTGCCCTATACCGTCGTATATTGAATCTCACATTGTTCTATATCATGTTGTGCCATTAAAAATGTGCTGTTCTGGAATGTCATTCCACTTAGCCAATTGACTTGTTGTATGTGAAGTGTATGGTGTACATAAAGTGCCCTATACTGTCGTATATTGAATCTCACATTGTTGTTTACCCTGTCGTGTCAATATATGTGTGTTGTACATGTATTGGTATGTCATTCCACTTAGCCAATTGACTTGTTGTATGTGAAGTGTATGGTGTACATAAAGTGCCCTCTACTGTCGTATATAGAATCTCACATTGTTGTTTACCCTGTCGTGTCAATATATGTGTGTTGTACATGTATTGGTATGTCATTCCACTTAGCCGATTGACTTGTTGTAAGTGAAGTGTATGGTGTACATAAAGTGCCCTGTATTGTCGTATATTGAATCTCACATTGTTCTATATCCTGTGTGCCATTATACCTGTGCTTTACTGGAATGTCATTCCACTAAGTCGATTGACTTGTTGTATGTGGAGTGTATGGCATACTTGTTGTGCCTCATACTGTCGTTGGTGTATTATACATTGTTGTATGCCACGTTGTGACATCATACCAGTGTTTCATGTGATTCAACTTTGTCATTTGATTTGGTTATTATAAAGTGTATGGTTGGAATATATTGTCATAGTCACATTGTGTTGTACACAATCCCTGCGATTTTCTGCTCATTGGATCAATTGACACATTCAAGTTGTGGGACTCGCCTGGATGATAGCCTTTTGTGCATCATATGTGAATATACTTCGGATATCAACCCTGATATTTCAAATGCCATTTGGGGAGAGTGTATAGATAAGAGGTAGAGTTTTGTAGACAGATAGGATACATTGTATGTAGTTAGTAGTGGCCACAGATAGTAAGTCAGTGTATAGAGTAATAAGTAACGGTGTACGAGTGTGAAAGCTCACTAGAATGGCTGATCAACACTATGATCTTCGTCGAACAACAGTGGAAGCAAGGACTGACAGGGAAAGGAAAGAAGAGGAACGGGCAAGAAGACGTAGAATGGAGAGGGACCAAAGACGACCACACGAGGAGGAAATGGAGCTTCTGTCAGTACAGAGGGACAGACTGATATCCGAACCGTCGAGTAGACAGAACCCCTGTACCCCTAGTTCTTTGGTAACTGCTGATAAGATTGGAATGGAAGAATCCGTGTCAGTTCAGAGGGGCAGACAATTATCTGAACGGTCAAGTAGACAGAATCTCTACACCCCTTGTTCTTTGGTAACTGTAGATAAGACTGGAATAGATAAATTTATGGAGTCCATAGTGGACCTTACATTTGAAACTAAACGGATGGAGGCTATGTTGAAAAGTTTAACGGAACAGATCAACGCTACAGAAGCGGTACACGAATGTGGATATTTGAGTGAGGATGACTATACAAGTCCGAAACAGACATACTCTAAAGGTACTGGAAAAGGTGAAGATAACCAGGCGACTATCAACATTCATGAGGAATTACGCATCAGGATGGAACAGATAGAGGCATGGAGTGATAAGTTGGAACACAGAGAAAGGGAACTTGCAATGAAGGAGGAGGAGATGATACATTATGAGAGACGAATGACCACAGAAATGAGAAAAAGGGAAGAGAGATCAACACGGTTTGAAAACAAGCTACTTGAGATTCAGAAGACTATGATGGACAGATTCGATATACTGGAGAGACGGTACACGGAGAAGGATAAGCTGCCTAGTACCAGAAGAAGTCTGCTCGACATAAAGGATGAGGAAAGACAATTGAACATAGAGAAGAGTACAGTGGCCCTCGTTCAGAGTGTGATTTGAGTGTGAAGTTAAACCTCACGTCATTCTCTGGAAAAGAGCCTCCAGGAAAGAATGAATTGTCCTATGACGAGTTTAGATTAGAGTTTGATAGCGTCAAACATATCTACTCAGACCAAGTGCTGAAGCAAGCGCTCAGAAAATCTCTGAAGGACCACGCAAGAAAAGCCATGCTACACTTAGGCTCGGAAGCCTCTGTTGATGACATACTGAAAACGCTTGATGCTAATTTTAGTAATGTTGCAAGCGAAGACAGTTTGCTTTCCCGGTTTTTTGTGGCTGAACAGAAACAGGAAGAGTCAGTGGTAAAATGGGGCTTGCGTTTGGAGGATATGCTATTACAGGTAAACTTAAGGTCACGAATGCATTCAGAGGATAGAAAGGTCAAGCTAAAGAACCGATTCTGGAGAGGACTGAAGAGCGACGAGCTACGTCAAGCGACAAGGTCCTACTATGACAGTTCTATGGAGTACGAGGAGTTAAGGAATAAAGTAAGACAGGAGGAATACGAAATTAAGCTTCAAAAAGAAAGATTAGGGACAAGGAAAACAACCATAAAAATGAACCAAACCTCAGTAGACGTATCCAAAACAGAAGAAATGCTTGCACAACTTATTACCAGAATTGATACTTTAGACAAGAAATTTGAATATATGAACCAGCAAAACAACTCAAATAGTACAGAGAACAGGACACAAGAAAAGGCTCGAGATTTAGAGGACGTGGAGGATATAAAGGAAAACAAGAAAGACAGGGACAGACCAACCAACAGGAGCCGGGTTTAAACTAGTAGATGTCGGCATTGCTGGGCAAATGTCTGACAGCCAAGAAAAGTGCCCTAAAAGAAACCTCTTTGAAAGGTTGGTTGGCCATGCCAATGAAGACCAGATAGTAATCAATGGAGACAGTGTTGATGCCCTTATAGACTCTGGCTCAATGATCACCACTTTGAGCCAGAGCTATTGGAATGACATGGCCCCAAAGCCAATACTTCATTCTGTCAATGAGCTTGGTATCTCATTAACTGGCGCTGGGGGAAATAGTATTCCATATAGTGGGTACATAGATATTGAGATAACTTTGCCAAAATTTACCAAGGAAGTGTTCTCGGTGTTAGCCTTAGTGGTACCAAAAACACAGTACAACTTAAAGGTGACCGTGATTGTTGGTACATATCTGCTTAGGCATATCTCCCCCAGGACTCCTAATTTACCGGAGGAATGGAGGAGTGCCACTATGGCCGTGCAAGCTAACTCTTCGCTTGGTGTAGTTAAGTCAACAAACACTCATCCAATAGAGTTTAAGCCATTTGACACGATGACTATCTCAGGCTTTGTGCGAACTTCAAACGATGCCACATCTGCTATAACAGAACCAACGAATCTGTCATCAAGTAGGATAGGTGTTTGTCCACGAGTTTTTAAGTTAGATAACATCGGTACATCTTCGCGAGTACCAGTCAGGATTTTTAATGTGTCTGCCAAGGCAGTTTTCATTCAGCCTCATACTCCCCTGTGTGAACTCCAAGAAGCAAAAGTGTTAAGGTCATGGATTCCTGAGGAAGCCAAATCATCTAAGGTTCCTGAAACTGAAGGCTGTCGAATGGACAAGACGAAATTTGTACAGGACCTCAAAGTAGATTTGTCGCACCTTGATGCAGACACCAAAGAGGCCATGACCGACTTCATTTGGAAATGGAAAGATACCTTCTCTACCAGCCCACTGGATATAGGCCATACAGACCTAGTAAAACACGCGGTAAAGCTTGACAATCCGGAACCATTTAAGGAAGCATACCGAAGGGTTCATCCAGGTCTGGTAGATGAGGTAAGAGAACATCTGAAGGAGATGCTTGACATGGGAACAGTCTAAAAGTCCCTTTTCTTCTAACGTTGTCATTGTAAGGAAGAAGGATGGCACCATCCGTTTCTGTGTTGATTTTAGGAAACTGAATTCCAGAACACACAAGGATGCCTATCCACTTCCACGCATTGACGATACTCTCCACTTACTTGCCGGGGCGAAATATTTCACTAAGCTTGACTTGAAAGCGGGGTACTGGCAAGTAGAGATGGAAGAGGGTGACAAAGAGAAGACAGCTTTTCAAGTTGGCAACCTTGGATTCTATGAGTGTCAACGCATGCCCTTTGGTCTCTGCAATGCACCTGCAACCTTTCAAAGGTTAATGGAACGATGCATGGGTGATTTGAACTTAAAGAAGTGCCTAATTTACCTGGATGATGTCATCATCTTCTCGGAATCTCTACAAGAACACTTTGAGCGCTTGGATGCTGTTTTTGAAAGATTGAAATTACACAACCTCAAACTAAAGGCATCAAAATGCGAATTTCTTCGAGATGAACTCACCTACCTGCGACATGTTGTCTCGTCCAAAGGCATCACGACGGATCCTGCGAAGACTGAAGCAGTAAGGAACTGGCCGACACCTACTACTATTAAGGATGTTCGAAGTTTCCTAGGCTTCGCAGGGTATTACAGGAAGTTCATCTCAAAATTTTCTTATATCGTCAGACCCTTAAACGACCTATTGACAGGAAGCTCCACCAATAAGAAGCCGACCAAGATACCCAAGTTCAAATGGGGAGAAGCACAACAGACGGCATTTAATACAGTTGTGGAGAAGTTGACGTCTACCCAAGTACTAGCTTACGCAGACTACAGGGAACCGTTCAAGGTCCATACGGATGCATCCGCTTGTGGCTTGGGGGCGGCTCTGTATCAGGACCATGACGGTGTAGAGCGGGTTGTTGCATATGCCAGCAGGAGTCTGAAACCCTCGGAGAAGAACTACCATTCAAGTAAACTGGAATTTCTGGCTCTCAAATGGGCAATCACAGAGAAATTCCATGATTACTTGTATGGTATTCCCTTCCAGGTGTTTACAGACAACAACCCGCTTACTTACGTCCAGACTACAGCGAAGTTGGACGCCTGTGGACAAAGATGGGTAGCTGCACTAGCAAATTATAACTTTACAATCCACTATCGTGCCGGGAATGAGAATATCGAAGCCGACGCCTTATCAAGACTTAAACCGCAGCGGTTATACGCAACAGCCACGTCAGAAGACCATGAGAGTGACGAAGCATCGGAGTCACATGATGAAGACGTTGACGTAATACAAGCAGTCTTGAACGCTTCATCATCGTCCAATCACTTGATGAATGAAATAGCTGAAGAATCATCTGAGGTTCATAATGAATCTACTGCTCAGCTATTGAGCGAAGAAGACTGGAGGAAAGGCCAAGATTCTGACCCATTCTGGCAAGAATAAGATCGTTCGTAAGTCTGAGGTCAGTACCTGATAAGAAGACGACCCGTAGAGAAGGCGTGGATGTGAGAAAATACTTGAAGCAGTTTGACCGTTTGAGTCTTGTCAATGGGGTATTGTACCATGAAGCTGTCGTAAACAATGAGAAGATAAGGCGGGTTGTGTTGCCAGAGTCTGTGCGAATGACTTTGTTTAAAGCTCTGCACGATGACCTGGGACATCAAGGCCGAGACCGAACCATCAGTCTCTTTAAGGAACGATTCTATTGGCCTGGCATGTATACAGACATTAGCAAGTGGGTTAGAGAGTGTGACCGGTGCATTCGTCGCAAGTCTGCGCCTCCTCCAGCGGCTGGTCTTGTTGGCATCAGTTCATCGTCACCGATGCAACTGGTATGCATAGATTACCTGTCGCTGGAGATGTCCAAGGGAGGCTTCGAGAATGTATTGGTCATCACAGATCATTTTTCTCGTTATGCCCAAGCGATTCCAACCAGGAACCAGACGGCCAGGACGACAGCGCGGGTTCTGTACGACAATTTTTGTGTCCATTATGGATTTCCGGAAGTTATACACAGTGACAGAGGTGCTAATTTCCTTTCTAAGGTCATCACTCGGCTGTGTAGAGTTGCTGGTATTAAACGGTCTCGGACAACGCCATATCACCCTCAAGGAAACGGACAGTGCGAAAGGTTTAATCAGACACTTCTCAAGATGCTTGGTACACTTACCAATGATCAGAAGTCCGATTGGAAAGCGGCAATACCTTCCCTAGTACAGGCATACAACGCTACCACAATTGACTCTACCGGATATTCTCCACATGAGCTGATGTTCGGTAGACGGCCACGTCTCGCGATTGATGCCGTACTTGGACTTAAAGGTCAGCAAGTGCCGGGAGTATCGCCATCGGACTATATGAGGCATCTTGAGAAGCATCAGCGAACTGCTTATTGAATAGCCAATGATACCTCGGCCAAAACTAGAAGAAAGGCCAAACAGCTGTATGACCGGAAGGTCAAGGAAGTTAGGATCTTACCTGGAGATAGGGTGTTAGTAAAAAATCTCGGGTTCAAGGGAAAGCACAAGCTAGCAGACACTTGGAGTCAGGACGTGTTCATTGTGATCGAACAGCCAGATGTGAGGACACCTGTCTTCAGGGTACGTCGGCAGGACGGAAAGGGGGGTTCAAAGGTACTTACCCTGCACCGAAATAATTTTCTCCAGATGAGTCATCTTCCCGTTCCGTCCTCGTCCAACTCCGATTCTGAGGCAGCCGTGTCCGATAGCATCGACACCAAGACACCTTCGTCTGACACAAGTTCACAGGAGTCTGATAGTTCATGTACCAACTCCAGTAAGGTATACCGGCCGCCACATCGCCGGAAAGCTGGGGAACCGGGAGTTCTACCCCGTAGGCCAGTTCGAGAGAGTAACCGGCCGGCCTGGCAGCGAACTGGGGACTTTATTCTAGGAGAGCAGCACGCTTTTGCTGTGCCGGCAGGGAGCTCAGTGGTATGGGTTTGAGTTACCTTGTTTGGTATTTTGAGCGTTTGGTTGGTTGGGACACACTGCTGAGAGAGGTGGTACAGACGATTTATATATATATATATATGCTGCTACGTAGCTGGAACTTATAAGCTGTGATACTTCCGTGCTGATTTTTGACACTAGGATGTATCGTTATTTTTTTCATTTCAGTTGTGTTGATACGCTATATGGTATATCCGATCAGAACAAATGGTTTTGATTTTCCTTCTATTCATTTAAAATGTTTTATTTGACTGTTTGTATACTATTATGATACTGACATTGGCACCGGATATTGTTTTTTTTTCATGATATTTATAGCCATACTTAGTACATCATATGGGTATACTTTATTGGTAATTTGACACTTTTGTATGGGGTTTAAGGCGTATTTAGGATTGCTTTGTTCTAAATCAGATGTCTAGCCTTCTTGACTCTGAACAGTTTGCTATATTTTTTTGATGTTGTTGCCATGCACTTAAATAATGTTGTTGTTTTTGTATCATTTCAGATTATACAGTCAGTGATGATTGAATTGTCGAGGACGACAATTGTTCTATAGGGGGGAAATATGTGACAGGGTCTTATTTATGTACTACCGCTTTAAAATAAAATATACTTTTGTTTACTGAATCTTATATTACTTGTATTTTTGTCCACAAACTGTCTCTTTTAAATGATTTCGAATTTCCATAGTCAATTAGTAGTTATAGTAGTAGTTGTAGATAGTAGTATTACCAATATTCTAACCCGTTTACAATCACTGATATCCATCGCATATACACTTAAATTCACCGAAGCATGACACTATCCGTATCGGACGGTTCAATGGATTATATTGTCATTCAGATGTTTATCTTCTGAATAGTAAGAACCATTGAACTGTCAACTATTCGTTATTATTTATTATAATATATTTTATATATATTATTTATACAGGTAACTATAAACTATTTTATTGACTTTATGATAATATATGAATGTAACTTTATAACAGTAGATCAACTATAATTGGTTAATTATGTCATGTTTAAGTAATGCCTTTGGTAAACCGTCATTTCATAGCAGTTACATATATTCCATTTCATGATATTTGTTGATGTTTTGCATAATTGTTTGTATATATATATATTGTCGATTCAGATGTTTATCTTCTGAATAGTAAGAACCATTGAACTGTCAACTATTCGTTATTATTTATTATAATATATTTTATATATATTATTTATACAGCTACACTGTCAAGTCATCGTCATATAGACCCACAGTAACCACACCGTAACATATTGACATTTCAGAATATCGCGTTAGACTTATAGTGTTCTTTGTATGTCAATTTTAGCGAGAAAAATGATGGCAAATTTCATGCATTCCCGTAGTTCTCCAATATTACACCGTCGCGTACTTAATTAACCACGTATATATTTACAGTAACATTGTAGTTTGTGATTATGTTGTCCATGTAATTCCTTTTTAAGATACTAACTATAACTCTACTGCCGTAGAATTCAACATGTGCTTTTAAATAATCGAGATATGACTAGCATTAATGTCGTCGTATTATTAGACTAATATCAAGCGGCCGTTGAACATTCATCTCAAGAAGTTATCTACATGATACAGTCTCAGAGACTTTTAGAATAATAAATCAATCTATATGTTGATCCACGGCACCGTCGAGCAATCACAATTCCTTTATTAAAGTATTTTATTCTATGTGACAAAATACGGATTTTATACCATATGTCCGATACTAATAGGGTGCATTACAGCGTTCGCAAGACACTGTCAAACATTTCATCATCCATGCGTGTGAAGTCATCGACGATCAGGTGAATATAGACAATTTGGTGTATGAAACAAAATTTACATTAAGTGCGTACATTTCTCTCATTACACTTGCTAAGAGTGGAGCTGTATATCTCCATAAACAAGTACATTGTGGACATAAATGTACCACTTGCACAAATAATAAGAAGTATATTGTTTTTAAACGTTTTGTCTACATAGTTTTACTTGTAGACTTAGCTGAAGCCACTTACGACCTTTTAAGATTCATTCATATTTGGAATGAGCATCACAAGGTGCTTCTTATGAGCCCATTGTCATAAAAGTCTGAACTTGTCATGTTGACCAAATTGAAGTTGTAAAAGGTTGTTTTATCATAAGTAAAGAGTAAATGTCACACAGTTTTTCCGTGTTTTCTCAAAATATCGATTTTGTAGTTACGACCTTCTAATTCTAAGCCATCGAATTGTACACACCTTTATGATCGTTAGACGAAGTTAATGCGCGCATCATGCCACCACCTCGGTATATATATAATGTATATGCACGGGGAGCTCGAGAATAGTGATTCAACTGTCATTTGATTTTATACGCGCATGTTGTACTTTCAGAGCCAATGGAATTGCTTACAGAAACCTGCACGAGTACTCAAGCATGAAGAATGATGTTACATTTATTTTAAGAATTTCGGTCTCAACTGTTTCCTTGATACAAAAAAAAAAACGAAACAAAATGTTTTGTAAGATTATACAGCAACCTGCGGTTTCAACTGCTTCATTGCTAGGTCATTTGTAAAACTTTGGTGTCCCTTTACTAATCAAAATTATTATCTTGGGAACCAGACATTAAAATCGTATATAGTAACAATCTAAAATTATTGTTGTTGCATAAACTTTACAAATTGGTGTTGCCATTCCAACATTTCCTAAATATTAAAGACATATTGAGAAATATGCATTTTTTGGCTCTGTCTATTCGCTTAAAATAATTACTTTGTTTACGACCGATTAGAACAGTGGAATACCAGTAACGTCTGGCAAAAGCACATGATCCTTTCTGGATATAATGCAATACCGAACACAGACACATTAATATAACATTCAAAGGCCTATAGCATATATATATATAGCATAATTATATAGCATAATTGCATCATTGGCCAAACACCGTTTCAGCTGTACAAATTGACCTAGCCTTTGTATTTGTTCTCCAATCAATAATAAATTGATGTGTTTCAGAGCGCATTAAATCGAGATAAAGTAAGCTGAATATGCGAACTCATTCTTTTGCAAATATTTACACGTATTTAAGTTGGTAAACTAACCTCGTTCACGGTATTACTTAGCAGATGATCATAATATGTATTGTTTCTTAGAAGTTGTCTAAACTTACTTTAATGAGAATAAACTGATTATTCGATAGGATAATTCACCAACACTTCAACGGGTGGGCATGTGCATGTGGACTGCCGACCATTCTTGAACATTTAATGTTAGGTTTGGGACAATACAATAACATCCGAATGTCTAATGCGTTTCCAATAGCAATTGCTCGTGAAATGATAACATGTTACTATTCCCAGGATGCATTAGTTCAGCAATGGTGGAATCGCACTAGGTTCTATTGCCTTAAACAAAATCTCTAATTTTACCCAAAAGGCTCTAATATATGATTGGAATGTCTCTATTACCAATCATTACACCATAAAGGATATACTATTGATTATAGACAAATATATAATATGCATTTCAATTGAACAGCAATATGCTTAAATATGTGCTTGCATTTCGTAATTATTATTAGGATGAAAACAGTACTAAATGTTAGCACTGTCAGAGTACATTATTACAAGTATTATTCCAAGTAGTATGATTCACAACGCACTGCCATCGGGTATCACAACATTTTCGCAGGGCGAAAACATTTGTAATATAGTTAACTAGGCTTGCAATAACAAGTTATCGAACAAATATAGTATGACTAAAGCATGTGTTTCAATTTGCAAAAAAAACCGACTAATCAATTTGTCTTGGGGAGTAAAGTTACTTTTACATGTAATATACTATACTTGTACGAGAAATCGTGAGGTTTTTGCATTTTTGTAAGACTAATTATGGTGTTTCTGTAAATTATGATTTTAAAAGAATAATAAGCGATAGATACGCACGGTATGCAATATTTGAGTTTGTGAATTTCATTCCTGGTGTACATTTTAACTTCCCTTGCTATCGCAATTATAGGAGAATACATACACAAGTGAATTACTACGTATTTATCAGCCGAAAACAACTATCTTTATCATACAGACGATCAAAACAGGATTTTATATAGAATTTGTTTGTAGAACAAGAGGATTTGTACTAATGCACAGCATTCATATTTATGCATGACTTGTCATTGTGTTTATTTGCCCGGTTAGAAAAGCTATGTTCATCGTGATATATTAGGTATTCCATTTGTGTGCATGTGATTGATAAATCACTCATTTACATTTTGATTCGCCTGTTATCCGCAACATAGATGCGTGGTCTTGTTTCTCATTATACATCGGCTAGGGTATGTTCTGATAAGTATTCAATTTCACCATTAAGCGACAAATATTTCAACTGAAGCAAACGACCTGTCAAAGTCTTGTTATCGCTTGCGATTTCAATACTACATTAATATTGTAACAAAGAGCATAATATCAAGTATTGGCTGAAGAAAATGTAAAGCCTTATTCATACCTGTAGACATCAATAACACTATTCCTTATAACATTCGACATTAGTTGAATGCATTGGACGTTAGACAACATAATAAAAAGAAAATATCGGACAGGAAAGCTAGCGTTCAACTGCAACAAACGATCAAAGAATGGATTGGGCAGAAAAGTTAGCACTTATCTGGAATAACCGACCACAGACAATCATAATGCCCAACTCACAGTAGAACGAGATAATAAAACTAATCCGCCGAAATGTCAAGTCAAACTGTCAAAAAGCGGAACATACTAGTCTAAGCTGTCCAATTGCGGAAAACACAAGTCTTATAAGTTGTCAAATGTCGGAAAGCACAATTTTCAGCTGTCAAAAAGTGGAAAATGCATGTCAGGTGTCAAACAGTCAAATGTCCAATTTGCAGCAATCCGAAATACTGAATCCCACGTTTCGGCTGACGAACAGCCCACAATAAAACCTTACCTGTCAAAAGCACAGGTGGCAGTATCAGTGTTTGGTCCGCAAACGATTAAAAGAGAAAAAAACATATAAAAAAAATTCTGTACCGAGCTAATATACTATCAAGGTATAAAGCGCACTATATGTCTATAGGCCAAAGATTGTGGAACATTGCATCTCGTTGTTTCAACATAAAATACGGGCGCTGAAGAAAAATCGCTATACAAGTCATTCCCAAAAACTTTAAGATATTCATTCTTACCGAAAATCTCGTTTAATTTTATCTTATAACTGCGAAACAGCAAAACAGTGTTACTTTCGTTATTTAAATTCGCTCACGGTCATTTTATTGATGTTATTGTAAGATGCGATGTTCCACAATCTTTGGACATAGACATATACTACGCTTTATACCTTGATAGTGTACATGGAGTTAGATAGACAATCGATATATTTACGGTCCATGTAGTGTATTAGCTCAGTGACGGATTGTTTCTTTTTCTTTTCCAAACACTGATACTGCCACCTATGGTCAAAAGCAGAAATCCGAAATCGAAACAGCAAAACATTTTCGGTGCTGTCCAAAAGCAGAAAGTCCAGGGTCGAGTTGTCCAAACTCAACATCCAAGTTACAACTATCAAAAAACATATGAAAAGATGGTTTTGTTCCCTTGGTAGACGTATATCAATGCTTGAATATTGTTGATTAAATAACACTTGTGTATGTTTGCAAATACTGTAACTGCAACTGAATGCAGTAATAAACACATGTTTGTTCTCTGAATGAAGGCAAAGAAGAAACTAAATGATTTTATTGTGAGCAAAGATGTCTATAATATGTCACGGGAGTTCATATTGTGTATTTGTATGTAGATAGGTCTTTAGGAACCTTTGGTCAGTGTTCATCGTCTTCTTTGTCCGATTAATTCGCATGTTCCACTCATACTAACGTAGCGTACTCCCAACTGACCAAAACTGCTTTCGATATTGCGTGCATTTAACATTTTCCCTGTCGTTTCTAAGAAGTAAGATGTCGCCACAGTTTTAAGAAAATAGATTACATTGGCCAGCAGGAGACGGTATTGAAACCTTGTGGAAATGCCAATTTGTTATTCCTATTGTGTTTAGTACTTCCATGTGGCGAGGGAGTTCGTTCGGAGTTCGTACAAAACGTAAACTGGAAGTAGATAGTTGATCTAACTTGCTGTTCTGTGCTCTTTCTAAGGCCAGTGCGATTCCACGTGCCAACATGGCGGAACTTATGCATCATCGGAAGGTATTTGTATTGATATTCTATTATTCAACGACAAAATGCTATTGAACACGCGATAGACACTACTCTGTTGGCGTTGTAATGTTCCAAACTAATCATTAGATAGATTGCAATGTGAACGTACACGACGCGTAGCTTCCCGTAAAGTGCAAAACATAGTTGAATATAAGTTTAAAAAACAATGCATTTATCATGCTCTGTTAAGACATTATCATCGAAGAAGTTCGTTTACGACCTTAAACAAATGTAAAAGTTACGATTACATAGAGGATATTTGTTGATTTTGGTGTAAGATCGAATTTTATTTCACCGAGTGATCACAGAAATCTATATTTTCACGAGTGGCGTAGCTATCAAGTAGCAGACATAATCAAGGATGTAAATATGTAATTAAACAAACAATTAAACATAAAACTATATTTTCAATCGTAGCTACACCACTCGTGAAAATATAGATTGATGTGCTCACGAGTGAAATAAAATTCGATCTTACACCAAAAATCAACAAATTTTCTGTGTATTATATATATGCGTAATTAATCATATTATTAATATTTTACAATTCCCTCTTGGAACCTCACCCCGTGGGGCGCCCCAAATTCAGTTCAACCAATTCACTTTTTTAACAGAAGTTCCACTGAAAGTAGTGCAACTATTTGCTGTAGTATTTTTCTGCAAAACATAAAACAAGATATGTGTAAAGTTTATAAATAAAACAAATATAATATTTGACGAACACAAAATTATTTTCATGTTTTATTGAAAGTGAAATAACTGGCATTTATTAAATTTGACCGCGGAGTAATTTCATTGTCAACAAGCAGTTTTGTCATCCACCATTGTGGATTCAAGTCACGATGCCGGGAATTTTTAATCATTATCACGTCATAGACTTATTTTGTCTATGTCGCCAGTCTGATTAGTAAGGGGAAATACTCGTACTTACAGTTAAAAACGGGAATCGACGTATACAGAGTGACTTTATCATGTGTTTTGACGTCATCACAACATCGAAAAACGAGGACGACATGTTGATTTTTTTGACGAGATGCGATTTTGAATCTCAAAATGCATTTAGTATGATCATTTACAGGAAGTGGATTCTATATGCTTCGATAAATTGTAGGTTTGTGTTTATTGCTTTTATTTGAATTGTTCAAAGCTCGTTCAGATTTTCAGATTCGCCTTTTAAATACGGAACAATAGATTTCATTCTGAGACCTTGGCATGTCAGAACAGAATAAGCCTTCCAACTCTCCAATAAATTGAAGTTTATAAGAAGGATCTATTCTATTTCTAAAGGCCCATCGAGGAAAGCACTTACGTAAATAGTGGTTCTTTCACCTGACTGTCACTTGTTGAGGTTCTCGATTTGCAGTAGATCAAGGACTAAATTTCATTTTATTCCTCACAATAATGAGGTCACACAGGGGCCAACAGTATCGTAAAAACGAAAAAAAAAAGAATTTTCGGGGAATTTTTTTTTTTGAAAATTTATATTTTTCTTTTCGTACTGTACATGTAGATCTATACAAAAATATAAATTAAAAAAAATGTTTTCGTTTTTTTTTTTCGTTTTCAATGATACAGTTACCTGTGAATGAGGCTCGAATAAATGCCAAAAAAGGCTTCAAATTCAAAGCCATTGGTATCAGATTCAGCAAAATACTCCATTGTTGACAGCTGTCAAGTAGCAGACATAATGAAGGAGGTAAATATGTAATAAAACAAACAATACAGGGAGGTAATTTATTTTTTCATTGAAGAAAGTAGTTCCGTCAAAAACAGTGAATTATCAAAAATGTTATTTCACTGTTATTTGTCATTGTTATTTTCAATGAAAATCACCATAATCCATTGAAAGCATATAATAAACATCTTTAATATATTTTATCTCAATTTGATATAGGCTGATTACTGTCTGAAATAAAGCAAAGTATTATTGATAAGAGACAAAAACACAAGCAAGGTCAATTTGTGAAGCTGAAACAGTATTTGACCTACAACCAATGTTGCCATATCACAATTTGCTGCATACAAACGTAACAAATTGCGATCTTTTAGAAAAACAGACTTACGAATTTGCGCAATATATATCATGTGGATATAGTTTTACGTGCCATTTACGCATTATTAGTAAAATACTACCCAAGCACTGTTCGTAATCCCATCGACTTGCCAAATACAACGTGTGCGTATCAAATCAAGTGACAGTTATAACATGAGTTTACGATTTCCGCGTACATGGTGGCATGATACATGAATTTACTTCATCTTTCACAATACCGTGATCTGACCGTAAACTTCACACGCGTGGGTGGCGGAATGCTTTATAGTATTTGCAACCTCTCTATAATATAACACACATACCGTGCGTCATATTCGTATCTGATGTATGACATTATACTAGCAGTATTTTGTCATACAGAATTAATTACTTTAATAAAGGAATTGTGATTGCTCGATGATGCCGAGGATCTACGTATAGATTGATTTATTATTCTACAAGTCTCTGAGAATGTATTCTGTAGATAACTACTTGAGATGACTGTTCACCGTCCGCTCTATATTTCTCTAATAATACGACCACTGATATTAGTCATATCACGATATCTGTACATGTTGAATCATATCTGTAGAGTTATATTTACTAGCTTACAATAGAATTTCAGAAGAATAACACAATTAAATGTACTGTATAATTGTTTAAGCAAGCGAAGGGAAAATATTCGAGAACTTCCCAAAAATCCCTAACTACGTGTGTATATTCAAAGGTAATGTCACTTCTCCCCTGGTTGTCTACAGGCGGATATACATAAAAACGATATCAAAATATGCAGCTATTCAATTCTGATTAAAATGCAACGTGCTGCATTGTTCGATTAACTTGTTTAATTTATATGAACATTCAAAATACACCTTTGACGTCATTTAGACGCTCACGAACATTTTTTCATAATCTTAACAATTTTCTTTTATGCATTATTATTAAATATAATTATGGAAAGTACACGATGATTGCGTGACGTGATGACACAGGTGTTTTGTGTCTGCTAAAAATTCATTGTCGTCACTCTGTTTTAAAACAGACAATATACTTTTACTGCACGGATTACTCAGCGAAAACCCTACATATTTGTGACAAAAAGACGTCTCGTGTACATGTGGTATACGCTTATAAGGGACGTGACTAATCAAATATTGGTCATCAGAGTGCCGTAAGAACAGTTAATGGTTGATACGAAAAGAGCACCAAGAGTATTTCCAACGCCGTCAATTCTGCTTGAAAATTGAAAATGCAATCAGTTTCTTTTTAGTGGAGATTTAAGCACTTAGAAATAATTTGAACACGCAATGAGTAAGTGCTTGGTAGGATGCATATTTTTAAAGGACGTTGAAATAATTGGTTGATTTGAGGAGTCATTAGAAATCATCAGGTATGACACTTTCGAGGATGGGTAAATGTCAGCAAGGAACGCCAATATGACGTCGTTGACGTCGGACTTGCGGCGATGTTTGTTAGTATATCTCACGTAAATGTTCATATCACAAGAACTGTTCTGTGCATTTTTGTGAAATTTAGTCGTCATATCTAGATTAACATGAAGTAACAGTGTGCAAAATTTCGTTGTTTTACAGAAATTATCCACGCTTTTATAGCATCAGTGACATTACTTTTGGATATACCAACTTATAAGTGTTTTCCATTACCTACAAACTTGCGCCTAGACTATGGAATATACGTATCCAATGCAACTTATATTTTATCTAGTTCGAATGATTTAATGGGATATTAATACCCATTTCTTGTTTAACATGTATCGCCTTTAAATTAAACTAGCATAAAGATAACTGTTGTCATCAAAACTAATGCCCGTAGTATGCAAAGCGCCTAACGAAATTACATATATTTATGACGATACGAAAAAAGATATATTTTAGAGCTAACTCCCGATAATACACCTGATTACTGAAAACCTATAAGCCATTTTTCAAATCAAATCAAGTACAAAATCGATTTATTTATTGAACATTTGAAAATACATTTACTATATTACCATAATTAATTAATTCTTGTAGATAACTTTGCTTCGGCATTTGACAGTCCTATGAATAGTTTAAGATACATCATACACAACTACTAAAGATGACCAATATTCCATCCCGATGTGCAAATCTAAAAATGCTTCGCCCATTTCACAGCTATGGTGCGGCTGCTGTAGGGTTGTCGTCAGATGAGCTATCGGTTGTTATGTTATTGTAACATGTGTCAAACAAGTATACAATGACAATGTCGGTATTCGTAATAATTCAACGAAATCAGTACGGTCGGAGTTGTATAATGCCATCAACGTTATCCTTATTTCTGACTTGTTTGTGGTTTTATAGTGTATATTACATAAAATTATATAACTTTCCGCTCAAGACAAATTATAAATAGTTCGAACCAAACGCGTGTAATTTGAAGCTGAGTGCTATTGTATACGTATATATTGTAAAAAGTTGAGAATGTTTGCACGAAACTAAATCGTTTCTGTATATTGGTTATGTCATATTCTCGCCTTTCATTTGTCGAAGCTTGTCTTTTTCACTACAACAGAGCAAAATACTAACACACGACGATATGTTGTGGCGATAAAGTCCCTGCTGTTCAATTTTGATATTTTCAATGCTTTACGTGCTTTCGGAATACTGAGTCAGTGAATTCTATAAAATTTGAATTTTCTCCTAATGATGTTATGAAATATATTATTTGCATAGCACACTGGTATATTTTTCGACACCTTTTAAAACGACAACCAGTATAATATTGCTTTCTATTAGCAAGTCTCGATCATTTACGATTTGTTTTGCACTTTTGAAAGCTGTTTGTGCAATAATTATGTAAGTCTTACAATACTGAATTCGAGTGTTGTATTCTAGATTATGCAACTGTGTAGTTGTGTTGTTACTGTTTTCTGTGGTCGACTTGTTAAGTTAGGTGCTACCTTCCTCGTCTGATTTCTTCATATTTTTATTTTAAATTATTCGTAATAGTCCTTCTAGACCCGGATAATGCAAAAGAAGCCCCATTTTATTCCTAAGCACCGATTTGTAGTTGATAATTCATATGAATGTATTTAAAATTTAATGTTTAACATTTTGTTTTAATTTAGTCATCGTTTTGTACACCGCATTTCTGATAATATACACGACCACACCTATGATAGAAGAGAAGCCAGTGACGAAATTTTAAACTGGTTCCTTGTTTTAAGTAAACAAGTGTTTATAGTCCCACAACTTTCTCAGCAGGTTTTGGATCGCATGGACCATACAGGAAACAGTTCTCGCAGGTAGTGATGTTTCGATTGCTTCTAAAAGCTTTCAACGAATTCTGTCAACAAAAATGTGTGTTTCGATTGTGATAATTCACATTCATCATAAATTTCAACAGGTTTTAGTGCTCGGCTGGTTAGACGGATCCTTGTCCGATTTCCTCATATCCTTTTTAGCAGTGTAATATCTGTATTTTTAACACTTGTAAGCAAACTTGCAAGAGTCAAATTAGTATTAGGACGTTTAAGAAGACACTATACATAGCTTTGACAGATTTTAATGTACATGTTATTGATAAGCCTGTCGAAGTCAATGTCAACTAAATCCTTTTTTGAATGGTCATTGTCACCATAAAACACACATGAAAATTCTCGAAATATGCATGAAAAAACCCACAAAAGTCAAAACAAAAGTGTATAACATACTGCTTTTTTTCACCAAAATATAACATTAAGTCGACAACAACAACTCATGTCTTTGATAAGTCACAATAATATATTTCCATGTCCGTAAAGGAGGACCAGAAATGAAGGCTTTGGTTGTATTAAGAAGCCGGCTGGTGAGCTTGTTATCTATATGCGATTTCTAGTCAGATACCTGTTCGTACTTGAGATACATTTAGCTACTTTGCCTCGTAAAGTAACGACATTGCTTGCAATGCTTGCTTGCTTGCTTGTGTTAAACCTATATTCATTGGATTTCGTCACGCTTGTGTGATCACACCATCACAAATGGTAAAAACGTCTAATTAAGCACGCATATATTGGGTTCTTCATTTTTGACTTTATTTTCACTTCCAATTTACTTGCATTGCGTCTGTGTTACGAAAAAACACAATAAGTAAGTCAAATAAGTTAGAAATGTACGCTTAATTTGATTGCAAAAATGCATAATGGTGACGTATTCGGGTATATAAGACGCTAGAGGCTGGTGTTTCATTAAAAATACATTGTGTCGAATTAAATTGGCACGTCTCTATCATAATAAGACTGTTGTATCATCTCCATCCGAAAAAAACTGTATATGACGTACCACGTGACAACAGGTCAAGGGTCAATGCCGCTGACATAGACAGGTAATGCTGCTATATTTTTGCACCAAGAACAACGGCATTGTTGTAGCTTGATTGTAGTCCACCCAACATTAAAATTATGGGAAACTTGCTTTTATGTTGGGTTTTTTATGTCAAGGAGGTTGTTTCTAAAATCTGGCCAGTTGTACAGACTCTATTGCAACATCAATAATTGTCTGTGGTCAAAGAGAGATCATTTTCGGTATTTATTTACGATTATTACCTCCCTTCGACTGCAAAATTGTAGTTTATCGTTGTGTGTACTTTGGAATCGTGGGGTGGTGTCACATGTGGTTTTATTATGGATCGATACATATCCTCAAATCGATAACTTTAATGGATATATAACAAGTACACATGTGCAATTGAATTATCAAAAATAAGTTGGAGATTCTAGTAAAAAAGACACACCAAATATTAAATGCGGAACTTTTGGAACTCAGTATATTTAAGTTTCCCCAAAATGATAGCATATCAATATTATATACATAGTATCAGAAAAAAAAGAACAGTTGTAGGTTTTCGGAGAAAGTTTATTGGTTGTCTAAATACAAAACTTGTAGTGAAATCGGATTTGAAAAAACACACTAATATATTCTGGAGAAATTGTTAAGGAATGATGCAAATGCTGACAAATTATTTCGATATCTTGTTCTGACATACGAGTCCCCTATGATCAACACTTCCCATTTAATTATCAAATCCTTGTTTTTCACATTGTACTGATTCTAACAATATTGGTGTTACATGCGTTGAGAAACATACTATCGAGTAATATAATTGAAAAAGTATCAATGCAACAGTTCAAGGCTCGCACTCTCCTGTAAATCAAGTTGAATTTCGACACCAAATAATTTGTTAAAACAAGAGATGCTTTAGAATATTTCACTTATTTAACCAGACAGATACGACACGTACGTATACAACATAGCAAGCAGTCCATTACAGTAAGTAAAGTGAAATGGTAAGTCGTTCAATGTGGACTTTATTTTGACTGTTTGTATGATAAAGTCTCTTGTTGGTCCTGTTGCATACATATCACATATTAAGGATATAAATCTTAGTTTTGCACGATAAACCGGCGAACTTATCACGATATAGAGTTCATTTACATAGGAAGTACAATGTAATCACGAGAGACCGTAGAAAGTTTTAAACTATTAATATAAAGAATTGTACAATGTCTGGTTTTAACTACGAAATATTTGAAGTTTTGCAGGGCGACGTAATTAGATATTTCAAATGTAATAACCAAATATTGCAATTACGCAAGGATCTAACAACGTTGGAAATGATATATAAATGTTATGTGTAAAACATCAGCTAATGCAAACGTTCAACATTACTTGATGGCGAGAGACCAGTGTCAAAATTTCAACAAATCTACGCAGTTATAAATACAAGCTACACAACAAACCCATAAGCAGTGATTTTCGTATCCATAAATCATGCTAAAAAAATGGGGAAATAAAAACTGTAGCTTGTGGTATGATTCCGTAGGACTGTGCATAAAGTAAGCCTATGGTACTAGTCAAACCTCTTAAACAATTATAATAGCCTTCTTCCCACTTCAACCACTTGAATACCCCCACCCCATATACAGTTGTAGGTATTCCCATCATAACATCGTTCAATACGGCTGTCAGTCGCATTGATCATGTTTCAACATAATCAGTCCCTGAAAACTAGTTTTTACCGCTTTTAACCTATTGTTCTACTTTTATTTCTACTCCTGTATTATACTGTTCTATACTTATGTACTGTTCTTTTACTCTTTTATCAATCTTAGCAGAAATTGCTACGTCCTCGTGTGAGGTTTGACGTCAATAGGAAATAGATCAATATATATAATTATCTTAGCAATGTTATTACTATAATTTGTATATAGTGTGGAATTGTACTTCTGTATGTCTAATTTGGTTCAACTGATATTGCACTTCGAAATTTCCCAATACATTTCATGACCGATCTTTTACAATCCTGTTTTGGCTTAAAAGACATTTTGAAGGACATAAACAATGCAATACATTGCATTAAATGTGTATACAAAATAATTGAGAGTTATTGTTAAGACAACACTCCATTCCTGAAAAATAATGGAGAGTTAATGCATGGGTTAATCCCCTGGGTGTATTTTAAACACAATTATAGATGATAGAGATACATGCGACCACTATCTGCAAGTATGTTTGACTTGGAACTAATATATCACAGTTATTTTTTGACGCCATAATTGTGAAATATTGATACACACACATTGTCCCATCCCTTTCAGTTGTGATGAATGTGGTAAATACGTCTATGTTGAGTGAAGAGATAGGGATCCTTGGACACTTATCAACCATTGCCCAGGTAATGACGAAAGGCATTTGGGTACAGAAACCATTTCTTTTACGTTGGCGAAAGCGATGAACATCTATGAGACTAAGCTCGGGAACCATGACTATTTTTGTTGTATTTTGAAAACGTAAGCGGATGGGCGAGCTGTTGAGAAATTGCTTCATCTTTGAAACAATAAACTCTTCATCACACGACAACTGTGACGTCAGTTCATGTGTCAGAAAATAAGTAGACATTCCATCGAATTGTATACTAGTTTCGCAATGAAAACAGTCAGTATTGGCCAGCATACCCGTCACAACACCCTCCAAGAACGTCTCCAGTTCTACTGAATAGATATCGTCATTCGTCTTCAACCGAAACATGATCGTATAAGCCGGGCGGGGAAAAGTTCTATATACATATTCGCATGCTCCTTTGAAAAGATAGGTACCGACAGGACATCTCACAGTTAGACAGGAACCCTACAGAATATAAAGATAGAACTCGTTACATTCAAACACATTAAACCGTCCCAGTCTTAAAATCATGACCATCATGAAAGTATACGTATATTAGTACATTTGTATACAAACATGACCGACATAATAGTATACGTATATTAGTACATATGTATACAAACATGACAGACATGAAAGTATACGTATATAAGTACATTTGTATGTAAACATGACCGACATGAAAGTATACTTATATCACGGTGACAAGGTGATTACCCCAACTTTTCCGCTCACCGTCGAAATTCCATACATCTGACAAATGCACCGCATCCTTAAGACGAAATCACAAATGGCGCAGGGGCCTAAAGCAAGTAAGCGGGTTACAAAATATTTTATTATAAGACATTGCAAAATGATTGCCACTTATGAAGCACTCCATAGAATTTCTGAGACATTATGCCATCCTTTTGGAGGTTTATCAGTCGTAAAATATGTAACATGACTTAGCAATAGTGTTTACAAAAGAAGGATAGCGCTCGACACAATTCGTACTCGTAAAGCAAGTGTAATATTCTGATGATTATCGATGTGTCATACCTGATGTGACCGTCTTGAATCATTGTACATATATAAGAGTGCGTGTCACACGAACCTGCTTGTTTCTCTTTTCATTGAAAGTCTTGTTTTTTTGGTGAAAACATACAAGTAAACAAAAATACCGGAGCACCGCACAACACTGATAATAAACACCGCATTTCTATTCCGTTTAACTGAAATCGGTAACTGAAATCAGTGGCACCGCTTCTTTCTGCACTTGGTTTTAAACAATGTGCTTAACACACTCTAGATAAGTCAGCGTTTGCTGCATTTACTTACGATAATCCTCCATTTATCTGTTACATGTCCAATATTTTATCTTGAAAATAATGGAATCAAAAGGGTTTCCGATCACGCAATCGCAAGGAGACATGTTTTCTTGTTTTCCAGTAGGCCTACATAGAGGGCATATTAAGTCTCGTGTATCAGTTTATCTATTTTTGTATTATTTAATTAACTAAGCGTGTTGTTTTCAACGCATATCTCTTGTGAAGACTAGTACCTTAAACTAGTCAGATGAAGCTTTTTTCTATGGTCTTGGTGTTTATTTGAGGACCATTCACGTTACAGTGATACGTTTCCATAGTTGCATCCATGCCCCCTACCCCCGAGGATAGGTCGGGATTTTTACTTTTTGGTTCTCACAACCACCGCATGTGGGGGCAGCTAATGGTAAAATCACAGGTATTTCTCCAGTCCTTGACAACTTAATATTGTCCCCGGGGTATTGGTTTGGGGTGGGGTCTCATCATTTCTTCGGGAAGCTGGGAGGCAAAGCATGACGTTTTCCCGACTATCCCACATGGACCCCGGGGTTGGGGAGTGCATGCAACTGACTGGTGCGTAATAATAGAAATATGTTTAAAGTCCATGTATAGATCTTTGTTGCTTTGAGGTACTGGGCGTTATGCATTAGGGCACTGTTTTATCAAAGCATTTACGCTAGCGTAAACCTAAGATTTCCTAAAATATTGCGTACGTCGATAATATTTGCGTAAATGCGTTTTACAAAGATATTTTAGTTCACATTCTGTCGTAAGTTTTAGCTTATTTCTACGCCAAGGCTGGGCAACCCTAAATGGCAAATATGAACGTAAGTGAAGAGTTTTTAACACGCACTGATGATTTTTGACCGTCGCATGTTGATTTTGACCGTCGTTTGTTGTTTTAGACCGTCACTTGTTGTTTTAGGCGTGATTAATAATCAAATCTTGACGTATATTTATTCATTCTGGTACCCGTTATATTTGATATATTGGTTATATTGTGTCCCGAATTCAATCAATCTTCAATATTATTTGCGTAAATGTATGCAAGTACTTTGGAACGTTTAGTAAAACACACTTACGAGTTTGCGTAAGGTGGATATATATGCGTAAATATACGCGACATTTACGCATTGTTAGTAAAACAGTACCTAGGTGTCTCTTTTACAGAAGGTCAACTGGTCGACGCACTGATATCATCATCAGCCCCAGTATGAAAAAGGCGCATTTTCTTGCTTTTTGTCCTTTTCAAAGGTTTAAACGTCTCTTTTTTCTGAAAGACAAATGGTCAAAATTACACGGTGCCAAAAAATCATAAAGATGCGGTGCTTTTACGGACATCGTTGAGCGGTGCTTATATTTCTACAATGTCAGTGTTGAGCGGTGCATAATTGCGAACACGTTTTCATGTAAAAATAGCAGTTATATACAATAAAGCATGCCAAAATGTGTTATAATGTGTTTATCCTACCATAAAATACTATTTCGCAAACGGAATATTTCATTGAAAGGGTTTAAACTCTGCAAAAATGCGATTTTTCGCGTCATGAAAGTCTCTTCTTTCACGACTTGCTCAAACTGTTTTCACTATTTTGAAGTTAATAGCTACTAAATTTGGATGCAGTAAACGGCAAATAGATCTTAAATATATACTTCATTCGATGGAATATCATTATATTACCAACGTACCTGCTTTTCTCGTTTTTTGCGGTGATTTCGTTACTTGCCAAAAAATGTGCATCCATTTTTTTGGCAGAAGGATGCGATGCATCTGTCAGAAGTATGATAATTCGACGGTGAACGGAAAAGTTGTGGTAATCGCCTCGTCACCGTGTATATAAGTACATTTGTATATATACATGATCGACATGAAAGTATACGTATATAAGTAAATTTGACTACAAACGTGATCGACATGAAAGTATACGTATATAAGTACATTCGTTTATAAATATGACCGACATGAAAGTATACATATATTAGTAAATTTGTATACAAACATGATCGACATGAAAGTATACGTATATTAGTACATTCGTTTATAAATATGACCGACATGAAAGTATACATATATTAGTAAATTTGTATACAAACATGATCGACATGAAAGTATACGTATATTAGTACATTTGCATACAAACATGACCGACATGAAAGTATGCGTATATTAGTACATTTGTATATAAACATGACCGACATGAAAGTATCCGTATATTAGTACATTTGCATACAAATATGACCGACATGATAGTATGCGTATATTAGTACATTTGTATACAAACATGACCGACATGACAGTATACGTTTATTAGTACATTTATATTTAAAAATGACCGACATGACAGTAAATGTATATTAGAACATTTATATATAAACATGACCGACATGATAGTATACCTATATTAGTACATTTGTATATACGAGTATACATGTTTATTACCATGTATGAAGTAAAAGATAAACTCGTATGATAAATTATTACTGAATGTAAGTGTGTGCTTCTCGGGGTTGAACAATTAGAGACTGGAGATATTTTGCGTGCGGATCATTAGCATTCCTTGCTAGAGGAAATTCTTTTAAGATTTGAATATTCCAAACGTTTTGACCAAGTAGGAAGTTGTTTTTGTTTAAAGTTACACCCAGCTATGGACTTTAGCACTATATTAAACAAAACCTGTTATAAGTATTCCACCAATACAGTAAATCATGGTAGGTCTACATTTAAATACTCTTTTGTGACTAACTAATTGATAAAACGTTTTCTTACATTTGATGGATTCAATATTTGCGACGAACCACACTGATCCGTCTTTAAAGTGTCTTCATTGGGTTGCCTCTTAAAGTTGATGAAAACAGCAATACCATAATACCTAGGTAGTTCAATATCTGGTTGTTCACACAGGCCATGCAACACCTCATCTTGTCGTGTATTACACAGGAAACAGTACACGTTCTTATAATACCTGGTGTAATAGTGGATACTTCTGATTTCTTGTTTATATATGCTGTTTGAATTGGTGTCTTCAACTTCACAGGCGTTTTTAACATCAATATCGAATACATTCCAATTTCCGGTAATGTTACAACGAGATAAAACTCCCCGTTGGTGACATTTTACTAACTGACCAACTGATGGGTCAGGAGGGTGAGGTGTCAGTGAGCAATTCATCATAGCATATTCAGGCCACTCTTCTATCGTTGGATTACTGGAATACGGATTACAGTCCTTGATCAAATCCCATTCGATCAGCTTCTCGGTGGTAACCCCATTGCACCTTGCACAATGTTTGTTTCCATATAAGAGATCGGTTGCTGGATCTGTGACAAGTATATAATCCTCTAACATACGAAGGTTCGAGCACCTAGGATATGTAATATCAAGCTTGGTTTCTGGACAGCTATCTACTATACGATATATCAGTTGGTTACCCCCAGATGTAGCAACAATGCCTCTAGGTTCATTGAAATATTCACTCAGAATAACACACGGGTATTTCTGCTCAATATCTGGCTTCAACTTCATGTCAGGACAACACTTACCAATACGTTGACAAACAGGGTCGCACAAGCACTTCTGGCAACATGGGATTAAATGCATTTCCTCTGGGTTTTGACTCTACAATTAAGAAATATAGAACAATGTTTTTTCGGTTTTTTCCAGTTCTGCGGAATTTTGTGATTTATACAATTGTAATCAAGCTAAAAGAAAAATCACTACAACCAATCTGTATAAAATGCCATTTAAACAATTTGAAACTTGAAAGTAAGGATTGCAGAAACATTTATGATTTGGTTAATTCAAATTAATCATGTTAAGTCTAAGTCTGAGTTTTAGACTTACAACGTTGGTGAATCCCTTGCTGTATCTGCATTATCCCCCGAAACCTAGAATGACTAAACTCTTCATGGGGCCTCACCTATGTAGACTGTTGGGTGACAATGATAAATTATAAAAGAATGTCTAATATGAGACTGTCCTGCATCCCTGTTAAGTATAACAAACCATAGTATGCATCGAAATAAACATGTCTAACAGACTAGCGAAATGCATTTAATTCGTATATTGCTCCTTCCGTACGATAATTTTTTGTAACAAAACATTTTTTTATTATCAGCTATTTTTAAAACATTTATGTGTAGATGAACTGATCATGCTGATGTTCTCTTAAGCCAAAATTGAATAATGACTACTTAAAACAATTGAGAAGACCCAAGTTGCAACTCACTGTTGCTTTCAGGTAGTGCGTTTTGTACTTCAAAAATTCGTGTAGGCCCTACTTCGGCGTTTCATGAAATACGTTTTAGAAATTTTGTTGTTGTATTTTTATATGCATGAGTGAGTTGTGTAATTGGAAATTATCAATAAGTTATCGTTTAGCTGCATTTAGTCTAGTCATTACAAACATTTGCCATATTTAATATACAGTAGTGTCAGAAGTTATTCATTCAGAGGTTAATCATAATGAGTATAATTACGAATGTAGAAAATGTATTTCATTTGTACACATTGCAATAAGAACGTATCCTTGTCTAAATGTGGAATGATAATTATATACAGAGGTGATGATGACAAACTACGAGAAAGAATCAAATCCATTGCGACGATACAAAATATAAATAAAAACAAATAAAATGATAAAGAAAATTGAAACTATTTACCATCGTTGCATTTGAATAGCAAAAACTGTTATATGGACACAACGTAACCATATCTGGTAATATACCATAGATCGATGGTAGTCGAGTACCAACAGCACATAAATACACAAAAATCAACCAGTATTTCCTCATGATGCTAACACAACGCTGATAACTGAATAATACCACTTATAATCAAAATACGGACTAGTTTTATAGACCTTTGGTGATAACAAGGTAACGGTTATAGAACCGGTCATTTTAGAAGTCACTTACAATGAAGTAAGCGCAAATCAGACAAGCCCTTGCACGTGTGAACAAAACACAGCGTTAATGTGTGAACAGTTCACAGCATTAGCGAACTCGAACAATAAATATAGAAAGTAGTTCGGTTTGATGGACGAATACTTGTTGATATAACCGGACGGCTATCATCAGTGCGGCGCCTATTCGTTGAAGTCAAGTCTGGTCATTAAACTATGCATCATCAAAATTTCTTGTACACGCTAGTATGGTGTCAGATATCTAGATTTTAGATATACATAGTGTGAGATAATGATTTGTTTCAATACTGATAGTTAGAACACGTGTATTATTATATAAGCTGTTTAAGCAGTCAATAAGTAAGTACGTAGAATCGTGAAAGCTCGGCCGTATCCGTTTGTGCCAGGTAAATATACTTATGAAATGCATCAAGACCGAGCGTCAGAATTCCTTATTAATGTGTAACGTGTGTTTTTTTATGTAACCATCGCATTGACTTCGGAACGACTTAAAATGACCGGAAAATCATACAAACTTTGAAATCATAAACACGTATGTCACTAGGTTCGTTTTCGAGCACCACAGGTTTCAAATAACACAGCATTATTTTTGTTCATTCAGGCTGTTTCTTGATTCCAACAAGTTTATTATTATATAACATCATTTTTCAGCACTCCATGTTGTATGTGTACATTGGTCTATTCTATTTACAGATACAAATATTTGGCTTCCTGAGCCTTTGAAGATCCATATTCAAACATAAGTGAACATAACAAATCTCATTTCCATGGACCGTACAACACACGCATGTTTGGCGCAATTCTTTCGGCACGTAATTTGCGCCGAAAAAAATACAATTCGCTTCAATCTATGTTGTATCTTACCGTTTCCATTGACGCATTTTTCGGCGCGTAAAATATTTTAGATGACCATTTAGGATAAATTGACGCCATTTCCTTGATTGGTAATCGCACAGACATCGTACGAGCTTTGTGACAAAGGCAAAAACAATTTATACGTGAACTCAGTTTTTATCAAATATTCAATTCCAGATTTAAACACGTCACGTAGACACTTGTTAGTTTCAAATTGACATGGTTGAAACAATATTTTATCCTGTCCTTATGGTTATGTTCTTTACAAAACAGTTTTGTAGACGTTATAGACGAACTTATGACAACTGAATGTAGAGTATTGTTTGCCGTCTATGATTAACTTGAAGATGAAATTGAACATTTATCGGGATGTACAGTATTTGACGTTATATAAACATAATTCGAAACAATCCACTGCGTCTATGTTCATCGCACGTATCACAATCTGTCTTGTACCCAGGCAATGTATTGGTCCGCTTGCTGATATACAGTCGTTTACATTATTCTATCAAATACATCGGCAAACATTATGGCCACTCAAATTATGTTCGCGACCACATGATACTCTGTGAACATGTAGATATTATGGCAATGTTTCTTGACTGATGGCAAACTAGGAAATGGTTTCATTGTGAACATGACGAGTATAATTTGCCGTCGGAGATCGTCGTATTCACGCGTATGTTAATATGTTTAAAGAAATATTTTAATCAGTCTCATCTGAAAAGACACTACAATCTTATTAAGCCATTTGTCAAGATTCGTGTGACTTTTACAGATGTGTCAGCTGTTCTATGCAAATAACACGTGAAAGGTCCGAGTGATGGCAACTTTTATTGGTAAGTAACTGACTCCATTTGCACGTAAAGTATGACAATACAGTGTGATGAACTAGGCACTTGATTATTGCTCAATACAAAATGTGTACACCTGGGTACCGGTTAACTAACAATTCATAAATGTTGCGTAAATTTTAGCTTAGATATCGCTGGCTTAGACTGAGAAGGACGTAATTTCGAGTAATCAAGAAAAAATTGTATGAAATTTACTCTTGACTTATATATACATCATAATATATCATTCGTAACAAAGTCATAGAATGTTTTTAAAAGCGTGTAATACCAGTGTTGTTAAAATATGTACAAGGCGGAATACGAGTACACGGATTTATTCCTTTAACGGAAATGGTTGATCATCGGGGACTCGTTTGTCAAAATAAGATTGGGAGATAATTTTTGTTTAGTGTTTTTGTTCAAATCTTTCTTTGCTACTTTTTTCTTATTTATGCAACTGATAAACTTTCTCCGTTAACCTACGACTGTAGTTTCATTAATCTGATACTCACCTAGAATATTGGTATACTATCATTTTAGGGGAACCTAACTACATGCTTTTACATTAACTACAGATCAATATTAAACACCCTCCATAATTCGTTATGTTTGTTTGTACATCAATTAGAAAAGGTATTAGACTACTAGACATGTTACAAGCCTTATTCCAAATACAACCAAATCCTTTTGTCCGTCACGTTTACGAACTATACATGTATTATTGTGACGTATCAAAGACATGATTTGTTGTGTTGTTGACATATTGTTATATTTTCACGACATAAAGCAGAAATAACACATTTTTGTTTAGACTTTCTGTGTTTTAATGCATATTTGGCGAATTTATTCATGTCTTTAGGGTGAAAATTGTCATTCTAAATATGATCTTTGGTAGACAAAATAAATAAAACAATGATCTTGTGGACAATCCCGTTTTATATTGAAAGGCTTACGAATACAATGCGCATTAAAATAAGCAAATGTAGCAGGAATGCATAATGTCATTTTAAACGTATCAATAGTAAGAAGTGTTGAAATTATAGGTATTATAATTATAGACAGGGAAGGCATTACTCAACGTAACTACCCGAGCACAGAAGACATAAACAGTCACATAACGTAACCTTGCAAAGACATTAAATGCCCACGATCCAGCGGCAGAAAGGTAAAAGCCTAATACTTGATTATATGTTTTATAATGACGGAAGACTGCTTTCACATAATGCAAGGTAACAAACCGGCATGGGAACAAAACAAAGTTTCCGTTGCAATGTATGATGAATATGAATTTACACAATCAAACACATAGTTTTTTGTTGACATAATTCGTCCAAAGCTGTTGGAAGTAATCGAGACACCTAACATTTGCGTATAATATTTCTTGTATGATCCGTGTGTTCCGGATGCTGCTGAGGAAGTTGTGGGACAAATGACAATTGTTTACATTTAACAAAAGGAACCAATCTACAGTCTACCACAAACACATTACAACTGGGTTTTCCTTCTCGCATAGTCGTGGTGATACATAGTATCAGGCATGCGGTATCGAGAGTGAATACTAACAGTACGCTGGCTTGGAATGAAAAGGTCGTAACTACAAAATCAATATTTTTAGAAAACAAGAACAACTGTTTGACAATCGCTCTTTACTTATGGCTGAATAAGCTATTTCAACTTCAGTTTGGTCAAAGTAACACGTTCCGATTTTCATGAAAATTGGTTCATAAAAGGCACCCTATGATGCAGATTTCAAATATGCATTCGTCTTTCGACCTTCTCATTCTAAGCCAGCAATTTGACAAATATCTAGTTAAACAATCATTCTTAAATACATTTATATCAACTACAAAGTATGAATCAGTGCTTAGGAATAAAACGGGACTGCTGCTGTGACATTCTCCCGGTATAGAATGACAATTACAAGTTGCATAAATTGGTGTGTGACTACAAACACTACCTAACAAGGAATAAAGTACTCTTCAAAACTGTAAACCAGCAGAGGAATTTGATATTGCACTCCTTACACCTTACAAAACATGTTCCAAAAATACAAAATAAATTGTAGATATTCGAAAATGATCGAGAATTGCTCATAGTAAACCATATTACATTGAGACCCGTAGACTTGAAAGAACACATGCTCGGGTTGTTTTAAAGTGGTCGGACAATATCAGTTTTAATGTAAAGGATATTTAATAACATCGGAGAGATTTAATCACTCTGAGAAAATTTGAGTTTTATAGGATTCACTGACTCAGAATATCGAAAGGAAATGGAAGCAATGAGATATGTTCGTCACAACGTATATATCAACGTCATGTTTTCGTATTTTGCTCTTTTCTTTTATGGCGAAAAGCAGAAAATACCACACACAAAATGCAAGTATACGACACAACACATGCACTGAAAATATTTAGTTGGAAGCAGTCAGGCTAAACTTTATTAGACTATATATTTTATTCTTGACCTGAGTGAAAAGTTATGTAATATACACTGTAAAATCACAAACAACTCCGAAATAAGAAGGCACACCGTTGATTGCTTTATGCAACCGCACATACTCATTATGAGGAAATGTTACGATTCCCGACATTTGCGTTGCATTATGTTGGAAAAACGTCTATTGTACGGTAATCGATCACTCATCTGACATCAACCCTACAGCAGCCTCGTCATGGGTCTTATATGGGCGAAGCATTATTATATAATTTATGTACATCGCGATGAAATGTTTGCCCTCTCCAGCAGTGTTCCATTATGTAATCTCAAAGAGTTCATAGGCTGTTAAATGTCGAAGCTTAGTTACCTAAAAGCGATATAATAATATAGTGAATTTTTTTTTCAAATTTTCAAAAATTCAAATGATTTTCTTCTTGATTTTATTTGTCTATCGGCTTATACACTATCAGTTATCATTTGTTCCATAGGGAGGTTGCTCTAAGATAAAATTATGTTGTATCGGCATGAATATACGTCATTTCGTCAGACCGCTTTGCATACTATGGGCATTAATTTTGATAGCATCAGTTAGCTTTATGCTAATTTAATTTTAAAGTCTGTACATTGATAATAAGAAATAAATGATAATATTTCATTAATGCTCGTATCGAGTTTAATAAAATATTTTTCTCTTTTGATAAAATATCAGTTGCATTCGATGAATAATTGCTATAGTCAATGGCCATGGCTCAAGGTTTTCGGTAATGAAATGTATATATTTGGAGTTTTTATAATGAAGTACATGTAATACGATCGGTATATTGCAGATGTCAGTTTCCTAGTGTGACATGGATATTGTATGCTCCTCGTGTTAATTTGTATCTCTCGTGTTAGTAGGTGCAGACGGTCAGAATACTGGCTTTGCAATTGCAATTTTTGAAATTAAAGTGATGTATTATTTTGTGTTGTTAAAGTAACGGGAAATAATAAAGGCATGTTCTGTTCCACAGAACAATTAAGTTGCGTCATAAAAATGTATAATGTTACTTCCACTGGTTACATTAAATGAAACTTATCGTTACTTTAATCAGGGTATATCTTAATATAGATTATTTGTAAAGATATCAACGGGTCAAAAAAAGCGCATTTTGATTTTCGTTTGGTATGTTATTATTAAAATATGAAGTACGGCATTTGTGCTTAAGTTCTGTGCGTAAGACCTCCAACCACTGTATATCAGCCGATATATTACAGTTTTGCATAATTTATTCCATCATAATCGTCATTTTCTATCCTTCTGGGTAACACTTTTGCCACCATGACAAATTCCTAAGTTCATGCAAATAGGCTCATAAGAAGCGACTAGCAAGAAAATAAACAAGAAAGTAGTGTTACGACAGTGTTCAGAACACATGCATGCGTCACAAAGGAATCCGAAATTAAGCAAATCATGTCATGATATATATACACTTGTTTAATGTTATAAGTACACCATCATGTAATGCGTATATCTCTTTTAATATACATGATATCACGTTTAGGTTTTTGCATCTCTTCATGTGAGTCTTATAGCAGCAGTATCCAATAATTCGATGAGTGTAATTTGCCCGCTGTAAGCAGTGAACCGTAAATTTTCTAATTATGCAAAATGCACGTGCAAAACAAAATAATTTCGCACTAAGTCTCAAAATGTTACATACACATTGTCCATCAATACCCACACCAGGAAAACACAAAACAGGAAGAATTGCGATAACATACCGTATGAGAGAGGTTTGTGAAACATACACGTATCATGACAGTAAGTAGCCTAGTGTAGTTAAGGTCAGCGCGACCTTGACATTTGGTCTATCGACCTCAAAATTAGTAGGAGCCTACATCTGATGATAAGCAACCTCTCTGTAAAGTTTTACGATCTAAGATCCTTTATTTCTTATGGTGTGGACCAGTGATTTTTGTGTGTTCAAAGGTCATGGTAATTTGACCCTGTTCTCGTAGCGCTATCAGCGCTTCGATTTATTGTGTTGTTATTGTTTTCGGTACTGGGCTAGATAAGTTTTGTGCTGCCTTACCTGTCCAAATCACCCACAAATAAATACGCAAGTGTAATGCAGTGTATGTATCAGCCAACAGCAACTATCAATATATATCATGATATTACAGACAATTAAATGAGGATTTTATTGATAGCCGGCCTTGAGCCGGCTATCTAATGGAATAGGAATCAAATTTCTCCCATGTAGGTGAAAGGACAAGTTACTGATTTAATAAAATGAATAAATTTGTTTGCGTGGATATTGAAGCTATTAATTGATTACTATTTTAACACAATGAATTACTTATTTATTCCACCATAAATTACATTTTTTGGATGGATAATGTTCATAAGTAAAATAGAAAATGTTTCCGTTTTAATAATTCAATTGCTGATCCCTTTTAGCGTAGACTTGCTGGGGTGTCTATTTTTTTTTTACTACTGAACTGATCGCTAGTTTTATCGTTAGTTTTATTCGTTTACCAATGATGCTGATGATTTTGCGTGATAACAATAATATAGAGTTTCATATAAATTTTCTTATTTATCAAATATAGATAATGAAAAGAAAATATATTGCTGAAATTTATCGTTAAACATTTTGTGTATCACCGGGTTAAGTCTATTTATAAATTCATTACTACATGTATAGACCCCTTTCATCAAATCTCCACCTGACTGATAAGCTCATGAATTATATAATGTAGGCTGGTGATAAGCCTCCAGTAGTAAATTAAGTATACATGTGATAGTATTTGCAACAATATGGTACATAACTGTTGCATTGTTGGTTGTGGGAACCGCCAAAATAAAGAAAAGGGAGCAGTATTGAATAGAATTCCTAAATATCCCATGTTGATGAGAGAGGCATGGTTTAAAAACATTAACTGACTTCATAAAGACTCAACTCATTCAGAGCAAAATTCATGGACAAATACTTCTCGTGTTTGTATAACTAATATGAATTTCATAGCAGGTGTTTTTGCATTCATACTGCATTTATAAATACTGCATTTACACAAATCTTTTTATTTATAAATTATTATTTTATATTCCGTGTTTATAGTATAGTATGCACATTTTCAAGTAAAACAACCTAGATCTACTGGCAAGCAGTCATACTTGAAAGCTTCCTGAAATGTTGTGATTAAATACCTACATACGATCACCTAAGGTAGTGTGCTAAAATAGTTAGCACATTAGCAGGTTGTCTTTTATTTTATTTATTAATTCATTATAATAATCTACATGCATGTGGTTTCAGAAAGACAAGCACATGACCATTTCCTTAAGATCATCAGTCAATGTTTTGCCTCCAGCTGAACATGTGGTCAAGATAATGATATACATAGGGCTATTTTTAGTAACGGTGAAAAGGGTCTATAAATAGCCTTTTATTTTGGTTGCTGGTCCACTCATAACTCTTACGGAGTGAATCGGGAACCAAGCGAAGTGACGCTATAGTCTAACACGCATACTAAGTTTGAATCAAATATCTTTGACGGTTACTGAGAAATGGACCTGAACGAAAAGGTAAACCAACGCCGCCGCCGACGAGTGGGTCATGACAATTATAGCTCCACTTTTTTCTTCGAAAAGTGAAACTAAAAACGGAACAATGTTTTTTTTGGAAAATTTGTATTTTAATTTTTTTTTTTCGTTTTCAACGATACAGTTACCTGTGGTTTCATATTTGATATTAAAATGTGTAATCAGTATCTTTATTATGTTGTCATTTTACCTTATTGTTACCTGCAAACCGATTTCTAAAGAACGGTTGGAAATAGGATTCTCAAAGTTTACATGGATGTTGATCTTCATTAGAAAATCACCTTTATTGATGTTGAGGTCACCAGATCAAAAGTTAAGATTACTGTGACCTTAGACTGGAAACAGTTTCCATTAGATTATTTGGCTGACATAGGCGCATACAGGTATGTTGGTCATCAGCAGTATATATGACATAATTTTATTTTGAGTCCACTTACAGAAGTTCACTGCGACTGTTGCCTGCAGTGCAAACAATACTCCAATGTTATGTCAAGATCCCTGTGGCAGTATCCATGTGTATTTAATTTAGTACTTAGTACATATCAAATAAATCCCAAACAATATCAATTGATATTGATTACTGTATTAGAGATTTCAGTTGATAGAATAATTTATAACAGCGTTATTGTTGATGCTTTATATAACGGTATTCATGTCATGTAAACCACACAATTGCGGCTATTTTGATGCATTGCATCAACATTTGTCTTGTATAGAATTTGTTGTAGAACACAAGGATTTGTACTAATGCACAACATATATAATAATGCATGACTTGTCATTGCGTTTATTTGTCCGGTTAGATAAGCTTTGTTTATCGTGATATTCCATTTATGTGCATGTGAATAATAAATCGCTCATTTACATTTTGATTCGCCTGTTATCCGTAACATAGATGCGATGCCTTGTTTCTCATTATACATCGGCTAGGATATGTTCTGATAAGTATTCAATTTCACCATTAAGCGACAAATATTTCAACTGAAGCAAACGACCTGTCAAAGTTTTGTTATCGCTTGCGATTTCAATACTAAATTAAGGTTGTAACAAAGAGCATAATATCAAGTATTGGCTGAAGGGAATGTAAAGCATTAATGATACCTGTAGACATCAATAACACTATTCATTATAACATTCGACATACTCTGAATACATTGGACGTTACACAGCATAATACAAAATGAAATATCGGATAGGGAAGTCAGTATTTAACTGAAACAAACGAATACATGTACAAAGTACGACAATCATACAACCAACACACAACGGAACGAGACAATAAAACTAAACCGTCAATAGTGCAAGTCCAAGCTGTCGAAAAGCGAAATGTACAAGTCTAAACTGACGAAAAGCGAAAACTACAAGTCTTAGCTGTCGAAAAGCGAAAAGTACAAGTCTTAGCTGTAGAAAAGCGAAAACTACAAGTCTTAGCTGTCGAAAAGCGAAACGTAGAAGTCTAAGCTGTAGAAAAGCGAAAACTACAAGTCTTAGCTGTCGAAAATCGAAAAGTACAAGTCTAAGCTGTAGAAAAGCGAAAACTACAAGTCTTAGCTGTCGAAAAGCGAAAAGTACAAGTCTAAGCTGTCGAAAGCGAAAACTACAAGTCTAAGCTGTCGAAAAGAGAAAAGTACAAGTCTAAGCTGTAGAAAAGCGAATAGTACAAGTCTAAGCTGTCGAAAAGAGAAAAGTACAAGCCTAAGCTGTAGAAAAGCGAAAAGTACAAGTCTAAGCTGTAGAAAAGCGAAAAGTACAAGTCTTAGCTGTAGAAAAGCGAAAAGTACAAGTCTAAGCTGTCGAAAAGAGAAAAGTACAAGTCTAAGCTGTCAAGGAGCGGAAAGTACAAGTCTTATAAATTGTTACAAATCGGAAAGTACAACTTATACTAGGTGTCAAACAACCATACGTCACATTTACAGCAATCGAAAAGACTGAAGCCCACATTGTTTCGGCTGACTAAGAGTCGATCATTAAAACGTGACTATCAAAGAGCCGAAATCTTAACTATTAAAAAGCTTAACAATATATGCAATGCTGTTCAAAAGCAAAAAATACAAGGTCTAGTTGTCAAGACTGAACGTCCTATCCAACAGCTACCAAAAACATATGATACATGTAAAATGGGTTTGCTCCCTTGGTAGACGCATTTCAATGCTTGAATGGTGTTTATTAAATAACACTTTTGTGTGTTTGCAAACCGTAACTACACATGTATGTTATAAGAAATGCGTGTTTGTTCTCTGAATGAAGGCTAACAAGAAACTAAATGATGCCATTGTGAGCAAAGGTCTTTATAATTTGTCACGGGACTTCATGCGTATTTGTGTGTGGGAAGGTCTTTAGGTATCTTTGGTCAGATTTCACCGTCTTCTTTGTCCGATTAATTCGCATGGCCCACTCAGTCTAAAGTAGCGTACTCCCTACTGACCACAACCGCTTTCGATATTGTGTGCGTTTAACAGAATTGTCAGTCGTTCCTTAGAAGTGAGATGTCACCACAGTTCCAAAGAAAATAGATTACATTGACCAGCAGGAGACGGTAATGAAACCTGGTGAAAATGCCAATTTGTTATCCCTATTGTGTTTAGTATTTCCACGTGGCGAGGAAGTTCGTTCGAAGTACGTACAATACGTAAACTAGAAGTAGATAGCTGATCTGGCTTGCTGTTCTATGCTGTAAGCGACGTGTTTAACAAATGGTCGGTAGTCCGCATGCTTGCACATTGAAGTGGTGGTGAATTCGCAAAACATGGTTGAATATAAGTTTAAGAAACAATGCATTTTTCATGGTCTGTTAAGAATTTACCATCGACAAAGATGGTTCACGACCTTAAACAAATGTTGAAGTTTGAAGCATTACGATTACACATCTTCACTGTAGTTTATCTCAATTTAGTATCTGAAATATAGCAATTTATTATTGATAAGACACAAAGACCACAAGCAAGGTCAATTTGTGCAGCTGAAACAGTATTGCCATTTAATGTGATACTTTTTGGTATTATATTGCACTATATTGAGAAAACATTTAGTGCTTTTGTCAGACAATGTTGCCATATATCAGAACTAGTTATTATAGGGAGTTTCACTTTGCTGCATACAAATATAACAACTTTCGATCGTTTAGTAAAACGCACTTATGCATTCGCGCAATAGATAATGTATACGTAGTTTCACGCGCCAAGTTATCTTCGTAATCCCAATGGCTTGCGAAGTACAACGAGTGCGTACGAAATCAAGTGACAGTTCTGAGTTCCCGTGTAGGGTGGCATGATACATAAATTAACTTCATCTTTCACTATATCGTAATCTGATCGTAAACTTCATGCGCGTGGGTGACGGAATGCTTAATAGTGCGTGAGCTCTCTCTATAATATAGTACACAAACAGTGCTTCATATATTCGTGTTTGATGTATGAAATCATATAAGCTGTATTTTGTCATACAGAATGCAATACATTAAAAGAGGAAGCGTATCTGATGTATGACATTATACTCGCAGTATTTTGTCATACAGAATGCAATACCTTAATAAAGGAAGCATATCTGATGTATGAAATTATACTAGCAGTATTTTGTCATACAGAATGAATACTTTAATAAAGGAATTGTGATTGCTCGATGATGCCAAGGATCTACATATAGATTGATTTATTATTCTACAAGTCTCTGAGAATATATCATGAGATAACTTCAAGACATGACTGTTCAACGTCCGCTCTGTATTTCTCTAATAATACGACGGTCAACGATACTAGTCACATCACGTATATCTGTTCATATTGAATCATACATCTGTAGAGTTATACTTACATGTACTAACGTACAATGGAATTACAGAAGAAAAACAAATGTACTGTATAAGTGATTAATGAAGCGACGGGGACATATTGGAGAACTTCCGGAATGCATGCTATTCGCCAACATTTCCCTCGCGAAAGTTTGATCTACGAAGAACACCACAAACACAAACATATATCACCAATATTATGCTAATAATTGAATGCAAAAAGATTAAAATTCATAATGTGCCCTTGTTTTGATCCGTGGAAATCGTTACTTTTAACCTAATAATACCAACCCATATGCACAAACTTTTTTAAGTGAATGGAACGAGTGAATGTAAATAAAATTATAAATATTGATGAAGCAACTAAATAGTTCTGCAAATGAAACCACGCCACGTGTGAAAATGAAAGCAACAACTCATGCAAAGACAATACATTTTGTATTTGGACTATCTAAAACTACAAACACGTGTGAGAGACACAAATGAACATGCGTTTTAGACTGAGAGGATCATACAATATTCACCTGACAACAGCAAACTGACAACTGCAATATACCTATTTTAATAATCCATGTATGTTTTATTAAAATTCCAAAGTATAAGTGTCTTTCACTACCTAAAACCTTGCGCATAGAACATGGAATATGCATCCGATGCAACTTATATTTTATCAAGCTCGATACAATTATAAATGGAACATTATCATTCATTTCTTATTGCCAATGCGCCTACTTTTAAATTAAATTAGCATAAAGATAACTGTTGTCATCAAAAGTAATGTCGGCTATATGCTAAGCGCCTAACGAAATGTCGTATATTCATATCGATACTTGTAAAACAGAATTGATATATTTTAGAGCAAGATCCCGGTGAAACAACTGCTTGCTGAAAACCTATAGGTCATTATTCAAATCAAATTAAGAAAGAAATCCATTTAATTATTGAAAATTTGGAAATACATTTACTTTAATACCATAACTTTCTTATTGCTTGTAGGTAACTTGGCTTTGACATTTGACAGTCACATACTTTTTTTAAATTACATATGAATTAAACATTCCATCGCGATTTACGTATCTAAAATGCAACTTGACGTGCGTCCAACGCGTATACAATGCTAATAGTCCATATAATCAGTATTTACAGGGTTGCACAAGGCCTACAATGTAACGTCTTCTTATTTCACACATGCGTGGTCTATTCAAGTGTATATTATTTAGCTTTCCGCTCACGACAAATAAAAAATTGTTCGAACAGCTGAGTGCTATTGTTTTCGTTTATATAGTAAAAAAGTTGAGAATGTTTGCATAAAACGAAATCATTTATGTACATGTTGTTGTGTCGTATTTTCGTCTTTCATTTTTCGTAGTTTCTCTTTTTTACTACAAAAGAGCACAATAAACGAAAACGTGATATTGTATGGTACGTTGTTACTATAAAGTTCCTATTGTTCAATTTCGATATTTTCAGTCTTTACTTCCTTCCGGAATACTGCGTCAGTGAATTTTATAAAAGTGCAACTTTCTCCGAATGATTATATCTCTCCGATGTTACTAAACACACTTTGCATACAAAAAACTGATACTTCCTCGACACCTTTTAAAACGACAACGCGTATAAAGTGGTTCTCTATAAACAAGTCTCGAACAATTGCTTTGCATTATTGAAAGCTGTTTTTGCAACAATTCAGTAAGGCTTACAATATTAAATCCGTCTGTCGCTATAATAGTTCTGAACAGTGTTGTATTCCAAGTATTGCAACTGTGTAGTTGTGTTGTTACTGTTTTCTGTTGCCTGCTGGTTGAGATGAGTGCTACCTGCGTTGACTGATTTCCTCTGATCTTCATTTGTTATTGTCATTCTAGACCTTGAGAATGTAATAGCAGCACGCTTTAATGTCTAAGCACCAGTTACTAGTTTGTAATCTAGTTTCAAATTTAATAGTTTGCATTTCAAATCTAATTTAAACAATTTGTTTTCAAATTTTAGTAATCACTTTGGACACTGCATTCCTGTTAGTATGCGACACCATAGCTATGTGAGAAGAGAAGCCAGTTGTTTTGTTCGTAACAACATTTTCACTGGTTGCTGTTTTTTATGTAATCAAATGCCAATTGTCCCACAACGTTCTCAGCAGCTTCCGGATCACGTGGACAATACAGGAACCAGTATTCGCAAGTGCGTGATGTTTCGATTGCTTCTAACAGCTTTTGACGAATGCTGTCAACAAAATGCGTGTTTCGAATGCGATAATTCATATCATCATGAATGTCAACATATACTTTGTTTTGTTCCCATGACGCATTATGTGGAAGCAGTCTTCCGTCATTATAAAACATATTATCAAGTATCAATTTATCTTACTTTTTAATAGCTTTGTTATGCGTGTGCATTGTGTCGTGTATTTGGTTTATGCTTGTGCAGAGTGTAGTGTATTTGGTTTATGCATGTGCAGAGTGTAGTGTATTTGGTTTATGCATGTGCATGGTGTCGTGTATGTGGGTTATGCATGTGCATGGTGTCGTGTATTTGGTATATGCATGAGCATATTTTCAAGTGTTTGGTTTATGCATGTACATTGTTTCATGTATTTGGTTTATGTGATAATGTTTGTTGTTTTCAGTATCAAGGTTACTGCCTACGGGAACAGGACAACACGCAATCTGATTAGTTCAATTGACGTAAAATCCGAGAACATGTGAAGCGGCCAATATCCGAAAGACATGGGACATTTTACTTTAAATGCCACATTAAATGTTCTAAAACCTTTCCGACAGTTATTACAGCGTTATTGAAGAAACATTTACTGCATAAGCCAGACACTGCAATAATAAAACAATGTAGTAAACACCCATTAGCATTGCTCACTTTTAAGTGTAAAATATTTATTTTGACAATTTATTACCATTCTGGCCAAAACTTCAGTGATTTTGTTATTGAATTAACTTGTTGAAACATTGTTGGTACATCAGATAATACATCGATTAAACACTCGGTTATTGAAACAGTGAACTGACGTATGTTCTGTCAATGTTCTGAATCAAATACAGTGGCGAATGTAAATTGTAGCCGTAATGCAATTTAAATATTTTCTACCGCGCCGAGTAAAGCCTTTATTTGCCAGTCAACTTTCTGCAGAAAGTGGCAGACATATGTGTTCCTCCGCCCGAAATTGAACCCGGGTTGCCAGACAAGGCGACAAGAGTACTAAACACTAAGCTACGGAGGCTACATATACCCATCGCATACCCTAGGTCTAAGGTAAGATCGTGGCTATGAACCTAACCGTAGTTTCTTTGTGAAAGTGGGTCATCCTGCATTTTATCGGCGGTGACTTGGACTTTTCATTGTTTCTTCGGCTTATGTGTGGGCATTCCTTAGGTAGTTGCTAGGAATATTTAATAAAATTTCCCACCCCATTCCTACTTTGCCCATTATTTTAACTAGGTCGAGTCGTAGTAGTGCCTCTTTAGGTCGCATAACGTTATTTTAATGTCCTTAGTGTTTTAAACTAGGTCACGCCCGGGGTTGTTGTGCCTCATTTGGTCGCCGTTTTCGCACGGGTTTGTGTGGGCATTGCTCAGGGTAGTTGTGTAGTTTTGTCGTTGTGTTTCTGATTTCTGAGCTCGGCTGGTTAGGTTGAGTGCTACCTTCCCTGTCAGATTTTCTCATACCTTTTTTATAGTACATGTACTGTGATGGTGTACGATATAATTAAATTATCAATTAATATCATAAATCATATAACACATAATTGTATAGTTTTAAAATTAAAATTTCTTTGTATAATTGCCTAATATTTAAATATATATATTTCACGAATGGAAAGTGTGCTTTAATTCGCCGGTGAGTATTTTATAATATTACTTCTTCATTCTTAGCAAATTCTCAAACAATTTTCACTCTATTCTACTAATGGCAGATACATAGATTATAAGGATCCAACATGAGCTTCTATGTATGATAAGGATATCTCACCCGAGGGGTCGGATTCGAACCAGGGACGAGGCTTGATGAGTTCCCTGGTTAAAATCCGACTCCCGAGGATGCGATTTCTTTATCCTACCTAGACGGTCTCATAATGGATCATTTTTCTTCGACGTAATTCGAGAAAAAATGAGTTTTTTTTAACATTATTTTGCGCTCGTGGCGCCAACGTGACGTCATCATAACGTGGCATTTGCTGTACGTTGGCATTCAAAATAACGACGTAAATAAAACGTACTTTGTTATGCTGTGCTCCAGCTTCGTCTTGTTTGCTAAATAGCGTCAGTAACACGTAAATCTAGCAACTAAAATATCCCGCTCTATGTCGCGTGTGAGCTTATGTAAGATAGATCTTTCTTTCATTAGCAACCGGCCTATCTTACATTAGAAACGTCGATGAAATATTTTGTTCCTTCAAACAAGGAGAGCAGAACATTTGTTCAGATCATAACATGTTTACAGACAATGGCATTCAACAGAACAATATTATATGTGCATTTACACAAATTATGGTTATAACAGTACAGTTACCTACTAGTAGCAAATATTACAGAATTAACAGTATAATATCCAGTGGCCTGGAGCAATATTCATATAATAAGTGGTGAGTTGTATGTATTTCGTCACCTCATTGTGCTCTGTATAACAAATTACAACCTTGTGATCATTTGTCCTATCATACTTCTCAGACAATCATTTTAAGGGATAACTGTGAAATTAGTCATTCATCTGATAAATTGTGTCCTGACATATGAAATATTAGAAACATGACCACACATCTATGTTTCCGGATTATTAGTAGCCTATATTAATCATATCAGAAATATCATTCACACATTACACGGGAAATCTACAACATGCTTTAGAACATTTAACTTATATAACCAGACAGATACGACACATATGTATACAATATAGCAAGCAGATCTTAGGTTCGCGCGATATATCACTATATTGAAATAATTTTCGTAGAAATTTATCACAAAGGTCGTAGGCATATTGATATAAAGAAACGTACAATTTCTGGTAATAATTACGAAATATTTGATGTTATGCAGGGGGACGTTATTAGATAATATACTGAGTACATCTAGAAACGCAACACTGGGGTCACTGTCAACACTTTTTCAATTTTTTGATAATTGACAACCACTGTATTTACTTAATGGTATGTTATTCCATGAACAACGCAACTGTAACATTGTTTTCTTAAAGTGCTATCGATGCAACGGAACAGTGCTTGTATGTATAGTGCAGCTAGAAAGTAACGAAACACAAATGGTTAAAATCCTACTTTTTCAGATTCGCCGTTCTAAGTGAAAAGTTCAAATATTGATTAATTAATAAATTATTGATTGATTACATATTCATGACGTCCAACCAGTTGTTTAGAAGTGTATGAATCAGTTGTGAACTTTGGCTCGAGATGGTACATGAGGAGTTATTGGTCCTGTCGGAGTGTTGTTTCACATGGATGATCTGGACATGGGTGGTTGTAAACGGTGTCAAAGTGCTAGTAAAGTGTCTCCAAATAAAACATTGTCGGTTCATGACAATTTAGCCGAAGTGAAACCTCACATTTGACGTCCCCGTCTTAGGCATCCGAATCGCCCGATTTCGCACAGGTTCAGACCATCCTGACATTTTTATTCCGAAGCCTAGAATTTTTCTTTTTTGATTTTCCTTCCATTGGTATACCTTACAAGGGATTCAAAGCAATTGACACCAAAATTTAGCATGCGTAAATGATGCACGTTGAATTCGTGCGTTTTGTGATTTTCTTGACGCACGGGAGATACGTAACCCGATCGATAAACTTTAGACAATAGGCATGTTTCTACGCGATTTTAACAATATTGTTACACAAAATAAAAGCATGTATGAACAATGGAAGTTAGAAAAACTCAAGGATGAAAACGTTGCGTTTCTCGATGTACTGAGCATATTTCAAATGTAATTACCAAATATTGCAGTTACGAAAGGTTGTAACAACGTTGAAAATGATATATAAATGTTATGTGTAAAACATCAGCTAATGCAAACGTTCAACCATATTTATTTGCAAGAGACAGGTTTCAAAATTTGATTATCAAACATTCCATTAATTTCATCACAGTGTAATCTTCATGAAGTTCATCCTATTTGTACATTATATATGTTCCAAGAACGACTAATATTTCTACAATCGGTAGTGTTTGTTGACAAAACTACAAATCTACGCAGGTTAAATTTATGCCAAACTGACATATAAAACAGAGTCCGGTTTCGATGGCTTACACAAAAAGTGATCACAATGGTATGTCGGTTTAGCATAAACAACACGCAAATTAAAATAATGTATAAACGTGCAATGTGAAAAACGCATGCCATACCAGCCGATCGAGCATCAACGTGTTGTTTTTACACAAAATGAAGCATGATAAAGACACATGCGATCACTGCGATCATATACGCTTTACATGGCAGTAATATATCGCAGTCATCTTTTGACGCCATAATTCTGAAATATTCGTCCACACAAATTGTCCCATTCCTTTCAGTTGTGATAGACGTGTTAAATACGTCTATGTCGAGTGAGGAGATAGGGATCCTTGGACACTTATCAATCATTGCCCAGGTAATGACGATAGGCGCTTGGGTACAGTAACCACTTCTTGAAGATTGTCGTCGAATGTATTGAACATCTATGAGACTTAGCTGGGGAACCATGACTATTTGTGTTCTATTTTGAAAACGTAAGCGGATGGGCGAGCTGTTGAGAAATTGCTTCATCTTTGATATTATGAACTCTTCATCACACGACAACTGTGACGTCAGTTCATGTGTCAGAAAATGGGTAGAAATTCCATCGTATTGTATACAGGTTTCACAATGAAAACAGTCAGTATTGGCCAGCATACTCGTCACAACACCCTTCAAAAACGTCTCCAGTTCTTCTGAATAGACATCGTCATTCGTCTTCAACCGAAACATGATCGTATAAGCTGGGCGAGGTAAAGATCGATATATATATTCGCATTTTCCTTTGTAAACATAGGTACCGACAGGACATCTCACAGTCAGACATGAACCCTGCAGAAGACAAAGGTGTAAATCAATTCATTCAAATACAGCAAGTGATTTCAATCTTAAATTATGAACATCATTTTTCAAGTACATTTGTATATACACTACCCACACGTTCTAACCCACCACCTTACCGTTTTCGTCATAATTTGTTTATTAAAGTATGTACCCGCACAAAATTTTGCATATCAATGCTTGAATACAATATTCAGTTTATTTTCAATTTATTTTGGACGACAAATGATTACATTCGTTGTCACAGGCGTGTTACGTAATGTGAAGTATATTTTACCAATTCACAAACATACCCAAATTTCATAAATATTTTGGCATACAGGTGTAACTGATCCTGCCATGTACGAAAAACTCATGATAAACTCTGCTGAAGAGTGACAATCTTCGAACAAAATGAGAGAACAGATTTGTCGAAAAGGTTGATTTTGCAAAATCACGCTTGTATATCAAACCGTTTGATGTTAATAAAAAACCACTGAAACTACAAAAACAAACCAAAATATAAACTAATATTGTTTGTAAAATTAAAAAAATAAGGCATGTCTGTCGTGTTCTTTGTGTGAACAATTTGGCTTTTAATGTGTTTTTGTTCGCGTAGGAAATTCTTCATTTTAATCAAAACCGTTCATGAACACGTGAATTTCGTTGCGCATTTCTTACACGTGTAAACATGTATATTATATAACTGGTCTAATATAGTAATTTCAGCCGCAAAAAGACCAAAACGTCAACACGTAATTGACTTTAATACTGCTTTATACGTACGCATGTGAATTTTCATGCTAATAAATCCATTATCAAAAAAGTATTTTAAAAAGAAAAAAATCAGGATGTAAATCGTTTTTCAAGATAAGCAGTCATAAATAATGCCGAATTCGTTTATGTACACGTAAATTTTGGTGAACGTGCAATGCACGTGCAAAAATACGACATTACGCAATACGCCGAATGCACTGAGTTTAGCCACAATATCGTCAAAATATACTGATGATCATGTGCATATACTCAACATGAAACGGTATACCGAATTTCAAATGAATACGTCAATGTTTGACACAACAGGACTGAAATATCTAAATGGCGGGTTAGCACTTTTGGGTAGTGTATGAGCAAAAAGAAAAACAAGTTCAAAATAAAATAGTACTGGATGTAAGTGGGTACTTTGCAGGATCGAAATATAAAGAGGTTGTTTTGTTTGAGACATTTTGCACTTAGCACTATTTATAAACAAAACCTTTTCTCTACTGTAAATCAATGTAGGTCTGAAAGAGCCGTTCTCCAGCAAAACCTGCTATTTTGACAGTATACACTTTCAATATGAAAAAAGATTTTAAAATATCTCAGATACAACATATGACCACTTATTTTTGTTGTTATTTATGTAGATGTTTGTATAATTGTAAATATGGATGACACAGAAATATACACTTTATGTATAGGATCACTATATAAAGTAAATTCGTTTCGATTAAAGCTAAAATACCATTGAGAAGATGATGTTGTTTTCTGTGGAGTTTTTTTCTCAGCAAAATGCCCCTTTTATAAGCATTAAGAAAGTGTTGGTAAATTATTGGTTGGTATTTTAAGGAGCAAATTAGCAATAGCTGTCGTATGAAGGGTAATAAGAGTTCTATTTTAGTAATTGTAAAATGGCAACCAAGATTAAGAATTGACCAACCTTGTCCAAACCTACACTACTCAGTAGCACTAGTTCCATGATGTCTATAATGCATCCATAAGTAAAATGTGGAATGGTCCATTGGAACTATTAATTAAATTATTTTCGAAAACATGCGTGGGAAAATACGAAGCTCTTATGCTGAAACCCAAGAAAAACATGCATCACTACCAAAGGTGTTCTATTCTGTCAATGCAACATAAAGAAGTGGGAAATGTTTTGCCTCTAACGAGAAAATGTAGTATCTTAGAGAATATGTTGATAGGTTATGGTATGTCATTTTAGAAACGGTCATACCAATAAAGAGAAAGTTGGCGTTTGTTCAGAATTGGGTGTTCGGGTTTTATTCGTAGAAAGGCATTGTGGTTGTTAGTATAGCAATACGAGCGTTTTCAAGAAATAGTAGTTACGGGTTCCTGGTGACTGATCCAAGGACATAGTGTTTCATTCAGACTCGGCTTCTAGTCACCATATACATCGACAAATACATCCCTTAAGTAACATGCATATAATAACCACACCGTGGATGCCGAAGTTTCTCGATGCTGCAACAATATAATTTACAATCTGAATGAGATAAAAACGACGATTAATGAGGGAAAATGTAGAAAATAATCAAATGTCTATAATGATTTAACCGTATTGTAAAGGCAATCTATAATGACTATAATATGCTTCTCGATACAATGCTTTACATATCATAATAATTATTAGTCGGTTTTATTGTAAAAATCATAACATAACATATTGATGTTCATTATTTGTTCAAATATAAGTAAAATACTACTCGTAGTGTTCTCAAAATAGCAGGTGTTCCCGGAGACTGACTCAAATACGTTTCGTGACAAAATGATTAACAAAACATTTTCTTACATTCAATTGATTCCATATTTGGGACGAACCACAACGATCCGTCTTGATAGTGTCTTCAGTGGGTTGCTTCTTATAGTTGATGAAAATAGTCATACCAAAAGACCTAGGTAGATCTATAACTTGTGGTACACAGAGGCCAGGCATCACCTCATCTTGTCGTGTATTACACAGGAAACAGTACACGTTCTTAAAATACATGTTGTAAAACCTACGTCTGAATTCGAGTGTATATATGTTGTTTGTATTAGTGTCCTCAACTTCACAGGCGTTCTTTACATCACTATCGAATACATTCCACTTTTTGGTAATGTTACAACGAGATAAAACTCCTCGTGGGTGACATTTCACTAACTGACCAACCGATGGGTCCGGAGGGTGGGGTATCAGTGAACAATTTGTCATAACATATTCATGCCACTCTTCTATCGTTGGATAACTGGAATATGGATTACAGTCCGTGATCAAATCCCATTCAATCAGATTCTCGGTTGTGACCTCATTGCAGCTTGCACAGTGTTTGTTCATATATAAGAGATCGGTTGCTGGATCTGTCACAAGAATATAATCCTCTAACATACGAAGGTTCGAGCACCTAGGAAAGGCAATATCAAGCTTGGCATCTGGACAGCTATCTATTATACGATACCTTAGTTGGTTACCTCCAGATGATGAAACAATATCTCTGGGATCATTGAAATATTCACTCAGAATAACACACGGGTACTTCTGCTCAATATCTGGCTTCAACTTCATGTCAGGACAACATTTACCAATACGTTGACAAACTGGGTCGCACGAACACTTCTGACAACATGGGGTGAAATGCATCTCCTCTGGATTTTGACTCTAAAATTTAGAAATATAGAACTATGTGTTTTCTGTTTATTCCAGTTCTGCGGTATTTTGTGTTTTATACAATTGTAATCAAGCTAAAAGAAGAAAACTCACTACAACCAAACTGTATAAAATGCCATTTAAATAATTTGAAACTCGAAAGTAAGGATTGCAGAAACATTTATACTTGGTTAATCAAATTAATCAGAATCATAATCAAAAATAAAATGGGTTAATCAATAGTTGATATCCGGAACTCTGTGCCATGTGGTTTTTCCCTTAATTTACTTGTAGGTACAAACAAATCTGGCCTAGTTATACTGGTTTTGCATTCATATGCAAAACAACTGACCCCCAACTCTATTGTGCAGATATGAATATCCAATAGGCTCAAGGACTATAACGGTTAAACTTCATTTGTACCTACAGATTAGTGGAGTTCCGGAGTAGGTCTATTGAATTTGAATGTAGACTTCAATTTTAAATAATCTATAAATCACCATTTGTTATAACAAAATATCCAAAAGTACAATAGTTCCAACATCAAGTCATCCAACGAATTCTAGGTACTAACCATCTATTATACAAACACGGTGGGGAATCACGTGGTTTCAATGGTAGGATCCACCAGAAAAATGGCGGCCAATTTACGTCGACTGAACCCATATTTTTAGGTAAATATATAACACCGAGACTCGTTTGTTTCTGGACACCCCGGCCAGCACGCAATGGCTTCTCCACTGAATCTTTTGGTACCCTACTTTCCACGATTGATCCCGTAGTTTCCTCAAACACTTCGATATTGTTCCGTAAAAACAAAATACAAGCGGGGTAGACCTCACGATATTGACGATTTTGAACATATTATGACCATATCTCCTTAACATCATCCGTATTTCATGCGATTCCAATATGCAATATTTCGCCAACATTTTCCAACACAAATACCACCAGAATAGCATAACAATTGGTTTTCTGAAAAATATAACAGTCAATTTGCATGCAAGATAGGACTCACGCTATGGGTAGGACGCACGATTGAACCTGGACAGAGCGCACCCAACATTGCGGTCGGATGTATTCTACGCATCAATCGATCGAAATATGAGGAACGGGCTCATAATGTTCATTTATACAAGTATGCTATTAGAGCATATTACTTTTAAGCCAATTAGAATCAGGAATAGTTCCAAATGGCTATACAATTTAAACACGGTCCTGTATCTATTAAGTTGTTCAGTTCTACGCAACGTGATGTATTCATAAAGAGTAAGTAAAGTATACATTTATTGGTGTGGCACCGTTTGCTATACGTGTATATAAAGACCCCGTCGGTTGTTCAAATTAAAACGCTCATGTCATTTGTGTTCTTCGCAAGTATACCACTTCTTAACACATAAAAGGTATGCCAATTGAAAGAGTTTGTTGCGATGAATTGGTGATTATTTAATTTATTTTGTATTTGGATCGAGTACTATTAAGTGAATTTTTATATATTTCCGCGACCAGGAATTACATTTAAGGTTCTTGTATTGCTTAGTACATGTACTCTTATTAACATTACTTATTCGTGAAATACTTAACTCTATTTATATTAGTATTTTTGGTACGCGGAAAGAGTGTGTTTTGTGTACGGAGAAGGCATATGCCCTTAAGTAATCTTTACTCTTATTAATTACTACGATTATACGCGAACAGAGTTGACCTTCGGTCATGGATAATGGTAAATTCGGTACTTCCCTTAGACGTATCACAGGTAGGTATTTTCTGATACAATAATAGCGATTCTGTAAAATTAAATCAAGTTCGTAATGACGTCATCAACTTTGACGATTGTATGGACTGATTTTAAGTAATTTAGAATAAAATATACAATCGATGTGGTTATCGAGCCTACGATAATTACCATTCCGTTATTCTATCAACTGATCAAGCAGTACCTGCCAAGCCGCCCTTGAGGATAAGTATGCCATGTTGATCATTCGTATGTGAGTCAATATTTATTTTTGTAACATTTGACCTCGACGATTTTCCCTTAAAAAAAGTATAAGATTTAATACTTTTCTTGTTTAAATGATGTATTGATGTATACCCTATGCTAAAGCATTCAAAATCCACTTCAAATAATCCATATTTCATAAGGATGCTGTAATTTGTTTGACTTGGTTTGTTGAAATGTCCTTCCTGTAACGCCTTTGTGTCATGCAATATATTGAACACTAATATACAACGGTAGAAATGTTCTTGTTATTTGAAAAGAAATCGACTCATATAACATAAAAGTGCATTTGTATTTAATAAACATGAAACGGTAAAAACATATGGCATTTTGGCGAAACTTTTTCGAAAATATGCAATTTGATCGTTATTAAGTTATCGCGGTCTTTCTAATTCTAACCCGTTCGTTATAGAAACTTTTTCCGACTCATAGCTCTGAAAGAAGTGAAAGAAAGAAATGAACGTACATGAGAACGATTAACTGGAGAGTCAAGTTATTTTATACGGGCATAATTAATACCAAAATTCTAAGCTATATAAAAAAGTTAAGTTACCAATTTTCTAGGGCTCTTTCAGCTGTAAGGCCGCTCAAGCATCATTTGACATTTTAACTTCCCTGGTCATCGGGCTACCTATATAAACCTACGCTCGTGTCTCCCTGGGGAGGCAATTTCTGTCCTGTGTTTGCGACAGCCAACATCGATCTGCGGCGCCCACACTGGTACAATTTTACATCATGGTGGAGTGGAGCATGTTGGTCTAGCTCAGAGAAATTGGCCAGTGGTCCAGACGGGGGTTGAACCCGGGACCTCTCGATCCCGAAGCGCGCCCTACCACTAGGCCACCGCTCCCCACTATATATAAATATATTAATGACGTCATTAAGATCGTGTGTTGTGGCTATCACTAGAAACATATTTTTGCAACACATTGATCGACACACATACACAAATTACGTGTATTGTTGATACATCAACATTATTTGTTTTATAAGAATAAAAAATATAGCCGCAAAATCTGCAAAATCAACCCATCACTTATTTCATTCCTTCATGTACATCTAAAGGTCAAGGTTACTCATGTATGAAAGTTTTAGGAAACTCCAGCACCAATAGTAGGTCGAGTTGAGTTCACGAGAATTCGCCGACGAACAGGCAGATCTGCTGATCATACAACATTATACAACTTGTGTTGTGTGAGTGTATAAAAATCAATTATAAACAAAAGATTCCAGGAGCATACTTATTACACACTTTTATAAATGAATATCTTGAGCCCGTTCCGCATATTTCGATCGATAGAAGCGTAGAACACATCCGACCGCAATGTTGGGTGCGCTCTGTCCAGGTTCAATCGTGCGTCCTACCCATGGCGTGAGTCCTATCTTGCATGCAAATTGACTGTTATATTTGTCAGATAACCAAAATTTATGCTATTCTGGAGGCATTTGTGTTGGAAAATGTCGGCGAAATATTCGCATATTGGAATCGCATGAAATAAGGATGATATAAAGGAGATATGGTCATAATATGGTCAAAATCGTCAATATCGTGAGGTCTACCCCGCTAGTGTTTTGTTTTTACGGAACAATTTCGAAGTGTTTGAGGAAACTACGGGATCAATCGTGGAAAGTAGGGTACCAAAAGATTCAGTGGAGAAGCCATTGCGTGCTGGCCGGTGTGTCCAGAAACAAACGAGTCTCGGTGTTATATATTTACCTAAAAATATGGGTTCAGTCGACGTAAATTGGCCGCCATTTTTCTGGTGGATCCTACCATTGAAACCACGTGATTCCCCACCGTGACAAAATCAGGATAAAAAATCTTACCATCTGTGACTGGGAACATTCTTCTCTATACATATATGGTAACATAAATAGTTTTAATTTGCCAGTTTTACGATACTATTTGTTGTTATGTGCCAGTGATTAACATATGCATGTAAGTTTTATACAGGGCATAACTCATTTTCAAATGTAACATATTATTTTGTCTGCAGATGTTTGAAGCGTTTTCCTTAATTCTGAAACACTGCCAAAATTTGCAGGAAATGGCGTCGTAAACTACCAATTACAATGTAACGCCTTGCATTTTACCCATTGATGCTTCCGATTTCTCAATGTATTGTAGTTTTCAAATCAAGTAAATATACTGATTTTGTATTATACACCTTCCTTCAGGCATTTCCAAGAAATCCATAGGGTTTCGTCCGGTGAGTGCAGAGAGTAAATTTAAATGTGGTCTTTGAACAGCGAAATGATTTGGATCGCAAAATTTCATGACATCACTGAACATGAACGGCTTCATCTTTAACGTTATTGACACGAAGTTCAAGTACTAGTAGCATTCGTCAATTATCCACATCCTATAAAATGTGGGCTCATTAGCTTTGGAATAAGGGTCAAACCACTTCTCTACCATGAAATCTGACGACGAAGTTATTAAAGTAATTTAACCAAATATTAATGATCACCCTGTATTTGGAAAAATGAAGCGTTGGATCAATTCTAAATGTCGCGATGCCAAAATTAACTGAACGAATTAATACACTCAAACCAAGTTATAAACCGCCAGCCGCAAAAATGAAATTTCTCGGAAAGTATGTGGGCGATGTTTTAAAGAATTGTTACCGACTATTTCATTCGAAATTAAGCCACTTTACACTATTGGATTGAATATTCTATTACGCAGCGTGTAACCCCCGAACCCTAAAATGACTAAAGTCTTCTTGGGTCCTCGCCCATATGGACTGTTGGGTGGCGAGTATAACTAACAAAAATGGTCTAATACGAGACAGTCTTACACACCCATAAATTATTTAAAAAAATAACACGTCTAACACACTAGCAATAACTCGAAATGCATTAAATTGGTAGATTGCTCTTTCCGTACGATAATTTTCTTGTAACAAAATATTTCTTTTTAGTAGCTATTTTTAAAACATGCACATGTAGTTGAACTTATCTTGCTGATGTTCTTATTTAGCAAACGTTTAATAATGATTGGTTGAGAAGACCCAAGTTGCAACTCACTGTTGCTATTAGGTAGTGCGATGCGTAATTCAAAATTCTTTTAGGCCCTACTTCGACGTTTCATAAAAGTCGTTCTAGACATTTGGTTGTTTGTATTTTTATAAGCAAAAGTGAGTTGTTAAATAGCAAAATTATTAATAAATTATCGCTAAACTGCATTTAGTCTAATTATAATCAACATTTTCAATATTATATACACAATAGTGTCAGAATCATTCAAAGGTTAATCATAATAAGAATAATGATATAGAGGATAGTCGTATTTTTTCGTGTATGACCGGCTGATAAATCACCGAGTGAGCAGCTGATGTAATATTTTCACGAGTGGCGTAGCAGTATATACTGTAATTTGTAAATGCATCATTCATAATTCCTGCCTAGTTTGGTCAGTATCCCAGCCAGCATGCCATATGGGCCGATGTTGACATCCCATCGGAACACTGGCAATGTTCGCCGATATCGGACAGATATCGGCCCGTTGCATTATGTTACACATACCTATTTATCTCCCTTTTATTTTAGAAATAAATTAAATAGGGGTTTTCATGTACGATATATTCCTTTCTAATTTTTATAAACTAACAATTAGCCAATATTTAAAGTACCAGGTCGTCATTTAAAAAATTGGCTGCTATAAAAAGAAATGGATCATGTAATTAAAAGGTGCTAGTTATTAATTTGAAATGTGTATGCGCTCTAGCTTTAAAATTAGTAATAATTAGCAAAAATGTCTTTCAACCTGTCATCTCTGGAAAGCTACATGATATGTAGGGTAGTTTGTACAGAAAGGACGTTTTTTACCAAGGACTGATTTGTTGTCATCCTTAAATAATAATAAGTGAACATACAATTTTATTTAATAGAAATATTTTGTATCCCATGATAAAGAATGCCGATAGCAGCTGCCGATATCGGGCCGACATGTAGCCGAGGTGCACAACCGATCTCGGACCTATATAGCTTGAAGATATTGGACCAATGTCGGACCGATATGTAATGTTTGCTGGGCATTTAGATATTTCCCTGGTCTAAATGTGAATGGAACAATACCACATAGGTAATGATCACAAACTACGAGGAAGACCACAATCCATTGCGACGATACAAAATATAAATAAAAACAACTATAATAATAATAAAGAAAAATTAAACTATTTACCATCGTTGCATTGGAATGGCAGAAATTGTTGTATGGGCATAACGTAGCCACATCTGGCAAGATACCATCAGCCGATGGTAGGCGAGTACATACAGCACATAACCACACAAACATCACCCAGTATTTCCTCATGATGCTTCCACAAGGCTGGTTACTGAATAATGTCACATATAATCAAATTACGAAGTGTTTTTATAGACATGTGAAGGTAACAAGGTAACAGTTATCTTAGAAGGCACTTAACAGGAAGTTAATCGGAAATCAGACAAACCAATGCAAGTGTGAACATCGCATAGCGCTTATTTATTAACATCTCACAGTATTATCGAACACGAATTATACATTAATAAAGCAGTGTCGTTTTACAGGCGACAACTTGTTTGTATTACCAGACGGCATGCATCAGTCTGGCACCTATATGTTAAAGTCAAGGATGATCATTCAACTACAGTATTCATTATTATTGCGTTAGGAGTATGCGTAAGTGTATGTTATATTCTAAATTATGGTAGTTATAGCAACGTAAAATTGAACGCACGCTGCAACCCATCGATTTGTTCTGAAGAAAAGTGGTGTTGGTTTCGTTGCCCGATCACTAACCTTTAACAGTGATGATACCTTTTAAGAATTAACACTCTTACAGAGATATTGGTTATCATACAAAGTCACCATCACAACATCAGTATAGCCATTATCTCCCTTTGTAGTCATGGCTGCTTTTCTACGAGCTCCGCGATATTAAAGAAATACATCAAGTTATAGGACTCTGTGAATAGTGTTATTTTGTGAACAGGATTATGAATGGATAATTTTACCAATACTTATTATAAAAAGGTATAAACCCTTCTAAACAACATAAACTAGAAGTTATTTTAGTACCCATGCATAATACAGGGCGTCGCCATTTTGGATCTATATAAACAATTTTCGATACATGAATGAATTTAACTAAGTGTAATAAACGCACGAGAAAACGATCGTATCGAAGTCCGGCTAAATCATTTTAGAGGTATACTACACGAAAAAAGTATGGCTTCCATTATTGAAAACAAACATGAGAAGACAGCTGATGGGAATTTTGAGGAAAATGTTAACACAATGGAAGTCGAAGATGAGAAAAAGAGAAAGCGAGGAGAATTTAGCAGTATCAGTAGCCAAAGCGATCTAGAAACAGAGCGCAAAACATACAATAAGAGCAGTAATAAGAAGAAAATCAAGGCTAAAAAACAAATAAAAAAGAAATTCAGACAGGAAGATAAGATTGCTGAGGAAGACGAAGATACATGTGAAGACAACGAAAGTGAGAGTGAGACTGAATTGCCGATTAACAACACGATATTGGCTGAAATACGAGGAATAAATAAGAAACTAGAAAACGTAGTTACTAAAGACGACGAAAGCATCAAGCAAATGATAACGGATATAATAACACAAACCAAAGACGCAATACTAAAATCGGTCGACAAAAGATTTGAAGTGCTTGAATGTCAAATCTTCGAAAAGCAGTTAGAAAATGATAAACTAAGAGAAGAAGTAGAGAAATTAAGTGGAAAACTGGACAAATCAGATGACGAGAATAGAAAGTTAAAACGCGAAATGGAACAGCAACAGGAATTCACCATAGCGCAACATAACGACCTTGAACAATATGGTAGAAGAAATAGTGTGAGAATCGATGGTCTAGTTGACAAGGAGAAAGAATCCGCGAAAGAAACGTGTCAACAGGTGATTAACACAATAAATAAAAAGGTTCCTGGAATAGAATTATCGATAAAAGATTTAGATATAGCGCACAGGTTGGGGAATTACAAGGCGGATAGAAGAAGAACTGTTATAGTAAAGTTTACTTCGAGAATGAAGAAACAGGAACTTTGGGTAAACAGAAAACAGTTTGGTGCTGATTACATCTATATCAATGAAGACCTGACCAAACTAAACAGAGAAATACTCCAAAGCGTTCGATTGAAACAAACAGACATAGTTAAAGGGGCGTGGTCAAGAGAAGGCTCCATATATTATAAAGACGTAAATGACCAAATTCATCAGGTGAAACCCAATTATTATAAATACTGGATCGAACTCCCATGGCCACAAAGGAAAAACAACCGAAAACCATAGTGAGTGTTGCTTGAGTATCATGGATACAAAACTTTTTTAATACAGTATAGAACTTGTGACCAATCGACCAAAAATACTTGTGAAAACATTATACCGAAATGCCTTCACATACCACGTTTTCGATAACACCTGTATATTTAAACTGTAGCATTGTATGTGCTTTATAGCAAAGGTTATTTACTCTAAAAAAATCGCCATAAAATATGGAATGTATTTTAGATACATACACATATGTGACACCTACGTTTATAAACACATAATTGTTATTATATGTTATTATATTGATAGTAGCACAGTAATTTGCATAAATTTAAATGTATATAAATAGTAGCATTGTTACACTGTGCAATGGTGTAAAATTTAAACAGTTGGTAAATAATGTAACACTTGCGTATATTGCTATAGATACTGTCAACTCCTGACATTAAAAGGTGTAGCGAACTGACTATAGTGCAGTCATGTGCCCTTTTGACGGGTCGACAGAGCTTCATATTTTCACGAGAAATGAAACTACTATGATTAAACTTATACGACACTGTATTATTGCACTATGAATATACAGAGATTAATTATAAATTGTGTAAAGTATCTTACATTATATCTCAAAAGCATTCTGAACAACCTATGCAATTATTGATATGCTTGTGTTCTTACGAACATGTTCAGTATATAATCAAAAACAATAATATTTTACAATGTGTATAATTATTTTTATAAGTTACATAAATGTGTAATTATACTGCTCCGTTGTGAATTGCCAATATTATGTTATGTACATTGATGTAGCATTTATGAAGTATAGTATGCTATGGATATTATGTATATGGGTGTGTTATCTAATGCACAAATGCATGTATGGACGTAATGAATTTTGATATGATGTAATGTTCGTAAATGTTTTATAATGAGAGACATGGTTTGATGACATTACTGCAAGTTTGTTTTACAGTATGTTTATGACTACCGACCACTATGTATAGGTCTGTTGATTAGAGTACTTATTCCATAAGACAATTGACAGCGTTATTTTGTTGTTAAACGCACTTTCGACTTTAACTTCTGTTGTTTCTATTTGTGACTATCTAAATGGACACTTTATGTGATTAAACTTATACGATACTTTATTATTGTAATATGCATATACAAAAGTTCATAGTCGTTAAATAAGAATAGATTTATATTATGAAAGTATTTTGTATACTGCTGTTATTGGATATGCATATGTCCTTAGGAACGTATTTAATATAAACTAAAAAAATATTATACAAAGTGTATTATTAAAAAGTTTATAGCAATGTGTAATTGAACTGTTCAATTGTGAATTGACAATATTATAGTATGTACATTGATGTAGTGTTTATGAAGTAGATTATGCTATGAATATACATGTGACTATCTAAATGGACACTTTATGTGATTAAACTTATACGATGCGGTATTATTGTACTACATGTATGCATATACAAAAGTTCATAGTCGATTTTGTAAATGTTCTTAAATAAGAACAGTTTTATATTATGAAAGCATTTTGTATACTGCTGTTATTGGATAAGCATATGTACTTAGGAACGTATTCAGTATAGACTAAAAAAATATTATACAAAGTGTATCATTTAAAAAGTTTATAGCAATGTGTAATTGTACTGTTCAATTGTGAATAGCCAATACTATGGCAGGTACATTGATGTAGCGTTTATGAAGTAGATTATGCTATGAATATGCATACATGTTCATGAGCGGGTTACCAACTCTGCTCATGCATGTATGGACTTAATGAATTTTGCTATGATGTAGTGTTCGTAAATGTTCTATAAAGAGAGACTTGGTTAGATGACAGACACGATTGCGAGTTTGCTTTTTTCAGAGTGTTTATGACTACTACATGTATGTATAGCCCTGTTATTATTGCTTAGGGTACTTTTCCATAAGATAATGGATTTGGTTAATATTTTGTTACACACTGTCATACTGGATATACTATTCAGATATGAATATCATTTTCTACTATCACTTTCTTGCACCATCCCTCATAGAGATACCATTGTATTTACCATTTGTTTCAAACGCACTTCGATGACAATAACAAATTATTCTATCGTCTCTATTCAGTATCACACTGTTTACCGCCTAACAACTAAACATATTACCAATGAATGACGTAACCATATGTAGTTTTAATGTAAAAGGTCTAGCATCAAAACAGAAGCGTACCCAAGTTTTTGAATGGTTAAAACAGAAAAGATTCTCAATATGTCTCCTACAAGAAATACACTGCTTAGAAAATGAATACATGGATTGGCAAAAAATGTGGGGAAATAAAATATTTTTAAGTGGTGATAGTAGTAATAGCAAAGGGGTAGGGATTTTTATAAACACCAAACAAGAATTTAAAATTATAGAACATAAAGAGTATATAAAAGGTCGACTACAACTCCTTAAGATAGAAATCATGGGTAATCAATTAGTAATAATAAACATATATGGTCCAAATGCAGATGATGTAAATTTTTATACCACTGTGCAAAATATAGTGCAAGATTACAATGATTATTCACTAATTTTAGGAGGCGATTTCAATGCTGTTCTTAACTACAAACTAGATAAACTAAATGGTCGAAATGATACAAACAAAAAATGCTCTGATAAGATTAATAATATATTAGAAAACAATGACTTACACGATGTTTGGAGAAATAATAACCCTGACAATCGTACCTTTACATGGCACTCAAATACGAGTCCTCCTATCTTTTGTAGATTAGACTATTTCTTAGTATCAGCTAGCCTATTAAACTCTATTAAAACGGCTAACATTTCAGTAGGATTCAAATCAGATCACTCTCTTGTTCATATTTGCATAAATTCATCAAAAATAGAACGAGGTCCAGGCTCTTTCAAAATAAATAATTCCATTCTTGACAATACAAAATATCAAGAAATAATACGCAAATCTATTACAGAAATTGCAGAAATAAATAAAGAAGCGAATCCAAACGTGTTATGGGAAGTAATAAAAGGAAGAATAAGAGATGAATCGATTAAATTTTCAAGTAAACTTAAAAAAGAACAAAACCTAGAAGAAAAAAGGGTCGAAATCAACATTAAAACACTAGAACATGATATAACAATCAATCCAAATGACGAAGAAAAGCTACAAAAACTCAAACAAGAAAAAAATAACTTCAATTCTATACAAGAAAACAAAATTAAAGGCATACTATTAAGGGCTAGAGCTGAATGGATAGAAGGTGCCGAAAAAAATACCAAATATTTCTCAAATCTAGAAAAGAAAAGGGCAGAAGAAAAATCTATCAAACAATTATTCGTGGAAGACAAACTAATAACAGAGCAAAAACATATTATGTCAAGTACGGCTAAATTTTACGAACAATTATATAAAAAAGACAACTATATACGTAATAATGATACATTTTTCGAAACCAATGGACATACTATAACCAACGAACAAAAACAACAATGTGAAGGGGAAATAAGCGAATATGAAGCTTTCACGGCATTTAAAGAAATGAACAACAATAAAAGTCCTGGGTCAGATGGCATTTCTGCCGAATTTTTTTAATTATTTTGGAATGACATTAAAGAGCACTATATAAAATCGATAAATTACTCATTCAAAAATGATAATTTGACAGAACTACAAAAACAGAGTTTAATTACGTTAATCCCAAAAAAGGACAAAAACATAACAAACTTGAATAACTGGCGCCCTATATCTTTACTTAATATAGACTATAAAATAGCATCCAAAACAATAGCCAATCGAATTAAAAAATCATTACCACATTTAATAAGTAAAGATCAAACAGGTTTCGTAAAAGGTAGATATATTGGTGAAAACGTAAGATTAATCCAAGAAATAATTGAAAAGATGCAGGAAAACCATGAACCTGGTATAATATTCTTTGCAGATTTTCAAAAAGCCTTTGATAGCGTTGATCATAACTTTATATTCAAATGCCTCAAATATTTTAATTTTGGTGAACAATTAATAAAATGGGTATCGTTGTTCTATAAAGATGCAAAAGCATGTGTCACGAACAATGGTCATTGCTCAAACTTTTTTGACACCAAGAAGGGGGTACGTCAAGGATGTCCTCTTTCTCCATATTTATTTATAATATGTATCGAAATATTGTCTAGACGAATCAACACATGTGAAAATTTAAAGGGTGTTACTATATATAATAAAGAAATGAAACAAACATTATTTGCGGACGATGCCAGCTTCTTCATCAATGGTGAAAAGAAGTCGTTTGAAAAACTAATAGAAATTCTAGTAGAATTCTCGTTAATATCAGGTCTAAAACTAAATAAAAATAAATGCACAGCACTTAGAATAGGTTCGTTAATACACAGTGATTTGGAATATTGCAAGAAAGACAACTTTGTATGGACATCAGACTCTGCTAATACACTAGGCGTTGTCTTCACTAACAACATCACAAGAATGCACGACCTAAATCTGACCCCCAAAATTGACGCGTTCTGTCATTGCCTACAAAACTGGAAAAAGTGGAACTTATCACTAATAGGCAAAATAAATGTTTTGAAAACATTTGCACTCCCAAAACTTATATACCCACTTACAGTACTACATAAGCCAAATATAGACATTATAAAGAACATTGAAAAACTCATGTTTGACTTTCTATGGAATGGTAAACCAGATAAAATATCAAGAAACACAATTATACAAGACTATAAAAATGCAGGTTTAAAAATGGTGGATATTCATTCTTTTATTGATGGACTAAAAATAAGCTGGATAAAACGATTAGAAAATGATAAAGCCAATAACTGGCAGCATATATATGAACAAGAATTAGCCATTTATGGTGGAAAATTATTTTTTAAATGCAACATGACAGAAAAAGATGTAAAATTGTTAAATATAAAATCAAAATTCCTCAAAGACATAATGTTATCATGGAGTAAGATAAATTTTAAATCAGAACACAAACAAATATCAAAACAAATCATTTGGAATAATAGCTCAATTAAACTAGATAGAAATACCACATTCTTCTTTGAAGATTGGTATGACAAAGGGATACTCTTTATAGAGCACATTTATGATTACAGATCTTCAAACTTCTATAGTTTCGAAGATTTGATACAGCTGTACGATATACAAATTGGTGATTTTACTAAATACCATAGTCTCGTACAAAACATACCAGCAGAATGGAAACAAACTTTATCTACCGAACCTATGTCATATAATCCACCAGGGTATCTAATCGATAAAATTAAAAATAAAAGAAAAATCAATAAAATTGCATATAACATTTTGATTGAAACCAAACAAAATAATCCTATTAAGCAAATTCATAAATGGAATCATGAAATAGGACACGATAACATGAAATGGGAGAATATCTTTTTAACTCCTTTATTATGTACTGTTGACACAAAACTCCGAGAATTCCAATACAAATACTTAATGAGAACTATCCCAAACAACTCGTATTTACTAAAGTGCAATCTAGTTCCGTCTACCCTATGTGATTTCTGTTCTATGTTTCCAGACAGCAACATACATATGTTCTGGGAATGTCATGTCATACAAGCCTTTTGGGGAAATATTTATAATTTTTTAAAAGTGTATGTTCCATCTATTAATACTTTTAGCTATTTTGATATATCGTTATGCACAGTACAGAGTAATGATCCACAAAAAAGCTGTCTAATAAATTACATAATACTTCTTACAAAATATTTCATTTTTAAATCAAAATGCACACTAACTAGTCCAACAATAGAACCTTTTAAAGAATACCTGATACATAGAATAAAAATAGAGAAAACAATATCAGAAATAAAGAATCAAAGTGAAATGTTTGAGAATAAATGGAGTGATTTTATAATATTATTAAATTAAGAAAACACAAATATGTTTTATTGAAGAGATGGTGCACATTCTACTTTTATGTCTCTCTCTTTCTCCCCTCTCTCTCTCTCTCTCTCTCTCTCTCTCTCTCTCTTTCTCTCACCCTCTCTCTCTCTCTAAAAATAATTTATAAATTCATTTATTGTTATACTATTTGTTAATATGTTTATAATGTATGGCATAAATGTAAATGTATTTATAAATGAATAAAATTGAAAGGACAAAAAAAAGAAGAACTTGACGTTTATATATAACATATGTATACATGAACTCAATTTTTACCATCCTCAAAATTCAGTGTATAGTCAAGTCTCCCGTCTATATGAAACACACGCTAGTTGAACGAGAATGATTTTTACGGGATATTCAATGTAAGTTGTAAACACGTCACGTAGACACTTGTTAGTAGCAAATTGGCATGGTTGAAACAATATTTTATCCAGTCCTTTTGTAGACGTCATAAAAGAAAGGATTGACAACAATATGCAGCGTATTGTTTGCTATCCATGATTAATTTGAAGATAAAATTGAACATTTATCAGGATGTATTTGACTTTATACAAACATAATCGAAACAATGCACTACATCATTCTATGGTATATGCATCACTGCACGTAGTACAATCCGTCTAGTACCCAGGGAAAATGTATTGGACCGCTTGCTGGTATCCAGTTGTTGAAAATGTTCTATCAAAGATATCTGCAAACATTGCGTCCGTCCAGATTACGTTTGCAACCACCTGATACGTAGATATTGTGAATATGTTTCTTGACTGATGGCAAACTAGAAAATGGTTTCATTGTGAACATGACGAGTATTTTCCATGCGAGATCGTATCCACGCGTATAGTAATATGTTAAAAGAAGAACTATTTAAATCAGTGTCATCTTGCAAGACACTGCAGGCTAATTTAAGCCATTGGTCAAGACTTTCACAGATTAATCATATGCTCTATGCAAATAGAATGTAAAGGTCTGAGTGACAGCAACTTCCATTTGGTCAGTAACTGACACCATTCGAATGTAAAGTATGGCAATATACGAGGGGTGTACCAGATTATCGTCATAACTTTTTTTATTTAGGCTTAACTGTATAATCATCAAATTTGCCGTAGAAAAACTTCAAGAGAATCAGAAAAAAATCTACTAACAGAATTTTAGAAAGCCATTTAATATATCGCCATAGTATCCAACAGTTGGAAATGCGGGTCAGCGTATTATAAACATAGTTTTGGCATTATTCAACTACTTATACCTCACAGATACCAATTGTAACATTGACGCGACTTCGTGGCATACAAGCGCACTATCATTGATTCGTAAGCCGTAAATTGCGGTGTAATCCAGGTAACCGTTGTTGGTGTATGGTACAAAACAAGCAACAGCTGCTGCGTGTCACCAGTGAAAATATGACGTTAGCGGAATACGCTGGAAATCACATCAACGTGAAGTTGTGTGTGAACCTCGGGAAGACGACAGAACAAATGCTTCAAATTTTGGAACTTGCTATGATATCTAAATCTCTTGTATCGAGTTACCTGATTTTCAAACGACACAAGCGCATCAATCGTGGTCGAAACCGCATAAAACGACATGGATTGAACGACTACGAAAACCGACGGCGAATGCGACGTCACTAAGCGTTTTCTATGACAACATCGACATGGATCGACGTTCTATCATAAGGGTTATGGGCGACATTACTGGTACTAACTTGGAACTGTTTATCACATTTAATGTAGCAAAAGAACATTCATACGTTTTGTGAACGGTTGTGTCCACCCTTATAGCTACACTTACACAGTTCGGAGCTTCACTTACACTGGGTCAATTCATTAGATATTTACAGTCACGTGTATATCTATAAAAATAGAATTATATTTTTGTCGCTTTTTCCGCATTAAACATTTGTTATATGATTCTTGGCACATACTGATTCCATAGATTCGGATTTTCTGTACAAGATAATAAAAACCTGTAATATGTATGACAAACGCATTTAATTCATTAATTTTGAAATAAGTAGCCAGCCGTTTTATCCGGCTATTTTTTTTTAATATTCTCAGCGGACAACGTCGCTTATAGTGAGCCCAGGATAACAACAAACGCTGGATATATTGGAATTATCCAAATAGCGTGCACGATTTATCAGTGCTTTTAGTATACAATTGATCGTAAGTGTTTATTAAAGTAACCAAGATTGCAACGGTAGACCAATCAGGTCAATGTTTGAAAACATCACGTTATCCTGGGCGCACTATACCTTAAAAGTCAAAGATACAGTGCGACAAAACCAGTCAACATTTGACATCCGCCAGGGGTCATGCAATAGATAGGTCTGATATAATAAATTATTTGTTTAAATGCAGACTGTAATTGAAAATACTACGAGGTCCAATCATGCAATAAAAACTAAAAAAGGGTATGAGAAAATCCGACAGGGAAAAGTAGCACTCAACCTCAAGTCTTGTCTAATAAATCCTTTCAATACCACAATTTAACGTCTGCATGAATGAGTTTCATACGGACAATATATTGGATATAATAACACCAACAACAAAATCATGCTGGAAAACGTGTGAAAGGACAAAGTTAATACGCATGAAAACATGTGGAACATTTACGTTGACAGGTTAACAACAAGTGCAAATGTAATTGTATAAAGAAAGCAATGTGTTCAATCCGAAGTAGAACAATTATCTTCAAAGATCAATACGTAAGTGCTATGAAGTATGACACAATCTAATTTTGCTTCAATTTGGTGGAATTATCAAATGTCCGAAAAGCTTCAGTTGTAATTGAAGTTTTTATCCCGTTTAGCTTTGTGTTTGATTCTTTGTTACATTTTCAATACAAAATTGTAGGCCACAATAATATGAATGCCTTGACATGTCGTTTGCTTCGTACGAAACATTTGTCATTTAATGACGAAATCGAATACTTATAAGATCGTATCCTGACGGAAGTATAATAAGATCGAGGACGACGCATATAATTATAGAATAATACGAGCATCAATATGCGATATAACATTTTATCATTCACAGGCAGGCAAACCAAGTCGTTAATGTCTCAATATAGTTGAAGTAAATTGTAAATATATAGAAATAGTATATTGGGAAAATGAGCTTCGCTTTCATATCCGAAAGAAAATACCAAAAACGTATGTTTATGTGTTCCGTGTGTATGCTGCTTAGACTATTTTATTTTGTTTTAATTCAGTAATACGAGCGAATGATTATTGCCTTACTTATTGTTTTTTATTCTCTTGGCAATTAATTGTGTTCATGGTGTAAATTAATAACACCTCATCACGTCCAGACCATACAATAGAAAATCTTTGACGTACAATTACAACGATGTCGTTAATTCTACTGCTGCAATAAACGAATCGTACGCACCACGTTTATCAATTTATGTCATTTTAACGCAATTAACATTTTTCTGTTTTGTGTTTTTAAGCAACACTCATCATACGAACGTAATATGTTTTATCATTATGACTGTGCTTGTGTTATTGTTCTTTCTGTGCTCCGTTCTGTGCCTTAACTTCGTGCTCTGCTGTATCTGTTGACTGTGACCTTCTCTATTCTGCGTTTCTTCATCTTTTTACAAAGAACCATCATTTATAAAAAAATATAACTTACATTTAAGATTCATATCTGTTCTAGGCGTTAGATTATTGATACCGTGATATATTACAATTTGAACAAATGTAATAAGTCATTTTGCTGTTGGCCTACATAGAATATATGTTGTATAGTTCTTGTTATAATTACTATTGTAATGACTACACTAGTTCGTTACAGTCGTATTATCTTTAAATTGCTTCCTTTATGTGTTGATCGTGATAATGTTTTTGAACAATTCACTGGCTAAGAATGAGAATGTCGTACGTATGAATTGATATTTGGAGGAAACAAGAAATAGTTTCCGAACATCACGTTTTACCTTTGGTAAAACAAGCTGCCTCAACTTCAGTTTAGTAAACATGACAAGTTTCAATTTTCATGAAATTAGGCTCATAAGAAGTTTCCTTTAATGCTGATTTTAAATATGTAACAGTCTCATAGTGTCGTTAGTAGTAGTTCTTATAACTTACGACGATCTCATTCTATTTACATTTATATGTATTTAGTGTGTTAGGTATAGTACAGTAGATGATATTTTTCAAACATAATATTTTATATATTGTCACTTTACCTGACTTTGACATTAAAACATTTTTAACAACCATGCAAAGAATATCAGATGCTAATTATTATACCATTTAGTAAAGGTAAAGGCATGTAAATGCATACATACAGCAAATCAACATATATACAATGTATTTTGTTTTTGTATTGTCAGAACGCGTGCTTTAATATACTCGCACCATGATATAATAGAAAACATCCTAACTTTGGTTCCATTTATTTATGTCGTATTTCGATATAAAAAATATTCATTGTCTCCATGTTGTTATCACGACACTTTGTTCTGTTTCATATTTAGAATTTCCAAGGTCTTGTCATTAAATTTCATTTTAAGCAACATCGCCTTTAACCTAAGAGGGTTTCTATAATCATGTTTAACAGGCAAAGATCAAATAGTTGCTAAATATACGAGACAGTCTTGTATTCATGGGATTTGTAATTGAGTCTTGTTTAATTGTTTGTCACGAATTCGTTTCCAAGCACCATTAACAGCAATTCGTTTCGACATGGAAGCCCAATCAGGCACCATAAAGGATTGTTTACTTCGTAATATTAACTCAATAATCAACTTTTGTATGCTTATGCTGGTCGAGCATCAATTAAAAACAGCTAAAGATAGAGCGAACTCGGTACTTGACGGGTATTCTTACATACACGGACTGTACTTTAGGCCATATAATATAACCATATTAAATGCACGGTCGTTATAATCAAGAAAAAGCTCACCGTTAGCAGACGAAATCGCAATAGTTTTGAGTGTAAAACTGCATTCATTTGATCACGTGATTCTACACACTGTTATATATCATTATGCATCATACATGTATGTGGGTATAATTAAAGGTTAAAGGTATGTGGTTAGACAGTGGAAGAAGCTATAGGACGATGCCTAATGACTTCATAAGGTTAAACGTTGATCAAGCTTGTCGTAGACGCTGTGAACAACCGACGCTGAAAACCAGGAAAACATGCCATATGTCATGTAGGCAGTACATAGGCTAATAATTATATCAAGTAACAATATGTCTTCACTCCCTTACGGAAGTAGATTTTGTAGACGACATACACAACATCAGTTACAAAAATATTCAGTGAATTGTTTGCTGTCCATGATTGACTTGAAGATGGAATTGAACATTTATCGGGATGTGTTTGACGTTATATAAACATAATTCTAAACAATCCACTGCGTCTATGTACATCACTGTACGTATCACAATCAGTCTGGAACATTAGGGATGTATTGGTCCGCTTGTTATTAAAGTCGTTGTAAGAGGAAAAACAAATAAAATATAAATTTCGGTAAGAATTAAGGATTTATCATTCCATATACACGATGTGAAACTACAAATGTATAAGCTCACCAGCATTGATGAATTCTGTCGACGACTTCAGCAATAATTATGTCACACCCAAATACGTTCGCGACCATATGCTACTCCCCTGTGTTAATGTAGATCAGTATTGTAATTTACTTGCAAGTATGTTTTTGGCTAGCTAGGAAATGGTTTAGTTGCGAACATGACGGGTATCATTTGTCATGGGAATTCCTATTCATGTGTATGTTGATAGGTTTGAAAGAATCCATTGACCAGTGTCGTATTGCGACATATTCCTACCTTACTTAAGCCATTCATCTTGAAGGTGTGCCTTTTACCGATATCTCATTCGTTCTTTTGAAAGAACATATAAAAGGTTCCAGTGATGACATCTTATTTTGATCAATAACAGACACCATTCGAACGTACTTAGTCTGCATTGTATCCTAATGGGATTGTCAATTGGTTATCTTTATTGTACATGTATACGAGGGTCATTCAATATATTCGTGGACAATCGTTCTTATTTTATCATATTCATGTTTAAATAATAATATCTTATATCATTATAGACATTTATCTATTACCTACCGTAGATACAAATTTATTTTTGATTATGCAACCCAGTAGCATGTGACTAGCCGTTGTATTACCATAGTAACGCGCTACCACCCCCGACCGACGTAACGCACCCTTTTCATTAGTTCAACTACTTATAAATCATGAATTAATTAATTTACTTTCACATAAGTTTGCCTGATTATTGCAAGATATTATCATAATATTTGGTTAAATTATTAAGTTGTTTGGACGTTTAAGTTTGAATTTAGAAGTATTTGATCTATACCTGTTACGTTTTCATTTACGTCAAAATACAGATGAATTTACACAGGGAAATTCGTGCAACTATTAAATCGTGCACATGTCGTGGAAATACCCACCAAACAAACATACGTTGCTAATTAGGGCAAACTGAGAACATGCAGTATCCAGTGTCCCTGCCTTTGAGTTGCAAAGTAAAATTGAAGAGCAGCATGGTATGAAAGATGATACAGGGATCGGACGGAATTTGCAAACGTAGGGACGTTTGAGGAAACGCCAGTCAAAATTTGCGACGCGTTTCAATTAAACACACAACCATTAAATCTAGCTTAATCCTTAACTTTGAATACATAAAATGCTGTAGTAGATTTATTTAAAAATATACAAGTTCAATATTTATGTTTAATTCAATATGAATGACATAATTCAATTTCGGGTTTATCATTTGAGAAATAGCAAAATGCCAATAACGTCGCTGACGTCAGAATATATTTGCGTTGTGTGGTGGTTGCGGTAAGGTGATAGTTTTGTTTTAGTCATATTTTCTTTAAAAATGCGTCGTTTCTTGCAAGATTTTCAGCACTTGTGTCATAAAGGCTGTAGTTTAGTGTGGTATACTTAGTTATTCTTTTTGTCAATTTTTATTAAAATGACGAGTCCAGTCCACGAATTTATTGAATGACCCTCGTATAGGTGTACTAGATGGTTATTTGCACGATGTTTTGTTGGTATCATATACCAACTTGCACATGTCGTCTGCTGTATCTCCTCCAGAATGTGCTTGCCAAGCATTACGTCATCGGAAGCCTTTACAACATGTGAACAAAATCAAGACCAAAACAAATTTACTAGACAACACCAAGATGGGAACCAAGTCGTGGGAATGGAATAGTTCTATTCAATGGAATAATGGAATCATAATGGAATCATTTTTTCAGAAACCTTGTGGTCATTCATTCCCAGTGGATCACAAACACAATTTGATAATGTATGTTTGTGATAGATGTAACAATAGTTCTACAAGTTTGTATTCAAACATCGTACCGTTCATTTTAAAAGAAAATAATCATTCTTTTTGTAAATGTCGAATTTTTCTTGTTTCAATATTAAACGTGAAACTGACATATAATGGTAAAAGCCTAGATCCCACTGGACATTTTTTGAACTCGACGATTTACTCTCGATTTAGAAAAAATAATTTTGGGAGGCATCGGAAACAAGGATTACACAAGTTGTAAATGATTTGCACGAAGCTTTCTAGAACACGAGGACTCTCACGGTAAATAGCATTTTTTTCAAAACAACAAATGGTGATCAACTTAGCTAAAGATAGTTGTATAGACAAGTTGCCTTAGAATTCCCTGCTTGAATTCAAATATAAAACGATATCATGAGAAAATAAAACATTTTCAATAATGTGTGTAAGATGCAATAATAATTCACTGCTTGAATGCAATATGCGTATTTCATGAAATCGCAAGTGAACTTTTGCAGTATTTTAAAGCTGTAAATCTAAAATGAGTTCATGAGCAATCAAACATCTTTGTGTTTTGGAAACAGTCATATCATTAGAGATGAATTTGTTTTAACAAAAGTATGTTAATGTGTCCCATATGTATGTTGTACAGACTGTTTTATATGTTTCGTATTCAGGAATACGAGCAAATGATCGATAATGTTCATAAGTCATTTTGTCTCTTGTAGACGAGGGATGCGTCAATGTTACTCGATTTTCTCTTATCATTGCCTTACTTTTTATTTTAGTAATCTCTTGGCCGTTTATTTTGTTTATTTTGTATGATGTGAATGAATTACACCTCATCACGTCTCTATATCACTAAATATTTGATGATGTTTGATTAACAAGAATGATGTCATGACGCCCAGTACTACAGTATATAAGCCGTACACAAAAATTAAACATTTTGACCAATTTTTTAATATAATTAAATTACATTTACAAGCACATGTATTTTGAAAACTAATCATACACACTTCAAACAAGGCTAAAAATTCTGAAAACGAGTACGGTGATCTAGAGTTTTGCATCACTGCTTGTATTATATCGATTTTTTTATAGCTAGCAAAATCTGAAAATAGGATCCAAACCGCTCAAACATCCTTAAGAAAACATGAGAGAATAAAACAATTAAAATCAATTGAATAAAATTTCTGAGAGCTACATAACTACGGTAATACGTAGTGGTTTATAATTCCCCAGAGAAACAATGCTATGAGATACACGTATTAGAAATAATTCATAGTTTTATTGAATAAAAACACAAAATTTTATGTTTTATTCTGTTATTTTTGAAATGTCAAAATCCGCGATTATCTATTTGATCACGAATGTTGTTACTGGAAGTTTATTACTCAATTTCATTTTTCGATGCAAACGATAATTATGTACAATTTTGCTTTGGGTAAACCGTAAAAGAAGTTCATAAAACTTAGGTTCATCAATCGTTACGTTCAAGTCCCTTTTATGATAAGCGTCTAGAAACTTAAAGGTAATTGATGGTAGCAGTGTTTTTTTGTATGACACGGTGATGAATTGAACCGGGAGGCTATCTACAAGCCTGTCGAAACAATACAAACGCAAAATTTGAAAAACTAAGAGGACTACTGATTCAGTAAGTATTTGTCATGACGTTTCTAGACTGGTCTAACCTAACGTAGCCTATTGGAGAACATATCGTATGCTTGTGGCTTGTGTAAATGATATCTTGGACTAAATCTGAGAAACCTTAAATAATAATAAATCAATTTACATGTTGATCTCTATCAAGCCTATTGATAGCACAATCTATTCAAAAAGAGTCCTAGTCATAATGACAAATGGTTTCATTTACATGTACCATATGATAGCTTTTAACTGATAGATATGAGGAATAACGCCTAAAAGGTTTTGTATGGAGATTTCGAGCGTTTTCGTGTTGTGAGACAAGACTTAGAAATAATATCGCTATTTTAAATGTCCTATTAATATGTATAATGTCTCCTATTGTGGTCTACTTCTTTATACAATAATTGGTTTGAAATATTCTGTTTGACGACAATAAGTCAGAGAATTTGTATTCTAATACTATCCGAATATGCTAATACATGTGATTTTTTTTCTAATCTCACGACGAGTAAATACCCAAACCAGAATAGTATTACATTTCATTTTGAAGTTACAAATCTCTGTAAGACCACAGAGAATATGGTGAATATTATGGGATATCGTGTTGTGTTATACTTGAGAATTGATAATTGATGTCGTCCTCGAGACATAGGCTATATTTTTGGTAGAATTGAGATAAAACTAAGAAATTAGATTGGGGCAGTTGCTCTATGGTTTTGAGATGTTTTTATGTAATTTGATAAGATGCTATTGAGCACATCAGAATTATACAAGTGTTATATATGTATCAGCAGAAAACTGATCCCGTTATCATATAGACAATCAAATGAGGATTTTGCATATAATTTTTATGTAGAACAAAGGGCTTTGTGTCAATGCACAACACTTATATTTATGCATGACTAGTCGTTGTGTTCATTTGTCCGGTTAAATAAGCTAAGATTGTCTTGATACTTTAGTTATTCCATCAGTGTGCATGTGAATGATAAATCGCTCATTTACATTTTAATGCACCTGTTATCCGTAACATAGATGCGTTGTCTTGTTTCTAATTATACGTCCGCTATGATATGTTCTGATAAGTATTCAATTTTACCATTAAGCGAAAAGTGTTTCCACTAAAGCAAACGACATGTCAAATGAGTGTTATCGGGTGCATTTTGAAAACAATAAATTGAGTTTTAACAAATACAAAAAAACGTAGCATAAAATAAAGCAAAGTATTGGCTTGGAACAAATGTAATCCTACATGATAATTCAGACTTAAATAATTCCATCAAATTGAATTGCATTATAATAATTGTTGTTTGTAAAATGTTACATTTAATATCCCGTAGACGATAGTAACAACATTATTACCTGTGGTATTAGATGCACCGCTGGCGTAGAATGAAAAGTCGTAAGTACAAAATCGATATTTTGAGAAAACCTGAAAAAATTGTCCGAAACTTACTCTTTACTTATGGTAAAGCTTCATTTTGGTCAATTTGAAAAGTTCCTGTTTTTCAATAAAATAGGCTCATAAGAAACATCTTGTGATGCTGATTTTAAATATGTATCCCTCTTATCAGGACGACCTTAGAACTCCATCTTAGCCAGCGAAACATGAGATATTTTCTAATTATACAATGAATGAATACCCCACCAGATATATAAGTACTTATCAATTTTAGTTTCATGTAACAAATCTCTCTCTGTTAGCAAACGATACGTTGCATATTGTAGGATATTGTGTTGTATTAAGGTTGTGAATTGATGACAGATGTCGTCTGCGAGGCATAAATTATATTTTTTTTAGTGATGAGATAAAACTAAGAAATAAGACTAGGATGTGAGATGTGTTTATGTAATATGATAAGGATGCTATTGAGTCCATCAGAATTATACGTCGATGTTATATATGTATCATCACAAAAATAGTATTGTCATCTGAAGACAATTAAATGAGGATTTTATATAGAATTTGTTTGTAGAACAAAGGGATTTGTGTCAATGCACATCACTTATACGTAGGCATGACATGTCGTTGTGTTTATTTGCTCGGCTAAATATGCTAAGATGGTCGTGATACTTTATGTATTCCATTTGTGTGCATGTGAATGATAAATCGCTCATTTACATTTTGATGCGTCTGTTATCCGTAACATAGATGTGTTGTCTTGTTTCTCATCATATGTCCGCTAGGATAGGTTCTGATACGTATACACTTTCACCATTAAGCGACAAATGTTTCCACCAAAGCAAACGACATGTCACAGTTTTGATGATTGTTTTCGGCTGCAATTTCAATTAAATCATTCCACCAAATTGAATAACATTAGTGTTGTTTGCAACGTTATGCCCTGAGAAATTAAATACATCGCTGGTCTACACTTGGAGACACTTATAACTGTGAACTTAGACAAATCACACAATTTCAGTACTTTTTCAATATATCTTGATGAAGATTGCACTGTATGTAGGTATAAGATGTGTGGTCATGGTGTATAATATTTCATTTCATAATACACAATATTAAAGAAACGCTAGCAATTAATTACGGGATGCATAAAATTGCGAATTCACGAAATCTGCTCGGGCTTAAAACGCGCAGTTTTCCAATCAGCCAAAACATTTCTTATTAGGCATTTGGGGCAGAAATCTGTAACTGTATTATAAAAAATAAATGTTCTCTGAATAAAGGCAATGTAGAAACCAAATTACTTCATCGTGAGAACGATGGGTATAAATTGTTACGGGAAATTAGATATATGTGAATGTTGATAGGTCTTTATGAATCTTTGGTCAGGGTTCTATTGTAGCGTTCTCCCAACTGACCACATCCTTGCACGATATTGTGTGCGTTTAACACAATACCCGGTCGGTCTTTAGAAATAAGATGTCACATCGTTTCAATGAAGCAAGAGACTACATTCAATAGTTGTGCAACCCTTTTATATTTAATATTCTCACATGGCAAGGTTGAATTCTTTCCAAATAAGAACGTACGGCTCTTGATATTGTCACTCGCGCCCACGTAATCGTCGTGAAGGGGATATTATCATCCAATGACACAACACATCTACTTGTTAATCTCTAAAATCTGGATTGTATTTGGCAAAAGAGACATTCCACAAAAGTCTTATATAGGATGTATTGTCACTCGAAATGGCGTTATACATACCACATGATATACATAGGCATTTGATTTAAACTGAGCGTAAAGTAATTATTATTCCTAGTCACTGATTTTGTGTAGGATACATGACTATCGATGAAAAGAACTTTCCCACAGTTGCAGTCAAATGCCTATGATACTAAAATAATTCAACGAACAACATCCAATTGACGTTTCAAAATACAAACAAAGCACTGTCGGCGTTATCTTTCAATGAAACGATCACAGCACGTACAACGCTAGAACCGTTTCAGCAACGAGACACGAAGGATAAATGGTGTGATACTATGGAGTGATGGTTCAATCAAACCAACTCGGCGTACTGAAATTGTGTTAAACAATTAATTAGGAATTACAAGCGATACAGAAGTCCCCTATCTGGTTTCCATGTTCAAGCAGGGTTAGCTCTGGATTTAAATTCTAGTGGACGAAATTAAAAACTGAATAAACGGCTGGATGCCAGGAGGCCGCTAGTACCCCCGTTGGGTCCAGGGCGAAGCCTTGACTGTGGGACCAGGGGGCGCTGGCCCCCTGGAACTCCTGGTGTTTTGCTATAAAAGAACTGTAAAATCAACTCTGAGATATACCATTCCATCTCAATTCCACGGTTTAGTAATCCGGAACCTTGTGACATTGAGAAGTAAACTGCATCAATATGACAAATATTTGTCTAGTTGTCAATGTTTCGGGTACCATTACTTCGAATAAAAAATGACGTGCACAATCTCTTGATTAATAACTAAACAAGAACCAGTCACTGACAGCCATATCCCCCGCCGAAGGAAAAAATGAGGTAATCGACAAACATTATCACAAAAGCTTCATAAATATGACCACTAAAGTTGAATTCCCTTAAGAAATGTAGGAGGAGTTGCACACATATTAGCTTCACTGCTGTACACTGATATAGGATCTGACGACACTCCGTATGAGGTCATTTCGATGTGAACTTTATCCAATCAAATCGCTTCTTACACAAATCGGAATATTCAGAGAATCTATATATCTGTAGATTTAAACTGAATACAAGCGTAGACTACACTCTCTATACATAAAATTGAATATCCATAACACAATATGCACTAAAAAGGTCATTTCAACGTGGCCTGCTATGTAGTGTCATCAGACCTAACTAACAGCGTAAAGGAATGAAGTAAATGTTAGGATCTGATTCAAATGAGATTGGTCGTGTGTCAACCATTATCCGATGGTACACATATACTGAGTTCCAAAAGTTCAGCATCTTAATTAAAAATTCATTTTTTTGGAATAGTTAAAGACCTGGATTTTGGCACTGGGCCAACCAAATTTGGTCATAGTTTTCTCAGCATGTGGTTACTGATTTTTAAGATATCTGACCATATTGTACCCTATTACATAATATTATGCAACATTGCACAGCATGTTAATTAGTTTACAAGAGGCCCTAGTATTAGATAAGAGACAACAAGAGTTCCCTTTTTGACAGGAAGTTATAAAATATCTGTAGGCCTATAGTAAAATTAAATTGATATATAAGTTTTTGTAATATTTTATTGTGAAAAAAAAACCTGAACCATCAAGATTGACATAATTTTGTTTGTGTTGCTTGAAAACGAATGTCGTGTGATTAGACAAAGCATGCAAATTGATGCACAATTATAAAAGCGTTTAAAAAATCTGAACATATATAACTTATATACCGGTAGCTGTATGCCTCATGATTAACATTTCTTAATAATGTATTCAATGAAATTAGTGAATTGATATTATTCATAAGATATAAAAATGTTATTTTTGATGTTGGTTTTGTTTTGATGTTTTGAATTAATTTTTTTAAATTTATTAACTAGATCTATGAGTAAAATGTTATCTTATATTTATAAAAAAGGTATATTCACAGACATACAATCAGAATTGATATTGTATACCTCTTTGGTATAGTTGCTTAGTTTTATTTGTATCTGGTTTGGGTGTGTATTTATTTTAATAACTCTTAGGGAATATTAATAACTAAAATAGTAAATATTTTGACAAATAGTTTTTACACACTTAAACCAGATGGAAACAAAAATCAAAGAAATATATCTAATTAATTAGTAATTATACAAATTAAACAAACACACAATGTAACACATATTTTCAAGGGTACATATTGCAGTAGCACATTATTGATTATCAGTAGCTATAATATGGGCCTCTGATCCCTTACACTGACCAGTTACAGTGTTTTATGACCCCAGATAATCACTGATAGTGATCTCATGCTGGCACAATGCTGGTACAATGCTGGCATCATGCTGATCCCTCTATAAAGTTCTGGACCAGAAGCAAAGAAGGAAAAATGTAGGGCTCTAACTTAAAAGAACTTTTTAGGAACACTGTCCATTTGCGTACCCTTAGTGTTTATGTTGAACTTATTTCCATTGGATTTCTTCACGCTTGAATGATCACACCATCGCAAAGGATAAAAACGTCTATTCAAGCACGCATAATTTGGGTTCTTCATGTTCGACTTTATTTTCACTTCCAATTTACTTGCATCGTGTTTGTGTTACGAAAAAACACAATAAGTTAGTCAAATAAGTTAAAAATGTACGCTTAATTTGATTGCAAAAATGGATAATGGTGAACGACTCGTGTATATAAGACGCTAGAGGCTGGTGTTTCACTTGAAATATATTGTGTCGAATTAAATTGACATGTCTCAATCATAATAAGACGGTTGTATCATCTCCATCCGAAAAAAAACTGTATATGACGTACCACGTGACAACAGGTCAAGAGTCAATTCCGCTTACCTAGACAGATAATGCTGCTATATTTTTAGAACAACGGCATTGTTGTAGCTTAATTGTAGTCCACTCAACATTAAAAATTATGGTAAACTTGCTTTAATGTTGCGTTTTTTATGTCAAGGAGGTTGTTTCTTAAAATCTGGCCTGTTGTACAGACTCTATTGCAACAATAATAGTCTATGGTCAAAGAGAGATCATTTTCGGTATTTATTTACGATTATTACCTCCTTTCCACTACAAAATAGTAGTTTATCGTTGTGCGTACATTGGAATCGTGGAGTGGTGTCACATGTGGTTTTATTATGGATCGATACATATCTTAAAATCAATAACTGTCATGGATTTATATCAAGTACACATCGCTCTACACATGTGCATTTGAATTATCATAAATAAGTTGGAGATTCTAGTAAAAAAGACACACCTTATATTGGATGCGGAACTTTTGGAACACAGTATATATATCCCTTCCAGGTCTGGAGTAGCAGTATATGTTCCACATACCGTACGTCACTCTACTGAGGGTATACATAACTGATAAATCGCTGGCTCAGAATGAAAGGTCTTCCTTATAAGACTTATTAAATTTGAAATCTAGATTATAAGGCGCTTCCTAAGAACCTATTTTCATGAAAATCGGAACTTGTCATGTTGAACAAACTGAAGTTGAAAAATCTTGTGATACCATAAGTAATGAGTGATTTTCAAACAGTTTTTCTTGTTTCCTCAAAATATTGAATGAAATACTTAAATATTATAGGAATTGTCATTGCTCTTCATTGCCATGGATCTACATATGAGCTGTTCTCAAGGAAAACCGGGCTTATTGACATAGCAATAGTAATTATGTAATAATGTTTAGAAACAGGTTTAAATTGAGAAAAAAGTCATGTTTACCGATTTAATCGCAAATAGTTGGATAGCATAGTACTATCTTAAAGATTTAAATTTTTTGGTAAATTATGATAACATTACTTCCGTCGTTACTATGGAGACCAATTTTCGAAAACTACCCGATTTGAGAATAACAAGGGGTTAGTAGTTACAAATAGCAGCTACTTTTCCCATCAAGCAAACACTCCCAATTTTGTCGTATTTTATTAAAATCAGAATATTATTCTAAAATGTGACAAAAAAATGAAAAGTTAACGTCAATAATTCATCAAATACTGGGGTTATGAAATGATCGTTAACGTTACGTCAAATAACGCTCGAATGACGTTTACGACGTAATTCAAAAACTAGGCGGGAGTGGTTAGTTTCAAAAGTCTATAACTTCGTTTATTAATGTAATAATTCGTTCAAATTTTCACAAAGTGTTCATAAGAGTCTCATCTTCCTAACGATTTATTATCATGATTTTCGTTAGTTTGTCAATAAGCCCGGTTTTCCTGGAGAACGGCTCATACATGTATATATTGATTAATCATTCTACAAGTCTCTGAGAATGTATCCTGTAGATAACTTCTTGAGATGACTGTTTTATGTCCATTCCTAATATCGACAATAATAATATATAGTCATATCACCATTAATTAAAGTGTACAAGTGTATTTAGTAACTTACAATGTGGTTTAAAATAATTGCACAATGTAATGCACTGACTTCTGCATAAGCCGATGATTAAGTGACAGGAAAATATTGGAGAAGTTCGTGAATTTATTAAATCCGACATATGTTTTCTAATCTGACGTTTGTCCCCAAAAATCAATTAATCACAAATATTTCCAAGCACAGAATGTTTGGATTTCAAAATTTGCTAACATTTGACTTACGTAAATCTTCACTTATGTTGTACAACATCTTCTTATTCACATTTTGTTTAGCTATTGTTATTCTCCCAACCAACCTCACGTTATGATGATGTCTTTAACACGACGTCGTTATGTCAAACGAAATTTGTTAATAGCGAGGAAGTCAAGTTAAACGTTCAAATTGATGTTAAATTTACAGAGGGATGTTTCAAAATTCGATTTTGAATTATTATGAGTATTAAACGACAATTAGTTGAAGTTCACTGACGTGTCTGAATTATGACATTGAATAAAGTCCTGTTTGTTCATATAGTAAAGTTTATATTCTATGAAACAATATTGCTATTTTAGATGCCTACTTTCTATGTATGACGTCTCATATTGCATTGTGGTTTACCTGTTTATGCTACAGTTTATTTGAAAAATATATTTTGTCTATATGTACACGACAATAGGATGTCTTGTATATATTAGAATACTGCGATTATCCACAAGTACGAATACATGAGATATTTTCTAATTATAAGACGAATGAATACCCCACCAGATACATGTATATAAATACTTATTTTTATGAAACAAATCTCTCTCAGTAAGCAGACGATACGTTGCATATTGTAGGATATCGTGTTGTATTAAGGTTGAGAATTGATGATATATGTCGTCTGCGAGGCATAAAATATATTTTTGTAGAAATGAGATAAAACTTAGAAATTAGAATAGGAACGTCGCTATATTGTTTTGAGATGTTTTATGTAATTTGATGAGATGCTATTGAGCACGTCAGAATTATACGTAGACTACATATTAAACAAGTGTTATATATGTATCAGCAGAAACATCATACCGTTATCATATAGACAATCAAATGAGGATTTAACATATAACTTGTTTGTAGAACAAAGGGCTTTGTGTCAATGCACAACATATATATATATATATGCATGACTAGCCATTCTGTTTATTTGCCCGGTTAAATAAGCTAAGATTGTCGTGATACTTTATATGTATTCCATTCGACCAGGTGTGCATGTGAATGATAAATCGCTTATTTACAATTTGATGCGCCTGTTATCCATTACAATGAAAACGCAACACTTACATAGTACTACATAACACATTTGATAAGTATGTGAGCATCGCGAAATTTTGCCATTGAATAGATATATGCATATTATGCAAATGACACATGGATATCACTTCGAATCAGATAAATTTGTTTAGCAACATAGTTTTTTACCAGTTGTTTTGGGGTCAGTATAAAACAGAAAGTCGCATAAAACAACCACCAAGAGCGATCCATCGTGTGCATCTACGACGAATTAATCTTATTCATTGAATGCTCAAGGGATGCTGTTCCGTTGTTGCAGACGGGCTATGTAAAGTGCAGGTACTTTTAAGGAGTCTATGCACTATTTCGCGCACAACCTCTAAAATAAAACAACTTGGTCTATTATGACCATGGTGTATTTTCTATGGTCAAAGGGAGATAATCTTGGAGCAATAAAATGGTTAAATAATTAATTTGCCAGTTTCTTTATAACACTGCTTCGAATTTTGCGCCTCTAAACGCATATTCGAAACTGCTCGTTTTTAGATTAATAAAATTGTATTATAGTTGTCCCAATGATGTTAAAAGTATCACAATTTGTAACTGGAAATAAATTGTATAAACGCTATAGCTATTCTTTTAAGACTTATTTTTGCACTCAATAGAGACAAAATGCGCTTTTGAATTGCGTGCTTAATTTTCAAAACACAATTTACGTCTAAATATTAATGAACACCATAACTTGAGCATATAGACTAGTTCAGTAATATCCAGTAATACAATTTAGTGTAAAAGTTTGGTGATTAATCTAAAAACGTGAGGATAATCTTCCAAGAGTTATCGCACTAAACTTGAACATTTTTCTTACATCATATGATTGTTAATGAATTTTTAGCTTTCTTAACAGGTGTATATGTATTCAAACTAGTGGTAAATAAATGAAATAATGACTCCGGTGACTTAATTCAACGAAACTTTAATGTTCAGTACGGATACCCCACAATTGAGCATAACGACCGATCTTTCGAAGACTGCATTTGACATATGCACCATGTTTTCTACTGGTTATTTTGTTTTTTCGACTAATCCGTCCATATTCTTCAAAGTGCTTGCAAAATACGCGAGCAAATCTGTAGCCTCCCATCAGCACTCGGGAAAATGCGGTTTATGGCTATTTCGCTATGGACGACTGATTCTTAAAGTATTTTCACGAAAAGGCTGAATTCTGTAGATACTATATATCGAATTGAGCATACACAATTTCAAGTTTATAAGATGACAGATTTAAGAAATATTCAAGTTTAAAAAGTGTTGAGTTTTCATTGCCGCTCAGTGTATGTCAATGTTGATATGTCTTTGGGAATCTTTGGTCAGTGTTCTGTTGTAGCTTACACCCAACAGACCAGATCCGCGTACGATATTGTGTGCGTTTAACAGAAGAACCAGTCGTTCTTTACTAATAAGATTCCACGCCGCTTCAATGATAATAGTAATAGATTGCATTGGTCAGCAAGTGTTTACATGTACATTCAGGCCGGTTGAAATGACAATTGAGTAACCCAGTTGTATTTAATATTCTCACGTGGTAAGGTTGATTCCAAAAATTCGCACTTTAAGTTTATAATTTGTAATTTTTTACCCAAAAAATAGGATTCCACGAGCTATGTTATAAGACACACATAATGTAATATGATTCAACAATAATGACAATGTTTTTTCTGGACAAAATAGTGTCTGCCTTTTCTTAATATGAACCAAATATGACTTAAAATTGCCTCTCAAAATACTACTAGGCAAAGGATGATATGGTTTCTGTGATATCCCAAGGTCATTTTGAATGTCAAATTCAAGTTCGAATGCCAAAAAGTCATCACAAATGTCATACTGACTTGATATCTTCTTCCACGATAGTGTTTACTAATTGTATCGAGGGGTGGCTGCAAGACTGTAGTAACTACATATGATTAAAGAAGGACTAACTACAGTCTTTCAGGCAACCCTCGAATAATACGTAGCTGTTGTTGCATTTAAATTTGGTATTTTCAGTAAAATTAAAGGTAGTGTGCACAAAAGCAAGATCAAACTAATTTCCTTGACAAAAACCAAAGGGGGACTATAAGTCGTTTGAATAGAATAATTCTATGTATAATAATATATAATTTATATTTTAGATAATTTCTTCACAAACATTCTTGTCATTTACTTTCAGTGGTTTATAAACACAAGTTGACAATGTATGTTTGTGATGGATGTATTCAAACATCCTATTGTTCACTTGAAAAGAAAATATTCAGTCTTTTTAAATGCCTTTTTTTCTTGTTTCGAAATTATACGTGGCATTGGTATATAATGGTAAAGGCCTACGTCCTAATGGACATTTTGTACTCGGCGATGTACTCCAGATTTACATAAATTTATTTCGGGAGGCATCGAGAACAAGGATTTCAAATTTTCTAATGATTTGCTCGAAACATTTGATACCACGAGGACCCTTTTCCTGGTTCGCTCCTATGTTAATTTATTTTATCAGGTTCACATATGTTTACGGGTAAATAGTAAAGTTAAAATCAACAAATTGTTATCAGCTTAGATGAGTAGATAGTTATATAGACAAAGTGCCTTATAATTCCCTGCTTATATCCAAAGATTTCATGAAAGTGCAAGTGATCTATCGAAGTAATTCAAAGCTGCAAATCTAAAATGATTTCATCAGAAAACAAATATTTCCAATGTTTTAAGAAACAACCATAAGTCCCTGCTTGAATACAATATAGTTCATGAAATTACAAGTGAAATATCGCAGTATTTTCAAGCTGCAAATCTAAAATGATTTCATGAGCAAACAAACATCTTTGTGTATTGGAAACAGTCATATCCATGCAGATGATATTTTTTAAACAAAAGTATGTTAATGTGTCCCACGTGTATGTTGTACAGACTGTTTTATATACTGAGTTCCAAAAGTTCTGCATCTTAATTCAAAATTCTTTTTTTTGGGAAAAAATAACTTAAAAGAACTTTTTAGGAACACTGTCCATTTGCGTACCCTAAGTGTTTATGTCGAACCTATTTCCGTTGGATTACGTCACGCTTGAATGATCACACCATCACAAATGGTAAAAACGTCTATTCAAGCACGCATAATTTGGGTTCTTCATTTTTTACTTTAATTTCTCTTCCAATTTACTTGCATCGTGTCTGTGTTACGAAAAAACACAATAAGTTAGTCAAATAAGTTCGGAATGGTCGCTTAATTTGATTGCAAAACTTGATAATTGTGAACGATTCGTGTATATAAGACGCTAGAAGCTGGTGTTTCACTAAAAATACATTGTGTCGAATTAAATTGGCATGTCTCTATCATAATAAGACTGTTGTATCATCTCCATCCGAAAAAAACTGTATATGACGTACCACGTGACAACAGGTCAAAGGTCAATGCCGCTGACATAGACAAGTAATGCTGCTATATTTTTACACCAAGAACAACGGCATTGTTGTAGCTTAATTGTAGTCCACCCAACATTAAAATTATGGGAAACTTGCTTTATTGTTGCGTTTGTTTTGTCAAGGCGGATGTTTTTTAAAATCTGGCCTGTTGTACAGACTCTATTGCAACATCATTAATTGTCTGTGGTCAAAGAGAGATAATTTTCGGTATTTATTACCTCCCTTTCACTACAAAATAGTAGTTTATCGTTGTGTGTACTTTGAAATCGTGGGGTGGTGTTACATATGGTTTTATTATGGATCGATACATATCTTCAAATCGATAACTGTCATGGATTTATATCAAGTACACACTGCTCTACACATACGCATTTGAATTACCATAAATAAGTTGGAGATTCTAGTAAAAAAGACACACTATATATTGGATGCGGAACTTTTGGAACTCAGTATATGTTTGGTATTCAGGAATACGAGCAAATGATTGCTAATGTCTTATTACCTCAATGAAATAAAAGTCATCTTGTCTCTTGTACAATAGTGGTGCGTCATTGTTTCTCGATTTACTCTAATCATTGCCTTACTATTTATTTTAGTACATGTATTCTCTTGGCAATTTATTTTGTTCATGATGTGAATTAATAACACCTCATCAAGTCTCGACTAAATATTTGATGATGTTTGATTTACAAGAACGGTGTCATTACTTCAAGTACTACAGTATATTAGCCGTTCAAAACAATGAAACATTTTGACCATTTTTGAATATCATTAAATAACATTTACTCAATGTATTTAGAAAAATGAATATTCTGATAAAGAGTTCAGTTACCTAGTGTGTTTCATCATTGAGTGTGCTAGAATCGATGTTTGTATATCCCGGCAAACTCTGAACATTGGATCAAACCGCTCAAACATCCTTAAGAAAGGAACTAGAAACGTTTGTCATGGGAGAATAAAAACAATTACAATCAATTGAACCAAATTTCTGAGAGCTACAAAACTACGATAATACACAGTGGTTTATAATTCCCCAGACTAACAATGCTTCGAGAAGCACGTATTAGAAATAATTCAAAGTTTTATATTATATCTTGTTATTTTTTATATCTCAAAATCCATGATCTATTTGATTACGAATGTTGTAACTGGGAATTTATTACTCAATTTCATTTTCCGATGCTAACGATAAGTACATATAATTTTGCTTTGGGTAAACCGTGAAAGAAGTTTATACAACTTAACCCTTATCATGTTGGATTCCCAGCAGGCTTATCAGTAGCCAGTGCCGAATTGTTTTGCAGTGTACTTGAGATAAATATCTCATCTGATCTGATGTGCGAGTGACTCTGTTTAGCACCTAATTAAAGGTATCAGTTATCAAAAACCGATATGAACCCGATAATTTGTACAAAGAAGATAAAATAAGCAACACATTGATATCATTTTGATAATTATTGATAGTTCACGTGTAATAATATTCAGCAATATGTCAATGCAGTGTGAAATATTTTCATGCAAATCATACATAATCAATGATAAATGTTATGATATATTAATAAAGAACAATCTCAGAATTGTATATTTCAACTACAAATATCAGAATATAAGACAATATTGATTTCAATAATAATTTTCTGAATTGCATTATCAATAATTATGTTTATTTTACAGAGTAAGTGTTTATTTACCGTCCAATCGGAAAATCAACGATACTGTACGTCGCACACAACGCATTAGTTTTTTTTTTCAATTATTCACTCAATTTATAATTGTTGTTGTGTTTATGTCATTATTCAATTGAGTCGCCCCAATCTTCAATGGGATAAAGTTTGTAATCCTTTATTGTATGGTACATTCCAAAGTACTCAGGAACACACATCGCTTTTCCATATTGTTTGCATTCGTATGGAGTTTGCCTCCGCTTACATCCAGTTCTCAGACTGTTGTGAACATTGCACACAACAAAGTCTCTCATTGGTTTTTTTTCGTTTTGTACCGACCTTTGGTTAAATGAAATCGATGAAATGACGGGCCGTGAGCCGGCCAAGGTTCTCCATGGATTTTCGACCACGGAAGTGTTGAAAAATTCGTTCTAAAACACCGTGTGCGTTCAATCTACGGCGATCGTTTGTCATTTTTGTTCCGGAATTTCCAAAACTATATTAGTCATTACTTTTACTCGATATTTAAACGTATTCGGCCGTTGATTGGTTGGTATTTTTGTACAAGTAGTTCAGTAACTTAATATTGAATAGTGAATTGCCATTCATAAATAATTACGCGTTCATCAAAACATCGCTTTGATCAGGAATACCCACTGGCGCGACTCACAGTCGCGATCGGCACTGGTAAAAGGTATCGTGTATCGCGACTATAGTCGCGATCGGCACGATAAGGGTTAATATGTTTATCAATCATTACGTCACATTCCCTATTATTATAAGCGTCCAGTAAGGCAATTAAAGGTAGCAGTGTTTTGTTGTATGACACGATGATGAATTGAACCCGATGGCTATCTATAACTCTAACGCGGTATTGGGACCTGTGCCACTTAAAGTAAACAGGCAGATCAGGTACAACAACATATAAGGATATTGGAAAAGGGCTTATCTTTTTCAATGTGTATAGCTTGGCTATTGTGACCTGAACCTGACCTTTATGCAAGAATATATTACAAGATTTTTGCTTTGATTATATCAATTTCCGCAAGCAAATCGAGCAATATCAGTATTTCAGATTTGTGTTTGTATTACATCTTGAGCGTCTTCGTGATACTCCCCGATTATGAAAACACACACTCGGTGTTGTAAACGTAGGCAATATATCGACTGTTAAATTATGCTAATCAATAGGTCAGGCTCATCTCAATGTGGCCAAGCTTTACCGTTATTTTAATTTACTTGGTGAATAGAAGTGAGCAGGTAAAATACACTTCGAATCCGCTCTCCCTAAATAGATGTAATGGTCAGTGATTTTTGTTTATATTGACATTGCAGAATATCGCGTTAGACTTATACTAGCCTATCGAAACAATACAAAAATATAACTTGAATACAAAGAGAACTACTGATTCAGTAAGTATGTGTCATGGCGTTTCTAGACTGATCTAACCTAACTTACACAGCCTATTGGAGAACATATCGTATGCTTTTGTAACTGATATCTTGGACTTAATCTGAGAAACCTTCAACAATAATAAATCAATTTACATGTTGATCTCCAAAACGCATATTGATAACACAATCTATTCAGAAAGAGTGCTATTCACTATGATAATTCGTTTCATTTACATGTACCATGTGTTAGCTTTTAACTGGTTGACATGAAGAATAACGTCTAAAATGTGTGTATGGAGACTTCGAGCGTTTTCGTGATGTGACACAGGAATTAGAATTAAGGATGTAATAAGACTGATGCGAATTTAAAATTAGTATTACAATGCGCTTTTTTAGCATATTCTTTTAAAAATCAGAACTTGTCATATTGACCAAAAATTAAAAATTAAATTAGAACAGGTTGTTTTACAATAAGTGAAGAGTGTTGTTCGGGCAGTTTTTTCTATAAAATATCAAGTCTTTACTTGTAACCTTCTCAGCAAATGGTTTCTGTGTATATGGAGCATTTGGCAGTGCTGTTAAACCAATGGCATAGTACAGTAATAGGATACATATTGTAAAAATGATGAAAATCGTTCAAACAACGTCAGACGATACTTAAGTTTCGTAACGAAAAGCACTTTGAGTTCTGTTGCTCTTTAAAAATAATAAAGCAAACTATTTCTGAAACGCCTTCATCAACTGTACCTATGTTATATGCTATCTTACCCATCAACCAAAGGAGGGAAAACAGGATTTTCAACGGAGGTAGTGTACATATACATCGGGTTAACAATTTCACAAATCCTTGTAGTAAAGGCCCGGCACCAGGCAATTAAAATAGTGATGCCAAACCAAGCCGATGTCTTTGGTAGATTAAGTGGTGGGAACTGGGAAATTTTTATTATCCTTTCGGGACTGTATTCAATATGTGACTTCAGATCGGGGGTTTACATATCAGTGAACATAAACAAATGGTCGTTGATTATATAGTAAATTCATATACATGAAATAATATCGCTATTGTTGATGGCCCATTAATATGTATAATGTCTCCTATTGTGATTTACTTGTTTATACAGTAGCTGGTTTTAAATATATTGTTTGACTATATGTAGACGACAATAAGCCAGAGCATCTGTATTCTTTTACTATCCGTGCGAATGCATGTAATTTTTTTCTAATCATACGACGAGTAAAAACCCAAACCAGATTAGTATTACATATCATTTTAAAGTTACCGATCTCTGTAAGACAGCAGAGAATATGGAGGATATTTTATGATATCGTGTTGCGTTATAGTTGAGAATTGATGATAGATGTCGTCTGAGAGACATAAGCTACATTTTTGTAGAAAAGAGATAAAGATAAAAAATCTAATAAATTAGATTGGGGCAGTTGCTATATGTTTTTTTGAGATGTTTTTATGTAATTTGATAAGATGCTATTGAGCCCATCAGAATTATACGTAGACAACATGAACAAGTGTTATATATGTATCAGCAGAAACCTCATACCGTTATCATATAGACGATCAAATGAGGATTTAACATATAATTTGTTTGTAGAACAAAAGGCTCAGTGTCAATGCACAACACTAATATTTATGCCTGACTTGCCATTGTTTTTATTTGCCCTGTTATACAAAAGTAAGAAATTAGACTATGAACGTCGCTATATAGTTTTTAAGATGTGTTTATGTAATTTGATAAGATGCCCGTCAGAATTATACGAAGACAACATAAACAATCTTATGTATGTATCGTGACAAAATTCATAGCGTTATCATAGCGTTATCAAATGGACAATCAAATGGGGATTTTACATAGAATTTACATAGAATTTCTTTGTAGAACAAAGGGATTTGTGTCAATGCAAAACACTTATATTTATGCATGACTTGTCATTGTGTTTATTTGCCAAGTAAGATTAGCTTTGTTTATCGTGATAATTTTGGTATTCCATTTGTGTGCATGTGAACGATAAATCGCTCATTTACATTTTGATTCGCCTTTTATCCGTAACATAGATGCGATGTCTTGATTTTCATTATACATTGGCTAGGATATGTTCTGATAAGTATTCAATTTCGCCATGAAGCGACAAATGTTTCCACCGAAGCAAACGACATGTCAAAGCTTTGATGAGCGCTTTCGGCTGATATTTCAAAACAATAAATTGAGTTTTAACAAATATAAAAATGTAGCATAAAAGAAAGCCAAGTATAGGCTTGGGAAAATTTAATCTTACATGATATTTCATACGTTCCAGCAAATTGAATTACATCGTAAAATGTTATATTTGATTCCCTATTATACATCGCTGGCTTAGAATGAAAAGTACAAAATCGATTTTGAGAAAACGGTCAAAAATTACTCTTTGCTAATGGTCAAGCTGTTTCAACTTCAGTTTGGTCAACATGACAAGTTCCTATTTTCATGAAAATATGCTCATAAGGTGCCTTGTGATGCTGATTTTAAATATGTATTGAACGGGACAACCTTCTCATTCAAAGTCAGCGATATGTAGTAGTGGTTCGTTTTCAAGTGCGCTGCACATGATCAGACGGCTTTGGTCTCGTTCGTGCGTTTCTATATGTATACTAAAATATAAAAAGTCGATAATAGGTGTGTCCAAAACTCCAGCACATATACATAGCAAAAGATATGCCGTACTGTATTATACGTGAAAACTGATTAATTAACAACACAGCTGTATGTTTGCAAATACTGTAACTGTATTGTAAGAATTATGTTATCTGAATTAAGGCAAACAAGAAACCAAATGACTTCATTGTGAGCAAGATGAGTATAACTTGTTACGGGAAATTAGATGTATGTGAATTTTGGTAGGTCTTTATGAATCTTTGGTCAGGGTTTTATATTAGCCTTCTCCCAACTGACCAGATTCGTGTAAGATATTGTGTGCGTTTAAAAGAAGAACCGGTCGTTCTTTAGAAATAAGATGCCATATCGTTCCAATGATAATAGTTACTGTAAAAGTTGCATTGGTCTGCAAGAGACTACACTCAAGCCGATTGAAATGGCAAGTGTTTAACGCAATTACATTTGATATTCTCACACAAGGTTGAATTATTTCCAAATAAGTATGTACGGCTCTTGATAATGGCACTCGCGCCTATGAGCCAGTATCGTGGTGAAGGGGATATTATCATCCAATGACACAGCCCATCCACGTTTTAATCTCTAAATAAGATATTTCTAAGTCTGGGTTGTTATATTTGGCATAAGAGTCTAATATAGCATTTATTGTGGTGTTATACATTCCACATGATATACATCAACTGAGCGGAAATTAATTATTATTCCTATAGTCTCTGATTTTCTGTAGGATACATGAATATCGATGAAAAGAACTTTCGCACTGTTGGAATCAAATACCTATGTATATCATGTGGTATGTATAACATACGCACAAATCACTATTTGTGTTATCTTTCAACGAAACGATCACAGTACGTACAACGCGAGAACCTTTACAGCAAGATGGCACGAAGGATTGGCTGAGTGTTTTGCTCCTGGCGTTTTGCTATAAATGAACTGTAAAATCAACTCTGAAATATACCATTCCATCTCATATTCTAGTGATGAACAATCATGAAGCTTGTGATCATTGAGAAGTTAACTGCATCAATATGTCATATATCTGTCTGGTTGTCAATGTTTTGGTTGCCATTAGTCCGAATAAAAAATGACGCTTACCATCTCCTGATTAGTACCTAACAACATACCAAGTTTCATAAACTTAGCTTAAAAACTGTTATGACAGGATCCAGATTTTCTTGATAGACGGACTAACAGACGGACGGCAAACCTATAGTCCCCTCCGGTTGAAAATCGATATGGGCCTTATAAAGGAAAAGCATCGGACACTATAGTGCTAACAGTTCATTTCATGTCATCCATAAAATTGGCCGTGTGACAACCTCATTTGAATCATACCCATTTAAGCTCCACTACTTTAAATTACACTGATATAGAATCTGAACACACTCCGTATGGAGTCATATCGATGTGAACTATACAACATCCAATCAAATCGCTACTTTCACAAATCTAAAAGCGTGGAGAATCTCCTATAGTTTTAAACTTTATACAGGTGTAGACTACACTCTCTATATATACGAGCGAATATCCATAACACAACACAAAGCTCAGGCACACGGTTTCATCGATTTAATTACATTACAGTATTTTCCCTTTCTAATAATGTAGTTTATTAGATAAGGAAAATAAAGTTTTTCCAGACTAGTGTATTACATCGATGAAACCATGTGCCTGTACACAAACGAGATCATTTGAAGCTTACTTCGTATGTAGTGTTGTCAGACCTAACTAACAGCGTAAAGGAATGAAGAAAATTTTAGAATCTGATTTTAATGAGATTGGTCGTGTGGCAACCATTACCCGAGGGTACACATGTATCGATGGCTTAGAATGGGGTCGAATATGCCACTTACGGTATAATGAGACTATTTAATGCCGATTTACAATCTACATTACCAGACGCTTCTTATGGGCCTATTTTTATAAAAATCGGAACTTGTCATGTTGACCAAAAGGTAGTTCTAAAAGCTTGTTTTCCATAAGTAAGAAGTTAATTTCAGACAGTTTTTTCTGTACATTGATTATGTAATTACGAACTTCTCATTCTTAGCCAGCGATATATTCCTTCCAGTTCTGGTGTAGCAGTATATGTTCCACATACCGTACGTCACTCTACAGATAGTATACATAATTGATATATCATGTTAACATTGTATTTTGTCATACAGAATGAAATACCTTAATAAAGGGTATATCTGGGCACTGTTTTACTAACAATGCGTAAATGTCGCGTATATTTACGCATAGATGTCTACCTTACGCAAACTCGTAAGTGTGTTTTACTAAACGATCGCAAGTCCTCGCATACATTTACGCAAAAATATTGAAGATTGAACGTAATTCGGGACACAATATAACCAATATAACAAATATAACGGGTACCGGAATGAATAAATATGCGTCAAGATTTGATTATTAATCACGCTTAAAACAACAAGTGACGGTCTAAACAACAAACGACGGTCTAAAATAACATGTGACGGTCAAAATCATCAGTGCGTGTTAAAAACTCTTCACTAACGTTCATATTTGCTATTTAGGGTTGCCCAGCCTTGGCGTAGAAATAAGCTAAAACTTACGACAGAATGTGAAGTAAAATATCTTTGTAAAACGCATGTACGCAAATATTATCGACGTACGCAATATTTTAGGAAATCTTAGGTTTACGCTAGCGTAAATGCTTTGATAAAACAGTGCCCTGATGTATGACATTATACTAGCAGTATTTTGTCATACAGAATAAAATACTTTAATAAAGGAATTGTGATTGCTCGACAGTGCCGAGGATCTACATATAGATTGATTTATTATTCTATATGTCTCTTGGAATGTATCCTGTAAGTGGGGTGTTCCACAATTAAAAGGACTTTTTTCATAGCAATGCGGCAAATAAGAAATTTTAGAAAACTAATTGGCTATCGACGATTTTACTCGCAGTGGTTTACAAACACAATTTGACAATATATGTTTGTGATGGATGTATTCAATCATCCTATTGTTCACTTGAAAAGAAAATAATCAGTCTTTTTAAAATGCCGTTTTTTTCTTGTTTCGAAATTATACGTGGCAGTGGTATATAATGGTAAAAGCCTAGGTCCAAATGGACATCTTGTACTCGGCGATGTACTCCAGATTTACATAAATTAATTTTGGGAGACATCGAGAACAAGGATTTCACAAATTTGCTAATTACTTGCTCGAAGCTTTCTAGACCACGAGGACGAGCAAATAGCATTTTTCAAACCAACAAATGTTTATCAACTTAGTTAAGAAGATAGTTGTATAGTCAAGTTACCTTTGAATTCCCTGCTTGAATTCAAATATAAAACGATTTCATGAAAAAGAAAACATTTTAAATATTGTGTGTCAGAAGTAATAAGAATTCCCTGCTTGAATACAATATAGTTCATGAAATCACAAGTGAACTATTGCAGTATTTTAAAGCTGCAAATCTAAAATGATTTCATGAGCAAACAAACATCTTTGTGTTATGAAAACAATCATATCATTACAGATGAATAAAATAAATTAGCAAAAGTATGTTAATGTGTATAGCGCTATATTCTAACAGTCATACAATGTCAAAATAATTACTTGCATCGTTTTTAATATGATACTAGACTACCTTAAAGCAAATTAAAACTTTGGATGGGTTCCGTGTTCTTTGATGCAATCATTGACAATGGACGATTCTTATAGTTTCATAGGGTGTTCTAGAACACTTTCGTATAAAAATGGACAGTTCGCATGTCTAATAAATCACAGAGAGAGTTTCTGTTAAAACTGAAGCCAAAAATGATCTATGAAGATTAATTGTTTTTCAGTTTTTGAAACTTTAAAAAAAAATATCTTCCGATATATCTCTATACACTTTAACATTTCCCACGTGTATGTTGTACAGACTGTTTTATATGTTTTGTATACGAGTAATTGATCGACAATATCTTATTACCTAAATGAAATAAAGGTCATTTAGTCTGTTGTAGACGAGGGATGCGTCATTGTTTCTCGATTTACTCTAATTGCCTTATTTGCCTTACTTTTTATTTTAGTATTCTCTTGGCAGTTTATTTTGTTCATGATGTGAATTAATAACACCTCATCAAGTCTCAAGTCTAAATATTTGATGATATTTGATTTACAAAAATGGTTTCATTACATCCAGTACTACAGTATATACATGTATGTGCCGTACAAAAAATTGACAAATTTTGACCAATTTTTTAATATCATTAAATAACATTAAATTTTAATCAAAGTATTTAGAAAAATAATCAAATAAGGCTGAGTATTCTGAAAACGAGTTCGGTTACCTAGCGTTTGTCATCACTGAGTGTGCTAGAATCGATGTTTGTATATCCTAGCAAAATCTTAACAGAAAACAAGGACAGGAACTAGAAACAAACGTTTGTCTTGAGAGAATAAAAACAATTACAATCAATTGAACCAAATTTCTGAGAGCTACAAAACTACGGTAATACGAAGTGGTTTATAATTCACCAGAGAAACAATGCTTCGAGATACACGTATTAGAAATAATTCATAGTTTTATTGACTCAATACACAATATGTTATGTTTTATCTTGTTATTTGTAAAATGTGAAAATCCATGATCTATTTGATCACGAATGGGAGTTAGTACTCAATTTCATTTTCCGATGCAACGATACGTATAAACAATTTTGCTTTGGGTAAACCGTAAAAGAAGTTCATAAAACTAAGGTTCATCAATCGTTACGTCCAAGTCCCTGTTATGATAAGCGTCTAGTAACTTAAAGATAATTAATGGTAGCAGTGTGTTTTGTCTGACACGGTGATGAATTGAACCGGGAGGCTATCTACAAGCCTAAGAGGACTTCTGTTAAGGGGAAAGTCCAAGTAACTGTCCATTCCTGAGAAATAATAGAGACAAGGCCCCGAAGGGGCCGAGTATTCATTATTTCTCAGGAATGAACAGATACGCGGATTTTCTCTGACTTAAAATACACCAATACTGTCAAATGTAAATTTCATTTTCTGAAAAGATTATGTAAATGTCAAAATTGAAAGAAAATGCATTTTTTCCAAAAAAGGTATCCCCTGATGTACCTCTTATAAATAGAAGATTAAAAATATGAACACTGCTGAGCGAGAAGATCATGCTTTTTTCATGAAACCAGTGAACTAATACAATAACTCTCCATTACTTTAATAATGGTGTGTAGTCCATGCAAACACATGGTGCGAGTGTGTTACACGATCAAGCAGTGGTGATTTACTCAGTGTCACTTGATGTTATAACACGGTGGACATTATAAAGACTTTGTTTCAGTCAGAGGATATATTTCCGTGTATAAACAATACATGGATATTTATAATTGATATGCAACTTTATGGACATAACTACAATGTTTTTAACATGTTATTTTTAAGCCTAGATCTGTATTTGCACAGTCATGTTAATGAAAGTATTAATTAATGTACTCAAAAATTGGTATATATACTTGTGAGGGCAGAGTCTATTCCTAGGCGCCGCTGTTCTATGTTGGCTGCCACACCCACAAAAGAGAAAAAGTCTCCCCGTGAGACTCGAATGTTTCATTAGGTAGCCCAATGATCAGGAGAAGTTAATGTCAAAGAGTGATTTAGCGGCTGAACAGCTAAAAACAGCCCTCGTAAATTGGGAACTTAACCTTTTTCTTAACCTCAAAAATTTATACAAACTTTGCCTGTTCTTTAATTCAAATTTAGGAGTTTTTTAAAATTTAGCTCTGTACGTACTATTACATTCAAACAGTTTTCATCTGATCATCTCAAAACCTTAGTTGCAATGTTTATTGACATTTTAATGTAGGCCCAGGTCGATTATTTCATTTTTAATATCATGCTGAAAACGGGTGTCATGATTTAGTGATAATGTTGGCCCTTGTGAATGCATAAAAGCTGTAATTGGAACTTATTGAATAATCATGATCACGCAAAAGTGCAATTGCAAATTAACGGTATTTAATATCATATCGCACCGGCATCTTGATTGCTTTATTTCTTGCGCGCGCATCACCCTAATAGCTGAAAAATATTAATGTTAAAAGCTATGTAGTAACCGGAGGTTGATTTCATTTTCTAGTTTCGTTGTTGTTTGAGCATTTTATCTGTCGTTTTTCTGTGTTCGAATCTTTAAGTTGAGTGCCACTTTTCCTGCAAATTGTATTGCCTTTTTGTGAACACATACATTTTGTAAAGCACCAGTCAGTTGCATCCACGGCCCCAACCCCCGCGTATGGCTGCGGTGTTTTACCCTCCAGCTTCTCCCGCACTGCCGAGGAAATGTTGGGATTTTTTTACCGAACCAATACCTTTGGGACAATGTTTAATTGCAAGATAGCCCCAGCATGGGCCGTGGAACGGCGGGGGGTTGGAAAATTCCCGACCCATCTATTTGGGATGGCGGGCAATGAATGCAACTCACTGGTGTATAATAATACATTATTTACAATAATTCTCCATTACCTGTTAACACATTTAATACAAATAACTCTCCATATTTTTGTTAACATTACATAATATTATTATGTGTGTTATTTTTTTCAGGCATAGAGAGTTTTCTTAACAATAACTCTCCATTATTTCGTATACACATTTATTGTAATGTGTATACGAAATAATGGAGAGTTATTGTTAAGACAACTCTCCATTCCTGAAAAATAATGGAGAGTTTATGAATGGGTTAACCCCCTAGGTGTATTTTAAGATTCAGTAAGTATTTGTCATGACATTTCTAGACTGGTCTAACCTAACGTAGCCTATTGGAGAACATATCGTATGCTTTTGTAACTGATATCTTGGACTAAATCTGAGAAAACTTCAACAATAATAAATCAATTTACATGTTTATCTCTATAAAGCGTATTGATAACACAATCTATTCAGAAAGAGTCCTACTCAATATGACAAATCGCGTCATGTGCATGTACCATAAATTATGTTAGCTTTTAACTGGTTGACATTAGGAATATATAACGCCTAAAATGATTTGTATGGATATTTCGAGCGTTTTCGTGATGTGAGACAAGAATCAAAATTAAAAATGTAATAAGACTGATGCATATTTAAAATTAGCATTACACCCTGCTTCTTTTGAGCATATTCTTTAAAAAAAGAACTTGTCACGTTGACCAAATATTGAAAATCAAATAAGAATAGTTTGTTTTGCAATAGTGAAGTTCTTCTTTTTTCACAAAATATCGGGTTTGTTTTACTTACAACCTTCTCATGCTGAGCAAATGGTTTCTGGGTGTATGGAGCTTTTGCAGTGGTGTAAGGCCACTGGCATAGTACAATAATAGGCAACGTGTTGTAAAAATGATAAAAACAACGTCAGTAAGCTTGTTGAAACCGGAGGGAAGTACATAATGCCTATCATAATTCAGCAGAAACTTGACTGGCAAATACTAAAGACCATGCTCTCATTTAATTATGAAACATGTACTGATCAGTAAACTTAACCAACATACACAACATATGAAAGTTTGACGCTGATTAAATTCTAGTTTGGACAAAATATAGTTCATTACGTACACAGCATGGTATAGTAATACAGTTACATAAGATGTTCCATATATACATGAATTTGAGAAGAGTTGAACATCTCTTTTGAACCGAGTATAGTAAGTAATGTGTGAGGTTATATATGTACTCAGTTTGGTTTGATGCAATATAGTTAGAACAAACATCAACAAGTTTATATAATGGGTTGTGCTTGGTTATTTGAAGGAAACCACTCGGAAAATGTGCTGACCAGGTTTGAAGACGATACTTATATTTCGTAACAATAAGCGCTTTGAGTTATGTTGCTTTTTAAAAATAACAAAGCGAACGAGTTCAGAAACGCAAAATACTTATGACGCCTTCATCAACTGTACCTATTTGCTATCTAGGATAAACCCATCAACCAAAGGAGGATAAAACAGCATCTTCTACAGAGCTAGTGTAAGCATACATCAAGTTAACAATCTCACAAGGCCTCGTAGTAAAGGTCCGGCACCAGGCAATTAAAATAGTGATGCCAAACCAAGCCGATGTCTTTGGTAGATCTAGTTGTAGGAACTGGGAAGTTCATCTCACTTATATTGTCCTTTCGGGATTGTATTCAATTTGTTCCTTCAGCCAGTGAACTTACACAAAGGCTCGTTGATTATATAGTAAATTCATATACATGAAATAATATTGCTATTTTAGATGCCCCATTAATATGTATACTGTCTCCTATTGTGATTAACTTGTTTATACTGTAGCTGGTTTGAAATATATTGTTTGACTATAATATAATGTAGACAGAGCATTTGTATTCCATCCGAATCTATCTATACTAACCGAAAATACGAATGCATGTGATTGTTTTCTAATCATAAAACGAGTAAATACCCCAACCAGATAAGTATTAAATTTCATTTTAAAGTTACCAATCTCTGTTAGACAGCAGAGAATATGGTGAATATTATGGGATATCGTGTTGTCTTATAGTTGAGTATTTAGAGGTAAATACACGACATAGCCGGGCCGGAAGGCGATAATTGGCCCGGAAAATTAATAATCACCGCGAGGGCTTTATTCATGCCGGGCCGGTTATCAATTTCCGGCCAGGCTCTGAAGTGTATTAAAGTCTTTAATACAATTGTTCAATTCAAACACTCAAAGGGAGTAACAACAACTCACGTTTAGTAAATTTCATGGAGATCTACAGTCATTTTTGATGAAAATCTTGTACATTCATAAAATTGTCAAAGCAATTTCAACGTAACGTCATTTTAGCTCCAACGTGACGTCATTATGACTCCAACGTGACGTCATGTTTACCTGGATAACGTAACGTGCGTCCGTTCAACGGGCCGATTACGATTAGGTGTCACACCGGTGGAAAGTACTTCCGGGTCCTAGTATGCTAAAATAGTCCCTTTCAAAAATTTGATATATGTCTGTTGAAGCACTGGTTTAATGTGGAAAATGCTGATTGTTGACCAAATTACATGAATGTAAATCAAATATGACCTGCATGCTAACTTTTAAGAGTGTTTAATTGATAATTTTCTGAATTATCTTTCCCTGGCTGAAGACTGACAATGTATGTGTGCTTCGGTCAAGTTAGCTTTTGAGGCATGGAAAATAGCGTTGTCCTTCCAGAATCCCTGCAGTAGCTCGAAAACGAAACTATCGACATGCCATTTTCTCCAGCTTATTTTGGATAACAGGGATTGCTTTTTATGGAAACGGCCACAGAAAATCAGCCAAAATGTCAGTAAAACGGAGGGAGAGATGCGAGTTTGGGTCATTTTGCATTAATTTCAATGGCAGAAAATTCACTGATGTGACACCATTATGAGATTGCGGACCGTGCCGATAGACGATAATCAATCACGTGATGGTCATAATCAGTCTGAAATAGGCTCATTTTTGTTACTATATATAGTAACAAGTGTATTAATGATGATTATTGTCGTCTGCGAGACATAGGCAATATTTTGTAGAATTGAGATATAACTAAGAAATTAGATTGGGGCAGTTGCTCTATGGTTTTTGAGATGTTTTTATGTAATTCGATAAGATATGCTATTGAGCCAGTCAGAAATATACGTATACTACATAAACAAATGTAATATATGTATCAGCAGAAAACTAAAACCGCTATCATATAAACAATCAATTGAGGATTTTGCATAGAATTTGTTTGTAGACCAAAGGGCTTTTTGTCAATGCACAACATTTATATTTATGCATGACGTGTCGTTGTGTTTATTTGCCCGGAAAGATAAGCTTTGTTTATCGTGATAATTTTGGTATTCCATTTGTGTGCATGTGAATGATAAATCGCTCATTTACATTTTGATTCGCCTTTTATCCGTAACATAGATGCGATGTCTTGATTCTCATTATACATCGGCTAGGATATGTTCTGATACATATTCAATTTCGCCATTTAGCGACAACTTTTACCACCGAAGCAAACGACATGTCAAAGATTTGATGAGCTCTTTCGGCTGATATTTCAAAATAATAAATTGAGTTTTAACGAATATAAAAATGTAGCATAAAAGAAAGCCAAGTATATGCTTGGGAAAATTTTAATCCTACTTGATATTTCAGACGTTCCAGGAAATTGAATTACATCGTAAAATGTTAGATTTGATTCCCTGTTATACATCGCTGGCTTAGAAGGAGAAGCCGTAAGTACAAACTAGATTTCGAGAAAAGAAAAAACTGTCTAAACATTACACTTTCTTTATTGCCAAGCTGTTTCAACTTCAGTTTGGTCAACATGACAAGTTCCTATTTTCATGAAAATATGCTCATAAAGTGCCTTGTGATGCTGATTGTAAATATGTATTTAACGGGACAACCTAACTAAGTCAGCGATATGTAGTAGTGATTCGTGTTCAAGTGCGCTGCACATGATCAGATGGCTTTTGTCTCGTTCGTGCGTTTCTATAAGTATACTAAAATATAAAAAGTCGATAATAGGTGTGTCCAAAACCCAGTACACAAAAATATCAATATATGTATGCTGTACTGAATTATACTTGAAAACGGATTTATCAACAACACAGCTGTATGTTTGCAAATACTGTAACTGTAATGTTAGAATTATGTTATCTGAATAAAGGCAATCTAGAAACCAAATGAATTCTTTGTGGGAAAGATGAGTTTAAATTGTTACGGGAAATTAGATGTATGTGACTGTTGATAGGTCTTTAGGAATCTTTGGTCAGTGTTCTGTAGTAGCGTACTCCCAACTGACCACATCCTCATTCGATAATGTTTAACAGAAGAACCAGTCGTTCTTTAGTAATAAGATGCCACACCGTTTCAATGATAATGGTAATAGATTGTACTGGTCAGCTAAAGACTACATTCAAGCCGGATGAAATGGAAATTGTGTAACCCAATTGTATTTAGTATTCTCACATGGCACGGTTGAGTCCTGTCCAAATAATTACGGCTCTTGGAATTGGCACTCGCGCCCACGAGCCATTATCGTCGTGCCGGGGATACTAGTATAGTCACAATGCCACAATGTACCCACTTATTAATGTGAAAATCGGCTATTTCTAACTCTCAGGTTGTAATAATTAGCAAAAGATACATTTCACTTATAGAGCATGAATTGTCACTGAAAATAGTGTTATACATATCAAAGAAATTTGATTTCAACTGAGCATAAATTATTATTTCTAGTTCCTGGTAGCCTTTTCTGTAGGATACATGACTATCTGTGATAATTAACTTCTGCACAGTTGTAATCAAATGTCTATGATACTAAAATAATTCAACAAACAAAAATTAACGTTTTCAAATAGACACAAAACACTGTTGGCGTTATCTTTCAATGAAACGATCACAGTACGTACAACGCGAGAACCTTTACAGCAAGGTTGCACGAAAGATAATGGTGTGATCCTAAGGAGTGATGGTTCAATCAAACTAACACGGCTTACTGAAATTGTGTTAAACAATTAATTATCAATTACAAGCATTACAGAAGTCCCCTATCTGGTTTCCATGTTCAAGCAGGGCTAGCTCTGGATTTAAATTCTAGTGGGCGAAATTAAAAAATGAATAAACGGCTGGGTGCCAGGAGGCCGCAAGGACCCCCGTTGGGTCCAGGGCGAAGCCTTGACTGTGGAACCAGGGGGGCGCTGGCCCCCTGGAGCTCCTGGTGTTTTGCTATAAAAGAACTGTAAAATCAACTATGAGATATACCATTCCATCTAAATTCTACGGTTTAGCAATCCGGAACCTTGTGACATTGAGAAGTAAACTGCATCAATATGACAAATATTTGTCTAGTTGTCAATGTTTCGGTTACCATTACTTCGAATAAAAAATGACGTGCACAATCTCCTGATTAATAACTAAACAAAAACCAGTCACTGTCAGCCATATCCCCCGCCGAAGGAAAAAATGAGGTAAACGACAAATAGTATCACGAAAGCTTCATAAAGATGACCACTACAGTTGAATTCCCTTAAGAAATGTAGGAGGGGTTGCACACAGAAGACTTTATATGTAAAAACCAAGAAAGGGCAATAACTCTGTCCAAAATGGTCGAATAAAAACATCCTGACAGTATGCGCTGGGGGACATCATAGCAGTTATTCCCTGAAAGTTTCGTTAAATTACCTTATGAAATGTAGGAGGAGTTGCACACAGAAAAATGTATATGTAAAAACAACAAAGGGCAATAACTCTGTCAAAAATGGCCGAATAAAACAATCCTGACAGTATGCGCTTGGAGAAATCATAGCAGTTATTCTGTGAAAGTGTTGTCAAATTCCTTTTCCGATGTAGGAGGAGTTGCACGCAGAAGTATTTATATGTAAAAAAACAACAAAGGGCAATAACTCTGTCAAAAAGGGTCGAATTAAAAAAACCTGACAATATGCGCTGGGGGACATCATAGCAGTTATTCTGTGAAAGTTTCGTCAAATTCCCTTAAGAACTGTAGGAGGAGTTGCACACAGAAGACTTTATATGTAAAAAAACAACAAAGGGCAATAACTCTGTCAAAAAGGGTCGAATTAAAAAAACCTGACAATATGCGCTGGGGGACATCATAGCAGTTATTCTGTGAAAGTTTCGTCGAATTCCCTTAAGAAATATAGGAGGAGTTGCACACAGAAGTTCGGACGGACGGACGGACGCCTACCATTACCATATCCCCTTCGCCTTCGGCGGGGGATGATAAATACCAAGTTTCATAAACTCAGCTTGCAAACTGTTATAAAAGAATCCAGATTTTCTTGATGGACGGACTAACTGAGGGCAAAAACTTCATTTCATAACATCCATCAAATTAGCCGTGTGACAATATCATTTAAAACATACCCATATTAGATCCACTGCTTTACATTGATATAGGATCTGATGACACTCCGTATGAGGTCATTTCGATGTGAACTTTATCCAATCAGATCGCTACTTTCACAAATCTGAATGTGCAGAGAATCTATGCTGTAGTCTTAAACTGTATACAAAAGTAGACTACAGTCTCTATACATACAAGTGATTATCCATAACGCAATATGCACTAAAAATGTCATTTTAACGTGACCTGCTATGTAGTGTCATCAGACCTAACTAACAGCGTATAAAAAAAGTGCGTTAGCGACTAAGATGGACCCCTATAAACCTTACATATCTTAAAAATTACAATGCCAATTAGAACAAAAATGGGTATGTCTTCGTAAAACACTCTTACCATCTCTCATAAAATAAAACAGAATTTTTAGACCACAGAAAAGTGTACTTTGCATAGACGCCTAATGCACATTTTTAAGTCTTAAACAGGGAAAATACGTATGGGTGATAGTAGTGACCGGAACAGCAACAGGTCAACAATTTGGCCCAGTATAACTGTACAGTAAGTCACACACCACTGACTGTTGAAAATATATAATGAGGCCCATACATGAACGTTTATCTTAGTTTGTATAACTAAAGCAACTTTGTAGAAATATTTGCAAGAAAAACATTGTTACAACAGTATTTTTTGTTTGCACAAATGATCATTACAATCAATCAGTAGATGGGCCTCAACTATATACACATTGATGACCAGACAAATGTTGGTCAAAGTTATACAATTATCCCGTTATAGTTGTTACATACATGTAATACAATAGCATTTTTCTAACTAGCTGATCGTAATAGCTTATTTTACTCCCTGTCTATTTGTTAATTAAAATTACAAAAATAATACATTAGACCCAATGGGGAAAACGTAAATATTAGACAGTAAAATAATCTGAAATTTAAACACAGTGTTGGTAAAGGTAATTTAGTAAACTATGCAAAACTTCAATAAACTTGCACAATTACTTTTAAAGATATTTAAGGTTTATGGGGGTCCAGCTTAGTCGCTAACGCACTATAAAGGAATGGAGTAAATGTTAGGATCTGATTGTAATGAGATTGGTCGTGTGTCAACCATTAATTCCTACTTACGACCTTATAAGACTCAAACATATTTGAAATATGCTTCACAAGACGCTTCTTATGAGCCTATTTTCATGAAAATCTGAAATTGTCATGTTGACCAAAATGAAGTTTTAAAAACGTGTTTTCCCATAGGTAATGAGTCAATTTTAGACAGTTTTCTCTTGTTTTCTCAATATATCGACTTTGTAGGTACGACCTTCTGGTTCTAAGCCAGCGATATATCCCTCCAGCGGTATATGGTCCACATACCGTACGTCACTCAACTGAGGGTATACGAATACATGAGATCTTTTCTAATTATACGTATTTTACACATCTGTTTCTTTGTTTAACCCAGGTTAATAACCCACATGAACAACCCGTCGGTAGGTTGTTCATCTTACTTACTAACCCGCGCACGTGCACAAGTTGTTCATCTCAACTTATCAACCCGCGCTCGTGCGCCAGTTGTTCAAACCCGCGCGAGTATAGAACCCCACGAGCTGACATATATAAACATCTGTATGATAGATGTTTACATAAAGGCTGAAAAGATATGGTAAAATGAATTTATGTTCAATACACACTGTCACAACAGCAGTCGTTCATTGAAAATGAATAGACAAAACATCTTAAAGTCAAACCCGTGTTAAAGCCCATCCTTAAAAGACCACCTGTCAATAAAAACTTACCTAAACTAAATTCTTGTGCTGTTTCATAGGTGATGTTTATAGACAGTTTAACTGGATAATTGCGGTCAAAGTATAATTATACTAAATTAAAGTTTTTTTCAGACATGTGCCAGTTCACCAGACTGTACAGTGCCAACCTCTCCACACAAAAGTCATATAGTCACTCCTCGGTTGTCGCAAATGCAAATATTTAGAATTTAAAATGGAATATTTAGTCGTTAATGTTCAAATATTTAGAATTTAAAATGGAATATTTAGTCGTTAATGTTCAGAGAAATTTAAAATTAATGCTCCGGTGAGAATCGCACCTTAAAGTCAGCATCCTATCATAGACAATCGTTCCCCACTCAACAAACCTGCCTACACAATGATTTTGCTGTTCCCCATTGTGGCACTTACTAATATAAGACAGTTCTGAACGTACTTGAACAAAATCACACAAAGCATTATTTCAAAGAGCTCGGAGAAATGGTCCGGTGATAAAGTGCAGTTAAATATCAAAAAGAGTAAAATTACAATGTTCATTTAAGGTTTTAACTTTAATACAATCACATCATTATTATTTGGGTACAATTATGCAATTTTATAAACAATACGATTTTACCTGGATACATGCGGACGCACTGTAAACATCCTTCCTCCTGGACGCATATTTTAGTGAATTTATGCTCATCCAAAATATGAGAGCCTGTATCAAATTCGCATCGATCTTTTTATCACACATCATGACGTGTACATTGTTATACACAGTTGTGTAAGTCAGTTATTGACCTCGTATTTCGGTATTCCTTAATATAAACAACTCGCGCACGTGAAAACTTAAACACCGAGAACGCGGAGACGATACGTTGTATATTGTAGGATATCGTGTTGTATTAAGGTTGAGAATTGATGATAGATGTCGTCTGCGAGGCATAAAATATATTTTTGTAGAAATGAGATAAAACTAAGAAATTAGACTAGGAACGTCGCTATATGGTTTTGAGATGTTTTTGTGTAATTTGATAAGATGCTATTGAGCACGTCAGAATTATACGTAGACTACATAAACAAGTGTTATATATGTATCAGCAGAAACCTTATATACCGTTATCATATTAACAATCAAATGAGGACTTTACATATAACTTGTTTGTAGAAAAAAGGGCTTTGTGTCAATGCACAACACATATAGTTATGCATGACTTGCAATTCTGTTTATTTGCCCAGTTAAATAAGCGCTAAGGTTGTCGTGATACTTTAGATATTCCATTTGTGTGCATGCGAATGATAAATCGCTCATTTACATTTTGATGCCCCTGTTATCTGTTACATAGATGTGATGTCTTGTTTCTCATTATACATCGGCTAGGATAGGTTCTGATAAGTATTCAATTTGATCATTAAACGCAAATGTTTCCACCACAGCAAACGACATGTCACAGTTTTGATGAGTGTTTTCGGCAGCAATTTCAAAACAATAAATTGAGTTTTAACAAATGCAACAATGTAGCATAAAAGAAAGCCAAGTATATAATTGGCCTGGGAAAACTTTAATCCTACTTGATATTTCAGACTTAAATAATTCAACCAAATGACGCAAACGGAAATGGGTTCAACATGAACGCTATGGGTACTCAAATCGACAGTGTTAGTAAAACGTTATATCGAGTGATCAATTTAAAAAATTTGAACTTTTAATATTTTTGCGAAATTTTTGACGCTCAGTATACATATCAAAAGATATGCCGTACTGATTTATACTTGAATACTGATTCATGAACAACACAGCTGTATGTTTGCAAATTCTGTAACTGTTTTGAAAGAATTGTGTTCTCTGAATAAAGGCAAACTAGACACCAAATGACTTCATTGTGTAAAAGATGAGTATAACTTGTTACGGGAAATTAGATGTATGTGAATGTTGATAGGTCTTTGGGAATCTTTAGCCAGTGTTCTATTGCAGCATACTCCCAACAGATCAGATCCGCGAACGACATTGTGTGCTTTTAACAGAAGAACCAGTCGTTCTTTAGAAATAAGATGCCACGCCGTTTCAATGATAATAGTAATAGATTACATTGGTCAGCAAGTGACTACATTCAGGCCAGTTGTATTTAATATTCTCACATGACAAGGTTGATTCCTTTCCAAATAAGTACGGCTCTTGATAATGGCACTCGCGCCCACGAGCCATTATTGTCAAGTCAGGGTGGGGTTTATCATCCAATGACACAGCACACCCAGTTGTTAATCTCTAAATAAGATATTTCTAACTCTGATGTTGTAATAATTGGCAAAAGAGACATTCCATTTAAAGAGCCTATATAATTGCCACTGGAAATTGTGCTATACGTACATATCATACGCATTTGATTTCAACCGAGCATAAATTAATTATTATTTCTCGTCGCCTATAGTCTTTTCATTAGGGTACATGACTATCGTCGACTAGAAAAAATAATAAACTTACGCAAAGTTGCAATCACAATGCCTATGATACCTATAATTATTCAACGAACAAAAATTACGCTTTCAAAATACGCACACAGCACTGTTGTCTTTCAAGTAAACAATCACAGTACATACACAACGAGAATTGTTATGCATGCAAGGTGGCACGAAGGATAAAACAGTGTGAGCCTATGCAGCGATAGGTCAATCAAAGTAAGCCGTGGTACAAAAATTGTGTTAAATGAAGGAGAAGTATCAGACACTTTAAATAGTACTAACAGTTCATTTCATACCATCCATCAAATTAGCCGTGTGACAATCTTATTTGAATGATACACATATTAGCTCCAATACTTTAACTAATATAAGATCTGATGACACTCCGTATGATTTCATGTCGATGTGTACTTTGCAGCATCCAAATTGCTACTTACACAGATCTGAAAGTGCAGAGAATCTCTGTTGTAATCTTAAAACTTATAGAAGCATAGACTACACTTTCTGTACATACAAGTGAGTATCCATAACACAACATGCACTAAAGAGGTCATTTTAACTTGACCTATCATGTAATGTAGTCAGATCTAACTTATAGCGTAAAGGAATGGTGTAAATATTAGGATCTGATTTTAATGAGATTTGCCGTGTGGCAACCACTATCTGAGGGTATGCAAACATGTATAATTTATATCCCTTCTATGCCTGGAGTAGCAGTTTATGTTCCACAAACCGTACATCATTCTACTGGGGGTATACGTAACTGATTTAATTATGATGTAAAAGTTGTATTTCGTCATACGGAAATACTTTAATATAAAGGAATTGTGATTGCTCGAGGGAGCCTTGGATTTACATATAGATTGATTTATTATTCTACAAGTCTAAATGTAGATAACTTCTTGAGGTGACTGTTCAACGTCCGCTCTAAATATGTCTTAATAAAACGACGACACTAATTTTATATTAATGCTTTAGAATGATACTGCCATCGAATGACATGATTGCAATTACGCATTTAAATGAAACCGATTGTCCGAATCGTTCATGTCTTACGGTGACATAGATTTGATTTAGAGATGTGATGTCGGATGAAATTATAATTTGTACGAGTCTTATCACTAATATCTGTACTTGTTGAATCATACGTCTGTAGTGTCATATATAGTAACATATTATGCTCTGCCATACGGTGAAATTAAGATGGTGAATTCAATTAGAACAAAGGCTGGACTATATGGACTGTAAACTCAACAACAAGAGGGCTCCAAATGCACTAGGTTGCTCGCCTGTCGTAATTTAGGCACCAATGGTGTCAGAAGAAATAATTAACAACGTCTAAGACAATGCATCACTCGGTTGCATTTACAAGGTCTTTATGTTGTCGAGACCATACGGCCACCTTATTATTTACATCAGATAAGCCATGTTGTCAGATAACAGGGGTTCTACTTTGGCATAAATGCCAATCCTGAAAACGAGTCGCAAATGGCAACCCATCCCAACATCATAACAACGAGGGTTCAAACGTTGTTTTATTTTTGTTAAAATTTAGTTAATGGAACTTTAAATGACCATAACTTAGTCAATTCTTTGAATATTTTCACCAAATAACTTTTATTTTGTGTAGAAAACATCAGATCAATATTCTTACCTCTAGTGTACTCTACACAATGCTTTTTTCTAGAATTCACTGGTTTAGAATGAGAAGGTCGTAAAGACAAAATCGATATATTGTGGAACAAGAAAAAACTGTGCAATTTACTCTTTACTTTTGGTTAAACAAGCTTTTATAGCTTCATTTTGGTCAACATAACAAGTTCTGATTTTCATAAAAATAGGCTCATTAGAAGCACCTGGTACTTGAGATTATAAATATGTATGAGTCTTATAAGGTTGTAAGTAGTAGTTACGACCTCATTCAAGCCATCGAATTGACCTTGTGACGTAGTTGTTTAATCCCAATTATCCAATAACTAACTTGATATAGATCGTGTTCAGATGATCATTGTGACCGTTGGCAAGTTTGATAAACATAAAGCCAAAAGTATGACTTCTAGTGACTACACACATTTTTTATTTGCTTTGACAAAGTGACCTAGTTTCTGACCCCGGATGACCCAACAACGAACTTAACATAACTTGTGTTGAGATGATCATTGTGACCAAGTGAAATGACTAAGCTAAGTTTCAAGTAGATACCTTTAATACACTTTGAGAAAATGACCCTGACAAAAACTAACACACAAGTAGACACACTCGATAATAAATCAACAGCTTTTCTTAGAAAAGTCAAGCGTATGAATCTAGTTACACCATAACAGCTCTGAAAACATTTTCTGATAAACAAGGAAAGAATGTTATGAGTGAGTGATTTATTATGCTTCATAATATTTAACATGAAAATGTAAATAAACCAATGTACATTATACACAGATAAATATGTATAACAAACCAAAACAAAACCAAATAAAACCCTCAAAGTTGATCGCATAAAAGAAGCATGTACAGAAACAAAATTAATAAAATTCAAGTTTTTCCAAGATTCTACCCAAAAAGCATTTACAAACAGTATTTGTATGTCATGCATTAATAAACATTATGGGTTTTTTTTGTTATTGCATGTACATGTATTAGGACATAAGGTTATTCACAAATTTATTAAGTCATGTAAATTTCATTTTATGATATATCGATGGATAAGAATGAGAAGGTCGTAACTACAAAAACGATATTTTGAGAAAACGACAAAAAACTGTCCGATAATTACTCTTTACACATGGTAAAACAAGCGGTTTAAACTTTTTTTTGGTCAACATGACATGTTCCGATTTTTATGAAATTGTGATTATTATAAGCGCCTTGTGATGCTTATTTAAAATATGCGTGGATCTTAAAGGTCGTAAGTAGTAGTTATGACCTTCTCATTCTAAGCCAGTGATATGTAAAAAAGCTATACTTTAACTGTTCCATCAATTCATCCATCTGTGAAATAAGTCTGTTAAATTTCTTACAATCATGCAAACATAGAGTAAATAGACTAAGAGTAAAATTATACAACAACCTAATCACAGTCAATAATTGACACAATATAATGCCAATGAACACATTAGCAAAATGCAAACTAAAATGAATTCATGCAAGCAATAGGAACACTCTTCCACGTATGGCCAGACATAGTGTACCATGGCATATACTGAAAAATCATTTAATTTCGCTGGGATGAAATTTTGTGGTTTTGGTTAAAAAGACTATTTCGATAGGTCATTAATTCGAGGATTAGCATTTCAGTTATTAAATACAATGGCCACACTTCTGTTCAAAGGGATTTGATTTTGTGGTTGAAGGTGAACCACGAAATCCACAACATTTAATCCCCATGAAAATGAATGACTTTGCAATATACACAAATAGTGATATCATGCATGCGCAAAAAACTTGGGCAAAGGTTAAACAAGAAACATTTTTTTCAAACTTTCACAAAATTCATATTGTTAACTAGTGATTGTAGCTCTGCAGAGACAAGATTCCAGCAATTGAAAACTCTACATAAACAACTTCACATAGAATATACATATTTATACTGTAAAACCATTATAGTTTATTTGTTAAATTCTTAAATTCATGGTTGAATTTGATCACAAAATCCAATCCCCTCAATTAAACAACCTCCCATAAAAAATAAAAAGTTTCCCCTCAATGATTTATAATCCATTTATTGACAACCCAGTGTATTGCGGTAATTCAGTATTCATAACAAAATTAAGTTCTTATGAAAATCATACGCTGTTTTGTCACGTTCAAAAAATAACTTTAAATGGTCAAAATCCTACAGTCGTAATGATGCTAGTTAAAAATCGCCAATTATATGTGAATTCTAATAAAATCGCCCGCCAAGTCATACGCATTACCAGCGGCCTATCTCTGAATAGCAAAGTCATAGTAAAATAATATACTTCTAATATTATAAACTGTATTTAATGTATTTATATTCATACAAAACTGCTGTATACATACTAGAATTATATGTAAAGAGGTTGCAACATTTGAAAGTTTGATTTACAATTACAAAATCAGTTAAAAACTAAATACTATGAATTTAGACCTACATAAATGCTACATGGCACAGTAAAATGGATATAGAACAATTTCCTATTAAACAAGAGTGGATTTCATGATAAAAATAGAGATTGAAATTATATGCAATAAGACAATAACTATGTACAAGTATATGTAAACACTAAACATATTTAGAGAAAACAAAACATAAATAAGGCCTAAAAAATAATTGTTCATGTTTGGTAACATGCCACCGAAAATAGGGTTTGCTATGGTTTTTTTTCTAATAATCCTTAAAGAAATAACAACTACCCTTCAAAAAGATGCAAAATTGTGAAAATATACATTGTTTCACAACACATGATAAAAATATTCCAAGTTGCAACCCACTTTAAGGGTAGGATTGGATACCGAAAAACAAACAATTATTTTAGGTCAAACAATTCTCATAACAAAAGTGGATTTCATAATAAATAGAGATGTAATTTATAGAGATGCAATAAGACAATATATACAGGTATAATAATTATGAGAAACAAAACATAATATGTAAAGAAACTGTACATAAAATAAGGATAAAATTGCCCACATACCAAATTCTCAATATTGTATTGCCAAAATGTCCCGTACTTATAGTTTACTGGCTCAAGTTATTGCAACTTAATCACCTTTGATTATTTGAGTTTAACCATAGTTATTAATATTTTATATGACAGACAAATCACCAGACCAACTTTCCTAGTCTGCATCCCAACCGGAACAAATTAATCTGCCCACAATGAATCAGCGACTCGTTCACATAGGGAGGGAATTTAGAATAGATATCAAGTTAAATAAACCACTGGGAATAGACCCTAGATCACTGAGTTACTCCGGGAAGGCCTGCTCCCTGGTTACACCACCATGCTTAAGCCCTTTACTAGTACAAATAATAGTATTGCAAAGGCAACAAAACAATCTTATACATGGCAAAATTCGAACAATAGACCTCCAGATCAGGTTTCAAATGAAAACATCACAATCTGAGCTAAATATCTGTGCCAATATGACCCCTCAATGTTGATACTATTTAAATGTAAGCTTGGTCGAGTCGAAATGCACTTACAGGACACAGATACACTCCCTTGCAATTTGACTACAACATGGGCCATAACTCAACAAAACATGCAGACATATTCCCACAAATAAAGCTGAAAAGCCTAACACTACCACTGTCTCAGTTAAGCACAAAAAATTATCTTAAAAAAACTCTCGTCAATCACTAATAATTTTCCAATATTGATGGATAATGGATTGGAAGATAATAAAATTTACTGTAAAAACTCTTAACAAGACAACTAAATAACGGGAAACTAGAGCTATCACAGGAGTGATGAATCATACCCCCGCAGCACCGCCTTGACACGCCGTCTTGATGTGGTGAACATTTGTACCAAGCAATTTTAAAATCCAGTAAGAAATGACAAAGTTACAGAGCGGACACGGTTTTCATGACTATATAACCTTTGACCTGTAAGTGTGACCTTGACCTTTGAGATAGAGACCTGGGTCTTGCGCATGACACACCGTCTTGATGTGGTGAACATTTGTACCAAGCAATTTTAAAATCCAGTAAGAAATGACAAAGTTACAGAGCTGACACGATGCTAACATACCGACAGACCGACATGGTGACTCCAGTATACCCCCTTCAAACTTTGTTTGGGGGGGTATAATTATGCTTGATATATCATATTTGTCAAAAAAAGCTGCACAAATCAGATATGTACACATTCAAGCTCATCTTTTTCCAAAATAGAGAGGGGTGTATAAAGTAAAGGGTTCGACCTTTTATTTTAGTTTTACAAAAATCATAGAAATTTGTCAATAAGAGGAAATGAAAACATATCAAGGGGATTCACAGTTTCCTAAGCCACTCATATGAAGACAGGTGTTTGATCTAGGACCCATTTGGTCCTCTTTTTAAATAAATATCCAATTTTGCCTCCCAAATCCAAATTATTTTAAAACTTCCTGTACAGTTAAAAAAAAAATTGTCTTACAGGGTTAAACACTTGAGTAATCTCTCTGTCAGTTTGGTATGATCAAAGAGAATCAATGGCAAATTGACAAGAAAGTAACATTGGCTGGGCTTTGACAGTAACTATAGTCTAGTCTGGTTCAAAACATCTATGCGCCAAAACCCATAAAGATAGTGCAGATTGAACACTACTAAAGGCATAATAGTGATGGTTTTGCTATACAATATAGTTTAAGCTTTGATAGTTTTTCTCTAGTTGAACTATGGTGACCATGGTTAGTGCCCAAATCCAAGCTACTGTAAGACTGCGTATCATCATCTGGATCTCCATAACCGGCGTAACAACATTTGACAAGTTTGTGAGTTGTACAAACCAATTGCACACAGAATAACAAAATATCCTAACATCATCAGGGAGAACTTGTATTGTTTTAACCAGGATTGTCCTCGCTGCATCTGTGACCTGAAACCAGTCAATAAAGTCATATAAACATAAGTATGAAAACCAGTTACGGTATATAAATATGAGCCCAAGAAGCTACAAGGGTATCAACAGGGCAAAATTGTTGTGATGGATATGCCCATATTCAAAATCCACCTAGCTCTAATCAAAACAAACTTTTGACCAGGAATCATGAGAATGCCCCTAATGCATCTCAATGATTTCAATGATTTAAACAAATCACCTACGCTACATGACCTGATATCCAACTTGATTTTATTAGTTTAATCTAATTTATATAGCCTAGTGGTAGAGTGTTCGCTTCGAGTGCAGTAAGACAAAATAAAATGGTACCAGTAATTCCCTTGCTTGACGTTCAGCATTAAAGGGAATCTGGTGTCCGTTGCATAAGCAAAGCACAAGCGAGCACCTTTCAGTTATCTCCCCATCAATTAAATATAGAAAGCATGGATTGCCTGCCGTGGAAAGCGCTACATAGTGCTTTGCTTAGGCAACGGACAGCTGGCTTCACTTCATTCAAACCCTCGAGGCGAAGGAGAACATCAGGCATGAGGTGTCGAGAGTGAGTGACATAAGTTAGAAGACTTGTTTTACAATTGACCAAAACAAATTAATTTAGTATAAACTTGATTTTATTCAGATGACCACTGTAACCAAGTTTTATAAAACAGTTACTGCGAAGCAGTAGTACCATACCTGTGAGAGACTGTTTTCTGGGCATAGATCAACAGATACTTCACTCGTAGGACTTCATTGTTCTGTACAACATAATATTTCTCTGGTACATCACCTCCCTCACTCGGTCCAGCATGCGCACGAGATCTCGTTGGTGTACCACTTGGTGCATGCTTCATATCATCTGCATATGCTGAAATTTGGAAAGTAATAATCAACTTTAAGTAGTATGAGGGGCAAGTTCCAGGAAAAGTTACATAGCAGTTTCATCTATAATTCCAAGAATTTTTCAAACTAACCAACACATTGCCCTCAACCAAACAGCTACTAATTAACTACAACCTCAAATGTCTGCATGGAACATTCGCGAAGGACAGCATTACATCATATAGGTCAGTCTATGGCATAGTGTTTGAATATTCCCAAAATTGTGTTGATTTTATTGCAAACCAAAAATGAGCAAACTTCATTTGAAAATTTTCCTTTATTTACACAGAAATTGAACAAAAAAAGTAAATTGATGCACCTCGGTATGCACTGCACTGAGTATGTAACTGAGAAACAGGTCGAACTGCCTGCCAGATAGCATGAAAGGCTGGATTTGGGAGGCAGGTAGAATGTTGGCTTGGAAACAGGAAAGATTGGCATTCTATGCCAATGGCCTTAGGGGCAAACCAGCCAGAATAGAATTATGTATGGAAGATAAACAGTCTGTAAATTTAGGATTTCAAACTACTTGCCCGTATCAGCAAAAGTGAAAAGTTCCCCACTATATTCTAAACATATTTCCAGCGTAAGTTACTTGCCTGAACCAGCAATAACAAGTTATGGACAACCGGACAAGTGCTAATTTTGCAGACTTGGTCAACAATATGCACTCCACTAAAAAAAGCTAAGGTGTAAATATGTATACTTACCACTGTTGTTCAGTGAATATTCCCAACCCAAAACTATAGCCGAGGAAAACAAGACACAAACTTATGTTAAACTATAGCCAAGTAAAACCAGATACAAACTTGCGTTAAACTATACCCGAGGAAAACAAGACACAAACTTATGTTAAACTATACCAAAAGAAAACAAGACACAAACTTATGTTAAACTATAGCCAAGTAAAACCAGATACAAACTTGCGTTAAATTATACCCGAGGAAAACAAGACACAGACTTATGTTAAACTATACCAGAGGAAAACAAGACATAAACTTAAGTTAAACTATACCCTAGGAAAAGAAGACACAATCTTATGTTAAACTATACCAAAAGAAAACAAGACACAAACTTATGTTAAACTATAGCAGTGCTTCCTCTGGCTTATATTTTTCTTGCGCCACCACTTTCGCCAAATGAAAAAAGTTGTCGCCACTTATGCGCCACTTTGACCAAAATTGAAATGATGTAAATGATGGACTAAATCTTGTATTTGTAATTTTTGTATATATTTCTGTTTTATGTGTATTTTGATGTGTCCATGGTAATGCCTTAATTGCATTACTTATGTTCCTCTTCAGTGTGAACTTAGAAGTCATCATTGTTACAAATATATTTACAGCATTATTATAACAATTTATTTTTATTTTCTATGTTATTGACAATATGCTAACCATTCATCAGAGAATAGCATGCTTACAGCAGTGTCCGATAAATTTCTAATCTGTTAAACTGTTCATATACATTGTGGGCTTTCCCTTGCACCAGGCACAATTAATAAATTCTTTATTCTTATAATATTCTTATAACTGAAGCTAAACTTATATTTGTACTGGCTGACATTTTAATATCATAAGGCCTAGTAAAAATAATGTATTGCTAACATTTCAGTCCAGACTGTAGGCCTATGTGTATAACTATATTAAACTGTGTGCAAGTTTGACTCAAATTTCATGCATCCAGTGCTTTGATTCAGTATGCATATGAATGTCAGTCAGAGCAGAGTTACCTCCCTTGTTGTCCATGCTACATATTTGCCACCATAATGGAGATTTGAAAGACAAAACTGTCTAGGAAGGGTAAAGAAACACACCTGTTGCTAATCAAACATCTGTTGATATGTATTGTAATGTTTCTGTTGACTACTGCCATGTCAAATTCTTATTGTTATAACAAAATCGTATGTGAAGGTCGCGAAAACATATGACAGTTCAAATTGTCGACATTTTGAGTGATTTATAATGGCAAATTCTTTTTACTAAGACATGTTTATGTCTTGCAATGTTCAAGTCTTTAATTAATGCCTTCCAATACAGCTTTTACGGTCCACAGAGTTCATAACCAATTTTGTTGACATCACGGTCGTATTTCATGTGGTCATTTCATGTGAAATTCCGGAATATAAGTACGGCCCGAAAACAGTCTTTAACATCAACACGATACGCATTTAAAACAAATTGTCGGCAAATTTTAACATCTTTGATGGGATTAACTGACTGATAGCAGCTCTAATTGATTGTTTATTGCAGTCTTCAGTATATACATGACTGTATATTGTCGTCTTATCGAAAAATTGGCCGATTTTTATGTTTGTCGCCAAATTGAATTATCTTGCGCCAAATTTTCATTTCTTGTGCAAATGGCGCCATTGGCGAACGCCAGCGGGAGCACTGTATAGCCAAGGAAAACAACACACAAACTTATGTTAAACTATACCTGAGGAAAAGAAGACACAAACTTATGTTAAACTATAGCCAAGGAAAACAACACACAAACTTACGTTAAACTATATCCGAGAAAAACAAGACACAAACTTACGTTAAAATATAGCCAAGGAAGACAAGACACAAACTTACGTTAAAATATAGCCAAGGAAGACAAGACACAAACTTACGTTAAAATATAGCCAAGGAAGACAAGACACAAACTTACGTTAAAATGTAGCCAAGGAAGACAAGACACAAACTTACGTTTATCCTGGCATTTAACAGCAGCATCATCTATCATTTCACACACAGCTATACAACTCAGTCTGTTACCAAGTTCCGAGTGATCCCAGGCCACACCTGTAGGACTGTAGATCATGGATACTGACAACTCACTCGATAAATAGGTTCCCTCACCAAACACTGATGTCTGAAAGGTTCAATATGTACATTCATTACATTATTTACTTAATTTTATGGGTCTTATAGTGCGCCCAGAATAACGTGATAATTACAAACATTGGCTGAAGTTGTCTACTATTACAAAATTGGCTACTTAACTGATAAATTGATTTTTCAACCTATGTGGCATTATCCTGCCTTTCTTGCTATCCTAGGTGCACTTTAGATTTAAGGATTTTTGTCAAATCAAATTGCTTTGGCTTTGCACTGTTACAGTAGAGTTAGAAAGACATAAGACATTTAAGAGAATTGTGTTCAATCTGTTATTTTTGATGGCGATTGGGGATGGATCAAAATTTGTATATGCATGAACAATTTTAGTTATATCTTTAAATCATTTTAAGAAAATATGACATCATGTTTTAAAACAATTGTAAAAGTTTAAGGTATGCACGTGGCAACAAATAATAACTTGAGATGTTGGTCTAGAATGTGAATGTAAAGGGAAGTAAACAAGGAGTTTGCACAAATTTAAGCATGGCAGAGTAATGGTTCTTTTTCACACAACACTTCTTCTGCAGTTCACAAGACCATTTAATAAAACATACAAAACATACCTTATTCATATGTGAAGCAAGACCATTATGCAATATAGAATAGAAATTCTCCAATCTACTGCCATGGTAAGCATATAGTGTATCTCGATTATTCTGTAAATGTACAAACTTCTCCTCAGCTGCTGCACTCGGAGTCACTTCAAATATATAGTTGGGTTCTGGTACATTTACAGTATGACCCGTCAGAGTATGTATCTTACTGAACTGAAAATTAAATCACAACACTTATTGTCATAAGCCACGCAAAGCTTCTACACAACTAGAGATGAGCTGGTTAGTAATCCAGAGGTAGTCTCTTGGTGCTTTTTCAAGGAGTCTAATTGATTAGCTAGGGTAGCGTACTTGGATTCTTTGTATCACATAAAGTCATGCAATCTTTAATTTATATAGAATTACAAGTCACAGGATGAGGTTACACACAGAGGACAGGTGTCAACAGTGAATGACTCTCTTACTACGAATCACTAATACATTTGACTCTTGAAACTGCATTTTTTACTCCTGAATATGTTGACTCTTGAACATTTCAGCTCAAGAGTCAATTAACTATACTTACAATACAAATTTTCATGCAAATATTTTGTTGACTCTTGAAATTGAGAGTCAGGAATCATTTTAACTCTTCACTTTTGGAGGCTAATGAAAGCCCTGCTAATACATTTTATAACAAAGTATTCAGATGAGTACTTGATGTATGACAGACATAATATTAATGGCTAGTTTAGCCTACTTACCTCGCTTCTTCCCACGGATGATAGTGTAAATGCTCTAGCATCAAGCACCCATTTTATAAGTTCTAATAACTTAGTTGGTTGTTTAAAACAATCACGAACAAATCTTGACAAAACAGAAACTGAGTCTGCAGCTTTGTGCTGAAATAAAAGAAAATACATCAAGTCATCAACATACTTAATATCCATAAAATAAGCTCCAGACCAATGCAGACTTTAAAAAGAAATCTGTAACTTCTCAATATGTGGAGAAAAATCAGCATTGTTGTCAAATTTTCATTGAGTGGATGACCTGGAATTGAGACCAAGATTGCCGGGTTATAATCCTTAATTCAGCACACCAATGACTTGACAGCCATATAATTTTTACACAAAATAGTCCAGAAAATTATATCAAGCTCACCAGTCATACATAGATTAAGATTTTGCAAAACACTAATAATCATTAGTGGAAAACCTTTTCTCAGAGTGTTGTGATTGCCAAGTGGTCTATTATGCTTTCCTACTTTTAAATTGCTAGGCGATTGCCATACAACATCAATCCCACATTAAACTATTGTGATAGATGATCGTATACTCACAAGAGCGGTCAGGTCCTTTTCATCATCATTGTTGATGAACATCGGAGGAAAAGGTCGCAGTAGAGAATCATATTTATAGTTTTTCAGCGCAGCCAGAAAGAGACTCCATTGTAGATCAGCAGCTAACGGATCTTGCCATATCTTTTCTTTTATATAATCTGCAAGTTCTGTTGCCTGGAAAAAGAAATTAATTTACCTCAATCACCAATATGTTGATTAAGATTTTTAGTGAAGTGTTGCATTGAATGTGAAGTGAAATCTGATCCATTTTGCATGATGACCATCATTAATTCCATTTGACTTGTGAGTAGGGGTTTCCACTCTTGAAATTTCCTAGAAGCCATATTGCGACCCTCAATATTTTGGTGTGAATCGCCATTTTCTGTTAAAATCATTGTTAGGTATTTTGATTAACAATTCCGTCCAAAATATCAAAATGACCCTTCATGTTCAGAAGCTAGAGGAACTCCTGACCATCTGGGCCTGCATCGCTCACCAGTGCAGATTGATCCAGTAGAAGAACCTATGGTCATGCTGAATGTCAATGATAACAATTTCCATGGTAAAAGTAACCAGAGTTGATATTGGCTTAAAGGTTTAGCAAAGGTTGTTGTGAATAACAGACAGACCCATGCACAGACTGACGTAGGACAAAGGGCCATCCTAAAAGTTCATCTTGTCAGTACTAAACCATGCTCCAATGATCAGTTTGTTGAGCACACCTACAAATCTGAAAAAGTTAAAACTGTCAGCAAAATAATAACATAAATTTACATCTGCAGTGCAATTTGCATGAATAGAAAAGTTACTAGACTCTACTTCTAGTATATAATATAAGGATAAATTCTGTAACTTTTGTAACTTTCTGTTACCAGCAAATGGAACAATTAATACTTACCTCCTCTGTGACCCCTTGGGCCCCTAAATCCATTGTGGCCATCATCTTGACAGGTTCTTCAATTAGTAGTCATACTGAAGTACAAAAAAGACATGTGTACAAACAATGAATATAGATTAAAAGAATAATTATAATTACATAGATCTATATAGGCAAAGCCTCGTGTCAAATTGTTTTGTCCACTTGTTTAATAAAACTCGTAAGTAATGAGGCTAAAGCATTAATGCAAGATCCTCTATTCAATGGCAACTTAATCTATTACGAATAAAAAACGAATAATTAAGAAACTAAATAATAGTAGACTATGTCAAATTCAATTGTGAATCAACGAACGATTAAGCTACTTAATATTTTGTGGACCAAATAACGTACAAACATATCAGACCTACTACCAAAATTAGTAACAACATAGTGAGTTACTCAATTTGTCTCGATCATGCAATGGAAATTGATTGGAGCTATAAATTTGATTCAGGGTCAACTCGGCCCTATTACGAACTTGGCCCGGCATTCTTCGGCCCGGTTACCAACATTTATAAATTCATTCATAAATTAATTATGTCATAGAAGTCATCGAAATGTTTGTGTTTGATAATCCTATAAACACTTCGGTAATCCTAGCTACTGCCTCTAGATCAAGTTGACATGAGATCAAGAATCTATTTTTTGCTTTGAGCAGTTGATTGGTACCAATTGATGGACAAAACGTGTTATTAATTCTAATGATCTGACGTTTGTTACTTTACAGTAAACTAAAGAACAATTCTGTATGACGGGTTTGAACCAGTAGGCTGTAGGAACAGATGACATATGATCATGTCATCGATTGTTTTTTAAAGAAATCCGAAATAAAATACACATCCGAAAAATATTCAACTTCAACTGAGTAGAAAAAATCAACTATAAAAAGCGGTTCATGTAACTTATTTAACTGCATCCTAAGGTCTTGGCATTGAAGACAATCATTGAAAACAGATATAGGAAGAAGCACAATACCTTAACAGTAAATTAGTGAATTTTATGTTGTTTTGTTACGTCAAATGTACAGTCATCAAAAATTACCTCCCTTTGCTTCAAATTAGATAAAGTCCGTACGTGCCGTTTCGACCTCAGACGTAATTTTTAAAGTGCTAGATCTTGTCAAATTTTATCAATTGATTTATTTAATATCATGCTTATAGCTGCACTTATACGAGTTTCATACAAAGTGACTAAAATGGTTTCATATTTATTGAAAATGGCAGTACTTACTCGAAAGGCATTAGGCATAAGGTCAAATAGGCCTACCTCACGTCTATACTCAGGGATTCTATATATAGAAGATCCTGCTATACTCTAGTATTTCCAGATATTGGGCTTGGTTTGTATTGTCGTCTGCAGTAGCACGTTACAGTACACTTTCACACGCAAGTGTATACTTGCGTGATTTTCATAAGAAACAACAAGAAACGCAGACGCGTACGATTACACAAAGCATTGGTATCGGGTGGGATCTCTTTATATGAAATTTACATTGAATGTTGCGCAATGTCAGCATAGATTCTCCTAGGTTGACAAAGAGAGACAAAGTCCGAGTTGAGCGTGCAAGCCACAGCTTCATACAGCATATCCATATAAATAACTACAGTGCAATTACTTACAACTATATCACCTTAGCTAACCGCAAAGACCTAAATTAATAAGTAATTTAGGTCTTTGCTAACCGTTAGTCCTATAAATTTCTATTGACCACTTACATACCTACCGCGTCTGCTCTCCAATACTCATCTGATACAATAATCTTGCATCTATAGATTGCCCATGCACTATTTGGAAATGGGTATGCTGTTTACGAAAAAAAAAATGGAAAATGGGTCGATCCTATGCATGTGTAAGACTGTGTATGGTCGTGCAATGGGAAAATGTCTATCTCTTTGAAGCTATACACGTGTTCTTGATGGGCTTTGTAATTTACCACAACCAACACGACTGTGTCCCCTGCGATTTCGTTTTTGCTTCCGCTTTCACATGGGCGTAGGAGCAGTAGGGGGGGAGGCTCCCAATGTCCGAATAGGGGGGGGGCAACATATCTCCCCCCCCCCCAATAATGCAGACGAAAAGTAAAATTTTAGAACTAATATATATCGTTATATGCTATTTGCCTTCAGTTCTTGGTGAAAAGTTATAAAATAAAATTCACTAGGGTACGTTCTTTAACAAAAAAGTTATGACAAAAACTGAAAGGTGACAGGTTAGAACGTGTGGGTAGTGTAGATGTCGCTGCTTAGAATGCAAATACCTTATTCAGACTAAATGCACATCATTATGAGGCGCTTCTTATGAGCCTATATGTTCATAAATATCGGAACTTGTCATGTTGACCAAACTGGAGTTGAAAAAAGCCTGATTTAGTAGAGTGATTAGCATTTTGGCAGACAGTTCTTCTTGTTTTCTGAAAATATTGATTTTGTAAAACTTTACGACATTCTCATTCTAAGCCAGCTATGTGTAATACAACCATAGACAGTTTCGAGATTTCGGATTGTCATTGATGAACCAAACATCCGCAGATGGTATTGCTAAATGTAACCCTGTGTTTCTTCTTAGTTTCAGTATATCGCTCACTTAGAATAAGAAGGTCTTAGCTACAAAATCAATATTTTGAGAAAACAAGAAAAACTGTCTATACATAAGGTCGTATGTGGCATTTATGACCATCTCATTCTAAGCCAGCGACATATTGCCTATCATTATTACCACTTACAGCCTCCAATTGAAAGCACCGGTAATTTGTGGCATTGTATAGAAATAGGGAATGGCACTCTATCTAAGGTGTAAATTATAGTCATTGAAATCAGACACAAATGACTAGGTTAGGTTATTTTAGGACTGAGTGATAATTACTTTCATCACAATCGACTTATTGTAAAGTAATAGAAGTCACATTATAGCAGTGTCGACTATGGGTAACATATACTCGTATATCCACAGGCCTAAGAAATTATATCACAAAAAAACAGAGTTTACCATATCCAAATTTTCTGTCGTTGGTGATACAATTTCTTAGGCCTGCGATATATTGTACATGTTATGATGTATGATGACCTTTGCTGCGCGATTTCCATGTCAGACAGTTTTTTCGTGTTTTCTCAAAATATCGATTTGGTAGTTACGACCTTCTTGTTCTAAGCCATCGATATATCGAGTGATAAGTATATGTATTATGTTGTAACTTGTAATTTGATATAAAATGCCATGTATATTAAACTCGTTTCCATGGTTTTATATGTCGATATCGAGAATGTGCCACTTAGGCAGTGACAAAGCTCATTATTTCACATATCGGGTATTTATTTCACTGTTTATATTGACTAACAGAGTGTCTGTCGCCGCCGGGATAGGATGGTGTGTTTTTGTACATGTTTGGTGTCATTATAGGTTGTGTTAATTTGTGATGTGAAGTTTTTTGTGGGTGTTCTCTTATACATGTGTAGTTTGCTTTTCTATTTCTGCAGCATTCCCCGTTTTTTTCTGGAAACACAAGGAGTTTCTGTCATTTGCAGGCCTTGTGGCCGAAGTACCTATAACCATAACTACAAAGAACCCTGTTCTCAACTTAGCTTATATGCATAGCATGAAGCTAAAGAACTCATTACCACATATGGGAGTCCTTAATTGGACACAATGGCCTACAGTCTGTGACTCCAGAAGACGTAAATTAAACTTGACAAGTCATTATTAATCACCCCTCAACAGTGTGTGTCTGATATTATTAGTCGCCATAACGGTATTTGAGACACACACGGTACAAAAATGTATATGTTTTTCTTTATGGCTTCATGCTAAGCAAGTTATTGTCACCATTTTGTATGGTCTTTGTACGAGGCAGCCACGGATAAAACTCAAAACCCTCTCTTTTTTTCTCATGTGATCATCTTGCTGCTATATTTTTGGAAGGATAAGTCAGTACACATGGTTAAGATAAAGTCCTATGTGAATTGACAGCCACATGAAACGGATTTTTATATAAAACATGTACTATAACCAGAATAAACAAGTAAATGGGAATTGCAAGCAATAGAGAAGTCCCCTACCAGGTTTTCAATGTTTCTGTTGTCATGGTAACCACAATTAGATGTGCATAATCCCCATATAGGTTCCCATCCAAATACCAAGTTTCATAAACCTAGCTTGAAAACTTTTCGAGTTATGGCAGAATCCAGATTTTCTTGACAGACTGACTGACGGCAAACCTTTAGTCCCCTCCGGTTGAAAACAGGTAGTAGCCTAACAAGCAGCCAACAATAAGGTGGTCTGGTATGTAATTGTTCAAACTTTTGGATCAAGGACATACCATAAAAGTGCCAGTACTTATTTCCAATGTGGTCCTGTGGTTTTGCTGAAGGGACAGCAAGTAGAGGTGACAGATGGTCGATACAAGGTACCTGGGCGCTCTACCCTAGCTCTTTCTGACGTGACCCATTGATTCTTTAGCATGCTGCAAGTGTACACCAGCGATAAACGTGAGACTACCTCTGGGTTGCCAACCAGTTCATCTCTAGTTAGGTGGGAAATACCTCTATATTTCTTTTAGTATAACAAACAGTACTAAAATGTGATGAGTTTATTACATTAGACTGAAGATACATGAAATGTACAAGACAAATCTAACATACAGAATAGAATCCAAGCAAAAATCATGAGTATAATAGTTGTAGAAACTAATGCAGTGAATAATTGCGGAAAACAATAAATGCATTCAAACACATTGCTTTAACAAGTTACGAGTTTGTCTTGTTTTCCATTATACTTAACATATGATATAACACTAATGTTGGACAGAGCTAACCTAAGTTTTTAATAAACATAACATAATGTACATGGCATGAAGCTAATTAGGAAGTTATTTCACTGATGTATCAGTTAACCATAATAGTTATATTATAAGTTGTACATAGTCAGATTTCAACATTTATCATACATCCAAAATATTTTCAAAATACAGTTTTATGGGTATAATCTGCATGTGAAATGCCTTTGACCATCAAAATATAAGACCGTGTTTACAATAGACATTCAGACAGTTAAACATAACCTTCATGAAAAAGCTTGTAGCCAGAGTGTAATTATTTTTAATTAAAAGGCTCTTGTTTCGTCTCTTAATTTTATTTTTACTCTTAAAGGCTAGGGTGTTATTTTGTTTGTAGGTCGGAGCAATTTTACTGATATTCACTTATGATAACGTACAGTGCTGTATGTAAAACAAGACAACATATTATGGAAACATGAAATTATTGAAACTACATGTTCAAACAATGACTTAATTAAACAAGACTGCATTCAGTTAACGTTTATGCCCTGGTGTAAGCCTTGTCTATAACAATAACCAAGTCATTCAGGAGCCATAATTCTGTTGACATGTGTGATAGAGTTACACGGCTTTGATAATGTAATGTGTTTATGATGGTAAACAAGCACGCCCAGTTTGAAAGCAATGCATTGATGGACTTCAAAATATTTGAGTTTCAGCATTTTTAAACGGGTGAATGAACAGGTGCATCACTATATGTCTCCGCATCAATAGATGCTGGGCATAGACTATTTAATAAATCATATAATTATTGCAAATGATTCTACATTCTATTTATAAACAGGGGAAATAGAGAAAATAGCAAATAACATATTTATATTCAAACAAATATTCACATCATTTTTTTTCAATTGAAATAAAAATTATTGTAGAACAGCAAATAAAGTATATGTTTAAATAGTTCTGACAAGAAAAGATAAAGGTACATTGGTAGTCAACTTTAGGCTTATAAGTTAAATTACCAATTTTCATAACCCAAAATGGCACAGGCTCATTGGTAGATACTATTCTAAATTTTCACACATACTGGCATCCTGGCAAGTAGTAGTTTATGCATTTGAGATTCATTTATAAAGTTAAAACAAAACTGAAATTATCTTGTTCAAGGGATCTAAGTGCCCAGGTACTTGCTTACACCTGACTGGAGAAGGGCTATTACTGTAAACCAATTTACTTTTGTGCATACTATCTTTCCCTTTTTGTCGATACTATGCATATTTGCAACATTTTGTGTTATTAAGTCTCCCGGGATTAACATATGAATGTTTTCAACACTTTCGCAGCTAATTAATTTCACAAATTTCTACCACTTGCACACTCAGTGAAATTTAAACATGAGAAATAATTTCTTGGTTTATAGTATAACAAAAGATTGAAAAATACAATGTAAATTGTGGAACAGGTAATCATTCTCAAAGGTCAGAAACACAACTTATTAGCTTCTTTTAATGTAGATATCGATGGCTTAGAACCAGAAACTACTACTTACGACCTTATAAGACTCATACATATTTGAAATCTGCTTCACAAGGCGGTTTTGATGAGCCTATTTTCATGAAAATCTTAAATTGTCATGTTGACCAAAGTGACGTTTTAAAAACGTGTTTTCACATAGGTAAAGAGTCATTTACAGACAGTTTTCTCTTGTTTTGTCAATATATCGATTTTGTAGTTACGACCTTCTGGTTCTAAGCCAGCGATATATACATTGTAATATAGCAGGATACATCAATGGTGCCATGAATGTGAAATATGCTTAGAGGAAGCATTCAATAGAATGCACTCTGGAGCTTAACTCCTTCATATAAATAAGAATACTGTTGGAGACACATCTTTAATTGCGACAAAAATCAAGCTGAACAATAATGGAAAGGTATATGTGTATAGAATAGTAAGTTAAAGGCCATACAAAACAAAAATGACTTTAAATATCAATATCATCAAAAATGAGAAAAGTGAAGAAAAACGAAATTAACTATGAAAACAGACACATTAAAAATATGCCAATGAATACTATAAAAATAACTGTCAATATTTTATACAACATGCACATTTCCCCATCTAGGATAATTCATAATGTGGTGATAGTTTAGTCGAGCTGTTGCTGGTACGAAGGTACTGCTTACAGTGTGCCTCTGTAGCTTAGTGGTTAACATGCTTGAAGTCTAATCTGGCGACTGCGTTAAAATACCTGCGGAGGCACTCATTTATGCCTGCCATATTTCAGCAGAAAGCTGATTGGTAATTAAAGCCTACCGGTATGCTCGGCAGTATTTTCAAGTAAATGCGAACATCCTGCATGCATCGAAGTCACCAAGTATAAACATTAATTAATACAAAAGTTGTATCAATTATGACACAAGTTCAGGCTGGCAATTACCGATCATTTTCCGGATTGAATATAGGCCTACCAGTAACAGATTCTGAAACTCTATGGTTCAATATACTAGTCAACATAGATGGAAATTTTAAAAACATGCAATCAGGTCATTGAAAAGTACATGGCCTGAAGTTTTACCTATATCAATCACTCAGGACACCTTGTCCATATGGGATCAATCAGCACAAGGATATGCAATTAGCTGAATGATATTTTACACCAATAGAGGCATTTGAACCAATACTGTGCCATGTCATTAGCTAGCAATGTGCAAAACAAACACATTAGATCACTTTGCTACCTCAACAACCTTGAACAGGTTGCACAAAGAACCAACATCAATGTGATTAATGCATCACATCACACCAGTAATCAGTTGATGTATGGATAACAAGACTGACTTATTGTGAGAACAGTATAACCTCTCAAGTGCAGCCCTCTGCAGAGCAATCTTCTCTACAAGAACACCTTGCAACATTTTCCTTAGGTGGTATTGACTCTAAATATGACCTTTGTAGAGCAATGACCTCTACAAACTAACCAATAGTTGCAGATGTCAAAGGATTTTGCTCTACAGAGGTTGTACTGTAGATTGTAAAGTTCTACCAAAGCACACAAGGTTACCATCCTGATTGACACTGATTGACACTTGTATACCGTGACACACAGAGTAACATGCAACAACTCAACTAAACATCACCTAATTCCCAAATAAAAAGTAAAAATTACTTTGTACAAAATCAATACAGGTTACATAGTTTTAATAACAACTTGGCAGGAAATATCAAAAGACAGCTCAAAATGTTCACCACGTGAAAATGTTAGCATCCACAATTTCGTTAGAAACATACACAACTACCTTGATCCAGATATGAGAATACAATTATATACAATTTATCCAGATTATCTAATAATCCCAGGAGGTTACCAAGGAAACAATTGGTTACCATGGCAACAATAAGTTACAACATATTCTGTATATTTAATTATTCTGTTTATATATGTTTGTAAAGTGAGTTTATATTATACCAATTCATTTTAATTCAAAATTCTGAACAGAAAAAAAGAAATATGTAACACACTTTTGTCATGGTAGTAAATTGATAATACATGTCTATGAAAGCCAGACATGGGGGTACTATATTGATATATATTCTAGTATCACTATTCGAAGGCAATTGAAAAATCACAATTTTAACACACTGTGGTTATTAGCTAACCACACTTCAAAGGAAAATAGGAGTAACTATGGCAATAATGTCACGGGTGCTAAGTTTTATATTCTTATTTACTAATGAACGTTGAATGACTAATTGGTGAAATTATACACACTTACACACATACACATGTTTATACACATGTTTAAGTATATCTATTGTAATGATAACGAAGGTTCAAGTTGGTTGAAGTCACCGAATCATCTAAGGCCATGTTGTGACCTACACAACCCACACCCTTCAAGCTGCTGTGATGGTGGGGATAAAATTCTAGCCCTAATATATGGTAACCACATATTGCTATTATTTATTTATTTCAGGGAGTTTGAATCCCCATTGCTCTCCCAGGATATATACATTCCCTATCACTAGCAATAGTTTGGGCAATGATGAACCAATGACTTTCTGCGAGACAGTCAGGTGACTTGCACTGATGACGAATGAATAAATGCTTTGGGGGGAAAAATGTGGTACTATTTTCCCTAAGTCAAAATACATAAACATAACCCAGTAATTTCTTAAGACTATAAACAAATCTTCAAAACAATAACGGCACACAGAGATAGTATACCTCTACATTATGGACAGAAGATGACACATGATATTGTAAAATCATTTATATTTGTAGAGTATCATTTTTTGTCAATTTCTGGAGTGCATGAACTTGGAGAATTTAATCCTAATCAGCTCTAGATCTTCCTAGATCTGCAAACACGAGGTTCACTTATGTTTTAAACAATCAGTGAAACTCACTAAAGCAAGCCTGATAATTAGTAACCATCCTCAAGTCTGAAATCCTGGTTTCCAAGTCTGAAATTTTTCTTTTCATATAGACGATGAAGAAATTCCAGGATTCAAAGACCTGAAATCAGGCATAAGCCGGAAAAATACCAGGCCTGCTAAATTGCAATTTTACCGAAATCTACAAAAGTTAATATCCACAAATATAATCAATTTTACAAAAGATATTGCACAACGATTCATTCATTTCATGATATTACATCCATTTGTTCAGAAAAAAAACAAGTTTAAATGAAATATATACAAATGAAAACTAAATCTTTATTTATCAGGGTTCTGCACACTATGTTAATAAAACATTTAACATTAGGCCCATACAATGGAAACTCACAATAACTTTATTTTCTACTCAACAAGTGTTAAGATTTTACACACCAAAACAAGACAGATATCAAACTAGGTAATTCAATGTTTCTCTATCCATATAATACAAGCAAATTAATTGAAATACACTCCTCATAACATTTTTAACTAATCCTTAGGAGTTAAGGGACCTTAGTCACGAACATTTTAGGACCAAAACTCAGATTTAAGACATTGGATAACTAGTATTCTCTTTGATCTCATGTTGTAACATATTTATCAATTGTTACATATTACATTGGTGTATATTGGGTAACAACAATTTTACACAGATAGTAACATAAAATCCTAGGTCTAATTCAGAATGTCAGTTATAAGATGTTCAATCACCATAACATTGTATTACACAATATGTTGAATTTGATCTTCCCAAAAGTTGGCAATTTAATTAACAATAGAGACGCAAAACTTTCTTTTGACAGACAAATTTAAATTTTCTATCAGCCTTAGTCTGAACACTTCAGTCCTCTGGCAACTACTGTAAACCGACTTACTTTCACGAAAACTAACTTCCCTGTTTCGCTGATTGTCGGCATATTTGCATCTACAATTTTTTTAAATTAAGTGTCCTGCTATATTCGTATTGATGTTTTTAACACTCCCGCTGCTACTTAATTTTGCAAATTTCTATCACTCCTGAACTCCGTAAAATTAAACAGTGGAAACATTTCTTGGTTTACTGTATTTGTAGCTGTTTTGTTTTGACCAAATGATTTCAAGTTTCCAAGGTGACTATGATATATTCAACATCAATATGCAGCTACCAGAACTATTAGGTTGAACAACGGTATTAAGTTCCACATCACGGCTAAATGATCAAGTATAAATGTTGAGTAGTGTATTTCTAAATGCATGCACAGTAATTTGCATTAACTTACACATTCACAAACTATAATGAGGTTAATATTATACAGGCATGGTAATTAGTAACCATTCTCAAGCCTGAAATCGTGGTTTCAAAGCCTGAAATTCTACTTTTCAATATAGACGAAGGTGAAATTCAAGGATTCAAAAACCTGAAATCAGACACAAATACCAGGCCTGATTATACAATTATTTCATGGCTGTCATTGCTGCAATGACAGCGTTAAACATTATTGGCATTTTGTAGTCAAAAGATTATTTCAAAACTACTCTGCATTCTGCAAGTTACAACTCATCCGTTAACTGTGTGGCTCAGACTGCTCTATGACATAAATGTAAAGAATTACAGCCCTTAATAATAATGCAACAATAATTCCTACACTTACAACCATGAAATATTTGTTCAGTAACCTAATTACCATACATAATATACTTTCATGTCCTAGTTAACATGACAAGCCCAAATAGCAAAATAGTTAAACACTAACACACCATGTACATATGGATCAGAAACATGAATTTAGAGTGTTGGTAATAAGTTTGACAGTATGGCCAAAACAAAATGATAGTGTGGCTCTGTTAACCGTACTGACCCTTCTTTGCCCTTACCCAAAACAGCTTGTTGGCATATATTGCTTGAAGTCATTGAATTGTATTATTTCCAAAGTCATAAATTCATAAAATCAATAAGGAAAGATAATTTTAAGATATGAAATGTTTTTCTGAGGTACATTGCACATTATACACTCTAATCATGGTTTAAAAGTTCAAAATTTTCAAAAAAAAATAAAATGGCTTGTCATACACTGAACTAGATGATTTTAACATAAATTACATACTAATGCATTTTTTTCTAAGAATACTGAAATCAGTGATTATACTGAAAACTTCAACCCTGTCTTTTTCAGCATGGGACAGGAACCACAGGATTAATGTTTTTCCTACCAACCCTTATTTTTCCAGCAAGTTACCACAACCTCATTATTATTTTGTTTTGGCCTATAACATAAACACCAGAAGCACCATGATAACATTATTACAGTATGGTTTAAAACCAACACAATTGTCTAACCAAACCATGAAATCCATTATGATATAATAAAGCAACAGAAATAATGTATTAAACTAAATATGGAATTTAAAGTGAGAGACTAAAATAACATAGTTTTACTGAGTATTTCAACTACACATCAATAAAAAGTACTGGTGTAACAGGCCCCGTCTCCCCCAGTCAGTTTTATGCCCCGGGGGATAAACTGGGCAGGGGATAAAACTGACCCTTACATCGGTGTAACAGTCATTTTCCCCCTTAGTTTCCCCCCTCCCCCTCTCTGTCCTGGAGACGTATGGGACAAGTTGGCCTTTTACTGCATTACAATGTATTCAATTGTAAGGGGACAAAAACTGTCAGGGAGAAAATAAGGACTGTTACACCAGAACTTCTTAAGTACATGAAACAAAGAAAGGTGTCCAAAGGTCAAAACAAAACAAATAATACTTGTCAGTAGACTGTGTTATCTCCATGCTTAAAAGACTGGTCATAAATAACATGTCATTCACCACATCAGGGTAGTTGTTATTTACTCCACTCCAATACAATAAAGATAGCACTAAATAAATTTCATTCTATATCCATTTATAACTAAATGTAATACTGTAAAATCATTAATTTTCGTGGGGATTAAATTTTGTGGATTTCGTGGTTTACCTCAACCACGAACTTTAATCCCAACGAACACAGATATTGACCCTTGTTTTATTACCTGAAATGCAAACTTGACGAATTGAAGTCCCAACGAAATTGCGTTTTTTACCAAAACCACAAAATTTCGTCCCAACGAAATTAAATGATTTTACAGTTACTTATGGAGGTGATACATGTATCATGGCAAAAAATGTTTTGATGCTATAGTTGACCATATTCACTACAAGTAAAACAAGAGGGCCTGAAAGGCCCTAGGTCGCTCACCTGTTGCACAATGGTCTAGGTATCAGTACAACCTACATTCTGACCATATTTCATGAAGATTGGATCAAAATAGTGACCCCTGGAGTGAACACAATGAATTTCTAAGCATTTGACCTAGTAACCTAGTTTTTGACCCAACATGACCCAGTTTTGCACTTGGCCTAGATTTCATAGAAAACAACATTCTGACCAAGTTTCATGAAGATTGGATCAAAATTATGACCTCTGGTGTGAACACTAGGTTTTTCTAAGATTTGACCTAGTGACCTAGTTTTTCACCCCGAATGACCCAGTTTAAAACTTGGCCTAGATTTCATAGAGAACAACATTCTGATTAAGTTTCATAATTATTGGATCAAAACCACGACCTATGGAGTGAACACAAGGTTTTTCTAAATTTTGACATAGTGACCTAGTTTTTGACCCTACGTGACCCAGTTTTGAACTTGGCCTAGATTCCATAGAGAACAACATTCTGACCAAGTTCCATGAAAGTACAATCAAAATTGCGACCTCTGGTGTGAACATTAGGTTTTTCTTAGATTTGACCTTGTGACCTAGTTTTTGACCCCACATGACCCAGTTTCGAACTTGGTCTAGATTTCATGGAGAACAACATTCTGACCAAGTTTTATGAAGATTAGACCAAAACGGTGACCTCTAGAGTGTACACAAGGTTTTTCTAAGATTTGACCTAGTGACCTAGTTTTTGACCCGGCATGACCCAGCTTTAAACTTGGCCTAGATTTCATAGAGAACAACATTCTGACCAAGTTTCATGAAGATTGGATCAAATTGGTGACCTCTAGGGTGTACACAAGGTTTTAATAAGATTTGACCTAGTGACCTAGTTTTTGACCCCACGTGACCCAGTTTTGAACTTGGCCTAGATTCCATAGAGAACAACATTCTGACCAAGTTCCATGAAAGTACAATCAAAATTGCGACCTCTGGTGTGAACATTAGGTTTTTCTTAGATTTGACCTTGTGACCTAGTTTTTGACCCCACATGACCCAGTTTCGAACTTGGTCTAGATTTCATGGAGAACAACATTCTGACCAAGTTTTATGAAGATTAGACCAAAACGGTGACCTCTAGAGTGTACACAAGGTTTTTCTAAGATTTGAACTAGTGACCTTGTTTTTGACCCGGCATGACCCAGCTTTAAACTTGGCCTAGATTTCATAGAGAACAACATTCTGACCAAGTTTCATGAAGATTGGATCAAATTGGTGACCTCTAGGGTGTACACAAGGTTTTAATAAGATTTGACCTAGTGACCTAGTTTTTGACCCTGCATGACCCAGTTTTGAACTTGGCCTAGATTTCATGGAGAACAACATTCTGACCAAGTTCCATGAAGATTGGATCAAATTGGTGACCTCTAGGGTGTACACAAGGTTTTAATAAGATTTGACCTAGTGACCTAGTTTTTGACCCTGCATGACCCAGTTTTGAACTTGCCCTAGATTTTATGGAGAACAACATTCTGACCAAGTTTCATGAAGATTGGAACAAACTGGTGACATCTAGAGTGTACACAAGGTTTTCCTAAGATTTGACCTAGTGACCTAGTTTTTGACCCCACATGACCCAGTTGCGATCTTGACCTAGATTTTATAGAGACAAACACTGTGATCAAGTTTCATTAAGATTTAATGAAAACTGTGACCTCTACAGTGCTTACAAGTCAAAATGTTGACGACGTACGACGGACATTGGGCGATCACAATAGCTCACCTTGAGCACTTCGTGCTCAGGTGAGCTAACAATAATTTTGAAGGTCTTGTAATTACCAAAATCTACATCAATCATCCACACAGACATAACCCAGACTACATAATGCACTTATTGAATGATGACCAATTAATAGTCTACCAAGCTTACTTAATTATACATACAGGGACGGTCTACTACCATGGGAGTTTCAAAATAAATAGACACTAATTTATCAATAATTGATTAATGATGTATACTAGTATACCTACTTACATAGGTCATTCATTAGTATTGACACATATATTTCATACACGCCTCATATAACTGATATGTGCAAAAATAACAATGTGACAACCTTAAGCGACATAAATATCAGTTTGACATTGCTTTGGACAAAGAGTCATTAAACAAACGATGGAACCCTATAGCATTGATCCACTGCCAATATATGCAATATTGCATTAATATTTTTACAATTTATTTGATTATTTTTAATACTCCAGTCCTAAATGGAACATTCACGCTTCCAAACAAAGCCAATGTTTCTCTTAAAATTACACTGATTGATCTAAAAGATAGTCAAGATGTTGAACTTAAAAATTGACCATCAGATTCTAGTCAAATGACAAAAGTGGTCAGTATTATTACAACCTACGACTGCAAGTGGAAATGATCTAATACAACTATTAATATGCAATTCAACTATTTAATAAATCAAAAATTTAATTGATTCAAAATTATTAATGTTTTGAACAAATTATTTTTTAAAGATAACTAGTAAACACTAGATTGTCCAACATGTACTAACTTATTTGTTTTAACCCCCGCTTAATAAAACACTGGTGGTAGGTAAATATAGATGGTAAAATTATGCTAATAGAAGGTAAACTAACCTGATTAATATGTTTGAGGAGTAACGGAAATTGGACTAATTTAGTAATTTCTATTTATAGACTGTATCAGTGTGTATGTATGCATGCAATGCTAATAGGGTGAAAGGCTTGGTCCTTACAACTTGCAGTGAGATGGTACACAACATACACTAGAGACGCGTCTATAGGTAACAGATAGACTAAGGGTGAGATTTAGCCCAAGTATATTACCACCTTACACCTTTTTGGAAAAAAAATCAGAAAAATTTGCTCTTAGGGAGTGATTACCGGGGTTACTTATTTATTATAATACAGTTACAAAAAACTTAAGTACGCAATGAAGATGTTTAGAAACATAAAGGCAGACTAGAGCAATTTCACATGCTCCCAATTGCCATAGAGGGTGCATTTAACTTTATATAATAAACTGTGCATTTTAACAAAATGAGGAATATAATAACAGTTAAAACTGTATATAATAACTAGTGCTCTAATAGATATGGCAGGTTATTTTCATTTAAAGCATTTACAAATCAAACAACTATCCAAAGAAGAATTATAACTAGTAATATTTTTGGAGCAGTTTGAATAGATCAGGAACGAAGAGGTGAATTTTAGTGACAGAAAAACATTTGAAATTTTAAGATAACTTCAGTTTCAGAGTGGGGAAAAAATAATTTGATTGGGATTTGATTGGTCAATTTACTGTACCCAACTGGCAACATAATAAAGAAATATATGGTACAGTACTGGCTCAGGCTAACATAGGTACAGTCTACAGGCCCTGTACCAGATCATAATGTTTTATTCTTATATTCTTCTATGCTATAAGGTTTTAGTTTATTCTTTGGATATGGTTTCACGTATGTGTATTAAATCTTAAAGTAGTGTTTCTACTTCAGTAATTGTTTCCAATTGTGCTATGTTTGAGCTGTCTTCTTCTACTTCCTGCTCACTACGTCAAATCCCTGCCAGATCTGTACTTATAAACTGCTTCAATCGTTCCAGATACTGTCCATACAGTTCAACATCGTTATGTCCAGCACCCTCCACCCACAGTGGTTCTACAGTTCTAGGACAACGCTCAAATATAGCTAGTCCATGAGAAAAATCAATAACTTCATCTTCTGTTCCATGAATCACTAACACTGGTGATGTGATCTTCTGTACTTTATCGATGCTGAAAAAGGGAAATGGAACATAACTTAATTAGGTCAGACAGATCATGCGGTGACAATGTGAATGAAGACTCAGGGGAGAGAAATATGTGACTTGTCTATAGGAAATGACACTTTGACAGCATACTGGTATCACAGTAGGGAGTATCATGAGTCATGATAATGGCATGCCATGGCATTGGTGGCATATCAATTTGATAGTAAAATTATAACATTGATTGAGGAACGACACAAATGCATGATATCCAGAACTTTGTACTTGTAAGACCTGTAATAGTTATGTATTATTATTAATTATTAATATTATACACATGATGTAGATCAATATATTATAATTCATACATATCCGATTTATCATAGGACAACAGATTTTAAACTTTAGGCATATTCAGTTATTGGAGTTTGGACAGAATACATGTCTGAGCAATCAACGCTTTAAGCATACAATTACATGTAACGTCAAAAGAAGCTAAGTCTTGAAAATCTGTCTGTCCAAAAAACGAACTGTCGGAAAGATAATAACACAAATAGTTACACATGTTTTCCATCATTGGTGATAATTTTAATTTGCATAAAATTAAAAAATAATTGTAGACTGCTGGCATTTATCACATAAATAACAAGAGGGCCCAAAGGGCCCTAGGTCGCTCACCTGTTGCACATTGGTCTAGGTATCAGTACAACTTACATTCTGGCCATATTTCACGATAATTGGATCAAAACAGGAGTCTTTAGAGTGAGCACAAGGTTTTTCCTAAGATTTGACCTAGTGACCTTGTTCTTGACTCTTCATGGCCAAGATTCAAACTTGGCCTAGATTGCATGGAGAACAACATTTTGACCAAGTGTCATGATGATTGGTTCAAACGGTGACTTCTGGAGTGAACACAATGTTTTTCTAAGATTTGACCTAGTGACCTAGTTTTTGATGGGGAATGACCCCGCATAACCAAGTTTTGTACTTGGCCTAGATTTCATAGAGAACAACATTCTGATCAAGCTTCATGAAGATTGGATCAAATAGTGACATCTGGAGGGAACACAAAGTTTTTCTAAGATTTGACCTAGTGACCTAGTTTTTGACACCACATGACCCAGTTTCGAACTTGGCCTAAATTGTATAAAGAACAACATTCTGACCAAGTTTCATGAATATTGGATCAAAACTGTTGCCTCTAGAGTGTACACAAGCAAATTGTTGATTGACGGACGACGGACGTCACGAGTGATCACAAAAGCTCACCTTGTCACTAGGTGACAGGTGAGCTAAAAATAAAAAAAGGTAGTGGTGCACATTGATTGTGTGCATAGTAATTAAAATTTGACTGGTCAAATTCAATGAAAATGTCTGACACCAAGATGTTTAGTCACCATTTAGTGATTTACTATGTATTTCAGGCCTGACAAAGAATTGTTGGTCAGCCAGGTCAGGTGATTGCACTCCGACTGGTTCATGGATCCATTTTCCAGAAGCCTGTTGCCTTACTTAGGTGCTACCACAGGAACCTATTATTTTTATGTAAATGGCACCAAAACACTATATACACAGGAATGAAATGGGCTGATATGCGGCTACGCACCTCACCTTTTGGACTTGGAGAAAATTTGTTTTAACAAAGTGACAACTAACTGAAAACTCATGTTTGTCGAATATGCACATTTTGTTATCAATATTGACGGGGCAGGGTTCATCCGGTTCTGGAATGCAGTCCAGGGTCTTAGATAGTTAAGTAACTGCATTAACCAAAACTGTTTTGGTGCTATTCACATAAAAAAATTCAGATTCCTGTGGTGCTACAGTCTACAGACTGCCTTTTTGGAAGTGCTAAATACTTTTAAACATAAGTACTGTTTATTACTGTATACTGTAAAATTACTCTAAGTCTACGCAACTACACGCTACTTGCCAGAAGTGCTTGTAGCTTGTTTATCAACACTATGTATGCTAGATGAGCGGTAGTGAGCAACAGTCTTATCTGCTAGCACTCACCAGCAGACTGCCGGCAGCCTACATAAATTTTTCACCTTGCACTTTTTTGAAGCCAGCCGTTTGCTAAATTCCTAGCATAATAATTTAGTATTGGCGAGCGCTCTGCAGCGGCTTAGTCAGGCAACAAGCTCCTGATTTCAGATCACTCGTGATAATTAGACCACGTATATAAATTATAATATACCTTGGGAATGCATCGAAGAACCAAGTTCTCTTTGTTTCAGGAAAAGCAACTCTCATTCCTGACATCAGAGGTGAGTGAAGTATGACAGCAGCAACTTCATATCGAGATGCCAGATCTACAGTTGGCACTGTACCTATACTTTGTCCATAAAGTATTATATTTTGAGGACTAATTCCATACCGCGTTCTCAAGGCTTGCCACGCAGCATCAATATCCGCGTACAGGTTTTTCTCCGAAGGTTTACCTGTGCTTGTCCCATAACCTGAATAATCAAAACTGAATATGTTACAATTAATACGACTACCCAGGCCTATATAGAAGCTGCTCATTTGTCCGAGATCTACAGCATTTCCATGACTAAACAGCATAGTGTATTTGGCGTTCGGTGAACATCTTGCAAACATACAAGAAATACGATTTCCTTTTGTTGTTCTGGTCTGAAACACTTCTATACAGTCCAATTCTCTTTGAGTGTATTGCCATTCAGCTTTATCTGTCAGATGAAAACTGTACTTCGATCCCGTCTCATCCTGGACCAGGGAATATGTTGCCTCCGGTGGTAGAAATGCCAATTTCGCAGCGATTTTTGACGGAAACGGTGGACAACAAAAAAGGCAGCACAGTTCATTTATAGATAGTCCGTTCATCTTTGATTTGGTCTGTATCAATTAGAATTATTTGAAACAACAATACGCCACTATTTCACAACAATTAAATCGAACAGATTACACATAATGTCACAAATATCTTGCTTTCTCATTCAACCTCTCCCACAACAAAATCGATTAAACATTTCCTCTTTTCCGGTGACGTCATTTTACCGGAAGTACTTTTCTTCTGTTTTCTTATTTGCTTTTTTGGTCAGATAAACTAAATTCAATGTCATTCGAAGGTAGCGAACATAACATATTAAATACTTCAATGTACAGATACATAAAGTAAATAATTAATCATAATTGTATGTTGTTTACATCTAGTTCGTTTGCGATCGGGTAAATCCGTCAATTTGTATAACCGACGACGCACTTGTAATAAATATGCGTTACCACTGAAGTTTCTATGAAGGCTGTTATGTTCATTGAAGGCAGTACAACAAGCTACACAGGATAATACGTGTATACATAGAAGGATTAATCGAGTGTATGATATGCTAGTACATAGTTTAGCAAAAGCAGACAGAAAACCTCTCGTCTGAGAGGTTAGACCTACTATATATTATTCTTCGGCAGGTCTACATCAAATCATAGGCCTACACCAGTATGGAATGATATCACAAACTACACGTTTTACTTTCCCAATTTTTTCACCCATTCAATACAGTACAGACTGGAAGAGGCATCACAGAGCATGAAACGCACGCAACAAAGAAGAAGAATTATAGCAACCACAGACCATAATCACACACAGTAAAAATGACCAACAAAAACCGACAAAACCGAACTAAACATCTACCATAGTGAGATACAAAATGCTACTTCCATGTGTCAATTCAATCCTATAACAATGAACCGGCAGAGGATATAAGATACAACATGAACTTAACAAGTAAAATACATTTTAGACCTACCAGACTGTAGATATAACTCTAGTACAACCCACAATGATAAACATATGAAATTTAACAAGAACAAAGAAAGCCCCTTCGTGTCAATTTGGTTCAACCAAATGGTATTAAATAGGCTTATTTGTAATGATTGTCAACAAAACGACATCAGCGAATCAGACAGGAAAGATAGTACATGTACATGTACACATAAACTCAACAAAACAGCACTTCGAAAAAGAAAGACACCACAAGAAACATTGCACCCATACCATTGCAACCACCACGAAAGTAATCCGGACAAAAATACCAACACCGAACTTCGATGACACCAGTCCTGGCCCACTGTCACACCCATCGGCCTAGCAAGTAATTGTTTTATCTTGAAACGTGAAACGGAGCTTTGTTTTGTCTCCTCTTACGTGGTTAAGGCTTCCATTTAAGTACTGCCCAATTAAGGAGGCTTAATTAGAGTAGTAAATGGTTGCAAAACGTGCAGCTCTTTTTCATAATTTTGGATATCCTTCTCATGGACCTGGTAGGCAAACGAATCGAAAACTGATTAACTGTACTTCAAAATTAGTTTTACTATGTGTTATGTATGACTCTGTTATATAGTGTTGCTATATCAGGATTCTGAATTGATTTTTATATGTTCTCCTCTTATTGGCACAACTTCCCATCTAAAAGCTTTGGTAAAACTCCCATCCTGTTTGGTTGTTCATACCTTTAACGAGTTCCAGACATAATTATTTATAAAGTCCAAACATGTTTACCCTGATTTCCTCCTCATTCAGTTAATGTTTTTACCCTTCCGACTTCTTCATGTGTTTATTTATTTCTCTGTCCACAAAACCCCAAACAAATCGGCGAAATGCCGACACATAAGACTAGTGATATTATAATTTATTACATTTGCATTTAGTGTTTGTCCATGAAAGATGTAACATTCTATTGACAGGTATTGTTGGTTTACCAATTTTAAGTTGATTGATTTTACAAGTTCTAGAGTGTTGATGTGATTCCAAAATTATTGTACATATGGAGACGTTGTTCCAAATTACATCTCATCCGATGATGATGCCATAAAATATACAGACATAAAGTTGATATAATTATGATGTTCAACCAATTATACTAGTATAATGTAATTAAAAAAGATATGTCGCAGTTTTATTGAAGAGACTATTGACCCTTTCGAAGCATCACTTTTAAGAAAATGACTAACCTCGTGACTTGTTTCATATTCCATTAAGAATTGCTGAGACAGTTTAATTTTATTATTATATGAGATCATATTTTCAGCCAGAAATACATTCTCATAAATCAGTGGTTAGTCAAGTACCTATGTAATTGATAAAAAACATAAGCTGGTTGAACGAGAATGCCAAAAATAGGGATGAGGGGTAATGTAGGATTTTATTTTGGAAGTTACATGTGGTGAACGTTTTTATTTTTTTACTTGTTTGATAGAAGAAACATAAGAAAGAAAAGTAATGTAGATCTGAAGTCATATCTTTTATTACTTTGTTCAATACTTTTATGAAATGACAGTGGATGAAATATTGTGACAAACCATCCTGGAAATTTGTTGTTCTGGAAAGCTGGAGTTTGCTTAGTTTTTTAAAACAATATTTGAATACACTTGTACATGCACATGCAGTGGATGAATTGTCGGATTAACCATCTTTAATACCACGAAGTCCTCTGGCCCGGTGATTATAAACGTGTTCTCATTCTCATACTCAAACTCCATACACCAAGCTCAAGCTCGAAATAAAACCCAGCTTATTTTACAATTTTGCATTATTTGAAACCAACACCAACTTGTTGCAAATGATTTAATTAAAACTATGAACCCCCTTAATCAGTATAGTATGTTTTCATTCCGTAACAAAGAAGTTAAAGAAGTTTTTTTGTAACTTAGAATATGCTCCAGTTGGAGTACGGATTATGAGTAAGAGCATGAAGTAAGTTCTCCAATGTTTATAATCACGATGTCTCATGGTCACGATTATTCCTATGAAATGTTTCTAAGTGACCTGGCCCGGTGATTATCAACATTGGAGAACGTACTCCATGCTCCAACTCATACTCCGTACTCCAATTGGAGTATTTCTTTGTTACAAAACTGCTGTAACTTCTTTATTACTGAATGGAAACATATGAAATGGGGGTTCATTTTTTAATTAGATAATTTGCTACAAGTTGGTGTTGGTTTTGATGCAAACTTCTATAAAAAGCTGTTTTTCAAGTTTGAGCTTGGAGTAAAGAGTTTGAGTAGGAGAACGAGAAATGTTTATAATCACCGGGACTGAGTGTGTATGAAGGTCTTCTTAGTACATTTGGAAAATGTTGACAGTATCAAGGACTGGGATTTTGTCCATCATATCATGCTAAATTAACATTGGGTGTATATGTACCTTGTTCATCTAGATAAAATTGAATAGTGTAAACTTCGTCGTAGGGGGATAAAATTAGAAGCTAGGTTACTAAATTTCTGGGGCTCTTTTCAGTTGTTAAGCCGCTCAAGCACCCTTTGACATTGTAACTTCCTCTGATCATTGGACTACTTATGGAAACCTACGTTCGTTTCTCCCTGGGGAAACTTTTTCTCTCCAGCGGGTGTGGAAGCCAACATCGATCTGCGTCGTCCAGGAATAGACACTGCCCTCACAGGGCCTCTTTGGGGAAATTGCACTGTATACATAAACACAAACAATGATGAATTAATTTGATTAAGTTAAAACATTTCAGATTGCAGAAAGTTGATCAGGTTTATTGGTGTTGTTTTATCGAGTATCGTAAAATAAAGACAGTTGTTGCAGTTGTTTCTTGTCAGAGGAAAAATGCAAGTCTCCGTTTAGTTGTTACGGCTCGAAATTTCAAGTGAGTCTCATCGGATGTAATTCTGTAATATAAGTTGTGTATATACATGTAAGTAATATATAGAGGATCTATCATGAGTTGTCAATCAATACATATTTATATCAAACAAGTTTTGGAAATTTTATTAAGCGAGCCTCTATTTCTATTTGAGAAACCACATACTGATATTACCAAATAGTACGCGAAATTAACTAGTAATTATTAAAACCTTTCGATCAAGGATAACCCATGAAAGTGCAAGCACTTATTTCCAATGAGGTCCTGTATTTTTGCTGAAATGACAGCGAGTAGAGGAGACAGTGGGGTGATACAATGTATGCCATAGCTCGTTGCGAAGAGACATATTGGTTCTTTAACGTGCTCGGTACACTTGTACAGCACCGATGCACGCGAGACTACCTCTGGGTTGCCAACAAGTTCATCTCTAGTTAGGTGGGAACCAAACACTGAAAAGTGTTTCAGAAATGATCAAGTGTTCGGCTGGGGATCGAACCAGGGACCTCTCGATCAGCAGTCAAGCGGGCTATCAGCTAGACCACCGTGCCACATAACTAACCACACATTTTTGTGAATTTGTAACGTTGACACCTTAAACGGTTACGAGTACTTCTATACCAATAAGTAAAACATGAAAATGGCAAGAAAGTATTTGCTAAACCAAAAGGCGGAGCAGAGTACTACACAACAGACCAGAGCAAAGTAGTAAAGAACAGCAGTGGTGGTATCCACAAAGCATCAAGTGAAAACTTAGAATATCCAAAATCTTACAATTTCCTTAAGTTTATCATCAGCTAAACATGAAAAATAAGATTATCGACTTTTTACATTGCTTTGAAGCGTTATGTAAAGCGCTACAATAATAACCAAGAAACTATGAGATATATTTTAGTTTCTTGCATAATAAGTGCAGTTATATTTTTAAAATAGTTAAGTTTTCCCTTAAGATTCTTTGTGAATACTGACCAAAAGTATTCTTAGCAAGCATGGACGTACAATACTCTTTGGAACAGTCCGTTCCTTCAGGTATGTCACTCGTATACAAACATTTCATTTTCATAACATCGTGTTTTTATGGTTTTATATAAATTGACCAGAGGAAAGGGAAATACGTGTACAAATCAATTCATTATGCACAAAACAACAAACTAAGGCTAATAATATCCGTAAAATAAGATCAGTAATTTAGTAATGAAAATTGTATTGTTGATCAATGTTCTATTGTCGATTCAAAGATGTCTGTCAAAACCGCCATAATGTTCCATTTCTGAATAGCTAATTGCAGCAAGTATAACCACTACGCTATAGGACCACCAGCTTTTTAATCAGTAAAGTGTATTATTGATGGGAAAATTTAATCCCGACACACCATTAATAATTGACCGGGGTGAATGTTTGTTTACGCGGTTGCGACCGAGATCTTTGAATCAACTATAATACACACAATGTTATGTAAACAAATAACTGACCTGTATAATTGATTTATTTTAATTAACACTTATTGCAGGATTTTGACGGCATACCAACGATGTCCCTCTCTGTTTCTTTCTACCAAATTTGATTTGGATTTTCGTACACACAAAATTGCTTTCAAAGAAGCACGTCTACAAACAGATCAATACTACAATTAGTGCATTACATAATTCCTTTTTTATAATATGAAATTAAAATGAAATTAAAATGAAATTGAAGAATCGCAAACTATAATGATGCTATTCACATACAGCGATCTACAGTTGGATACACTGTTTACAAATGTACCTTGGTGTTTCATAATATGTATCCCCATTACAACTGAAAACCATGAATAAATGCTGGATCTCATCTGATATTTTCGTATACCAATGGAAAGCCGAGATTTCAAAATAACATTACTCTATAGAATGATGTTTCTTTTGAAATACATATATATATATATATCAAATCAATCTTGTTTGCATTCAGAGATAGGTTATTACTGTTCAAAATCGACAACTTACTCCCTGGTTTTATTAAGCCCTTTTTCATAATTGGTCACCACAGCAACAAAGTATTTCAACATAAGTCATGGACAATTCTTAGGCTAATATATAGTACTATATGGGTTAATTATTTAAAATAGAATCAATAATTTTTTTTCATATTTTGGGGGATTTTCAAATCTTTGTTTCCTATTGTAATTACATAATGTCAAAATAGCAGATTTTCCTTGAGACCGGTTCGTATGTGTTAATCATTTTTATAACAATATTTATCATCTGGAAAACTGCGTTATTAATTAAAGTTATTTATGTCAGCATAATAAATATAAAATCTACTCACATCGCCCTCTGACAGACCATTACACCATTTGCCCATTTCAGACGTACATTCCAAGTTACAACCTACTCCGTTAGGACAGTTACATCTATTCCAGGCACATACGCTACCATCAGCACATTTCTTATTGGGCTGTAGAAAAAAATGAAATCATTTTGGTTATTTCAACTTTTGAGAAAATAATCTCATTCTTTGTACAAATGTTACTGTGTAGTTAATTGTGACATTGCAAGCCAATTCTAGTTCTTGAAACGTTGAAATTCTGGCCATTTTTAAACATATATACCTGTATAGATTTTTTTTTACGCTTCATTCGTTTTACTTTTTATTTACTTATTATCACAGCTATTTGTAATATAACTCTGTGGAACATATTAATAGAACACTGATATTAGATACACTTACATGTTGGGTTGTGTCTGAACAGTCGACTAAATTGTCCTCGCCAGCTGTACCAAGCGTTATTAAGCCTAACAGCAAGATCTGCAATTTAAAAATATATTATGATTATAGTTATTCCATTTGCTATAGAAAGGACAATTTTGCCTGCTTCTGACATTATACATAGATATATTAAAAGGTTCTTAAATATATCACCCGTTCTCCAGGAAAACCTGCTATTTTGACATGTAATTACAATAAGAAATAAGGTTTTGAAAAAGCTCCTACATAAGAAGAAACAAACTCATTATCCATCGGTTCTATTTTAAGTACTTTACCAATATAGTTCTAGATCATAGCTATAACCTGTTCCATTTATTATGTCGAATGCACATACTTCGTTGCTATGGCCACATATTACAGTATCATTGAAAAAAAAAGAAATAAAAAATGAAATTGAAAAATAGGTTCTCTTATGAGAACCTAAATGTCGAGAAAAACAAAGTTTTCCATTTTATTTTAAATTTCATTTTTAAATTTCTTTTTCAATGATACTGTAACCTGTGATTATTCTTTAACACTTAAATCTCAAAAATATTTTTTTCGTCAAATAACAGGTTTTCCTAGAGACTGGCTCATATATATTCCGCGTGCAAATCTTTTAGCTCTGTTTTTGTCATGAAGCTGGAGCGTCTGCGTGATACTCCCCGTATATGAACATACATGTATACGAACGTATAGTTAATCCTAAGTTTGTCATATCTTCTTTTTTAGTAAATGTAACATTTTCATCCGTAATTAGAAATATTGTTATGAAATTACAAGCTGCTTAATAGATCTTTCTATGTCGAAGTGGTATTTAAGTGAGGCTTCTGCAATGCATTAAACATAATTCAAGTTATACTGTATGTTTTAAAACAATACAATGATTTGAAGCTAATAATAAATATTTTCACATAATATTGCAACATCAAGAGGTTGATTTTGAAATTGTTCAGAACATAGGTACCTGTATCCTTGATAACGAAAAACATTATTTTTGTAAAATTTTTAAAAAAAAAACATTATCGAAAAATATAAATTTTACAAAACATGTTTTTTTTCTCGTTTTAGTCTTTATCTATGATACAGTTACTTGTGGTTCATATGGGCGTAATACAGTATTAAATATCTTTTAATTATAAACATGTTCAAAAGCGAAGAATTTACGTTGTTTATGATACATGAGACAGAAATATTTAATAATAGAAAACGACTTACCGCCACACACAGAGCTTTCACCATCATCGAAAATCTGCTAAACTCAAATCATTCAAATGTGTTGCAAACTCCGATTTTAAAGCTTTTCGACTAGGGGAGTGTCAACCATATAATATTGACATCTATCAATGTGGTAAAAGTAGAAACATTTTGAGTACTATTATATGAACAAGAGGTCAATATTGAGTATCTAAGCTCTATGCCCCCCCCCTACTTTATATGTAGAAGGTGTCTGTGTATACTTACGGTTGTTATCAATTTTTCGCAGTGGGTCAAGAATGGAACAAACTTGGTAGATGTCTACTAGACAATGTTACACACAGAAAATCAAAGCTATTTGTCGCTGGTTTTCTTAGAAGTTGTGTAACGATGATACCAGGAACACTATAACAACGTCCTGCGGCTTATATTGGAACATCACGAGATGCTTCATACTAAATGTCAACGATACCTTACCATGTGTTGATATTGACCACGTGGTTAGTACAAGATGTTTAAAGACACTGTTGACGAAGACGGACAGAATAACACAATCCTATCTTAAATAAAGCGCATCATGTACCAGGTAAGCTAAAATCAGCTATTTAACACACTTGTCAATCAATCCAATTAACGTCATTCGTTACAACCACATACAGCCCCTCAGTGTAGGCCTTCTTTACTATTTGATGCGTTTGTAACTAAATATTTACATATTATACGTTTAACGTCGGCAAATATTTGATTTTTATCGATAGGTTGATTTTACAAATTTGCAATTTGCCCGTAATGATACAATATGTATACATATTGCTGGCTTAGAATTAGAAGTCTGATACATGTTTAAAATCAGCATCATAAGGCGTTTCATATGACCCTCTTTTCATGAAAACCAAACCATGTTGACAGAACTGAAGTTGAAACAACTTGTTTTACCATAAGTAAAGAGTAATTTTCGGATAGTTTTTAATGTTTTTTCTAAATATTGATTTTGCACTTACGACATTCTCATTCTAAGTCAGCTATATATGATACATGAGTTTGTCAACCACCTTGATACCTTGGTAAAGATTATCTTGAAACAAATGGATCAATAGAGTTGCCAGTGGTTATTGATGCTGGAAGCATTTAACGGGAATTATACCTACATTTCTAACCATTGGTCTAACATTATACTGACTTTCTTACAGTTAATATTACGGTAATTATATTTTGTGAGTTCTTTCCATTTCCCCCCAATTTCTCTGTTGCTTACGCATGAGTTTCTGGTGTAAAATGACATTGTTGGGGATAGGCATGACTTGTATAATTATTGGTAGGGCTGCTTACTGGGAATCATTGAAAATGTGTAAATAACCATTTTGAAATTAAATGTATTCGAAAACTTCATGTCAGACAAAATCTGATGGCACAAGATACATGAATATAATTATGTTGTTTATCAAAACTCAAACGGAAGTTAAAATAATCGTGTTTTAATGTTCAAATAAAATCGCTTTAAGGTTCAGCTAAACCACACATGACAGCTTGGGGTCACTAACATTCTACATTAAAGTACTGGATAGTATTTACTTACATATTTTACAAAATAAAAACACATTTACAGTCCTTTCATAGTCAAATGAGAACGGTTGTAAATATACTATCGTCCCACAGGTAAAATATGTTTATCTATATTTAATTGTGTATATGTGAGTATTTACCACTATTCTTTCGAATGGGATAGTTTTCTCATTAGTATTACTTATTATATCGACTATAATGTGGTGTACTCGTGGTTGATTCAATAAGTAATACTAATGAGGGAACTTTCCCTGTTCGTAAGAATAGCGGGAACTACCGTTAACTCAGTTATACCAAGTTTACCCTGTATAAACGAAGTTTACACGACGGACGAGCTAATGTTTACAAACTGTTATTAATTAACTTTGGCTTACTGTAATAATAATTTTAGTATTGACAGCTGTATTGAGAGATGAGGCATGTAGGCTATTTGACATTTGAAGCTAGAATTTGAAGCTAGAATTTGAAGCTAGGACTATCGGCTTATTTGACATTTGAAGCTTCACTTTGGGCTTTTTGACATTCGAAACCTGGACTTTCGGCTTTTTTGACGGCTTATAATCTATATTGAATATAACACAAAATCTAATACTAGTACCTTGTGCTAGTGCCACAAACGAGGTACCAGTAAGCATATAATGTATCATATACTAGTGTCTATCTATAAACTTGGCCAGGGACATTATTCACCAACGTTGTAAGGCTAAATCTCAGACTTTAATTGCCAAATGTTCTATTCGCTCTGATTCTCTTATTGTTATTCATAAATTTAATGAGTTTGATATAAATATGTATACATGTTCAGTGAGTAAAAACCAATAATCAGATAAAATTTCACATGGTTAAATATAATTGCAAGGAAATGGCAGTTATTATAAAGGTTGTCAATTTAACGTTTAAAGTCTGAGTTTCAGTCTTACCTTGTTGGTAAATACGGCGCATAACAACGACATCCAGAGATTATATAGAACTATTGAGCCATTGCCGAAACTTGGTTATGTTATGTAATTTCTCATTTTTGTACCGTGAAACCTTCATGCATTGTCCTTTGACTGGTCGTGTGGCTAGCGTGTCTATATTATATTTCTAACAAAATGAATTTTAAAGACCATATACATACACTCCTGCGAAGGATTGGGTCTAAGATAATAGAATTAAGTCTTACTAGTATTGAATACTAGCAGGCCGGCAATGGAAACTAGTTTGAGAATGCCTAGACTAGGAAACAGGGTCCGAAACTTAAGTCTAGCCTATAGGTCCCAATGAACATAGTACTTACAATTTGAATAAATGAGTTTCAAGGATGTCACAATTTTTCGAATGACCCCGAAGCTTGTCAGTTTAGTTTTGAGAACAACATTATTACTAAGTATGCTGTATTAGCTATAAGTTCATAGACATTGTGTACGTGTAAATGCTGACAAAGCTAATAACTCTTGATATAACAGTTATCTGATCATTCGATTGTTTATTTGGATACAATAGTTTCACCCTTAATCGTTGTTCCTTAACTAAGTTTTCTAGTTGATTGTCCGCCACAATATTTAAACCATTCGCTGCATCTTATTGAATTCAGTCTGAGTATTATATCTACATGTATATAATAATTATACAAGATGAATTCACAGAAAAACCTTTTCAAAAATAATTATGTACATGTAAGCCTGTATATACATGTACATGTACATGATATACTCTATGGATTTGAAAAATGTTGTTTACCTGGGATCGTCGTGTTTTCGTTTTACAACTGATTCTTTCATTGCTTCCCGTTTATTTGTCAAACTTTGACCACACAAACACAAAAATCAACCCTTCTTATGGCTCGGAGCAAATCGTGAAAAAGCACGATCAAGTTTAGTTGATTTCATTTAAATGATTTTTCTGATTTAAGCCATAGGGTAATGGACTTTTATTTAAATTTCAACACTTCTGCTTTTACTCCTGTTAAATACATCATTTGCATATTGGTTTTTAAAACTATAATAATAAATTGAAATTAGGGAGACAAACTCATTTTGTACTTTTTGTAACTAGCATCGTTTTCTATATGTATTGTCAAAGTAATTGCTTTGTGTTTCATACATATTATTGCACTGCCAATTGTAAACAATTAAAGGCAGTCAAGCTGGCCTGCGCTAAACCATCATACAAAGCATCTTAGGGAAAAACTTAAATCTTGTGATTAAAAACAATTGAGCTGCAAGTATTCAATCTCATGAAATAAAGACCAAGCACTGTCTACAGGCTCGTGTTGCGGGTTTGTTTGACTGACAGAAGCAGTATACTGTCAGAGTTGGGTGTAATGTGTTTGTATTTTGTAGCCATCCCGCCCCTCATGGTCTGCAGTTTCCTATGTGCTCCGGCTTCCTTTTTTATTTTTATACCGATAGTTAGTGTTTACATTTATGTATAGATGTAAAAGCTATCACACATGCCAGAAATACTGCATCATATATGAGTCTCCTGCATTTGAGACTCTACTCCTCCAAGATTTGAAGCACATTGAACAAATCTCACACATTTCTTCGAATACTAGAATCTGACATTTTTGGTTTACATAATACAAATGATGACACATACTTAGTATTAGTTTCAATTGCTTCATGGAGCATTCATGGTATTGCCTTACAAGTTAAATTAGTGAAAACTGCATACAAACTTCATTTCTTAAAGTTTTGATCAGTCATTGGTACATTGTGTGTTAACAAGAATTCTAACACAGTCTATTTTTAGCACCGTGTAAACGTATAGGACTGTACCGTGGTTAAATTTCCGGTATATCACAGTTTTTTGCCGTACTACTTTTTGGCTGTTGAATTACCTCCCACGTATAAATAACGCTTTTTATGAATGGAATTTACGTCTTGTTTATCAAATGACGTCATGGATTTATGACGTTTATTTGGCGTCAACGTAAACGTGACGTTGTGCGAACTTTTATTTGCGTAGCGTTCTTTCTTAATTTATTTAATTATATCCGTATTATTGCAACAGCAATTGCATTTATCGATTCATTGTAGTTTTTATGAAATTTATAGTTTGGAATGAGCTCTAGTTATGCCTCTGTTTAAATGAAATGAGCAAAAAACAATATTCCAGGGGTGGAGGTTTTATACTTTAAACAGCGTAAGTTGTCGATAGCAACACGACAAACAACGCATCGCTCTACAATAAAAATGAGTCCATATGAAATTGCGCATATTACACGTGTTAGAATGCAAATAGATCTTAGTTTTCCGTGATATACCGGCCAATATATCACGGTTTGTCGTTCACATGCATAGTTATTAATCACTCAGGCCTACGGCCTTCGTGATTAATTCCTACACATATGAACTCCAAACCGTGATACATTGGCCGGTATATCACGGAAAACTAAGATCTATTTCCTAAATATAAGGTAAAGTGTTTGTTTATTATAGTGTCAACCCGATTTTATACTCTCAATATTGGCTCAAATTTTCAGAATGCGTGTACAATGTCCTCTCGGTAATGACCGCTTTATAGATAGTTATTACTACTCAAGTGTCGATGTGCGTGCGTGTTTGCGTGCGTGCGTGTATGTATGTGTGCGTGCGTGCGTGCGTGTGTGTGTGTGTGTGTGTGTGCGCGTGTGTGTGTGTGTGTCTCCATTCTCGCAGTGATGGTCAATGCTCAGTTTTGTCAAGGTCAACAAAATTCACAATTTTCCAGGTCGACGAATTAATCATTGAATTTGCTTGGTGGCTGTCAGACTGTCTATGCTGTTACGATATGGGTTTAAACAAAAGAATGTTGTTGAAACACCGTGGACATTTACAATTAAATAAAATGGGTAATATGCTTCCTATTAGCACACCATTTGTTCAGGACTCGAATGTAACAGCTAGCATATAAGGCCAGTGATTCACCAAACAGGCATCTTGCAAATTCGATTACTAGTATGTAGATTTTGTCAGTTTGAAAATAAATATGGTGGGAATTTGTCCAACCCGCAAAAATCAGGAAATGTGATTTTGTCCACCATGCAAACTTTTAATAGTTGGTGTATAGTGTATTTACTCAGTCTAGAAAAAATGAACAATCGGGACTTCGTCCGATGGGATAAAGTTAAAAGTTAAGTTACCAATTTTCTAGGGCTCTTTCAGCTGTTGAGCCGCTCAAGCACCCTATAACTTCCCCTAGTCATTGGACTACTTATGAAAACCTACGTTCTTGTCTCCCTGAGAGTATTTCTCTCATGTGGGTGTGGCAGCTAGCGTCTATCTGCGATATAAACCGTTATACCGTTCGTGTTTCCCTGAGAGTACTTCTCCCCTGTGGATGTGGCAGCTAGCATCTATCTGTGTTATAAGCCGTTATACTTATAATTACAGTTACGTTATAATCTCTGTACAGCAAAGACCATTGTGAACAACTTATTCTTTACCGTTGTTCACATGTTGTTCTAAGGAGGTTAAATATTTAGTCAATATCGACTACGTGAAATTATGAGGGTATTTTGTTATAGAGAGGTTGTTACTGTACAGATGGCCTCTCTGGAAAAATTTCAATGTATACATCAACACAACTAATGATGATTTGATTTTATTAAGTTCAAAAAAGTGTCAGAAAACATATAATTGATCAGGTTTGTTGGTGTTGTTTTATCAAGTATGGTAAAAGAAGACAGTTGCTGCAGTTTTTTCTTGTAAGAGGACGAATGTAAGTCTTCGTTTAATTGATACGGCTCGAACTTTCCATACTCATTTGATGTAGTTCTGTAATATAAGTTGTATTTATATACATATATATAAATATATACATTTAGACTATGCAGAGAAATTCCAACACTTCTGTAACGATAGTAAAGTTATAAATGTTCATTCATGGATTAATGTTGATTGATTACGCGGATTAACTTGTTGGAACATTTTAATCCCCTCATAAATTAATTTATGCGAACCACAAGCTATTTTATTTCGATTCTCAACTCCACGAATATTTCTATTTGAGAAACCACATACTGATTTTCATATTACCAAATAATACGCGAAATTCACTAGTAATTATTAAAACCTTTCGGTCAAGGATAATCGATGAAAGTGCAAGCACTTATTTCCAATGAGGTCCTGTATTTTTGCTGACGGGACAGCGAGTAGAGGAGACAGTGGGGTGATACAAGGTATGCCATAGCTCGTCGCGAAGAGACACATTGGTTCTTTAACGTGCTCGGTATACTTGTACAGCACCGATGTACGCGAGACTACCTCTTGGTTTCCAACCAGTTCATCTCTAGTTAGATGGGAAACACTGAAAAGTGTTTCAGAAATGATCAAGTGTCTCGGCCGGAGATCGAACCAGAGACCTCTCGACCAGCAGTACGGCGGGGTATCCGCTCGACCACCATGCCACCTTACTAACCACAAATTTAGTGAATTTGTAACGTTAATACCTTAAACGTTTACGCATACTTCAATATTAATAAGTAAAACATAAAGATTGCAAGAAAGTATTTGCTTAACCAAAGGTCAGAGCAGAGAACACAACAGACCAGAGAAAAGTAGTACAAAACAGAGCAATGGTGGTATTTACAAATAATCTTAAGTAAAAACTAAGAACATTCTAAAAAAATTATAACTTTCTTAAGTTTATCATCAGTTAAAGTGTACAGGGCCATATCGGAAGATGTTTCAAAAAGTTTCAAAAAAAGTTTCAAAAACAGAAAAAACAATTATGCTTTCATATCCATTAGATCATTTTTCGCTTCAGTTTTAACAGAAACTCTCTCTATGATTTATTGGACATGCCAATTGTCCATTTTCATACGAAAGTGTTCTAGAACACTCTATAAGAATCGTCCATTTTTCGACGATTAAATCAAAGTACACGGAACCCATCCAAAGTTTTAATTCTCAATTAAGGTAGTCTAGTATCATACTAAAAACGATTGAAGTAATTATTTTGACATTGAATGGCTGTTAGAATATAGCTAAGATTATCAACTTTTTGCCTTGTTTTGAAGCGTTTTGTAAAGCGCTACAATAATTGCCAAGAAACTATGGGATATTCTTTAGTTTCTTGCATAATATCTGCAGTTAAATTTTAAAATGTTTAAGTTTTCCCTTAAGATTCTTTGTCAATACTGACCCAGAGCATTATTAGCAACGATGGACATACAATGCTCGTTGGAACAGTCTGTTTCTTCAGGTATATCATTCGTATACAAACATTTCATTTTCATAGCATCGTGTTTTAATTGTCTGATATGATTTGACTAGAGGAAAGGGAAATACGTGTACAAATCAATTCATTATGCACTAAACAACAAACTTATGCTAATAACATCCGTAAATAAGATCAGTAATTTAATAATGAAAATTGTATTGTTGATCAATGTTCTAGTACAACACAAGGTTAAGTAAAACAATAACTGACCTGTATAATTGATTTATTTTAATTAACACTATGATGGCGCACTTATTGCAGGATTTTGACGGCATACCAACGATGTCCCTTTCTGTTTCTTTCTACCAAATTTGATTTGGATTTTCGTGCACACAAAATTGCTTTCAAAGAAGCACGTCTACAAACAAATCAGTACTACGATTAGTGCATTACATAATTCGTTTTTTATAATATGAAATTAAAATTGCACGAAGAAACGCAACTAATTATGATGCTATTTGCGTACACTGATACTACAAATCAATACTACGGTCAGTGCATTACATGATTCATTTTTTATAATATGAAAGTGCACGAAGAAACGCAAATTTTAATGATGCTATTTGCATACACATATACTAATACTAGTAGTTGGATAAACTGTTTACACATGTATAGGGTGTTTCATAATATATGTCCCCATTACAACATGTCGAATGAATGCTGAATTCCATGGATCTGATATTTTCATATACTACCAATGGAAAGCCGAGAGTTCGCCGTTTTGTTTTGTATACATTTTTTCATGACAATAGGCTCATAAGAAGCGACTTCTAAAGCTAATTTTAAATATGTTTCATTATTTTTTATATTAGCACTGACACCTGACATCTAAGTCAGCTATATGTTAATCATTTTATAACAATATTTATTATCTTGCAAACTGAGTTACTAATTAAAGTTTTTTTTACAAAATCGCATATTAACCCTCACCCGGTTGGGTGGGATTCGAACCCACGACCCCAACGACGACATCGCCTAGCACTGAAATGATCGTGAGTTCATGAGGTATAAGGCGAGAAATGTTGTATTATAGAGATAATAAAGTTATTCATGTCAGCATAATTATTATACAATGAACTTACATCGCCCTCTGACAGCCCATTACACCATTTGCCTATTTCAGACGTACATTCCAAGTTACAACCTACTCCGTTAGGACAGTTACATCTATTCCAGGCACATACGCTTCCAGCAGCACATTTCTTATTGGCCTGTAGAAAAAACAAATCATTTTCGTTATTTCAACTTTTACGTAAATAATCTCTTTTTTGTATAAATGCTATTGTGTAGTTTATGGGGATATCAAAAGCCAATTCCTGTATTTGATACGTTGAAATTTTGGCCATTTTAAACTTAAACGATATAATTAAGGCACGTATACCTGTAAAGAAAATATAAATTTACACTTTGTTCGTTTAAATTTTTATTTAATTAGGAACACAGTTATTTGTAATATAAATCTGAGAAACGTATAGAACGCTGAGATTAGATATACTTGCATCTTGGGTTGTGTCTGAACAGTCGACGAAACCCTCCACAGCAGTACCAAGCGAAATAAAGCCTAACAGTAAGATCTGCAATTTAAAAATATACGCTTATAATTATTCCATTTACTATAGCAAGGACATTAATTTACATGAATATAATTATTAAAAGGTTCTAAAATATATCACCCGTTCTCCGGGAAAACCTGCTATTTTGACATGTAATTACAATAGGAAATAAGGTTTTAAAAAGCTCCAACAGAAGAAGAAAAAAATATTATCTATTGGTTAGGTATTGGTTCTATTTTAAGTAATTTACCAATATAGTACTAGATCATAGCTAAAAATGTTCCATTAATTATGTCGAATTCACATACTTCGTTGCTATAGCCACATATTACAGTATCATTGAAAAAATAAAATAAAAAATGAAATTGAAAATAGGTTCTCTTATGAGAGCCCAAATGTCGAGAAAAAGAAAGTTTTCCATTTTTTTTTTAAATTTCATTTTTTAAATTTTAGTTTTTAAATTTCAGTTTTTAAATTTCAGTTTTTAAATTTCTTTTTCAATGATACTGTAACCTGTGATTATTCTTTAACACTTAAATCTCAAAAATATTTATTTTGTCAAATAACAGGTTTTCCTAGAGACTGGCTCATATATATTCCGCGAGCAAATCTTTTAGCTTTGTTTTTGTCATAAAGGTGGAGCGTCTGCGTGATACTCCCCGCATATGAAAATACATGTATACGACCGTATAGTTGATCCTAAGTTTGTCATATCTACTTTTTACAAAAATGTAACATTTTCATCCGTAATTAAATATTCGTAAGAATTTTTTTTATGAAATTACTGGCTGCTGAATATATCTTTCTCGTATGTCGGAGTGCTATTTAAATGAAGCTTTTTCAATGCATTAAAAAAAATTCAAATTATACTGTATATTTTAAAAAAATACACTATTTTGAAGCTAATAATAATTATTTTCACATAATATTGCAACATTAAGAGGCTGATTTTGAACTTGTTCAGAACACAGGTAATGTATCATTGATAACGAAACATATTATTTTTGTAAAAATTATATGTTTTAATAGAACAATATAAATGTAGCAAAATATGTTTTTTCCTTTTAGTCTTTATCAATGATACAGTTACTTATGGTTCATATTGGCATAATACAGTAACAAATATCTTATAATTAATAGACATGTTCAAAAGCGATTAATTTACGTCCTTTACGATACATGAGACAGAAATATTTAATATCAAAAAACGACTTACCGCCACACATCGAGCTTTCACCATCATCGAAAATCTGCTAAACTCAAATGATTCAAATGTGTTGTAAACCACGATTTTAAAACTTTTTGACTAGGGGAGTGTCAACCATATAATATTGACATCTATCAATGTGGTAGAAGTAGAAATATGTTGAGTACTATTATTGAACAAGAGGTCACTGTTGAGTATCTAAGCTCTATGCCCCCCTTCTTTATATGTAGAAGGTGTCTAGGTATACTTTTGGGCGGTATCAATATTTGAACAGTGGGTCAAGAATGGAACAAACTTGGTAGATGTCTACTAGACAATGTTACACACAGAAAACCAAAGCTATTTGTCTGCTGGTTATCTTAGAATTTGTGTAGGTCAATGTTCACCATAGGGACTTGATGTGAACAAACATGATATCAGAATCACTATAACAACGTCCCTGCTGATATTGGAACATCAGAAAATGCTTCATACCAAATATCAACAGTACCTTACGATTGTGTTGATATTGACCACGTGGTTAGGATGAGATGTTGAAATACACTGTTGACGAGGACAGACACAGTCCTATCTTAATTAAAGCTCATCATGTGCTAGGTAAGCTAAAATCAGCTATTTAACACACTTGTCAATCAATGCAATTAATGTCATTCGTTCAAAACCACATACATCCCCTCCTTTATTATTGGATGGTCGTTTGTACCTAAATACATGTTTTACTTTTTACGTCGGTAAATATTTTATTACTATCGATTGATTGAATTTTACAAACACTGTCCGTAATGTTATAATATGTAAACATATTGCGGGCTTAGAATGAGAAGACGGATACATATTTATAATCAGCATCACAGGGCGTTTATTATGCGCCTATTTTCATGAAAACCAAACCATGTTGACCAATCTGAAGTTGAGACAACTTGTTATACCGAAAGTAAAGAGTAACTTTCGGATATTGTTTTCTTATTTTCTCAAAATACTGATTTTTGTACTTTCGATATTCTCATTCTAAGCCACCGAAGTATGATACCTGAGATTATCAACACCTTTAAGAATACATTGGTAAAGATTATCTAGAAACAAATGCTTCAATAGAATTGCCATGGTTGCTTTCCATCCATTTGTCTCTAATGTTTCTGGAGTGGAATGGCGTAGTTGGGGCTGGGCATGGCTTTGTAATCAGTAGTATGAATATAGGGCGGATTTCTGGTTAGCGTTTATCATTACTATGTACACAGCCATTCACTTGACATCCAATTGAAACAATTTAATTTGAATATTTCATATTGAACAAAATCTAATGGGACAAGATACATGTACATTTGTATGTTGTTTATAAAAACCTAAACGGAAGTTGAAATGATCGTGTTTAATGTTTGAATAAAATCGCTTTAAGGTTCAGCTAAACCACACATGACCACTCAGGGTCAACACACGAGCGGTATGTATAATGTGTATACTAGTACATCGCTGGCAATGTACACTCAATATGTTTAGAAACAGCTGTCCGAACAATTATCTTTCCTTATGGTAAAACAAACTGTTTCCACTTCAGTTTGGTCAACATGACAAATTCCGATTTCCATGAAAATAGGCTCATAAGAAGCGCCTTATGATGTACATTTCAAATATGCATTAGTCTTATAAGGCCGTAAGTGGCACTTAAAACACTTTGCCTTCTAAGCCAGCGATATGTGACCTGGGGCATTATTCACCAAAGCTGTAAGTCTAAAACCCAGGCTTTTTATTAACAAATGTTCTATTCGCTCTCATGTTGTTATTTACAAATGTAAAATATTTGATATAAATGGGTATACAGGTTCAGTGGGATACAGCAGGCAAGCAGACAAAATTCACATGGTTGAATCTAACTGCAAAGAAATGACAGTGAATGTAAAGGTTGTCAATTCAAAGTGTAAGTCTGAGTTTCAGTCTGTTGGTAAATAATGTTCAGAACAACGACATCCAGTGATATATTGGAAATGAGCGATTATCGATAGTTGTTTATGTTTACAATCTTACCCAACGTAATTTATAGTGTTTATGTGTTTTCACATTTTTATATAGTCAAACCGTCATGCATCGTAGTTTGACTGGTCGGATGGCTTGTGTTTAGTTTATTTCAAACAATAGAAACATTACATATACACATTTATTACTATAAATACCATATACGTTCGTAATATATATTCCTGCGAAGGAATTGGGTCGAAACATCATAGAAGTCATATTGGCTTAAAGGCGTTACTACTACATATAGCAGACCGGCATTGGAAAGTTGCTGGAAAATGCTTTGAAAAATAGTTAGTGTGTATGTCAGTTCTGTATATTTTGTACTAGCAGTTGATAATACTTCAATTTCTTATTCCTTTGTACGTGTAACTGTCATCTGATCATTATATTGTTTATTTAGATATATTTTCACATTTAACCGTTTGTTCCTTACTATGTTCTCTAATCGATTGTCCTCCACAATATTTATATCACTCGCTGCTACTGTGGATGTATCAATCACTATCTTATCGAATTCAAACGCTATCCATAAATAGTTCAGCATCGTCATAAGTTTGAGTATTGCATGTGTATAATATACAAGGCGAGTTCAACTTCTTGAAAATCCTTATCAAAAATAATTATGTATATACATGATATATTACAAATACGTATCTTATGTTTGTAAAAAAAGGTTGTTTATCTGGGATCGTCTTTTTTGTTGAATTGATAGCTCAAAGCGTTATACAACTGATTCTTTCAATACTTCCTCTTTATCTGTCAAATTTTGACCACACGAACACGAAACTCTAACCTTCTTATGGCTCAGAGCAAATCGTAAAGCTTGATCTTGAATCAAATGTAATTGATTTCATTTTAATTGTTTTACTGATTTTAGCCATAGGGTATTGGAAGTATATTAAATTTTATACACTCTTTGCATTAACTCCTGTTTTATACGACACTTACTAAAAAATATTTTATAAAACTATAATATAGATTTACTTATAAATTGATATCAGAGAGACAAACTCGTGTTTGTAACTAGCAACAGCCACATGTCTAATTTCTTTGTGTTTCATGTAATTCTTGATAATTAAATATTAAAAAATAAAATGCAGTCCAGCTGGGCTGCTATCTATATACATTTGTAGCTTCTTAAGGGAAACTTAAGTTAAAACTAGCATTGTGTACATCGACACGGGTACCCATTGGGGAAATATAGTAAAAGTTACAAAGAGCCATTAATTTGGTAAAAAATGCCGCTACCAAATTTTCATCCTTTACGGTCAACTACACTACAAGGTTGTGCCGCCTTCGTTGTCTGTTATTTTTCATTGTATTTCTCATACTAATAACTAACCACTGTTGTCAGTTTTTTATATCAGCGTGTGTGTTAACAATAAATACATGTATATTTTTCCCCAAAAATGACACAAGAGACATGTCTGCTTAATTGAACCGATGGTACATGATCCCTTTACACGGTATTAGCAACGGAAACCTTTGAAAATTTATATTTAATTGATAAAATATAACATACATGTATTACATTACAATCAATTAGAACAAGGCGAGGGATGCAATAGACTAAATGTGTACAAGTCATATATATAAATACACAATTTTGTATTCAGCCATTAACTTACCAACAGTAACTGCAAACAGCATAAAATTATTTGTACAATGTACCTATTCATATACAGCATGGGTTTGTCATAAAATGTCTTTGTCTTAACTCGATTATTCGAATCAGCCATATGAATAAATAGGATGTGACTCTTTTCTATAGTCCACACATTGGCTATGGTCTTTGGCAAACATCACTAAATATATTGGGCATAAAAAGACCCTAACCCCTAAACCTAACATATAAACCTTACCCAAACCCTAATCTTAGCCCTAACCCAGACCATAACCCCTAAACCGTACCAAAACCCTTACCATAGCTTCTAACCCAAACCTTAACCCTTAAAACCTACCCTAACCCTAGCCGCTAACCCCTTAACGTAACCCAAATCCTAACCAAAACCCCTAAACTTAACCTTAACACCGCTTCTGCTGCGGCTACAGGATACTGCTAAAAGGCTACCTGTACTATAGCCGCCAGACTGAACTATAGCCGCCAGAACTATAGAAAAAGAGTCTTTGCCGAAAAAAAATCAATATCCACAATAGTGAACATAAACATTGCGATTATTCTCCAATAAAGGGAAGTAAATCAGTAAATACACAGGCACGTTAGCCACATATGATTGTCTGTCAAAATTCATATGAGAATGATATAAAACATGAGCAATACTGTGTATGGCAATCATATGAAACCTTTTATCCAAAGACCGAACTTTAGGTCTTTGCTATCAACTGAGAATCATATGCTTATGTGAATTAAATATGAAATTCCTCCGTCTTTTGTTTTCGAATAAACTAATGCTGGAATGGCAATGCTGGAGGATTAGGAATGAGAATAGCTGATATTGTAGGATGTAAAATATGGTATGTATAACATGATGTAACCTGATATTATCCAAATTTCCGGGCGTGTTGTGTTACAGTCATCCCACACAAACTTTAATCAGGCATCTAACTAATTGCCCACATCCCCTAAATATAAAATGGATGTCCCATAAATCGCTTGTATGGTTTTACTGAAGTTATCATTATGCAGACCTGTCATCTTTCCTTAAATTAAATTTTAGGTCATTATATCAATGTGTTTATCAAAACACGTTCAGAAAAGCAATGTCTTCAAATGTTATCGTAAGCGGACGAAACAATACAATAACATTTACTATCATTGTCTCCGATATTACTGTAAATCATTCGGATGGTACGACATTCTTTCGCAACGTGCATTTTCTCATCATTGTATGCTGATAAGTTGGTACGGTAAAATCTGACAGTTTTAATTTTGTTTACCACTTTGACCAGCATACAGTATAACAATCTGTCATAACGAGATATCTAGAAAATCCAACAGCACAGTCATCTTATTATTTAGAAGTAAAATTGTACATTACAAACGCCGTGATAAAGGTAAAAAAACAACAAATAGAAGTGTTCTTTAACTCAATGTAAAGTGAAGAAAGTCAGCCAAAAAAGTCAACTTTTTTGTCCCTGGGACCCTCTCAAAATCTTTAAACCAATAGAAAAAGTATCCAGCTTTATGAAAATTAAAAAAGTATAATGTATAAAAAAAAGTTAGTTCGTCAAACGCGGTGATCATATTTTCTCACATGTAAGTATTTACTCAATGTCTGTTAGCCCCAACCCTACTATCACTTTCATATTTAAGCCAGGATACAGAATTATTTTGAATAAAACCATTTTACTGAATTATATAGTTTACATGCATTCACAGCATTTAAACCAAATTTCATGTTTATCAAGACAGACCCCGTTTGTAGTCGCTTCAAAGTTTTTTCCGAACTAGTTGAGTGTATCTGATTCTGGTCCACGTAGGCGTAACCATCTTGAAGACGTATTGACTATGTCCCAGAATGTTCCATACAATTTTTCTATGAATGATATTGCATTTGGAGCGCGTTAAATTTCGATAAGTTTAAATACTATTTGATAACATTAAAATAAAAAGGCATTAAACAGTGACATGTGTGCATGGTTATTACTACATCAAAACAATCTACACAATTCGCGCGATTATGCCAAAGCAATAACAAAAATAAAACCAAACATTGGAACATAGTAAAATCGACACAACAAAATTACCGGGTTCAATCATGGAACTAAATCTTATCGTACCGATCATTGCGAGACCATACACGTAACGTGTTGGACAAAAATCGAAATAAACGCAACAAGGGAATCTAGTATTTTACATCATTAACAACAAAATAAATATGAATGGGTAGGTGTGTAAGTTACTGGAGGATACAGAACACATACTAGTATCTAAACTAATGATCTCAACAAGCTCGTTGATAAATGTACGGATATCTTTGAAATAAGAAACAAGTGTATACGTTTTGTTCATTAATACCAGCTAATCAGGCACACTTTATTGTTTTGTATGTAACCATTTGATGATTTAGAATTAATGTTATTTTCATCATCATAGGTAAGGTTTTCACATTGGATATACTTCGAGAAACTTTATCCAGGAAAATGGATTATTGAACACGCGAAAAATTGAAATGCAATGTATACAATAGTCTGCGAATGGTCAGTAAAGTATAAATTTAGTCATTATGATACTGCCGATGCATGGTTATTACCTCTTAGTCAAAGCTATCTTGTGTTGCCAAACCAGCGAATAAACATTATTTCAGAAGTGTAAATTTATAAATGAATTCCAGTTTCAACTTAAGATGGACTCTGAAATTATAGGAAACTACGAAGTATTTCAGTTAAACAATCGCAATAAATATGCAAGTAGCTGCATCGAAAATTGTAACTTCGTTAACTCATTTTGCTCCATGATCGCAGAACTTTGCCACGAGACAACATCTATGTTCACATAATTTAAGTGAGTGGTCTTATGTCGACCTTATCATGATAGGACATTACATTACTAAGGATGTCCCTTTCTAGAGAAGAAACGACCCAATATGATCACCCATCTACACCTAACTGACTGTTCAAATAATATTTTGCAATTGTATTTACTATCAGCTAATAATGCAACTGTGTGTTGCTGTGCCTGATATTCGGAACATTCGTTAATTAATCAGAGATAGTTATTTAATTGCCAAATCGTATATGTTCTAAAAAAACTGTATCTACTTTATTTCTAGGTGATATTTAATTATAACAAAGAAACAGGTGGCAATTAATAGAAGTGAACATGTGGCATTATTTCAATTGTCATTGCAGATAATCATTTGTGGTTCATGTGAAAAACACAAAGAGAGGGTTTTAGAAATCGACACGATGTCAACTTCTTGCGATGAAACAGAACGACTGAAACAGATACATGTAGGTTAGTGAATTACCACATCGAGTTACGTTGTTTGTTCGGTTGATTAATTTGAAACGATGGCAAGGATGACTCTTATAAACACTATTTATTTGAAAACCGCGAATACTGGTTTAGCATAGAATGTTATTTTGATAGCAATATATCGCATTTTGTCTGACATTTACTTAATTATTATTTAGTTTCATGAATGCATGTAACATATAATATGATAATCTATTACACCTACATAGGAAATATACACGACCGGCATACATGTGTTACATTACCTAAGTAAGTAAACATTGAATTAAGTTTGCAATGTTAATGGAACATGCGTGCTAATAAATTGTATTGGGGAGGTGTAAAGTCATTATTATTTTTGTTTTCTCACGACCATTTTTAATGAATGAAATGTTCAAATAATGACAATCATGCAAAACACACACAAGTACTATCAACAGTTGTTTTAACCGTTGTCACCTCTCTAAATAGAGGCTTCACTTGTTCCTATCATAGAAGTCATAATTAAATCTTAGTGTTTAGCAAACCACACTGACATTGTCAACTATGTCTTAATTCTAGAAAACGTTAACAATATATCACGGGCAACCGACATAGAACCATCACTGCCCCCTTTTAAACTGTACAAACAAATAAATAAAACACATTGAGGCAAGCCTTGACTACCTTGCATCTGCTCTACTTCGTTCTTGTTTCATCATCAGGAGATAACCATGTGTTGTTTTTCTTCGTTTCTGCTCTGTGAATCATCCACATGTTCTATTTTTTTTTGAGGGTTGAGATTGTTTATTTTCCTCGTCAATAGGTGTGCCTGGGTCGAGGGCATCCCAGTTCACACCTTACAAGTTGTAGGTTAGTAGTACTATTGATTAGTTCACACCATGATATTCATATTTCTAAAATGAAAAGAGCTATATATAATACTTGTTGGATGTTACAATTAATACAAAATAAAGCAACCACCACCTCAGTTTTATGCAAACAAACAAAAAATAAACAAAAAAACAAAAAGGACAATGTAGCTTCTCTAAACAAAAAGTTCTGGTTCTGGTATGAGGTTTGTTATCTACTAATTATTATTGGTATTTATTTGGTTATCACATAAAAATTCCGGTCTTGTCATTCCAAGCATCGTTGAAATTACTGATACTGTTTCTCTTAATAGCTATTTCTCTTAATATGTTGTATTGGTACCTAATATAGTGCTTAGCATAAAGAATTATGCAGTTATATATATATCTTTTGGTGTAAAAGAATAACAGATTTAATGCTATGCATGATTTATCTTGTATTCCTAAAAGAAAATGTTCCCTATTTAAGTAATTGGTGGCAATAGAATTATATAAAAACAGATCTCTTTGTGAAATTGTGGTTATTGCACAATGCCAAAAAAGGTGTTCAATTGTTTCTGAAGACGTTTTACAAAAAGAACACTGCTGTGTTTGTTTAATATTTATTTTGAACAGAAATGAATTTGTTCCAAGTATTCTATGTATTATTCTATAACGGAACCATTGTATATTAGAGTCACCCCGTAACTCAATTTAGGCGCGTGTTTTTTGCAGACTCCGCATCTGCTAGACGACCCGCGCATTCCTGTCTTGTCGCCATTTAAATAGCCAATTGCGTCACTAAGTTGGCAACAAGACAGAAATGCGCGGGACGTCTAGCAGATGCGGATGCTGCAATAACAGTTTTCGCGCCAAAATTGAGTTACGGGGTTTTGGTTCGGCACCGTCGATGTACTATTAATACAGCATTTAAAATAGATAATGTAAGCCATGTATTATTACCATTAGCAAATGATTTCTACGAACATAATTTTTGTTATGAATATGGCGTGTAAAGTGTTGCATTATTGTATGTTTAAAAAATATGGTCTATTTTTATATATTCATTGTATACGGTAAAATTTTATTCTAAAACAAAAAGTAATTGTTGTAAAAAGTAAAATATTTATTCAATGTGAAAAATATTTATTTGATAGTTTCAAAATATTTATTTGATAGTTTCAAAATTTTTATTCTATCCTATAAAATATTTGTTCTATGTGATAAAATATTTATTCAATACGTCAAATATTTTTGTGCAATCCTGTAAAATATTTGTTCAATGTCTAAACTATTTATTCCATTCTTTGAATATTTTATTTAATACTTTAAAATTTTTGTGCAATGTGAAATATATTTATTCGATAAATCGAAATTTTTTATTGTATCGGTTACAAATAATTGTTCAATAATTTGAATGCTGGGAAATTTGCTGTTTTGTTACGACGGCTGCAGTTAAAAAGCTCGTAGTTGGATCTCGGGTGCAGGCTTGCGGTCCGCCTCGCGGCGGTCACTGCTCGTCCTGACCTCCACGCCGGTTGTCCGCGCCTTGGTGCTCTTGATTGAGTGTCTCGGCCGGCCGGAACGTTTACTTTGAAGAAATTAGAGTGCTCAAAGCAGGCTACTACCTCCTATATAATGGTGCATGGAATAATGGAATAGGACCTCGGTTCTATTTTGCTGGTTTTCGGAGCGCGAGGTAATGATTAATAGGGACAGACGGGGGCATTCGTATTGCGGCGCTAGAGGTGAAATTCTTGGACCGTCGCAAGACGAACTACAGCGATAGCATTTGCCAAGCATGCTTTAATTAATCAAGAACGAAAGTCAGAGGTTCGAAGACGATCAGATACCGTCGTAGTTCTGACCATAAACGATGCCAACTGTCGATCTGCCGGAGTTGCTTCAATGACTCGGCGGGCAGACTCCGGGAAACCAAAATGTTTGGGTTCCGGGGGGAGTATGGTTTCAAAGCTGAAACTTAAAGGAATTGACGGAAGGGCACCACCAGGAATGGAGCCTGTGGCTTAATTTGACTCAACACGGGGAACCTCACCCGGCCCGGACACCGTGAGGATTGACAGATTGAGAGCTCTTTCTTGATTCGGTGGGTGGTGGTACATGACCGTTCTTAGTTGGTGGAGCGATTTGTCTGGTTAATTCCGATAACGAACGAGACTCTAGCCTGCTAAATAGCTCGGGGATCCTTCGCGAGTCCCCGTCAGCTTCTTAGAGGGACAGGTGACGCTTAGCCACACGAGATTGAGCAATAACAGGTATGTGATGCCCTTAGATGTTCGGGGCCGCACATGCGCTACAATGAATGGATCAGCGTGCGTCTCACCTGGTCCGAAAGGATCGGGAAACCCGTTGAACCCCATTCGAACTAGGGATTGGGGCTTGCAATTGTTCCCCATGAACGAGGAATTCCCAGTAGGCGCGAGTCATCAGCTCGCGTCGATTACGTCCCTGCCCTTTGTACACACCGCCCGTCGCTACTACCGATCGCTCCAGTTAATGAGCTCTTCGGATTGGACCCGTGGGCCCGCTTCACGGCGGGCCGTCGGTGGCCGAGAGGATGCGCAAATTGACCGGGGTAGAGGTCGTAAAAGTCGTAACAAGGTATCCGTAGGTGAACCTGCGGATGGATCATTACATTGCATTGATCCAATCAGATGACGCGTTACAATTGGTCGTCCTTTCCAGCATTCAAATTATCGAATAAATATTTTGTACAACATCCAATAAATATTTAATATAGCACAAAAAAATTCAAAGTATGGAATAAATACTTTTAACATGGAACAAATATTTTGCAGGATTGCACAAAAATATTAAACGTATAGAATAAATATTTTTATCACATAGAACAAATATTTTAAAGGATAGAATAAAAATTTTGAAACTATCAAATAAATATTTTTCACATTGAATAAATATTTTGCCTTTTACAACAATTATTTCTTGTTTTATAAAAAAAAGTTCCGTATACAATGAATATATAAAAATAGACCATATTTTTTAAACATACAATATTGCAACACTTTACACGCCATATATGAAACAGAAAAGGCTTTCTAAAAACAATCAACACCGTCTTTTACATGGCATTCGTGTTAACATTTGGGCTGATGAATTGGTTAACTTTGAATTAGTTACTGCTAATCATAAATTTATGGTACAGTAAACTATATTTCAGACACGACCATATTGGATGTTCATACGTATTTTGTTGCCAAAAAGTTAGTGAGTAGTGGCGTACTTACTTTAGCATAATATATAATAGAACAACAGGACATAGAGCCAAGTAAGTAAAATTATTTTATCAAGAATCCGTTATCTAAATACTTGCACATGCATTAAGGCAATAATGTTATGTTTTTGTTGCATTCATACAATCTTGTAAATAAATGCACTATTTATCATTAATTATATCATTCCACATAAAATATTGGCATAGAAACAATTCACCTTAGCACATTATATCAAAATGGTAGACAGTAGTTCTAAGAAGTTTACTTTGTCATGGAATACGCTGTAAATTTCTAACATTCGTTGAATGATTATGTTTCGATGAATTCCTGTATGACCGACAATATCCGGTATTACTGTAAAATACTGTGATGTACCTTCCATTTTCATGCTACAATATTTTATGACCTCACAAAACATTATAATTATTATAACGTTAAACCCATTCACGAAGAAGTTTCGTGCTAATATCAATCGGAAAAGTAGATTATGAGTTTAATGCTAAGAAGTAGAACTATGTGCGACGTCTTTAATTTATCGGTAACTTTTTGTTGGATTCGTTAAGCAATTACTGTAATGTAACAACATATTAGGTTGAATTCTTACCTCAACAAGTATCACAATTTATTACCATTTCAATAGCTATATATTTAATAATACGTGTTCTATTCGTTGTTTATGTTGCTGCATAAAGTGTATATCTGTATGTTAAGTGAATAAGTGAGTCTGTGTTCATTTAGACAGTAAGTCAGACCTCATTTCTTATTATTTTATTCATTGAAGAAACATTTCCAGCCGCCGTCCGAAGGTATCCCGATGACCTGCCGATGTCGGTCCGGTCACTGGCCCAATTAGCAAAAAATACACTCAGAAGAGTACGACTTAATATGTGTTCACTCCTAGCCTTCGCAAACTCACTCAAAAGCGTTACATGCAATTTTGCAAAATAATTCATAAGCGTATACAAAAGCACATGCAAGCCCACGCGCTTGTTGCAATGTCATACGAAGGATTGAATCTTTCTTCAAGGTCACAATATTAAACATCATCGACTACTTGTTTGCTCTTGTCGAATGATGTGATATAGTTCACCAGTTTCTAGGATATAAACACCTTTCTGATCCAGCAACATACCTGGTAGTCATATTAACACATACGTATTTTCACTTGTATCAATTACGAACCTTGACATTTACGATTACAATAACCACGTGTGCGTCTTCACAATACAATATATTAGGGCGTCTAAAGAATTGGTACAAGCAATGCAGGTATAGATTTATTTAATATCGTACTGCATTAAATTACGCCCTTTCAACCCACAAATCTGCAAATCCGGAACAATTTAAGACCCTTCCGTATTGATATCAATTGTTCGCATTCGTTTTAATGTGAAATTATCATTCTAACGTGCATAATTTTATCATATGCGCACCAGTAATGTTTTTTCCACTTGCTTGAGCCAACAAACATACCGTATTATGCCCAACATAATAGTTGACCTATAATGTATTACCTCTGCTTGGATACATTAATCTGTATTCGTTATTGAAGTCAGACTGTCCATTAACTCATATTGATAACAACATTTCAAAAATAGCGAATATTACACTATTAATGTACATACCTTACTACTGCACACTAGTTTACAAATACATTCAGTGCATCTAGGTTAATGTGTCTCATGCTATGCATTTTAGCGTTTACCACAGCAATAGTCTGTATTTTTATGTTTCATTCCAAAGACTTAAAACCAGTGTTTGTAATTACAGTAAAACATAAAATGATTACCGACTAATTACTTTCGCTGTGGGAACTATTGTTATAAGTCAGGAATCATATTCCACAAACGCCTGCGCAACATAACTAGAAATCTTATACTAGTATACTGTATTCAGACCAACGTCTTTATTCACCGAACCCTCCCTTTTACTGCTGTAGTTTGCTTTATCAGCTGGAGGAGAAATTATTAAAGTTGATCACTGTGCATAGTATTTGTAAACCAGGTCATTATGAGGCAGTTATGTCTAATTTGGTCGCATGGGGCACCGTTTACATTTGGGAAACTACATTGTAGATTGTCCTGCAGCGGGGACTTGGGGAACGTGGTCGGGTCTTAGCTACATTTCATTCGGTCTCTTTGGATCATCGCTATATTGTAACTCATTGTGAAAATTGGTCATCCTGTATTTTTGCGGCGGGGACTTTGTCATTTAATCTATTCTTTGGGTTGTCTGTGGGTATTGCTCCATGTGGTTGTGTTGTGATTTTACTGCTTTCTGTGTGCGACTGGTTAAATTGAGTGCTGCCTCCATGTCCAATTTTCGCATATCTATTCAGGTCTCGGGAGCACGTAGCTTTGTCAACCATCATTTTCATTTTTTATTCGAAGTTTATACTACTAATTTATCGAATCCTCAACAATATAACTCAAACACACGCTCACATCGATGAAGCTATTGGAAGGTTGTTCTGTATGTGAGCAAACGTTGTCCTTGTCCCTGCGAATCGGTGACGAGAGAGGTGGATGCCTATCATTGCGCTTGTCAACGCTGTCAATATATTGGTACGAAAGATGTTGATGCAAATATTCCTATACCCATGTTGCCTGTGTGTAATTAACCGCAGAACATCCGTATAGTGTACATAGCATAGGGATATGTTCGAGAGGAACAAAATGTGATAGTCAGTGTCTACTTTTACATGCTAATAGTGATACACCGATGTTAGTGGGGTATTGATTCCATGCAAACTCCGAATGTTCGTGCTCCAAAAAAGTTGTTTTTGAAAGATATGAGTAACATAGACCTATATCTATCCTAGACATATGAATTAGGTTAAATTCGTGAAAAAGTGTGCACAAATAAAAATGGGAAAATTACATAAATTTGAAATTAAGATAACGAGTCCGACGGAAGTATTCCACGAGGGACAGAATGTTGAGGGAGAGGTTGAGATAGAATTAACAGATGCTATGAAAATGAGAGGTAAGTGCTTCGATACAGTAATATCAAGCTTTGTAGAAATTTTTAGTGACATGACTTGGCAGTAATGCGCTAAGGTGTCATCCGCGTGCCAATGTTGAGCCACCTTTAGTTGGCACATTTTCACTATGAATGTTGAGCCACCTTGAGTTTCGTACCTTATCTTTATGAATATATTGTATCAATGAATTGGATATATGCACTCGTCATTATACTGTTATTGTCAATATTTAATGTACATGTCGGATATGACTAACTTATTCCGTATAATTGATTTTACTAAAATTTAAAAACTAATAATACTTTAATACGGTTGATATTACAAAAATATTGTAATTTGGCTCATGTTGATATTTTATTTTTCAATTAATTATTTATTACAACTATTGATGGTAATAAGTTAGATTTTTTGAAAGCTTTCCTACTTTGATGCGGAATGCTTGATGCATCATCTGTATTTTGAAATTAAAAAAATGGGATAGATGAAGTAACAAACAAAGACAATACAGATCCACGAAATCGATCGTTTATGCACTAAACAGCTTAATTAATCAAACGCATTGGATATGTACCTATAATTGAAGTATCTAATTATTATCACTGGATTTCACTAGACTAATAGTTCTGATGAATTCATTCAATGTAAAGGACATCACTTGTAAGAGTTAAACGTCTAATCTTGGTTGGCAGGACGGATTGTTTCCCTAAATCGGTATATTATCATTGTAAATTGTCTCACGGGATATTAAATTGGTGGTTCTTTGTATGCTTTTTTGTGGTGCATGGTCCTCTTTATTTGCATTAGGTTTTTAAAAAGCAGATTTAACTGGATAAACATTGTATCTACTCGAACAGGAGATATATGTGATAGCTTTTTGAATGTTGTCTTTATCCTGTAACTGAATTGTGTGTGTAAACATACCATTGTAAATAAAGAAAAGATAGCACAGATCGTGTGTACAATTATCACTGTATTACTTTACTTAGTTGCACAGCTATAACTGTGTGCCACCTTAAGTAAACAGGTAAATCAGGTATAACAACATAATGATATTGGAAAAGGGATTATCTTTTCAATGTGTGCCGTAATTTTAATTTACTTGGTGACTAAAAGTCAGCAGGTAAAATAAACTTCTGCTCTCCCTTAATCGATGTAATGGTCAGTGATTTATGTTCATATTGACATTGCAGAATATCGCGTTAGAGTTATAGGTAAATTGTCTGAAAACTATCTATTATGTCATACAAACGTAAACTGCAATTATGGGTATGACAACAGGACGGGTTATAGCATAGATACAGATGAATCTATAATAAATGAAACAGATAGATTGTAAACGCTTTCAATTATTTAAATACTGTTGGTACTGGCAAGCGACCGTATATCCGGACAGTCCTTCAAATCCGGACGGTCTCAAAAACGCTTTTTGAGGCCAATAATTTAAATCATCCGTTGTCAATCATTTAGACGCTTGGTTTTTGACAATACCGCGAAGTTACAACGATTTAACTTAAATATTTAACAAGAAAAGCTGAATTTATTTTCGTCTGCACTCGCAAAGCTTGTTTACATGCGAGGGGAAGTAAAAATATCTTCACTGCGCATGCGCAATATTACTGAACGGCCCTGAAATGTAATCTACGGCCCTTGTGCTAAATTTGGAGGTAAGCTGACGAGTTGTTTGTTATCAGTTTGATTACGAAAATATCGCTTTAATAAATACTTGCCGAGATTTAAAACGTCATTCAACGTCAATTTGTATCCAAAATGCCCGCTACGGAAAGCGTTGGTTTCAGATTTTGCCGTGACAAAATTGACATCGATGTTGTACAAGATTTAAGGGAGATAACCCCTACAAATTATGTTTTTTGAATGCAAGAGTTCTTCCCCTTAAAAATTATCGTTTAACGATATGTACTATTAAAATGTGTATATTAAAAACGTAACATCACGCTGTCCGGATTATAGGACCTGTTAGGCTTAAAAAATAGTTGATAAAGTGGCCCTTTTATAGGCCCCATAAAACCCACTTGACTTCGTTTTAGAAATAAACAAATTAGCTCTACAATTGAGAGACGAACCTAGCTTGGTTCAGATGAAATTTCAAGAATTAGATTTACATATTTTCCGAGTATTGTTTAAAAATATGCCAAAAGTGTCCGGAATTAGGACTCCTGCCAGTATAGATATTTTGCCCTTTTTATCTATGGGAACTTGTTGTCTTTATGATGCTCAAAGAGTGTCTCCTAAAACTACATAGTTAGGATTGCTTTGACGGATCAGTATTCTGTACCGCTTACAATGTTTCGTTTCCTTACCCAACCTGTGCTCACATGTCATATAACCATGACAACATCCACATTAACAATTATTGACATATTTCGTGACATTTTTATGATACTTTACTGGTTACGTTGGCTATGGTTGACAAAAGATATGTAGTTATTGCTTTTATTAGTATAGAAGATATCCAAACAATGTGCATAGTAAATGTTATTGCTTTATTAACAAATTAACAATACATATCAGCAGATCAAATACTGCTGTTTTATCTCGCATCATATTACATTATACGTTGCATGCTCAGTGAAATGGATATTATATGATGCTACAGAATGTTTATACGACAGTACGCAGCAAACGTATAAATGTTGCAATATTATTTGATACGCTCTGAAACCACATTACATGTAAAACCAACTGATAATCAAATATAACACGGATCCTGTTATCCAAGCAGTTAACATACTTACACAATCAAAATTCTACCAGTCATCAACATGGCAGATAATGATGTCATTTTGTCACAACCGTTTTGCTTGACGCTAAATGGTAAATAGTTTCTTTATTGTCCGTAACTTTGAAATATTGAGCAAACTTGATAGTAATCAGAAAATATAGGACACTTACCGAGCGATAGTCATCTGATTAGTTCAATCTTCAACAATGATTTCATCACCCGTGGTGTATAATTTGACTAGACAAGTTACAAACAACTTGCCAAAACACACGCTGGATAAACTTATACCAGACGGTTAATGAGTACAAACAATGTCAAACAAAGTTAAGAATAAGTCATTGAGGTAGTTGTATACTGGTTGTGTTTATATTTACACACATATATATTATATAATCGTCATGGTCAATCACAATTTTTAAACGAGACAGTCACTAGTTTTCAATAATGTATTTTATTGCAGCTAAGGTTGGTAAAAGACAACATAGTTCCCAGTGGTTGCCGCTTTGTTTGCAACATGCTTTGCCATTCATAATTTTCTATATATGGCATTTATTTATTTCTGAACCTGGAGCTTCGTCGTGACAAAATCCGAGACGAATGTTTAACAACATGTTCAACATAACTATATTCTACTATACATTGTAGGGCACATTTCACATTAAAGTGTAACAACGAACAACCAAATAAATTTACAGGTAACATTTCTTTCCATATGTGAAGGGATTGGTAGAAGTCAATGTAACGGACGAACGTACGAGACTGTTATACTGTTCATTGCTTTGGAATATAGCTGTCTAAATGGCGCTTTGGTTTGAAGGTACGACTAGTATTGCAGCTATGGTTACAGTCTTACATTTACCCGTTGGTTGAAATTGAAATAAATATTTCCGATTTAATACGAGTAGTTTGAAATGAAAATATACAAGAGAGTCAATATGTATGCTGATAAAATAGTAATACTGTTTACAAGTAACTGGAAATTAGGTGCATTTCCTATATATTAAATATATCTTCAGTATGGTCAATAAGCATGCATTAACTAAGAAAGTTCTTGAAGATAAATGTTTTTTGATATAAAAACGCAACTTTGCCTGTAAGTAATGTTAACGAACGAACATGTTCAACCTACATGTATTTTACACTGATGATGTTCATTATACCCTCATGAACGAAGTTAACAACTATCGACCTTAATCCTGTATCCAAGTGGTGAACCATGGTTACTATCACACACATTGTTGTTTCTAGTAATTATATCAGGTTACAGCTGCAATTATTATTTAAGACTGCTAGACCCAGTGGTAATACCATGTTACTATATACGATCGGCAATTTTCCAAAACTATAAGTATTTGCTTATAAACTTCATCGTAAGTTATTTCACGGTGAAAGTAGATGACATTATTTGCACCTTTCTATAACCTTTTCACAATTTGGAGATGTTTGACATGACACATCGCACTATATCTCTTTATCAGATAAGTGTACAGGTATCTTATGTTCTAGTGTTCACAGCAATAAGTAAAACCGTGGCATATTTTTTAATCAATCCATAGCATTCTGTACCGTTAACGCCTTGCAAAAATGTCTCTTACAAGTATTTTTCTATCAAAATGAATTAAACCTACAATAATATTTTTGATATTATTTACTTAATTGTGTGAGAAGGCATACAACGTTTCTGCTGGTGGTTGGATTGTACAATTGCCTGCTTGTTGAAGGATGTCAGGACACGCTTTTCCCCTTGGCTACTTTGTAGGATTCAATGAAACTTCACACAAACCGTTGATATTGATAGGGTGTATTTGACATATAATGTACCTTTGTGGATGACATATGTTAATGGACAAAACAATATGAAATTATTCATATATTCCAAGAACTCGTAACCGCCTCATTGGGTTAAATGGTTACTCTATTTATTTAGGGGAAGGGAAATTAATAACAGTCCGGTTATTTATCAAACACTTGAATTGGTTTAAATGAAAAAAATGTGTCTTGCAGTCAGATATTTAAAATATAAATATACCAGAAATTCAGATAGGGAAGGCAACACTTAACTTATACAGCCAAGCACAACAACACATAAACATATACTGAGTTCCAAAAGTTCCGCATGCAATATATGATGTGTCTTTTATACTAGAATCTCCAACTTATTTATGATAATTCAAATGCGCATGTGTAGAGCGATGTGTACTTGATATAAATTTATGACAGTTAACGATTTGCAGATATGTATCGATCCATAATAAAACCACATGTGACACCACCCTACGATTCCAAAGTACACACAACGATAAACTACTATTTTGTAGTGGAAGGGAGGTAAGAAATACCGAAAATTATCTCTCTTTGACCACATACAATTATTGATGTTGCAATAGAGTCTGTACAACAGGTCGGCTTTTAAGAAACATCCGCTTTGACATAAAAAACGCAACAATAAAGCACGTTTCCCATAATTTTAATGATGGGTGGACTACAATTAAGCTACAACAATGCCGTTGTTCTTGGTGCAAAAATATAGCAGCATTACCTGTCTATGTCAGCGGCATTGACCCTTGACCTGTTGTCACGTGGTACGTCATATACAGTTATTTTCGGATGAAGATGATACAACAGTCTTATTATGATAGAGACATGTCAATTTAATTCGACACTATGTATTTTTAGTGAAACACCAGCTTCTAGCGTCTTATATACACGAGTCGTTCACAATTATCAATTTTTGCAATCAAATTAAGCGTACATTTCTAACTTTTTTGACTAACTTATTGTGTTTTTTCGTAACACAGACACGATGCAAGTAAATTGGAAGTGAAATTAAAGTAAAAAATGAAGATCCCAAATTATGCGTGCTTGAATAGACGTTTTTACCATTTGTGATGGTGTGATCATTCAAGCGTGACGAAATCCAATGGAAATAGGTTCAACATAAACACTAAGGGTAGGCAAACGGACAGTGTTTCTAAAAAGTTCTTTTAAGTTAACTTTTCCAAAAAAAAAGGATTTTGAATTAAGATGCAGAACTCAGTATATATATAAAACTAATAACCGTTAAAATGGATACTGTGTAGATTTATATGAAACTGTCGTGATTCTCAAAATGTATGTGATTGTTTGTTTGGCTAGAACTGTTCTAGTTTGCTGATGGCAAATGTTTTGTTAGTTTCGTTGATGGTTACGTGATGGGTGACGTTTTATTCACAACTGCTGTAATCGCTAGCTGTTATTGTTATTTTGTTTATATAATAAAGTTACTTTGTAAATGTTTACCATTTAATACTGTGCAATTATATAAATATTGGTCTGGACTAGTTTTATGAAATTATTTTATTAATTCGATAATGTCAACTCCTACATGTTCATCCTGTGTTGTTAGTGCTTTGAATGATACTTTAGTTAAATGATGTGTTGATGCGACAGTCGGAAACCAGAATTAGGATGTTCTAGTGGATTACGATGAGGTCAACACTCGGGTATTTAGCCTGTTGCTTTGCTCTTACGCCATTCTGTCTGTTCGGTTATCAGTTAGTAAAGTGTTACATTGATAAAAAAGATATGAGAACACTGGACAGAGAAGGCAACAGTCAACAGCCGAGCAAAGTAAACAGAAAAACACCAATGCCACTAAATACAGAAATGAACTGTCAAACTTGCAATTATATTAAATCCTACACTCTGATTACACCATTACCTGGTCGTATTGCAATGCATATAATTTGTACGGATAAACAACTGTAATTTAAACGGAATGCACCACAAAACCTGGCGGCATGAAATGTCTGGCATACGCATTAACATGTGTTTGTAAAATGGATTAAACTTTTATTTGGTGGAACTTTAATCCTAACCTGGCATGCTTCAATCTCTTGAAAGCAAATAATGCATATAACTTCAGGTATTTGATACTACTGGCGTTGCACATAGTTCCAATGCGTAAAAAGAACATCGCGGATGCAATGGAACGTTGAATGGTGATGTATGTGTGATAAATGATGATTTACTTTAAACATTAAGCAATTCTGAGATCTTTAATATAGGAGATCTTAGTTATGTAAATGATACCGAATAGATTGGAAGTAAAAATGAACATGTTAAAATAGAAAGTTCTTGTAAAAGGAAAGTACATTTGTGACGGAAGCTTATGTTTGAATTTGATATTTGTATGAAATTATACATGCATAATTACATACCTCGGGACTTTAAAAAGACAATAATTTTATTAGATAGTATGCGCTCATACATAGTATAATGAAGGATATTACTATAAATACGATTAGATGTATTTAAGATAGTTTGAAATATCTTTTTTAAGGTTTTGAATGTTTTACAGAAATCGGATTAATTTAATCGCCGAAATGAAAAGCGAACGTCACTACGAAACTACGATTTTGCATTGATGTTAATTTTGCAATAATTAATATTATCATTTTAAAAACAGATTGTGCATCACTGTTTGCGGTTCGAGCAGAGAATTGAATAGTGTCTTGTAATAGACACAAATCGAATGGAAGTGCTTAGTCATTATTATAATTCAATTTATGTATTATGTATTTAAGTATTAAGTAGTTAATTGGAATTATAAATAATGTAAAAACGACATGGGAAAGTTAAAATTATTTGATGTCAGACTAAATGGTGTCCAGTCAGTGTATATACCTGGACAAACTGTGGAAGGAATCGTGATCGTTCAATTAACAGACACAATGAAAATCAGAGGTTGGTACAGTTTTACAATTTGTGCAATCATATTATACATTTTAGCCCTAATAAATCAATACAAACTTACCTACGGACTAGCAAATGATTCTACTGTTTGTTATATATACGAGGGTTGATCAATATATTCGAGGACTTTCCTTCTTAATTTTGAAATATTGGAACTAGAGAAATGAAATAACACGCTTATGTAGATCAATCAATTATCTCGCGATTTGTCTAGATTGCCTTATGATTACGTCACAATTTACTTGATGACGTCACTTTTTGTAACCACGGTGAAGCACGCACCGTCGAGCATCTTGGGCGTAACGTTATTTCTGAGAAACGACACGATATGATAATTAACGCGAAACCTGTAAAATCGTCGCGATATTTCTAAAATGCCTTGACTAAATTGTGCATGGAATCTTTGCGCTCCGAATTAGCCATTTTCATATGATTCTGTTGTTTATGTGGTTGTAGAGTCTCTGTCAATCGGTTAAGTCGATAAAATAAGGATAAACAGCAAAAATAACACCGCGTAAGGGACACTTTCCGTTAAATTAAGCGAAATGAGACGCACAGATCCCAATCAAATGTAATTGGCGAAAACGAAGATTAGTATAGGCTACAAATCATTAAATCGTTGACTCCAAATCATAACGGTTATTTCGATATTGCGTCCTAAAACTGAAAGGTCGTGCTTCAGTCTTAATTGGAATAATCTAATTTTGTAAAGCCAACCGCCCTTTTTTTTAGTTTTGTTTCCAATAACGCACCAAAACTCTTTTTATTCCAACGCACATTCGAGAAATGGCGATTAACTACTTATTTCAGTAGTAAAAGAAAACCTGTATCATACATGGACTGGGTATCAGTCCAGAAAGGAGCCATATGCTGCTCCGACGGTGACGCTTGGAATGACGTCGCGTGACGTCCAACGTTACGCGTCCCTTGCATGAATAAAATCAGTTTATTAGTGCATACGATCGGAGACATCTTACTCCGAATGATGTTAAAAGGCCTTGAGCCTTGCTGCCAATATGAAATTGCTAGATGAAAAGTCCTCGAATATATTGATCACCCCTCGTATATACATAATAATTCAATATGATAAATTCGTATGACAAGTGAAGCGCCCCGTGAATATGTGTTCTGTTATATTATTCTATAAAAAAATCACATGTTAATCATCCTAGATCGCAAATAAATGGAATATGCAATACCTAAATGGGGCATCTCGCCTATGGCTACCAGTGCTTATCCGCTATCGCTATAAATAAGTATTGATGGTTGCCGTAAATGAATATAAACTGATACATTATGCAATAAGGAATATGTACGTTATTAACTAGAAAACCTAAAGAACAAAGAAAGCAAACACAAATGTAAAACATACGAACATTATTGTGGTGGGAGAATAACTAATATTAATGCATCTTGACGTCGGTTATCTTCTTTAATACAATTACTCTATTTCCTTGAATATCCTTACATTAGATATTTATCCAATCAAGCTAAGAGTACCATCATTTGTTAATTAACTGTTAGTTTATTTTCTTTAGAAGTTAAAATTATCTAGCCGTAATTAATCTGCATGTTAACTATTTCTTTCATTGACAGTTTTTGTATGCACTCTGTAGCGTAATTACTTTATTATTCCACTGCCAAGACACATGTCAAATAATGCACATATCCTGGCTCCTGTTTTCACGCTAATTATCGTGTATAACATCGTCGGCGAATGTAAGTTTATTTATTGCAATAAAATGTTATTCCTTGACATATATTGTTTCTCACAGTGTGCGTTGTCTGTGTTATGATGGTTTAAGGAAAACATACATGTGTACAAATAACGCTACCTCAGTACATAAGGATCAGGAATAGTGTGATCCATATACCTCGTATAGAGATAATTCCAATATTATTAAATGGCCATAAATGATCATACACATGTCAAGGCTTTTTCTTATCTTTACAAGACAACCGATCATTTGACGGTCCCAATTTGATTAACAATAGCTGTAAGCTTCAATGCAAGATAATGCTCCACTTTCTATCAACCCATTCCCACAGGCATAATGCGATTCAACAATTCTCAGTTCCACCATCCTTATGACCAATAATTTAGTTTACAGTGTTTAAATTGGGTACATGCAAATTGCTCATAGTAATAGTAATTGAGTATCATATTTTGATCAAGAAGCACATAGAACAATTGAGTTCAAGAAGTACACAATTTATCATTAGTTTTATTATTTACTGTACAAGCATGTATATTATGGAACAATGAGTAAGCTGAAGTTTTACGTTCATTTAAATATTAAGAGAAAGGTGTTTCGCATAAATACTGGTTCGTTATTACAGCAGAATATACGACCTTTTAAACTTTGATATGTCTAGAGGAAGATTAACCTTTTCTTATATGTTTTGATATATTGTACAACATTAGTTTCCACACATTGTACGCGTGTTTCCATTTGTAGTCTGTACAACACAGTCTTGGGTCAATTTAAAAGGAAATATGATCGCACACAAAACATAACGAATGAATATAGAAGGTAGCACTCACTTGACAGAAATATAGAAACCACCATCAGTTATCTTTGTAGATCAATATTCATTAAACAAGACTTAGTCTAGAAAACAAAGGTTGTTGAACGAGCATTGATTTCGTGAGCTTTTTATGAAATGTTTATCCAAGACAACGAGTGGCAGATTTTTTTTATCACATTACTATAGTTAACGAGTCAAAACAACATCAGAAATTAACACATACAATTGTTCACATGCAGGTTGGTGATTATTGTTCCATCATTTGTTCTTACATGTACATGGAACATCGCAGTGTTTGTGCGATAAATAGCTGTATACAAATTGCTAAACCGTCAGTTTAAAATGTTTAATTATGAACTTTTATATAATTGTACAATGGAATATTTCTTTTTATTATTAGCTTTCAATGGATTATGGTGATTTTCTGTGATACAACAATGACAAATAACAGTGAAATTATCATTTTGTTATTTTCACTGTTTTGGAGCTGGTTCCAATATCGTGCAGAAAAAGAAACGCAACGTCAACAGCGCCGGGCTTAAAAATGTGCGATACGTCATTGTGACATCATAGTTGTCACGTTTAAACGTAATTTTTCCAATTTAGCCAATTACTGTACCGTTTTACGAAAAAATGGAGCAAATAATAAACGGAAAATTTGTTGATTTTTGGTGAAAGATCTTATTTTATTTCACTCGTGATCACAGAAAATTGTATTTTCACTCGTGGCTACGCCACTCGTGAAAATAATGATTTCTGTGATCACTCCTTGAAATAAAATTCGATCTTACACCAAAATCAACAAATATCCTCTATATATACTGAGTACATCTAGAAACGCAACACTGGGGTATTTCTGTCAACACTTTTCAAACTTTGTATGATGGGCAACCAAACTGTATTTACTTGATGACATTTTATTCAATGAACAATGCAACTGTAACATTGTTTTCATATAGTGCAATCGATGCGATTGAAGAACGCTTGTATGTATAGTGCGGCTAAAAAGTAACGGAAACAAATTGGTAAAATCCTATTTTTTCAGAATCGTTGTTCTAAGTGAAAAGATAAAATATTGATTAATAATTGATTGATAACATATGCATGACGTCCAACAAATTGATTAGAAGTGTATGAACCAGTTCTGCACTTTGCCTAGAGATGGTACATGTGGAGTTACTGGTCATGTCGGAGAGTTATTTCACATGGGTGACCTTGACATGGGTGGTTGTAAACGGCGCCAAAGTGCTAGTACAGTGTCTCCAGATGAAACATTGTCGATTCATGGTAATTTAGCCAAAGTAAAACCTCCCAGTTGACGTCTCCGTCATAGGCATCCGATTTGCTTGACTAAGCCCATGTTCGGACTATCCTGCTAGTTTTATTCAGAAGCCTAGAACTTTTCTTTTGTGATTTTCTTTCCATTGGCAAGCCTTACAAAGGATTTGAAGCAAATTAGACCAAAATTTATCATGCATAAATGGTGCACGTGGAATTCGTGCGTTTTTGCATTTTCTTGACGCACGGGAGTTACGTAACCCGATCGATAAAATTTGGACAATAGCTAAGTTTCTACACGATTACAAAATATTATTACACAAAATTAAAAAATGTATGAGCAATGGAAGTAATAAAAAACCAAGGATGAAAACGTTGCGTTTCTAGATGTACTGAGCATATAATTGATCTATTGGGAATTATAGAGGCATATATATTTGGCAGTTTTATTGTTGGATTTTTATACCACGTGTGTAGTGTGGTCTGATTGTTGAGCATTTTGCATTCATATGTACGAAATTTAGAATTTAAACTTCTCATCATAGATGTTGTACAGTAAATCTCTATCAAATCCGCAAGTTTTCAAACTGATCTTGCAACAGAGTTTATCTCAACGGTACGGCTAAAATGTTTAGCAGAATGTAAAAGTATATATGACAACTAGTTTTGAAATGGTCTTTGGTGAACTTCAGTTAAATTTTTGTATACATGTTGTCTTGACCATCTAGTTTTTATTGTACAAATCGTCAAATGCATTTCACATGCCGATTATTCCAATAAGACGCTGAGTTTTCCCAAAAACATACTCAATCGTTTCTATACAGTTGGCTTAGCAACATGCATTATTAAAGAGTGCCGACCTAGGGTCGGTGAAAATCACTACCACATTCTCAACAAAGAAGAACAGGTTACGGCCATAAACTATACATCCTTACAGTTTCAGTATACAAGCTCCAATTTTCTACCGTTAACTATGTTTTTATTTTCTTCGAACCAGTGTTCAGATGTTATATAACCGATACATATGCACATTAACCATTTCTGACATATTTTATGACATTGTTATGATCAGTTTGTTGGTTATGTTGGCTTTGGTTGACAAAAAGATATGCAGCAGTTATTGGCTTCTATTAGTATACATGTAGAAGATATACAAACAATGTCCATAGTGAAGGTTTTTGCTTCATTAACAACTCAACAATACATATCAGCGGATCAAATACTGCTGTTTAATATCTTATTATATTTCCGTGTACGTTATGTGCACAGTCAAATAACTGGTTTTTTGCATGCAATGGTATTACATGATATTATATGACGCTATACAATGTGTATAATGTTTTGTTTTTCCGGAAATTATGTTATACGCTCTGTGGTCTAATTTCATAGCTAGTACCACCTGTTAATCAAATACCAGACGCATCGCGTTATCCATGCAGTTGCATGTAATGTATTTACACAGTTACTGTTCTTTTATTTCGATTGATCGCTTGTATCCAAATTCTATACATATGTAACAAGATTAAAGCACAAGTTATATCAGCCATTAGTATGACAACATAATATGAACTAAGGCACCGCCTAAATGAGGGATTAAATACACATTGGATATCTGCTAAGCTATGTTTCAGATAGAAACTGACTAAATATGAGTTGAATTTAGATGTAATACAATAGGCCTATACAAAGATAATTATTGATCAGCAACTGATCACTTTTCCTCTTTAAATTTAAGACCAGAAATAATAATTATTCAAAAATTTTGATTGGCTATGTATCTGAGGTTTATGTTTGGAATAAATGTAGGTATCCCTAACCTGGAGTTTTACCTATATTATACTGATTTGTTATACATTGCAACGTAACGTCATGAGTCTATTTGGCGTATTTTTGGTATGACGTCATTTCCTGTTATTTGTGACGTCATGACATCACGTCTTGTATTGGCGTCGTGTATCCAGTACAGTAGCGTATTTCTTACTTCCCTATGCTTATTTAAATAGTTTGTTTTATTTATTGAATATTTTTAAAGATGGTTATAATTCGAAAGAAAATGATAGGGGGCAACCGTTTACAGATTACTATTTTTTTATTTTCAAAGGACCATTCACCTCGGAAAACTGCCTGAAATTTTTGACCGGAAATAACTTTTTTTGAAAGCATTAGTACCGGCAGAGACTCGACGAAGAATCGCACGTGGACATTATTGGTATGGGTATTTACAATAGCCAGCTTCGCTGGCTATTTAATCCCCTATTATGTCACTTTGTCACAGCCGTTGTTTTCGCCGCTAAATGGTTTCTTTATTGTACGTAGCTTTGAAATATCAAGAAGACACGACAGTAATCAGCAGGATTAGGACACGTCCCGCGCGCTAGTAATCTGATTAGTTAATTCATCAAACATAATTGTATCTCTCGTGGTGCATACTTTGAATAGACAAGTTACAAACAACTTGCCAGAACATATACTGGATTAACTTATACCAGACGGTAAGTGAGTACACTCAATGTCAAACAAAGTGTAGATTCGGCCTGTGTGGGAGATATATTCTCACTACAAACTGGATTTCCATTTACATATCAAAACTGTCAAGGACAACCAATCAATCCCATAATCCAAAACTATGAAAAATATACCAGTGTAAGATTATCACTTGTCTACAACAGTTGTGCAGATACTGTTGCGAAATATTTAATATATGTATAATCTAATATCTATTTAAAGGTCAATAAACGTGCATTAACTAAAGATGTTTTGGAAGAAAAAAAGTTTGCACGATCATAAAGAGCAACCTTTGTCTGTAAGTAATATTAACAAACATCTTCTACCTCAATCTAAGGATGTTCATTATACCCTCAGGAACGAAGTTGAAAACGAACAATCTTATTCATGGGGTGCCCAGGCGGTGAACCGAGGTTATTATCACCCTTATTGTAGTTTCTATAAAATATTTTAATATCAGGTTCCGATACAATTATTATTTCAAACGTTTGAGACCATGAGTACCATGATAATCGATAGTATCAATCAGCCAACGATGGCCATTCTCCAAATATATAAAGTATATGATAATAAATGTCGTGATAATTTATTTCACGCTGAAAGTAAATGATATTGCTTACACCTTTGTACATATATAACCTTCTTTACTAGTATGAGGTTTTTCATGTAACACATCGCAATATTTCTTCTTGATAAGGTAAGTTTACAGACCTCTTATGTTCTTGTATTATAGCAATAAAACAACTTGGCATTTTGTAAATTATACCAAAGCATTCTGTACCGTAAACGCCTTGCAAATAAATGTCTCTTAGAAGCTTTTATAGAATCATTGTGTATAGAAGTGCTTAGCTTTCATCCTGATCATCCATTGTAAATAATGCATACGGTATGGGCAAGTTAAAATTATTTGAGATCAGACTAAATGGTGTCCAGTCAGTGTATACACCTGGACAAACGGTGGAAGGAATCGTGGTCGTTCAATTAACAGACACAATGAAATTCAGAGGATATTTTAGCGCTATTAATTATAAACATAAAGTTACCTACGGTCTAGGAAATGTTATATTACTCCATATTAGCGTGACCTATGACAAGTGAAGCGTCCCGTGAGTATTCATGAGTTCTGTTATTTTATTCTTTAAATAAATCTACCATCATAGACTGCAAATGAAATATACAAAAACAATAATATACGTGGTATATTTTATTCGGAGATATAGTTAACAGTGCGTATCCATGATAAACATAAAGAAGTATTGATAGTTGCCATAAATAAATATTAACAAATAATTTATGCGATGGAGAATATGTGCGATGATGACTAGAAAACATGAATAACAAAATAGTAATAAGCAAAAGCAACCATATATTCAATATACATACGAGGGTTGTCCCAGTAAATCGTGTACTTTGCTCATTACACAAAAAGTATCCAAAATATCCGTTGCAAATATTCACTGAAGATTAACGAATATGTTCTTAAAAGGTATACGAAATTTCATGAAAATAAATCAATGATTAATTTGTCAGTTTACATTACTAATACACATGGTATGCAAGTGCGGCGCACAGTGACGTCAAAGTAAGAACGTCAGGCCGCGGAACTTTTTTTTGCTCTGTATTTTAAGTTTGTGTTTCTTTCATTTAATATGCTTAGGATGGCATTAAACTTTTTTCCGATACGCATTCGCGACCAATCACAATCGAATGCTCCTTAGAAAAGCTATCTGATCGAAACGACCAACCCTCATGGCGGGATAAAAACTAACACAGACATATATCCTTTCTATTGCAAGAAGAGTGAAAGCCCTGCGGTGCATGGCACAGTATATAAGGTGGATGTACAATGGGCTGATGTCACAAACATCATTACATATTCAACGTCACTAATGTATACGTGTTCTAGAAACATAACTTCATATCCACCAGTATAGTTTAGTCTTTAACTATTTTTCCACGGCATACCAACCAAAAATATAAAGTGTACTGTTATTCTAAGGGTGTTTCTTCTTCTGACGTCACAATTTCGCACGTTTTTTTTTTGATATGGCTATTCAAACATGCGTATTTCTCGCACAAATAATTAAATTAGTTTGAAATATACTGTGACAACATTAAACAGACAGTTCTTAATGCCGACTTGAAAAGTATGCGCAATAACTTATTGAAAATATTAGAATTACAAGTTTATTGAACATACATTTAATGAACCAAGGCGCGTTTTACGGGTTGAGCCGCATTTGCGTCAACGGGTTGGTTCATCACCGATAATATGCACCATACTCATATTATACATTCATGTTTTTCACTTTTTTTAGTTCAACAATGAATTCATAAAGCTAACTACAAAAAATGATAATCTTGTGACGTCAAATAAAAACATTATTACCAAGTACACGATTTACTGGGACAACCCTCGTACATGTTATGGATAGAGTATAACTAACAATAATGCATGTTGGCGTCGGTTCCTCTATTTCCATGAATACCGTTACATTACATATTTATTCAAGTTTAGAATAGCATCATTTGTTCATTAACCGTCGGTTTATTTTCTTCAGAAGTTAAAATTACCCAACGGTAATTAATCTGTATGTTAACTTTGTTTTTAATTGGTGTTTTTGTATGCACTCTATAGCGTAATTACTTTGTTATTCTACTGCCAATACACAAGTCAAATAATGCACATATATTGGCTTCTGTTTTCACGGTAAGTATCGCGTATAACATCGTCGGCGAATGAAAGCTTATTTATTGCAAATAAATATTATTCCTTGACATATACTGTTTCTCACAGCGTGCGTTGTCTGTGTTATGATGGTTTAAGGAAAATATACATGTATACAAATAACGCTACCTCAGTACATAAGGATCAGGAATAGTGTGATCTATATACACGTTACCAGCGTTACCGTACCTACCTTGTATAGAGATAATTCCAATATTGTTAAATGACAATATTGTTTTAAACAAACTATTTGATTTGCTGACTTGCTAGTGTGTAGAGATCGAAGACAATTAGTAATGTTCATACAAAACCAGCACGTTTGTTCTAATCTATACTAGACAACCGGCATTTGATGGTGGAATTTTGATAACAATATAAGTGTAAGCTTATATACAAACAACGCCTTCTATCAAACAATTCCAACAAGTGGTATATCATCCACCAAACTTAATTCAATACACAGTTCCACCATCCTTATCTTTACGTCTAAAGTCGACATTTTAAAAATATATAGCTATGTGAAACACTTGCTTCATACGGAGTGTAATGTTCAATTTTGGTATAATATTTTAATCAAGAATCAAATTGATAAAGTTTAAGACGTTTCGTTCGTAAACATAAAGTTTGGAAGTATCTATTGGTCCGAAATGTCACCATGCTTAAAGTGTATACGTCTAGTACAGTTGTATTTGAGTTATATAATCAACCAATGTTATTCTTTTATGGTATACAGTCTAAAACTAATATTGAGGCATTTGTGTAATGGTATAGGTTTAATTGGATAATTAAGATGTTTGTTTGCTTCAAGACATACTTCGTCAAAAATTATTAGTATGCATTCAGTTTATTTAGGTGAGTAAACAGGGTGTTATTTTTACAACTGTGTACAGTTTGGCAGAGCACCAGTCTGTGTCTATATGTTTAAAAGACGTATAATTAGTGTTTATTGCTGCAGTAAAACATCAAACGATTACGTGCTAATGACTTTCACTGTGCGAACACACTATTAAAAGTCTGAAATTCTATTCCAGCATCGCCTGTTCAGCTAAACTATACAGAACTCAAATGTATATACAAGCAACGTTTCGATATAGTCTAACCATATCGTCAGTAAAAGCCCGTATACAGTGGCACTATTCGTATTTAGTTTAATGAAATTCATGTTCTGTAGTGCTGGAACAACCCAAAACCACACAGTTACGGTGGCTTCGCTTAGCCATCCACGTTTACTATCAATTCATCCCATATAACCCGGACAACATGCTCATCAAACATCACTGACGTATTTCCTGACATTGTTACGATTACTGTCCTGATTTCTTTGGCTATGGTTGACAAAAGATATGCAGTAATTTGCTTCTATTAGTATAGACGATATCCAAGCATTGTGCATATGAATGTTATTGCTTCATTAACAACTCAGCAATACATATCAGCAGATCAAATACTGCTGTTTTATCTCGCGTCATATTTCATTGTACGTTATATGCTCAGTCAAACGGCCGCAATACTTGCATACAATGGTAAAACAGGATATTATATGATGCCAAAATGTAAGACAAAGCTAAATACGACGTATTAAATGTTTCAATATTAGTTTATACACTCCAAAGCAACATTTCATGTAGAACCAACTTTCAATCAAATATGATACGAATCCTGTATATCTAAGCAGTTAACATACTTACACAATCAAATTTCTACCAGGCATCAATATGGCAAATGCTTATGTCATTTTGTCACAACCGTTTTATTTCACGATAAATAGTTAATAGTGTCTTTATTGTCTGTAACTATGAAATATCAAGAAAACTTGACAGTAATAAGAAAGTATAGGACACGTCCTGTGTGATAGTCATCTGATTAGTTCATTCTTTAACAATAATTTTATCATTCAAAATGCATAATTTAATAGACAAGTTGCAACCAACATGCCAGAACAGACTGTATTAACTCATATTAGAATGTTAATCAGTACAAACAGTATCAAACAAACAAAGTGTAGTTCTTGTCTGTGACGGAGACGTACTTGTATATTCTGGTTACTGAGCACTTTTCTCTAACCTTCGTCGCTATACTAGGGTGTTTTATATACTGTATGCCACTTCGGAATATTTATTTATTCATGTGATAAGATGTTTTCAGACATATTATGTTATAATGTTCACGGCAAAAAGTAATGACTTGGCACGTTGTTAATAAATCCATAGCATTCTGTACCGTAGTAACACCTTACAAAATAAATGTTTCCTAGAAGTATTTATAACTTATATAGAATGTGTTTATTTTTGCCCTCAAAATTAATCTAACTTGAATAAGCAGGCATTTTTAACATAATTTACCGCATTGTTTATTCATCTTCAAAATATAGCAGGGAGACATTTGCATTTGTGCAGAACGTTAGTCCGTTTGAATTGATGCTTGTTTGATAAGTTGATAAGTTAATATGAACCAACATTGTGTTTACATCCAGTCATTGCATGGTTGTAGATATTGGATAATTTATACAGACAAATCACATTTATTTATATAAAATGCCACTCACAAACCGACATGAAATTTCTGGCATACACATTAACATGTGTTTGTAAAATGGATAAAAATGATTGAAGTTTTATCATAACATGGTATCAATCTCTTGGCAGTAAATAATTCATACTAGTATATATTCAGGGAATTTGATACTACAGACATTGTACTAAGTTCCAAGGTGTTAAAATGAACATTATAGATGCCATAAAACGTTGAATGGTGACGTTAGTGTGATGAAACCGTCACGATGGATTTGCCAAAAACATTACGTAATTATATGAGCATTAATATAAGAGATCGTAGTTACGTAAATGATACAAAGGCATTGGAAGTAAATGCATCTGTAGGAATAGAAAGTACTTGTTAATGGAAAGAATGTTTGAGACTGAAGCTTAAGTTTTAATTTCATATTTGTGGAAATTAAAAATGCACACATGTAGTGAGTAACACCGTACATCGGGACTTTTAAAATACTTATATATAATATGCGTATATTTATTCTATAATGAAGGATATTACTATAATTACGTTTCGATGTATTTTTGAGGTTTTTAAAATTCTTTACCGTAACATATTGGAATAATAAATATCGCAATTATGACGAGCGTACGTCATTACGAATATATGGTTTGGCAAATTTATATTTGCACTAATGAATGTTATTATTTTCAAAAATAGTGTGCATGACTGTTTGCGCTTGTAGTAAAGAATAAAATAATGTGATAAGAAGACACAATGCAATTAGAAGTGCTTAGCCTTCATTATTATGCAGTATTTGTGAAGTAGTTATTTGTGATAATGAATGATGTAAATACTACATGGGGAAGCTAACATTAGTTGAGATTAGACTAAATGTTGTCCAGTCTGTGTATATGCCTGGACAAACAGTGGGGGGAATCGTGATCGTTCAATCCGCAATGAAAATCAGAGGTTGGTATAGTTTTAAAATTTGTGCAATCATATTTTAGTCCTTTTAAAAATGTAAAGTTATCTACGGACTTGCAAATGATTCTACGGTTTGCTATATATACGTTATTACTTTTTGATCACCCAGCATACTTAATAACTCAATATTATCATGACCTATGGCAAGTGACATGTCCCGCGTGTCCGTTAGTACTAGATTGCCAATAGAATATACAAAAATATAAATGGTATGCTTTAATCGCGGCTATATTCAACAGTAATAAATACGCTACAAAGAATTTGCATTATCAAACGTTGCAGCAAACAAATAAAAACTAATACATTATGCGATCGCGAATATGTACGTTATTGACTAGAAAAATGTATAATAGAGTGATAATAAGCAAAGCCAACCAGGTATGAAACATACAGAATTTGGTAAGATATTACTAACAATAATGCATCTTGGCGTCGGTTCGTTTCTTTTATACATTTTTATTCTGTTCAATACTATTAAATTACATAATGATTCAAGCAAGCTTAGAATGCAATCATTTGTTCATTAACTGTTGGTTTATTTTCTTTAGAAGTTAGAATATCAAACGACCATTAAGCTGTATACATGTATTAACTATTTCTTTCATTGGTAGTTTTGTATGCAGTCTGTGGTGTAATTACTACTGTTATTCTACTGCCAAAATACAAGTCAAATTATGCACATATATTGGCTTCTGTTTTCACGCTAAGTATCGTGTATAACATCGTCGGCGAATGAAAGCTTATTTATTGCAATGAAATAATATTCCTTGACATATATTGTTTCTCACAGCGGGCGTCGTCTGTTTTCTGATATCTTTAACAAATACATATACAAATAATGCTAACACCTGAAGGATTCCAGTAAATACTTTATCTGGAATGTTTTGACCGATGCACTCGTTGGTAGTTTTATCGTAGTTGTAGAGTTCTGTAGAGTTGTTTTGAAACCCGATATCATTTGGAACACGAGCTTGCAAATTGTTTATGTTCATTAATACAATTAGACGTCAGAGGTTTGATAACAATTTTAGTGCAAGCTTACATACAGGATAATACAGGAAACAGTGTGAAGAAAATTTTAAAAGAGACCATTTCATTCACAATCACTCTTACGGAGCTCTTCAAATAATACCATGATATCGTCATGGTGTCAACGCCGAACTGGCTTATCATTATTTTGAAAATACTCTCCGTTACTCGCCACGTATTTATAACGCCACTGTATATAGTTACAGTTGTACCCCGATTATTCGACAACCTTTTATTCGAAAACCTGGTCTTATCCGAAATAGAATTGCAGTCCCGTTTTACTTCCTATATAAACTTATACAAATTCGATCGGGTTATTCGAATTCTATTTTTCGAAAAGCCTCTGTTATTCGAAACAATTTTTGAGTCCCGAGTATAATATTTCATACGAATTGTACCCCTATTATTCGAATTTGAATTATCAATGATAGCTAATTATATTTTTCTACCAACGAAGTTTTAAAGTTTTCGCACTTATTGTTCAAAGGGTGTTTAATTGATGTGATTAAGTGTTGACATTCTCAAGTTGTGAAAAATACGAAGCGGTTGTACGTAATATTTGCTATTCCGTGAAAAATTCATATCATTATGTTTGATAACATGTTTGACTTTAATTATGTGTTAATGAGTGTTGACTTTGATGTACAAACGTTCGGCAAACTGCATTAACAATATGCTTTATAACAGTGATGACTTTTAACAGAACAGAACATTTTATTTAAAGACTTGAGCTAACGCAGTGACGACTACAACGATGTGAAATATATAGTCGTAGGTTTATTATACTATACCATGTTATCTACTTCCTTGTTGACGAGTAATGCCAGCAAATGCATTTTTTGTCTGTTTATGTAGAATTTCATACATGTTTAATGCTGCATACTATATTTTGTTGCCGATTCCTGTTATACGTTTATATATTAAATAAATAGATTAACGAAGGTTTTTTATTCCTTTTTACTTCTTTATTATTGTATTTATATTAACAACAAAACATGTACAGAAACGAGTATCCTACACGGCTACAGCTAAGATGAGGACTATTGAGTTGAACAGAGGTTTGTCTTCTCTGAATTTGGATAATCCGAAGCCCTGGATTATCCGAAATAAAATTTCGGTCCCGTCAATTTCGAATAATAGAGGTTTGACTGTAGTTGTTTCGACATTTACGATTACAATAACCACGTGCGAGTCTTTGAACCCTATTTATTGGCACTGTATAACATGGAACAAGACATATAGTTGTATGTGTAGTGGTTTGCCTTATCGTATAACAGTAACCGTCCCTTAAATAAGGACCAGTATAACTCACAAACCCGCAAAGTTCGGACAGAAATGTCACCATTCTTATTTCCTTATTTCCTTCAATTGTATTTGAGTTATGTACATGTAACTAAACCTGCTAATGACTTTAGCTGTGCGAAGTCATTGTTTAACGTCTGTAATTCTATTCCAGTATCACAAGTTCAACTAAACTAGAACTCAATTGTATAAACACGCAGCGTCTTCAGAGTGGCCGTATATTCAGCAAAACACTAATATAGTAACACTATATGCCCGTCGTTTATTTAACACATCAAAATCTTATTAATCGAACCAACAGTAAAATTATGATATACCCTAGGGAATTGCTATACGAAAGCTGTTCTGTATGCAAGTAGAATTTGTCCTTGGTCCTGTCAAGCGTTGAAGAGAATGATGGGTTTTCATTCATTCCGCTTGTCAACGTTGCCAATAACGCGGGGATATTTTATGTCATTTATGCCCTGAAAGATATTAATGCAAATATCTATAAACCACTGTTGTCTTTGTAAAACTTGACATAGAACATCCATGTAGTGAAATAGTACACTGGTATGCTAGAGAGGAACTAAATGCGATAGTCAGTGTCTGAATTAACATGTTTATAGTGATACATCGTATGGAATTGAGATATTGATATTGAATAGTTTTGTGTGTGTGGACGATGAAAAAGTAGTTCATTTTCGTAACCGTTTCAAATTTAGATCATTGCAAATGTATTAACAAGTGGTTTTGGAAAGATAGGAAAAATAAACGAGTATTTTTCTAATGAACACATGAAATTGGTTATATTCGATTCAAATAATAGGAAACATGTTCCAATGGACATATGAAACAGATAATATTCGATTCAAATAATAGGTAACATTTTCTAATGGGCATATGCAATAGGTAATATTCGATTCAAATGATAGGTAATATTTTCTAATGGACATACTAAACAGGTCATATCCGATTCAAATAATAAGTAACATTTTCTAATGGACATATGAAAAAGATAATATTAGTGAGAAAGTGTGCACAAATAAATATGGGAAAATTGAAAAGATTTGAAATTAAGATAACGAATCCGACGGAAGTATTTCACGACGGACAGAATGTTGAGGGAGAGGTTGATATAGAATCCACAGCTGCTATGAAAATGACCTTTACAGTGACAATAATTCAATTATGAAATAATATATAAAGGTAAGCACTTATTGTGGTATTACTTTACTTAGTTACACAGCTAGCGTACAATTTGTAAATTATCTGAAAAAGTTATCTACATGTATAATGTATTTCAAAAATAATCTGAAATTATGTGTTACGAGAGTGGGGCGGGTTAATATAGAGAGCGAAAGATCTATAATAACTACAACAGAGAGATTGTAAACACTTTTAATTATTTAAGTACTGTTGGTTACATTGATGTAGGTTTAGACCCCATGAATTGTTGAAGTTAACACCATAGTGTTCCTGTAGACATTATTCTGAAACAAGGGACCAGTTACGCTCACCTGGGTCATGTGGGGAAATTTCAGTTGTGCGACAAGTACTTGATTTTTTAGCTATGACGGACATCTTGTTTACCGGACCGGGACAATTTTAGCTTAATTGGTTAACGGTCAACCGATGCTCATTTGTGTACAGTTTATCAAAACCCGTCAAGCAGTTTAGGAGAAGAAGTATTTTAAATGATAGTTCTATTTTTAGCTCTGGCGGCCATCTGGTTTAGCGAAACGGAACGATTTCACCTAGTTTTGGTTAAGGGTTACCCAAAGATAATTCCTGTAAAGTTTTATCATATTGGCCAAGTTGTTAAGGAGAAAAGGTCGTTTAATTTTTTTTCTATTTATAACTCTGACGGCAATCTTGTTTATCGGAGCGGACCGATTTTAGCTATTTTGAATGAAGGTCACCCAATGATCATTACTGTGAAATTTGGTTGAATTTGGCCAAGTAGTTTTGGAGGAGATTGGTTAATGAGAAGAAGCCATTTCAAGGATATTTCTATTTTCAGCTCCGGTGGCTATCTTGTTTAGCCGACCGAACCATTTTTAGCTATTTTGCTTACGAGTCAACCAAATATCATTCCTGTAAAGTTTTGTCAAAACCCGTCAAGCGGTTTAGGAGAAGAAGTAGTTTAAAGGATATTTCTATTTTTAGCTCCGGTGGCTATTTTGTTTAGCGGAGCGAAACAATTTTAGGTACTTTGGTTAAGGGTCACCCAATTGTAATTCCTGTACATCGAAATCGGCAAAGTAGTTAAGGAGCAGAAGTCGTTTTAAGATTTTTCTATTAATAGATCTGGCGGCAATCTTGTTTATCGGAGCGGAACGATTTAAGCTATTTTGAATGAGGGTCACCCAAGGATCATTACTATGAAGTTTGGTTGAAATTGGCCAAGCGGTTAGGAGGAGATGTCGTTTGAAGAAATTGTGGACGACTACGGACGACGGAAAACGGACGACGACAGACGACGGACAACTCGGTATGAGAAAAGGTCACCTTGAGCACTTTATGCTCAGGTGAGCTAAAAATGTTCAACAATTATACCTTCTGTCAGTCAGAAATTTTCGTTTTTATGAACACTAGCAATATGCCTAATTACAGGTATATCATCGATGCATTGCTTCTAATATCAGATTTTGTAGTCAATTACATCACAACAACAGCCGAAAAATTAGTTCAGTCAAGGTGTGCTAGATACATTTCTAAGCGCCTGTCTAGTCTCCATGCTACTCAAATAGTGTCCTACCAAAAAAAAAACCGACAATGTTGTCATATTCTCTACTACCTTTTATCTTCTCCCAGCCCGTAATCACATGTTCAATTAGCTATACAACATGCACATCAACCATTATTTACATATTTCTTAACATTGTAATGATTACTTTCCTGGTTAGTTTGGCTATGGTTGACAAAAGATATGCGGTTATTTGCTTCTATTAGTATAGAGGACATCCACGCGATGTGCATTCATTAACAACTCAGCAATACATATCAGCAGATCAAATACTGCTGTTTTATATCTGTCATATTTCATTATACGTTATGTGCTCAGTCAAATGACTGGTTTATTTGCATGCAATGGTATTATATGATATTATATGACGCCGTATATTATACATAACGACAAACATAAACATAATGTTTTATTGTTTCGGTGATTGTGTTATAAGTACGCTCTGTAATCTCATTTCATATCTATAATCAACTGTTAATCAATTCATTGCGTTTTCCACGTATTTGCATGTAACATATTTACACAGTTACTGTTCGTATGTAACCAAATTAAAGCATATTGTCTAGCAGTCATCAATACAACACAATCATATTTCACTGTGTCATAACCGTTTGGTTTGACGCTAAATGGCAAATTATTTCTTTATTGAAAGAACCTTTATGAATCAAGAAAACATGACAGTAATCAGAAAGTATAGTAGAGTACACCTACCGACCGATTGTCATCTCATTAGTTCATTTGTCAACAATAATTTTATCACTTGTGGTGCATAATTTGTATAGACAAGATCCAAATAAATTGCCAGAACACACTAAATAAACTTACACCAGACAGTTAATTATCACAAACAGTGTCAAACAAAGTGTAGATAAAATCAGCGAGGGAGATGCTTTCAACCATGCCTTTGTCATTCATTATGCTCTTTGGCACTGCATAACATTTATTTGTTTAGTAACCTCGAGCGTCGTCGTGACAAGATTCCGGTGCCAATTTAAAGCATCAAAAATGCTATGGATACTCGGCACATTACAGTTCAAAATGTTACAATGACCAGCCTAATAAATTGACATGTAACATGGCTTCCATGCGTGAAGGAAATGGTAGTAGCCAATGTAACGGAAAAACGTAATTTATCACTTTGATCATGTTAATTGAACTGGAATATAGCTTTCCAAACCGCGCTCCATCTTGAAGGCAATGTTTGTATTTCAGTTATGAGACCCTTCCGTTGGTTGAAATGTACATAACGAATATTTTCTTATTTAGTAGTCTGAAATGCAAATATACACGAGAAGCAACATGCATGGTGATAAAATAGTAATACTGCTTACACATTACTGGTATTATAGGTGCATTTCTGACCTATTAAAACATCTTCCGTATGGTCGCTAAAAAAACATGCATTGACTAAGAATGCTCTTGAAGATAAATGTTTAATTATCATACAAAACAACCTACTTTGTCAGTAAAGAAGGTGTGAGAAAATCAGACATGGAAGGTTGCACTCAACTTAACCAGCCGAACACAGAAATCAGAAACACCACAATACAGCTACCCTGAGCAATGTCCAATCATAAGCCAAAGAAACCATCAAACATCCAAGTCCCCGTAGAAATAATGCAGGATGACCCAATTTAACAAAGAAATTATAGAATAGCGGTTATTGCATGAAACCGAATGAAACGCAGCCAAGACTCAATCGAGTTCCCCAAGGCCCCGCTGTATGGCGTCAACAGCACAATCCCATGCCAAAAACGGTGACCAAATGAGGCACAACAAACCCGGGGTGTGACCTAGTAGGGTTACAAAAATGTTCAACTTTCAATGTAGTTAAGTATGATGATGTTAATTATACCCTCTTGATTCTAGTTGAAAAAGAACAACCGTAATTCTGTGTCTAGGCGGTGAACCAATTTATATATCAGTTGTTATTAGTAATATACCATTAATCTCAGGTTACAGCTTCAATTATTATTTTAAAACTACGAGACCATGAGGGAATACCATAGAGGGTTAATGTTGGTATATAAAATTCAACGTAAACTATGACTTCACAAGATATCATTTACAGTCGCAAAATAATTCAATTATACACTAAACCGCTTTTAAAATGCACCACTACTGAAAATAATCAGATTTTGTCAAAATACATTTTTTTGCTAAAATTGATAGTTTACAGGGTTTGTTCAGTTCATAAGCTTGACCTAATTAAAGAAAACGATTTATTTTTCATTCGGAATACCCCGCCCAGACAACTTTTTTGAATTTGCATGTTTTGCGCGTGTAGGTTGATCGCGTCGACCTGTGTGATCAATATTAACTTTAAACTGTATGATGTTGGTTTACACATTGAAAAAACAACATAAACAATATTTGCTAATGGTATTTTTATGCTGCGAATATCTCGAATATTTGTTCTCGGTGATTGTGCCTTCGCCTCCAACTGAAAAAAGCCTCGGTGCCTTAACATGACTGTTCAGCTGCCAACATACAATGATTGTGGTCTTAGAACATCCATTCCTAGCAAATGGTAGAGTCAAAGACCGATCTGGATGAAACCAGCTAAAGGTATTGAGCCCGAGCTAGGAGGAAACATGACACAGGTTGTTTCACTGTAATTGGTTCCGCATGGCTGCACACAGTGTCAAAATAATGCTGGGTGTCAATCAACAAGTACATTATTGCATTTTCATAATTATTTTTTTTCATAATTGTCAATAAAAAGGAAAATTATTTAAGTACATTTTTAATGAGTTTTCTCCCGTTTAGAGCCTTAAGTCCAAATTTTTTGTCTTCAAGCTCTTTCATAGTGTTGATTTGAGGTACCATAGATGCACCACGGGATATATCCTGACAGTCGTATGCTCATAACCAAGACTTCAAGTTTAAATAAGGCTTGAATCCATCTTTAGGTTCACATAATGCGCATATCTGAAACGCACTTGGTCGTATCGTATTAGCCAGACAGCCATAGCCACATGGCATTTATAATTTAAGTTAAGCTTTGCTTGAATGGTGGGAAACATCACGTCGAACATAATTCTATCCTATTACGTAATTAATGTTCTGCTTAATGAGGAGATACCACGTGCATGCATAAATGTAGCGGGCTCTTATACGTGCTTTTCAAATTGAGACTTTCACTTTCATGGGTCTCAGTGTTATCTATTACATAATTCATTTCAAATTTGTAATAATGCCATAAATATCACACACCTAGTTGAATATAGACTGAAGATTATTAATCAGAAAATAAATAACCATAAATTGACGTTTTCATCACTAAAACCGATATTTCATATGTGGTGCGTTTTTAAAGCGGTTGAGTGTATAAACAGCTAGGGGAACCCGCAAGGAAGACGAGAATTGTTTAGCAAATTAAGTATGAATCCTTCTGCATTGTATTCCATTGTTTTTAAATGGCATAAACAGTTAACAGACAGTCAGGGTGGTATGACAGACGATGCATGTTAATAGGTACAAAACTGACGTTCAACGAATGAGCGTTACGTTGGTTAGAATCGATCATCCTAGGTATTAGATAAAAAAATTCACTTGTAGAGATAGAAACTACACAGTTCAGTACACATCGATTGAAAAAGTGTGTTTGCAAATTATAAGTAAACAGCTGATTACGGGAAACGAAGAACAACTTGTTAACAGCGTTTAAGAGCTTTATGAAATGACTAAGTCGAAAGGGCGACGTCGTACGTCATTTCTGAGCGTGCGCCGGGTATGTCTACTACGCATGCTAACAAATGCTATATTTATGTTATTTGTAATTATATCCGTATGATATTGGTATACGTGTTCAATATAAATCAATTTTACAGGGAGCATAGATTCATAGCTTTAAGTTACATTTTTTAATAAGAGCAAAAGTCCACGAACTTTTGGATAACCCAACGTACATGTATTATCCTTCTTATCAAATATTGCATCTCCCAACCAGGGCACTGTTTTATCAAAGCATTAACTAAGATTTTCTAAAATATTACGTACGTCGAGAATATTTCCGTAAATGCGTTTTACAAAGATATTTTAGTTCACATTCTGTCGTAAGTTTTAGCTTATTTCTACGCCAAGGCTGGGCAACCCTAAATGGCAAATATGAATGTGAGTGAAGAGTTTTTAACACGCACTGATGATTTTTGACCGTCGCATGTTATTTTAGACCGTCGTTTGTTGTTTTAGACCGTCACTTGTTGTTTTAGGCGTGATTAATCCTCAAATATTGACGCATATTTATTGATTCTGGTATCCGTTATATTTGTTATATTGGTTACATTGTGTCCCTAATTACTAATATTTTTTGCGTAAATGTATACAAGTACTTGCGATCGTTTAGTAAAACACACTTACGAGTACATATACGCGACATTTACGCATTGTTAGTAAATAGTGCCCTGGGTACTGTTTTATCACAGCACTTACGGAAATTTTCAACTTACGATTAAATTTATATTTTTACACCTACAAAGTGTAGTAAATGGAAATTTGATACTAATCAAAATTCAGATAATGAACTCATACAAATAATATCTGTCCCTAGTGTGCAGGTGTTTAAACTTGAACGTAAGTTCACGATTTCCGTAAGTTTTTTGATAAAAAAGTACTCAGGTGTGTAATCCAAAGTCTACTTAAATAGTGGTACTTTATGGGCATTTACATTTATTGACTTGAGATTGCACGGTATGTCATGTCTTGACCGTCATTCTTTTATTGTAAATGGTCAAAGACATTGATTATGTCGAACCAAATAAAATGCATGTTACCCTTAGTTACATCATGTGTTGTTTCGACAATCGGCAAACCGTATATTTACATATCGTTCCATCAGATTATGATAAGTTGTTTGATTATTCAGTTATTCGGCCACTTTATTTGCTCTTATGACATTTTTTCTGTTTGAGTATCAGTTTGTCTGGTGTTACAATAATATAACACATGTACGGACCATGACGACAGCAATATCCAGCTGAACACAAAAAAACCGCATCACTTACTACAAATAAACGACACAACTGCCTACACATAATCGAAAGAGAAAATGAACTATCCATGTCCCAATTATAATATAAAACATCAAAGTACTGGAGTACTGACAGGCTGACGAACTGCAAAGGGACAATAACTTTTCAAGTAATATAACATCAAGTGGTTTTCTAAGTCGAAAGAGAGGTAAGAGATGGACGAAAAATAAAACTGCAAAAATTATAAAAAAATTGGAGCCGCCGTGATTCGATCGCTGGACCTTAGCATCAGAAAATTACTAAGAGAGTTGCTTAACCACTCGGCCACGATCGTGTTAGAGAATATTGAAAAAAATAATTTAACATAATAAAATCATTGATACACGCGCTATATCGCGTTTGTAACGCGTAGTAATAATTATCAACGCCTTTAAACACATTTTCTTTTAATTTCATACAATTTTCTTCCATTACAAGAAGAAACTAATGTATTACAATCGAACTGATTAAATGAAACAAGGAAAGTTCAATGTTCTTATCTTGCAAAACTGATTAACGAGGAGGAACTATTTTCATTGAGTGTATAGATTCTGTGTTGTCAGTTTCGGAAGTAACTGCATTTTAGTGGATTTCATTTTTTGGCATTGTAATAGGTCTGGCGACATCGCCAGCCTAATAGACTTTGATTACATCCGACTCTTTGACCCTAGTTGTATCTTGTTAATTTAAATGGATTTCAACACAAAACCTGACGGTACAAAATGTCTGGAATACACATTTATTTAACATGTGTTTGTAAAATGGATTAAAATAGATGCACTTTTATCAGAACATGTTTCAATTGCAAACATGCGAATAATTCATATAGCTTCAGGTATCTGATACTACTGACAATGTACTTAATTCCAAGGAGGAGTAAATAAGAACATTGCGGATGCAGTGAAACGTTGAATGGCGACGTAGGTGTGATAAAACCGTCACGATGGATTTGCTTAAAACATTACGCAGTTATAAGATATTTAATATAAGAGATCGTAGTTACGTAAATCATACCGAATGCATTGGAAAACTGCATTTGTTGGAATAGAAAGTTCTTGTTAAAGGAAAGTACATTTGTGACGGAAGCTTAAGTTCGAATGGTATATTTTGTGGAAATTAAAAATGCACAAATGTCATGTGTAATAGCATTCTCTACTGAAATTAGCATAATTTATATCGCAAACAATGACAAGTGTTCGTCATAACTAAACTACGATTTAGCAATTTTATATAAATTTTGCACTATTGAATGTTATTATTTTTTTTAAATATTGTGTAAAACTGTTTGCGGTTCAAGTAAAGAATTAAATAGTGTGATTTATAGACATAATATGGATAGAAGTGCTTAGCCTTCATCATAATGTTGTGTATGTCAAGTAGCTAAGTGTGATTGTGAATTATGTAATATCGACATGGGGAAGTTAAAATTATTTGAGATCAGACTAAATGGTATCCAGTCAGTGTATATACCTGGACAAACAGTGGAAGGAATCGTGATTGTTCAATTAACAGACGCAATGAAAATCAGAGGTTGGTAAAATTTTACAATTTGTACAATCGTATTTAGCCCTATTAAATAAATATAAAGTTATCTACATACTTGAAAATATTTCTGCAGTTTGTAATGCCAAAACAGTATATTTATTTGATAAATTAATCAATAATCATGACAGATGAAGTATGTATGGGTTTTGTTCTATTATTTTTCAACTAAATCATTCTAGACTGTCTATGGAATATGCCAAAATTATAGCTGTTATGCCTTTATATATGTAGTTGCAATTAATAGGTATTGATCAACTAACAACTTATGTGAGCATATGTAAGATGTTGAAAAACATGATAAGAATTATGATTATACAATATACATTATGGAGGGTATAACGACCAATTATGCATTTTGGCGGCTTCGCGATCCTCTTTTTTAATATAATTCATTGATTCCCTCAATACTATTACATTACTTATTTATTCAATCAAGCTTTAAAAGTTAGAATACCATCATATGTTCATTAACCGTCGGTTTATTTTCTTAAGAAGTTAATATTATTCAACGGTAATTAATATGCATGTTAAATTTTTCTTTCATTGGTAGTTTTTGTAGGCAGTCTGTGGCGTAATTACTTTGTTATTCTACTGCCAAGACACACGTCAAATAATACACATATGATCATATGATATGTCGGCGTCTGTTTTCGTGCTAAGTATCGGGTATAACATCGAATAAAAGCGTGTTTATTGCAATAAAATAATATTCTTTGTAACATCTTTCTCACAGCGTGCGTTGTCTATGTTATGATTGTTTTATAATTGGGATTTTTTTCAACAACAACACGTATTCTGTAGAATTATTATTATAGTAACGTTTCGGCCGAGGCCTTCTTCAGAATAACAAAACAACGGATGTGACGTCATGACGTTAACGTAACATGACGTCGCACAATTGCGGGAAAAACAAACAATGTAACAAATCAATAAAGTTCGAGTTCAATAATATACGGATCAGAATACATGAATTCCTATAGAAGTATATATATATAAAAACATTAATAGGAATAAACGTATAGTATTGAACATAGAATTCACTGATTATACATTAAATAATGCTTTCGAATTCAGTCCGTTTGGATGTAGTGTTTGTAATTTATGAATCCAAAATGTTTCTTTACACAATCGGTCAATTTGATTATTAACTACATCAATTGGCATGAATGAGAAATCACTAATACTATGGTTACGCAAATTAAAGTGACCGGCAACCAAAGTGGAAAATGCAGGGTTAGAAAAGTTGGATATATCAAATTTATGGCTATTCATACGGCGTGATACTGGCTGCATCGTTTGTCCAACATATTGCATGCTGCATTGTTTGCACGTAATTAGATAAATAACATCTTTCGATTGACAGTTTGTATCATAACGTAAAGAAAATGTTTCTCCCGTTATAGCACTGCTTAATGACGACCCAGGGCTTATTCGCAGACAGTGAGAACAACGTTTTCTATTACATTTTTCTGTGTTAAATATCCCAAAGTTGCGCTGGTTAAAATTGGAACTTACTAAATAGTCACTTAAATTTTTAGTACGTCTATACGCCACTATGGGTTTATACTTGGCATGTACTATTTTCACGTTCTCATTTTTTGCGATGTTCAAAAGGTCCCAATATTTGTGAATTGTGTGACCAATGTTGGGTAATGATGGGTTGTATTCAACTGTAAATGGAATTACATTTTTATTATTTATAGCAGGGGGTTCGAGGGCTTCGGTTTGTGATAATTGTGAGACTTTTTCGAAAGCACGGTCTATAACTGATGCTGGGTATTTCCTATCTAGGAAGTAGGCCCGTAAATCATTTAGGGAGGAGTTGAATGTTTCATCGCTTGAGGTTATTCTCCTATATCTCTTTGCCTGACTGTAGGGAATACCGTCTTTGCAGTTTTTAGGATGACAGGACGTGTAATCAAGGTATTGGTGGTTGTTGGTTTCTTTAACATAAATATCGGTCTCAATATTCAAATAATTATTCTTAGTTACTTGGACATCCAAGAAAGACACAGTATCTTAAGATATTGTTCTAGTAAATTTGATACTGGGATGAAATTCATTAAGATCGGAGAGGAAACAATTTAACTCTGCCAACGAATGATTCCAAACCATGAATACGTCATCTAAGAACCTTAACCATATCGTCGGTTTGATACTTCTACTTTGTAGGAAATCGTGCTCAAGTTTCCCCATGAATAACGAGGCGTAAGCTGGTGCCATGGAACTTCCCATAGCTGTACCCATTTTTTGTACGTAGAAATCATCGCCGAATTTAAAATAATTGTTTTCAAGAACAAGTCTTATAAGGCGAGCAATCTCATTTGAAGAAAGGTTACTATAATGTAAATTGTGTTCTTGTAAAAACGACTTACATGCGTTTACACCGTCGTCATGAGGGATGTTTGTATAAAGTGAGGATACGTCTAGTGTAACTATGTAGGAATTATTTTCCAATTTAATCCCCTTTACTTTATTAATAAAATCAGTGGTATCTTTCACATACGAGGGCAAACTCGACATATATGGCTTTAATATATAGTCAATGTATTTAGAAATATTCTCCGTAGGGGAATTGCAAGCTGAGACAATGGGTCTACCGGGATATTGCACAGGTAAGTTACTATCTGCCGTTTTATGCGTTTTTGGCAGAACATAGAAACATGGCGTACGAATGCTAGCGGAAAATGTGTCAAATTCGTCTGTTGTGTCCATTTCATCGACACATAAAGATATATTACGTTTTATAACCTCCGTGGGATCATTTGTGCATTATTTTTTTTATTTTTTTATTTTTTTTTTTATGATTGTTTTATGACAACACTAAAATCAGCAGGAATTTAATAAAGAACACTTCCTCTGAACAAAGTGACCTGCTGTAGGTAAAGCTTGCTGTATTTTCGTAGTACAGCTCTGTCGATTCAATAAGTAATACTAAAGTGGGACCTATCACATTTGAAAGAAAACGGATACTACACTTAACTCAGTTACACCCAGTTAAACATAGATAAACATAGTTTACCTGACATAAGATTTTGTGTTTATAAACGTTCTCATTTGCTTTTGAACGCGCAAATACATCCTGTTAATGCTGGTGCCTCTTACCCCGCGGTTTGTGGTTAGTCCAGAAGAGTTTTAGCTCAATTTGTATGTGTCACGTGTTCGTAATCTTGGCAGTGGGGACATTGCATTGTGGCTTGATTTCGCTGTTTTTGGACATGCTGTTTGTTAACGAGCTCAAGTCACAGTAACGCATCATTTGGTCGCTTGGATCACTGTTTTGGCATACAATTAAGACGCTATGCCGACTTCTCTTTTACAGCGGGGACTTGGAGAGCTCGATCAGGTCTAGGCTGTGTTTCTGTCAGTCACTTAGGATCGCTGTTTTTTCATTTCCTTGAGAAACCATGTCCTTATGCTCTTATAATGCGGTTACTTGGGCTTTTGATTATTGCGTTGGGTTATGTGTGGGCATTTGCTCCGTGTAGTTCTGATACTTCCTCTTATCTTTTATGCATATTAATAATCATCGTTGCAGCGCCTCTTATATCAGTGTGTGTAGTCAATTAAATCACAATGAGAACTGAAAAAAATATCATATTATTTCCGTTTAGCTGTGGTATCTATGCTACTAAAATAGTATCCTACCAAGAAAACGACATTCTCACAAGACTAGGTAGTCTCCGTCGTTTACACTATTTATTATCTTTCCCTAACCTGTGTTCCTCGTCATATAACCCATACAACATGCACATTAACCATTACTAACATATTTCGTGACATTGTTATGCTACTTTACTGGTTACGTTGGCTATGGTTGAAAAATCATTTGCAGTTATTGCTTCTATTAGTATACAAAAATATTCAAGATATGTACATAGTGAATGTTACTGCTTCATTAACATCTCAACAATACATATCAGCAGATCAAATACTGCTGTTTTGTATAGCGTCATATTTCATCATACGTTGCATGCTCAGTCAAATGATCGCTATACTTGCATGAAAATGGTTTTTCAGGATATTGCAAGACACAATATAATGTGTACACGATTATACCTAACAAACATATTTCAATATTATTTATTCTCTCCAAAACCACATTTCATGTAGAACCAACTGTTAATAAAATATAACACGAATCCTGTTATCCAAGCAGTAAACTTACTTACGCAATCAAAGTTTCTCCAGACACCAATACAACAAATTATTATGTCATTTTATCAAAACCGTTCTGTTTGACGCTAACTAGTTAATAGTTTCTTGATTGTTAGTAATACTTTCTTTATTTTTATTAACCTTGCAATACGGTATCAGGAACACACGACAGTAATCAGAAAATATAGGAAACGTCCCGTGCGGCAGTTATCTAGTTAATTCATACGTCAACAATGATTTTATCACTCGTTGTGCATGATTGGAGTAGACAAGTACCAAACAACTAGCCAGAACACACTGGATTAACTTATACCAGACTGTTAATGAGTGCAAACAATGTCACACAAAGTTAAGATTAAGCTAGTGAGAGGTTGTATTTCACGTTTACTGGTTGTGTTTATATTAACACATCTAGAATGTTCATGGTCAACCACATAAAAAGAGAATTTGGAATAATATGCCTGTGTAAGTAAAGCACTAGTATCCAATAATTTATTTATTGCATCTAAGGGTGTTGAAAGACAACACAGTTCTCACGTGGTCGCTGCTTTGCTTTCGACATGCTTTGTCATTCATAATTTTTTTGACACTATGTGGCATTTATTTGTTTCGGAACCTGTAGTTTCGTCTTGACAAGATTCCGAGACCAATGTTTAACACCATATTCAACAAACCTATATCTTACTATACAAAATAGAGCATATTTCACTTTAAAATGTGACAACATAATACTGCTTACAAGTAACTGGTAGTGTAGGTGCATTTCTTACCTATCAAACATAATCGTCAATATGGTCAATAAACATGCATTGACTAAGGATGTTCTGGACTGTTTTATGAACATCTTCAACCTAAAGATCTAAATCAAAAGATGTTCATTATAACTTCAGAAGCGAATTTAATAGTAGAACAATCTTAATCCTGTACCCAGGCGGCGAACCAAGATGAATATCATACACATTTTTGTTTCTGTAAATATCACAGCTGCAATTATTATTTTAAACTGCTTGACCCTGTGGAAATACCATAATACTAGGTATAAAGATCGACAATTCTCCAAAACTATAAACTATTTGATATAAACGTCGTCATAAGTTATTTCACGGTGAAAGAAGATGCCATTACTTACACCTTTCTATAACATTATTTACAATTCGAAGATGTTTGGCATGACACATCGCACTATATCTTATCGGTAAGGTAAATGTACATGTTTCAATATTCGATTGTTCACAGCAATAAGTAACATCGTGGCATATTGTTAATTAATATATAGCATTCTGTACCGTTAACGCCTTACAAAATAAATAACTAGTATTTGTAATTGATGGATTTATCAATCGTCTTATCAAAGAGTTTTTGAAAATGTAATTTACTTCATTTTGTAGGAAGGCAAGGTGTGTTCTGGTGGTTGGGTTGTATGATTGCCCGCTTGTTGAAGGATGTCGGATTCAATGAAACTTCACATACACCGTTGATATTGATAGGATGTATTTGACCAAATAATGAACATTGGTGGATGGCATACGTTAATGAACATTACAGCATCTCAAGCGCTCAAAACATCTTCATTATGTTAGAATTCTCTATTTATTTAGGGAAAGGTAAATTAATAACTGTACGGATATTAATCGGTCACTTTAATTAGTGAAAATTGAAAACTGCATATTTGCAGCCTAAAATATTGTTTTTTCTGTAAAGAATGTTAGGTATGACTGTTTGCGATTTGAATGAAAGAGAAAATAGTATGTTATTCTGGACACAATGGGAAGACAACAGTGTCAAATGTCAAAACTACTAGTAAGCTCTTATCCTGGTCTAGTCTCTGCTGTGTAGATATTTGCGATTGTGTATAATGCAAAGAAATATGGGGAAGTGAAAATTATTTGAGATCAGACTAAATGGTGTACAGTCAGTTTATATACCTGGACAAACAATGGCAGGAATCGTGATCGTTCTATAAAATGACAGATTGGTACAGTCTTAGTATCAATTAATTTTATAGCATCGTAGATTAAATCTAAAACATTTTCCAACTTAATGCGGTGTGTACAGTCTGTAATGACAGAACATCATATGACATATATTATCACTAAATCAATATTAGCATGACCTATCACATGACCTATCACTCAACGCATTAGTATTTTTCGAGAGGGAAATGTAAGTGCAACATATAGCTGAGAACACATTAAACTTAAAGATAACAAAGAGCTCCATTTTTACTAGTAAATCGTTTCAAAAGCTTAAAAGAAAAAAATACATCAAAATGTCGAATGATTCAAACACATATAGAGAAAAACTAATATATATGAGCCGTTCTCCAGGAAAACCGGGCTTATTGACATAACAATAGTAATTAGGTAATAACATTTAGAAATAGGTCTAAAATGAGAAAAAAGTCATGTTCACCGATTTAATCGTAAGCAGTTGGATAACATAGTACTATCTTAAAGATTTAAATTTTCTGATAAATTATGATAAAATTACTTCCGTCGTTGCTATGGTGATAAATTTTCGTAAACTACCCGAATTGAGAAAAACAAGGGGTTAGTGGTTAAAAATAACAGCTACATGTGTTTTATTATGATCAGAATATATTCTAAAATGTGACAAAAATTTGAAAAGTTTATGTCAATAATTCAATAAATACTGGGTTTATGAAATGATTGTTAACGTTACTTCAAATAACGTTCGAACAACGTTTGCGACGTCCGTCAAAAACTTGGCAGGAGTGGTTAGTTTAAAAAAGTCTATAACTTCGTTAATATATGTAATAATGGGGTCAAATTTTCAGAAATTGTTCATAAGAGTCTCGTCCTTCTAACGATTTATTGTCCTGATTTTCGTAATTTTGTCAATTATCGGTCGGTTTTCCTAGAGGTTAAAAACCACCAAATAGATTTGCTCTATAGCTCAATGTAAATTGGCCATAGTAGGCCCCAAGTTTCAACTTTTTTTAGTCTATGGTCACCTGGACCACATATATCATTGTAAAGAGGGGCAGTTAAGCTTCAAAATAATGCAATAAAAAAGGGGGGTCATGTATCTTCTAAGAAAGTTTTAGTCCTTCAAACACGGTCTATCCGTTTTTACGCATGTCCGGATTTATAAGTTCTGGGTTTTACCCTAGTCTACTTTCACTTTGGTATCAAGAACAAAATAGCGAAATAATACAAATATTACAGTTTAACTACACCGCATGCATATTTACCAACCATTTAAACTCAATTTCATCATTCAACTCCACATTTGTCAAGAAATATCTCCATTTACAGGCAAACCAAAGTTTTTTTAAGGACTACTTGAGTGTATAACCACTTGGTCCGCGGAGGCATTTAGTGGTTCTTTACCTTAAGACAGCCTAGTTTTACTTATAAAAGTGATTTTTGCACTTTTTTCAATACTACTATGTATATGCAGCACACAACAATCAATTCTAGACAAATTGTGCATGAATTCTAGAAAAAATGACAAACACGCATATGCGCCTTTAAGGAGAAATTTGGCCAGCGCCTGCAAAATATTATGAATAGTGATTTTAAATTGGGTCTTATTTGTGAAAAACTGTTTCACTGAACACTAATTATGCTTTAGATGCCTAATAATGTGTCTATTCTTCATATTTAATCACAATTACCCCTGTCTGACACTAAAATAAGGTCAATTTTGGCATAAAAATGTCAATTTTAGAAGAAAAAAATCTGAAATTTTCTAGATTTTCATGATAAAAATCCAAATTTTCACTTTTTTATACAATTTAAACAGATAAAACTGGTCAAAACCCTATCTGGGATGCATTTCCATACATTTGAATGCAAAAAATTGAAAACATTTAAAAAAAAATTTAATAGAATTTTGCCCTTCTTTAGGTTAGAAACCACCAAATAGATTTGCTCTATAGCTCAATGTAAATTGGCCATAGTAGGCCCCAATTTTCAACTTTTTTTAGTCTATGGCCACCTGGACCACATATATCATTGTAAAGAGGGGCAGTTAAGCTTCAAAATAATGCAATAAAAAAGGGGGTCATGTATCTTCTAAGAAAGTTTTAGTCCTTCAAACACGGTCTATCCGTTTTTACGCATGTCCGGATTTATAAGTTCTGGGTTTTACCCTAGTCTACTTTCACTTTGGTATCAAGAACAAAATAGCGGAATAATACAAATATTACAGTTTTACTACACCACATGCATATTTACCAACCATTTAAACTCAATTTCATCATTCAACTCCACATTTGTCAAGAAAGTATACAAATAACGATAACACCTGCAGGACTTCAGAAAAAATAACCGGAATAGTTTGTCCGATGCACTCTTTGGAAGTGTAACTGTACTTGGTTTTTACAATATTGTTGAATGGCAACATAGATTGAGAATTAGGATTGGCTAACTAGCAAATGTATTGCGATCGAATTTAATGGGTAGTGTTTAAACACAGTTAGACAATCCTCAGTTCTACCTTCCTTTATGGTAAGACAAATCGGTGGCTTAGCATTAGAAGGTCGTAACTACCAAATCGGTATTTTGAGAAAACACGGAAACACTGTCTGACATTTTCTCTTTACTTATGGTAAAACAAACTTCTACAATTTCATTTTGGTCAACATGACAAGTTCAGATTTTTATGAAAATGGGCTCATAAGAAGCGCCTTGTGATGCTTATTCTAAATATGTATGAATCTTAAAATGTCGTAAGTGGTACTTACGACCTTCTAATTCTAAGCCATCGATATGTAAAACCACTTTCATAAACTTCGGAAGTTGCATCAAATTATCCTAAACAAAAAAAAACAAATCGTGAAATTAAAGTTCAAGAAGTTTGTTTCATTGCATAGTGTCTCATTAGTTGTATCAGTGATGTGAAAGCTTGGTGTTTTCGAATTAAGAGTTTTATGGTAATTTATATATTATGAGAAACGCGATTGTGATAATTCAAAGAATATATCAATATAGTTAATTTTCATAGGAAGAAAGAGGGAACATTTAAATATGGACTAATGGAGAGGATTTATTGCTAGTATATGTTTTAATGATAAACTGTACACAATTAGTTTTAATTCATAAAATTTTAAAATCGTGTGCGTGTTCATCAACAGCTTTAGCTATCTTAACCAAAAGCGTTACGTGCTCCTTAAAAAGTGCATACATGCACTTGCAAGCACGCGGTGCTGAAATGTTATTCATTCATTATATGTCACTTCACAGTTGCCATACATAACACCAATGACTACTTGCTCCCTCAAATGCTGTGATGTACTTCAGCAGTTGGCAGGATATAAGCACCTTTCTGCTACAGGAGCGTAAAATGTCGTTAATTTAACACACATTCTAGCTGTTTCAATAACGAACCTTGACATTTACGATTACAATAACAACGTGCAAATCTTTAGACCCGTTATAAGCGCAGCATAGATTAGAGCAAGACATGTTATTGTATGTTTCGTTGTCTGCATAATCGTATTGCAGTAGGTTCCTTTAACAAGGACCATTATACCTCATAACACCCAAAGTTTCGAAGATTCTATTTGTCCGAAATGTCACTATTTTTAACGTTTATTCGTCGACTATAATTGTATTTGAGTAATTTAATTAATCAATGAACCAGTGTGTTCTTTCATGGTATACAGGAGAAAACGAACATTGAGGCATTTGTGTAATGTTATATAGTCCAGGAGCCAGGTTTCAAAAAGGCCTTAAAATGGATTTTTATTTACCCCATCTGGTAGAAAAAGTCCATTGATATTTTCGAATAATAGATACATTCAGGCTTCAGAAAAGGGTGGATGCCAGATCTGAAAGTGGTGCAGATTTTTTTAACAGGGGCAACAACTCTTGCTTCCGAGCTAATTTACGAATACACATAGTATTCTTAATTCTGGTGTGAAATTTTTGTTTATGTATATATTGACATATATGAGGGTGGATATTATTCAATTAATGTTATGCATCAAATTGACATAAATACCTGACCTGTTTGAGGTCAAGGTCAAGGTCACTTCAAGGTCAAAGTGAGAAAAATAGCTAAAAATTGATATTTCACCTCAGTTCTTTCTTCGTATAGCATATGTTTGAAATCAAATTTCATTATTTAAATAATAGCCGTGTTGGTAAGTGCATATTCTTTCATTATAAGCCATTTTTTTAATGAAAATAGTCATTTCTTTGTCAAAATAGCCATTTTAATACATATGCATGCTGGCCAAGAAGGCGATCTTTCGGCCACCCCTGGTATTCTATTTTCTTATATTATAAAAGTGTTCATGTATATATTGCTACATATTTGCATGGATATTATTCATTTGATTATGAACATCAAAAGGACAAATATAATTGACCTTTCTTGGGTCAAGGTCAATTCAAGGTCAAATCGAGAAAAAAAAGCCAAAAATGGACATTTCCATTCTGTGTTTCTTCGTATAGCATTTGATATGAATGTAAGTTGCATATTAAAATGAAAGCTGTGTTGGTTAGTTCATATTCGTTCATTATAAGCCATTTGTTCAATAAACAATTTCGTTTTTTGTGTGAAAATAGCTATTTTGCATATGACAGCTTACGAAAACCTTGCACAACAACCCCTGACATTCTATGATATAATGTGATGTGTGTGTTTGTGTATGTAGTGAGACATACATGTATATTCAGGGATAATACCAGTATTCATTTGATTATGAACATCAAATGTACATACATCTTAAATAAGTTTGTGGTCAAGGTCATTTCAAGGTCAAATTTAGAAGAAATGCGTTAAAAATGATCTGTAGTTCTTTCTCGCATGTATTTTTTGGTGTTATCGAATATATGTATGAACATTGTAATATCAATATCGTATTGAAAGTTGTTTAAAATACTGACCATTAAAAGGTCAGTATCAATGTCCTTTCAAGGTAAAACTGTGTTTTGTAATGATGCAGTAACAATTTATGTGTTTTCTCATTTGTTCTTTCTACAAGCAATACAGAAAATTTTGTACCTGTGTTTACTGGTAGACGTTATGATTTGGCTTGGTGTGTAATAATGTATTGAAATCCATTCTATTAGCAGTTAAGTTACCAATTTTCTAGGGCTCTTTTCAACTGTTAGGCCGCTCAAGCACCCTTTGACATTTCAACTTCCCCTGGTCATGGGCTACCTATGGAAACCTACACTCGTGTCTCCCTTGGGGAGGCTATTTCTCTCCTGTGGTTTGGCAGCCAACATCGATCTGCGGCGCCCATGAATAGACACTGCCCTCACAGGTACCATTTTACACCATGGTGGAGTTGAGCATGTGGGTCTTGCTCAGATAGATTAACCAGTGGTCCAGAGGGGGATCGAACCCGGGACCTCTCGATCCCGAATCGCACGCCCAACCTCTAGGCAACCGCTCACCACATTATGAAAATCTTTAATGAGGAAGTATGCTTAAAACACACGTTAATCAGTGTGTCGGCCTGTCGGTAGATGAAACGGTTTCCGCGCAAACGCCTTCCCAATGATTGATCCTACTATCCTTAGTCTTTTGGTAAGTTGGTTGGTATGAAACAGCAGATAGCAATGCTTCTGATATCAGCATGTCAGGACCACAATTGTCTTTAAATGAATGAACACACCAAATGGTTGTCGACCAATAAATCCAAAACGATTGGAGTTGGATATTAAGTAGAGTTTGGTCACCATCATTAGATGCCCCATTGATTACAAATTTCTTTGTACCAAAAATAAGGAATGTAATGGATGTACCAAATATGTTAGTCCACCTATATGGACTAGGATGGGTATACTGCATGGTAGTGAGAACCCCCTAAAGTCGGATATGGATGGGGCGGTTCTTGATTGTGGTGTATATTCGATGGAGCATTTGCTGACCGATCTGGCAGATGGTAATGCTTACCTCCTAGGATAAGGATAGCTGCACAAACTAGCGATTGGTAACCCGTTATGGTCAAGTCTATAATGGCTTCTTGGTGGTGAGCTTTGAATAACTGTACAATACAGTAGTGATTACCAAATGTGGTATGAGGTAGCAGTACTCAGTGATAGAGGGTACACTCATACGCCATACTAGTCGTACCTGTATTTTGCAGTGAAGCATATCAGATAACGCAAGATATGACTGTACTAGTTGAGTATCCATTTGGAATTCAATAAAATAGTTCGAAATCTAGAATGGCTAAACCAATGATAGATACTCGTATGTACCCCACTAAGTTAAGTTTGCTCTGTGAAAGGAGAACGAAGACATTTGGTAAATAGGCAAAGAAACTGTTAAAGTACTATTTGGACACCCTGAGTGTCCCAGGATGTTTTGTGTGTTAAGTATCATTCAGTATCAAATGATATCTGGCTCATGACCTGATGATGTGTGACATTGGATAGCTATACATGTACATGTACTTGGCAATGAGGAGTATCGCATATATTATAACCTGAAATTGGCAGTGCACCGCGGAGTAGACCAACTCTTATGTCCTGGTATGGACATGCAATGCTATGGTATCTATTCCCAAGGGTCGGGGGTATCTGTATCCTGTAGCCATGTCTATCTTTTAGGAATTGGAAGGGTTCTATTTTGTATTAATGGGTATCCTGTAGAACCAGGTATGGCTGAATTATGTGGTGGTGCGTACAGCGTATGATGCCGTAAGGCTTCTAAAATATTATGTCGTAGTTGATACATGTACGCTATTAGGCCTGAGATGCTTATACACAGTTCTGGTACGTATCCTTGACATTATTCACTTATTGCATTGCTAAATCACTTGGTCATTTCAGTGGTGACTACACTATAGGAGTAATGTAGGAGTATTTTCCATAGGACCAGGACGGTCTGCCCTTAATGGTTATGAGTACCACATAAGAATCTAGTGTGGTTCAAAACACTGCCAGTTACAGTTTTCACACTGTGCACTGTGACAGGATCTATGAGGTACACATTACTACAAAGTGCGAGTATCAGATGTCTATGTTCGTACATATCACTGTAAGGAATATACATATCATAACCAATTCAGTACTAGCTACCACAAATGAAATATCTCATCACAGACCGTAGTGATACTCAATAGCACCTTAGATTATAGCTAGATTTTATGTGTTATACAATAAACACCACAGAACTATACAGGCATCGAATGCTAGGTTATGTGTTATGCACAAGTCAATATTTTGACTAGGAGTCGATGATGTTGTCAAATTTCCACCGGTCAGGATGCGTCTGTCTAATCCCCCTGTATCCCCCGGGCGGGCAAAACATTGACTGGTGCATTATAACGCGAAACAACTACCATCCTAGGCCGATGCTGTGCTCATCACCATGTTATTCAGTCATTTCATGACTGATATTTAACTACCACTAGATACACCCGTCATAGGCCGTACGTATTGCTGTATAATGTGTTGGGGGTACGCCATATTGTCCTTGTGAATGTGAACAGCAGTTGTTGTGCCGTAGAGAGCTACAAAAAGAAGCTCATAATGGGTCTCCAAAGAGACTGGAAATCCTGATGGATTTAATGATATGCATTTACATGAGATCATTTCCAACCAGTGCCCCTGTGAAACAATGGCGTATATAAATAGTCCAAGACTGGCATAAAAACAGACAGGCATAGTGATTTTGCAAGCATTTATAAGTAGGCTTGCATACTTGCTTGAACTTAAACAAAATTAATGGTCGTTTAGGCAATATTGTGTACAGTCCATTTAATAAAAAGTGAGACAAATCAAATTTGCCGTTTCCTAATAAAGTTGAATTCAAGCATTCGTGAGAATTACAAATACAGAGAGGACAAATCAATTTTTAGCTATTTTCTCACTTCGATCCTGAAACGACTTTAACCCCAAAGTGATTTAGATGCTTGTCCATTTGATGTCCATAACATAATGAATAGTATTCGTGAACATATGACTCACTTTATAAATAAACATATAAATCATAGAATCCCAGGGCTGTCGTAAAAGTTTTCGTAAACTGTCGCATGCACAAAATGGATATTTGAACAATGAAAATGAACATTTTCATTAAGCAAACGAGATATAATGAAGGTATATGAACTAACCAACACATCTATCATTTAAATAAGCAAATTAAATTCATATCATATGATATACGAAAGAAAAACAGAGTGGAAATGTCCATTTTTTTGCTATTTTTCTCGATTTGACCTTGAACTGACCTTGACCCCAGAAGGTCAATTATGTTTGTCCATTTGATGTCCATAATCAAATGAATAATATCCGTGCAAATGTGTAGTAATATATACATGGACATTTAAATTATATTAGATCATAGAATACCAGGGGTGGTCGAAAGAATGCCTTCTCGGCCAGCATGCATATGTATTGTATGCCAATAAATGGCTATTTTGACAAAGAAATGATTGTTTCATTAAACAAATGTCTTATAATAAAAGAATATGAACTAACCAACACAGCTATTATTTTAATATGCAACTTACATTCATATCAAATGCTATACGAAGAAAAACAGAGTAGAAGTGTCCATTTTTTGCTTTTTTCTCGATTTGACCTTAAACTGACCTTGACCTTGACCCAATAAAGGTCATTTACGTTTGTCCATTTAATGTCCATCATCAAATGAATAATATTCATGCAAATATGTAGCAATATATACATGAACAATTTAATTATATTAGATCATAGAATACCAGGGGTGGTCGAAAGAATGCCTTCTCGGCCAGCATGCATATGTATGAAATGGCTATTTTGACAAAGGAATGACTATTTCCCTTAAACAAATGGCTTATAATGAAAGAATATGTACTTACCAACACGGCTATCGTTTAAATAACGAAATTTGGTTCAAAACATATGCTATACGAAGACAGAACTGAGGTGAAATATCAATTTTTAGCTATTTTTCTCACTTTGACCTTGAAATGACCTTGACCTTGACCTCAAACTGGTCAGTTTTGTATGTCCATTTGATGCATAACATTAATTGAATAATATCCACCCTCATATATGGCCATATATACATAAACAAAAAATTCACACCAGAATTAAGAAGGTCATGTGTATTCGTAAATTAGCTCGGAAACAAGAGTTGTTACCCCTGTTAAAAAAATCTGCACCACTTTCAGATCTGGCATCCACCTTTTTCTGAAGCCTGAATGTATCTATTATTCGAAAATACCAATGGACTTTTTCTACCAGATGGGGTAAATAGATTTTGAATTTCTTGCACCAGCTCCTAGACTAATATGTTTAATTGAATAATTAAGATGCTTGTTTGCTTCGGGACATACTTAGATAATCGTCATTAGTAGAATGTTAATTATTACTATACTACAATACCAATGCATTCATTGTATTTAGGTTAGTATACAGGCTGTTATTTGAACAACACTTTTGAACAACACTGCTGAGTAACATTCAGTATTTTTAAGTTTTAAACACCTTTAGTGTTCATTAATGCAGTAAAACATCAAACGATTGCCTGCTAATGACTTTTACTGTGGGAAACTATTGTTTAAAGTATGTAATTCTACTCCAGCATTGCATGTTCAGCTACATTAGAACTCTAATTTATATACGAGCAAGGCACTATTCGTATTTCTTTTAATTGAATACTTAAGTGCACAGACAACCAAAAGCCACAAAATGACGTCGGCATCGGCAAGCCACCCAGGTTTACTATCAATTGTCCTAACCAAAAGGACAATTATGAACGACGCTAGAAGTTAACGTTTATGTTGTTCTGTATGAAAGTCGAATGTGTCCTTGGCCCTGCCAAGCAATGACGACAGTTGTGGATGTATGTGATTACGTTTGTCAATGCTGCCAATAAAGTCGGGGTATTTTATATCATTCGTATACGTAAGATATTGATAGTTAGTCTGTAACGTTCCGCAGTATTTTCCTTACAGTGAACATAGTATACGGGTATGTAAGAGAGGAACTAAATGTGATAGTCAGTGTCTACTTTTACATGCTAATAGTAATACACCGATGTTAGTGATATATTGATTCGATATAAAATCTGAATGGTTGTGCGTAAACGCTGTACAAACAGTTCGATTTCATAACAATTTCAATAATTGGATCTTAACAAAAAAGTTGTTTTTGAAAGATAGTAGTAAAATAGACCTGTTTCTTGTAATAGACACATGAACTAGGTAATATTCGTGAAAAAGTGTTCAAAAATAAATATGGGAAAATTACATAGATTTGAAATTAAGATAACAAGTCTGACAGAAGTATTCCACGAGGGACAAAATGTTGAGGGAGAGGTTGAGATAGAACTAACAGATGCTATGAAAATGAGAGGTAAGTGTTTCGATACAGCAATATCAAAGTTTGTAGACATTTACAGTGGCAATAACTCAATTATGAAATAATATATAAAGGTAAGCACTTATCCTGGTACTGCTTTAATTAGTAACACAGCTAGCGTACAATTGGTAAACTCTATGGAAGAGTTATCTACATGTATAAAGTGTTCCGATAAAGCAATATCAAGGTTTGAAGAAATCTAAAGTGACAAGAATTGGCAATAATATGTTAAGGTGTCAACCACACGTCAGTTTTGAACCGCCTGAAGGTTGTACCTTATCATCATAAAAGTATTGCATCAGTGAATTTGATGTGCATTCGTAAATTGTAAAAGAGTAACACATCGTATTTATGCTAGGGATGTGCTCAAATGTGTTATTATATTTACCGGCTACAGGTAGCGTGAATAGTTTTAATGAAATAATACGTTTGTAGTTGAACCAATTGGTGCTATATTACAAATCCCCATGTTTTGTGATTGCCCCAAATTTAAATACAACTTAGGTATAAATGAAAGCCATTTTAATGCTAAATGATACTCAGTTGTGTTTTATAGCAAAAAGGCAATAAAAACGTGTCGTTAAAGTAAAATAACAAGAGAAAACAAGGCTATTTCTACTAGGTAGTTCAACAAAGTTACTCATAGGGTGCCATTTCATGTACAGACACTATATTTGAATAGCAGAACCCCGGGTCCTGGTTGACGTCATTCATCATTAAAAAGTATGGTCTGGTTGTAGATGACATTAATGGTCTTTGTTTGCACATTCTGTGATGGCTGTCTTTGTTTGCATAAAACAGATTTATCTGAATCAACATTGTATCTACGAATTATAAATATATTGTATAGCTTTTAAAATGTTGTTTTGTCAAGAATTAAATCACAATACGAGCTGAAGAAAAAATACTCGTTCTGATTAGGTGTGTTAGGTATATTTCAATGCAACTGTGAAGTATTCATGCTACTGAAATAACGTCCTACCAAGTAAACGACGTTGTTGTCATTTTTCATAAGACTAGACAGTCTATTTTATTTATTATCTTCCCCAACCTGTTTTCACATGTTAAATAACCCAGACAAGATGCACGTTAACCATTAGTTGCATATTTCCTGACATTTTTATAACATTGTTATGATTACTCTGCTGGTTACGTTGGCTATGGTTGATAAAAGATATGCAGTTATTTGCTTCTATTAGTATAGAATATATCCAAGCTATGTTCATAGTGAATGTAACTGCCTCATTAACAACTCAACAATACATACCAGCAGATCAAATACTGCTGTTGTATAGCTGTCACATTTCATTATACGTTTTATGCTCAGTCAAACGGCCGCAATACTTGCATAAAATGGTATTACAGGATATTATAAGACGCTAAAGAATGTGCATTCGACCATACCTAACAAAGACAAACATAAATATGACTTCTAAATGTTGCAATATTATTTTATACACCCTAAAATCATATTTCATGCAGAAACAACTATCAATAAAAATTCATACGAATCCTGTTACATGCATTTAAGCAGTTAACATACAGGGTGTTAAACAAAGTCATGGACACTTAATTTTGTAAAAAAATACAAAACCATTCAACAAACATTTTTAAAACTTCGTAGGAAAGTGGAACTATTTCTTCTCTTCATGTTGTGTGAATTAAATGCTATTACAGAAAATATGCGCGTGACATCATGACGTCATCTTTGGTGATTTTTAAACATCAACTAAACAAGCAGTTTTTTTCGACAGGCGGTGATGTTGAAAAACTATTAATTTCTCCACAAAGGCTCGATGTTGTTTCATATTGTGTAGCTGGCTATTTAAACAATGAAATAACCAACAGTATTGGATATTCTAGCGGTTTGATTGCTATGTAAAAAGGCTAAATGTAGAAACGAGGGTTGCGCTTCGGGTGGTACGCATTCTAAACATTCCAATTGGGTCGGAGCATGGGGGTAGAATGTAACAAACGAAATTAAAAAATAAACGATGTAAACATATCAGAAGTGTTGCAAAAGCACCGGCAAATGCTGGAAACGACTTGAGTCATGTTATTGCATGGAGCTACTTGTGCTGAGACACAAAACTTGCATTCGCTTCAATACCCCACCTACCCGTATCTGACTGTTAGGTATTATAAGAAAATACTGTTTTTGTCTAAACAATTTAAGAACTTTTCTGCTCATGACTGGGAGATATAAGTTTTCTAGGATAAGTTTATTGAATATTTGTTTCACAACCCAAACAAATAAAATGATGTCGTACGGGGATCTTAGGAAGATAATGTTCCATAGGTGAGCAACGTCATGAAGAGTGAAAAATGTTGGATTTTAGTAGCAATAGACACATATGCCCTCACTTAGCTCAATATCATTTTGGTTGGTAAAAGTGTTACATCTCACTACAGTAAGGCCTAATACTTACATAAAAGCTAAAACCTATCCTGACCAAAAGTGGTTACCATGGCGACATCACAAATATACGTCTCATCCTATGCCCAAATTTGACTGATTTTGTACAGGAAATTGCATGTCGCTTACTCCTGCCAGGACCCGGAAATACATTCACGATAATGTTTACCACTTGATACATGTACCCAAAGACTAATGATCAGGCAATTAACTCGACCAAATTTAAATTGAAAACCTCTTGAGTATAAAGGACTCTTGTATTAACAAAGTTCGAGTACCTTTAGCTATGACGTCTTTTTGACGTATTCAACATTTTGCTTTGTCACATGAGTTTATAAAATCCTTAGATGTATCATATATTCCATGCCAAGTCAACTTGAATAATATTAAAATAAACAAAGGAGGTCATTGTAGTTGCTAATTTATCATAAAAATGTCAAAATGGTAGTTAAAAATAAAATGTCACATAAAATAAGATTGTCTACGAACTTTTTAACACCCTGTACTTACACAATTAAAGTTCTATCAGTCATCCATACGACAAAACATTATGTCATTTTTTTCACAATCGTTCTGTTGACGCTAAATAGTAAATTGTTTCTTTATTGTAAGAGATAATTGCTTTATTGTACGTAACCTTGAAATACGGTATCAAGATCATACAGCAGTAATCAGAAAATATAGGACACCTATCGTGCGGTAGTCATACAATTACTTCATTCGTCAACAATAAGTTTATCACTCGTAATGCATAATTGATTAGAGAAGTTCCAATCAACTTGACAGAACACACGCTGTTTAAACTTATACCAGACTGTAAGTGAGTACAATCAACGTCAAACGAAGTTTAGATTCGGTCTGTGAGGTATGTTCCTCCTATTAAAAGTTCAATACACATGCATTAACTAAGAATAGTTTCGAAGAAAACATGTTTCGTTGACCATAAAAGGCTACCTCTATCTGTATGTAATATTAACGAACGGACATGTTTAACCTACATTTATTTCAGCCAGGTGAGGTTAATTATATCGTCATGAACGAAGTTGAAGAAAGGAACCACCTGAACCATGTGTCCGAACGGTGACCCAATTTTTCTCACACAAATTTTACTTTCTAGTAAAATGTTTGAACTCGGGTTCAAGTTGCGATTATTATTTCAAAGCTTCGAGAACCAGTGTAAAAAGCATGGTACTACTTAGTACTCGTATATAATATAAATCAGCCAACGACGGCATTTCTCCAAAATAATACAGTTTTTGATAATAAACGTCGTCATAAGTTATTTCACGATGAAAGTAAATGGCATTACTTACACCTTTCTATAACCTTTCACTATTCTGAGGTGTTTTATATATTGTATGCCACTTCGGAATATATATTCGTATGATAAGATAAGTTTTAACAAATCTAATATTCTAATATTCATAGCAATAATTATGTAATGTCGTGGCATATTGTTAATTAATCCATAGCATTCTATACCTTGGTAACGCCTTGCAAAATAAATGTTTCTTAGAATTATTTATAACTTATAAATGTATTATGTGTTTATTTTTACCCTCAAAATTAATCTTACTTGAATAACCATGCGTTTTTAATATGATTCACCACATTGTTTATTCATCTCCAAAATATAGCAGGGAGACATTTAAAATTGTGCAGAACGTCAGTCCGTTTGAATTGCTTCTTGTTTGATAAGTTGGTCCAATACATGTGTCACAAGTTCTCCCCTCTGGCTTATCTTATGTATGTGATAATGTTATATGGGGAATGACAGGTAATGTCGGCTTGGGCAAGGTGACCAAAAGTGGCTTTTCAGCCTGAAAGTATGTAACAAATAGTCTTTCTAACTATTTACTGTTCGACTGAGTTTTAGAGAACGATGACGTATTATGGCGGGAAGCGAAGCCCGTGCATCACGACCACAACCATGATATGATAATGAGGCCCTGATGAGGGCAAAGTATTTATGTTATGAATGTTGCGGTGTAAAGAATGATGTGATGATATGACGATACAGTATACATGAATGATTTATAGGAAAATGAATGATTTATATGAAAATGAATTATTTATACGGAAATAAACATATATACACAGTGTTATTTTGACCCTGTGACACATGTATGAACCAACATTGTATTTGCATCCAGCCAATATACGGTATTAGATATTGGATAATTTGTACTGACAAACCACATTCATTTAAACGTAATGCACCAAAAAAAACGAGGGCATAAAATGCCTGGCATACACATTAATATGTGTTTGTAAAATGGATTAAAATGGTTGAAATTTTATCGTAACATGTTTCAATTGCAAACATGCGAATAATTCATATAGCTTCAGGTATCTGATATTGCTGACGCTGTACTTAGTTTCAAGGTGTTAAAAAGAACATTGCAAATGCAATGAAACGTTGAATGGTGTGATAAAACCGTCATGATGGATTTGCCTAAAACATCACTAAGAACTATAATATAGGAGATTGTAGTTACGTAAATGATACTGCATACATTGGAAGTAAAAATGCATCTGTTGGAATAGCCAGTTCTTGTAAAACGACAGTACATTTGTGACGGAAGCTTAAGTTTGAATTTGAGTTTGTGTTGAAATTAAACGTGCACAATTGCATACTTCGGGACTATATTGTAAATAGATATTATGCATTCATACTTAATATAACGATGGATATACTATAATTACGTTTAGAGGTATTTTAGAGATTTTAATTTTATTACAAAATCGTAATAATTAAATCGCCAAAATGACATGCGTACATGTAGGTCTTTACGAAACTCCGATTTGACAAATTATATTAATTTTTCACTTATAAATGTAATTGTTTAAAACAATTGTGTCTGACTGTTTGCGGTTCGAGTAGAGAATGGAATATTGTGTTTTAATAGACACAATTCGAATGGAAGTGCTTAGTCTACATAACAATGAAGTATATGTCAAGTAATTATTTGGAATTATGAATAAAGTAAAAACGACATGGGGAAGTTAAAATTATTTGATATAAGACTAAATGGTGTCCAGTCAGTGTATATGCCTGGACAAACAATGGAGGGAATAGTGATCGTTCAATTAACAGACACAATGAAAATCAGAGGTTTGTGCAATTTTATTATTTGGGCAATCACATTTTTACCCTTTTCAATAAATATAAAGTTATATAAAAACAAGAAAATGTTTCTGCAGTGTGTATTGCTATTTTGCTGTATTTATTAAAATAAATAAGTCAGTTATCATGACAAATGAAGTACGTATGGGTTTTGTTCTATTATTTTACAAATAAATCACCTGTAACCATTCTAGACCATCTATGGAATATGCCAAAATTATAACTGTTATGCTTTAATAAATGTAGTTGCAGTTAATAGGTATTGATCAACTCATAATGTATGAGATGTAGAATATGTACGATGTTAGAAAACTTGAGTACCATTATGATTATAAGAACTTCAGTTTGGTATAATACTCACATTATGTTGCAAAGTTATGATTAACAATAATGCATCTTGGCGTCGGTTCTGTTCTTTAATATTATTTCTTTATTCCCTTCATTGCCATAGCATAAGTTATTTATTCTAGCTCATTCAGAAGTCCATCATTTGTTCATCAACCGTCGGTTTATTTTCTTTAAAAAATGAAATTACCAAACGCTAATTAATCTGCATGTTGATTATTTGTTTTATTGGCTGTTTTTGTATGCAGTGAGTCATAACTTTGTTATTCTACTGCAAATACACAAGTCAAATAATGCACATATCTTGGCTTCTGTTTTCATGCTAAGTATCGTGTATGACATCGTTGGCGAATGAAAGTTTATTTATTGCAATAAAATATTATTCATTCACATATATTGTTTCTCACAGCAGGCGTTGTCTGTGTTACGATATCTTTAACAAATACATAAACAAATAACACTTTAGTAATCAGAAAGTATAGGACACGTCCCATGCGGAAGTTATCTGGATAATTCAACAATGATTTTATCACTCGTTGTGCATAATTGGACAAGACAAGCTACAAACAACTTGCCAGAACACACGCAGTATTAACTTGTTCCAGACGGCTTATATTGCAGCTATGGTTTCAGTCTTACACCTCTCTGATGGTTAAAACGCAAAAAATAAATATTTTTCTATTAAATAGTCTGAAATAAAAATATACACGAGAGGCAACATGTATGCTGAATAGACGATGCAAAAGTAATACTGTTTACACGTTACTGGTATTTTGGGTGCATTTCTTACCTATTTGTAATCAAACATCTTACCTGTAATTAAATGCCAATAAACATGCATTTACAAAGAATTTGTTGAAGAAAAAGGTTTCCATGACCATTGAAAGCTTCCCTTGTCTGTCTGTAATGTTAACGAGGGAACATACTCAACATACATGCATTTCAGCCTGGTGAGATTTATTTTATCATCATGAACGAAGTTGAAAAAGGAACCACCTCAATTCTGGGTCCCGGCGGTGACCCAATTTATGTATTTTCCACATCGTAGTTTCTAGTAAATATGTTTAATCTCGTGTTCCCGCTGTAATTATTATTCTAAAACTTCGAGACCCAGTGTAAAGAACATGATATTATATAACATCAATCAGCCAACGACGGCATTTCTCCAAAACTATGAAGCAGTTGATGATAAACGTCGTCGTAATTTATATCACGATGAAAGTAAATGGCTTTACTTACACCTTTCCATAACCTTCTTCACAATGCGGAGATGTTTGACATGACATATCGCACTATATCTTATTGATAAGATTGATAAGATAAGTGTACAGGTATCTAACGTTCTAGTGTTCACAGCAATAAGTAATTCATATAATGCTGTGCCGTTAAAGACTTGCAAAATAAATATCTCTTACAACTGTTTTGTCTACCAAAGTTAATTAAACATACAGTAGTCGTGTTGATATAATTTATTTCATTTTGTGGGAAGGAATATGTAGTTTGTGCTGGTGGTTGGATTGTATGATTGCCAGCTTGTTGAAGGATGTCATAAAGCGCTTTTCCCCTTAGCCACTCTGTCGGATTCAATGAAACTTCACATAAACCGTTGCTATTGACGAATTTGACAGAATAATGAACCTATGTGGATGACGTATGTTAATGAACATAACAAGAAGAACTCTAAACCATCCCCATTGGATTAAAAGGTTACATTATTCATTTAGGGAAAGGCACATCATTAATTGTACGTGTATCTATCACTTTAATTAGTTTAAATGAAAAACTGTATCTTGCAGTCAAATATTTAATTTATAAATATAACAGAAAATCAGATAGGGAAGGCAACACTAAACTTAAACAACCAAACAACACATAAAAATAAAAACATAAACAAATAACCGTTGAAATGGATACTTTGCAGATTAATATGAAACTGTTGTCTACAAATGTATGTGATTTTGTGTTTGGTTAGAATTGTTCTTGTTTGCTGACGGCGAATGTTTTATTAGTTTCGTTGATGGTTACAGGATAGGTGACGTTTTATTTTCCACTGCTGTAATTGCAAGCTGTTAATGTTCTTTCGTTTATATAATAAAGTTACTTTGTAAATGTTTACCATTTGATACTGTGCAATCATATTAAAAATTGGTCTGTAATTGTTTTATGATATTTTTTATTAATTCGATAATGTCAAATCCCCTCAGTTGTTTCGTCTGTTTCTTTGCTCTTACTTCATATTGTCTGTTCGTTTATTAGTTGATCTAGTGACAGAATGATAAAAAAATATTTGAGAATATCGGACAGAGAAGGCAGTAGTCAACTGTCGAGCTAACAAAACATAAAAACATCACTGACAACAAATAGAGAAATGAACTGTCCAAGTTACAATTACATTAAAACATACAATATTACCTGGTTGTATTTCATATGCACCACAAAACCTGCCGGCATAAAATGTCTGACGACATACGCATTAAAAACGTGTTTGTAAAATGGATAAAACTTGTATTTGGTGAAACTTTAATCCTTACCTGGCATGTTATCATTTCTTGAAAGCAGATAATTGTATATAGCTTCAAGATACCGCTGACGTTGTACTTAGTAACAAGGTGTTAAAAGAACATTGTAGATGCAATGGAACGTTGAATAGTGACGTGGGAGTGATAAAACCGTCATGATGGATTTGCCTAAAACATTGCGCAGTTCTAAGAACTTTAATATTGGAGATAGTAGTTATGTAAATGATACCTAATGCACTGGAAGTAAAAATGAACATGTTAGGATAGAAAGTTCTTGTAAATGGACAGTACATTTGTGGCTAAAGCTTAAGTTTAAATTTGATATTTTGATGCAATTATAAATGCATAATTGCATACCTCGGGACTTTAAAAAGACTATATTATTATAAGTTAGTATGCATTCGTGCATAGTAAAACGAAGGATATTCCTATAATTACGTTTAAAGGTATTTTTGAGGTTTTGATTTTTTTACAGAAATCGGAAAAATGACATGCGTACGTCATTATAAAACTATGATTTGGCAATTTATATTCATTTAGCACTTATAAATGTTATTGTTTAAAAAATGTGCATGACCGTTTGCGGTTCGAGTAAAGAATTGATTAGTGCGTTTTAATAGACACAATTCGAATGGAAGTGCTTAGTCTTCATCATGTCAAGTACTTATTTGGAATTATAAATAATGTAGAAAGGACATGGGGAAATTAAAATTATTTGAGATCAGACTAAATAGTGTCCAGTCAGTTTATATACCTGGACAAACGATGGAAGGTGTCGTGGTCGTTCAATTAACAGACGCAATGAAAATCAGAGGTTGGTATCATTTTACAATTTGTACAATCATAAACATTTTAGCCTTAATGAATAAATACAGTCTTACCTACGGACTAGCAAATGATTCTACAGTTAGTTATATATAGAATCTATATATACATAATAACTCAATATGACCATGTCTTATGACGAATTGACAAATGAATCGTCCCGTGAATATTTATGGGTTCTGGTATATTATTCTTCAAATAAATCACCCGTAAATCATCCTAGATCGCAAATAGAGTATACAAAAGCTAAATGGAGTATGCTTGAATCGCGGCTATAGCTACCAGTGCTTATCCGCAATAAATTGATATTGAGAGTTGCCGTAAATAAATATAAACAGATACATTATACGATGGAAAATATTCACGTTATTAACTAGAAAATAAAGAAGATTGCAAAAATACATTATGGGGGAGAGTATAACTAACAATAATACATCTTGGCGTCGGTTATCTTTTTCAATACAATTCCTCTATTTCCTTGAATACCATTACATTACATATTTATTCAGGCTTAGAATACCATCATTTATTCATTAACCGCCGGTTTATTTTCTTTAGAAGTTAAAATTATCTAGCGCTAATTAATGTGCATGTTAACTATTTTTCATTGGAGTTGTTGTATGCAGTCTGTGTTGTCATTATTTTGTTATTCTACTGCCTGGACACAAGTCAAATAATGCGCATATATTGGCTTCTGGTTTCATGCTAAGTATCGTTTATAACATCATCGGCAAATGAAAGCTTATTTATTGCAATGAAATAATATTCATTGACATATATTGTTTCGCACCACACTGCGGATGTTGTATGTTTTATGATATTTTAAGGAAAGAACACTTACACCTGCAGGATTTTGGTTAATAAAAACCGAGAATAATTTGACCTGTATATTTGATTGCCGTCTTTCGAATATTGTTGATTGTCAATATTGTCTTAAACAATAGTGGCTGTCTTGCGAATATGTAACGATCGAAATCAATAGGTAAAGTTCTTACAAAACAACAGCACGGTTTATTTTCTAATACAGTCATGTTTATACAAGATAGCCGATATTTAACAGTTCATTTTTGATAACAATATAAGTGTACGCTTGCATGCAAGATAATGCAGCACTTTCTATCAAACAATTTTCTCAGGTGGTACATATGTACGTCGTCCGTCAAACACAATTCAACAATCTACAGGTTCACCATCCTTATGACCAATGCTATAGTTTACCAATTATTAATTGCTTACAGAAATATGCATGCTTCATATAGTGATCATTGCTAGTGCACATATACATTTGTAAGAAGCAAAAAGACACTTTGAGTTAAAATGTTTTTTCTTCGGAGCATTATACTTTCTCTTTAGTTTTAAAATTTACTGTGCAAGCTTGTATATCTTGAAAACAAAGTATTTTACATTCATTGAAATATTAAGAGAAACGTGTTTCGTATAATTAAGAAAATATTCAGGTACAGGTTACACATTGCTAGCAGAATAATAATTATCATACCATTGTTTAAACATTGATATATCGAGAGAAGTATGACATTTTCGTATATGTTTTAATACACTGTGCACAATTAGTTTCCACACATCTACATTTTCAAAAGTTTAAAATTATGATTAATGATAGAATCTTACACTATAATTTTTCTTCATAAATCATTGAGCCATTGGGAAGGGTAGAGACAGAATATATTTGGCAGTTTAATTGTTTGATTGCGTGATTGTTATACCACGTGTGTAGTCTGGTTTGATTGTTGAACATGTTGCATCCTACGTTCGAAAATTAAAATGTAAAATTCTCATCGTAGATGTTATACAGAACACCTCAATCAATGACCACCTTTGAGACGATTTCAAACTGGTCTTACAACAGAGTTGGTCTTTACTGTGCAGTTACAGCGGCGGAGACAAATGAACGAACGTGCATGTACGTGTTGTCTTCGTGCACAAACATAGGTAATACGTAGAGGCCTTAAATGGAGTAGCAGAAGGAGAAAACAAATCTGACAACCAGTATTGCAGTAGTCTTCGGTGGACTTTAGTGCTTACAAAGGAAGATGTCTTTCTGCACAATACAAATTCGTATCTATACAGTTGGTTCAGCATATAGACTAATACGTTATGAAAAATGGAGGAGCGGTGTTCGCCATCAAAGATCAGACGAGACAATCCAAACAACATGTTTTCGCAACATGCATACTCTTCACAACAAAAAATGATCCACCTGAATCTGTAATAGGCTGTTATAGAAAACGATTCCCCAAGGACTGGAAGCATTCCATTACTGCTGCACTATATGTTTTCCAAACTCTGCAACACAACCAACCTCGTACACTCCCAGTAGCAGTTCAACGATTAGACCTACAGAGTAGTACATATAGCATTATAGTGGCTAACAACGCAACAAGGCATGCTTGTCAATGTAAATACCGATCAAAGGACAAAAGCAAAAGGTAATCAAACACAGACAATAATCAACTTCAAGAAACGTGCCATGTAATCAAGGTCCTGGTCAAGCCAAAATCTGATGACAACAACTATGAACTACACATCATAACAGTTTCAATATACGAATATACAAGAACCGAGAATATCACAGACCGCAAGCGTTCACTTTCAATGCTACTAAGAAATCTACAAAATATCGAACACATTGATAGTCCTGTAAATTACAAGTAATAACTTAAAGAGGAAAATATTGACCCTCCTTTTATTGATACTGCCCCTGAAGCCCTACAGCACGGCTCGATACATCATGTAAGAATATATCAAGAAGATAATGGCCTTTGCGGAAAGTGAAAAACGCAAAAAATGAAGACGAGAGCTGACTCGTGAATGTCAATGGGTCTTTTATAGTCATTGTTCAGTCGTTTATGAAATATGTCCCTAATGGATTAGGAAGCCAATCGGATTTGTAGTATTTTATATTGTTTATCTTATGTGTGTGCATAAATTAGTTTGATATGAACATAACTGTATATATTTACTAGCAAATCTCTCCCTGTTACATTTTAACCATGTCTCAATCGCAATTGTACAGCACTTTGAACGTGTTTTATAAATGACATAGGCTTTATAATTTGGTATGGTAATAACAATAGCATTGATTGTTTAAATGAATTATGCTATTTAAACGAACGTCTTGAACGTAGTAATTCAAGGAAACGTTCAATGCATTTGGCGTAGGTGAATCAGTTCTGCTAAAGTATGCCAGAAAGTTCAGTATTTTATCCCACCTCTGTTTCCATATTCATTGAAGCAAAACTAAACAAAGCTAAGTGCAGTTGGCACATACAAATGTTGGTGATAACATTTTTGAATATTATGATTGAAACTGGCACAGAAACATACATATATATATCGAGTTCATGGTGTGTTTCCTGCAGACTCATATACCAATAGAATACAAACGTTGTTGTAATTGAAGAGACATGGCACAGAAAGACAATATCTCAACAATGAAGGAAATACCCTGATCGTGTTATTCGGGGATTCCCGTAACAACTTTCCCGATTGTGAAAGTTTGCTGCTAAAGTTGTCTGGTTGGGTAATACTTAACTTGAAATTTTGAAAATATAACTTGTGACTGACAATATTCGTTTTACATTTTCAGGGGTCAAGCTTCAGTTTTTCGGGGGAGCGACTGTCAACTGGTCAGAGACACATTTAACAGGATCGGGCAAGAATAGACGAACAGAGACGCGGCATTATTCTGCCACTGAGACATATTTCAACTTGGAGTATGTTTTGTTTGGACCAAGTAGGTGAACTTATTGTTTTTACTTCTTCTTGTTCGGTTCGACTTACTTGTATATAAAAAGTTCAAAAAATAACTATGCTTAATTGTTCTCTTAAGTGAAAAGTGTCTCTAAATGCATCATAAAATAGCATTTACTTGTAGACCAAGACATGTACAGTAAGCGTCTCCAAATAAAAAGACATAGCTTCGATGGGCTAACTGTTTGCTTTCAAAGAAAATGAAAGCGTCGCTAACGGCACCATTCAAAAATATTTACTCGATATATAGTGCAAGTTGAAAAAGAAATGCAAGTGTCTCTAAATACACATTACCCATAATTTAATCCACGAGTATATGTAGTGATTGACGACTTTTGTAATACAATTGCATATTTTAATAATTATTATAAAACGGGTTGAGCTATTATTACACTTTGACAAAATATGTCAGCAATCCGTTTTATTCTAAACTAGACAATTTCAATAAATTTCAACATCACTTTAAAAGTGTTTAATTAATCATAAAACGGGCGGTACGTTTATTTTCACTTGGAAATGGCCTTGTAGTCCGTTTTGTAATATAGGTAATACATTTACACAACTAGTTTTAACAATGCAAGCCTCTCTACAAGCACCTTGAGAAGTCATTAACTCCATTTAACAGTAGAGTATAATGCACTGAAATATTAAATAGTATTGTATTTATTGCAGCGTCTGGATCAACGACACTTCCAGCCGGAAGTTACACTTATCCCTTCTCTTACACATTACCATTAAGTTTACCATCATCTTATGAAGGGGAATATGGTAACGTGCGGTACCAACTGAAAGCAAAGATCGACAAACCATGGAAATTTGACCATAAAACCAAAAAGATCTTCACAGTCGTCAGTGTTTTAGACCTAAATCAACAGCCCACCGCGCATGTAAGTAATTGAGAAATAAAACGTGTCGAGATATCAGTGAAAACTTTGGTACACGCCTATATAAATTAATGTAGTTACCGTAGTTTTTACTCAGCCCTCGATTTATCTTATTATTTATTAACTGTAATGTGGAAAGAATCTAGTAATCGCTTCGTTGGTATACAATGAGTGTGTACTTGTACAAAAGTCTAGTATACCAACTGCAGTATGATGCAAAGGATCAATAAAAATGACGTTGTCCCTGGCACCGACAAATGTCGTTATCCAATCATTTGTGATAACAGTAACTGACCAATCTGTCAATGGATTTCTAAAAGAATGTTTGAAGCAACTATATTATACTCATTGCTCAAATACAGGTGACCTTGTCCTCAAACTGTTCCTTGCCCGATGATTATAAACATTTCTGATTCTCATACCCAAAGTCCATACTCCATACTCCGTCTTGAAAAACAGTTTTTTCAGAATTTTGCATCAAAGCCAACACCAACTTGTAGCAAATGATCTAATTAAGAAAATGAACCCCTACATCCATATGTTTCCATTCAGTGATAAAGAAGTTACAGCAGTTTTTGTAACTAAGAAATGCTCCAATTGGAGTATCGAGTATGAGTTGGAGCATGGAGTACGTTCTCCAATGTTTATAATTACCGGGCCTGGTCATTATTACAGTTTTGATATTTACTAGTACAAAATGTACATAATATTGAGGACGATTTTGAGACTACCTTACCATTCGTTTTTTATTCAAACCATGTAATGCTCCAATTGATAGTTTTCGTTTCCTGGATTAGAAATACAATTGAAAATGTAAAGTATCAGAAGTATGTAACTGTTTGGCCAAAATGACAGTTAGGCCAGTAGAATAAGACCAAAATGGGGTGATCTGGGGAAAAAATTCAGATGTTATCAAACTCTTCGATTTTGTGCTCTGCATGGTCCCTAGTTCCACAGAAAAAAAGTCCCAAAGAATCCCTTTTGGGGAAACTTTTTTATGATGCTTTGAAGTTTGGCATGTTTACCCCATTGACGAGAAATTAGGAACTTTTTGAAAATGATAAAATTTTCATAAAATATGGCATATGACATATCAAACTGACCGGAAAGATATAAGGAACCCTAATCAGATATAAATACTGTTGATTATTGCCTATCGAGAGCGAAATGGGCTATTTTGGGGTAAAAATTCACAAAATATAAGCCAAAATTGTAAAATTTTCGAATTGATGAACTACAGTGCTGTTGATAATTTGATTTGAAAATAAATAACTACAATATGTTCATATTGCTTTACAGGATCCCTAGTATCGTGGAAAAAGTTCCAACAAATCCCTTTTGAGGAAACTTTTTTATGATGCTTTGAAGTTTGGCATGTATACCAATTGCCGAAAAATTGGGATCTTTTTTTGAAAATGATAAAAGATTCATAAAATATGGCATGTGATATATCAAACTGACCTGAAAGATATCAAGAACCCAAAACAGATAAATAAGTTTTGTTGTTCATTGCATATCCAGGGCAAAACAGGCTATTTTGGGATAAAAAAAATACCCACAAAATAAAAGCAGACTATATGGACTAAGGTGCTTTTAGTAATTAGATTTGGAAATACATCACTATAATATGTATATATGAACATGCAGTTTTAATATATCATAATCTCGTATCAGAATGTTATGAACATAATGAGCTTTTGGTGATTTGACAAAATACACCTCCACATCAAGTGCTTAGCTATTGTGAAAGAATGTAGTGTTTTGCGTAAAACATGTACTAGTACCAAAGGTGTGTTTTAAAGCGTCTTATTATAAACTCAAAACCGTTATTTTGAGTTTGATACTCATTTAATGGTGATGGAACATAATAATTTTCCTTGTTATATACTACTCATGGTATGAATAAGACAATATTCATTTCTGTATCTAGCTGTGGTAGGTATCCCTATCTAAAATAATGCTGGACCTGACTGTGGTCAGTACCCAAGAAACCCAGAAATGGCTGTAGACCGCTTAGGTATGTACCTCAAAAAGCTAGAAATGGCTGTATCCCGCTAAGGTATGTACCTCAAAAAGCCATAAATGGCTGTATACCGCTGAGGTATGTTCATCAGAAAGCCAGAAATGGTTGTATCCCGCTAAGGTATGTTCCTCAGAAAGCCAGAAATGGTTATATCCCGCTAAGGTATGTTCCTCAGAAAGCCAGAAATGGTTATATCCCGCTAAGGTATGTTCCTCAGAAAGCCAGAAATGATTGTATCCCGCTAAGGTATGTTCCTCAGAAAGCCAGAAATGGCTTTATCCCGCTAAGGTTGTTCCTCAGAAAGCCTGAAATGGTTTTATTCCGCTAAGGTATGTTCCTCAGAAAGCCAGAAATGACTGTATCCCGCTAAGGTATGTTCCTCAGAAAGCCAGAAATGGTTTTATCCCGCTATGGTATGTTCCTCAGAAAGCCAGAAATGGCTTTATCCCGCTAAGGTATGTTCCTCAGAAAGCCAGAAATGGCTTTATCCCGCTAAGGTATGTTCCTCAGAAAGCCAGAAATGGCTTTATCCCACTAAGGTATGTTCCTCAGGAAGTCAGAAATGGTTATATCCCGCTAAGGTATGTTCCTCAGAAAGCCAGAAATGGTTGTAACCGACTGCGGTATGTACTACAGAAAGCCATTGAGGGATGTACCTCAGGAAGCCAGAAATGGATGTATCCCGCTGAGGGATATACCTCAGAAAGCCAGAAATGGCTGTATCCCGCTGAGGGATATACCTCAGAAAGCCAGCCGCTGAGGGATTTACCTCAGAAAGTCTGCAAATGTCTATCTGGCCGTGATAGGTACCTACAATAGAAGACTGTGTCGGGCTGTGGTGGGTACATCAGAAACAACTATAACTGAGATATGTACCTCAGAAAACCAAAAATAGCTCTATCTGGCTGTGGTTGGTACCTCGAAAACCAAGAAATAGTTGTATCCTGCTGTAAGAGTAACCTCAGAATCCCCGAAATGGCTGTACTTGTCTGTGGTAGGTACGTCAGAAACCCCAGAACAGCTGTATCTGACTGTGGTCGGTCCCAGAATTGGCAGTGACCCATTGTAGTGGGTACACCCAGAAACATCTGCATTTGGCCGAGGTTGGTACAGCTGTATCAGACTTTATTAGGTACCTCCAAAAGTTTGAGTTTCTGATTGTGGTAGAAATTACAGAAAGTAAAAAATTACTGTTTCCAACTTGGGTAGGTAGGTACTATACAGAAGGCTAGAACGTTTTTGTATCACAGAAAGCCAGCTATATGTGTATGACTTCTAGGTAGCAGTCCATACTCAGTAGAGCCAGAAGTTACATTACCAAGCAGTGTTATGTACACCATAGAGCCAGAAATGGTTTGACATTGAATTGTTAGGAAACTTGTAGAGCCAGAAAAGGCTGTCTTATGTTGATGTAGGTACTTCAAAAGCTTGAAATAGCTATATCCGTCTGTGTTAGTTACAGTAGAAAAGGCATACATATAAGATATGTATTCGATGTAATGTAGTGACAGTGATACAGACACATTATTCGTTTCGGCGGCTCTGACCTACACACGAAATAGCCAACCAGTGGTAATTGTTGCTGAAGACACTGACATTTTCGTAATGCTACTACACCACTAGATGACCGACATGGCTGATTTCCACATATGGAAAGAGAATAAGCATAGTTTGAAAGCTGCAGAAATCCATGGCATCAGAGAAGCACATGCTGGGAAATCTGACGTCTGTGAATGGTATGGTTCAAAATATGACGAATCCCTCTCATCATTAAAGCACATTCGGTAACGAACAATGGTTGCCCGATGCAACAAAATTGAACCGTAGAGACTACCATCAATGGAAAAAGACGCCCATTATCACAGTCTATGGGTGCATCTTCAAAAAGCCCAGGGGACGACCTAAATAACACATGTCTCAATGCTTTAGAAGGGAGTTGGACTCATGAACATGTAATGCGCCCTAAAATGACAAACATGGACCAAGCACCTGCACATGTTCTCAAATTCATTTGTTGCAAAATTAATGTAAAAGTATCAACCACAGACATCGCGCCACAAGCCAGTGTTCTTGTCATAGAAACAGAATCAGGTGTGTAGTGGCCTGTGGTGGGTGTCCTGGAAAGAGCTGTTTCTACTCAGTTGATCCTACTCTCGATCCTGTACTCGATGATGCCGAAATTCATATGTGACATTAATGTTGGTACAACTATAGACATATTCCTTGTTAAAACAATTCATTGTGCCATTGTTTGAATGGTTATTGTTGGTATATTTTTATGTGGATCGTTAACTCCAATCAGTCGTTAATGAACTAAATGAACAATAATTATCCGGTACTGATTATACTGCTTTCTCGTGGAGTCGAACCCGCTAGAATTAAAAGCCTTGCATGCACACTTCCTACAGTTTACTCTTTAACCAGTTTTATTTTTACTGACTGATAAATCACTTAACTATATGAAAACAAACTAGTTTAGCCATTAGAAAGCTTTTATTGTAAATATTTGCTATAAAGCAAGTACCAGTCAAAAGCCAACATCATTCAGAAACTTTCTCATCGACTCGAGCCCTCTGAATTGTCAGCCTATATTTAACTCAAAGACTGAAAACTCTTCACAAAACACAGTTGGGACATCTTAGATGATATTCACCAACTTTAAGCAATGTGAACGAGCCTGGTCACAAAAAATCGTCACGCTTGTTACAAGCTTATGTGTTGATGCTTACCAAAATGGACGTTCATGGTTGTTTGCTATTAGTAATCACAGAATGATTACAAATTGTTTTCATTCACATTTGTTTTGCTGCTGTGACAGAAATATGACTTCCAGCAGACTTTAACATTTTTTTTATAAGAATCATCTCCGTACGTGTGTATATTTGACCAAAACAATTAGGGCTCGAGTCGATGAGAAGGATCAATTCCATGAGAATCAAGTATGAAATCATGGTCGTTTTGAAGCAAAAAATACATTTTGGTGGTGTTCTTTTTCTATAACTGAAGTAAAGTAATATTTCAATTTGAAATGTGTTCCTGGTACTCTACTGGTCAGTTTGATATGTTACATGATATACTTTGTGCAAAATTTTGCTTTTTGAAAAATGTCCTAAAATATTTTGCCGAAGCGTTATTATGCAAAATTTCAAAATGGCGTCAAAAATTTTCCCCAAGAGATATTTCTTGGGACTTTTTTTCTGTTGTTCTGGGGCACTTGGGGAGTAGAATTCCGCAGAGTTTGATAACATCTGAATTTTTTCCCCAGGTTCGACCTATTCTACTGGCCTAAGTGTTTAATCCATGTACATAAAATGTCTAAAAGAATCAGCCATTTTCGTATCAATTAAATAGCAAATTAGATAAAGTTGAATGAATATTGCAGTAAAGAGAAAATAAGGTCCAAAAATGTTTTAAAAATCAAAAGATTCGATCATATAAATTACATTACAAATGAAGTGAAGTAAATTGATGAAAATGAAAGAGGCAATTCTAAATTATGAACGCCTCACGTCACGTTAATGGTGCAATATCAATGTGATGACTGTGTTATCGTAAGTGTTTCAACGACATCGGATTTTGTACAATTGTATTTAACTGAAATTGTGCTTTGTTCACATGGATTCAATTAGGATACTATGTAAGTGATCGACCAGACAGACAATGACTAAAATTGACATATTTATAGTTTTCTGCAAGTCAAGCGACGAACTTACAAAAACGATATCAACCACCGACGCCCTATTCCAGTGGTGCCATAAACCACTTTCGTTTTTAGAATGATGATCAGCGTCAAACAAACAACACATTATTGTTATAAAACATTGAAATGTATTGTTCTTCCTGGTTTGAGTACCTCCACAACTGTGTTATATCCGTTAGTACTTAATACTGACTGATTTATGGGAGCCAGCCATGAGATAAAAGCAGTTTTTCTGTAATCGTCGACAGCAAGTGGCTTTGAAACCAAGCATGGCATTACAGCGATAATTAGTTTTACAAGAAATAAAACCTTTTCCAGATTGAAATAAGCACAAGCGTGTCCTTTAACAACTGGCTTGGGACGGAGTCGGATTGCCAAAATGCACGGATATCTTACGATTACAGGTTTATTTGGCTTACGAAAGCATTTATGCATTCCTCTTGGCAATGTGTATTTTTCATATGACGTAACATCTCTTTGTATTCTTTTATAACATATTACAATATAATCATCTTTATGACGCGTAAAAGCCGCCGAGAAATTCAATTGCATGCAACACAATGTTGTCTCAGTATATTAACGGTTCTAACAATGTTTACGTAGATATATTCTAATCTTAATACAATGTTACTTTTTTTGACGAAATGAGAGTGTGGTGTTAATACATAATGTCATTTTAATGTGCTCCGACTAGCTAGTGTATGCAGTCGTCGATTTCCATAGGAAAGTTTAAATTATTTATCACGTACGAATTTGGTTTGAACCAAATGTGGTATGGTGCATGTAATTAACCCAATATACAATACTGGTACCACACGAAACAGTATCATCAAAAACAGTAAGATATAATTAAGTATTCTGTGATACTGTTACCTGCGGCCAATACCACTCAACTACGTTTCGTCACTGGGGCTTCGGTAAACGGTGAAGCGACAAGGTTAAATACAATTTGAATTATGTTAATCGTACGTTTGCTTCAGTGTTCAGTGTGGCCTTCGTAGCTCAATGGTTAGTTCAGGAACGAACTATAGTTATTAAGCCCCAAAAGCTTGCTTGATAAAATTTGCAGAACTCGTTTGATACAAATTATATCAATTGACAACTTGTGATTGATCTTCTCTCTATATATACATAGCTATGTACTTTTTTATTTCAGTTACCCCTCCAAGATGAGAATTCCAAATATTTATGTTGTCTATGTTGTAAATCCGGACCAATATCAGCCAAATGTAGTCTCAGTAGAACAGGGTATGTACCCGGGGATACCATATACGTTAATGCTGAAATAGTCAACACATCATCCAGACGTATGGAATCATCAATGGTTAAACTATTTATGGTACGTTTCATTAGTTCCATGTTGCTTTATTTAATGATTATAAAATTATTGTCTGTCTTTCTCTCTAGCCAGTCATGTCTTATCTTAACACTCAACATCTTTAAATTTTTCTAATTGGTCACTTTTCGAAACCCCAATACTTTCACTTGTGACTACATTTTTGATGATATTTTGCACACATAAGTTTATGAAAATATTGTATAGTCCAGGAGCCAGGTTTCAAAAGGGCCTTAAAACGAAAGTTTATTTACCCCATCTGGTAGAAAAAGTCCGTTGGTATTTTCGAATAATACATACATTCAGGCTTCAGAAAAAGGTGGATGCCAGATCTGAGAGTGGTGCAGATTTTTTTAACAGGGGCAACAACTCTTGCTTCCGAGCTAATTTACGAATACACATGACATTCTTAATTCTGGTGTGAATTTTTTGTTTATGTATATATTGCTATATATTTGGGTGGATATTATTCAATTAGTGTTGTGCATCAAATGGACATACATAACTGACCAGTTTGAGGTCAATGTCAAGGTCATTTCAAGGTCAAAGTGAGAAAAATAGCTAAATATTGATATTTCACCTCAGTTCTTTCTTCGTATAGCATATGTTTGGAATCAAATTTTGTTATTAAAATGATAGCCGTGTTGGTAAGTACCCATTCCTTCATTATAAGCCATTTGTTTAATGGAAATAGTCATTTCTTTATCAAAATGGCTATTTAATACATATGCATGCTGTCCGAGAAGGCATTCTTTTGACCACCCTTGGTATTCTATAATCTAATATGATTAAATTGTTTATGTATTTATTGATACATATTTGCATTGATATTATTCATTTGATTATGGACATCAAATGGACAAACATAATTGATCTTTCTTGGGTCAAGGTCAAGGTCAGTTGAAGGTCCAATCGAGAAAAAAGCCAAAAATTGACATTTCCACTCTGTTTTTCTTCGTATAGCTTTCGATATGAACATAAGTTGCTTATTGAAATGCTAGCTGTGTTGGTTAGTTCATATTCTTTCATTATAAGCCATTTTTTAATGAAAATAATCATTTCGTCGTCAAAACAGCTATTTAATACATATGCATACTGGCCGAGAAGGCATTTTTTACCACCCCTGGTATGCTGTTATCTAATATAATTCAAATTTTCATGTATATATTGCTACATATTTGCATGGATATTATTCATTAGATTATGGACATCAAATAGACAAACACAATTGACCTTCTTGGGTCAAGGTCAGTTCAAGGTCAAATCGAGCAAAATAGCAAAACTGGACATTTCCACTTTGTTTTTCTTTCGTATATCACATGATATGAATATTAATTTGCTTATTAAAATGATAGCTGTGTTGGTTAGTTCATATACCTTGATTATAACTCATTTGGGTAATGAAAATATTCATTTCATTGTACAAATGTCCATTTTGTCCATGTGATAGTTTACGAAAACTTTTACGACAGCCCCTGGGATTCTATAATCTATGTGTTTATTTATGACGTGAGTCATATGCTCACGTATATTATTCATTATATTACGGACATCAAATGGACTAGCATCTGAAACCACTTCGGGGTCAAGGTCTTTTCAGGATCAAAGTGAGCAAATAGCTTAAAATTGATTTTTCCTCTCTGTATTTGAATTCAACTTTATTAGAAAAGTTTGATTTGTCTCACTTTTTATCAAATGGACTGTACACAATACTGCCTGAACGACCATTTATTTTGTTAAGTTTAAGCAAGTATGCAAAACTACGAATAAATGCTCGCAATAGCACTATACCTGTCTATTTTTATGCCAGTCTTGGAATATTTATATACGCCGTTTTTCACATGGGTACTGCTTGGAAGGGTTGTCATATAAATACTAACCATTAAATCCATCAGGAGACTCTATGGAGACCCATTATGAACTACTTTTTCTAACTCTCTAGGGCACAATAACTGTTGTTCACATTAACCAGGACAATATGGCGTACCCACCAACACATTATACAGCAATACGTACGGCCTATGATAGGTGTATCCAATAGTAATTAAATATGAGGCATGAAATGACTGAATAACATGGTGATGAGCACATCATAGGCCTAGGATAGCAGTTGTTGCGCGTACTAATGCACCTGTCAATGTTTTGACCGCACGGGGATACGGATACAGGGGGATTAGACAGACACATCCTGACTGGCGGGAATTTGACAACATCATCGACTCCTAGTCAAAATATTGACTTGTGCATAGCACATAACTTAACATTCGATGCCCGTATAGTGCAGTGGTGTGTATTGTATAACACATAAAGTCTAGCTATAATCTAAGGTGTTTTTGAGTATCATTACGGTCTATGATGAGATATTTCGTTTGTGGTAGCTAGTACTGAATTGGTTATGATATGTATATTCCTTACATTGATATGTACCAACATAGACATCGGATACCCGTACTTAGTGCATGTAGTAATGTGTACGACATAGATCCTGTGAAATCTGTAACTGGCAGTATTTTGAACTACAATAGATTCTTATGTGGTACTCATCACCATTAAGTGCCGACAGTCCTGGTCATATGGAAAATACTTGTACAACACAACTCATATAGTGTAGTCACCACTGCAATAGCCAAAGTGATTTAGCACTGAAATAAGTAAATAATGTCACAGATATGTGCATTTTTTAAAACGGAATATAGTCACCCCAGACAAAGTAGTACCATCATCGTGTATAACCATCTCAGGCCTAATAACGTATATTTATTTACTATGGCATAATATTCTAGAAGCCTTACGACATCATACGCTGTACGCACCACCACATAATTCAGCCATACCTGGTTCTACAGGATACCCATTAATACAAAGTAGAACCTTTCCAATTCATAATAGGTATACAGGGCTACTGGATACATGATACAGATACCCCAGACCCTTGGGAATAGATACCACAGCATTTCATGTCCATACCAGGCCATAAGGGTTGCTCCACTCTGCGGTCATTTTCAGGTTATAATATACTTAGTATGCAGTACTCATCATTGCCAACTACATGTACATGTATAGCTATCCGAAGCCACACATCATCAGTTCTGGAGCCAGATATCATTTGTTACTGTATGATACTTAACACACAAAACAGCCTGGGAAACATAGGGTGTCCAAATAGAACTTAACAGTTTCTTTGCCTATTTACCCATCCTAAACATGCTCCTGTCTACATGAATGAATTGACTAGAGAATACCAGCAAACCAGGTCTTTAAGATCAGACACTGCTATGCTATTAAACATGCCTAAAGTGAGAACCAAGAATTACGGTGAAAGGCGGTTCGACAAATGTGCTGCCACCTTATGGAACGGTCTTCCTGTGGGAAGCAGGCTCATTGACTCTCTGACAGTCTTCAAAAAGACTTTAAAAACAAATCTGTTAAAAGTGCATATCAGTGAATCAAGTGAAATTGTTTTAGACTTTTGATGAACTGTCGACTAGCTGACTTTCGCGTGTTAAGCGCATTAGAGACTTGTTATATAAAGCGCTATATAAATATTTTCAACTAACTACCCAATGTCTTCGTTCTCCTTTCACAAAGCAAACTTCACTTAGTGGGGTACATACGAGTATATATCATTGGTTTAGCAATTCTGGATTTCAACTTCAGTTATTGAATACCAAATGATTGGTTTAGCCATTCTGGATTTCAAATTACGTTATTGAATTCCAAATGGATACTCAAAAATAGTACAATCATATCTGGCGTTATCTGATATGCTTCACTGCAATATACAGGCCCTACTTGTATGGCCTATGAGTGTACCCACTATCACTGAGTACTCTTACCACATTGGGTAATCACTACTGTATTGTACAGCTATGCAAAGCTCACCACCATGTAAGCCATTATTGACTTGACCATAACGGGTTACGAATCCCTACTTTGTGCAGCTATTCTTATTCTAGGAGGTAACCAATACCATTTGCAAGATCGGTCAGCCAATTTTCCATCGAATATACACCACAATCAAGTACCGCCACATCCATATCAGACTTAAAGGGGTTCTCACAACCATGCAGTACTCCCATCCTAGTCCATATAGGTTGACTAATATATTTGATACATCCATTACATTCCTTATCCTTGGTACAAAGAAATTTGTAGTCATTGGGACATCTAATGATGGTGACCAAACTCTAATTAATATCCAAGGTCAAATCGTTCTGTATTTATTGGTCGGTATATTCATTCATTTAAAGACAATGGTGGTCATGACCTGCTAATATCAGGATCATTGTCATCTGCTGTTCTATGCCAACCAACTTACCAAAAGGCTAAGGATAGTAGGATCAATCATTGGGAAGGCGTTTGCTCGGAAACCGTTTGATCTATCGACAGGCCGACACACAGATTAACGCGTGTCAAGCAGTATACTTCCTCATTAAAGATTTTCATAACACTCGCACCTAATAGAATGGATTTCAATTCATTATTACACACCTAGACAAACTATTACATCTACTATTACATCTACAAGTAAACACAGGTATAAACTGTTCCGTATTACTTGTAAAAAGAACAAATGAGCCAACACATAAATTGTTACTGCATTACATGTATTACAAAAACACAGTTTTACCTTGAAAAGACATTGATTTTGACCTAGAAATGGTCAGTATTTTAAACAACTTTGAATGCGATATTGATATTACAAAGCCACTCATATGTTCAAAACTACAGAAACATACATGAGAATAAGAGCTACAGATCTGAGACGTAATATCATGTTTGAAGATATTCTTCTCAATTTGACCTTGAAATGACCTTGACCACAAACTTATTTAAGATGTTTGTACATTGATAATCATAATCAAACGAATACTGGTAGTATCCTTAAATATACATGTATGTCTCACTTCTTTCACTAACACATACATCAAATTATATCATATAATGTCAGGGGTTGTCGTGCAAGGTTTTCGTAAGCTGTCATATGCAAAATAGCTATTTTCACACAAAAAAGACATTATTTATTGAATAAATGACTTATAATGGAAGAATAGGAACTAACCAACACAGCTATCATTTTAATTAGCAACTTATATTCATATTAAATGCTATAAGAAGAAAAACAGAGTGGAAATGTCCATTTTTGGCTTTTTTTTTTCGATTTGACCTTGAACTGACCTTGACCTTGACCCAATAAAGGTCAATTATGTTTGTCCATTTGATGTCCATAATCATATGAATAATATCCATGCAAATATGTAGCAATATATACATGAACAACTTAATCATATTAGACCATGGAATACTAGGGGAGGTCGAAAGAATGCTTTCTCGACCTGCTTGCATATGTATTAAATGGCCATTTTGACAAAGAAATGACTATTTCCATTAAACAAACGGCTTATAATGAAAGGATATGTACTTACCAACACGGCTATCATTTTAATAACGAAATTTGATTCCAAACATATGCTATACGAAGAAAGAACTGAGGTGAAATATCAATATTCAGCTATTTTTCTCACTTTGACCTTGAAATGACCTTTACCTTGACCTCAAACTGATCAGTTATGTATGTCCATTTGATGCACAACATTAATTGAATAATATCCACCCAAATATATGGCAATATATACATAAACAAAAAATTCACACCAGAATTAAGAATGTCATGTGTATTCGTAAATTAGCTCGGAAACAAGAGTTGTTGCCCCTGTTAAAAAAATCTGCACCACTTTCAGATCTGGCATCCACCTTTTTCTGAAGCCTGTATGTATGTATTATTCGAAAACACCAATGGACTTTTTCTACCAGATGGGGTAAATAGATTTTGAATTTCTGGTCACCAGCTCCTAGACTAGTGAGGAAGACTGACCTAGTACATGACTCTATACTTTGGCGCGTCATTTTGATTTTTGAATGAACTGACTGTTCAGTTTATTACATAAAACTCATGTGAGCAAAATATCACCATAAGCTACGTGGTTACAATTAAAAGTATTTGGGGTTTGGAAAATGGCCAATAAGGAGCATAGCTCAGTGTATATAGACAATCAAGAATACGGTTATGCTACTTCAAATATAAAAAGTACTTATAGCTTGTATTCATGAATGAACCTTTATTGTTCACATTGAGCCGTTACATTACATCGGTATTTATAATGGTGATTGTTCATGATTGTGTCATTTTACATAAAAAAGGTATGAGAAAATCCAACAGGGTTCATACACATTTTTATAGCGATATATGTTGAACTTATTCTGAATAAACTTGTAAAAGTGTATTAATTATTCTCAAATATACCTTTTATTTTGAAGACGACAACGTTTCATGCTACAGCCAAGTCTAAAATGTGTGTGGAGTGTATAGCTGAAGAAAGTCGAGGCGAAATAAAAGCATATGGTACAGACACGTGGTCAAATGTTGCCTTAACTATACCACCAGTTCCGCCATCTTTTCTCGCAGGATGTAGTATCATAGACATTCGATATATATTACAGGTAAGACAAGCTCCAGGCGATAAGGGGCACTTATATGCTATAAGAGATTTTTGATATACGGTCTCAACCAGTAAAATAGCTCACTGTGTTAAGCGGTCTCAATGAACGGTGTAGTCTTAATAAACGGTCTTTACCAACGATATTACTGAACTTATGTGACAATCAAAGACGATTACATAATGAAATATTATGCACTGATTTCAGTAAATACGCTAGTGTCAATTGTTTCGTAATGTCCTGGTAACAAAAATAACAAACTAATTAATTATACACACGTAAGGTTAAGTGGACTTAATGTGGGATTAAAACATAATACACGAGATAAATGTGCCGAGCTCCTGCAGGCAGTCCGCCATATTTACTTGGTTAAAACTTACTTGACATATTCACCACCTCCCAGTTGGCCATAAGGCTACAACAAGCGGAGCTCAACAATTTGCCTTCATCGTCCGCGGAACTTCGCTACATATTAGTTTGATCCCCACGATTATCAATGTTCGCTATTACTGCTGTGAACGTTTTTTTCTCTGTTACCCTTCCCTGTGCCAAAATACTGATACATGAACTCATTTCGCCTTTACATCAAAGCACACTACTTTATCATTTGCAAAGACATAGTCGATGTATTTTAAAGAAATGATCATACTATTGTTGCATGATTTTTCTGTTTCTTTTATTTTGTTATTTCATTAGCTAGAAGTTGAGCCGACTGGTCTGGCATTTGAATTAGAACTACCTCTGGAAATAATTATTGGTACAATACCCTTAAAACACGTGGTACAGCAGATGGGGTCACCTACTCAATATTCACATCAACCAACATCTGATATCCGTAAGTAAAATTAACAAATACTATTATTAGTCAATATATATACTAAACACGTATCGCTGCTAAGCACTAACGACCTTATGAGACTGATACATATTTAAAATCAACATTACGCTTCTAAGGTGCTTCTTGTGAGCCTTTTATCATGCAAATCGGATCTTGTCACGTTGACCAAACTGAAGTTGATACAAATTGTTTTACCATAAGTAAAGAGTTTGCACTTACGACACTCTCATTCTAAGCCAGCGAAATAGTCATGTATGCTGAAAAACATTTTTTCATTGTTCGTCCCACAATTTTGCCAATGCTGCTGTTTGTTCCTTAGTTGTTTGAATAAAATGTTGCTTGAAATACGTCCCGCCAGTCAACACTATTTCACTCCCACTCACCACAAAATTACATTTTAGTCACTAGGCGATCCAGCAGACTTAACCTGGAACTAACTACGTTGAGTGTCAAATAATGAATATGTAGAAGTATGCCTACCACTTTTAACAACTTTAATTTTGTCGCGACTTGGGCACGAACCTGAGACTGTATGCACTAGATGCGGATGTTTTACATCGAGGCTAACATGCTGGAAAGATAAATGTCAAATGGTAGTTGAGCGGCTGAAAAGCTGAAAACAGTGCTCGACAATTGGTAACTTTTTTAACATGGTGGACTAAACTATGTATATTTTTGACCTTGTATTTTATATTTCAGCGCTGCCTAGATATTCGGAGAGTGTGTTTGGAAAGGTCTCAGTGGACGAGGAAGGAGATGATAATGAACATATGCGAGGAGATAGACATTTTGCTCCAAACTATGCTTATTATGATTGGTCAAATTACTCGTAATTTTTCAACTGTTTATATCGTGTGTGTTTTGGTCATTGTTTTGTTGTAAATAGTCACATACTATGTATATATAAGCATGTGTTTATGTGAATTCGGTGCAATAAAAATATCATTTTATTTTATTCAGTCTGACAGAACATGTCTAGTGCACACTTTTGATACAGCCATTAACTATGATGTCTTCCATTTTCTCTTGTACACTGTACAACGCATGTACAATCTACGACTAAGCAATACGAATGTGAATACTGTGTAAACCGTGCTGTTTATCACATAAATATACAAGAAGACATCCTTAAATACTCGGGCTACTTAGAAACATTTTCCCAGAATAACCGTGACCAAGACTTCGTGGTATTAAGGACGGCTGATCAATCCGACAATCCATCCATTACATATACACCGCTGGCTTACAATGAGAAGGTCGTGAGTACTACTTACGACCTTATCAGACTCATACATAGTTGTATTCTGCATTACGAGGCGCTTCTTATGAAAACGAGGAACGTGTCATGTTGACCAAACAGAAGTTCAAAACGTTGTTTTTCCGTATATTAAGTAAAAAGTAGATTTCAGATAGTTTTTTGTTTGTACTTACAGCCTTCTCAATCTAAGCCAGCAATATGTACGAGGGGTGATCAATATGTTCGAGGACTTTCCTTCTCAATTTTGAAATATAGAAACAAGAGTACTAAAATTACAAGCTGATGTAGATCAATCAATTATCTCGCGATTTGCTTAATTGACTTTATGATAACGTCATTATTTACTTGATGACGTCACTTTTTGTAACGATGGTTAAGCACGCACCGTCGAGCATCTCGGACGTAACATTATTTCTAAGAAACGCCCTGCTATGAAAGTTAACGCGAAACTTGTAAAATCCTCGCGATATCTCCAAAATGACTTGACTTAATTGTACATGGTTTCTGTGCGCTACCAATTGGCCATTTTTTATATGATTCCTTTGTTTATGTGATTGTTGGGTCTCTGTCAAACGGTTGAGTTGATAAAATAAGGATAAACAGCAAAAATAACGCCGCGTTATTGACTCTTTCCGTTAAATTCTGCGAAATAAGACGCAAAGGTCTGAACCAAATGTAACTGGCGAAAACGAAGACTGGTATAGGCTACCAAAAGTAAAATCGTTGACTCCAAATCAAAAGGGTTATTTCGATATTGCGTCCTAAACCAGATAGGTCATGCTTCATTCTTAATAGGAATAATGTAATTATGTAAAGCCAACCGTCCTTTTCCGTGTTTTGTTTCTCATAGCGCATAGAACTCTTTTTATTCTATCTGACAATCCAGAATAGGCTTTTATTTCAGTAGTAAAAGAAAACCAGTCTCATACATGTGGTCGGGTATCAGTCAAGAAAGGAGCAATGTGCTGCTCTACGGCGACGCTTGTAATGACGTATCAACGTTGTATACCCGTATCGGCACCCTCCCTGTGCAAAACGCTGTATCGACACCCTCTCTGCGCAAAACAATGGTTTTCGAGGACGCCAGTCGACAAAAGAGGTTCGAAAATCATTGATTTTGCCAAAAATACAGATTTGTGCTTAACAAACAATAGCCCAAGGAACAACCCCATCATTGACCACTGCCCTCATGTTTTTTCATTTTGTTATATTAGTTGCCACAAATCCAGACTAAGATGGAATGTTGACCGGGGTTACTTGTTGAATGAACACGAGAGTCGTGATTTTATCACTTAAATGCGATTTTGCGTCAATATAGAAAATATCTCTCACCTTAGATGGAAAGTCCTTGAAACAATTCGGCTTCTTAATCTTTTTAACATGGCAACTTTCATCAAATTACGCAAACAACAGCCTACTTTCGGTTTATTTGTGGCAACGGTACCCTTTCTGTTCTGGCACCGGCACCATCTCTGTGCTATAGTTATTGTGAGTTATTTTCGAGTCATCTGCAACGCACAGAGAGGGTGCCGGTGCCACAACGAAACCGAAAGTAGGCTGATTTTAAATTTACGTTGTATTTGATTAAAGCAACCATATTAAAAGCATTTAGAGGCCTTTCCATCCGACGTGCGATATATTTCCTATATTGACGAAAATCGCATTTAAGTGTTATAAATATGACTGCGTGTAAATTTAAAAAGTACACATGCCAACATTCCATCTTAGTCTGAACTTGTGGCAACTGATAAAACAAATGTAACAACATAAATACAGTGGTTAATCATTGGGTTAAATTGTTCCGTGGACTATCGTCTTTTAAGCACAAATCAGTATTTTTGACCAAATACATGATTTGCGTCCCTCTCCTTCCTCAAAATGCGTTGTTTTGCACAGAGAGGGTGCCGATACAGCGTTTTACACAGAGAGGGTGCCGATACGGGTATACACAGTGATATGAATCAAATACTTTTATTAGTGCATTCGGTCGGAGACATCTTACTCCGAATGATGTTAAATGGTTTTGAGCCTTGCTGCCAATATAAAACTGTAGATCAAAAGTCCTCGAATATATTGACCACCCCTCGTATATGAGCCGTTCTCCAGGAAAACCGGGCTTATTGACATAACAGTAGTAATTATGTAAATGATAGTTAGAAATAGGTCTAAAATGAGAAAAAAGTCATGTTCACCGACTATATCGTAAGTAGTTGAATAACATAGTATTGTCTTAAAGATTTAAATTTTCTGATAAATTATGATAAAATTACTTCCGTGGTTGCTATGGTGACCACTTAAACAATGGGTTGGTGGTTGAAAAGAGCAGCTACTTTTCCCTTTAAGCAAACAGTCACAATTTGTTCGTGTTTTATTATAATCAGAACATTATTCTAAAATGTGACAAAAATTTGAATAGTTTACGTCAATAATTCATCAAGTACTTGGTTTATGAAGTTATTGTTAACGTTACGTCAAAACACCGTTCGAATGACGTTTGCAACGATTAAGTAACAAACAATCCGAATATCTGGCACAGCATATTATTCAACGGTAACAGAAGCATTATCAAGTGATAGTAACTACAATTGAAAACCATTATTAGAACAGTTATCTAGGTGTAGATGGTTGCTCATAACGTGTCGTGAATTCTCTAAAAGGGACAAAAAGGGAGTAATGATGTCCTATCGTCATTATGTCGATATCAGCTGATTACCTTAAATCAAACAAACCCCTACCATTGTGCCGAGACCAAAGTATCACGATTATGGAGCAAACCATGCGTTAACGAACTTTTACTTTCCAACTTCAGATACAGTTACTTTCTGCATTTTTATTGCGATTAATTTAATGAAGATTAATTTAATAATTCGTAGTTTCACCAAAAGTCAAAGTCCACCTCTAGTTGAAAAGGGGAATTTATTTATGCTTTGGCACTTCTAAAATAATTGCAATTGCTGGTTCGACGACACAAGATAGTTTTGACTAAGAAAATATAACCATGACGGCTACTATAATAATGACTATATTGAACTGACCATTCAAATATTATATTTGAATTTGCAAGACTTGAAAGTAGTCTACAACCTAAATAAACATACTTCCAGCTGAGTAAGCCATACCCATGATGATGACAATAGCATCAATTCTCAAACATAAAATGGTTGCAAACAAAACAGAAAAGTGTTCTTGATTAGATGTTGCTAATGAAGAAAACTTGCATCTTGATTGCAAATACATGCACTTCTGCACCAATTCATACTCATGTTTGTTTTTGTTGTTAATGACGTTAGAAACTATCTTCGATTGTTGCATGTATTTCAATTTTTGTCAGCACATTACGTGTACGAATATGTTCTTGTAATGATCGGCATGATAAGATTTAGTTCTTTGATTTAACCCGGTAATAATGATGTTGTTTCGATTTCTTCATGTTCCAATGTTTGTTTTACTGTTGTAATAGCTTTAACATAGTCGCGCGAATCATGCTGAGTTGGGTGGTTTGGGGAAAATAATCATTCTGCACACCTGTCACTTTTTGTTTTAAGCAATTCTCGGCATTTTATCAAACAATTGTATTCAATTGACAATGTATTCAAATATATCAAAACACGTCTCAAAAGCAATATATTCCAGTGTTTGTGTAAGCTTGTGAAACAATTATAAAGATATCCAGTGAGTTTTGTTATATGCATATAATAAGTGTATATCATTGTCGACACAGTCACTGTTGTATTTGTCTGCCAGTTTGTGATAAGTTAAACATTCGTGATTCATATTATTAATTTGTAATGTATGTTAGTACTCTACTTCTAAAGCATGTTGTTTTTTTTAAACAATATTTTATTTAAAGCATGTTGATCAATAATAAGACGTTTTACTGATAATTTTCTACGTACCTAATTTTACATTATTAGAATCGTCCATGCTGGTCAATGCAGTAAACACAATTAAAGATGTCAGATGTCTCGGTGTTCGACCTGTCAAGGACAATAGAAAGTACACAACAAGTTCATATTCTTTCATGCTATGTACTGGCTATATCGATGTGAAAGTGCTCACGACCATGGGGGGTATGTATCAACTCTGGTCCCTGATTCCCTAATCTAAACATACAGGTGTTTTAGATTAGTGAATGAGGGACCCGAGCTGATACATACCCCTATGATCAGGACATCTTCAACTAAGATATCTTTAGTAACATTATTTATATAATTGTTATATTGTACCTACTTATCAGCATGGGATGATGAGAAAATGTACGTTGCAAAAATATTTTGCACAATTCGAATGGGTTACAGTAATGTCGGAGACAAATAATAGTAAATTAAACAGTTTAACGTACTAAAAACCACTGTATGTTTTTGTAATTGCTTCGTCAGCTTACGCTTACATTTGAAGATATTGCTTTTGGAACGTATTTTGATATATTGAAATACAAATTGATAATGACGAGAACGTCTGTAAAAGAAAACTGACAGGTGTGCATAATGATTATTTCCGCAAAACCATTCAAACGATTTGTGGAAAAGTGTTAAAGCAATAACAAAAACAAACATTGGAACATGAAGTAATCGAAACAACAACAATTATATTACTAAGGTTTAATCATGGAACTAAATCTTATCATAGTGATCAAGAACATACACGTGGCGTGATGACAAAACATTCAATAAATGCAGCAATGGAAGATAGTTTTTAACGTCATTAACAATACATTAAAACATAAAATCCAAATGTGAATTGGTATGCTCCACAGTATGAATGGGTATGCCTGAAACTTATTTGAGGACAGGGAACACATATCTAAAGTAATTATCGCTTAATCGCAACAAAAAGTTACCAATTTTCGAGGACTATATTTAGCTGTTCAGCTGTTCAGCTGTTCAGCTGTTCAGCTGTTCAGCTGTTCAGCTGTTCAGTCGTTCAGTCGTTCAGTCGTTCAGCCAGCCTTTGGCATTTTAACTTTTGACACAAACAAGACAGAATTCATGGAGAATCAGCTTATGTCGACATAGTAATGAACGAACTGGTGTCCCCAAGGAAGAACGACAACTCATTTATGGGAAACAGATTATGAAATACGCAGTTATTTCCCTTTGAATCAAAGCATGTCCAATATTGAGATTTCAAGTCAATATTGCTCAACAAATGGTTCTGACCATATAAAACATTGTATTTACATGTTCAGATGGATAAACTAATGTACAATGTAACTGGATTTGGAATATTGGCCACCATATGGTGTCGCTGTATATTCTGTGAAAATCATAAATATGAAAATCGCAGGCTGTACATTTTGTATTTGTGACTTGTTATTATTATCATTTTTATTATACCATATTTATGTAGCCTTTTTTTAGTGACAATTACACATTCAAGAGTGCTTACAATCATCACAATTTAGACACGAGTTAAACAATATTCAGTTGATACAAACATGCTGGTAAAAATAATATGGGTAAAAATAACCAAGTATGGACTGTTTAAAAATCCACACATTCATAACTAATTTATGCACGCGAGTAAAGAAACAATTTAATATAGTTCAAGTCTAGTTGGTTTCGTAAGCTGTATGACCAGTCCAAAAACGCATTACTCCACCAGTCATTTCTTACGTTTCACTATGCAACCTTACTTCAATGTATGTTTACCTAGTAAGATATTTGTGTTCAAAACATCCACTGATCACAAGATACCGTCTCCAAATGTTTAACCAAAGCTACCTTTAAAGAGGCCCCTATTCCAGTCGGTATTCACTGTTCACTATGACACCTACTTTCACTTTGACTATAACACACACTGACCAATGCTTTTTTTGTGAAACTTATGTTGAACCATCCAGACTCAAATTATCACCGATAAACAACACTATTTGATTTAAGATTTACCATACATTATGATTTTCAGAAAATGGAACTCAGACAGCATCTTAAGCATTCAGTCAGTGTAATTGTTAAAATAACTTCAAAAACAACAAGAACGTTTTGTCTCAGCTGGCTTCAAGTGTTTTCAACAAAATTTATTATTTTTTCTTTCATACCATTGCGTAATAGAAAAATATATAAGCTAATTTTTCACTTAGACAATGTGTAAAATATTGTGGTAAGAACCACAAGCAACTGCATCACTGATAACGAAATCATGTTTTATCCTTTTTTTCGGTTTTTAAAATTATTCATTAATCAACACTTATCTGTGGTAAGAACACGCATATATACCAATCGTGAAAACCCGGACATTTCCATTCGTTTCCGTTAAAAATTGCAATGCATCAAGTCCGAGATGATCCGAACGGCGTACAGACAAAAAGCAAATAATTGGAATTTCAAAGTATACTATCAATCAAATTGAAATAAACTGTACAATAATATTATTTTAATATCTGATTGTTCCCTTTTATTTCAATACAAGTGGTAATTCTATTGGAACAAAGACCTAAACGCTTAACACAACATCACATTCCCATGAAAAAGACGTAAATTGGTCAAATCATCATGCCCCTATTCTTATGCAAATTGTTGTAAATTGGGTCTCGGAAGTGGAAATTGTCTCTACATCAAAGTATTCACGTATAAACAATTATTTGTCCATGAATACATTAACATTTACAACGATCGTGTTCTACACGTTTTGAATGTTAGAATTTAAGAACTTGATTTGATTGGCGTAATTTTGACATTTTACCCCCTAAAGTAGTTAATAGCTGCATGCAATTATGTCTTGGAATTCTGCAACTATGCATTAATTGTTTTAATGAACAGCACTCAAATTTTTGAATTGTCTAAAAATGTGGCTTTTTTCTTATTGAAATGCTGAGCATTTACCAGCACGAAAAGATATTGCAAAGCACTACTCATTTTAGTTTTGCTTGTTTTGGATTAAAAGTTATAAACTGTCAAGTGCATGATTTAAAAACACCCAACTCAAGATTGGTATCAAAATATGAATAGAAAATAAAACACTTTATTGTGTATAAGAGTCAATTATTTGTAAATACACTGTACTAAATAATTCTGAGGTAGCCTTAGAGCCGAGGACGATGTTTTACAAAGCTGGGGACTTCTCTGAAACTAGCACGTCAGCTGGTACTAAGACTGAATATCAAGGAAATACACTTCTTACAAATGAGCGGTTCTTCAGGAAACCGGGCTTAGTGACATTGTATGTAATTATGCAATAACATTTAGAAAAATGTCTAAAAGAGAAAAAATGTGTCCTTTGAGTTCATATTTAAGTAATTGGATATAACTTGTATATGTCCTATCCATTAGTTTCAAGTTTTCTTTAAAATTGTGTTAAAATAACTTCTGTCGTTGCTATGGTGATCAATTTCTAAAAAAGTACGCATATCGAAGAAAAAAGGTTAAATGACTAATCACTTGCTATGGTTCCCTGTAAGCAATCACTCACACATTGGACACGTTTTTATTAATCTACATTTTGTAAGAATATGATTCTAAATTGTGATACCGTTTTAAAAGTTTACGTCAAAAAGTTATCAGATACTGGATCTTTGAAATGCCAGTTTACGTCTCGTCATTTATATTATTTAAAAATAATCTAAGGAAAAACAACAGCCGGATTTCCTGGAGAACGGCTCATTAATGTAAACTATATGACTATTGTTCTCTTTCACAGCGCTTCAGAAACTAAGATGACAAACGAATGGAAGAGATCATTTCAACTGTTTCGATACCAAATGTTGTCATTTTAGGAAACTTTTTACCAATATAGTATCCAAAAACTGACAATTATGGTTTTTTAGAGTTTATCTATTTTTTTAATAATACGAGTATATAACAGTTCTGACAAAGGATTTAGATGGTTCCATTGTCATTTTACCCTAATGGTATATAGTGGTTTATTGGAACCATTTGAAAAGCAATCACTTAAACATTTTATAAGTTTGCATGATTTGGTGTCTTATAACTTTTTATTTATTAATTACGTTATAATTATCATTTATGTATAATATGCTATAGACTACCAAGACATTGCAACTTAAATACAGCGGTGCATGAACCATGGTAGTACAACACTGTACGAGGAATTGACGGGTCGAAGCAAAGATTCATGTCGACACAACTCATAGAGTGGTACACTCAAAAACACACCATGTGGCTCTATTTCCACTCATGCAGCAAAAATGTGTTCATTTAATTTTGAAACAATTGTTTAATATTTTATGGTCAATGGGAGATAATCTTTTGGGGAAATACAAATGTAGCTATCAATTGGACAAAAGTCGGCAAGTTTCTATCTTAATTTAGCTTTACTTTTATCATTGTTTTCTATAGTTCTGTCTTCGTGCGTATGCATGATAAACACAGAGTCTGACGCTTGTAAACGAAATGTATACATTATCAGCAAAGATGGTACAGCTGCATTAACAACCTGACCAACACCAAAGGACAAACGGCACAAGGTTTACAACAACGTGTATGATAATGTCAATGATATATATTTACACTATTGCGCCAACGCCATACAAGATGTTCCATCGAATTGCGAGAAGCTTCTGGTTTTTGCGGTACCGAATACTATAAAAAAAATAGGGTATGTGAAACACTGAAAGTGTCGTTCCACCCTAAGTCTAAATGGTCAAACCAATGTGCTTGCTTCATTCTCTAAAACGTAAGACAAGAAAGCGGCGGAGCCCTTATAGTTCAGAGTTAACAGATAATTCCAAAGTCCACAATATTGTAGAAAACAATATACTAATAAATACTCACAATAAGCTACTATATTAAAATGACTTTTCCGGAAGCAGTTTCAGATACAAAACATGGCGGTCGGGTGGTGGAACAGGCTTTTGTTGGTGGATTTGTAGTGCACACACTAGTACTTTATGTTTAAAATCCATCGTTCTTTTATTGCATCGTCAGTCCACAGTGCACAATGTTGTTAAAACATTGACATTACTTAAATGCATCATTCTAGTCGACACAAAACGACCCATGTTTGGCCTTTTCAGATTCACCGGAAGTGATTGATTGCCTTAATGGAAGTTACTAGTCTATCCGGAACACGTGTTTCCGGTTGTCACCGAATCCAAGCATCTGCGTGACTTAGAATGCTGTGTGTCTATTTTATTGGGCAGAAATTGATCGGTAATTTTGTCACGCTTATTTTCGTTTGACTTTCTAATATTTGCATTACTTGTAGCAGACTCGTTTTCAAGGAACGACTACGGATATCATTAGACCTTGGTTTTATTACGACGGTGAAAGCAAATATTGATCAAAGTGCTGGTTAAATGACAGATACAAGCTGACTGCACGTTCTTGGTATGAAAAGACACAAGGGTTATTTGAAAATTATGCTCAACTCTCTAGAAGAACAGGAAATTATGGGAAACAATTATTTTCCAATCCAATATGGCTAACAAGTACTGATTAGACGAATTGTGCATCTAACTTGTAAAATCAATCGTGAGGAAATAATAAAAATAATCGATATGCAAATATTACGAACTTACAATTTTTTAATTAATATAATGACCGTAATTGTTCAGTGATTTCCGCTTTGTCCAATTAGCCATATCGTCCGTCTGTATGTTGTCACACCGTCAATAACTATCATTACACGCGTCAAGCAAGTGTGTTATGTGATGGCCAATACTTTAATTAAAACCAACTCACAAGAAAGTCACACAGTTGTCTAAAAACATGTAGAATGTTTCAAGCTGAGATTATCTCGCACGAGATCCTGTAATGTCACCTTACGAGTGACCAACGATCATCGTGCGCTGTTAGGGCGGTCTTCTTCCGAGTGACCAACGATCATCGTGCTCTGTTAGGGCGGGCTCCTTACGAGTGACCAACGATCATCGTGCTCTGTTAGGACGGGCTCCTTACGAGTGACCGACGATCATCGTGCGATGTTAGTGCGGGCTCCTTACGAGCTCCATACAATATCTGTATGGATATAACACATATCATCCTCTATGAATCGTACGAGCTGTGACCAAACGCTACAATTTCACAGAAAACGTAGGACTCCAAAACCATTGACTCGTACGGACATCGTATGATCTTAGTGACCGTAGATTTAGAAGCAATTTCCATTGGCATTGTTTTCGTCTTTATTTGACATCAATATTTATAATCCCAACTCAATGATGTTACAGTTTAAGTGGCCCTAATGGTGGTCGTATTATGGTGATGTTACAGTACTTTATCTGACCAATGTTGGAATGCTCTTATGTAATACAGCAACTATTTGTCCTACCATTTATTGCCGTCAGTATTAAAGATTTATATCAAGTTTGGGGCACCCATGTTGTGTTTTAAATTGATTTGCACTGCCCCTGATTTCCGTGGTCCATTGCCACATCGCGTCTCTCTGTGATTACTGTTGACTTTAATGACAGTACTTTCAATGCATTTATCAAATATTTGCATTTTAGTGTCAACTCAAATTGCGTTCGGTTCATTCAGCTTTATTCCCGTGTTTCGTCAATGACCGGGGTATTTACCGCAAGGAATGTGCGTAATGTCCCTTCTCGTAGTTAAAAGATCCACGAAAGTCATTTCCACTTTTCTAAAAGTTTGAAAAATAAATTTCGTATCAATTTATCGAATATTCACATGTAAGACAAATAACTACATTTATATTGACATTCTCTCTACTCACAGATAACTGTATCATTGAAAATGAAAGAAAAATGGAAAAAAGTGTGCTTTTGTAAAATTCGTATCTTCTTCTTCCTAATATTGAGCAGGGGTCTTTCTAGACCGTAAATAGCTCAGCGACAATTAGTACATAATGAATGATTTACTACTTATAATAATTTGATATAATTTATCAATCGCATTAAATAAAATGTCACCTATAGAACAAAATATGTGTGTTCTTTGCGCCAAGCATCAAAGCGATATCAGGACAATTGCAATAACTTTGGTATACATGTAACGTGGTCCGTGATCGAACTCAAGAAATTTCGAAGTCATTTATAACCACCGCTTTTCCAGTAGGCGGTTGTGTCATACTTTGGTAGGCATTTTTTATACTCCTAATATGTAAACGACATTAACAAACATTACAAATTTTGTCTTGTCAAGTTTTGTCAATTGGCGTGGTGGCGATTTTTCGATGGTTTAAACATGATTTAAAAACAAATAAAAATATATGGTTGGTCCATGGCCCATGATATTTTCAAAATAAGATTTTTGGATTATTTGGATTATCAATAACACTAAAGTACCTGGTAGTTTATAATGACTTATTTTAGATGGATTGTGAATCTGGTTTTTCAACTTCTATTGATCATCATCGACACCGCATTCATGATGTTAAACACTGCCATGATGGTATGGGAAAACAAGGACCAGGCACAGATCTCCTGAAAAATTGTAATCTGAGCTCAATGTTACCTTTAGTCTTTTAGCGAATTTCCATTTGGTGCCAGATTCAAAATTGACATTACAAAGCTGAAAACACTATTCTGAATTTTTAAAGCAAATTACAAATGTATGAAGAGTTTTAACTTAATATTTATCTCAAATTCAGATTCAGTTTTAGCATAATCTCAATTTGAGATGAGATTTTTGCTTAAGATTTTTCGGGAGGGCAGGTATTTAAGTGAAAACTTTGAATTTTCTTAAAATCTCAAATCTCAAGTGTAACAGCGAAACAGGAAAACTAATATTAACAATTATTTACATTGTTTAAAAGTATTATGTAAAGAGCTACATTAACCATATAGACAAAATGGGCTATTTTTTCGAAGTATGAGCAGCTCAGGTTTATATAAAGTCAAAATATTTCACGTAAGATGCTTTATAAATACCGGCCCTGATGTCAAGAAGTGAACACTGGGACCATTGCTGTCTAGTCTTTGCAATGACACTGCCGCGAAGGGAATCCCTCACGTACTATTCGTAAACTACCTATCACTTTGAACTGTCAATATTCATAACACTTGCGCAGCCAGTGGACAATGAGACGAAAAATATTTAAAATTAAATTTGATAAATTGCAGATAACCAAATAATGTATATTGTTCAAAGTTGATTAAACTATACTTTATGAATTGGGCATACTACGAATATGTTCAATTTGTGCGGTCATCTAGCGGAATGAGGAATATAACGTACAAGAGGATTGTGACTTTACATTAGTCTATTCCAACCTAAAGGTTACTACCAGGCACCGACCTCCCTAAACATCTCAATCTGAGATAAATCTCATCTCAAATAATACCATTTAGAAAATTCCGTTTGAAGCCTGAACTCAAATCGTGCATCACAAAACAGAAAACTCTATTCTTAGTTTATTAGTAAACTTCAAAGTGCTTGAACTTCATACTTCATTTCAGATGAGATTTTTGCTTAGAGAGATCGGGACCAGTTGTTGATTATTTTAACAGTACTGGTGGTATGTTTTAATCAACACCTAATATGAACTAAGGCACCGCCTAAACGGGGATTAAATAGATGTTGGGTAATTGCTAAGCTATATTTCAGATATATGGTATAGAATTTTTTTAGGTAAAATACTTAAATAATGTTTCACAAGTTATATTTATACCAGTGTGCTTATTTATGGGATATACAGGCATCTATGCCAAATATAGTAAATATTTAACAATTTTATTAGATTTTTGCCATACGCTAAAACGTGACGCAGTCCCTTTAAGACTGCATTCGCAGTATATTCATTTCATATTTGATACATGTTAACCGCATACATGTTACACATTTGTCAGAGAGAATATTTTCTGTAAGGGTACCCAGACTTTTCAATTAGCCGTCCAACGAATTGAACAATTTCAGTTTCTGTCCTGGGTACGTTTTTTCCTGGGTACATTATCGCATGTATTTTTTTCAGGTTTTCCAACGAAAAATCCTGCTTTATAAGATTGGGACAATTGGTCCCGGACTAGATGACGGGCAGCGAGGCAGCGATGTCAAACAATTTTTAACTAGGGGTTTCTGGTCAATAACTTGAAGTTTGGATAGGCTGATCTTAATGATACTTTGTATATAGCAAGCTTGCATGGATACCTAGCTTGGGATTGTATTTGGGGCCATGGTCACATTTACTAAAAATACATAAAACAGGTTTCCGGTCAATAAGTGCAGTTTGCATTGGGCATTTTTCATGAAATGCTATGTTTTGTGCTGGTATATTCATGCTTTCTACACTTATTAACCAGGCTTCAGAATCATTCGTTATTATATTTGGGTATAGCCACAAATGTGTGGGCAGGCAGCGTAAGCAATTAATTCTGTGCTCAACTCCTATGTTTCTCAAGAATTTTCAACCATCATTAGGCGGACACCCGTACAGAAAGACTGGTTTTGCGACAATGCGGTGTCTTGTGTAAGACATATTTTGATTGGTCGACTCGATAATAAATTCTTAGGCCAATCGCAAAGCTGAAACATTTTCTAACTTGGTGTTTTTGTACTCTTTTTCTGAAGTCTCGATGATTTCGCGAGGGAAAAGGGGCAACTTAGTACATTTAAACGATTGAATTATTGGTAAATGACAACCGGAAAACAAAGTCTTACACTGAGATCATGATAAAAGGACTTGGAAACAAGGAAAACCTTCTTTTAATGTGTAAACGCCGCTTTAAAAGGGAATAACTGCATTTGTTGATTTTAGCAGAAAAAAGTCCATCTGACAGTCAGACCGACTTTTTTTAGTCCGCCAGATCGTCAGTCCCACAGGTTATCAGCGATTATCGGGAAGTCGGGTAGCCAAAAAATCAGGGACCCCGGTCCGGAAGACCTATAATTGAACTTGACCTAGATTATAATGAAATAATTTATTCTGTAGAAATTCCATCAAGAAAAGACCAACATTTTTATCTCTATTGTCTACCGTGACAAGAAATTTCTAGGACTTGACCTAGTGACACATTTTTTGACCCCGGATGTCACAATATTGAACTTGATTTTTAAAAGAATATCCTTCTGATTAAAGGCTTTGGAATATAAGGCCAAATTTGTGACCTAGTGACTACATAAGGCATTTGACCTACTGACCCAAGCGAATAGTTAAATTATTTTACTTTAGGCTTTGCGGCTGCAGAGATGCATGTGAAATTTTTGTTTGACCCTGACCGCAGATATGTACGATTTTAGGCAAACATTGCGTGAGATGCACAGTAGTCACGCTATCGAGCGCTATGCTTAGAAACAGCTAAAATAAGCGCTACTGTATATCGGAAAAAGTGAAAAATATATTATTTCGGCATGCGCTTGTGGCTAGCTGACTGTTACGAGTACATAGCGCTGAAAAGGGCAACCAAATCACCCCGTTTCTAACGAAATCACTTGGTAGCGCTTGCCTAGCAGTACAATGTAAATATCTTTTTGTACACAACACATTCAAAATGAAATTGTCATAATTTGATTCAAAATGAGTAAAATCAATGGCATACCTTTATTGTACTTTGTAGGCCTAACTGTATTCTTGAGAGCAGTTTCAATTAGTCCAGGGGAAATTTCTAAACCTACTGTAACCATATTTCGTCCAGTCCATAGTATCGGATCAGCTTCAAGCCTTGGAAAATTGAGGATATAGCAAAAGCGACACCGTATGACGTTAATTGGGGGCCTAGTCAATCATACAAGACCACAACAAACATCACACAATTGTGCTCCGCAGTTTCATACTCCCACGAACCGAACTCCAGCTACCGATGGTGATCAATCCGGAATCAATCCATTGAAATAGATATGCGATAGTTATTTGTTTTGGATAATTAACGTCTGAAGTAGACTTAAGTAAACTTTATCGAAGATATTACATAAGCGACAACGTATGGACCCTGCTAGTACACAAGTTTGTCCACCACAAATAATCAATGCACCAGTCAGTTGCATCCACAGTTCCTCCCGACCACAGGGATCCATGGCAGATAGGCCATGTTTTTACCATCCAGCTACATGTACCCCCCAAGGCAGGGGAAATTTAGGATTTTTTCTGCGAATACCAATAGCCTAGAGACAATATTTACCGGTAGATGTCAGGGGAAATGCGGGAGATTTTACCATCAGCTTCCCCTGTAGGCCGTAGAAGGGCTGTTGATTTTGACAACTCAAAATCCCGGAGCGCCCCTTCACCCGGGGCTGGGGTGCTGTGGATGAAACTAACTGGTACATAAGTATTATACATACTGTCAGTAACAAAATAATCTCATAAACATTGCTTTGACAAGCTATACATTGAGACATAGAATTGTTGATTTGCATTGTTGACATGGAACGAATTGTAGCCTACTTACGTTCAAGCATCTGGTATGATCTGAGTGTTGATGTCATTGTAAAACTACGTAAAAATGTCTATTAAAGACCAATTTCCTCGGAGATCGAGTACTGTCATGATAAATCGGCTATTTAAATGAAAATTTCACCTTTATTTTTTGACGATTCTTAAAACATCTTCCGTGTGCAATGGGCGTTTGAAAATCTCGCAAACGCGTTGGCTAGTGACACGTAAAGCGGAGTATCTACAGTGCTGTAGCGTATTTCTTACTTCCCTTTGTTTTTTTAAAAATATTTTTTTTATTTATTACACATTTTTAAAAAAATGATATTTAATCGAAAGAGAACGATAGGCTCAACCGTTTACAGCTTACTATTTTTTTTATAATCCAAGGACTATTCACCTCGGAAAACTGCCTGAAATTTTTGACCGGAAATAACTTTTTTTGAAAGCATTAGTACCGGCAGAAACTCAAAGAAGATATGCACGTTCGCCTGTTAACTGTCTGGGTATCTTCAATAGCCCCGCTGCGCGGGGCTATTTAAATCCCCTATTAAGAAAATAAATAAATAAATGATAATTTTTTCGGTGGAAATCTTTCCATATCAATTAAAATGTTCAGATACTAGCAGCTTACTTATCTATACTAAGCTGTGTGTCATTTGACTCAACTCCGACACGAAGTTGACAGCTTCACATTATTTACAAAAGTAATGTTTATGTGTGATACGTATAATACCCGTAAAATAAATATATCCCAGTTGAATGCCATAGTGAAAAGGTGTCTATTGGAGTCGATTAGATATTTATGAATATTAACAGCGTGAAATTTTCCGTTTATATCAACCTAGGGAGGTTTTTTACATTCTAAATAGTGAAATACATTAGCGGCTAGATTTGGCCCTGTCGTACGCATACATATTTGGGATTATAGCCATACGAGAAGCCCAAACTCACAATATAACCATTGACTGGAAACAAAAGTGTAAAATGGAAATTGAATTATATGATTTATTTTTACTTGTCAGCATATGAATTTATAATAAACCTGGATAATTCATCTCCTAATGAAACTGAATACTCCCCCAGCATGGCCCTGCTTCACACCTGTGTGTTTTAGAAAACGTATTCACACTGTATCTAAATATTTACATAAAGTCAACGCCATGCTACTCATGGCAAGCATTTGGCGAAACTGAATGTTTAGGCTTCCTAATCAAATGGAATAATCGTTTTATAGAAAAAATTGATACACTGAAAAACTTGCCTTTTCAACAACATGTTTCACATAGTTCGGATTTATTTGTTTCATTATGACATGATACGGTGGGTGCAAACATTGTTGCCGATAATTGAAATGCAATTCATAACAGCTGGTCGCGTCCACAAAGAAAGACAAGAGCACAACCGTACCAAATCACCAACTCAACCACAACTCGGTGCAAAATTAAACAAAGTTCTTAACATGTACGCAATTGGTTAAAGTGTATAGAGCTATATTTTCTAACATCTCTTTAATGTCAACATAATTACTTGCATCGTGTTTAGTATGATACTAGACTACCTTAATTGCAAATTAAAACTGTGGATGGGTTCCGTGTACTTTGATTCATTTGTCGAAAAATATACGATTCTTATAATTTCACAGGGTGTTCTAGAACACTTTCGTATGAAAATAGACAGTTTGCATGCCAAATAAATCACCGAGAGAGTTTCTGTTAAAACTGAAGCAAACATTGATCTAATGGATATGAAAGCATAATTGTTTTTCATTTTTTTAAAACTTTTTTAAAAAATATCGTCCGATATAGCTCTATACACTTAAATAGTCTTTTTGCAGATTATGTTGCATTTACATTAACTCCTCCTCGATGAAAGTGATGTCTTACTTTGTCAAATTTATTAATTTATTACTTTATTAATATTTAGGTTAATTATCTCACAAGGAAAATATAGTGCATGAAGGTGCCTAGATACTTACTTTATTCTACAAAGTCATTCTCGTTCAACCAGAGTATTTTGCACGTTAAAAATATAACAGTCTGGAGACTGGACTAAACACATATTATAATGAATGATCAGTCCCAAGATTTATATCACTTTCTCCACACCTAAAATAATGTCAATAAACCGGGTACTAAGATAAAAATGATAGTATACTAAAGGTGGTCTTATTAATGAGGCTAGACTGCAAATATCATTCGACAATAAATCAGTAGCTTCCCAGAAGTCACCTTCCAATTGTTGTACTCTGTAATCCAATCAAACTTGGACATGGATTATGTGCTCCTCTGAATACCCCATTACTGTCCGGTTGTGTTTTCGACCAGGGAACGAAATGCCACGAGATTCTCCTAGGAAACACAAAATGTCCAGATGAAGTGATGTAGAAGTCTGTCTTTATTTAACTCAATAAGAGCATGTTATTGACTTGAAAAACAGACATTTGTCCATCGGTCCTGTTCACATTATTACCCGGATGAGACAAAATGGCGCACGAATGAAAATAAAGATTTAGTGTGGTTGTCGTCTTTGTATAGTCGACAATAATGTTTTATATTTAGGTCTTCGCCGGAATAAATTAGTTTCTTTCTATTGGGTTTCAGTCTCGAAATCACCATCACTAGTGCCATTGTCAAATGTTAGCACGTGTTAGCTTAATGAGGCGAGAGCGCTTAATGCCACTTTCATCAACTGAGTGTTTGGAGTAGTCGCTTGAAATGTCGAGGAGATGTTGGGGAAATCTACCAATTCTACACAACATTTTGTCAAACGCTTCCGAACAAATGACACATAGTAAGTATTAAGTGGGGCGTTCAAAAACAAATAGCATTATTGTTGTTTAACACTTAATATCAAATTGTATATCATACGAATTGCAATCCTTTTTCTACAAACATAATTATGTAAGTTTTTTTAATTGTTACTATGACATCCGAGATGACATTACAAATGGTATAAATCTCATAGAATTCTTCAGTTTGTTTTAATTAAACAGCGTCTAAAATCACATTTGCACGTTGTTTAGGTGGTCACACTACATTTCCCACCAATCAGAAAGTTCTTATTGAAACAAGTTTCGTCGGTTACACCAATGAGTAATTTGAAATAACTTTGCATTAGCAAATTGCCCATGCTCATTATTGCAGAGGTTGGGATTAGTTGAACAAGACAGTAGAACTAACATAAGGCCATAACAAATAGCTTTCACGTTTAGCATCGGGTATGGCTTTCTCAAACCTAACTACCTATTAAAAAACTGTTGCTTTTTTTAAAAAGATTGACTCTTTTGGATCCGTTTCCAATAGCATCAAGACATCTGAGTGGCAGTTCTGGCCCAAAAGGTCGAAGGGTATTTGAGACGCTAGATGGGATTATATTTGGGCTTGGTTTTGTATGCAACACGTCACTTAATGTATATTCATTGTCATGGACGTCAGTTCGAGAACCCAAATTTAACAAAGATTTCAGGTGGAAAAATGTTTTTATTCGACAATTGACGTCAAAACCTAGGCACACGAGACAATGCTAAACATAAAACCAGATTTTACAGGCCATTGGCCTTAAGTGTGTTTATTATTAGTTATCTTGCGTAATATTCTAGTAGCCGATGTCATGAAGAAATCTTTGAACAGCCTCAACGTGGAAGCTTAGGATCAATGTTATATAAAACAAACTTAACCTGTTTGATTGGAACTGAACAGTCACATTGGCACAGTTCAGTAAACATACGAAGGAATGGTATTTAAATATAAATTCCATGTACTCATTATTACAACATGTATTTTAACCAGGATAAAAAGTAGTGTATTAATATTAAACAGATTTTGATTGATTGCAACAGTAACACTAACCCGATACAGCTGAAAAGATTCAACACAGCATGTTTGTTTACGCTTGAGTGGCGTAATAGACTTTTTTTACATTAATTTTTCCTTAAACGTAATGATGTTATCTCACTACATGTACGAAAAACATTCTACCCACTTCGCTGATGGTCGTATTCAACATTTAATCAACGGATGATCTGACAAACATTGGACAACTTTCACAGTTCTACTTTAAACAGATAAGTTCAATTTGTCACCTTAAGCGTGAACATTTTATTAGACTGGCTTGAAACATATTCCCATTAACTTTATATTAATGACATTAAAGGCTAAAGTCGCGAAATGTGATACTGTTTAAAATGAAACAAAGATATTTTAAAATAATGAACCCGAGTAGAGGAAATATGTTAACCAGCATCTTCTATCTAATTTTAGTAACACGATACAGACTTCAGTGGCGCCCCCTGCCGGGAAGCCATCGGCTACCTGATTGGCTGAGGTCAGAAGTCATGGCGGCGATGAAAAATAAATCGAGAAAAGAAACCGCATATTCGCATTTCAACTGTTTGTCTATTTTGACAGACATTCAGTAGCGATGTTCATTTTAATGTCCGTCGTGACATCGGGTGAACATTCAAATTGAAAATAAACAGGTATCGTTTACAAGTCATGAAATATTAGAAATTTGGTTTCTGTCAAACAATATGAAGCCATGTTTACAAACCAGTGTGAGGATTCTTTCAAAATATTTATTTTATGAGTCGTCGTTGAAAATGACTTTGTTATCCTATGAGAAATTACAATTTGGACACCAGCAATCATAAGTTAAAGCAATTATGGCTTTATAAGCTGTGAGACGACTGTCAATACATTACACTATACTGACACTGAATGTCAAGTGTGATATATGTTTGTGTTCAATTGAAACTCGTTACATTAGTTACAGCAATACGTTACCGTCATATAAGTCTATATACTAGTATTCCCTTGTAGTTCCCTATAACGTCCGTACGAGTTTATTTGAATTACTCGTATTGCTCCTCGTATGATCATATGAACACTGTTAAGCGCTCCTTGCGAGATCCACATTGCTGGCGAATGTTTGCGATGTATGTATGGATATCATTGACAAGTGCCACGTTTGCTTGAGAAATAGCAATAATTATGCAACTTGTTGATTCGTTAGAGTTGAATAAAGCATGCGAATATTATATAAAATTATGAGCTTTAACGAAGCACTATTGCTGCTACAGCAATAATATAAGGAGAACTATTTTGGTAGCGTATGTAATTATTATAATTAATTGCCGATTCCTAGCACCGATACCAAAGCCAGTACTTGCAAGTCAGCTTTCTGCTGAAATATAGCAGTAATTTGTATAAATGCCTTCATCCGAATTTGAAACCGAGTCGCCCTATTAGATGACAAACGATAACAACTGAGCTACGGAGGCACACTATTGAATTGCACTATTAAGCTGTTGCACTTTGAACGTTTTTTCTGCGTTCACGTGACTACAAAACCACTGGACGATGGGTTCTCCTTTACGATATCAATATATACGTACAAGTGATATATATACAGAAGGCAGATTCGCAGATTATCCAAACAATTCACAACATGTGTAACATCTGTTATTTATGTCCCATTGTCTATAGTTGACTTATACATTGGGGTTGTGTTTAAGTCGCATGACATTATGTTGCATTTGTTCAAGCCGCAAATTGTGTTACTCGTATGTCAGTACAATGTTTATGATGTGTAAGTGTTTGCCAACAGAACAGAACAGAACAGAACAGAACAGAACAGAACAGAACAGAACAGAACCTTTATTTCAGATGGAAAATGTATTTAAACATTGAGTTGCCGAACAATAACACTATGATAATAATACAAAATAATCTTTGATTTTGAAAACATACAAACTAACATCAATATTGCATTCTATATAAGAAAAAGGTTGTATAGTATCTGTACGCAGGATACTGTGTTCTGTTCAGCTATGTAGCTGTCTCTTCGAACACCTCTTTTTTGCATTTTATATAAGACAAATTCTGAATCCATCTGTCTAATAATTTAAAATAAAGCAAACCATACGAGGCTTAAGACACGGCATTAATTTGTAGGAATGTACCGACCAGGTTCGCACTTTTGCCCTCATGTAATGACGGATCAAAAGGTGTATAATAGGCAATGGCCGATGACAATCGAAAACCAGTTGTCCTGCGATTGTCCTAGTTTACTTCCGCTAGTCTATTACTTTCAGTTTTAGTTGAATTGGACCATTCCTTTATGGAACTTTTACTTACTCTGACAAGGTGTCGTTATTGATAAAACCCTGCCCTGTAGATATATAGGACAAAACAGTGCGTGTTTCAATATAGAAAGATATTTTCTTGGCTTGACAATTTGTTTGCATCTTTAGAAATGGAATTAACCGTCTGTCCTGTCATCAATATCGATTGATTGCATGAGCTCGAGATGTGAGATTATCTAATTATCTTTAGACAAGGTGAATGCTTTGTTTACGTGTTTTATACATTACATGGGGTAGTACATCAAAGTCGCTTTGATTCAACATTGTTTTCAATATCTGCATTGCAAATAATCGCTCTAAATACGTAGACTCATATCTACTTTTCTTATGTTCAAGTTTTTATATTTGTATTTAATTTCTGCATAACATAATGTAAAACAAAACTACACAGAACACAAACATCATCTCCGGATACTAACTAACTTACTTATGTCCTTTACTCCACCGGGAAGCATAAGTAGGTCATGACCTAGTTCCCCCATCTGACTCTGTTGCCGATGAGTTTCATGTGTTAACACGTTTTGACAATTCTGCCTCGACATTGTTTCTCTAGGTAATACATGTACGTTGACGACCCCTTTTCCTTATACTTTATGGGTTCCATTTTATGGTCCAATTCTGTGATGTTTGTTTTATCATTGGATGCGACGAAACAATGCATAGATAGGGCAAGGTTTCTTTACCACATAACATGCACGCAAAAAACCACGAGCCCAGATACTTAATATGTTTACAATGTATTCATATTTCGAAGCATGCAAACTTTATAACAAACCTAAAAGTGTTGCGTTCTTTCTCTAGCGTCAATTTATATAGGTCTTCATAGCGAACAGATAATATAGTATGATTTGACATTTTTTACATCATTTTTTTTTATAAAGTTATAAACTATTACCATTGCCAAAGTCTATAATACGACTAGACGGTAAACCCACGATGGTTTTAGGTTCCCAAGTAATTCGCGACAATACATGGCGTTTGAAAGGATAATGTTGATCTATGTATGTGTTAAACTTTGAATTTAAATTTAATTTCTTCCCTATGTCGGTAAATAAGAGCATTAAAGCAGCATGGTACAATCATATAACAGAGGGTTTATGTTAACAGTTAAGGCAAACAGGCGCCGTAATGATGTTCACAACTCTTTGAAAGATGAAATCAAAACAGGGTAGTTAAATATAATATAACTCCTTAAAGAGTCTGCACCCAATTTCGGGGTGAAACTTGATGATGATTTTATTAAAACTGTCTTTACGAGTAAAGGGACATCTCGGGTACTTGTATACGGCGGCATCTTACAGTCAAGATATGTGGGGCATTCAAGTGTATATGCTGATAAACAACTCCCACTACTGTATGAAGCCCACTTTCAACGTTTACAATCAAACACTTACTAAAGTACGAAATATTACCATGGTTTAAGTGAACAATCAACATCTTTATAAAACAAGACGGAATGATGTGTATGTGGTGTGTAAAGTATCTTGGTCAATCCGTTAAATAATACTAACAATTCATTGGATGGTCCACACATTCTGCCTTTTAGTGAAAAGTAGTTCTAAAGAAACTATGCAGCAGGATTATTATAAAAGACAATAAAACCAACAAACGAAATCGGAGACATGGACTGTGGCACTCACCAGAAACACCAGAGCATGAAATGCACAAATAATAAATTAAGTAGATAATATTATATAACGTTATTTCCTCCAATTCTGAAGAGCATAATACATAATCATATACATCTATGTACAACAATACATTTTTGTATAAAATAAATTACAAAGCAAAAACGAATACATTTGAAATATACAATTATGTGAAACAACAACGAATAATCAATCACGAACTAATTGATAATTTTTCAGTTAATATGTATAAATGTCATATCACAAATATATTCGCGTTTCTATCGTCAAAGAGAAACATTATCAATAATATACTTACAAATGCATAAATATCATAGTGCAACTAAATTTATTTATATCACGTAATATCCAGCCTCCATAACAGATAAAATAAAATAAAAATAAAATAGAACTACCGGTAATAGCATCATTAGTTTATTGCAAGATTTACACAGAATATATTATATTACACTATATTCATCATTAAATAGCTTATAAGCAAAATTGTTGTGCCCGTGATATTTTAGGAGCAGTACATATAGCATAGTCTACTGTTCAACTGGGTACCTTCATCTCCTGAAATAATCTTATATTTGCAAAATTGTATGGCCGAGAGGGGTCTGAAATGGAAACAAGTGACTATTCTATTTAAAGACAACAACACTTTCTACTATAGAAATAGTATATAAATGGCGTAAGCAGGGCCTTCTTTGACCTATTTTACATTGTCATGTATTGTTATAATTATAGCTGATGTTCGTTCGGAATAAATCTTAAAAAGCTTAAATATAATAATTATTATTATGTTGCCCTCAAACGTCAAATACGAGATAGTTTCTTATATCCAAACATATTCATTAAATACTATGTGATTTAACTTAATCGACCCCGGTCTAGTAAATATGATATGTTACCCATACAACTGCATACCACTGATGAGTAGAATATTTGATCAACATTTCATCTCTATACCTTACAATATGTTAGAAAATATCTGATACAAATCCTTAAGGTTAAAGATGAAAGACCAATTATGCAGGTTTGATGTTCGCTAAAACCAATATCGCAGTTTCTAACAGCCAATGTGTACAGCTGATTCAATCAATGTAAAATTGGATTACATTACAGCTCATTTTATTTAGATATTAAAGTAAAAATATTGCCATAACTTATATTGACAGTCAACAAATCGTGTAATGTGTACTATATGTATTTTCTTTGATGTATAAAAGGACGCAATCGGACGAAAAGCCTACAAAGAGATTATTCGTTTATGAGCAGATTATACGAGTAAAAGTGTTGTTTGAAAATCGCTTGCATACAAACGGATGACAAGAAATCGGTAACATTTGATAGCTATAATACTGAATGTATTCTGTCAAGGTGAAAGCTTAAACAACACTCAGCGGATGTTGACATTACTGGTGTGGTTTGATGTAGTTATATTTCTTAGTTGTTTGTACATTGCTACTGGATGTTTGTGAAACCGTTTTCTGGTGGGGTTGTTGCAATGACCGTTAGTTATTTAGTTGGTTTGTACTTGACATTTTTAGTCTATGGTGACTACAGTATCGTTTCGAATATAACTACTAGTGCAACCTAATCATAGCAGTAATATTCTACGACATTGTGTGGATGCAGTATTGTCCATCTCAAAATGTAATTTGCTAGTGCACACCAAAACCCTTATAGAAATAAATGTTCTTCTAGCAGTTTGCATGTCCAAATCATTTCACTATATATTGAAACTTTCCTGGACACTCATAGCATATAGATTCTAATCTATAAAGTTATAAAGACTTACGCCATGTATTTTAGTATCTATATCGGGTGATTAGTAGGAAGCAACATGTGCGTGTGTTTGCTTTGTGGGCTGCTCTTGTGTGTAGTGTTTGGCGATCCTAGCCGTTCGTTGTTAGCTTTGACTGAATGAGAGGGAATAGGGTGTCTTGTTTTGTCCTTTCCGTATGGAGTCCATGAATGCTTTGAACGTAATTTTGTATGACACTTCTTTTTGTGTCATTCACATTCTGTTGGTTCCGTTCGGTCAAGCCCACCTTGTTCAAAATGTTGCTGATTTTTCTTCGTTCCTTGTTCTCTACAGGACGCACGGAACAGTCAATACCTATTGCCATTGGGTTAATTAGTTTGTAATATACGTAAATCGTACGGACAATCTTTTTTACATGTTTCACATACATGAGTATTTGAGTTTTCCATATTCGGCTGTTTAATTTGAGTGATGCCTTCCATGCCCGCTTTAATTTATCTTATATGCTTGTCTGAATGATACTCCCGAGTGGTGTTTCCAAATATGTTATAAAGTAATAAACCAATCTTGCAAGAGCTAAATATGACAAATTCTACTAAATCATTCAACTAGAATCTACTTCAAGACGTTGCAGTCCCTTTTCATAATCAATAGCAATAGAAGATGCTACTTAAATGTCGTTATAAATTGATCAAAGGTATAAATATTTATAATCTGACAAAACCAATCATTCTAAGTTGTTTTTATAGTGTTTGATAGCCTGTCTATGTACGATTTGTACAACTGTATTGTAAGATGCACTTGTTTTGTTTTCAAGTGTAGTTAGTTCCAGTGGGGTAGTAACATCTTAATGTCCTGGTTTCAGACGCTGATATTTCGCTGGATTAGATCTCGTAACTACTACTTACGACCTTATAATCTAATACATGATTAAAATCTTGTCATGTTGACCAGAATGAAGTTGTACAAGTTTGATTTTCCATAAGTAAATATTAAATTTCAGACTTTTTTTTCTTGTTTTCTTAAAATATCGATTTTGTACTTACGACCTACTCATTCTAAGCGAGCTATTTGTAGATTCCAATTTGAGTCTTCGATTTGGGATCATTAAGGGTCATTTATGTGTAATATTGACGTGCATGAGCACTGATTGCCATAGTCGTGTTGTCTATCATTGTATCTTAAACATGCTGTAGTGTATATAAAGCAGGATGGTATCATTTCCACTGGAACTAGGCACAATGCAATGAGTAGTAGCTCGCTCTGGCAATTTATTGTTTGTCGAAGGCTGCTTGGCGAAGGTTTGTATGTAATGTGCCATTACAATTGACTCAAAGGGTACATATTGACAACAATAATCTAAATACAATATGATACACTCAGTCACTGTACAGTTCTGAATGGTCAAATTTCAATCTCTAAATGCTCAGTATAACTGTGATCATATTTTTATATTCTTTTGTCACGTCAGTTTTTGCAATATTCTCCATATTTCGGGTTTAAAATTTGCCAATTAGAAAAGTGCTTAAGTGTAGTCAGACACTGTACACCATGTCCTTTATTGGCAGGTGATGTGGCAAATGGTATGACATTGCTCAGTGTAGTTGTGTTGCGGTGTTTCTGATTTGGTTAGGTTGAGTGCTACCTCCTCATACCTTTTTATGGTACATCAGGTACAGCAATCAGAATGGTCAAATGGGAAATGATCTTGGAAATCTCTGCAGACAGGATTAGTAAAAGTGGTCTTTGGTTGTACATGTTCTTACAAACTTGTTTGACTGTACAGTTTATGTATTTGTAAACTATGTCCGTAGCTTAGTGCATGCTTAGCGTGTTTGTCGCCATATCGCGAGCGCCATGGGTTCAAATCAGGATGGAGACCATCTGTTTAGTACAGATCCCACTCGGGGGCAATGCCGTACAATGTGATACTCATATACCTGTCATGTTTCAGCATAATGTAAAGTTATTTTCAGCTTTTTTTATTCAAAAGACAAGAACGGTGTGAATGTATGTATTTATTGCACAAAACGGAACAGTATCGTATGTAAAATATATACAGGTGGACCAAAGGAACAATACAAACAATTAATGAAAGATTATAATTTTAAAAAAACACACTCATATATTTATATACTGGTATCAAGAATACTTACGCATAATATTAACAATACACGTCATTTTGCAGTTTTAAATAACGCATACTTTTTCACTAAATACATGCACTCACAAAGTCTACGAAATTAAGAGGACTGCAAAATTTGATTTGTCATACATTTTGAAATAATGTAATTTCGATAATGAATTTCTTCTGTTTTCGTGATTCTAAGTAAACTAAAGTTCTATTTTAGGCTGGTAGTTTTTTCACATATATATTAATCATAAAATTGATAAAAGTTAAACACTTTTATGTACGCCCATAGTCACAAAGATAATCAATATGACACATTAATGCAAATGACGTATTCAGTTACGTTATCGAGAAGAAGCGCTAAAATTTAGCAAATTATCTGGCACTGACGATCAGTGGTTCCGGTCTGTCGTTGTTAAATCTGTGTAACTCTTCAACAGGACGTAGATCTACTTCCGGTCGTCTGCTTGACAGCGGTGAATGTTGATCTTTTGAAGGTTTCAGTAATGAATCTACACTATGGACTATATGTGGTTTTGTTTTTTCTAAATTTTCTGACTTATTGCTCAATGCTGTGGCCGACAAAGCCGTTGGTTTAATAGGTAACGGCAATGTCGGGTGATGAAACGATGATTTTAAAGAATTATAATATTCTAACGCTGACACACGTCCGTTCATCTGTCCGTACGTACACGCTAAACTGGACAAAATCTCCGTATCAGCTGGTCGTAATCCAGGGAACGGCAACATGAAATTTGCAGGAACATTTTGAGGTACTGCGAACTGACTAGCGAATCCAGGTAATGGCGACACAGGAAATGACGTACCGGAAGTGGTGTTTGATTTGTTTTCCGGGGCAATTATGTTTTCTATTGTGAACGGCTGTTTATATGTCTGCCTTCCAGACTGGGATAGATTGTTGAAATATCCGGCATTGGACGCATTAGCAGCAAATTGTTGCAGGCGTAGTCTGGCTTCGTCATGCATGTATGACGTCATTTCGAATCCTTGCTTCATGTTCGCATCTGGTGGCAGCAATCCTAGCTGTTGAAGTTGCCTAAAGAGATACAAGAAAAAATAAATAAATAAACTACCACTGATACAATGGGCTAATAACGGGGGCTACTCTATATGTTAGTGAACTCTGTTCATTTGCATTAAACAACTAAATACACGCCATGTCACATTGAACACCATACTTACCGACACAAGACTTTAAGTGCTGATATCAAGTTTGAAATAAACACATTGTACCAAATTATGGCTAAAAATAAAATGCCACCTAGCCAAGATGCACAAACGATGCTATCCATATTTTGACTAAAAACCAAAATGCCAAATTTGAATAATATCATATCTATTAAACGAAATTTAGTTCTAAAAAGATATAAAATGACTCGGTTCGTTTGTTTTATATGTAGAGGAGTATAAAAGTCGAAAGAAATCGGAGTTGAACATGATTCTATTGGCTTTGTCGCCCAACTTAGTTCTTATAGCAGTCGGTGTATTATCAGAACAAAATACAAAAAAACGTGTTTCTTAACGTTGTTAGCATCTTTTTCAACATGAAGAAAATAATTATAAAAAGTATGAACAAATCGGACAGGGAAGGCAGCACGCAACTTAACTAACCGAGCGCAGAAAATATAAAACAAATCACATATCATAAATACTGGTATACTACACAAAGCCAACACAGAACTAGACAACGAAATGCTCAAGTCACAGTCGTCAAAAAGTTGAATAACTATCATAAAGACATACCAAAATGGTTACCCAACTGCCCAAACAAGGCTTTACTATGATTTAATCTAGTGACCCTGCTTCTGGTTCCGGATGTTGCTGGCCCCCGAATGTGCGTGGAGGATATGGACTGACAAGTTTTATTGCAATTACTGACGCCAATACTGTGCATGTATTAACAAGCTCCTGGCAACAAAGCATGCGTCACAGAAAAACACAACCAGCCCGAATCTACCACGAACACAAACCATCGTGCAAATAGAATATGTTAGTAAAATGACACAAGCATTTTTTTTGTAAATGTCATCTTTATTTTGAAAACAAAACATGTTTGGCAGAAATACACCCGTATGGACATTTTAAACGTCAGGCAAAATGTGCGAAATGTTTTATACGAGGGACATTTTGAAAGTGCTGATAACTGGCCGATAACTTTATATTGGCATGTCGGATTTTTTAAATAACATTTTTCTGAAAGATCAATTATTCAGCAAGACATTCGTAGTAAATTTATTATACTAAGTCTGAGGTGTTTAATTTTATTGGTATTTAAATATCACATGGTTTCGGTGATTGACTTAAATCGCCTTGTAATTGCGTAGTATTCGATACATGCATATTTCGGAGCGCGCTTATGATTAGTAAACTTTTGACTGTTATTAAAACATTAGAATTTCATGTAAAATAATACATCGCATTAATTAAAATAATAGCAATATAAACAACCTCAATAGGGGACCATTTGACCACGTGTGGCCCTTACTTAACTCTAGTAGGATATAGACTATCGTCTATCAGAAACAGGTCAAATTGTCTTGATATGAATGTGTATTTTCATTCGGGGGATATTATAAATATTATTTTATTATATATTGGCAAAATTTGATTTATGGGGAAGATTCTTGTGTCCTACCCTAGATTTTAGAAACTGGGTGTGGTAACGGAATACCTTTTTACATGTTGTAAAAGGGTAAATAGTCCTTGTTCTTATTGATTTATGAACTCCTAATTAAAAATAATCATAATCGTGTTTGTTATGCGAACTTATAGTTCATCAATTTAAAACACGTGTTTTGGTCACATGGTCACATTATTTAAGCTGCTACACTATTCTTATTACATGATATGTGTACATTTAAATTACAGAAAAGATTGACAATTATACTACCCTCTAAAACTCTAAAATGACATACTAGTATTCTGTCGACAAATAAATGGGTATACCTACATGTATAATGTCATGCAAATATTAAATCACCTGATGATGATATCGTCACTTGTTGTCGCAAGAGAAAGTTTGGATCTTTCAGAAAATATGCACTTTTATGTACATTAAGTGAATATTTAAAAAGTTACAGATTTTACTTATTATCAGAATTTTTAAAATGCCCCTCGTAGCATATACCTGTATTTTATCATAAGAAAAAAACAATTTATGCGCTCGAATTAATTTACGCAATCCTAGCAAGTTTATATACTTTATTATAAATGGAATACAGGTTCATGCGTATCAGTTTTATGTTTTACATTTAACAACACGATGGAACCCAAATTATAACATTATTTTGCTGAATAGATTTATAAAATGAGTTAAGTGCACGTTAGTTTCCCCCGCATTAATATAGGTAAAGGTAATGGATGGGTTTGAATATACAATATGAGTTTGAATATAAATGTGTGGTACAAAATTTAATGTGATGAAATCTACATATAGAAATGACATAACTTCATTCCGATGCAAACTTTGAATAATTGTCCAGTCATTGAAGCTAAAAAATATGGTCAACCTCAAACAAATTGCAAAACAGATCCACTTATATTGAGGATATTTAATCTTCGAGGAAGACAACTTGGTATTAAAAGACATTATGTGATGTTCACCACCGAAATCATCAATTCAATTACTAGTACCTAAAAACTCAAAATAGCCGAACTAGTTTACAGTATAATGCTGCAGTCACAATGCTCGTACGATGTCCGTACGGATTTACCAACTCGTACGAGTCTGAAATGTTTTAATCCTAACGGTATGTGTACGCTCTTACCGTCTGGTCACATCTCGTACGAATCTCGCACGAGTTGTCGAGATCACCGAGTCCTCCACAAGTGAAAATCCGTACGGGCTCCGTACGGTAGCCGTGCGAGTTCAGAAAAATCAACTCGTACGGAGCTCGTAGGCCAAATGTGACTAGAGTATTACTAACAGAAAACAATTATAAACAAAACAAAACGGTAGTTAGTTATAAATGTAAATAAAAAATAAAAGAAGCACATTATTCGAATTAGTCTAGGTGTCATAGAATTGCACGAAAATGCGAACGAATATCCCGAATAAATAAGTAGAGCTATTGTAATATACGAACTATTAGGGAAAACCTATTACGGTGTCGTCCTATTTAAAGTGTCGGTTTATTTGTATTTCAATACCAATACGTTCTGAGCACAATTGTATTTTACTACAAGACTCCTAGGCAGCAGTCATGGTCCATGTTCGTGTATTTAACTATCGGTATTTGACGCAGAATAGAGTGGACATCTACTAGGAATCGAACGAAAACCTTAACTGCCAAACGGGTATGAGGAAATCAGACAGGGAAGGCAGCACTCAACCTAACCAGGCGAGCACAGAAATCAGAAAAACCACAACACAACTACACTGAGCAATTATGCCCACACATAAGCCAAAGAAACAATAAAAAATCCAAGTTGTCGCCGAAAGAAATGCAGGAATAAGTTACACATAGGTGATTGTGAATGACACTATTGAAATAACCTTGACAAAAAATGAAAGTGCATTTAAATGTTTAATTATGATAAAATTTGTCAATAAGCTTATGAAACACATTTTGCACTCTTGATAAATGAATGACAAATCACCCAGTCGCCGGACGATGCCCTTGTATCCGATATAGGGCAGCGCCACCCGACATCTAGAAATTGAGCGGACGCCGGCCGATCAGCAGTAATAAAAAACATATTTTAAAAGAGACTTAAAATTTCTCCGATCTATGTTCGTCCAGCCGCCGGTCCGATTAGACCAAAGTACACCGTCCAATGGTCGGATTGGAATCGTTATCCAGGTATCAATTATACCAAGTTACATGGTTTATACAATGTATTGACATTACCTTTGCTGGTGAAGTTTGAATCTCTTCCGACGGCGAAGAAAACTTCCATTTTCAAACATATCCCCGGCGAATGGATGAAGTGCCCAATAACTCCCTTTTCCTGGTCGGTCCGGTCGTCTGGGAATTTTTATAAAACAGTCGTTAAATGACAGGTTATGTCGCAGTGAGTTTTGCCAACGCTGTGTGTTTTGTCTGAAAATTTAAAAGTGATTATTTAATGACGTATTTAAATCGAACAATTACCTAAAGCCAAGTTTATACGAATTATATTACTAAACAAAATCAATCAATCAATCAATCAATCAAATAAATCAACAATCAATCAAATCAATCGTATGACTGCCTCATAGCAGTACATATTGCAGTTAGCGCTGTATTGTTCGAGTACATATTGCAGTGTTAACGCACTTTTTTGAGTACATATTGCAGTAAACGCACATTTTTCGAACACATATTGCAGTTAACGCACATTTTTCGAGTACATATTGCAGTTAGCGCAGATTTTTCGAGCACATATTGCAGATAACGCACATTTTTCGAGTACATATTGCAGATAACGCACATTTTTCGAGTACATATTGCAGTTAGCGCACATTTTTCGAGCACATATTGCAGATAACGCACATTTTTCGAGTACATATTGCAGTTAACGCACATTTTTCGAGTATATATTGCAGTTAACGCACATGTATGCGGTACAGCGTTGCAGTGAGCGAACTTTTTTCGCGGACAATATAACACTATAATCATGATAAATGAACGCATATTAAATTTGTATCGAGTACGGATTTTATTCCACATATTGCGAGTTGAAATTAAAAGTGGGCCTACTATTAAAAAAAATTGTATGATGTGAAATATAACTCTGTAAACAAACTCCACGTGTCGCGGCGTATTACATTTCCTATGTTCATAACCGTGACGTCATTAATTACACGCGTTTGAAATACACCATGCACAGTGTCAAAGCTCCAAGAATATAGGCCAACGTATCCATTTCATAATGTCAGGGGCCCGGGTTCCATTGGAACCTTTCAATCTCTTTTACCCTCAACACTTTATTTTAAAATAAAAGTTATCACTGAACCTCATGATTTAGACTGAATGGTCATTCTTTCTTCATATGGGTTGATGTTTAGCTGTAAAATGGTACAATTAATTAACACGTTATAAGATGGTCATTGAAAATCTGCCAATAAACGAATCCTCAGTATGTGAATAAAATGTAATGGTATAAGATAAGCCAGAAATAAATTATGATAACTTAGCCTTTATTTATTTATTTTATTTTATTAATTAATATATTTCAGCTCATTTTCCATTTATGGGTAATTATATTGCTGCGTTACGGTGTCTACAATTAATGGCTGAGGTAATTTATGTTCACCAATGTTGCCCCAAAATCGCCAGCTACATAATATTGCAGGACATCCGGTTTCGGTAAGAGGAATATCACGATTGTCGTGAAATTTCTGAATCGTGAAGAATCTCAGACAGCTTATGACTGCGTACACGTCAATTAAAGTATTACAGAAACTGTACAAATGCATCAAATATCTGTAAATTTTGCATACCATAGCAACCCTTGGTATTGTACTAGAAATTGTTTTTAATGTATGTTTTGCTTCAGAATTAGATTGCCTAAATTCGCCGTACATCTACGGTTCAATGAAATATGAAAAAAAGCATAAAATATATTATAATATAAAATAATACGGATTTCCGATGTTGGAACAATTTCTGTCCGCTAGTGATGCCACTTTATTTTTAGATGCATGTTTGTTAATTCAACTGTTGATAGTTATTACATGGACATTTCCAATCCAAGATAATGAACTTAAATGCTTTGAATAATACATACGATAATAGCATTTTTCTATTTATTTTTTTAATTAACAATAGATCTGGAACAATATAGTTCTTATTTGTTTCTGATTAGAGGAAAGTTCACCTCCTCGATAGCCTAGTGGTTAAGCGTTCATTTCGAGTGCGGGAAGTCCCTGGTACGACATACCAAAGACGAAATAAAAAATGCCCTTGCATATATTATCAGCATGTAAGGAAAACTGGCTTCTCTTCTCTCATAGCATAGCCTCGTGGCGATGGATAGCATCAGGAATGAGATGACGAGAATTATTAATATAAGTTTGAAAAACTTTGGGTTTTTTTACAATCGACCTTAAATAAATAAGTATAAACTATTAGGAAAGTTGCGTAAATGTTGGTGGACGGCTATCCCAATCGGTAGAGTGCTACAGTTAGCCCAGTCGCTGTAGAGTTTTGAGAATTATACCTGTATCCAATCATTTCCTTGTATGCAAAGATCCTGTGTTCGAGTCCCGGTAAGGCTGAACATTTTACTAACTAAAGTCTAAGTGTTGCAGTCTGATCGGCTTGTTTGCCTCCGGAAGGAGACGGACCTTGATCGTGGTTGGGGTCAGTTTTTCTTAGAAGACTACATAGATGATAAATCGAACATGAATGTATGTGTATTATGATCTTTTTTCAAATTGTTTCAGGATTGTTATTTTCCAATTTCCAACATTTAACCGAAACAGTAGAGTTTGCACGACACGAACAAGGCTGCACACGCAAAAGTGACAGTGACAGGGATTGAACAAGAAAATGAATACAACTTAACAGCTACAAAAACACGACATCATACTCGTGCTGTCCGTCCCAGTCAATCAACAATTCAAACAATAAAAGCAAATGACGAATAACAAAATCACAAGAACCAAAGTAGGAAGCCTGATGCGTGTTTTGTCGCTTTTTGTATTAAACACAAACGAATATGCCTATATACAAATACAATACAAAAGTTAATTTCGGCATTAAATAATAATTAGTTTGTAGCCATTATATGGTGGACAATTAACAAAATTTCGAAGTATATTTGATGAACATCTATTAAACACAGTGCACACATGTATAACAGTTCCCAGATAAAATATATTTATGTAACTAGGTACAACTATAAATAATTTTAAAAAATAAATGAGTTTTGATTTATTGTAACGTAACAATTACAAGATGGTTGCATTATTTTGGCCTCATTAAAAAATGTCTGTCAAATTATTTCTTCGTTGAAATGTGATACGGATATTGGTTATACGAGCATCATATTATTTGCTGAAGGCTCCAAAAATTGTCTTTCCTTGCTAAATTGAAGAAGAATGTGAACAGTTTATTTTTACATACAATATCAGAATATCTTAGAATTAATAGTGTAAGATAGATGTAAGATACAATGTATATACATATACAGCTGTATGTTACTAGTACTTATTGACTAACTATATTTTTATGGCTAAAATTATGCCGGTTTCCATTATTTTTAATAATTTGAAATCTTAGGAAAAAAATGCAATAACATATCTATGTAGATGTAAGTACAAGTAATTTCAAATTAACACGTACATGTGCAATCCCTATAATAGATGTACAATTTACAAGAAAAATGGCACATAATCATATGACGTAATATATACAAAATCTAAACAATTATAAAATACAAAAATTATTGTATATGTAGTAGGACAGGGTGCATGACTCGTTTTGCATCTCTTACCTATGGTCGAGTGAAGCCGAGTATTTTTCTCAGGACATTGTGAAAATGAATTTTTAAATTAGTATTGAAACAATTCTCATAAACATTAGTTTTATACTGAAACAACCCAATGAATTTATTCGTTTTAAGGGCGATTGTGAAAACATATTTCAAAATTATATCAATCTCAACCGACATCCAGTTTCTGAAGTTATCAATCGCCACAAAGGTCATGAAGGTGTGTGGGACGTGTTCAAGACATAGACACATTATCATGCATCTTTATTGAATTCAAAGTAAAAATATCATACAGTACCCACCAAAAATAAGAATACACAATCAGCCATGTTATTTCCCCCATTTTACTCGTCTGTAATAATACTATTTGCAGAACTGGATAGCAACAATATTTTTGAAGTCAATGAAGACTTTTGATGAATGAGTGTAAAGACCATACATTGATTGGTACCGTAGATGTAAAATATGAAGTTTCTTTGTCACACATGAAAGGTAACTTGGTCACAAAAAGACGGAATTCAGCCCCTTTGACCACATGGTTATTTCAATTCATATTTTTTTCTTCTTTATTTCTATCACTTTATTACTCATTTAGTAATTGTAGTTTCAGAAATTACTTTTACTGTGACCATCTGATAAACAGATATTGAATAATTGAACAAATCATAATTCTGCATTTGTAAAAAAGGGTATACTTATGTATATATGTTATACATTTATTATATCAATGCAAATCATATATAAGTTTCCATCTAACATTTAAAAACGTCCTAAAATATTCCCGACTTGTTTTATGAACAGAACAGAAGAAACAGTTTATTCATCTTAAGCATATGTATATCTCATCGCTATAAACAAAATAACATTAATATATACATGGACAACAAAATATACAACTTCATAAATGGATCATTGTGAAAGCACAAATATACCTTATACAAGCTAAATATGTTGAAGGAAAAATTAGTGTATGTCATTTGTTGTCCCATACGATCGTGTATATTGCTTATTACACAAAATAGTTATTATATTCAAGATTTAAAATAGAAAATAGTTCAGTTAAAATGATTTTATGCAGTATTACACTAAATATGCACATCTACGTAATATTTAATCGAAATTAAAGAATAAATACGTAAATAAGTCAAAAGTTGCTATGTTTACCGAATTGTTTAAAATATCTGAGAAATGAAACGAATCTGTGACTGTATGAAATATAATGTTTGCTTGAACACCCGTGCTTCATTTTGTAACAGATCCTGTATTCATCTAAAAAATTAAACAGGTAATTTCTCATGTCATATAACGTTATAAAGGTAAGTTAGTGTTTAATCATAATTCCCCTTTTCTATAATTTGGCTCATGCCAAACAGAATTATTTAAAACAACTATATATTTTATACAGCATTCTTTTAATTTAGATAAATCACTGGCTTAGAATGAGAAGGTCGTAACTACAAAATCAATATTTTGAGAAAACAAGAAAAACAGCCTAATAGTCACTCTTTATATGCGTTATGGTAAAACAACCTTTTTCAACTTCAGTTTAGTCAAAATGACAAGTTCTGATTTTAATGAAATGATAAGCTCATAAGAAGCGCCTTGTGATGCAGCTTGCTCACAACATTATCATTCTAAGCCAGCGAAATGATGAAATATAACAATATTTACCTGTAGAATGGAAACTTATCCATTATAAACTTGTAAATGTCGCTGAGTGGAAGCATTTTCTCTCTAGAAGCGCTTATAGCCATCGCCGTCAGTGCTATATAGCTGTATGGAGGCTTCTGGTCATTGTATGTGTTCCGTCCAGGTCGCGGCATCGCTAGTCCGCAAACCAAACTTCTTTGTTGGAATAAGTTCTCTTCTTAGGAATTTATATCTATTCTTATCGCATTGACAATAACTATTGGCAAGCGATGAGTTTTTAATATAGTACCTTAAAGTTTGAAGTCCGTTCTTGGTACTCACAGTAATAAAAACATGTATCTATCTATTCAATGATTGTCCCCATTGTTTTGAGCTAGTCCAATTCCATTGTTAAATATTTCAGAATGTTAATAATATTTTGCTTATAATATTTTTAATTTCTATAATTGTATTTTAAACTATTTTTTAAATATAAATACATTACATATCCCGTAGCCGTTCATCTGCACTTAAAATATATATTTCTTGCCCAACCAAATATTTACGCCTATGTTGTGATACATTTATTTTTCAAATGATTTCCAAAGGAGACGAATGATCCGTTTTAGTGGAAACGTTAATAAAAGCACTATTCACAAGACGAAATTTGATTTTGTGAATAAACATTTACTAAACTTCACCGCCCTCCTGCCGCTCTATTTGGTTAGATGCTGGTGTCTCCGCGTGAATCTGCCAATCACACGAGAGGAGGGGCGGAGCGTAAGAGCTTAATTTGAATACGGTTCTTCAGCCTCGTATTGTGAAGTTGAAGTAGAATGATAGCGTGGAATGCTCGTCAATAAATATTTGTGATTCAAGAAGTTGTAAACGAGCACAATAGAAAATAAAAGGAACTGCTCCATTTAACACCGAAGAATTTGTAAATGGCCAATAACACTGATATCGCCAATGGCTATGTTGGGGGAAATGATACTGTTAAATGAGTGAACGAGAGAAATTGTTTGGATGAACTAAACAAGATAAACGCCGAAACAAATGCCGAAGCAAATGACTGGTACACATGTACAACTGCATCTCTGAAAATGATGACTTTACCAGTTGAAACTACTAACATGTTTACATAGTTATTCCATACAAAATGTATTTTTAGATTTGTCTTATAATCATGCCATGCCGAAACATCCGAGCTGCAACAAAAGCTCTATTATGACAAATGAAAACATGACACTGTGTAAAATCGACACTAGTGATTATATATAATTATTATATATACCAAACATTTTATACTTATAAGTTATATGAACTGTGTGTATTTATTTGCTATATGCAATGTTATAAGAAACATATTTTTATGGAAATGATCATTTGTTAAAATTCGGACATGGGCATATGAAAATTTATTAATCCCGAACACATATGATAATGGACATATAATTGAAATGAACATTTGTTAAAATATGGGCAACGAAAATCCTCAACCACATATTTTAGTACAGAAGGATTAAACCTCGTGCCTGGAACGTCGACAATACCGAATGCGTTACAGAAAATGGTATGAATGTGATTTATAGTCATGCAGTTTATTTTAAGAGGCGACACAGTTGACAAGTCCGGTATTACGCATGAGCCTCTAAACTATCATTTTAGCTGTCGTTTTTGGCAATATTGGAGTTTAGATTTTCAAATTTTATTTTTGGCAATACTTGAGTCGAGGTTTTAGTCAACCACAAGTCGAAATTCAAACTAACGTTGTGTACATTGGGAGATTGGGTGCCTGCTAGATTAGCCAGGTTATTTACCCCCCCCCCCCCCCCTACGACGTGGAAAAGTTGTTAATTGCTTGCAGACAAAAACGTTTACTAAGCGTTTATGAATTCCAGAAAAACATTTGGTCAACTGTCCCGAATTATGATAAAAACGGTTTAACTTAGCACAAATTGGTATAATAATCTAACTTGTGAATGACCATTTTTTTCGGTATTTTATAGATATTGCCAGTGTTCTTTTTGGAAAAATACAGAAATTCAATTGGTGATATAAAGTATTCTATAGTTGGAGTAATTTACACGAATTTCAAGAGTTATTGCATGGTGTCAGAAATGGTTTCTTCGTTTTTTATCCGCTTATTTGTAGACTTTCTCCAAACATTAATGGTTTTTGGACATTATTGCTGGACTTATACGTTATCTGTTATAACCAATCGTTTTGTAATATGCATAAATGATTAACCACAACTGTTCAACGACTTGTATTTAGCAAGACTTTGTGTTGGTTGAATTAAGTTAATATCCTGTGTTTCGTTTCGGCAAGAAAACGACAAATGGGAGATTCTCCTTAATAATTTGCTCTCTAGAAATTGTTATGCTTGTTTGATTGTTGAAATTTTATATTGTATGTAACCCATACATGCTGTATAATGGTGTTTAAACTATTCACTGATTTTGGAGGAAAATCAAGGTGTATAATCGCGTGTTTAGTTACATTAAGTTACGTGTACTGTAAAATCATTTCTTTTCGTGGGGGGTTAATTTTGTGGACTTCGTGGTTGAGCTGAACCACGAAATCAAATCCAAGCAAACTATATTGTAATTAATAGCATTGCTGTTTGCTTATCCTACAACAGTTACTCTAATTTCTATCTTTTGAAATATCATTTAAGTTTAAAAGTCCTTCCGATATCTAATAGAGTCATATATTCAACAAATACTCCCGGTTTCATTGATCAAGGAGTGTATTGCGTATTATGGCCGACGATACAAACTTGACACATTCGTCCTAACTACATCGCCCTTCAATCAGACGTCGCATCGCTTACGTTTTTTATTTCATCTATATTGGTTTATTTAAACACTTAATCGAATCAAGGTATTAACACTAAGTGGGTTCTTTTAATTGTGGGCACATCAAAGTGGTGGGAATCAGTGACCGTTAAGGAAGAGCTAATTCCAATCATCTGACACCTAAGTTAGAAAACCTACGGCTACAAAAGATTCAACATTTCAACCATTACGTCACGCGGTGCGTATTTCACAGTAAACGAGTTTACATTAAAAGTTAACATGTTTATTGGTTTTTGGTAGCATGAAAAACACCAAATTAAGCGAACAGCAATTTACTACACACGTCGTTCGCCCCACAAAAGACTTACTTTGATGTTTATATAACGTTTATTTGTGTATTCAAGCGGACTTTATCTGGTTGGTCGCTTGTCATATGTTTTATTTGCAAATGACTTTGGAAATTCTTTTCAAAGTGCATCTATTGACTTTTTTAGTAGAATGTGTTTGTCAATAAAGTAAAGACGACTTTAAGTCAATGCCGGTCTATAGATGTCCATTGCTTCATTACTATCAATAAAACTGACTAATGTAACAAAATTCTAACAGAAATATTTTGTCGATTCAGCACGTTTTTGAAATCGGACTGTGATTTGAATTGCTTGATAGATAATGTAATCGTTGTCATTTCCACAGTGTTAATATTAATTTTGTATTAGTCTTGTCTATATAGCTCATGGTTAATTTATTTTATGTGTATACGTGTACAGCCGAATCGTCTGTTCGCTACATAATGACATAATTGGCAACATTACAGGAACCCGCATGTACGTAGGCATTGAATGTCTACAGTAAACTTCAAGTCCGTGTGGAAACACCCATATGTCTTCCTAGTTTCAACAGAAAGCTGATTGGCTAATAAAGGCTATGCTCGGTATTAAGAAAAAAATATGAATACGAAGCAAACTAATATAAACAGCTCGGCCATCGAACTCAATCAGTTCCGGCCACCAGTGTACAATAAGGTGTGTCCTATCACTGACTGCGTATATATATAACTAAATAATCCCGTCGGGTGAATTGTATACGGTAAATGCATACAAACATATATTCCGGACAGTACGGGGTTTTTAATTAATCCGGGGGACATAAAACCCAACCAAATCCGTTTAATATAATACTGCGTGAATGGGATGCTTTATACTAACAAAAATTAAACATCTTTATAGGACTACAAGCGCTGTCCATAATCACCTTAAACTTTTCATCAAATATTAATAAAATGTCAATTATTGTCTTTACAAAACAACACAATGTCCTTAAATTGGTCGCCTTCTGTCGACACAGTCAACCGTAAATATACAGGTATCTCAACGGCACACGTTGGTCATTTTATTTTATATTAATTTCTAGTGTCATCACCCTAGATTATCTTGTTAACACTGGTCTGAACGCTTGACCATCGGTCAGTGATGGTGAAAGGTCATCTGAGGCGCTGCGCATGTTACAAATGGTATCGGCATATTCATAACTTCATAACATGCCCAACATTCGCATTTAAATGCAAACGGTAGGTACGTTGGTTTAGAATGAGCCTCATTCATACAAGACGGATACAGTTTTTGAATCAGGCTGCATCACAAGGCAATTCTTATGAGCCTATAAAAAATACGGAACTTGTCATGTTGAAATTCAAAACGTTGCCTTTTCCATAGGAAAGAAAAGTTTTCAGATAGTTTGTTTCCTGTTTTCTCGAAAGATATATTTTGTACTTACGACCTTCTCAATTATTAAATTTTGTATAGATGTTATCTTTCGTATTTTGGTTATACAGGGTGGACATAACACGTCGTGTCTGTATGGCTAAGACCGTACAGTATAAACCTGTCGACAAAAAGTTAAACTCGTTTTTATTCTTTAACCAATTTCTGCGAGACATGATTGACACTCACGCCAAGAATGAATACTACCCATCCAACGTTATATCTTGTGAAATAGTTCATATTTTTGCCCGAACTGCATGGATGACAGTATAAAACAGAATATGATCTAGTTTTTGTACGGGGTGATACTCCACAGTACACTCGTTGTAGACCAACACTCCTTTGGAGTTGCAAACTTTGGCTGATGTTTAGAAGTTGATGCTCTACAGCGTTTACAGTAAATATCGACTAAGAGTGATTTTGAATGTGTTGCCATAAAGTAAGTGTTGTCCAACAGAGGGTGGGTATGGAGAGGTTGTACTGTACAAGTGTTTTTAACGTGTTGTCAAAGTACAAAACCATATCACACGGTCGATATAAATACAATGATAGATATCAGCATAAATAATTTAATTAAACGAAAACGATATAAATAACAGTTCATCTTTATTTAACAACAAAACGCCCATTTAAGCTTAATTGATTTAAGTCTTATCTCCAATATGGTTATCTAACTAAGCAACAACTACAAGCATGAGTACATACACACACGCAAAAGCAGCATTTAAATGACAGACAATACAATTAAAATAAACACTGGAATTTGAAACGTGTTTAAAGATTTCATTTGTATATACAGTAACTGTAGTACAAGAACTGCATCGCTTTTAGAACTAGTAAAATTCAGTTTTGTTTTTGATATTCAATTTGAATGATCAATAATTATTCATGCAACTTCTCAAGACGGGCCTCGCACCGCGCTCGTAAATTATGAATCCTCAAAAACGGACACAACTAAACAGACTCGGTACTGACAAAAATAAATTTTCAATAACTGATCATCGCGTCAAGAATATAATTATATGAATATAATTAGATACCCCGTGTCTTTGTTGATTATACTCCGCAGCACGGGTCCAACATTGTATTGGTCAGTTGGCAAAAGGATTTGACTATATAGTCAGCACAAATTTAAAATAAGTGAATATAAATGATCCAAGCTCTTTAAATATTTGTTATAAGTTTAAAAGTCAGATCGAGGAAAGCATATTTATATGAAGACTCGCTCAGTCACATGATTTAGACCGTGACCGAAACAGTTCAATTCATAATATGCATGCATTTACTAACATCTTAAGGGAAAACTTACATTTTTTCACAGTTTCCCAATTTACTTAAGTCTATCAGCTAAACAGGAAAATCAAGATAATCAACATGTTGCATTGTTTAGAAGCTTTATGTAAAATGCGACATTACTCACCAAGAACATATGGCATATTTTTTGTTGCATGCAGAATATGTGCTGATCATTTTTTAACTTTAGTCAAATTACTTAAGTTTTCTCTTAAAATGCTCTGTGAATACCGGCACAGAAGTCCTATATACCAGTACCATCTTATTGTGGAGCCCACAAACTACGGTTCCCGAGACGGACAATTAGACGACTTAAGAAGAACGGTCCTTAATAATGTTTAGATGGGTAGATAATTATATTTATTTCGGCAAAGGTTTTACATATACATGAATACATAGATACAATAGATTGACATACATATATTAATTAAAACTAATTATATTATCAATAACCATATCATGTACACCAACACCAATGGTTATACAAAATACGACTCTTATATTTCCATTGTGGCCTACTAGTATTGTGGTTAAATTCTTTAACTTGTTTCTTTTTTAATGTATCACTTTAACACTGATCGTGACAATACTTGCAAGTCAGTTATGTCAACTTTCGATTGAAAATGGTGAAACTGTCCTGATTTTGCTCAGAATCCATGACCTACAAACCAATACCATGGTGGTCTAAATGTGGACCCCCTGACAACCTTTCAGAATACAAATGTACTAAAAATATGTTAAAAATGGTCTCAAGATAACGCGCGTTTGCAATGACAAGATATTAACGTTTGCATCCGAATTATGAATTGTATTCAAAAAATGTATTGTTCCCCTCTAAGTTAATAATTGGACAAAATGATAAAATTCCAACATTAACCATGCGCCATAGAAACCAATTTTCAACTTGTTTTACAATCATAAGTCTGGACAAACTCCGACATTTGCTATAAAGTAGAATCATTTAGTATAGCAATAACGGAGCCGTATAACACAATTGGATTAATCGTGTGTCGTGATGAACCAACAGAAATGTGCTGTAAATCGAGAAAACATGAAAATCTGGTTAGAAAAGATCCAATTTACTGTAAAAATATTTGCAAACCAGAATAGTGAAGCGCAATCTAATACTAACTTGATTGTTCCGACCGTATACCATTATTACCCAGAGCGATTTATGTTATTTTCTGACGGTAATCTAAACCAATGATCGCCCGTAATCGTATTACACTCTTGTTGATACAAACCAAAGACGTGAATTGTTGTTCTTTACACGTGCTGTATTAATTTCGGGGAAAAACAGAGAAAGAGAATTACTATATTATGGGATAGTGTTTCCGATACACCACGCGACGGAGCGCGCCAAAATGCGGCCATTTTGGAACACGTCACGCGGAATCGCTGCGGTCCTATTAATTCGCAGACGTTCGGGAATATTATACCAAATGCGCTTCTGTCGATCAAGTGTTTAGTTAAAAAGAGGCTGCAACATTTATCTTCGACTGTCCATATGTCTAGATATTTATCAGTGCCTCTAAGTCGATTTAAAATCCAGTCGGTGATGAACTAAACGAACGTTATGTTTAATTAAATCTGTTTATCATTGACAGACATGGGGATAATGCAGCGAGAATTGTCAGCAAGACGTCTAATTAAATCAAATATACGTAACGAAGTCACAGAAACTATTACGACCAGTGTTAAGTTAAATTGAAATATTTGGTAGGCCTAAGTCACTCAAATATCCTCGCAGTCATCATTCGAGACAAATCTTGACAAGACAGGGAATTAATAATCAGCGTTGGTGGTCGAACATTGATAGTACAAAGAATCTGCGAAGAAACATCACAGACACAGTGTTTTGCATGATTTCATTTTTTGCTCGAACCGGTCTTGGTGGTCAGTGGTTATCTTAATTGAGCCCGTACGACTCGGGAACGTGTGATTTTTCAATCTTTGACACAAGGTATATAATATAGTTGGGTTTAACTTTATTTGTAGAACATATAATTTGTCGTTTGGGAATGCATGTACGTGTTAGTTCATGACATTATTTCTCTGAAGAAGGATATGCATGTATATGCCGAAACGTTTGTAATACAATTAAAAACAATAATGTATACGTGTTGTTGTTGAAATTGGTAATTCTGGGACAGTGACCGGGCTGTCCCTATAACATATTTGACTGCTGTATTGTTGAAAGAACTTTTTATAGTTATAATATCTTCTCGGAGAGGCGCCTCTTGTAGAGTTGTACTTCGTCGTTTGCTCAATCTGATTCTATTTCCTGCTGTTCATTCCATGGAATTCCAAGTGTAACCACTCTCTTTAATTTCTATCTCGACATTTCTTCGTCATGTGTTACGTTGACGTCCCCTTTCCCTAGACTTTGAGGGTTCCATTTTAGGGTCTGCTTTGTAATTTTTGTATTTGGTTTGCGTAGCGTGTGCCCTATACATTCCCGTGTCTTATTATTTTGGTACCGATGGGTTTTTGGTTGGTGGTGTTCCAAATGTCTCCATTTCATTTACATTTAGACGATTTGTAGTTCTCAATAAAGTCAAAACCCAAAAAATGATTTTACGTTAAACATGGCTTTGCGTTAATAAGTTGTTTTTTATGTCCATGGTGTAACTCTTTTTCTAAATTGTCCAACATTGTGTGGTTATCGTGACCGTACATAACCAGTAATATCTTGCGTTTTGCGCAAGTCACTTTTTGTCAAGGAACATGTGTAGACCTTGATAATAAATTGCTGTTTTAAAATCATCCTGGACATTACTATTGATTGAATAAAAAAATCATCATGGCTAAATAACTTCGCTGTTCCCCCTATTAGTCTATACTTCAAACTTGACCATTTCCTGAAAGAGTGCTAAGTTTTTTGGCTTAATATTTTATAACCGTAATCTGAACATAGCTTGGAATACTGAGGTGTTTGTGCTCGGCTGGTGAGGTTACTAGTAAGTGCTACCTTTCCTGTCTTTTCCTCATACCTTTTTTTACTATACTTGAATGACAAACGTCTGTCAAAGTGAATTTTGACAAATATATAAAATGTGTCTGTTTCGTTTGTGTATTGTTTCCTTCCTGACACTCTATCATCAACATCAAGCCTAATAGTTAGAAAACCATCTTGGTAAAAGGAACGTCTTTATTTACTTATTATAATGCCTGTTTATAAACCATTAATTTTGACAGACACCAAATTGTGTTTTGAACAGAATTAACGGCTTCCGTCGATTAATATTAGTTTAGTTTTTTACGGTGGCTGATCAGACAACAAAGCCTCTGAAAACGCAGTTACCGATCACTAACGTTAAGAATGTTGTCGCTGGTTGTGTAAATACTGGGTGTATGCAAATTAGACAGAGAAACATGTGAAAATATCATTTTATCATTAGTATAAGAACGGTGGCAAAAAGACAAAATTTGTACCTTCCAATAGGTGTTTGCCTATCATTGAAAATTTGGACGAATAAAAGAAAAATGCTCTTTAAAAAATAAAAAGGTCTTTCACTAGTTAGTGTAAATTGATGAGTGTACGTTTCAGAATCATTTTAATATTTTTAAAAAAAAACGTTGACATTTGAAAAAAGCACAAGAAAACTTTACTTGAGTAAACGGATAATGAAAGTGTGACAATGTGGAATTCTAAGTATCCATAAAAAACATATTTGGACACGATTGCAGACATTGAGATGACACAAGTACTTAACATGGCCTAGGTTTGTAAGCAATGCCAGGGTGGGTATACAAAGCAGTTTAGTCGGTTTCGGGGAAAACCTGTGGCCTTTTGCATAAAAATATTCCTTTGCATAGATATAACTCATTTCTAAGCTGGTCGTCGTGGGTGTCTTGTAAATACTTATATCACATGACTTTCCTTGTATCCAGGTTAATATAGCCAGTACGTATAAAGTACCACGTGTGGTATAAACTATTGAGTTTTTCCAATAAATCAATGCGTATTTTGCGTTTTGAGTGCCATATGATATAAAGAATCTACCAAAACTCGTGTAATATAAATATATCAATTGACAACTCGTGATAGATCCTCTAAATACAATGAAGTATTTACGGTTCTTTTAAATTTTGACTCGGTATCTTTTTCTTGCGGTCTTAATTAACGATTACGTCAACACACTACAATACGAAAGCAATTTAAAAAGCCAATAAACGTGTATATATTGATGCAATTATGTAATATTTTATATTTTCCCCTGTATAGTGCCAATTTATATCTTCTTGAAATGCTAATAAATCAATATTTCTAAGTTATCGACATGGAATACTAATGTATACTTTCAAACGCGTATTTATAAGTCATGTGCAAATACAATGCCCATATGCAGTCATAACTGTATTGCATTAAATATAATTTATAAAAACTGTGACTGTTTAATACTGGTTGGTTAAGGCAGGGCTGACCACTGCTTAATTCAGATGACCACATTCACACAATTTTCTGAACTTATCTTTGTAACGGAAAGACCTAGCTTCTCGACGTACATTTTTAAAGTGGACATGTCACGGACACTCGACATATGATAGAAGCGCATTCACGTTCCTGGAGACACCACGTGACCTAAGATGAACGAGGGATCAGTCAAACGAGCGGTCAGTAATACAATATTCACCATAGTGGAAAGACCAGACAGTTTGGCGCAAGTTGACCACTCTATTCATAATGCTCATTTGGAGTAATTTCCAAACATTGACAAAAGATTCTGTCCACAACTCAATAAATTAGAAATTGATTTGTCCGATACGGATACAATGTACAACGAGTGGTTAGTCATTTCATGCTGCTTACACATCTAAGTAATTGAAAATTGTTTGTTTACTGTCCTTTTAATTCTTCAACTTGCTTGTTATGTAAAGGGGATATCACTTTAGCAGCAACTGTACATGTCTTAAAATTGCGACTTAATGAGTGAAGTTATTACGAGTCATCTTATCCATAATGAAAGGATTTCTAATTTATAATGAAATAAATGAATTATTGCAATACAGCTTTTTCAAGATTTCAAGAAAATGCATAAGGCAAGAACCAACAATATTGGAGAAGAAGTTCTACGGGAAAATTGAGACATTGAAGATTTTGTTTAATGCCGTGGCCGACGTGGCAGTATAGAGATGAACTATAAGAAGAAGAAGATGATGAAGATGATGAAGATGAAGAAGAAGACGAAGAAGAAGAAGAAGAAAAAGAAGAAAAAGAAGAAAGAGGTATTCGTCGCAATATTTCGTAAGTATAAACACAAGCACGAATCTGCATTCGAAACACAATTTTAAAGAATGATTAGAATTTTAAATGCAGCTAAATTTCTCTTTTGAGGGTTCCCAACAGAAAATAGTAGCACCCCAAGATTGTAAATTAATTAAGGGAACTGGTAGACTTTGTAAAACACTATATGTTTTGTCTAAGGAAGTTATTTTTCTGGATACTCTACAGCCACTTAACCGTGACACTGGGTCAAAATATGCCGAGCGTTCAGTGGTTTTTAATCGAACCCGTAACCTCTCACACTCGAAGTGGCTGCTCTACCACTAGGCTATCGATGTGGACAAGTCAGTCCGGAAGGTACTACTTAATCCTGCTAAAATCGGTCATCAGTATACAAATGTATTTGTATAATTTGTGTATAGGCATATTTGCTGAGTCTGCACTTTGCAGATACCCTGGCGTTTATAATTATACCATCTCACTGTGTAGAAGTCTAGACATAGACAGTTCTTGTCACAATCTTTATAGATCTGATTGATACGCCCAACGGGTGTTAAATACTTGAAGCCGTTAGATATATGGAATTCCAAATCATAATTTGTCTCACATTTGGGGTCCAGTTAAGCTATAATCATTGACTGGAAACATAATTAAGATGCTGACCTTACTTGTTTTGTTTTGGGAAGCGGTGGCCTAGAGGTAGGGCGTGCGCTTCGGGATCGAGAGGTCCTCGGTCCTGTCAATTTCTCTGAGCAAGACCCCCATGCTCCACCCCAACATGTTGTAAAATAGTACCTGTGAGGGCAGTGTCTATTCCTAGGTGCCTCAGATCGATGTTGACTGCCACAACACAGGAGAGAAATAGTCTCAACAGGGAGACACGAGCGTAGGTTTCCATAGGTAGCCCAATGACCAGGGGAAGTTATAATGTTAAAGTGTGCTTGAGCGGCGCAACCGCTGAAAAGAGCCCTAGAAAATTGGTAACTTAACTTTTTTTAAATACTAAAAATTTATAAAAGTAATGTTCTTTGATGATACACATGTTGCCAATGGCCATTGATCGAAAGAAAAATTATTTTTAAAAAACCATTTGTTTTCATGTGGTTGCATGCTTGTATTATTCAAATATAGGGTATTTGGTCAAAAGTTCGAACATCTTTGACTGAAACCGTTTGGTAAAGGAACTTCTAATGAAATAGTACATTACGTATGTTCAGTTGCTTGGAAAGTAAATGTAATAGAAGAATGGCAAAACAAAATTATGTGACCAGATAGATAGGTTTGGCACCAGCATCAAAAACATTAACACTTTCTTACGTTCGCTGATATATTGCCTGACACGAGGCATATTATAAATTATGGACTTCTTCTTTTTCTTTTTCTTCTTCTTCTTCTCTACGCTCGTTAGAAAAGCAACCGGAGCCAATGATTTCAACATGCTTTAAATTATTTAACCCCGATATTCTGAGGAATTCATCGACGAATAAGCCATGACGTGTCTCCAGGTTTTGATGACCAATTTATGGGCATGTTCCTATATCAAGTGAACTATATCGATAATGTTAAGCAAAATTTAATGTTGTTGTTTTTGTTTTCTTTATGAATACTATATGAACCAGTACTGACTATAATACTAGTAATTAGGAGTAGTAATTAGTTTTTACTAATTACTAAATTAATAATCATAATACTTACTAAAATAATTATATTATGCATCGATTTTTCCAAAAAAGAAATACAATATGTTTTAGCGATTGTGTTGCGTTAGTTGCATGGGCGTCTGAATTGAATTTGATAGAATGACTTCAACCCAGCCATATACCATATTGTCCGAATTTCACTCACAAAGTCACGTGAAATACTGCTATTTTATCCATTTCCTGCAAATGCGGTTCCAGTCTGTTCAAATGATTGTTTCGAAATAACCTCAGCCTTATTATCTGATTAGAGAATAGATCGCGTACAACAACAGACACGTGAACCTTATTGTCATTTGTTACAGTTGTTATAAGTTAATTGAAACAGAGCTTTTGATCCCCGCCGCGGTGGAATAATGCCACGCGCGTGTATTCCCCAGATAAAGGGGGTATTACAGAATTATGGGATTATGGACCAAGCCTGCAAGTGTTTGAAATGTCTGATAATGAGAGTAGAGATATAATAAAATGTCAATACACAGAAGTAATTTGTTATGACAAATTACGCTGATAGACTTCACAAATATTTGATTGACTTCGTCTATTTTGTCCTACAAAACAGCGGGTCATTCAGTGACGCGTAAAGGACACAGTTGAAGCCAGTCCGTCTATAGCCATACGGGTTCCATTTAGGTATTAATATTTATACAGTAATGATAGTTGTAACTGCGACCAGGTTGTTCAGATGCATAGCACCGTGACATGCGTTCATTGAAAAGGTGCGGGGCTTCTCGTCAAGACATGGAATTGAAATAGAGTTCATTGATTGTCGACGAAAAAAATTCTTGAAAACACTCCATCGTGGAAGATACAGTAATATAATGAAATTGCCTTGGGAAATGCTAACACAGGCTTAAGACCTGTTTTGTTCGATTAGAATCAAGATTTTCTATAATGTATCAAAGTTCTTGCGCTACAAGATAATTTGTAACTCTGCTTTTTGCTTTGAGAAAATTGTATAATTTCTTTCAATGTTTAGCATTCAATCTAGAGTTCTATGCACTTTGACAAGGTGCAAAAGGTTTGTCGTTCTAAAGGCAAAGTTCGAACGGGTAAAACAACTACAAGATTTAGTATAGCATTTGGTAATTCTCTGTCTGATTTTCCATTATCTTTATCGGATCAACTTCCAAAAGACGAAATGTGTGCGTTAATCGACTGTATAAATACATTGTGTAGGCCTGCTAACATTATCAGCATTCTTTTACCGAAACCTGTTGTGATAGCATTAGGTTTGTACATTGTAAGATTGTCAGGTCCATCCGTTTTCCTCAATACCCTGTCCGTGTTGATATTCATATTTACTGTTGTAGAAACGTAAACTAATTGTCATTGAGTATTGGAAGCAAGCGGAAGACGATAGCCTTTATACGTTCAACTGAAGAAAAAAATATATTTATAGTTTTAGTTTATACATAATTAGTAGGGCACAAACAAAAGCATTTTATATTCACAGAGGCTTTACGTTGTCTACTTAGTAGTTCTACAGAGTTGTGAATAAGTCTCAAATCAAAATGATATAATTTGGTTTGTCAATTATTTGTCACCGGCATTGCTGCGATCATTAGCACACTGATAGACGTCTGTAGCCTGACCAATGTCCGTATTGTCCAAGGAACATGCTAACTAAAACATCTTGCATAAAATGATTAATCGTACAAAACATGCATGATCGTAAATAACAAGTATATAACCTAATCGGCAGTCATTGTGGGGAATCAAGGGACACGAAACAAATCCGTTGCCAAGATATCCGAGGTCTCAAGCGTTTCGAGACATCGCGAAGCCGGGGTGATTAATTTCAACTGATGGCTATCATTTGTCACTCGAAAATGTGACTGCCATTCGCTCGCTGTTTAGAAATCAGAGCACGGTATTCTAGGCGTATTAGGGACTTAGTAAAGTAATTATTACCAGGATTTGACAAATATTAGATCGCTGATAAACACGGGAAACGTAATTAATATCAAGTGAGACAAGTGAAAGACACGCGCGCGAGAGGCTTTCTAGAATCGTAATGCGACTTTATAATATCAGCAAAGAGACTGAAACTACTGGCAAGTGACTGAAACTACTGGCAAGTGACTGAAACTACCGGCAAGTGATTGAAACTACCGGCAAGTGACTGAAACTACTAGCAAGTGATTGAAACAACCGGCAATTGATTGGAACCTTCGTCAAGTGATTGAAACTACCGGCAAGTGACTGAAACTACTGGCAAGTTACTGAAACTACTGGCAAGTGATTGAAACTACCGGCAAGTGATTGGAACCTTCGGCAAGTGATTGAAACTACCGGCAAGAGACTGAAACCACCGGCAAGTGTCTAAAACACCCACAATATGTCTGCTATAGTCAAATTTAATTGAGTTTTCGCTAGTAGAAGAAGATGGTCATGTGTGTTGTTACAGGACATATGACCTACAAAACGTTCCATGGACCACGTAATTCATAAATACTTAAACATCACGGATCGTTTAACTATTACATAAATGTATGCCTTTATACATTGTTGATTGCAGAATTGTATCTTGTGAAACACGGGGAGCATTTGGAATGGTGTGTGGGGTTACTAAAGTCAATGACGTCAATACAGACTTCGAGGCGTGTCCCTTGCTCACTAAACACTATGTGGATACATAGTTTGGAATGGGCTCTAGTTATGCGTTAGTTTAAATGAAATGAGCCAAAAACGATATTCAATGGGTGGAGATTTTGTACTTTAAACAGCGGAAGTTGTCTATAAAAAAGTTAAGTTACCAATTTTCTATGGCTCTTTTCAGCTGTTAGGCCGCTCAAGCACCCTCTCAACTTCCCCTGGTCATTGGGCTACCTATGGAAACCTACATTCGTGTCTCCATGTGGAGACTATTTCTCTCCTGTGGTGTGGTAGCCGACATCGATCTGTGGCGCCCATGAATAGACACTGCCCTCACAGGTACCATTTTACACCATGGTGGAATGGAGCATGTGGGTCTTGCTCAGAGAAATTAACCAGTGGTCCAGAGTCGGATCGAACCCGGGACCTCTCGATACCGCTCCCCATGTCCTATAGCAACACGACAAACAATGCATCACTCTGAAATAATAATGAGTCCTTATGAAATAGCGCATTCTAGTATTAAACGTGTTAGAATGTAAATATATCTTAGTTTTCCGTGATATACCGGCCTACAGCCTTCGTGATTATTTCCTGCACATATGAACTCCAAAACCATGATATATTGGCCGGTATATCACGGAAAACTAAGATCTATTCCATGATTCTACAATGTAACATTTGAAGACAAGAGATAAGCGTATTTGAATCTGACGACGACTTGCAAAACGCGAAAATAAGTTGGTAAAGTCATACTGTAGTCAGTACAGTAAATGTAAATGACTGCTTGTTTATCAGCTCAAACAATTCAATTAATTATAGTTCATGAAACTTAAGTCGAATATTCTTCCCCCAAACTCGTGATATAAATACGATTTAAATATTTGTCACGAAAATTAGTGAACATTTCAACATACTCAACGCTCTATTTGTTAATGTTCTACTTTAATTTCAAAGCAGATATGGTTAACATAATTACAAGTTTGTATAAATATATCTCAAAGCATACCGTGTGTCTTACAATGTATAATTTGATAATGCGTCGATGAATAGTGTCATCAATGAGATACTTAACAAATCTAGAGCATTTTCTTGACTTTGTGCAGCCTTCATAGAGAAATTAAACAAGTTAAAAAAATCGCTAGAAGGTACCATGCGTGAGAAAATTTGCCTTGGAATCCGGAAAAAATGTGTTTACAGCGTTTTAGTATTTACGACTAAAATGAGTATCGTTGTCATCTAGACATGTGTAACCCGCGTAAAGTGCGATCAAATATCCGGCCTCAAGGTACTAGCGACCAAAAGTTTAACAATTATGTAGCAGTATTTTGTCAATTATTGCAATATTTTGTTGATTGTCTGAGTAGGTCTTATGTGCTTATGATAACATATGCGAAAGAGGAGCTTTAGTTCATATTAGTAATGGAGGCTCGTCTGACTCTTGCACAAGTTTCAAACAAAGTTCAAGTATTTCCTAAATTAAACACATAATAATTGACATCATTGTAAAAAAACAACAGGGTTTGCCATTATGATTCGTGTTTATAATTAACAATGATATTCATAATTGTAATGATCTTGTTTAAGACTTAATTTTGGAGGGCAGATTTCAAGTCAGACAGTTACACAATCATCTCTGCAACGTGTTTGAAAGCAAATCCTACCTATTACATTTACAAAACTTTTAGCGATTGAAATGATGATCGGTACACTGTCTGGCCGCGGAAAATATTTGCATTGTCTGGTCAATTGATAGGGTAGTTGTCAATGATTGTACTGTATCGAAAATATACACCACGTGATTTGAAGCAAAATATACATATCGATAGTTCCACAAAAGGTATCAGTTTGTTGTACTAAAACTTGTGGCAGTCTAATCCAGTTCGATTTTGTCATATCCTTTTTCATTATCAAATTACAATTCTGATCACCTTGGCTTTTGCGCCTAACCGTAGTATATTTACCGGAGAAAACGAGCTGTCACGAATAAGTCTAATTACAAATACTTGGCGTAAATATCTATCAAGCTGCCAACATGGCTGGTTCTTATAGTCCCTAGATAATTAAATCCTAATGACATACCGCAGGTCTATATGGACGCAATGTTAAATGAACCGACGCATGCGCAGAGGTGCGGATAGGACGAATCAGTATATGAATCACCAAATGATGACATCGTTGTCATCTTCACATAAAGAAATGAAACGAAAATATTGGCTTTTCTCATTAAAGAGTATAAAAACCTCCAGCGACCTTTTGATGCCGGTTCGATCAAATCAAATATTTATCGTCTAATTGTGGCGTAGACTAAAGCTGGTATTCATGACCGTCGTGTCGGTGTGGATTCTTCCGCCTGGTTGACCTTATTTTGTAGAATGGAGTAGATTAGCGCGCTTGGATAACCCGGCTCTATGATCTTGAATGCTACCAATAGAAAATATGTTTGAAAAGCCATTGGTGTGAAAACGCATGGTAATGTTAGCTGTTTAGAATCAATATGAAAGTCGCAAGGTTTTAATGCAGAATCGAGGTTACTCCGCGGGAAGGCTTGCAGAACAGAACAGACTGATGTTTTGAGATGCGAAATATATTAATTTGTGGCTTTCTCCTTTTGTACTCCTTTCATAAAAGTATGTCTAAGTTTAGAATCGTAAGTGGATTTTAATGAACAGTTTTGCCACGGACAAGTGATATCAGCATGGTCAGTGTCTGTGATAATGTGACGAATTTGCGCCCAATTACCCGTAATATAGGAATCTAGAAACCCGTGAAGGTGTCTGCTTTTTAGCAATTCGATGCCAGTGTACAAGAAATATAATCGGCTGCTCACTTGCCGAATGCCAAAATAAAAGCAGCATTCCGATAGATATAAAATCACTTTATATAAAAAGTAATTACTTAAATGTTGTTGTTATTATTATTTATACATTCTTGTTAAAGACAACGTCGCTAGGTATGACTCGGACTGGTATTCACAAAAAATCTTAAGGAAAAACTTTTACAAGAAGGTTGACTTGAGTCATAACATTGAAATGTACATACATTTGAGCCGTTCTCCAGGAAAACCGGGCTTAATGACATTGCATTGTAATTATGCAATAAGACTTAGAAAAATGTCTATAATGAGAAGAAAATTGTATTTTGTTTTCATATTTAAGTAATTGAATAGAATAGTACTATCCATTAGCTTCAAGTTTTCTTTAAAATTGTGTTAAAATGAAGTCTGTTGTTGCTATGGTGATCGATTTCTAAAAATAATTCATATCAAGGAAAACAAGGGTTAAGTGGCAATAAAAACACTTGCTATTTTTCTCTGGAAGTAAATACACACAAACTGGACACGTTTTATTAAAATAAGAATATGATTATAAAATTTGTCACTATTTTAAAAGTTTACGTCAAAAATGTATCAGATATAGACTTATACTGGATCATTCAAATGCCACGTTACGTTACGTCAAAAACGTAGATAATGACGTTCGCGACTTCACTCATTAAGTAGGCGGTAGTGGCTGGTTTAAAAAAGTCTTAAACTTTGTAAGATAACGGAATAATTTGTTCAAATTTTCAGAAACTGTTCACAAGAGTCTCTTTTTTTCAAACCATATAATTATCAAATTTTTACAATTTTGTCAATAAGCCCGGTTTTCCTGGACAACGGCTCATTTGTATATCCAAAGAAACGAAGAATAACTCATGTTTGCTGTCACTGGTAAATTTGTGATATATTGTAGCTCTGTACATAATGCTTTGATAATCCTGAGTGTCCTGTTTAGCTGTTACATTTAAGACAATTTTGAGATTTGGGAAAGTTCCTAAGTTTTGTGAATATCACGTGACCCCCAGTCTTCTATGTGAGCCTTGTTCAATATAATACATTTATACATGTTCATATCGAAGTTTATCAAACAAAAACTTTTGCAACACGTATATATAATATACATGTCGTACAAACGTTATCATTTTCTTTTCTCTTACACATGTTCATTGTATAATAGTCTTCGGACTTCAATATAATTTATTAGCGCCAATGATGTCAGCACAGTTTTCTCGGCTGTACTTTTGAATGCCACACAAATGACCAGGCCCCGATCTTCCGAAATATCTCCAGTCTGAGTTCAATCTCATCTCAAATATTGCCATGTGTTTTGGTTTAACAGATAAGATAGCTCTGAATTCATTACAGTAAAATATAGAGTTTGAGCTTGAGTTTTTTTCTCAAATTTAGTACATGTATCTGGTTTCAGCAAAATATCAATTTTATAAGAGATTTTTTCTACTTGAGATGCTTTAGGAGATCGGGGCCCAAACTCGATTCCCAGAAATGGTAAGTGTCTCCAAGACATTCATTTTTGCTAGATCTTCCGTCTTCTTCTAACAAAAGAACAATTTCGTATTTGCTGATAAATAATTTAAGGAAATGTGATTAGGTAAAGTGACCGTCGTATCTGGAAAAACATGTGGAAAATGACAAAATTGTACAGATGGAAACACAAAAACTCGTTATTTCTCGGATCTCTCCGTCATGTATCCGGAACGCCCCGGCCCTTATACGCTAGAACATAAAGCCGAAAAACAAGTTGATATTCATTTATTTTACTATATAATTATTGTTATGCTTAACATGTTTGGGATTTCTGGAAACACCAAAACATTAAATATGTGTAAGAATGAACAAAATAATCATTAAATAGGCATTTCGTAGATCTACTATACTGTAGTTTATTGACATCACTTGTACGAACTATAAATATTATGCCTGATAGTAGGTCGTGAACAAATGAGGCCTTAATTATGCGCACAGCCGCGCGAAGAGTATTAAGGAAGGCCCTGAACAAACCTTTTGATCGCAATGTATCTTTAAATCATTAATAATAAATGGCATAACACCTAGTATCGATGAAGAAAACATAACGAAATGAATGTAATAAAGTATTAGATGCATTAATATTGTATTTGTACATCACAATATTATTGAATGTGTTTGTAATATTGCCTGTTGGGAGTACGGCCTCGGCAGACCATAGATAATTATAAAGTATGTCTATATTGCATAACAGAATCTATTAAATATAATGAGTTTTCAGGCAAACGGCAAAACTTCAGCATCGCGAAGGCTTAACACACTTGTGAATACTAGTACCCCACATTGTCGTTCAATCAGCCTAGTTTTCCATCATGAGTCATAGCTAGTCTAGGAACTTGACTAACCACTGATGTATGAGGTCAGGGGATGAATAACCAGGATGGCATTATTTATCGTTTAGACGTCACATAAAAAAATTAGTTCAGGGGCGAACATGGCGTCATAGAATATTTTGCACTTGATCTAAAAGATAATAACAAATTTAATCACAATTGAAAAATCCCAAATGCCAAACAATTAACTAAACCCTAAAGGAAATAAGAAGTCACAATCAGGCATAAGAACGAACTGAAAAATAAAACTGCTACAAACACATTCTAGAGAAAATGATCATTTGAAATGAAAATACTTTGCCAATAATTTGAAGAATAGTTAAAAACTTTTATAATAGCTGAACTTGTTTCAAAATTGCTTTGTGAAGTCGACAAAACTACTTTTCCTTGAAGCTATAGTTTACTCGTTAAAATTATTTAGATGATTTCGTTACGGTAATATAGAATATATATACAAGTTGCGTTCAATATATACGCAAAGAATGCTCTTAATTCTTCATGAGACAATGCTTTATATGCAGAATCAGTAGATGCGCTTTAGGCCTATAGTTCACGTTCATTTACAAGTTGTAGTTTTAATGGCATATGCTAAGTTTTAGCTATATAAATTATATCACTCATTTGACGTATTTTTGGGCCGAAATTCGGCCCCAGTCCCCTCCTGAAATAATATACTTTTTCCCCCTATTTTTTGATAAAAATTCCCCTTCCAAAAAAAAAAACACTGGCCAAACACTGAACTTTTTAGTCAAACCTTTGATTAATTGTGTGTGCATTCATGTACATACTATTGCAATAAAGCTATTTTAAGCTTTTAAGGTTTAGTGCATGGTAATAAGGCAGTTTTTAAAAAATCCCCTAAATTCCCCTTTTTCTTCAAAATGACGCGAAATTCCCCTACCTGAGGGCCCCGGGGCCCTTCCCCTATAGTGCAGCTAGGGCCCTGAATTAATGTGTTGCAGCATAGCATTTTTTGGGTACTAATTTGAACATCTGACGTGTATTCAAAGTGGGTTTTGTATAAAGTCTTGTGAACCATTCTAAGGGAAGTCATTCGGACAGCAAACAGTACAAAACAAAAACGGGTGATTTCCCTTTTACATGTTTATAAAAAATATTATTAAAATCACATGGGGACTTTTTGGACAATGCTACTGTATATAAAAGTTATAAATCAATCGCCTATACGATCCTCAACAATGAGCAATGAACCAGAAAATAACTCTGCCAAGAAAAAAATCCTGATATTTGACATTTTAGGCCGATGAAGTATACAATATAATTTGCAAATATTCACATGAAAGGATTTGAAAAGATGAGGTATACCTACACAAACAGACTCTTTCAAAGCGATACCTGTAATGTCGATAGAAATTCACGCCAACGCACGGTGATGGCACCCCTATGAATCCTGAACACTTCATATTTTCGCCAAGTTCCAAATACCTTTTAAGTAACATGGTTCGTGGTATTGCGGAAGTTTAAAAAGTTTGAGGCCTATGCCTATAAACGTTTTTAGAAAATATTTCTTACTTAGTACTAACAGATGGTTTACTGCGTATCGCGTCAATAATACGGTATAAATTGTCTTGGAATCCCACGTACAAAAAGATGGGGTACCATCCTCCTTTGTCCATAAATTGATTTATTAAGTCTTGCTGAGTACACGATATGATTCTGAATTGGTAAACTTGATGTTGTTGTGCACCCCATCCTGGAATATTGTACTTGTTGTTGTTGAGTACTCCATATGGCCAGGAATTGTTGAACGAGATGCTGGTCTGCAATGTCTGCACGAGATAAAACTGGAAATTTTTTATCCGAGTAGGACAAAGTTTTATAAATATCACGCCAAAATTGTGACTTCTTTGTTATAGTGACTTCAAAGTGTTTTTAATGATGTGAACTGTTGACTTATTTTTTGACACAATAATTAAATTGACCAAGAGTGTGTTGAGATGATAAGTGTGTGGCCAAGTTTCATTGAAATCATGTAATAATATTGAGCCTATTGACTTTGTAGGATATTTATATGACTTGACCTAGATTTTACCCAAGATAACCCATCATCAAACTGGACAAATATTGTGTTGAGATAACCTTTGTGACCAAGTTTCATAAATATCAGTCCAAAACCAGGGGCGTGCCTAGGCTTACGCACTTACGCACGTGCGTAAAGTTAATTTGGAAAGTCGAAAAATTAAAAACGCTAAAAACGTAATAAAAATCGTAGGCTAACCCGGGTTAGGTATAGCCCTAACTATTGTCGTCATAGTTATTTTCCGAAGAAATCCGTTTTTTAAGAATGAGCGAGAAATGAATAATAGAGCTAGCCATTATTTTCTGGCTCGCTTCGCTCGCCAAATACATTACTTAATTATGTAATCATGGTGTCATGTCGGGTTGGTATCACAAAGACATCTATTCTTTTTTGGCTCTCTTTTTGTCCCATTTTCAAAATTGTATGCTTATTTATATTACGTAGGGAGCGAGTGATTGTGGTATGTAGCTCGAACAAAAATGCACCTTTATAACATAAATTGGTTATTGGCATCAGGTAGAGACAAATTAGGTTTGTGTGACAAAGAATGCCTACATTGTTTTTTTCTGGCTCGCTTCGCTCGCCAAATAACACTAAAGATTAATGTTATCATCTGGATCACTGGGTTACAAAATTAAGAAACAATGCATTTTGTTCTGCTCGCATCGTTCAACAACAAAATTGAATAATTTTATTTGAAGTAAAGAACGTGTTTCAGGCAGCTCAGACAAAACTTTAATTGTTAATAATAGCATGCAGAAACGGTGTTTGTATGGCATCCAGCTTAGATTAATAATGAAAATTTCTAGCTCGCTTCGCTCGCATTGTGAATTAATTGTTTGTAACTTTATAGTACCATGCAAACATTCTTCATTATTTACATGACAATGAGTATGTGCGCTAAACCCCTCAGATAAAATGTGCATTTTAACAATACTCTTGGGATTTTTTAACCAAACGATGGGTACTTTAACATATCCCCTCCTCTAAACACCAATATCACCTCTTTGCATCATCTTTTGAAAAATCCTAGTTAAGGCCATGAACTACAAGGTTGTACAGAGCGGCTCGTATAGGGTATTATTTACTGAGGACAACCATTCCGACAGTCCAGCAACATTAGCTAGCCTATGAAGTGATCCCACCATGGTTTCAACGAAGGTCCAAAACTGTCACATGCTAGAAAAAGTAATGTATATCTGAAGCGAAATTTATAGCCTATCCTGATGAGGAATTATGCCGTAAATCTCAAAACAATATAAGAAAAAGTTCTGATTTTCTTAAAAAATAGACTCCTAAAAAGCCTCTTGTGGTGTTGATTTTATAAATGCTTCAGTCTTCTAAGCCAGCGATTTATCTTCCTTTGATTTCAACAAGTAAAATGTTTGATAGTATAAATTATTATTCTAATTTAGCCTAGATATATGTGTTAATTACACTCCAAAATGCATATACGCTGCTCCATTCGGAAAATTTTTCCCGGGGGAGCATGCCCCCGGACCCCCTAGCCATGGTGCGTATACTCAAATCAGACCCAGGCACGCCCCTGAAAACTATGACATTTTCCTTGATTTGATATATAGCAACCTAGTTTTTTAACACTGGATGATTCTTGACCCTTATTTTTAAATACAATATTGAACTTAACCTAGATTTTGTTGAGACAATCATTATGAACAAGTTTCATAAAAATTATACCAAAATTGTGACCTCTACCGTCTCTAGTACACAAGGTCTTTCTATGATTTGACCTAGTGACCTAGTTTTTGATCCCAGATGACCCAATATGGAATTCGACCTACATTTTGGTGAGCTGGTCATAGTGACTGAGCTTCATAAGGAGTGTGCCAAAGTCATTGCCTCTAGTAGCTATACGTGTACAATATTTTCCTATGATTTGACTTGCAAATTGTTAACGGATGGACAACAGACTGACAGATGGACAGATAAATAGTAATCACATAAACTCACTTTGTGATAAGGGAGCTAAAAGGTTGGCGAAATGTAGACCCTTCAAATGCAATTTGGAAGAGTACATGTTCTAGTTTGTACAAATGTACGAGCTTACACCCAATTGTAAGCATGGAGTCATCCAGTAAAAGTGGCAATCTTTTACTAAATACAGGAACAGTCCACTGTTCCTGTTAAATAGTATCTCTAGAATTGAAAACAACAACTTTAACATATCATCTTCAATATTTATTTCATTTTGTAAACTTTAAAGTTCATATATCAGGGACGTAGCTGGCTATACGCAAATACGCACGTGCGTACGCTGTTTGAAAAACTTACAAAATTTAAGTGATATAAAAATGCAATAAAGTTCAATGCCTAACCAGTTGATGCATATTTTCCATAATTTTATGATAAAATGAATTTATATAGAAAACTATTAAAAGCATCTTCGGTAAATAAGGCATTTTGTTCTTGTTCGCTTCGCTCGCACAATGCATTTATTGCTGTATAGTATCAAGTAGAGATTATTTTTATGTGCTAAATCATGGACATACATACGTACATGTGTCTAGTTCCTCACAAGTGCCTAGTTCCTCACTACATGACACTGTATTTAGTCTTAACGTATTAATGTTTGTATGTGCTAAGTCCCTCAGGTGTATTGTGTTTTACCATACTCTTGTGAGCACTGAGTCACATCCTCCGTTAGAAGAATGGATAGCTCTAAATGTCACCTCCACTTAACACTTTCATCTCCTTCACTTTTGCGACCATCGATGCGGTGGTGACAAGGCAACACGAGCGACCTTGTGCCGCAAAAAAGATAACAACACACAATCTACAAGGCTCACACTGGGCTGACCAAGGAATGTACCGGATATGCACATCAGAGAATACGGAATAACTCGGACGAGAGTCAGGGATAATCTCGGATCCACACAGTATCACTGGGTACACCGTCTATTTTTAGAACCGGAAAAACCGTTACTCGGAACGGGTGTTTTGCAGTTCGGACGAGGTAAATATTCAATTTTCTATCTATCAACTTGTGATCCATAAACCTAACATAGCGCACGGTATGCCTTTATGGTTTCCACGTTCAGCTTGTCATCATTTTCTTTGAAAAGATTCCCCAATTAAACAAAATAGCCGGTACCAATTTTGTATTTGTTACTTGAGACGGGTTTTTCAACTTGTTACTCGGGACGGATCCATATATAAATCTCTGTTTTCGCGGATGCAGTATGTCCCCAGCCAACGTAATGTTGATATTATATCAAATTATGGTATTTATGACAAGATGGGGCGGCATTATGGCATCTATAGTGTTTCTGCCGGGAACACTGTCGTATATGTTCTGTATTATTGTTACTTGGTACGGATGTTTTAGAGCGTTACTTGGGACGGCCTAATATCGAAATGTATGTTAATCGGCACGTAATTCATATCTGTTGGACACCATAAGCTATTATTACACCCTTTGTCTAGTTATCGAGTGGCTTCTAGAATGTAGACTAGAAAGGGACTCCTGGAGTACGTTGGGAGAGGGTGCGACGAAACGAGGAGAAAATGTTGTTGACTAAAAAAATAGGCATCGAGTAAATGTTAAACGATGACTTGTTGACTTCATTGTGTTTCATACTTGCAATTCGCCTTATTTTGTGTTGAATGAATAAGACTGTTTCATGTTTACAATATCAAAACTTTATTGCTGCCTGCAATATGCATGTACATATAATATATGTGTAAGTAAAAAAATGTTAATGCAATTCTGCCATCATGTAATGATTTCTAATATGTACATGTATATAAAACAATGGATGTTAAAGAAAATGGTATGAGTCTGTTCACAGGAAGCCCTGTCTGTAATTATTACTTAGTAAGTGAATTGTCAGAATATGAAAAGTATTGAAAGTTTTATTATTGCTTTAATAAGCAAATTAGATATCGGAATTAATTATGTGTACAATACATATGGCAATCCATCTATCTTAATATCATAGTCGAATGTAAAACTTTTGTTGGCATACTTATAAAATTAATGTACATGTATACATATTGAAAATCAAAATCTTGAAAAATCATGATTTTTCTGAGCTTACTTTCAACAAATTCCACATTTAAGCTCTCCAATTACTGTTACTTAATCATGTATCAGACATCTATCATGACACGCTTATTCATGAACAGGCTCATACACAAAAACAATGTAAATAGTTCAGAACAAAATTGTAATGCTGTCGACAATATGTAAAATAATAGTAACAAAAAGTATTACAGATTAAAAATGTCAGTATCCAGTCAGTTTGGTTTACTTGTTCTGATTTCAAATCTCACAGACAAATAAAAATGCACGATTCATACATTCACATAAGAAGTACGATTCTAAACTCACAGACATATTTATGTTGGATAGACTAAACAAAGTAAAATGATATAATCTAACATGAAATGTGAAATTCCTCCACATACCCACATCCTATTGCAGTTGCTCTGCATACACAATAGTGGAGTTTTGCAATTGGTTGATGAAAATTATGTAACTTACATGGACAATGTTACCATTGATTATTGAATAACACATTCACAATAAAGACATATAACAAGGACAATGTAATCACAGAATACATTGACTAACACATTTACAATGAAGACATATAACAAGGACAATGTAATCACAGAATACATTGACTAACACATTTACAATGAAGACATATAACAAGGACACTGTAAGCGCAGAATACATTGACTAACACATTCACAATAAAGACATATAACAAGGACAATGTAATCACAGAATACATTGACTAACACATTCACAATATAGACACATAACAAGGACAATGTAATCACAGAATACATTGACTAACACATTCACAATAAAGACATATAACAAGGACAATGTAATCACAGAATACATTGACTAACACATTCACAATGAAGACATATAACAAGGACAATGTAAGCGCAGAATACATTGACTAATACTAAAGGGTTAGTTTTGGTCGAAACCAAAAGGAATTGTTGAGTAAACTGACACTTATATATCTAGTCATTAAGGAACTTGCATCATCAAGGTAATTAATATTAGTGAATTGTATTAATTGTCGTGTAATACATAAATATGTGGCTTATTAATACGTCATACAAGTGGTCTCACTACTTATTCGATAACATGTGTAACTATATTACTTTGGTATATAAGCCGGTAGGACGAACACGTTCAGCAGATATGAATTACGTGCCGATTAACATACATTTCGATATTAGGCCGTCCCAAGTAACGCTCTAAAAACATCCGTACCAAGTAACAATAACACAGAACATATACGATTGTGTTCCAGAAACACTATAGATGCCATAATGCCGCCCCATCTTGTCATAAATACAATAATTTGATATAATATCAACATTACGTTGGCTGGGGACATACTGCATCCGCGAAAACAGAGATTTATATATGGATCCGTCCCGAGTAACACGTTTAAAAACACGTCTCAAGTAACAAATACAAAATTGGTACCGGCTATTCTGTTTAATTGGGGAATCTTTTCAAAGAAAATGATGACAAGCTGAACGTGGAAACCATAAAGGCATACCGTGCGCTATATGTTAGGTTGATGGATCACAAGTTGATAGATAGAAAATTGAATATTTACCTCGTCCGAACTGTAAAACACCCGTCCCGAGTAACGGTTTTTCCGGTTCTAAAAATAGACGGTGTACCCAGTGCAGTATGTGTCCGTGTATGCCGTGCGAGGTCTGGTGACAATCGTACCTCTGTCGTCATGCTCGTTGATATACCGGGGTTTGACGTATGTCCCCGGACTATCGAGATGGCACGACAAGGTACGGACGGATCCAGTCAGTCAATGCAAATATACCAATGAACTTAATGTATACATATGTCGCAAAATTGTTCGTATCTAACGTAAAAAGACGAGATGTTCATGTGAGTGCCTAGAGTTTTGTTGCTGTAAATATCGCTGTGATGAGAAGATACCCACGTTTAATTTTATAGAAGTCAGTTGCATCCACGAACCTTTCCCCGGGGATAGTCGGGGGATACGGTCGTGTTTTACCTTCCAGCTTCCCCTGCAGGGCCGAGGACATGTTGGGATTGCGAACCAATACCCGGTGACAATATTAAGTTGTCAGGTGCCGGGAAATACCGGAGATTTTACATCGGCTATCCCCATAGGCTGTGGAAGTAAAAAACCCGGGGATGTGGGTGCCGCGGATGCAACTGGCTGGTGCCTTACAACGTATCGTTTATTTGCATTTTAACGTAACAATGAAGCTTGAGCCACTTTAATCCATTAGTGTCCTATTCAATGCCCAGCAGTATCACGGTTTCTCATGGCCGTAACTAGGGGGTGCGTCGGGTGCGAACGCCAAAGTAGCCTTTTTCGGGGGTGAAATATATTTTCACTTTATAACATTCTCATTTTTTTTCTGGCTCGCTTCACTCGCCAAATCACCTTAACAATTAATAATCGTTGTCATATCTAGGGGGTGCGTCGGATGCGAACGAAATCAAAGTAGTTTTTCTTAGGAGGAAAATTATTTACATTGTATTATTTTCGAGCTGGCTTTAATCAATATGATTCACCAAAACATTATCCTAAACTAGGCCTACTAGAGTATAAAACGAAATCATGTTTTAATTTAAAAAATAAAATCAGAGTTTATCATGCCATATATTACGCTATAGTATGGTCTGAAACTACTCCAGAATGCACGTACGGCTTCGTAGAAATAAAAAATCCCCGGGGGAGCATGCCCCCGGACCACCCTAGCAATTCTGAATTTATCATGTGCGTACACTGAAAATATGCCCAGCTACGCCCCTGTATATGAAATCATACCATAACATTTGCCATAATATAACATAATATAATAATGTAAGTAATGTAAAAGTCACAAACACTGTCATTGTCACGTAAAAGTGCTGGTCAAATTATTGACAAAAATAGAAATCATATGTGCCCAGAACGTTCATCTGAAGTGAAAGTTTTGACTCTTGATAATTTAGTCCTGATAACCTTCTCTTTTTACCCCAGATGGCCAAGTTGCAAACTTGACCTGGATTTTATTGAGAAAAACATTGTAACCAGGTTTCATTTATAAAGGATTTAACATGTGCCCTTTGACCTTGAGGATGCATACAACATACTTCTTTGAAACGACTTGATTATACTAACACTTTTGTAAATTTGACCTATATCTTATACCTGGACAAAATTGAACACAATTTAATTTAAGATTTAGTGACAAATGTGACTAGAACACCAGAAAGCTTACAAGTCAAAGTGTAGACAACATACAACATTCACAGGACGTAGGGGCACCGCACTAAAACTGTGCCTTAAGTATTTGTATCATCACATGCCAATACATTGCAGCATTCGTGGATATGTTGCTCGAAAAGTTGGTAAATTTGATTAATTAAAGTATCAAATTGATCCTTCAGATTCAGAAGCTATTGGAACCCCTGCAGAACTGCTAAAAATAATCTAACCCATTTGCAGAACTGCTGAAAATAATCTAACCCATTTGCAGAACTGCTGAAAATAATCTAACCCATTTGCAGAACTGCTGAAAATAATCTAACCCATTTACAGAACTGCTGAAAATAATCTTACCCATTTGCAGAACTGCTGAAAATAATCTTACCCATTTGCAGAACTGCTGAAAATAATCTAACCCATTTGCAGAACTGCTGAAAATAATCTTACCGATTTGCAGAACTGCTGAAAATAATCTAACCCATTTGCAGAACTGCTGAAAATAATCTTACCCATTTGCAGAACTGATGAAAATAATCTAACCCATTTGCAGAACTGCTGAAAATAATCTAACCCATTTGCAGAACTGCTGAAAATAATCCAACCCCTTAAATTGAATTTCTGAACAACAATTATGGTCTTGCAAAGCCTAAAGACCAAAAATGTTGTTCAAAAATTCAAAGATTATCTTTCACTTTTGTTTCAAAATTTTGAAGTTTTAACAGTTGAGTTGAGCAAAAAGGAGGTGAAAAATACACACCCGGACCCACAGGCTCCAAACACTGAATTTCAAATGCTAAATCCCACAGAATATACTTAAACAAAGAATAAATTTATGAAAGAAAAACCTTTTCTTTAATAATATTGATATCCAATGTTAATGCCTGAAAAAGTCTTTTCTTTCATAAATTTGAAGTATTTCGTTGTTAATTGACATATATATTTTACACATATTTACTAGGTCTTGACACTAGCAATCAACATGCCTAGCACCAATAAAGAGACATATATAGTATTACGGTAAGTATGGAGATATTGACCTGATCCTAACCTTTATGCATGAATATACTCCCCAATCATACCAACATGCCCTAATCTCCCGAAGCATCTCAATCTGAGTTAAATCTCAACTCAAATATTGTCATTTGCCATAAAGTAAATTTCCATGGGTGGCTTGATTGATTCAATATAAGCATCACAAAAACAGAAACATTATTTTGAGTTCATTAAAGTAAAATTTTAAGAGTTCGAATTTCAGACGTATCTCAAATTCTGACCCTGATTTGAGCAAAATCTCAATTTGCGTTGAGATTTCTACATAAGATGTTTCAGGAGATCGGAGCCAGATAGTCAAGGATCAGGATAAAATTTCTGTACTAAAACTACACCGACCAAAACATCATCACAGACTCGGGAACACTGTTTATATAGAATAATAAATTCCTGGCTTACGATGAGAAGGTTGTACTAAGTCAATATTTTGAGAAAATAAGAAAAAAAAAAACGCCTGAAATTTACTCTTTACTAATGGAAAAAACAAGCTTTTTACTACTTAATTTTGGTCAACATGACACGTTCTGATTTTCATGAAAATAGGAAAATAAGAAACACCGAATGATGCAGATTTCAAATAATATATAATTTATTGTATCAGTCTTATAAGGTCATAAGTAGTATTTACAACCTTCCCATTCTAAGCCAGTGAAATGTGTATGAATGATATGTCTCGCTCTAGCTAACATCAGTGCGGTACAAATACATGTCTCATATGAAAGTTCACTACATATTCAGCATTAGTTCTCTGTACACTGATTGCGAATGGTTCACTAGGATGGAATGTGAAAGCTACAAGTCTTCTAGCTGTTGGTGGATGATTCTTCCCCAGTACACCAGCAAATATCTTAAATTTTAGAAGTGCAGAGTCTCTGGCATAGAATCTGTAAAAGGAACATAAAAGTAAAGTAATAGGTTAAAGTCTATATTTTAGCCATGCTAAAAAAAAATTGTGTCCATTATATGACTATATGCAACTTTAATTTTACTACCCAATTTTAGACAAATGGTTATTGCTGCAGGCCAAACCATGTCTGTCATAGCTGAAGTAGGCATAACATTTCTCATGATTCAAGTTTAATTTCAAACCTAGGCCCATATGGGCATCAGTATATTCTCAAAATATAAATGAAATTTGTATTCAAGGGAGATAATCAAAATTATTGTTAGCTCTTGTATTTACAGATTTGTCTCCCTTTAAGTTACTCATATAGTTTAAATGGGTTCAAAGCTCTTTCTCAGACCAAATCTTTCAGTTATGCAAGTGTACCGTATATATTTTGTACTTACAAATAAGATTGGAAGTAAATAATCAAATAAATTTAAATCAATATTAATTTAGCACTTTTTTATCAGTACTTTTTATAACTAAACAAAGTCGTGCTCTAAATCACTGTTTCAAAATTGTACTTATTTTAAAGTGTTCAAGAGAAATATTATTGAATACTGTAAAATCCTTTAATTTCGATGGGACGTTGATTTGTGGATTTTGTGTTTCAGGTAATAAATACAAGTTTCAAAATTCTTGTTCAATAGGATTAAAGGTGAGCCACAAAATCTGCGAAATGTAATCCCCCATAAAAGTTAATGATTTACAGTAAATGCAAAAATGAATTAATATAAAATGTTACCTTATAGGATGGTCCCCACACGGTTTAGGTCTCTCCAGTACTGACACCCATTTATCATCATAACTGAATAATGCTAGATCTAGATACGGACTGCCACTATATGACTGTGCACTGATAGGTAACTGTGCCAATAACCTCTTCACAGCCTCTGAAAACAATGAATGAATAAAATTTTCACTGGCAACTCGTACAAAAACTAAAAAAACTAAAATTTTAACTGGTAAAACTAAGTGATCGAGTAAATTATACCATATTTATACCATGATCTGAATAAATTTTACATAAAAATGTTTTCAACAAATTAATGGACTTGGTCTTCAACCTGTATGCATTCATGAATATACTACGAACTTCTTGAGGAATAAACATGAATTCCAATTTATGTGCTGTGAATTATCTGTCAATGAGTTTCATGATAAACTTTATTATGGATCGTAAAATGCGGTAAACACAGTATTTTATCATAATTCTCTGCACCCCACATTTCCGCAAAGTCGCCATTTTCGAAAAAAAAATGAAAACTTTGATACTAGGATAAATTCACGACGTTGTTGTTATTGACGTCAGCAACATATAAACTTACACAATTACACAGAAAACATTGACGTTGAAGCCTATATAAGATTTAAAATAAATAGTGCAAATTGCTTTAAATGAGACAGCGTTGAATAAACACCATTTCATTCCTATTCAAAACAATTGAGTGTGCCCCAACCCTACCCAACCGGATTCAGTTAATTAATCAGGTTTTGTAGCAAAAATGCATCAGGAAGTAAATTCTAAGAACTAGATATATGTTATAAATGAATTGACAGCAAATGTGTTAAAATATTTTAGGAAAATAACATGTAGCATCTAAATGGAATAAAATAATCCCGAATTTCGCGGACAACCCTTGTACAACTGTGTATACATACCTGTGTTTCCACCAAACTTAGCATTAATTATTGTCTGTTTAAACCGTTGCTGAATCTGTCTAGCATGAATATTACTGGATGATGAACATGTGAACTGTGCCTCCGTATGAAGAGTAGCATTACGAAACATGTCGGCAAAGTTTTCAAACAGTTCTAGAAGATCTTCAGAAGTATTCTCACTAACAAAAATAACTTCAGTCGTAGCCATATTGTACACTACAAAGAATGACGGCTGTGAATTAGGGTCAGATATTTTCAACGTTACAACATCTTCGCTGGCATATTTAATCAACAAGTGGTTTTCATCTAGAAGTTGCATTTTCCACATTTTCAGCGCAACAAATTGTTCAAAATATTGATAAAAACGTCTGAGTTCTAATAGAGATCCACTGTTTTTAGCTTTTGTATACAAGAACACTAGAAGGCGATGTTTTAAACTGTTCATTGTTTTCTCCATATATTGGGTCTGTGAGGATCTACCTGTGAAAATAAAATAAGATCATTATAAACCGTTTCTATCACTTTCAAGGATTCAACAAGCACTTTGACACAAGGAAAATTTTATAATAATAACGACTTTATTTTAAGAGGCGACACAGTTGGGCAAGCCCAGTCTTTCCTGTGAGCCTCTAAAAGCTATTTATGCTAACAATGAACATAAGAGATGTAGACATTTAGCAAGATTGAATGATATCCATGCAGTTTGTGAATTTTGAATTAGAAACTACTTGCCCGAATTGTATAAAATTAATTGCTTCACTATTAACTCAATATACAAAATTACTGCAAAAGTTACTTGTGCTACTTTTACAGACTGTTAATAATGTACTTAAAGTGTATAGAGCTATATCGGACGATATTTTTTCAAAAAGTTTCAAAAACTGAAAAACAATCATGCTTTCATACCCATTAGATCATTTTTCGCTTCGGTTTTAACAGAAACCCATTCAGTGATTTATTGGACATGCGAATTGTCCATTTTCATACGAAAGTGTTCTAGAACACCCTATAAAATTATAACAATCGTCTATTTTTCGACGACTGAATCAAAGTACAGGGAACCTATCCAAAGTTTTAATTTGCAATTAAGGTAGTCTAGTATCATACTAAGAACGATGCAAGTAATTATTTTGACATTAAATGACTGTTACAATATAGCTATATACACTTTAAACATTACCCGGTAGTACCAATTTACTATAACTATTACTGCAGTCCATGTAGACCTTTCAAATACTGTTTAGCATGGAGATTTTGACCTGATCCTGATGTTATGAATATATTACAAGGTAATTCTCTAACAATAAAATTATATACAAAATTTTCATGAAAAAATCATATATCACTCCTTCACTAATCAGAGTGTTCGTGATACACCCCTCTGATGAAAACATCTCCATACTACTGTAAAATCACTAATTTTCGTGGGGGCTAAATTTCGTGGTTCTTTTTCTACCAGGAAATTTAATCTCATGGAACAGTAATTTTGACCCTTGTATTTATTACGTGAAATGCAAAATCCACGAATTAACGACCCATTGAAATTGTCTTTTTTACCATGAAATATTGTCCCATCGAAACTAAATGATTTTATAGTAAGCAGTTTATGGATGCATAAATTATTTATAACCTGTGCTCTATAATGTAATACACAGTACCTGCAGGCTCTTGGAAAAGATCAAAATAAAGACCATCATCTTCATAACAGAATCTTCCAATACTGCGTACATCGATGAACTCTCCTGATGATGTCACATGAAATATGTGTATAGTTTGTTGGAGCACCGATAAAACAGCTAGTGTATTTTTATACAAATATAATCCCTGATTATGCGACAGAAATATTTTGTCATATTTAAAACTTCTTGTATCACAAAGATGGCCGGTCTCTAAGTCTACAATATGCAGACAGTAGTCTTCCAATGGGGACCTAGGGGTAGCATTAACTGCTTCATTGTTTCTGTGTGTCTCGAAGAATAACGGGTGTGGTTCCTCCGGCACGTACTGGGCAGATCCAACAATTACATGTTTTCCATCATCCGTGAAGAGACTACATTCACGATTCAAGTGACCACCATTTGTAGCAACTAAAGCCGTGCATCGAAGTTTGAAAAACTTCTCAAAAAGTTTTTGACGGATATTAGAGGTATAAGCATCAGTTCCGTGACCAGCAATGTCGCCTCGTAACTTCCTCATCAAGCTTTCAGCTGCTGATGAGCCTTCAAATGTGTATATTTCAATAGAAGTCTGGTCAGAGGAAAATGCAATGAAGTATTTGCCATCCGGAGAAAATTTTCTCAAAAAGCATGGAGGTTTTTCAACGTTGACGACAGTAAAGTTTGGAAAAACGTTTGTGTAGAAGTTCCTCGCCCTGTGAAACTGGGTTCCAGGTTTGCCAGGATGAGTTTCTCGATACCTTAGACGGTAAACTGCATTCTGGTTAGCAATCTTACGCGGCTTTAAATAATGTTCCAACGGTAGTGAGTTATCTTCATCCATGTTGTATATGACCATCAAATATCGCAGCATGCATAATATAACATCATTTATTCATGGAGACAGCCAGAGAGACGAGAAATTCTGAAAAAGAATAAAAAATTGTACAATGTTGTTTTACTGTAATATTTACATGTAGCAAGTACATACAAATGTAATACATTTTTACATTACTTAAATCAGTGAACAAGTTTATAGGCTGATTCGCTGAGCAAATTGGCACCAAATATGTTTTTAATGTTTAAGCAAGTACTTTCTACTAGCATGCTCAAAAATGGTTAGTTAAGTCTCCATATATTTCAGAAAAAATACACTGGTTGAACGACAATGTCTGTCTTATCTTTATCTTTTGTTATTTTTTGGTGTGCTGAGTCTGGAAGTCTATGACTTGTTAAATCCCCCTATACGAGTTTCTATTAATGAGCCCGGTTGATATATTATATTCACATTAAAACGTTCAAGTCTCCATTCTTTATCCAGTTTAGATTTAAAACTGACAATAGTATCACAACAAACTGTACTGTCATTCAGGTCATTCCAAGCATTTATGCACCTAGCAGGAAATGAGTTCAGCTTTTTGGATTTGTTACATCCTTTCTTGTTGATTTTGAAATGGTGGCCTCTTGTTTTGCCGATTTTAAACTCGAAGAACTTGCGATAATCTATATCTTCAAAACCATGAATTATTTTAAACAAAGTTATTAGATCGTAGCGGTTGCGCCTATAGTTGAGTGTTGGTAAATTTAAATGTTCTAAACGTTCTCTATATGACAAATTTCTTAATGCTGGCACTAGCTTTGTTGCACGACGTTGCACGTTCTAGACCATTCGTAGATTTTTCTTAGACCATGTCCCTGGACTCCAAACAGAACCCCCATAGTCCAATATAGATCTCACTAAGCTTTTGTATAACGCAATAAATGTCTCTTTTTCAATTCGAGGAAAAGTTCTCTTAATCATTCCTAATAGCCTATTAGCCCTATTCACGATCTGGCTTACATGCTTATTAAATTTCAGATTGCTTTGAAAAGTAATCCCTAGATCCTTTTCTTCTTGTACATTTGGTAAATCTTTTACTTGTCCATGTTTATCAGTCATTGAGTATGTGTGTGGAAATTTAATATTCCCAATTTGCATTGTTTTACATTTTGGCACTGAAAATTCAAGTAACCAGTCTTTTGACCATTCACCCAAAGTATCTAAGTCCTCTTGAATAACATCTTGATCCCTTCTAGCGGTTATAGCAGAATAAATCTTGCAGTCGTCCGCAAAAAGTTTACACATTGCCTTCAATTTATCAGGCATATCGTTCACATACAATATAAATAACATAGGTCCCAAAACTGATCCTTGCGGAATACCGGAGGTAATATTTTTCCAACTGGAGTACTTTCCATCTATGCATACACGTTGCCTACGATCTTTCAAAAAGTTTTTAACCCATTCAATTAACTTTCCACCAAATCCATAACCTTGCATTTTCTCAATTAATCGTCTATGGGGAACAGTATCGAACGCCTTTTTGATATCCAAATACACAACATCTGTTTGTTCACTTTTGTCAAAATTTGTTACCCAGTCGTCTAATACGTCCAACAGTTGTAAAACACAATTCCTTTTGTTCCTAAATCCGAATTGACAAGTACTGAACAGATTTTGGTCTGACATTCATATGATCCATAAAAGTCTTACGAACAGTTTTTTCGCATAATTTACAAGGGACACTTGTTAAACTAACTGGTCGATAATTTGTTGTATCCGATTTCGCCCCTTTATTCTTGTATAAAGGCGTTATATTAGCTTCCTTCCATAAGTCAGGTACAGTTCCTTCTTCAAATGACTTGTTGAAAATTGACTGAAGTGGTGAACTCAATATATCAGCTGTTTCTTTTAAGAAGTGTGGGTGGCAGTTGTCTGATCCCATTGATTTTGACGAGTTCAATTGCTGCATTTGTTTAGACACAATTTCGGTGTTAACAACTAATTCGGTCACAGGTGTTCCTTGATAACGTATATCAAATAACGGTAACGGACCAGGGTCTTCTGGAGGATATTTTTTCTTCGAAAAACCTGCTTACAAGTTACAATGTATTTTAATATAAATTTTAAGTCCTCAGTGTGTCTATGCATGGCTACGGGCCTGGCTTACAAGTTACATACAGTGACTAGACAAGCTTGCTGTCTTGGGATGACAGCTTCTTTCTAAAAGTTTCTTGTTTAATTTATTTAAGACTGTAATATAGGCCTACTCGTAGCTTTACTTATGCATTAGGCAGTAGCAACCACGGCCCCCATCCCCCATCCCCGGGGATTGGCAGTGGATAGCAGGGGAAACTGCTATGTTTTTACCTTCCATCTTCCCCCACACTGCCGGGGAAATCGATGTGGGGTAGTGTTTCTGCGAACCAATCAGCCAATAGTGACAATACTCCGGGGACAATATTTAATTCTCGTGGGCCAGAGATTTAAGCGTCAGCTGTAACGAGTAAGACAGGGGAATGGTGGTGGTTTGACATCACAGAAGTAAAATTCCCCGCATGGCGCACACCCTAGCGGGTATGTGGCCACTGGGTCCATGGATGCATGCAACTGACTGATTAATTCATTAGCTCCACTTGCAAACCTGATTTTAGTACTCTATTTTAATAGGGCAGTAATTAAGTAAGTTAATTAAAATAATAGGTCATTGTGTAGACGTATTATGTTGGCTAAAAAACATTAGGTACGTTTCATCAAGGGGCCGTCTCGTCTTGGGTGCGTTTAGCTTTTTTTACCGGTCTGTTTTTGTTATGATGTTACAGTCTAGAATAGTTATAACAAACCTGTATTTCTCTATTGAATGCAATTTGCTTCAATAAAATGGTTGGTATGCCTATCATCATTTCTTACGCGAAGGAGGTGATGAAAAAAGAATTCCCTCTGCAAGTTTTCATAGAGTTTTCTCCCTTACTCTTACATCTTGCGCCAAATCCATTCAGTGCAAGTTCAAGATGTCATTTAGCCCCGCCTCCTTTTAATATCAACAAAGAATAAAATGGGCGGAGTTTGGAATTTTTTAAACGTTCTCAGGCTGTATACGATGTAGCAAGTCAGTATGTTTTGGTAATATTAATGTTTTGAAGTTCTTAACCGAATAAATGAAAATATATCTGCGATCACTTGAATGAAATCAATATCTTAATATGTCATCTAAGATTATATGAATGTTTTACCCATTTTTTCCACAATCCTAGTAAGATCGTGATTATTATATGTTTTCGCGACCTGTCATTTTTCAGGTTTTCATTTATTTTCAATATTTTTATACTTTGGCGAATTTGATCATATCCTGACATTTGTGCATGAATATACTACAAGGTTCTAGCTTTTGATATATAAATTTTGATAATATCTACAGCCTCTTCGTTCTTTGGACCTCTTTGGAAAACTTACAACCAGAAGGCAGTTGCATAAGCAATGTGCTATCGAGCGTCAGTATTGCTAGACTTAGAAATCACTTGCTTCAATAAAGCGCTTCGTAGCGGACAATACTAAGATATCACTTGCTTCAATAAAGTGCTTCGTAGCGGACTAAGCGAAAAATGGCGGTCACTTGCATCTAGTGCTCAGAGTCAGACTGTTGCATAGCAAAGTACTACCGAGCATAACTGAAGCGGTCCATTGCATAAGAAAATGCTCGCCTAGTAAAGTGTTAAGAAACAGTATACTGTCGGTAAACATGCTCGCTGGCAACAACTTTAATTGTATACATGTGCAAACTTCAATAACAAGGCTAGCATGCATCCAACACTTCAACTTCACTGTTACGTGTAAAGCAGACATTTAATAACGAGGGTGAATAATGTACATTTGGGCAGTCACTACTGACCATTCAATCGACCAGTATTTCCCAGTATTGGACACTTGGGGAGTATTGGACAGGACGATATTTCCCGCCCTGGTATTTACCGCCCAAAATTGGCGTAGTATGAATCAGCTACTTTAAAAACTCATAAAACTGTCTCTTTTTGGGTAAAAACATATAAGTTTATATGTATTTACACTGTTACCTGGTGGAAAGCTGATTTAAAAAACTGTTGCACATACATATGCAAATTTTGTAGACGACTGTCCAAACGGTCACTGGGGTTTCTGTTCAAACATGACAACATCCAAATGATTCTGCAGCTCATCACAAACCTATCGTTACATTTGTCCACTGCGAGGTCGAATCGATCATTGCACCGCAAAGAATCTGGTATACATTCTAACATGTATGCACAAAATGCAAAAAACAATACGTAGTTGAGACCAATCGAGAATTCAAAATTAGAATCAATGAACGCTTGAGAGACAGATGTCTCAATAAAGAATCACCTGTCCCCAAAAAATTTTAAACATAGAAGATCACAACTTGAACTTGAACTTGAACATGTAGATTGTAGATGCTGTGTGTTCCTTGAAAGTGCGCCGTCTCAATGATATTAACACAAAGGAAGGTTGCCAATAAGTTATATATAACAGCCTCAATGTATGTGATGGTATTAACTTCGGGGAGCGGTGGCCTAGAGGTTGGGCGCACGCTTCGGGATCGAGAGGTCCCGGGTTCGATCCCCCTCTGGACCACTAGTTAATTTCTCTGAGCAAGACCCATAGCTCCACTCCACCATGGTGTAAAATGGTACCTATGAGGGCAGTGTCTATTCCTGGGCATCGCAGATCGATGTTGGCTACCACACCACAGGAGAGAAACAGTCTCCCCAGGGAGACACTAGTGTAGGTTTCCGTATGTAGCCCAATGACCAGGGTGCTTGAGCGGCATAACAGCTGAAAAGAGCCCTAGAAAATTGGTAACTTAACTTTTCACTAATATAAATATACTTCTATTCCAGACCTTGGATTGTTTAAGAATAATATAAGATTAGAGCTGCACCAAAATAAAAACAGAGTAGCGCTGCACTAACCAGAATGAGTGACATATTGAAAACCCTCTCTGTCATCAGCATAATATGGATCATTGCTGCAGGATTTCTGGTAAATATAAAATATTACTGCTCCTGATAAGCATTTGAAATAATAATTTGTCCAATAATTTAGTCTTGAAAGAATATTCAGTGTCACGCTTGACTACAATATTCTTGCTACATAAACATTTTATAACATTGTTCAAAAACTTGGAAATATTTCTAAGGGCTTCTTGAAGCGCGCTGAAGAAATGACACCAAAACAGGACCGTAGATTTTCCACGCTATTACACATAATGACATATTGAAAAAAGATTATGGAATCTATGCAATAATATATTAATTCCAGTTTGTATTCCAAAATGTGCACCAAAACAACAAACTATGATCATACTTACCTGGGTAAAAGGTGTCGGGATATTTAGTGAACTTCAGTAGTTAATAATTTGCTCTTAACATACATTGCTTATTCATGTATTGTTCATTTCAGATATTCTTTCTGCTGTTTTTGTTCGCGAAAAGGCAGATTATGAGGTTTGCGCTGAAATCCAGACGAGCACCGTATGAGTCTATAGGATCCAACGCACCAAAGGTATGGTAAAAGATAGAATTCTTCAAGGTAATGTGGAAGTATTAACTAGATCCTCACCTAGCTCTGTGCATCTTTAAAATAGTCTTTTACAATCAGAGGCTGGGCTGGCATTGATAGAATCAGTCAGGGGACTTACAATTTCCACAAAACAACTTAAATTCTGCAAAAAATCTCAGTCTTTCTAGTGCAGCAACAAGATACCCAGATTACAGGTATTAAGTACCGGTAATCTGGGTATCTTGTTGCTGCACTAGAAAGACTGAGATTTTTTGCAGAAATTAAGATGGTTTGTGAAAATATTCCAAATATTTACTAAGTTATGGTCATTTGACGTTCCATTTGCTGAATTGTAACAATAGAACAAATCAGTGTTGATGTAAGAAAGAAAATATTGGCGAAGATTCAACGAAAAAGTCAAAAGACAAAAATAGCGAAACTATGATCATGATAGGTTTTGGTCGTTTTTCTTTTTACCAATCGGTGTATAGCACGCATTCAGCTACTGATTACAATAAATTATTTTCTTAGTTGATAAAGGTGTTAGCACTTCTTGGATGAATGAGGTATTTGTTTAACTTTACATTTGTATGTATTTCAGCATTTACGACAGGAGATATTCCGACGACTAGACCGTGTCTCAGAAATTAAACATGAACCCAAATTATTGAATCCAAGGATGGAACAGTTAGCTCAATCAGGTTGGTTGTTTAGTTCCTATTGTACTATCAACTCCTGTTTTAACTGACTGGGTACTCAGGGCTTTCATTTGACTCTTGAAGCTGCATTTTGACTCTCAAATTTTATAAAAGTGTCTATTTTGACTCTTGAAAATTTAATGTGAAGAGTCAAGTTTACTATACTTAAATAATACAAATTTTCTTGCAATATTTTGATGACTCTTGAAAATAGAGAGTCTGGAGTCATTTTGACTCTTCATATTAATAATTTGGAGCCTTGTGAAAGCTTTGACGGTACTTCTAGATAAAATCAGGTGGTTTTCATGTTGATTTCTGTTTGTTGCAAATACTTTGTATCTAAATATGGTCTACTTGAAATTGGAAGTGTCATTCAACAAATTTTCCTTGTGAGTATTTTGGGGGACAATTCTGGTGCATGTTTAAATGATATGAATAGGGGCTAAGGAATATGATCGGAACTTTTTCCTGGAGAAAAAAAAACGGTTGATCCAATCCTGCCTTATGAAAAGCAGCTACATTAGTCCTCGATAGCCCCCCCCCCCCCCCCTGAGAAAAAAACAAGCTTAGATCTGACTATAATTCCTGAATCCACACATTAGCTGCACATAGGGTCATCCTGAGCAATCTGTTTTTTTGATGAAATAATTTCACATCGGTGCAAATCATTTTGTAGACTAACCCCCTCTCATCAATGAGCAAATTATGTATTTCGCATACAAGGGCAGATGGATGGAACAAAAGTATTTCCCCTCTTTTTCTTTTAACCATTGATCAAATTTCGATGAAACTTCTCAAGAATATTGGGTACAAAGCCAGTCAGGAATTTTAGGTCAGATATTTTTTGCTAGAGTTACAGCCCTTTGTTGGAGACCAAAACCGTTGAAATCCTGATTTCTGTAGAATTTGTTGAATGCATTATGACTCAAACACGTTATGACTGACAGAATGGACAAATATTCATACCGTGTCAAATTTTGTTAATTGATACATACTTTGTTTTTAGGACCAAATCATTACCTGTACAGAATGAAAGCTGTTGATGCATTTTCAAACTTTGGTGAGTAATTCATACACTTGTATATGTATTTTTTTTAACTTAACAGTTGTTTTCACACTCATGTAGTCTGACATTGACTTTTTACCTAGAATAGCTGTAAATCAGTTTATATTCACATTCATGAGCTTTAATTCGCAATTTATCAGTTTTTAACTTTTTTATCAACCTTGATGAAATTGTGATTGATGATCTCAAATTTGTGGCAGTATTAAAACTGAAAAATACGGAGGACTACTCATACTTCAAACCACAGGTAACAGTATCATTGAAAAAGAAATTCAAAAGAAATGAAATTGAAAATTCAAGAAAAAAAATGCAAAGAGAACCGAAAATTCAAGACAAAAAATGTAAAGAGAACCGAAAATTCAAGAAAAAAAATGCAAAGAGAACCGAAAATTCAAGAAAATTTTTTTTTTTCAATTTCTTTTTCAATGATACTGTTACCTGTGTGTCTGAACCCAAATCATACCAACTAACGAACATTTCTGGTTCCCTTTCTGATACAGATGAGACTTTAAGATGTGAAGTACCAGCAGCCTGTAGACATCCTAATCAGACCATGAGAGAATATCTGACTACAATATACCCGGAGTACCTGTCTACAGCACCATCTGATCTGATTACACAGTTTATAGAACTATATGAACATGCTAGACATAAACCAGAGGTTAGTATCAAGCTTTTTTTTTCAAGCATGCCAAGCATAGCCTTTATTTGCCAATCAGCTTTCTGCTGAAATATGGCAGGCATATATGTATGTGCCTCCAACCGGATTTGAACCCGGGTCGCCAGATTAGACGGCAAGTGCACTAACCACTGAGCTACAGAGGCACATGATTTATGCCCTGCCATCTATTAGGGATGTAACAGTATGATCACCTCATGATATGATACGTACCGTCAGTTTTTCTAACGGTTCGGTATATTTCGGTATGATACAATATTCTCTAACAGCGGCTTCATAACTTCATGTTTTAAGTGACAATGAATTTGTTGCTACTATAACAGCAATTGTGATGCGCCTATCAACTGTTTTAAATGAATTTCAACAAGATGAAGCATATCTCAATTCAATTAGATACATTGACTCATGGTAATTATACATAATCAGTAGGTTGTCAGATGTTTTCGTTGACTGTATATTATTTTGCTCATAAAAAAGCTTTTACCAAACCGAACCGAAATTTATAAGTATTGTATCGTGAACCGTGTGTGACTGAAGTCTGCAGTGTTTCGTGTACCGCGGTATACCGTTACAGCCCTACCATCTATTGATGCAGGGGGCATATAGTGATTATCCACCTGTCCAATCCTCTGAAAATGTTAACCCACACTTTCAAGTTGTGGTTATTCAAAAATATTAAAATTCCATCAAGGCATTGCTCTCAAACTTGGCATAATTGTTAAACATCATGAGCACCATACATTGTCAAAGTCATGTAACACTATCCATCATTTCAACAGAATTATGGTCCCTGATTGACTTTGCTAGTTTTTATAAACGAGGCCGATACTGGGACATAAACGTTTATAGAACACAGTCATGTTTAACATCTTGTGATAGCTAAGATGTAGTTACCATTCCAAATTATATTTTTTAAAAAGAAAGCAATCTGAGCCGGTAAAACATTAACAGTAATCGTTTTGGTTATTTTAGAAGCTTGCAGTTTAACGCCAAGTTTTTTCGTGTGCTCCCCTTAAGTCCATCGTGTATCATTAACAGTTTTAACTCACATATATATTTGAAAAACAAGAGTAGCTTAAGCAGCCTTCCAAGTGTCAGCATTCTGCTAATATTAAAGTTTAGATAAATTTCATTGCCATATGGCTTTGATGTTTTGCACATTTCTTCACCATCATGACCCCCACCCATACAAAGGAGTTTGTAATTCTATCATCGAATTTTGTCAAAATTATCTGCCCTTTTCGACTTGTAATAATTTATTTTATCTAACCCCTACACAGAAGGTAATGCTGCAGCATTGCCTTTATTTGCCAGTCAGCTTTCAGCTGAAATATGTCAGGCATATATGTATGTGCCTCCTAACGGATTTGAACCCGTGTCGCCAGATAAGACAGCAAGCACACTAACCACTGAGCTACGGATTATGTTATCCAAGCCTGGCATGGCACCAAAATTAGTGTTGCTTGCTATTAGAGGACAGCTCATGTTTAACATCTTCCTCTAAATGACTTAATTCACTTCGGTGTAATTTTATTCATAATTACCTTTATGGTTAATCATGCATGGAATTAATAGTCCACAGTGTGTCATTCATTTCAGGATGCAGGGCTTTTTCTGTTAATTTGGGGAAGGGGTCTTGGCCTCTGAATTTTGGGGAAAATATCAATGCATTTCCTGTTTTGGAAACAAAAAAGTAGGTACAACTTGGGCTTTTTGGGAAAACTGCATGATTTTAAAGAAATTTCCAATTGGAAAGGGGCCTTTAACCAGCCTCTGTTATATAAGAAGGAAAAAAACCTGGAGTTTGTATATAGGCTTGATTGAAATATCTATTAAGGCAATTATGGATGGACTGTTCTGTGCCAAACTCTGATGTGGGTGCTGACATTTCGGTGTAAATTTAGATTGTCTGTGAGCTGCAGGGGCCTTATATTAACCAACGATATAAGTCTAAAACTCAGACTTAGACTTAAACTTTACAACAATTGTATTCACTGCCATTTCTTAACAATTAGATTTAACCATCCATGTAAAATTTTATCTGATTATTTGTTGTTACCCACTGAACATGTATACCCATTTATATCAAAATTGGTACATTTATAACAACATAATGACAATTAAAGTATTTGGCAATATGAAGTCTATGTCTGAATTTTTTACTTACAATGTTGGTGAATAAGGCCCCAGTACTGTAATTTTACGGTAATTGAATTATCTTATATTGTAGGTATTTGAGGAGTTCCATTATATCAAATATTCACAGATGTTGGATGAACTAGTTTCCTGGTAAGCCAAATACTGTAAAATCATTAACATTGAGGGGGATTTAATTTCATGGATGATCTCAACCACAAAATTCAATCCCCATGTATATTAATAATTTCTATAGTAAGGAGAATTTACTATTTTCACCTTGTCCATTTGTCCGTAGGCAGATTCTTGCGGATGCAACTCTTACAGTTTTTCAGGATTTCCTTCAAACTTTCACTCATGAATAACCTTAACATGTATATGTGCGTGAAGGAAAGAATTTTTCGCTGTGATGTTTTTTGCCAGAATTATGGCCCTTTGCTGGCAGGTGGTATATTTCTTTGCCAAATGGCGACAACTCTAATTTATTATGTTTATAGAAGGATCAGGTTAAAATCTCTTTTTGTCTCATTCGCCGATTTATCTCCGTTAATTGTTTTGGTTCATTTACTGATTAACCTCCCTTTATAGTTTTGGTTCATTTACTGATTAACCTCCCTTTTTGTTTTTGTTCATTCACTGATTTACCTCCCTTTATTGTTTCCATTCATTCACTGATTTACCTCCCTTTATTGTTTTTGTTCATTCACTGCTTTACCTCCCTTTATTGTTTTTGTTCGTTCACTGGTTTACCTCCCTTTACTGTTTCCATTCATTCACTGATTTACCTCCCTTTATTGTTTCCATTCATTCACTGATTAACCTCCCTTTATTGTTTTTGTTCATTCACTGATTTACCTCCCTTTATTGTTTTTGTTCATTCATTAATTTACCTCCCTTTATTGTTTTTGTTCATTCATTAATTTACCTCCCTTTATTGTTTTTGTTCATTCACTGATTTACCTCCCTTTATTGTTTTTGTTCATTCACTGATTTACCTCCTTTTATTGTTTTTGTTCATTCATTAATTTACCTCCTTTTATTGTTTTAGTTCATTCATTGATTTACCTCCCTTTATAGTTTTGGTTCATTCACTGATTAACTTCCCTTTTTGTTTTTGTTCATTCACTGATTTACCTCCCTTTATTGTTTCTATTCATTCACTGATTTACCTCCCTTTATTGTTTTTGTTCATTCACTGATTTACCTCCCTTTATTGTTTTTGTTCATTCACTGATTTACCTCCTTTTATTGTTTTTGTTCATTCATTAATTTACCTCCTTTTATTGTTTTTGTTCATTCATTAATTTACCTCCCTTTATTATTTTAGTTCATTCATTGATTTACCTCCCTTTATTGTTTTGGTTCATTTACTGATTTACTTCCCTTTATTCGAAACTGATTCATGTGGGATCAAAACTAGGTCACTAGGTCAAATCTTAGAAAAACCTTGTGTGCACTCTAGATGTCACCAATTTGATACAATCTTCATGAAACTTGGTCAGGATGTTGTTCTAAATGAAATCTATACTGAGCGTCAAAAGTTTCGCAACCAAATTAAAAATTAAATATTTTTAAGTTAATCACTCGAAATAACTTTTTACTAACACCGTCGATTTGTGTACCCATAGTGTTCATGTTGAAACCATTTCCGTTGGCCTCCGTTACGCTTGAATGGTCACACCATCAAAAATGGTAAAACGTCTTTTCAAGCGCTCAAAGTAAGAGCTTTTCATTTTCGTCTTAATTTCCACTTCCAATTTACTACATACATGTCTGTGATACGAAATACACCAATAGTTAGTCAAAAAAGTTTGCAATGTACACTACATTTGATGGCAAAAATGTCAATTGTGAACATAAACGCTTCACTACTTTTTTTTGCAGTGAAAGGGAGGTAATTTAATTGGTAATTGTACCAAAATAATCTCCCTTTGACCGCAGACAAGTGTGGATGTCGTAATAGACACTGTACGAAATGTCACATTTTAAGAAATAGCGCACTGGTCATTAAAACGCAAAATAAAAGAAAGTGCCCCATAAGTTTTAATGTCGGGTGGACTACGATTAAGCTAACACAATGTCATTGAGATTGGTGTTTTAATTATAGCAGCATTTCCTGTCTAGGTCAGCGGCATTGACCCTTGACCTGTTGTCACGTGGTACGTCATATACACGGTCCGTATGTTGGATATGATGTCTTATTATGATAGAGACATGTCAAATGTATCCGACACAAAGTATTGTTAGTGAAACGCCAGCCTCTTAACTGTTATATACACGATTATGTTCACATTTGTCAATTTTTGCCCTCAAATGTAGCGTACATTTCCTATCACAGACATGTATCAAGGAAATTGGAAGTGTACATTTAGTCGAGAATGAAAAACCCTTATTTTGCGCGCTTGAATAGACGTTTTACCATTTTTGATGGTGTGATCATCCAAGCGTAACGAAGGCCAACGGAAATGGGTTCAACATGAACACTATGGATACACAAATAGACAGTGTTAGTCAAAAGTTCTTTCGAGTTAACAATTTAAAAAAATGAATTTTTAATTTGTTTGCGAAAACTTTTGACACTCAGTATAGTAGGACTGGTACGATAACTATGTTAAAGGGACACGATTTGATTACAAGGTATAACCGGTTTCAATTTTTCAAAACTGCTAATCGTTCTAAAACAATGCACATCCCTAGAATGTTAATAAAATGTATATTACTGCATGTTTAAATTGAATTTTTGACACTTCATACTAGAATGTGTTTATCGACTAACAAAATGATTCAAAGGCAGGATGCGCAGGGATAACCTATGATACATAAATCTGTTTGTGGTCGAATTTAACATAATAATTTAAAAATGATACTTTTTACATCAGATAATAAGTCATATAAGAAAGTTGAAAGCAGTTGAAAGTACTTTTAAATTAATATGGTCGCCAGAAAGAAATCACCATTTTCAATATGGCAGCCGATTAACTGGTTCGATTCTGTTTTATACTGATGATAAACTGGTTTTAAAATTTTGAAATCGTCCAGGTCTTAAAATCTAGAAAAGTTCGAAACTAGGTCATGTGATGTCAAAAACTAGGTCACTAGGTCAAATCTTAGTAAAAGCTTGTGTACACTCGGGAGGTCACTGTTTTGATCCAATCTTCATGAAACTTGGCAAGAATGCTGTTTTCCATGAATATAAGGCCAAGTTCGAAACTGGGTCATGTGGTATCAAAAACTATGCACTAGGTCAACTCTTAGAAAAACCTTGTGTTCACTCCAGAGGTGACTGTTTTGATCCAATCATCATGGAACTTGGTCAGAATGTTGTTCTCCATGAAATCCTTACCAAGTTCAAAACTGGGTTTTGTTGGGTCAAAAGCTAGGTCACTAGGTCAAATCTTAGAAAAAACTGTTCACTCCAGAGGTCACCTTTTTTATTTAATCTTAAAGAAATATGGTCAAAATGTAAGTAGAATTGATACCTAGACTAATGTGCAACAGGTGAGCGATCTAGGATCCTTCGGGCGCTCTTGTTCATTCACTGATTTATCTCCCTTTATTGTTTCGGTTCATTCACTGATTTATCTCCCTTTATTGTTTCCATTCATTCACTGATTTACCTCCCTTTATTGCTTTGGTTCATTCACTGATTTATCTCCCTTTATTGTTTTTGTTCATTCACTGATTTACCTCCCTTTATTGTTTTTGTTCATTCACTGATTTATCTCCCTTTATTGTTTTTGTTCATTCACTGATTTATCTCCCTTTATTGTTTTTGTTCATTCACTGATTTACCTCCCTTTATTGTTTTTGTTCATTCACTGATTTATCTCCCTTTATTGTTTTTGTTCATTCACTGATTTACCTCCCTTTATTGTTTTTGTTCATTCACTGATTTATCTCCCTTTATTGTTTTTGTTCATTCACTGATTTATCTCCCTTTATTGTTTTTGTTCATTCACTGATTTATCTCCCTTTATTGTTTTTGTTCATTCACTGATTTATCTCCCTTTATTGCTTTGGTTCATTCACTGATTTATCTCCCTTTATTGTTTTTGTTCATTCACTGATTTATCTCCCTTTATTGTTTTTGTTCATTCACTGATTTACCTCCCTTTGTTGTTTTTGTTCATTCACTGATTTACCTTCCTTTGTTGTTTTTGTTCATTCACTGATTTATCTCCCTTTATTGTTTTTGTTCATTCACTGATTTACCTCCCTTTATTGTTTTTGTTCATTTATTGATTTATCTCCCTTTTTTGTTTTTGTTCATTCACTGATTTATCTCCCTTTATTGTTTTTGTTCATTCACTGATTTATCTCCCTTTATTGTTTCGGTTCATTCACTGATTTATCTCCCTTTATTGTTTCGGTTCATTCACTGATTTATCTCCCTTTATTGTTTCGGTTCATTCACTGATTTATCTCCCTTTATTGTTTCGGTTCATTCACTGATTTATCTCCCTTTATTGTTTTTGTTCATTCACTGATTTATCTCCCTTTATTGTTTCGGTTCATTCACTGATTTATCTCCCTTTATTGTTTCGGTTCATTCACTGATTTATCTCCCTTTATTGTTTTTGTTCATTCACTGATTTATCTCCCTTTATTGTTTCGGTTCATTCACTGATTTATCTCCCTTTTTTGTTTTTGTTCATTCACTGATTTATCTCCCTTTATTGTTTTTGTTCATTCACTGATTTATCTCCCTTTATTGTTTCGGTTCATTCACTGATTTATCTCCCTTTATTGTTTCGGTTCATTCACTGATTTATCTCCCTTTATTGTTTCGGTTCATTCACTGATTTATCTCCCTTTATTCACAGGTCTAAGAAGTTATATAACAAAAAACATTGTTTAACATTCCCTAAATTTTTATTTGTTCTTTAGATAAAAAGAACAGGTTTGAAACGTCTCTGACTACCCCTACATGAATATAATATTTAACGCAACAGGCCAGAAAATTGTTTTGGTCGGATCTAATTATGTCTCTACAACACAAAACAATCAAGATATGTATCTTTAGTCATGTAAAGTTATAATATCAGGTACTTTCGACGATGTGCCGTTCCGGATTTGAAGCCATACCACATTGTTTTGATATTGACATTGGAACCCAACCTGAAACAAAATGTGAAAAATTGGGGAAGTAAAAACTGTCGTTTGTGATACAATTTCTTAGGCCTATGCTTTATTATTTCAGTTTGGGTGAAGGCATCAAGATGAAAAAAGAAGCAAATATTGAACAAATGAACAGTATTCCGATAGTTGATACAGAAGTGAAAGCAAAGTCTCATCGTATCAAAGGGAAATCAAAAACTTCAATCCCATATAATCATATGTCCTCGGATAAATATTCATCAAAAACCCAGACTAGATATAGAACTCGGGCAAGTAGTAGTGAGCAGGCTGGGTTGCTGGAAAGTGCTCCGTCCAGTCAGAGAAGCAGCGTGGAAGGACTCGTTACTGCTCAAGACTGTTCTGAAGAGAGTATAGGTCTGGTACAAGTCAGTATGAATACGATGCCAAATATCTAGGACTCCAGAGTATTTTTTTTACTTTGAAAACCACTGCACTTAAAAAACGTCAACGAGTCCAACTATGTGAAAAATAAGTTATTTCCAACATTGAATAAGTCTCAAGCCAGTTTATGTAAGTCCAGGACTCAAAATGAAACACAAAAGGTTCCTGAGTTATATATAATGTACACGTTTTTTCTGCATCCCTCGCATCTTTGTTATTATTGATTATAATGTTTACATGTGCAATATGTTGTAATTTATCAATTATCAATACATGTAATAATATTTAGAGGTTTATGTTGCGTTTAATTTGCTTATGCAGCATATGTTGCTCATGTATCATCGTGTGACTGTCAATTAGGGCATACCTGTCAACAACTTCTCCAATTTAATTCGATTTTAAATGTTGGAAAGCCTAGTCCGATTTTTAAATAGAAAGCTACGATTTTGAGTAAAATATTACCGAAATAAAAAATGAAAATTGGTCAAAACATGACAAAGTCATGAGCAAAGGCGAATATGTCTCTTGTGCCAATTCTTTTGGAAAGAACAATATACATGTATATTTCTTGTTAACACACAATGACTGATAACAGTGGTGGACATTATTTATAATATTACTGAATATACATAGTTTATAGTCTTACAAATATACATTAATATAAACATTGACTAAAGGTATAAAAATGACAAAAATGGAAAGCGGTGCCCAAAGCACAAAAGGCGGGATACATTACACCCAACTCACTGTGATAGTATGATGCTTCTGTCAGTCAAACAAACCCGCTACGAGAGCCAGCAGACAGGGCAAAGACAACGCGCCAAGTCAGTGCACTCAACAGAACGGATGTTACATATTTGCCCTTTTGTTAACCCCCCCCCTCGCCGTTGTTGGTTCGATTCTGAACTGATTTAACATTTGCTGAAACACGCTGTATTAATACCAGTTTGGTTGTAAATTTCCTTATTATAAGTGTATCAGCTAAACAGTAAAATCAAGAGTGTCAATGTTATGGATAGCTTAGATGCATTATGTAAAGAGCTACTGTTATCACAACGAAGCCATCAGTAGCGTAGCTGCCGCTAGGCCATTAGGCCCGGGCATACACATCATTTCGAGAAAAATAATATATTTTTTGAGGTTTAACTTGAAATTTGATCTCCTAAATATACGTCAAAACGCACCAGTACCTTTCAAGGAATACAAAAAAAAGCCGGGGGAGGATGTTCCCGGACCCCCACCCAACTTCTTTCATCTTCACCAACGGGCCTACACATTGCTTAGGTCCTAGCTACGCCCCTGGCCATGGGTTTTTTACCAGATTTTTCAACGAAACAATCCTGGTTATTAGATTTGGGTATGCCGGACAGGGGGTTCCGGTCAATAACATAAGTTCGGATTGACACATCTTCATGAAACTTTTTAGCTGACTTGCCATGGAGACCTAGCTTGAGATTGTATTTTATGGGACCAAGAAAAATGGTAATAGTGGGAAGTGCACAGAAAATCTGGTTTCGCAACACTGTGGTATCTTGTTCTTAATTTCATGAGAATATATATGCAGCACAATTGTTTTACTTAAGTTACAATATTTAAGTTTTCCCATAATATGCATTCCCTTGTAGATAGCAGCCCAGCTAGTAGACAGACATTCGTTGTTTGATATTGGCAAGACATATACTTGAAGCACAAAGCAATTATTATAACCATGTATGCATATATAGAGAAAATGTGGCTGTGCCTAGGCTCTTTGATATATACGAGTATAAAATTATTATTACGGTTTTGTAAAACATTTTGTAAGTGTTGTATAAACCATGATTAAAAGCAGAGTGTAGAAATTGAAACATACTTTCATTACCCTACGGCTAAAATCAGTTAAATCATTCAAATGTAATCAATCAATTGTATTTCATTTGATCATACTTTGCGATTTGCTCTGAGCAATAAGAAGGTTTCAGCTTCGTGTTTTTGTGGTCAAAGTTTGACAAATAAAGAGGAAGCAATAAAAGAATCGGTTGTGAAACGCTTTCATCTATCAATTCAGCTGAAAACACGACGATCCCAGGTAAACAACTTTTTTCACAAACAGGATAAATCAAGTATATAGGCCTTCGTAATTATTTTTGAATAGGTTTTCCGTGAAGTCATCTTGTACATGTTGTATATTATGACGATCCTCTATTCTCTTCGATATCATAGTGGTTAAATGCAATAAGATAGTGATAGATAAAGCCACAGAAACAGCGATTGGGATAAATATTGTGGAGGGAAATCAACTAGAAAACTTGGTAAAGGAACACACGGTTAAGGGTGAAAATATTATATCCAAATAAACAATCGAATGATCACATAATTGTTATAACAATAGTTAATTAGCTTTGTCAGTATTTAGTATTTACACGTACAAAATGTATAAGAAATCACAGTGAAATCAGTAGCTATTCTTATACAGCATACTTAGTAATAAAAAAAAATTTATGTTCTTAAAACAGAACTGACAAGCTTCGGGGTCATTCGGAAAATGTGACATCCATGTCAGTCACAATGCCTCCAGAAACTCGTATATTCAAATTGGAATTACTATGCTCACTTGGACCTATACGATAGACTTAAGTTTCAGACACTGTTTCCTAGTCTGAGCATTTTCAAACAATTTTCCATCGCCGACCTGCTAGTAAGAACACATTTAATTCAATACTAGAAAGACTTAATTCTATAATCTTAGACTCAGTCCTTCGCAGGAGTGTATGTAACTATATGGTCTTTAAAGTACAGTTCGTAATATGTGTAATGTAACGTTTATATTGTTTGAAATATGATATAGACAGGCTAGTCATCCAACCAGTCAAACTACGATGCATGAAGGTTTTACTGTATAGAAACGCCAAATCACATTAACACTCTTAAAGTGTATAGAGCTATACCAGAAGATTTTTTTTAAAGTTTCAAAAACTGAAAAACAATTATGCTTTCATATCCGTAAGATCATTTTTCGCTTCAGTTTTAACAGAATTTCTCTCTGTGATTTATTGGACATGCGAACTGTCCATTTTTAGGCTGGCGATGTCGCCAGACTATTACAATGCCAAAAAATGAAATCCACTAAGATGCATTTACTCCCGAAACTGACAACACAGAATCTATACACTCATTGAAAATAGTTCCTCCTCGTTAAAACGATGCAAGTAATTATTTTGACATTGGGTGACTGCATGTTAGAATATAGCTTTATACGAGAGGTGTTCAACTTATTTATGAACAGAAAATGAACATCGATATTTTGTTACTCTAACGATGAAATTGAATAAAAAAATTTATATTGTGTAAAGTAGTGTTTCAAGAAGTATATTTAATAATTGTAAATTGCCAATACGTTACGGTTAAATCATAATCAGCATTAGGGTATCTAGGGTGTTGTCATTTGCGTTTTGAAGGTAAAAAACTCGTAATAATAACGTTTACATTTTCCTTCTTTAATCGTTGTTTTAGTATCAACCAGATACAAAATTTAATTGTTAAAGCATGAGAAGACTTCGACATCCACTGTTTGGTTATAATATATCTCAAAGTTATATTCTTAAGTTTTTAATTTGTGTTGTATATGGTGACTTGAAGCTGAATCTAGATGAAACACTATGTTCTTGGAACGTTATGTAACACTTTTTTGTTAAAACGGTTTGAACATAGACCACAGCCTTCAATTTCGTCAATTTAATATTGATTTTGATGTGCGTATTTCCATAATAACAAACCCAATGCCTTTTCATGAAAACGGCAGCGAACACCCAGAGCTGGACAAACATGAACTTCTTCCTATCCTTGTGACCTTTTCTAAAATAGCATACCATAATCTATCATAATATTCTTTAAGATTTTAGTATTGCTTCGCCATAATGAAACAATTTTTCCACATAATGCTGTTTATTTCGCATTTCTAGATTCCAAGACTTTTGACTGCGAGGCATGTTTTTCTTGATTTTCAGCGTAGTAACTTCGCATTTTCCCAGAACTATGCATTCAACTTTTTCGAAATAATGTCACTGATAGTTTCTATGGACACTCCCATCTGTGGTACTATTCCACGTTTTGCTAATGGATTCATCATAGATATCATAAAACCAATTTTAGGTTTATGTGTAGGTGTTGGCAATGTTGGGCAATTTTCAATTTTTGGTGCCATTTCACAATAACTGGAAACAGAACTTTAATAAGACTTCTTACGACAAATATTACTGAATAGATGTTCTCGTTAAAAATGCAGAATGAAAATTTACTAACTCTTTCAAGGGCCATTTTGCCTTCAAAACAGGAAAAACAACATCATCTACTAAAGTGTTGTTTTAAGCTTTAACCAAATGTAATATACAATGTATGATGATCATATGTACAACTTAAAACATTTTCTCACATGGTTTAAACAATATATTTCAATTGTTTTTATTCAATATTGCAAAATCGGTGTTCATGTTTTGTTCATAAATAAGTTAAACACCTCTCGTACACTTTAATTATGTTGGGTAAGTTTGTAAACATAACCAAATATCGAAAATGACTCAACAGTTCTATATAATCTCTGGATGCTGTTGTTCTGCGCCGTATTCACCAACAATTTAAGACTGAAACTCAAACTTCAGACTTTAAATTGACAACCTTTTTAATAACTGCCATTTCTTTGTAATTAGATTTAAACATGTGACATTTTATCTGATTATTGGTTGTTCTCACTGAAGATGTATACATATCTATATCAAACTCATTAAAATTATTTATTTAAGTGAATCAGAGCGAATAGAACATTTGGCATTCGGAAGTTTTAAGCCTTACAACTTTGACGAATAATGCCCCTGGCCACATATATATATGGACACTAGGATTTGATAAATTATATGCTTACCGGTACCTCGTGTGTGGCAATAACACAAGGTATAAGGCTTTGTGTTATATTCAATATAGATTATAAGCCGTCACAAAAGCCGGAAGTGAAGCTTCCAATATCATTTAGCCTAAACTTAGAAGCTTCAACTCTCCATACCGCTATCCATACTAAAATCTTTATAACAGTCAAGTCAAAATTAATTGATTACGGATTGTAAACATAAGACGGTCCGTCATGTAAACTATGTTTATTCAGGTTGAACAGGATATAACCGAGTTAACGGTAGTTCCCGCTATTCTTACGTATTCTATCGTAGAAATGTATTTACTATTTAACTATTGTACACTTATTCATATTCATATGGTACAATCAACACCATCGACAGTTAAAGTATATCTTTAAGCAATGGATTTTATGATATGAAGTTAATTTTTGGCTTACACATTCATCCCATAACATTGTTTGTGTAAACACACATCCTTATACAGATAATTGGTATACATAAAGCAGTTTTTTTTATTAAAAACAAACTGCACCTCTTGAACCGGCTCGTGGATTTCTGTACAAATTGACCTCACAGGTAACTGTATCGTAGAAAAAGAAAAACGAAAAAAAAAATTTTTTTTGAAAATTTATATTTTTATATATATAGAAAAATATAAATTTTCAAAAAACATATTTTTTTTTTCATTTTCAACGATACAGTTACCTGTGATTGACCTTGATAGAAAAATATAAATTTTAAAAAAATATTTTTTTCTTTGTTTTTTCTTTTTCAACGATACAGTTACCTGTGTACACTATAGTCGATTCAATAAGTAATACTAATAGTGGGGAAACTATCCCATTCGAAAGAATAGTGGTAAATACCGTTCACTCAAATATATACATTTAAAGCTAGATGAACATATTTTAACTGTGGGACGATAGTATATTTACAACCGTTCTCATTTGACTATGAAATGACTGTAAATATGTATATATTTTGTAAAATATGTAAGTAAATACTATCCAGTACATTAATGTATATATATATATACTGAGCGTCAAAAGTTTCGCAAACGACTAAAAATTTCAAAATTTTGAAATTGTTAACTCGAAAGAACTTTTTACTAACACTGTCCATTGTTGTACACATAGTGTTCATGTTAAAACCATTTCCGTTGGCGTCCGTCACGCTTGAGTGATCACACCAGCACAAATGATAAATAGTCTATTCAAGCGAGCAAAATCAGGGCTTTTCATTTCAACAAAATTTTCACTTCTAATTTACTTGGAACATGTCTGTGATACGAAATACACAAATAGTCAAATTAGTTGGCAATGTACGCTGAATTTGATAGCTAAAATTGATAATTGTAAACATAATCGTGTATATGAAAGTTTAGAGGCTGGTGTTTCAGTAAAACTACATTGTGTCAAATAAAATTGACATGTCTCTATCATAATAAGACTGTTGTATCGTATCCAATAGACGAAATGTGTGTATGACGTACCACGTGACCACAGGTCAAGGGTCAATGCTGCTGACCTAGACAGGTAATGCTGCTATAATTTTAACACCAAACTCAACGGCATTATTTTAGCTTAATCGTAGTCCAACCGACATTAAAATTTATGGGACACTTCCTTTTATTTCGCGTTTTAATAAGCAGTGTGCTGTTTCTTAAATTCTGAAATCTCGTGCAGTGTCCATTACGACATCCAAAATTGTCTGTGGTCAAAGGGAGATGATTATTTTGGTACAACTATCGATTAAATAACCTCCCTTAATTCCACTGTAAAAATGTTATATACATTATTATGTTCACAATTATCAATTTTTGACATCAAATTAAGTGTACGTTGCTAACTTATTTGACCTACTAATTGTGTATTCCGTATCAAAGACATACAACAATTAAATTGGAAGTGAACATTTAGTCGAAAATGAAAAGCCCTAATTTTGCTCGCATAAATAGACGTTTTGCCATTTGTGCTGGTGTGATCATTTACGTTTTTTAGTAAGCGTGACGGACACCAACGGAAATGGGTTCAACATGAACACTATGGGTACTCAAATCGACAGTGTTAGTAAAACGTTATTACGAGTGATCAATTTCAAAATATTGAATTTTTAATTTATTTGCGAAACTTTTGACGCTCAGTATATATAGTGACCCCAAGCTGTCATATGTGGGTTAGCGGAATCTTTAAGCAATTTTATTTAAACATTTTGTCTAACATGAAGTTTTCAAATACATTTAATTCAAATTGGTTATTTACACATGTTTAATGATTCCCAATAAGCAACCCTACCGATAATCATACAAGTCATGCATACCCCCACCCCCCAACAACGTCATTTTACATCAGGAACTAATGCGCAAGCAACAGAGGAATTGGGGAAAAATGGAAAGAACTCACAATATATAATTACTGTAATATTAACTGTAAGAAAGTCAGTATAATGTTAGACCAATGGTTAGAAATGAAGACATAGTTAGCGGTTAATGCTTCTAGCATCAATAACCACTGGCAACTCTATTGCACCATTTGTTTCAAGATAATCTTTACCAAGGTATCAAGGTGGTTGACAAACTCATGTATCATATATAGGTGGCTTAGAATGAGAATGTCGTAAGTACAAAATCAATATATAGAGAAAATAATAGAAACCATCCAAAAAGTACTCTTTACTTATGGTAAAACAAGTTGTTTCAACTTCAGTTCGGTCAACATGGTTTGGTTTTCATGAAAAAAGGGTCACATGAAACGCCTTGTGGTGCTGATTTTAAACATGTATCAGTCTTCTAATTCTAAGCCAGCAATATGTATACATATTGTATCATTACGGGCAAATTGTAAATTTGTAAAATTGAACCTATCGATAGAAATCAACTTTTTGCCGACGTTGAACGTATAAGTAAATATTTAGTTACAAACGCATCCAATGATAAAGAAGGCTACACTGAGGGGCGGTATGTGGTTTTAACGAATGACGTTAATTGGATTGATTGACAAGCGTGTTAAATAGCTGATTTTAGCTTACCTGGTACATGATGAGCTTTAATTGAGATAGGATGGTGTCCGTCTTCGTCAACAGTGTCTTTAAACATCTCCTCCTAACCACGTGGTCAATATCAACAAACAAAGTAAGGTATCGTTGACATTTGGTATGAAGCATCTCGTGATGTTCCAATATAAGCAGGGACGTTGTTATAGTGTTTCTGATATCATGTTTGTTCACACCAAGTCCCTGTAGCTTTGGTGTTCTGTGTGTAACATTGTCTAGTAGACATCTACCAAGTTTGTTCCATTCTTGACCCACTTTGCCAAATTGATAACAACCGTAAGTATACACAGATACCTTCTATTCATATAAAGTAGGGGAGCATAGAGATTAGATACACAACATTGACCTCTTGTTTTCCTAATTGTACTCAAAATGTTTATAATTTAACCACATTGATGGATGTCAATATTCTATGGTTGACACTCCCCTATTCAAAAAGCTTTAAAATCGGGGTTTGCAACACATTTGAATGATTTGAGTTTAGCGGATTTTCGATGATGGTGAACGCTCTATGTGTGGCGGTAAGTCGTTTTCTAATATTAAATATTTCTGTCTCATGTATCATAAACAACGTAAATTCTTCGCTTTTGAACATGTTTATTAATTTGAAGATGTTTGATACTGTATTATGCCCATATGAGCCACAAGTAACTGTATCATTGATAAAGACTAAAATGAAAAAAACATATTTTGCTACATTTATAATTTTCTATTACAACATATAATTTTTACAAAAATAATATTTTTCGTTATCAATTCGTTACCTGTGTTCTGAATACGTTCAAATCAACATCTCGCTGTTGCATTATTGCGTGAAAAATAATTATTATTAGCTTCAAAATAGTGTATTAAATATACAGTATAATTTGAATTGTTTTTAATTCATTGAAAAAGCTTCACTTAAATAGCACGCCGACAAAGAAATATCTATTCAGTAGTCAGCAATATTTCTAAGGACGAAGGAAAATATCACATTTTCATAAAAGCAGATGTGACTAACAAAGAATAAATAATTATTGTAACTTGTTCATAGATGGGCATAACCAAGCAGTATGAATACATTTAACACGGTATTTTAATAATATAATTTAACAGGTACAGTCCAGTTAGCAGAAAAAAATATTTTGCTACATTTATATTTTTCTATTAAAACATATAATTTTACAAAAAATTATATGTTTCGTTATCAATGATACAGTTACCTGTCTTCTAAACACGTTCAAAATCAACATCTCAATTTAATGCATTATTATAAGAAAATAATTATTATTAGCTTCAAAATAGTAGGTTTTCCCGGAGAACGGGTGATATATTTTAGAGCCTTTTAATATATTCATGTATAATGTCAGGAGCAGGAAACACTGTCCTTGCTATAGTAAATGGAATAATTATAAGCATATATTTTTAAATTGCAGATCGTGCTGTTAGGATTGATTACGCTTGGAACAGCTGATGACAATGCAATCGACTGTTCAGACACTACCCAACATGTAAGTGTATCTAATCTCAGTGTTCTAATAATATGTTCCACACAGTTATATTACAAATAACTGTGATAATAAGTAAATAAAAAGTAAAACGAATGAAGTGTAAAAAAATTTCTATACAGGTCTAAATGCTTCAAATGGCCAGAATTTCAACGTTTCAAGAACAAGAATTGGCTTGCAATATCACAATAAACTACACAATAACATCTATACAAAAAATGAGATTATTTTAGTAAAAGTTGATAGAACGCAAATGATTTGTTTTTCTACAGCCCAATAAGAAATGTGCTGCTGGAAGCGTATGTGCCTGGAATAGATGTAACTGTCCTAACAGAGAAGGTTGTATCTTGCAATGTACGTCTGAAATGGGCAAATGGTGTAATGGTCTGTCAGAGGGCGATGTGAGTATATTGTATAATAATTATGCTGAGATAAATAACTTTAATTAATAACTCAGTTTTCCAGATTCCAGATAACAAATATTGTAATAAAATGATTAACATATCACTGACTTAGATTGAGAAGGCCGAAGTGCTAATAACATATTTAAAATCAGCGTTATAAGTCGCTTCTTATGAGCCTATTTTCATGAAAATCGGAACCTGTTACTTGTATGTTGAACAAACTGAAGTTGAAACATCTTGTTTTACCAATTATATATATTATATTTTATAAGTAAAAAATAATTTTCGGACAGTTTTCCCAAAATATCGATTTTGTACCTATGAACTTCTCATCCTAAGCCAGAGATATATGTATGTAAGTTTTACTCTGCACATACTTGAGTACGCCATTTTCCAATGACGCATAACGTTTCTAATCAGTTGTTCGAAATTTTTCCTTTAATCTGCAAAACTGTCTTTTTGCATGAATGTTGATTTCACGGTTGCATTGAAAGTAGCATGGTCATGTAATACACAGTCCTTCATCTTTCCCCTTTTTCAGGCATTTCTCCATTTCTCTGGACATAATTCACAATGTATACAAAACAAAACAATAAAATCTCGGCTTTCCATTGGTATATGAAAATACCAGATCTATGGGATCCAGCATTCATTCATGGTATGCAGTTGTTATTGGGACATATATATTGAAACACCCTGCACATTTGTAAACAGTTTCTAAACATATATGTAAACAGCATCATTATAGTTTGCCTTTCTTCACGCAGTTTTAATTTCATATGATAAAAAAGGAATTATGTAATGCACTTATCGTAGTATTGATTTGTTTGTAGACGTGCTTCTTTCAAAGCAATTTTGTGTGTACGAAAATCCAAGTCAAATTTGGAAGAAAGAAACTGAGAGGGACATCGTTGGAATGCCGTCAAAATCCTGCAATTCCTGATTAAAACAAATCTTTTATAAAGGTCAGTTATTTGTTTACATAACTTGTGTTTTACTATTGTCGATTCAAAGATGTCTGTCAAAACCACCAGAATGTTTCATTTCTTAATAACTAAATGCAGTAAGAATTACCACTACGCTTTAGGATCATTAGAGTTTTAATCATATCAGTGTATTTATGATGGTATAATTTAATCCTGAGAAACCTGTAATAATCGACGGGGTGAATGTTTGTTTACGCGGTTGTGACAGAGATCTTTGAATCAACTATAGAACATTGATTGCCAAGTTCATGTTTTACTTATTGATATTGAAGTACACGTAAAACGGTAAAAGTTTAAGGTATTGCAAAGCCTCTAAATTCGTGGTTTATGAATGTAGCGTATTGTTTGGTAATACGAGTCCCTCGTATGACAATCAGTTTGTGGTTCCTAAAACAAATATTCATGGATTTCAGAAATTGAAATAAAACATCTTCTAGAACGCATGAAATCAATTTCATGAGGGGATTAAAATGTTCCAACAAGTTATTCCGCGTAATCAATTAACATTAATCCACGAATGAACATTATACTGCGCCCAGAACATTTATGTTCGTTCTATTTACAAACATTGCCTGGATAGGCCAACAGAAATGCCAGAAGGAATGTAGGATAAGTTATTTAAATGTGTTTTTTCCAGAAAGGCTTATGCCGAAACGTTAAATAAAGAATAGTATAAACCATACTAATGTGGATTGGTCAACTGGCAAAATTGGTTACATATACACACATAATTTATTATGGTCAAGTGTATACTAAAATAACACTGATAAATCGTGTATGCTTGATTTGTCCACCAATCTGGGTTATTCCAATTTTTTCCGCCTTTCTCGATATCCTGGGCACACAATAATAACTTTATTAATGTAACAGAAGTGCTACAAATTCTCTGCACAGTCTAAATGTATATAATTATCATACAACTTATATTACTTATATATACAACTTATATTACAGAATTACATCATATGAGTATGGAAATTTCGAGCCGTATCAACTGAACGAAGACCTACATTTTTCCTCTTACAACTCAAGTTCACACAACTGCAACAGCTGTCTTCGTTTTACCATACTTAATGAAACAACACCAACAAACCTGATCAATTTTATGTTTTCTGAATAATTTTGAACTAAATAAAATCAAAACATCATTATTTGTTTGATGTATACAGTGCAATTTCTCCTGAGAGGCCATCTGTACAGAAACAACCTCTCTATAACAAAATACCCTCATAATTTCATGTAGTAGATATTGAATAAATATCCAACCTCTTTAGAACAACATGGGAACGATGGTTAAGAATGAGTAGTTCACAATGGTGTTTGCTGTACATAGGTTATACCGTTACTGTAATTACAAGTATAACGGCCTATAACGCAGGTAAATGCTAGCTGACATAGGAGAGAAATACTCTCAGGGAGACATGAACGTAGGTTTCCATAGGTAGTCCAATCACAAGCGGAAGTTAAAATGTCAAAGGGTGCTTAAGCTGAAAAGAGCCCTAGAAAATTGGTAACTTTACTTTTAACGTTATCCCCTCGGACGAAGTCCCCACTGTTCCCATTCTGTGAAGATGGACAAAGTATATACACGATACACCCACTATTAGAAGTTTGCATGGTGGACAAAATTACATTCCCTGATTTTTGCGGGTTGGACACATCCCCACCATATTTATTTTCAAAGCTGACAAAATCTACATACTAGTAGTTGAATTTTCAAGATGTCTGTCTGATGTAGCACTGGCATTGTATTCAAGTTCTGAACAAATGGTGTGCTAAAAGAAAACCTTATGCCCATTTTATTAAATTTTAAATGTCCGTGGTGTTTCAAAAGCATTGTTTTGTTTAAACCCATATCATAACACCAAAGGCAGACCGACAGTCACCAAGCAAATTCAATGATGACTTTTCGACCTTAAATCGAAAAAATCAATATTGGGTATTTTGTCAACGTTACAAAATCAAAGATGTGAATTGACAAATATTAGCAATGAAGATTATGTCCAGTCGTGGATGGTCCGTACCCGATGTACATTGCGTTTACTTCAGCAAGAATGGACACACACACACTCAATTACTATCATTTTTAAATATCACACAGGAAGATACATATGTTCAGTCCGTTCAAAGTCAAATAAAAACGGTTGTAAATATACTCAGTCTATCGTCCGGCAGGTAAACTATGTTTATCTATGTTTATCTGGGTATACCTGAGTTAACGGTATTCACCGCTATTCTTTCGATTGGGATAGTTTTTTCATAAGTTTTTCTTATTAAATCGACTATAATTTTAAATTACAAGCACGATCAATAAATAAACAAAAACATGGCAAACAGAAAAACAACTTAAGTGTCGAATGAAAATGATCGGTAGAAAACATTTATAATATACAGTTCGTGTACATATAGGACAAGGTAAAACATTGTATCCTTGAAAACACTTCCGTTTATTGACAGCAGTTTGACATGTTTACGTTTTCAATTTACTACAAACATTCGAACAGACGTTTTTCCAATAAAATAATCACAAATCACCTTAATGGCAAAACTTGTGATGACAGGGCATCTTTGTACAACTCTCAAGTTTGGTCGGCTTGCTGACGGCTGTTACACAAGCAAAGCGCTACGTAGTCTTTGTACAACTGTAGGTTTCTTTGGCTTGCTAGTGTTTGTGAAAAAGTGGAGAATTGCTGAATAAACTTATACTAGTTTACATAACAAAACTTTAAAACAGATACTCTTAAGTATTGCACGTCTATCAAAAACCTCTTGTATGAAATATGATTCATACAAGGGTAATACACTAACTTTACAGAAATCATGAATTCATACGAAGTGTTATTTTCTGTATAATATAATTGTATAATTATAAAACTAGTATTAACTTTTACTTTCTCAGTCAAAGCAATTTGTGTTGTGTTTTGTTCGCCCCGGGGCACTCGAATTGAATAGGAAACCTTTAACTTTGACGACATATATTATTCATTCGCTAATATACATGTACATTGTATGTTTCAATTTTCAGTTAAATTACAAAAATCACAAAAAAGCATTCTTTACGATACCGGTACACAGTTGAACTATCCAATGAAACATTGAAAGATTTAGCATACACACGCATAAACACTAACATAGCTATACACATGAATAGAAATTTCTTGTTTGATCGAAGTGGTATAATTTATAAAGACATTATTCTTTAGGTCACACACACAAAGTTATCAAAGGGAAGTCACTCCTCAGTTTTATGTAATTTACCACTATTTTTCACTCTCATATTCATTAGAAGTAACTACATATACATTTACGCCTGTGAAACATGGTCACTTACAACTGAACTTATAAGAACAATCCTGATCATAGAAATGAGATGCTATCGTACAATTCAAGACATCTCATACTTAGACCACATAACAAATGCATTAGAAGCCGAATCAGAAGCGACATAAAAGATTACGAAGGTGGCATCATATCGACAGTTATAAAACGTAAATCACACTGACATGGCCACGTGACAAGATCAGGCGGGTTATCTAAGATAATCCTCCAAGGGACCATAGATGCAAGGAGATGCATAGGCTGACAAAAGAAGAAATGGGCGAACAGTGAGAAGTGGACGGAGATGTCATTTGCATAATATTATACTGTAATACGCACTTCATTGCTCACAACTGACAGAGGTGGAGACAGCTGATAAAGACTATAATGCGGTGTCTCTACGACTCTAATCAGAGTTAAGGGACCCAGACAGACACGAACCGACGTTTGTGAAAAGCCTAGACGTCGTACTGTACCCAGTGTGTTTGCAAAGCCTAGACGTCGTACTGCACCCAGCTTGTTTGCAAAGCCTAGACGTCGTACTGCACCCAGCTTGTTTGCAAAGCCTAGACGTCGCACTGCACCCAGCGTGTTTGCAATGCCTAGACGTCGCACTGCACCCAGTGTGTTTGCAAAGCCTAGACGTCGTACTGCACCCAGCGTGTTTGCAAAGCCCAGATTTCGTACTAACTGCACCCAGCGTGTTTTTCAAAGCGTAGACGTCGTACTAACTGCACCCTGCGTGTTTGCAAAGCCTAGACGTCGTACTGCATCCAATTATGTATACTATCAATATTTAATATACACCAGTCCAGAAATAAACTGTTTAAGTCTACTTTGGTGAAAACTTCCGAACATGTTTTACCGTTTGTCAATTAGGTAACGACTTTTCTTGGCATTTAAACACCACTCTACGCTACACAACGTTGAGTATACATTTTAATGCGTTAGTCACGCAATAGATGTTTGGGTTTTAAATTTCATAAACCGTCGTATGCGATTATTTTTCTTCTAGATGAATACGTCCAGATTCGTATAAAAATGTATTATTTAGGCCAAGCCAAAAATGTTTTAAAAAGCTTTTTGATAAATTTTGCAATTTACTGGAGTTGCGTCCCTTTAAAAGGATACGGAAAGTTTCAGTCAGACACTAAGTCTAACAGCCAATTTATTTTGTAGATGCATTTCCGTGACCATCACAGTATTTATGCATACGAGGGGTATTTCATAAAAAAATGTAACTACTAATTATGAGCAAACTTTAATTGATGAATAATTTTGTATCACATGATTTTCCTTGTATCCGGGTTAGTATAGCGTGTACGTATAATCTTATACGTACCACGTGATGTAAACAGTTAAATTACATGGGTGTGTTTTTCCAATAAACGATGCATACTATGCGTTTTTAGTGTCATATGGTATATTTATATTACACTCGATCAGGGAACAGTATCAAAATTTCCAAAACTCTTTTAATGTAAATTTATATCAAATACAAATACAAATACATGTCATTTGTATAGTGTAGAAATTATGAAATCATATTCTTTTGCGTTTCACACATAAATACATTCACTTAAAAACATTCAATTTAAAACCAGGATTCTAGAAACTAGATTCAGTCATATGATAAAGAGCACACTCATTGCCGATGAAACTTCCTATACAAATAAGTTTTCAAATATGCTCTGAATTTTGATGTCTTTCAGATAGTTTGGTAGATCGTTCCACCATTTTGGACAAGTGACGGCCATAGATCTGTCTGCTAATTTTGTTCGCCGTCTAGGGATTTGAAAGTTAGTGTCATTTTGCGATCGTAGTCTGTACACATTGTCTGTAGATACGATGGAGCTGTACCCATGATGGCACGGAATAAGATTACCATAACTTTGAACATTACCCTGGCCTTAACTGTTAGCCAGTGTAATTCTGTCAGTAGATCTGCACTGAATTTGTCATAAGAAACATTCATGACAACTCTTGCGGCATGATTTTGGACTCGCTGTAATTTTTTCATCTGATAGGTTGGGATTTCAGTGAATAAGGCATTGCAGAAGTCAATATGGGAATGAACCAGTCCATGCACTAATGTTTCAGTAGACTTTTGTGTGAGATGTTTACGTATAGCTTGAAGATTCCGTAGCTGCACATGAGCTATCTGGTATTTTTCTGGATGTGGCAGTCAAAGTTAAGTGTATCGGTCAATTGACAACTCGTTATAGATCCTCTATATATTTCCGTTCTCATTTTGTCTACATGACCTTTCTGATCACGCTAGTTGATGAACATTGACATGCAACAGATTGACACACTACAAACCAATTACATGTCTGCAGGTTTTTTTTCAGTAACTTGTAAAATGTTAAAAATGCATTTGTAAACAAGGCATTTACGCCTTTTTTGTAAGTGGTGGCATATAGCATTGGTGCCGTCTGCACATAATGCAAATAGTGTGTGTTGAACTCCTCACAAACCGTTGAGCAGAATTTCTTCAAACATTTACAGATTAACGACTTGATGTGCGGTTGGCCATAAAGGATGGACTTTGCTGTGGGAATTTTTACCAGAGTTATGACCCTTTTGTACTTTTACTATATACCCCTAATGGAGGCTCCCGTGTCAATGGACACATTTCGAATCTATTCAAGACTTTGATCACGGTATACAATGTTTAAAGCAAATGACATGTAATCGTGACAATATTGGCGCACATTTAGACAAGCAACACATTGTTCTGTATTGGCTGTTTCATATTTGATACTGGAAATGTCGAATCTAATAACAGCCGAAGTGTTTGTACCTTAACCTAAACAACCATATGCCTAATCGACGTACTACATTTAATTTAGTACAGCTATATAGTGTGCGGGTTTAAATATATGCGGTCGGAGCATTTATAAATGAAAACCTAAGAGCAACCAAAAAACTCCTTACAAGACGATTCATTATTTTGTAAAATATCGTTTGAACGACCCTCCTATTCGCTGTATATAAAGGACCGTTTAACAAAAATATCATATATGAAATTGAACAAATCTATCCAGCATCACATTGTATGCGAAATGAGGCAGTCTGTGTTTGTGAGGAAGGTCTTTCTAGCGTTCATTATCACCGACACGGTCATAATTATTGTTAGAGTGCTATTGGAATCTGAAATAGGATTTGTCGAACTTAAATCTGAAATAGGACTTGACAAACTTAAATCTGAAATAAGGCTTGACAAACATAAATCTGAAATAGGATTTGACAAACTTAAATCTGAAATAGGACTTGACAAACTTAAATCTGAAATAAGGCTTGACAAACATAAATCTGAAATAGGATTTGACAAACTTAAATCTGAAATAGGATTTGACAAACATAAATCTGAAATAGGATTTGACAAACTTAAATCTGGAATAGGATTTGACAAGCTTAAATCTGGAATAAGATTTGACAAACTTAAATCTGGAATAGGATTTGACAAACTTAAATCTGAAAAGAATTTGACCAAACAGTCACGCGGGGTAGGGTGTGTGTGAACGAGGGAAAGAGGCGGATATAACCGAGTGTTCTGGCGAACTCCCTACATAAATAGACATATCTGGTCACTATATAACGTCAGTTAGTTCAGGATTTAAGGTGAAGTTATCACTTGGGAATAACACACATACAACATGTATCTACATCTACATTATAAGTTGTACTGTCAGACTTGACACTATACAACGACATATGCTACATCTACTACAAACGTTTGTTTCGGTATGTAAATCAGCGGACATTCCCTTCTTTATATCACATGGCACTTTGATTGGGGCCATCAGACATTTCGGCATTATGCTTTGGGATGATGACATTGACGTTATGGTACACGAGCCATATCAACAGAAAATGTATAGAGCTTTTTCAAGATTGGCGCAACAAGGTTTTATTATGTATAAATTCAACAATAAGGGCTACCATTGGAAATTTAATGCAAGATTTCAAAAGTTCACAATTGATATTTTCTTCTACAAGATGAGCGATGTCTATATAACATGGGCGAGGAACTTAAAGATAGGAGAAAAGTATGTCTTTCCCATTAGATTACTGCCATTTGAGACAATAGTACTACCAGCTCCGTGTAACCAGACCACATGTACAACTATAATTGAGCCACCATATGTAAAGATGCTCCCCACCACGAACCAGTTCCACCTAATATAGTACCATGTAAGGCGCTATACGATGTCGTCCCTGTAATATTAACTGTGCTATCCAGGAGTATATAGAATGACAAGCAATGTGTTCTAACTATATTTATAATCACAACTACTGGATTCTAACCAGTTTGTCATATCTTTGTCGTTGACGAAGCTTGTTCTTGCAGTACATATACAATAATAAAAGTTTGATAACAACAAGATGTTATGATGAAATTTGTCATTTATTATCAAGTTATAAATGACGCAATTATAACAAGTATTCAATATATAATATGATAACTGGGATAAGCAACTCTTGACAATTAATTGTCTCACAATTGTACATGGGTTACTGGATTTTTGCTTATCCCAGCTATCTACAATAATAATACAATGAACAAGTATGTACATAAAGAAGATGGCGCAACAAAACAAGCCATCAACAACAATAAAATACTATGTGAATCGATAAGGGGAATACGTAGTGAATACATAAGGTGGAAAGGAGGGGAGGAGGAGGTAAAACAATTTTAGCTGAAATCGTTCTAAATAATTTTAGCGTGATTTCACGATGGAAAGCGGTGAAGCGTAACAATTGCTCACCCGTTATAATTACTAATCAATACTCAAACAATCAATCCATGATTAACTCCCCTTATCGTTCTAAAATGGACATTAATACAAGGCATTAGTTTGATAATAAAACATTTTATGAGACATAAAATTTTATTTATAATCACAACTACTGGATTCTAACCAGTTTGTCATATCTTTGTCGTTGACGAAGCTTGTTCTTGCAGTACATATACAATAATAAAAGTTTGATAACAACAAGATGTTATGATGAAATTTGTCATTTATTATCAAGTTATAAATGACGCAATTATAACAAGTATTCAATATATAATATGATAACTGGGATAAGCAACTCTTGACAATTAATTGTCTCACAATTGTACATGGGTTACTGGATTTTTGCTTATCCCAGCTATCTACAATAATAATACAATGAACAAGTATGTACATAAAGAAGATGGCGCAACAAAACAAGCCAAAAAGTATCTTATATACGTTCTGTTGTAAGATACTGCGCCATTCAAGGAAAACGACAAAAGCTATTGAAATGTGTTGAGCTAATGGACGATCAGCACATATAGATAAGTATTAACATTTTAATAACCACACCATGATAATTGTCCTGTGTGTCCTAGATATTTGAAAAAAGGTACAAATTCAACATTGATTTAAATGATATACGAAACATGAAGAAAATGTGTCAATAAGACAGTATAATCAGGTGTTAATATATATAACACTTATGGCGGCGACACAAGAATTATCCCTATCATAAAAACATCCATATACTAGTAGTGATGTGTTATACATTGTACATGGAAATATTTGCATTGACATATTATACTAAAATGGCATCTTATCATAACAATTGACTATCATTTGTAAAGGTTTCATGAATACATCAATAATGAAAACAACAATCATAATAATAAATGAGATATAATGGCAACATAATGTCTTTATGCCTATCTATCACAAACAATTGAATATAAGTTTTGAAACATTAATTAAGGCAGCCAAATGCTAACCCTTAACAACACATCAATAACTATATTATGGGTTATTCAAGGTCACATAGTGAGCCGGTGGATGTAACTGGGAAAATTGGTAAGGCAGCCATATGCTGACCCTCTGGAAAACCAACAGACATGATGAATTGGTATATATATGAACTAAGATAAATGTTGTATAACTCAAAAGATTGTATACCAAAAAGCACACATGTATCTAGACTTGACTTTATTGTTCAATAATACAATCACCATAATCAAAAGGCAGCCAAATGCTGGACCTTTTAGTCAAAATGTTGTTTGCATTTTAGATTTATAAGTCAGACTTTAAAAGCATTGATTCTGATATAGCGCTGTACCGCATTAGAGTGCCATCTACCCAATCTCTGAATAACAGTCTCTGACATGCCTAGTTTTGCAGCTTCAGTTGCAGCCCCTATTCTAAAACTATGACCCAGGTAGTGGGAAGGATTTAGCCCTATGAACTGAACTGCATTCTTCAGGTGGGACGATACAAAGTTATGAGTAATAGGACGACCTGATTTAAATGTAAATAGCGGCCCAGATGTGTGAGGCACAATATCTAAATAGTTCTGAAGAGCTGTTACAGGGCAGAATGTAGGCTGGGAATTTGAGCTTAATGTAATAGTCATTGACTGATTGTTTTTCATGTGTTTGTAGTAATGTAGGGAGATTTGTACCGACGCACTATCCACAAACAGAACATGAGATCTTTGAATAACTTTGTCTATCTGGGCTGGTGAAATTGGTATAAGCTCTCCAAGACGCATGAATCCATGGAATGCTAATAGAAAAATAGCTCTTAAAATAACCCTATCGTGTTCGTTAGCAACAGTATGCTGAAGAGCTGCAATCAAATTTGTCAGAATAGCCTTTGTAATAGGTAATCTGGAGTCAAATGATTTCCTGAGATTATGAGCCCCTTTAAGAATTTTTCTAACCATGAATGAATGAGTGGGGTCATAAACCTCACATAATTTATGAATATAGCTGATAGCAGAAATATGGGATGTAATAGAATTTGGACTGTGATGTTTGTTGTGTAAGTGACCAACGAAATTACATATAAGGGTTGGACAGCATGGAAATACAAATGGTAGTGTATACGATTTACAAAATTCTAGCAATAATGACCAACTACGAAGATATGAGCTACGAGATGATGGAGACAGACTACTCCTAAGTAACATTTGACAAGTGGAAGTTAAATGAAGACCATGTGATCTGACAATTCTGTTGGGTTGACATCTAGCCATGGTGCCAATGTTCTGGCTTCCTGAAATTTGAGACGTGAAAGTTTATCTGGAATCACATTGGTTTTTCCAATGATGTGTTTTGCTTTAAACATAATATTATTTGACATAGCAGCTATAACTAGGCGTCTAAGTAAACGCATGATAGTCTTTTCCCTGCTAGATTGTTTGTTGATGACCTCAACAACAGCTTGATTATCCGAAAAGAAAATAACTTTACAATTGCTTAAAGTAGCACCCCACAATTCCAATATCAAAACAATTGGAAACAATTCTTTTATAGTAATGTTGTAATGAGCATGTATGTCTTTCCATGGTTTGGCAAACCATTTTGACCCAAATACTGCCGCGTAACCCAGACTTCCAGAAGCATCAGTATATAATCGTAGCTTTTCTGATGAATGCCAGTCTCTTTGTAGGAAAACTGATTTTCCATTGAAATGGGATATAAACAATTGCCATGCTTTCAAGTCCGCTCTTGCCTCATTGTTTAACCTGATAAAATGGTGGGGCTTACTGACATTGCAAGTTAAGTCAATTAGACGTCGTAAAAAAGCTCTGCCTGGAGTAACAACCAAACAAGCGAAATTCAGCAGACCGATAATAGATTGTAAATCATGTAGAGTGATTCTCTTTCGGTTAATTGTGGTGACCAAAAGTTGCCTGATTTTAAAAAGTTTATCATTTGGTAGCCTACATTCCATGTTGATAGAGTCAATTTCAATGCCATAGATGGTAAGTTTTGTGGTAGGATAGACGGTCTTGGATTGTTTTAACGGGATACCTAGTCGTTTGCATAATCTCTCAAAACAGATAACATCTTGTAGGCATTTATTAGATTTAGATGGGCCAATGAAAAAGAAATCATCCAGGAGATGGGACATGTCATGGGCTTTGTATTTTGTCATCATTATCCATTGTAGGGCTGTGCTGAGCTTCTCAAATATTTGACAACTAGAGCTAGCCCCCATAGGTAGGCATTTGTCATAGTAGAATTGACCCTCCCACACGAAACCCAGAAAGTGGTAGTCAGCCGGGTGAATAGGAACATTTCGGTATCCATCTTCAATGTCAAGTTTAGCCATAAGGGAATTAGGTCCACAATTCTGTACTAGATCTATGATCGTTTCGATAGAATCGTACTGGACATTAACAAATTCTTGGCCAATGTGGTCGTTCACAGAGTTGCCTTTTGGGAATGATAGGTCATGAATGATTCTAAACTCACCCATAGATTTCTTTGGGATGAGGCCTAAAGGGGAACAATGAAAATTATCAAATGGTTTCGAATGAAACGGCCCAGCAATGCGACCCAAATTCATTTCTTTGGATAGCTTGAGTTGTACATGATCTTGATTTTGGTAAATAGAAGAGTGGTTGCGACATGTCGACTCTGACTGGAATTCAGTGCAACCTAACCTAAAACCTGATTTAAACCCATCAACAATACTGTGTCGCAAGGACGTATCATAACCTGATAATTCATTACATAAAATGTTACTTTTGATTGGTGTTGGGAGTTTTGTAATTGGATGATTTTTTATTAGACTTTGACTTGTCTTTTCTTGGGCATGAAATTTTGGGGTGGGATTCTTTGCATATTTGGCAGGAATGTCTGTACTGACAGGGGGTAGCTCTACATTTAGTCCCATTGTTGAAGTTGAAACAGAGTCTTGCCTGGCTGGACTGAGGGGGGGCACGAAAGGGCTTATGGATAGTGCAGGCTTTGACCATAAACTCTGTGATTGGTACCTGCCATGGGATGGCATTGGACTGACGAAGTTGTCTGAAGTTTTCGTCATAATAATGCCATGCGACATCGCCATGGGATGCTCCAATTTCACGGACAGTGGAGCAGTATTTTAAAAGGTTACTGGCTTCAGATGGATATTTTTCTATATATATACATATAAAAATCAAAAAGGCAGTAGTCCATTGATTCAAAGTTAGTTTATCTTGATTGGCAGCTTTTTTGTTGAATTGAATGGAGTTCGAGTCGATATTAATTGACACATTGTCCTCTTTAAAATTGGGCAAGAGACATTTCATGGAAATGAATGAATTGTTCCAAATTTTTTGTTTAATTCTAACTGAGATATTAGTGCCAAGAGGAATGCCTTCAGATACAGATATAGGAGGGGATTGAAAAGTATTACCATTGTGACAACCCACCGACTCACCAGAAAAAATATTTTGGAGAAAAGAACCAAATTGATCTGTATTAGAGTCCTGGATTTCATCCACATTCACAATTGGGGTACATGTAGAAGATGGACCAGGCACAACAGGGTTAATGTCATCAGGATTCTGTTGTTTGATAATAGCAGCTGCCAGCTTATCATAGTCAATATCACCAACTGACGAAGATGACACAGTTCTCGATGTCTTGGCTTTTTTGGCAGCTGGAGTGGTGTTAGTGTCAATATCAACCACTGAAGAAGATGACACAGTTCTCGATGTCTTGGCTTTTTTGGCAGATGGAGTGGTGTTAGTTTGCCTACGTTTTGACGGCATCTACAATTGATTAAAGTATGTATTACAACACGCACTCAGACATTCTGAAACTCGCCGGTCCGACGGACATGTCCGGCAGATTTTGTCACGGTCCGACGTGTTTTTATTCCGTACCGGTCCGACTGACCGGCCTTTATCCACTGCCGTAAACAAAATGGTGTCGATTTTAAAATATTTCGACTCGGCACAACCCGGAAAGAAAAGGAAAGACGCGGTCGATCGCTCCTTGTCAAAGAAACGATATGAAGAAAAAAGAAAAAGTCGGTCTTTCTGTGACAAATGGGCTAAGGACCACGAATGGCTCGTGTTCGATAAAAATGAAAAAGTAATGCGATGTTCGGAATGTGTTTCGTACTACGGCAACAAAGTTAAGTTCGACAAAAATCTTCGTGCCACCAACACCTTTATTCTTGGTTCAACCAATTTTAGGTCATCAAGTAAAACTAATTGTTGGTGCATACATTGTTACGATGATATATTTGCTCTTGTCACCGACTCAGTCTGTCCGTCCCAAAATGTTGTGACATCTGTAACTTGAAAAGTAATTGTGCTACAGTCTTCGAACTTCATAGGAATAGTCAGCCATGAGTTGTTGTGCACACAACATATATTTTCATTGGGATCTGACCAGTATTAACAGAGTTATCCTTGGAATAATGAAATTTGACATGATTATTGCTGATTATTTTCGGTCCGGCAGTTTTTGTTTCGGTCCGGCAGATTGGAAGTTGCTGCCGGACCGAATGTCCGGCCAATTTTTTAAACTTTCATAATGTCTGCGCACTTCTAAAGTGTGTAATCTCTAGACATAACAGATTAAGGTGCTGGCTAGTTAACATATGACCTATACTGGACCACTCACTCTTGGTAGCTTTTGTAACCCGGAAGATATAAAATACTTGATATACCAGCCAAATTTGATGCTAACGATGTGGTACCATGGACAATATGCAAAATAGGATAAATTAGCCAGAATGTAGACACCAATAGTAAAACAAGCACCAATTGTGGGTGCCCTCATGAATTGACAATCATTCATAATAAACAAGCACCAATTGTGGGTGCAAACATGAATTGATAATCATTTCAAATTAAAAAGCACCAATTGTGGGTGCAGTCATGAATTGATAATCATTCATAATAAAATAGCACCAATTGTGGGTGCGATCATGAAATGATATATCTATGACAATAAGATAACACCAATTGTGGGTGAAATCATGAATTGACAGATCTTTTGACAATAAAAGGCACAAATCGTGGGTGCAGCATGTTGTTAAAACATTTAAAATAACAAAACTACACCAATTGTGGGTGCGGTAAGAGCAATGGATAAATTAATCACAGGAATAAACTCGGTTACACTTCATCCTCTAAAAACCCAAAAGCTGGGAATAAGACAATGCAGTATATAATTTAATGGAAGCTATGTTTAACAAACCACATTTAGCAATATAATGTTAATCATTGAGTAACATAGTATAAAGTAATATGGATGTCAACCGATTACTTTATCAACATTATGAGTGGTCATAGCTTTAGTTATTATGCATTAAAGTAATTTCACAGCCTAGATACTATGCATTTAAGTACTTAGCTGGTGTAATTTCTTGATTTACTTCTCTAGTCGTCTGGATACATGGAGGACTGCACTTTTGATACTCTGAAGGTATTTATTCATATACTTGACATTATCATCAGTGTGTAGTAAATGTACTCCATCACGTCCAATATGAGATATTTCTGGATCCCAGAACCCCCTGTGATGCCAAAACACCAATGAGAAATCAGGTTGGCGACAAAGACGTTGAAGTTCGATATTTAATTCGACCACTCTGTTGTTAAAGAAAGTGCCTACTTTCCTTGGATGTCGTCGTAGCACTTGTCCAATAATGACACAATTAAAACCTTTTGATATACTTATAAAGTTTGCGAAGGACACTATATTCTTTGCAAGTTTTTCAATACACAAATCCCTTGAATATATATCATTACCACCAAGTTGCAAAAAACATATGCTGCGCTTATGCGATAAGTCAAAGTTCAAAAGTTTACAACATTCCTTGGAATTGTTAACACAAAGTCCACCTTTTGCCTTCACAAGAACACAAAATTTCAAGCGATTTAGTCTCAGATTTTCATTTCCAGGGTTAGATAACATGTAAGTATTTAGTCTTCTTATGTAAGAGTGTCCAAATAATACCACGTCCGTTTTTTCACTGCAATCCTCCATGATCCAAACTTTTCCAGAGAAAAGTAACTAATCACACAGCGATCACGCACTGAGCAAGGTTAAGGTCACTATCCATGAGTGACCCCCAACAAAAAACGCAATTTGAGCGATAAACGTAAATGTTAACCTTGCAAGCTGTTGATATTCTAGATGAATAAGACTTTGTTTGCAATAACAAACAAAAGTTGAACACAGAGAATGTCTGTGTAAAACAATTTTAGCTGAAATCGTTCTAAATAATTTTAGCGTGATTTCACGATGGAAAGCGGTGAAGCGTAACAATTGCTCACCCGTTATAATTACTAATCAATACTCAAACAATCAATCCATGATTAACTCCCCTTATCGTTCTAAAATGGACATTAATACAAGGCATTAGTTTGATAATAAAACATTTTATGAGACATAAAATTTTATTTATTATAAATCACTTAGAACGAGCTAAACATAAAAGAGGCAGAGTGCATACAGCATAGAGTATTTATACATCTCAAGGGAGGCAACTCCTACAGGCTTGGGAGCTAGAGTATCATATTACATCTCCCTTCTTAAAATACCTAGAACTATAAACACATGAAATCAAAACATAATAAAATACACTGAGTAAAAGTTCACAACTGGTACAGCTGTCTGTCATAGGATTATTTACACACCACAGTTACCAGTATTTTGGCTGATGGCAGTTATCTACACTTCTAAAGTTTTTTATACAGTAAATGATTGACAGATGTAATTACTATCAGACAGACTCTATTATTTTTGGCTTGACGGCCCTTTCTGATCTAGTAACATACAGACTAGGATTGATACTTTGTGAGGAAGTTGCAGGAGGATGGGAACTTTCAGATTCATTGATCTCAGACTCAACCGGATTTTGACATGACACCATTTCATGTGTTTTAGGGTTAGATGTTTGATTATCACAAAGTGTTGCCTGTCTGTTTGTTTGTAGTAAGTCACGTCTATTTCTTGTGTATTTGGAACCATCTGTACATTGGACAGGGTATGACCGTTCATTATGCTTGTCTACTACAATAGCAGGATTCCAAGTTTTGTCACTTTGTTGTATTTTAATCGATTCTCCCAATGTTAATGGATATAATGCTTTGGTTTGCCTATCATAATATGCTCAGTACATCTAGACACGCAACGTTTTCATCGTTGATTTTTTCTTACGTCCATTGTTCATACATCTTTTCATTTTATGTTATAATAGTGTATAATCACGTAGAAATTTGGTTAATGTGTAAATTTTATCGATCGGGTTACGTAACTCACGTGCGTTAAGAAAATCACAAAACGCACGAATTCCACGCGCATCATTTAGGCATTATAAACTTTGGTGTAACTCGTTTCGAATCCCTTGTTAGGTTTGTCAATGGAAAGAAAATCACAAAAGAAAGTTCTAAGCTTCGGAATAAAAATGTCAGGATAGTCTGAACATGGGTGAAATCAGGCGATTCGGATGCCTATGACAGGGACGTCGAATTGGAGGTTTCACTCCGGCTAAATTATCATTAACCGACAATGTTTCATATGTAGACACTATATTAGCACAATGGCACCGTTTACATCCACCCAATGTCCAGGTCATTCATGTGAAACAACTCTCCGACAGGACCAGTAACTTCACATGTGCCATATCTAGGCAAAGTTCACAACTGATCCATACACCTCTAAACAACTTGTTGGACGTCATGAATATGTAATCAATCAATAATTAATCAATATTTAAACTTTTTACTTTACTTTACTTTTTAAAGGATTTTACCAATTTGTGTTTCGTAACTTTTTAGCCGCACTATACACACAGGCACTGCTCAATCGCATCGATGGCACTTAATAAAAGCAATGTTACAGTTACATTGCTCATGGAATAAAATATCATCGAGTAAATACTGTTTGGTTGTCAGTTATAAAAAAGTTTGAAAATGTGTTGACAGTAACCCCAGTGTTGCGTTTCTAGATGTACTCAGTATATTTCTTCTCTCCTTCTTTGCTAGTTTGGATTGACCCTTTGACCGTTTCTGGGGTGATCAATATTGGCTTAAGGTTTCCCCTGGATGTAGGACGTACTGATCTCAGTTGTATTCCCATGCATAACTGTGCAGGAGAAGACCCTGATTGCAGTGGAGTGGTTCTATATTCTAAAATACCTATAAATGGGTCCCGCCCAGTTTCCTTGGCCTTTGTCAGAATTGTCTTACAAACTGACACATATTTCTCTGCTAAACCATTTGATTGACTATGATATGGGCTAATAGTTTGGTGATTAAAATCCCATTCCCTGGCGAAATCAGCAAATTCTTGAGAAATATAACAGGGTCCACTATCAGAAATTACTTTCTCGCTGATACCCCATCTGGCCATTATCCCTTTCATTCTGCTAATGACAGTGGAGCTTCTCATGTTAGGTAACTACTTGACCTCAAAGTACTTGGTGTAGTAATCAACTACCACCAAGTAGCTTTTGTTATCCCGCGTGAACAGATCAGTACCTATAATTTGCCATGGGTAATCAGGAATCTCTGTGGGAATTATTGGTTCTCTTGGATTTGAATGCCTGTGTTTAAAACACGTATTGCAACTGAGAACAATAGTTTCAATATCAGCGGAAATTCCTGGCCAGAACATAACATCCCTTGCCCTTCTTTGACATTTTTCTATACCCATGTGACCAGGGTGAACAAGTTGCAACATTTCTGACTGCAATGTGACCTCTGTAAAACTGATCTAAGATTTGCATCATGTTCTTCCCTAGATGACCCATACACCAGTATATCATCTACAATAGCTGCAACACCACTTAACCCTTCAAAACACTCATCAATCTTTTGAACAAACATATCTCCAGAGCATTTCAACCCAAATGGTAAGCGAGTGTATTTATAACGCCCATGTATGTATTGAAACAGGTGAGGAACGATGACGCAGCATCCAGTTTTAAAGCCCAATAACCAGACCTTGCGTTTGAGTAAAGTACTTTGCTCCTGTGAGCTGTGGCAATATATCGTCTAGTGTTCTCAATGGGTAGTGTGGACGTTGAATTGCTTTGTTCAAGTCACGGGGATCTAAACAAATCCTTATTTGGTTATTTGCTTTCTCTGAGACTACCATTGAGCTCACCCAGTCAGTGGGTTGATTAACCTTAACAATAACACCTCATTGTTCCATGCGTGACAGTTCACCTTTGACCTTAGTTTGTAGGGCAACCGGAACCCTACGAGGTGGGTGCACGACTGGTGCTACCGTCTTATCAATGTGAATTTTGCATTCCCCGGGAAATAACCCTATACCATTAGATGCATCGCTGTAAGTTTTTAGTACATATTTCTTATTCATAGGGACTGTGTTTGTGTGAATATCAGTATAAACTGAACATGTGATATTGATAAGGCCAAAATCTATGCTCGACTTGAGACCAAACAACGGTTTGGACTGTGTCTCAACAATATGGAAGTATACATCCTATGTCTTCCCGGTCCCTGGGTGATTGCACTTTGAGTTAATGCACCCCTTCAAATCTAGCTCACTGCCATCATATTAAGCAGAGAGTGTTGCTTGTGACTTCTCTAAAGCGGTTCTTATATTTAGTTTTTTAAATATGCTGCAGGGCAAAACATTTACTTGACTCCGAGTATCAATCTTAAACTGTACATTTGAAGAAGAAGGACCTACCTGAAGATGCGTAAATGCCTGTCCATTATGAATTTTAGTGTCCATACTGTCAATGAAAACATTCTGTGTTGCACTATTGTATTCCTTTCTGTCATTTGTATTTCATTCACAGTTTTGCAACAGATACTGAACTGATTCCACTTGTTACATTTGAAACATTGTTTCCCTTTTGCTGGGCACATTTGGTTGTTGGGATGTTGCCTGTTACAGTTCTGGCATCGACCCTGTCCTTGTGGAGCTGAAGCAGTCTTCCCTCCCTGGCCTGAGGAGTTATGAACAGGCTGGCCTGAGGTGTTTTAAACAGTATATCTGTGTTTCCGGGTGTAAACCTCGTTGACATTTGAACTAGTTGACTCAGCCTCCATTTCTCCAATTTGCCTTTGAGCGTATTCAAAAGATTGACAGATTTGAATAGCTTTAGTCAATCCTTCTCCCTCATTTATCAGTTTGTCCCTGATATATCATCTTTTTCTTTGTAACCACAGTCGTTGGCTAATAGCTTAACTTTTGTTAAGAAGCTTTTAAATGTTTGATCGCCTTGTAGTTCGTTGTTGAAGCGATATCGGGCGAAAATAGGATTGATTGTCGGCTGTGAGTGTTATTTAACATGTCCATATACCGCAGTTGGACTCTTCTTGCCATCTTCTGACAAATCAATAGTTGCGAAAATGTCTCTCCCTTTCTCTCCCATCCATAAGTGGAGATATGTCACATTGACACTACCTTTCTTCCCTTAAAGTGGTCAAGTGAATATTAATTTGCAATGTTCAGCAAACATTCTACAAGCCTCTGGGAGATTTGTTCTTTCCCAATTCATAGATGGCACGGGTACACCACTTAAATCCATCATTGTAAAATTCCATCTTATGTTAATACTTAATTATTCCGTAGGTAAAAACAAGTCCTCACAGAATGATGTTTACAAATTACAAATTTAATCCCACTTCTGACACCATGTAATATTAACTGTTCTATCCAGGTGGAGTATATAGAATGACAAGCAATGTATTCTAACTATATTTATAAATTTCTAAGAACGAGCTAAACATAAAAGTGTAGGTAGTGTGGTTATAATTGTATAATTTGCGACTAATTATCAAATCTTTTTTAGTTTGACATTGAAATGACACTGACATTTACCATTTTGGACGCCATCTTAGATTAAGCAAAACGCTATATTGTTTCGTGAAAGACACCCGACTGTTTTAATCAGCAGACCTTCCCGAACATTTTGATATAACATCTCTTGTTGCCATTCATAGCAGACCCCTTGAATTTTTAGTCAATTTTCACCAGACCATTAGGTATGTGAGTGTCTGCACATGTATGTTACATTTTGCATAATACTTTTTGTTTTCAGCAAAGCAATAACATTACCGCCATTTATCAATTCGACTTGAAATTAACCACATCTGCTATATCTGTTAACGATTTATAGCAATTGTAACGTGAACTACACATTATTAACACAAAGTTAAAGCAATCTGATAAATGACCACTTTCATTCCTGACATCATATAGTTTTAGTGAATTAGTTTGACCAATTTGGAATACCCCACATGATATAATGTATGTATTATACGGGTAAACATCATTTACACACATGTAACGCAATTGACAATGGATGTGAACGTACAAATATGAAAAAAGGTTGGAAATATTTTTTAAATATTAGCATTGACAAATGATAATAATTTGCTTACGTTTACTTTAAGCGGGTAGTAATTCAAACTTTTCTCACTTCGACGAATAAATAGTATTTCGCAGAGACCAAATGTAACCTTCGTTACCATGGCAACGAGACATGTTTAGAGTTTCTCGGACAGCAGAATATCAAAGCCTAAACCTTGTAGATTAAAAATATATAGGTCCCGTTCTGTAATCTTGCTGGTTGATTAAACTTTTTTATTAAGGCCGCTACAGATTTTATCTTACTAGGCTATATTGACTTACATTTTTGTATTTTTAATGAGATATCAGATATCGATAATGCTACGTAGGGGTACCGTTTTGAAATGGCTAAGTATTGGTATCGAATTGTATATACCGCTTAAAATTTAGGCGTGTCAACAATAAATGTCTTTATATGTAAAGTTTATGCTCGCATATACTGTACTTGTTCGACCGAAAAATGGTTTCACTATTTGACAATAGAAGTTGTCATTTTAAAAAGGATTTGCGACTGTTTTGTAACTATTTCATCCGCTCTTTTACAACGAGAACTCGGGCTTTTTATTTTTTTGTGGGTATTAGTCTGTGTAACTTTGTTGTATTGTTACTACTTAATGTGCTTGGCTATTTGATTTGAGTGCTGCCTTCCCTCATATTTGATGCATTCTAATATGGTGACACGGGTTCAAATACAGGCGGATACACTAGTATGTGCCTGTTTTATTCCAACAGAAAGCTGTCTTGCAAATAAAGACTATGCTCGGCATTTAAAACATACTTAGTTACTATGGGGGTATCAATGATACATCATTCACATGCAATAGTGTGTGTTGTTCCATTGTCTTTCCAATTATTCAGTGAAATTAAGTACAGTTTAACTTATGATAAGAAAGTGTTCAAATATTTGGTGTCTGTGCAGACACAGACTTTGCAGACGACATCTGTCTCTTATCCCATACCTACCAACACATGCAAAGTAAAACACTAAACCTGCAAAATGAAGCTGCTTATCTGGGATTGAAAATCAACCAGAAGAAAACTAAAATAATGACCATCAACCAAAAGAACAAAAATCAAATCCTGTTGAATGAAACTCCCATTGAAAAGTCTGACAATTTCTGCTATCTTGGCAGCACACTGAGTAAAAATGGTGATATAGAAACAGAAGTGAAGATCAGGATAGGAAAAGCTGCGACATCGTTCAATAAACTTGGCAACATCTGGAAAGGTAGAAATAAATCATTAGAAACTAAAGTGAAAATATACAGAAGTAACATCAGAACAGTTCTATTATATGGTAGTGAAACATGGAAAACAAACAAAAAGGTGGAATCAAAACTTCGAGGATTTGAAGGAAGCTGTCTTAGAAAGATCTTGAGAATACATTGGCCCCAAATAATATCTAACAAAGAAGTAGAAGAAAGAACTGGAATTGGGGATATAAATACAGAGATACGACGCAGGCGATGGAGATGGTTAGGACATGTCATGAGAATGGACAATACAAGACACACGAAAACTGCTATCAGATGGACCCCACAAGGACAAAGAAAAAGAGGGAGACCAAAAGGAACATGGAGACAAACAGTTAAGACAGAAATGAAGAAGATAGGTACTACCTGGACGACAACAGAGAGGAAGGCCCAAAACAGATGGAGGTGGAGAGCAGCTGTGAAAGGCTAATGCACTGAAGAGTGCGAGAAGAGGACTAAGTAAGTAAGTTTTAAGTTTTAAGAAGAATGACATACTGACGGCTTCGCTGAAATTCCTATACATGCGAAACAGCGATGAAATTTAGTGATATTAAACAATCCGATTCAACACATACCAATAAAGACACTATTATGCTAGATCGATGGTAACATTAGTGAATCGATTGAAATGATATAAATTAAGTGTCGGTTCGCACACCATATCTTGCACATATCTTTAACTTCTAGCCATATACATGTATCAGAAAAAAAGACAGAAAAGCGTTTTCAGTATTTAATTTATATCATGGTGTGCTCAGTTTTAAATACATGTAACAGTTAACTTATCTCATAAGCACTGTTTAATAAATTGATATATCATGGCTTTTTGTGCAACGCCCTTTAAAATTTAACTGTCGTGCTATAAATTATTAAGACAAATTTTCTGTTTATATTGACATTGCAGAATATCGCGTTAGAGTTATACCTGAACACATGTATTGTCAAAGTGTTGAATTTTGTAATAAATAACGTTGAAAGTGATATGTGTTGTAACTTATATAGACACTATTGGTATTAAGATTACTGTACGAAATCGATTATATAAGGCAAAGTTGGCTCAGTAAATGCCTATACGAGGGTTGTACCAGAATTACGTAGACTTTTGTCATACGTTCCATACCAGTCATCATAGAAAAAAATAATTTTGTGTGGAGTGCAAATAATGTTTACTGCGTAAGTATGTGAAATTTCAAAGCCGTATCTTATTTGGATCAAATTCTGCAGCTTCCGGGGATATATACGGGTACGGTATGCGGGGCACGTCAACGGAACGTCACGACGTCGGTGGAACTTCAAGGATAAGTGAAGCTCCTAACTGTGTACATTATAGCTATAAATATGGGCACACCCGTACACAAAAATTACGAATGTTTATTTACTACCTTAAATGTGATGAAAGTTCCAATATATTACCAGTAATGTCGCATATAACCCTTATAATAGAGCGTCGATCCAGGTATATGTGGTCATAGAAAATGCTTGGTGACGCCACATTCGCGGTTGGTTTTTTCCGTCGATCCTTGTCGTTTTATTCGATTTCAACCACGATTGATGCGCTAGTGTCGTTTGAAAATCAGGTAACTCGATACAACATGTTTATAGTTAGCAGGTTTCAACATTTAAAACGTTTGTTCTGGCGTCTTCCCGAGGTTCACACAAAACTCCATGTTAATGCGTTTTCCAGCGTATTTCGCTAACGTCATATTTTCACTGGTGACGCGAGGCAGCTGTTGCTTGTTTTGTACCATATATCAACAACGGTTACCTTTATAAAGTCGAAATTTACGGCATACGTTCCGATGATATGGTGCTTGTATGTCACGAAGTCGCGTTAAAATTAGACTTGATATCAGCGAGGTATAAGCAGTTGAATAATGCCAAAAAATGTTTTTAAAATTCGCTGCCCCGCCTACCCAACTATTGGTTACTATGGCGACAGATTAATTGGCTTTCTAACATTCTGTTAGAAAATATTTTTACCGATACTCTTGAAAAGGGTTTGAAGTTTTTCTACGGCAAATTTAGTGATAATACATGCCTAAATAAAAAAGTTATGACAAAAGTCTACGTAATTCTGGTACACCCCTCGTACATGTATATCGGAAAGCAAGTTCGACTCAATGCAGAAAACGCCTATACAATCGTTGTGATAAATAACATCTAAATATTCGAGTCGACATAATAATGAAGAGGTGGATCACAAGGTATGTCATTCACTTTTTGTGTGTTTGCGTATATGCATTGGACGATTGGTGTTTATAAGTGTTTCCATATTTGCACATGTAGTCAGACATTACTCTGGTCCTTAGGCGCAAAAATCAGTTTCAAGCACATAACGCACCCTTTCAAGTGTTCATATTTCTGATGGGATGTTAGTTGGCGTTTTCAAAATATTGTATACATTTGTTTATATGGGCGGAATGGCAGCTTGTTCTATGTCTCTTAAAGAGGCGTTCCCTATAACTTTGATCGTTTAAATCGATTCAGGAATAGTATATATTAAAATTAATGAGAATCATTATTTTTTCAACTTCTCAAATTTTCAACTTAAAGCGCCCACTAATTACCGAGAAAAGAATGAAAACATATTTCCGTAACGAGCCAAAATAGTCACGAGTTGTTTCCCTTTGACCACATAATAATAAATCGCTGGAAGCGATAAATTATTATTGGTAATTTAAATATATTTTTGACATTATAGAGACATATTTGCGTACACTTTCTTCTGAAAAAATATGATAATTGATAGTGCTTTATACATTTAGCTCATTTAATGTGAAAGTAGAGAAAAATATGCTAGTTATAGGGAATGCCTCTTTAAGGTGGTAAGCATCCTGGAAAAAATAAAAATCCACTGTTACTCAGAATTGTAAACTATAAATGTATTTTGCTGTATCTAGTCATCGAGACAAATTAATCAGTATAACAGTTACTTAGAAAGCTCAACTACCATGCATGCTCTATGAAGCAATTGAAACTAATACTAAGTATTTGTCATCATTTCCTTTACATAAACAAAACTATGTCAGATTTTAATATTCGAAGAAATGTGTGAGATTTTATCAATGTGATTCAAATCTTGCAATAGTAGAGTCTCAAATGCAGGAGACTCACATATGATGCAGGATATCTGGCATGTGTGATAGTTTATAGTCTTACATATACATGTATACATAAATGTAAACACTGACTTTCGGTATAATAAAGGAACGCAGTACTATACCGATAGGAAACTACGGAGCAGGAAGGTGGGATGGCTACAAAATACAAACACATTACATCCCAAGCTGACAGCATGCTGCTTCTTTGAGTCTGTCAAACAAACCCACAACAACAGCATGTAGACAGGAGAGGACATCCCTCCAAGTCAGTATATTCAACAGAACGAGTGAACATATATTTGCCCTTTTGTTAGAAACCTGCTCGCAGTCGTTTGAATCTGAACTGATTAACATTTGCTGAAACATGTATGAATGTCAGTGGTTTGGTTAATTTCCTTATTATTATAATAAGAGTATCAGCTAAATAAAATCAAGAGTGTCAATGTTGTAGATAGTTTAGAAGCATTATGTAAGTTAAGTTAAAAAGTTAAAGTTACCAATTTTCTAGGGTTCTTTTCAGCTGTTAGGCCGCTCAAGCAGCCTTTGACATTTCAACTTCCCCTGGCCATTGGGCTACATATGGAAACCTACACTCGTGTCTCCATATGGAGACTATTTCGCTCCTGTGGTGTGGCAGCAAACATCGATCTGCGGCGCCCAGGAATAGACACTACCCTCACAGGTACCATTTTACACCTTGGTGGAGTGGAGCTGTGGGTCTTGCTCTGAGAAATTAGCCAGTGGTCCAGAGGAGGGTCGAACCCGGGACCTCTCGATCCCGAAGCGCGCGCCCTTCCTCTAGGCCACCACTCCCCATGTAAAAGATATACTGATAACGATACGATAGCGAAATAATGGGATCACGAGGGCAGGTACGTTGTGTAAGGCAGGTCCAATTGCGTTTCGTGCTTTTCTACAAGGGTACGTTATTGTTATATTTTGTCGACAAAGCTATGAATAAACACACAAAATATATTTTATGTTCCCAGAAATGTAATATAAATCGAGAAAACAGCTTTTAGGTGTGCAGTGTTAGCAAAAATCTTGAAATTATCGCCTTTTACGTTGAATACTGTACTTAATTCGGGGTTTGGAACAGTTCGAAATCATTGTTTACTATTGGCAAGACATATACTTGAAACACAAAGCAATTATTGTAACCATGCATTCATATAGAAAATTTGACTGTGCCTATTCTCTTTGATATATACGTATATATGAGTATAAAATTATTATTACAGTTTTATAAAACATTTGGTAAGTGTTGTATAAAACATGATTAAATGCAGAGTGAGAAATTGAAATATACTTTCATTACCCTACGGCTAAAATCAGTAAAATCAATCAAATGTAATCAATCAATCTTATTTTATTTGATCATACAAGACGGTTTCAGCTTCGTGTTTTTGTGGTCAAAGTTTGACAAATAAAGAGGAAGCAATAAAAGAATCGGTTGTGAAACGCTTTCATCTATCAATTCAGCTGAAAACACGACGATCCCAGGTAAACAACTTTTTCACAAACATAGGATAAATCAAGTATATAGGCCTACACTAATTATTTTTTAAAAGGTTTTCCGTGAAGTCATGTTGTATATCATGACGATCCTTTATTCTCTTCGATAGCGTTTGAATTCAATAAGATAGGGATAGATAATGTCACAGAAACACCGAATGGTATAAATGTTGAATAAGAAATCACATTGAAATCAGAAGCTATTCTTGTACAGCATACTTAGTAATAATCAGAACTGACAAGCTTCGGGGTCAATCGGAAAATGTGACATCCTTGTCAGTCACAATGCCTCCAGAAACTCGTTTATTCAAATGGGAAGTACTATGCTCATTGGGACCTACAGGCTAGAATTACGTTTCAGACACTGTTTCCTAGTCTAAGCATTTTCAAACAATTTTCCATCGCCGACCTGCTAGTAAGAACACCTTTAATTCAATACTAGAAAGACTTAATTCTATAATCTTAGTCACAGTCATTCGCAGGAGTGTACTGATGTATATGGTCTTTAAAGTACAGTTCGTAATATGTATAATGTAACGTTTATATTGTTTGAAATATAATATAGACAAGCTAGTCATCCAGCCAGTCAAACTACGCTGCACGAAGGTTTTACTCCAAAGTCCCTTCTATTGTCCCCTATATTGCACTGTTATTATTGACTTGCTTCATTGTATCATTGTATTCATTGTTTAATTATGCTGTTGAATATTGTAAGGTTTGTGGGGGATGATTCTCCGTCCCCCACAAAACCAACAGACGGGGACAATAAATGGGGTTACCCTTGTGGGCCCGAATCGAGAAAAAAGGTATTACTGTATAGAGATGTGAAATCACATTAACACTGTTGGGTAAGTTTGTAAACATAACCAAATATCGACAATGATTCAACAGTTCTATATAATCTCTGGATGCTGTTGTTCTGCGCCGTATTCACCAACAATTTAAGACTGAACCTCAGACTTCAGACTTTAAATTGACAACCTTTTTAATAACTGCCATTTCTTTGCAATTAGATTTAACCATGTGGCATTTTATCTGATTATTGGTTGTTACTCACTGAACATGTATACATATTTATATCAAACTCATTAAATTTATTAATAACAATGAGAGAATCAGAGCGAATAGAACATTTGGCAATTGAAGTAGAAGTTTTAGCCTTACAATGTTGGTGAATAATGCCCCTGGCCACACATATATAATTATATAGACACTAGTATATGATAAAATATATGCTTACTGGTACCTCGTGTGTGGTACTAACACAAGGTTTTAGGTTTTGTGTTATATTCAATATTGATTATAAGCCGTGACAGAGCCGGACGTCCGGGGTTCGAATGTCAAAAAGCCGAAAGTGAAGCTTTCAATGTCAAATAAGCCGATAGTTCTAACCTTAAATGTCAAATAGCCTAATCTAGCAAGCTTCAGCTCTCCATACAGCTGTCCATGCTAAAATTATTATTATAGTCAAAGTTAATTGATTACGGTTTGTAAACATAAGAAGGTCCGTCATGTAAACTATGTTTATATAGGTTGAGCTGGGTATAACTGAGTTAACGGTAGTTCCCGCTATTCTTACGAATGAGAAAGTTCCCTCATTAATATTACTTACTGAATCAATTACGAGTATACCACACCACAGGTAACTGTTATTTTGGTACAACTATCGATTAAATTACCTCCCTTCCACTGTAAAAATGTTATATACAATATTATGTTCACAATTATCAATTTTTGACATCAAATTAAGTGTACGTTGCTAACTTATTTGACTAACTAATTGTGTATTCCGCACCACAGACATACAACAATTAAATTGGAAGTGAACATTTAGTCGAAAATGAAAAGCCCTAATTTTGCGCGCATAAATAGACGTTTTGCCATTTGTGCTGGTGTGATCATTTACTTTTTTTAGTAAGCGTGACGGACACCAACGGAAATGGGTTCAACATGAACACTATGGGTACTCAAATCGACAGTGTTAGTAAAACGTTATTTCGAGTGATCAGTTTAAAAATATTGAATTTTTAATTTATTTGCGAAACTTTTGACGCTCAGTATATATAGTGACCCCAAGCTGTCATGTGTGGGTTAGCTGAACCTTTAACCGATTTTATTTAAACATTTAAACACGATCATTTTAACCTCCGTTTGAGTTGTGATAAACAACATACCATGTATCTTGTCCCATCAAATTTTGTCTAACATGAAGTTTTCAAATACATTTAATTCAAATTGGTTTTTTACACATGTTTAATGATTCCCAGTAAGCAACCCTACCGATAATCATACAAGTCATGCATACCCCCAACAACGTCATTTTACACCAGGAACTCATGCGCAAGCAACAGAGAAATTTGGGAAAAATGGAAAGAACTCACAAAATATAATTACTGTAATATTAATTGTAAGTAAATCAGTATAATGTTAGACCAATGGTTTGAAATGAAGCCATAGTTACCGTTCAATGCTTCTAGCATCAATATCCACTGGCAACCATTTGTTTCTAGATAATCTTTACCAAGGCATCAAGGTGGTTGACAACCTCAAGTATCTTATATCGGTGGCTTAGAATGAGAATGTAGTAAGTACAAAATCAATATTTAGAGAAAACAAGAAACACTATCCAAAAATTACGCTTTACTTATGGTAAAACAAGTTGTTTCAACTTCAGTTCGGTCAACATGGTTTGGTTTTCATGAAAAAAGGGTCATATGAAACGCCTTGTGGTGCTGATTTTAAACATGTATCAGTCTTCTAATTCTAAGCCAGCAATATGTATACATATTGTATCATTACGGGCAAATTGTAAATTTGTAAAATTGAACCTATCGATAGAAATCAACTTTTTGCCGAACGTATAAGTAAATATTTAGTTACAAACGCATCCAATAATAAAGAAGGCCTACACTGAGGGGCGGTATGTGGTTTTAACGAATGACGTTAATTGGATTGATTGACAAGTGTGTTAAATAGCTGATTTTAGCTTACCTGGCACATGATGAGCTTTAATTAAGATTTTAAGATAGGGCGGTGTCTGTCTTCGTCAACAGTGTCTTTAAACATCTCCTCCTAACCACGAGGTCAATATCAACAAAATCGTAAGGTATCGTTGACATTTGGTATGAAGCATCTCGTGATGTTCCAATATAAGCAGGGACGTTGTTATAGTGTTTCTGATATCATGTTTGTTCACACCAAGTCCCTGTAGCTTTGGTTTTCTGTGTGTAACGTTGTCTAGTAGACATCTACCAAGTTTGTTCCATTCTTGACCCACTGTGCCAAATTGATACCGCCCGAAAGAATACCCAGACACCTTCTATACATATAAAACAGGGGGGCATAGAGCTTAGAAACACAACATTGACCTCTTGTTTGCCTAATTGTACTCAAAATATTTATTCTTTAACCACATTGATGGATGTCAATATTCTATGGTTGACACTCCCCTAGTCAAAAAGCTTTAAAATCGGGGTTTGCAAAACATTTGAATGATTTGAGTTTAGCGGATTTTCGATGATGGTGAAAGCTCTATGTGTGGCGGTAAGTCGTTTTCTAATATTAAATATTTCTGTCTCATGTATCATAAACAACGTAAATTCTTCGCTTTTGAACATGTTTATTAATTTAAAGATGTTTGATACTGTATTATGCCCATATGAGCCACTAGTAACTGTATCATTGATAAAGACTAAAAGGAAAAAAACATATTTTGCTACTTTTATAATTTTCTATTACAACATATATTTTTTAGAAAAATAATATTTTTCGTTATCAATTCGTTACCTGTTCTGAATACGTTCAAATCAACATCTCACTGTTGCATTATTGCGTGAAAAATAATTATTATTAGCTTCAAAATAGTGTATTAAAATATACAGTATAATTTGAATTGCTTTTAATTCATTGAAAAAGCTTCTCTTAAATAGCACTCCGACGAAGAAATATCTATTCAGTAGTCAGCAATATTTCTAAGGACGGATGAAAATATCACATTTTCTTAAAAGCAGATGTGACAAACAAGGAATAAATAATTCTTGTAACTTGTTCATAGATGTGCATAACCAAGCAGTATGTATACATTTAACACGGTATTTTAATATTATAATTTAACAGGTTCAGTCCAGTTAGCAGAAAAAAAATATTTTGCTACATTAAATTATTTATATTTTTCTATTAAAACATATAATTTTTACAAAAAATTATATGTTTCGTTATCAATGATACAGTTACCTGTGTTCTGAACACGTTCAAAATCAACATCTCAATTTAATGCATTATTATAAGAAAATAATTATTATTAGCTTCAAAATAGCAGGTTTTCCCGGAGAACGGGTGATATATTTTAGAGCCTTTTAATATATTCATGTTTAATGTCAGGAGCAGGCAAAATTGTCCTTGCTATAGTAAATGGAATAATTATAAACGTATATTTTTAAATTGCAGATCGTGCTGTTAGGCTTAATTACGCTTGGTACTGCTGATGACAATGCAATCGACTGTTCAGACACTACCCAACATGTAAGTGTATCTAATCTCAGTGTTCTATATATGTTCCACAGATTTATATTACAAATAACTGTGTTCCTGATTATATAAAAATTTGAACGAACAAAGCGTAAATTTATATATACTTTACAGCTATACGTGCCTTAATTTTATCGTATATGTTTAAAAAATGGCCAGAATTTCAACGTATCAAATACAAGAATTGGCTTTCGATATCCCCATAAACTACATTATAGCATTTATACAAAAAATGAGATTATTTTAGTAAAAGTTGATAGAACGCAAATGATTTGTTTTTCTACAGCCCAATAAGAAATGTGCTACTGGAAGCGTATGTGCCTGGAATAGATGTAACTGTCCTAACAGAGAAGGTTGTATCTTGCAATGTACGTCTGAAATGGGCAAATGGTGTAATGGTCTGTCAGAGGGCGATGTGAGTAGATTGTATAATACTTATGCTAACATAAATAACTTTAAATAATAACTCAGTTTTCCAGATTCCAGATAATAAATATTGTAATAAAATGATTAACATATCACTGACTTAGATTGAGAAGGCCGAAGTGCTAATAAAATATTTAAAATCAGCGTTAGAAGTCGCTTCTTATGAGCCTATTTTCATGAAAATCGGAACCTGTTACATGTATGTTGAACAAACTGAAGTTGAAACATCTTGTTTTACCAATTATATAAGTAAAAATAATTTTCGGACAGTTTTCTAAAAAAATCGATTTTGTACCTAAGCATGAGCTTCTCATCCTAAGCCAGAGATAAATGTATGTAAGTTTACTCTGCACATACCCAGTACGCCATTTTCCAATGGCTGATAACGTTTCTAATCAGATGTTCCAAATGTTTTCCCTTATTCTGCAAAACTGTCTTTTTGTATGAATGTTGATTCCTAGGTTGCATTGAAAGTAGCATGGTCATGTAATACACAGTCCTACATCTTTCCCCTTTTTCAGGATTTTCTCCATTTCTCTGGACATAATTCACAATGTATACAAAACAAAACAATAAGATCTCGGCTTTTCATTGGTACATTGTACTAGTATATGAAAATACCAGATCTATGGAACCCAGCATTCATTCATGGTATTTAGTTGTGATGGGGACATCTATTATGAAACACCCATTTGTAAACAGTTTCTAAACATATATGTAAACAGCATCATTATAGTTTGCGTTTCTTCACGCAGTTTTAATTTCATATGATAAAAAAGGAATTATGAAATGCACTTATCGTAGTATTGATTTGTTTGTAGACGTGCTTCTTTCAAAGCAATTTTGTGTGTACGAAAATCCAAGTCAAATTTGGAAGAAAGAAACTGAGAGGGACATCGTTGGAATGCCGTCAAAATCCTGCAATTCCTGATTAAAACAAATCTTTTATAAAGGTCAGTTATTTGTTTACATAACTTGTGTTTTACAATTGCCGATTCAAAGATGTCTGTCTAAACCGCCAGAATGTTTCATTTCTTAATAACTAAATGCAGTAAGAATTACCACTACGCTTTAGGACCATTAGAGTTTTAATCATATCATTGTATTTATGATGGTATAATTTAATCCTGAGAAACCTGTAATAATCGACGGGGGTTAATGTTTGTTTGCGCGGTTGTGACAGAGATCTTTGAATCAACTATAGAACATTGATTGCCAAGTTCATGTTTTACTTATTGATATTGAAGTACACGTAAAACGGTAAAAGTTTAAGGTATTGCAAAGCCTCTAAATTCGTGGTTTGTGAATGTAGCGTATTGTTTGGTAATACGAGTCCCTCGTATGACAATCAGTTTGTGGTTCCTAAAACAAATATTCATGGATTTCAGAAATTGAAATAAAACATCTTCTGGAACGCATGAGATCAATTTCATGAGGGGATTAAAATGTTTCAACAAGTTAATCCGCGTAATCAATTAACATTAATCCACGAATGAACATTATACTGCGCCCAGAACATTTATGTTCGTTCTATTTACAAACATTGACTGGATTGGTCAACAGAAATGCCAGAAGGAATGTAGGATAAGTTATTTAAATGTGTTTTTCGAGATAGGCTTATGCCGAAACGTTAAATAAAGAATAGTATAAACCATACTAATGTGGATTGGTCAACTTTTGCAAAATTGGTTACATATACACACATAATTTATTATGGTCAAGTGTATACTAAAATAACACTGATAAATCGTGTATGCTTGATTTGTCCACCAATCTGGGTTATTCCATTTTTTCCGCCTTTCTCGATATCCTGGGCACACTATAATAACTTTACTAATGTTATGTACAGAAGTGTTACAAATTCTCTGCACAGTCTTAATGTATATAATTAACATACAACTTATATTACTTATATATACAACTTATATTACAGAATTACATCATATGAGTATGGAAATTTCGAGCCGTATCAACTGAACGAAGACCTACATTTTTCCTCTTACAACTCAAGTTCACACAACTGCAACAGCTGTCTTCGTTTTACCATACTTAATGAAACAACACCAACAAACCTGATCAATTTTATGTTTTCTGAATAATTTTGAACTAAATAAAATCAAAACATCATTATTTGTTTGATGTATACAGTGCAATTTCTCCTGAGAGGCCATCTGTACAGAAACAACCTCTCTATAACAAAATACCCTTATAATAACACGTAGTTGATATTGAATAAATATTTAACCTCTTTCGAACAACATGTGAACAACGGTAAAGAATAAGTAGTTCACAATGGTGTTTGCTGTACAGAGATTATAACGTTACTGTAATTATAAGTATAACGGCTTATAACACAGATAGATGCTAGCGGCCACACCCACAGGGGAGAAGTACTCTCAGGGAGACATGAACGTAGGTTTCCATAGGTAGTCCAATCACCAGGGAAAGTTAAAATGTCAAAGGGTGATTGAGCGGCTCAACAGCTGAAAAGAGACCTAGAAAATTGGTAACTTAACTGTTAACGTTATCCCCTCGGACGAAGTCCCCACTGTTCCCATTTTGTCTAGATGGACAAAGTATATACACTATACACAAACTATTAAAAGTTTTCACGGTGGACAAAATCACATTCTCCTGATTTTTGCCGGCTGGACAAATCCCCACCATATTTATTTTCAAAGCTGACAAAATCTACATACTAGTAGTTGAATTTTCAAGATGTCTGTCTGATGTAGCACTGGCCTTATATTCGAGTTCTGAACAAATGGTGTGCTAAAAGAATACCTTATGCCCATTTTATTACATTTTAAATGTCCGTGGTGTTTCAAAAGCATTGTTTTGTTTAAACTAATATCGTAACACCATAGACAGACCGACAGTCACCAAGCAAATTCAATGATGACTTTTCGACCTTAAATCGAAAAAATCAATAGTGGGTATTTTGTCAACGTTACAAAATCAAAGATGTGAATTGACAAATATTAGCAATGAAGATTATGTCCAGTGGTGGGTGGTCCGTATCCGATGTACATTGCGTTAACTTCAGCAAGAATGGACACACACACACACACATAATGGCTATCGATTTTAAATATCACACAGGAAGATACATAGGTTCAGTCCGTTCAAAGTCAACTGAAAACGGTTGTAAATATACTCAGTCTGGCAGGCAGGTAAACTATGTTTATCTATGTTTAACTGGGTATAATATATCTGAGTTAACGGTATTCACCGCGATTCTTTCGATTGGGATAGTTCCTTCATAAGTTTTTCTTATTAAATCGACTAAAGTTTTAAATTACAAGCACGATCAATAAATTAAAATTTAAAACAAAAACATGGCAAACAGAAAAACAACTTAAGTGTCGAATGAAAATGATCGGTAGAAAACATTTATAATATACAGTTCGTGTACATATAGGACAAGGTAAAACATTGTATCCTTGAAAACACTTCCGTTTATTGACAGCAGTTTGACATGTTTACGTTTTCAATTTACTACAAACATTCGAACAGAAGTTTTTCCAATAAAAAATCACAAATCACCTTAATGGTAAAACTTGTGATGACAGGGCATCTTTGTATAACTCTCTGTTTGGTTGACTTGCTTATGGCTGTTGCACAAGCAAAGCGCTACGTAGTTATTTCCATGGGCGGTAATCGATGCATTCTATATTTAATTGAACGGGAGGTAACTATTTGAAGGCGCACGGTAGCGCTTTGCTTAGGCAATGGACACCAGGTAAGGTCTTTGTACAACTGTAGGTTTCGTTGGCTTGCTAGTGTTTGTGAAAAAGGTGGAGAATTGCTGAATGAACTTATACTAGTATACATAACAACACTTTATATACAGATACTATAAAGTATTGAACGTCTATCAAAAACCCCTTGTAAGAAATATAATTCATACAAGGGTAATACACTAACTTTACAGAAATCATGAATTCATACGAAGTGTTATTTTCTGTATATTATAGGTGTATAATTATAAATCTAGTATTAAATTTTACTATTTCAGTCAAAGCAATTTGTGTTGTGTTTTGTTCGCCCCGGGGCACTCGAATTGAATATGAAACCTTTAACTTCGACGACATATATTATTCATTCGCTAATATACATGAATGTTTCAATTTTCAGTTAAATTACAAAAATCACAAAAAAGCATTCTTTACGATACCGGTACATAGTTGAACTATCCAATGAAACATTGAAAGATTTAGCATACACACGCATATACACTAACATAGCTATACACATGAATAGAAATTTCTTGTTTGATCAAAGTGGTATAATTTATAAAGACATTATTCATAAGGTCACACACACAGTGTTATCAAAGGGAAGTCACTCCTCAGTTTTATGTAATTTACCACTATTTTTCACTCCCCTATTCTTTAGAAGTAACTCCATATCTATTTACGCCTGTGAAACATGGTCACTTACAACTGAACTTCTAAGAACAATCCTGATCATAGAAATGAGATACTATCGTACAATTCAAGGCATCTCATACTTAGACCACATAACAAATGCATTAGAAACAGAATCAAAAGCGACATAAAGGATTACGAAGGTGGCATCATATCGACAGTTATAAAACGTAAATCACAATGACATGGCCACGTCACAAGATCAGGCGGCTTATCAAAGATAATCCTCCAAGGGACCATAGAGGGAAGGAGACGCAGAGGCTGACAAAAGAAGAAATGGGCGAACATTGAGGAGTGGACGGGGATGTCATTTGCATAATGGTATACTGTATACGCACTGCATTGCTCACAACTGACAGGGGTGGAGACAGCTGATAAAGTCTATAATGCGGCGTCTCTACGACTCTAATTAGAGTTAACGGACCCAGACAGACTCAAACCGTCGTATGTGCAAAGCCTAGACGTCATACTGCACCCAGAGCGTTTGCAAAGCCTAGACGTCGTACTGCACCCAGCATTTTTGCAAAGCGTAGACGTCGTACTTACTGGACCCAGAGTGTTTGCAAAGCCTAGACGTCGTATACTGCATCCAATGATGTATACTATCAATATTTAATATACACCAGTCCAGAAATAAACTGTTCAAGTCTACTATAAGAATTTGAGAGAATTTGGATAATGTGTTCTAGAAAGAACTTTCCATAATTATGATACTGGAACTTGTTGCACTTGTTGCCACATATTGACGTTTTCGCACTTAGTGTAAATAATGAAATGTTAATGTAGATTTCAATTTAGATACATTCACATCCAATTGATCTAATTTTGACCCAAATTTTTCAATAACATACTTGTCTTAGATGTTTTGAGATGTGCATTGTGACCAAGTTGCATAAATATTAGACCAAAATTGTGAATTTTGTACCTACACAACGTTTTCCTTTAATTTTAACTAGCGACCTACTTTTTGACCCCGGATGACCCAATTTATAACTTTTACCTAGATTTTATTGATATTATTATTGTGACCAAGTTTCATAAATATAAGGTCAACATCATGACCTCTAGCGACTACACAAGGTTTTGCTACAATTTGACCTAGTGACCTAGTTTTTTATCCTTGATTTTCCATTTTCTACCTTGGCCTTAATTTTGTTCAGATGGTCACTCTGACCGAGTTTCATAATCATAAAGTCAAAATTGTGAATACAAATGCAATTGTGGACGAACAGACAAAGAGAACAATCACTATTTCTCCCGAATCGGTAGATTCGTGTACATTTTGTTTATTGTCATTATTATATACTATCCAAACACAAATATCCTTTTGCCATTAGACACACATGTATACAACACATGATATGTGTAGATTTTAAACAAATTGGATTAATATTAAAGAAATGAATAAAACTTTTGTTTCCCCTTCCAAGTGCTATTTTGAGTCATTTTGTCGACATTTGAATGGGTAGTATACCAACACGTAGACTGGCATATATATGAAAAGTAAATTGTCTGATGATAAAATCAATATTTGTATTCGATAGAAAAAGGTTGTATCTTTCAGAAAATAAAAGCTTTAAGGTGCAATAAGTAAATATTTAACGACTTACACGGGAATTATTAGAACTTAAAATTCCACATGTAGTATGAAATAAGGAAAATGCTGAAATTGCTACCAAAAGTGACCTTGAACATGTCGATTTCTTTGTATTTTCCCCACTGAACTCGCATATTTGACGTTTTGTCTGTAGTTTATAATAGTCTGTAAATGATGAAAATGCAAAGAAACTCTGTTTTGCAATTTGTGTGAGGTTGACCATATTTTTTAGCTTCAATGACTGGGCTATTAGTATAGTGAGTACGTATAATCTTATACGTACCACGAGAAGTATACAGTTAAATTACATGGGTGTGTTTTTTGCAATAAACGATGCATACTTGGCGTTTATAGTGTCATATGATATAACAAAATCGATAACTCGTTGTCAATTGCTATAATATTATTTATATTACACTCGATCAGGAAACAGTTTTAAAATTTCCAAAACTCTTTTAATGTAAATTTATATCAAATACAAATACATGTTATTTGTATAGCGCAAAAATTATGAAATCATATTCTATTGCGCTTCACACATAAATACATTCACTTAAAAACATTCAATTTAAAACCAGGATTCTAGAAACTAGATTCAGTCATATGATAAAGAGCACACTCATTGCAGATGAAGCTTCCTATGCAAATAAGTTTTCAAATATGCTCTGAACCTGGTTTCACTTTTGATGTCTTTGAGATAGTTTGGTAGATCGTTCCACCATTTTGGACAAGTGACGGCCATAGATCTGTCTCCTAATTTTGTTCGCCGTCTAGGGATGTGAAAGTTAGTGTCATTTTGTGATCGTAGTCTGTACCCTTGCCGTATAGGATCAAACATTGTCTTTAGATACGATGGAGCTGTACCCATGATGACACGGAATAAGATTACCAGAACTTTGAACATTACCCTGGCCTTAACTGGAAGCCAGTGTAATTCTGTCAGTAGATCTGCACTGAATTTGTCATAAGAAACATTCATGACAACTCTTGCGGCATGATTTTGGACTCGCTGTAATTTTTTCATCTGATAGGCTGGAATTTCAGTGAATAAGGCATTGCAGAAGTCAATATGGAAATGAACCAGTCCGTGCACTAATGTTTCAGTAGACTTTTGTGTGAGATGTTTACGTATAGCTTGAAGATTCCGTAGCTGCACATGAGCTATCTGGCATTTTTCTGAATGTGGCAGTCAAAGTTAAGTGAATTGGTCAATTGACAACTCGTGATAGATCCTCTATATATTTCCGTTCACATTTTGTCTACATGACCTTTCTGATCACGCTAGTTGATGAACATTGACATGCAACAGATTGACGCACTACAAACCCATTACATGTCTGCAGATTTTTTTCAGTAACTTGTAAAATGTTAAAAATGCATTTGTAAACAAGGCATTTAAGCCTTTTTGTAAGTGGTGGCATATAGCAATGGTGCCGTCTGCACGTAATGGAAATATTGTGTGTTGAACTCCTCACAAACCGTTGAGCAGAATTTCTTCAAACGTTCACAGATTAACAACTTGATGTGCGGTTGGCCATAAAGGATGGACTTTTTGCTGTGGGAATTTTTACCAGAGTTATGACCCTTTTGTACTTTTACTATATACCCCGGAGGCTCCCGTGTCAATGGACACATTTCGAATCTATTCAAGACTTTGATCACGGTATACAATGTTTAAAGCAAATGACATGTTATTGTGACAATTGGCGCATATAGTACATTTAGACAAGCAACACATTGTTCTGTCTTGGCTGTTTCATATTTGATACTGGAAATGTCGGATATAACAACAGCCAAAGTGTTTGTACCTTAACCTAAACAATCAAATGCCTAATCGACATACTACATTTAATTTAGTACAGCTATATAGTGTGCGGGTTTAAATATATGCGGTCGGAGCATTTATAAATGAAAACCTAAGAGCAACCAAAAAACTCCTTACAAGACGATTCATTATTTTGTAAAATATCGTTTGAACGACCCTCCTATTCGCTGTATATAAAGGACCGTTTAACAAAAATATCATATATGAAATTGAACAAATCTATCCAGCATCACATTGTATGCGAAATGAGGCAGTCTGTGTTTGTGAGGAAGGTCTTTCTAGCGTTCATTATCACCGACACGGTAATAATTATTGTTAGAGTGTTATTGGGATCTGAAATAGGATTAGTCGAACTTAAATCTGAAATAGGACTTGACAAACATAAATCTGAAATAGGATTTGACAAACTTAAATTGACAAACTTAAATCTGGAATAGGATTTGACAAACTTAAATATAAAAAGAATTTGACCAACAGCCACGCGGGGTAGGGTGTGTGTGAACGAGGGAAATAGGCTGATATAACCGAGTGTTCTGGCGAACTCCCTACATAACTAGACATATCTGGTCACTATATAACGTCGGTTAGGTCAGGATTCAAGGTGAAGTTATCACTTGGGAATAACACACATATCTACATCTACATTATACGTTGTACTGTCAGGCTTGACCACTATACAACGGCATATGCTACATCTACTACAAACGTTTGTTTCGGTATGTAAATCAGCGGACATTCCCTTCTTTATATCATATGACACTTTTATTGAGACCATCAGACATTTCGGCATTATGCCTTGGGATGATTGCATTGACGTTATGGTACACGAGCCATATCAACAGAAAATGTATAGAGCTTTTTCAAGATTGGTGCATCAAGGTCTTGTTATTTATAAATTCAACAATAAGGGCTACCATTGGAAATTTAATGCAAGATTTCAAAAGTTCACAATTGATATTTTCTTCTACAAGATGAGAGATGGCTATATAACATGGGCGAGGAACTTAAAGATAGGAGAAAATATGTCTTTCCCATTAGATTACTGCCATTTGAGACAATGGTACTACCAGCTCCGTGTAACCCTATCTCTAGACTAGACCACATGTACAACTATAATTGAGATACCATATGTAAAGATGCTCCCCAACACGAAACAGTTCTACCTAATATAGTACCATGTAAGGCACTATACGATGTCTTCCCGTTTGTGTTCTATTAAAGTACCCCGACCACTTCGAGTAGCAGGTTAATGAGTTCTGGCCGATCGTTGATGAATGTAACTTTTACGACCGAATGATTACATACCAAAACATATAAGCAAATTACCGGTCTTATCGATGAAATCACCTAATTGTTAATCGTTCACAACATTAACAAATTAAACAGTTATTGGAATAATCTACACTATTCGTACTTACTTTATTTATTCAACTCCAATAGCTTTTCATCTCATCCATCCAAATAATACACATACGTTGCGACATGTTGTAAAATCCACCGATAATACTTTCATATTGTTGTGTTATACTTCCGACTGTTTATTTCTTATATCATACTATTTGTTGTAAACATTTATTTCCATAGAAGCTCACAAGGAAGACTGGGCTTTCCCAACTGTGTTGCCTCATAAAATAACGTCATTATTATTATTCCAATATATTTTTGATAGAGGTGGATAGCTTTTGAAACAAATAGCAAATAGGGTGCATGTACCACGTTACATTTTGGGTAATCAGGGGTAAAAAACATGGCCGAATTCATCGATTCAGGTAAGATTTTTTGTCATTTTGTTCATCTATTCCATCTAAATAAGAACGAGAGACGGCCGAGGGCCGTCTCATTAAAAAAATAAGAAAGGCCCTGGTGTATGTTTCCAATATGTAAATTGTCTTATTTTGTTTAAAACAGCAACCGCGCATTTGAATAGATGAACAAAATGACGAAAACTCTTACCTGAATCGATGAATTCGGCCATGTTTTCTTACCCCAGATTACCCAAAAAGTCACGTGGTACATGTACCCTGACTATGCACCAATAACTGATCAAAACGTAAAGAAATGAAGTTTGTATGCAGTTTGCACTCATTTAACCTGTAAGGCAATACCATGCATGCTCCATGAAGCAATTGAAACTTATACTAAGTATTTGTCATCATTTTGTTCCATCAAATTTTGTCTTTTATGAAGGCTTCAAATACATTTAATTTCAAATTGGTTATTTACGCATGTTTAATGATTCCCAGTAAGCAACCCTACCGATAATCATACAAGTCATGCATACCCCCAACAACGTCATTTTACACCAGGAACTCATGCGCAAGCAACAGAGAAATTTGGGAAAAATGGAAAGAACTCACAATATAAAATTACTGTAATATTAACTGTTAGAAAGTCAGTATAATGTTAGACCAATGGTTAGAAATGAAGCCATAGTTACCATTCCATGCTTCTAGCATCAGTCACCACTGGCCACTCTATTGCACCATTTGTTTCTAGATCATCTTTACCAAGGTATCAAGGTGGTTGACAAACTCAAGTATCATATATCGGTGGCTTAGAATGAGAATGTCGTAAGTACAAAATCAATATATAGAGAAAATTATAAAAACTATCCAAAAATTACTCTTTACTTATGGTAAAACAAGTTGTTTCAACTTCAGTTCGGTCAACATGGTTTGGTTTTCATGAAAAAAGGGTCATATGAAACGCCTTGTGGTGCTGATTTTAAACATGTATCAGTCTTCTAATTCTAAGCCAGCAATATGTATACATATTGTATCATTACGGGCAAATTGTAAATTTGTAAAATTGAACCTATCGATAGAAATCAACTATTTGCCGACGTTAAACGTATACGTAAATATTTAGTTACAAACGCATCCAATAGTAAAGAAGGCCTACACTGAGGGGTGGTATGTGGTTTTAACGAATGACGTTAATTGGATTGATTGACAAGTGTGTTAAATAGCTGATTTTAGCTTACCTGGCACATGATGAGCTTTGATTGAGATAGGACATTGTCTGTCTTCGTCAACAGTGTCTTCAAACATCTCTTCCTAACCACGTGGTCAATATCAACAAAATCGTAAGGTATCGTTGACATTTGGTATGAAGCATCTCGTGATGTTCCAATATAAGCAGGGACGTTGTTATAGTGTTTCTGATATCATGTTTGTTCACACCAAGTTCCTGTAGCTTTGGATTTTCTGTGTGTAACATTATCTAGTAGACATCTACCAAGTTTGTTCCATTCTTGACCCACTGTGCAAAAATTGATACCGCCCGAAAGTATACCCCGACACCTTCTATACATATAAAACAGGGGGGCATAGAGCTTAGAAACACAACATTGACCTCTTGTTTGCCTAATTGTACTCAAAATATTTATTCTTTAACCACATTGATGGATGTCAATATTCTATGGTTGACACTCCCCTAGTCAAAAAGCTTTAAAATCGGGGTTTGCAAAACATTTGAATGATTTGAGTTTAGCGGATTTTCGATGATGGTGAAAGCTCTATGTGTGGCGGTAAGTCGTTTTCTAATATTAAATATTTCTGTCTCATGTATCATAAACAACGTAAATTCTTCGCTTTTTAACATGTTTATTAATTTAAAGATGTTTGATACTGTATTATGCCCATATGAGCCACAAGTAACTGTATCATTGATAAAGACTAAAAGGAAAAAAACATATTTTGCTACATTTATAATTTTCTATTACAACATATAATTTTTACAAAAATAATATTTTTCGTTATCAATTCGTTACCTGTTTTCTGAATACGTTCAAATCAACATCTCACTGTTGCATTATTGCGTGAAAAATAATTATTATTAGCTTCAAAATAGTGTATTAAAATATACAGTATAATTTGAATTGCTTTTAATTCATTGAAAAAGCTTCTCTTAAATAGCACTCCGACGAAGAAATATCTATTCAGTAGTCAGCAATATTTCTAAGGACGGATGAAAATATCAAATTTTCTTAAAAGCAGATGTGACAAACAAGGAATAAATAATTCTTGTAACTTGTTCATAGATGGGCATAACCAAGCAGTATGAATACATTTAACACGGTATTTTAATAACATAATTTAACAGGTACAGTCCAGTTAGCAGAAAAAAAATATTTTGCTACATTAATATTTTTCTATTAAAACATATAATTTTTACAAAAAATAATATGTTTCGTTATCAATGATACAGTTATCTGTGTTCTGAACACGTTCAAAATCAACATCTCAATTTAATGCATTATTATAAGAAAATAATAATTATTAGCTTCAAAATAGCAGGTTTTCCCGGAGAACGGGTGATATGTTTAAGAACCTTTTAATATATTCATGTATAATGTCAGGAGCAGGCAAAATTGTCCTTGCTATAGTAAATGGAATAATTATAAGCATATATTTTTAAATTGCAGATCGTGCTGTTAGGCTTAATTACGCTTGGTACTGCTGATGACGGTTCCGTCGACTGTTCAGACACATCCCAACATGTAAGTATATCTAATCTCAGTGTTCTATATATGTTCCACAGATTTATATTACAAATAACTGTGTTCCTGATTATATAAAAATTTGAACGAACAAAGCGTAAATTTATATATTCTTTACAGCTTTACGTCCTTAATTTTATCGTATATGTTTAAAAAATGGCCAGAATTTCAACGTATCAAATACAGGAATTGGCTTTCGATATCCCCATAAACTACACAATAGCATTTATACAAAAAATGAGCTTATTTACGTAAAAGTTGAAATAACGAAAATGATTTGTTTTATCTACAGCCCAATAAGAAATGTGCTGCTGGAAGCGTATGTGCCTGGAATAGATGTAACTGTCCTAACAGAGAAGGTTGTATCTTGCAATGTACGTCTGAAATGGGCAAATGGTGTAATGGTCTGTCAGAGGGCGATGTGAGTAGATTGTATAATACTTATGCTAACATAAATAACTTTAATTAATAACTCAGTTTTCCAGATTCCAGATAATAAATATTGTAATAAAATGATTAACATATCACTGACTTAGATTGAGAAGGCCGAAGTGCTAATAACATATTTAAAATCAGCGTTATAAGTCGCTTCTTATGAGCCTATTTTCATGAAAATCGGAACCTGTTACATGTATGTTGAACAAACTGAAGTTGAAACATCTTGTTTTACCAATTATATATATTATATTTTATAAGTAAAAAATAATTTTCGGACAGTTTTCCCAAAATATCGATTTTGTACCTATGAACTTCTCATCCTAAGCCAGAGATATATTTATGTAAGTTTTACTCTTCACATACGCCATTTTCCAATGGCTCATAACGTTTCTAATCAGATGTTCGAAAAAATTTCCTGTATTCTGCAAAACTGTCTTTTTGTATGAATGTTGATTCCTAGGTTGCATTGAAAGTAGCATGGTCATGTAATACACAGTCCTACATCTTTCCCCTTTTCAGGATTTTCTCCATTTCTCTGGACATAATTCACAATGTATACAAAACAAAACAATAAGATCTCGGCTTTTCATTGGTACATTGTACTAGTATATGAAAATACCAGATCTATGGAACCCAGCATTCATTCATGGTATTTAGTTGTGATGGGGACATCTATTATGAAACACCCTGCACATTTGTAAACAGTTTCTAAACATATATGTAAACAGCATCATTATAGTTTGCGTTTCTTCACGCAGTTTTAATTTCATATGATAAAAAAGGAATTATGTAATGCACTTATCGTAGTATTGATTTGTTTGTAGACGTGCTTCTTTCAAAGCAATTTTGTGTGTACGAAAATCCAAGTCAAATTTGGAAGAAAGAAACTGAGAGGGACATCGTTGGAATGCCGTCAAAATCCTGCAATTCCTGATTAAAACAAATCTTTTATAAAGGTCAGTTATTTGTTTACATAACTTGTGTTTTACTATTGTCGATTCAAAGATGTCTGTCAAAACCGCCAGAATGTTTCATTTCTTAATAACTAAATGCAGTAAGAATTACCACTACGCTTTAGGACAATTAGAGTTTTAATCATATCAGTGTATTTATGATGGTATAATTTAATCCTGAGAAACCTGTAATAATCGACGGGGGCGAATGTTTGTTTACGCGGTTGTGACAGAGATCTTTGAATCAACTATAGAACATTGATTGCCAAGTTCATGTTTTACTTATTGATATTGAAGTACACGTAAAACGGTAAAAGTTTAAGGTATTGCAAAGCCTCTAAATTCGTGGTTTGTGAATGTAGCGTATTGTTTGGTAATACGAGTCCCTCGTATGACAATCAGTTTGTGGTTCCTAAAACAAATATTCATGGATTTCAGAAATTGAAATAAAACATCTTCTGGAACGCATGAGATCAATTTCATGAGGGGATTAAAATGTTCCAACAAGTTAATCCGCGTAATCAATTAACATTAATCCACGAATGAGCATTATACTGCGCCCATAACATTTATGTTCGTTCTATTTACAAACATTGACTGGATTGGTCAACAGAAATGCCAGAAGGAATGTAGGATAAGTTATTTAAATGTGTTTTTCGAGAAAGGCTTATGCCGAAACGTTAAATAAAGAATAGTATAAACCATACTAATGTGGATTGGTCAACTTTTGCAAAATTGGTTACATATACACACATAATTTATTATGGTGAAGTGTATACTAAAATAACACTGATAAATCGTGTATGCTTGATTTGTCCACCAATCTGGATTATTCCAATTTTTTCCGCCTTTCTCGATATCCTGGGCGCACTATGATAGCTTAACTAATGTTACAGAAGTGTTACACATTCTCTGCACAGTCTAAACGTATATAATTATCATACAACTGATATTACAGAATTACATCAGATGAGTATGGAAAATTCGAGCCGTATCAACTAAACGAAGACTTACATTTTCCCTCTTACAAGAAACAACTACAACAGCTGTCTTGATTTTACCATACTTGATGAAACAACACCAACAAACCTGATCAATTTTCTGTTTTCTGAACAATTTTGAACTAAATTAAATCAAAACATCATTATTTGTGTTGATGTATACAGTGGAATTTGTACCGAAACAACCTCTCTATAACAAACTATCCTCATAATTTCACGTAGTTGATATTGAATAAATATCCAACCTCTTTAGAACAACATGTGACACACGGTAAAGAATGAGTAGTTCACAACGGTGTTTGCTGTACATAGGTTATAACGTTATAGACTATTACTGTAATTACAAGTATAACGGCCTATAACGCAGATAGATGCTAGCTAACATAGGAGAGAAATACTCTCAGGGAGACATGAACGTAGGTTTCCATAGGTAGTCCAATCACCAGGGAAAGTTAAAATGTCAAAGGGTGATTGGGCGGCTCAACAGCTGTAAAGAGCCCTAGAAAATAGGTAACTTAACTTTTAACGTTATCCCCTCGGACGAAGTCCCCACTGTTCAATTTTGTCTAGATGGACAAAGTATATACACTATACACAAACTATTAAAAGTTTGCACGGTGGACAAAATTGCATTCCCTGATTTTTGCGGGTTGGACACATCCCCACCATATTTATTTTCAAAGCTGACAAAATCTACATACTAGTAGTCGAATTTTCAAGATGTCTGTATGATGTAGCACTGGCCTTATATTCGAGTTCTGAACAAATGGTGTGCTAAAAGAAAACCTTATGCCCATTATATTACATTTTAAATGTCCGTGGTGTTTCAAAAGCATTGTTTTGTTTAAAGTAATATCGTAATACCATAGGCAGACCGACAGTCACCAAGCAAATTCAATGATGACTTTTCGACCTTAAATCGAAAAAATCAATAGTGGGTATTTTGTCAACGTTACAAAATCAAAGATGTGAATTGACAAATATTAGCAATGAAGATTATGTCCAGTAGTGGGTGGTCCGTATCCGATGTACATTGCGTTTACCTCAGCAAGAATGGACACACACACACACAATTACTATCAATTTTAAATATCACACAGGAAGACACATAGGTTCAGTCCGTTCAAAGTCAAATGAAAACGGTTGTAAATATACTCAGCCTATCGTCCGGCAGGTAAACTATGTTTATCTATGTTTATCTGGGTATACCTGAGTTAACGGTATTCACCGCTATTCTTTCGATTGGGATAGTTTTTTCATTATTAAATCGACTATAATTTTAAATTACAAGCACGATCAATAAATTAAAATTTAAAACAAAAACATGGCAAACAGAAAAACAACTTAAGTGTCGAATGAAAATGATCGGTAGAAAACATTTATAATATACAGTTCGTGTACATATAGGACAAGGTAAAACATTGTATCCTTGAAAACACTTCCGTTTATTGACAGCAGTTTGACATGTTTACGTTTTCAATTTACTACAAACTTTCGAACAGGAGTTTTTCCAATAACAAATCACAAATCACCTTAATGGTAAAACTTGTGATGACAGGGCATCTTTGTACAACTCTCAAGTTTGGTTGGCTTGCTGATGGCTGTTGCACAAGCAAAGCGCTACGTAATTCTTTCCATGGGCGGTAATCCACGCATTCTATATTTAATTGAACGGGAGGTAACTGAATGAAGGCACTCGGTAGCGCTTTGCTTAGGCAACGGACACCAGGTAGGTTCTATGGCTTGCTAGTGTTTGTGAAAAGGTGGAGAATTGCCGAATAAACTTATTCTAGCATACATAACAAACTTTAAAAACAGTTTCTATAAAGTATTGAAAGTCTATCAAAAACCCCTTGTAAGAAATATAATTCATACATGGGTAATACACTAACTTTACAGAAATCATGAATTCATACGAAGTGTTATTTTCTGTATAATATCATTGTATAATTATAAAACTAGTATTAAATTTTACTATCTCAGTCGAAGCAATTTGTGTTGTGTTTTGTTCGCCCCGGGGCACTCGAATTGAATAGGAAACCTTTAACTTCGACGACATATATTATTCATTCGCTAATATACATGTATGTTTCAATATTCAGTTTAATTAGCATACACACGCATATACACTAACATAGCTATACACATGAATAGAAATTTCTTGTTTGATCGAAGTGGTATAATTTATAAAGACATTATTCATAAGGTCACACACATAGTGTTATCAAAGGGAAGTCACTCCTCAGTTTTATGTAATTTACCACTATTTTTCACTCTCCTATTCATTAGAAGTAACTACATAGATATTTACGCCTGTAAAACATGGTCACTTACAACTGAACTTCTAAGAACAATCCTGATCTTAGAAATGAGATGCTATCGTACAAGTCTAGGCATCTCATACTTAGACCACATAACAAATGCATTAGAAACAGAATCAAAAGGGACATAAAGGATTACGAAGGTGGCATCATATCGACAGTTATAAAACGTAAATCACAATGACATGGCCACGTGACAAGATCAGGCGGCTTATGTAAGATAATCTTCCAAGGGACCATAGAGGAAAGGAGACGCAGAGGCTGACAAAAGAAGAAATGGGCGAACATTGAGGAGTGGACGGGAATGTCATTTGCATAATGTTATAATGTAATACGCACTGCATTGCTCACAACTGACAGAGGTGGAGACAGCTGATAAAGACTATAATGCGGTGTCTCAGAGTTAAGGGACCCAGACAGACACGAACCGACGTTTGTGCAAAGCCTAGACGTCGTACTGCGCCCAGTGTGTTTGCAAAGCCTAGACGTCGTACTGCAGCCAGTGTGTTTGTAAAGCCTAGACGTCGTACTGCAGCCAGTGTGTTTGTAAAGCCTAGACGTCGTACTGCGCCCAGTGTGTTTGCAAAGCCTAGACGTCGTACTGCACCCAGTGTGTTTACAAAGCCTAGACGTCGTACTGCACCCAGTGTGTTTGTAAAGCCTAGACGTCGTACTGCACCCAGCTTGTTTGCAAAGCCTAGACGTCGAACTGCACCCAGCGTGTTTTCAAAGCGTAGACGTCGTACTAACTGCACCCTGTGTGTTTGCAAAGCCTAGACGTCGTACTGCATCCAATTATGTATACTATTAATATTTAATATATTCCAGTCCAGAAATAAACTGTTTTAGTCTACTATAAGAATTTGAGAGAAATCGGTAAACGTTTTCTAGAAAGAACTTTCAATAATTATGATACTGGAACTTGTTGGCCATGTTGCCACATATTGACGTTTTCGCACCTAGTGTAAATGTTAATGTAGATGTCAATTTAGATACCGTCACATCCAGAGAACAATAAACGTTAGTTAAATGCTATTCATGAAACCCTAATCACTGACCAAATGTGACAAAAGCCGAGCTGCTCATACGTTGTCTTTACTTTATGTAGATTATAATTATGATAATATTTAAAGGGACTAAACTCCATTTCGATGATTAAAACACGTTTTTGTAGATATTTTAATCACAAAACTATGTTTAACAAATATTTAAAGTATTCTTATAGTTTACATTACGATCAAAGGCGCTATTGATGAAAACTTCCGAACATGTTTTACCGTCCGTCAATTAGGTAACGACTTTTCTCGGCATTTAAACACCACTCTACGCTACACACAGCGTTATGCGTTAGCCACGCAATAGATTTTTGGGTTTTAAATTGCATAACCGACGTACATGTATGCGATTATTTTTCTTCTAGATTAATACGTCCAGATTCGTATAAAATGTATTATGTAGGCCAAGCCAAAAAACGATTTTAAAATAGCTTTTGATTAATTTTGCAATTTACTGGAGTTGTGTCCCTTTAAAAGGATATGGAAAGTTTCAGTCAGACACTAAGTCTAACAGCCAATTTATTTTGTAAATGCATTTCCGTGACCATCACAGTATTTATGCATACGAGGGGTATTTCATAAAAAAATGTAACTACTAATTATGAGCAAACTTTAATTGATGAATAATTTTGTATCACATGATTTTCCTTATATCCGGGTTAGTATAGCGTGTACGTATAATCTTATACGTACCACGTGATGTAAACAGTTAAATTACATGGGTGTGTTTTTCCAATAAACGATGCATACTATGCGTTTTTAGTGTCATATGGTATATTTATATTACACTCGATCAGGGAACAGTATCAAAATTTCCAAAACTCTTTTAATGTAAATTTATATCAAATACAAATACAAATACATGTCATTTGTATAGTGTAGAAATTATGAAATCATATTCTATTGCGTTCACACATAAATACATTCACTTAAAAACATTCAATTTAAAACCAGGATTCTAGAAACTAGATTCAGTCATATGATAAAGAGCACACTCATTGCCGATGAAACTTCCTATACAAATAAGTTTTCAAATATGCTCTGAATTGTGATGTCTTTCAGATAGTTTGGTAGATCGTTCCACCATTTTGGAAAAGTGACGGCCATAGATCTGTCTGCTAATTTTGTTCGCCGTCTAGGGATTTGAAAGTTAGTGTCATTTTGTGATCGTAGTCTGTACCCTTGCCGAATAGGATCAAACATTGTCTGTAGATACGATGGAGCTGTACCCATGATGGCACGGAATAAGATTACCATAACTTTGAACATTACCCTGGCCTTAACTGGAAGCCAGTGTAATTCTGTCAGTAGATCTGCACTAAATTTGTCATAAGAAACATTCATGACAACTCTTGCGGCATGATTTTGGACTCGCTGTAATTTTTTCATCTGATAGGCAGGAATTTCAGTGAATAAGGCATTGCAGAAGTCAATATGGGAATGAACCAGTCCATGCACTAATGTTTCAGTAGACTTTTGTGTGAGATGCTTACGTATAGCTTGAAGATTCCGTAGCTGCACATGAGCTATCTGGTATTTTTCTGGATGTGGCAGTCAAAGTTAAGTGTATCGGTCAATTGACAGCTCGTTATAGATCCTCTATATATTTCCGTTCACATTTTGTCTACATGACCTTTCTGATCACGCTAGTTGATGAACATTGACATGCAACAGATTGACGCACTACAAACCAATTACATGTCTGCAGGTTTTTTTTCAGTAACTTGTAAAATGTTAAAAATGCATTTGTAAACAAGGCATTTACGCCTTTTTTGTAAGTGGTGGCATATAGCATTGGTGCCGTCTGCACATAATGCAAATATTGTGTGTTGAACTCCTCACAAACCGTTGAGCAGAATTTCTTCAAACGTTCACAGATTAACGACTTGATGTGCGGTTGGCCATAAAGGATGGACTTTGCTGTGGGAATTTTTACCAGAGTTATGACCCTTTTGTACTTTTACTATATACCCCTAATGGAGGCTCCCGTGTCAATGGACACATTTCGAATCTATTCAAGACTTTGATCACGGTATACAATGTTTAAAGCAAATGACATGTAATCGTGACAATATTGGCGCACATAGTACATTTAGACAAGCAACACATTGTTCTGTATTGGCTGTTTCATATTTGATACTGGAAATGTCGAATCTAATAACAGCCGAAGTGTTTGTACCTTGACCTTAACAACCATATGCCTAATCGACGTACTACATTTAATTTAGTACAGCTATATAGTGTGCGGGTTTAAGTATATGCGATTGAAGCATGTAACAATTAAAACCTATGAGCAACCAAAACCTCCTTGCAAAACGATTCATTAATTTGTAAAAAATCGTTCGAACGACCCTCCTTTTCGCTGTATATAGAGGACCGTTTAACAAAAATATCATATATGAAATTGAACAAATCTATCCAGCATCACATTGTATGCGAAATGAGGCAGTCTGTGTTTGTGAGGAAGGTCTTTCTAGCGTTTATTATCACCGACACGGTAATAATTATTGTTAGAGTGCTATTGGGATCTGAAATAGGATTTGCCAAACTTAAATCTGAAAAGAATTTGACAAACAGTCACGCGGGAGAGGGTGTGTTTGAACGATGGAAATTGGCGGATATAACCGAGTGTACTTGCGAACTCCCAACATGGCTAGACAGATCTGGTCACAATATAACGTCGGTTAGGTGAAGTTATCACTTGGGAATTACACACATATGCTACATCTACTACAAACGTTTGTTTTGGTTTGTAAATCAGCGGACATTCCCTTCTTTATATCACATGGCACTTTGATTGAGGCCATCAGACATTTCGGCATTATGCCTTGGGATGATGACATTGATGTTATGGTACACGAGCCATATCAACAGAAAATGTATAGAGCTTTTTCAAGATTGGTGCAACAAAGTCTTGTTATTTATAAATTCAACAATAAGGGCTACCATTGGAAATTTAATGCAAGATTTCAAAAGTTCACAATTGATATTTTCTTCTACAAGATGAGCGATGGCTATATAACATGGGCGAGGAACTTAAAAATAGGAGAAATTATGTCTTTCCCATTAGATTACTGCCATTTGAGACAATGGTACTACCAGCTCCGTGTAACCCTATCTCTAGACTAGACCACATGTACAACTATAATTGGGATACCATATGTAAAGATGCTCCCCAACACGAACCAGTTCTACCTAATATAGCACCATGTAAGGCACTATACGATGTCTTCCCGTTTGTGTTCTATTATAGAACCCCGACCACTTCGAGTAGCAGGTTAATGAGTTCTGGCCGATCGTTGATGAATGTAACTTTTACGACCGAATGATTACATACCAAAACATATAAGCAAATTACCGGGCTTATCGATGAAATCACCTAATTGTTAATCGTTCACAACATTAACAAATTAAACAGTTATTGGAATAATCTACACTATTTGTACTTACTTTATTTATTTAACTCCAATAGCTTTTCATCTCATCCATCCAAATAATACACATACGTTGCGACATGTTGTAAAATCCACCGATAATACTTTCATATTGTTGTGTTATACTTCCGACTGTTTATTTCTTATATCATACTATTTGTTGTAAACATTTATTTCCATAGAAGCTCACACGGAAGACTGGGCTTGCCTGACTGTGTTGCCTCATAAAATAACGTCATTATTATTATTCCAATATATTTTTGATAGAGGTGGATAGCTTTTGAAACAAATAGCAAATAGGGTGCATGTACCACGTTACATTTTGGGTAATCAGGGGTAAAAAACATGGCCGAATTCATCGATTCAGGTAAGATTTTTGTCATTTTGTTCATCTATTCCATCTAAATAAGAACGAGAGACAGCCAAGGGCCGTCTCATTAAAAAATAAGAAAGGCCATGGTGTATGTTTCCAATATGTAAATTGTCTTATTTTGTTTAAAACAGCAACCGCGCATTTGAATAGATGAACAAAATGACGAAAACTCTTACCTGAATCGATGAATTCGGCCATGTTTTCTTACCCCAGATTACCAAAAAAGTCACGTGGTACATGTACCCTGACTATGTACCAATAACTGATCAAAACGTAAATAAATGAAGTTTGTATGCAGTTTGCACTCATTTAACCTGTAAGGCAATACCATGCATGCTCCATGAAGCAATTGAAACTTATACTAAGTATTTGTCATCATTTTGTCCCATCAAATTTTGTCTTTCATGAAGGCTTCAAATACATTTAATTTCAAATTGGTTATTTACGCATGTTTAATGATTCCCAGTAAGCAACCCTACCGATAATCATACAAGTCATGTCACCCACAACAACGTCATTTTACACCAGGAACTCATGCGCAAGCAACAGAGGAATTGGGGAAAAATGGAAAGAACTTACAAAATATAATTACTGTAATATTAACTGTAAGAAAGTCAGTATAATGTTAGACCAATGTTTAGAAATGAAGACATAGTTACCGTTCAATGCTTCTAGCATCAGTCACCACTGGCCACTCTATTGCACCATTTGTTTCTAGATAATCTTTACCAAGGTATCAAGGTGGTTGACAAACTCATGTATCATATATAGGTGGCTTAGAATGAGAATGTCGTAAGTACAAAATCAATATATAGAGAAAATAATAGAACCCACCCAAAAAGTACTCTTTACTTATGGTAAAACAAGTTGTTTCAACTTCAGTTCGGTCAACATGGTTTGGTTTTCATGAAAAAAGGGTCATATGAAACGCCTTGTGGTGCTGATTTTAAACATGTATCAGTCTTCTAATTCTAAGCCAGCAATATGTATACATATTGTATCATTACGGGCAAATTGTAAATTTGTAAAATTGAACCTATCGATAGAAATCAACTATTTGCCGACGTTAAACGTATACGTAAATATTTAGTTACAAACGCATCCAATAGTAAAGAAGGCCTACACTGAGGGGCGGTATGTGGTTTTAACGAATGACGTTAATTGGATTGATTGACAAGTGTGTTAAATAACTGATTTTAGCTTACCTGGCACATGGTGAGCTTTGATTGAGATAGGACATTGTCTGTCTTCGTCAACAGTGTCTTCAAACATCTCTTCCTAACCACGTGGTCAATATCAACAAAATCGTAAGGTATCGTTGACATTTGGTATGAAGCATCTCGTGATGTTCCAATATAAGCAGGGACGTTGTTATAGTGTTTCTGATATCATGTTTGTTCACACCAAGTTCCTGTAGCTTTGGATTTTCTGTGTGTAACATTATCTAGTAGACATCTACCAAGTTTGTTCCATTCTTGACCCACTGTGCAAAAATTGATACCGCCCGAAAGTATACCCAGACACCTTCTATACATATAAAACAGGGGGCATAGAGCTTAGAAACACAACATTGACCTCTTGTTTGCCTAATTGTACTCAAAATATTTATTCTTTAACCACATTGATGGATGTCAATATTCTATGGTTGACACTCCCCTAGTCAAAAAGCTTTAAAATCGGGGTTTGCAAAACATTTGAATGATTTGAGTTTAGCGGATTTTCGATGATGGTGAAAGCTCTATGTGTGGCGGTAAGTCGTTTTCTAATATTAAATATTTCTGTCTCATGTATCATAAACAACGTAAAGTCTTCGCTTTTGAACATGTTTATTAATTTAAAGATGTTTGATACTGTATTATGCCCATATGAGCCACAGGTAACTGTATCATTGATAAAGACTAAAAGGAAAAAAAACATATTTTGCTACATTTTTAATTTTCTATTAAAACATATAATTCAATATAAATAAGCAATATTTCTAAGGACGGATGAAAATATCACATTTTCTTAAAAGCAGATGTGACTAACAAGGAATAAATAATTCTTGTAACTTGTTCATAGATGGGCATAACCAAGCAGTATGAATACATTTAACACGGTATTTTAATAACATAATTTAACAGGTACAGTCCAGTTAGCAGAAAAAAAAATATTTTGCTACATTTATATTTTTCTATTAAAACATATAATTTTACAAAAAATTATATGTTTCGTTATCAATGATACAGTTACCTGTCTTCTAAACACGTTCAAAATCAACATCTCAATTTAATGCATTATTATAAGAAAATAATTATTATTAGCTTTAAAATAGCAGGTTTTCCCGGAGAACGGGTGATATATTTTAGAGCCTTTTAATATATTCATGTATAATGTCAGGAGCAGGAAACACTGTCCTTGCTATAGTAAATGGAATAATTATAAGTATATATTTTTAAATTGCAGATCGTGCTGTTAGGATTGATTACGCTTGGAACAGCTGATGACAATGCAATCGACTGTTCAGACACTACCCAACATGTAAGTGTATCTAATCTCAGTGTTCTATTAATATGTTCCAAACAGTTATATTACAAATAACTGTGATAATAAGTAAATAAAAAGTAAAACGAATGAAGTGTAAAAAAATTTCTATACAGGTCTGAATGCTTCAAATGGCCAGAATTTTAACGTTTCAAGAACAAGAATTGGCTTGCAATATCACAATAAACTACACAATAACATCTATACAAAAAAATGAGATTATTTTAGTAAAAGTTGATAGAACGCATATGATTTGTTTTTCTACAGCCCAATAAGAAATGTGCTACTGGAAGCGTATGTGCCTGGAATAGATGTAACTGTCCTAACAGAGAAGGTTGTATCTTGCAATGTACGTCTGAAATGGGCAAATGGTGTAATGGTCTGTCAGAGGGCGATGTGAGTAGATTGTATAATACTTATGCTAACATAAAACACTTTAATTAATAATTCAGTTTTCCTGATTCCAGATAATAAATATTGTAATAAAATGATTACCATATTACTGACTTAGATTGAGAAGACCGAAGTGCTAATAACATATTTAAAATCAGCGTTATAAGTCGCTTCTTATGAGCCTATTTTCATGAAAATCGGAATCTGTTACATGTATGTTGAACAAACTGAAGTTGAAACATCTTGTTTTACCAATTATATATATTATATTTTATAAGTAAAAATTTAATTTTCGGACAGTTTTCCCAAAATATCGATTTTGTACCTATGAACTTCTCATCCTAAGCCAGAGATATATGTATGTAAGTTTTACTCTGCACATACACCATTTTCCAATGGCTCATAACGTTTCTAATCAGATGTTCGAAAAAATTTCCTGTATTCTGCAAAACTGTCTTTTTGTATGAATGTTGATTCCTAGGTTGCATTGAAAGTAGCATGGCCATGTAATACACAGTCCTACATCTTTCCCCTTTTTCAGGATTTTCTCCATTTCTCTGGACATAATTCACAATGTATACAAAACAAAACAATAAGATCTCGGCTTTTCATTGGTACATTGTACTAGTATATGAAAATACCAGATCTATGGAACCCAGCATTCATTCATGGTATTTAGTTGTGATGGGGACATCTATTATGAAACACCCTGCACATTTGTAAACAGTTTCTAAACATATATGTAAACAGCATCATTATAGTTTGCGTTTCTTTACGCAATTTTGATTACATATGATAAAAAAGGAATTACGAGGGGTGATCAATATATTCGAGGACTTTCCTTCTCAATTTTGAAATATTGGAACTAGAGTAATGAAATTACAAGATCGTGTAGATCAATCAATTACCTCGCGATTTGTTTAATTTTCTTTATGATAACGTCATTATATATTTGATGACGTCACTTTTTGTAACCATGGTGAAGCACGCACCGTCGAGCATCTCTGACGTAACGTTACTTCTGAGTAACGACACGCTATGAAAATTAACGCGAAACTTGTAAAATCCTCGCGATATCACCAAAATGACTTGACTAAATTGTGCACAGATTCTGTGCGCTCCCAATTAGCCATTTTCATATGATTCTGTTGTTTATGTGATTTTTTAGTCTCTGTCAAACGGTTGAGTCGATAAAATAAGGATAAACAGCAGAACTAACACCGCGTTAGGGACACTTTCCGTTTAATTCTGCGAAATAGGACGCACAGATCTCAACCAAATGTGACTGGCGAAAACGAAGACTAGTACAGGCTACAAAATATTAAATCGTTGACTTCAAATCAAAAGGGTTATTTCGATATTGCGTCCTAAACCTGATAGGCCATGCTTCATTCTTAATTGGAATAATCTAATTTTGTACAACCAACCGCCGTTTTCCGAGTTTTGTTCCCAACAACGCACCGATACTCTTTTTTTCCACCTCACATTCCAGAATTGACTATTAACTACTTATTTCAGTAGTAAAAGAAAACCAGTCTCATACATGTGACCTGGTATCGGTCCAGAAAGGAGCTTTGTGCTGCTCCGACGGTGACGCTTGGAATGACGTCGCGTGACGACCAACGTCACGCGCCACTTGTGTGAATGAAATAATTTTATTAGTGCTTTCAGTCGGAGACATCTTACTCCGAATTATGTTAAATGGCTTTGAGCCTTACTGTAAATATGAAATTGCTAGATGAAAAGTCCTCGAATATATTGATCACCCCTCGTATGTAATGCACTTATCGTAGTATTGATTTGTTTGTAGACGTGCTTCTTTCAAAGCAATTTTGTGTGTACGAAAATCCAAGTCAAATTTGGAAGAAAGAAACTGAGAGGGACATCGTTGGAATGCCGTCAAAATCCTGCAATTCCTGATTAAAACAAATCTTTTAAAAAGGTCAGTTATTTGTTTACATAACTTGTGTTTTACTTTTGTCGATTCAAAGATGTCTGTCAAAACCGCCAGAATGTTTCATTTCTTAATAACTAAATGCAGTAAGAATTATCACTACGCTTTAGGACCATTAGAGTTTTAATCATATCAGTGTATTTATGATGGTATAATTTAATCCTGAGAAACCTGTAATAATCGACGGAGGTGAATGTTTGTTTACGCGGTTGTGACAGAGATCTTTGAATCAACTATAGAACATTGATTGCCAAGTTCATGTTTTCCTTATTGATATTGAAGTACACGTTAAACGGTAAAAGTTTAAGATATTGCAAAGCCTCTAAATTCGTGGTTTGTGAATGTAGCGTATTGTTTGGTAATACGAGTCCCTCGTATGACAATCAGTTTGTGGTTCCTAAAACAAATATTCATGGATTTCAGAAATTGAAATAAAACATCTTCTGGAACGCATGAGATCAATTTCATGAGGGGATTAAAATGTTCCAACAAGTTAATCCGCGTAATCAATTAACATTAATCCACGAATGAACATTATACTGCGCCCAGAACATTTATGTTCGTTCTATTTACAAACATTGACTGGATTGGTCAACAGAAATGCCAGAAGGAATGTAGGATAAGTTTTTTTAAATGTGTTTTTCGAGATAGGCTTATGCCGAAACGTTAAATAAAGAATAGTATAAACCATACTGTGGATTTGTCAACTTTTGCAAAATTGGTTACATATACACACATAATTTATTATGGTCAAGTGTATACTAAAATAACACTGATAAATCGTGTATGCTTGATTTGTCCACCAATCTGGGTTATTCCATTTTTTTCGCCTTTCTCGATATCCTGGGCACACTATAATAACTTTACTAATGTTATGTACAGAAGTGTTACAAATTCTCTGCACAGTCTTAATGTATATAATTAACATACAACTTATATTACTTATATATACAACTTATATTACAGAATTACATCATATGAGTATGGAAATTTCGAGCCGTATCAACTGAACGAAGACCTACATTTTTCCTCTTACAACTCAAGTTCACACAACTGCAACAGCTGTCTTCGTTTTACCATACTTAATGAAACAACACCAACAAACCTGATCAATTTTATGTTTTCTGAATAATTTTGAACTAAATAAAATCAAAACATCATTATTTGTTTGATGTATACAGTGCAATTTCTCCTGAGAGGTCATCGGTACAGAAACAACCTCTCTTTAACAAAATACCCTCATAATTTCACGTAGTTGATATTGAATAAATATCCAACCTCTTTAGAACAGCATGTGACACACGGTAATGAATGAGTAGCTCACAATGGTGTTTGCTTTACATAGGTTATAACGTTATAGACTATTACTGTAATTACAAGTATAACGGCCTATAACGCAGATAGATGCTAGCTAACATAGGAGAGAAATACTCTCAGGGAGACATGAACGTAGGTTTCCATAGGTAGTCCAATCACCAGGGAAAGTTAAAATGTCAAAGGGTGATTGGGCGGCTCAACAGCTGTAAAGAGCCCTAGAAAATAGGTAACTTAACTTTTAACGTTATCCCCTCGGACGAAGTCCCCACTGTTCCCATTTTGTCTAGATGGACAAAGTATATACACTATACACAAACTATTAAAAGTTTTCACGGTGGACAAAATCACATTCTCCTGATTTTTGCCGGTTGGACAAATCCCCACCATATTTATTTTCAAAGTTGACAAAATCTGCATACTAGTAGTTGAATTTTCAAGATGTCTGTCTGATGTAGCACTGGCCTTATATTCGAATTCTGAACAAATGTTGTGCTAAAAGAAAACCTTATGCCCATTTTATTAAATTTTAAATGTACGTTGTGTTTCAAAAGCATTGTTTTGTTTAAACCCATATCATAACACCATAGGCAGACCGACAGTCACCAAGCAAATTCAATGATGAATTTTCGACCGTAAATCGAAAAAATCAATAGTGGGTATTTTGTCAACGTTACAAAATCAAAGATGTGAATTGACAAATATTAGCAATGAAGATTATGTCCAGTGGTGGGTGGCCCGTACCCGATGTACATTGCGTTTACTTCAGCAAGAATGGACACACACACTCAATTGCTATCAATTTTAAATATCACACAGGAAGATACATAGGTTCAGTCCGTTCAAAGTCAAATGAAAACGGTTGTAAATATACTCAGTCTATCGTCCGGCAGGTAAACTATGTTTATCTATGTTTAACTGGGTATAGTATATCTGAGTTAACGGTATTCACCGCTATTCTTTCGATTGGGATAGTTCCTTCATTAGTTATTCGTATTAAATCGACTATAGTTTTAAATAACAAGCACGATCAATAAATTCAAATTTAAAACAGAAACATGGCAAACTCAGTACGCCATTTTCCAATGAAAAAAAACACTTAAATATCGAAATAAATTTATCGATAGCAAACAGTTACTAGTATAATATACAGTTCATGTACATATAGGACAAGGTAAAACATTGTATCCTTGAAAACACTTCCGTTTATTGACAGCAGTTTGACATGTTTACGTTTTCAATTTACTACAAACATTCGAACAGGAGTTTTTCCAATAAAAAAAACCCACAAATCACCTTGATGGTAAAACTTGTGATGACAGGGCATCTTTGTACAACTCTCAAGTTTGGTTGGCTTTCTGGTGATTGTTGCTCAAGCAAAGCGTTACGTAGTTCTTTCCATGGGCGGTACTCCATGCCTTCTATATTTAATTGAACGGGAGGTAACTGATTGAAGGCGCTCGGTAGCGATTTGCTTAGGCAACAGACACCAGGTCAGGTCTTTGTACAACTGTAGGTTTCGTTGGCTTGCTAGTGTTTGTGAAAAAGTGGAGAATTGCTGAATAAACTTATACTTGTATACATAACAAACTTTAAAAACAGTTTCTATAAAGTATTGAAAGTCTATCAAAAACCCATTGTAAGAAATATAATTGATACATGGGTAATACACTAACTTTACAGAAATCATGAATTCATACGAAGTGTTATTTTCTGTATAATATAATTGTATAATTATAAAACTAGTATTAACTTTTACTATCTCAGTCAAAGCAATTTGTGTTGTGTTTTGTTCGCCCCGGGGCACTCGAATTGAATAGGAAACCTTTAACTTCGACGACATATATTATTCATTCGCTAATATACATGTATGTTTCAATTTTCAGTTAAATTACAAAAATCACCAAAAAGCATTCTTTACGATACCGGTACATAGCTGAACTATCCAATGAAACATTGAAAGATTTAGCATACACACGCATATACACTAACATAGCTATACACATGAATAGAAATTTCTTGTTTGATCGAAGTGGTATAATTTATAAAGACATTATTCATAAGGTCACACACATAGTGTTATCAAAGGGAAGTCACTCCTCAGTTTTATGTAATTTACCACTATTTTTCACTCTCCTATTCATTAGAAGTAACTACATAGATATTTACGCCTGTAAAACATGGTCACTTACAACTGAACTTCTAAGAACAATCCTGATCTTAGAAATGAGATGCTATCGTACAATTCAAGACATCTCATACTTAGACCACATAACAAATGCATTAGAAGCAGAATCAGAATAGACATAAAATATTACGAAGGTGGCATCATATCGACAGTTATAAAACGTAAATCACACTGACATGGCCACGTGACAAGATCAGGCGGCTTATCTAAGATAATCCTCCAAGGGACCATAGATGCAAGGAGATGCAGAGGCTGACAAAAGAAGAAATGGGCGAACAGTGAGAAGTTGACGGAGATGTCATTTGCATAATGTTATACTGTAATACGCACTTCATTGCTCACAACTGACAGAGGTGGAGACAGCTGATAAAGACTATAATGCGGTGTCTCTACGACTCTAATCAGAGTTAAGGGACCCAGACAGACACGAACCGACGTTTGTGAAAAGCCTAGACGTCGTACTGCACCCAGTGTGTTTGCAAAGCCTAGACGTCGTACTGCACCCAGCTTGTTTGCAAAGCCTAGACGTCGCACTGCACTCAGCGTGTTTGCAAAGCCTAGACGTCGTACTGCACCCAGCTTGTTTGCAAAGCCTAGACGTCGCACTGCACCCAGCGTGTTTGCAATGCCTAGACGTCGCACTGACCCAGTGTGTTTGCAAAGCCTAGACGTCGTACTGCACCCAGCTTGTTTGCAAGGCCTAGACGTCGCACTGCACCCAGCTTGTTTGCAAAGCCTAGACGTCGCACTGCACCCAGCTTGTTTGCAAAGCCTAGACGTCGTACTGCACCCAGCTTGTTTGCAAAGCCTAGACGTCGCACTGCACCCAGCGTGTTTGCAAAGCCTAGACGTCGTACTGCACCCAGCGAGTGTGCAAAGCCTAGATTTCGTACTAACTGCACACAGCGTGTTTTTTAAAGCCTAGACGTCGTACTAACTGCACCCAGCATGTGTGCAAAGCCTAGACGTCGTACTTACTGGACCCAGCGTGTGTGCAAAGCCTAGACGTTGTACTAACTGCACCCAGCGTGTTTGCAAAGCCTAGACGTCGTACTGCATCCAATTATGTATACTATCAATATTTAATATACACCAGTCCAGAAATAAACTGTTCAAGTCTACTATAAGAATTTGAGAGAATTTGGATAATGTGTTCTAGAAAGAACTTTCCATAATTATGATACTGGAACTTGTTGCACTTGTTGCCACACATTGACGTTTTCGCACTTAGTGTAAATGTTAATGTAGATGTCAATTTAGATACAGTCACAACAAACTTTTACAGAGTGAGACCAAATATGCACAAGACCACTTCACTTTTATCTACTTCTGATTGCAAAATTCTTCGCATTGTAGCAATCTTTGTTGAATAAGGGTTCGAAATTAAGAAAAGGTCGGTCTTGATGTAATCAAAGTATTGTACTTAATACGCTGTTATTAATCTAAGACATTTTATTTGTTGATATCATCTTGATAATGTGAACATAGTAACATGTCTATACTTATTGAAAATATGTTGTAATCATGCATTTTGTGATTTATTATTATAAGTCTGTATGTACATATTGTTTATATTTATACCGATACATACGTGTGTACGAATATGCATGTGCGTGTGTGTGTGAAGGGGGGGGGGTGTGTGTGTGCGTGCGAGTGTGCGTGTGTGTGTGCGCGTGCGTGCGTGCGTGTGTGTGTGTGTGTGTGTGCAAGCATGTGTTTGTTTTTGTTTTTCTTTTGTTTGTTTTGAACAAGGACCATAATGTGTATTGTATATAGCTTTTATTGAAATAAACTTCTTCTTCATCAGAGAACAATTAACGTTAGATAAATGCTATTCATAAAACCCTAATCACTGACCAAATGTGACAAAAGCCGAGCTGCTCATACGTTGTCTTTACTTTATGTAGATTATAATTATGATAATATTTAAAAGGACTAAAATCCATTTCGATGATTAAAACACGTTTTTGTAGATATTTTAATCACAAAACTATGTTTATCAAATATTTAAAGTATTCTTATAATTTACATTACTATCAAAGGCGCTATTGATGAAAACTTCCGAACATGTTTTACCGTCCGTCAATTAGGTAATTTAAATGCCGAGAAAAGTGTACCCACATACCAGGGGTGTTTCATAAAAAATGTAACTACTAATTATGAGCAAGCTTTAATTGATGTATAATTTTATATCACTTGATTTTCCTTGTATCCGGGTTAGTATAGTGAGTACGTATAATCTTATACGTACCACGTGAAGTATACAGTTAAATAACATGGGTGTGTTTTTCCAATAAACGATGGCGTTTTTAGTGTCATGTGATATAAAGAATCTATAACTTGTTGTCAATTGATATATTTATATTACACTCGATCAGGAAACAGTTTTAAAATTTCCAAAACTCTTTTAATGTAAATTTATATCAAATACAAATATATGTCATTTGTATAGCGCAAAAATTATGAAATCATATTCTATTGCGCTTCACACATAAATACATTCACTCAAAAACATTCAATTTAAAACCAGGATTCTAGAAACTAGATTCATTCATATGATAAAGAGCACACTCATTGCCGATGAAACATCCTATACAAATAAGCTTTCAAATATGCTCTGAACCTGGTTTCACTTTTGATGTGTTTGAGATAGTTTGGTAGATCGTTCCACCATTTTGGACAAGTGACGGCCATAGATCTGTCTGCTAATTTTGTTCGCCGTCTAGGGATGTGAAAGTTAGTGTCATTTTGTGATCGTAGTCTGTACCCTTGCCGAATAGGATCAAACATTGTCTTTAGATACGATGGAGTTGTACCCATGATGACACGGAATAAGATTACCAGAACTGTGAACATTACCCTGGCCTTAACTGGAAGCCAGTGTAATTCTGTCAGTAGATCTGCACTGGATTTGTCATAAGAAACATTCATGACAACTCTTGCGGCATGATTTTGGACTCGCTGTATTTTTTTCATCTGATAGGCTGGAATTTCAGTGAATAAGGCATTGCAGAAGTCAATATGGGAACGAACCAGTCCATGCACTAATGTTTCAGTAGACTTTTGTGTGAGATGTTTACGTATAGCTTGAAGATTCCGTAGCTGCACATGAGCTATCTGGTATTTTTCTGAATGTGGCAGTCAAAGTTAAGTGTATTGGTCAATTTACAACTCGTGATAGATCCTCTATATATTTCCGTTCACATTTTGTCTACATGACCTTTCTGATCACGCTAGTTGATGAACATTGACATGCAACAGATTGACACACTACAAACCCAATACTTGTCTGCAGTTTTTTTTCAGTAACTTGTAAAATGTTAAAAATGCATTTGCAAACAAGGCATTTACGCCTTTTTGTAAGTGGTGGTATATAGCATTGGTGCCGTCTTCACGTAATGCAAATATTGTGTGTTGAACTCCTCACAAACCGTTGAGCGGAATTTCTTCAAACGTTCACAGATTAACAACTTGATGTGCGGTTGGCCATAAAGGATGGACTTTTTGCTGTGGGAAGTTTTACCAGAGTTATGATCCTTTTGTACTTTTACTATATACCCCAAAGGAAGCTCCTGTGTCGTTGGACACATTTCGAATCTATTCAATACTTTGATCCCGGTATTCTGTCTTGGCTGTTTCATATTAGATACTGGAAATGTCGCGTACCATATGCCTAATCGACGTACTACATTGTACATTTAATTTAGTACAGCTATATAATGTGCGGGTTTAAATATATGCGGTTGAAGCATGTATCAATGAAAGCCTAAGAGCAACCAAAAACATCCTTGCAAGACGATTCATTATTTTCTAAAAGATCGTTTGAACGACCCTCCATTTCGCTGTATATAGAGGACCGTTTAACAAAAATAGCATATATGAAATTGAACAAATCTATCCAGCATCACATTGTAAGCGAAATGAGACAGTCTGTGTATGTGAGGAAGGTCTTTCTAGCGTTTATTATCACCGACACGGTAATAATTATTGTTAGAGTCCTATTGGGATCTGAAATAGGATTTGTCGAACTTAAATCTGAAATAGGACTTGACAAACTTAAATCTGAAATAGGGCTTGACAAACATAAATCTGAAATAGGATTTGACAAACATAAATCTGAAATAGGATTTGACAAACTTAAATCTGAAATAGGATTTGACAAACATAAATCTGAAATAGGATTTAACAAACTTAAATCTGGAATATTATTTGACAAACTTAAATCTGGAATAGGATTTGACAAACTTAAATCTGAAAAGAATTTGACCATCAGTCACGCGGGGTAGGGTGTGTGTGAACGAGGGAAAGAGGCTGATATAACCGAGTGTTCTGGCGAACTCCCTACATAACTAGACATATCTGGTCACTATATTACGTCAGTTAGTTCAGGATTCAAGGTGAAGTTATCACTTGGGAATAACACACATATCTACATTATAAGTTGTACTGTCAGACTTGACACTATACAACGACATATGCTACATCTACTTCAAACGTTTGTTTCGGTATGTAAATCAGCGGACATTCCCTTCTTTATATCACATGGCACTTTGATTGGGGCCATCAGACATTTCGGCATTATGCCTTGGGATGATGACATTGACGTTATGGTACACGAGCCATATCAACAGAAAATGTATAGAGCTTTTTCAAGATTGGCGCAACAAGGTTTTATTAAATTCAACAATAAGGGCTACCGTTGGAAATTTAATGCAAGATTTCAAAAGTTCACAATTGATATTTTCTTCTACAAGATGAGCGATGGCTATATAACATGGGCGAGGAACTTAAAGATAGGAGAAAAGTATGTCTTTCCCATTAGATTACTGCCATTTAAGACAGTGGAACTACCGGCTCCGTGTAACCAGACCACATGTACAACTATAATTGGGACACCATATGTAAAGATGCTCCCCATCACGAACCAGTTCTACCTAATATAGGACCATGTAAGGCGCTATACGATGTCTTCCCTGTAATATTAACTGTTCTATCCAGGAGTATATAGAATGACAAGCAATGTATTCTAACTATATTTATTATAAATCACTAAGAACGAGCTAAACATAAAAGAGGCAGAGTGCATGCAGCATAGAGTATTTATACATCTCAAGGGAGGCAACTCCTACAGGCTTTGACGCTAGAGTATCATATTACATCTCCCTTCTTACAATACCTAGAACTATAAACACATGAAATCAAAACATAAAAAATACACCGAGTAAAAGTTCACAACTGGTACAGCTGTCCGTCATTTATTATTTACATTCCATAGTAACCAGTATTTTGGCTGATGGCAGTCATCTACCCTTCTAAAGTTTCTGTACAGTAAATGATTGACAGATGTAATTACTATCAGACAGACTCTATTATTTTTTGGCTTTACGGCCCTTCCTGATCTAGTAACATACAGACTAGGATTGATACTTTGTGAGGAAGTTGCAGGAGGATGTGAACTTTCAGATTCATTGATCTCAGACTCAACCAGATTTTGACATGACACCATTTCATGTGTTTTAGGGTTTGTTTGATTATCACAAAGTGTTGCCTGTCTGTTTGTTTGTAGTAAGGCATGTCTATTTCTTGTGTATTTGGAACCATCTGGACATTGGACAGTGTATGACCGTTCATTATGCTTGTCTACTACAATAGCAGGATTCCAAGTTTTGTCACTCTGTTGTATTCTAATCGATTCTCCCAATGTTAATGGATATAATGCTTTGGTTTGCCTATCATAATATGCTCAGTACATCTAGAAGCGCAACGTTTTCATCGTTGGGTTTTTCTTACTTCCATTGTTCATACATCTTTTAATTTTATGTTATAATATTGTATAATCACGTAGAAATTTGGCAAATGTGCAAATTTTATCGATCTGGTTACGTAACTCACGTGCGTCAAGAAAATCACAAAACGCACGAATTCCACGCGCATCATTTAGGCATTATAAACTTTGGTGTAATTTGCTTCGAATCCCTTGTTAGGTTTGTCAATGGAAAGAAAATCACAAAAGAAAAGTTCTAAGCTTCGGAATTAAAATGTCAGGATAGTCCGAACATGGGTGAACTCAGGCGATTCGGATGCCTATGACGGGGACGTCGAATTGGAGGTTTCACTTCGGCTAAATTATCATTAACCGACAATATGTCATATGTAGACACTATATTAGCTCGTTGGCAACGTTTACATCCACCCGATGTCCAGGTCATTCATGTGAAAAAACTCTTGACCATCTCCGACAGGACCAGTAACTCCACATGTGCCATATCTAGGCAAAGTTCACAACTGATCCATACACTTCTAAACAACTTGTTGGACGTCATGAATATGTAATCAATCAATAATTAATCAATATTTCAACTTTTTACTTTACTTTTTAAAGGATTTTACCAATTTGTGTTTCGTAACTTTTTAGCCGCACTATACACACAGGCACTGTTCAATCGCATCGTTGGTAAGAGTTATTGGCAGGACCGATCTTATAAAATCGTATATTGGCAGGACTGATATTTAGTCCTGCCAAAATCCGAACAGTCATCGGTTTGAAGGCAGGACTAATCATTCAGTCCTGCCTTTAACCTATTATTTAATGGTTAAAGGCAGGACTGATCATTTCAACGAGTAAAATATGGATAAATACATTATATTAATCTATAAGATTGTATCTAGATCTTCACTATGATAGGATAGCATCAGTGCCATGAGGTCCAGCGTTTAACCAACTAAATTTTGTACTGTAGAATGATAGAATGGCATTGGTACCCTAAGGTCCTGCCAATATCCAACAATATTTTGAACTGTAATGTGGTAGAATGACATTGGTACCCTGAAATCCTGCCAATATCCATCAATATTTTGTATTGCAATGTGGTAGAATGGCATTGGTACCCTGAGGTCCTGCCAATACCCAACAATATTTTGTACTGTAGACTGACAGAATGGCGTTGGTACCCTGTGGTCCTGCCAATATCCAACTATATTTTGTACTGTAATGCGGTAGAATGACATTGGTACCCTGAGGTCCTGCCAATATCCGACAATATTTTGTATTGTAGAATGGTAGAATGACATTGGTACCCTGAGGTCCTGCCAATATCCAACTATACTTTGTAACGTTATGTGCTAGAATAACATTGGTACCCTGAGCTCCTGCCAATATGTCCTGCCAATATCCAACAATATTTTGCACTGTAATGTGGTAAAATGACATAGGTACCCTGAGGTCCTGCCAATATCCAACAATATTTTGTACTATAATGCGGTAGAATGACATTGGTACCATGAGGTCCTGCCAATATCCAACAATATTTTGTACTGTAGACTGATAGAATGGCGTTGGTACCCTGAGGTCCTGCCAATATCCAACAATATTTTGTACTGTAATGTGGTAGAATGACATAGGTACCCTGAGGTCCTGCCAATATCCAACAATATTTTGTACTATAATGCGGTAGAATGACATTGGTACCATGAGGTCCTGCCAATATCCAACAATATTTTGTACTGTAGACTGATAGAATGGCGTTGGTACCCTGAGGTCCTGCCAATAGCAAACCATATTTTGTACTGTAATGTGGCAGAATGACATTGGTACCCTGAGGTTCAGCCAATAGCCAACTATATTTTGTACTGTAGACTGATAGAATGACATTGGTACCCTGAGGTCCTGCCAATATCCAACAATATTTTGTACTGTAGACTGATAGAATGGCGTTGGTACCCTGAGGTCCTGCCAATAGCCAACCATATTTTGTACTGTAATGTGGCAGAATGACATTGGTACCATGAGGTCCTGCCAATAGCCAACTATATTATGTACTGTAGACTGATAGAATGACATTGGTACCCTAAGGTCCTGCCAATAGCCAACGATATTTTGTAGTGTAATGTGGTAGAAAGTCATTGGTACCCTGAGGTCCTGCCAATATCGAATTATATTTTGTACTTTAGACAGATACAATGGCATTGGTACCCTGAGGTCCTGCCAATAGCCAACTTTATTTTGAACTGTAGACTGATAGAATGACATTGGTACCCTGAGGTCCTGTCAATAGCCAACGGTATTTTGTACTGTAATGTGGTAGAATGACATTGGTACCCTACGGTCCTGCCAATATCCAACAATATTTTGTACTGTAATGTGGTAGAATGACATTGGTACCCTAAGGTCCTGCCAATATCCTACTATATTTTGTACTGAAGAATGATAGGATGACATTGGTACCCTGAGGTTCTGCCAATAACCAACAATATTTTGTACTGTAGACTGATAGAATGGCGTTGGTACCCTGAGGTCCTGCCAATAGCCAACCATATTTGGTACTGTAATGTGGTAAAATGACATTCGTACCCTGAGGTCCTGCCAATATCCATCAATATTTTGTATTGCAATGTGGTAGAATGGCATTGGTACCCTGAGGTCCTGCCAATACCCAACAATATTTTGAACTGTAGACTGATAGAATGACATTGGTACCCTGAGGTCCTGCCAATAGCCAACAATATTTTGTACTGTTATGTGGTAGAATGACATTGGTACCCTGAGGTCCTGCCAATAGCCAACTATGTTTTGTACGGTAATGTGGTAGAATGACATTGGTACCCTGAGGTCCGGCCAATATCCAACAATATTTTTACTGTAATGTGGTAGAATGACATTGGTACCCTGAGGTCCTACCAATATCCTGCTATATTTTGTACTGTAGAATGATAGGATGACATTGGTACCCTGAGGTCCTGCCAATATCCAACAATATTTTGTACTGTAGATAGGTAAGATGACATTGGTACCCTGAGGTCCTGCCAATAGCCAACGATATTTTGAAGTGTAATGTGGTAGAAAGTCATTGGTACCCTGAAGTCCTGCCAATAGCCAACTACATTTTGAACTGTAGACTGATAGAATGACATTGGTAGCCTGAGGTTCTGCCAACATCCAACAATATTTTGTACTGTAATGTGGTAGAATGACATTGGTACCCTGAGGTCCTGCCAATATCCTACTATATTTTGTACTGTAATGTGGTAGAATGACATTGGTACCCTGAGGTCCTGCCAATAGCCAACGATATTTTGTAGTGTAATGTGGTAGAAAGTCATTGGTACCCTGAGGTCCTGCCAATATCCAACTATATTTTGTACTTTTGACAGATACAATGGCATTGGTACCCTAAGGTCCTGCCAATAGCCAACTATATTTTGTACTGTAATGTGGTAGAATGACATTGGTACCCTGAGGTCCTGCCAATATCCAACAATATTTTGTACTGAAGACTGATAGAATGACGTTGGTACCCTGAGGTCGTGCCGATAGCCAACCATATTTTGTACTGTAATGTGGTAGAATGACATTGGTACCCTGAGGTCCTTCCAATATTCAACAATATTTTGTAGTGTAATGTGGTAGAAAGTCATTGGTACCCTGAGGTCCTGCCAATAGCCAACGATATTTGGTACTGTAATGTGGTAGAAAGTCATTGGTACCCTGAGGTCCTGCCAACATCCAACTATATTTTGTACTTTAGACAGATACAATGGCATTGGTACCCTAAGGTCCTGCCAATAGCCAACTATATTTTGTACTGTAATGTGGTAGAATGACATTGGTACCCTGAGGTCCTGCCAATATCCAACAATATTTTGTACTGAAGACTGATAGAATGGCGTTGGTACCCTGAGGTCGTGCCGATAGCCAACCATATTTTGTACTGTAATGTGGTAGAATGACATTGGTACCCTGAGGTCCTTCCAATATTCAACAATATTTTGTAGTGTGATGTGGTAGAAAGTCATTGGTACCCTGAGGTCCTGCCAATAGCCAACGATATTTGGTACTGTAATGTGGTAGAATGACATTGGTACCCTGAGGTCCTGCCAATATCCAACAATATTTTGTACTGTAATGTGGTAGAATGACATTGGTACCCTGAGGTCCTGCCATTATCCTACTATATTTTGTACTGTAATGTGGTAGAATGACATTGGTACCCTGAGGTCCTGCCAATAGCCAACGATATTTTGAAGTGTAATGTGGTAGAAAGTCATTGGTACCCTGAAGTCCTGCCAATATCAACTATATTTTGTACTTTAGACAGATACAATGGCATTGGTACCCTGAAGTCCTGCCAATAGCCAACTACATTTTGAACTGTGGACTGATAGAATGACATTGGTACCCTGAGGTTCTGCCAATATCCAACAATATTTTGTACTGTAATGTGGTAGAATGACATTGGTACCCTGAGGTCCTGCCAATATCCTACTACATTTTGTACTGTAATGTGGTAGAATGACATTGGTACCCTGAGGTCCTGCCAATAGCCTACTATATTTTGTACTGTAGAATGATAGGATGACATTGGTACCATGAGGTCCTGCCAATATCCAACTATATTTTGTACTGTAGAATGGTAGGATGACATTGGTAGCCTGAGGTCCTGCCAATATCCAACAATATTTTGTACTGTAGACTGATAGAATGGCGTTGGTACCCTGAGGTTCTGCCAATAGTCAACCATATTTTGTACTGTAGAATGATAGGATGACATTGGTACCCTGAGGTCCTGCCAATATCCAACAATATTTTGTACTGAAGACTGATAGAATGGCGTTGGTACCCTGAGGTCGTGCCGATAGTCAACCATATTTTGTACTGTAATGTGGTAGAATGACATTGGTACCCTGAGGTCCTGCCAATATCCAACTATATTTTGTACTTTAGACAGATACAATGGCATTGGTACCCTAAGGTCCTGCCAATAGCCAACTATATTTTGTACTGTAATGTGGTAGAATGACATTGGTACCCTGAGGTCCTGCCAATATCCAACAATATTTTGTACTGAAGACTGATAGAATGGCGTTGGTACCCTGAGGTCGTGCCGATAGCCAACCATATTTTGTACTGTAATGTGGTAGAATGACATTGGTACCCTGAGGTCCTGCCAATAGCCAACTATATTTTTTACTGTAGAGTGGTAGAAAGACATTTGTACCCTGAGGTCCTGCCAATAGCCAACTATATTTTGTACTGTACACTGATAGAATGACATTGGTACCCTGAGTTCCTGCCAATAGCCAACGATATTTTGTAGTGTATTGTGGTAGAAAGTCATTGGTACCCTGAGGTCCTGCCAATATCCAACTATATTTTGTACTTTTGACAGATACAATAACATTGGTACCCTAAGGTCCTGCCAATAGCCAACTATATTTTGTACTGTAATGTGGTAGAATGACATTGGTACCCTGAGGTCCTTCCAATATGCAACAATATTTTGTAGTGAAATGTGGTAGAAAGTCATTGGTACCCTGAGGTCCTGCCAATAGCCAACGATATTTGGTACAGTAATGTGGTAGAATGACATTGGTACCCTGAGGTCCTGCCAATATCCAACAATATTTTGTACTGCAATGTGGTAGAATGACATTGGTACCCTGAGGTCCTGCCAATATCCTACTATATTTTGTACTTTAGACAGATACAATGGCATTGGTACCCTGAGGTCCTGCCATTAGCCAACTATATTTTGAACTGTACACTGATAGAATGACATTGGTACCCTGAGGTCCTGCCAATAGCCAACGATATTTTGTACTGTAATGTGGTAGAATGACATTGGTACCCTGAGGTCCTGCCAATATCCAACAATATTTTGTACTTTAGACAGATACAATGGCATTGGTACCCTGAGGTCCTGCCAATATCCAACTATATTTTGTACTGTTGAATGATAGGATGACACTGGTAGCCTGAGGTCCTGCCAATATCCAACAATATTTTGTACGGTAGACTGATAGAATGGCGTTGGTACCCTGAGGTCCTGCCAATAGCCAACCATATTTTGTACTGTAGAATGATAGGATGACACTGGTACCCTGAGGTCCTGCCAATATCCAACAATATTTTGTACTGTAGAATGGTAGGATGACATTGGTACCCTGAGGTCCTGCCAATATCCAACAATATTTTGTACTGTAGAATGATAGGATGACACTGGTACCCTGAGGTCCTGCCAATATCCAACAATATTTTGTACTTTAGACAGATACAATGGCATTGGTACCCTGAGGTCCTGCCAATAGCCAACAATATTTTGTACTGTAGAATGATAGGATGACACTGGTACCCTGAGGTCCTGCCAATATCCAAAAATATTTTGAACTGTAGACTGATGGAATGGCATTGGTACCCTGAGGTCCTGCCAATATCCAACAATATTTTGTACTTTAGACAGATACAATGGCATTGGTACCCTGAGGTCCTGCCAATAGCCAACCATATTTTGTACTGGAATGTGGTAGAATGGCGTTGGTACCCTGAGGTCCTGCCAATAGCCAACTATATTTTGTACTGTAGAATGATAGGATGACACTGGTACCCTGAGGTCCTGCCAGTATCCAACAATATTTTGTACTGTAGACTGATAGAATGACACTGGTAGCCTGAGGTCCTGCCAATAGCCAACCATATTTTGTACTGGAATGTGGTAGAATGGCGTTGGTACCCTGAGGTCCTGCCAATATCCAACTATATTTTGTACTGTAGAATGATAGGATGACACTGGTACCCTGAGGTCCTGCCAGTATCCAACTATATTTTGCACTGTAGACTGGTAGAATGACACTGGTAGCCTGAGGTCCTGCCAATATCCAACTATATTTTGTACTGGAATGTGATAGAATGACGTTGGTACCCTGAGGTCCTGCCAATATCCAACAATATTTTGTACTGTAGACTGATAGAATGGCGTTGGTACCCTGAGGTCCTGCCAATATCCATCAATATTTTGTACTGTAGACTGATAGAATGGCGTTGGTACCCTGAGGTCCTGCCAATATCCAACAATATTAAATACTGTAGAATGATAGGATGACACTGGTACCCTGAGGTCCTGCCAATATCCAACAATATTTTGTACTGTAGACTGATAGAATGACATTGGTACCCTGAGGTCCTGCCAATATCCAACAATATTAAATACTGTAGACTGATAGAATGGCGTTGGTACCCTGAGGTCCTGCCAATATCCAACAATATTAAATACTGTAGACTGATAGAATGACATTGGTACCCTGAGGTCCTGCCAATATCCAACAATATTTTGTACTGTAGACTGATAGAATGGCATTGGTACCCTGAGGTCCTGCCAATATCCAACAATATTAAATACTGTAGAATGATAGGATGACACTGGTACCCTGAGGTCCTGCCAATATCCAACAATATTAAATACTGTAGAATGATAGGATGACACTGGTACCCTGAGGTCCTGCCAATAGCCAACTATATTTTGTACTGTAGAATGATAGGATGACACTGGTACCCTGAGGTCCTGCCAGTATCCAACAATATTTTGTACTGTAGACTGATAGAATGACACTGGTAGCCTGAGGTCCTGCCAATAGCCAACCATATTTTGTACTGGAATGTGGTAGAATGGCGTTGGTACCCTGAGGTCCTGCCAATATCCAACTATATTTTGTACTGTAGAATGATAGGATGACACTGGTACCCTGAGGTCCTGCCAGTATCCAACTATATTTTGCACTGTAGACTGGTAGAATGACACTGGTAGCCTGAGGTCCTGCCAATATCCAACTATATTTTGTACTGGAATGTGATAGAATGACGTTGGTACCCTGAGGTCCTGCCAATATCCAACAATATTTTGTACTGTAGACTGATAGAATGGCGTTGGTACCCTGAGGTCCTGCCAATATCCATCAATATTTTGTACTGTAGACTGATAGAATGGCGTTGGTACCCTGAGGTCCTGCCAATATCCAACAATATTAAATACTGTAGAATGATAGGATGACACTGGTACCCTGAGGTCCTGCCAATATCCAACAATATTTTGTACTGTAGACTGATAGAATGGCGTTGGTACCCTGAGGTCCAGCCAATATCCAACAATATTTTGTACTGTAGACTGATAGAATGACATTGGTACCCTGAGGTCCTGCCAATATCCAACAATATTAAATACTGTAGACTGATAGAATGGCGTTGGTACCCTGAGGTCCTGCCAATATCCAACAATATTAAATACTGTAGACTGATAGAATGACATTGGTACCCTGAGGTCCTGCCAATATCCAACAATATTTTGTACTGTAGACTGATAGAATGGCATTGGTACCCTGAGGTCCTGCCAATATCCAACAATATTAAATACTGTAGAATGATAGGATGACACTGGTACCCTGAGGTCCTGCCAATATCCAACAATATTAAATACTGTAGAATGATAGGATGACACTGGTACCCTGAGGTCCTGCCAATAGCCAACTATATTTTGTACTGTAGAATGATAGGATGACACTGGTACCCTGAGGTCCTGCCAGTATCCAACAATATTTTGTACTGTAGACTGATAGAATGACACTGGTAGCCTGAGGTCCTGCCAATAGCCAACCATATTTTGTACTGGAATGTGGTAGAATGGCGTTGGTACCCTGAGGTCCTGCCAATATCCAACTATATTTTGTACTGTAGAATGATAGGATGACACTGGTACCCTGAGGTCCTGCCAGTATCCAACTATATTTTGCACTGTAGACTGGTAGAATGACACTGGTAGCCTGAGGTCCTGCCAATATCAAACTATATTTTGTACTGGAATGTGATAGAATGACGTTGGTACCCTGAGGTCCTGCCAATATCCAACAATATTTTGTACTGTAGACTGATAGAATGGCGTTGGTACCCTGAGGTCCTGCCAATATCCATCAATATTTTGTACTGTAGACTGATAGAATGGCGTTGGTACCCTGAGGTCCTGCCAATATCCAACAATATTAAATACTGTAGAATGATAGGATGACACTGGTACCCTGAGGTCCTGCCAATATCCAACAATATTTTGTACTGTAGACTGATAGAATGGCGTTGGTACCCTGAGGTCCAGCCAATATCCAACAATATTTTGTACTGTAGACTGATAGAATGACATTGGTACCCTGAGGTCCTGCCAATATCCAACAATATTAAATACTGTAGACTGATAGAATGGCGTTGGTACCCTGAGGTCCTGCCAATATCCAACAATATTAAATACTGTAGACTGATAGAATGACATTGGTACCCTGAGGTCCTGCCAATATCCAACAATATTTTGTACTGTAGACTGATAGAATGGCATTGGTACCCTGAGGTCCTGCCAATATCCAACAATATTAAATACTGTAGAATGATAGGATGACACTGGTACCCTGAGGTCCTGCCAATATCCAACAATATTAAATACTGTAGAATGATAGGATGACACTGGTACCCTGAGGTCCTGCCAATATCCAACAATATTTTGTACTGTAGACTGATAGAATGACATTGGTACCCTGAGGTCCTGCCAATATCCAACTATATTTTGTACTATAGACTGATAGAATGGCATTGGTACCCTGAGGTCCTGCCAATATCCAACAATATTAAATACTGTAGAATGATAGGATGACACTGGTACCCTGAGGTCCTGCCAATATCGAACAATATTTTGTACTGTAGACTGATAGAATGACATTGGTACCCTGAGGTCCTGCCAATATCCAACAATATTAAATACTGTAGAATGATAGGATGACATTGGTACCCTGAGGACCTGCCAATATCCAACAATATTAAATACTGTAGAATGATAGGATGACATTGGTACCCTGAGGTCCTGCCAATATCCAACAATATTAAATACTGTAGAATGATAGGATGACACTGGTACCCTGAGGTCCTGCCAATATACAACTATATTTTGTACTGTAGACTGATAGAATGACATTGGTACCCTGAGGTCCTGCCAATATCCAACCATATTTTGTACTGTAGACTGATAGGATGACACTGGTACCCTGAGGTCCTGTCAATAGCCAACTATATTTTGTACTTTAGACAGATACAATGGCATTGGTACCCTGAGGTCCTGCCAATATCCAACAATATTTTGTACTGTAATGTGGTAGAATGACACTGGTAGCCTGAGGTCCTGCCCATATCCAACAATTTTTTGTACTGTAGACAGATACAATGGCATTGGTACCCTGAGGTCCTGCCAATATCCATCAATATTTTGTACTGTAGAATGATAGGATGACACTGGTACCCTGAGGTCCTGCCAGTATCCAACAATATTTTGTACTGTAGACTGATAGAATGGCGTTGGTACCCTGAGGTCCTGCCAATATCCAACTATATTTTGTACTTTAGACAGATACAATGGCATTGGTACCCTGAGGTCCTGCCAATATCCATCAATATTTTGTACTGGAATGTGGTAGAATGACACTGGTAGCCTGAGGTCCTGCCAATATCCATCAATATTTTGTACTGTAGACAGATACAATGGCATTGGTACCCTGAGGTCCTGCCAATATCCATCAATATTTTGTACTGGAATGTGGTAGAATGACACTGGTAGCCTGAGGTCCTGCCAATATCCATCAATATTTTGTACGGTAATGTGGTAGAATGACACTGGTAGCCTGAGGTCCTGCCAATATCCAACAATTTTTTGTACTGTAGACAGATACAATGGCATTGGTACCCTGAGGTCCTGCCAATATCCATCAATATTTTGTACTGTAATGTGGTAGAATGACACTGGTAGCCTGAGGTCCTGCCCATATCCAACAATTTTTTGTACTGTAGACAGATACAATGGCATTGGTACCCTGAGGTCCTGTCAATACCCAACAATATTTTGTACTGTAGACTGATAGAATGACATTGGTACCCTGAGGTCCTGTCAATAGCCAACTATATTTTGAACTGTAGACTGATAGAATGACATTGGTACCCTGAGGTTTAGCAAATATCCAACAATATTTTGTACTGTAATGTGGTAGAATGACATTGGTACCCTGAGGTCCTGCCAATATCCTACTGTATTTTGTACTGTAGAATGATAGGATGGCATTGGTACCCTGAGGTCCTGCCAATATCCAACAATATTTTGTACTGTAGACTGATAGAATGGCGTTGGTACGCTGAGGTCCTGCCAATAGCCAACCATATTTTGTACTGTAATGTGGTAGAATGACATTGGTACCCTGAGGTCCTGCCAATATCCTACTGTATTTTGTACTGTAGAATGATAGGATGGCATTGGTACCCTGAGGTCCTGCCAATATCCAACAATATTTTGTACTGTAGTCTGATAGAATGGCGTTGGTACGCTGAGGTCCTGCCAATAGCCAACCATATTTTGTACTTTAATGTGGTAGAATGACATTGGTACCCTGAGGTCCTGCCAATATCCTACTGTATTTTGTACTGTAGAATGATAGGATGGCGTTGGTACCCTGAGGTCCTGCCAATATCCAACAATATTTTGTACTGTAATGTGGTAGAATGACATTGGTACCCTGAGGTCCTGCCAATATCCTACTGTATTTTGTACTGTAGAATGATAGGATGGCGTTGGTACCCTGAGGTCCTGCCAATATCCAACAATATTTTGTACTGTAATGTGGTAGAATGACATTGGTACCCTGAGGTCCTGCCAATATCCTACTGTATTTTGTACTGTAGAATGATAGGATGGCATTGGTACCCTGAGGTCCTGCCAATATCCAACAATATTTTGTACTGTAGACTGATAGAATGGCGTTGGTACGCTGAGGTCCTGCCAATAGCCAACCATATTTTGTACTATAATGTGGTAGAATGACATTGGTACCCTGAGGTCCTGCCAATAGCCAACTATATTTTGTACTGTAGAATGGTAACAAGACATTGGTACCCTGAGGTCCTGCCAATATCCAACAATATTTTGTACTGTAGACTGATAGAATGACATTGGTACCCTGACGTCCTGCCAATAGCCAACGATATTTTGTAGTGTAATGTGGTAGAAAGGCATTGTTACCCTGAGGTCCTGCCGATATCCAACTATACTTTGTAATGTAATGTGCTAGAATACATTGGTACCCTGAGGTCCTGCCAATATCCAACTATACTTTGTAATGTAATGTGCTAGAATGACATTGGTACCCTGAGGTCCTGCCAATATCCAACTATATTAAATACTGTAGAATGGTAGAATGGCATTGGTACCCTGAGGTCCTGCCAATATCCTACTATATTTTGTACTGTATAATGATAGAATGACATTGGTGCCCAGAGGTCCTGCAAATATCCAACAATATTTTGTACTATAGACTGATAGAATGGCGTTTGTACCCTGAGGTCCTGCACGTGCGCGAGTTAGTAAAGGTGCGTACACCTATAAGTATATCTATATTTGTAGGTAGGTGTAGTACGTCTCTTTCGTACATGTTCTCAAGATGTACGCATTCGCTGTACCACGTGGTATGTGGGAAATGTATGGGCTTGATGTACACGAGGTAAAATGTACATCCTCGACTTATTAACCAAAACTCACTGTGTGTACGCACCTTAAGTTAACATGAACAACTTGTGCACGTGCACGGGTAAGTTAAGGTGCGTACACACAGTAAGTTTTGTTGTATAAGTCGAGGATGTACATTTTACAAGATGTACACCATGTCCATACATTTCCCTCATACCACTTGGTAACAATGAAGGTGTACATCTTGAGAAAAGGTATGGTAGAGGCGTACTACACGTAACTACACAGTACATCTTAACTTATAGGTCAAGATGCATACATCAAAACTTACTGTGTGTACGCACCTGTAGTAAGATGAACAACCTCTTGTCTCGACGGGTTGTTCATGTGGGTTATTAACCTTGATTAAACAAAGAAACAGGTGTGTAAAGTCATGACTCGATCACTATGACCATTGTAGGAGCCTGTCATCCGTTCTAATCTAGCTTCTGAGGGGATTCGTGCCTCCAATAAAGCTATTTTATATTATAGTCGATTCAATAAGTAATACTAATGAGGGAACTATGCCATTCGAAAGACTATCGGTGAATACCGTTAACTCATGTATATAGCTTATATCCAGTCAAAGCTAGATGAACATGGCTTACCTACCATACCCGTGTCGCAAAAGTACCCCGATTGACATTATATGTCTTAATATGTTTAAATGTCATTCTATTCATATGATATAAAATAAGTGATATATATGTTATTGTTGAATAAGCGCGCCATTTTACTTGCGCCACTTGGTCATAATTTATTGGTTAATGCGCCAATATTGGTACTTTTCCGATGTATAAGTGCGCAATAATCATTTGCGCCAATGGAAATAATCATTGACTTTGTGAAAAGTAGAATGAATAAAAGTGTTAATTTGATTATGTGTTTTATTTAATCAGTTTCAATTTTAACTAAAGACACAAAAAGGGGTTAAACAAAAAGAAATAATTCCAATGTGGCATCAGAGAAAATTCAAACTTTATACAGTCCTCAACAAGAAAACTACAATAAGTCGCCACAACCCGTTCTCGATTGACTTTGAAAGTACTGTGTAAGGTTCTAGTCTGAATCCCGGTACCTAAATCTTTCTTTACATGACAGTGTAGGTCCGGCCTAATGTAACTGGCATGGAAGATACCATGGGTAAAACAAGATGGCGGCTGTACGTTAGTTTATAAAGGGAATTTTAGAATATCCCCCAGAAGCGTGTGTTGTGTATTTGTCATTTCGATGAGACTTGGTATATTAATGGGAAATGTGTGCTCTTTTCAATTAAACATGTTTCATTAAGATGACACAACTGACATGTACAAGAAACGCAAAGTAAATAATTATAATTTCAGTACCAGTGTGTATATAGCGCATATAAATCGCACCTAATATCAAATGCCCGTTTAGCTCACTTGGTAAAGCGCCAAACCAGTAACATGGATGTTGGAGGTTCGATTCTAGTATCACTGTGGTATAACGTACACCGGATATTGCTATCAAGATGAGTAAACTTATCAATTTTTCGCGACACTCTAGTGTAAGTTCAGAAACGATTTTAGCCTTTCTGAGTGTGTTTTATGTAAATTTTATACAAAAATATCTCCTGCATTAATTCTCTTAGTCCATGCAATTGGTAAATTTCCAGGGATTTCTTAAAAGGACAATTAAAAGACCAAACTCGTATTGTTACTCACGCAAAAAGTAAGCTCGGTTTCACTGCGGTATAACGTACACCGGATATTGCTAGCAAGATGAGTACTATTATCAATTTTCGCTACATTCTAGTGTTGACAAGGGTATGTTCAGAGATGATTTTTAGTTTTTCTGAGTGTGTTTAATGTACATTTTATACAAAACTATCTCCTCCATAAGTTTTCCTAGCCTGTGTAACCGTTAAATTGCCAGGAATCTCTTAAAAGGATGATTAAAAGACCAAACTCGTATCATTACTCACGCAGAAAGTAAGCTCGACCTGTCGAAATTAGATGTTTTTGTTTATATTTTTCGTTAAAATACTCAAATTGAATCGAGCGAATTGTCATTCTTGTTACAAAGATTATATTACAAATGTATTATCCGAAACTAATCGAAAATGATGGTGCATTGTGAGAATAAATGCAGGTGTTAGTGCACAGAGTATTGCTATATAGTTGCTCGCTGGTGTACGGAGTATTGCTGTATCGTGTACAGAGTATTGCTTTTACTTGTAGTGACTATTCGTCACTCGAATTGAATAAATACAATGCATAATCAGCGTTATTTTGTAAAAATAACTTATATTATATAGATATGTACCTATTTTGATTGGATTGTATTGACTACATGAAGCAATTAATGTTACAAGCTAATCCTAGCTCTAAGTCCTCCCTGAATTTTATGGGAAACTTCTATTAGTAACTGTGTATTTCACATACAGGAAAGGGTCATAGCTGAGGAATTGCATTAGACAAACGCAAAACTACTACAATGTCCAATACTTTGAATTAGCAACGTTGAATGTAAGCAAAGGAACCTCATTGCAGCATCTGAAATAGTTGAGAGATTATAAAATAAACATTGGTGTGTATATTTGGATGTGAATGCCCTTATTTGCCATTTGACCATCAGCATGACTCTCAAAGAATTGCATATATCCAAGCTAAATATCACATTTGTACTACTCACCAGAACACTTTATGCATACAATTCAGTATTCTACATTGCTAATCGCATTCATCTGCCTGACGGTTGAACTATTGTAACATAATCATTTAAGAATATTCCTATTATATATCGTATAATCCATAAGACATGACCTTATTTGTGAGCAGACGTAATAATACGACAAAACTGTCCATTTACATACTCATATTTACTCATTTTATTAAGCCAAACTATCTGTACACTAACGTTGAGCTTACGTGCAATACTCTGTACACTAAACAGCAATACTCTGTACACGCTCGCGTATCTGTTTTGGGGTGTATCTTAGTTGTTTTTCGAACAATATTAATGAAATTTGGTCACAACATTTTGGGGTTCAATATAAACAAAATGGCCAATTCAAAAAATCAACAATTTGGTAATACAGCCGTTCCAGAAGCTTGTAAAGTACTGCTGTCAATATTTGCGAGTGAGTAACGGCGTAATACTGGTTCATTTTAACCTCCCTGTGAATATCTGATATACGATAGTGTGCTATAAAGTTACCAAAATGCCTGAAGAAGTTAAAACTCAATTGGGATATGCATAAGAAGTCAGTAATTTGGAAAATTTTGTCTCTAAACTCACCCAGGTCTCCATTTCATGTCCTTAAAATTGATAATATTACTCACTTTACAAGCAATATCCGGTGTACGTTATACCACAGTGGGTTTGTCGGCATAAGATGTTAATGTTTTATATTCTTCGTCAAAATACACAACTTGAATCGAGCGAATTGTAATTCCTGTTTCAAAGATTATATTGTAAATGTAGTAACCGAAACTAATCGCAAATTACGGTGCATTGTGAGAATAAATACAAGCATTAGTGTACAGAGTATTGCTATGTAGATGTTCACTGGTGTACGGAGTATTGCTGTATAGTGTAAAGAGTATTGCTTGTATGTGCAGTGATAATTATTCACACAAATTGAATAAATGCAAGGTATAATCAGTGTTATTTGGTAAAAATAACTTAAATTGTGTAGATCTGTACCTATTAAAATTGGATTGTATGGACTATATGAAATGATTAAATTGTCACTTTACATACTTTATTTACTCATTTTAATGAGCAATACCCGTACACGAACGTCGAGCTAAACAGCAATACTCTGTACACTAAACAGCAATACTCTGTACACGCACTTGTAGCTGTTTTGTTCTGTATGTTAGTTGTTTCCGATCTTTTTCTGGAATTTGGTCACAGTACTTTTGTGTTCATTATAAACAAAATGGCTTATTAAAAAAATCAACATATCGGTAATACAGTCATTCCAAAAGCTTGTAAAGTGCTGCTGACAGTATTTGAGAGTTAGTAGTGGGATAATACTGGATCATTTGAACCTTCATATGAATATCTGATATACTATAATATGCTATAGAGTTACAAAAATTCCCGAAGAAGTTAAAACTCAATTGGGATAAGCATAAGTAGTCAGCAATTTGGAAAATATCGTCTCTAAACTCGCCCTGGTCTCAAGTTTATGTCCTCAAAATTTATAACATTACTCAATTTACTAACAATATCCGGTGTACGTTATACCGAGTATTGTCATTATTTGTTTATATGTAACGTTATTCGCTATAAGTTTATATTTGAAGAAGGAAAATGAAGAGAAAACAAAGTATTGTATAACACAAATTAAGCAAAAGATGTTTTTTGTTTAAATTGAACAATAACTGGCCTACACAGGGATCGAACGAGGGTCCTCGTGAATTCAAGTCAGTGGCTCTACCGATTGAGCTAGTCGGGCACATGCAAACTTATTAATTTATGTACTATTAAAACCCTTCTACAAAAAGATTTTAACCATTTAATAAACGTTATTTTGTAGATATTTGTGCTGTTGTAGCGAATAAAATTTATGTCATTGCAAAGACCATTTTCTCCTTTTCTATGCAAAGTCTCACAAAAATGACACATACATAACATACACTTTAGGGAGATATTCTAAGATTGCCTATATAAACTAACGTACATCGACCATTTTGATTTGACCACTGCAGTTATAGATTAATTGGTTGCTACCTGACCTAAACCACTGTACGATTTAGGACAGGGAACCATACTATACCACTTAGCGGCACTTCTAACGCTGCCACTTATATATTTCAGTTTTCTTTTAAAGTCCTCAATGAATTGTAATGAAATTTGGCACACTTGAACATCAATATTGGAAACAGGTTCTTGCGAATTATCTGCTCGATTCGACAATAGTCTATTGCACGATACGTCTTCAACTGACTGAATACTTATATTGAAAGTCGCATTGTTATCACTCAATACCGGTCATCTGATTGTTATATATGTATGCGTGTAGATGTCGCTATTTCCTATAATGGTTGTGTATATCAACATTTTATTCGCTCATGTTTTAATGGTTATTAACTCATTAACAATATTTACCAAAATGCTAGAAAACGAAGTGTTGTTTTTGTTGCAAAATATAGTGTTTTCCGTACCCATAGCGTGTCTGTTGAGAAAATACGATTCTTGCGAGTAACGCAGGTTGCGCTCACCTTGAAATTTTAATTTAGGGTGACTAATTATTATTTCAAACTGAATAAATTCAACTCTACTGCGCACTATTAACATTCGTTATTGAGAAGAAATGTGAATTTTACCATTCAAGTAGCATTATTTGCGGTTAAACGTTTATTTTAAGCTCGTCGGTTTTATATTCAGATTATGAGCTGATTTTAAGGCGGTCTAAGCTTACCAACTGCTATTTGGTTACATAGGAAAGTGTAACGAAGATGAAATTTATGAATACTTTTATTGTCTACACTCATTACATAATTAACACTTGAAGCTACAAAGAAATAAAATATTGAAAATACTCACTTGACTCCTAATAAATACGCTGTTTAATTTTGTGACTTCGTAATTCCGGGTGACGTAAATTACGCGTTTACCACGCATTTTCATACACACCAATTTCTGAATTAACACTTGCAGCAATATGCACATGCCTTAAACTTTAACTGGTAAAAATTTGATAAAGTTATCTCAAACGGACTTCGAGATATCAAGAATAATCAAGTGGCAGCGTTAGAAGTGCCTCCGAGTGTACACACAGTAAGTGTTGATGTATACATTTTGACCTATACGTCAAGATGTTCTTTGTAGTTACGTGTAGTACCAGTTAGTACGCATCCACCATACATTTTCTCGAGATTTACACCTTCATTGTTTCCAAGTCGTATGAGGGAAATGTATGGACATGGTGTACATCTTGTAAAATGTCCATCCTCGACTTATACAACAAAACTTACTGTGTGTACGCACCTTTGTTGTATATATCAGATTACAAGAAATCTCTAAGAAATCTCTAAATGTATTGTGTTTGTATTACAACTTGAGGGTGATTGCATACATTCAGCTTATGAAAACATTGGCCGAAGTTAAATATAGAATCATCAAGTAAAGAAAGTAGGGCATGGTTTTATATATGGCAAAGTGTAGTGTATTATGTATGAGATATTTCCAACACTTTCTCCATGCTGACCGACTAGCTACTATACTGAGATCTATGGTCGAAGAGTGCCATATAGTTAACATACAGGTACAACTACATGTCTTTAAAAGACAAGACAACATATATATAAGTACAGGTTTATTTATAGAATTACAAAAATGTCATAACAACACATAGAAATTCAGCCAAACCATGGTTTTCAAGTTAGCTATTACGACTGTGTATAAATAAGCCGATGTCTGGCGATTGCAATGATGAGTACACGTTGAAGTATAGCGTACTGCAATAATGAGTACATAGATCAGATTGTAATTGGAATTTAGGTATTTAGATTTTACATGCACTTTCAATAGCAATAAATGATACAAGATGAATTTTATAGGATTCCGATAAGTCATACAGTGATTTGTTTTATACGCTGTGGTCACTTACAGTAACCCAGACTCATCAACTCTGCATGCAATCCCAAGTGTCTCCTTCATATATCGCTGACTTATAATTAGACGTTTGCAAGCAAAAATCTCCATGTTGAGAACACAAGGAAAGACTGTTAGGAAATTACTCTTTACTTATGGTTTAACAAGCTGCTTCATCTTCAGCTTTGTCAACATGAGAAATTCCGATTTTCATGAAATAGGTTCATAAGAAGCACATTGTGATGCTGATTTTAAATATGCATCAGGCATATAAGTAATACCTTTTTATTCTAAGCCAGCGATATGCTACACGTAAATTTCAATTAATGAGCAGTAAAGTACATGTATCGATCAAACGCTTGATCTAACATATTGCACCACAAAACTCTGCAAATGTAAACCATCCAACCTGTTGGCATCACACCGCAGTGATATTTCCTAGAAATAATTTTGAACCAAATTTTTCGTGCTATTCATCTAACACTAAGCGACTCTGGCTCCACTTGCATGAACCATTCAAAACATAAGATTTGCAATGAATTTGCTAAACAAAGGCAAATAACAGAATGTATTTTACTTCTTTCTATTTGTCTATCTAAATCGCTAGTGAATAGCCAATTTATAGCCAACGAGCATACCCATGCTCATGAGACACATCATGTATATACAGTGTACAATCAGTTTAGACATTTGTGAAATGTAATCAACACTTTTAAAGAATCTGTACACGACAGAAAACATCAGAGGTACAAACATTGTAACAACGTCGACAATTACGACAAAATGATGCCACAGACAAAATACGGCTATTGAGTTCAATTTTCAAACTAGTGCCAGAAAAAACCTACATCTTTTGACTAAATACTGTGTCTGTGTGTAGTAGGAATTGGTCTTCAACACTTGTTTTGTTGCAATTGGTAAATGGTGTCAAAGTTAGTAAGGTTAAATTACAGGAAGGTAAATTAATTTTTATCATGCATTTCAAGCCAATATCTCCAATTAGCTATTGAGAAATTGGATAAACCAAATAGCGCATTTCTAGCCATTTCAATAGTTATTGGCAGACTAAATTTGTCACATACAATCGAACTTGCTTGAAAGCGAATGAACTAATCCCCGACTTCGTCCTTCTTTATTTCAATGTTCTACCACTCCCTCATAAGGACGTCTGTTATAGCTAAAAATCGGCTATAACTTAACGATTTCTGTGTCCCATTGAAAAATTGTGTTTCTGTTCTGTTATAACAAAGCACAACAGGATTAAGTTTTAATATAGCAAACGAAATGCTTTACCAACAGGCCTGATAAGGTCCTTACTGCAACTATTTTCTTCAAAATGTATATAAATTTCACATTTCCAGCCGGCCAAACGGGTTGTAGGTGGTCAAATTGGCATGCAGCCTGCTGTTATTCAGAACTCTGTTAGGATTATCAAACATTTTCTTCTAATTCTGTCCATTTCGTTTTGTTTTTGCTGTGAAATTTGTTTCTTCTTTTTTTCCGTCACTGGCCCATTGTCATTTGTATAGTCACTGTTAAAGACTATTTAAATCTCCTCTCTGGATCGAACGCTGGTCTGGAATTTCCTTGTACTAAAGACTTTTATGAAGTCCATAGTGATAATCCTTATTCCACTTATTGGCATAACTTTGTCTGAAAAACAGATAAATTGTTAGAATTATTACTGAGTCAATGATATTAAATATACCATGTACTGCAGCTATCGGTACCGGTAATTTCGCGATAAAATTATTATTACAATAAAAATGTATCAATATATGCATTAACTGAGATCAATAAACATTGAAAGGTACAGATCAGGAGAAAGACTTCTACACTACATTAGTTTGACTCAGTAAATATTGAACATTCTCTCCACATTTAATTTCACATGGAGTCCTTCAGTTAGGCATCCTTCTCATTCATTCACTGAGAGTTTTAATCATTCATTGAGAGTTTCAATCAATGAGTAAAACATCAGTGCATGCTTCATTCAGCTAGTATGTGTTTTATTTTGCCAGAATGGACTCAGTGCATGTTTCTTCAGCCAAATGTGTGTTCCTTTTAGTCAGAATTTCATGCTGCCAGTAGGAAAAACAGCGTATGCTTGATTCACTCTACTGAGTAAGGAGTCAATGTGTGTTCCATCGAGTCAATGTGTTTCATTAAATCAATAGAGTGCTTCATTGAGTAAATGTGTGTTTCATTGAGTAAGTAATGAAAGTGTGTTTATTTGAGTGCTGAAGGAGTCAGTGTATGCTCCATTGTGTCAATGTATACTATGTAAAATAAATATAACAACAATACTAAAACTTTAAAAATCTTAAATTCGTCAGATGATTTTAATGACAATGATGTTGTATTGAATGGACAGTCTTCCCTTTAAACGAAATCAGTTTTATCACACCGAAAAAGCACACACGATATGCTCCAGTAAACGATTAAAGAAAAGGGCACCTTAATAAGGAGGCTGCGTATTGGTCCTTTAAATTGTTTCAAAGAGATGTTGAACGTGTTAACCGTTGGTCAGTTAATTAAAAACCGGTGAAAAAGTTCGAATAATTGAGAAAGTGAATGCGAGGAGCAGTGACGTACTAGTAAAACAAACGTCATTGTGCTGTCGGTATGCTGTATTCTGAAACCCATATTCGGATGGATTCGCACACTATGATGTTATTTGAAGTACACAAATCAACACAGCGGGGTCAGCGACGGATGGCAACTCTCGGCGCTCAGAAGTGTATGTTTCATTGAGTCACTGTACGTTTCATTGAGTCAGTGTATGTTTCATTGAGTCAGTGTATGTTTCATAGAGTCAGTGTATGTTTCATTGAGTCAGTGTATGTTTCATTGAGTCAGTGTATGTTTCATAGAGTCAGTGTATGTTTCATAGAGTCAGTTTGTGTTTCATTTAGTCAGTGTATTCTTCATTGAGTCAGCGTGTGTTTTATTGAGTCAGTGTATGTTTCATTAAGTCAGAATTGTTTCATTTAGTCAGTGTATATTTTATTGAGTCAGTTTGTGTTTCATTTATTCAGTGTATTCTTCGTTGAGTCAGCGTGTGTTTCATTGAGTCAGTTTGTGTTTCATTAAGTCAGTGTATTCTTCATTGAGTCAGCGTGTGTTTCATTGAGTCAGTTTGTGTTTCATTGTGCCAGTGTATGCTTAATTGAGTCAGTGTGCCTTTCATTGAGGAGTCCGTGTATGTTTCATTGCGTCAATGTATGTTTAATTGAGTTAAAGCATGTTTCATTGAGTCAGTGTGTGCTTCATTGAGTCAGTGTGTGTTACATGCAGTCAACACGTGTTTCAATCAGTCAGCAAGTTTTTTAATCAGTCAGTTATGAGTCAGCAAGTGTTTCATTCTGTTTCCAAGTGTTTCATACAGTCAGTAAGTGTTTAATGCAGTTAGTAATGAGTCAGCAAGAGTTTCATTCAGTCAACAAGTGTTTCAATCAGTCAGCAAGTTTTTCAATCAGTCAGTTATGAGTCAGCAAGTGTTTCATTCAGTCACCAATTGTTAAATACAGTCAGGAAGTGTTTAATTTAGTCATTAATGAGTATTTCGTTCTGTCAACAAGTGTTGTATGAAGTCAACAAGTGTTTAATTAAGTCAGCAATGAATCAGCAAGTGTTTGAATCAGTCAGCATGTATTTGAATCAGTCAGCATGTGTTTGAATTAGTCAACAAGTGTTTCATTAAACACCAATTGTTTCATTCAATCAACAAGTGTTAAATGCAGTCAGTAATAAGCCAGCGAGTGTTTAATTATGTCCATAATGAGTCAGCAAGTGTTAAATTCAATCAGAAATGAGTCAACAGGTGCTTGATTCAGTCAGGAAACATTTGATTTAGTCAGAAAGTGTTACATTCAATCCACAATTGTTTTATTCAACACGTGTTCAATACAATCAGAAATGGGTCAGTAAGTGTTTCATTCAGCCAACAAGAGTTTAATGAAGTCAGCAAGTGTTATATCTAATCAGATATAAGTCAGCAATTGTTTCATACAGTCAATAAGTGTTTGATTCAGTCAGTTATTAGTCAGCAAGTGTTTAAAACAGTCAGCAAGTGTTTAATTCTGCCAGTAATTAGTCAGCAAGTGTTTCACATAGACAGCAAGTGTTTAATACAGTCGTTAATGAGTCAGCAAGTGTCTCATTGAATAAACAACTATTTCAATCAGTCAGCAAGTGTTTCATTCAGCCAGCAAGTGTTTCATTCTGTCATAAATGAGTCTACACGTGTTTCATTAAGTCAACAAGTATTTCATTTAGTCAGCAAATGTTTTATTCAGTCAGCAAGTGTTTGATTCAGGCAGTAATGGGTCAGCAAGTATTTCATTCAGCCAAACGTTGTTCAATCAGTCAGCAATTTTGTCATTCAGTCAGCAAGTTTTTTATTCAGTCAGCAAGTGTTTCATTCAGTCTGTATTGGGTCAGCAAGTGTTTTATTCAGTCAGCAAGTGTTACAGTCTGTAATGAGCCAGCACGTGTTTCATACAGTCAACAAGTGTTTCATGCAGTCAGCAAGTGTTTCATGCTGTCATAAATGAGGCAACAAGTGTTTTATTCAGTCAACAAGTATGTAATGGAGTAAACACGTGTTTCATGCAGTCAACAAACGTTCCATTGAGTCCGTAATGAGTCAGCAGGTGTTTCATTCAGTCAGTAATTGGTCAGAAATGTTCAATTCAGTCAGTTATCGGTCAGAAAGTGTTTCAATCAGTCAACAAGTATTTCATGAAGTCAACATATGCTGAATACAGTCAACAATGAGTCAGAAAATGTTTGTACAGTCAGCAAGTGTTTCATTCCGTCAACAGGAGTTTCAATGAATCAGTAATGAGTCAGCAAGTGTTTCATTCCGTCAGTTATAGGTCAGAAAGTGTTTGATTCAGTCAACAAGTATTTCATTCAGTCAACATGTGTTTTAATTGTCAGTAATGAGTCAGCAAATGTTTGATTCAGTCAGCAATTGTTTCATACAGTCAGCAAGTGTTTAATACAGTCAACAAGTGATTCATTCAGTCTGTATTGGGTCAGTAACTGTTTCAGTCAATCAGCAATTGTTACATTCAGTCAGTAATGGGTCAACAAGTGTTTCATACAGTCAAAAAGTGTTTTATTCAGTCAACACATGTTGCATTCAGTCAACAAGTGTTTTATTCAGTCAGCAAGTGTTTGATTCAGTCAGGATGTGTTACATTCAGTCTGTATTGGGTCAGCCAGTGTTTCATTCAGTCAGCAAGTATTACATTCAGTCAGTAAGGTGTTAGCAAGTGTTTCAAACAGTCAGTAAGTGTTTAGTTCAGTCAGTAATGAATCAGGAAGTGTTTCATTCAGTCAGTTATGGGTCAGAAAGTGTTTTATTCAGTCAACAAGTTATATCATGAAGTCAACAAGTATTTCATGAAGTCAACATGTATTTAATACAGTCAGTAATGAGTCAGCAAATGTTTAATTCAGTCAGCAAGTGTTTGATTCAGTCAGCAATTGTTTCTTACAATCAGCAACTCTTTCATACAGTCAATTATGATTCAGTAAGTCTTTCATACGGGCAGCATTTTTTCCGTTCAGTTAGCAAGTGTTTAATTTCGTCAGGATTGGGTCAGCAAGTCTTTCATTGCAGTTAGCAAGTGTTCCATTCAGTTAGTAATGAGTAAGCAAATGTTTCATACAGTCAACGAGTGTTTCGTACAGTCAGCACGTGTTTCATTCAGGCAATAAGTATTTCAGTCATCCAACAAGCGTTTCATTCAGTCAGCAATTGTTACATTCAGTCAGCAAGTGTTTAATTAAGTCAGCAATAAGTCAGCAAGTATTTCTTACTCGCAACAAGTGTTTCATAAAGTCAACAAGTCTTTCATACAGTCAACAAGTGTTTAATTAAGTCAGCAATTACTCAGCAAGTGTTTCATACAGTCAGCAAGTGTTTCATTCAGTCAGTCAGGAGTCAGCAAGTGTTTCAAACAGTCAGTAAGTGTTTAATTCAGTCAATAATGAATCAGCAAGTGTTTCATTTAGTCAGTTTTGGGTCAGAAAGTGTTTTATTCAGTCAACCAGTATTTCAGGAAGTAATCATGTATTTAATACACTCAGTAATGAGTCAGCAAATGTTTGATTCTGTCAGCAAGTGTTTGATTCAGTCAGCAATTGTTTCATACAATCAGCAAGTTTTTCATACAGTTAGTAATGATTCAGCAAGTCTTTCAAACAGTCAGCAATTTTTTCATTCAGTTAGCAAGTGTTTCATTCGGCAGTATTGTGTCAGCATGTGTTTCATTAAGTCAGTAAGTGTTACATACAGTCAGTTATGAGTAAGCAAGTGTTTCATACAGTCAACAAGTGATTCATACAGTCAGCACGTGTTTCATTCAGGCAGCAAGTATTATATTCAGTCAGCAAGTGTTTAGTTAAATCAGTAATGAGTCAGCAAGTACTTCATACTGGCAACAAGTGTTTCATACAGTCAAACAATTTTCATACAGTCAACAAGTGCTTTATTAAGTCAGTAATGAGTCAGCAAGTGTTTCATACGGTCAGCAAATGTTTTATTCAGTCAAAAAGAGTTTTGTTCAGTCAGTTATGTGTCATTAAGCGTTTAATTCAGTCGGTAATCAGTCGACAAGTGCTTAATTCAGTCAGTAATGATTCAGCACGTGTTTCGCACAGTCAGAAAGTGTTTGGTTCAGTCAGTATTGAGTCAGCAAGTGTTTCATGCAGTCATCATGTGTTAACCTTAGTCAGTAATGAGTTACGTGTTAACCTCAGTCAGTAATGAGTTAGCAAGTGTGTCATACAGTCAGCAAGTGTTTCATTCATTCAGCAAGTGTTACATTCAGTCAGTAATGTGTCAGCAAGTGTTTCATACAGTCAACAAGTGTTTCATTCAGTCAATATGTGTTTTGTACAGTCAGTTATATGTCAGCAAATGCTTAATTCAGGCAGTAATTAGTCAGCAAGTGATACATTCAGTTACAACGAGTTTTTAGTTAAATCAGTTATGAGTCCCCAAGTGTTTCATACTGGCAACAAGTGTATCATACAGTAAACATAGTTTTCATACGGCCAACAACAAGTGTTTAATTAAGCCAGTAATTAGTCAGCAAGTGTTTCATTCAGTCAACAAGCGTATCGTATAGTCAGTAATGTGTCAGCAAGTGTTTAATTCAGTCGGTACTGAGTCAGCAAGTGTTTATTTCAGACAGTAATGGGTCAGCAAGTGTTTAATACAGTCAGCAAGTGTTTTGTTCAGTCAGCAAGTGTTTGAATCAGTCAGTAATGATTCAGCAAGTGTTTCATACAGTCATCACGTGTTTACCTCAGTCAGCAATAAGTTAGCAACTTTTTCATACAGTCAGCAGGTGTGTCATACATTCAGCAAGTGTTTAATACAGTCAGCAAGTGTTTAATACAGTCAACAAGTGTTTGGCACAGTCAGAAAAGGTTTAATGCGGTCAGTAATGAGTCAGCAAGTGTTTCATACAGTCAACAAGTGTTACATTCAGCCAGTAATGAGTCAACAAGTGTTTCATACAGTCATCAAATGTTATATTCAGTCAGCAAGTGTTACATTTAGTCAGTAATGAGTCAACAAGTGTTTCATACAGTCGACAAGTGTTACATGCAGTCAGCAAGTGTTACATTCAGTCAGTAATGAGGCAACAAGTGTTTTATACAGTCAATAAGTGTTACATTCAGTCAGTTATAAGTCAACAAGTGTTTCATGCAGGCAATAAGTGTTACATTAAGTCAATAATGAGTCAACAAGTGTCTCATGCAGGCAATAAGTGTAACATTCAGTCAGTAATGAGTCAACAAGTGTTTCATACAGTTAACAAGTGACCATACATTCAACAAGTGATTCATACAGTCAGTACAGCAAGTGTTTCATTCAGTCAACAAGTATTTCATTCAGTCAATAATGAGTCAGTAATGAGTAAGCATGTCTTTCATACAGTCAGCAAGTGTTTCATTCGGTCAACAAAAGTTACATTCAGTCAAAAAGTGTTTAATTCAGTCATCTTATATTTTATTCAGTTCATAATGAGTTAGTAAGTGCTTCATACGGTCAGCAAGTGTTACATTCAGTCAGTAATGAGGCAACAAGTGTTTTATACAGTCAATAAGTGTTACATTCAGTCAGTTATAAGTCAACAAGTGTTTCATGCAGGCAATGAGTGTTACATTCAGTCAATAATGAGTCAACACGTGTCTCATGCAGGCAATAAGTTTACATTCAGTCAGTAATGAGCCAACAAGTGTTTCATACAGTTTACAAGTGACCATACATTCAACAAGTGATTCATACAGTCAGTACAGCAAGTGTTTCATTCAGTCAACAAGTATTTCATTCAGTCAATAATGAGTCAGTAATGAGTAAGCATGTCTTTCATACAGTCAGCAAGTGTTTCATTCGGTCAACAAAAGTTACATTCTGTCAAAAAGTGTTTAATTCAGTTATCTTATATTTTATTCAGTTCATAATGAGTTAGTAAGTGCTTCATACGGTCAGCAAGTGTTTCATTCAGTCATCAAATGTTTCATTCAGTCAACAAGTCTTTCATTAAGTCAGTACTGGGCCATCAAGTGTTCTATACAGTCAACAAGTATATACTTCAGTCAGTTATGAGTCAGCAATTGTTTCATACAGCCAGCAAGTGTTTCATTCAGTCAGTAAGTGTTATAATCAGTCAGTAATGAGTCAGCAAGCGTTTCCTCAAGTCAGTAATGAGCCAGCAAGTGACACATTCAGCAAGTGTTACATTCAGTCAGTAATGAGGAGTCAGCAATTGTTTTATTCAGTCAGCAAGTATTTCATTCAATCAGTAATAAATCAGGAAGTGTTGGATTCAGCCAGTTAGTTTGTCAATCAGTCAGAAATGAGTCAGCAAGTGTTTCATTCAGTCATTAATAAGTCAGCAAGGGTTTCATTCAGTCAGTCAGTCAGTTTGTCAGCAAGTCAGAAATTAGTCAGCATGTGTTTCATTCAGTCAACAAATGTTTCATTCAATCAGTTATATGTCAACAAGTGTTTCATTCCGTCAGTTAGTTTTACATGCAGTCAGAAATTGGTCAAATGTATTTCATTCTGTCAACAAGTGTTTTATCTAAACAGTTATAAGTCAGCATGTGTTTCATACATCCAGCAAGTCTTTGATTTAGTCAGCAAGAGTTTTATTCAGTCAGCAAGTATTTCATTTGGTCAGCAAGTGTTTAATTCAGTCAGTAACGTGTCAGCAAGTGTTTCATTCCGTCAGCTAGTTTTTCATTCGGTCAGCAAGTGTTTTATTCAGTCAGTAATGAGTGAGCAAGTCTTTCATTCAGTCAACAAGTAAATCATTCATTTAGTGAGTGATGCATTCAGACTGTGTGTAATACATTAAGCATTTGAGTGTTTCATTCAATCTGTGAGCAGTTCATGTGGTCAGCACGTGTCTCTCATTCATTTAGTGAGTGATTCATTCAGTCTATGTGTGTTTCATTTAGTCTGTGAGTGTTACATTAGTGATTGTGAGTCTTCCATTCAGTCCGTGAGAGATTCATTCAGTTGGTGAGTGATTCATTTGGTAAGCAAGTGTTTCATGCTGTCTGTTAGTGTCTCATTTAGTATGTGATTGTTTCATTCAGTCTGTGAGTGTTTCAATAAGTCAGCGGCGAGTGGTTTATTCATTCAACAAGTGTAATCTTTATTCAAAAAGTGACTCATTCAGTATGTGACAGTTTCATTCAGTATGTGTGTAGTTCATTTGGATAGCACGTGTGGTTCATTCAGTCTGTGAGTGTTTCATTCAAACTGAGGGTGTTTCATTCGGTCTGTGATGGTAACATTCAGTCTGTGCATGATTCATTCAGTCTGTGCATGATTCATTCAGTCTGTGAGTTTTCCATTCAGTCAGTTAGTTATTCATTTGGTCAGCAAGTCATTCATTCATTAAGTAAGTGTTGAAGTCAGACAGTAAATGATTAATTTGGTCAGCAAATGTTTCATTCATTTAGTGAGTAATTTATTCAGTCAGTGAGTGTTAAATTCAGTCTGTGAGTAGTTCGTTTGGTCAGCATGTGTGTTTCATTCAGTCTATGAGTGTTACATTCAGTCTGTAAGTGTTTCATTCCGTCTGTGAGTGTTTCATTCTGTCTGTGGTTGATTTATTCAGTATTTGAGTGATTCATTTGGTTAGCAAGTGTTTCGCGCATTCAAAATGATTTTCATGCAGTCTGTGAGTGTTTCATTCACTTAATGAGAGGTTTATTCATTCAACAAATGTTACATTTATTCAACAAGTGATTCATTTAGTCTGTGAGTGTTTCATTATGTCTGTGACAGATTTATTTAGTCTGTGAGTGTTTGATTCAGTCTTTGAGTGATTTATTTAGTATATCAGGGTTACATTCACTCAAGAAGTGCTTCATTTAGTTAGTGAGTGGTTCATTCATTCAACAGGTGTTAATCCATTCAACAAGTGTTTCAGTCAGTCTATGCAGAATTCATTCAGTCAGTGAGTGGTTAATTTATTCAACAAGTGTTTCGTTATATCAGTAAAGAGTTGACAAAAGTGTTCTATTCAGTCATCAAGTATTTGGTTCAGTCCGTAATAAGTTGACACTATAAACTATAGGTAGTTAGATAAAGACAGGATCCCAGATTACCAACGCCATTTTATCAATCTACAGTACACAATATAGCAGGATAAGGACATGACCAAAAAGTATCAATGCCATTCTATCACATTACAGTATAAAATATAGTTGTATAAAGGCAGGAACTAAGGGTACCAACGCCATTCTATCATTATATAGTTTAAAATATAGTTGGGTAAAGGCAGGACCTCAGGGTACCAATGCCATTCTATCAAGTTTCAGTACAAAATATAGCTGGATAAAGGCAGGACTTCAGGGTACCAATACCATTCTAGCAGTCTACAGTACAAAATAGTGTTTGATATCGGCAGGACCTCAGGGTACCAATACCATTATATCAGTCTACAGTACAAAATATGGTTGGATATTGGCAGGACCTCAGGGTACCAATGTCATTCTACCATTATACAGAATTTAATATAGTTGGATATTGGCAGGACCTCAGGGTACCAAGGTCATTCTACCATTATACAGAATTTAATATTGTTGGATATTGGCAGGACCTCAGGGTACCAATGTCATTCTACCATTATACAGAATTTAATATAGTTGGATATTGGCAGGACCTCAGGGTACAAATGCCATTCTATCATTCTACGATACAAAATATTGTTCGATATTGGCAGGACCTCAGGGAACCAATGTCATTCTATCAGTCTACAGTACAAAATAAAGTTGGATATTGGCAGGACCTCAGAATACCAACGCCATTCTATCAGTCTACAGTATAAAATATAATTGGATATTGGCAGGACCTCAGGGTACCAATGTCATTCTATCAGTCTACAGTACAAAATAAAGTTGGATAGTGGCAGGACCTCAGGGTACCAACGCCATTTTATCATTCTACAGTATAAAATATAGTTGGATATTGGCAGGACCTCAGGGTAATAACGCCAATCTATCAGTCTATAGTATAAAATATAGTTGGATATTGGCAGGACATCAGGGTACTAACGCCATTCTATCAGTCTACAGTATAAAATATAGTTGGGTATTGGCAGGACCTCAGGGTACCAATACCATTATATCATTCAACAGTACAAAAGATTGTTGGATATTGGCAGGACCTCAGGGTAACAATGCCATTCTATCATTCTACAGTATTTAATATTGTTGGATATTGGCAGGACCTCAGGGTACCAATGCCATTCTATCATTCTACAGTATTTAATATTCTTGGATATTGGCAGGACTTCAGGATACCAATGCCATTCTATCATTCTACAGTATTTAATATTGTTGGATATTGGCAGGACCTCAGGGTACCAATGCCATTCTATCAGTCTACAGTAGAAAATATTATTGGATATTGGCAGGACCTCAGGGTACCATTGTCATTCTACCATTCTACAGTACAAAATATTGTTGGCTATTGGCAGGACCTCATGGTACCAACGCCATTCTATCAGTTTACAGTACAAAATATAGTTGGCTATTGGCAGGACCTCAGGGTACCAATGTCATTCTACCACATTACAGTACAAAATATGGTTGGCTATTGGCAGGACCTCAGGGTACCAACGCCATTCTATCAGTCTACAGTACAAAATATTGTTGGATATTGGCAGGACCTCAGGGTACCAATGTCATCCTATCATTCTACAGTACAAAATATAGTTGGCTATTGGCAGGACCTCAGGGTACCAACGCCATTCTATCGTTATACAGTATAAAATATAGTTGGCTATTGGCAGGACCTCAGGGTACCAACGCCTTTCTGTCAGTTTACAGTATAAAATATAGTTGGCTATTGGCAGGACCTAAGGGAACCAACGCCATGCTATCAGTCTACAGTATAAAATATAATGGGATATTGGCAGGACCTCAGGGTACCAATGTCATTCTATCAGTCAACAGTACAAAAATATAGTTGGCTATTGGCAGGACCTCAGGGTACCAATGTCATTCTACCACATTATAGTACAAAATATAGTTGGCTATTGGCAGGACCTCAGGGTACCAACGCCATTCTATCAGTCTACAGTATAAAATATAGTTGGATATTGGCAGGACCTCAGGGTACCAATGTAATTCTACTAGTCTACAGTGCAAAATATAGTTGGATATTGGCAGGACCTCAGGGTACCAATGTCATTCTATCAGTCTACAGTACAAAATATAGTTGGATATTGGCAGGACCTCAGGGTACCAATGCCATTCTACCACATTACAGTACAAAATATTGATGGATATTGGCAGGACCTCACGGTACCAATTTCATTCTATCAGTCAACAGTACAAAAATATAGTTGGATATTGGCAGGACCTCAGGGTACCAATGCCATTCTACCACATTACAGTACAAAATATTGATGGATATTGGCAGGACCTCAGGGTACCAATGTCATTCTATCATTCTACAGAACAAAATGTAGTTGGCTATTGGCAGGACCTCAGGGTACCAACGTCATTCTTACATTCTACAGTATAAAATATAGTTGGCTATTGGCAGGACCTCAGGGTACCAATGTCATTCTACCAGTCTACAGTACAAAATAGAGTTGGATATTGGCAAGACCCCAGGGTACCAACGCCATTCTATCGTTATACAGTATAAATTATTGTTGGATATTGGCAGGACCTCAGGGTACCAATGTCATTCTACCACATTATAGTACAAAATATAGTTGGCTATTGGCAGGACCTCAGGGTACCAACGCCATTCTATCAGTCTACATTATAAAATAAAGTTGGATATTGGCAGGACCTCAGGGTAACAACGCCATTCTACCGTTATACAGTATAAAATATAGTTGGATATTGGCGGGACCTCAGGGTACCAATGTCTTTCTACCACATTATAGTACAAAATATAGTTGGCTATTGGCAGGACCTCAAGGTACCAATGTCATTTTATCAGTCTACAGTACAAAATATAGTTGGCTATTGGCAGGACCACAGGGTACCAACGTCATTCTAACATTCTACATTATAAAATATAGTTGGCTATTTGCAGGACCTCAGGGTACCAATGTCATTCTACCACATTATAGTACAAACTATTGTTGGATATTGGCAGGACCTCAGGGTACTTACGCCATTCTACCAGTCTACAGTGCAAAATATAGTTGGATATTGGCAGGACCTCAGGGTACCAATGTCATTCTACCAGTATACAGTAAAAAAATATAGTTGGATATTGGCAGGACCTCAGGGTACCAATGTCATTCTATCAGTCTACAGTACAAAATATAGTTGGATATTGGCATGACCTCAGGGTACCAATGTCATCCTACTAGTCTACAGTACAAAATATAGTTGGATATTGGCAGGACCTCAGGGTACCAATGTCATTCTATCAGTCTAGAGTACAAAATATAGTTGGATATTGGCAGGACCTCAGGGTGCCAACGCATTTTATTAGTCTACAGTATGAATTATAGTTGGATATTGGCAGGACCTCAGGGTACCAATGCCATTCTACAAGTCTACAGTGCAAAATATAGTTGGATATTGGCAGGACCTCAGGGTAACAATGTCATTCTATCAGTCTACAGTACAAAATATAGTTGGATATTGGCAGGACCTAAGGGTACCAATGTCATTCTACCACATTACAGTACAAAATATTGCTGGATATTGGCAGGACCTCAGGGTACCAACGCCATTCTACCGTAATACAGTATAAAATAGAGTTAGATATTGGCAGGACCTCAGGGTACCAACGCCATTCAATCGTTATACAGTATAAATTATTGTTGGATATTGGCAGGACCTCACGGTACCAATGTCATTTTATCAGTCTACAGTACAAAATATAGTTGGCTATTGGCAGGACCACAGGGTACCAACGTCATTCTAACATTCTACAGTATAAAATATAGTTGGCTATTGGCAGGACCTCATGGTACCAATGTCTTTCTACCACATTATAGTACAAAATATAGTTGGCTATTGGCAGGACCTCAGGGTACCAACGCCATTCTATCAGTCTACAGTATAAAATATAGTTGGATATTGGCAGGACCTCAGGGTACCAATGTCATTCTACCACATTATAGTACAAAATATTGTAAAAGTTGGATATTGGCAAGACCTCATGGTACTTACGCCATTCTACCAGTCTACAGTGCAAAATATAGTTGGATATTGGCAGGACCTCAGGGTACCAATGTCATTCTACCAGTATACAGTACAAAATATAGTTGGATATTGGCAGGATCTCAGGGTACCAATGTCATTCTATCAGTCTACAGTACAAAATATAGTTGTATATTGGCAGGACCTCAGGGTGCAAACGCATTCTATCAGTCTACAGTATAAAATATAGTTGGATATTGGCAGGACCCCAGGGTACCAACGCCATTCTATCAGTCTACAGTATAAAATATAGTTGGCTATTGGCAGGACCTCAGGGTACCAATGTCATTCTATCAGTATACGGTACAAAATATAGTTGGCTATTGGCAGGACCTCAGGGTACCAATGTCATTCTACCTGTCTACAGTGCAAAATATAGTTGGATATTGGCAGGACCTCAGGGTACCAATGTCATTCTATCAGCCTACAGTATAAAATATAGTTGGATATTGGCAGGACCTCAGGGTACCAATGTCATCCAACCAGTCTACAGTACAAAATATAGTTCGATATTGGCAGGACCTCGGGGTACCAATGTCATTCTATCAGTCTAAAGTACCAATAATAGTTGGATATTGGCAGGACCTCAGGGTACCAATGTCATTCTATCAGTCTACAGTATAAAATATAGTTGGATATTGGCAGAACCTCAGGGTACCAATGTCATCCTACCAGTCTACAGTACAAATAATAGTTGGATATTGGCAGGACCTCAGGGTACCAACGTCATTCTACCATTCTACAGTATAAAATATAGTTGGATATTGGCAGGACCTCAGGGTACCAATGTCATTCTAACACATTACAGTACAAAATAGTGTGGAATATGTGCATGACCTCAGGGTACCAGCACCATTATCCCAGTCTACAGTACACAATATTGTTGGATATTGGCAGCACCTCAGGGTACCAATGCCATTTTACCACATTACAGTTTAAAATATAAATGGATATTGGCTGGACCTCAGGGTACCAATGTCATTCTATCATTCTACAGTACAAAATTTAGTTGGCTATTGGCAGGACCTCAGGGTACCAATGTCATTGTATCTGTCTACAGTACAAAATAAAGTTGGATATTGGCAGGACCTCAGGGTACCAATGTCATTCTACCATTCTACAGTATAAAATAAAGTTGGATATTGGCAGGACCTCAGGGTACCAATGTCATTCTACCACATTACAGTACAAAATATTGTTGGATATTGGCAGGACCTCAGGGTACCAACGCCATTCTATCAGTCTACAGTATAAACTATTGTTGGATATTGGCAGGACCTCAGGGTACCAATGCCATTCTACCACATTACAGTACAAAATATTGTTGGATATTGGCATGACCTCAGGGTACCAATGTCATCCTATCGTTCTACAGTATAAAATATAAATGGCTATTGGCAGGACCTCAGGGTACCAATGTCATTGTATCTGTCTACAGTACAAAATATTGTTGGATATTGGCAGGACCTCAGGGTACCAATGTCATTCTACCATTCTACACTACAAAATATTGATGGCTATTGGCAGGACCTCAGGGTACCAATGTCATTCTACCAGTCTACAGTACAAAAAATAGTTGGCTATTGGCAGGACCTCAGGGTACCAACGCCATTCTATCAGTCTACAGTATAAAATATAGTTGGATATTGGCAGGACCTCAGGGAACCAATGCCATTCTATCATTCTGCATTATTAAATATTGGTGGATAAAGGCACGACCTCAGGGTACCAAAGCCATTCTATCACATTACAGTACCAAATATAGTTGGATAAAGGCAGGACCTCAGTGTATCAATGCCATTCTATCACATTGCAGTACCAAATTATTAGTATAGTTGGATAAAGGCACGACCTCAGGGTACCAACGCCATTCGATCGTATTACAGTACCAAATATAGTTGGACAAAGGCACGATCTCAGGGTACCAACGCCATTCTATCACATTACAGTACCAAATATAGTTGGATAAAGGCACGACCTCAGGGTATCAATGCCATTCTATCATTCTACAGTATAAAATAAAGTTGGATAAAGCAGGACCTCAAGGTGCTGGTTAATGTCATTTTATCATAATGCAGTGCAAACAAATACATTGGATAAAGGCAGGACTGGTAGGGAACCAAGACCATTATATATTAAAGTGCAGTGCAATTTATATTGTGGACAGAGGCTATCAAAGCTACTTGTGCATTATGATTATAGAAAAGATCTACTGCAGTTCAACAACTATATAGCATATTGGGGATAAAGGTGGAACTCAAAGAGTTCCACGACCTATTACATTAAATAACATGATAATGGTCGGTAATGGTCAATTGCGCAGGTTTAATTGTATAATACACGGACACATTAAAATTCCTATTGCAACTACAATAATGTTTCCTATTCATAATTCACACGTCTGCCGTACTGGCTTTATACCTGGCTGAGTTAGCTGCCCGCAATTACACACAAACACAATATTAAGAATGCAATAAGGCTTCACAGACAGACATGCACGGAAAAACGGTACAGCAAAGACAAGACCAGAGAATTGTACTTTCACTTTCGTTTTAAGAAAAAACATTCTATTATGTTGAAACTGCTTCAAAACCACACTTGCAATGTACGAAAACATTCTACTCATGTTCAAGTAGATGGACGCTGCTCTGCCACGCTTTATTGTTCTCAAAAAATGGATAAATAAAGAAATATGTTACCTGCACATACATATTATATCCGACTACTAGTACACAGGAGTCACGTGTTAATGTTCTGCATTTTGATTGGTTGTTGTTGTTGTAGCGAATAATCAGTCCTGCCAGCTTGATTATGAGGTCCTGCCAATAACTTCTACGAATCGCATCGATGGCACTTAATAAAAGCAATGTTACAGTTACATTGCTCATGGAATAAAATATCATCAAGTAAATACTGTTTGGTTGTCAATTATAAAAAAGTTTGAAAATATGTTGACCTTGCGTTTGAGTAAAGTTTGAGTAAAGTTCTTTGCTCCTGTGAGCTGTGGCAACATATCGTCTAGTGTTCTCAATGGGTAGTGTGGACGTTGAATTGCTTTGTTTAAGTCACGGGGATCTAAACAAATCCTTATTTGGTGATTTGCTTTCTCTGAGATTTCCATTGAGCTCACCCAGTCAGTGGGTTGATTAACCTTAACAATAACACCTAATTATTCCATGCGTGACAGTTCACCTTTCACCTTAGTTTGTAGGGCAACCGGAACCCTACGAGGTGGGTGCACGACTGGTGCTACCGTCTTATCAATGTGAAGTTTGAATTCCCCGGGAAATAACCTTATACGTTTACTTTTAGTGGGTAGTTATTCAAACTTTTCTCACTTCGACGAATAATTTGTATTTCGCAGAGACCAAATGTAACCTTCGTTACCATGGCAACGAGACATGTTTAGAGTTTCTCGGACAGCAGAATATCAAAGCCTAAACCTTGCAGATTAAAAATATATAGGTCCCGTTCTGTAATCTTGCTGGTTGATTAAACTTCTTTATTAAGGCCGCTACAGATTTTTTCTTACTAGCCTATATTGACCTATGTTTAATGAGATATCAGATATCGATAATTCTACGTAGGGGTACCGTTTTGAAATGGCTAAGTATTGGTACCGAATTTTATATACCGCTTAAAATTTAGGCGTGTCGACAATAAATGTCTTTATATATAAAGTTTATGCTCGCATACATGTATACTGTACTTGTTCGACAGAAAAATAGTTTCACTATTTGAAAATAGAAGTTGTCATTTAAAAAATGATTTGCGACTGTTTTGTAACTAGCGTATCCGCTCTATTGCAACGAGAACCTGGGCTTTTTATTTTGTGTGGGTATTAGTCTGTGTAACTTTGTTGTATTGTTACTATTTTCTGTGCTTGGCTAGTTAATTTGAGTGCTGCCTTCCCTCATATTTGATGCCGTCTAATATGGTGACACGGGTTCACGTACAGGCGGATACACTAGTATGTGCCTGTCCTATTCCAACGGAAAGCTGTCTTGCAAATAAAGACTATGCTCGGCATTTAAAACATACTTAGTTACTATGGGGGTATCAATAATACATCATTCACATGCAATAGTATGTGTTGTTCCATTGTCTTTCCAATTATTCAGTGAAATTAAGTACAGTTTAACTTATGATAAGAAAGTGTTCAAATATTTGGTGTCTGTGCAGACACAGACTTTGCAGACGACATCTGTCTCTTATCCCATACCTACCAACACATGAAAAGTAAAACACTAAACCTGCAAAATGAAGCTGCTAATCTGAGATTGAAAATCAACCAGAAGAAAACTAAAATAATGACCATCAACCAAAAGAACAACAATCAAATCCTGTTGAATGAAACTCCCCTTGAAAAGACTGACAATTTCTGCTATCTTGGCAGCACACTGAGTAAAAATGGTGATATAGAAACAGAGGTGAAGATCAGGATAGAAAAAGCTGCGACATCGTTCAATAAACTTGGCAACATCTGGAAAGCTAGAAATAAATCATTAGAAACTAAAGTGAAAATATACAGAAGTAACATCAGAACAGTTCTATTATATGGTAGTGAAACATGGAAAACAAACAAAAAGGTGGAATCAAAACTTCGTGGATTTGAAGGAAGCTGTCTTAGAAAGATCTTGAGAATACATTGGCCCCAAATTATATCTAACAAGAAGTAGAAGAAAGAACTGGAATTGGGGATATAAATACAGAGATACGACGCAGGCGATGGAGATGGTTAGGACATGTCATGAGAATGGACAATACAAGACACACGAAAACAGCTATCGAATGGACCCCACAAGGACAAAGAAAAAGAGAGAGACCAAAAGGAACATGGAGACGAACAGTTGAGACAGAAATGAAGAAGATGGGTACTACCTGGACGACAACAGAGAGGAAGGCCCAAAACAGATGTAGGTGGAGAGCAGCTGTGGAAGGCTTATGCACTGAAGAGTGCGAGAAGAGGACTTAGTAAGTAAGTTTTAAGAAGAATGACATACTGACGGCTTCGCTGAAATTCCTATACATGCGAAACAGCGATAAAATTTAGTGATATTAATCAATCCGATTCAACACTTACAAATAAAGAGACTAATATGAACTAAGGCATCGCTTAAATCGGTATTTAATTAAATACTAGATAACAGCTAGGCTAAATTTGAAGATATACGGGCACCAGTTGCTATTATATACTAGTATGCTTTATCCAAGGGAGATAACAAATGTATGCAAGCATTGTACATAGTCTGGAGTTTCTTCCCTTACCACTACGTTTGTAATCAGCAAAACCAGACTATCATTGTACAAATCAATTCAATGCATTAAAATGTCATAATTTGATTCAAAATCAATAAAATCAACGACATTCCTATACTGTACTGTAATAGTGTAGGCCTACTGTATGAGGTTTTATTTTGTCCCGGAATATAGATAATTTCCAGCCTCCCAGGCGTACCTAACCATGTTTGTCTTTCGTCCATACTGTATCCGCTTGGAAAATCGAAGATATTACAAAAGCGACACCGTACGATATTTGATGGGGCCCAGGTATATATCACTATATCTAGACCCACAACAAATATCACACAATTGTGCTTCGCAGCTTGCATACAGTGAGTGTGTAGACTCTCGGACTATCAGCTCATCCGGAACATGATTTCGCGACTCTCTTTCCAATTTCGATCGAAGCAAATTTACAACAACATTGAAGTGCTCAACCTGGTTGACGATTAATCCGGAATCAATCCTTATAAATAAATATGTTATATACTTCTTCGTTTTGGTTACTTAACGTCTTAAGTTGGCTAAAGTAAACTGCAGCACACGATGTTTTTGTTTTGTTTTGAAAAAGGGAACGGTCTAAAACTCGTCGCTCCGCTCCTCGGAGTGTTAACTTCCCTTTGTTGATTCAATAATTTTGTTTCATTTCATAGAATATTTTTAAAAAATTGTAGAATACAAAAGAAAACATTTGGGCTCAACCGTTTCGAGATTAAGAATTTTCTTATTTTCCAAGATTATTCACCTCGGAAAACTGCCTGAAATTTTTGACCGGAAATAACTTTTTCTGAAAGCATTAGTACCGGCAGAGACTCGACGAAGATAAGCACGTGGACCTGTTATTGGTGTGGCTATTTTCAATAGCCTATTATGCTAGATCGATGGTAACATTAGTGAATCGACTGAAATAATATAAATTAAGTGTCGGTTCGCACACCATACCTTGCACATATCTTTTACTTCTAGCCATACACATGTATCAGAAAAAAAGGACAGAAAAGCGTATTCAGTATTTTTTTTTATTTTTTTTAATTTATATCATGGTGTGCTCAGTTTTAAATACATGTAACAGTTAACTTATCTCATAAGCACTGTTTAATAAATTGATATATCATGGCTTTTTGTGCAACGCCCTTTAAAATTTAACTGTCGTGCTATAAATTATTAAGACAAATTTTCTGTTTATATTGACATTGCAGAATATCGCGTTAGAGTTATACCTGAACACATGTATTGTCAAAGTGTTGAATTTTGTAATAAATAACGTTGAAAGTGATATGTGTTGTAACTTATATAGACAATATTGGTATTAAGATTACTGTACGAAATCGATTATATAAGGCAAAGTTGGCTCAGTAAATGCCTATACATGTATATCGGAAAGCAAGCTCGACTCAATGCAGAAAACGCCTATACAATTGCTGTGATAAATAACATCTAAATAGTCGAGTCGACATAATAATGAAGAGGTGGATCACAAGGTATGTCATTCACTTTTTGTGTGTTTGCGTATATGCATTGGACGATTGGTGTTTATAAGTGTTTCCATATTTGCACATGTAGTCAGACATCACTCTGGTCCTTAGGCGCAAAAATCAGTTTCAAGCACATAACGCACCCTTTCAAGTGTTCATATTTCTGATGGGATGTTAGTTGGCGTTTTCAAAATATTGTATACATTTGTTTATATGGGCGGAATGGCAGCTTGTTCTATGTCTCTTAAAGAGGCGTTCCCTATAACTTTGATCGTTAAAATCGATTCAGGAATAGTATATATTAAAATTAATGAGAATCATTAGTACTTCAACTTCTCAAATTTTCAACTTAAAGCGCCCACTAATTACCGAGAAAAGAATGAAAACATATTTCCGTAACGAGCCAAAATAGTCACGAGTTGTTTCCCTTTGACCACATAATAATAAATCGCTGGAAGCGATAAATTATTATTGGTAATTTAAATATATTTTTGACATTATAGAGACATATTTGCGTACACTTTCTTCTGAAAAAATATGATAATTGATAGTGCTTTATACATTTAGCTCATTTAATGTGAAAGTAGAGAAAAATATGCTAGTTATAGGGAATGCCTCTTTAAGGTGGTAAGCATCCTGGAAAAATAAAAATCCACTGTTACTCAGAATTGTAAACTATAAATGTATTTTGCTGTATCTAGTCATCGAGACAAATTAATCCGTATAACAGTTACCTAGAATGCTCAACTACCATGCATGCTCTATGAAGCAATTGAAACTAATACTAAGTATTTGTCATCATTTCCTTTACATAAACAAAATTATGTCAGATTCTTATATTCGAAGAAATGTGTGAGATTTTATCAATGTGCTAAAAATCTTGCAGGAGTTGAGTCTCAAATGCAGGAGACTCACATATGATGCAGGATATCTGGCTAGTGTGATAGCTTATAGTCTTACATATACATGTATACATAAATGTAAACACTGACTATCGCTATGAAAAAGGAAGGCAGTACCGAGTGTCAATATTGTACATAATTTAGAAGCATCAAGTAAAAGATATACATGTACTGTTATCACTTCGAAATAATGGAACCATTCATGGAGATATTAACCAGGGTTTTTAACTTAGTTATTACACTGGGGTATGACGGACAGGTGGCGACGTCAAACGGGGGGGTCCGGTCTTGGATTGACACATCTTCATGAAACTTTGTACATAGTTGACTTGCATGGATACCTAGCCTGTGATTGTATTTGGAGCTAGTGGGGTCAAGGCCACTGTTTCTAAAACAGAAAAAAGGGTAATTGTGAAACGTGCACAGAAAACCTAGTTTCGCGACACTTGGTTCATGAAAATTTATGCAGCTCAATTGTTTGACTTAAGTCACAATATTTATGTTCTTCTTCCTGGTGGTGAAAGTGAGATTTAAAATCCAAATTTATTTACATGTCCAGTGGTTTTTTTTAATTCTTTATACAGTGCAGCTAAAAACAGCCATTTCCACGTCTATCGGAACTTGGTCTTCTGGACTTCCCTCTTGAAGTTGTCGATGGTTTGACAGCTTCCTACTGACTGGGGAAGTCCATTCCAAAGCCTTATAGTGTCCGGGAAGACGCTCTTCTGATAGCAGAGAGTCCGAGCGTAAGACATTAGGTAGGTGAGTCCGTGTCCCCTGATTGAAGTGGTTGGTACCAGGTACGTGGAAGGGACATCAACTAGGTTGTATACAACTCTGTACATCATTGTAACTCTGGCTTGGGCTCGCCGCTCTTGTAATGAGGGCCATTGCAGTTGGTTTAGCATGGCAGTTACGCTTGAGGTTCTTCTGAAGTCTGAGAAGACCATTCGTGCAGCCCTGTGCTGTACTATCTCGAGCTTCCTGACATTTACATTGGTGAATGGATCCCATATTACTGCTGCATACTCAGGTAGTGGTCGAATCAGGGTAGCATAACACAGCTCCTTCGTCTTTCTTGGGCATTGATGGATATTTCGGTTGATATAGGCTAAGATGGAGTTTGCTTTCTTTGTCACGGAGTTTATATGGTTGTTCCAGTTAAGTGTTTTGTGAATATTAACTCCAAGGTATTTTGCTGAGTTTACAACTTCTAGTGTGTGACCATGAATCTGATATGGATGGTTGATTGGCTTTCGTTTGTGAGTTATATGAATAGCCGGACACTTCTGGGGTGAAATTCCATTAGCCAGTCTTTCTCACATTGTTGGAGGTTGTCAATGTCGTGTAGAGCCTGAGCATCATCATCTGAGTGTATTTCTCTGTATAGCATAGGTCATCGACAAACAGTCTTGCTGCGGATCCATTAGAGATGTAGTTTGGCAAGTCGTTGAGGAGGAACAATAACGGTCCGAGCACACTTCCCTGAGGAACGCCATATTGTACCGGAGCCGAAGATGATGTTGTACCCTCCAGTGCAACCTGTTGACTTCGTTCCTCGAGGAAGCTGCGGATCCAACTGTAAATGTTACTTCTTATACCGTAGTAGTTGATTTTTTAAAGTAGGCGTTGGTGTGGCACCTTATCAAAGGCCTTCGAAATGTCCAGTAGTATAGCATCAGTTTTTCTCATGCAACTACCATGGTAACTGCCTGATAACACATGACCTGAGATAAGTATGTGTTCTCAGGTCAATAGCCTGAGAACACTTTTTGGCTCCGCCCACAAATAACGGACTATTTTGCAATATGGCATTCCGTCTTAAATTGTCATAAATATCATTGAAAACAACAGAATTGTGCATTTAATAGCTATTATTTATTCAACGTTTAGTTTTACACTCCAGATTAGCAAGGCTTCTTCGCCAGGTAGGGCTACGCCACAGTAATTGTTCTTGAATTCATACGGGTCGCCCACGGATCGATCGTTTTGAAAGACCCTGAAATAAACCAACAAACACAGATAAATACACTGGCTAAGCATCGTCAAAGATAAATAAACGTTAAAATAGTCATAGTTATCCACTCTATATCCAGTTTTCTGGCCTAAAGGAATTGTTAATCTCATTTTCACGACTCGCGAAGGTTGACCTACAAAACGAAAACCATGAGACACCGAGCTTTTTTTGTGAATCAAAACATTGTTACATTCAGTACACAACCCTACAATTTATACAAACAATAGAACAAACTTTAATATACTCTTCAACAAACCAATGTCTTACTCACCATTGTGTATTTCCATCTGTTTTCATCAGCATTCTGTCGGGATTAAGTTGATCTTGTTGAATACTGTTCTCCACCCACTCGGTTCTACAAGCATGTCTTAACTGTTCATTCCTGAAGTTATTTCCATTTCACGGGATACAATTTTGCACTGTCCGTTGCCACACACAATCCAGTATTTAAATCAATCCGCATTTTGTCATTGTGTGATGCATAACATAAGAAAGTTTGACATAATTAGCGACCTTCTCTACACACACTACGTCATTGATGACGTTTCATTGATGCATCATCCAGAAGAAAAAAACATCAAAATTCATGAGCGGAATTTTAATCTCCTTTTACGACACGATGTTCTTATTTTGGTAATACTTATAATTTGCTTAGATTTCTCGTTGTGACTAAAAACTGAAATAGATCTTATTTATTTTTTAAATATTTTTGTTAATTGAACAGCGTAGAATTGAGAACTATATTTTGTGTACGGAAGCAAATGAAGTTGTGTTAATCGGCGGGCGGTCTAAGGACGATCGACAACTCCAGTTTAAAATTAAAAAATATGCCTCTAAATTGTGTCCCGTTGTTGGTTTCATGAGAAATAGAAACTCGGGTCCCTGTCCGGCTCGAACAATGTTATCAGGCTTGGCAATATCGCCCGGGATGGCTCGGTAAACCTCGCCACCCGAACGATATCACCTCGCCTGATAACATTGTTCTCACCGGACAGGGACCCGAGTTTCTCTATGTCCACCCTTTGTTGCTGGCTAAATCCTATTCAGTGAGATGTAATTGTGACTTGCATGATCTTCGTTTTCTAAACCCATGTTGTGCATCAGTCAGTATCTTATGAGTGTCTAGGTGTTTCATGATGGTGATTCCAATAATATGCTCTAAGATTTTGCAAGTGATAGATGTTAATGAAACAGGTCTATAGTTCTCCGGTTTACTCTGTTCCCCCTTCTTGAAGATTGGCACCACATTAACTGATTTCCAGTTGGTTGGCATGGTTCCTTGGTCTAATGATGCTTGCAAGAACAGAGTGTAGATTGGAGCTAATTCTGATGCGAGTTCTTTCAGTAGTCTAGATGGTAGCTGATCAGAACCAGTAGCTTTGTGGGGATCTAGGCCAGCCAGTTACTTCCTGATACCTTCCTCAGTTACAGGTATGTCTTCCACTGGAGGATGGGGACTAGGGCCCATATCCAGGATAGTTGTTTTATCTCCATCCTTGTTGAGCAGGTCCGGTTTGGTGGTACTGTCAGAGTGGGTGATTCCCGTCTTTGCTTTCAGGGGTGCTACACATTGGCTATCTTTTCTTTTACTCTTGATAAAGCTGTACATGCGTTTAGGGTTGGATGTTGACTCTGGACTTACATTGTTGTTTACGTATTCATAATTGGCAGACTTGCAGGCTTGTTTGGATAAGTTCTTGAGGTGTTGGTAACGTTTGATGTCCTTGTGATTCTTAGAACTCCTGGCCTTGGCAAAAGCTCTCTTTTGTTTGTGGCCCAGTTGTTTTACTACTCTGTAAACCTAAGGTTGGCTGAATCTGGAGCTTTTCATGTTTGATGGTACACAGTTTTCCCTTAAGAAGCGTTGTAGATAGCAGCCCAGCTAGTAGACTACCCTTTATGGTGTACTATTGGCAAGACACATACTTGAAACACAAAGTAATTATTATAACCATGTATGTATATAATATAGAGAAAATGTGACTGTGCCTAGTCTCTTTGATATCCATATATGAGTATAAAATTATTATTACAGTTAAACATTTTGTAAGTGTTGTATAAAACATGATTAAAAGCAAAGAGTGTAGAAAATGAAATATAGTTTCATTACCCTACGGCTAAAATCAGTAAAATCATTCAAATGTAATCAATCAATTTTATTTTATTTGATCGTACTTTGCCATTTGCTCTGAGCAATAAGAAGGTTTGAGCTTCGTGTTCGTGTGGTCAAAGTTTGACAACTAATGTTATGTCAAGTGTTATTAGCTTTGTCAGCATTTACACGTACACAATATCTATGAAGTCATGGTGAATCAGTAGCTAATACAACATACTTAGAAAACAGAACTGACAAGCTTCGGGGTTATTCGAAAAATTGTGACATCCTTGTCAGTCCCAATGCCTCCAGAAACTCAAAGTGTGGTAAGGTCTTGAAGTAAGTATGTTATTTCTTCGACCTTTGTAACTCATATGATGATAGTAACTTTATGTCATTTGTGAGTCATCACCCTTTTAAAGGAAGTATCACTATTCCTTTAAGGGTTAAGGACATGTGGCAATGGTACTTGACGTATTCTTGTCCTACAGATAATCAAATCGTTGTACACCAATATGTTATTGTAGCAAAGTATTTCTATACACCATGTCTTGCATTTCGTTTCGGCAATATGATACTGATGGGAGATTAAATAGCTTTGATAAAAAATTGTATATTTTATGTACATTATATTATATTATTGTTTTAACCATGTATTAGTCAGGACTATACAGCACTTTTGAACGTGTGTATACATGATAAAGGGCTATATAAATATGGTATAATATAATATTTATTCAAATTGGAAGTACTATACTCATTGGGACCTATAGGCTAGACTTAAGTTTCAGACACTGTTTCCTAGTCTTAGCATTTTCAAACAATTTTCCATTGCCGGCCTGCTAGTAAGAAGACCTTTAATCCAATACTATATAGTACAGTAAGACTTAATTCTATAAACTTAGACTCAGTCCTTCGCAGGAGTGTGTGTTACTATATGGTCTTTAAAGTACAGTTCGTAATATGTGTAATGTAACGTTTATATTGTTTGAAATATGATATAGACAAGCTAGTCATCCAACCAGTCAAACTACGATGCATGAAGGTTTTACTGTATAGAAACGTGAAATCACATAACGTAACCAAGTATCGACAATGGCTCAACGGTTCAATATATTACTTGATGTCGTTGTTGTTCGCCGTATTCACCAACAATGTAAGACAGAAACTCAGACTTAAGACTTTAAATTGAAAAACTTTATAATAACTGCCATTTCTTTGCAATTAGATTTAATCATGTGAATTTTTATCTGATAATTGGTTGTTACTCACTGAACATGTATACATATTTATACCAAACTCATTCAATTTATTAATAGCAATAAGATAATCAGAGCGAATAGAACATTTGTCAATTAAAGTCTGAGATTTAACCTTACAGCGTTGGTGAATAATGCCTCTGGTCACGTATATAGATAGACACTAGTATATTATACATTATATGCTTACTGGTACCTCGTGTGTGGTACTAACACAAGATATTAGATTTTGTGTTATGTTCAATTCTTATTCAAGAACTAACAAAATATAATTACTGTAATATTAACTGTAAGTAAGTCAGTCTATAGTTAGACCAATGGTTCGGTCAACATGGTTTGATTTTCATGAAAATAGGCTCATATGAAATACCTTGTGATGCTGATTTTAAACATATACTCTTTATTCGATGCCGCCAGGAGGCGGCATCGAGTATGAAAGGGTGCAAGCAGATGTCCCAGGATGATACAAGATTTGATTGGTTATAACGCTGTTGGACTCGCCCGTCAGGGGTAAAATAGGATGATAAATGTTCGGTAGGTACTAAAGTCCAAGTCCCAGGAGGATACAATATTTGATTGGTTATAACGCTGTTGGACTCGCCCGTCAGGGGTAAAATAGGATGATAAATGTTCGGTAGGTACTAAAGTCCAAATCAGTTCGGAACGGGTGTTTATATAACGGCTACATATGTTGCAATTTGCGGGTCTTAGCAGGGGCTATTAAAAAGTAAAAAAAAAACTATTTGCGCGGAGCGGCGATTTTCCTTTCGAACTTTTATGGAACATGTTAAATACTTTCATGTCTGTCAGATATTTTTTAGTTATGATTTTCGATTTTTTCCAGTTCTTAGGTTTTGTCTTAATCTAAATTTGATAAATGCAAGTGTTTTTTTAATCTCTATGTTTCTTTATTTATGTATGTCAGAATAGTTTGTTTTGCCAAAATTTAAACGGGTAAATATAGCTTGCCAACATTGAACTGACACTTCTTATTTACAAAATATTCATATGCGCTCCTATACTCCTGCCAAATGGAACTAGTTCTATGCATATTTTAAACTATGTTGAACGTATTAATTCGCAATAAATTTACTTATCAAGCTCACAAACCACGAAATAACAATGTCCTTTAGTGTCAGTTTCACGTTGTCAGGCTATACCACGTTATTGGAATACACTTTGTTATTTTATGAAACATGCTAAATGCCATCTGTGAAGCATTAATCAATATTATAATGGTGCTCATATTTCTAAAACATGTTATGTTCATTTGAATAAATATTTCAATAGAAAATAGAATGTTTTCATGTTTTCTATTCTTTCCTGGTGTTTCACTGCCTTCAAGTTTTTAACCAGGTTTTCCAAAGGAAAACTCTGGTTATTAGATTGCTGAATGTCGGCGGGCCTTAACAATTTCTTCTGTGCACAACTCCTCCTACATTTCTTCATAGATTTCAACCAAACTTTCAGAGAATGATTGTCATCATGTGACCTGGTGCATATTATCAGGGTTTTATGATTCAACCAATTTTGACGGAGTTATGGCCCTTGAAACAGAAAAAATTGGCCGCTTTCCTTATGTCGCACGGTACTCAAAGTACACGACATAGAGTCATGAAACCTTCACAGAAATGGTCAGGATGTTTTCTCTACACCTGGGGTTTCACTCCCCTTTCAGTTTAGTACATCCAGAGTTATTAGCCATTGAAATGGTGTACAATAGCCATTTTTGACTTGTTTCACATGCTACTCAAAAAGTATTTGACCTAGGATCATGAAACCTTTATAGAAATGTTTGACAGCATGTACTCTAGTGCACCTGGGGTTTCACTCCCCTTTCAATTTAGTACAACCGGAGTTATTGCCCTTGAATTAGTGAAAAATACCCATTTTCAGCAATCTTAAGTTTTTGCAGCGTACACTCAACACATGAGAATAACTTCCCTTGTGCATCACACATCACGCCGGAATTTTAGTTTGTTTACAAGTTTCTACCAATACCTTTTACTAAATAAAAAGATTTACTTAAAAAGAACTAGCGGCATCTTTGATGCCCAGCATCAACATTTCACTTGTTTCCACTGTAAGGTGATTTACAAACAGCATTGAACATATTCATCTATACAGTACATGCACATTTACAACATATAATTACAATATAGAATACAAGGGTTTAAGGAAAACATATCGTTATTTGCATGTATATATAATATATCGACGTAGAAATAGTTGTCTGGGTATTGATAATGAAGCAATGGACATCGTATGTATATTCGTACTATTTCATAGTCTACAGTTGATTGCGTCAAATGTAACACTCAAAAGGTCATACACCTGTACCAATTCAACCTATCGATAGAAATCAACTATTTGCCGAACGTATAAGTAAAAATTTAGTTACAAACGCATCCAATAGTAAAGAAGGCCTACACTGAGGGGCGGTATGTGGTTTAATTGAATGACGTAAATTGGATTGATTGACAAGTGTGTTAAATAGCTGATTTTAGCTTACCTGGCACATGATGAGCTTAAATTAAGATTTTAAGATAGGACGGTGTCTGTCTTCGTCATCAGTGTCTTTAAACATCTCATCCTAACCACGTGGTCAATATCAACACAATCGTAAGGTATCGTTGACATGAGGTATGAAACATTGTCTGATCAGCAGGGACCTTTTTATAGTGTTCCTGATATCATCGTTGACCTACACAACTTCTCAGAAAATCAGCAGACAAATTGCTTTGGTTTTTAACTGTGTGTTACAATGTCTAGTAGACATCTACCAAGTTTCTTCCACGCTTGACCCACTGTGCAAAAATTGATAGCGCCGGCAAGTATACCCAGACACATTCCACAGGGATAGACTTTAAATACACAACATAGTGCACTCAAACTCTTGTTTACCTAATAGTACTCAAAATGTTTGTACTTTAACCACATTGATAGGTGTCAATATATTATATGGTTGACACTTCCCTAGTCAAAAACTGTAAAATCGGAGTTTGCAACACATTTGAATGATTGGAGTTTACCAGATTTTCGATGATGGTGAAAGCTCGATGTGTGGCGGTAAGTCATTTTCTAATATTTAATATTTCAGTTGCATGTATAATAAACTACATGAATTCTTCGCTTTTGAACATGGCTATTAATCTAAAGATATGTGTTGCTGTATGATGCCCATCTGAATCACAGGTTACTGTATCGATGATAAAGACTTAAACGAAAAAACAACATATTTTTTTAAATTTCTATTTTTCTATAAAAAATAGAAATTTTACAAAATAATGTTTTTCGTTATCAATGATACAGTTACCTATGTTATATGTTATACAAACATCCAAATAAAGATGTCATGTTAGAACATATCTCTGATGTTTGGTACATGTATTTAGCATGCGGCTTTGATCTTCTTACTATAGGAATTTGAAAAAGGGATGTGATCATAAAAGTATTGCTCTTAATGTTAAAAATATTACTTATAATAAGTGATTATACCCTTAGACTTAAATATATCACTTAATAAGCTAAATAGAATGTACAAAATCAATAAAGACAAAAGAAGGCAGTACATAACACTTTTTAAGGTTTTTTTCGGTATTTCGACCTTGAAATAGTCGTCTGTGTAGTATGTCAATTTGATGCACTTTATCAAATGAACAATATTCATGCAAATATTTGTTACTGCATACATCAATAAAAAAAAACACAATTGAACATAGAATTCCAGAAGTATTTGAAATTTATGGCGGCAATCTTGGACGCCATCTTGGATCTCCGGGTTTGCATCACGCGTTGACAATTTATGCCGGCAGTTTCATATACTACAGACGCAGGCAAACAGTTTGGTATAAAACATTGCTTGTTCTACCTGAGTTGTCACCTCACCCCAAAAAATCATCAATTGTCACTCCACTATTATCTATATTGATTCCAAGAAGTCTTTCGCTTTCTGAACGTTCAATATCATGGTTCTGTAATTTCAATTTGATGTCTGGGATGTTCGGTTTGTTTGTTAATCTTGTTATATACCTATATTTTGTTTTTTTGTGCATTGATTATCTGCGGGATCTGAAAGTTTTGCAGAAACGCATACTTTCTGTGTTCTGTTTGATAGATCGGAATTAATCCAAGCTATGCTGTCTGATGACAAATAGTAAAATTTGAGCTTGTCTATAAGTATCTTGGGGTTGACAAGGTCAAATGCTTTGGAAAACTCTAGAAGTAATGTACCAACAAATTGTCCGTCATTGATCGCACTTATCCATTATCTACTATATTTGTAAGTGCAGTTTCGCAAAAGTGTTTGGCTCTAAAGTGTACAGCAGGGAGTGCCTTTCCAGAAAACCTTTGAGTTCATCAGAGACGTGTTTCTCAAACAGTTTAGAGATGACTGGCAGAATTGAAATAGGACGATAATTACTTTTGTCTGATTTTTTGCCCTTTTTGAATATTGGAATCATTTTTGATTGCTTTAGTGATGTTGGAAATTTTTTAGCAATTATGCTCATGTTTTTGATAGAGGCCTGAGGTTTTGCTAGTATTGGAGATGCTGTTTTCCGGAATTATCCAGCTCAGTTGATTTTGTCTAATTGCTATTTTACATATTTTTCTGTAACATGGTGTATAACAAATTTTGGCGTGTCACTGTGTATTTTGTTAAGTGTAATTTTCTTAAGGTTTGATGAGGTTGTATAACTGAAATCCTGTGGGTTAGTGGCTGTCTGTAAAGTACTGGTGAAGTATGTATTGCTTCTAAAATTTCATCATTTAACCAATTTTTTTTTATTTTTAAGTTTTACACGTCTTTGCTTGTTTGGTGCATGAGTGTTAAGAGATTGTAGAAATAAAGTATTGAAGTTGTCAAGCCCATCATCAGGGTCAGTAAACATGTCTATCAGTGACCACGGTTTTTGTAATAAATCTTCAAGAAATATTTTAGCATTGAAGTAGTTCATTGATCGGTAATTTATAGTTAAATGCATTGGACCTTTTTTGTATTTGCTTTCCTTGTAAAGCAGATTGGGTAATGGTCACTGATAGATAAGTGGGGTACAGCTGTGTATGAGATCTTATTTGGCTTGTTTGAGTACAAATGGTCAATTATTGTGGCTGTTCCTAGTGTTATTCTTGTTGGTTGCATAATTAGCTGTGTGAGGTTGAATGTATTCATAAATGTGTTCCATTTTGTATTTGAACAGACAGAGTCAATAACATTGTAATTGAAATCACCAAATAAAATGATTTCTTTGTTTTCAATTTGAAGATTTTCTCGAATGGTTTCTAATTTATCTATCTATCCTACAGGGCATGATGGTGGTCTGTAGATATAGCCAATGATAAATGGTTTTTGATGTTTAAGTTTCACTTCTAGCCAAATTGCTTCAATATCACAGTTTTTATTCAGGTCAGATCTTTCCTCAAATGGAATGGTTGATTTGATATATAAATCAATTCCACCGCCCCTGTCAGTTTCTCTGGCCTTTCGAAACATATAAAAATTGTGCAAATTGAATGTAGTGTTAGCGTGAGAGTCATTTAAAAGTGTTTCACCGATTCCAATTATGTCCAAATTAGGTAGTTTATCTACAAGATTTGTCAGTTCATAAAATTTAGAATTTAGAGAGCGGATATTTAAATGTAGAAAGTTAAGTCCATGTTTATCAAGATTTGTATCATAAATGGATTTGACATTTTCAGTCTAAACGTTCACATTTTGAAAGTCTAGTATGTTGTTCTGCGTTTGAGTGCCTGTTGTGTGTGTCTGTGTTGTTGGTTGACTAGGAAAGGTGGCGGATGGCCCATGTAGAAGACGTGTGTTTGTGGCACCATTGGAAGTTGAGGAGGATTTGGATACATCATCAGCTGTGGGTATGGTGGTGGGGGTCCTGGTGGATGAAAGTTTGCTCTCTCAGTGGGATGGTGTTGATTGTGCTGCTTGTGTTGTTTCTTTTGGCCATGAAGAAAAGGAGTTTCTGAGTTGTTGTGCAATTTTTGGTTGTCAGAAGACATGCTGATATTACATATATTTCGCAGATTTGAAGTGAGTGTTTGAGCTCCTTTGAAGTTCAGATGCACTTCATCATAGTACATCGAAGGATAAACCCGTGGCCACATTCAGTCGTGATTTCATGTAGCGCATTGTTTGCTGTGTCTATTTGTCTTGTTTGCTGTGTCTACTTCGGACAGACAGGTCACACAAAAACTGCTCTGACAAAAATTAAAAGTTTCTATGGAAATAAAAGGAATTAACAGATAAAACTTACATAGTGAAATTTGGATTTTTATTTAGATATTTGCTGTGACCAAGGATTAAAAATTATATCAGTGATTTTGGAATTATTTAACTTCAAAGTCTTCAATATATTTGAACATAGGAGCATTTATCAGGAAAAAATACAGGTTTCGAAATATTTGGATTATACCCTAAGGGCTACATCTCGACCATTGACAGCAGTAAAATAACAGTGTACATTTATATGGTTATGTGAGCAAGTATTTGAAAACATAAGTATCATTAAACTTGTCAATTGGATACATATCCCCTAAAGGCATCAACTCTTGACAGATGAAAACTAGTTAATGTACTTATATTGACAATATCACCTAAAAGTGGACAATGGCGAAAATTAATACAAAAGAAATTATTAACAGATTGGACACATGTGAAGACAATGGACAAGGAATCTGTACTACCACTAAAGTTGACACTCAATACTGCATAACACCGGAGCCAAAACGAAAATCAAAAAGGTTCTTCAGCCTCAAGTCTATCCGAAATAAATTGAACAGAAGTACAACGCCATCAAACTTCCTGGCATTTCCAATAAAGACCACCCTCAACACTAAACACACACCATCCAGAGAAGTAAATGAAACATGTGATGCTAGTACACAGTGCAACCTAGATAACATCAACACATGCACTGAGTGCATCAAGACTGGAAAAGAACTAAAATCAGACATTGATAGCGATCTACTACAACTAATACACATCCTACAAGAAGACATGGATCAAGTTAAACAAGCAAACCAAGCATTACTACAGGAAAATAACACGCTAAGAAAAAGCATACTTGCCAAAGAAATGGACAAAGTGAATCTCCAGGAGGATGTCCGAGAAATGAAAACTTGTTTAACTGAGATCTTCTGTATCCTTGATGTCATAAAGAAACACACAGATCATTTGCCATCAAATGCTGATACAGACGCTGGAAATAATACAATTCCAGCAATTACAACTGCAACAAGAACAACACCGGCATCATCAGAATCATCAGCAACAACGACAGAAGCAACAACAACAGTAGTAGTAGCTTCAGCAGCAGCAGCAGCAAAAACAACAACAACAGCAAACACAGATAAAAGAAATATACGTCGATTAAACAAAAACGTGCCTACCTCTAAAACACTAACTCAGCATCAACATACTTGTGCCGCAAAACGAAGGAATCATAAACAATCATATCGATCTGCGAGCCTCAAACGGAACCTCCGGATTAGACAATATGCACAACAAGGCTTGCAGGTTCCATATACTCAATACTCAGACCCAAATCAGCGGTACAGGGCACCAAATCCGTACTTCCGTAAAACCAATGGATGCCTGCATTACGATCACGACCGTGCTACTGAATCAAGACTATTCAAGGACAGACTTATTCTCAATTATTTTACGTTCCAAAGCTGAGAGTGAAATTCTTAAAATCCATAATCCTCAAGTGTTAAAGATTGGACAAATCTACCAATTAAATGCAAAGTACATAAACACTAAATTTTACTATTTAACTGACATATTATTTAATAGGATGGATATTCACTATACTTTCATAATTATAACTCTTTTATATATATAATTAATTTATAACTATTTATCATGATAATATTGTTGTGGAATACTATACAAAACACCTGATATACACCTAAACAACTGATTTAGGATATGAAAACTATTGCTAGTAAATTCAATTATTATACACCTAAACAACTGATTTAGGATATGAAAACTATTGCTAGAAAATTCAATGATTATACACCTTAACAACTGATTTAGGATATGAAAAAACTATTGCTAGTAAATTCAATTATTATTCACCTAAACAACTGATTTAGGATATGAAAAAACTATTGCTAGTAAATTCAATTATTATTCACCTAAACAACTGATTTAGGATATGAAAACCATTGCTATTAAATTTAAGTTTTATTTACCTAAACATCTGATTTAGGATATGAAAACAGTTACTTGTAAATTCAAGTAGTATACACCTAAACATCTGATTTAGGTGGCTATATGAAATCTATAACATGAAAATTTAATTATGCATTGATGTAAATATTGTTTGTGCTTATATAATGTTCTTGTTCATTGTACATTGCTGTATATATATTATGTTAATGTGGACCATATTGAAAATTGGTCTAGAACCAAATATGTTATCCACTATAAATAAAGTCGTTATTATTATTATTATTATTTTGGACATGTTTTAGTCTCTGGATTTCATTGGAAGAATTGATGACATAGTTATCTTAGTCCCAGGGTAGTGCTCTACAAGAGTGTTTTGATGAGTTTTTTAGTGTGTGATAATACAATTTAGTGAGTGAGACTTTGAAATGTCGTTTATTCCGATGTGTACTATGACCTCATCGTAACAGAACGACTGATTTCTTTGTGATGCTTGCTTTTTGTGCTTGTATTTAAATCAGCTATTGTATGTCCTGTGTGTGAAACAATGTCTGTTTTTATTTGTTTTGAGTTGAAGTTGCTCAGTCTTAAGCATATTGTAACTGAGTCTCCTAACATTAGAATATTTATTGTCTGTGCGTTGTCTGGTTTCTTCGAATGTCCTGAAGTATTTTTATTTTCCTTGGTTGGCGATGCTGTTAAAGTGTTTTGTCTTCAAATTAATGTGTCGCAAGCAATTGACGAGTCGCAGATTGGATTTGTTTGATTCTTTTTTAGTACTTCAGTCCTGAGTAAGATTAACTCCTAATTTGTACTGACTGATAGTCTTTCTGTTTTATTGTTCATTTGTGTAATTGAGTCTTCAAGTTGTTCATATCTATCTATTAAATTTGATAGCTTTTCTTGTAAAATTTCATTTGATTCGTGAATTGAGTTTTGGGATGATTGTTTGTCTCTTAATTGTTTGTTTTCCTGCGTAATTGCTTTGTTGCTATTCTTCCAGTTCTTAATTTCTTCATCTAACATAAGTATTGTGGCATTCAATTCGCTAGTGTGGGTTTTGTATGTGCATGGTTTTGTAGTGTTTTCTTTGCATTGGTGTAATTTTTAACTAGCAGATTTATGTGTGACTCCTGATCCTGGTTTTGACATGTTAATTTATCAATTTTAGATTGTAGAATATCAATTTGTTCATATGAGGTTTGATTTGTCGTTTGAATGTTCAATAATTGATTTCCATTTTGTGAACAGTTACTTTGTACTTGTTTCATTGATGTTTGACTGTCATCAGTTTTAAGCACTTTTTCTGTTTCCTGACAATCGGTTTCGTCAAAGAACAGTGTTCTTAAACATGGGTCATCAAATTACACACTGTCATAACCGTGATCCCAGTTTAGTTCATTGTCATAGTCATCATGCGGTATTGGTGACGATGTTGAAAAGGCATGATCTCGTGTTATGATGGCTTTGATGGATTTCTACGAAGGTTCGTGGGTGGATTTGATATCACTTTCTTCTTGTATTTATAGGTCGGGTCGTCTCTGATTTTTATGGTTTCATTTTTGTTATAGGTTGCATCAAGAGGTGGACCGCCTCTCTTGGCTCGCTTTTTTGCCTTCTGTTTTTCAAGATGAAGTCTGTGGAGATTTTCAATTAGAGGAGGGGATGACAGCAAGTTCTTCACACCATTTTTAATGCTTTTAAGAGCATCTGTTACTGTTTTACCTGAATAATTTGTGATTTCCTTTGGTGTAGATTCGTCAGTATTTTCTTGTATGTTTATTTGTGTTATTACTGACGAAAACACACTATTCTTCCACAATTGGCACCCTGCTCCTTGAATTAGCAGTGTTGTTGTATTGTAGCCTGTTATAACTAGCTTTTTACTGTCAATTGATTGAATTGCAGTTATTCCAGTCCCCTCAGGCTTTTGTATGAAAGTGTACCTTTGTTTGAGCAAGTCCATGACCGTATGAAATATACTAGATTCGTCAAATTTGATTGAAACATTGTGTTCTTGGTTAACAGTCACAGTGTATAGATTGTTAGGAATAACATCATTGCCCATAGTTGTAGCCATAATTTGTAATTTTGTAGTACTCTTGTCGCTTAAGATTGACACTTTGTAGTACACTTGTCAATAATTTGTCACTTTATTGATTTCAAACACTTCTGGCCTATTGATTAATTTGTTTTGAACAAGTGTCCACTGTTTAATAAATAACCTCAGGGTTTGTTGTTGAGTATAACATCAATCCGGAATCGGTGTTGACATCTTGAAATATATGTTTATACTACACTATTGCCTTCAGGGCAAATTGATATGATGGTATACTAAAGAAATCCAATAGAATTTATATTTTTCCGAATAATAATCCTTTTTTAAGTCCAAAAGTTACTATATTTTTTAAATTCCAACCCACTTGTTTGATAACAAATATTCCAAGAATCACATTAGTGTTATTGTTTATAATGTAGTCCAAGTATTTTCTAAGTTATTCATGCATTTTAAGGAGCAACAAAAACACGTCTGCACTGCTTGACTTTTCTCTCACCTATTGTGAACCAGGGTCCCCATAACCACCGGTCAACCTTAGGGTGACCGCTCATGAGGCTCGAACACTGATGTATATAAATATGTTCATAGCGAAAATTGCATGGAAAACGTATCAATAATGCGGTCGTTTCCTCCTCTGTATAGCGGCCTTATTAGGGAATGTGACCCCATTGGTTTTTTTGTTGTTGTTGTTTGACGATTTGAGCGGTATCGGTGTTTTTTTCTCGAGGTGAATTGAAAATCAGCACCGCTGGAGGGAGCAGCTATTATAAATACAGTGACCTCTGTCGTCAAAATACACACTGGTTATTATGATAACATCAACATTAGTATAAGATAAACCATGTTTTTTGAGCCGTGACAGAACATCACATTTTCCAGTTATGGTATGTGAATATACCTGCTTTTGGGCCATGTATGGAACGCCTTAACTGTCTTATATTAGCAAACAGTTCGATGTAATGGCAATATCGCTGAACATAAATGCATGCGACCACTATATAATGGCAAAATCTCTAAAGATAAAAAATGTTTTATCTACATATAAGGAAGTTATGACTTTATATATTGATGTTTTATCTACATGTAAAGAACTTATATCTTTATTTATTAAACAACTATCAATTATTAGCCCATTAACACATCATTTACCTAGTTTAATAAAAGCTATGCTTCCACTATATCAGGGCAAAAAATCTATATCAGTTATCGACCCGGGCCGAAATGTGTTATAAAATCTGATTGGCTAATAGACAGGGCCGAAAAGTGATATTAGTATTGGCCCGCCTATAAAGCAATCTGATTAGCTAATAGACAGGGCCAAAAAGTGATGTATAGATTTTCAGCTGAAATTATGGAAATCGATTTTTACTCACTAAAATGTATATAACTTTTTTATTACTGAACGGACACATGCCATATGGGTATTCATTTTCTTAGTTAGATTATTTACTACAATTTGGACTTTTTTGGATGCAAAAATCTGAATTTTTTCGTAGTCTGATATGTCGGTCTAGTTAATTTGATGTGCTAACGTTACATACGAAGACATTTTTTAAAATAAGTTATACTTCTTGAATAAAATTGTCAATAAATGGTTTTTTTATGTTAACACTGTTATTTGTCCTCGGCCTACGGCCTCAGGCCAATACCACTGCCCTAGAACAAATAACAGGGCTAATATCAAATCACCCATTTATTAACATGTTATATAAATGTTTTGTCATTATATATTCATATTTTATATTCATTGATGGAAATTTTGCCATTATATAGTGGTCGCATGCATTTACGTTCTGCGATATTGACATACTATCGAACTGTTTGCTTATATAAGTCCGTTAGGGCATTCCATAGTCATGGATCGGTTACTTTCATTGGTCACATAATAATTATAATGCTTAAGGTGTTTTACCGCTTTTGAGTTTGGTGGAAGTTAAAAAAATCACAGTAACTTAGGTATATTGTGAGCGTCTTACAACCGAGATCAAAAAATACAAAATGCTTAAAATTGTTTTTTTGGCATCTTCCCTTGTCTTAAAATCGCGATTGTATTGAATAGTTATTACAATTATATACTTTCAATGAAAATACAAAATCACACTTAGCTCAATCCCTATGGATGATTTATTCAAAATGATATAAAACACCTAATCTAGAGAATTGGTTACAACGTAGTTAAAGCCCATATCAAAATTATTCAATAGTTTTAAACAGTATCCCGAGCATTTTAGCAGGCGGTTATTTTGCATTTACACCTAAATAATATAAACTAATACACGCAGAAGTATCCGAATTAAAACTATAAGCATGGTGAATTGTGCACTATTTTTTGAAAATAGAATAATCGCGAAATCTGAATACAACGGATGTTTTGGGCGTTTCTGAAATTACTAAAAGAGCAATTAAAATAAACTTATGAAATTTTGCATGAAACTTCAATATTTGCCACCATACTTGTTGCATGCATCAAATCAATATGTTGTTCAACGATTTTTCATGTTAAATTCAAAAACGATTGTAGTTTACATATTTGAAAATATTATTCAAAAAATTATACAACTTGCACAGTATAACATAAAATTTACAGTTTGATACCTTATATACGAAATTCCATGTATACCAATTTTTATGAGGACTGAATCAAAACTTTTTCGGTAAATTACAATTTCCAGTTTTTAGGGGATGTCCCCAAAATCCAAGAATACCTTAAAACTAGCCGAGCAAAACTGTTGGGATTTTCCAGAATGATTGTTGTAAATGTTTTTTTTTATAAATGTAACAGGTTTATATAGCGTGTACAGAAAAATCCAACACAGGTGAAACACCTTAAGTCTTAATGCATACCCTATAGCTATACGTCCCTTTGAGGGCAAATAAACCTCCCTGCATGAATTAGTCACGGCTCAAAAAACATGGTTTATCTATACGAGCACGATTATGTTTCGTGGCGACTATTATTATCCAATATTTATTGTGACGACAATCGAAGTTTTATTACACCTGTTCAATTAAGTGTAATAAGAAATTGAATTTTGCAGAAGTAAAACAATACTCACTTCTGATTAAAATGTTTACATTTTATTAATTTTCTAATAATTGAATTGTTTACATACTATTAAGAAAGTTAGAACATTTGAATTTGAACTGTAATTAAAATATTTGCATATGATTTATCATAATGGAATTATCAATTAAGTAACCCGTTAACAACAGCGGTGTTAACATTAAATTTGGTACATACCATCTTACTAATTAACATAAAAACGGGAAAAATGCAAATTTAAAAAGAAAAATGTAAAATAAATTAGCATGTTAAAATATAAAATAGCATAATGAGTGAACTGGCGGATATTCCCTTCCATAGATAATTAACTGAATTTCCGAAAATATAATAATACTATTATATATTCTAAGTGTAGTTGATTTAATCAGCATACAAGTCAGTCATTTTGTCCGGGCATCAAATAATATTAATTAGTGGTTTTTATATCTACGTGAAGTGCATAAAGATAATGTACTGACTGCCTAGCATAGCTCTGCAAGGTACGATAATGTAGTCAACTATTGCTGTACTTAAACAATTAGTCTTTAATATTAATACATGTATGACTCACTTCTTTTCCATAACATTTTAGTGTAGTTATAACTACACTTATGATTACCTCCCTTTATGGTTAATTACACGACATTCACTGCGGATTGACTTTATATTTTAAAGACTTGCTTGCATTATCAATGTTTGTGGATAAGGATTATTTGTACTATGTCTGACACTTACCTTGGTAGCTAAACTATAGTCTCGATTCTATGTTGCTTTAGATTATATGTACTCTACAATATTTATTTGATTTCACTCCGATATTTTAGTTCTGTATATTCCTGGCACTCGTGCTGTTCGTTACATTGGCCGAAGCGGGTGGCCGGTCCAGAAGACGTTCCGAGTACAGATACTCACGACCACCATACCAATCAACCACTCAATTGCAAACCCTGAAAGCTCAGATTAGTAAGACTTCAATTTATTGATTTATGTTTTGTATAACTTGGCTATTTTGACCTGAGCCTGACCTTTATGCAAGAATATATTACAAGGTTCTTGCGGTGAATATATCAATTTCCGCATGCCAATCGTGCAATATCGGTATTTCAGATCTGTGTTTATATAACAAGTCGAGCTTCTTCGTGATACTCCCCGATTATGAAAACATACACTCGGTGTTATAAACGTAGACAATATATCGACTGTTGAATTACTAGTATGCTAATCAATAGGTCAAGCTCATTTCAATGTGGGCAAGCTATATATCGACGGGCCGAACCAAAACCTCGTAACTCAATTTTGGCGCGAAAAACTTTTTGCAGCATCCGCATCTGCTAGACGTCCCGCGCATTACTGTCTTGTCGCTATTTAAATAGCCAATCGCATTACTAAGATTGCGACAAGACAGAAATGCGCGGGACGTGTAGCAGATGCGAATGCTGCAAAAAAACATTCGCGCCAAAATTGAGTTACGGGGTTTTGGTTCGGCACCGTCGATATGTCATTTATTACCATTTTATTTCTTTTTTAAATTGATATTATGCAACTTGAAGCCACATGTAAATGAATCATGGATAGAGACTTTGAAAACGAAGACATATGTTTTGTAATCTTTATTATCTTCTTTGAATGTATATGTGTTCTAAAGTAGCCAGCTGTTCAATGTATTAAGAACAAATATAGACTATCGATATATTCCTACACTAATAACACTCATACTTGCATGCCAAATTGTATCGAAATCTATCCTACTCGAATGTGTGTAAAGAATACACTAGGGCACATCCTTTATATCTACTTATAATATTCGTTGTCATCGTGTTTACTGAAAACCAATACATTATTTCGCGTGATTAAATTTCGCAGAGTTCGCGATTGGTAGATATTCGCGAAATTAAGTAGCTGCGAGAGTGTTCAAAACATTAGTATGGAAATCGTGGTAGACATAAAACGCGAAAATTTGTAGTGGCGAATATGCCGACGATCAGAAAAACTCGAAAGTTAGTATTCGCGAAAGTGAATCGATTTACACTAATGTCTAGTAGTAGTGATTATATTGTTACAATGTTCGTATTCAATTTTATATAATGAGTAACATGTGTTATTATAGGGGCATGCATGGGAAAGTTTGTTTGCGATGTGGTAACATCAGGCGGAATCTGTATGCCAGTATGCATAGACGAAAAGAAGGTTTGTGACGGGCATCCTGACTGCGACAATGGTCTTGATGAAACCAATGATTGTCTAGCATCAACCACGGCAGCGCCAACTTCTGAAGCACGTAAGTAGTACAAAAATAGGTTATATCGCTGGCTTAGAATAAGAAGGTCGTAACTACATAATCGATATTTGGAAAAAAAAACAAGAAAAAAAATGTCGGAAAATGATTCTTTACTTATGGTTAAACAAGCTTTTTCAGTCTATTTTAGCAGTTACTACTAGTATTACGATGTACTGTTCAGTAAGGACATTGTATTTGTAATAGTGTAACACAATGGCCATGTCTGCTAAAAACAGGGGAGGTGACAACATTAATCAACGTTTTGCATCCGTTGTATTCTTATTTCGCGATTATTCTATTTTCAAAAAATAGTGCACAATGTTTTATATCATTTGGAATAAATCATCCGTAGGGATTGAGCTAAGTGTGATTCTGTATTTTCATTGAAAGTATATACTCGTTATAACTATTCAGTACAATCGCGATCTCAGACAAGGGAAGATGATGGAAATCAATTTTAAGCATTTTGTATTATTTGATCTCGGTTGTATGACGCTCATAATACACATAAGAAACTGTGATTTTTATACTCCCACCAAACTCAAAAGCTGTGAAACACCTTAAGCGTTATAATCATTATGTGATCAATGAAAGCAACCAATCCATGACTATGAAACGCCGTAACTGTCTTATATTAGCAAACAGTTCGATAGTATGTCGATATCGCAGAACATAAATGCATGCGACCACTATATAATGGCAAAATTTATATATATAAATATAAAAGATGAATATATAATGACAAAACATTAATAGTGTATGTTGTTAAATGGGTGATTTGATCTTAGCCCTGTTATTTGTTCGATAGCAAATGATCTAACTAAGAAAATGAATACCCATATGGCTTGTTTCCGTTCTGTAGTAAAAACGTTATATACATTTTAGTGAGGAAAAATCGATTCTCCATAATTTCAGCTGAAAATCCATATCACTTTTTGGCCCTGTCTATTAGCCAATCAGATTGCTTTATAGGCGGGCCAATATTAATATCACTTTTCGTCCCTGTCTATTAGCCAATCAGATTTTATAAAACATTTCGGACCAGGTCGATAACTGATATATATTTTTGCCCTGATATAAAGGAACCATGGCTTTTATTAGACTAGGTCAAGGATGTGTTAAAAGGCTAATAATTGATAGTTGTTAAATAAATAAAGATATGACTTCTTTACATGTAGATAAATCATCAATATATAAAGGCATAACTTCTTTATATGTAGATAAAACATTTTTTTACATTTATCTATAGAGATTTTGCCATTAGATAGTGGTCACATGCATTTGTGTTCAGCGATATTGACATTATATCGAACTGTTTGCTAATATAAGACAGTCAATGTGTTCCATACATGGTGTTTAACCAGGTATATTCACATACCATGAATGGAAAATGTGATCTTCTGTCACGGCTAAAAAAACATGGTTTATCTATAACAGTACAATACCAAACTAAACACTACCTATTTAAGCAATGGTTTTAATCTTTTGGGTACACATAAACGATAACGTCAATGTCATTTTATCCTAACTGGACTATATACTAAAATACTATATTGGCTGCAATGTTTAGGTCTGAATTGTAAAATAAAATAAACATAATCCTAACTTCATAGTGTACCCGAAAGGGACTTGGGCAGTATTTAAAAAAAGGAAAGATGTATATACAGTCAAGTGAGAAGTTGCAACCATAAAAGAAACATAAACATGTACATAGTGTACGGTCAAGAAAGTCACCGGGTACTGTTTAGTCAAGTTATGTGCTGAATGCAAATGTTAAATGTTTGAATGCAAATGTTAAATGTCTGAATGCAAATGTAAAATGTCTGAATGCAAATGTTAAATGTCTGAATGCAATTGTTAAATGTCTGAATGCACATGTTAAATGTAGACGATTATAAGATGTTTCTCTAATATTGTTTACAAAAATGACCAATTAGTTATTTGGTGGAGTGCAGTTCTTAAACAACAAGGCATTTGTGAAGAGGGTTGTGTATCCACAAATGCAATAAGTGGTCGTTTATATCAGTTGTATTTAACTGGCGCCGGCGTTATTTGTATCCACGAATACATTAAGTAGTCGTTTATTTCAGTTTCATATAACTGACATCGTCTTTGTATCCGTTTCACTTTGAACGACCTTTACTTTCAGCTCCACCTCCACCAGTGCCGTGTCCACCATTACAATTCAGATGTGTGGAAGATGGCGATTGTAAGGGAATTGAACTGGTATGCGACAAAACTAACAACTGTGAAGCCGATGATGAAGACGATGAAAAAGATTGTGGTAAGTTATACTTTATATCATAAATACATTATTCATATTTAAACAATGAAAATGAAATTTTATACAATCACAGTTTTATGGGTATACTAGTAATGGGCGAGCGAAAACATGCCTTGTACCTATAATTGCTTTGTGAAATTGGGCCATCCTAATTTTTTCGGCGGGGACTTGATCTTTTAATTGTTTCTTTGGCTTATGTGTGGGCGTTGCTTAGTGTAGTTGTGTTGTGGTGTTTCTGATTTCTGTGCTCGGTTGGTTAGGTTGAGTGCTACCTTTTCTGTCTGATTACATAATACCTTTTCGCAGCACAACATAAAACACGCATTAATCAAAGTGTTTAAATGAACCAATATCCCGTAATCGCAAATAGAGATTAGTGCTGATTTCTATAGTATCCCAATAAGACATACTGTGGTTAGAAGTTACATGTACTTTTAATTGCAATACATATACACATCTGTATAACGTAAACCAGGCCCCGATCTCACGAAGCATCTCAAGTAGAAATCTCAACTCAAATTAAGATCTTGCTAAAATCAGAGTCGCAAGTTTTACTGAAATTGACAAACCTACCTACCTATCCTCTTCGTGCCGGCTGGCACATAAGGCTGCTAACAGAGTTTTCCATTGCTTCCTGCCTTTGGCAATCTTTTCGATTTCTCCAAAGCTCTTCACTATGGTCTTTATCTCAGTATCGATCGTCCTTCTCCGCGTCTCTTTCGGTCTTCCTATATCCCCCCCCCTGATGGTGTCCATTTTAGTGAGGTCTTTGTAATACTGTTCTGGTCTTTTCTGATAACGTGACCAAACTATCTAAATCTTCGTTGTTTGATTACAGTTCTGATGTTCTTTTGCCCAGTCTTTTTGTAGTGGTTGTTGTTTGACACTTTAGTTGGCTAGTGGGTCTTACTGATTTTGCGTAGGCATGTTGTATGCACTCTGGATAGTTTCTGACTGTCTTTTTGAGCTATTCTCCAACATTCTAATCCATACAGCTGGACTGAGAGTACATTGCTTCGGTAGAGTTTTACTTTGGTCTTTTCACTGATGTTTCCATATCGCCATATCTTGTTGAGTTGGTGAAATGTTATTCTCGCCTTTTGAAGTCTGTTAGCTATATCCTTTTCTGTTGCTCAGAATACTTCCTAAATATGTAAAATCTTCGACCTCTTCAATTGGTTCATTGTTAAGTGTTATAGTTGTTTGATGGTTAGGGAGTTGCATAGTTGTTTTTTTAGTTTTTCTTACTGATGTTTAGTCCTACTTGGTGAGCATAATTGGCTAGGTCTTCTATTTTCTTTTGGAGGTGGTCAGCATTGCTTGCAAGTAAGGCAATATCGTCAGAAAAAATCAAGATCTTCAAGCATTGATGTGAGAGACCATCTAATCCTCGTTTTTGGTTTCCAACAGTTTTCCTCATTATCCAGTCGATAGCAACAAGAAACAGCATAGGTGACATGATGCATCCCTGTCGTACCACGCTGGTGATGCTGAACCAGTCGCTGAACCGGTCGCTAAGCTTGTTGTTATGAATAACGCTGTATATAAAGTTCTCATAGAAGCTCTTAATAATTCTGATGACTTTTTCAGGACATCCATATGCATTCAGGATTTTCCATACACTTTCCATGTGGACACTATCAAAAGCTTTTTCAAAATCTATGCAGTTTATATGTATTTTACTGTTTCATTCTATACTTTGTTCCACGATGTTTCTTAGTGTGAAAATATGATCTATGCATCCAGCTCCAGGTCTGAATCCTGCCTGTTCCTTTCTTAGGCTGTTATTGATGGAATCATTTAGTCTCATGCAGATGATTTTGCAGAGCACTTTACTGGGCACAGAGTGTAATGTGATGCCACGCCAGTTTGAGAATTCTGTCTTGTCGCCTTTATTTGGTAGTTTGACTATAAGGCTTTTGCACCAACTACTGAAGCGCCAACTACAGAAGCACCAACTAATGAAGCACGTATGTGATACAAAACTAGGTTATATCGCTGGCTTAGAATGAGAAAGTCGTAACTACATAATCGATATTTTGAAGAAAAAAAAAACAAGAAAAAATGTCGGAAAATGATTCTTTACTTATGGTAAAACAAGCTTTTTCAGTCTATTTTAACAGTTACTATAACGATGTACTGTTCAGTAAGGACAGTGTATTTGTAATACTGTAAACCTAGAAACTTTCGCGGATACAAACTTTCGCGTTTTGCCGATCGTCGGCATATTCGCGGCTACAAACTTTCGCGTTTTTAAGTCTCCCGCGAACTCCGCGAAAACTAAGTCGCATATTGATAAAATTATTGCTATTATAACCTGTCACATACAGTGTTTGTTTCATATATAATTACTTCTCACCTTCGTTACGCCCTCTCAAACTATTTTTGATGTAGATAGTTATCTATTGTATTGTTACTACGCTGGTCATGTTTTCACAGTTTTATTGACACAATCAGTCCTGCAATATTATAACATAATTAACAACGCTATTTACACGCATGCACCTTGTATATTGTTCTGTTCTATATTGAGTGTATTGTGTAACACTTTTTTAAGTAACAAATTAAAGTATTTTATGGTTGTATAAATTATAAATTCAGAAAAGGCTATTACCCTTGCATTCCATATTTTGACAAATAGCACTTCTAATAAGGTCTCGTAAACGTCGTACCAAAATGATGAATTTGCTTCAAAAACGAGAAACTTTCGCGTTTTTCTTGTCCTGGACATGTTCGCGGCTATTTACTATCGCGGATTTTTACAGCCCGCGAACACCGCGAACTTAAATCGCGCGAAATAATTTCTAGGTTTACAGTAGTGTTAAACAATGGCCATGTCTGCTAATGTGGTGTAAATCGACTTACACACAGTTACCGAAACATCCATAATTTAAAAGCTATACTAAAATACTATATTGGCTGCAATGTTTAGGTCTGAATAGTAAAATAAAATAAACATAATCCTAACTTCATAGTGTACCCGAAAGGGGCTTGGGCAGTATCTAAAAGAAAGAAAAAATGTAAATACAGTCAAGTGAGAAGTTGCAACCATAAAAGAAACATAAACATGTACATGTATTTTATAGTGTACGGTCAAGAAAGTCACCGGGTACTGTTTTGTCAAGTTATGTGCCGAATGCAAATGTTAAATGTAGACGATTATTAGATGTTTCTCTAATATTGTTTACAAAAATGACCGATTAGGAATTTAGTTGAGTGCAGTTCTTAAACAAAAAGGAATTTGTGAAGAGGGTTGTGTATCCACGAATGCAATAATTGGTCGTTTATATCAGTTGTATTTAACTGGCGCCGGCGTTATTGTATCCACGAATACATTAAGTAGTCGTTTATTTCAGTTTCATATAACTGACATCGTCTTTGTATCCGTTTCACTTTGAACGGCCTGTACTTTCAGCTCCACCTCCACCAGTGCCGTGTCCACCATTACAATTCAGATGTGTGGATGATGGCGATTGTAAAGGAATTGAACTGGTATGCGACAAAACTAACAACTGTGAAGCGGATGATGAAGACGATGAAAAAGATTGTGGTAAGTTATAATTTATATCATAAATACATTATTCATATTTAAACAATGAAAATGAAATTTTATACAATCACAGTTTTATGGGTATACTAGTAATGGGCGAGCGAAAACATGCTTGTACCTATACTTTCTTTGTGAAATTGGGCCATCCTGATTTATTCGGCGGGGACTTGATCTTTTAATTGTTTCTTTGGCTTATGTGTGGGCGTTGCTTAGTGTAGTTGTGTTGTGGTGTTTCTGATTTCTGTGCTCGGTTGGTTAGGTTGAGTGCTACCTTTCCTGTCTGATTTCATAATACCTTTTCGCAGCACTACATAATACACGCATTAATCAAAGTGTTTAAATGGACCAATATCCCGTAATCTCAAATAGAGATTCGTGCTGATTTCTATAGCATCCCAATAAGACATACTGTGGTTAGAAGTTACATGTGCTTTTAATTGCAATACATTTACACATCTGTATAACGTAAACCAGGCCCCGATCTCACGAAGAATCTCAAGTAGAAATCTCAACTCAAATTAAGATCTTGCTAAAATCAGGGTCGCAATTAGAGAAAAATCTGCAGTTTCCATTCAACAAGTTTTACTGAAATTAACAAACCTACCTACATACCCTCTTCGTGCCGGCTGGCACATAAGGCTGCTAACAGAGTTCTCCATTGCTTCCTGTCTTTGGCGATCTTTTCGAATTCTCCCAAAGTCTTCCCCATGGTCTTTATCTCAGTATCGATCATCCTTCTCCGCGTCTCTTTCGGTCTCCCTCTATTTCCCCCCAACCTGATGGTGTCCATTTTAGTGAGGTCATTGTAATACTGTTCTGGTCTTTTCTGATAACGTGACCAAACTATCTAAATCTTCGTTGTTTGATTACAGTTCTGATGTTCTTTTGTCCAGTCTTTTTGTAGAGGTTGTTGTTTGATATTTTAGTTGGCTAGTGGGTCTTACTGATTTTGCGTAGGCATGTTGTATGCACTCTGGATAGTTTCTGACTGTCTTTTTGAGCTATTCTCCAACATTCTGATCCATACAGCTGGACTGAGAGTACATTGCTTCGGTAGAGTTTTACTTTGGTCTTTTCACTGATGTTTCCATATCGCCATATCTTGTTGAGTTGGTGAAATGTTATTCTTGCCTTTTGAAGTCTGTTAGCTATATCCTTTTCTGTTGCTTAGAATACTTCCTAAATATGTAAAATCTTTGACCTCTTCAATAGGCTCATTGTTAATTGTTATAGTTGTTTGATAGTTAGGGAGTTGCATAGTTTTTTTTAGTTTTTCTTACTGATGGTAAGTCCTACTTGGTGAGCATAGTTGGATAGGTCTTCTATTTTCTTTTGGAGGTGGTCAGCATTGCTTGCAAGTAAGGCAATATCGTCAGAAAAAATCAAGATCTTCAAGCATTGATGTGAGAGTCCATCTAATTTCTCGTTTTTGGTTTCCAACAGTTTTCCTCATTATCCAGTCGATAGCAACAAGGAACAGCATAGATGAAATGATGCATCCCTGTCGTACCCCGCTGGTGATGCTGAACCAGTCGCTGAACCGGTCGCTAAGCTTGTTGTTATGAATAACGCTGTATATAAAGTTCTCATAGAAGCTCTTAATAAATCTGATGATTTTTTCAGGACATCTATATGCATTCAGGATTTTCCATAAACTTTCCCTGTGGACACTATCAAAATATTTTTCAAAATCTATGCAGTTTATATGTATTTTACTGTGTCATTCTTTACTTTGTTCCATGATGTTTCTTAGGGTGAAAATATGATCGATGCATCCAGCTCCAGGTCTGAATCCTGCCTGTTCCTTTCTTAGGCTGTTATTGATGGAATCATTTAGTCTCATGCAGATGATTTTGCAGAGCACTTTACTGGGCACAGATAGTAATGTGATGCCACGCCAGTTTGAAAATTCTGTCTTGTCGCCTCCGTTTGGTAGTTTGACTATAAGGCTTTTGCAACAACTACTGAAGCGCCAACTACAGAAGCACCAACTACTGAAGCATGTATGTGATACAAAACTAGGTTATATCGCTGGCTTAGAATGAGAAAGTCGTAACTACATAATCGATATTTTGAAGAAAAAAAACAAGAAAAAATGTCGGAAAATGATTCTTTACTTATGGTTAAACAAGCTTTTTCAGTCTATTTTAACAGTTACTATAACGATGTACTGTTCAGTAAGGACAGTGTATTTGTAATAGTGTAAAACAATGGCCATGTCTGCTAATGTGGTGTAAAACGACTTACACACAGTTACCGATACATCCATGATTTAAAAGCTATACTAAAATACTATATCGGCTGCAATGTTTAGGTCTGAATTGTAAAATAAAATAAACATAATCCTAACTTCATAGTGTACCCGAAAGGGGCTTGGGCAGTATCTTAAAGAAAGACAAAATGTAAATACAGTGAAGTGAGAAGTTGCAACCATAAAAGAAACATAAACATGTACATGTATATTATAGTGTACGGTCAAGAAAGTCACCGGGTACTGTTTTGTCAAGTTATGTGCCGAATGCAAATGTTAAATGTAGACGATTATTAGATGTTTCTCTAATATTGTTTACAAAAATGACCGTTTAGGAATTTGGTTATGTGCAGTTCTTAAACCAAAAAGGAATTTGAGAAGAGGGTTGTGTATCCACGAATGCAATAATTGGTCGTTTATTTCAGTTGCATATAACTGACGCCGTCATTAATTGTATCCACGAATACATTAAGTAGTCGTTAATTTCAGTTGCATATAACTGACGCCGTCTTTGTATCCGTTTCACTTTGAACGGCCTGTACTTTCAGCTCCACCTCCACCAGTGCCGTGTCCACCATTACAATTCAGATGTGTGGAAGATGGCGATTGTAAGGGAATTGAACTGGTATGCGACAAAACAAACAACTGTGAAGCCGATGATGAAGACGATGAAAAAGATTGTGGTAAGTTATAATTCATATCATAAATGCATTATTCATATTTATACAATGAAAACGAAATTTTATACAATCACAGTTTTATGGGTATACTAGTAATGGGCGAGCGAAAACATGCTTGTACCTATACTTTCTTTGTGAAATTGGGCCATCCTGATTTTTTCGGCGGGGACTTGATCTTTTAATTGTTTCTTTGGCTTATGTGTGGGCGTTGCTTAGTGTAGTTGTGTTGTGGTGTTTCTGATTTCTGTGCTCGGTTGGTTAGGTTGAGTGCTACCTTTCCTGTCTGATTTCATAATACCTTTTCGCAGCACTACATAATACACGCATTAATCAAAGTGTTTAAATGGACCAATATCCCGTAATCTCAAATAGAGATTCGTGCTGATTTCTATAGCATCCCAATAAGACATACTGTGGTTAGAAGTTACATGTGCTTTTAATTGCAATACATTTACACATCTGTATAACGTAAACCAGGCCCCGATCTCACGAAGAATCTCAAGTAGAAATCTCAACTCAAATTAAGATCTTGCTAAAATCAGAGTCGCAATTAGAGAAAAATCTGCAGTTTCCACTCAACAAGTTTTACTGAAATTAACAAACCTACCTACCTATCCTCTTCGTGCCGACTGGCACATAAGGCTGCTAACAGAGTTCTCCATTGCTTCCTGTCTTTGGCAATCTTTTCGATTTCTCCAAAAGTCTTCCCCATGGTCTTTATCTCAGTATCGATCGTCCTTCTCTGCGTCTCTTTCGGTCTTCCTATATCCCCCCCCTGATGGTGTCCATTTTAGTGAGGTCTTTGTAATACTGTTCTGGTCTTTTCTGATAACGTGACCAAACTATCTAAATCTTCGTTGTTTGATAACAGTTCTGATGTTCTTTTGTCCAGTCTTTTTGAAGAGGTTGTTGTTTGACACTTTAGTTGGCTAGCTGGTCTTACTGATTCAGCGTAGGCATGTTGTATGCACTCTGGATAGTTTCTGACTGTCTTTTTGAGTTATTCTCCAACATTCTGATTCATACAGCTGGACTGAGAGTACATTGCTTCGGTAGAGTTTTACTTTGGTCTTTTCACTGATGTTTCCATATCGCCATATCTTGTTGAGTTGGTGAAATGTTATTCTTGCCTTTTGAAGTATGTTAGCTATATCATTTTTTGTTGCTCAGAATACTTCCTAAATATGTAAAATCTTCGACCTCTTCAATTGGTCTATTGTTAAGTGTTATAGTTGTTTGATGGTTAGGGAGTTGCATAGTTTTTTTATTTTTTCTAACTGATGTTAAGTCCTACTTGGTGAGCAATATTGGCTAGGTCTTCTATTTTCTTTTGGAGGTGGTCAGCATTGCTTGCAAGTAAGGCAATATCGTAAGAAAAAATCAAGATCTTCATGCATTGATGTGAGAGTCCATCTAATTTCTCGTTTTTGGTTTCCAACAGTTTTCCTCATTATCCAGCCGATTGCAACAAAGAACAGCATAGATGACATGATGCATCCCTGTCGTACCCCGCTGGTGATGCTGAACCAGTCGCTGAACCGGTCGCTAAGCTTGTTGTTATGAATATCGCTGTATATAAAGTTCTCATAGAAGCTCTTAATAATTCTGATGATTTTTTCAGGACATCCATATGCATTCAGGATTTTCCATAAACTTTCCCTGTGGACACTATCAAAAGCTTTTTCAAAATCTATGCAGTTTATATGTATTTTACTGTTTCATTCTATACTTTGTTCCATGATGTTTCTTAGGGTAAAAATATGATCGATGCATCCAGCTCCAGGTCTGAATCCTGCCTGTTCCTTTCTTAGGCTGTTATTGATGGAATCATTTAGTCTCATGCAGATGATTTTGCAGAGCACTTTACTGGGTACAGATAGTTATGTGATGCCACGCCAGTTTGAGAATTCTGTCTTGTCGCCTTTCTTTGGTAGTTTGACTATAAGGCTTTTGCACCAACTACTGAAGCACCAACTACAGAAGCACGTATGTGATACAAAAATAGGTTATATCGCTGGCTTAGAATGAGAAAGTCGTAACTACATTATCGATATTTTGAAGAAAAAAAAAAAAAAATGTCGGAAAATGATTCTTTACTTATGGTTAAACAAGCTTTTTCAGTCTATTCTAACAGTTACTATAACGATGTACTGTTCAGTAAGGACATTGTATTTGTAATAGTGTAACACAATGGCCATGTCTGCTTATGTGGTGTAAATCGACTTACACACAGTTACCGATACATCCATAATTTAAAAGCTATACTAAAATACTATATTGGCTGCAATGTTTAGGTCTGAATTGTAAAATAAAATAAACATAATCCTAACTTCATAGTGTACCTGAAAGAGGCTTGGGCAGTATTTAAAAGAAAGAAAAAATGTAAATACAGTGAAGTGAGAAGTTGCTACCATAAAAGAAACATAAACATGTACATGTATATTATAGTGTACGGTCAAGAAAGTCACCGGGTACTGTTTTGTCAAGTTATGTGCCGAATGCAAATGTTAAATGTAGACGATTATTAGATGTTCCTCTAATATTGTTTACAAAAATGACCGATTAGGAATTTGGTTGAGTGCAGTTCTTAAACCAAAAAGGAATTTGAGAAGAGGGTTGTGTATCCACGAATGCAATAATTGGTCGTTTATATCAGTTGCATTTAACTGGCGCCGTCGTTATTGTATCCACGAATACATTAAGTAGTCGTTTATTTCAGTTTCATATAACTGACATCGTCTTTGTATCCGTTTCACTTTGAACGGTCTGTACTTTCAGCTCCACCTCCACCAGTGCCGTGTCCACCATTACAATTCAGATGTGTGGAAGATGGCGATTGTAAGGGAATTGAACTGGTATGCGACAAAACTAACAACTGTGAAGCCGATGGTGCGGACGATGAAACAGATTGTGGTAAGTTATAATTTATATCATAAATACACTGGATAGTTTCTGAATGTCTTTTTGAGTTATTCTACAATATTCTGATATAAGTGAACATTGGTTTGATAGAAGTTTACTTTTGGTCTTTTCACTGATGTTTCCAGATCTCCATATCTTGTTGAGTTGGGGTGAAATGTTATTCTTGCCTTTTGAAGTCCGTTAGCTATATCCTTTTCAGTTGCATTGCTTTTGCTCAGAATACATCCTCAATATGTAAAACATTCGACCTCTTCAATTGGTTCATTGTCAAAAATAATAGTTGTTTGATGGTTAGGGAGTTGCCTAGTGTTTTTAGTTTTTCTTACTGATGTTTAGTCCTACTTGGTGAGCATAATTGGCTAGGTCTTCTATTTTCTTTTTGAGGTGGTCAGCATTGCTTGCAAGTAAGGCAATATCGTCAGAAAAATCAAGATCTTCAAGCATTGATGTGAGAGTCCATCTAATTTCTCGTTTTTGGTTTCCAACAGTTTTCCTCATTATCCAGTTGATAGCACCTGTCGTACCCCGATGGTTATGCTGAACCGGTCGCTAAGCTTGTTGTTGTGAATAACGCTGCATGTAAAGTTCTCATAGAAGCTCTTAATAATTCTGATGATTTTTCAGGACATTCAAATGCATTCAGGATTCACTATCAAAAGCTTTTTCAAAATCTATGCAGTTTATATGTATTTTACTGTTTCATTCTATACTTTGTTCCATGATGTTTCTTAAGGTGAAAATATGATCGATGCATCCAACTCCTGGTTTGAATCCTGCCTGTTCCTTTCCTAGGCTGTTATTGATGGAATCATTTAGTCTCATGCAGATGATTTTGCAGAGCACTTTACTTGGCACAGATAGTAATGTGATGCCAAGCCGGTTCGAGCATTCTGCCTTGTCGCCTTTCTTTGGTAGTTTGACTATAAGGCCTTTGCACCAGTCTTCATGGAGTTTTCTGTTGTCCATATCTGGGAGAATAGTGTATGAAGCTGTTCAGCCGCTTGTTTTGCTCTGCTTTTAATATTTCACTCTCGATGAAATTAACAAAGAACACCATTTATGTTAAGTGATGCTAACTTTGAGTTAAGTCTAGCATGGAAATTAACAATTAGACCATATGTTTAAGATGAAACTGCAAAGGTTCAATTATTTTTTTTAATGCCAGCCATAGCTTTTATTTGCTTTATTTCTAATGAAATATGACAGACATGTACATGTGCCTTCACAGGGATTTGAACCCATGTCACCAGATTAGATAGTAAGGTACTGACCAATGAGCTACGGAGAAAATTTCTGCTTCTGTTAAATTATTCGTCGAACTGCAGTGTGTTTCTATTTTTCAGTAAAAAAAACCGGATTGACAATTATCTGTAATTACAGAAAAAATCGAATAAGATTTAGGTCATATAAGTCTACATACTGACTGCATATCCGTATGGTAAATGTTTAGTTCTTGTTGATTGCTAAAATAAGGTTACCTTAAATGTACGACATCCTTCTACTTTCTTTTTTGTAGCTTTGAATTGTGACGCCGGTCAGACCAAATGTTACGATGGTACAAAGGACTTATGTGCGCCGATCTTTGACGGGAACGAGGACTGTGAAAATGGCATCGACGAATCATGTAAGAACTGTATTAAGTAGAAACATCCAACAGTATTATCTGTTTAGTCTAAAAATGAGATGAGTGGTTATTTTTAGATCATTGGTACCATCTTTTTGAATGTGTTTAATTACAGTTATTATGATTGAACGTGACCATGCATAAAACAATCGCTTCAAGTAGCGAATGTATTACGCAAGGACGCGCGTAAAATGGATATTTTAGGTATAATCTCCACGATTTTATAGTATTTGATCGACGGCAATCTATTAAATTACGCGAATTTAGGTTTTCAGGATTAACAAGTAGCCATGGCCTGTGTTTTGGTTACATGTAGTGTCATTTTTGATCACCCCAAAAACACAAGCACTGACTTAAAATAAAAAGAAATAGAGGAAAAGTCCACGAACTTTTGGATAACCCCGCGTATATTACATATACATCAAAATGTTATTTGGTTAATTTGCATAAAAAGTAGTTTAAGGTCATTGGCAGGGAAGAGGAACAAATTATGATTGATTTGGCTAAGATCATTATCAGGATGTGTGTCGTTTTGGATATCGTATATAAGCACCAACATTTCAGCCAAACATTTCATTGCAAGAAAATCATCGAAAATGAGTCTAAGAAACGTTTTCGTCTCCGTCTACCTTGGTTGTGTGTGTGTCTGTACGTTGTTTTGTTTTACTGTAGACTGCAATATCGCTCTGTATAAACCTGCAGAAGAAAGTTCTACACACGATCCTACAAGAGCTGGTGCTAATGCTGCAACTGATGGTAACACAGACCAGCAATGGGGTGGAAGCAGCTGTACACATACAAGCCCACAGAACAACCCTTGGTGGAGAGTTGATCTACTGGGAGAATTTTCTATCAGTAGAGTTATAATCTACAACCGAGCAGGCTGTTGCCCGGAACGTCTGAGTGACTTGGTCATCTCCGTAAGTGATTCAACAGTTGTAGCGGGAACAGAGTGTGGACAATTTGCAGGACCAAGTACTGACGGTGCTATAGAAACGATTTGGTGTGCACCAGGCGTGGTTGGACGTTACGTGAAGATAGAGATACCTGGCAACGGTATTCTCTCCATGTGTGAGGTTCAAATATATTGAAGTCACAGATGTAATATGTAAGTACGCATAGTTTAATTTGTTCTATAAGCATTTTATCTTGCACGCTGACTATCATCATTGGTATAGTGTGATTAGTTAGTGGTTTATTAACCATGAAACTATAAAATGTTAGTAATTATTACATCTGGTAATTAGAATTCCCAACATGTTACGTTTAGAAAAAAAAATGACAACAAATATATCACGGGAACGATTGAGCATTGTAGTATTAGGAGGAATATACCCTACTGCTTGAGTCAATAGAATTAAAAGCCGATTTGTGGTGGCTATATGCTTAGTGCATAAACACTTTGACCTTGCTCGCTTCATCTTTATTAATCATTAAAACCTCCTCAATATGTTCTAACTACTGGAGTTTATAATTTCAAACGGACAAACATGTGAATTTTAGCATACGGCTTGTTGATTTGTATTTACACACAATTATTATAATTTTATGCCACTCATAGAAAACATATCTAGGTAAAGATAAACGATTGCCAATCGTCATGACGGTGCCTTATTTTTTAATAGGGCTTCCTAGTTAAATAAGCGTAAACATGCTTCAAAACAACATACACCGAATTTGTTGTTTAATTTTTTGTAATATCGTTTTCATATAATAAGACTTGTCATGCGAGAACTTTCTGTAATGTAGAAAACATGAATACGCAGTAACTGACTGTTGTAAATGATGGTGGTACATATAAAGCAAAGTCAACTATTTCATGTTGTAATTGGGTGATTCAATAAACATGTCCCAGTAAACAGTGATACAATTTTCTATCACACATTCACAGACAAGACGATGTTCATTATTGAACAACCTTCTTATTCGTAATAAGTGATTGGTCTGGGTTTGTATTCACCAAGCATCTTAAGGGAAACCTTCTTAAGTATTTTTTAACTTAAGTTAAAAACCTGAACAGCGCCTATTTTGGCAAGAAACTAAAACAATCTTATCGTTTCTAAGTTATTATTGTACATAGTGCTTTAAAATACATGACACTTCAAAACAGCGTGATAAGGTCATAATCGTTTTTCCTGTTTAACTGATACACTTAAAGAAATTGTAAGAACTTGAGGAAAGTCCCCAGAGCAATGCAACAAATCTAGCTTGTTCACATACCTAGACAGTACTCTGTATCAATAAACATGGCTACCTGATTAAAGGCGATGTATTTACATGTGTTGCATGAAAACGTTTGATTCATCTTGAAAATAATTGCGTTTTTTCTATCTAAAATTATGTGGTTGTTGTTTTCAGAAATATGGAATCTGCTCTGGACATTTGTTGCAATCGATGATAACTTCAGAATCTAATGGACGATATGAAAATGATATGTTTCGAACTGAATGACAGTAGTACATGTAGTAGACAATTCGATGGCTTAGAATTAGAAGGTCGTAAGTGCCACTTACGACCTTTTAAGTTTCATACATATTTAGAATAAGCATCACAAGGCGCTTCTTATGGGCCCATTTTCACACGTCATGTTGACCAAAATGAAGTTGTAAAAGTTTGTTTTACTATAAGTAAAGAGTAAATGTCTGACAGGTTTTCCGTGTTTTCTCAAAATATCGATTTGGTAGTTACGACCTTCCATTTCTAAGCCATCGAATTATATGTACATTGTGTAGTCATGTCAACATTGACATGCATGAAATAAAATCAACATTATGTTGTGCACTGTTATTTTATTTATGTATATGTTTGCTAATTAGATAGTTAAACTCAAGAAGGATCGTAGACAACAAACGCCTACACACACGCCTGCACGTATCACGTGTGCTTACACATGGATAACACTGGTACGTGGTGTTGCATAATATCTGACATTACAAACCTATACCATGAGAAAATGTTTGATCTTATCTAATATCATCATATATTATAAAAAGCTAACATTTCACCATTGTATTAAGTGTGTAAAATGACAATGTTATTATCGATACAACTCAGGAATTAAATTTCCTAACAAAAGTCATTTCTCGATAAATGTCAAACGTTCCCATGACATTGGTTTGTAATGGGGGCAGATATTATGAAAAATCCTTTTATGGTGTTGTTTAAGTTCTCTGTGCTCAACTGAGATCTTTGCTACTTTCCATTGGCATAAACATGGGAAGCAACTCCTACTACATATTGTAGCTGTAGGATAAGTTCACACTACAGTTAATTCCCTTTCAAAACATGAGAACAATTGGAACTAGCAAATTTGCAATACATCGCCTTGAATGCATTAAATAAAGTACTGAAGAGCTAAAGAAAAGAAACAAACTGTACACCATTGGTATCATACGAGTATAGAGGATATTTGTATTTTACGGTGTATGATCGTCCGAGTAAACAGCTGACGTAATATATTTTCACGAGTTGTTGTTCTGACTTCTGATTTCAAACATGGATGAAACTGAAGCCATTACAGTAGAAAAATTTGATTGCAAATCGACGCGTACGTGGTGGGAAAAAGACGTTTCTTATAATATATAAAATGATGTTTCCTGTCCCAGTGCAGTATTTTGGTTATTCTTTTCCACCGTACCTATGACCAAATACCACTTTCTGTCCCGTTTATGCATTTAATGATTGTTTTATGTAGGGGCCTGAACGGATCGTTTTGTCTTTCATAGTGAATGTATGAACATTTCGGGAAGTCAAAACTGTATTTTGTGATCTACAATTTCTAAGGCCTGTGCTGTGACACAGCATGGTATAAATCATGATTAGTGTTTCGCAAATATAACACAATGATCCTACGGGTGGTAAATCAACTCAAAATAAGATCTGATAAGCTTTAAATTGAAATCGTGTGTTTGGCCAAATACTTTAAAGCTGTAAGTATGCACAAATTGCCTCATTTGTCTGTGATAGTGTTAGTTAAGTCATAACAGAACAAGAATGTCCCTTGGTACAGTTTCACAGGCTGAAAAAATAAACAATAACTTGTTGTTTCAAATATATTTTGATGTTATCATCTAAATGTGGACCATGATTATCTTACATTTCAAAATACGATTCGATATCGATAAAATTGATTCTCTTCATGTCGAAGTTTATGTAATCTGATGAAGCCTGGGTAATTTATACAGACATTAAATACCACCCTCGAAACTCCTATCCTGATAGCATCCCTCGACACTAGGGTATCATAGGTCGTAGCTCAGTCGTGAGCGCGTTTGCCGCCAAGCCTGGCGATCTGGGTTCAAATTCCGAAGGAGACACTCATATGCTCCGTTCGGAGATATCAGTTGAATGCTTCTCGTCAAGGAAATACTGGTAAGGTTACCAGTTATAGTTTGACGCTCATGTGCCTACTGGCACCATTTTTGTTTCGTCTTTTAGTACGGCGTCCACAGTTTATTTGCGGCAATGTCTCAATCGTTTAAGCTCGTTTGTTTCCGTTTGTCTCCGGTGCGTATCATAAAGTCCGAGATGATCAGAATGACCATGTCTGTTACTTACGTAATTTGTCTGTTACTTTACTTTTCTCTGCGTCTTTTAAAATACCTTGTCCGCTACTTATATTTTCTGCCAATCGTGAAAGCTCGGTCATTTCCGTATGTCTCCGGTAAATTTGGTTTGCAAAAAGGTCGAGGTGACCAGAATGGCTTTTTGCAAGTAAAACACGTGTTTGACTGTACTGGTATGTTTTTGTCAGTTGATTAAACGTCTAACAATAAAATGTTACATCACTGTGTATGAAATGCACGCTTTCCAATAACCAGCATTTTGCATACCAGTATAATTTATTAACGCATTTTCTATATTATGGTACACATTTGATTATGCAGGCATCGGTGCATATATGTAAATATGCGTAGCACGAGTGATTTAATTTATCGCATCCGAACGAGTGCCCGTGTTTTATTCACTGACATCATACAAGAACAGAGTTTTTATTTCGATTCTAAATACGATAATATCCCGCACTATTTAACTGCGCGCATTCCATTTTCACCACTTTGACATTGAACATAATTCAACGATGAAATTGAGTGGCTTATTAGCTGGTACAATTACCTCCCTCGTTAATGAAAACGACCTTCGTAATTTTCTGAAGGAAATACCACGATTTAAACATTGAAACAATTTTAATAACACGAGTATATGGTATCTATTTCATAAAATGAAAAATATAAATGGATTGATTATCAGAAGCTTTAATAAAACTTGGTTTCTAGAGTTCATTGGAGTTTCTTAAAATAGATGCGTCATAGATGTAACACTGGATTCTCGTGCAACTCGCCTTGTCATCGTGACTCGTAGTAAATTTTACTATAAAGTTTACGTTCATTCATTCATAAATAAGTCAAGTGATACTGGGCGTAAATATACTGAGTTTCAAAAGTTCCGCATCCAATATTCGGTGTGTCTTTTTTACTAGAATCTCCAACTTATTTATGATAATTCAAATGCGCATGTGTAGAGCGATGTGTACTTTGAAGATATGTATCGATCCATAATAAAACCACATGTGACACCACCCCAAGATTCCAAAGTACACACAACGATAAACTACTATTTTGTAGTGGAAGGGAGGTAATAAATACCGAAAATTATCTCTCTTTGACCACAGACAATTATTGATGTTGCAATAGAGTCTGTACAACCGACCAGATTTTAAGAAACAATCTCCTTGACATAAAGACGCAACATTAAAGCAAGTTTCCCATAATTTTAATGTTGGGTGGACTACAATTCAGCTACAACAATGCCGTTGTTCTTGGTGCAAACATATAGCAGCATTACTTGTCTAGGTAAGCGGCATTGACCCTTGACCTGTTGTCACGTGGTACGTCATATACAGGTTTTTTTCGGATGGAGATGATACAACAGTCTTATTATGAAAGAGACATGTCAATTTAATTCGACACAATGTATTTTTAGTGAAACACCAGCCTCTAGCGTCTTATATACACGAGTCGTTCAACATTATCCAATTTTGCAATCAAATTAAGCGTACATTTCTAACTTATTTGACTAACTAATTGTGTTTTTCGTAACACAGACACGATGCAAGTAAATTGGAAGTGAAAATAAAGTCGAAAATGAAGAACCCAAATTATGCGTGCTTGAATAGACGTTTTTACCATTTGCGATGGTGTGATCATTCAGGCGTGACGTAATCCAACGGAAATAGGTTCAACATAAACACTAAGGGTATGCAAATGGACAGTGTTCCTAAAAAGTTATTTTATGTTAACGTTTCCAAAAAAATGAATTTTTAATTAATATAAGATGAAGAACTTTTGGAACTCAGTATAGAAACAGCCAATTTGATAGGTATGTTTTATGGGGGCAATAAAACATGGTTCGGTTCGTTCTGTGTGTATTGGATTTATCCGCGAATCGTGTTAGAATATCATACAAAACATGGTAGATCTAATTTAAAATCATTCATACGACTAGTCTTATGCTTATATGACGTGATCGTTAACTCTTACAATTTAATAGTGTCTGTCAAGTTTGATGAAGTGACGAACATTGACATCTAGGCTTCTCTAATATCGAGGAATTGATATAAAACAATATATGCACCATATTATGGCGGCGAGCGCAGTCAAATGACATTTAGGACAAGCAATCACAAAATTTAATTTTCTTCGTTTACGCAATTTGACGCCAACAACATTTTAATGATGTTATCTTCGTGACGTCATAAGGGTCGTGTTTTTCTGTGATCGCCGTCATATTTACCATGCTAACATTGTAGGCTTAGATACAGGATGCGCGCTATGGGATTGCGAGGTCTCTGGTTCGATTCCCGTCTGTGTCCCTGCTTATTTTGCCCTAGATGCATGAAGTGAGTACAGGGTATAAAAGCTAATTGTCTGTGGAACCTTGCGTTGCAGTCGACTTGCGACTAAGTGTGTGTGTGCGTGCGTGTGCTTGGGTGGGTGGGTGGGTGCGTGGGTGGGTGGGTGCGTGCATGCGGGGGGTAAATGTACACTCGCATGAAGTATACTTAAAATGGTAGGCATTCTTTTACCTGTCTCATACACATAATTGTAAATGCTTTATGATAATACGAACTATCTTCGTTCTTACATACTTTTCTATAATTTTCTCATACATATAATTGTGAAGCAGACGACAGATCGGGGACGCGTCTCAATGACGCTTCACTACGTTAATGATCCACCAATTCTTACCATGATAAGCGCCGACATCTTTATCTCATTGATGAAATGATGATTACGTGTAAAACTTATGAACATTACTTCAAAATATCATGTTCATCAATTTTTGTGTACATGTATTAATGCAAAATCATTCCTTTTCGTGGGTACATTTTTGTATTAATTTTCATGGAAATTAGTAAAATGGTACATTGTAATTTGGTGATTAGAATCTACATTATTTTTTAATGTGTGAATTTGAAAATTGAAGAAATCCTCATGATGTCAATTTTTGCTGTCATCTTATACTAACGTTATGGGACTAAATTTCTATCTAGCTAGTTTTTCCGGAAATAATTCGTCGTCCAACATGACGTATCCCAACTGGTTAGTTTGCGAACCACCATGAAGTATCCCAACTCGTTAGCTTACAAACCAACATAGAGTATCCCAACTGGTTAGCTTATGGTTCAACACGACGTCTCCCAACTTGTTAGCGTGCAATCCAACATGAAGTATCCCAACTTGTTAGCGTACAATCCAACACGGCATCTCCCAACTGGTTAGCTTATGATCCAGCATGATGTATCCCAACCGGTTAGCTTATGTGTCAACACGACGTCTCCAAACTGGTTAGCGTGCAATCCAACACGACGTCTCCCAACTGGTTAGCGTGCAATCCAACACGACATCTCCCAACTGGTAAGCTAGTAATCAAACATGACGTCTCGCAACTGGTTAGCTTATGGTCTAACATAAAATATCCCAACTGATTAGCTTATATTCCAGCATGATGTTTCTTAACTTGTTAGTTTTTTTCCAGCATGATGTTTCCTAACTGGTTAGCTTTTATTCCAGCATGATGTTTCCTAACTGGTTAGCAAACGATACAACAGAAAGGATCTCAACTGATTAGCTTAGGATCCATTATGACGAACCCGATATTTATCGTACCTGTTATCATCATATTTGAGTTTCATGTTCTGGGGTTTATTTGATATGCATAGGTAAATTTTACAATAAGATAGTATTATATCATTGGACACATTACACCATAACCGAAACTCGACGTTGTTCGTATTGATAACGCAGCGATTGCAACTTTGTGAATTAGCTTATATTATCTTATTCAACCTGTTATCTTAGACGCCTCAAAACACAAGGTTTTCATACGGCGTCTTGAAAAATAAACACACTTAGAAATAAATATTATTGTTGACAAATCACTGGGGCGCTTAATTATTTTTGGTTGTTTTTCATGAATTCTGAAAGTTATTACAGTTTAGAAATATTCGTTAGGAATGCACTAAATTGAAGCACCTTAATCTATTTGAGTAGCTGAAGTGCCCCGCACGACAGGGTGCACTCTCGCGACTCCTGTGTTAACTGCTAAGCATGCGGGGCGTTTTATTCTTTTACCGTATTCTGTATTTTGTTTGGCATTTCCCATGATAGCGAGCTTGAATAACATTATGGGATAAATATACCATTAATGTTGTTTTAATTACCTGTTGTTTCGAGTATTTACAAAGTTATTATTTGTTACCGATCACAAGTTCAAACGTATTTTGTTTCGACTTCGTAAATAAATTTCAACATCGGCCCGATTCGATTTCTGCGTGTTTCATTAATTTAAAACTGGATTGAATTTACGCCAAAACTGAAGTAAATTAACTGCGATGCTTAGTGTTTTATTACAATATAACTTAAAACGATTGCGATCTATTCTAATAAGATCGCTGTTTAAATTTCTTAAAATAAATTTTCAAACGTCAACAAACTTGAACGCTCTCGTCGAATTTCTGTGAGAACATTTGCATCAAAGTTTTATTAGTTTACTTTATAGTGCACGCATGTTTAATTTCAGTAAATTGCCTTGAAGTTACAACATATCTCACCCGTTTATGCTCCAGGACACAATATCTGTATTTATAATTATGTAATTTAAAGTTGTTTGCCCATATTTTTGCATACTACATCTGTAGTAGCTAGAGGTAGCTAGAGAATGCAACATTTGTTTCCCTGTTATCAAAGTGGAAGAAAATGACGTACTTCGTAATCGGAGATACTATCATCCCCAACGGGTAATAATATAAGCAACACAGTACACAGTGAAATACTTTCTGACTCCGCGATACTCATTTATATACAAATTAAGTCGGAGAAAACTTTAACGTTTAAAAGCGTGGATTTGAATTCTTCCACATGTGGAGAAGTGATGGATGTTGTGGTGGAAGGGTGGAGTAGTACTGGTATGTTGAGAAAAGGCTTTAGATCTGAATGACACTGGGCGGAAAAAAGTTATATAATGATTGCCAACAAATATTGAAGCAGACTACGAGTCATTGTGATTCGACAAAAAAGGCATACTTATTTGTTTGTGATCCATACGTACCACAAAAATAAATCACCAGGATTTCATGATCTCCAGAATAGGGGGCCTACGTAGCTGGCAAATTCTTCAATGGTTTCAGTTCACAAACCATAAAATGCCACCATACCCAAATCCTCGAAAATTTTAAAATAAACTCGTGACAAATTTAGACTATTGTAAAATCTAATGGACAGGACGTATTGATCGGCGCGACCTTGGAATTAGATGTCATTGATTTGGATTACAATTTTACAAGTCCAATAAAACGCAATAAAATGTATTGTAGCCTGTCACGATAACCAACGTTTTATGGTCATACCAACCGTTCAGATTTAATTGAAACATCCAGTTTCACTAGTGATGTATAGTAGGGGGGTATTGACCTGGCCGCGATCTCTCGAAGCATCTCATGTAGAAATCTCAACTCAAATTGAGATTTTGCCAAAATCAAAGTCTGAATTTAAGATAAATCTTAAGTCAGAAGTCGTTAAATTTGACTGTTATTTACTTTGAATAATGTTTGCTGTAATTAACGCTAATTTTGAGTCCATGCTCCCATGGAAAGTATCCAAACGACACATGAAAATATTGATGAAATTTTGCACAGAACGAGATGATTCGGGAGATTGGGGTTAGGTCCTTTCATGTACGATACTGGCATATCATCCGTGTTGTTCTGTTGGATATTCGATCTAGTTGAATCATGCATCAAAAAGAGAGAACCGTCGATGTTAAGTGTTGGATCCCTGTCGCTGACTCGGAAACACAAAAAATACTGTTTTGAGTAACTCCATGTCGCTCATCTTCGGGACATGGAACATGACCTGTTGTATATGTCCACACACATAGCATTGGTTTATCTAGTGACTTATTATAACACTTCATGTCAGACTTGTATTAGTACTGTCGAGTTATGACACATCAGGCCAAAGTTTCACATTTTCTACCCACATAGAATCTCTTAAATTGAAGAGGTCAGGTAAAGTCCTATTTCCAGCTGAAAGTTTTCTCATATACACTGCTAAATAGTTAGAATGTAAATTTCTTGCATAATCAGAAAGATCAACAAGTTTATAAGCCTCAAATCAATTAAATCTGTCATATTAATCGCAAATAAGCAACACAAAATATAGATCTTCCCATACAAACTATACAGGTATTATATGGCTTATCAGTCAATGTTTTGCCTCCAGCTAAACATGTGGTCAAGATAATGATATGAAGATTTCGCGGAAAATCTCAACCCCGAAATCAAATAAATTCCAAAAAATAAGTCAAATGAATATGTCAATTTTATTGAAAGCGCAACAAGACATGGTGAGTTACGGCATAGACATATCATAGCATATACTTTTATTATAGTACGGAGAATTTGACCAAATCCTGACCTTAATGCATGCATATTTCAAGGTTCTTGCGTTGAATACAATGTTTATTAAACTTCCGCGTGTAAATCGCGCACTATTCGCCTTAAAGTTTGTGTTTGTATTACACATCGAACATATTCGTGATACTCTCCCATTATGAAAACATACATGTACAACGGAAAATTAGTATAGACAATAATTCTAAATCAGTTGTTGAATTATGTGAATAATGGTCGAGGATCGTGTCAAATTCTTTGGATGTACAACCTCATCATTTATCGTCTATAAATTGTAAACAATAAAGTAACCAAATACAATACTGACATTTTTTTGCTATAAACAGAAGAACACGTCTGTTTAAGATTTTGAATTTATTCTTAAATCCTGCACTTTTAGCCTAAGTATTGAAAACGTTCTTTTCATTCAAAATGCTTTTTTACTTCTACGAGTATAACTATTTATGTATATGGATTTTCGTGTTTACGAGACCGGAAACAAACAATTCGATGGCTTAGAACCAGAAGGTCGTAACTACCAAATCGATATATTGAGAAAACAAGAGAAAACTGTAATTTACGCTTTACCTATGGGAAAATACGTTTTTAAAACTTCATTTTGGTCAACTTGACAATTTCAAATTTTCATGAAAATAGGCGCATAAGAAGCGCCTTGTGAAGAAGATTTCAAATATGTATGAGTCTTATAAGGTCGTAAGTAGGAGTTACGACCTTCTGGTTCTAAGCCATCGAATTGCCAACTATGTTTACGAGTATAGTAACGTTTGTAATATGTTATTTACAACAAAGTTCAAAGCATAATATAAAAAGAAGTAGAAACACACGTACTGTAAAATAACATTTGTATTACTTCAAAATACATTTAATAAACAAGAGGGCCATGATGGCCCAATATCGCTCACCTGATTATAAACCCTGCACAATTTTCACCCAAAGGAATAATTTGAACATCTTGGTAGAAAACCACAAGATGATGCTACATACCAATTATCAAAACTCTAGGCAGTGTAGTTTTAGGCAAGAAGATATTAATATGTTTTCCCTATATAAGTCTATATAAAACGGTGACCCCTCGAGTGGGGCCAATTTTGACCCCAGGGGCATAATTTGAAAAATCTTGGTAGAGGACCACTAGATGATGCTACATACCAAATATCAAAGCTCTATGCAGTGTAGTTTTAGACAAGAAGATTTTTATATGTTTTCCCTATATAAGTCTATGTAAAATGGTGACCCCTGTGGCTGGGCAAATTTTGACCCCAGGGGCATAATTTGCACAATCTTGGTAGGGGACCACTAGATGATGCTACATACCAAATATAAAAGCTCTTAGGCATTGTAGTTTTAGACAAGAAGATTTTTATATGTTTTCCCTAAGTCTAAGTAAAATGGTGACCCCCAGGGTGGGGCCAATTTTGACCCCAGGGGCATAATTTGAACAATCTTTGTAGAGGACCTCTAGCTGAGTCTACATACCAAATATGAAAGCCCTGGGCCAAGCAATTTCGGAGAAGAAGATTTTTTAAGGTTTCCCCTATATAACTCTATGTAAAACTAAGGGCCCACGGGACGGGGCTAATTTTAACCCCAGGGGCATAATTTGAACAATCTTTGTAGAGGACCTCTAGCTGAGTCTACATACCAAATATGAAAGCCCTAGGCCAAGCGGTTTCGGAGAAAAAGATTTTTAAAGGTTTCCCCTATATAACTCTATGTAAAACTAAGGGCCCCCGGGGCGGGCCCAATTAAGACCCCAGGGACATAATTTGAACAATCTTTGTAGTGGACCTCTAGCTGAGTCTACATACCAAATATGATAGCCCTGGGCCAAGCAATTTCGGAGAAGAAGATTTTTTAAAGTTTTCTCTATATAACTCTATGTAAAACTAAGGGCCCCCGGGGCGGGTCCAATTTTGACCCCAGGGGCATAATTTGAACAATCTTTGTAGAGGACCTCTAGCTGAGTCTACATACCAAATATGAAAGCCCTGGGCCAAGCGGTTTCGGAGAAGAAGATTTTTAAAGGTTTCCCCTATATAACTCTATGTAAAACTAAGGGCCCACGGGACTGGGCCAATTTTGACCCTAGGGACATAATTTGAACAATCGTTGTAGAGGACCTCTAGCTGAGTCTACATACCAAATATAAAAGCCCTGGGCCAAGCGGTTTTGGAGAAGAAGATTTTTTAAGGTTTCCCCTATATAACTCTATGTAAAACTAAGGGCCCCTGGGGCGGGGCCAATTTTGACCCCAGGGACATAATTTTAACAATCTTTGTAGAGGACCCCAAGGTGATGCTACATACCAAATATGAAAGCTCTAGGCCTTACGGTTTCAGAGAAGAAGATTTTTGAAGTTTCCTTTTTGAAAATCTATTTTTAGCCTGTGTGACTTAGTTATGCGACGGACTGGAAATTTTTTAACAACTTTGGTAGAGGTCCACCCAAGGAACATTCCTGTTAAGTTTTATCAAATTTGGCCAAGCGGTTTAGGAGGAGAAGTCGTTTGAAGAAATTGTTGACGGACGCACGCCGCACGACGCACGACGCACGACGCACGCCGCACGACGGACGACGGACATCTCGGTATGACAAAACCTCACCATGACCACATTGTTGTCAGGTGAGCTAAAAATGCATCACTTCATTCTTGTATGTATCGTAAACTCCCAAAGCATGACATGTTGATCAACACAAGTGCTAATTACTAGTAGAAAACACCATTTAATGTTAATATTGTAACAAATATACATGTATACTGTATGTACAAGTGGCATCCTATATAAGTATGCCCTACTCACATTCTAAAACTACTATTTACATTAAAGGAAATGATCAAAATATAGCTTTTAAAACTTCAGTTTGGTCAACATGACAACTTCCGAGTTTCATGAAACTATGCTGAGCCTCATAATTAAGAAGCGACTAATTCAAATGAAATATATTTCAATTATGCATTATTCTTATCAGGGATTTTACATTACTAACTATATATAGAGAAGATTCTGGTCTTATAAGGTCGAATGTGGCACTTACGACCTTCACATTTTAAGCCAGCGATATGTGTCTCTGTACAGTCTATATCTAGTTGGCAATTGGGTCATCTGACGTGTAAAAACTAGGCATGAAGGTCCAAGAGTTTGATATATTATTAAGAGCATACCTCATTGTCAAAGCTGTGTACATGTACGTACACACAGACAGGCACGTCGGTACTTTCTCCTGTGGTATTTTAATCTTAATGAGACTATTTTACTTCATGTTGAAAAGAACTTATATCCGGAAAAAATAATGGCTTGTCAATCTATATACACGATCACGTGATACACTCCATGTGATTCAACCACGTGACACACACCACGTGACACCCTACATGTGATATACACAACGTGATACACACCACGTGATATACACCACGTGATTCCCACCACGTGACACACACCACGTGATTCACACCACGTGATACACACCACGTGTTTATTCACGAAATATCAAGAAAATAAATTTGCTATGTGCGTCTGTGTTTACTCAACTATCAGGCAGCATCTAATGCCCCTTAACATGCACATCTTTTCAATATCATAATGGTTAAATAAAGTTCCATGCATGTTAACATAGTGCTGCCGTATTGAAATAGAAACTTCTCGCAAACAATTGTTTCACGCATATAACTTCCGGTTACGTCACACGACTTCCTGTTTGAATCACGTGACTCATGTCTTTTGTTGTCCTAAGCTACACGTATGACAACATAACTTTTGATAGTAAGAGTACTGGCACAGTCTGGCCTGTAGAACCATTGCGCACTGGCTAAATGAGTCCTTGCATTTACCGTCCCGTGTACCTACAAAAGAAAACAATGAATACTATTAATTAGTAGACATTAATGTAAAATGTTATTATGCATGCTGTCTATGTATAGCTCACTTTTTAAGCCCAGCTATTTGTTTGCATATAACAATTTGTAAATAAGCATTGGAATATCAGGTATAAACTGTTCTCATTCCATTTTCCTTACTGTAATCAAAACGTTAAAAACAAGAAAACTACAGTGTTTACCTGTCGGCGATGGGGTCACCCTTGGCGTTGGCTTTCGAGTGGGGCGTGTTCTCGGTGGGCGTGGTTGTGGTGCTCGAGTAGGTCTGGGTGGCCTGGACTGATCGGATGGTGGGCAACGTCGTTCTGTACACGATTCCCTATCCTCCGGTCTTTCCCGTGCCACACACCCGGAACTTTGGCTTTTATTATTATCCAAGCATCGAACGTCACGTGATCTATATCCGGAACCACACGTGACGGAGCACTGAAAAGGATTATTGAAATTGAGACACAAACACAAATCCCCGAATAATTCAATAATTTCATAATATACTTGTATGTAAATAATACAAACGTCAAGTTAATACAGATAAAACCATTTATTTATTATTCGAACCCATTCACTAGAAGGCCGTTGTATCACATGACTTTCAGGGTAAGTATCATGAGTACGTTTATTCTTATACTACACATGTGTAGTATAATGCTCATCATGAAGTCTATTTTTCCAATGGAAAGATGTATATGTTTGTGTTATGTGTGTCATATGATATAAAGGATCTATCACTCGTTGTCAATGATATAAACGTATTTGCACAAAGAACCGTATGACTTGTGTGCCATTCATTGTGATAGTGATAATGAAAAATATTGTTGATGACGTTTTGCAAAAAAAATTTGACCGTACAAAACTTAGAAAAGTATTTTCAGATTTGCACGAGTGGGGTTGATAATAATCGAACGCATCTGACGCCACCGGACGTCGCCATTTTGTTTTGCAATATCTGCATTTTCTCTCCCAATGTTTTTCAAATTTCGAGGGAAAGAGACGCTTCAGCTTCAAAAAAACTGAATAGCACTAAATTTAAAACTCGGAATTAAAGCACGACTCTTGATTTTGTAATATCTTTTCCTTTTCCGAACAAACCATCAAGAGTTTATAAATTCGGAATAGATAGGCCTATAACAGTATTGGCAGTTGCATTTGTATGCAAACCATTGTGTTCCGGTCACCATAAATTATTCAATCATCAAGAAATTGGATAAAGATTAGAATACTTCCGGTCAATATACTCGTATATGACATTATGGCAATTGTCAATCAATGTCCATGAAATCCTTTTCAATGATAATTTATTATCACATGATCCAATGAATCAGCTTGAAATTTTAGCATTGCAAAAACAAGACAGGTCGATCTTTGTAGGTTAATAACAGCTTTAAATGCCTACGAGGACCAAAATCAGATACTCAAATAGTCTTTGGATCGACCGGAAATGGGGGTATTTCTTGCAAATCAGCATCAAAATCATGAAACTGTGTGTAAATGCTTTGTATGCATGTATGTGATGTAGTGACATTATTTTAATCAGAAATATGTTGCATAATACTTTTTACATAATTCATTATTCTATTGATTAATTGATTTTGAGAGGGCTCCATGAACAAAAAGTTGACATTTTGTTGGCTGACATTGGTAACTTTACATTGAGTTAAAGAACAATTGTTTTTGTTTGGTTTTGACCTGTAGGAGAGCATTGTCAATTTGCCATCGTTGTTGGCAATCACTTACCGTGCCCCATTCATTCATGTACCATTCTGGTTCACACACTGTCATATCACATGCCATTTCTGTGCTCGGTTTTTCATTATTGCTGCATGCGCTTTCTGAAACTATCGTAATCCTACCGCCTTGATTCTGTGCACAAGCAACAGCTCGTGTTTGATAAGCCTCGCCACACGTGACATTACACTGAAATAAACAAAAGAAAAAAATGGTTTATCATTTTTGTAAATGTCAGGCCTCAATCTCCCAAATGATCTCATACTGAGCTAAATCTCATCTCAAATATTGCCATGCATCTTTACGTTAATTTCTATGTGAAACTGAACACAGAATTGTGATCACTAAAGAAAACAAATTCTGAGTTTATTACAGTAAAATTTGAAGACCGTAAACATTAGATTTGGTTCAAATTGAGACTCTGACTCTCGAGATGCTCTGGGAGATCATGCCTAATTGCATTTTTGTGAAGACATTTGTCGAATGTTAACTTAGCATATCACACGACTTTCCTTGTGTCCATGTTTCCAGAACTCGTTTAATATAAATTTATATCAATAGAGAACTTGAAATAGATCCTCTATATCTCCCGAGCAGTTTCTCTTACCTCGGACCAAGGACCAGTGAGCCAGATACCGCTACAGTCGTCATCTCGACACGACTTTTGTGATTGTGGTCTCTCCCTTTCTGGACAAACTTTCTGTTCATTACCATCTTCACTAAAACAGTGTACCCCTCGTGTGATCGTACCATAACCACAGGTAGCAGGACACTAAAAAATAGGGATGTGACACAATGTATTAGCAATATGTCTCTCGTGTACTTGTACAATAAACATAAGTAGCTGGACACTAAAACAGAGAATGGTATCATGTGTGTCCATCGGTTAAGTTGAATAAATGTACGACGTGAAATGCTTTGAAAATTTCGTTAGAATACGTCCGTATGGTGTTTGGTTATTCGTGTTAAACGCCGTTTCTCGCACTTTTTTCAGCTATACACGGTGATCTATTCATTTACCCAGTAATTATGACCTGTAGACAGACCCATTAAACAGATAAGAAATAAATGGTATTCAATTATCATTTTAATTTCATTACAATGAACAGTACTGAACATCTTATTTTTTTAGACTTGATCTATACAGTCCATCATCATATCTACATAATATAAATACATACATGAATAAACGTGAAAGGTGAATACTACATATGTACTCATCAAAAGTTGTATACCAAAGATATTTCATTTTTTATATTATTATTTTAATTTATTTTAATTTATTTTAATTTATTATTATTATTATTATTATTATTATTATTATTATTCAGTATCCGGTGACTTTCACTACTTACATGTTGCGGCCATTCAGCATAGTACCAACCAGAAGTACACGATCCCATATCACACGCCTGCTGCTCACGTGCCGGACGAGGAGGCGTGCACCTGTAACTATTGACCACGCCTCCGTCTGTCTGAACACAATTGTAATCACGTGACTTTGTGCCAGCACCACACGTGACACTACATTTACTCCAAGAATCAGGCTTCCATCTTAAATATATGAAATAATTATATACATGTACATGCTCAGATATTCCACTGTTATTCGGTGTTTTGTAGCATTCCTGTGGTCTATTTGTTTGATAAAAATAGTCTGTCTTCACTTGATAGGGTAATTTATTTTGCCATATCTTCCAGTAACTACGTGACCATGCCATCATAAACAATGACAACAATCCGTCGACTCGGAAAGGAAAACAGGCGTAAGTTTATAGTCCTTTGTGATGTCATGGTCACGTGGGATTGCAACACCGTCTTCTATGATCTTCCACATATCGAGCTTACAAGATGACATATCTATTAAAGTTGCATCCGAGAGAGAATGCACTTGAATCTACATTGAAGTCTGTAAAATGATTGATAGTGACTTTTGCCAATCGATTTCTTTAGTTATATCACAATTGACATTACACCAGAGCAGATATAGCCCCCACCTGATTGTTTGCCGAAGGTTGCTTGGCGAAGGTGTTCAAGTTAGTCCATTGGACCATGCGATTATAATTTACCGTTACAATTGATTTAAAGGGAATTGATTGACAACTGGCATAATATCATTTCTGCTAAGTTATGGAACAGCCCTCGTAGTTGATATTTGTAAGTGCATTGTTACCTTGGCGGACATGGTCCAAAGTTACACTCCTTAATAGACTTCAAAGTTTTGGCCTCCTCACTACAAAGTCTATCATCGACTTTGACATTCTTGTCTGTTACTATACACTCAATTATCGGAGACTTCTTCCCTGCAAATAGTGAAAATTGTCATTATATCACATAGAGGGAGAACGGAACAGCACGTAATCATTACATATCAAGAAGAAACAAGAAAAATCCCCTTCTTAAGACATACAGGAGAGGAGAAATAATGATCGTTCGGGTAATGGTACTGTTCGCATATAGGTCCAATGCCAGTACAATGCATATAGGTCCAATGCCAGTACAGTACACTCTGAATAATTCCTAACCGTCTTCATTTTGTTAGCCAATACTAAACAAATAAAACTTAATTCGAAACATCCAATCATATAACCACCAAAACAATTGTCCATGTGCCCATAGACAAACTAACATGGATATTACATAGAAACGTTCCGCCCCTTGGCGCCCAATAATAATTAACCATCCCACACAACCCCTCAAGTTAAGTGGCGTGCTTCGATGTTTGAAATGGTTTATTTTATTTCCGCCTAAAGCAATGCATGTACGGCAAGTTATTCAATTCGATGCCTACAAATATGCAATGTAAACTATGTATTTAAATAAAAAAATATATGTACATGTAGATGGGTTTCGTAGTATTAGACTATAATAAAAATAAAAAAATTATGTATATACCTTGACCACATGTTTCACTACACTCTGTATATCCGGATAATGACCAGGAATATAGTGATGGTATCCTATTATCATTGTTATACATGTCGCCCACTGCTGTGTTTGAATCATTGCTACTTGTAATCACACCGGGCTTCGGTGATTGCTGAAATAAAACATACATTTACATATATTCAAGCGCTGATCCTGAAAGGAAACAAGGGGTCCGAATCCTGCGGAATTTCGTCGACGGTTTTGTTAATTCAATAACGTTTGCAATGCTTACCAAAAACTAGCACAAACACGTTCATTTTGTGAATCAGAATGCATCGCCATTGAACAAAAAACAGTCTGACATACCCAGTTTAGATTAGACGCATTCACACTTTCACAAAAATCATATATAACTGCAAGAGCAGCTGCCTTAATTATATAAACAAATATATCATGTACGAACACGAACATTACATAGTAAGTAATCAAGACTTTCACCCAAGCGTCTGTTATCTTTGGATGATGTTTCCATTGTGTGCTTACAAAATTTTGCAGTTTTTCTTATTTTTTCTTATTTTTTCCTGAATGCATCTAGCACATTGATTACCTTTCTGTATGGGGAATCTTGATAATCACTTACTCTAGTATGCTGCATTGTAACACTTAGCGTACAATTACATTTATACCCGCTTCTTGTAAAACAAGCAGTAGATATAGATGAATGCTTATCTACACGTTTCTACTTTCTGGTGCAAATTTTTTGCCCGTTTTCTCTTTCGCAACAGTTACAGCTAAAGTTGTGATTCACAGAATAATTGATAAAACCAACCAAGGTTATAAAATAACATGCGTAAATTCCTTTGGAATATATTTTATTTATGAATGACAATCTCTGCAACGTGGTCTTGATGCACCAGGTCATAATTGCAGTCCCGTCTATAATTATGGCGGTCTGTTTCCCGAAGCAATTTGTCTATCGTACCCTTCTGCAAGTAAATCCATAACTCGCCAACATAGGGGCATTACTGCAGCCAAGGATAGCGAAGAACTTGAATGATTTGAAATGGTGATAGTAGCCCTGTATGATGGTCAAACATATGATAATATGGCATGGCTTTGCACAATGCATATGATGTTTTTCTAGATAGAATTGCACTGCCTATCTATGACTACGGTATCTCAATACAAACCATAAACAGAACAACAAACATGGATTGTTCAAACTTTTGTAACCACGTAGCTTTGTACATTATGATACTGTACTTACCAATGCGTCTGTTCTGTTGCTGATATTTTGTGAAGTTTCACTGATTTCAACAGTAGCATTTTCACTTGTATTTACTGTGTCATCCACGGTGTCTACAACTGCTATACCACCTGTAGGAGATTCTGTAGTTGTTTCACTGTTGTCTGTAAATCAGAACATAAAATATCCCTCATGCTCTGTTAGACAATCATTCGTACATAATTGGAATATCTTGCAAAATTATAAACCATCGATGGTATTTAAGCATCTCAAGTGAAAACTTAAAATTCAAAATATTGAAGTTTTCACTTAAAATGCTTTGTGAATACCACACCTGTTCTAAAAGACACATTCAACCGAACACTATATATCATTATGTTATTTTTATTGGATTAAACGACTAAATGTTGATGTTCACTGATTTGTAAAACCCTATCTGAAGGTACACATTGAGTAAAGCTAATCAGAATGCAAGAATCTGCTATGTTTGATAAAATTGTAGAAAATGTATATGCTATCTATAGCATGTATATTACTAACTAGATCTATCGGTACTGTTATACATAATTATTATAAATAACAATAATTAAACGAGTTAACGTCGACATGCCATGAGATTTCAAGCGCTTTGGTACTTTGCATTGTTATTGGTAGTGCGGTATACATGAACATGTAGTATGGCGCTCACATCCCACGGAATGTACAATAAACTATCAGTACGTTGCCTTGTACAGTAAACTATCAGTACGTTGCCTCCGAACAATATAATGAGACTAAGTTCATGCATATCAATAAATATCAGTACAAAAATTAAAACCAAACCATCCAACCATGTATTATAATTCTGTACGAGTGTCATATTTGAACAGGGTTAGCAGCTAACCCTGTTCAGAAAAGGCCTAAAAAATTCCCATTCAAGACTTTGATGCTAAAAATAGATTTGTGTGGTTATTTGCGTGGATGGCTTCGGGCTTTATCGCATTGAAAGTACTAACTAGTGCATTTACCGAAGAAAACAGAACTTTCTCGAACAATAGTCCGAGGTACCAGTATATTCTTATCAACAAGTGTCCAAAACTTGTCCACATATCAAACGCAATATGTTGTACTATAGTGTTATCAATTTATAATAGTTTCAAGGTATACTAGCTGCATGCATGCTAGCCATAAGAATGATCGTGTTCGGCGAGCTTTTCTAACCATCGTTATACGCATGCTGGTCCTTTACTATACTGACGCCAAGTTTATGCACGTAGTCTTATAATGCATATTATGCTTTGAAATATATTGTTTCAAATAAAATATTAGTACTTAAATCACTTTGCCTTTCGTCCATCTCATATTTATAATTATCAAGCATACTCTCACGATGCAATACTAGTATGTTGGACGAAATCAAAAGTTATGTTTAAAATAATAATATGATGCTAAATAATATTATGGCAAAAGTGTTCTATAAAAACTAGCTGACTTTTCTTGTTACTTTGGTTTAAACATTATGCCTTTTGTCCCACTGAGCATGTTTTGGCATCGTCAATGTACTCCCGATTGAAATAAATATTGGCTTCGGGAGGCATTGCGAACAGGGATATCACAAATTTACTAATGATTACTCCGAAGCTTCCTCTAGAACACGAGTACACCTTTCCTAGTGCCTTCCTACGCTAATTTTTTAATTGGGAGTACACCACCGATACAAAAATATCTCAGTGGGGTCAAGGCATTAGCGGCACAATCTTGCAAATTGCATATTCTGAGTTTTAGCTCTTGTTGTTTTGAGCGGTATGTGTGCGGATCTGTGGGCGGAGTCTGTGGGCGGGTCTATGGGCGTGTTCAATCACCAACATGCCTACCACGTGACTGTACATCATCAGGGTCCACAACATCATCGGGTTGCGCATCAACAACATTAGTATCTTCTTCCTTGTCACCGTGTTTCTTGGCAACAGTTTTGTTTTTGTTCTTTTTAAATTTAAAGTCGTTTGAAAATATGGGACGTCTTTCTTCTTTATCATCTTTGTTTGGTACAATGTCTGCGGGGTCAATAGTTAGTTTTGTTCCGGGACCAGGAACTGTCCCTGGAAACAAAATAAAAGAAAAAGGGACACTGCAAACATTCGTTAGATGAAACATTTTGTTATGCCATATAGTGTTATTGAAAAAAATAAAAAAGCATCTAAAACTCGAAGAGTTCCGTTAACATTCGTAACTTTCCGATGTAATATTTCGGAAGTTTCGTACAAGTCCGTTAGTAAAAGACAACGAACATAGACAATATGTAGACGATAAATTAATTGATACATACAAGTAAGTTACACAACATATAAACGAACAAACAAACAACCACTAAAATTACAAACAAGCAATGTGCTGAAATTGGATATTCGAAACATAAACCTCATTATAAACTATATTACAAAGCATGTATTAATTATTATAATATATTATAATGCATGTATATGTTTGTGAGCATTACACTTTATATATAAATCATGCCTTTTGTATACATTGTTTATAGAACTACCGTGTCCATCACATGGTGCAAATATTAAAACATACTAAGTATACCACGCTCATATAAAATATAATCAGTCTTATAGGGTTTAAGCAACTAGCAATGTTTAAAAAGTTATAACATAGTGGAGCTGATACTTTTGGGTGCATCGCTCTTGCTGGACCAGAGGGAAAATATAACCAAGTTAACACGTGGTTTTTTATTTTGAACAAAATGGCGGCCGAAGTGCTTATTTACTGCATAAGTAGGTTTGCAAGGCGAGCAGAGTGCTAGTGCTTTGAATAAACATACATAACCAAGATCATGAGATGTGATTTGGATATTTTGTTTTTAATGTTAGTTTATTGGCTAATATTATTAGATGGTACTAAAACCAAAATCATAAAATATGAGTAGATTAAAATAAATGCACGACAAGAGGCTCGAAGGTCAAAGTCAACGTGAATGGTTAATATAAATACCTCCATCGATATATACAGTAGGACTCATTTCGTCACCTGTGACGTCATCATAGTCGGAGAAAGCAGAAGGTACGTAATAGCTGTATTGGATGCCTTTATTGTCTGAATACGCTAAAACCTGAAATACAATACACATGCAACGAGTAATAACTTTCTATTCAAACGGCACTGTTATCGTATTTGGATTAAAGTGGTGTTTTTTTACATAAAATGGATTTGGATAAAAGTGGTGTCATTTGATGTACATGTATATTGGTATTGAATTTTGATTAAAGTGGTGTTATTTGACATAAAATGTTAACGTATTTGGATTAAAGTGGTGTTATTTAGCAAAAATGGTAATTGATTTGGATTAAAATGGTGTTATTTGACATAAGATGATAATGGATTAGGATTAAAGTGTGTTATTTGACATAAAATGGTAATGGATTTGGATTAAAGTGGTGTACGTCATTTGACATAAAATGGCAATGCATTTGGATTAAAGGGGTGTTATTTGACATAAATGGCAATGTATTTGAATTAGAGTGGTGTTATTTTACATAAAATGGTAACGGATTTGGATTAAAGTGATGTTATTTGATATACAATTGTAACGGATTTGGATTAAATAATGTTATTTGACATAAAATGGTAATGAATTTGGATAAAAGAGGTGTTATTTGACATAAATGGTAATGGATTTGGATTAAAATGTTGTTATTTGGCATAAAATGGTAACGGATTTTGATTAAAATGGTGTTATGTGACATAAAATGGCAATTAATTTGGATTAAAGGGGTGTTATTTGACATTAATGGCACTGTATTTGGATTAAAGTGGTGTTGTTTGACATAAAATGGTAACGTATTTGGATTATCGTGGTGTTATTAGACATAAAATGTTAACGTATTTGGATTAAAGTGGTGTTATTTGAAATAAAATGGTAATGAACTATGATTATAGTGGTGTTATTTGACATAAATGGTAATGGATTTGGATTAAAGTGGTGTTATTTGACATAAATGGTAACGTTTATGGATTAAAGTGGTGTTATTTTACATAAAATTGTAACGTATTTTTATTAAAGTGGTGTTATTTGACATAAAATGATAACGTATTTGGGTTAAAGTGGTGTTATTTGACATAAAATTGTAACGTATTTGGATTAAAGTGGTGTTATTTGACATAAAATTGTAACGTATTTGGATTAAAATGACGTTATTTGACATAAAATAATGTTGTTTGAATGATGCATAAAAAATTATCTGATACTTTCAGTTCAAAGTCAAATGATAATGGTTATAAACAGTAGCTCATCCGCCAGGTAACTTATGATTATCTAGATTTAATTGTGTGTTCATAAACAAACTAATCCCCGCTTATTTTTCGAATGGGATAGTTCCCTCATTAGGGTATTACTATATTTGTTGAATCGATAGTACAATTTAAATGTACTTAACATAAAAATAAAGGTTGCTCATACTTATATTTTGGTGTACATGTACTTGGTTTTAAAGGTGTACATGTACTTTGTTTTAAAGGGGGCACTGTCATCAATTAAAGTCCAATTATGTGTTAACTTTAACAGATTATTAAACTAATTGATGACCCCCTAAAGGTAAGTTTTACATAAAACCAAAATCTGCCTTGTAATTAGCAAAGTTTATTACCGAATTAATACTGGATTTATGTCATTAGTAGTAATTTGTAAAGATTTCGATAAACGATAAAGTAATATAAATAACCAAATACCCTCGCCTCAGAATTTATGGCATGATGTATCAATGTTATCTGACGACTTTAGATAAATGGTTATACTTCACAGGATTTTGAGTCATTTGAGGTTTACTTATACAATTGTTACGTGTGCATGTGAAAAGGGTAAACAGTGCATTAGCAAACAGTAGTGCTTAGAACAATAAAGATCCGACACTTATAAAGCTTCGGCGTAGTCGTTATTCATCTAAAAATTGTTACAAAACGCTAACTCGCGATAGAATGAGCCGCATAAACTTGGCAGAGTGTGGTACGCCTTGACGTTAGGCTGCCAACCTCCCTTAGCCGAGTGTGTTATAGTTATTGTCGACGAGTTTGATTAGACCTCGTATGTAATACGCACTGTAAGATTCTATTTACGACATAACCTTATTGAACGCTTGTTGTGAACTTTAACAAAATTATTATGAATGCTGCCTAGGTGTCAACAAAAATGTAACAGTTCTCGGAGTGCAGCGTCCTGCTGTCATTGATTGATCATGGCATTGATTGGCTAACGTCGCTTCAGTCTAATTTGCAAATTGATTGCCCAATTTGAGAGTACCGAACTTTAATGTCATGGCTTTTCGTCACTGCTGGACGCTGCGCAGGTGATAAACACGAACACCAACTTATTTCAAATGAAGAAAATGAACCCCGTATTATATGGTTCCATTCGGTAACGAAGAAGTTACAGCATTTTTTGTAGCTAATAACATGCTCCAATTGGAGTACGGAGACTGTCGAGGTATGAGTTTGAGCAAGGAGTATGTTCTCCAATATTTATAATCACCGGGCCAAAACTTGTCACCAACTTGTTTTTTTTCTTGTTTACTCAAAATATCGAGTTTGTACTTACGACGTTCTCATTCTAAGGCAACGGCATGATGAAAAGAACTTGTACCTACCATTACATCTATAGACACAGTGGTAGGACCAGCTGCTCGGATACATTCATCACTTACCATGACATCTATAGACACAGTGGTAGGACCAGCAGCTCGAATACATTCATCAGGACAATCCTCCCCCTCATTACGTCCGTAGATAAATGTTGTACCTGCACCAGCATGCTCTCCGAATCTAGCAAGTCTAAAATCACTGTTGATTGAAAAACTATTGTCGGTTGCCTTTACAGCTGAAATAATGAAGATGGTAGGTAAAGCTTGGCTATTTTGACCTGAACCTGACCTGCTTTGAATATATCAATTTCCGCAAGTAAATCGTGCGATATCGGTATTTCAAATTTGTGTTTCTATCATATCTCGAGCGTCTTCGTGATACTCCCCGATTATGAAAACATACAATCGGTGTTGTAAACGTAGGTAATATATCGACTGTTAAATTATGATAATCAAATGGTCAGGCTCGTGTCAAATTAGCCAAGCTATAATTATATAAAATCGTGTATATCATGATAACGGAAGAGGTGGGGCTAATTTCAACAATACAAAATGTAATTCGGGTGTGTATTAGTTTTCAAAGGAATTAGTGCATTACTAAAGTGCAGGAAAATATTATTAAAAGATGGTTTTGCGAAATGACCCGCAAGTCCATCTGCTAAGATATCAAGCTAACCGAAAATGAAGTTAAATGACCATTACAAATTATGGCTTTTCAGAAATGTCAAGTGTTAAAACCGTACTCCCGAGTCAAATAGAACCCCTGCGTAATTATGTATGCATTGTTGGTTTACCTAGATAATTTCTGGATGAATGCATCTCTTTAATCAGAATACTGGTTGTCCCTCTAGGTATGGTGACAATGGTGTGGTACCCGAACTTCACACTATCCGTGAACGTTTTACGCACGTGTTTGCACGTGCTCTCGTCTCCACCACAAACACCGCACGAGTCAACACGTGCACCAGACTCCACCACCCCGTCACACCCTACAACCTTCAATGATATTATTTGAGTACTATAAATGCTACATTTATAATTAAAAGTTCATGTAGGAAATATATGAGATCATTGTACTACATGTTTATAAGTATCAACAATAAAATTGTACTTTTAAGTCTTTAACTGGAACACAAGCCTGAAAGATGTACACCATTTTACTGACAGTTAACTGAAGCATTAAAAAAAACGTGTTGTTGTTGTTGTTGTTGCTTTTTGTAAAATTTAAATATCGAAAGAATGTCATTAATTCCTCTGAAAATGCTATCAATCAAACACAACCATACGTACATGACTGCGGTGCAAAAAGAAAATTATCAGAAAATCTGACAGAGAAGGCAGCACATACAACGTTAACTTCAGAGCTCAGAAATAATTTAAACAATCCAATCACATACAACAAATATATGACACAATGACCAACACATAACTTAAAATAAAATGCCCAAATATGGAAAATAATTTGAGATATAAATGTTAGAATGGTCACCTTACAGGTTCCCCCTATACAGACTTTACTTTTATCATCTGTACATGCTGTACCATCGGGGAAGTTCTTGTTTAAACCAAGGAAGAAACCAGCACCAACTGGTCGACATGCCATCGTACACGCCTGGGTAGCTGAAATAAACAATGCTACGTTATGTAATGGTGCATTTAAGGACAATGCCAGTCGTCTAGATGTGGTGAACGTTTATGTCATGTTTCTTTGAAATCCTTTCTGAAGTTTAAGAAATGTACGGACGAGCAGGGCCAGACGGACTTGTTGACTGACGGGCATTTATTGAGAATTTATTTTGTTCTCATGTACCCATATGTTTGTCTGGACCGGCGGACGTACGGACATCTATTAGATTGACTCTCTGTATCACACTGGTGTACGAATGATATATGAAAACACTTACCCTAATAATCCCCTTTTGATTTGTTTACAAGAAAGACAAACTACCCTATGATATCTTCACTGAGAATAGGGAAATCTTAATGTGCTGTAAGTTCTTTGCTAATGTAGTACCCGTTAGACCACCAGACAAATTGCCCGTTTATTAAATTCACTCACGGACGCGAAATAGTACAAGGATTTAGTTCATGCTAAAGAAAGAATAACGCACGGTTATTGACATTCATTTTTACGCATTCAATTCCAGTTTCTTAACCGATACGCTAATAACGTGCAGCTATTATTTGTTTTTTCCCCCTTAAGATTGGCACGCAAAGATTAGCCCACTATTTTTTGTAACTTTCTGTAATTGGTAGATAAAAACTAATCGACTGCTGAATTATTGGATGAAGTGACATTTTATCACTCCAAAACAAAGACGCTCTTTTCTCTTAATTTCATTCATCAACTGTGAAGGAAGGGAATTTCGCGGTCTTTTAATTTTCGACAATATAAATACATAAGGGAATTCCCTTCGGACGTGTACGCTCATTCAATTCATTGATATATTTTATATTTCAGCCTGGAACCGGACCAACGTTTCGGAAATCCGGACAACGTTTCCGAAATCTGGGTCAACGTTTGCAAAATCCGGACCAATGTTTCCGAAATCTCGGCCAGCGTTTCCAAAAACCGGAAAAACGTTTCCAAAATCCCGTCCAACGTTTCGGAAATCCGGACCAACGTTTCCGAAATCTCGGCCAACTTTTCCGAAGTCTGGGCCAACGTTTCCGAATTTCGGACCAACGTTTCCGAAATTAAGTAAAACTTGTCGGTGATGATGGCTCAATGATTTCTATAGAATAAAGCCATCGTTAAAAATTCAAATTTCAAATTTAATGCAAAATTTATTCAAACAACAGACTGCTCGCGAATTCTTATCCGCATGATTTGGACAGTAGTACGTTGTATATTCGTGAATTGAAGCCACGCGAGATTTCCCAAATTATTCGGTACTTGTTCACAAAATTCAGACATTGCGTAGACGCAGATACGATCCTGTTAAACTTGACTTACAAACTGTATGTGAATGAATCTCGTCATTATAATGTTTTGTTCGTGAAGACTTCGTTACCATAAAAATTATAACGATGCTTTGGCACAATTTAGATCATAATCTACTTCATACAGGGCGTTACGCGTCTCCGTTTTCTAGGCGTCTACGACTTTAGTGAGTTTATTATTATTTTATAATTAGGTACGTTAAAAACTGCAAGTACTTCAGATTGTAGTGACTGATCCTCTGCAGCATCAAAATCGCTTCTCTATCTATAATAAGCACAATGTGACCTTTAGTGCAAGAATACGTCTGATATAAATAGTACCAAATTTCAATAACAATACTCAAAAGAGTTCTCAGATAAAGCGCATTACTACTCAAATGTGCTCAAAACTACTAAATGTATTATTCAAAAGTATCCTTACCACAAAAAATTACTTCAAACCACTACCATCGTGGCATCATATTGAGCCCAATTTTATGCCACATTATGACAGATGTTTAGTTAATTCGTTTATACATTAGGGCCCGTTTTATCCATATTCTTAAGAACGATCCTTCGTAAGATACGAATTGTTCGTACGAATCTTCTTACGAATATTCTTTCGACCGTTTCATCAACGCATTCGTACGTTCGACAGCGATCTTACGCATAAGAACGTTCGTAAGTATGTTGATAAAACGGGCCTTTAGTGTCTATATAAAAATACAAATATACGTACGATGTGAGTAGGGTACCCAGCGGTAACGTTTTTCTCTGTACATTCGCTTCTCTAGATCACGACACATATTTTCCACTGGCTTGATACACCCCTGTATGTGTGAAAGATACAGTGTAAAAATGTTTGTTTCAGTTATACTAAATTACAAGTACCATCAGTGATTTTTTACCTGCTAGTCCCGAGTCAAGAACTTAAAAAATCAGTGAGGATGCAAAGTTTCAAATTATGTGAGTCCCAATAATGCATTGAGATTTATATTAAAGTGTATGAAGATTGCTGAATACCTAAATTATTATCCTTGTCCGGGTTTTCAACAGTTAATAGTGTAAAGTAGTCAGTTTTACACATTTCTTTAATGTAAAACTTGGACTCGTTCGTTCAATTTTTGAACTTGTAGATTGGCAAATTATCGAAACTCTGGACTCATTCATGGAATTTTGTAAAAACTAACGATTGTAATAAAATATTGCGTCTGAAAGAATGGATTATTCGCTACTGTAAAATCATTAATTTTCGCGGGCATTAAATTTCGCAGGTTTTTGTAAAATAGTAATTTAGTGGTTGCTTGAATTCGGGGATTGAAATAATGGCCTCGCATTGTTGATGTCATTTTTTTCGAGTTTCGATGTGATTCAATTTCGCGACGTATTGCACTACTGAAAAAGTCAAACTCAATCCATCGCTAATATTAATGATTTTACATGTTTTTAAAAAAAAACTATTTGAAGGAATATGCTCTCTCCCCAACCCCCATGTAAAAATAGGTGAGATTCGGCTTTACTACTGTGCATGGGTTCCAGAAACAAACATCTTTATGCCTAATGTACATTACATCAAGATAGCGAGATAATTTATTTGTTGATAACATTTTAAACATGCTTGTTGATGAATATGCGTGAATTTTTTGTTCGGCTTGATCATATCGTGCATATGGTATTCATTCACTCTATGGGTATAAAAAATGACATTGTTAACAGATACATAAAAGCTCTAGACATTGCCTGGTGATTTTCGTCTTCAGATAAAAATTGAGTACACAAACTACTAGCTAAGATCTTTACGTACATCATGCATTGTGTATGATTAAAAACCGCACCATGCATTGATAGTTCGCGTTTATTACCAAGATTTCATTGGTAATTTGGTACGATGCTCGACAAGGACACTCAGTGTTTCCACTTCAACTGGCTACACACCGTCACGTTAAAAAGCCAACAAAGAAATTCCTATTGGTTCCTTGGTAAACAACTGTCTTTCCCTCGAAGGAAAAGGTCATTGGCCAATATGTCCAGGAAAATCGAAATTATAACTTACGTACGACCGTCTCAGACGGATGCATACAAAATTTCAATATCGACCAGCACAATCATAATTATGTAAATTACACTTGATGAATCGTTATAAAAAACGTTATGGTCGGGATATGTGAAAGGATAAAATTCGCCACCAGACAGTGGAAAGTAGAAAGAAATAATGGTATAGGTTATAATGACTAACAATCTTGACAAATCGACGGATTAAAGCTGATTTCATTTGTCCTTCCGTCTCCCTGTAATAGTTTCCATCAATGTGTGTAGCTGTTGGTCTTTCAGCATCACCAGTATTTCAATTATACCAATAATGCATGCACTGTCAGAAAACTAGTAGATCTATTTCAGTACGCATGATGAAATCGAAATATTTGACAATAATATAATATATTCGTTACGCTAGGTTTTAAAAAAAATGAGCTTGCCGAAAGACATACGTACTCGTATACTTTCTAAACCAGATGTTGCGATATAATCAAAATTCTTTCGATGCAAAATCTGGAGTCTATTACATGCACAGCCTACACTTCGAGATAAACAAACAAAACAAAAAAGATTACAAACAGATAGAAAAAAACGAAGCATAACAATGTTTAGGAAAATTTCAACGTCGTAAAAGCTGTAAATCGTCTACCGACGAAACTCGGTTTATTAGATATAAAAGCTTGAAATAGTTTGCGTTTAGTTTAAGATTGCGGGGATACTGAATTCAAAATATTAGTCTAGCCTATTTCAAAATTTGACTGTGTATGCCATTGGTTGCCTTTGCACTTGTTATTGATGATATTGATTCGTTTAATAAGATTTTAATGTATTTAAAAATGCATTTCTTTTGTAATCTGCATGTCGTATATTTATAGTCTTTAATAAGACTGAAACATAATCATTTCATTCAAATCAGACCCTCATGTTAGGCTCCATCACTACTTTACACTGATATACGTGTGCTATGTTTAAATGTAGGAATTGGATGCACGTTGGGCCAACATGGACATGCATGAATAAGCCAAAAACAGATGGAAATCGGTTGCATGGCTTTTGCTAAATCTACGACCAAGTTCAGCAATTATTATTGCATGGATGAATTAAATACCATGGTATTATTAAAATATATTTTAATTTGTTTTCATCTATGTTAGCCCTGAATATTTGATAAAAATGCAGTTAATGAGAAGTAACAATACATATAAATTCATATGAACAAAAATACGTTACCATGATTTCGCAGAGCTTTAGCTGTTCGTCAACACCGGAACATCGCCCTGGCACGTCACTGAAAATATTTCAAGACTTTTGTCAAAATATTCACCAGACATCGTGGGAGTTTCTATTGTCTCCTGTTCACATGTAAAATTAACAAGTGCTTGCAAATGCTTCGTGGATACGCTTACTTTATTTTTTGCTCATTTTTGCCTGTTTATTAGGCTGTTACGCTATCATGTAATACTTGGATGAATAAGATTTCTAAATTGGAACCACTTCGAATCATGGTAGTATCCTCCGCAACAAAGCTATGAAAATAATATATAAACATTTATAACGGTAATTAACTCTTAACATGATTGTTTTGTAGTAAAGAGAAAGTAAAACATAGAGACCATTATTCTGAGTACTGTAATTAGTTTTCGTGTTATACATTTTAGTAACGAGTGGATTTGTACGGATTATGTCATTATAATCATAAGGAATGTTTTTTATAGCTTGGACAATTTGACACGAGCCTGACCTTTTGATTAGCATAATTTAACAGATTATATATTACATACGTTCCTAACACCGAGTGTATGTTTTTATAATCGAAGAGTATCACGAAGACGCTCGAGATGTAATACAAACACAAAATTGAAATACCGATATCGCACTGTTTGCTTGCGGAAATTGATATATTCAAAGCAAGAGCCTTGTAATATATTCTTGCATAAAGGTCAGGCTCACGTCAATATAGCCAAGCTAGGAGGTGTAAAGACTTTTAGAGTTTCAGATTTTTAGTCATATGGAGACTACCCATTCATGTCAACATACAGTTGGATCAACATGTCAATGGTCTACTCTTATCACTGTGTATAAACCAAATCACTGTTTGACTTATCGGGATATTATCAACTTCAAATTGTATGACTAATTGCAATTAAATGCACATGTAAAATCTGATCACTGTATGACGTATTGCGATACTTTTTATATATAATTCAGCCTGTATGTCTAAATGTAATTGCCAGAAATCGACTTGTTTATACACTGTGCAATAAGCTGCAAACACTGAACTCTGACAATAGAGTTTTAACAACTTGGCATTGTCCTAACTCCGGGCGAGCCACCTTAAACTAACTATGCATCAAGCGTCAAATGAGGGAAGAATCTGACCAGAACGGTTTCAACGATTTTGGTATATCATAACCTATGGTTGAACCCCAGACCTCCTAGTATTAGACTTGAAGCCGACACACTCACCATCACTACGTGGTAGGTACGGAAACTAAAATAGTCCTATCAGTAGTTATCAATCAGAACCTACGCATGTAACATTAAATTTAGACTAATCCCTGTATCAAAGTTTCAATCTGGTCTTAGCCCAATGACCGGACAGCGTACTAATTGTATAACCAGGACAGAGCTCGGTCATTGGGACATCGGGAAAGGCGTCGCGGGTGGCGAACGAAGTTATTCAAGTCTCATTTCAACTCGCACAATATGTACTCGTATATAGACATCGGGTACAAATCGTACACTCGGACAACATCCGGTGTCTAGGTAATTTGTGACCCATAGTTAATTGAGAACGGTTATAAGCATAAGCTCTTCCGTCAGGTAATCATGTTTATCTACGTTTAACTGTGTGTGCCCACGTAGCCCAATGGATAGTGCGCTTGTAGCCTTATCGGGCAAAGCGAGTTCAAATCAGGGTGGAGGCTCTCATATTTGTGCCTGTCATATTTAAGCAGAAAGTTGACTGACAAATAAAAGCTCGGCATTTTAAGATTTTAAGTTTAAGGTAGTCCCTGCTATTTTTTCCAATGTGATAGTTCCCTCATTATTATTACTTATTGAATCGACAGTATCTGAGAATTTGTTACTGGTATTCTAGTTAACAGTAAAGTAGTCCTGAGGTTATCGGACAGATTCGACAAAAATGAAATTAATGTGCAGCAATTTAGCAAAGACCTATATTTAGGTCTTTGAATTTAGCAACATTGGTATGCATATTCGTATTTTTAAGTAACAGCAGTTCAGATTTTTATACTACGTGTTCCCATAAACTATAATCCTGAATACGTATGTTCAATAAAAACTATGAATATTAAGAGTAATAAATAATGGATATAAGACTTGTTTATTGAATACTTCAAATGGTTTATGATATATTTCTAAGAACATGATCCTAACGTTATTTTATGTTTTAAGCTATAATCCTCATAATTCTGGATCTGTAACATTTCAAAACTAAGTTTTATTACTTGCAATGGAAGTTTATAGTCTAGGAGCTGGTGACCAGAAATGCAAAATCTATTTACCCCATCTGGTAGAAAAAGTCCATTAGTATTTTCGAATAATACATACATTCAGGCTTCAGAAAAAGGTGGATGCCAGATCTGAAAGTGGTGCAGATTTTTTTAACAGGGGCAACAACTCTTGCTTCCGAGCTAATTTACGAATACACATGATATTCTTAATTCTGGTGTGAATTTTTTGTTTATGTATATATTGCCATATATTTGGGTGGATATTATTCAATTAGTGTTGTGCATCAAATGGGCATACATAACTGACCAGTTTGAGGTCAAGGTCAGGGTCATTTCAAGGTCAAAGTGAGAAAAATAGCTAAAAATTGATATTTCACCTCAGTTCTTTTTTCGTATAGCATATGTTTGGAATCAAATTTCGTTATTAAAATGATAGCCGTGTTCGTAAGTACATATTCTTTCATCATAAGCCATTTGTTTAATGAAAATAGTCATTTCTTTGTCAAAATAGCAATTTAATACATATGCATGCTGGCCGAGAAGGCACTCTATCGACCACCCCTGGTATTCTATGATCTAATATGATTAAATTTTTCTTGTATATATCGCTATATATTTGCATGGATATTATTCATTTGATTATGGACATCAAATGGACAAACATAATTGACCTTTCTTGGGTCAAGGTCAAGGTCAGTGCAAGGTCAAATCGAGAAAAATGGCAAAAATGGACATTTCCTCTCTGTTTTTCTTCGTATAGCATTTGATATGAATATAAGTTGCTTATCAAAATGATAGCTGTGTTGGTTACTTTATATTCTTTCATTATAAATCATTTGTTCAATAAACAATTTCGTTTTAAGTGTGAAAAAGGCTATTTTGCATATGACGAAAACCTTGCGAGACAACCCCTGACATTCTATGATATAATGTGATGTTAGTGTTTGTGTATGTAGTGAGACATACATGTATATCCAGGGATACGACCAGTATTCATTTAATTATTAACATCAAATGTACAAATATCTTAAATAAGATTGTGGTCAAGGTCATTTCAAGGTCAAATTTAGAAAAATAGCTACAAAAATGATATTTCGTCTCAGATCTGTAGTTCTTATTCTCATGTATGTTCGGTATTATTGAATATATGAATGTACATTGTAATATCAATATCGTATTCAAATTTGTCTAAAATACTGACCATTTCAAGGTCAAGATCAACGTCCTTCCAAGATAAAACTGTGTTTTGTAATAATGCAGTAACAACTTATGTGTTGGCTCATTTGTTCTTGTTACAAACAATACAGAACATTTTTTACCTGTATTTACTTGTAGATGTAATAGTTTGTGTGGGTGTGTAATAACGAATTGAAATCCATTCTTTTAGCTGTGAGTGTTATGAAACTCTTTAATAAGGAATGATATTGCTTAACACACGTTAATCTGTGTGTCGGCCTGTCGATAGATCAAACGGTTTCCGAGCAAACGCCTTCCCAATGACTGACCCTACTATCCTTAGCATTTTGGTAAGTTGGTTGGTATGAAACAGCAGGCGGCAATGTATGAAACAGCAAACGGCAATGATCCTGATATCAGAAGGTCCGGACAACCATTGTATTTAAATGAATGAATACACCAAATGGTTTCCGACCAATAAATCCAGAACGATTGGACCTTGGATATTAATAAGAGTTTGGTCACCATCATTAGATGCCCCATTGATTACATATTTCTTTGTATCAAAAATAAGGAATGGAATGGATTTACCAAATATGTTAGTCAACCTATATGGACTAGGATGGGTGTACTGTATGGTAGTGAGAACGCCTTAAAGTCTGATATGGATGTGGCGGTACTTTATTGTGATGCATATTCGATGGAGCATTGGTTGACCGATCTGGCAAACGGTTATGCTTACTTCCTAGGATAAGGATAGCTGCACAAAGTAGCGATTGGTAACACGTGGTTGTTAAGTCTATAATGGCTTACATGGTGGTGAGCTTTGAATAACTGTACAATACAGTAGTGATTACCCAAGGTGGTATGATGTAGCTGTACTCAATGATAGTGGGTACACTCATAGGCCATTCTAGTAAGGCCTGTATTTTGCAGTGAAGCATATCAGATAACGCCCGATATTACTTTACTATTTCAATCAGAATATATTTGGAATTCAATAACATAATTTGGAATCCAGAATGGCTAAACCAAGCATTTGGTGTTCAATAACTGACAGAAGTTAAAATCCAGAATGGCTAAACCCATGATAGATACTCGTATGTACCCCACTAAGTGCAGTTTGCTTTATGAAAGGAGAACAAAGACATTTGGTAAATAGGCAAACTGTTAAAGCACTATTTGGACACCCTTAGTGTTCCAAGGCTGTTTTGTGTGTTAAGTATCATACAGTATCAAATGATATCTGGCTCAAGACCTGATCATGTGTGGCTTTGGATAGCTATTCATGTACATGTACTTGGCAATGAGGAGTACCGCGTATACTATAATATAAAAAATGCAGTACACCGTGGAGTGGAGCAATCCTTATGGCCTGGTATGGACATGCAATGCTGTGGTATATATTCCCAAGGGTCTGGGGTATCTGTATCTTGTATCCTGTAGCCATGTCTACAGGATTAGGAATTGGAAGGGTTCTACTTTGTATTAATGTGTATCCTGTAGAACCAGGTATGGCTGAATTATGTGGTTGTGCGTACATCGTTTGATGTCGTAATGCTTCGAGAATAGTATGTCGTAGTGGATACATGTACGCTATTAGGCCTGAGATGGTTATACATGATGCTGGTACTACTTTGTCTGTGGTAACTATATTCCGTTGTGTTAAATGCACGTATCTGTGACATCATTTACTTATTGCAGTGCTAAATCACTGTGTCATTGCAGTGGTGACTATACTATAGGAGCTGTGTTGTTCTAGTATTTTCCATAGGACCAGGACTGTCGACCCTTAATGGTGATAAGTACCGCTTAAGAATCTAGTGTGGATCAAAACACTGCTTGTTACAGCTTTCACATGATCTATGTCGTACACATTACTACTAAGTACGGGTATCAGATGTCTATGTTGGTACATATCACTGTGAGAAATAAACATATCATAACCAATTCAGTACTAGCTACCACAAATGAAACTTCACATCAAAGACCGTAATGATACTCAATAACATCTTAGAATTTAGCTAGACTCTATGTGTTATACAATAAACACCACTGCACTATACTGACATCAAATGTTATGAAGTCATTTGTTATGCGTAAGTCAATATCTTGACTAGGCGTCGATGATGTTGTCAAATTCCCGTCGGTCAGGACGCGTCCCAATGTATCCAAAACATTGACTAGTGCATTATTACGCGAAACAACTGCCATCCTAGGCATATGATGTGCTCATCACCATGTTATTCAGTCATTTCATACCTGATATTTAACTACCAATGGATACACCTATCATAGGCCGTACGTATTGTTGTATAAAGTGTTGGTGGGTACGCCATATTGTCCTGGTGAATGTGAACAGCAAGTTATTGTGCCCTAGAGAGCTACAAAAAGTAGTTCATAATGGGTCTTCAAAGAGTCTGGAAATCCTGATGGATTTAATGATATGCATTTACATGAGAACCCTTCCAATCAGTACCTCTGTAAAAAAAAACGGCGTATACAAATATTCCAAGATTGACATAAAATAGACAGGTGTAGTGCTTTTGCAAGCATATATACGTAGTTTTGCATTCTCAACAAAATTAATGGTCGTTTAGGCAGTATTGTGTACAGTCCTTTAATAAAAAGTAATAAAAATCCAATTTGCACTTTCCTAATAAACTTGAATTCAAATAATACATGAGAACTACAAATACGGAGAGGAAAAATCCATTTTTAGCTATTTTTTAACTTTGATCCTGAAACGACCTTAACCCCAAAGTGGTTTTAGATGCTTGTCCATTTGATGCTCATAATATAATGCATAGTAACCGTGAACATATGACTCCCTTCATAAATATACACATAAATCACATTAGATCATATTATCCCAGGGGCTGTCGTAAAAACAAAATGGATATTTGAACAATGAAATGAACATTTTCATTAAACAAATGAGTTATAATGAAGGAACATGAACTATCCAACACGTACAGCTATCATTTCAATATGCAAGTTAGATTCATATTATATGATATACGAAAGAAAAACTGAGTAGAAATGTCCTTTCTTGCCATTTTTCTCGATTTGACCTTGAACTGACCTTGACCCTAGAAGGTGAATTATGTTTGTCCATTTGATGCCCATAATCAAATGAATAATATCCATGCAAATATGTAGCAATATGTACATGGACATTTAAACAAAATTAGTTAAATATAATACTAGGGTGGTCGAAAGAATACCTTCTCGGCCTGCATACATATGTATTAAATGGCTATTTTGACAAAGAAATGACTATTTTCATTAAACAAATGGCTTATAATGAAAAGAATATGAACTAACAAACACAGCTATAATTTTATAAGAAACTTATATTCATATAAAATGTTATACGAGGAAAAACAGAGTGGAAATGTCCATTTTTTGCTTTTTTCGCGATTTGACCTTGAACTGACCTTGACCTTGACCCAAGAAAGGTGAATTGTGTTTGTCCATTTGATGTCCATAATCAAATGAATAATATCCATGCAAATATGTAGTAATATATAAATGAACAATTTAATCATATTAGATCATAGAATCTCAGGGGTGGTCGAAAGAATGCCTTCTCGACCAGCATGCATATGAATTAAATTGCTATTTTGGCAAAGAAATGACTATTTTCATTAAACAAATGGTTATAATGAAAGAATATGTACTTACGAACACGGCTATCATTTTAATAACGAAATTTAATTCCAAACATATGCTATACGAAAAAAGAACTGAGGTGAAATATCAATTTTTAGCTATTTTTCTCACTTTGACCTTGAAATGACCCTGACCTTGACCTCAAACTGGTCAGTTATGTATGTCCATTTGATGCACAACACTAATTGAATAATATCCACCCAAATATATGGCAATATATACATAAACAAAAAATTCACACCAGAATTAAGAATGTCATGTGTATTCGTAAATTAGCTCGGAAGCAAGAGTTGTTGCCCCTGTTAAAAAAATCTGCACCACTTTCAGATCTGGCATCCACCTTTTTCTAAAGCCTGAATGTATGTATTATTCGAAAATACTAATGGACTTTTTCTACCAGATGGGGTAAATAAACTTTCATTTTAAGGCCCTTTTGAAACCTGGCTCCTGGACTATTAGTCATTGAGACCATTTAATGGAAATCAATAAATGTTTCCGATTATATAACAGTAACAGCGAAGGTAAAAACTAAACACTTCAAATTGAATGGAATAATTTTCAAAATGACGGCTGTTTTCTGTCTGTCTGTCTGTGAAATTACGTCTCCGGGTGCAAATGCATTTCTAATATCAGTACCATACGAGCTAAACTATAGATTTTAGTGAACTTTTATGCGTTGTCGGGATCCATGGGATATGGTAGAATCGCATGTCTATCGTACGGATTGTCTTAACGCGTAAAATGATTCACGGAAGTGTGTTGAATTTGTGAGAAGCTTGCAAGAACCCAAATGGATATCACACGAACTCGAAGGAGCATGTAAGAGCATCGTTATTATTTATAGTTAGCACGTTTGTCTGTATACACAATCATTATAATAAACACGTTAGTCGTTTATAAATGCAATTGCACTTTACAGGTAGATCTTATCACTAATTTAACTTCTTATGAAATAAGCGAACAATACCAATTCCAACATCGTAATGACATAAAGTGGCTTCAGAAACCATAGGAGTTTCAAAAACAAACATAGGATGAAAGGATAAGTGTACAGATGTACACATTAACACGTTCTACAGTATTATACGAGGGTCATTCAATATATTCGTAGTCAATTGTTTACATTTTATTATACTTATGTTTAAATAATAATTTCTTATATCATTATAAACATTTATCTATTACCTACCGTAGATACAAATTTAACTTTGATTAAGCAACAAGGCAACATGTGACCAGCCGTTGTATTACCATAGTAACGCGCTACCACCCCCGACCGACGTAACATACCCTTTTCACTATTTTAACTTGTTATACATTCCAAATTGATTAATTTACATTCCCATATGTTTGCTAGATTATTACAAGATATCATCATTATATTTTGTGAAATTATTAAGTTGTTCGGACGTTTGAGTTTGAATTGAGAAGCATTTGAACTATGTCTGTCACGTTTTCATTTACGTCAAATGCCAATGAATTTACGCAATGAAATTCATGCAGCTATTAAGTCATGCACTTGTCTTGGAAATACACAACAAACACACATAAGCTGCTAATAAGAGCAAACTAAGAACATGCAGTATTCATTGACCCAGTGTTTTAGTCGCAAAATCAAATTTCTGAAGAGTAGCATGGTATTAAAAATGATACCGGGATCGAACGAAATTTGCAAACGTAGGGACGTTCGAGGAAACACCAGTCAAAATGTGCGAGGCGTTTCAATTTAGCAAATTACCATTAAGACTAGCTTAATCCTTAACTTTGAATTCATTAAATGTTGTGGTAGATCTATTTAATAATTTACAACATAAATATTTATGTTTAATTCCATATTAATGACATAATTCAATTTCGGGTTAACCATTTGAGAAATAGCAAAATGTCAATAACGTCGCTGACGTCAGAATATATTTGCGTTGTGTGGTGGTTGTGGTAAAGTGATAGTTTTGTTTTTATCATATTTTCTATAAAAATGCGTCATTTCGCGCAAACTTTTCTGCACTTGTGTCAGAAAGTCTGTAGTTTAGTGTGATATAATTAGTTATTCTCTGTGTCAATGTGAATTAAAATGACGACTCCAGTCCACGAATTTATTGAATGACCCTCGTATTCTGGTGTGCATGTTAGGTATGAGTGGGAGGATGAAAGTGAGTGATGTTGAACATTAATCCTTTCATGTTGCCGAACACGTGTACTATTGCACAAACGCAAGCACAGAAGTTGGTACAATAATACCTGCCAGGAGATTGACTTACCTAGGTTAATTGCTTACCATTAATTATATCTTAGATACATTCACAAGCATTCGTCTTGTTGTTTTGTCATGTGTTTTTTAACTTTTTTGTACTTGAAAACGACGAGCGATTAGATTTCTATCAACAGCAGCAATTGTTCACGTTGTGTTTAAACAGTCTCACGTGCCGAGTGGCTCATTAGATCAAATAAGTTTTGCTTACAGTAGAAAAAATCAAAGCACAAGAAGAATTAGTTGTTGCTGCAAGGATTATTTTTATCGTCTACTCTCTATGATAAAATTATAAATGATGGAAATTAAAAGGCAATTTATTAGGTTTCGATGACGCTGTTTGTGAGATGCACCTTTCCTATAGCCACATGCATTTCATTACTTTAGCTTGATTAATGTAGAGATGTACCAGACTTTTGTTTAATTTTTATCACAATATCTCACAAATAGAAACAGAAACGTATTCCAAGCGTAATTGAAACGATTCTACCTGTAGGATTTTAAACAGATTTTTGTGTTGTAGAAACTGGTTGAGAGGTTGCAACACGGATCTTACTGTTTACAATAGGCGAGAGGTTGCGAAACAAAATGTTTAACGTGAACGACTACGTCAAAACTATTTGTGAGCACTTTGTCATCAAGATATTTGTAGTTTTCAACAAGTATGGTACGTAACCGAACGTCTTTGTTAGATTGCTTTGCTACTGCCAAACTTGTTCACCATCATGAAACCAATATATATGCAGTAGTAGATAACTCTATCAAGCATTCGTCGCAATCATCTGCATCTTCCGACTTAGAAACACTAATCTCTATACAGAAGAAGGTACTTCTGCAGCTACCAAGTATCATGTTTCAAACCTGAAAGAAGGCTTTGTTGGAAGAAGGCAGCTTTGATGAAAGAAGGCTTTGTTAGAAGGAGGCAGTTTCATTAAAAGAAGGCAGCGTTGTTGGAAGAATTCCGCGGAATACTATGATGATGCGACTCTAGTAGGTCACTTATTTGCTATTTTCGTAGCAGATATAAATGGTAAACTGCAGTAAGAATAATTACGAAAACATTACCATAATTTGGAAGAATTCCAGAATGCATCGTTAGTGAAGCTTAGCGAGGTCATCAACAACAAAAGTGGATCTGCACAGATCAGGTGCACCGTGATGTGCATCATTGTAAAACATGTAATTGTTTAGCTCATTAACGTTATAATGGCAACTATTTACTACAATGACTGATTCATTAACTAATGGATTCCGTTTGCATGGAATGTCACTTTCCAGTGCAAACTATGTAGTTCAATGTTATAATGTGTTGTTTCGTAATTATGTTAAAAGAGAATTCCATTTTTCTACTGCGAGTATAATGCACATACCACACACGCGCGTAATACGTACCAAACTCAGGAATTCTAAACATAACGTGAATAATAAGAAAGGTTTAAGGTGTGATTTAATCTGTAACAATTACTACAAGGTTATTCAAAAACAGTGTCATATCATACAAGTCCATGTACTTTATGATATATCATAATACATGAAGATCAAATGGCTAACCATTAGTTAAATTTCAAAAACCATGTTATAACATCGTTATCATCATCATGTCAACCCTTAGGTGCCCCAGGGGCATAATTTGAAAAATCTTGGTAGAGGATCACTAAATCATGCTACGTACCAAATATCAAAGCTCTATGTAGTGTAGTTTTAGATAAGAAGATTTTTATATGTTTTCCCTACATAAGTCTATGTAAAACGGTGACCCGGGGCGGGGCCAATTTTGACCCCAGGGGCATAATTTGAACAATCTTGGTAGGGGACCACTAGATGATGCTACATACCAAATATCAAAGCTCTAGTCATTGTAGTTTTAGACAAGAAGATTTTTATATGTTTTCCCTATTGAAGTCTATGTAAAATGGTGATCCCCAGGGCGGGGCCAATTTTGACCCGAGGGGAATAATTTTAACAATCTTTGTAGAGAACCTCTAGCTGTTTCTATATACCAAATATGAAAGCCCTGGACCAAGCCGTTTCGGAGAAGAAGATTTTTTAAGGTTTTCCCCATATAACTCTATGTAAAACTAAGGGCCCCGGGGCGGGGCCAATTTTGACCCAAGGGACATAATTTGAACAATGTTTGTAGAGGACCCTAAGGTGATCCTACACACTAAATATGAAAGCCCTAGGCCTTACGGTTTCAGAGAAGAAGATTTTTGAAGTTTCCTTTTTGAAAATCTATTTTTAGCCTGTGTGACCTAGTTATGCGACGGACTGGAATTTTTTTAACAACTTTGGTAGAGGTCCACCCAAGGAACATTCCTGTTAAGTTTTATCAAATTTGGCCAAGCGGTTTAGGAGGAGAAGTCGTTTGAAGAAATTGTTGACGGACGCACGACGCACGACGCACGACGGACGACGGACGACGGACATCTCGGTATGACAAAACCTAACCATGACCACATTGTGGTCAGGTGAGCTTATGATACATGGCTTAGGTTTTTATTTAGGAATATAATGCATACCAGTATCGGTGCTTAATCAAGTTGATTATTTGAATGTTTACAAGTAATTATATGCGGTGCACACTATTAACGACTGTCAAAGTTTACTGTATTACATAACGTGCGTTATAGCTTCATGGGTGTTCATGGGTGTTCGTATTTCTTTGATTTGACTAGTTTTATCACATTAAATTTGTTAAAGTGCATAATTATATTTGAGCCTTTTTCCACAAACGAATAAAAGAATGCTGGTTCAACTAAAATAGTGCAACATACTGTTCAAAGTCGTAGAAATGATACTGGTGAATCTTAATGACAGTTTGCACTCGATTATGAATATAGACATATACAATCTTGTTGAACCAAAGGTACTACGCCGGATGATCAAAATGTAATGTGACAAATGCTCTCATTTTTAAAGTTTACGTATCTGAATCATGAACGGTATGTAATGCCGATGTTAACGTATAAAATACAATGTTCTACAATAAGCAGTTATTTATCAATGCAACGTCAAATAAATGTTGTTCCGCTATGTCGCCGCACATCAAAACGTCGCTCTTTTTCGCCGTATGGCATGGAAAAGCATTCGACTTCTATTTTATTAAATATTCCTCGAATATTTATCAAATTAACTTGACATGACGCTAAAACATAGAAGAACTTTGATTTTTTATGTAGGTGTGTTAGTTTTTCGTATATGACGTGAAAACCAACAGTAGCGACTGATTTTGTGAAAATATACAGTTCTTCCACCGGGTAAGATTAGGGTCTAAACAAACATTTAAAATGAGAAAACGAGTATCAAAAGAGAAGTCTGCAAGTCGTATACTTACGTATCGTTAGTGGAAAAGAGTTTTTGAAGGGAAAGAAACTTTATTATATCGAGATAAGAAAAGCATTTGATGAGCTGTCAGTTTTGATTGTCACTCGTTTGACGGACGTCGCATACGAGAGCCGTCTTTAGAATGAGAATGATCGAATAATTATTCAACATTTCCTTGATATTTTATAAGAACTGAATTGTTTTTTAATCAAATGAACACTTGCTCTAAATAAATACTGAATAATTAGTAAATATATTCAATAATTTTAGCAACATAAGCGATTTTTCGGATCAATGAGACGTTCGAATAGTTACCAATGTACGTACTTGACATCACTGACGTCGTTCATGTGCGGCGAGTCGCTGTAATCAAGGTTACAAAACAATGTATATCTCGGTCAGTAATGGATGGACATTTCTGAAACTTTGCAAACGTTGCGCGGATATATTTTATCGATATCACGAAGAATTATAATTTTAGAGCGTTTGTCTCATTACTTTTTGATCTACCAACGTACATTGTATTTGTTGATTTTGATGTTAGATTGAAATCATAAAATTTATACTTATCGTGTCATCTATCGTACAGACAAAACACTATCTATAAAATATTCAAACGAGCATTATCATTAAAACTGTGCATCCCGACGCCTTAAATATTATCATAATGAATATGCACCCGTGCGCATCATTTCTTCACTGCAAATTTTCACATTATAATAACATGATTTGTTATCACATCTTTTAATTTATAAACTTTAGAAGATTCTGTAATGTCACATATGTTCGTGAGTATTAAATGTCGTGGGATTTTCGTCGTAAATGCTTGTCTTAACACTCACATGACAGGGAAAATATTTTGAGTAATAAACAAGCTTCCGTTATTTAAAAAACAAGTCTTAGAGTAGATCTACTATCATTTAAATTTATAATTTTAGAATCATAAAATATTGTTGAAGAAATTAGCACACAGCGTACAACTATCTGAATTTGATCAGTTACAAGTATAGTGCGAACATGTTATATTAAAGTATTAAACCTTGCACATCTCAAGTACGTACGTTATGAAAAAAGACGGGAATAGTCATACTGTTTAATGAGTTTATAAGAATTCAAAGTTAAATGTAACTTTGAGATTCTCATAATATTTCGTTTTTTATTAGATATATCGCTGGCTTAGAATGAGAAGGTGGTTGAAATCGGGACCTCTAGATTCTTATCTTATCTCTAGGCCATGGCTCCATATATCTGTTTGTATGGTATTTTAGTCGCTTATAATCGAAAATTGTGTAAATTACATGTACTAGTAGTTACCAATCATTATTAAAATGTCTAAGCAATTACGTATAAACAATTTAACAATGAACCTTTAGAATCTATCTTGTCGAACCGATGTTGATGAACAGATTATAGATACTGTATAGTTCGTATATAGTGGCTATTATATTTTAATATTTAATTTCAGTAATTGTTATACCTGATTGCACTAATTACACCATGCGCCGTATCAAAGAGTGTTGGATATCTATGGCCGTATATACAGATGTACACCTAAATACGTTCTACAGTATAATATTCTGGTGTGCATGTTAGGAATAAGTGGGTGGATGGAAGTGAGTGGTATTGAACATTAATCGTTTCATGTTGCCGAAGTCGCATTATTGTACACACCCTAGCACGTGAGTTGGTACAAATACAGCATTAACTATCAGGAGATTGACCTCCTTAGACTAATTGCTAACCATTAATTATATCTTAGATACATTCACAAACATTTGTCTTGTTGTTTTGTCATGTGTTTTTTTAAACTTTTTTCCTGAAAACGACTAGCGATTATCAGCAGCAGCAATTGTTCACGTTGATTTTAAACATTCTCGCATGCCGAGTGGCTCATTAGATCAAAGAAGTTTTGCAAACAGTAGAAAAAACACAAGCACAAGAAGAATTAGTTGTCGCTGCCGTTGCAAGGATTATTATTACCGTCAGCGCTCCGTGATAAAATTATGAATGATGGAAATTAAGAGGCAATTTATAAGTTTTGGACGTCATTTTGCTAGATGCACTCTTCCTATAGCCAAATGCATTGCATCACTTGATGTTGATTAATGTGCAGATATTTCAGGCATTTGTTTTATTGTTAGCACAATATCTCACAAATAGAAACACAAATCGTATTTGAAGCGTAATTGAAACAATCTACCTGTAAGATTGTTAACAGTACTTGTGTTGTTGAAACTGGTTGAGAGGTTGCAACTCGGATCTTACTGGATACAATAGTGTGGAGGTTGTCAAACAGAATGTGTCACGTGTACGACTATTTTAATACGTGACCCATTTGCAAGCACTTTGCCGTTAAGATATGTGCAGTTTTCAACTCGTAGCGTACAAAACTTTACGACTATACACAAACGTATTGTTTCACAAGCAAATTTAAATGGCAATTTGTCGTAAACTTGGAAAGTCATGTTAATGATTAGACTCCACCTCAAATATTGTCGAAGCTAATTGTTTCTATACTATTCACACCTTCACACCTGCTAATCATTATGACCAAACCAACACACACGAGAAGGTTGCTACTAGTATGTCAAGCATTTAGTTTGAAGTAAGTATCTGCCCTTTTCCACTTGGATTTCTTGTTACAATTAGCCTATAAGCCGCTTCCTGATTTTTAATTTATGTTGCTCTGATACTTTGCACATTATTTTATCCCAATCCATATATGTATACTGGAGTAGGTAACCATGTAAAGCATTCATTTAACATTATCCACAGAAGAAGGTGGACTGGATCTGCAGCTACGAAGCATTTTGTTTTGGACATACATTGTACATTGTATATTGTGTTGATGATACGTTCCAAGCATGTTATTGGAAAAAGTGGAGCGCTTTCCTCGAGGGCAGCATTTAGTGTTTTTTGTGTTGTTTCTGTCGGGCGATGCTTTCAATGTCCCATTTTATAGACCTTTCAAAAAGCAATAAATACAAGTATGCATATACTATTTTTAGGTAAGTCGGAGGCTACTTATGTATTGTGAGAACCTATTTTGTATTGATGCTAATTTTGACAGAGCAAAAAACTGCACTATCATTTTAAGCAAAGGCACTACTAAAGAAAATACTTAGCCTATTGACTCAGCTGCTGAGTTTTTATGAACTATTGAAATCACAGACGTAGTAATTACGACTCAGTTGATGCAACTTGGTAAAATACCTCAACAGACAGGGTTGCTAATGTTTTATTTGTCACAGCTTTGTTGGAAGTAGGCCGCTTTGCTGGAAGTAGGCAGCTTTGTTGGAAGAATGCAGCTTTGTTTGAAGAAGGCAGCTTCATTAAAACAAGGCGACGTTGTTGAATGCAGCGGAATACAATGTTTTTGCGACTTTAGTAGGTCACCTATTTCTGTTAGCAGATATAAATGGTTAACTGCAATTAGGATAATTAGGAAAACATAACCATAATTTGGTAGAATTCCAGGAAGCATCGTTAATGAAGCTTAGCGAGGTCATTAACAACAACAGTGGAGCTGCACAGATAAGGTGCACCGTGATGTGCATCAATGTACAACACGTAATTGTTTAGCTTATTAACGTTATAATGGCAACTATTTACTACAATGGCTGATTCATTTAACTAATGGATTCCGTTTGCATGGTATGTCGATTTCCAGTACACACTATGTAGTTGAATATTATTATGTGTTGTTTCGTAATTATGTTAAAAGAGAATGCCATTTGCTACAGAGGGTATAATGCACATACCTCACACGCGTAATAAGTACCAAACTCAGGAATTCTAAACATAGCGTAAAAATAAGAAAGGTTTAAGGTGTGATTTAATATGTAACTATTACTACAAGGTTATTCAAAAACACTGTCATATCATTCAATGCATGTACTTTATTATATAACATAATACAAAATGTACAAGAAGATCTAATGGCTAATCGTGAGTTGAATTTCAATAACCATTTCAGGTTGTGTTTTATAATACCGCGATAACTAGACCAAAGATGGGACAACCGATACGTGACATCGTTATTATCGCCACACCTGACACGATGCAAGGAATCGATATCATCGTGATAACTTGACATTATACACGGCATTTTTATCATCGCGATAACTTGACATGATATGGGATATTGTTATCTACGCGATAACTTGACATGATATGGGATATTGTTATCTACGCGATAACTTGACATGATATGGGATATTGTTATCCACGCGATATCTTGACATCATACGTGACTTCGTTATCATGGTGTGGTGACTGTGGGAACTTTCCACTCATAGCGCTCTTTCCGCTACTGGAACCAGTCTGTAAATACTGGTTGACGATAAAATATGTGTCTGTCGGCAGACCAAAGACAAATCATTGGTTTCTCAGTAATACATTTATAGGTTAGGATATCATAGAGCGAGGCGGCAGTACGTCGGTTGTTGGTAAGTATAGTTTACCTTTTGAATTGTTTATTGTAACGCGGGACTGATACGTCTAAATTCTACACAATGGCCATAACTTGACATGATACGTGGCATCATTCTTATCGCCATACCTTGACATCATGGTGCTCGACATCGTCATCATCATTATGCCAATCCTTAAATATGGTACATTGTTATCTTTGCAAAATCCGAACCAGATTTGGACCATGATCATTGACATCGCGATAACCAATAATTATCGCAATGAGGTTTAATCTCCAAATCGAACAAATACGAGAGTTTGCTGGAGTGATTTGAACATTGAAACATTCCTGTGTGTTCGTTATTCTCATCGGATCTGTCTACAATATCCCAATACAGTTTTGTATTTAACATAAACATACTTTTCTGAAGCATGGACTGAAAAATCGTTTAAGTATGTTATTTTTCTAGTAGCTGAAAATGATGCATGACGAACAGAATGTTTGTTCTCATTAGCATACAATTACGACCGGAGTTCCCACAACTGTTGCCGCTTTTATAAGATCAATCAAATTGTTTACCTTAAAATACACCATATTGTAATAGACACGTATAATAATTGAGAATACATCATTTGGAATCTGCAGTCGTAATATGAACTATAGTTTACCATGATGTATGAGATTTAATTAAAATTTGGATATATGTTAAACATGCTATGTCATGAAAATGACTTTATCACAAAACAAAAGCGTTCTTATATCAAATAGTATATACATAATATTATGTAATACGTCTTTCAACAGTAATGACTATAATGATGTGTGGCATAGGTTTTCATTTAGGAATATAATGCATACTAGTATCGGTGCTAAATCAAGTTGATTATTTGAATGTTGACAAGTAGTCATATGCGGTGCACACTATTAACGACTGTCATTGTTTACTGCATTACAAGCCGTGAGTTATGGCGTCATGGGTGTTCATGGGTGTTCGTATTTCTTTGATTTGACAAGTTTTATCACATTAAATGTGTAAAAGTGCATAATAATATTTGAGCCTTTTTCAACAAACGAATAGACGAATGCGGGTTCAACTTAAATAATGCGACATACTGATCAAAGTCATTTGCACACGATTAATTAAGAATATACAGTGAAGTTCCGCTAATTATTAATAAATCCAGTCAAAAAGGTGGTCTTATAGCAAATCGGTCTTATAAGCGGACCTTTTTTCTAAATTTTACACTTTGGGACCTTAAACTGGCAAAATTCTGCATTATTTCAAAATAATCTAAGTGGTCTTATTAGCGGAACTTTACTGTATATACTTTCACAAACTTGTTGAATCAAGGTACTACACTGTATTTGTCGATTTTTATGTTAGATCGAAATCATAAAATGTGTACTAATCGTGTCATCGATAGTACAAACATAACACTAACTATAAAATATTCAAACGAGCATTTGCATTAAAGCTGTGTATCCCGACGCCTAAAATATCATTATCATGAATATGCACCCGTGCGCATCATTTCTTAACATTAAATTTTCACATTTTTATATCATGATTCGTTATCACCTCTTTTAATTTATAAGCTTTATAAGATTCTGTAAAGTCACATATTTTCGTGGTATTAAATTTCGTGGGATTTTTGTCTTTAATTCTTGTCTTAACACACATGACTGGGAAAATATTTTGAGTAATAAACCAATTATTCCTGTTGGCAACAGCAAGTTTGCCAATTGTCAGGGATTTGGCTACAGCCTTGTGTTCGGCAATTTTTCGACAACAGTGCGTTCAGCAACAGCAAGTTCGGCAATTTTCAAGGATTTAAATGCTCCAACATATGTTTCAAATGCTTCATCATACTTCAGAGGATTTAAACCTTACTTTAACAGTCCTACTGTGTTGAGGTATCTGTAGTGGTCATCTTTATGAAGCTTTTGTGACAATATTTGTCGTTTACCTCAATATTTTCTTCGGCGGGGGATATGGCTGTCAGTGACTGCTTCTTGTTACTATTTAATTTGAGTAATTGTAATCGCTGATTGCACGAATAATACCGTGTGTCGTATTTACAGATGTACACCTAAAATACGTTCTACAGTATAATATTCTGATGTGCATGTGGGGAATGAGTGGGTGTGTGAAGTTTGAACATGTATCGTTTCATGTTGCCTCACTCACACTATTGCTCACACTGTAGTACATAACTTGGTACAACAATACCAGACCTGCCAGGAGATTGACTTACTTAGGTTAATTGCTTACCATTAATTATATCTTAGATACATTCACAAACATCCGTCTTGTTGTTTTGTCATGTGTTTTTTTTAAACTTTTTTCCTGAAAACGACTAGCGATTATCAGCAGCAGCAATTGTTCACGTTGTTTTTAAACATTCCCGCATGCCGAGTGGCTCATTAGAACAAAGCAGTTTTGCAAACAGTAGAAAAACACAAAGCACAAGAAAAATTAGTTGCTGATGCAAGGGTTATTATTATCGTCTGCGCTCCGTGATAAAATATTAAGAGGCAATTAATTAGTTTTCGATGACGTTGTTTGATAGATGCACTCTTCCTATAGCCACATGCATTGCATCACTTTAGCTTGATTAATGTGCAGATATACCAGGCTCTCGATTTATTTTTATCACAATATCTCACAAATAGAAACACAAATCGTATTTGACGCGTAGTTGAAACGAATCCACCTGTAAGATTGTTAACATTACTTGTGTTGTAGAAACTGGTTGAGAGGTTGCAACACGGATATTTCAGGCACAATAAATGGGAGGTTGCGAAACAGAGTTTTTAACTTGCACGACTATTTCAATACGTGTTCCGTGTGTGATTACTTCGTCGTCAGTATAAGTGTAGTTTTCAACACCTAGCGTACGGAACTTTACGACTACACGCGAACGTTTTGTTTTGCGAGCAAATTCAAATGGCAATATGTCTTAAATTTGGAAAGTCATGTTAAAGTTAAGGCTCAGTGACACCTTTAACATCGTCGAAGACCTATTGTTTTGATATTTTTCATGCATGTTCTTCATCATTATTACCACAACCAACAAACATGAGAAGAAAACTCTATGAACCATTTATCGCAATTATCTGCCCCTTTCGACTTAGAAACGCCAACCTATACAACAAAAGAAGGTAATGCTGTAGTTACCAAGCATTACATATCATATCAAATATATCAGTAGATTATATTGAGTATACTTTCAAAGCATGACCTTCATAAAAGTGGAGCGCTTTGTTCTACGGCAGCTCTTGTTGTTTTTAATGGGCTCATTGTTGTCCATTTTTGTGCTCTGTTGTTTCCTGTTGGGTGCTGCTTTCAATGCCCCTTTTATAAACCTTACAAAAAGCTATAAATACAAGTATGTGTGTACTATTTTGGGTAAGTCGGTGGTTACTTATATATTGTCAGAAGCTATTTTGTATTGATGTTACTTTTGACAGACCAAAAAACTGCACTATCTTTTTAAACAAAGGCACTACTGAAGAAAACAATAAGCCTATTGACTCAGCTGGTGGGTTTTATAAACTATTGATATCACAGACAGCGTAATTACGACTCAGTTTATGTAAAAATGTATGAGGACTTTAGCAGACTGGTTACTGGTGTTTTATTTGTCACAGTTTTGTTGGAAGTAGGCAGCTATACTGGAAGTAGGCAGCTTTGTTGGAGGAATGCAGCTTTGTTTGAAAAAGACAGCTTCTTTAAAAGAAGGCAGCGTTGTTGGAAGAATGCAGCGGAATACAATGTTTTTGCGGCTCTAGTAGGTCAAGTATTTGCTATTTTTGTAGCAGATATAAATGGTAAACTGCAGTTAGGATAATTACGAAAACATTACCATAATTTGGTAGAATTCCAGGACGCGTCATTAATGAAGCTTAGCGAGGTCATCAACAACAAAAGTTGAGTTGCACAGATCAGGTGCACCGTAATGTGCATCATTGTTAAACATGTAATTGTTTAGCTCATTAACGTTATAATGGCAGCTATTTACTACAATGACTGATTCATTTAACTAATGGATTCCGTTTGTATGGTATGTCAATTTCCAGTACAAACTATGTAGTTGTATGTTATTACGTGTTGTTTCGTAATTATGTTAAAAACGAATGCCATTTTTCTACTGCGTGTATAATGCACATACCACACACACACGTAATAATCACACACATAGGAATTCTAAACACAGCGTAAATGATTACAAAGGTTTAAGGTCAGATTTAATATGTAACAATAACTACAAGGTTATTCATAAACAGTGTCATATAATACAAGTACATGTGCTTTATAATATCTCGTAATACATGAAGATCAAATGGATAATCATGAGTTGAATTTCAATGACCATGTGAGATTGTGTTTTATAAGACCGCGATAACTAGAGCAAATACGGGAATCCGATACGGGACATCGTTATCATTGTGTGGTGATTTAAGTAACTTTCCGCTCATAGCGCTCTTTCCGCTACTTGAACCAGTCTGTAATTACTGATTGACGACAAAGTCCGTGTCCTTCGGACACTTGGCAGTCAAGAACACGAAACTAATCAAGGCAGATCATTGGTTTCTCGGTATTACATTTAGAGGTTATGGTATCATATGGCCAGACAGTCCGTCGGCGGCTGGTAAGTGTAGTTTAACTAAAAAGTCCTTATGCATTGTGTATTGTTACGCGTAACCGATATGCCTGAATTCTCCACAATGGCGATACTGGACATTATTCCGGGCATCATTATCATCGCGACAACTTGACATCATACCGGACATCGTTAGTCTCTCGATAACTTGACATTATGCGCGACATCGTTATCATCGCCATAACTTGACATGGTACGTGACATCGTTATGATCACCAGAATTTGACATAATACGTTACATCATTATCATTGTGATATTTTAACATGCTATGGGACATCGTTAATATAACGATAACTTGGTCAGGTTCGGGACATCGTTATCATCACCATAACTTGACGTGATGCGTGACATCATTATAATCATCATGCCAACCCTTACGGTACATTGTTATCTTCACGAAATCTGAAGCAGATTTGGACAATGATAACTGACAACGCGATAACACCAACAAGTATTGCAGAAAGGTAAAATCTCCAAATCGCTATAGAACAAATACGAGATCGATTTGAATATTGAAGCATTCCTGTGTGTCCGGTATTCTCCTCGTATCTGTCTACAATTATCCCTATACATTTTTTGTATTTAACTTAAACATAATTTTCTGAAGCATGGACTGAAAAATCGTTTATGTCTGTTATTTTTCTAGTAGCTGAAAATGATGCATGACGAACAGAATGAACGTTCTCATTAGCATAAAATTACCGCTGGGGTTCCCACAACTGTTGCCACTATTATAAGATAAATCAAATTGTTTACCTTAAATACACCATATTGTGATAGACACGTTTAAATGCTAATATAATAATTGAGAATACATCATTTGGAATCTGCAGTCGTAATATGAACTATAGTTTACCATGATATATGAGATTTAATTAAAATTTGGATATGTTTAACATGCTATGTCATGAAAATTACTTATTCACAACAACAAAAGCGTTCTCATATCAAATATTATACATAATGTAATACATTTTCAACATTTACTAATATAATGATTCGTGGCTTAGGTTTTCATTTAGGAATATAATGCATGCTAGTATCGGTGCTTTATCAAGTTGATAATTTGAATGTTGACAAGTTATTATACGCGGTGCACACTATTAACGACTGTCACTGTTTACTGTATTACATGCCGGGAGTTATGGCGTCATGGGTGTTCGTATTTCTTTGATTTGACAAGTTTTATCACATTACATTTGTTAAAGTGCATACTTATTTATAAGTGAGCCTTTTCGCCAACGAATAGAAGACTGTGGGCTCAACTAAAATAATGCGACATACTGTTCAAAGTCGTTTGCACACGAGTAAGAATATAATTATATAAGCTATTATCCTTCGGAAACTCCGCATTTAAGTTGTGATTCGGTTATTAATTATTTTATTATATTATGCATTTTGTCATTTATTGGTCTTTTTGTTGTTTATTGTACATATTAAACCGGTCATTCATGATGAGTCACTCAACATGGGTGACCACGTTACAACATATATTGCATTTGTTTTATATTAACACTGGCCGCTCATAAATATGCATATACAATCTTGTTGAATCAAAGGTACTACACTGTATTAATTGATTTTGATCTTAGATCGAAATAATAAAATGTGTTCTAATCGTACATCTATCGTATAGACATAACACTAACTATAAAATATTCAAACGAGCATTATCATTAAAACTGTGTATACCGACGCCTAAAATATCATTATCATGTTTATGCACCCGTGCGCATCATTTCTTAATGTCAAAATTTCACATTCTAATAACATGATTCGTTATCACATCTTTTAATTTATAAACTTTAGAATATTCTGTAAAGTCACATATTTTCGTGGGTATTACATTTCGTGAGACTTTCGTCGTTAATTCTTGTCTTGCCATACATGACAGGTAAAACTTTAAATAGCTAGATGTATTTGGGGTTCAGCTATTTCGTAGGGATACTAAGTAATCGTTCGACACCTCAAAACACAAATGTAAGAAAATAAATCAATGTAACAGAATGATTGTACCCTGTTTAACATGAACGAGTAAATATTTTCAGTGATAAACAAACTTCCGTTGTCTTAAAAGACAAGAGTATTATCATTTAAATTTATGATTTTAGAATCATAAAATATTGCTGAATAAATTAGCAGATACAGCGTACTAATATCTGAATTGGATCAGTTACAAGTGGTCTCTATAACGCGAAAATGCTATATTAAAGTATTAAAACTTGCACATCTCAAGTACCAACGCTATGTAAAATCGATGGGTCATACTGTTAGATGAGTTTGTAAGAAAGTTTTTGCGTTACATGTTACTTTGAGATTCTCATGATCTTTCGGTTCTTTTATTAGATATATCGAGAAGGTGGTTGAAATCGGGACTTCTGGATTCCAAAGCGCGCATCTTATCTCTAGGTCACGCCTCCATATATCTGTTTGTATGGTATTTTAGTCGCTTATAAATGCAAAAGTGTGTAAACATTACATGTATTAGTAGTTACCAATCATTATTAAAATTTCTAAGCAATTACGTATAAACAATTTAACAATGAACTTTTAGAATCCATCTTGTCGAACCGATGTTGATGAACAGATTATAGATACCGTATAGTTCATATTTACTGGCAATTATATTTTACTATTTAATTCTAGTAATTGTTATACCTAATTGCACTAATTACACCATGCGCCGTATATACAGATGTACACCTAAATACGTTCTACAGTATAATATTCTGGTGTGCATGTTAGGAATAAGTGGGTGGATGGAAGTGAGTGGTATTGAACATTAAGCGTTTCATGTTGACAAGCTTACACTATTGTACACACTCTAGAATAGAACTTGGTACAACAATAACTGTCAGGAGATTGACTTACTTAGGTTAATTGCTTACCATTAGTTATATCTTAGATGCATTCACAAACATTCGTCTTATTGTTTTGTCATGTGTTTTGTTAACTTTTTTCCTGAAAACAACAAGCGATTATCAGCAGCAGCAATTGTTCACGTTGATTTTTAACATTCCCGCATACCGAGTGGCTCATTAGATCAAAGCAGTTTTGCAAACAGTAAAAAACACACAAAACACAAGAAGAATTAGTTGCTGATGCAAGGATTATTATTATCGTCTGCTCTCCTTGATAAAATAATGAATGATGGAAATTAAGAGGCAATTTATTAGTATTCGATGACGATGATTGCTAGATGCACTCTTCCTATAGCCATATGCATTGCATCACTTGAGGTTGATTAATGTGCAGATATACCAGGCTTTTGTTTTATTGTTATCACAATATCTCACAATCAGAAGCACAAATCGTACTTGAAACAATCCCACCTGTAAGAGTGTTAACAGTACTTGTGTTGTAGAAACTGGTTGAGAGGTTGCAACACAGATCTTACTGAATGCAATAGTTGGGAGGTTGCAAAACAGAATTCGTAACTTGAACGGCTATTTCAATATTTGTCCCATTTGTGTGCACTGCGTCGTCAATATATGTGTAGTGTTCAACACCTAGCGTACGCGACTTTACGACTACACGCGAACGTTTTGTTTTGCGAGCAAATCCAAATGGCAATATGTCGTAAATTTTGAGAGTCATGTTAAAGTTTAGGCTCCGCCTCAAATATTGTCGAAGCTAATTGTTTCTATACTATTCACACCTTCACACCTGCTTATAATTATTATAGGCTGCCTACTTCCAACAAAGCTGTGACAAATAAAACATAAGCAACCCTGTATGCTGAGGTCTTTATACCGAGTTGCATCAACTGATTCGTAATTACTACGTCTGTGATATCATGAGTTCATAAAAAAAACTCAGTAGATGAGTCAAAAGGCTAAGTGTTTTCTTTAGTAGTGACTTTGCTTAAAATGATAGTGAAGTTTTTTGGTCTGTCAAAATTATCATCAATACAAAATAGCTTCTCGCAATATATAAGTAGCCCCCGACTTACTTAAAAATAATATACGCATACTTGTATTTTATGCTTTTTGAAAGGTCTATAAAATGGGACATTGAAAGCAGCACCCAACAGAAACAACAGAACACGAAATGCACAACAATGAGCCCACTATAAAAGTTTGTTGGAAGAAGACAGCTTTGTTGGAAGAATGCAGCTTTGTTGGAAGAAGGCAGTGGATTACAAGGTTTTTGCGACTCTAGTAGGTCACCTATTTGCTATTTTTGTAGCAGATATAAATGGTAAACTGCGATTAGGATAATTATGAAAACATTATCATAATTTGGTAGAATTCCAGGATGCATCGTTAATGAAGCTTAGCGAGGTCATCAACAACAAAAGTGGAGCTGCACAGATCAGGTGCACCGTGATGTGCATCAATGTACAACATGTAATTGTTTAGCTCATTAACGTTACAATGGCAACTATTTACTACAATGACTGATGCATTTAACTAATGGATTCCGTTTGTATGGTATGTCAATTTCCAGTACACACAATGTAGTTGTATGTTATAATGTGTTGTTTCGTAATTATGTTACAGCGGGTATAATGCACATACCACACACACACACGTAATAAGTACCAAAATCAGGAATTCTAAACATAACGTTTTCTACAAGGTTATTCAAAAACAGTGTCATATCATTCAAGTGCATGTACTTTATTATGTAACGTAATACAAATGTACAAGAAGATCTAATGGCTAATCGTGAGTTGAATTTCAATAACCATTTCAGATTGTGTTTGATAATACCGCGATAACTAGACCATATATGGGACAACCGATACGTGACATCGTTATCATCGCGTGCCAGACATGTTTCAAGAATCAATATCATCGCGATAACTTGACATGATATGGAATATTGTTATCCACGCGATAACTTGACATAATACGTGACTTCGTTATCTAATGAGGTGATTGTGGGAACTTTTCACTCATAACGCTCTTTCCGCTACTGGAACCAGTCTGTAAATACTGGTTGACGATGAAGTCCGTGTCCGTCAGACACTTGGCAGTCAGAACCACGAAACTAATCAAGGCAGATCATTGGCTCGGTTATACATTTAGAGGTTATGGTATCATAAGATTGGTAAGTAGAGTCTACCTAAAAAGTCCTTATGCATTATGTTTTGTTACGCGTAACCGATATAATGCATGAATTCTCCACAATGGCGATACCTGGACATTATTCGGGGCATCCTTATCATCGCGACAACTGACATCATACAGGACATCGTTATCCTCTCTATAACTCGACATGATGCGCGACATCGTTATGATCGCCATAACTTGACATGGTACGTGATATCCGTATCACTGTGCTAATTTAACATGTACATGACATCGTTATAATTGCGATAACTTAACATGATACGTGACATCGTTGTCACTGCAATAATTTGACATGGTGCGTGACATCGTTATCATCGCAATAATGTGTCATGGTGCGTGACATCGTTATCACCGCCATAACTTGATATGGTGGGTGACATCGTTATCATCGCAATAATTTGCCATGGTGCGTGACATCGTTATCATCGCAATAATTTGACATGGTGCGTGGCATCGTTATCATCGCCATAACTTGACATGTTGCGTGACATCGTTATCATTGCGATAATTTAACATGATATGGGACATCGTTATTATAGCGATAACTTGGTCAGGTTCGGGAAATCGTTATCATCACCATAACTTGACATAATACGTGACGCCGTTTTCATCATCAAGCCAAGACTTAGGTATGGTGCAAATCTGAACTAGAGTTGGACCATGGTAACTTGCATCACGATAACCAGTAAGTATCGAAATCAGATAAAATCTCAAAATCGCTATAGAACATAGAGTTCTGGGGATTGATTTGAACATTGAAGCATTCTTGTGTGTTCGTTATTCTCATCGGATCTGTCTACAATTATCCTAATACATTTTGTATTTAACATAAACATTATTTTCTGAAGCATGGACTGAAAAATCGCTTAAGTCTGTTATTTTTCTAGTAGCTGAAAATGATGCATGACGAACAGAATGTTCTCATTAGCATAAAATTACCGCTCAAGTTCACACAACTTTTGCCGCTATTATAAGATAAATCAAATTGTTTACCTTAAAATACTCCATATTGTGATAGGCACGTTTAAATGTTAATATAGTAATTGAGAATGCATTATTTGAAATGTGCAGTCGTGTTATAATATAAACTATAATTTACCATGATATATGAGATTTAATTAAACTTTGGATATATTAAACATGCTATGTCATGAAAATGACTTATTCACAACTACAAAAGTGTTCTCATATCCAATACTATACATATGTAATACGTCTTTCAACAGTTACGACTATAATAATACGTTGCATAGGTTTTCATTTAGGAATATAATGCATGCTAGTATCGGTGCTTAATCAAGTTGATTATTTGAATGTTGACAAGTAATTATACGCGGTGGACACTATTAACGACTGTCACTGTTTACTATATTACATGCGGTGAGTTATGGCATCATGGGTGTTCGTATGTGTTCGTATTTGACATTATCACATTAAATTTGTGCATCATTAATTATTATAAGTGAGTTTTTCCGCAAACGAATAGAAGAATGGGTGTTGAGCTAAAAATTGCGACTCAATGAAGTCGTTGAAATGATACTGGTAAATCTCATTGACAGTTTGCACACGAGTAGGAATATATTGATCCAATATGTTTTGTCAAGAGTAGACGTGGTTGGTAAAGAGTAAAAGTAGCATCAAGATTGGTTGTTCTTGTGTAAAATTAGACACAAGAGTTGATGGTCTTGTTTTAACGAAGTCTCACAAGATTGATTTGTCTTGTGTAAAAGTAGTTTCAATAATAGTTTTTAAAATTTTATGTCAAAATATAGTCTTGTCACCCGACTAGATATATATTTTATCAATCAAATAGCATAACTGTTTTTTAAAATTTTGCTTGATTTTATTCGCTAGATTTTATTCTGGGCTTGATTACCTATGTTTGAGGGTGCAAAGGGAAATAATTTCATGAAAAAAGAGTACATTAAGGAGTAAACATATGGTTTATAAGACAGACTAGTCTAAATAGTCTCACGACCAATTATAATCGTAACTACTCGGGCATTTTCGTAACTGATAACATAAGTGTAGTGTTATAAATAGTGGTTATGCGTCTCCATTAACGGCCAATCAGTTTTTCAATGCTAAAAAGAAGCCCTTTAGATCCATCGTTTGATTCTCATCAGCCATGTTGTAAAGTAGTCCGTGATAATGACGGCTTCCCTATTATGTCTGTGGCACTGTCGTTAGATAAACACCGAGGAGTTCCGATTAGACCGATTGGTCTTGTGTAAAAGTAGTCTTACGATTAGTATGCATTGTGTAAAAATAGTCCCTGATTTAATTTGTCTGGTGTAAAAATAGTTCCAAGATTAATTTGTCTGGTTTAAAAATGGTTCATAGATTAAATGGCATTGTGTGAAATGTAGTCCCAGGATTAATTTGTCTGGTGTAAACGTAGTCCCAGGATTAATTTGTCTGGTGTAAACGTAGTTCCAAGATTAATTTGTCAGGTGTAAACGTAGTCCCAGGATTAATTTGTCTGGTGTAAACGTAGTTCCAAGATTAATTTGTCTGGTGTAAACGTAGTCCCAGGATTAATTTGTCTGGTGTTAACGTAGTCCCAGGATTAATTTGTCTGGTGTAAACGTAGTTCCAAGATTAATTTGTCTGGTGTAAACGTAGTCCCAAGATTGGTCTAATTAAACAATGCATAACTACAGTGGCCACTGGTGGACACTAGCAACGGAACCCCATACCAAGTTATCGAAGCATCGATTGCATTTTACTCGGATAAGTTTTAAAACGAAATGATATTGAAAAAAAACAACACATTTGTTGCATTGTAACGTCACCCATGACAATGCATGCATTGAATATTAAGACATTTGTCCAGTTACAAAAATGTATTGCGTCAAATTTACTTTTGACTTTACGCTTTATTATAAAGATTTATAACATAGAGTGAATTTGTTACTTTGGTACAACATAAACTATTTAGTAGGATACAATTTGTTGTATCAATGTGCGATATGTTGAATTTGATGAAAGATCGAATTCATAAAATGAGTACTTATCGTGTCATCTATCGTACAGACATAACACTAACTATAAAATATTCGTACGAGCATTATCATTAAAACTGTGTATCCCGACGCCTAAAATATCATAATCATGAATATGCACCCGTGCGCATTATTTCTAAACGTCAAAATTTCACATTCTTATAACATGATTCTTTATCTCATCTTTTAATTTATAAACTTTAGAAGATTCTGTAAAGTCACATATTTTCGTGGGTATTAAATTTCGTGGGATTTTCGTCGTAAATTCTTGTCTTAACACATATGACAGGGAAAATATTCTGAGTGATAAACAAACTTCCGTAATTTAGAAATAAAACAAGTCTTAGAGTAGATCTTCTATCATTTAAATTTATAATTTTAGAATCATAAAATGTTGTTGAAGAAATTAGCACACACCGCGTACAACTATCTGAATTTGATCAGTTACAAGCACAACGCGAAAATATTATATTGAAGTATTAAAACTTCCACATCTCAAGTACCTACGTTATGTAAAATGGAGATGGGCACAGTCGTATTGTTTGATGGTTCTATAAGAAAGTGAGTTCTATAAATGTAACTTAGATAATATACATGTATATTATACATATACGAGAATGGATTCAGGAGGCACTGTACGCATGAAAGACAAGACTTAGAGCCGCATAAGTCAAATTCGACTGGTCCTTTCCATAAGAGTGACACTATACTTTTTAGATCATAGAAACGGAGCATTATGGTGGTCAATGGATAGAATTAGTAGCCAGCCCTGATAAGATAAAGAGTCATTCTGATCCTGCTTTATGGGGAAAAGTGTAGGACTGAAATATGAGCATGGCTGTCTTACCCGTTTGCTGTTGCACTACAGTTACGTGACCGTCTTTGTACACCGACACCACAATCCACGGAGCACTCGGACCATTCACCCCAACCGTACCAGTCTGCCTCTGGAATGTCATTCTGATGCTGACGATGCTGGTGGTGGTGATGGTGTTGGTGATGATGACTTTTGTGACGACGCTGAAACGAACAAATTCTTAAAATATTATATTTACCAAGATGGAAATGTTTCCTTTTTAGTTTATACTTATTTATTTAAGGTCGATTGTGAAACAAAAGTTTCTAACGTATATTAATCACTCTCGATCCCTAATTCTTGATGTGATCTATCGTCACGAAGTATGAGATAAGAGAAGCCAGTTTCCTTATATGCTGATCGTCTAGCAATAAAATTCCAGGTACCATGTTTATTTCGTCTTTGGTATGTCGCGGTGGGATCGAACCCGGGACCTCCCGCACTCGAAGCGAACTCTCAACCTCTAGGCTATGCTAAATGTTAATCTATGGATCTTAATTTTCGTTTCGTCTTTCACATATATGTATAGTTATTTTTATTTCATTCGTTTGATCATGAGCAATGATATCACAATAACGCAGTATATTCGCCACTTATTGTGAATCGACTGTGTATAGATATGACGCATGGATTGAAAGGTGACCGAGTGGTTAGCGCTCTCCACTATCAATGCGGAGTTGCTTGTTCCAAAACTTGACCGGTACTCTGGAAATTTCAGAAACGCCTTTCAGTGATTGGAAACTCAGAGATAGTCTCGCTAACATCGGTGCTATGCAAATGGAACGTTACAGAACCAAGGAGTGTATTCAAAAAGAGCTAGGCCATCGCGCCCGGTTCCTTTAAAACTTTCAGTATTTCCCCTGAATGCAGTAGGTCAGTGGCCAATTAGGCAATGATTTAACTAAATTGTCACACACTACGTATACATATGTTTCATTCGAATGTAGTTATTACATAGCAGTAAGTGGGACATGAGTATCGTGAACCCTGAAAATGAGTGCGAAATAGTTAGTAAAAAGTGATACATTTTTTATTTTGTTTTCGAGGGATGTGTGAAAAGTAGGTCTACGGAAGTAATCGTTGATGGTGAACATTCGACAAAACACGATTTTGAGATAATTGGAGAAAAACAGGCTGACTTGTTGACCTATTTCTGTATGACATTGTGACATGAAATAGAGCAATATGTCATGAGTTGTCGTCACAGAAGAACACAGTGGCACGATATAAGATAAAGAACCAACATCCTGCCTGACGCGTGACAGATACGCATGTTCACTCCGGTGCACCGCTTTATCGACCATCTAACCGGCTTGTTTATCAACAGGAAAACAGAATTTAACACCAGAAGGTTGCGGAAGGGTATCCGACTAAGATATATGCTGTCAACACATCATTTCAAAACCCTTCAAAAACGAACACGTCTTACATAAAAATTTCAGGTTTTTTAGGACAATACATTTTTTTGTTTTCATGAATGCGTGGTGCGCTAACATAATGCACAGCAACTTCATGACAGGGTTTAGCCTTTCTCTCTGAATTTATTGACGTCAGCTTAGAGGTGTAAAACGCTGATATTAAATTCTAGCTTTTTTCAGTCTTGAATCGAATTTACTTAACCAAGAATGATTATATTAAGATAACAGAGATATAACTTGAGTTTTTATGATTAAATGTATCGTTTACTACATTCAACACTCTGGTTTTATTATTAAACATGAAGCGTGAAATGTTACATATTTATCTGTATTTATGACAAACCTGCAATTTCATGATTTGTGTATAACTTAGTGACGGTTTTAATAGGTGGTAAACGCCAGTGTAGATATTTCTACTGCACAACCTATGAAACAGTATGTCCATTCTAAAATAACTCACGATTATTTATAATCACAACTACTGGATTCTAACCAGTTTGTCATATCTTTGTCGTTGACGAAGCTTGTTCTTGCAGTACATATACAATAATAAAAGTTTGATAACAACAAGATGTTATGATGAAATTTGTCATTTATTATCAAGTTATAAATGACGCAATTATAACAAGTATTCAATATATAATATGATAACTGGGATAAGCAACTCTTGACAATTAATTGTCTCACAATTGTACATGGGTTACTGGATTTTTGCTTATCCCAGCTATCTACAATAATAATACAATGAACAAGTATGTACATAAAGAAGATGGCGCAACAAAACAAGCCATCAACAACAATAAAATACTATGTGAATCGATAAGGGGAATACGTAGTGAATACATAAGGTGGAAAGGAGGGGAGGAGGAGGTAAAACAATTTTAGCTGAAATCGTTCTAAATAATTTTAGCGTGATTTCACGATGGAAAGCGGTGAAGCGTAACAATTGCTCACCCGTTATAATTACTAATCAATACTCAAACAATCAATCCATGATTAACTCCCCTTATCGTTCTAAAATGGACATTAATACAAGGCATTAGTTTGATAATAAAACATTTTATGAGACATAAAATTTTATTTATAATCACAACTACTGGATTCTAACCAGTTTGTCATATCTTTGTCGTTGACGAAGCTTGTTCTTGCAGTACATATACAATAATAAAAGTTTGATAACAACAAGATGTTATGATGAAATTTGTCATTTATTATCAAGTTATAAATGACGCAATTATAACAAGTATTCAATATATAATATGATAACTGGGATAAGCAACTCTTGACAATTAATTGTCTCACAATTGTACATGGGTTACTGGATTTTTGCTTATCCCAGCTATCTACAATAATAATACAATGAACAAGTATGTACATAAAGAAGATGGCGCAACAAAACAAGCCAAAAAGTATCTTATATACGTTCTGTTGTAAGATACTGCGCCATTCAAACTCGGTTACACTTCATCCTCTAAAAACCCAGAAGCTGGGAATAAGATAATGCAGTATATAATTTAATGGAAGCTATGTTTAACAAACCACATTTAGCAATATAATGTTAATCATTGAATAACATAGTATAAAGTAATATGGATGTCAACCGATTACTTTATCAACATTATGAGTGGTCATAGCTTTAGTTATTATGCATTAAAGTAATTTCACAGCCTAGATACTATGCATTTAAGTACTTAGCTGGTGTAATTTCTTGATTTACTTCTCTAGTCGTCTGGATACATGGAGGACTGCACTTTTGATACTCTGAAGGTATTTATTCATATACTTGACATTATCATCAGTGTGTAGTAAATGTACTCCATCACGTCCAATATGAGATATTTCTGGATCCCAGAACCCCCTGTGATGCCAAAACACCAATGAGAAATCAGGTTGGCGACAAAGACGTTGAAGTTCGATATTTAATTCGACCACTCTGTTGTTAAAGAAAGTGCCTACTTTCCTTGGATGTCGTCGTAGCACTTGTCCAATAATGACACAATTAAAACCTTTTGATATACTTATAAAGTTTGCGAAGGACACTATATTCTTTGCAAGTTTTTCAATACACAAATCCCTTGTATATATATCATTACCACCAAGTTGCAAAAAACATATGCTGCGCTTATGCGATAAGTCAAAGTTCAAAAGTTTACAACATTCCTTGGAATTGTTAACACAAAGTCCACCTTTTGCCTTCACAAGAACACAAAATTTCAAGCGATTTAGTCTCAGATTTTCATTTCCAGGGTTAGATAACATGTAAGTATTTAGTCTTCTTATGTAAGAGTGTCCAAATAATACCACGTCCGTTTTTTCACTGCAATCCTCCATGGTCCAAACTTTTCCAGAGAAAAGTAACTAATCACACAGCGATCACGCACTGAGCAAGGTTAAGGTCACTATCCATGAGTGACCCCCAACAAAAAACGCAATTTGAGCGATAAACGTAAATGTTAACCTTGCAAGCTGTTGATATTCTAGATGAATAAGACTTTGTTTGCAATAACAAACAAAAGTTGAACACAGAGAATGTCTGTGTAAAACAATTTTAGCTGAAATCGTTCTAAATAATTTTAGCGTGATTTCACGATGGAAAGCGGTGAAGCGTAACAATTGCTCACCCGTTATAATTACTAATCAATACTCAAACAATCAATCCATGATTAACTCCCCTTATCGTTCTAAAATGGACATTAATACAAGGCATTAGTTTGATAATAAAACATTTTATGAGACATAAAATTTTATTTATCAACGGGTTTAGGGCATTCATTTTATTTCCACCCAGGACATATGATAAGCCGTTTCATATAATGCCCCTGAAAATGAGACAAACAGTTATTCAGAGTATCGGTCCGTGATTTATTGTTGTTAATGTGCCGTGTATGCTCAGTATGGTCGGTGATGAAAATCAGCGTTGCTACAGGAGTGACATTTAATAAATTCCTACCTAAAATTACTGGGGGGGGGTTCTGTTATACGTTTGATAATACCTGAACTGATTGTTAATACAGCCTATAAAAATCGTTTTATACGTTGATTGGTTTCAATTCTAAACGTAAACCGTCACACTTTCCTTGTATTTAGGTTAATATAGCGAGTACGTATAATTTAATACGTAACATGTGTAGTATAAAGTTTAAATACGTGGACATGGGTGAGTTTTTCCAATAAATCAATGCGTATTTTGTGTTTTTAGTGCCATGTGATATAAATAATCTATCACTCGTTGTCAATTGATATATTTATATCAATTGAAAACTCGTGATAGATCCTCTGTAGCTAGCATAGCAGGCTTATATTATGCGAACAGGCTTCTTATTTACAGACATACTGCTGCATTAACAATTTTCTAATCCACGTGAGCATACTAAAACTGTATTAATAAATGATCGATTTTCACTGAAAGGTAGAATTGGTAGCTACCTGACTGCTGGTTTGCAATTCGACCATATACCATAAACCGAATTGGATGTTCGTCTCCAATTTGTCATTGCCGATTCGATAATAAAATTTGAACTGGCAGCTGAATTGTTAAGGCCATTTGGCAATTCGCGATTCCAAGATTTTCAATGGGTTACTGGCAACATGCGTCTGGCTGTTAACTTCACACACTTTACAAATCGACCGATTTCCGAATATGTCTTAAGTGCTGTTGTATGGAATTTATGCTGGTGGTAACTTTTCGGGTACATTATCTGATGTGTGAGGTATTGTTTGAAGGAATCTTAATTACACTTAAACTGATTTATCAAATATAAACATCTCTGTATCGAGAAATCCATTAGTGTTGATACGGTATTTATAGATTAAGCATATCATTAAGTAGATTCGATAACACATTGTGCAAATATTTTAATGGGTTCGAGCTCTGAAATCCACTGCTTTCCAAAATAATAAAATCTTTACAATTTGATGAGCAAAGAAGCTAAGTCATTAACTGTGTAGGTAGCCAATAAAACAAGTTAACGTATTAAGTAAATTGGCTTGGCTACATCGAAGTTACACAAGATCTGTCAAACATAGTGCCTCCGTAGCTCAGTGGTTAGTGCGCTTGTCGTCTAATCTGGCAACAGGGTTCAAATCCGGATGGAGGCACATAATATGACTGGCAAATAAAGGCTATGCTCGGCTCTGCATATAACGAATTTATGACGAAACCTGGCGAAAAGAATAATTTAGTGCTGCCTAACAAATTCAAACCGAACCAAACTAATCGAAACGGTCAGCGTACACAATACTGGTCATACTAACAAATCAGTGGTTATTCAAGTATCCAGACTAATATATTTCAGATGGAAAATACGCTGGTTGAACGAGAAGGAATATTGATGAGGAAGAATTAAGCTTCATATAAAGTTGAAGTCAAGTTGACGTCATGTTGACATCATGTGCAATGCCGTAATAAATATATGTGTGCCTGAGCATTTAACCAATTAATATCTGCATTCATTTGTTTGTCAAATATAACGAAACTAAGCCCTCGGGATCATGTCTGAGTTTACAAGTAGAGGTATATCTATAAACGTAAAATAACCACAATTTGAACATTAAGAATGATATATTGTTATAGCCTGTTATCAATTGTATATTTATTACGGTAAAATGCGTCTTACAATATCTTCTATCATGACAAGATTACAGAATACAACAATCTTCAGCAGAATCAGGTGCAATGTTCGGCAAGGATCCAACATGTGCTTTTCTTATCTGCAATCCGTTGTCTAACTTATAAAACCCTACCGAGCACTCGAGAGCGTTTGCTATGGAACGATTTAATTAAAAAAAAACACTACATATTGCGGACGAAGCGGTTGTGTTCAGAGTAATTTATTTTATTTATTATTATGCTGTCGGTAAGCGTTTGTGGATAGCAGACCACTCCACTTTGCTTCAACAAAGCTTTTGGGCGTTCGAAGCGTTCAGTTCCACAAAAAAGCGCTCGGTAGCGAGTGCTCATTTAGCATAATGCTGATAAATGGTATGTAATCGGCGAGCACTGATTGCTGGTATATTAAGGAAGTCGTTACACATAAAAAGGACAGTGCTCAGCAGTCAGCAGTCAGGTGCATCACTGATCTCCGGCACACATAGCATTTTGATGTGTGATTTGTAACCATAGAAATCCAAGATTTCCCTCTGCATTGAACCATTGTTCGTTTAACTGTTCAGGGAAGTTAATATTGCATTATTTGCAGACGAAGAAGTTAATATTGAATGTTATTTCAGGAAACTATGGTCAGTTCAACCAGCTGTTGAATATGATTGAGCAATTGGTCGTGCGTGCTGAAAACTTCAGATCTTAAAAGAAACAAAATCATATTGTTGTTGCTTGGCCATTTTGTACCGCTACTGAAAAAGTAAATTCGTGCAGTAAAGATGCACAATGTACTTTGTACAAAGTATGTCTGCACACAAATGGCTAAATTAAGATTTAGACGATATTGGATTATGATACAAAATGTACTCGTAAAATGCTTTAAACAGTCGCACGAACTGAATTTGAATGTTGCAAAAATGTTTTACTTGATCAATGATAAGTATATCAACAACCGGCGGTTTTTTAGATATTTAAATTCGTGTAGATATGCACTCGCATGATATAATCAATCTTAATCCGATATTTAAAATCTACATATCGTATACCAATCATCTTTACATCTTACTTGAAAGTACACAACAGCGGGGTGTGTAACAATTTAAATGATGAATAGAATCTTTTCAACAGATCAGACATAATGACAGTGATGTACCGGCGTACATACAAAATTTATCTGAAGGTTAAAAATTAAAATCACGTATTATGGTTGAATGTATCTATTTAAGCCTTGGTGCGTTTCATATTTTGGTTTAAATATGGTCAGGGTCGTATCCAAAGACAAAAACGCCGCACGAGGGATACATTTCTAGGGTCTGTTTGTGGAATTTGCCTTCAAATATACTTTTGTCATATGAACTAAGGCGTTGACTTTTCGCGAATTCTCTTAAACATCCAAGAACTGCTCATATGTATCAATTATTTTGACGGCAAGTACCGCGGTCAACTATGTTTATCGCCGCATATTTGGCCGCGCATGTCCGCGTTTTAAGCATGTCAATATGACAACGATATACACATTGTAAATACTAAAATTATTTAATTGGACCGTGAATTAAACTCTAAGGCAAATTTACTCACGCATAATACCTTCAAGCGATTTTTCCGCGTAACATCGCTTTAAAATCGCTAATTTCTCAAACTTTCACGGAGGAAAGTGCCTCGGAGTGCCTCAGTATGGTTATGTGCCCGATGCTCATACGGATAAAATTGAGTTATGGAAAGTTTATATCTTCTGAAATACTTAGATGTACTATAACGTATTAGTGTAATCATGATTTCCCATCATTATCTAAGCAATCAAATACTTATTCTCGTCATATGTTTTGTAATTAATTACTTTTGATTATATCTGTATCTAGAACATCAACTAAGCTCCCAGTTGACACATGTTTAGCTTTCCTCCCCCAGCTGGAGGTTTAATTGATGTTCTTAAAATATTATATATGTATGGTGGCTGATGAACGCCATGTCGGACGAGTATTTTCACTTTTCCGCCACAAAGAGACAACAATGCGAAAGAAATGGAAATATGTGTCCTTCGTAGTATAAATACGCCTGAAGAACGGCGACCAAACGTCACAAAAATGTTTCTATTTTGGCAATTTTCTTCGTTACAAAATGCAACCATGCGAAAATACAACAACTCGACTTTGTTGTTATCGCTTTGTCCTGACGTAATGTAAAGTGAAAAAATGCCATGGCGTGAATAATCCACCATACAATTAACATTTATGTTGCCTCTTCATGTGTGTGAGAGTTAAGTCGCATCATGAATTCGATTCACAGCACACTCATACTCATGGCTGTAGCGATAAAATCATAAACAATATGAAGACGTTAATCTTAATCATGAGTACAACAATTCTGAAGTGTAACTATGTTAATGGTTCAACTAATTGCTTTTGACACCAACTTAATCACATTTTGACCATGTTTCATTTTACATGTGCCTAAAAGGCTGGTGCACGTGCATTGTTATAGATAAACCAGCGATATAAGTATTTCATAAAGCAATCAAGATCGAAACTTGAAACACAAGTTCCTTTATTCGAATAAAACACTTGAAAAGGAATCGAAATATTTTGTATTTGAATAAAAACCAAATCACTAAATTTATTATTCTGGCTCAAGTAGATTATTTACTGTTTTATACGTTTTGATATTTTAAATTTTTTATGCGAATAGCTTTCCTAATCTTAGGATCAATAACAAATCGAGCAGCCTCAGAATTTTTTTTCGTTGTAACTTCACCTTGGTAATCTACGTGCTAGTTAAGTGTCCATATACGGGGGTTCTACTGCAAGCTCCTTGACCACGCTATATACCAACGACAAGACTTAGTACTGCAAGGCGATAAAGACCGAAGTCATCAAATCTATTTTTAGCATCACAGTCTTGACAGATAAATTGTGTACGCTTGCTCTGAACAAGGGAAGCCATGTTCAAAAATGACACCGTTGTTTCACATGCTTCACGCATAACAAAAAAAGAGAAAACTGTCTACCTAACCATTGTGTCGACGAATCATATCAGTATTGAGGACTCAAGGGCGATTAATAGTAAACAGTGAAAGAACATGCATCATTACCAACATAAACAAATAATCAGTATAAATTGATTCAGTACAATGGTTACTTGTACGCAGGTGTTTCATAAAATCACACTAGCATTGCACATAAACATTTGGCTTACTTCGATAAGTTTTCAGCCGTAAGCAAATGTACTGGATCACATTGGGACTATAAAACTTGCACCTAAATTAATACTGTTTACTGATGATCTCCATATACTCGATAGTACAGTCATGGGCGTCGACTACTGCGCATTTACATCGCGTGGGTGTTGTTATGCTAAAACTACGTGTACCAAGTGTTTGTGTACTTCCATGATGCCTCTTACATTATGCGTAACATGTTCACAATATTAATAATTATTATAACATATATTTTAAGTGTTCACTGGTATTTTATAGGCGTGATATGGAGGTTAATGACTGTGTTCATCATAACTTTCGAGAATACCTTGTATTGCATATGATTACGAAAACATTCTATGATTCCATATTTTCAATCCGGATGGAGGCATATATATATGTGCCTGCCATATTTCAGTAGTAATAATTTAAAAGCAATAAAGGTTATGCTCGGCAATATAAACTTATTATCAATATGTATTTTATGTTTTGTTTAGTATTTTCAAGACAAAAGACTAAGTTTCGGGATTCAAAACTATAGAACATCACTACTAATACTTTACGGGTACTTCTAGTTTGATACCCAATCTTAAACAATTCACACAATAAATGGCAGGCATCATTTAAAATAACAAATCATCTAAAATAATCGTAAAAAACTATAGTTTCGACATCTTGGATCTATCACAGGATGTCGCCAAGTTTTAAATCATGACGAACCATTTGTTTTTCAAATGATAGTAAAATAAAGATCTGGAGCCGTACTATGGTGACTTCCAGCATACTATCCTATAATAGTTTCAAGTAGGGGCTAATTGCGTTAATATGGTTATCAAAACCAATATATTAAATTGTATTGGCCTATTTTGTTAGGCAAATACTTTTAATAAATTGTGCTTTTATGTGCATGTATTGTTTTAGAATATCATTCACATGTAGGACTTAGGTTGTTAAAAAGATAGAACTTCTGAAAATGGTTTTATTATTAAGTTGATGATACTTATTATTAAACGTTTAATATTTTTATCATTTTGTTCCTATCAAATGTGTATAGATTAACGAATAGTGCTCTTATACAGTCCTCTGATATTTATATGTACACCATCGAGTTAATGGCACATAGTCTTTCTTACATGTCATAAGTGCTACCATTTTTCCTATTCACATGTTTTTCACCTCCCCTCTGCATGGCTTGGTTTTTTGGTCAGGGGTTATTCAACAACTCTCAACAATGTGTCGATTATATTATATATAATGACCGATTTATATAACCGGTTTGATGGAATATAGGAGTAGGAACTTTCCGTTCCACCAGGAACCTAATCTGACTTCATTTTAATGGTTGTTTTATATTAGACAACCATATGCAAAGGGTAAAAGGGTACAACCCATTTGCTGAAATAATCCCAAAGAATAATGATCTAACTTGAGCCAAACCACATGTTGTAGAAATGCGAAAGTACTAAAATTACATAAAATTGCAACAAAAATTGCTGTCTTATTGATAAGGAACAATATAAATAAAGAACATAATATTATGAATACGAACATAAACGCGTGACACAATGCTATCAGGTTGCTTGTATCCAGGACATTCTTCATATATAAGGTCGACAGTTGAGATAGATGTTAAATACGTAATCATGGAAGGGTATGTCGTGTCACAAATGATAATCGAACCCCGGTCGCTTGGTCGGTGACAAATCCAGTGCAGTAACCACTCGACAACACCCATTTGACGACTCAGTGATCATAGGGACTTTCAAACACAGAAATACTAATAAACAGGTAACAGATTCAGCGAACAAATCTAGAACATTAACTAGAACAAACATAAGCACTTTACAACACGATAAAATGTAAAAGACACAAGGAATTCCAAATAAAACATTTTGTTAATTATAGACGTGAATACAAAAAAAGAGCTAATTATAGACATAACTACATAATCTAAACATGACATGCAACATAACAAGTGCCATACAACAAAGCATAAACACTGCAATAAACGCGACATGAAAACATATTCTCATACAATTTTTATGTTTACATTATTGAAAACAGCCTGTCCAAATCACACTATTATTACGATAATGTCGTTTAGTGTAGGAATGCACTTTCGTGTGCATGACAATCCGTATTTTATTTTGTTTATCGTTATGTTGGTATTTTCTTGACTGGTACTATAGTGCACCCATGATAATGCGATGTTTATAAACACTAAACGCTTCTCCGGTAAAACCGGTAAGTTCTGTATTAAAATAACACTGGTAAAGTGCAAATTGGAGTAATCTAACTCCGTGGCCCATTCAACATTTTTCCCCTTTCCACAATATCCTGGGCGCACTATACTTCTTACATTTTCCGGCAACGTCTACACTATTTTCATACCAGGATGATGGAACAAGTCTAACATTTTCACGTGAATTACTCGGTTCTTTTCGATTCTTGGATTGACGATTGACGAAGAAATTCTAAAATGGTGTTAATTATGTTATGTATGTACTGCATGTATAAATGTATGGTACATACGGTATATTTTACATCATGTGGTGTCGAAAGACGACCAGGTCTGGAATGATGTTTAGTAGATATAGGTTTACAATCAAAACACGAACAAAAATTGGAACTCTCGTAAATTGTGACAGGTTTAAACGAATATAATTGATTTATGCAACGCAACAACATTTTGTTAATGTATTGCTTTCAAAAAACGCAATGGTTTTTGTTCTAGATGAAAGAACATCTTGACCTAGGACTATAGCGTTATTTACCCACGGATTCAACGCTTGCTTCAACAAATGTAACTTGTTATATTTAGCATGCCACAAACAAAGTAGTGTGGTATTTTGTTTCATCGGGGTAGTTTTTGGGTTGTCGAGTTTTTCAATCAAGCTAATACAACATGTTCCGTACACGCGACATAATTATCACCCACACCATTGACAACATAAGAGCCGAAGCATTGTGCTAGGTTGCGCTTTTCACGGAAGGTGTTCCATGCCTTCTATATTTAATTGAACGGAGGTTAGCTGAATGAAAGGCGCATGGCAGCGCTTTGCTTGTGCAACGGAGAGTAGTCAAGGAGCCAATGACGTCTGGTGGTAGGGTGAATAATGAGCTTGACTGCAAATTGAAAGGACTTGCGACCGGGGCACTTAGCTATTTCTGAATCCTCATTCAGAGATTCACAGGTTGGTCTCGTGTGTATCAGTGTTGGACATGTTCAAATTCGTCCTCGAGATCATAACATTTTACTAATATGAACAAGCAGTCGGTACAAATGCACTTCCATTCTCACACATTGATACATGTTTGTGACAAATGATTTCTTCCGGAACATAGGTTGGCCAAAAGCATACAAAGGCAATGTATCACTGGAAATACCATTTTCTTTTCGTGACGTCTTTCAAATATCCTTTTGATGTTAATACGTTTGGTCATGAGCAATGATATCACAATAAAACTGTTTATTCCTCACGTATTGTGAATCGATAGTGGATAGATATAACGCATAGATGGAACTATGACCAAGTGGTTAGCGCTGTCAACAATCAATGCAGAGGTCCGAGTTTCGAAACTCGACCTGTGCTCTGAAAATTTCAGAAACGCTATTCAGTGATTCAGTATACCCAGAGATAGTCTCGCTAACATCGGTGCTATGCAACGGGAACATTACAAAACAAAGGAGTGTATTCAACAAGAGCTAGGACAGCGCACCAGGATTCCTTGTAAAACGGTCTGTATTTTCCCTGGAATCCGGAGTTCATTGGACAAATAGGAAGTGATTTAACCAAATAGTCACCCACTAGGTTTATGTTCCATTCGAAAAAAGATGTTACATATAATGGCAGTAAGTGAGACATGAGTATTGTCAACCCTGAAAATGAGTGCGAAATAGAAGGTGATAGTTTGTTTTCGAGGGATGTGTGAAAAGTACTGAAGTAATCGCTGATGGTGAACATTCGACGAAACACGATTTTGAGATTATCGGTGAAAAACGGGCTGACTTGTTGACATATTGACATATTGCTGTATGACATTGTGACATGTAATAGAGCAATAAACCATGAATTGTCGTCACGGAAGAACACAGTGACATGGTAAAAGATAAAGAAACAACATTCTGATTGACGCGTGACAGATACGCATGTTCACTCCGGTGCACCACTTTATCGTCCATCTAACCGGCTTGCTTATCAACAGTCCAACAGCATTCAACACCAGAAGGTTGTGGAAGGGTACCCGACTGAGAGATATGCTGTCAACACATCATCAAAATCATCAAGCCAAACCTTCGAAAACGAACACATTCGTCTTACATCAAAATTTCAGATTTTTTACGACAATGCATTTTTTTGTTCTCATGAATGCGTGGTGCGCAAACATGATGTACAACAACTTCATGACAGGTTTTAGCCTTTCTCTCTGAATTTATTGACGTCAGCTTTGGGGTGTTAAACGCTGATAATAAATTCTAGTTTTCAGTCTTGAATTGAATTTGTTGAACGATGTACGATTATATTAAGATATAACAGATATAACTTGAGTTTTTATGATTAGATATGTCGTTCGCTACGTTCAACACTCTGGTTTTATTATTAAACATGAAGCGTGAAATGTTACGTATTTATCTTTTTTATGAAAAACCTGCAATTTGATGATTTATGTATAATTCAGTGACGGTTAAAAGTAGGTGGTAAACGCCAGTCTAGGATAGAAAATAGATCTTCAATCTTACTACCCACCGCCAGTGTAGGTATGTCTACTGTACCACCTATATAACAGTATGTCCATTTTAAAATAGCTCACGATTATTTATCAACGGGTTTAGGGCATTCATTTCATTTCCATCCAGGACATATGATAAGCCATCTCAAATAATACCTCTGAAAATGAGACAAACAGTTATTCAATGTATCGGTCCGTGATTTATTGTTGTTAATGTGCAGAGTATGCTCAGTATGGTCGGTGATGAAAATCAGCGTTGCTACAGGAGTGACATTTAATAAATTCCTACCTAAAATTACTGGGGGGGGTTCTGTTATACGTTTGATAATACCTGAACTGATTGTTAATACAGCCTATAAAAATCGTTTTATACGTTGATTGGTTTCAATTCTAAACGTAAACCGTCACACTTTCCTTGTATTAAGGGTAATATAGCAAGTACGTATAATTTAATACGTTACATGTGTAGTATAATGTTTAAATACGTGTACATAGGTGAGTTTTTTTCCAATAAATCAATGCGTAGTTTGCGTTTTAGTGCCGTGTGATATAAATAATCTATCTCTCGTTCTCAATTGATTTATTTATATCAATTGACAACTCGTGATAGATCCTCTGTAGCTAGCATAGCAGGCTTATATTAAATAATACATGTGTAACTTATCAAAAAGGATTTGGATTTCCATGCGAACAGGCTTCTGATTTACAGACATACTGCTGCATTAACAATTTTCTAATCCACGTGAGCATACTAAAACTGTAAATAATAAATGCTCGATTTTCACTGAAAGGTAGAATTGGTAGCTACCTGGCTGCTGGTTTGCAATTCGACCATATACCATAAACCGAATTGGATGTTAGTCTCCAATTCGTCATTGCCGATTCGATAATAAAATTTGAAGTCCATTTTCCAAGTCCCGATTCCAAGATTTTCAATCGGCTACTGGCAACATGCATCTGGCTGTAAACTTCACACACTTTACGAATCGACCGATTTCCGATATATATAATAATCTAAAGTGCTGCTGTATGGAATTTATGCCGGTGGTAACTTTTTGGGTACATTTACTGATGTGTGGGGTATTGTTTGAAGGAATCTTAATTACACTTAAACTGATTTATCAACTACAAACATATCTGTATCGAGAAATACATTAGTGTTGATACAGTAATTATTGATTAAGCATATCACTAAGTAGATTCTATAACCCAGTGTGAAATTATTATAATGGGATCGAGCTCTGATAACCACTGCTTTCTAAGTTGATAAAATCTTTAAAATTTGATGAGCAACGTAGCTGAGTCATTTTTAAACTGCATAGGTTGCCTATAAAACAATTTAACGTATTACTAAGTGAATTGGCTTTGCTATATCGAAGTTACACAATATCCGTCAAATATAACGAATGCATGACGAAGTCTGTTCAATAGAATAATTTAGTGATGTCTAACACAGTCTTACCGATCACAAATTAATCGAAACGGACACAAACGTTCACTGATGCACCCATACCAACGATACACATCGTACACAATACTGATCATACTAAAACCTCAGTGGTTATTTAAGTCTCCAGACTAATATATTTTAGATGGAAATACGCTGGTTGAACGAGAATGAATACTGATCGCGCGAATTAAGCTTTATATATATTTGACGTCAAGTTGACGTCATGTGCAATTTCGTTATGTGTGCCGAAGCCTTTAATTAATTGATATCTACATTTATTTGTTTATCGAATATAACGAAACTAAGACCCTCGAGATCATATCTGAGTTTACAAGTAGGAGTTTAAAGATAAACGTAAAATAACCGCAATTTGAACATTAACAATGATATATTGTTATAGCATGTTATCAATTGTATATTTATTACGGTAAAATGCGTCTAACAATATCTTCCATCATGACAAGATTACAGAGTACAACAATCTTCAGCGGAATCAGGTGCAACGTTCGGCACAGATCCAATTTTTGCTTTCATTATCTGCAATCTGCAATAAAACCCTACCGAGCACTCAATAGCGTTGCCTATGGAACGATTTACCTCGAAAAAGCAAGTTACATAGCGGACAATAGCGAATGTGTTCAGAGTAATTATGCTACCGGTAACCGCTCTACTTTGCTTCAACAAAGCGCTTTTTGGGGCGTTCGAAGCGTTCAGTTCCACAAGAAAGCGCTCGGTAGCGAGTTCCGAGAAGTTATCAGCAAATTTGATGTTAGTAGTTCGATATTCAATTTCTTACTGCACGCCAATAACGAACCAACAGTGAGTTCGTTATTTGACAACCTTTCGCCATTATCGAACTGGTGTCCAATCTGCTGCTAGCAGCAAGTTATTTATCCAACTTGATAAGAAGTTGAATACCGAAATAGGTTCAATTCTGCTGCCAGTAGCCTAGCGGGTTCGATATTCAACTCGATAAGAAGTTAAATTTTTCGGAGAAGTCAATATTAAATTAGTTGCAGACGAGGATGTTAATATTGAATTCATTTCCAGGAAACTCTGGTCAGTTCAACCAGCTGTTAGATAGAATTGAGCAATATGTCGCTTTAAAACATGTTGTTGTTGCTTGACCATGTTGTACCGCTAAGGTAAACAAAATCATGTTGTTGTTGCTTGGCCATTTTGTATAGTAGTTATTCATATGCAGTATATAGAAGCACAAAGTACTCGTTTATATCTGCACACAAATGGCTAAAAAAGATTTAAGAGATATCGGATTATGACACAAAATATACTCATAAAACGCTTTAAACAAGCGATATTTGATTTTGCCATTATGATACAAAATGTTCTCGTAAAACGCTTTAAACAAGCGATATTGGATTTTGCCATTATGATACAAAATGTACTCGTAAAACGCTTTAAAAAGTCGCACGAACGGAATCTGAATGATGCAAAAAGGCTTTACATGATCTATGATAAGTGTTCCAACAACCGGCGGATTTTTTGCGACATTTAGATACGTGTGGATATGCACACGCATGATATAATCAATCTTAATCCGATATTTAAAATCTACATATCGTATACCCATCATCTTTACATCTTACTTGAAAGTACAAAACAGCGGGGGTGTAACAATTTAAATGATGAATTGAATCTTTTCAACAGATCAGACATAATGACAGTATGTACCGGTGTATATACAAATTTTATCTGAAGGTTAAAAATTAAAATAACGTATTATGGTTAAATGTATCTATATAAGTATTGGTGCGTTCCATGCATGCTCGTTTAAAAATGCTCAAGGTCGTATCCAAAGACAAAAACGCTGCACCGACGAAAATATTCCTAGGGTCTGTTTGTGACATTTGCCTTCAAATATACATTTATGATATGAACTAATAACCTTCAAGCGATTTCTCTAAATTCGCTGTATGATATAGTTTGGTAACTTCTCAAATTTTCGAGGAGGCAAGCGCCTCGGAGTGCCTCAGTGTAGCTATGTTCCCGATGCTTATAGAAATATCATTGAGCTGTTGAAAGTTATATCTTCTGTAATACTTAAATATAATAATACGTGTAATTGTACTCATGATTTCCCATCATGATAAAGTAATTAGTTACTTAGTCTCGTCATATGTTTTGTAATTAATTACTTTTGATTATATCTTTATTACTATTAAAAACATCAACTAAACCTCCAGTTCACATGATGAGCTTTCCTCCCCCAGCTGGAGGTTTAAAAGATGTTTGTTAAAATATAACATATGTATGGTGGCTGATGAACGCCATGTTGGACGAGTGTTTGTTCCTTTTTCGCCACAAAGATACAACAATACACAAAAAATAAAAATATGCGTATCTTCGTTGTATAAATACGCCAGAAAAACGGCGACCAAACGTCACAAAAATATTTCGATTTTGGCAATTTTCTTTGATACAAAATGCAACCATGCGAAATTACAACAAGTCGACTTTGTTGTGTTATCGCTCTGTCCTGGCGTAATTTTAAGCGAAAATATGCCATGGTGTGAATTATCCACCATACAATTAACACTACGGTTGTCTCTTCATGTGTGGGAGAGTTTAGTTGCATCATGACTTCGATTCACAGCACAATCATATTCATGGTTGTAACGATAAAATCATAAACAATATGAAGACGTTAAACTCAATCATGAGTATAAGAATTCTGAAGAGAACATATGTTACAGTAATGATTCAACTAATTGCTTTTGACACCAACTTTATCACATTTTTTACCATGTTTCATTTTATATGTGCCTATCAGGCTGATACACGTGCATTGTATACAACTATATTGGTGAAAACTATAAGTTCTTCTTGAATACATGTTTGCTTGAACTACATATCATATAATTTTTTTTAGATTTGTGAGGTGGGCACGGTATGGTACTCACCAATGACGGGGACTAATAAATGGACAAGATCAACATGACAAAGCCGAACACGTGCATTGATGTAGATAGACAGGGCAATCCAAGTATTTTATTAAGTAATCTAGATCGATACTTGAAACTCAAGTCCCTTTATTCGAATAAAACACTTGAAAAGGAATCGACATATTTTTTATTTGAATAAATACCAAATCACTAAATTTATTATTCTGGCTCAAGTAGATATTTCACTGTTTTGTACGTTTTGATATCTTTAAACTTTTATGCGAATAGCTTTCCTAATCTTAGAATTAATAACAAATTTTGCAGCCTCAGAGAATTTCGGATTTGTTTCGTTGTAACGTCACCTAGGTATTCTTGTTGCTAGTAAAGATTCCATGCGGGGGTTCTACTGCAAGCTCCTTTGCCACGCCGTATACCAACGACAAATTTCATCAGTATTGAGGACTCACGTGCGATTTATAGTAAAAAGTGAAAGAACATGCATCACTACCAACATAAACAAATAATCAGTATAAATTGATTCAGTACAATGGTTTCTTGTACGCAGGTGTTTCACAAAATCACAATATCATTGCACATAACCATTTGGCTTACTTCGATAAGTTTTCAGCCGTAAGCATACGTACTGGATCACATTGTGACTATAAAGCTTGTACCTACATTAATACTGTTTGGTTATACTTGGACTTGATTAAAAATGACACTATCAGAAAAGAGTTTTCGAGATTTAGACTAGCATCACACAATTTAGAAATTGAAAATGGTATACAATCCGGAATAGCAAAAGAAAACAGAATATGCAAATTATGCCATAATAATTCTATAGAATCAGAATATCATTTTTTTTATGTGTTGCCAAACCTATAATGAACTACGATCAAAGTACATAGCACGACCAGCTTGGCCTACATTAAATGAATTCTATAACATTATGGCAAGCAAAACTAACAAAATCATCTTAAACAACGCAAAATTAATATTCTATGCCTCAAAACTAAGAGAAAATAAACTAGCTATAATGTAATAATAACATGCCGTCGATGTATAAATATTGAAAATATAAATTATCCAATTTGAATTGTACCGTTTATATATATTTGTATATTTGTGTGTGTTTATTTCTGTTACTAATCAAGCTTATTGTTTTTGTTGAAACAGTATAATATGTATACTGTATATCACAAAACTGCATTACTATTCTCTTTTTGTATTTATTTCTTTATCTGTGCTTGCTTATAATATATGTTATGTACATAATTGTATATATGTTGTCTTGACCATCTAGTTTTTATTGTGTAAATGGTCAAAGGCATTTCACATGCCGATTATACCAATAAAACTGTAAAACTGGTTATAAACACCATATACTCGGTTGTACACTCATGATCGACGACTACTGCGGATTACCGAGTGAGGTACCGGTATCAGTGTGTAGAATCAAATGAATGCAGTTTTACACTCAAAACTATTGAGCTGTTTTTAATTGATGCTCGACCAAATACAGTTTCCCACCGACTGTAATAATTTGGTCGAGCATCAATTAAAAACAGCTAAAAATAGAGCGAACTCGGTACTTGTCGGGTATTCTTACATATACGGAATGTACTTAAGCTATATAATATAACCATATTAAATGCACGATCGTCATAATCAAGAAAAAACTTAGTGTTAGCAGACGAAATCGCGAAAGTTTTGAGTGAAAAACGGCATTCATTTGAGCACGTGAGTCTACACCCGTGAGGAATTGTAATGCGATAGTTACGTGTACCAAGTGTTTGTCATGGCATGAGTACTTTCAAGATGCCCTCTCAGTGGCTCTCACGTTGCACATAACGGTTCACAATATTACTTATAATTATTATAACAGATACGTGTTTTGCTGGTATTTTAAAGGCGTCATATGGAGGTTAATGACTGTGTTCATCATGACTTTTGAGAATATTATAGTGTTGCGTATGGGTACGAACACCTTCTTTGATTCAATATCTTCAATCCGGGTGGAGGCATATATATCAATGCCTGCTATATTTCAGTAGTAATATAGCAATAAAGGTTATGCTCGGCAATATAAACTCATTATCAATATGCATGTTATGTTTTGTTTCGTAATTTCAAGACAAAGGACTAAGGTCGGGATTCAAAACTATAGAACATCGCTACTAATACTTTACAGGTACTTCTAGTTTGATACCCAATCTTAAACAATCCTCACAATAAATGGCAGGCATCATTTAGAATAACAAATCATTTGAAATAATCGTAAAAACTATAGTTCCGCCATCTTGGATCTATCACAGGATGTCGCCATGTTTTTAGATTATGCCGGACCATTTTTTTCCAAATGATAGTAAAATAAAGTTCTATGATGACTTCCAGCATAATGTCCTAAACTAGTTAAAAGTAGGGGCAAGTTGCGTTGATATGGTTATCAAAGCCATAATGTTAAATTGTACTGGCCTATTTTAGTAGGCAAATTATTTTATTGAATTATACTGTTATGCATTTTTAAGAATTATATTCACATGTAGGAATTGGTCGTTCCAGAGGTAGAATTTTCGAAAATGGGTTTTATATTATGTTGATGATTATTATTTTACTTTTAATATTTTTTTATCATTTGGTTCCTATCAAATGTGTGTAGATTAACGAATAGTGCTCTTGTACAGTACTCTGGTATTTATATGTACATCATAAAGTTAATGACACATAGACTTTCTTACATGTCATAAGTGCTACCACCTTTCCCATTCACATATTTTTCACATCCCTTCTGCATGGCTTGGTTTCTTTTATTCAGGGTTTACGTCGAGATTCTCAACAATGTGTCGATTATATTACATGTGATGACCGATTCATATAACCAGTCACATGGATTGTACCAGTACATTCCGTTCCATCAGGAACTTACTCCGACCTCATTTTTAATGGTTAATTTTTATTAGACAACCATATGCAAAGGGTACAAGGGTACAATGATACTGCCCATTTGCTGGAATAATCACAAAGAATAATGATCTAACTCGAGCCCAACCACATGTTGTAGAAATAAGAAAGTACTAAACTTACATTAAATTGCTACAGACATCGCTGTTGGTGTAATAATGAACAATACATATTAAGAACATAAGAATACGAACATAAACGCGAGACACAATATTAGGTTGCTTGGTACCAGGAAAGTCTTCATAAATAAGGTCGAAAGTTGAGATACTAGTAGATGTTAAATGTGTAATCATGGAATGTAAATGGTAATCGAACCCAGATTGCCTGGTCGGTGACAAATCCAGTGCAGTAACCACTGGACAACACCCATTTGACGACTCAGTGTCAAGCACAGGGACTTTCAAACAAAGAAATACTAATAAACAGGTAACAGATTCAGCGAACAAATCTAGAACATTAACTACAACAAACATAAGCACTTTACAACACGACTAAATGTAAAAGACACAAGGAATTCCAAATAATAACATTTTGTGAATTATAGACGTGAATACAAAAAAAGAGTTAATTATAGACATAAGTACATAATCTAAACAAGACATGCAACATAACAAGTGGCATACAACAAAGCATAAACACTGCAATAAACGCGACATGAAAACAAGTTCTCATACAAATGTTATGTTTTACATTATTGAAAACAGCCTGTCATAATTACTCTATTATTACGATAATGTCGTTTAGTAGTGGAATGCACTTTCGTGTGCATGACAATGCATATTGTATTTTGTTTATCATTATTTCGGTATTTTCTAGACTGGTACTTTAGTGTACTCATGATGATGTGATGTTTATAACCATTGATCGGTTAGCCTACTGAAGTAAAAGCGGTAAGTTCTGTACTAAAATAACACTGATAAATCGTGCATACTTGAGTAAACCACCTGCGTGGCCCATTCCACTTTTTCCCGCTTGTCACAATTTTCTGGGTGCACTTTACTTGATACGTCTACACTATTTTCATACCAGGATAATGGAACAAGTCTAACATTTTCACGTGAATTTCTCGGTTGTTTCCGATTCTTGGATTGACGATTGACGAAGAATTCCAAAATGGTGTTAATGATGTTATGTATGAACTGTATGTATAATTGATGGTACATACGGCTTATTTTTACATCATGTGGTGTCGAAAGACGACCAGGCCGGGAATGATGTTTAGTAGATATAGGTTTACAAACTTAACACGAGCAAACATTGGAACTCTCGTAAATTGTGACAGGCTTAAACGAATATAATTGATTTATGTATTCGAAACAACATTTTGTAGAATTTATAACTTTCAGAAAATGCAATGGTATTTGTTCTAGATGTGAAAACATCTTGACCTAGGACTATTACGTTATTTACCCACGGACTCAACGCTTGCGTCAACATATGTTACTTGTTATATTTAGCAACCACAAACAAAGTAGTGTGATATTTTGTTTCATCGGGGCACACACCATTTATTACGACATATTCAGTGATTAACGGCGTCCAACTAGTTCATCGGTTGTCGAGTGTTTCAATCAAGCTGGTATAACATGTTCCGTACACAAGCGACATAATTATCACCCACACGATTGACAACACAAGAACAGGTGTCCGTTGCCTAAGCAAGGCGATACGTAGCGCTTTTCACGGAAGGTGATCCATGCCTTCTATATTTAATTGAACGGGGGTTAACTGAATGAAATGCGCTTGGCAGCGCTTTGCTTGTGCAGCAGACACTAGTGAAGGGGCCAATGATGTCTGGTTGTCGAGTGAATAATGAGATTGACTGCAGAATGAAAGGAATTTCGACCGAGGTACTTAGCTATTTCCTCATTCAGAGTTTCCGACTCAGCTGGAGATTCACAGGTTGGTCTCGTGTTGTACATGTTTAGATTCGTCCTCGAGATAACAAAGTTTTACTCATACGTACAGGCAGTCGGAACAAATGCGCTTCCATTCTCATACGTTGATACATGTATGTGACAAATGATTTCTTCCGGAACATAGGTTGACGCCAAAAACATACAAAAGCTATGTATCACTGGAAATACCATTTTATTTTCGTGACGTCTTTCAGATATCTTTTTGATGTTAATACGTTTTGTCATGAACAATGATATCACAATAACACGGTTTGTTCCTCACTTATAGGAATCTACCGTAAATAGATATACTGTATATGACCCATGGATGGCACGATGGCAGAGTGGTTAGCGCTCTCCATTATCAATGCTGAGGTCCTTGTTTCGAAAATCGACCGGTACTCTGAAAATTTCAGAAACGCTTTTCAGTGATTGGAAACTCAGAGATAGTCTCGCTTGCATCGGTGGTATGCAACGGGAATGTTACAGAACCAAGGATTGTAATCGAAAGGATATAGGACAGCGCGACCGGACTCCTTGTAAAATGTTCTGTATTTCCTCTGAAAAGTGGCGGTCAGTGGACAATTAGGCCGTGATTAAACCAAATGGTCACACACTACGTATATATATTTTTCATTCAAATGCAGTTATTACATAGCAGTAAGTGAGGCATGAGTATTTTCCACCCTGAAAACGAGGGCGAAATAATTAGTACAAAGTGATATTTTGTTTTCGAGGGATGTGTTTAAAGTGGGTCTACGGAAGTAATCGCTGATGGTGAACATTCGACAGAACACGATTTTCAGATTATCGGAGAAAAACAGACTGACTTGTTGACATAATGCTGTTTGACATTGTAACATGTAATAGATCAATATGCCAGGATTTGTCGTCACAGAAGAAAACAGTGACATGATATAAGATGAAGAACCAACATCCTGACAGACGCGTGACAGATACGCATGTTCACGCCGGTGCACCGCTTTATCGTCCATCTAACCGTCTTGCTTATCAACAGTCCAACAGAATTCAACCCCAGAAGGTTGCGGAAGGGTACCCGACTGATAGATATGCTGTCAACACATCATCAAAATCATCAAAGCCAAACCTTCCAAAACGAACACATTCGTCTTACATCAAAATTTCTTATTTTTTATGACAATGTATTTTTTGTTTTCATGAATGCGTGGTGCGCAAACATGATGTACATGTACAACAACTTCATGACAGGTTTAAGCCTTTCTCTCTGAATTTATTGACGTCAGCTGATGGGTGTTAAACGATGATATTAAAGTCTAGTTTTTTAGTCTTGAATTGAATTTGTTCAACGAAGTATGATTATATGAAGATATCACAGACATAACTTGAGTTTTTATGATTGAATGTGTCGTTCCCTACATTCAACATTCTGGTTTCATTATTAAACATGAAGCGTGAGATGTTACATATTTATCTTTATTTATGAAAAACCTGCAATTTCATGATTTATGTATAATTCAGTGACGGTTTAAAGTAGGTGGTATACGCCAGTCTAGGATAGAAAATAGATCGTCTATCTTACTACCCAGCGCCAGTGTAGGCATGTCTATTGCACCACCTATATAACAGTATGTCCATTTTAAAATATCTCAATATTATTTATGAACGGGTTAAGGGCATTTATTTCATTTCCACCCAGGACATTTGATAAGCCATCTCAAACAATGCCCATGAAAATGATGAGGCAAACAGACGCAACATCACTGTTATTCAATATATCCGTCCGTGGTGTGTTGTCGTTAATGAGAAGGGTGTACTTAGTATGGTCGGAGCTTAAAATCTATGTTTTGGCAGGAGCCACATTAACCAATTTTACATAAAAATTGCTGTTGCTTATGTTTCTGTTATAAATTGATGATACCTTAATGGGTTGTTAATGCAGCTAATAAAACCATTTTATATTTTGCTGTTGATTTCTTTCTGCCTAATAAGATGTAAACAGTTCGCTATATAACAGGCTCATATTAAACAATTAACTTATCCAAAAGGAATTGACTATCCGTGCAGACCCGTCAATAATTATATTAAGGGACATATTGCTAGAATCGTTTTCTTACACAATATTGACGTGAAAATATTAAAACTGCATCATTGGAGGTTCGATTTTCACTGACAGATAGAATTTGTAGCTGGTTTGCAATAGTCGATTCGACCATATCTCGAAAAAATCGATTTTGCAGCTAAATTGTTCAGTTTGCTGCCAATTGCCAATTCGGAATTTCGAAATTTCAATCGGCTACTGGCAACAGGCATCTGGCTGCTAACTTCAATCACTTTACTGATCAACTGATTTTCTTATACTCGTTTAAGAACACTTGTATGGAATTTATTCCGGTGGTAACTTTTCGGGTACATTTACTGATGTGGGAGGTTTTGTTTGAAGGAATCTTAATTACACTTTTAACTGATTTATCAACAACAAACATCTATGTATCGAGGGATACATTAGTGTTGATACAGTAATTATTGATTAAGCATATAAGTAAGAACATTCGATAACCCATTGTGAAAATATTTTTATGGTCTTGAGCTCTGATAACCACTGCTTTCCAAGCTGATAAAATCTTTAAAATTTGATAAGCAACGAAGCTGAGTCATTTTTAAACTGCATAGGTTGCCTAAAAACTATTTAACGTAAGTGAATTGGCTTTGCTATAATATCGAAGTTACACAATATGCGTCACATATATAACGAATGTATGACGAAGTCTGTCGAATATAATAATTCAGTGATGCCAAACAAAATTAATTATTATAGAACAAAACTAATCGAAACGGACACAAACGTTCACAGATGTACACATAACGACGATAGTCAGCGTACACAATACTGAATTCACAACAACTATATTGTTCGAAACACTTCTTCGTTCAAAGCGATAAAGTCCGAAGTCATCCCATGAAATTACCACTTGAATCTATTTTTAGCATCGCGGTCTTGACGAAGAAATGTTTACGCCTGCTATGAATAGGGTTAGCAACCAGTTAAAACCAGATTGAACGAGCATTAATGCTGAATAGAACGAAAATATCAAGTTGACACCAAGTTGACGTCATGTGCAATGTTGTTATGTGTGCCAGAACCATTAATTAATTAATATCTGCATTTATTTTTTATGTCGAATATAACGAAACTAAGACCCTTGGATCATATCTGAGTTTACAAGTAGAGGTATAAAGATAAACGTAGAATACACAATTTGAACATTAAGAAAGATATATTGTAAAAGCATGTTATCAATTGTATATTTATTACGGTAAAATGCGTCTAAGACTATCTTCCATCGTGACAAGATTACAGAATACATTATAACGATCTTCAGCAGAATCGGGTGCAGCGTTCGGCATGGATCCAACATGTGCTTCCAGTATCTGCAATCCGCTGTCTTACACTCGATAGCGCTTTCTAGGAAACGATTTACTTTTTAAAAAGCACAACATCGCGGAAGAAGCGAATGTGTTCAGTGTAATTACTAGTATGCTACCGGGAAGCGCTCGTGGATAACAGACCGCTGCACTTTGCTTCAACAAACCGGTTTGAACCGTTCGAAGCATTCAGGTCCACAAGAAAGCGCTCAGTAGCGGAAGCGCTCGCTTAGCTTAATGCTGAGAAATGATATGCAATCGGCGAGCACTGTTCGGGGAAGTTGATATTGAATTATTTGCAGACGAGAATGTTGATATTGACTGTTATTTCCAGACAACTCTGGTCAGTTTAACTAGCTGTTGAATACGATTGAGCAATTGGTCGTGCGTGCTGAAAACTTCAGATTTTAAAAGAAACATTTTGGCCATTGTGTACCGCTACTGAAAACAAAAGTAAATTCATGCAGTATAGATGCACAAAGTACTCTGTACAAAGTATGTCTGCACACAAATGGCTAAATTAAGATTTAGGCGATATTGGATTATGATAAAAATGTAGTCGGAAAACGCTTAAATCGCACGAACTGAATTCGAATGTTGCAAAAATGTTTTACTTGATCAATGATAAGTATATCAACAACCGGCGGGTTTTTTGCGACTATTAAATACGTGAAGATATGCACACGCATGATATAATCAATCTTAATCCGATATTTAAAATCTACATATCGTATACCCATCATCTTTACATCTTACTTGAAAGTACAAAACAGCGGGATGTGTAACAATTTAAACGATGAATTCAATCTTTTCAACAGATCAGACAAAATGACAGTGATGTACCGGTGTACATACAAAATTTATCTGAAGGTTGAAAATCAAAATAACTGATTATGGTTAAATATATTTTGGTATCTATTTAAGTTTTAGTGCGTTCAATCTGTTCGTTTAAATATTCTCAGGGTCATATCCAAAGACAATATTTTGACCGTAAGCTTTTTTCGCCGCATATTTGACCGCACTTGTCTGCGTTTAAACATGCCAATATGACAACGATATACACATTGTAGTAGTAAATACTAAAATTATTGAATTGGATAGTGAATTAAACTCGAAGGCAAAGTTACTCACGCATGATACCTTCAGGCGATTTTTCCGCGTGACCACGATCTTAATTCGCTACATAATATATTTTGATAATTTTCACGGAGACAAGCGCATTGGAGTGCCTCGCTGTTGCTATGTCCCTGATGCTCATACGAATATAATTGGGTTGTTGAAAGTTATATCTTCTGAAATATTTAGATGTACTATAACGTATGATTGTAATTATGATAAAAGTAATTAATTACTTATTCTCGTCATATGTTTTGTAATTAATTACTTTTGATTATATCTGTATAATATAATTGAGAACATCAACTAAACCTCCAGTTGACACATGGTTAGCTTTCCTCACCCAGCTGGAAGTTTAGTTGATGTTCTTAAAATATTATATATGTATGGTGGTCGATGAACGCCCTGTTGGACGAGTATTTGCTCCTTTTTCGCCACAAAGATTCAACAATGCGCAAAAATGGAAATATACGTATCTTCGTAGTAAAAGACACCAAAAAATGTTTTTATTTTGGCAATTTTCTTCGTTACGATGATGCAACCATGCGAAAATACAACAAAAACAACTTTATTGTGTCATCGCTTCCTCCTGACGTAATGTTAAGTGAAACTATGCCATGGCGTGAATTATCCACCATACAATTAACATTTGTGTTGCCTCTTCATGTGTGGGAGAGTAAAGTTGCAACTTAATCACATTTTTGACCATGTTTCATTTTATATGTGCCTAACAGGCTGATGCAAGTACATTGTAATAGATAGACCAGGCAATCCAAGTATTTCATCAAGTAATCAAGATCGATACTTGAAACACACGTTCTTTTATTCGAATAAAACACTTGAAAAGGAATCGATGTATTTTTGTATTTTTATAAAATTAATACCAATTCAGTAAATTTATTATTCTGGCTCAAGTAGATATTTACTGTTTTATGCGTTTTGATATCTTATAATTTTATGCGAATAGCTTTTCTAATTTTAGGATTAATAATTTCAGATTATTTTCGTTGTAACTTCATCTTGGCATTCTAGTTGCTAGTAAAGTGTCCATGTGCGGGGGTTCTATTGCAAGCTCCTTGGCCAAGCCGTATACCAACGACAAGAACTAGTACTGCAAGGCGATAGAGCCCGCAGACGTCCAACCGAATGACCACTCAATCTATTTTTAGCATCACAGTCTTGACAGATAAATTGTGTACGCTTGCTCTAAACAGGGAAGCACTGTTCAAAAATGACACCGTTGTCTCATATGCTTCACGCATAACAAAAAAGAGAAAACTGTCTACCTTACCATTGTGGCGACGAATTGCATCAGTATTGAGGACTCAAGTGCGATAATTGTAAACAGTGAAAAAACATTCTTCACTACCAACATAAACAAATAATCAGTATAAATTGATTCAGTACAATAGTTACTTGTAAGCAGGTGTTTCACAAAATCACAATATTATGGCACATAAACATTTGTCTTACTTTGATAAGTTTTCAGCCGTAAGCAAACGTACTGGATCACATTGTGACTATAAAACTTGTACCTAAATTAACACTGTTTAGTGATGAACCCCATATACTCGGTTGTACACTCATGAGCGACGACTATTGCGCATTACCGCGTGAGGTACCGGTATCAGTGTGTAGAATCACGTGATCAAATGAATGCAATTTTACACTCAAAACTATTGAGCTGTTTTTAATTGATGGTCGACCAAATGCAGTTTCCAACCGAGTGCAATAATTTGGTCGAGCATCAATTAAAAACAGCTAAAGATAGAGCGAACTCGGTACTCGTCGGGTATTCTTACATATACCGAATGTACTTAAGCTATATAATATAACCATATTAAAAGCACAATCGTTATAATCAAGAAAAAACTCAGCCTTAGCTGACGAAATCGCAATAGTTTTGAGTGTAAAACGGCATTCATTTGAGCACGTGATTCTACACATTGGGTATTGTAATGCCATATCTACGTGTACCAAGTGTTTGTTATAGCATGAGTACTTTCAAGATGCCCTCTCATTGGCTCTCATGTTGTAAATAACGGCTCACAATATTAATAATAATTATTATAACAGATACGTGTTTTACTGGTATTTTATAATTCTTTTATTGAATTATGCTGTTATGCATTGTTAAAGAATAATATTCACATGTAGGAATTGGTCGTTCCAGAGGTAGATCTTACGAAAATGGGTTTTATATTATGTTGATGAGTTTTACCTTTAGACTTTTATCATTTTGTTCCTATCAAATGTGTGTGTTGATTAACGAATAGTGCTCTAATACAGTACTGTGATATTTATATGTACACCATTACGTTAATGACACGTAGTCTTTCTTACATGTCATAAGTGCTACCACCGTTCCTATTAACATGTTTTTCACCTCCCATCTGCATGGCTTGGTTATTTTATTCTCAAAAATGTGTCGATTATATTATAATTATATAATGACCGAATTATATAACCGGTTTGATGGACTGTATGAGTAGGAACTTTCTGCTCCATCAGGAACCTAATCTGACCTCATTTTAATGGTTGTTTTTTTTATTAGACAACCATATGCAAAGGGTACAAGGGTACAGCTCTTTTGCTGAAATAATCCCAAGAAATTATGATATTATGACCTAACTCGAGCCCAAACACATGTTGTACAAATGAGAAAGTACTAAACTTACATAGAATTGTTACAGAAATTGCTGTCTTTGTGATAAGGAACAATATAAATAAAGAAGATATGAATACGAACATAAACGCTTGGCACAATGCTATCAGGTTGCTTGTATCACGGACATTCTTCATATATGAGGTCGACAGTTGAGATAGATGTTAAATACGTAATCACGGAAGGTAAATGGTAATCGAACCCAGATCGCCTGGTCGGTGACAAATCCAACGCAGTTATCACTGGACAACAGCCATTTGACGACTCAGTGTAAGCACATAGAAACTTTAAAACAAAGCAATACTAATAAACAGATAACGGATTCAGCGCACAAAGGTAGTAAATTAACTACAACAGACATAAGAACTTTACAACACGACTAAATGTAAAAGACACAAGGAATTCCAAATAAAAACATTTTGTGAATTATAGACGTGAATACAAAAAATAGCTAATTATAGACATAAGTACATAATCTAAACATGACATGCAACATAACATAAACACTGCAATAGACGCGACATGAAAACAAGTTCTCATACAAATGTTATGTTTTACATTATTGAAAACAGCCTGTCATAATCACTCTATTATTACGATAATGTCGTTTAGTAGTGGAATGCACTTTCGTGTGCATTACAATGCGTATTTTATTTTGTTTATCATAATTTTGGTATTTTCTAGACTGGTACTATAGTGCACCCATGATAATGCGATGCTTATAAACATTTCTCCAGTAAAACACTTCTCAGGTAAAATCGGTAAGTTCTGTATTAAAATAACACTAATAAATCGTGCAAATTTGAGTAATCTACCTCCGTGGCTCATTCCACATTTTCCCGCTTTTCACAATATCCTGGGCGCACTATACTTGTTACATTTCCCGGCATCGTCTACACTTTTTTTATACCAGGATGATGGAACAAGTCTAACATTTTCACGTGAATTTCTCGGTTGTTTTCGATTCTTGGATTGACGATTGACGGAGAATTCCAAAATGGTGTTAATGATGTTATGTATGTACTGTACGTATAAATGTATGGTACTTACGGTTTATTTTTACATCATGTGGTGTCGAAAGACGACCAGGCCTGGAATGATGTTTAGTAGATATATGTTTACAAACAAAACGCTAGCAAAAACTGAAACTCTCGTAAATTGTGACAGGCTTAAACGAATATAATTGATTTATGTATTCGAAACAACATTTTGTAGAATTTATTACTTCCAGAAAAACGCAATGGTATTTGTTCTAGATGTAAGAACATCTTAACCTCGGACTATTACGTTATTTACCCACGGATTCGGCGCTTGCTTCAACATATGCAACTTTATATATATACAGAAACCACAAAAAGTAGTGTGATATTTTGTTTCATCGGTGCACACACCATTTATTAAGACATATTCAGTGATTTACGGCGTCCAACTAGTTCTTGCGTTGTCGAGCTTTTCAATCAAGTTGCTACAACAAGTTCCACACACAAGAGACATATCACCCAAACGATGGACAACATAAGAAAATGTGTCCTTTGCCTCAGCAAGGCGCTACGTATCGCTTTCCATGTGAGGTAACCCATGCCTTCTATATTTAATTGAGCGGGGTTAACTGAATGAAAGGTGCTCGGTTGCGCTTTAATTGTGCAACGGACACTAGTAAAGGAGCCAATGACGTATGCTGGTCGAGTGAATAATGAGCTTGACTGCAGATTGAAAGGAATTTCGACCGGGGCACTTAGCTATTTCTGAATCCTCATTCAGAGTTTCCGACACAGCTATAGATTCACAGGTTGATCTCGTGTGTATCGGTGTTGTACATGTTCAGATTCGTCCTCGAGAGAACAAAAGTTTTACTCATATGTACAGGCAGTCGGTACAAATGCACTTCCATTCTCACACATTGATACATGTTTGCGACAAATGATTTCTTCCTTCCGGTACAAAGGTTGACGCCAAAAGCATACAAAAGCTATGTATCACTGGCAATACCATTTTCTTGTCGTGACGTCTTTCAAATATCTTTTGATATTAATACGTTTGGTTAGAATAATGACATCACAATAACACAGTTTATTCCTGGCTTATTGTGAATCGATAGTGGATAGATATGACGCATGGGGTAACGGTAACCGAGTGGTTAGCGCTCTCCACCATCAATTCCGAGGTCCCTATTTCGAAACTCGACATGTGCTATGAGAATCTCAGACATGCTTTTCAGTGAATGGAAACTCAGAGATAGTTTCGCTTGAATCGGTGCTATGTAACTGGTACGTTACAGAACCATGGAGTGTATTCAACAAGAACGTCAACATTGCACCCGGATTCCTTGTAAAACTTTCAGTATTTCCCATGAAAGTCGGAGGTCATTGCACAATTAGGCAGTGATTTAACCAAATGGTCACACGCTAGGTATGTTTCAATCGAATGCATATGTAACAGGGGAAGAAAAATGTGCAACCAGATCGGGGCCCGACCCCGAGACCCTTCGCTTACAGGGTGAATGCTCTACCGACTGAGCTAGCCGGCTGCTTACACTAGTTTCTCACCTTTAGTAAATATGTTCAGACCGTGACACAGATCTTACATAGCGGTAAGTGAGACATGAGTATTTTCAACCCTGAAAATGAGTACGAAACAGAAGGCGATATTTCGAGGGATGTGTGCAAAGAACGGAAGTAATCGCTGATGGTGAACATTCGACAAAACACGATTTTGAGATTATCGGAGAAAAACAGACTGACTTGTTGACATATTGCTGTATGGCATTGTGACATGAAATAGAGCAATATGCCAGTAACTATCGTCACAGAAGAAAACAGTGACATGATATAAGATAAAGAACCAACATTCTGACTGACGCGTGACAGATACGCGTATTCAGTCCGGTGCACCGCTTTATCGTTCATCTAACCGACTTGTTCATCAACAGTCCAACATAATGTACCTCCATAAGGTTGTGGAAGGGTACTCGACTGAGAGATATGCTGTCAACACTTCATCAAAATCATCAAAGCCAGACCTTCCAAAACGAACACATTCGTCTAACATCAAAATTTCAGGTTTTTTACGACAATGTATTTTTTTGTATTCATGAACGCGTGGTGCGCAAACATGATGTACAACAACTTCATGACAGGTTTTAGCCTTTCACTCTGAATTTATTGACGTCAGCTTATGGGTGTTTAACGCTGATAATAAATTCTAGTTTTTTCAGTGTTGAATTGAATTCGTTTAAGAAGTATGATTATATTAAGATATCAGAGATATAACTTGAGTTTTTATGATTAAATATGTCTTTCGCAACATTCAATACTCTGGTTTTATTATTAAACATGAAGCGTGAAATGTAACATATTTATCTTAATTTATAATAAAACATGCAATTTCATGATTTATGTATAATTTAGTGACGGTTTTATTAGGTGGTAAACGCCAGTGTAGATATTTCTTCTGCACAACCTATGAAACAGTATGTCCATTCTAAAATAACTCACGATTATTTATCAACGGGTTTAGGGCATTCGTTTCATTTCCACCCAGGACATATGATAAGCCGTCTCAAATAATGACCCTGAAAATGAGACACATAGTTATTCAATGTATCGGTCCGTGATTTATTGTTGTTAATGTGTCGTGTATGCTCAGTATGGTCGGTGCTTCAAATCAGCGTTGCTACAGGAGTGACATTTAATAAATTCCTATATCAATTGACAACTCGTGATAAATCCTCTGTAGCTAGCATAGCAGACTTATATTAAATAATACCTGTATAACTTATCAAAACTGCTGCATTAACAATTTTTCTAATCCACGTGAGCATACTAAAACTGTATTAATAAATGCTCAATTTTCACAGAAAGGTAGAATTGGTAGCTACCTGGCTGCTGGTTTGCAATTCGACCATATACCATAAACCGAATTGGATGTTAGTCTCCAATTCGTCATTGCCGATTCGATAACAAAATTTGAACTGGCGGCTGAATTCTTAAGTCCATTTGCCAATTCGCGATTCCAAGATTTTCAATCGGCTACTGGCAACATGCATCTGGCTGTTAACTTCACACACTTTACGAATCGACCGATTTCCGAAATATATATCTAAAGTGCTGTTGTATGGAATTTATGCCGGTGGTAACTTTTTGGGTACATTTACTGATGTGTGAGGTATTGTTTGAAGGAATCTTAATTACACTTAAACTGATTTATCAACTACAAACATATCTGTATCGAGAAATACATTAGTGTTGATACAGTAATTATTGATTAAGCATATCACTAAGTAGATTTTATAACCCAGTGTGAAATTATTTTAATGGGATCGAGCTCTGATAACCTCTGCTTTCTAAGTTCGTAAAATCTTTAAAATTTGATGAGCAACGAAGCTGAGTCATTTTTAAACTGCATAGGTTGCATATAAAACAATTTAACGTAAGTGAATTGGCTTTGCTATATCCGAGTTTAACAATATCCGTCAAATATAACGAATGCATGACGAAGTCTGTCCAGTGATGCCTAACACAGTCTTACCGAACAAATCAATCGAAACGGACACAAACGTTCACTGATGCACCCGTATCAACGATAGTCAGCGTACACAATACTAGTCATGCTTAAAAATCAGTGGTTATTCAAGTCCCCAGACTAATATATTTCAGATGGAAAATACACTGGTTGAACGAGAAGGAATACTGATGAGGACGAATTAAGCTTCATATCAAGCTGATGTCAAGTTGACGTCATGTGCAAAGTGGTTATGTGTGCGGAGCCTTTAATCAATTGATATCTACATTTATTTGTATGTCGAATATAACGAAACCAATACCCTCGGGATCATATCTGAGTTTACAAGTAGAGGTATAAGGATAAACGTAGAAAAACCACAATTTGAACATTAAGAATGATATATTGTTATAGTCTGTTATCAATTGTATATTTATTACGGCAAAATGCGTCTAACAATATCTTCCATCATGACAAGATAACTGAATACAACCATCTTCGCCAGAATCAGGTGCAACGTTCGGCACGGATCCAACATTTGCTTTCTTTATCTGCAATCCGCTGTCTAACTTATAAAACCCTACCGAGCACTCGATAGCGTTTGCTATGGAACGATTTACTTCGAAAAAGCAAGTTACATAGCGGACAAAGCGAATGTGTTCAGAGTAATTATGCTACCAGTAACCGCTCTACTTTGCTTCAACAAAGGGCTTTTGGGGTGTTCGAATCGTTCAGTTCCACAAGAAAGCGCTCGGTAGCGAGTTCCTAAAAGTTAGCAGCAAGTTCGATGTTCGTAGTTCGATATTCAATTTCTAACTGCACACCAAAAACGAACCAGCAGTGCTGGCAGCAAGTTCGTTAACCAACTTGATAAGAAGTTGAATACCGAAATAGGTTGGAATCTGCAGCCAGTAGCCTAGCGGGTTCGATATTCCACTCGATAAGAAGTTTAATTGGGAAGTCAATATTGAATTAGTTGCAGACGAGGATGTTACTATTGAATGTAATTTCCAGGCAACTCTGATCCGTTCATCTAGCTGTTGAATATGATTGAGCAATTTGTCGTGCGTGCTGATTTTTTAAAAGAAACAAAATCATATTGTTGTTGCTTGGCCATTTTGTACAATAATTATTCGTATGCAGTAAAGACGCACAAAGTACTCGTTTATATCTGCACACAAATCGCTAAATTAAGATTAAAGCGATATTGGATTATGCCATTATGATACAAAATGTACTCGAAAAACGCTTTAATCGCACGAACTGAATTCGAATGTTGCAAAAATATTTTACTTGATAAATGATAAGTATATCAACAACCGGCGGGTTTTTTGCAACATTTAAATACGTGTAGATATGCACACGCATGATATAATCAATCTTAATCCGATGTTTAAAATCTACAAATCGTATACCCATCATCTTTACATCTTACTTGAAAGTATACAACAGCGGGGTGTGTAACAATTTAAATGATGAATTGAATCTTTTCAACAGATCAGACATAATGACAGTGATGTACCGGTGTACATACAAAATTTATCTGAAGGTTAAAAATTAAAATCACTGATTATGGTTAAATGTATCTATTTGAGTCTTGGTGCGTTTCATATGGTCAGGGTCGTATCCAAAGACAAAAACGCCGCATCGACGGAAATATGTCTAGGATCTGTTTGTGGCATTTGCCTTCAAATATACTTTTGTCATATGAACTAAGGCGCTGACTTATTTGCGAACTATCTTAAACATCTAAGAACTGATCGCTCAGATGTTTCATTTGTTTTGACCCCAAGGACCGCGGTCAACTAACATTTTCGCCGCAGATTTGACCGCACTTGTCCGCGTTTTAAACATTTCAAGATGACAACGATATACGTACACATTGTAGGCGTAAATACTAAAATAATTAAATTGGATAGTGAATTAAACTCTAAGACTAATTTACTCACATATGATACCTTCAAGTGATGTTCCGCGTGACCACGCTCTAAATTCGTTACATTATATATTTTGGTAATGTCTCAAATTTTCACGGAGGCAAGAGTCTCAGAGTCTCGAACTGTGGCTATGTACCCGATGCTCATAGGACTATAATTGAGTTGTTGGAAGTTATATCTTCAAATGTTCTATTACGTGTGATTGGAATCATGATTTCCCATCACGATCTTAGCAATTAATTACTTAATCTCGTCATATGTTTTGTAATTAATTACTTTTGATAACAGCTGTATCACTATTAAGAAGATAATCTTTACCTCCAGTTGACACTTGGTTAGCTTTCCTCCCCAAGCTGGAGATTTAAAAGATGTTCTTAAAATATTACATATGTATGGTGGTTGATGAACGCCATGTCGGACGAGTATTTTCACTTTTCCACTTCAAAGATACAATATTGCGACAAAAGGGAAATATGAGTTTCTTCGTAGTATAAATGCACCAGAAGAACGGCGACCAAACGTCACAAAAATGTTCCTATTTTTGCAATTTTCTTCGTTACGAAATGCAACAATGCGAAAATAAAACAAAATCGACTTTGTTGTGTCATCGCTTTCTCCTGACGTAAATATAAGCGAAAATATGCCATGGCGTGAATTATCCACCATACAATTAACATTACTGTTGCCTCTTCATGACTTCGATTCACAGCGCAATCATACCCGTGGTTGAGCGATAAAATCATAAGCAATATGAAGACGTTAGTACAAGAATTCTGAAGTGTAACTATGTTAATGGTTCAATTAATTGCGTTTGACACCAACTTAATCACATTTTGACCATGTTTCATTTTGTATGTGCCTAACAGGCTGGTGCACGTGCATTGTTATAGATAGACCAGGCAATCCAAGTATTTCATGAAGTAATCAAGATCGATACTTGAAACACAAGTTCCTTTATTCGAATAAAACACTTGAAAAGGAATGGACATATTTTTTACTTTAATAAATAAAATCACTATTTCTTTTATTCTGGCTCAAGTAGTTGTTGCTAATAAAGTGTCCATGTGTGAGGGTTCTACTGCAAGCTCATTGGTCACAATATATACCAACGACAAGACTTAGTACTGCAAGGCGATAAGCCCGACGTCAACCCAGAGAATGACCACTCGAGTCTATTTTTAGCATCACAGTCTTGACAGATAAATTGTGTGCGCTTGCTCTGAACAGGGCAGTACTGTTAAAAAATGACACCGTTGTCTCATATACTTCACGCATAACAAAAAAGGAGAAAACTGTCTACCTTACCATTGTGGCGATGTATTGCATCAGTATTGAGGACTCAAGTGCGATTAATAGTAAAAAGTGAAAGAACATGCATCACTACCAACATAAACAAATAATCAGTATTAATTGATTCAGTACAATGGTTACTTGTACGCAGGTGTTTCACAAAATCACAATATCATTGCACATAAACATTTGGCTTACTTCGATAAGTTTTCAGCCGTAAGCAAACGTACTGGATCACATTGTGACTATAAAACTTGCATCTACATTAATACTTTCTAGTGATGAACCCCATATATTCGATAGTACAGTCATGGGCGTCGACTACTGCGCATTTACACCGCGAGGGTGGTGTTATGCTAAAACTACGTGTACCAAGTGTTTGTGTACTTCCATGATGCCTCTTACATTATGCGTAATATGTTCACAATATTAATAATTATTATAACATATATTTTAAGTGTTTACTGGTATTTTAAAGGCGTGATATGTAGGTTAATGACTGTGTTCATCATGACTTTTGAGAATACCTTGTATTGCGTATGAGTGCGAACACATTCTATGATTCCATATTTTCAATCCGGATGGAGGCATATATATATGCCTGCCATATTTCAGTAGTAATAATTTAAAAGCAATAAAGGTTATGCTCGACAATATAAACTTATTATCAATATGTATGTTATGTTTTGTTTAGTAATTTCAAGACAAAGACCTAAGTTTACCGATGGTCAAGGTCGGGATTCAAAACTATAGAACATCGCTACTATTTCTTTATGGGTGCTTCTAGTTTGATACCCAATCTTAAACAATCCTCACAATAAATGACCACAATCAAAACCACAATATTAAATTGTATTGGCATATTTTAGTAGGCAAATTATTTAACTAAATTATGTTGTTATGTACATGTATTGTTTTAGAATATTATTCACATGTAGGACTTGGTTGTTCAAAAGGTAGAACTTCTGAAAATGGTTTAATTATTATGTTGATGATAGTTTTATGAACTTTTATCATTTTGTTCCTATCAAATGTGAGTAGTTGAACGAATAGTGCTCTTGTACAGTACTCTGATATTTATATGTACACCATAAAATTAATGGCACATAGTCTTTCTTACATGTCATAAGTGCTACCACCTATCCTATTCACAAATTTTTCACATCTCCTCTGGATGGCTAGGTTTTTTATTTGAGGTTTACTATTATCTATGATGGCCGATTCATCTAACCAGTTACATGGACTGTACCAGTAGTAACTCTCCCTTCAACTTACTCTGACCTCATTTTTAATTGTTATTTTTTTTAAGACAACCATATGTAAAGGGTAAAAGGGTACAAGGATACAAGGGTACATCCCATTTGCTGGAATAATCACAAAGAATAATGATCTAACTCGAGCCCAAACAAATGTTGTAGAAATGAGAAAGTACTGAACTTACATAAAATTGCAACAGAAATTGCTGTCTTTGTGATAAGGAACAATATAAATAAAGAACTTATGAATACGAATATAAACGCGTGACACAATGCTATCAGGTTGCTTGGATCCAGGACATTCTTCATATATAAGGTCGACAGTTGAGATAGATGTTAACAATACGTAATTATGGAAGGTAAATGGTAATCGAACCTAGATCGTCTGGTCGGTGACAAATCCAGCGCAGTAACCACTGGACAACAGCCATTTGACGAATATAGGGACTTTCAAACAAAGAAATACTAGTGAACAGGTAACAGATTCAGCGAACAAAGCTAGTACATTAACTACAACAAACATAAGAACTTTACAACACGACTAAATGTAATAGGCACAAGGAATTCCAAATAAAAACATTTTGTTAATTATAGACGTGAATACAAAAATGAGCTAATTATAGACGTTAGTACATAATCTAAACACGACATGCAACATAACAAGTGCCAGACAACAAAACATAAACACTGCAATAAACGCGACATGAAAACAAATTCTCATACAAGTTTTATGTTTTACATTATTGAAAACAGCCTGTCCAAATCACTCTATTATTACAATAATGTCGTTTAGTAAAGGAATGCACTTTCGTGTGCATGACAATGCATATTTTATTTTGTTTATCATTATTTTGGTATTTTCTAGACTTGTATAGATTTACAACAAGCACTCGGGCGTAAATGTACTTTTAACTTTCGAGTAATCCAGGTTATAGGGGTGTATTTACTAATAAAACATACATTAAGAATTGACATATCAAGTAGAGCGCATAGTGCAGTCGGCTAAGCTACTGTGAATACGTAAACTTCAAAACTAAACGAATGAGTTCGAATCCAATTCCACTATATATTTTTTTAATTTTGCTCGGCAAACATTTTTCGTGCTTGTCTCTTTACAAAGAGATGCATAATTATAAAAGTTTCAGTGCGTAAAAAGCACATAAGAAATATGTCATAGCTGGTACATAGATATAGCGACGACGCGAAAGATCTCATCGAAAACGTACATAGGTTTTGTATGGAGGAGAAGGAAATAGGACTGAAGTTTTCGCTTGTCAGTATGTGAGTGGGCTGTCCGACTAACAAGAGCTAGCATATAGACTGCATATAAGGTTGTCTCAGCGTCGTAACTTGTAATTCAATTGATACTTACACTGATTCTGATACATTGTATAATTGATACAATGAATATTTGAAAAAAAATAACGCAAACTATGAATAGAAAAAATATAATGATATGTGATCATAATCAGGTAATACAATGGATGCATATAGCATTAATGTAAGCATAAGTTTGTTAAATAAAAAACTGTTCGTTAGTGGGTCCGAATAACAAAATAGACGATTGAAAGCGATGTACTATGAACGCTGCACCTCACAGACAACTGACAACATACAACATTAGCTAATTCTGACGTTTCTACTGAAAATTCTTAAAATGGTGATTTCAGCGAAGCCAATGACGCAATAAATACAATATCCAGACTAATTAATGTAAAGGAAACAACGCGTTTTTATAAGTTATAAAACGTAAAATTAATCAAATATTAAGAATTAAAATATAAACGAAAAACGATAAAAATATTGAAATAGAAATTTAATTATTGAAAATGAGTATAGCAGCGGACTTGAACCCACAGTCTATATAAAAGTATGTTTCTGACAAGAGAACAGTTTATCCACTAAGCCACGTTGCCAACTAGAAGTAAAGTGAGATTTTTTTAAACATATCCGGGTTTTTTTCATAAAATAACGGTAAATTAGTTTCAACCTTGGTATATGGACTGGTCCAGGGGTCATATTTCGAAGGTCGTTGTAGATCTATACTATAGTGCACCCATGATAATGTGATGTTTACTAACACTTCTCCGGTAAAATCGGTAAGTTCCGTACTAAAATAACACTGATACATCGTGCATACTTGAGTAAACCACCTCCGTCACCCATTCCACATTTTCCCGCTTGTTACAATACGTGTTACATTTTCCGGCACTGTCTACACTTTTTTCATACCAGTACGATGGAACAAGTCTAACATTTTCACGTGATTTTGCTCAGTTGTTCATTGACGATTGATGGAGAAATTCCAAAATGGTGTTAATGATGTTATGTATGTACTGTACGTATAAATGTATGGTACATACGATTTATTTTTACACTATGTGGTGTCGAAAGACGACCAGGTCGGGAATGATGTTTAGTAGATATAGTTTTACAAACAAAACACGAGCAAAATTGGAACTCTCGTAAATTGTGACAGGTTTAAACGAATATAATTGATTTATGTATTCGAAAAACATTTTGTAGAATTTATTGCTTTCAGAAAACGCAATGGTATTTGTTCTAGATGTACGAACATCTTGACCTCGGACTATTGCGTTATTTACCTACGGATTCGGCGCTTGCATCAACATATGTAACTTGTTATATATTTAGCAAGCACAAACAAAGTAGTGTGTTATTTTGTTTCATCGGGGCACACACCATTTATTACGACATATTCAGTGATTTACGGCGTCCAACTAGTTCTTGCGCTACCGCGTTTTTCAATGCAGCTATTACAACATGTTTCACACGTACGAGACATCTCACACCCGCATACGACCAACACAAGAATAAGGGGACAGTTAAGGGGCCAATGAAGTCTGGTGGTTTAGCGAATAATGATCTTGACTACTGATTGAATGGATTTCGGCCGGGGCACTTTGCTATTTTTGAATCCTCGTTCAGAGTTTCCGACCCAGCTTGAGATTCACTGGTTGGTATCGTGCGTATCGGTGTTGTACGAGCACCCCGTTTATCTCGAGTATTTTACATGTTCAGATTCGTCCTCGAGATAACAAAGTGTTACTTAAAAAAATGTGTTGGTACAAATGCGCTTCCATTTCTCATACGTCGACACATGTATGTAACAAATGATTTCTTCCGGAACATAGGTTGTCGCTAAAAGCATACATACCCGAGGATATGCTTGATAAAAACATGTAACGCTCAAGTACAAATAAATAAGTAATACGACTTACTGCAGTGATTATTGTAATATTTATTGTGATGGTGTATTTATTATCACATGTCTATACCACCAGACATATAACTGATATAATGCACCATTACCATAACGCATTCCTTAAGCAAACGAAGTCCTAATAGTTATTGTCTTGTAAGTATTGGGCGTGACTGATTACAATAATGAAAATTGATATAGGTATACCTAGTTTACTACAAGTAATTAACGCACTCGTCTCATTTGCTGTAAAACAATTGGAAATAACTTATCGTTTTCAGTTAACAGTTTATTGGCAATTGCATTGACATGACCTAAACAACGGCTCAAAAATGTTTGACTTGAGCGAAATGTTTGCAATAAGGTGGATGCCCCCAGAAAACTCCTTTTACTAAAATATGTCAAAATGCCTTCCGAAAATAAATAAGAACAAAAGAGAAACAGACGAACGTGTAGTATTAGTAGTTTGAACTTTAAGTGCACGCTTTTGAAATATGTTATAAATTCTGTGAAGTTTGGACATATTCCAAACAGCAGGCTAGGACATTATTAGTTTTATTATTAAAGAGGTACTACTCCAACTAGTATCTTTACACTGCAAACATTGTAATGAACTAAAAGTACTAAAACAACAAATAAAATCATTTGCAAATTTGAAGGAGAACATGTATCAATGCATGTCTTTAGATATAATGTCAAAAAGAATTCTAATAATAATAATAATAATGTCAAAACGAATTTATGTGCATATCAGCAATGATACGTAAAGGGACATAATCCATTTCGATGATAAAAACACGTTTGGTAGACGTTTAAATAACAGAACTATGTTTTACAAATACACAAAATATTCCTACAACTTACATTACCATATGTACTGGTATGATTACCATCAAAGGCGATATTGATAAAAACTCCCAACCTTTTTACCGACCGTTACAGCTTTTCACGGTAGTTATACCAATTTACGCTTTAATAATGTTAAATTATATAATTTACTGCGTTAGTCACGCAATAGATTTTAAGCTCTTAAAACGTAATAGTCCGATGTTTTGCGAATATTTATCTGCTAGATGAATAAGTCCAGATTTGTATATAAATGTATAAGGTATGTCAAGCCAAACAAATGCAATGTTAAGAGCTTTTTTATTTTTGCAATTTACAAACTGGAGTGGAGTCCCTTTAATGGTTTGACGACTAGTTAGGATCGGTGAAGAAATAGATGAATACAGTCAAATGCATTTTATCATTTTTTCGAAAACTGTTTGGAGATTTGAAAAACTATGAGTTACTTTAAACAATGATAGTGCATATGGATTTCTATAGCATGTAAACAATTTAAAACATCGAAATTTCAGAGACTGCCCCTTTCAGAAATGTTGACTGACGATGGGAAAATATTTTTTGTTTAATCTTACTGTCGCTCATGATATGTGAAATGCTAAATATAGTTTTGTCACAGTTACTTTACAAACATGTATACTTTTCCTGAAAATATTTACATTCCTTCAGTCAGTGTTATTTAGTGCGACTCGAATACTATGTTATGTTGTACATTAGAATCAGTAGTATTTATTTTAAAAATACCGGTAGCTCGTATATATCGCATAGCAGGACTAAAATGCAACAAAAAAGTTTTCTTTTTGATTTGTCTTCGATTAAATACTTCTAGTATTTTCATTTGATTGATGTTTTCTATGATAATAATCTAAGTAAATACGTCGACTTTGCCATACCAACCAACTATCGTATACACATCGGATTCCCCTTTCAATGTTTCAAGGGCGTCTAAGTCGGAAAGTTCACTGTAGCAAATCCTCATGACTTCCATGCCACTAAAGGCATCGAATCCATCAATAAATGTGTCAACATTTCCTCCGCATAAAAACGTATATAGCCGATTTCTTTTTAATGTATGCCAAAGGGGAAACAAAAGCTATATACGAATCAGCAGCTGGGCCATTTTTTGGAACACCCTGTGAAAACTTTGAGGTCGCTAACTTTAAATTTAAACCTATGTCCCACAGAGCATTTTTTACTCGGAGATGTACGCCCCATTTAATAATCGCCGAAAGTTATCGGGGAAAGGGTCCTAGTGGTATCGAGGAAGTTATAAGAAAATTTGTAAAATCCCTGTTCGTAAACCTCTCAAAGCACATTTCTTTCAATCGTGAGGACGCCGCCGAGGCAGATAATCATTAAATGTCCAATGTGGCCTTGGCTTTACAGTCGGTTTTCAGGATTTCACAGAGTTGTATTAAGTATAAGACAATATGTGATGTTATACATATTACTGGCTAAGAATGAGGAGGTCGTAAGTGCAAAATCCATATTTTGAGCAAACAAGAAATAACAGTCCGGAATAACTCATTACTTATGTTAAGCAATTTGTTTCAACTTCAGTTTGATCAACATGACAAGTTCCGATTTTCATGTAAATAGGCTCATAGGATGCGCCTGGTGTTGCTTATTTTAAATATGTATCGTATAACTACGTACGACCTTCTCAATCTAAGCATGTAATATGGATAGTAGAAAAAACTAAACAAGCGTAAAAACAACTGTTGTTCATCACTCACCGCCTGATTCTCCTCGGCTGTTGCTACTGTTGTTATCTCACACAGCAACAGTAAGGTTGGAATAAGGTATGTGTATCTGAAATTACAATAAGAAAATGGTTTCAAGAATATTTCAGAAAATAATCAAATAAACCAAGAGAAAGTAGAAAGTGTTTTGTGCACATATTCCACATACGAGGAATGATCGGGACATGTAAAAAGCTCGAGATAAACAGGGTGCTCGAAATAACCAAAATGAATGTATTGATGATACCTACGGACATTATTTCAAAACTTGTTCGAGATAGACCGGATGCTCGTAATATCGATGCTCGTCATAACGAAGTTTTACTGCAATCATAAAGATTCAAGATAATACGAGTACATGTAAAATTGGCTCTTCACACACATGCTTGAACAATATTCCCAACTAAATAATATTGATTTAATCTGTTTAGATGAAACACCCTAAAGATTTTTAAGAAATTTAAGATTTAAAGGTAAATCTAAGTTTTCTTTCAATTACGATGTTTTGTAGATACCACCCATGGTCATAAAGGTTAACAAGCCATCAAATTGATCGGGTGTACACTCATATCACAGCAAATCACATTCCATCGACAAAATTATGTGGGATAAGCTATCAAATTGAACAGGTGGTGACTTATGGCATAAAATACGTGTAATATAATACGAACATGTTTTTTAATGAGCTGAAACTATTTCACAACCTCCCGACCGCCGTATATCAGCATTTTTGCTAACAATTAGCGTTATGCTAACAGATGCATATCATATTTATATCAAGAAAAAACATGGAAGAAAATTGATATATTCTCGTCGATTCCAACAGAATTGTATCTTAATTGTCGGACGTTACTATCTTAATTGGAACATTAATTTTATTGATGCATTTACACTGCATTTCAACATTTTTTCTCCCAGTTTGATCAGCCTAACCTTTATACATCGTTATTCCCATCTGAGCATCCCATAATCAATCGAAAACATTTGTATATATCATGGACAGGAGCTCAGCTCCGAGAAGTTGGCAGCGGGTTACAAGTTCGTAGTTTGATATTCAATTTCTAACTGCAAGCCAATACCGAACTAGCAAGGAATTTGTTATTCGACAACCTTTCGTCAATATCGAACTGAACTCCAATCTGCTGCTAGCAGCAAGTTCGTTATTCAACTTTATAAGAGGTCGAAAACCGAACTGGTTTAGAAACTGCTGGCAACAGCGGGTTCGATATTCAACTTGATAATAAGACGAATACCGAACTAGGTTCGAATGTACTGTCAGCAGCGGGTTCGTTATTAGGGCCGAGTTAGGCATTGGCAGGTCTGTCCAGGAATCGAACTAACATCTACTAATTGGAGCACACAGGTCATAGTCTGAAATATTCACATGGACCTGCGCATGAGAACCAATATTACGTGATGAAACAATGACTAGTTCCAACATTCTAGGCCAATAGCTGTGTTATAATGTAGTTTATATAATTGAAGGCTGGAACTCCGGTTCGTTTATTCTACGTTCATGGTGCGGCTGTGATACCATACCAAACCGGTCTGTCCAAATTTGGTAAGACACCTGTACGTTTTGTCTTCGTCCGTACTTATCCCGTATGTTCATCCTTCGTTCATGGCACGACCGGGAGACCGTACTTATCCCATATGTTCATCATTTGTTCATTGCACGACCGGGAGACCGTACTTATCCCGTACGTTCATCATTCGTTCATGGCACGACCGGGAGACCGTTCTTATCCCTTACGTTCATCATTCGTTCATGACACGACCGGGAGACCTTACTTATCCCTTACGTTCATCATTCGTTCATGGCAAGACCGGGAGACCGTACTTATCCCTTACGTTCATCATTCGTTCATGGCAAGACCGGGAGACCGTACTTATCCCTTACGTTCATCATTCGTTCATGGCAAGACCGGGAGACCGTACTTATCCCTTACGTTCATCATTCGTTCATGGCGAGACCGGGAGACCGTACTTATCCCGTACGTTCATCATTCGTTCATGGCAAGACCGGGAGACCGTACTTATCCCTTACGTTCATTATTCGTTCATGGCGAGACCGGGACTCCGTACTTATCCCGTACGTTCATCATTCGTTCATGACACGACCGGGACTCCGTACTTATCCCGTACGTTCATCATTCGTTTATGACACGACCGGGAGACCGTACTTATCCCATAAGTTCATCCTTCGTTCATGAGACGACCGGGACACCGAACCTACACACATATCATGACAAATCAGGTATAATATAACTTGTTAGTAGAGTGGATAAAAACAAGTGACAGTTCGGTATACGGCGCAGTTTTGTACTCGAATCAATTGGCGTTCACACAACAGTATTATTTTACACATTACAAAAATTCATCGCATAAAATGCAGCGCCTGAACTAACAATAGTTACGCTATGAGTAACCTTAGAACATGGATAATTAGTCAAGCAGACGGCTAAACATATATGATACAGTTTTAATGATTGACACGTGCCCTGTTGCAATTAATGATCCGAGTTACAGTAACATATGACGTTACAATCGTAACTACTCGGGCATTTATGCACTTTTGTTAGATAAACGCCGAGGAGTTTCGATTGATGACGTGACATGACGTATTATATATTTGTCAGGAGTCAAACCCTCCGATGTTACAGGTTCAAATATTATAAATCTATCTCGCACTTGAATGGATTTATAAGTGACATGATTAGGTCGAAGGATCAAACCAAATCCTGACAGAAGGATACACGTCGAGGGTTATGTTAATACTGGTAATATATGAACCCTCATAATGAGAGATGGGACAAGTAGTACAGCGTATATTAACAACTCTATATGTCATCTATACACACCTATACTCCCACATTGCCTACTTGATGTGTTAAAATACAAACATGCTTGTTGCATTGGACAAGATGTATATAATTTATTTGTCGAATAATGATATCGCTGGCGTAGAATGAAAAGTAAGTACAAAATCAATATTTTGAGAAAAAAAGAAACAACTGTGTGACATTTACTCTTTACTTAGGGTAAAACAAGCCTTAACAACTTCATGATGGTCAACATGATAAGTACCGATTTTCATGACAATAGGTTCATAAGAAGCGCCTTATGATGCAGGGCACTGTTTTATCAAAGCATTTACGGTAATCGTAAACTTACGTTCAAATTTGAATCCTTTATAATTATGTAACTGCTTCAAATTCTGGTAAAGCAATAGGTAAAATCATAAGTTAATTAATTCAGTTAATGATTTTAAACAATATGTTTCCTTCATTTGCAGATGTAAACGCATTATAAGAAATTTAATTCGTAGCGTAAGTTTAAAATGTTCGTAAGTCCTTTGATAAAACAGTGCCCAGGTGTCTATACGACCTTCTAATCCTTAGTCAGCGATATAGTTCGGGCACATTGCTGAGTATACTGTTTGAATAACCATCGTGATTGCAGCACTAGTAAGTTATATCATTATACATGTAGAGAAATGTTTGTAATTTAAGTGTTGTTTCATGCCCCCCATCACCATTATTCTGATGCCGCCAGATTCAACAGTTGTCTTAACTACTGCGTAGTTTGAATGAATCGTTCAAGTTTGTTGTTGCAAATTAGATCTGGAACAAGTTTTATTGCTGTCTGGCCGTCGACCTTTCGTGAACCATAACGTTAAAAACTTCAATTTTCTGGCTTATACTCATGCAAGAAAATGAATAATGATAATTGCCGTAGAAAATTTGTTGTTGCCAAGGTCTAGCAGAAAGATGCGAAAACTGATTGATTTAGAAAGAAAAACAACATAAATAGCACGAAATTATAAAACACTAGACCCAGCCCTAATTCAAGGTTCGTTCCAAAAACTTTTGCTTTCTTTCCAAAAGTGCTAACTAGATTCTGGTTTTGTAAGAAGCGAAAGAAGATTGCTGAATCAGCAGTTTTATAATTGATTTACCACGCTATCTTATATAAACTACTGAATGAAATTGTTACAACTTACGAAACACTGCAATGAGTGTGCATGTAACATAACAATGTCACACATTGTACTAGTTAACGTAGATCTACGTGGTGTGAGAAAAGTTTGTATCGGGTATAAAACATTAAATAAATTGTTTACTCGCCATTTTTATAACTATCTGAATAGAACCTTGTGCATGTAAACTTATTATGTCACACTCAGTACTCGTTAACGTAAAGGGTGTAAGAAAAGTTCGTTCTGATAACAATAAAACATAAATACTTTGAATATTAACGCATTTAAATTGCGATAGGCCGGATATTCCTGGATTCAGTTTATATAAGCATATTATGTGTTGGCGCTCCGGTTGGTGAACGTTCTTTCCAACCTTATGCACACTTTTGCATTCCTTATTTCCGTTTGATGCCACATGTGAACAAAATGTTTAGCCCTTGATTCCAATTATGATCCACACTAAAATAGTGTTTTAACCATTTCTCATTCGTGATTGTATGTACAATTATTTTGAGCGTGCAATTTGCACGCCGTGAAGGAGGACTATATATAAAGATGGTATTATAATAATAACAATAATAACAAGACAATTATGATGGGATTCATATACTTTACCCCATCCACGTGTCTCATTATGATGTAATCAATGTTGATGGCATTCGCATATCACTAATTAAGAATCTCCTAAAACGCATTTACCTCAATCGCTTTTTCTGATGCGCAATTAACTATCACTTGTACATAAAGCTGATCATATTTACAACCGTTTGAAAGTATGAATGAAATGCTATAAAAATAATGGGTAGATAAACTAATAATTCATCCGAAATTGTGAGAAAACAACTGTAATCCATTAGAAATTGGACAACCCACGTGTATAAATTCCAAGATGTGATATAATTGGTACTGAGGTACAGTGAACTCTCACAGACGGACCACCTTATCTAGTCCTCTAGTTTTCAATAGTTTGCAACGCATGTCGATGGTCCGTTACATAAACAAGAGGGCCATGATGGCCCAATATCGCTCACCTGATTATAAACCCTGCACAGTTTTCACCCAAAGGAATAATTTGAGCATCTTGGTAGAAAACCACACGATGATGCTACATACCAATTATCAAAACTCTAGGCAGTGTAGTTTTAGGCAAGAAGATATTAATACGTTTTCCCTATATAAGTCTATGTAAAACGGTGACCCCCCGAGTGGGGCCAATTTTGACCCCACGAGCATAATTTAAAAAATCTTGGTAGAGGACCACTAGATGATGCTACTGCTACCTGGGCCAAGCAATTTCGGAGGAGAAGACTTTTAAAGGTTTCCCCTATATAACTCTATGTAAAACTAAGGGCCCCCGGGGCTGGGCCAATTTTGACCCCAGGGGCATAATATGAACAATCTTTGTAGAGAACCTCTAGCTGAGTCTACATACCAAATATGAAAGCCCTGGGCCAAGCGGTTTCGGAGAAGAAGATTTTTAAAGATTTCCCCTATATAACTCTATGTAAAACTAAGGCCCCCGTGGCGGGGCCAATTTTGACCCCAGGGACATAATTTGAACAATCTTTGTAGAGGACCTCTGGCTGAGTCTACATACCAAATATGAAAGCCCTGGGCCAAGCGGTTTTGGAGAAGAAGATTTTTTAAGGTTTCCCCTACATAACTCTATGTAAAACTAATGGCCCCCGGGGCGGGGCCAATTTTGACCCCAGGAAAATAATTTGAACAATCTTTGTAGAGGACCCCAAGGTGATGCTACATACCAAATATGAAAGCTCTAGGCCTTACGGTTTCAGAGAAGATTTTTAAAGTTTCCTTTTTGAAAATCTATTTTTGGCCTGTGTGACCTACTTATTCGACAGACCGGAAATTTTTTAACAACTTTGGTAGAGGTCCACCCAAGGAACATTCCTCTTAAGTTTTATCAAATTTGGCCAAGCGGTTTAGGAGGAGAAGTCGTTTGAAGAAATTGTTGACGGACGCACGACGCACGCCGCACGCCGCACGCCGCACGACGCACGACGCACGACGCACGACGGACGACGGACATCTCGGTATGACAAAACCTCACCATGACCACTATGTGGCCAGGTGAGCTAAAAACGGTCGTATTGCAAGACCTTTTCGTCTTAATTTTTCAAATCCATTTCGATTATTATTTATGATAGTTTCAATACAACAGAAGTCTTCCAGTACATATTTAAAGTCAGTGTTGTTATACTATTTAGTGGTGATGAATAATGCATTACTATATAGAATTTTACCTCTGAGTCGTGAACTTAAACAATTCACTATGTCTATTCTAAATGTGCAGTCGTGGCTCAATACTCTGTTTCGATCTATAGTGCGTTCTTTACATTGCATAGTTATTTTTTTCTAGTTCACTGTTCATTGTTGAGGATCTTATGGAATATTGGTTTTAGTATTGTCAAATAAATTTCTTCGTAAATAAAGTCTTTATCGTTTGTAGCAAAACCACTCTATACTCAAATTTAGACTAACATAGACTACATCTTTCCATTCATACAATTAGATGTAGTCTATGGATTGATATGTGCAACGTGCGATAAGACGGTATATGTAGGCGAAACAGGAAGGGAACTGAAAGAACGCATGGAGGAACACCTGCGCGATATTCGACTTAACAAGGAAAGGGCAGTATCGTTTCATTTTAATAGTAAAGGGCATTCAATTAAGAATCTTAAGGTGACTATTCTAGAAAAAGTTCGTGGCCGGTCTAAGTCGCTTCGTCTCATTGAAGAGAGCGAATGGATAAATAAGCTCAACACCAAATTTCCATCTGGACTTAATTCCAGAGAAGTACGCCAAAGTAAAATGACGTCATGACGTCATGGCGTCACAACGTCATATCTTTCAATATTACGGGAAATGACGTCATGACGTCATGGAGACGTCATAACAAGTTACAATGCAAAGACTTGAAGCTGTACTAAAAATGTAGAAAAATTATAAGTGAATCATATCTCTTGAAAAAGACCGCATGGTCGAAAATTTGAGTATAGAGTGGTTTTGCTACAAACGATATTGTGATCCCCTTTTAGGGATATTATTATACTAAAGTCTTTATTATTATCATTATTATTATAATAAGTTAAATTGGTGCTGTTTATTTGTGTAACGATTGTTTAACGTTTGTTGTAATAGTTTGTTTAATGATGTGGAACTCGTACTATGCATACCCAATGGCGCCGCACTGTATGGCTTGGAGTCCCAATATATGAGTTGCAAAATACATAATAATTTTTGTGTATTCATATCGCTGGCTTTGAATGAGAAGGTCGTAACTACTACTAACAACCTTATAAGTTTGATACATATTTGACATCTGCATCATAGGGTGCTTCTTATGGGCCTATTTTTATGAGAATCAGAACTTGTCGTGTTGACCAAAATAAAGGTGGAAAAGCTGAGTTCCATAAGTAAAGAGAAACTTTCAGACAGTTTTTTCTTGTTTTCTCAGAATATTGATTTACCCTCTCATTCTAAGCCAGCGATATATGAATTAATTAACCATTAGCTGGTAGCCATGTGGAAAATCCCATACTTTATTGACTTGTTTTGTAAATAAACCTGGCTGTTTTCACTTGAAGATGTATCACTTGTGTATCTTCAATTGATAACAAAATATTTATTCTGCTTGCAAACCAGGTGTCCGTAACATATATCATTTGTAACAATCACAGATAGGGCTTGTTTAACGCTCTTTGATTTCTATTGACTTCACATAAAATGTACTGGCGGTGTACAAATAAAAAGTTTAATTATGACAATTTAGCAGACAAAAAGTACTAATATTGAATCAATTTGCACAAATTAACCGAATTTCCATTGGGATGAAGTATCTTAACTTCTTATATATAAATCACGCACTTCTTATTTTATAAACGAAGATGCATTTGAACACCGATATACTTTACAAATGTTCCAAGCCGCACTCACTTTGCTTGCATGCACACTTTTTTAAAAAGTAAAACATATCAAGTCCGTGCACTATCAATATGGTACTAAACTTTAATTGAAAATTTGCATTCGATCATTGGAACTAAATCCTATGTTCTGTCTTTTGAATTTTCGCGCACAAGGTAGCTCGAACTATTTCAGTACCGTCTAGCCCGTATGGTAGTTATTAATGAGGCGTTACTGTAAATTACAGACGTCATATTGTTACCGTTGTGACCCAAACTTTTGAAGTTACTTGAGGGATAGGTTGAGTTTGCTGCTAAGGTATTGATATCATTCTGATCACCTCGGTTTTTATCCAATTGAAAATACTTATTTACTGGAGACAAACAGAAATGGCCGAGTTTTCACGATTGGAATTGATATGTGCAACTTATGACGCGTTGGTTTTAATTGAATATTTGTATCCCAACTTCAATTTAATTTTTACCCTTTGACATTTTTCCGGTCACTTCGGACTTCAAACCAAGTGCCCCAGTAATGTATATAGAGAAACTCGGGTCCCTGTCCGGTGAGAACAATGTTATCAGGCGAGGTGATATCGTTCGGGTGGCGAGGTTTACCGAGCCATCCCGGGCGATATCGCCAAGCCTGATAACATTGTTCGAGTCGGACAGGGACCCGAGTTTCTATTTCTCATGAAACCAACAACGGGACACAATTTAGAGGCATATTTTTTAATTTTAAACTGGAGTTGTCGATCGTCCTTAGACCGCCCGCCGATTAACACAACTTCATTTGCTTCCGTACACAAAATATAGTTCTCAATTCTACGCTGTTCAATTAACAAAAATATTTAAAAAATAAATAAGATCTATTTCAGTTTTTAGCCAAAACGAGAAATCTAAGCAAATTATAAGTATTGCCAAAATAAGAACATCGTGTCGTAAAAGTAGAATAAAATTCCGCTCATGAATTTTGATGTTTTTTTCTTCTGGATGATGCATCAATGAAACGTCATCAATGACGTAGTGTGTGTGTGGAGAAGGTCGCTAGTTATGTCAAACTTTCTTATGTTATGCATCACACAATGACAAAATACGGATTGATTTAAATTCTGGATTGTGTGTGGCAACGGACAGTGCAAAATTGTATCCCATGAAATGGAAATAACTTCAAGAATGAACAGTTTAGACATGCTTGTAGAACCGAGTGGGTGGAGAACAGTTTTCAACAAGATCAACTTTATCACGACAGAATGCTGATGAAAACAGATGGAAATACACAATGGTGAGTAAGACATTGGTTTGTTGAAGAGTCTATTAAAGTTTGTTCTATTTTTTGTATTAATTGTAGGGTTGTGTACTGAATGTAAAAATGTTTTGATTCACAAAAAAAGCTCGGTGTCTCATGGTTTTCGTTTTGTAGGTCAACCTTCGCGAGTCGTAAAAATGAGATTAAAAATTCCTTTAGGCCAGAAAACTGGATATAGAGTGGATAGCTATGACTATTTTAACGTTTATTTATCTTTGACGATGCTTAGCCAGTGTATTTATCTGTGTTTGTTGGTTTATTTCAGGGTCTTTCAAAACGATCGATCCGTGTGCGACCCGTATGAATTCAAGAACAATTACTGCGGCGTAGCCCTACCTAGCGAAGTAGCATTGCTAATATGGAGTGTAAAACTAAACGTTGAATAAAAAATAGCTATTAAATGCATCATTATGTTGTTTTCAATGATATTTATGACAATTTAAGACGGAATGCCATATTGCAAAATAGTCCGTTATTTGTGGGCGGAGCCAAAAAGTGTTCTCAGGCTATTGACCTGAGAACACATACTTATCTCAGGTCATGTGTTATCAGGCAGTTACCATGGTAGTTGCATGAGAAACGACATTCACATTCTTGAATGACACCGTAACAATGTAAAATGAGTAAGCAAATCTGTATTTGATTGTTGATCTGACAAGGCAACATGTCCCATCAAACGCCGAGTGAACGATATAACAGAAAATGTGTATAGAGAAATTGACGCGATCTTAGACCTTATATTAGCATACGTTAATCGCTGATACATTGTATGTATCCATAACACCGGTTGCACGTTTCCATAAACGTGTAGTGTCACGACAATGCTCCATGGTCCCATTTTACGCGATTTGCTTGCGGACATTGATATCTTCAACACAAGAGCCTTATATATGTACACTGCCGTCCAAAAGTTCCATCACAGTATTAAAATTATATGATTTCATAAATTGGCGGTATACATTTAATGTTTTATTGCAGATAATATTTGATAAAATGTCAATGGAATAAGACAATCTGAATAAAAAGACAATTATACATGTATTTGGTTCGAAAGAAACCATGCCATAACACTTGTGTTTGTAAATGAACATACTTCGAATATAAGTGTATAAGTGTAAAGGCACATTTGGAGGGTAGTATATATTAATTAGAGTGCGGGTCAATATCTTCCTATTATATCTCACTAGTGACACTGGACATTGTAATTAAATCTGAATGTTCGGTATGACCATAAAACAAGGGTTAATGTGACATTAACATGTTTACAATACATTTTATGGGGTTTTATAGCACCTGTAAAATTGTAATCCAAATCAATGACATCTAATTCCAAGGTCACGCCGACCAACACGTCTTTCGTGAACTTCAGCAATGATTTAATTTGATACGGTACTGGGAAGACATTTTTTATTTGTATGAGTATATTAAAACTACATTTATTAAGGTATAATAACACTATAGTATGGGGAATTAGTGAAACATTCACTGCTGAAAGGATACCGCATGTTACATTTTCTGAAATTAATTAATCATGGAGTTTTATTTTCGTGGTATGGTTCACAAAATCAAATACAAAAATGCCTTTATTGGTGCCTTATTGGATATTGCAGAAATGCTGAGTTCTTATATCCCGTCGATGGCTGAGATGACAATCAGGATTATTTTTGTCCTTACTTCTGGTTTCATTCGAGTTTAATGTCGTTCTCAATATTCCAGAAGACTAACCCATCTTCCATCACGAATTCACGTTTTTTAACGTTTTCTCCGACTTAATTTGTATATAAATGAGTATCGCGGAATCAGAAAGTATTTCGTTGTGTACTGTGCTGCTTATATTATTACCCGTTCAGATGATAGTATCTCCGATTTCGAAGTACATCATTTACTTCCACTTTGATAACTGTGAAACAAATGTTGCATTCTCTAGCTACCTCTAGCTACCACAGATGTAATACGTAAAAATATGTGCAAACAACTTTAAATTACAAAGTAATAAATACAGATATTGTGTCCTGGAGCATAAACGGGTGAGATATGTTGTAACTTCAAGGTAATTTACTGAAATTAAACATGCGTGCACAATAAAGTAAAGTAATAAAAAATTTATGCAAATGTTCTCACAGAAATTCGACGAGAATTTGAGCTGTAAGCATCTGATATCCAAGCGTTCAAGTTTGTTGACGTTTGAAAATTTATTTTGAGAAATTTAAACAGTGAACCTATTAGAATAGATCGCAATCGTTTTAAGTTATATTGCAATAAAACGCTAAGCATTGCAGTTAATTTGCTTCAGTTTTGGCGTAAATTCAATCCAGTTTTAATTAACGAAACACGCAGAAATCGAATCGGGCCGATGAGGAAATTTATTTACGAAGTCGAAACAAAATACGTTTGAAATTGTGATCCGTAACAGATTATAACTTTGTAAATACTCGAAACAACGTGTAATTAAAACAACATTAATGTTATATCTATCGAATATTGTTATTCAAGCTCGCTATCATGGGAAATGCCTAACAAAATGCGGAAGGCGGTTAAAGAATAAAAACGCCCCGGATGCTTAGCAGTTAACACAGGAGTCGCGAGAGGAAACCCTGTCGTTCGGGCCACTTCAGCTACTCAAATAGATTAAGGTGCTTCAATTTAGTGCATTCCTTCCTTCAAATATTTCTAAGCTGTAATAACTTTCAGAATTCATGAAAAACAACCAAAGATAATTAAGCGCCCCAGTGATTTGTCAATATAATATTTATTTCTAAATTTGTTTATTTTTCAAGACGTCGTATGAAAAACTGGTGTTTTGAGGCGTCTAAGATAACAGGTTGAATAAGATAGAAAATATGAGCTAATTCACAAAGTTGCAATCGCTGCGTTATCAATACGAACAACGTCGAGTGTCGGTTATGGTGTAATGTGTCCAATGATATAATACTATCTTATTGTAAAATTTACCTATGCATATCAAATAAACCCAGAACATGACATTCAAATATAATAATAACAGGTACGATAAATCTCGGGTTCGTCATAATGGATCCTAAGCTAATCAGTTGGGAGAGTCAAGTTGGATTCTAAGCTAACCAGTTGAGTCTTAATGTTGTAACGTTTGCTAACCATTTGGGATATTTTATGTTAGACCATAAGCTAACCAGTTGGGAGACGTCATGTTTGATAACAAGCTAGCCAGTTGGGAGATGTCCTGTTGGATTGCACGCTAACTAGTTGAGAGACGTCGTGTTGGATTGGTACTAACCAGTTGGGAGATGTCGTGTTGGATTGTACGCTAACCAGTTGGGAGACGTCGTGTTGGATTGCACGCTAATCAGTTCGGAGACGTCGTGTTGGATTGCACGCTAATCAATTGGGAGAACGTCGTGTTGGATTGCCACTAACCAGATGGGAGATGTCGTGTTGGATTGCACGCCAACCAGTTGGGAGACGTCGTGTTGGACTGCACGCTAACGAGTTGGGAGACGTCGTGTTGGATTACACGCTAACCAGTTGGGAGACGTCGTGTTGGACTGCACGCTAATGAGTTGGGAGACGTCGTGTTGGATTACACGCTAACCAGTTGGGAGACGTCGTGTTGGACTGCACGCTAACCAGTTGGAAGACGTCATGTTGGCTGGTAAGCTAACGAGTTGGGATACACCATGGTGGTTTGCAAACTAACCAGTTGGGATGCTTCATGTTGGACCATAAGATAACCAGTTGGGAGACACCATGTTAGTTCATAAGCTAACCAGTTGGGATGCTTCATGTTGGTTCATAAGCTAACCAGTTGGGATGCTTCATGTTGGACCATAAGATAACCAGTTGGGAGACACCATATTGGTTCATAAGCTAACCAGTTGGGAGACACCATGTTGGTTTATAAGCTAACCAGTTGGGAGACGTCGTGTTGGACCATAAGCTAACCAGTTGGGAGACACCATATTGGTTCATAAGCTAACCAGTTGGGAGACGTCATGTTGGTTTGCACGCTAACCAGTTGGTATTTCATCATGATTCATTTCACCAACAAACGTTGAGCATGAAATGCATGATTGATGAAAGATAGCATAATAATAATACCTCAACTTATGACCTCTCGATAATGCTGTAATCAGTACATTAATCGAAATTAATAAAGCATCATGGAAATATATTACATGTGCTAAATTACATACATTCATTATAGAGTAAGTTATTAACGTCGTATGATGTAAAACAATTTTATTCGCGACGAATTATGTTGGTACGTTTTCAGGATGAACTAGCTAGATAAAATTTAAATCCCATAGAACATTTAAGAATAATTTGACAGCAAATATAGACATCTGGAGGATTTGTTCAATTTTAAATCCACAGATATAAGAAATGTACATTTTAATCACAAAACTGCCATTTTACTAATTTCCGCTGAAAATTAAAATCCGGGAGAATAAATGATTTCGCAGTAATACACAAAAAATGATGAACATAATATTTTTTAGAAATGTTTATCATTTTTACACATAATCATCATGATTTCATACATGAGATAAGAAGGCGACGCTTATCATGGTAAGAATGAATGGATCATTAACGTAGTGAACCGTCATTGCGATACGTCCGCGATCTGTCGTCTGCTTCACAATATTATATGTGTGAGAAAATGATAGAAAAAGTATGACTGAGTATCTCAGTGTTTGTGCAAGTACAATTATGTATATGAGACATGAAATAGAATGCCTACCATTTTAAGTCTACTTCATCCGAGTGTACAGTTATCCCCGCACCCACACGCACGCGCACACTTAGTCGCAAGTCGACTGCTACGCAAGGTACCACAGAAAATAAGCTTTTATACCCTGTACCCACTTCATGTACCTGGGCAAATAAGCAGGGACACAGAAGGGAATCAAAGCAGAGACCTTTCAATCCCATAGCGCACATCCTGTATCTGAGCCTACAATGTTAGAATGATAATTATGACGGCGATCACAGAAAAACACGACCCTTATGACGTCACGACGACAACATCATTAAAATGGTGTGGGTGTCAAATTGTGTAAAAGAAGTAAATTAAATTTTGTGATTGCTTGTCCTGAGTGGCATTTTCCCGAGCTAGCCACCATTATAGTGTTCATATATTGTTTTATAGCAATTCCTCGATATAAGAGTAGCCTAGATGTCAATGTTCGTCACTTCATCAAACTTGACAGACACTATATAAATTGTAAGAGTTAACGATCACGTCATATAAGCATAAGACTAGTCGTATGAATGATTTTAAATTAGATCTACCATGTTTTGCATGATAATATAATTGTAAATTTTATTAATCCTGGCAAAGATTTGTTTCATGTTGTGTTATGTCGTCAATCAAAATGCCTGATTTACATATATGCACCGATGCCTGCATAATTAAATGTGCATCACATATAGAAAATGCGTTAATAAATTATACTGGTATGCAAAACGCTGGTTATTAGAAAATCGTGCATTACATACATAGTGATGTAACATTTTATTGTTAGCTGTAATATCAACTGACAAGTCATACCAGTACAGTCAAACACGTGTTTAACTAGCAAAAAGCCATTCTGATCACCTAGGCTTTTTGCAGATCAAATTTACCGAAGACAAATGGATATGGTCGAGCTTTCTCGATTGGCAAAAAGCTTAAGTAGCGGACAACTGCGGACTTTTAAAAGACGCAGACAAAAGTGAAAGTAGCAAACAAATAACGTAAGTAACAGACATGCAGCGCCTGAACCAACAAAAGCTATACTACGAGTAACCTTAGAACATGGATAATTAGTAAAGCAGCCGGGTAAACATACATGATACAGGTTTAATGATAGACACGTGCCCTGTTGCAATCAATAATCCGAGGTAAAGTAACATATGACGTTACAATCGTCATTACTCTGGCATTGCCGCACTGTCGTTAGAGTTAACCGAGTAGTTCCGAATGATGACGTAATTTGACGTATTATATTTGTCAGAAGTCAAACACTCCCAAGTTACAGGTTCAAATATTATAAATCTATCTCGCATCTGAATGGATTTATAAGTGACATTGTTGGGTCGATGGATCAAACCAACAATCCTGACAGAAGGATACACGTCAAGGATTATGTTAATACTGGTAATATATGAACCCTCATAGTGAGAGAAGGTACGAGTGGTACAGCGTATATGAAAAACTCTATATGTCATATATTTACATCTATCCTCCCACATTGCCAACTTGGAATGATAAAATACAAACATGCTTGTGCATTGGACAAGGCGTATATAATTTATTGTTCGAATAATGATATAGTTCGGGCACTTTTCTGAGTACTTTTTGAATACCCATCGTGAATGCAGCACTAGTAAAACAATAGCATTGTACCTGTAGAAAAATGTTTGAAAAAGTGTTATTTCATGCCCACTCACACTATTCTGATGCCGGGAGAATCAACAGTAAAAATAAATTAACAGTTGTCTGAAACTAGGAAACTAACAAAAAAGGTATGAGAAAATCCGACAGGGAACGTAGCACTCAACCTTACCAGCCAAGCACAGAAATCAGAAACACCGCAACACAATTACCCTGAGCGACCAAATGAGGCACAACAACCCCGGGTCGTGACCTAGTTTAACACTTTATTTAAGGGCAGTGACCTAATTTTATGCGACCTAAGAGGCACAACTACGACTTGACCTAGTTTAAAATCATGGACAAGGTAGGAATGGGGTGGGAAATAATATTACATATTCAATAACTACACTGAGCAATGCCCACACATAAGCCGAAGAAACAATTAAAAATCCAAGTCCCCGCCGAATAAAATGCAGGATGACCCAGTTTCACAAAGAAATTATATAATAGCAGTTATTCCATGAGACCGAATGAAACACAGCCAATGCTTAGTATCATGTGAGCATGATATACCAGTACTAGTTTAATAGTTGCATTGGTATATCTTAGCCTCGACTGAAGTGGTTCACAAATCCACCAATAGCACTTAGTTGCTAAAAAAATGCCCAATAATATGTTCCACCGCGGAGTTTGAATAAATCGGCCAAGTTTCTTGCTGCAAATTATACCTTGAAGAAGGAACAAGTCTTATTTCTGTCTGGTCGTCGACCTATCGTGAACCATAACGTTAAACAAACTTCAATTTTCTGGCTTATACTCATGCACGGAAATGAAAAATGATAATTGCCTTAGAAAATTTGTTGTTGCCAAGGTCTAGCAGAAAGATGCGAAAACTGATTGATTTAGAAAGAAAAACAACATAAATAGCACGACATTATAAAACACTAGACCAAGCCCTAATCCAAGGTTCGTTCCAAAAACTTTTGCTTTCTTTCCAAAAGTGCTAACAAGATTCTAGTTTTGTTAGAAGCGAAAGAAGATTGCTCATTCAGCAGTTTTATAATTGATTTACCACGCCGTCTTATAACTGTCTGAATGTACGAAACGCTGTACAATGAGTGTGCATGTAACATAATAATGTCACACACTGTACTAGTGAACGTAGATCTACGAGTGTAAGTAAAGTTCGTATCGGTTATAAAACATTAAATAATTTATTTACTCGCCATTCTATAACTGTCTGAATGAAACTGTTACAGAACGGAACATGCATGTAACAATATTATGTCACACACTGTACGTGTTAACGTAAAGAGTGTAAGAAGAGTTCGTTAAGATAATAATAAAACATAAATATTTTGGATATTAGTGCAATTAAAGTTATACTCCACAAACTCATAAAGTATCTAAAAATAATGTAAAGCATTTCTGGGTAACTCTAGGTTCAGTTGGTATAATATGATTGTATTGGCGCTCCGGTTGGTGAACGTTCTTGCAAATCTTATGTGCACTTTTGCATTCCTTATTTCCGCTTGATGCCACATGTGAACAAAATATTAAGCCTTCAATTCCACTTATGATCCACACAAAAAATAGTGTTTTGGTCATGTCTCAATCGTGTAATAACTTTGGGAGTGCAATTTGCACGCCGTGAAGGAGGACTATACGGTATATGTAAAGATGGTATTATAATAATAACAATAATAACTAGACAATTATGATGGGATTCAAATACTTTACCCCATCCACGTGTCTCATTATGATGTAATCAATGTTGATGACATTCGTATATTACTAATTAAGATCCTCCTAAAACGCATTTACCTCAATCGCTTTTTCTGATGCGCAATTAAATATCACTTGTACATAAAGCTGATCATATTTACAACCGTTTGAAAGTATGAATGAAATGCTATAAAAAAATAATGAGTAGATAAACTAATAACACAAACAAAATTGTGAGAAAACAATCTGTAATCTATTAGAAATTGGACAACCCACGTGTATAAATTCCCAGACGTAATATAATTGGAAGTACAGTGAACTCTCATAAACGTCCACTAGTTTTCGATACGGGTTTTTTAATCGCGTTCGATGTTTTTTTTTGCAATGGGTTTCATTGATTGTCAATGGTCCTTATGACAGTGGTATTGCATATCTTAAGTTTTCGAATTGCCTTTGATGACAAAAATTCAATTTCTCTTATCATTTTCTAATCGTTCTCATAAACGGATCACCACAATTTTAGTCTACTAGTTTGCAATCGTTTGCAAGGTTTGTGAATATTATTACATGTATATATAAACACGGTCGTGTTGCAAGACATGTTTTGTCTTAAGTTTTCGAATCACCTTTGTTGACAAAATTTCAATTTCGGTTACCATTTAATAATAGTTTGATTACAACAGATGTCAGCGTTGTTATACTATTTAGTGGTGATGTATAGATAAAAGCTGGCTTCTGAGCCGTGACCTTAATCATTTCACTATCATAGTCTATTCTAAAAAATAAGTTTCCTCGTTTGAATAAAGTCTTTATTATTAGTAGTATGAGTGTTATAATTACCATTAGTTAAAATGGTGCAGTTTATTTGTGTAACAATGGTTGTAATAGTTTGTTTAATGATTTCGAACTCGTACTATGCATACCCTATGGCGCCGTACGCTATGGCTTGGAGTCCCAATACTAGTATATGATCTGTTTCTACCTAAAGTGCAGTCAAAATGGTGCTGTATAGTTGTACAACGATTGTTTAAAAGCGATTGTTGCACTAGTCAAGTTGTTTAATGTTTTAGAACTTGTACATGGCATCGCCTATGGCGCCAAACAGTTTTGCTTGGAGCCCCAATATATGAGTTTTTGCAAATGGTTTATATATCAATTAATTAAACATTAACTTGTATCCATGTGGAACAATCCCATCATTCATTGACTTGTTTGTAAATAAACATGGCTGTTTTCACATGAAGATGTATTACTAATGTATATTCAATTGATAATAAAATATCTGTTCTGCTTGCAAACCAGGTGTTCAGAAACATATATCATTTGTAACAATAAGCAATAGGCTTCTTTAACGCTCTTTGATTTCTATTGACTTCACATAAAATGCAGTGGCGGTGTACAAATAAAAAATTATGACAATTTAGCAGCCAAAAAGTACTAGTATTGAATCAATTTGCACAAATTAACCGAATTTCCATTGGAATGAAATATTTTAACTTTTTATAAATAAATCATCAACTACATAATAATATCTTATAAACGAAGATGCATTTGAACAATTGTAGTGACTTATTGTACACCCATATACTTTACAAATGTGCCATGTCCCACTCGCTTTTCTTCTATGCAAAACAAAAGTTAAAATCTCCAAGTCTGTGTAATGTTATATTAATTGACTTGAATTTAAATCTACATTCGGTCATTGGAACTAAAGTTTATGTTTATTCTTATTCTTATCTAATATGATTTTGAATTTTCGCGCATGCGTCTAGCCTCTATGGTGGTTATTCATGAGGTTTTACTGTATAAAATTACAAACGTCATATTGTTACAGTTATGAGCCCCAACTTTTGAAGATACTTGAGGGATATGTTGAGTTTGCTGCTAAGGTATTAGTATCATTCTGATCACGTCGGTTTTTATCCAATGGAAAATATGGTGTTTTTACAGGAGACAAACGGAAATGTTTTCACGATTGGTATTGCTATGTGCAACTTTTGACGCGTCGGCTTTAATTGAATATTTTTATCCGAATTTTAGTTTAATTTTTACCCTTTGACATTTTTCACGTCACTTCGGACTTCAAACTCAGTGCCCCAGTAATGTATACGACATTCACATTCTTGAATGGCAGCGTAACAATACAAAATGAGTAAGCAAATATGTGTTTGAATGTTGATCTGACAAGTCAACATGTCCTATCAAACGCCGAGATGACCGATATAACAGAACTATTGTACAGAGAATTTGACATGATCCTCTACCTTATTTTAGCATAACTTAACCGCTGATATATATTCTGTATCCCTAACATCGGTTGTGTGTTTCCATAAACGGGAAGAATCACGAAAATGCTCGATGTGTAATACAAACACAAATCTAAAGGACCGAAATTACGCGATTTGCTTGCGGAAATTAATATTTTCAACACAAGAACCATGTAATATATTCATGGATACATGTAAGGATCAGGTCAATATCTCCCTTCTATATTTTACTAGTAAAACTGGACGTTTTAATTAAATCTGAATGTTCGGTATGACCATAAAACGTGGGTTAATTTGACTTTTTAATCTTTACAATACATTTTATGGGGTTTTATAGGACCTGTATAAATTGTAATCCAAATCAATGATATCTAATTCCAAGGTCGCGCCGACCAACACGTCTTCTCCATTAAATTTTATAATGGTTTAAATGTGTCATGAGTTTTTTAGAAATTTCGAGGATTTTGGGCATGGTGGCATTTTGTGGTTTTTGAATAAGCTAGCTACATTGTGTACGTATTCCTGCGATCATAATGTCGTGGTGATTTTTTGTTCGTATGGTACACAAAAAATAATGATAAGTATGCCTTTTTTTACCAATCAGAATGACTCGTAGTCTGTTGTTCAATATTCGTTGGCTTTCATTATAAGTTGTTTTCCTTTCGGTGTCATTCGTGCCTAACCCCTTTTCTCAACATATCAGCACTTCTTCAACCTTCCGCCACAAAATCCTTCACTTCTCCACATGTGGAAGAATTCGAATCCACGAAAGGTGGTTTCTCCGGTTAAATTTGTATAAATGAGTATCCCGGAGTCAGTCAGTATTTGGTGGTGTACTGTATTGCTTATATTATTACCCGTTAGGGATGATAGTATCTCAGATTACGAAGTACATCTTTTTCTTCAACTTTGATAACGCGGAAACAAATGGTGCGTTCTCTAGCTGCCTCTAGCTTCCACAGATGTAGTATGCAAAAATATGTGCAAACAACTTTAAATTACATAATAATAAATACAGATATTGTGTCCTGTAGCATGAGGTGGGTGAGATATGTTGTAACTTCAAGGTAATTAACTGAAATTAAACATGTGTGCACAATAAAGTAAACTAATAAAACTTTGATGCAAATATTCTCACAGAAATTTGACAAGAATTTGAGCTGTAAGCATCTGATATCCAAGCGTTCAAATTTGTTGACGTTTGAAAATTTATTTTGAGAAATTTAAACAGCGATCTTATTAGAAAAGATCGCAATCGTTTTAAATTGTATTGTAATAAAACACTAAGCATCGCAGTTAATTTACTTCAGTTTTGGCGTAAATTCAATCCAGTTTTAAATTAACGAAACACGCAGAAAATGAATCTGGTCGATGTTGATATTTATTTATGAAGTCGAAACAAAATACGTTTGAAATTGTGATCGGTAACACATAATAACTTTGTAAATACTCGAAACAACGTGTAATTAAAACAACATTAACGGTATATCTATCGAATGTTGTTGTTAGATCGCTATCATGGGAAATGCAGAAAAATGCGGAAGGCAGTAAAAGAATAAAAACGCCCCGCGTGCTTAGAAGTTAGAAACGGAGTCCTGAGAGGGCACCCTGTCGTTCGGGGCACTTCAATAAATTAAGGTGCTTCAATTTAGTGCATTCCTTACAAATATTTCTAAGCTGTAATAACCTTTAGAATTCATGAAAAACAACGGTTACCGTAGATAATTAAGCGTCCCAGCGATTTGTCAATATAATATTTATTTCTAAGTGTGTTTATGTTTCAAGACGCCGAAGATAACAGGTTGGATATGATAGAAAATATGAGCTAATTCACAAAGTTGCAATCGCTCCGTTATCAATACGAACAACGCCGAGTTCGGTAATGGTGTAATGTGTCACATGATATAATACTATCTTATTTTTAAAAAATACTTGTGCATATCAAATAAATCCCCGAACATGACGTTCAATATGCTAATGAATTAAACTTGAATTAGAGGTATGATAATTTTGGATTCTTCATATTGGATCCAAATGTAACCACTTTGCGTTGGATCGCAATATAACCAGTTTGACTTATGCATGTTTTGTCAAGCTAACCAGTCGAAAGTCTTCATGATGAATCGCAAGCTAACCGGTTGGGAGACGTCGTGTTAGACCATAAGCTAACAGTTGGGAAACGCCACGTTGGTTTGCAAGTTAACCAGTTGGGAGACGTCATGTTGGTTCGTGAGATAACCAGTTGGGAGACGTCATGCTTGATCCAAAGCTAACTAGTTGGTATTTCACCATTTTTCATTTCACCAACCAAAATGGATCATAAATGCTTGACTAATCAAAGAAACCATATAAAACCTCAACTTATGACCTCTCGATTATACTATAATCAGTACATTAATTGAAATTAATAAAACATCATGAAAATGTATTACATGTACTAAATTACATAACTTTATTATAGAGTAAGTTATTAACGTCGTATACTGTAAAACAATTATATTCGTAGTCTGAGTAAGTTTTAAGTAGATAGAACATTTTTACTCGCAACGCATTTCGGTACATTTTGCAGATGAATTAACTTTATCCAAATAAAAACCCATAGAATAATTTTTTCAGCAAAAATAGATATTTCCACAAATTTAAGAAATGTACATTCTAATCACCAAATTGCCATTTTACTTCAATGATCCGAGGTATAGTAACATATGACGTTACAATCGTAACTACTCGGGCATTTCCCCACTTTTGTTAGATAAACACCGAGGACGTGAATGCAGCACTAGTAAAACATTAGCCTTGTACCTGTAGCAAAATGTTTGAAAAAGTGTTATTTCATGCCCACTCACATTATTCTGATGCCGGGAGAATCAGCAGTAAAAATAAATTAACAGTTGTCTGAAACTATCAAAACCGGTATGAAAAAATCCGACAGGGAAAGTAGCACTCAACCTAACCAGCCAAGCTCAAAAATCAGAAACGCCACAACACAATTACCCTGAGCAATGCCCACTCAAACCCATGCCAAAACGGCGACCAAATGAGGCACAACAACCCCGGGTCGTGACCTAGTTTAAAACACTTTATTTAAGGACAGTGACCTAACTTTATGCGACCTAAAGAGGCACAACTACGACTTGACCTAGTTAAAAATAATGGACAAGGTAAGAATGGGATGGGAAATAATATTACATATTCCTAGCAACTACACAGAGCATTGCCCACACATAAGCCGAAGAAACAATTAAAACTCCCCGCCGAAAACCATGCAGGATGACCCAGTTTCACAACGAAATTATATAATAGCAGTTATTGCATGAGACCGAATGAAACACAGCCAATGCTTAGTATCATGTAAGCATGATATACCCGTACTAGTTTAATAGCTCCACCGAAGCCCCGACTGAAGTGGTTCACAAAGCCACCCATAACACTTAGTTGCTAGAAAAATGCCCAATAATATGTTCCACTGTGGAGTTTGAATAAATCGGCCAAGTTTCTTGCTGCAAATTATACCTTGAAGAAGGAACAAGTCTTATTTCTGTCTGGTCGTCGACCTATCGTGAACCATAATGTTAAACAAACTTCAATTTTCTGGCTTATACCCATGCACGGAAATGAATAATGATAATTGCCTTAGAAAATTTGTTGTTGCCAAGGTCTAGCAGAAAGATGCGAAAACTGATTGATTTAGAAAGAAAAAACAACATAATAGCACTAAATTATAAAACACTAGACCCAGCCCTAATTCAAGGTTCGTTCTAAAAACTTTTGCTTTCTTTCCAAAAGTGCTAACAAGATTCTTGTTTTGTAAGACGCAAAAGAAGATTGCTGATTCAGCAGTTTTATAATTGATTTACCACGCTATATTATATAAACTGTCTGAATGAAATTGGTACAACTTACGAAACGCTGTACAATGAGTGTGCATGTAACATAATAATGTCACACATTGTACTAGTAAACGAAGATCTGCGTGGCGTAAGAACAGTTTGTATCGGTTATAAAACATTAAATAAATTATTTACTCGTCATCTTTATAACTGTCTGAATGAAATCGTTACAGTACGGAACATGCATGTAACATTATTATATCACACAATGTTAACGTAAAGGGTGTAAGAAAAGTTCGTTCAGATAATAATAAAACATAAATATTTTAAATATTTGCACAAACTCATATAGTATCTAAAATGAATGTAAAGCCCTTTTTCCGACAGGCTGAATATCTCTGGATTCAGTTTATGTTGACATAGTATGATTGTATTGGCGCTCCGGTTGGTGAACGTTCTTGTCAACCTTGCATTCCTTATTTTCGCTTGATGCCACATGTGAACAAAATGTTTAGCCCTTAATTCCACTTATGATCCACACAAAAACAGTATTTAACCATGTCGCAGTTTTCAGCGTGCAATTTGCACGCCGTGATGAGGACTATATATATATAAAGATGGTATTATAATAATAACAATAATACCCTGACAATTATGATGGGATTCATATACTTTACCCCATACACGTGTTTCATTATGATGTAATCAATGTTGATGGCATCCGCATATCACTAATTGAGATCCTCCTAAAACGCATTTACCTCAATCGCTTTTTCTGATGCGCAATTAACTATCACTTGTACATGAAGTTGATCATATTTACAACCGTTTGAAAGTATGAATGAAATGCTATAAAAATAATGGGGAGATAAACTAATAACGCAAACAAAATTGTGAGAAAACAATCTGTAATCCATTAGAGATTGGACAACTCACGTGTATAAATTCCCAGACGTAATATAATTGGTAGTACAGTGAAATCTTATATACGGACAACCTCAATTTAAGTTCACTAGTTTTCAATAGTGTGCAATAATTGTCAATGGTCCTATGTATAAAAACAGTCTTATTGCAAGACATTTTTGTCTTTTAAGTTTTCGAATCGCTTTTGTTGACAAAAATCAATTTCGGATACCATTTTATGATAGTTTTATTAATTCATGTGCAACAGAAGTCTCCCAGTACATAAAGTTAGTGTTGTAATACTATGTGGTAGGGATGTAAATATAGAATAAGACCTCTGAGACATGACCTTAAACAATTCACTCTATAAAGTCTCTTCATGGTTCAATACTCTGTTCCAATCTATAGTGCGTTCGTTACTTTGCATAGTTATTTGTTCTAGTTCATTGTTGAGAATCTTATGGAAGATTTATTTGGTTTATTGTCAAATAAATTTCCTCGGAAAATAAAGTCTTTATTATTATCATTATTATTATATATATTAGTTATATCGGTGATGTTTATTTGTGTAACGATTGTTGTAATATTTTGTTTAATGATTTGGAACTCGTACTATGCATACCCAATGGCGCCATACGGTATGGCTTGGAGTCCCAATATATGAGTTGCAAACTACATTTTTTTTGGGAATTCATATCGCTGGCTTAGAATGAGAAGGGCGAAACTACTACTTACGACCTTATAAGTTTGATACATATTTGAAATCTGCATCATAGGGTGCTTCTTATGGGCCTATTTGTATGAGAATCAGAACTTGTCGTGTTGACCAAAATAAAGGTGGAAAAGCTGAGTTTCCATAAGTAAAGAGCAAATTTTTCTGTTTCTGTTTTTTCTTGTTTTCTCAGAATATTGATTTACCGTCTCATTCTAAGCCAGCGATATATGAATTAATTAACCATTAGCTGGTAGCCATGTGAAAAATATCCCATCATTTATTGACTTGTTTGTAAATAAACCTGGCTGTTTACACATGAAGATGTATTACTAGTGTATGTTCAATTGATATTAAAATATCCGTTCTGCTTGCAAACCAGGTGTTTAGTAACATATATCATTTGTAACAATCACAGATAGGGCTTGTTTAACGCTCTTTGATTTCTATTGACTTCACATAAAATGCAGTGGCGGTGTACAAATAAACTTAATTATGACAATTTAGCAGACAAAAAGTACTAATATTGAATCAACTTGCACAAATTAACCGAATTTCCATTATAATGAAATAATTTAACTTCTTATAAATAAATCATGCACTATTCATTTTATAAACGAAGATGTACTTGAACAATTGTAGTGACTGATTGTACACCCATACACTTTACACATGTGCCATGTCCCACTCGCTTTTCTAGTATGCAAAAAAATAAACAGTTAAAGTTAAAAACACCAAGTCTGTGTAATATAATTATGTTAATTGACTTGAATTGAAATCTAACTTCGGTCAATGGAACTAAATTCTATGGTGGTTTTTTTATCTAATATGATTTTTTACTTTTGGCGCATGCGCACAAAGAAGCTCGAACTTCCTCAGTACGATCTGTCGCCTATGGTGGTTATTACCGAGGTGTTACTGTATAAGATTACAGACGGCATATTGTTACCGTTGTGAGCCTCAACTTTTGAAGGTACTTGGGGGATAGGTTGAGTTTGCTTCTAACGTATTTATATGTGCAACTTATGACGCATTGGCTTTAATTGAATATTTGCTTCCCAACTTCAATTTAATTTTTACCCTTTGACATTTTTCAGGTCACTCCGGATTCAAACTAAGTACATCAGTAATGTATACGACATTCACATTAAGGAATGACAGCGTAACAATACAAAATGAGTAAGCAAATCTGTATTTGAATGTTGATCTGACAAGGCAACACGTCATATCAAATGCCGAGTGACCGATATAACAGAACTATTGTACAGAGAATTTGATGCGATCCTTGACCTTATGTTAGCATAATTTAACCGCTGATACATTGTCTGTATCCGTAACACCGATTGTATGTTTCCATAAACGGTTAGTGTCACGACAATGCTATGCTCCATGGTCCCATTTTACACGATTTGCTTGCGGACATTGATATCTTCAACCCAAGAAACTTAGATATGTACACTGCCGTCCAAAACTTCCTTCACACTCCTAAAACTATATGATTTCATAAATTGGCGGTATAAATTTAATGTTTCATTGCAGATAATCATTGATAAAAAATCAATGGACATTGCTGAAAAAAAGACAATCATACATATATTTGGTTTGCAAGAAACCCCGCCATTACACTTGTGTTTCTAAATGTATAATAAATTGAATAATTTTATAATTTGAGTAGTGTGAAGAAACTTTTGGAGTGCAGTTTATATTCATTCGATCGTACATGTAAGGATAAGGTCAATATCTCCATGTTACATTTCATTACTGAAACTGGACGTTTTAATTAAATCTGAACGTTCGGTATGACCATTAAACGTGGGTTAATGTGACTTTTAAATCTTTACAATACTTTTTATGGGGTTTTATAGGACCTGTAAAAATTGTAATCCAAATCAATGAAATCTAACTCCAAGGTCACGCCGACCAACCTGTTTTCTCCATTAAATTTTACAATGGTGTAAATTTGTCATGAGTTTATGAATTGAAACCATGGAAGGAATTCGCTTGCTTCGTATGTCGGAGATCATTTAGTCGTGGTGATTAATTTTCGTTGTATGGTTCACAAAAAAAATAAGTAGCTCTCCAATATGCATTATGCCGAAACAGAATGATTTGCAGTCTGTTTCAATTTTTGATGGCAATCATTATATTTTTTTACTTCATTCGGGTCGAACGCCTTTTATCCACTAGTCTGGCAACCCGACTAGATAATATATTTATCAATCAAATAGCATCACTTTTTTTCAATGTAGCTAGATTTTACTCTGGGCTTGATTATCTATGTTTGAGGGTGCAAAGGGAAATAATTTCATGAAATAGAGTAGATTGAGGTGTTGTCTTTCTACCACAAAATTCATCACTTGTCCACACGTGGAAGAATTTGAATCCACGATTATAAAGGTGGTTTCTCCGGATACTATTTGCATAAATGAGTATCGCGGAGTCAGAAAGTATTTCGTTGTTTACTGTGTTGCTTATATTATTACCCGTTGGGGATGATAGTATCTCAGATTAAGAAGTACATCATTTTCTCCCACTTTGATAACTGGGAAACAAATGTTGCATTCTCTAGCTACCTCTAGCTACCACAGATGTAGTATGTAAAAATTTGTGCACACAACTTTAAATTACATAATAATAAATACAGAAATTGTGTCCTGGAGCATAAACGGGTGAGATATGTTGTAACTTCAAGGTAATTTACTGAAATTAAACATGCGTGCACAATAAAGTAAACTAATAAAACTTTGATGCAAATTTTCTCACAGGAATTCGACGAGAATTTGAGCTGTAAGCATCTGATATCCAAACGTTCAAGTCGGTTGACGTTTGAAAATTTATTTTGAGAAATTTAAACAGTGATCTTATTAGAATAGATCGCAATCGTTTTAAGTTATATTGTAATAAAACGCTAAGCATTGCAGTTAATTTACTTCAGTTTTGGCGTAAATTCAATCCAGCTTTAAATTAACGAAACACGCAGAAATCGAATCGGGCCGATGAGGAAATTTATTTACGCAGTCGAAACAAAACACGTTTGAAATTGTGATCCGTAACAAATTATAACTTTGTAAATACTCGAAACAACGTGTAATTAAAACAACATTAATGATATATCTATCGAATATTGTTATTCAAGCTCGCTATCATGGGAAATGCCAAACAAAATACAGAAGACGGTAAAAGAATAAAAACGCCCCGCATGCTAAGCAGTTAACACAGGAGTCGCGAGAGGACACCCTGTCGTTCGGGGCACTTCAGCTACTCAAATAGATTAAGGTGCTTCAATTTAGTGCATTCCTAACGAATATTTCTAAGCTGTTATAACTTTCAGAATTCATGTAAAACAACCAAAATAATTAAGCGCCCCAGTGATTTGTCAATATAATATTTATTTCTAAGTGTGTTTATTTTTCAAGACGCCGTATGAAAAACTGGTATTTTGAGGCGTCTAAGATAACAGGTTGAATAAGATAGAAAATAAGAGCTAATTCACAAAGTTGCAATCGCTGCATTATCAATACGAACAACGTCGAGTTTCGGTTATGGTGTAATGTGTCCAATGATATAATACTATCTTATTGTAAAATTTACCTATGCATATCAAATAAGCGCCAGAACATGAATTCAAATATGATAATAACAGGTACGATAAATCTCGGGTTCTTCATATTGGATACACAGCTAATCAATTGAGATCCTTTATGTTGTAACACTTGCTAACCAGTTAGGAAACATCATGCTGCAATATAAGCTAACCAGTTGGGATATTTTATGTTAGACCATAAGCTAACCAGTTGGGAGACCGGGACACTATACCAAACACATATATCATGACAAATCAGGTATAATATAACTTGTTAAAAGAGTGAATAAAAACAAATGACAGTTCGGTATACGGTGCAGTTAAGTATTCGTATCAATTGGCGTTCACACAACAGTATTATTTTACTCATTACAAAAATTAATCGCATAAAATGCAGCGCCTGTACCAACAATAGTTACGCTATGAGTAACCTTAGAACATGGATAATTAGTAAACCATACGGGTAAACATGCATGATACAGGTTTAATGATAGACACGTGCCCTGTTGCCTTCAATGAACCGAGTTACAGTAACATATGACGTTACGATCGTAACTACTCGGACATTTCGGCACTTTTGTTAGATAAACGCCGAGGAGTACCGATTGATGATGCGACTTGACGTATCATATATCTGTCAGAAGTCAAACCCTCCGATGTAACAGGTTCAAATATTATAAATCTATCTCGCATTTGAATGGATTTATAAGTGACATGGTTAGGTCGATGGATCAAACCAACAATCCTGACTGAAGAATACACGTCCAGGGTTATGTTAATACTGGGAATATATGAACCCTCATTATGAGACATGGTACAAGTGGTACAGCATATATTAACAACTCTATATGTCATCTATACACCTATCCTCCCACATTGCCTACTTGGTATGTTATAATACAAACATGCACGTGCATTAGACAAGGCACAAATAATTTATTGGTCGAAGGATGATACAGTTCGGGCACTTTTCTGAATACTTTTTGAATACCCATCGTGAATGCAGCACTAGTAAAACAATAGCATTGTACCTGTAGAAAGATGTTTGTAAAAGTGGTTTTTCCTTGTCAACACACATTATTCTGATGCTGAAAGAATCAACAGTAAAAATAAATTAACAGTTGTCTGAAAGTAACAAAAAGGTATGATCAAATCCGACAGGGAAAGTAGCACGTAACCTAACCAGCCAAGCACAGCAATCAGAAACACCACAACACAATTACCCTGAGCAATGCCCACACAAAGCCATGCCAAAACGGTGACCAAATGAGGCACAACAACCCCGGGTCGTGACCTAGTCTAAAACACTTTATTTAAGGACAGTGACCTAACTTTATGCGACATAAAGAGGCACAACTACGACTTGACCTAGTTTAAAATAATAAGCAAGGGGAGAAATAATATTTCATATTTAACAACTCCACTGAGTAATGCCCACACATATGCCGAAGAAACAATTAAAAAGCCAAGTTCCCGTCGAAATCAATTGCAGAATGACCCAGTTTCACAAAGAAATTATATAATAACGGTTATTGCATGAGACCGAATGAAACACAGCCAATGCTTAGTACCATGTAAGCATGATATACCCGTACCAGTTTATTATTTGCATTGGTATATCGAAGCCCCGACTGAAGTGGTGCACAAAGCCACCCGTAACACTTAGTTGCTTAAAAAATGCCCAATAATATGTTCCACAGCGGAGTTTGAATAAATCGGTTAAGTTTCTTACTGAAAATTAGACCTTGAAGAAGGAACGAGCCTTATTTTTGTCTGGCCGTCGACCTGTCGTGAACCATAACGCTTAACTTAACGGAAATGAATAATGATAATTGCCTTAGAAAATTTGTTGTTGCCAAGGTCTAGAAGAAAGATGCGACAACTGATTGATTTAGAAAGAAAAACAACATAAATAGCACGAAATTATAAAACACTAGACCCCACCCTAACTCAAGGTTCGTTCCAAAAACTTTTGCTTTCTTTCCAAAAGTGCTAACAAGATTCTGGTGTTGTAAGAAGCGAAAGAAGATTGCTGAATCAGCAGTTTTATAATTGATTTACCACGCCGTCTTATAACTGTCTGAATGAAATTGTTACAGTACGGAACCTTGTGCACGTAAAATTATTATGTCACACTCTGTACTCGTTAACGTAAAGGGTGTAAGAAAAGGTCTTTCTGATAATAATAAAACATACATATTTTCAATATTAAAGCATTTAAATGTATACAAATCAAACTCATATACATGTATATATATAGTATCTAAAATGAATGTAAAACACTTCTTTTTTTCTGATAGACCAGATATTCAGGATTCAGTTTATGTTGGCATATTATGTGTTGGCGCTCCGGTTGGTGAATGTCCTTGCCAACCATATGTGCAAATTTGCATTCCTTATTTCCGTTTGATGTTACGAGTGAACAAAATGTTAACCCTTTAATTCCAATAATGATCAACACAAAAATAGTGTTTAGCCATATCTCAATCGTATAATAACTTTGAGCGTGCAATTTGCACGACGTGAGGAGGACTATATAAAAAGATGGTATCATAATAATAACAATAATAACCTGACAATTATGATGGGATTCATATACTTTACCCCATACACGTGTCTCATTATGATGTAATCAATGGTGATGGCATCCCCATATCACTAATTAAGATCCTCCTAAAACGTATTTACCTCAATCGCTTTTTCTGATGCGCAATTAAATATCACTTGTACATAAAGCTGATCATATTTACAACCGTTTGAAAGTATGAATGAAATGTTATAAAAATAATAGGTAGATATAAACTAATAATGCAACCAAAATTGTGAGAAAACAATCTGTAATCCATTAGAAATTGGACAACCCACGTGTATAAGTTCCCAGACGTAATATAATTGGTAGTACATTGAACTCTGATATACGAGCCACCCTCATTTATGTCCACTAGTTTTCAATGCGGGGATTTTCAATGGCTTTCGATGTTTTTGTCAATGGTTTACAATGGGTCAGTGGTTGCCAATGGCCTGACGGCCGTATTTGATAAAAACCTCTCAAGTTCGGTTACCATTTTATGATAGTTACGTTAGAACAGAAGTCCTCCAATGTTGTTAAAAGTTGGGATACATATTTTTTATATTCAATTAAAGCCAACGCGCCCTATGTTTCGCATACCAATACGTTAGCAGCAAACTCGACCTATCCTTCAACTTGAAGTAACTTCAAAAGTTAGGGGTCACAACTGTAACAATATGACCTCTGTAATTTACAGTAATACATCATTAATAACCTCCATAGGAGGCTAGACGGTTCTGAGGAGATTTTAGGTTAATTGTGTGCATGCACGAAAATTCAAAATCATATTAAATCAGAATAAACATAAAACTCTAGTTCCAATGATCGAATGTAAATTTCAATAAAGTCAATTAACATAATCATAGTGCACAGACTTGTTATATTTAGTTTTTTGCATGTAAGCAAAGTGAGTGGGAAATTACACATTTGTAAAGTATATGGATGTACAATAAGTAACTACAGTTGTTCAAATGCACCTTCGTTTATAAAACAAGTAGTGCATGCTTTATTTATCATATAAGAAGTAAGAAGTTAAAATATTTCATTCCAATGGAAATTTGGTTAATTTGTGCAAATTGGTTCAATATTAGTACTTTTTGTCTGCTAAATTGATATAATTAAGTTTATTGGTACACCTTCACTGCATTTTATGTGAAGTCAATAGAAATCAAAGAGCGTTAAACAATCCCTATCAGTGATTGTTACAAATGATATATGTTACTGAACACCTGGTTTGCAAGCAGAATATATATTTCATTACCAATTGAACACACACTGGTAATACATCTTCATGTGAAAACAGCCATGTTTATTTACAAACAAGTCCTTAAATAATGTCATTTTTCCACATGGATACCAGCTAATGGTTAATTAATTCACATTGGTCCATATAATATATGAATAATTTGCAACTCATATATTGGGACTCCAAGCCATACCGTGCGGCGCCATAGGATATGCATAGTAAGAGTTCGAAATAATGAAACAAGCTATTACAACAATCGTTACACATATAAACAGCACCAATTTGACTGCACAAAGTATACATGTATATTATATCAAAACAGAGTATTGAGCCATTACTGCACTGCCGAGACTTTATACATGTATACTTCAATTTACTTTTTACCATTTGACATTTTTCAGGTCACTTCGGACTTCAAACCAAGTACTTCAGTAATGTATTCGACATTCACATTCTTGAATGACAGCGTAACAATACAAAATGAGTAAGCAAATCTGTATTTGAATGTTGATCTGACAGGGCAACATGTCCTATCAAACGCCGAGTAACCGATATAACAGAACTATTGTACAGAGGATTTGACGCGACCCGTGACCTTATAATTATTAGCATAATTCAACCGTTGATATATATTATGTATCCATAACACCGGTTGTATGTTTCCATAAACGGATAGTGTCACGACAATGCTCCATGGTCCCATTTTACGCGATTTTGCTTGCGGACATTGATATCTTCAACTTAAGAACCTTCACTCTCCTAAAATTATATGATTTCATAAATTGGCGGTTTAAATGTAATGCAGAAAGTCATTGATAAAATACCAATGACATAAGACAATGCTGAATAAAAAGACAACCATACATACATTTGGTTTGGAAGAAACCATGCCATTACACTTGTGTTTCTAACTGTACATAAATCGTGTAAATGAACTTTTGGAGGGCAGTGTATATTCCTTCGATCGTACATGAAAGGATCAGGTCAATATCTCGCTACTATACATCACTAGCGAAACTGGACGTTTTAATTAAATCTGAACGTTTGGTATGACCATAAAACGCGGGTTAATGTGACTTTTAAATCTTTACAATGCATTTTATGGGGTTTTATAGGACCTGTAAAAATTGTAATCCAAATCAATGACATCTAGTTACAAGGTCACGCCGACCAACACGTCTTCCCCATTAAATTTTACAATGGTTTAGTTCAAATTTGTCATGAGTTTATTTTTAAAAAATCGAGGATTTGGGTATGGTGGCATTTTATGGTTTGACAATTGAAATGTGAATAAGAATTAAACCATAGGAATCCGCTAGCTACGTATTCCGGAGATTATTAAATCGTGATGATTTATTTTCGTGGTATGGTTCACAAAAAAAGTATGCCTTTTTTGTCGAATCTGAATGACTCGTAGTCTGTTTCAATCTACGTTTGTATCTTTATGATTTGTTTTCCTTCAAGTGTCATTCGGGTCAAGCGCCTTTTTTCAACATGCGTGCACTACTCCACCATTCCACCACAAAATCCACCACTTCTCCACATGCGGAAGAATTCGAATTCACGATTTTAAAGATAGTTTTCTTCGGGTTTATTTGTATAAATGAGTATTGCGGAGTCAGGAAGTATTTCGCGGTGTACTGTGTTGCTTATATTATTACCGGTTGGGATGATAGTATCTCCGATTTCGAAGTACATCATTTTCTTCAACTTTAATAACTGGGAAACAAATGTTGCATTCTCTAGCTACCCCTAGCTACCACAGATGTAATATGCAAAAATATGTGCAAACAACTTTAAATTACATAATAATAAATACAGATATTGTGTCCTGGAGCATAAACGGGTGAGATATGTTGTAACTTCAAGGTAATTTACTGAAATTTAACATGCGTACACAATAAAGTAAACTAATAAAACTTTGATGTAAATGTTCTCACAGAAATTCGACGAGAATTTGAACTGTAAGCATCTGATATCCAAGCGTTAAAGTCTGTTGGCGTTTGAACATTTATTTTGAGAAATTTAAACAGCGATCTTATTAAAATATATCGCAATCGTTTTAAGTTATATTGTAATAAAACACTAAGCATCGCAGTTAATTTAGTTCAGTTTTGGCGTATATTCAATCCAGTTTTAAATTAACGAAACACGCAGAAATCGAATCGGGCCGATGTTGAAATTTATTTACGAAGTCGAAACAAAATACGTTTGAAATTGTGATCGGTAACAAATAATAACTTTGTAAATACTCGAAACAACAGGTAATTAAAACAACATTAATGGTATATCTATCTAATAATGTTATTTAAGCTCGCTATCATGGGAAATACGAAACAAAATGCGGAAGATGGAAAAGGAATAAAAACGCACCGCATGCTTAACAGTTAACACAGGAGTCGCGAGAGGGCACCCTGTCGTTCGGGGCACTTCAGCTACTCAAAAAGATTAAGGTGCTTCAATTTAGTGCATTCCTAACGAATATTTCTAAGCTGTAATAACTTTCAGAATTCACGAAAAACAACCAAAAATAATTTCTAAGTGTGTTTATTTTTCAAGACGCCGTATGAATACTGGTGTTTTGAGGCGTCTAAGATAACAGGTTGAATAAGATAGAAAATATGAGCTAATTCACAAAGTTGCAATCGCTGCGTTATCAATACGAACAACGTTGAGTTTCGGTTATGGTGTAATGTGTCCAATGATATAATACTATCTTTTTGTAAAATTTACCTATGTATATCACATAAACCCCAGAACATAAAACTCAAATATGATGATAACAGGTACGATAAATCTCGGGTTCTTCATATTGGATCCTAAGCTAATCAGTTGGGAGACGTTGTGTTGTATCGTTTGCTAACCAGTTGGGAAATATCATGCTGGAATATAAGCCAATCAGTTGGGAGACATCATGATTGAACACAAGCTAATTAATTGGTTCGTAAGCTAATAAGTTGTGAGACGTCATGCTGGATTACAAGCTAACCAGTTCGGAGACGTCGTGTTGACACAAAAGCTAACCAGTTTTGATACTTCATGTTGGACCATAAGTTAATCAATTCGGAGACGTCGTGTTGGTTCGTAAGCTAACCAGTTGGGCGGTATCGTGTTGCCCCTTAAACTAACCAGTTGGGAAACGTCATATTGTATCATAAATTAACCAGTTGGGAGATAAGCTAACCAGTTGGGAGACGTCATGTTGGTTCGTAAGCTAACCATTTGGGAGACGTCATGTTTGACCATAAGGTAACCAGATGGCATACGTGAATATAAGATCCTAACCTATCCAGTTGGGTAAGGTCGTGTTCGTTCGTAAGCTAACCAGTTGGGAGAGGTCATGTTGGTTCGCAAGTTAACCAGTTGTGAGACGTCATGTTGGCTCGCACACTAACCAGTTGGGATACGTCATGTTGGTTCGTTACCTAACTAGCAGGGATACTTCATGTTGGGCCATAACCTAACCAGTTGGGAGACGTCGTGTTGGATCGTATGCTACTCAGTTGGGAAACGTCAAGTTGAACCATAACCTAACCAGTTTTGATTTCACCATATTGTATTTCACCAACCAATGTAAAGCATGATATGCATGACTAAATAAAGATACCATATAAAACGTCAACTTATGACCTCTCGATAATACTATAATCAGTACATTAATCGAAATTAATAAAACATCATGAAAATGTATTACATGTACTAAATTACATAAATTTATTAAATAGTAAGTTATTTACGTCGTAAGCTGTACAACATTTTTATTCACGACGAATAATTTTCGGATAAACTAGCTAGATAGAAATTAGATTAGAATAAGTTGACAGCAAAAGATGACATCAGAATTTCTTCAATGTTCAAATCCACAAAAATGTAGATTCTAATCACCAAATTACCATTTTACTAATTTCCGCGTAAAATCAATACCAGCGAAAATGAATGATTTTGAAGTAATACACAAAAATTGATGAACATAATATTTTTAGCCATGTTTATATTTTTTACACATAATCATCATCATTTCATACATGAGATTAAGATGGCGGCACTAATCTTGGTAATAATGAATAGATCATTAACGTAGTGAAGCGTCATCGAGATACGTCCCCGATCTGTCGTATACTTCACAATTATATGTGTGAGAAAAATGATAGAAAAGTATGTAAGAACGAAGATAGTACGTATTATCATAATGCATGTACAATTATGTGAATGAGACAGGTAACAGAATGCCTACCAGTTTAAGTCTACTTCATCCGAGTGTACAGTTACCCCCCCCCCCTCCCCCACGCACACACCCACACGCACACTTAGTCTCATGTCGACTGTTACGCAAGGTACCAAAGAAAATTAGCGTTTATACCCTGTTCTCACTTCATGTACCTAGGCAAAATAAGCAGGAATACAGACGGGAATCGAACCAGAGACCTCTCAACCCCATAGCGAACAGCCGCACATCATATATATAAGCATACAATGTTAGAATGGTAATTATGACGGCGACCACAGAAAAAAACACTTCCGTTATAACGTCACGACGATAACATTATCAGAATGTTGTGGGTGTCAAATTGTGTAAAAGAAGTAAATTAAAATTTGTGATTGCTTTTCCTAAGTGTCATTTTCCTGCGCTCGCCGTCATAATATTGTACATCATATATTGTTTTATATCAATTCCTCGATATTCGAGTAGCCAAGATGTCAATGTTCGTCACTTCATCAAACATGACAGACGTTATAAAAATTGAGGGAGTTAACGCTCACGTCATATAATCATAAGACTAGTCTTAGGAATGATTTTAAATTAGATCTACAACAAATTGATCATGCGTTCGTCGGGAGCGCCCGCTCCTGATTTTTCCAAAATTAAAAATAAATATTTAAATTTAAATTATTGCGCCCGCACCTGAGAAAACCACGCGCATGTGGTTTTTTTCCTACATTTTTTTTTATTATTTTGCCGCTAGCATCAATATTTACAAATTACGAAAAATTAAGCCAACTTGTTTATAATTTCGTCACTGTTACTACAGAATATGTTGCACACAAAAATCGTGTAACTTTTTACGAACATGCAAGCGTCTGGTGAAATGATTCAAATGTTTTACAAAAAAACACGCATAAGTGTATACACGTAGTAAAATGGGAAGAATTGCGATTGTGGAATGAACCAACAAACGTATCTAGATATGCTTGTATTCATTATTATTACTAGTATTCCGTACTACCGACGAAATCATGAATTGTCACCCATTTTCGCGACAATGACGTCTCGTTTGTACATGGTCCGTGGTATGTGATATTAACAGTTTTCTGCGTCCCGGACACGCAACGCACCTGTTAATAAGTTTCTATACTGTATCCTACATAATTTCATGAGGGATTTTAAATACTGTACATAGAGAAACCTTCAGAAGGTCTTAGTTCAAAAAATTTGATAAAACTTAGTTTGCTCTAATTATTGCACCAAATGCTGTACTTTTCAGTCACTTGCTAAAACTCCAGCTAGATCTATTACAACTAGATAAATCACAGCTTATGTAAGATTACATGCTGCAGTTCTCAACAACCGTCATAACATTTTACCACGGTGGTTGAGTGGTAAGATGCTTAACTCCTGATCAAGAGGTCCTGGGTTCGATTCTCGACCGTGACACTTGGTCATTTTTAGAAACGCTTTTTAGTGTTTCCCAACCAGCTAGAGATAATTGTGGTTGGAAACCAGAGGTAGTCTTGTGTGTATCGGTGCTTTACACCGAGCACGTTAAAGAACCAAGGAATTTATTTGAAACGAGCTAGGGTATCGCACCCAGATTCCTTGTATCTCACCTCTGTCTCTAACATTTGCGATAATGCCCTAGAGTGGGCCCTGCAAATTACATGGAAGAAAGAAAGGCCCTTGTATATCCCTAAGGGAAGTGTGCTTGATGTGGGGCTAGATGTGCGCTACTAACAGTGCTAAATAAACAGCCGTCTGAGCATGATGTATCACTACAAGAACAAAACTGTACATGGTTATCATTGACTAGCTTGATGCTAAGTTGATTTGAATCTTTAACCACTAGTCACTCAGTGCATTTGTGTTCATTATAATTTATATGTATGTGACAATGTCTGCTCACAATTACCTTGAATACCTGTATTCTGGTCAACTAATTTGATAAATCCTACACAACATAACAAGAAATGAATAACACTCATTTATTTGGCCTCATTTCTTATTTAAGCTATTGTAATAGACACTTTTTCCTAAAAATGGGTGCATCAGAAATGAATAGGGTACTTTTGCTCCTTCACGCGCTTTCAAAAATGGCATTTTCAAAAATAAATTTAATTTTTTTTATTTCGCTCCTTCGCTCGCTCTGAATTACGGGTTTTTCAAAAATAAATATTTAAATTTATATTTCGCTCGCTCGCCCCTAATTTTTCCCAAAAAAATCCGTAGAACCAAAAATCAATTTGGTGTGGCCTAAAGTTTATTAATCCTGGCAAAGAGTTGTTTCATGTTGTGTTATGTCGTCAATCAAAATGCCTGATTTACATATATGCACCGATGCCTGCATAATTAAATGTGCACCATATATAGAAAATGCGTTAATAAATTATACTGGTATGCAGAACACTGCTTATTGGAAATCGTGCATTACATACACAGTGATGTGACATTTAATTTTTAACTCTTTTATCCACTGACAAAACATATCAATACAGTCAAACACGTGTTTAACTTGCAAAAAGCCATTATGATCGTCTCGGTCTTTTAGCAATGCAATATACCGGAGACAAACGGAAATGGCCGAGCTTTCACGATTGGCAAAAAGCATAAGTAGCGGACAATTTTTTTAAATTTTTAAAAGACGCAGAGAAAAGTGAAAGTAACAAGCAACTTACGTAAGTAACAGACATGCAGAGCCTTAACCAACAATAGCTACACTATGAGTAACCTTAGAACATGGATAATTAGTAAAGCAGGCGGGTAAATATACATGATACAGTTTTAATGATAAACACGCGCCCTGTTGCCTTAAATGATCCGAGGTAAAGTAACATATGACGTTACAATCGTAACTACGCGGGCATTGCCGCACTTTTGTTAGATAAACGCCGAGGAGTTCCGATTGATGACGTGACTTGACGTATCATATATCTGTCAGGAGTCAAACCCTCCGATGTTACAGGTTCAAATATTATAAATCTATCTGGCACTTGAATGGATTTATAAGTGACATGGTTGGGTCGATGGATCAAACCAACAATCCTGACAGAAGGATACACGTCGAGGGTTATGTTAATACTGGTAATATATGAACCCTCATAATGAGAGATGGTACAAGTGGTATAGCGTATATTAACAACTCTATATGTCATCTATACATCTATCCTCCCACATTGCCTACTTGGTATGTTATAATACAAACATGCTTGTGCATTGGACAAGGCGTATACAATTTATTGTTCGAATAATGATACAGTTCGGGCACTTTTCTGAATACTTTTTGAATACCCATCGTGAATGCAGCAAAAAATGTTTGAAAACGTGTTATTTCATGCCCACTCATATTATTCTGATGCCGGGAGAATCAACAGTAAAAATAAATTAACAGTTGTCTGAACCTAACAAAAAAGGTATGAGAAAATCCGACAGAGAAAGTAACACTCGACCTTACCAGCCAAGCACAGCAATCAGAAAAAACACAACACAATTACCCTGAGCAATGCACATGCCAAAACGGCGACCAAATGAGGCACAACAACCCCGGGTCGTGACCTAGTTTAAAACACTTTATTTATTGACAACGACTTACCGTTATGCGAGGAGCAACTACGACTTGACCTAGTTTAAAAGAATGGGCAAGGTAGGAATGGGGTGGAAAATAATAATACTTATTCAACAACTACACTGAGCAATAAACAAACATAAGCCGAAAAAATAATTAAAAAAACAAGTCATGGTCCATCGCAGAGTTTGAATAAATCGGTCAAGTTTGTTGCTGCAAATTAGACCTTGAATAAGTCGTATTTCTGTCTGGTCGTCGACCTATCGTGAACCATAACGGTAAAAATCTTCAATTTTCTGGCTAAGACTCATGCACGGAAATGAATAATGATAATTGCCTTAGAATATTTGTTGTTGCCAAGGTCTAGCATAAAATGCGAAAACTGATTGATTTAGAAAGAAAAACAACATAAATAGCACGAAATTATAAAACACTAGACCCAGCCCTAATTCAATGTTCGTTCCAAAAACTTTTGCTTTCTTTCCAAAAGTGCTAACTGGTATTGTAAAAAGCAAAAGAAGATTGCTGATTCAGCAGTTTTGTAATTGATTTACCACGCCGTCTTATAACTGTCTGAATGAAATTGTTACAGTACGGAACCTTGTGCATGTAACATTATTATGTCGCACACAGTACTAGTTAACGTACGGGGTGTAAGACAAGTTCGTTACGGTTATAAAACATTTATCCCGCCATCTCTACAGGCGAAATGAAATTGTTACAGTACGGAACGGTACATGCATGTATGTAACATTATTCTATCGCGCACTATACCAGTTACCGGGCTTTCGAAAAGTTCGTACCGGTTATAAAATATTTACTCCGCCATCTCTGTAGTCAGAATGAAATTGTAACTGTACGGAACCCCCGTTACATGTACGTATGTAACATTATTATGTCACACACTGTACTAGTTAACGTAAAGGGTATGATAAAAGTTCTGCCTGTGATTATAAAACATAAATATTTTAAATATTAGCACAAACTCATATAGTATCTAAAATGAATGTAAAGCACTTCTTTTCCGTTAGACTGAATATCTCTGGATTCAGTTTATGTTGACATAGTATGATTGTATTGCTCCTCCGGTTGGTGAACGTTCTTGCTAACCTTATGTGTACTTTTGCATTCCTTATTTCCGCTTGATGCCACATGTGAACAACATGTTTAGCCTTTAATTCTAATTATGATCAACACAAAAATAGTGTTTTGGTCATGTCTCAATCGTATAATAACTTTGAGCGTGCAATTTGCACGCCGTGAAGGAGGACTATACGGTATACATCAAGATGGTATTATAATAATAACAATAATAACCCAGCCAATTATGATGGGATTCATATACTTTACCCCATCCACGAGTCTCATTATGATGTAATCAATGTTGATGGCATCCGCATATCACTAATTAAGATCCTTCTAAACGCATTTACCTGAATCGCTTTTTCTGATGCGCAATTAAATATCACTTGCACATAAACGTGATCATATTTACAACCGTTTGAAAGTATGAATGAAATGCTATAAAAATAATGGGTAGATAAACTAATAACGCAAACAAAATTGTGAGAAAACAATCTGTAATCCATTAGAAATTGGACAACCCACGTGTATAAATTCCCAGACGTAATATAGTTGGTAGTACAGTGAACTTTCATAAACGGACCATCTCCATATACTTCCATTTCAACTAGTTTTCAATGCAGTTTCAATCCCTTTCGATGCTTTTTGTCAATGGCTTACAATGGGTTTTCAGTGGTTGCCAAAGGTCCTTATGACGGCTGTATTGCATAACTTAAGTTTTCAAATTGCATTTGTTGACAAACATTCAATTTCTGTTATCATTTTCTAATCGTTCTCATAAACGGATCACCACAATTTTAGTCTACTAGTTTTCAATAGTTTGCAATGCTTGTCAAAGGTAGTGTATATAAAAAGACGGTCGTATTGCAAGACATTTTTGTCTTAAGTTTTCGAATCGCCTTCGTTGACAAAAATTCAATTTCAGTTACCATTTAATAATAGTTTCATTACAACTGAAGACAGCGTTGTTATACTATTTAGTGGTGATGTATAGATAAATCTGGCCACTGCGCCGTGACCTTAATCAATTCACTATCATAGTGTCTTCTCAAAGTACAGCCATAACTCAATACTCTGTTTTCGATCTATAGTGCATTCTTTACATTGCATAGTTATTTTTTCTAGTTCACTGTTCATTGTTGACGGTCTTATGGAAGATTGGTATAAATATTGTCAAATAAGTTTCCTCGTTAGATAAAGTCTTTATTATTACAATTAGTTATATTGGTGCTGTATATTTGTGTAACGATTTTTGTAATAGTTTGTTTAATGATTTCGAACTCTTACTATGTATACCCGATGGCGCCGTACGCTATGGCTTGGAGTCACAATACTAGTAAATAAACGGATAGGGTCACGACAATGCTCCATGGTCCCATTTTACACGAATTACTTGCGGACATTGATATCTTCAACACATGAACATTATATATATACACTGCCGTCCAAAAAGTCCTTCACACTCCTAAAACTATATGATTTCATAAATTGGCGGCAAAATTAATGTTTCATTGCAGATTATCATTGATAAAAAGTCAATGGACAATGTTGCTTAAAAAGACAATCATACATATATTTGGTTTGGAAGAAACCATGTCATCACACTTGTGTTTGTAAATGTACACAAATCGTGTGAAGGAACTTTTTAAAGGGCAGTGTATATTCATTCGATCGTCACGTAAGGACCAAGTTAATATCCCCATGCTATATTTCATTAGTGAAACTGGACGTTATTATTAAATCTGAACGTTCGATATGACCATAAAACGCGGGTTAATGTGACTTTTCAATCTTTACAAAACATTTCATGGGGTTTTATAGGACCTGTAAACATTGTAATCCAAATAAATGGAATCTAAATCCAAGGTCACACTGACCAACACGTCTTCTCCATTAAATTTTACAATGAATTAAATTTGTCATGAGTTTATTAAAAAAATGTGGTTTGAAAATTGTTAATTGGAACCATGGAAGAAATTCGTATGCTACGTATGTCAGAGATCATTAAGTCGTGGTGATTAATTTTCGTTGTATCTTGCTCAAAACAAAAAATAAGTAGCTCACCAGTATGCCTTTTTGACGAAACAGAATGATTTGCAGTCTGTTTCAATTTTCGCTGGCAATCATTATATTTTTTACTTCATTCGGGTCGAACTCCTTTGATCAACTAGTCTGGCCACTCGACTCGATAATATATATTTATCAATCAAATAGCATCACTTTTTTCAATTTTAGCTAGATTTTACTCTGGGCTTGAGTATCTATGTTTGAGGGTGCAAAGGGAAATAATTTCATGAAATAGAGTAGATTGAGGTGTTGTCTTTCTACTACAAAATTCATCACTTGTCCACATGTGGAAGAATTCGAATCCACGCTTTGAAACGTTAAAGTTTTCTCCGGTTTAATTTGTATATAAATGAGTATCGCGGATTCAGAAAGTATTTCGTTGTGCACTGTGTTGCTTATATTATTACCCTTTAGGGATGATAGTATCTCCGATTTCGAAGTTCATCATTTTCTTCCACTTTGATAACTGGGAAACAAATATTGCATTCTCTAGCTACCTCGAGCTACCACAGATGTAGTATGCAAAAATATGTGCAAACAACTTTAAATTACATAATATTAAATACGAATATTGTGTCATGGAGCATAAACGGGTGAGATATGTTGTAACTTCAAGGTAATTTACTGAAATTAAACATGCGGGCACAATAAAGTAAACTAATAAAACTTTGATACAAATGTTCTCACAGAAATTCGACGAGAATTTGAGCTGTAAGCATCTGATATCCAAGCGTTCAAGTCTGTTGACGTTTGAAAATTTATGTTGAGAAATTTAAACAGCGATCTTATTAGAATAGATCGCAATCGTTTAGAGTTATATTGTAATGAAACACTAAGCATTGCAGTTAATTTACTTCAGTTTTGGCGTAAATTCAATCCAGTTTTAAATTAACGAAACACGCAGAAATCGAATCGGGCCGATGCTGAAATTTATTTACAAAGTCGAAACAAAATACGCTTGAAATTGTGATCGGTAACAAATAATGACTCTGTAAATACTCGAAACAACAGGTAATTAAAACAACATTAATGGTATATTTATCTCATAATGATATTCAAGCTCGCTATCATGGGAAATGACAAACAAAATACAGAATACGGTAAAAGAATAAAAACGCCCCGCATGCTTAGCAGTTAACACAGGAGTCGCGAGAGGACACCCTGTCGTTCGGGGCACTTCAGCTACTCAAATAGATTATATAAGGTGCTTCAATTTAGTGCATTCCTTCCAAATACTTCTAAGCTGTAATAACTTTCAGAATTCATGAAAACAACCAAAAATAATTAAGCATCCCAGCGATTTGTCAATATAATATTTATTTCTAAGTGTGTTTAATTTTCAAGACGCCCTTTGAAATACTGGTGTTTTGCGTCTAAGATAACAGGTGGGATATGATAGATAATATCAGCTAATTCACAAAGTTGCAATCGCTGCGTTATCAATACAAACAACGTCGAGTTTCGGTTATGGTGTAATGTGTCCAATGATATAATACTATCTTATTGTAAAATTTACCTATGCATATCAAATAAACGCCAGAACATGACATTCAAATATGATAATAACAGGTACGATAAATCGCGACGGGTTCTTCATAATGGATCCTAAGCTAATCAGTTGGGATATGTCAAATTGTATTCTTAGCTAACCAGTTGAGCCTTAATGTTGTAATGTTTGCTAACCAGTTGGGATACTTCATGTTTGATTTGTAAGCTAACCAGTTGGGAGATGTCATGCTGGATTGCACGCTAACCAATTCGGAGATGTCGTGTTGACCCGTAAGCTAACCAATTGGGAAACTTCATGTTGGACCATAAGTTAACAAATTGAGAGACCTCCTGTTGGACCATAAGCTAAACAGTTGGGAGTCATCGTGTTGCCCCTTAAGCTAACAGGTTGGGAAACGTCATGTTGAATCATAAAGGAAACAGTTGGGAAACGTCATGTTGTATCATAAACGAAACATTTGGGAAACGTCATGTTATATCATAAGCTAACCAGTTGGGATACGTCATGTTGGTATAACCAGTTGTGAGATAATGTGATGTTTCGTAAGCTAACCGGTTGGGAGACGTCATGTTGGTTCGTAAGATAACCAGTTGGGAGACGTCATGCTTGATCCAAAGCTAACTAGTTGGTATTTCATCATGTTTCATTTCACCAACCAGCATGGATCATAAATGCTTGATTAATCAAAGATACCATATAAAACCTCAACTTACGACCTCTCGATAATACTATAATCAGTTCATTAATCGAAATTAATAAAACATCATGAAAATATATTACATGTACTAAATTACATAAATTTATTATAGAGTAAGTTATTAATGTCGTATGATGTAAAACAATTATATTCGCGAAGAATTCTTTTGGTACATTTTGCCGATGAACTTACTAGATAGAAATTAAAGCCCATAGAATAATTCGACAGCAGAAATATATATCATGAGAATTACTCCAGTGTTCAAATCACTAATTGAAGAAAGTTAATGTAGATTCTAATCACCAAATTACCATTTTACTTATTTCCTCGAAAATTACTACCCGCGAAAATGAATGATTTTGCACTAAGACACAAAAATTGATGAACATAATATTTTTAAGCAATGTTTATAAGTTTTTCAATTAATCATCATTTCATACATGAGATAAGAAGGCGATGTTTATCATGGTAAGAATGAATAGATCATTAACGTAGTGAAGTGTCATTGCGATACGTCCCCTAGCTGTCGTCTGCTTCACAATTATATGTGCGAGAAAATTATAGTATATGATGACTGAACGTATTATAGCATTATCTTAATGTTCGTGCAAGTACAAGAATCACATGAGAATGTGTATGAGATAGGTAAAAGAAAAAGACGGATACATACATGTCTTAAAAATCACCAACATTATGCGCTTCTTATGTTATTGGTGAACATGACAAGTCATAATGAGCCTATTTTCATGAAAATAAGAACTTGTTATGTTCACCAAATTGATGAAGACACAGTTTGTTTATCCATAAGTAAAGAGTAATTTTAAAACAGTTGTGTTTTTGTCTTTTTCTATAAATATCGATATTGTACTTACGACCTTCTCATTCTTATCCAGCGAAGTGTAAATTTACCCCCCGCCTCCCCTCTACACACACGCATGCGCGAACCCTATGTTTTTATTAAGTCGCAATTCGGGCTGTTACACTAGGTACCACACCAATTGAGTTTTAAGACCCTGCATACCCACTTCATTCACATAAGTGAAGTTGACCATTGTATGTTAATCTTGCTTGAAGAAAATGAGCAGGCGTACACGGGAATCGAACCAGAGACATCTGAATCCCATATCGCGCATCAATATAAGCCAACAATGTAAGCATGATAATTATGACGGCGATCACAGAAAAACACGACCCTTATGACGTCACGACGATAACATCATTGAAATGTTGCGGGCGTCAAATTGTGTGAAAAAAGTAAATTAAATTTTGTGATAACTTGTCCTAAATGTCATTTGACTGCGCTTGCCGCCATAATATGGTGCATAGATTGTTTTATATCAATTCCTCGATATAAGAGTAGCCTAGATGTCGATGTTCGTCACTTCATCAAACTTGACAAACGTTATAAAAATTGTGGGAGTCAACGATCACGTCATATAAGCATAAGACTAGTCGTATGAATGATTTTAAATTAGATCTACCATGTTTTGTATGATAATGTTATTGTAAAATTTATTAATCCTGGCAAAGATTTGTTTCATGTTGCGTTATGTCGTCAATCAAAATGCCTGATTTACATTTATGCACCGATGCCTGCATAATCAAATGTGCATCATGTATAGAAAATGCGTTAATAAATTATACTGGTATGCAAAACGCTGTTTATTGGAAATCGTGCATTACATACACAGTGATGTAACATTTCATTGTAAGACGTTTTATCACCTAACGTATCAGTACAGCCCAACTCGTGTTTATAAAGCAAAAAACCGTTCTGATCACCTCGGCCTTTGCGATGCATTTGAAATTTACTGGAGAAAAACGGAAATGGCCGAGCTTTCACGATTGGCAAAATCATATAGTAGCGGACAAGGACTTTTAAAAGACGCAGAGAAAAGTGAAAGTAGCAAGCAAATTACGTAAATAACAGACATGAAGCGCCTGAACCAACAATAGATATACTATGAGTAACCTTAGAACATGGATAATTAGTAAACCATACGGATAAACATGCATGATACATGTTTAATGATAGACACGTGCCCTGTTGCCTTCAATGATCCGAGGTATAGTAACATATGACGTAACAATCGTAACTTCTCGGGCATTTACGTACTTTCGTTAGATAAACGCCGATGAGTTCCGATTAATGACGTGACTTGACGTATCATATATCTGTCAGAAGTCAAACCCTCCCACGTTACAAGTTCAAATATTATAAATCTATCTGGCACTTGAATGGATTTATAAGTGACATGGTTAGGTCGATGGATCAAACCAACAATCCTGACAGAAGGATACACGTCGAGGGTTATGTTAATACTGGTAATATATGAACCCTCATAATGAGAGATGACACAAGTGGTACAGCGTATATTATAAACTCTATATGTCGTCTATACATCTATCCTCCCACATTGCCTACTTGGTATGTTAAAATACAATGCTTGTGCATTGTACAAGGCGTATATAATTTATTGTTCGAATAATGATACAGTTCGGGCACTTTTCTGAGTACTTTTTGAATACCCATCGTGAATGCAGCACCTGTAGAAAAATGTTTGTTAAAGTGTTATTTCATGTCCACTCACATTATTATGATGCTGGGAGAATCAAAAGTGAAAATAAATTCACAGTTGTCTGAAACTACCAAAAAAGGTAAGAGAAAATCCGACAGGGAAAGTAGCACTCAACCTAACCAGCCAAGCACAGAAATCAGAAACACCACAACACAATTACCCTGAGCAGAGCCCTCAGAAACCCATGCCAAAACGGCGACCAAATGAGACACAACAACCACGGGTCGTGACCTAGTTTAAAATATTTTATTTAAGGACGGTTACCTAACTTTATGCGACCTAAAGCGGCACAACTACGACTTGACCTAGTTTAAAATAACGGGCAAGGTAGGAATGGGGTGCGAAATAATATTACATATTCAACAACTACACTGAGCAATGCCCACACTTACAAATGTAAGCCGAAGAAACAATTAAAAATCCAAGTCCCAGCCGAATAAAATGCAGGATGACCCAGTTTCACAAAGAAATTATATAAAAGCAGTTATTTCATGAGACCGAATGAAACACAACCAATGCTTAGTATCATGAAATCATGATAAACCCGCATAGTTTAATAGTTGCATTGGTATATCGAAGCCCCGACTGAAGTGGTTCACAAAGTCATCCGTAACACTTAGTTGCTCAAAAAATGCTCAATGATATGTTCCACCGCAGAGTTTGAATAAATCGGTCAAGTTTCTTGCTGCAAATTAGACCTTGAAGAAGGAACAAGTCTTATTTCTGTCTGGCTGTCTACCTATCGTGAACTATAACGTTAAAAACTTCATTATTCTGGCTTATACTCATGTACGACAAATGAATAATGATAATTGTCTTAGAATATTTGTTGTTGCCAAGGTCTAGCAGAAAGATGGGAAAACTGATTGATTTAGAAAGAAAAACAACATAAATAGCACGAAATTATAAAACATTAGACCCAGCCCTAATTCAAGATTCGTTCCAAAAACTTTTGCTTTCTTTCCAAAAGTGCTTACAAGATTCTGGTGTTGTAAGCAGCGAAAGAAGATTGCTGAATCAGCAGTTTTATAATTGATTTACCACGCCATCTTATAACGGTCTGAATGAAATTGCTACAGTACGGAACCTTGTGCATGTATGCAACATTATTATGTCACACACTGTACTAGTTAACGTAAGGTGGGTAAGACAAGCTCGTTCTGATAATAATAAAACATAAATACTTTCAATATTAACGCATTTAAACTTATAAAAAATCAAACTCATATATATATATAATATATTTAGTATCTAAAATGAATGTAAAACACTTTTTTTCCGATAGGCCGGATATTCCTGAATTCAGTTTATGTTGGCATACTATGTGTAGGCGCTCCGGTTGGTGAACGTTCTTTCCAACTTTAAGCGCACTTTTGCATTCCTTATTTCCGCTTGATGCCACATGTGAACAAAATGTTTAGCCCTTGATTCCAATTATGATCTACACAAAAAATAGTGTTTTGGTCATGTCTCAATCGTATAATAACTTTGGGCGTGCAATTTGCACGCCGCGAGTAGGACTATATATAAAGATGGTATTATAATAATAACAATAATAACCCAGCCATTTATGATGGGATTCGTATACTTTACCCCATCCACGTGTCTCATTATGATGTAATCAATGGTGATGGCATCCGAATATCACTAATTAAGATCCTCCTAAAACGCATTTACCTCAATCGCTTTTTCTGATGCGCAATTAACTATCACTTGTACATAAAGCTGATCATATTTACAACCGTTTGAAAGTATGAATGAAATGCTATAAAAATAATAGGTAGATAAACTAATAACGCAACCAAAATTGTGGGAAAACAATCTGTAATCCATTAGAAATTGGACAACCCACGTGTATAAATTCCCAGACGTAATATAGTTGGTAGTATAGTGAACTTTCATAAACGGACCACCTCCATTTACTTCAATTTCCTCTAGTTTTCAATGCAGTTTCAATCACTTTCGATGCTTTTTGTCAATGGTTTGCAATGGGGTTTCAATGATTGTCAATGATCCTTATGACAGCCGTATTGCATATCTTAAGTTCGAATTGCCTTTGATGGCAACAGTTTCTGTTATCATTTTCTAATAGTTTTCAAGTCTTCCAGTACATATTTAAAGTCCGTGACTATTTAGTGGTGATGTTTACATAGAATGTGACCACTGATGAGGTATTTAATAGAATCTGGCCTCTAAGCCGTGAACTTAAACAATTCACTATATAAAGTATCATCAAAAGGTGCAGTCCTGGCTCAATACTATGTTTCGATCTATAGTGCTGTTAAGGGGGCAGGGAATATATGATTGGCCAATTTTGAGGTTCCGACAGGCCGCAAACAGTCAAGCGGATTTCTTGAAAACAGCAAATAAGACAAGAAAGTATTTATGTGTCAGTCGCAGTGCCTATGCAACATAAATAGAAAATAACATCAAATTACAAGGCTAACCCCTAGGGTTGTGGATTTATGGCCCTCTGTTTTTGCCCCTATCCCTCCAAATTTTAGTCATAAAAATACAAAAGTGACCAATTTCACCCCATACACAGTATTTTCAAACCCAATGCAATCCTATTTTTGGTCCCATTTTACATAAATAGCATGTCTAAGCTAGGTTAATTCAGCAAGAAAAGTGTCTCCCATGCCTGCCGATTTTTTGCTATTTGCTGTCAAAGTTTTTCGCGGTTTAACCTCCATTTTGAAGAGCTACACATCCTTCAGAGCCAACTGATATTTAGTTTGTATGATTTTTCAAAATATTAAACACCTTCTTTGTACAAAATAAATACAGAATTGGGTCTTTAAAATACCACTTTAATTTTTGGTGCCCATAAATAAGCCCTACACTAAAAATTTGATATTTTGAGGGACCCCCATAACCCCAATATATCCCCTGCCACCTAAAGTGGTGCTGTTTATTTGTGTAACGATTGTTTAACATTTGTTGTAATAGTTTGTTTAATGATTTCGAACTCTTACTATATGCATACCCTATGGCGCCGCACGCTATGGCTTGGATTCCCAATACTAGTATACTATCTGTTTTGATCTATAGTGCAGTTAAAAGGGTGCTGTATAGTTGTCTACAACGATTGTTTAAAAGCGATTGTTGCACTAGTCAAGTTGTTTAATGTTTTAGAACTTGTACGTGGCATCGCCTATGGCGCCGAACAGTTTTGCTTGGAGCCCCAATATATGAGTTGCAAATGATTCATATATGAATTAATTAAACATTAGCTGGTACCATTTGGAAAATCCCATTATTTATTGACTTGTTTGTAAATAAACCTGGCTGTTTTCACATGAAGATGTATTACTTGTGTAGGTTCAATTGATAATAAAGTATCTGTTCTGTTTGCAAACCAGGTGTTCAGTAACATCTATCATTTGTAGCAATTACCGATAGGGCTTGTTTAACGCTCTTTGATTTCTATTGACTTCACATAAAATGCACTGGCGGTGTACAAATAAAAAGTTTGGTTATGACAATTTAGCAGACAAAAAGTAATAATATTGAATCAATTTGCACAAATTTACAATCGATCATTGGAACTGGAACTAAAGTTTAATATGTTTATTCCCATATAATATGATTTTGACTTTTCGCGCATGCGCATAATGTAGCTCGAATCTCCTCAGTACCGTCTGTCGCCTATGGTGGTTTTTACTGAGGTGTTACTGTATAAAATTACAGACGGCATATTTTGATCCCAACTTTTGAAGTTACTTGAAGGATAGATCGAGTTTGCTGTTAGCCTATTGGTGTGCGAAAATTAGGAAGCGTTGGCTTAAATTGAATATGTGTATCCCAACTTCAATTTAAATTGTAACCTTTGACATGTTTCAGGTCATTTCGGACTTCAAACCAAGTGTTTACGACATTCACAATCTTGAATGACAGCGTATCAATACAAAATGAGTAAGCAAATCTGTGTTTGAATGTTGATCTGACATATCAAACGCCGAGTGACCGATATAACGGAGCTATTGGACAGAGAGAATTTGACACGATCCTCGACCTATAAGTAGCATTATGTAACCAATGATACATTTTCTGTATACGTAACACCGGTTGTATGTTTCTAAAACCGGGTAGTAGCACGAAAGTGCTCCATGTGTAATACAAACACAAATTCAAAGAACCAAATTTGCGCGATAAAAATTATGCTTATGGAAATTAATATTTTCAACCCAAGTACCTTGTACAATATTTATGGATACATGAATGGAAAGGTTAATATCTCCGTTCTATATTTCACTAATGAAACTGGGTGTTTTAAATAAATCTGAACGTTTGGTTTGACCATAAAACGCGGGTTAATGTGACTTTTTAATCTTTACAATACATTTTATGAGGTTTTATAGGACCTGGTAATCCAAATCAATGAAACCTAAGTCAAATGTCGCACCGACCAACACGTCTTCTCCATTAAATTTTACAATGGTTGAAATTTGGCATGAGTTTATAAAAAAGTTCGAGGATTTTGGGCATGGTGGCATCTTGTGGTTTGTGAATTGGAAGCATTTGAAGGAAACCGCTGTTTACGTATTTAGGAGATCATTAAATCGTGGTGACTTTTTTTCGTGGTATTATTCACACAAAATATAATTAAGTACTATAACGTTAGTATGCCTTTTTTGGCTCGTTGTCTGTTTCAATCTTCGTCGGCATTCATTATAATTTGTTTTCCTATCGGTGCCATTCCAATCAACACCTTTTCTCAACATGCCTGCACTACTCCACCATTCCACCACAAAATCCACCACTTCTCCACATGCGGAAGAATTCGAATCCACGATTTTAAAGGTAGTTTTCTCCGGCTTAATTTGTATCGCTGACTTAGAAAGTATTACGATGTGTACTGTGTTGCCTATATTATTACCCGTTAGGGATGATAGTATCTCGGATTTCGAAGTACATCATTTTCTTCAACATTGATAACTGGGAAACAAATGTTGCATTCTCTAGCTACCTCTAGCTACCACAGATGTAGTATGCAAAAATATGTGCAAACAACTTTAAATTACATAATAATAAATACGGATAGTGTGTCCTGGAGCATAAACGGGTGAGATATGTTGTAACTTCAAGGTAATTTACTGAAATTAAACATGCGTGCACAATAAAGTAAACTAATAAAACTTTGATGCAAATGTTCTCACAGAAATTCGACGAGAATTTGAGCTGTAAGCATCTGATATCCAAGCGTTCCAATTTGTTGACGTTTGAACATTTATTTTGAGAAATTTAAACAGCGATCTTATTAGAATAGATCGCAATCGTTTTAAGTTATATTGTAATAAAACACTAAGTATCGCAGTTAATTTACTTCAGTTTTGGCGTAAATTCAATCCAGTTTTAAATTAACGAAACAGGCAGAAATCAAATCGGGCCGATGTTGAAATTTATTTAATAAGTCGAAACAAAATTCGTTTGAAATTGTGATCGGTAACAAATAATAACTTTGTAAATACTCGAAACAACGTGTAATTAAAACAACATTGATGGTTTATTTATCTCATAATGTTATTCAAGCTCGCTATCATGGGAAATCTTAAACAAAATACAGAAGACGGTAAAAGAATCAAACGCCCCGCATGCTTAGCAGTTAACACAGGAGTCGCGAGAGGGCACCCTGTCGTTCGGGGCACTTCAGCTACTCAAATAGATTAAGGTGCTTCAATTTAGTGCATTCCTAACGAATATTTCTAAGCTGTAATAACTTTCAGAATTCATGAAAAACAACCAAAAATAATTAAGCATCCCAGCGATTTGTCAATATAAGTGTGTTTATTTTTCAAGACGCCGTACGAAAAACTGATGTTATGAGGCGTCTAAGATAACAGTTTGGATATTACAGAAAATATGAGCTAATTCACAAAGTTGAAATTGCTCCGTTATCTGCAATACGAACAACGACGAGATTGGTCATAGTGTAATGATATAATACTATCATATTGTAAAAATGAATTGTGTATATCAAATAAATCCCCAAACATGACATTCAATATGATAATAAACTTTAATAACAGGTATGATAATTTTCGGATTCTTCATATTGGATCCAAAGCTAACCACTTTACGTTAGATCGCAATATAACCAGTTTGACTGTTTTGTCAAGCTAACCAGTCAAAAGTCTTCATGATGAATCGCAAGATAACCGGTTGGGAGACGTCATGTTGGACCACAAGCTTACAAGTTGGGATACGTCATGTTGGTTTGTAGCTAACCAGTTGGGAGAAGTCGTGTTTGACTATAAGCTAATCAGTTGGGAGACGTCGTGTTGGACCATAAGCTAGCTAGTTGGGAGACGTCGTGCTGGACCATAAGCTAGCCAGTTCGGAGACGTCGTGCTGGACCATAAGCTAGCTAGTTGGGAGACGTCGTGCTGGACCATAAGCTAGCCAGTTCGGAGTCGTCGCGCTGGACCATAAGCTAGCCAGTTGGGAGACGTCGTGCTGGACCATCAGCTAGCTAGTTTGGAGACGTCGTGCTGGACCATAAGCTAGCCAGCTCGGAGACGTCGTGTTGGTTCGTAAGGTAGCCAGTTGGGAGACATCGTGTAGGACCATAAGTTAACCATGTTGGTACATAAGCTAACCGGTTGGGAGACGTCAAGTTGATTCATAAGCTAACCAGTTGGGATACTTCATGTTGAATAGCAAGCTAACCGGTTGGGAGACGTCGTGTTGGATTGCACACAAACCAGATGGGAGACGTCATGTTGGTTCGCAAACTAACCAGTTGGAAGACGTCGTGTTGGACCATAAGCTAACCAGTTTGGATGTGTCATGTTGGTTCGCAAGCTAACCAGTTGGGAGACGTCATGTTGGAATAATCAGTTGGGAAACATTGTGTTGGCTCGGAAGCTGACCGGTTAGGAAACGTAATGTTTCATTTCACCTACCAACGTTGAGCATGAAATGCTTGACTAATCAAAGATACCATATAATACCTCAACTTATGACCTCTCGATAATACTGTAATCAGTACATTAATCAAAATTAATAAAGCATCATGAACATGTATTACATGTACTAAATTACATAAATTTATTGTAGAGTAAGTTATTAACGTCGTATACTGTAAAACAATTATATTCGCGACGAATTATTTAGGTGCATACTGCTGATGAACTAAGTAGATAGAAATTTAAGCCCATAGAATATTTTGACAGAAAAATAGACATCGTGGGAATTTCTTCAATTTTCAAATCCACAAATTTAAGAAATGTAGATTCACCAAATTACAACATTACTCATTTCCACGAAAATTAATACCTGCGGTACTTAATGATTTTGCAGTAATATACAAAAATTGATGAACATAATATGTTTAAGTAATGTTTATAATTTTTATACGTAATCATAATTTTATACATGAAATAAGAAGGCGACGCTTATCACGGTAAGAATGAATGGATCATTAACGTAGTGAAGCGTCATTGAGGTACGTCCCCGATCTGTCGTCTGCTTCACAATTATATGTGTGAGAAAATGATAGAAAATGATGTCAGAACGGAGACTGTATTATCTTAATGCATGTACAATTATGTGTATGAGACAGGTAAAAGAATGCCTACCATTTTAAGTCTACTTCATCCGAGTAAACAGTAACCCCCCACCCCCACGCACGCACCAACACGCACAATTAGTCACAAGTCGACTGTTACGCAAGGTACCAAAGAAAATTAGCTTTTATACCCTGTACTCACTTCAAGCACCTGAGCAAAGTTGAACACTGTATATGGACGGGAATGGAACCAGAGACATTTTATCACGAAGACAACATCATTAATGTTGTGGGCGTCAAATTGTGCATAAAAGGTCAATTAAATTTTGTGATTGCTTGTCCTAAATGTCATTTGACTGCGCTTGCCGCCATAATATTGAGCATAGATTGTTTTATATCAATTCCTCGATATTAGAGTAGCCTAGATGTCAATGTTCGTCACTTCATCAAACTTGACAGACGTTATAAAAATTGTGGGAGTCAACGATCACGTCATTCAATCATAAGACTAGTCGTATGAATGATTTTAAATTAGATCTACCATGTTTTATATGATAATATTATTGTAAAGTTTATTAATCCTGGCAAAGATTTGTTTCATGTTGTGTTATGTCGTCCATCAAAATGCCTGATTTACATATATGCACCGATGTCTGCATAATTAAATGTGCACCATATATGGAAAATGCGTTAATAAATTATACTGGTATGCAAAACGCTGGTTATTGGAAATCGTGCATTACATAAGTTAAGTTACCAATTTTCTAGGGCTCTTTTCAGCTGTTAGGCCGCTCAAGCACCCTTTGACATTTCAACTTCCCCTGGTCATTGGGCTACATATGGAAACCTACACTCGTGTCTCCCCGGGGAGAATATTTCTCTCCTGTGGTGTGGCAGCCAACAACATCGATCTGCGGCGCCCAGGAATAAACACTGCCCTCACAAGTACCATTTTACACCATGATGGAGTGGAGCTGTGGGGCTTGCTCAGAGAAATTAACCGGTGGTCCAGAGGGGGATCGAACCCGGGACCTCTCGATCCCGAAGCGCGCGTCCTACCTCTAGGGTGATATTTAATGTCCGTATTAACTACCCAGGCTTCATCAGATTACATAAACTTCGACATGAAGAGCATCAATTATATCGATATCAAATCGTATTTTGAAATGTAAGATAATCATGGTCCACATTTATTTAGATGATAACATCAAAACATATTTGAAACAACAAGTTATTGTTTATTTTTTCAGCCTGTGAAACTGTACCAAAGGACATTCTTGTTCTGTTATGACTTAACTAACACTATCACAGACAAATGAGGCAATTTGTGCATACTTACAGCTTTAAAGTATTTGGTCAAACACACGATTTCAATTTAAAGCTTATCAGATCTTATTTTGGGTTGATTTACCACCCGTAGGATCATTGTGTTATATTTACGAAACACTCTAATCATGATTTATAACATGCTATGTCACAGTACAGGCCTAAGAAATTATCACACAAAATATAGTTTTGACTTCCCCAAATGTTCATGTTCATCCATTCACTATAAGAGACGAAACGGTCTATTCAGCCCCTTACATGAAACCACCATTAAACTGGTCTGTGGTGATAGGTACGATGGAAAAGAATGACCACAATGCTGCACTGGGACAGGACAAGAGTGCTGTAAATACAACACTGCATTGGGCAAGCATTTTCCACCACATCCTTGGTTGCACTATGATAAAAGCCCAGAAATATTTTGACTCACCCCCCCCCCCCCCCCTTAATTCATCATCAGATAATCATACATGGTCCGTGAGATTAACAAGGTGTTATGGTGATTAAAAAATGTGAGGATTCTAACATATTTAGACTCTCGAAAGATCTAAAACTCGTACGTGGTCATCGTATGAGCTTTGTAAACTATGCGTGCGTCATGAACAGAGGATTCGGAAACATAAAATACATTCATGTAGTCAGTAGTTAACCTTGAACATTTGGTTTTAATGTTCAAATTGAACAAATCCTCAATGAATGTCTATTCCACTCTGTAATAAATCTGACAAAATGGTAACATTTATGTCAATGTACTTTGAGGAACGTCTATTTGTTTTTAGCGTTTTGAAGAAATCTCATAAATTGCAAATGTTATATTGTATGTCATTATGATTTAGTATGCAATATGTAAATTTAAGAACACCAAAGATGATGTAGTCATGACAATTAATAAGATTTAGAAGTTTTATTAGGTACTGAAAAAGCATATAATTTCGCGATGCAAAATTTCGTTGATTTTTATTCTGAAGAAGTTCAAGAAATTAAAAGTTCGCGAATTTTAAACTTAAGAATAGCTACTTTCTGTGTATTGGAGCAGTTATTTCAGTTCATTAGCGAATTTGGAGAAATTTTCAAACACGTGAATATAGCGAAAATTAAACTAGCATGATTTGTGTTGATTTTACAGGACAAGACAATTAAATTCAATGTATCACGTAAATAAATTAAATCTGAACTATTTCATATGTGGGAAGTATGTTAATGCTGAAATACAGTTTAAACCTTAGTTCATTTGTACGCTAATACATTGGTCGGTTCATTAAAAAGTCGGTGTTTTATGAATAAAGTCAATGTATTTTAACTTTTAAGATATCCCGATATATATGATTCTTCAGAAATAAGTACTGAATTTGTTATTAAATGCATCCATGCTTGTCTTATAAGATTTGAGTGGCACTCCTAATCGAAAACATTTGGTCTGATAAAGAGCCGTAGATGAACATTTACTTAAATATAAACTTGATGGTAAAAGCAAAATCAGTCGCAATAATTACAATTGGAAGAGTATATTTTATGTTTCGATAACATTACTTACCCGTCCAAGGGATACATTTCCGGACAGTGTCTAATATAAAATGAAATATGTTGTAGTGGAGACAGGAATAGTGTACATGTATTTGTAAGGAAGATACTTCAACCTAGATAGTGAAGAGTGGAAAGTTTGTGTCGCTGCCCTATGTATGCTCGTATATCTGTGTATAACAACAAATGTGCAAGTATAGTCCTGAGAACTTGACACGATCCTGAACTTATAATAAGCATAGTTCCACAGCTGATAATTTGTCTTTATTTATAATCCCGGTTGTATGTTTTCACAAAGGTGCTTGAGGTGAAACACAAAAGTAGAATTTTAAACCGATATTTCACGATTAGCTTGCGGAAATTGATACATGTATATTCAAGGCAAGCACCTTGTAATTTATTAATATTCATGCATAAAGGTCAGGATCGTGTCAAATGATCCATGCAGCTAGCTACAGATATGTACTACTCGCATGCGACCCGCTGTTATGTACGGTAGTAAGGTTTAGTTCACATTGGGAGAATCTATCAACTTCTTGTTCTTTTTACAAATGTCAGGCGTGTCATTAAATCTTTCTTACACAATGATCACTGCCAGTTATGTACTAAATCGGGTAAAATCACGTGCACGTGCACAAGTAGTTGGGTATAATTTATTATCTTTATTGGACATTTACCAACTATATTGACAACTTTATGTCCTTAGACTCAGCATGCATGGCGACGTACTTGTTATACCAACCTCCTTACAAACATTGTCGAAATTTCTGGGTGCGATTTTTGCTAACGACTTGTTCGTGATGACCTGCTGCTAAAATGCTCGGTCGGCGGACTCGCAGTGAAAAGTTGATTTTCATTTATGCATATATGCAAATTAGCTGCCTGCCTGGAACGCCACTGTTGTAATTAAGGCGTTCTTTGAAAGAATAGGACGCGCATTTGCAATGCAACCGCACATTCCTGAGCGTCAATGCATTTCACACCGTTGCATAAACGAAATGCATGCTCTGAAATTAAATCCCCCTCGTCACAAAAAGACCTCTCCAGATTGCACGCTAAATAGTTTAAAAGTTTATTTAAATGTAAATCGCCTTTCAAGCGTTTTCTTAATCCGTGTTGAATTAATGGTGCGTTATCCGTCAAAATGAGAGCATTTCAATTTGCCTAAAATCCATAATAAGCCTGGGTGTTTCTTTTACAGCAACGTCCATCATAGGCACCATTCGTTTTATGAGATGTAGCAATATACAGACTATTTGTTGATAGGTTTTGGTTGACAAATTTAACTTATTTATGAATCAGTATGACTATACAATTTATACAATTTACAGTGCTGTAACATTCGCTTGTTTCATTTTTATTGTAGCAAATTGATACATGAAAATAGGGCTTCGTAGCTGCAAACACCTGTAAATGTTAAGTCTGGTTTTCGTCAATGCGACGTGGTTTGTATTTTTCTATTTTAGTGTATTCAGGGCTCAACCATTAAAACAAGTTTTATCTTTTTTCCAATTTCCAAGGAATTTCAACATTTCAGCAGTTCCACCACCATTTGAAATGCTCAATGTTCCTGGTCATTGGGCAATCTGTGTTCGAGTCTCATTGTGTGTGTGACTATTTCACGTCTGTAAGTGTGGCTGCCAACATCAATCTAGGGCGCAGAGGAATATGCAACATGTTGAACTACCCTCCGAGATTTCAAATTACACGTTGGTAGAATGGAGCACGTGGGTTATTCTTGCCCAGAATAATTAACCAGGCGAGGTTGAACCTGACATCTCCCGATCCTGAAGCATACATCCTACCTCTAGGGCACCACTTCCTACATTTCTACAATTGCCTTCCCTGTTGAATTCGATATAATATTTTTCGATCAGACGAGCAATAACGATTGAGCAAGTGTTTTGTTATAGTCGTGTATACAATTAATCTAAGTTCAATAGTTCATTGAAACACATTTTGTAGTCAATTTGAATTAAGATGATTTGCGTATAGCAGTTAACATAATTGAATATAACAATATCAATTTCAGACATCTTTGATGTTTCCGACACCGATTATCAGTTAATAAGGTCGTACATTGAAAAGGACAACAGGTATAAATTACTTGGTTAATTTAATTGTCAAAGTTAAAAAAAACTTTGATTAATTTGTAATTTTACACCGTCCAATGCTTGCTGTTCTTTTAAATATCGTTTTAAGTCACACTGGTTAACGGTGTCTCAATTATTAGGAGACGGCCCAATTGCATCCTTCTAACACAGGATGAACCAGCAGTTACTTGGGACTAACATGACATATAGGAAATGCCAATCTCACGCACGAAATGGACGTTCTACACCTTGGCTATCTGGATATTAGAATTATGGAATCATTGCATAGTCCACGCATTGATATCAATGTGCGTATACATGTAGTCACATAATTCGAGGGTACAACGATCATCGTAAAGGTTCAGAATATAATGAGCTCTGGATAGAATTTTCAGTGAGTACAAGAACATGATGAGCTTTATATGGAATCATCGAGCAGTCGCAGAATACGAGTAGCACTACAAAGTGCAATTTGTAACAATTCTATAGCGTATCGCTGGCTTAGAATGAGAAGGTCGTTACTACTACTTACGACCTTATCAGACTCATGCATATTTGAAATCTGCATTACAGGGCGCTTCTTATAAGCCTATTTTCACGCAAATTGGAACTTGTCATGTTGACGAAACTGAAGCAGATAAGGCTTGTATTACCATAGGTAAAGATAATTTTTCGCACAGTTTTTTTCTTGTTTTCTCAAAATATCGATTTTGTACTCACAACCTTAGTCTATCTACTCATTCAGAGCCAGCGATATGATGTTGCATCTCACATGCTGTTCCATTAGATGTATGAAGTTGTTTCGTTTAATTATCATGATTGTGAATATGCAGAAACAGCAAGATTTATCTTCTAGCGACAAACTTACAGACATTCCCCGAATGTCTGATTTATATTAGTAAAATATCACGAAATTCACACAGTTCTAATCGTCAAATGTTATCTTAATATTAGCATATAGTTCGATAACTAAACATATAACCTTTACAATTTTTTACATTTTATTTGTTTTTATCAAAGCATGTTGGTTGTTTTTACACTTAACCAAGTGCAGCAGATAAATAAGTTATAAAAAGTCCATAATACATCTACCTGATTATTAATTATTACCAAAGAAAGAAATAAATGCCAAGCATAATCAGATGTGTTGGTCGGTAAACAGCATGACGAAGATAGTATACCACAAGTGTCAAGCACAGCATTGTCAGTTATATTTCTGCTAAAACTGACGGGAATATGAGTGCTTCAACCCGGATTTGGACGCGAGTCCCCAAATAAGACGCCGAGGGCGCTAACCACTGAGCTACGACAGGCTAACAGCAACCCGTTTTCATTAAAAGTGGAGAGGAGTTGCCTAAAGCCAGGGTGGGCACTTTGTGACAAGGAAGACCCGGGTTCGACACCTGTCTAAGTCAATGCTTAGTTTCTCTACGAAAGAATAGCACCCATCCCTTCATATTATCCTGGTTTATCATTGGATGTCTGTTATTGACAGAAGCTAGGTCCTTCCAAAGCTAATGATCAACATGGGTGGTTGGGTGATATTTGTACTGAGTATTACAACCGTCTCGAAACTCATTGATTGGAGGGGGATTCGGTTATACAATGTAACTGTAATTGGTATAAATGTAGCAAGACGGTGTCATCGATTTAATAAACTTGCATGAAAAAAGAAATCTGTCTTTCCTATATCTTCGTTGAATTTCTTTTTTCATGCAAGTTTATTAAGTCGATGACACCGTGTGCCTGTGCTACAAAGTGTAATAATTATGTAACAATTCTATAGCGTATCGCTGGCTTAGAATGAAAAAAAAATGTGTCTTTTTTACTTTGTCATTTTCTTTTCGAATTTCTCAATACAATTGTGTTATGTTTGCCATTGGTTGATGTTTAGCTAAAAGGTGCCATTGGATGTTTAACATCAATGTTTTTCTTGTAACAATTTGTTGAAGCGCTGTTTTGTGAGACTGGCGGTAACTATCGTGTTGTAACAATATGTTTTCCCACGGCTACTTGAAGAAATAAACTATAAGATTACTCAATGAATCGAATGACTGACATAGCCTGAAATACCTCTAGTTCACAGTGACATGACAGACATTTATAATGAAAGTCAAACGGCTCAGAGAGTTTGACATTTATTGCGATCAATTAAAACACTAGCTGTGGCATCGCGTACACATATGTGCAGAAAACATTCATCTACTTTTCATTGGATACGAGAGGGCATCGATATGTGCCTCCGTAGCGCAGTGATTATTGCATATTTCAGCAGAAAGCTGACTGGCAAATAAAGGCTATGCTCGGTGGCATTTTATGCTTATATATGTTTCACAAATTAACATGATCTTCATACTAGTTATAACTACATTGGACTATTATTTAAAACGGTTTATTTCATGGTTGTCGATCATTTTAATTCGGTATTTTCATATTTTGTATTCTTGAGAATATGACGAATATTAACGAGATGTACTATCAGCAATACTCTGAATAATGGTTAAGACACTAATTTTCTCACAGAAATTGATATTATAATGTACCATAAGAAAAGCCTTGTGATGCAGAGTTTGAATATGTCTGGTCTTATAAGGTCGTAAGTAGTAGTTACGACATTCTCATTCTAAGCCACTAGGCACAAGAAGCGTACATTACAGTATATTCAAATATAAAGTTCGAGGAGCTAGACAATTTTCTCGGACATTTTGAGTATGTGTACGAATGTGGTATATACGGTTGTACAGTCCGTTCAAAGTTAAATGATAACGGTTATAAACATTGGTTCGTCCGCCAAGTAAACCATGTTTATGTAGGTTTAACTGATTGTGATATTGGGCCGGTGGCCACTATATCAAATAAATTATTGTCAAATTGTCAAAGATTTAACTGAAATCATTGCTATTCTTTCAAACGGGATGGTTCCCTAATTAGTATTATTTATTGAATCGACAGTACATGTAGAAACATGAAAATATTCTTCCGGGTCATGTATAATATAGATATTGCAGATACAGTTAGACCTATATAGCAAGACCAACTCGAAAGTAAGACCACTCGGAGTTTAAGGGTTTCGAAGACATAGCAACATGCTATCGTTGCGTCATCGGCAGACATTTTGATTTTAATAATTTTGGCACGAGTATGCAACAATTTCCGGAAGTGTGTCGATAATGAATCAAAGATCGAGAATGTAGTGTACACGGTACTTCAGCAGTAACTTTAGATGTGGTCACCTACAAAACTTAATTATTGCATTGCGCAATTGAGTCGAATATTGGCCCTTAGCAAAAACTTAAAGCATGAGACGACTAAGTTTGTGTGTGGCTCTGTGCGAATCTGACAATGTACCTCCTTTCAGTGTTCTAAATTGGAAAAAAGTCACCATACTGTGGTATTGAGCAGGCTTGTCTAATGCTCTCGTTGTGCAAGTATATCGTCGTATCTTGTATAGTTACAAACGTATGTTACATTTCTCTAAGTCTTGCAGGCGATGAAGAAGATCGGTACTGTATCTGGTATTACAGAAATCTAGTACTACTCTCCGAAGAAGAACCTACTTATGTTTATGTATACAGACATCGTAATTATCACCAGTTTTGTTAGGTACATTGATACGTGAACGTGAACAAATTGATAATAGACCCCACAAAATTCCAACAGCAAATGTCTATACGCCCAATTATTCCATTGGCATTACAAATAAACAAACCAATGTGTAATAGATAAAATTAGATATCTCGTACACTATGAATTTCATTATTGTATCCCCACACCTTACACATTTGATAAGCTAGTCTGGTTTCTAAAATGCTGATGCAAAATCATTGTAAAATAAATAAATTATTACATATGATCAAAGTTCGTGTACGCCTGAATGGTTCAATCAATGCAATAGACACATGTGCAGGTAGCATAAGTTGAACAGAGTTTTGTTTGGTTCATCAATATACTGACACATTCAATTGTTTATGTCGAGCTCTCTGTTTATCTCGAGAGTTTTGCTCGTCCCGATCACCCCTTGAGATAACGAAGTTTTACTGTATTGGAGAGCAGTTTACATCACTTTTATTTGTTTATGTCGAGCACTTGGATTATCTCGGGGATGTTACACGTCCCGATCACCCCTTGAGATAACGAAGTGTTATTTTATTTGAGACTAGTTTACATCACTTTTATTTGGTTATGTCGAGCACTCGGTTTATCTCGAGGTCTCGATCACCCCTCGAGATAACGAAGTGTTATTTTATTTGAGAGAAATTTACATCACTTTTATTTGGTTATGTCGAGCACTCGGTTTATGTAAAAAAATTGTGTCCGTTCCGATCACCACTTGAGATAACGAAGTTTTACTGTATTTGAGATCAGTTTACATCACTTTCAGTTTCTTTCCACTTCGCCTGTCATATAATACCAGGGGATTTCCCATTTTGCCATACGATTGATCGAGTCTAATTTGTAATATTTATGTATAATTTGTTCAGGCTTGATACTCAAAATACGAGTATAAATGGCCACAATGTGGGTTAAATTATGTATCTATATGATTTAATCCTTACACTATAAGCACATTATATATTTATATTTCTATAAGTTGTGGATGATTTATGATATACAGATTTATGAAGCGGGACCACACCGTATAAAGGCTGTTATCGAAGCGTATATAAGTTCTATATCGACATCTAAAAGGGAGTGTGAGTGGTTTTCAAACATTGTTCAACATTTTTTTCTGTAATTCATCAATAAACTACTAGTTCAAGTTCTTTCGAAACAATCCACCAGTACCAAATTGTTACATTATTATTGTGAAACCTGGGGTGGTATTCACAAAGCATATTGAGTGAAAACTTAAATATGTTGACTTAAGTTCAAAAATTGAGCTGCTCATATTTCCCAAACAACAAAAAATAACCCATGTTTTCTATGTGAGTATTGGAGCTACATGTACTTACGTAATGCTTCTAAAAAATGTAAATAAGTGGTAATATTGAACTTCCTGTTTAGCTGATACACTTAAGGAAAATTTGATAATTTAAGAAAATTCTTAGTTTTTACTTAAGATGTTTCGTGAATACCGCCCCAGTTCGTATCGACCTATTCAATAACGAGACTGGTTATCAAGGGTCTCCACTTCTCAAGAGTGGGTCTTACTGTTGATGTTTTATGGTACATAAATGCACTACCAGTGGCTGTTATACACAGGGTACAGTATATAGGTCAAATATGGTAGTAGAACTGACATGAAGTCATGTAACAACACGATGCCGAGCCTATCATAGCCTTCAATTGTCAGTCAGCTTTATGCTGAAAGATGACAGGCTTATATACGTGCATCCACCTGGATTTGAACCCGGGTCGCCAGATTAGACGACAAGTGTACTAACCACTTAGCTACGGAGGCACAGATAAACTTATAGCCTTTTGCTAAATATGGGCGAAATTGTTGATGTTTGAGTAAGTATCTCTTTAATCTTCCTTATTTTTGCTAATGTACACTAGTATATAGGTATATATACAATCAACGCGTTCAATCGTGGATAACAAACGCATGATTGTATATAATGAATGGGTGGTAACGAGTTTTGGAACTGGTGGCCCAGCCAATTTATTTTATGTTTTATTTTTTCAATATATTTGGAACATAAAAATCAATATACTCAACGACAAAAAGAAGAACGCGACAATTTGGCAGGTGACACTTGTTACGTTTCTTTTGTCTGTTAGTGTATGTGCAACTCTCGATGAAACTGACATGTGTACATAATTATGACGTGCATTGTAAGTAGGTTCATTACATCATCAAGAACTCGTAAAATGTACTATAAAAATACGCTCGGAATATTGCTTGAACATTACTGGTATGACTGTTATAACAGTTGGTTCTTACAAAGATTTTGCAAAAACAGTCATGTACTATGTACGGCTCCTTGTATTTCTCAGAAAAAAAACTACGTTGATGGGCCTTGTTAAACAATCCACTGTCTTAGAATGAGATGGTCTTTACTACTACTTACGACCTTATAAGACTGATAACGTTACATATTTTAAATCTGCATTACAATTCGCTTCTTATGCGCCTATTTTCATGAAAACCGGAACTTGTCATGTTGACCAAACTGAAGTCCAAAAGGTTGAGTTTTCTATAGGTAAAGAGTAGGTTTTAGACATGTTTTTCTTGTTTTCTCAAAATATCGATATTGTATTTACGACCTTCTCATTCTAAGCCAGCGAATTATGATAATTTATTTTCGAGAATAGAAAACAGATGAGTTTAAGAGAATCAATTTTAAATAGAGTTCCATATAAACTATAATGTTTAAAGAAATCGAATGAAACCCGTGACTGGATAATCTAAAATATATTAATTGATAACAACACTTACTAGAAATTTTTATTCGATTCGTATTAAATCTCTAGTTATTCATGATTAATTTCTTGCCGCGGAAATGATATGAAAAGAGTCGATAAATCAAGATGAAAGTTAATGCTACATTTGATTCATTTCTCGCTTCAATTGCTTGCCCAATGTTACATGAACATACATAAAATATAAATCCAATATAAATGCAGCATAAATGCAACTTAATGCAACATAAATGCATATAGTATGTATTTAAAAAAATAACCACCCAAGTTGTTACCATTCGTAGATTGATATTACAACTTGTTAAATATTTATATAAGAAGTTATTATAAAAAATATATTTTTAACAAACGTGATACATGAAGTATGCAAACGTAATTTTCACTATTAAACATATTGCACATTTCTGAGTTTTAATCCCCAGACGGCGTTTGACTTCAAGTTTGAATATACATTTCATTGGCTCCTCGTAAAGATGTTAAGCTAGTATAACAACTATCCAGATATAAAGACCATTCGAATATGTTATGCATAGATGCACCAGAAAACACCATTAAATACGGATTAATTTATGACCAATTTTACAAAGTTATCGTGAATATTGAAGGAGTTGCAGTATAAGAAGATATAATGGTATAAAACACGAGTGTCTACATGTCAGTTAGTTCCAGGGCTTTCATTTGACTCTTGAAACTGCATTTTGACTCTTGAATTTGACCAAAGTGCCTATTTTGACACTTAAAATTTAAGGTGAAGAGTCAAATTTACTATATACGTACTTATAATACAATTTTCTTGCAATATTTTGATGACTATTGAAAATTGAGAGTCTTGTGTCATATTGACTCTTCACTTTTGGAGCCTAGTGAAAGCCCCGGTTATATGTACATGTATCACTATTTTACTAAATACAGGGACCAGTTTTCTGAGGGTCATATGACTGGTGTGTTTCCAGCCACAGTTGTTACATAGAACTTGCACAGAAATCACATTTGTCTATCACATAGGTCTACACGTACACTTGATACGACATGCATACCTAGGATTAAACCTTATAACTCCATCATAAAATGTTTCCAGAGTGACTATTACAAAAATTAACCTCTGTGCAGCAACAACCTCTAAACAACGACCAATATGGGTTGCTTCCAAATTGTATTCCTCGACAGAGGTTGTACTATATATCGCTGACTTAGAATGAGAAGGTCGTAACTACAAAATCAATATTTTGAGAAAACGAGAAAAACTGTCTGACAATCACTCTTTACTTTTATGGTAAAACAAGCCTTTTCAACTTCAGTTTGATCAACATGACACATTGATTTTCATGACAATAGGCTCAAAAGAAGCGCCTTATGGTGTAGACTTCAGATATGCATTAGTCTTATAAGGTCGTAAGTGGCACTAACGACTTTCTAATGCTAAGCCAGCTATATAAACCAGTATAAATTATTTAAAATATTATTTACCTTCTCAGGAACATGTTGATAATGTGTCAGAATAAAACAATAAACGTTTAATATCCAAATCCTGTTCTGCTATATGATCACTTTAATAAATCCTTCACTCCAATATTCGTTATCACATTTAGTTTAATATAATCCTTCACTCCAATACTGGAAATTACATTTAGTTTAATATCCTGCACCCCAATACTAGATATCTCATTTAGTTTAATATCTTTCACTCCGATACTAGATATCACATTTAGTTTAATATCCTTCACTCCAATATTCGATATCACATTTAGTATAATATCCTTCACTTCAATACTAGATATCACATTTAGTTTAAAATCCTTCACTCCAATATTAGATATCACGTTTAGTTTAATATTCTTCACTCCAATACTAGATTTCACATTTAGTTTATTATCTACAATAATTTGCTAGAAAGTCCGTCGATTATCCGAAACTGAACTTTCATACAAATAAAAAATATCACTTTATCTTAAACTTTTCGTAGGCCTACAAAAATGTTATAACCGTATACTATAATAAAATATTTGTAGAATAACACATATCTGATCAGGAAAAATAGTTTAAACAAATTTATGACATTTTCTGAAATTAATATGATAGGAATCGTTAGTGTATCGAAATTCCCAAATTGACTTAATTAATAGTTATATACGCACTGACTCGTTCACTCTATAATTTACAAGCCCTGAAAGATTTGTCGCGATGTTTTAACATCGATTGCACAACTCCGACAGAAATGTGCGTATACAACAGTGAGACAGAGTTTAACTTTGAATGTATTAAACAGTTCGTATGTTTAGAGTATGAATTCGCCGACGATGCGCGCTATATGCTGTCAAGTACTTCAATGTTCATAATGCACGTGGCGTGGTTTATATAAATTACAGGATTAATACTGATAATCACTTCTTTAAAGAGACGGTATCCGTAAAATTGCGAATTGACAGATCTTTTAAAGATAAATGAGAAGCGTTGCAAATATACTTTCGTCCGGTCTAAACTTTGTTTATAACGTTATAAGTTTAACTGGGTATACCTGAGTTAACGGTATTCACTGCTATTCTTTCGAATGGGATAGTTCCCTTATTAGTATCACTGATTGAATCGACTATACCTCAGACAATACAAGAAGAACCTTCCCCTATACTGCTATATAAGAACGAAAGTACGGATCATATATGCCAACAACAACAACAACAATAACAACAACAATAACAACAACAACAATAACAATAACAACAACAACACGTGGGTACTGGTGATAACCTGCGTACAAGTAAAACGCAAACATTGTTTATAGTATTATGCGCATGCCCAAAAAGAAATCTGAGTCGAGCAAAGCCTAATTTGCCAGTCAGCTTTTTGCTGAATATGACAGGCATACCGGCATATACAAGTGTCTCCTCCCGGATTTGAACGCAGATAACCGGTTAAGACAACAAGCGCGCTAACCACTGAGCTACGGAAGACAATCATAACATTAAAATTGAAGATCTTATGGAAGAATGATATAGTATATTTTAAAATAAGTTTCCTCGTTAAAGAGGCGTTCCCTATAACTTCGACCGTTCTTATTGATTTAGAACATACTAGACATTAATCAGAATTACGAATACTACAAAAACACCAAATTTCGCCCAAAAAATCCCAACAGTTATTAAAAAATTAATAAAAATATATTTCCATAACAAGTGGATTAGGTGGATTGAGACGCCAAACGCTTAGCCTTTAGTACTGCCTGATTAAAACAAGAAAAGCCATTTTTCTACGAATCGGACGACAGTGACTAAAATGGGAAAGACAAATACAAGTTTTGAAATAATTATTTTGATGTAGATCTATCTATAAGATGATATTCGAGTTGATTAAGAACAAAATAGTACATTATATTCATTTCGTTGAGATTATATGCGTGTGAAACAAAAGAAATCAACGAAATCGTATTTTGTCATCTCCGTTGCGTCCGCTTCGTTGAACAATGTCCGTTTCGGATTTTAATCACACTGTTCTGTGGTTGTTGTTGTCGAATAAAAGGCTGGAAGCGATTTATTATTTTAGAAATTTAAATATATAATTTGATCAGATTTGATTATGGAGACAACTTTCGGCATATGTTCTTCTTACATGTTAAAACGATTTAGTGTTTTATGTTCATTTATGTCATAAAATGCGATAGGTAGTAATAATATGCAAGAAATAGGGAATGCCTCTTTAAATAAAGTCTTTATTATCATTAATATTGTTATTACTATATGTTTACTGATGATTTTAAAATCTAGACGTCAGTAATGATCTCGAGCTTTGAGGGGGGATACTTAGATACAGTGTCCAATAATAATATAAACCAGTTGCTACAGAGACATTTTAAGACTCAACAGAAGAGAGTATTCGTAAATAATTTTGGTACAAAATACGAACACACCTTCTTTAAATTCGACGAGCTAGTGGGTAGTTGAAACACGGTAGAATGGTCACAACTAATTTGATCAAGGCAGTAAGCGAATGTTAATAAATTCCCCAAGTTAAAAGTCGTAAATTTAATTTTAAGTTTAGTCAATTGAGTAAGACGAATAAGTGGTTCAAAATTGTTTAAATCATGGGCCTTGACCAAATTTCCTGTGAAGTAATAAACAAATTTAAAGTCTATTTGAACACGTTGAACCTATCATCAGTTCTGTAACTCGTTTAACCGCCTCCTCGATAGCCTAGTGGTTGAGCATTCATTTTTAGTGTGGGAGGTCCCGGATTCGATCCCAGACCGCGTCATACCAAAAGACGAAATAGAAATGGTTCCAGAAATTCCCTTTCAAGACGCTCAGCATATCTTCTCTTCTCTCATACCCTCGTGGCGATGGATAACATCAGGAATAAGGTGTCGATTGTGATTAATATATGATGGAAAAACTTGTTTCACAATCGACCTTAAATAAATAAGTACAAACACGTTGAAATTTTGTCTGAATTACACAACAGGCAGTTTTCAATTTGTCCGCAACAGTAAACAAATTATAATGCGAGGTTGCATTTATTTATTTGAGTTTATTTATCCTCGCCACCGGATATTCCACATGGGTGAGTGCCCCAGAAGTGTTGAGTCATTTTAGGTTTCGGGGAATAAGCGCAGATAAAGGAGGGGTACTCGTTCCAGAGACAGCACTGATTCTTTAACATGCCTGGTACATAGCACACATTTATTGGACCTATGTTTAAAGTCTCATCACATAAGTTGGTCAGTCCAGGATCCGAGCCCGACCCTTGAATGTATATACAAATGTATAAATTATGTACATTGCAGACATACAATTATATTAGTTGTCAAGTGTTTTCTATTTGTCCAGACCGCGTGATTGTTCTGTTTAATAAATCGTTTTCTTTCACGTTTTTTGCGAAAGTATTTATTTTGACATCGTGACCTGTCAATGGTAAAAATCACTTATTTCGAAATCATGGGTCCTGCTAGTTTCCGAGTGCCTGGTCAATATTCTTATTTTCAATGTTGTCATCTTTTGCATTTCTTTGTGTCTTTTTGCGTTGTGTACTGGGCTACCTTTAACATTTAGTAACGGCTACCCTCTGATATACCGTTCATCAGGACGGACATTGGGTTAGCTCTGGTCGTCAGTTTCCTTCTTATTCGATTGACTTTGTTCGGTGTTCCATGACGACATATTATGCGTCCGCGCTCAGGTTTCGTGCCACACTCGACAACATAGCGGAAGGTTGTGGGTTCGATCCCGCTCACCGTCACAAAACAGAAATGCTATTTAGTAATTCCTACCTATAGCAATACATTCAATAATAGTATTTTGTGTGAGACTTTTAAACCCTAGGTCCCGTGTATGATGTACATTGTTTTCTTTGCTCGACAGTTTAAGTTGAGACCAGTGCTTAAATTTCGTCGTCTGATATCCTTTTATATTTTTGGACGTGTGAATAGTTGATTCACTATCGAATCAAGAATAAGGGCTAGTATAGATCACTGGACCAAACGTTTTAGATGATAACAACAGCACTTAGAGGCTAACAACATATACTTACAACACCGTTCATATTTCAATGACTTGTTAAGTCACTTATTATTTTCTCTATTATCTTTTTGTTTTTATCTCGTTTCGTGTACAAGTTTATGATAATTTAGCTATGGTTTTCCGAAGATACAGCTTTAACTACTGTATAAGGTATCGTGGTAGTGTTAAAGTAGGGAGCTATTGACTTGATCCTAACCTCTATGCATGGGTTCACGTCATTATTAAATAGTTCTTTTTCCATTCGTACAATATCGGTTCTTTAGGTGTAGTGTTTGCTTACAAACTTGAACTTTGTTATATACATCGAGCGTATCTGTGATACTCCAGCTTATGAAAATTACTAAGAATCAGTTTTCAGGATCAGGCTTAATTCCCATATTTTAAACCAAAAACCTGAGTTAAATGTATTTAGGTCTTTGTTTGAACACACGACATTTCGAGGGATGCCCGCAAGACTGTAGTAACTACATATGCTTAAAGAAGGGCTTACTACAGTCTTGCAGGCACCCCTCGATTTATGGACGTCGCGAGTTCTTAAGGAAACAGGGGTTAGCTCCCTTGACCTTGGCAAAGTAATTTATACTGGTATTCGAAACAAAATCTCGCGTCTCTTCCCTTCACCCAACAAGGTAATTGCGAGGATCCTCTAACAGAGTGAGACAATCACCGAAGAAGAAGGTTGTTTCTCACCATAGGCATATGATCTGTATTGTGGCTTACAGCCTGGGTACGCCAAAGGGACAATATGCTGTTTATTTACTAAGGACGTAACGCACGGTATTGAGTACGTTCGTGTAACGTCGTGTTACGTCAGCATATTATTAACTAACTTTGCGTAATACTAGTCTTATGATCTTAACATTGATGTTTAGCTCTGCAAATGTTTACAATGTCGAAAACTACAGTACATTTACCTGTCAATAACATCGTTTTTAATTAAAAAATATTGGGTGTCTTTCGGTAGCAATTTCTCCCGCTTGTTCAATTTAACGCTGATTCACTCGTATCACCCGATGTCTATCTGACAAGTATCTAACTCACTCATGTATTCAAACCCTAATCACTTATCTATGTACTGTTTTATGAAAAACAAAACACCACATTGTTCTAGAATATACGGGTACAAAATGCATTGCATGCCTATGCATAATATCGCTCAAAATAATTATTTTGGTAATGTAGTTCGTCCAATAAAAAAACTTGCGTTGCATAAAACGTCCAAAACGTCGCAAAATTGCACCGTAGGACAATCTTCCTCCACACATTGAATCAAGTGTGTCGGACTTATTTTAAGAGCAATCGTATAAAAAAATTAAAAGTAAAAATTTCACTCTGATAATATTTCAAATTTTATTTTAATTGTACATTCTATGACTTATAATAAAATTATTAAGTTTCGAAAATGGTCTGTGCCACAACGTATCGCTAAAACGCGCGAGTAGGACAATTTTCCTCCACATATTCCATTCTAATAATCTCGATAAGTATTGGCTAGAATGCATTGGGATTTTATTATTTATCATAAAACAAAAATAATATTTTAAAAACGAAATCATAATTATTTTATTTATAAAAATAAAAAATAATTGCGTACTAAGCATGCGTCTTCGGAAAATTTTCTGCATTTTTTTGCAAATTTGCACTTTTTTCTTGTTACCAGTTTATTATTTAACTTTTTTATTTTTTGCACTCGTGATTTTTCACGATAGTATGTTATAACACGTCACTTCTGGTGTCACTCAGTGAAGTATCCCACAAATCAATGACATTTTGAATAAAACGGCTGTTATTTTATGCCGACGACCAATATTTTGAGTTACAAATTGCACACGGATTTTTGTATATCTGTCGGGCATTGTCTCCAATTCTACGGCTACATATTATTCTACATGAACTCAAATTAAAATGACAATGTATACAATTTCATAATAAATAGTTTGGTATATGATATGTAATGTATCGAGTGAAATAGAAAGAAGTATCAACTACAGTTTTACAGCGAGTGTACGAAATTACGAACGTACTCAGTTACGTGCGTTACGTCTATAGCAATCACTGGCTTCATAAGAAAGCAATTGTAAACGAGACTAGTCTAGTCATTGAAGATCAAAACTATGGTCAACCTCAAACAAATTGCAAAACAAAGTTTCTTTGCATTTTCAGCATCTACAGACTATTATCATCTACAGACAAAACGTTAAATAAGTGAGTTCAGTGGGGAAAATACAAAAAAATCGACATGTTTAAGGTCACTTTCGGTAGCAGTTTCAGCATTTTCCTTATTTCATACTACATGGGGAATTTTAAGTTCTAATAATTCCCGTATAAGTCGTTAAATATTTACTAATTGCACCTTAAAGCTTATATTTTCTGAAAGATACAACCTTCTTCTATCGAATACAAATATTGATTTTATTATCAGACAATTTACTTTTCATATATATGCCAGTCTACGTGTTGGTATACTACCCATTCAAATGTCGACAAAATGACTCAAAATAGCACTTGGAAGGGGAAACAAAAGTTTTATTCATTTCTTTAATATTAATCCAATTTGTTTAAAAATTACACATATCATGTGTTGTATACATGTGTGTCTAATGGAAAAAGGATATTTGTGTTTGGACAGTATACAATAATGACAATATACAAAATGTACCCGAATCTATCGATTCGGGAGAAATAGTGATTTGTTCTCTTTCTCCGTTCGTCCACAATTGCATTTGTATTCACAATTTTGACTTTATGATTATGAAACTTGGTCAGAGTGATCATCTGAACAAAATTTCGGCCAATGTAGAAAATGGATGATCAAGGGTAAAAACCTAGGTCACTAGGTCAAATTGTAGCAAAACCTTGTGTTGTCGCTAGAGGTCATAATGTTGACCTTATATTTATGAAACTTGGTCACAATAATAATATCAACAAAATCTAGGTCAAAGTTATAAATTGGGTCATCCGAGGTCAAAAAGTAGGTTGCTAGTTAAAATCAAAGGAAAACGTTGTGTAGGTACAAAATTCACAATTTTGGTCTAATATTTATGCAACTTGGTCACAATGCTCATCTCAAAATATCTAAGACAAGTATGTTATTGAATAATTTGTGTCAAAATTTGTGTCAAAATTAGGTCAATAGGTGAAAATAATTGATGCGACTTTTTGGCGCATGAAGGTATGTCTATTATTTGACCTAGTGACCTAGTTTTAACTCATGATAGGTAAATATTGAATTTGACCTACATTTTGTCTTCATGATCCATGTGCCATGGTAGCATAAAGATAAGGTAAAAAGGGCGCCATCAAAAGATTTGTTCTATAATTTGGCCTAGTGACCTAGTTTTTAACTCTGGATAATCCAATTTCATACATGACCTTGATCTTTGTAAGGTGATCATTGTGACTAAACTTCACAAGTGAAAGGTCAAAATTGCGACCCCTGGTGACTGTATCTTGTTTTTTCTATGTTTTGACCTAGTGACCTAGATTTTGGTTCCGGTTAACTCAACATTTTATTTTACCTAGATTAGCTTCCGATGATCATTGCTGCCAAGTTTCATAAAAATCAGACCAAAATTGCGACCTCTTAGCACAATGTAAAAATATGTTACTGGTACAAGTTGTTGGTCTAGACAATGGAGGCATGCATAATATGCATGTCCCAGAGCACGTGACTTGGTCACATGCTCTGGGCATGCGTCTTTCATCGGTGCTTCCACGCCGTGAGGCCAAATTTGTTTTGGCCAGTAAAGAAATCGAATATTTTAACGTTTCCAACGTGTTGATTACATTAAAAGTTATGTCGTCGGATGAAGATAAGTTTAAAGATTTTTCTGAAGGAATATTTAGGGAGCTGAGGACTATTAGAGAGAATTTCAGTGAGTTAAATAAACGTGTTGAACTGTGTGAAAACGGCGGTGATCGGGCGCCATTATCCGGGGGATTTTCGGTTTCGAATCAGGAACACTTTGGAACACCTATTGCCGGTGTTCGTCTCCCCGACACCAGTCAGGCTGCCACCGGGGCTCAAGGGGTAACGACACCCAGGACATTTGAAGTCCAGAACGCTTTTACGGAGATTAAAAACAAATACGCGGGTCAAAAACTGCCAGCTGACCTGTTGTTTACCACGCCAAGAAAAAATGTGAAAAATGAGGATGCTGCCATCTTCCAGGTATTACAAAAAGTTTCTAAATACTGTGAAACTGGCTTGAAAATATGTTCTGATCCCGACGGTACCAATCAGGAGGACTGTCTTATTGTGTTTACGTCGTTAATGCGATTTGTGCAAGACGAAGGTGTCCAACTTGTTGTCAACAAAAACTATGATAAGGACTACGCAAACCAGTATAAGTCAATCATGGGCGGCCAAACCGATATTCGGGAGGAACATTTAAATGCTATGGATAGGACTGCCACTATCTTAAAACATAGGAGCACATCGAACAACAGTGGTTCGTACTCACGGGGTCGAAATCGCGGAGGGCGAAACGGAGCTCGTGGTCGCGGGGATTCCCGCAATCGAGGTTATGACGTCAGATTCCACAGTCAAGGTCGGGATTTCCAAGCGTCTACAGACCGAGACGACGCATCCGAAGGACGTTGATTGAAGATTATTGTTTGACAGTTGAAGTTTTACTTCAATAATACTTATTCACAGTTGAATTATTGAAACGTTTTAGTGTTTTTTCATTGTATTGCATAAATATGTGTATATCCAAGTGTTCATCAGGTGTTACCAGAGACACGGGGGAATTTATTGCTGGTAATTTGTTCAATAACTTTTATAAATGGAAAACACTGACTGACAATCCAGTCGTTCTTGAGGTGTATCTATACCTTTTCATGAGAAACCTACCAGTTTCTTTATACCTAACAGACAATTGAATGATAAATATACTGCATTTATTGACACTGAGGTGGGCAGCTTACTAGCCCAAGGTGCTATTGAAAAAACATTTGACAATTGTAAACCATATTGTGTTTCACCGCTTTCTGTTGTTCCCAAAAGAGGTAATAAACTCCGGCTAGTATGTGACCTTAGAAAAATTAATGATTCATGCTCGCCGCCAAAATTTGTGTATGAGAATATTGATACTGTCCTTAATTTAGTCCAGACCGGCGATAATTTTATTTCTGCGGACTTGCAAAACGGGTTTCACCATGTGCTAGTTAGACAGGAGGATAGAAAATACTTAGGAATAAGCTGGCGTGGAGTTTATTACCAATGGCGGGTGTTACCATTTGGCTTATCAGCCAGTCCTTATTTTTTCTGTAAAATTCTTAAACCTGTGGTACAATATTTAAGAGAATGTGGTTTGAAAATTGTTATATATGTTGATGATATATTGTTAATTGCTAGTTATGAAAATATTGTGCATCAACGAACATTATTGATAGATTGTTTGCAAATGTTAGGTTGGTTTATTAAATTTGAGAAGTGTTCACTTGAACCAAATACGAAAATAGGTTTTATAGGCTATACTATTAATTCAGTTGGTGAGGATGGTGTGCCAATCCTCAAGATAAATAGTGAACGTATTCGAAAATTAAGAAAAGATTTGAAGCGAGTTTTAATTAAAAAGAATTGTACAAAAAGAGAATTAGCTAGGGTAGCTGGACAGTGTGTTAGTATGTCAAGGGCTATTTTGCCAGCGAAATTATTGTTACGCAATACTTACAGGTTGATTGCCAAGTGCGCGTCATGGGACGAGATAATGACAATAGACAATCCAACAATGACGGATCTTCAGTGGTGGATCAATGCGTTAGAGTGTTGGAATGGGTTCGTGAAAAAGCCTCACCGAGAGTCCATTCAGATAGAAACCGATGCATCCGCAAGTGGATGGGGTGCGTGTGTAACCAATCAATCCCAGGAGACCTACGGGGTGTGGGACAAGTCAATGTCAACCAGACCGTCAAACTTCCGAGAATTAGCAGCAGTTTATCTTGCCCTAAAATCATTCAGTACTTTGATTCACGGAAAATCAGTAACAGTGTTAACAGACAACATAGTAACATGTGCATATCTAAACAATTTGGGTGGTCCAGTGCAATCATTAACAGTTCTAGCACAGGCAGTGTGGGGCCTGGTGTTCCGGATGGAAATCGATCTTCGCGTACACCATTTATCAGGAATATTGAATATAAGAGCAGATGGGCTATCGAGAGTGAACGATCGGGCTACCCATTACGAATGGAAACTTCACCCAAGACTGTTCAGGTATATAGACAGGGCTTTCGGCCCACATACAGTGGACAGATTTGCATCGTACCAAACGCGGCAGCTCGAGCGCTACAATTCGCTATCCTACGACCCGGAGACGGAGGGAATAGACGCATTGTCTCAAAACAATTGGGGGGAAGAGCTGAATTTCGTAAATGCACCATTCAGACTCCTGCCCAAGATACTAAACAAAGTGCAAACAGATTCGGCAGAAGCAACCATAATAGCACCACTATGGAAAAATCAAGTGTGGTACAAGACGTTACTCAAACTTGTGGTCAGACCACCAATTCATTTACCAATAAACAAACATTCAATTCAGTTTTTCAACAAGGGAACGGAACCAATGAAAAACAGGAAGTGGCGGATTTACGCTTGGAAAGTGTCTGGGAAAAACAGTTACAGGCCAAAGGATGGTCGGCATCTTCCGCTAGGAGGGTACCATTGTGCTGGGCCAGCAGCACACTGGGAACATACAATAGACAGTTACAACAATTTAGAGAGTTTTGTGAATCGCGACACAGCGATTTTCCGCCCAAAAACAGTGCCATAGTAGCAGACTTTTTGTGTGACATTGCCTCAAGGTCACGAAGACCTGAATCAGTTATGAAGAATACTTCAGCTGCGTTAGGCAGTTATTATGAAGCAATTGGTATGCTGAATCCTATGCAATCTTGTGAGATAGTCCACCTTAAAAGTGCCATTATTAAATCTGGGACTACAGCGCCTATGAATAGATCAAAGACAATACCTATTCAACCATTTGTGAAACTTTTCAAAACACTCCCTGACAGTGAACAATTACAAATTGAAATTTTGAGACTTAAGTGTATAACACTGTTAGCATTGTGTGCTATGTTGAGACCATCTGATATTGCACCGCGTTCAGTACAGTATTCAAAGGAAAGTGTTGTAGAAGCACGATGCTTGAGAGTGTGTGATGTAAATTTTTCCAACCATTCTATGGACATAACATTCCACGGAATTAAAAATGATTCTCAAAGACGGGGTTTTATCGTCACAGTACCATGTGCTTTGGATACTGCAGTATGTCCGGTGCTGTGTTTACAGATTTACATTTCACGAACAGCTAAACATAGAGCTCACAATGGGCCACTATTTCTAACATTGCAAAATCCATATAATGCAGTTTCTGCGACAACCGTTAGTAGTATCCTTTCTCGGGCGCTGACTATGGCTGGATTAGAAGGTTTCAGCCCTAAAGACTTTAGATGTACTGGTGCCACAGCGGCGGTCGATGCAGGATTCAGTGAACAAACAATTATGAAAGTTGGGAGGTGGAAAAATGCAGAAGTGTTCAGAGAACATTATGTTCATAGCAAGATACCAGATAATTTCACGGACAAAATTCTCCAGGATTAGTGTGTGGAAACTTGTCCATTCAGTCATATTCTCATAAGGTCATTTTTGTGTGAATTTACGTTGTTTATATACAGTTAGAGATATAAATACCAATTTATGTCATGTGAATAACTTGTTTAATATGTTTCAAAATCTAGTCTTAACTATGGTTTCAGTGAACATTTCTTGCTACGATGTAAGGGAGATCACCACAACATTTTATGGATTTAGTTGAGTGTGTGTTATCTCCCTTGGATCTTAGATCCTAATTGATTGTAGTATTACTTGATTCTAGATTAATGTATTTAGCGGTTATTTCCCTTTGTTCAGCTAAATACTTTTCTCTCAAGATGGCATTAATATAGTTTAATTGTTTAATTCAAGTTGATTTATTAAAAATTAAAACAATATTACATGCCTCCATTGTCACTGACTTTCGTCTATTTGATGTTGGTCTAGACAATGGAGGCATGCATAATATGCATGTCCCAGAGCACGTGACTTGGTCACATGCTCTGGGCATGCGTCTTTCATCGGTGCTTGGTGGTGTTTGATAATGTATATATGTTCAATAATTTGGAGTATACGGCATATTTGAGTTATATATTATGTAGTGGAAGCATGGTGTGAGATATGGCATTAATATAGTTTAATTGTTTAATTCAAGTTGATTTATTAAAAATTAAAACAATATTACATGCCTCCATTGTCACTGACTTTCGTCTATTTGACACGATTTATTTACATCAAAAGTGACAAATATCGCGAAAACATGTGACAATTCAATATATTTGTAAATACAAAAATATCTCAAAAAGTCCCACGAATATTCAATTAGGACATTTTGTACATTGCTAAGGATAGCTTTACGCCCCATATAAACACAAAACTGTTTGTTTTGCAATTAGTTTGAGGTTAAAAGTTAAAATGACTGGACTAGACAGGTTAGTTCTAGAAAATCGCTGGATTAGAATGAGAAGGTCGAAAGTACAAAATCAATATTTTGAGAAAATACTAGTGCTGTCTAAAATTAATCTTTACTTACGGTTAAACAAGCTGTTTCCACTTCAGTTTTGTTAACATGACAATTTCATGACACATGCACCATATGTACAACCTTTACCGAAATAAATCTATCTTTCTCTACCAGTCTTATAAGGTCGTATGTAGTACTTCTCATTCTAAATAATCCAGTGAATTCTCAATTTCAGTTTGGTATTTAAATGAAGAGGTTTGGACTATGAGACTGGTGAGCTAAACATGAAAACACTTAATGCTGTATAACCAGTTTTTCTCTATTCCTATATAATATATCCGATACTTGCAGTAATAAGTAGGTTGTTAGTCAACATGACTGACTGGACAACTAGAGCGGTGTTAGCAGGATTCTTTTAACAATATTAGTATACCTTGCTTGAGGCCTTATTGCCAATTCAGCACTCAAGTTGACTTGTACTCCAAGCTGAGGCTGAATTTAAACTCCATGTGTGGTAGGTAGGAATTTTTGAATTGAAAATGAACTTCAAGTCTTTTGCTCTATCAACCTGACAGATAAATCTCACACATTTTTATTTGTATAAATGCTTTTATTGTCTTTCATATGTGATATGAACCGCAGGTAACTATATTGTTGAAAACGAAAATAAAATGAAACAAGAGGGTCCAAAGGGCCCTGGGTCGCTCACCTGTTTGGCCTAGTGACCTAAATTTTGGCCCAAATGACACAGTATCTAACTTGACCTAGATTTTATAGAGATAAACATTGTGACCAAGTTTCATAAAGATAGAGTCAAAATTGTGACCTCTAGTGTGTTCACAAGATTTTTCAATGATTTGGCCTCGTGACCTAGTTTTTGACCCCATATGACCAAATATCGAACTTGACCTAAATTTTATAATGATGATCATTGTGATCAAGTTTCATAAAGATAAGGTCAAAATTGTGACCTCTAGTGTGTTCACAAGCTTTTTCAATGATTTGGCCTTCAAAGGCTTGTGACCTAGTTTTTGACCCCGGATGACCCAATATCGAACTTGACGTAGATTTTATAGAGATGATCATTGTGATCAATTTTCATAAAGATTAGTCTCAAATTGTGACCTCTAGTGTGTTCACAAGCTTTTTCAATGATTTGGCCTTGTGACCTAGTTTTTGACCCCGGATGACCCAATATCGAACTTGACCTAGATTTTATAGAGATGATCATTGTGATCAATTTTCATAAAGATTAGTCACAAATTGTGACCTCTAATGTGTTCACAAGGTTTTTCAATGATTTGGCCTCGTGACCTAGTTTTTGACCCCAGATGACCCAATATCAAACTTGACCTAGATTTTACAGAGATGATCATTGTGATCAAGTTTCATAAAGATTAGGCTCAAATTGTGACCTCTAATGTGTTCACAAGGTTTTCCTTTGATTTGACCTAGTGACCTAGTTTTTGACCCCAGATGACCCAATATCGAACTTGACCTAGATTTTATGGAGATGATCATTGTGATCAAGTTTCATAATGATCAGGCTAAATTTGTGACCTCTAGTGAGTTCACAAGGTTTTCCTTTGATTTGGCCTAGTGACCTAGTTTTTGACCCCGGATGACCCAATATCGAACTTGACCTAGATTTTATAGAGATGATCATTGTGATCAATTTTCATAAAGATAAGGCCCAAATTGTGACCTCTAATGTGTTCACAAGGTTTTCCTTTGATTTGACCTAGTGACCTAGTTTTTGACCCCAGATGACCCAATATCGAACTTGACCTAGATTTTACAGAGATGATCATTGTGATCAAGTTTCATAAAGATTAGGCTCAAATTGTGAACTCTAATGTGTTCACAAGGTTTTCCTTTGATTTGACCTAGTGACCTAGTTTTTGACCCCAGATGACCCAATATCGAACTTGACCTAGATTTTATAGAGATGATCATTGTCATCAATTTTCATAAAGATTAGGCTCAAATTGTGACCTCTAATGTGTTCACAAGGTTTTCCTTTGATTTGACCTAGTGACCTAGTTTTTGACCCCAGATGACCCAATATCGAACTTGACCTAGATTTTACAGGGATGATCATTGTGATCAAGTTTCATAAAGATTAGGCTCAAATTGTGACCTCTAATGTGTTCACAAGGTTTTCCTTTGATTTGACCTAGTGACCTAGTTTTTGACCCCAGATGACCCAATATCGAACTTGACCTAGATTTTATGGAGATGATCATTGTGATCAAGTTTCATAAAGATCAGGCTAAATTTGTGACCTCTAGTGAGTTCACAAGGTTTTCCTTTGATTTGGCCTAGTGACCTAGTTTTTGACCCCAGATGACCCAATATCGAACTTGACCTAGATTTTATAGAGATGATCATTGTGATCAATTTTCATAAAGATTAGCCTCAAATTGTGACCTCTAATGTGTTCACAAGGTTTTCCTTTGATTTGACCTAGTGACCTAGTTTTTGACCCCAGATGACCCAATATCGAACTTGACCTAGATTTTACAGAGATGATCATTGTGATCAAGTTTCATAAAGATTAGGCTCAAATTGTGACCTCTAATGTGTTCACAAGGTTTTCCTTTGATTTGACCTAGTGACCTAGTTTTTGACCCCAGATGACCCAATATCGAACTTGACCTAGATTTTATGGAGATGATCATTGTGATCAAGTTTCATAATGATCAGGCTAAATTTGTGACCTCTAGTGTGTTCACAAGCAATTGTGAACGGACGACGGACGGACGGACGACGGACGAAGAGCGATCACAAAAGCTCACCTTGTCACTTTGTGACAGGTGAGCTAAAAAGAATCATTTAAACATTTTTTTTTCGAAAATTTACATTTTTCGTTCAAGGTCCATTTGTACAGAAATCCATGAGACGGTCTTTGTTTTTAATAAAAAATACAAATTTTCAAAAAAATCAACGATACAATTACCTGTGATATGAACAGTCTTTAACAACAAGATGGATGTAGTTATAATGCATTAATAAACAGGTGGACACATATGGTTAGTAGAACAAACAATATGACACAAGACACTATACTCTCCTGTAGGACTCACCACTACAGATACAGTTAGCATTTAATGTATAATTATGTTGACCCTTCAATTGGGCAATTTGGAAATTCCCCTTATATATGCTTCATCAGACAATTTCTTCCAATCAATTGCACTTTGATTAGTGCACATGCTGCCTAAACTGGCACTCATATCAATTAGTGGCTTAGAATTAGAAGGTCGTAACTACCAAATCGATATTTTGAGAAAACACGGAAAAACTGTCTGACATTTACTCTTTACTTTTGGTAAAACAAACTTTTACATCTTCATTTTGGTCAACATGACAAGTTCAGATTTTTATGAAAATGGGCTCATAAGAAGCGCCTTGTGATGCTTATTCTAAATGTGTATGAATCTTAAAGGTCGTAAGTGGCACTTACGACCTTCTAATTCTAAACCATCGATATGCTTGCCATATTTCAGCTGACTGGCAAATAAAGGCTATAATTGGCAATGTTTTAACATCTAGTTATTGTTTACAAGAGCAACACTACCAGTGAGGTGTATTATATTGGGTGGCATTGTTATACCCTTTTCTCTCTTCATATGCATATTTTGATAGTTTTCAAGGGTAAAAATTAAAATGTACCCAAGCAAGTTTCAAGCACACTAATGTCAATCAATATTAAAGGCGAGTAAAAGAAAAAATATTACATCAAAATCATACCCATACCAGAATGAAATGTATAAAATCAACCTGTACATTTACAATTAAAAACAAACAATATTCTGCAACAAAGTGTGATATTTGTGTGGTCTTCATTATGGCATTGACAAACAGTGTTGTATACCAACAGTAAAGTTAATATAAAAGCAAAGAAAAAAGCTTCAAAATACATACAACTTTCAGATTTTCAAACATACAAGAAATTACACAAAAAATTGAACACATTTATAGTAAATTCATACATAACTATAATAACATACAAGCATTTCAAAAGCATAACAGAATCTAATGAAAACAACCTCATTTATCTAAAACATTATCAGGAATTCCCTGACCTTGCAGACGAAACAATACTTCCCTTGACCTTTCAAGGCAAGTTGACGTTTAACAAAAAATTCAAGATTTAAACCAGTCAGTAACAAATTGTGTTTTAGCTCATGTATCGGTATGAAAGAGTATCAAAGTGCATTCATTAAACATTCACATGGAAATATGCTAAGTAATAATGTAGGAAAAATGATAATATGATGTTTGTGATTTCCTGATAAAACTTTTATGAGCTGAATTGTGCCAGTGGCAAATATTTGAATGTTAAATTTTAACTTCTGTGAATTTATTACATGTTTAATGTATTAACAAACAAGGATACATTAAAAGAATTTATTTCCACCAAGAACATAGGTTATAAAAGTGTATGGTGGATGTAATCTTTAGTTAAGTCTTAATAATTCAAATCAAAGAACATTGGATGTCCTGCATTTTTAAAACTCAACATTTTATGTTGAACTTGACTTTTGCCAATTCTTATATTGTTTATGGCACAAATGTTCTAAAATAACAACCTTATTTCATCTTGCATAACATAGACACAAACAAAATGTCATCATACAAGTAAATACACCACTGTGACAGTATTGGCAAAATAAAATCATCAACTATATCAAGTTTATCGACCTTGAAATCTTTGAAAAGGTAAGAACTTTTGCAATCAATTCTATATTCTTTAATAATAGTCAAGTTCAATAAAACAAGTGAACACTTAAGAAGTAAAACAAGATTCATGAAAACATAATAAAATATAAACAAATTCTCATATAAAAGAGTTATTTGTAAACAACTTTGAAAGGAAAGTCTATAATAACGTTGTATAAGTGAAGTTCGTGAAAAAATGGCAATAAGTCATTGAAATTATAAAATAATTACAAAATTTCAAGTTAATATGTTCATAGAAGTTATTCAAGATCTTTTAAAGTTGATCATATCTTGCCACTATTTGTCAGCTGTCGATACTTGAGAATTCAGTTTTACACTGGATAATGCCCAGTAAATGTCGATAAACTAGGATATGCATCTCTCGTTGAATGCATCTCATTGAAACGTAATTTTATATCACAGGCTTCAGCTGATGTTCTTCAATTCTACTTCAAATACTAGAGTACTGTTAGGTGGAATTGGTCCGGAACGTTGGTTACCATATCTGTAAAACAAGAAAATAAACAACACTTATATACAATGATAATGGAAACCTAGAAGGGTTTTTGGGACAAAAATATATAATTTTTATCTACCACAAAGGGCTTTCTTATAATAACTCTTCCAATAATCATCTTGCGAAAAGTTACATCCAGGCTTGGCCCACACTATTAATGTGAAGTTTCATTAAACTCTTAAAAAGTTCAGGAGAATCAGCATTGACAAGCTTATGTTTGACCATTAAAGGACCACAACTCTCGCAATAATAATATGAACACAAATTTCAGCCAAAATGTACAACTAGGCTTGGAACTAGTAATCATGTGAAATTTCATTAAAACCCAACCATTGATTATGGAGACCCAGTAGGGACCGTCTTCTAAGACATACATCAAAACAGACAGACTAAGTCTACCCCATTATATCGCTGGCTTAGACTGAGGAAGTCATAAGTACTAAATTCAACCTTATAAGACGGATACATATTTAAAATTAGTATCACAAGACGCTTCTTATGAGCCTATTTTGATGAAAATCAGAATATGTCATATTGACCAAACTGAAGTTGAAACAGCTTGTTTTACCAGAGAAGAGTAAGTTTTGCAGAGTTTTTCCTTGCTTTCACAAAATATTGATTTTGTACCTACAACCTTCTCATTCTATGCCAGCCAAATAATATTATGGGAGACATAAATACACAAATACTGTCATATATACATACCCTTGTTGTGGTGGAACAGTCAATCTTCTCTTACCACCAATCTTCATACCTGAAAAATATAAACAACATGAATGAACAGTCTACTCTCGTGCTATTTTCAAAAGCCAAATAGTGATGTCATTTTTATTGACTATTAGAACCCTGTTGGGAGGATTGGGGCCGAGGTTCTAATCTTTCTCAAGATGTTGATTCCAAAATAGTTGATCTATTTACAAGACTGACTGGCAAACCAACTAATGCAAAACAAATACAGTGCCCACCAAAAATAAGTATATACTTTTTGACAGATGCAGAATTATAGTTTGTTAAATTACTCAATATCTGTTATCAGATGGTCACAATCATAGTAATTCCTGAAACTACACTTTACTTTAAAGCCAGACAAAAAACCTTTATATTTTACATCTAGTATAGCAATAAATGTATTGCCTTTACACTTGGTAAAAAAATATTCCTGGTCTTGAAAAATATTGTTGATTCTCTGTTCTGCAAATAGTGTTATACTGGCATGCAAATGGGGAAATAACATCTGTATACTTATTTTTGGTAGGCACTGAATACTGATTATGTGAACTTATCTGTGGGTCTCAAAGTTCACCAGACATTTGGGTGTAGTGTTCTTTTAAGGCCCAAATTTGTTAATATGCAAAGTTATTTCAGTATTTCCATGTTGCTAAATAAATCACTTACACAGTACCCCCATATAATTTTTATATATCACATGATTTTCCTTGTATCCAGGTTAGTATAGCCAGTATGTATAATGTTATACGTACCATGTGTAGTATAACAAGAGGGCCATTGGCCCTTAAGCGCTCACCTGAGTTTGTTGCAATGTTGGCTTTGTTAGCAAGATTGTTGTAGTATGAACTCAAAATACTTATGTGGCCTAGATTTGAATTTTGTACTAAAATGTTTGTGAGTAGTAGGTAAAGTAGAGTTCCTGAAATACATACTTTGGTTTGACTGCTGATGGGTTTAGTACCGACTAGTTGTACTTGTGTAGAATCAAGCATTATTGAATTTGGAACTTTTTCCACATGACCCAGTTTCAAACTTGGCCCAGATTTCATAGAGATCATCATTCTGACCAAGTTTCATGAAGATTGGATCAAATTGATGACATCTAGAGTGTAAACAAGGTTTTTCTAAGATTTGACCTAGTGACCTGGTTTTTGACCCCACATGACCCAGTTTTGAACTTGGCCTAGAGTCCATAGAGAAATACATTCTGACCAAGTTTCATGAAGATACAACCAAAATTGTGACCTCTGGTGTGAACACTAGCTTTTCTAAGATTTGACCTAGTGACCTAGTTTTTGACCCCACATGACCCAGTTTCAAACTTGGCCTAGATTTCATGGAGAACAACATTCTGACCAAGTTTCATGAAGATTTGATAAAATTGATGACATCTAGAGTATACAAAAGGATTTTTTAGATTTGACCTATTGACCTAGTTTTTGACCCCACATGACCCAGTTTCAAACTTGGTCTAGATTTCACGAAGAACAACATTCTGACCAAGTGTCTTGAAGATTGGATCAAAACGGTGACCTCTAGGGTGTACACAAGGTTTTTATCAGATTTGACCTAGTGACCTAGTTTTTGACCCCGCATGACCCAGTTTCGAACTTGGCCAAGATTTCATGGAGAACAACATCCTGACCAAGTTTCATGAAGATTGGAACAAATTAGTGACATCTGGAGTGTACACAAGTTTTTCTAAGATTTGACCTAGTGACCTAGTTTTTGACCCCACATGACCCAGTTTCGAACTTGGTCTAGATTTCATGAAGAACAACATTCTGACCAAGTTTCATGAAGATTGGATCAAAACTGTGACCTCTAGGGTGCACACAAGGTTTTTATCAGATTTGACCTAGTGACCTAGTTTTTGACCCGGCATGACCCAGTTTCGAACTTGGCCTAGATTTCATGGAGAACAACATCCTGACCAAGTTTCATGAAGATTGGAACAAATTAGTGACATCTGGAGTGTACACAAGATTTTTCTAAGATTTGACCTAGTGACCTAGTTTTTGACCCCACATGACCCAGTTTCGAACTTGGCCTAGATTTCATAGAGAAGAACATTCTGACCAAGTTTCATGAAGATTGGATCAAAACTGTGACCTCTAGGGTGCACACAAGGTTTTTATCAGATTTGACCTAGTGACCTAGTTTTTGACCCGGCATGACCCAGTTTCGAACTTGGCCTAGATTTCATGGAGAACAACATCCTGACCAAGTTTCATGAAGATTGGAACAAATTAGTGACATCTGGAGTGTACACAAGATTTTTCTAAGATTTGACCTAGTGACCTAGTTTTTGACCCCACATGACCCAGTTTCGAACTTGGCCTAGATTTCATAGAGAAGAACATTCTGACCAAGTGTCTTGAAGATTGGATCAAAACGGTGACCTCTAGGGTGCACACAAGGTTTTTATCAGATTTGACCTAGTGACCTAGTTTTTGACCCGGCATGACCCAGTTTCGAACTTGGCCTAGATTTCATGGAGAACAACATCCTGACCAAGTTTCATGAAGATTGGAACAAATTAGTGACATCTGGAGTGTACACAAGATTTTTCTAAGATTTGACCTAGTGACCTAGTTTTTGACCCCACATGACCCAGTTTCGAACTTGGCCTAGATTTCATAGAGAAGAACATTCTGACCAAGTTTCATGAAGATTGGATCAAAACTGTGACCTCTAGGGTGCACACAAGGTTTTTATCAGATTTGACCTAGTGACCTAGTTTTTGACCCGGCATGACCCAGTTTCGAACTTGGCCTAGATTTCATGGAGAACAACATCCTGACCAAGTTTCATGAAGATTGGAACAAATTAGTGACATCTGGAGTGTACACAAGATTTTTCTAAGATTTGACCTAGTGACCTAGTTTTTGACCCCACATGACCCAGTTTCGAACTTGGCCTAGATTTCATAGAGAAGAACATTCTGACCAAGTTTCATGAAGATTGGATCAAAACTGTGACCTCTACAGTGCTTACAAGTCAAAATGTTGACGACGTACGACGGACGACGTACGACGTACGACGTACGACGTACGACGGACGACGGACGACGGACATTTTGCGATCACAATAGCTCACCTTGAGCACTTCGTGCTCAGGTGAGCTAAAAAACTATTGGATTTTTTAGTGTCATATGATATAAAGAATCTATCACTCGTCAATTGATATATTTATATTAAACTCGTTCAGGAAATATTATTAATAAAATTTCCGAAACTCGTTAAATATAAATTTATATCAATTGACAACTCGTGATAGATCCTCTATATCTACAATTGATGAAATTTGTCATAATTTCCAAATGACTGATGTTAACACATGTGTCGTAACACCATTTAATTATTTGTGATTTTAACTAAACCAGGACCTAACAGTCAATACATACCTTCGACACCTTTATCCCATCCCTGTATGACTTCACCTAGACCCAGCTTAAATCGGAATGGTTTTCCTTGTGTACATGAATCAAACTGTTTACCATCTTTTTGTAATTTTCCAACATAGTAAACATGTGCCTGAAATAGTTATAATGTAACATAGTTAGAGGGTATCCAGGGTTCTCAATAACAGCAGGCTGCAGGCCAAATTGACTGCTTAAAAAACATTTTTTGCCGGCTGAAAATGTGAAATTTATAAACAATTTGAAGAAAATAGTTGCATTATGACTGTAACCGGGTGTATAGGATTTAATTACTAATAGGGGAGAAACTTGTGTAGGCAGCCGGCTAGCTCTGTCGGAAGAGCATTCGCCCTGTAAGCGAAGGTTCCCGGGTTCGAGCCCCGGTCTGGTTGCACATTTTTCTTTCCCTGTTACATTTGGCGCCCAACGCAAATAACCCACCATACACCCTCAGAACGTCCCACAGAGGTTCTGGTACTCCTGGAATTCGAGGATGAATTCTTCGAAGGAGGGGGTGTGTGTAACCGGGTGTATAGGATTTAATTACTAATAGGGGAGAAACTTGTGTAGGCAGCCGGCTAGCTCTGTCGGTAGAGCATTCGCCCTGTAAGCGAAGGGTCCCGGGTTCGAGCCCCGGTCTGGTTGCACATTTTTCTTTCCCTGTTACATGACATTATCAGGCCTGTTTGTAAAGCATTTCAGCCTGCTAGGTTAAAACTTATTGAGAACACTGGGTCTCACAAACTACCATGATTTAATGCTACATTTTCATACAAACATCAATTTTAGCGTGTGTATTTAGATATAAAATGACAAAGAAATAACGCCAACATTTTTTAAAGGACTCAGAAGATGTAACACAAAAGGCTCTTTCTAGTACTACATCAACTTTTGACTTGCATTTATAGTAATAACAAAATAATTTGGTGACCGATTTTGTGATTTTAATATTGAAGTATCTTGAAACCTTAAGGTCACATTAAGTCTTAAAAAACTATTTTAATAAGCTGTAACTTGGCCACCTCTCTGCAGAATGATGCAATTTTAGCACTTTAATTGATTCCCAATTATGGAAAATACCATAAGATGGAAGAAAATGTTATAAGACATCCAGATGGTTTGTTGACAATTTGTAAACAATAAATGCATAATTTAAAGTCTAAGGGAAGCAACTCTTGCAAAATTAGTATTTTGTTCACCATACATTTTACTAAATACAATAGTTGGCCAAAGTTAACATGCTATTGTCGAGTATTGGTCATTTGTTAAGAAAATCCTAATGGTTGCATCATTCATTGTGCTTAATGGATGATCTGAAAATAGTTCAAAGCTACAGATAAGGTTTAAGTCCATTGGGTATTTTACCCCCCAGTTTTAATTTTGATTAGGTTTTGACAAATTTTATTTGGGTATTTTATAAAACTCATAGGGTAAATGATCTTTTATGTGCTGGTTTTCACTACTTTCTATTTGGATATTTCAGATTGTAATTGCTTTTTCTTACCCCCTCCTATCATAATCTATTGGATTTTTAAGACAATTAATTGGGTAATTACCCCAATACGCAGCTTATCTGTAGCTCTGATAGTTGTAATAATAAGGACATTTTAACGAAACCAATCATCAAGACATTGTTTTGTTAATATTATGAAAATGGTGACCAATGTAAGTTTGAATAGCTTCGTAGAGCTAGCATGGTATTGCCTTACAAGTTTTAATTAGTGAAAAAGTAAGTTAAAAAAGTTACCAATTTTCTAGGGCTCTTTTCGGCTGTTAGACCGCTCAAGCACCCTTTGACATTTTAACTCCCCTGGTCATTGGGCTACATATGGAAACCTACACTCGAGTCTCCCTGGGGAGACTATTTCTCTCCTGTGGGTGTGGCAGCCAACATCAATCAGCGGCGCCCAGGAATAGACACTGCCCTCGCAGGTACCATTTTACACCATGGTGGAGTGGAGCATGTGGGTCTTGTTCAGAGAAATTAACCAGTGGTCCAGAGGGGAATCGAACCCGGGACCTCTGGATCCCGAAGCTCGCGTCCTACCTCTAGGCCACCGCTCCCCACATTCAAACTTCATTTATATAAGTTTAAAGTTTTAGCAAGAAAATCTCCATCATTTTGATGAAACCCCCTGCATTTCCAACATGAATCTCAATCAAAGAACTATTTTACTATATACCATTTTTCCTTTCTTCACGACTTGACCATCTCCAGACGTGATGTCCTCAGCAATGATACCACCTGGTAGCACCATCTTCTTAGGTGTCTTACTTTGTTGTTCCGGTTTCCCTTGAGGGGTCTTGGCTTGTGGGGTCTTGGCTTGAGGAGTCTTGGCTTGTGGAGTCTTGGCTTGTGGAGTCTTGGCTTGTGGAGTCTTACCAGGGGTCTGTGACTGTTGTTTTTGTTGTGGGGTCTGTGACTGTTGGGTTTGAGGTGTTTTAGCACCATCCTATAATATAATAGAAATATGAGAAACTAAAAAAATACCTAATCTGTATTATTCTGGTATCAATTTAAAGGCCTCTGAACAACTGTAGATAATCAATATATCACAGAATTACAGTCATTATCTAAGTAACCTCCCCTTTTCTGAATGAAAATATTGGCATTTTCTATACAATGTATTCAATTTACATCAAAAGAATCGAGTCAATTTTCAGTCCTTTCAACCTACTAGTCATTGATGACATTGAGTTGCAAGGGGGCTGTAACATTCGGCGTTTCACACCCCAAATACCCATTCACATGCTTAGATGATGTGCAGCAATGCGTTTTATTTGTACACATCAACAACAGGGCTGGTATTCACAAATTAACTTAAGTGAAAACTTAAATATTATGGCTTTAAGATAAAATTTGAGAATACAATATTTTGAAAGTAACTAAGAATAGCCAATATTTTTTTGATGACAATTGTAGCATTTTGAATAAGTCTTGAACACAATGTAAAAAGCAGATAATCTTGACTTTCCTGTTTAGCTGATACCCTTTGAAAAGCATCTACAGTGAAAACTTAGAATTTTCTTAAAATCTCAAATTTTCTTTAAGTGTATCATCTAAACCCGAAAAAACAATATTAACAACTATTTATAGGTTTAGAAGCATTATGTAAAGAGCTACAGTAATCATATAGAAAACATGGGGTATTTTTCATTTCTTGTGAAATATGGCAGCTCAATATTTAAGTTTTCACTTAAGATGCGCTATAAATACCGGCCCAGCCCTGACCCTTATATTGACAAGTTCTACAAGTTAGTAGATTCTCACCTGACTTTCATCCTTATCTTTGTTCTTATTCTTCTTACTTTTCTTCTTCTTCTTCTTAGCTGATTGATCCCCATCTCCTGCGGGTCCTGGTGTGCTGGCAGGAGTGCTCTCCTGAAACGTTACACAGTATACATTACACAGGCGTGTCAACGGAGCCAAATTTAAAATCAAGAAAAATGATATGTGGTCAATTATTTATGACAAACAAGAGGCATTCAACCACATAATTTCCATATTTAAATCAGTTTTTATTAAGAAATTCCTTCAGAATCGACTAAAATTACCATTACTTTGCTATTTCTCAAGATGTTTTCATCAAATAACTGATATAAGTTAAAAGTTTGGACAGAAATCATGGCTCTTTCAAGATTGGTAAATCTGGAATTCCTGATTAATCAGGAAGATTGACATCCCTGACATTACTTTATATTACTTTACCATACTTCAAACAATTCTTAAACCCAAATTCAAGGACTTTTTAAGGAAGAAGCTGTATTTTCAAGCCATTTTTACAAACATTTACTCAGATAATATTGTATGATAACAACTTTTTATGTAAGATAAAGTTTAACTTAAAGTGAAGTGACAAATTTTCGAAACTTCAAAGCAGGGCTCGACACTAACGCTGGTTCGAGGCCAGTGGTTTTTGAGGAGGACCAGTAACTCTTGGAATTTGAAGATGTCCAACAGCCAGTAAGAATTCTTGTGAAAATTCTAAGTGTGGTATTGAAAAATAAACGTAAACTAACAAAATAATACACGCTCAAGTGAACTAGATCACTAGAACGGAAAGCAGGATTTTCCCAACATTCAATTCATAGTAAGTTGTTTGGTAGGTACTAAAGTCCAAATCAGTTAGGAACGGGTGTTTATATAACGGCTACGTATGTTGCAATTTGCGGGTCTTAGCAGGGGCTCTTTAAAAGTAAAAAAAAAATTTGAGCGAAGTGGCGATTTTCCTTTCGAACTTACAATTAAAGTTATTAACACATTACATAAATAAAACTGGCATTGGTATGGTCTCTAATTGTTTATTCTGAATGAGAATCGCCGATGTATTTAGCGAAGCAGATTGTTCAAATGAAGACCGTTCAATAAACTTTAAAGGTAGAGGATAAGTTTATCGAAAACGAAAGTTGACACAATAAAAACTGCCAATGTTGTGGCATTTCTAATGTGTATAACCAGGGCTTTTTCTTTTCATTTTGGGAAGGGTCTTAGCCTCTTAATTTTGGGGAAAATATCGGTGTATTTCCTGTTTTGGAAAACAAAAAAGTAGGGCTAACTTGGGATTTTTGGAAAACTGCATGCTTTTAAAGAAGTTTCCAATTGGGAAGGGGCCTTTTGCAAGCCCCTGTTATATAAGGAGAAAAAACCCTGAATTAACATGGTGAAATTTGTTTATGACATGTTGAAGGACCAATTGAAATTCTGGAGGACCAGTAGATTTTGAAAGCTGGTGGTCCTTTGGGCCTCCGTGAAAAATTGGTTAGTGTCGAGCCCTGCAAAGTATCGAATAAGATCTGTTTCAGGGGTTGACATTATTTTTGTCACTGGTTGGACAGTAAAGAAGCCATAAATATGCAAAGAAATCAGCTACTGCAGATCCAGGGATTTCCCTGATGCAGGTTTTCTGCGTCCCTGACGCAACTTTGTGGCTTGGGACCCTCATTTCTGCATTACTGTGCATCCTTGGGAACCCCCAATAGGAGCCCTTGAATAGACATTTTCATTTCAGCTAGAACATTTTTCTTTATGCTATTTATTGCACTAAGTCTTGTGGTGCATTGAGCAATCTGAATTTGCTGTTTTATTTATTTACAAATTTTATACTCACTGTGACGTCAAAGCAGCAACACGTCCTAGCCTACTAACGCCCATTGTGACACATTCTCAGCTTATTGAAAACTGAGCGTTTTAAGCCCAAGAAGGTTTCGTGAATTTGCATCTTACACAACTCTGATTTAAGTGCTAGTGTTACTATGATATTGTCTTTTATGACAACAAATATGTTATCAAGAGGGCCTGTCTAGGTATCAGTACAACCTACAATCTGATCATATTTCATGAAGATTGGATCAAAACAGTGACCCCTGGAGTGAACACAATATTTTCTAAGATTTGACCTAGTGACCTAGAGTTTGACCCACATGACCCAGTTTCAAACTTGGCCTAGATTTCAAAGAGAACAACATTCTGAGCAAGTTTCATGATGATTGGAACAAAACCACGACCTCTGGAGTGCACAATAGATTTTTCTAAGATTTGACCTAGTTACCTAGTTTTTGACCCTACATGACCCAGTTTTAAACTTGGCCTAGATTTCATAGAGAACAACATTCTGGTCAAATGCCATGATGATTTGATCAAAACCACGACCTCTGGAGTGAACACAAAGTTTTTCTAAGATTTGACCTAGTGACCTAGTTTTTAATCCGGCATGACTCAGTTTCGAAGTTGGCCTAGATTTCTTGCAGAACAACATTCTGATCAATTTTCATGAAGATTGGATGAAATTGGTGACCTCTAGAGTGTACACAAGGTTTTTATAAGATATGACCTAGTGACCTAGGTTTTGACCCTGCATGACCCAGTTCCAAACTTGTCCTAGATTTCATGGAGAGCAACATTCTTACGAAGTTTCATGAAGATTGGAGCAAATTGGTGACATCTAGAGTGTACACAAGATTTGTCTAAGATTTGACCTAGTGACCTAGATTTTGACCCCACATGACCCAGTTTCGAACTTGGCCTAGATTTTATAGAGAACAACATTCTGATCAAGTTTCATGAAGATTGGATCAAAAATGTTGCTTCTAGAGTGTACACAAGCCAATTGTTGACGGACGACGACGACGGACGGACGGACCGACGGACGGACGAAGAGTGATCACAAAAGCTCACCTTGTCACTATGTGACAGGTGAGCTAAAAAGATATACCGTAATACATCTTATCACTATATGTGTTGGCTTGCAAATTTAACAAAATATCTCTACCTAATACTGAGAAATTGGGATTGTCTAAGTGCACAGTTATAAGTGCCTCCACATCCCGCGACATGTATACTAATAAAAAAGACTGAATAATTATAAAATAATTATTTTTTAAATTTAATTTCATTCATTCACAATCTGTATACACAGCACAGTTATATATCTTGAAAAATCTTAATTTCTTGATTCATTGTAACTTGATACAGCCATCCTGCTTGGAATGTGGCATATCAGTTGCTGTATAATTAATGTCTTTTTTATTGCTGGTAATGTTTTATCAGGATAGTTGAGCTGACCGCACGCTTAACCAATTATAAAGCCATTGAGACCCAGATCAAAGAATACTGGAAACCAGTATTTTTGGACGGAAAGTCTATACACTGTATTCTTGTTTGCAGTGTTGTCCTCTTCTGCATTTCTTTTTGTCTTTTCCCGTCTTGTGTATGGGGCTGTCTAATGTATATTACCGTCAGTAACGGTTACCCTCTTATATGCCGTACATCAGGACGGACATGGGGTTGCTCTGGCACCGATCTCCCAAAGCATTGAGATTTTGCACTAATTAGAGTCTAAATTTTAATATATTGGGAAGTTTTAGCTCTTCCAAAATTTACTTCAATGAACTTCAGAAAAATATGTAGGTTTTTGTCATGCCAATTTTGAATCCAGCCTCCTATGGACATTAACTCAAAGACACATGGCAATATTTGAGAAGACATTTTACTCAGATTGAGATGATTTTGGAGATCGGGGCCTGATCGCCAGTTTTCTGCTTATTCGATTGACATCGTCCCTTGTTCCATGACTATTATATGCGTCCGCGCCCGGGTTGTGCCACACTCATTGTTTGTGTCTGCTGACAACAGAGTGGAAGGTTGTGGGCTTGATCCCGCTAACCGCCACAAAACAGAAATGCAATTTAGTATTTCTCACCTAACATTAAATTCATCAATAGTATTTCGTGTGAGACTTTAAAACCTAGGTCCCGTGTATGATGTACATTGTTTTCTATGATTTACCGTTTTAGTTGAGTCCAGTGCTTAAAATTCCCTGCCTGATTATCCTTTTATATTTTTGTATGTGTGAATAGTTGATTCAATATCGGATCAAGATCAGACAAGAGTTAATAAGGGCTATTATAGATCACTGGACTTAACGTTTTAGACGATACTAACAGTACTTATAGGCTAACAACATAAACTTACAACACGACTCTTATGTCAATGACTAGTTAAGTCATTTATTATATTTCTGTAATCTTTTTGTTTGTAATCGTATCTCGTTTCGTGTGCAAGTTTATGATAATTTAGCTATGGTTTTCCGAAGACGCAGCATCAACTACTGTAAAATCATTTAATTTCAAGGATACCTTATCCTCAAAATCAGCTACTATAGAATCATTCATATTCGTGGAGGATTTAATTTCTTGGTTCAGGTCATCCACTATACAGTAATTAATATCAATGGAGGATTTAATTTCGTGGTTGAGGAAAATAAATTCCCCACGAATATTAATAATTTTACAACTTGTAATGTCTCGTGGTATTGTTAAAGTAGGGAGCTATTGACTCGATCCTTACCTCTATATATGCATGGATACACGTCATTACTGAATAGTTCATTTTCCATTCGTACAATATCGGTCCTTTAGGTGGTGTTTGTAATTAAAACATCGAGTGTATTTGTGATACTGCAGCTCATGAAAATCACAAATAATCAGTTTTCAGTATTAGGCTCAATTCTGTTTTTGCTATAATTTTTAATCGTTTTTAAAAAGTTAAGAAATGTTAGATCTTGCAAATTTACAGAATTCTGATCCCAACCTCTTCTAGATAATAGATTACAAACTTTCAAAACATTTATTATCTCGTAAAAATGGATTCATTGAACAAAAGTCTGAAACTGATCTCTGACCTTCAGGATCAAGCTCGAAAATCCAGCTTCAGTTAATTATTGTAAACTGTCTTTCGCTGCCATACTTCTGCTTATGAAATATAATACTAGTTAATTTATCTGAGCAAGACCCACATACTCCACTCCATCATGGTGTAAAATGGTACCTGTGAGGGCAGTGTCTAAGGCCCTTCTTATAAAGGCTATGCTCGGCATATTTTAGCAGGATTCTTTTATTCTATTAGTATACCTTGCTTGAAGCTGTGTTCCCAATACTAGCACTCAAGTTGACTTGTACTCCAAGCCGAGACTGAATTTAAACTCCATGTGTGGTAGGAATGTTTTGAAAACACTTTTTGAATAGAAACTCAACTTCCAGTCTTTTGCTGAATCAACTTGACAGATAAATCTAATACATTTTTATTTGTATAAATGCTTTTATTGTCTTTCATATGTGATATGAACCACAGGTAACTGTATCCTTGAAAACGGAAATAAAATGAAAAAAAAACATTTAAACATTTTTTTTTTCGAAAATTTACATTTTTCGTTCAAGGTCCATTTGTACAGAAATCCATGAGACGCTCTTTGTTTTTAATAAAAAATACAAATTTTAAAAAAAATCAACGATACAATTACCTGTGATATGAACAGTCTTTAACAACAAGATGAATGTAGTTATAATGCATTAATAAACAGGTGGACACATGTGGTTAGTAGAACAAACAATATGACACAAGACACTATACTCCTGTAGGACTCACCACTACAGATACAGTTAGCATTTAATGTATAATTATGTTGACCCTTCAATTGGGCAATTTGGAAATTCCCCTAATATATGCTTCATCAGACAATTTCTTCCAATCAATTGCACTTTGATTAGTGCACATGCTGCCTAAACTGGCACTCATATCAATGGCTTAGAATTAGAAGGTCGTAACTACCAAATCGATATTTTGAGAAAACACGGAAAAACTGTCTGACATTTACTCTTTACTTTTGGTAAAACAAACTTTTACATCTTCATTTTGGTCAACATGACAAGTTCAGATTTTTATGAAAATGGGCTCATAAGAAGCGCCTTGTGATGCTTATTCTAAATGTGTATGAATCTTAAAGGTCGTAAGTGGCACTTACGACCTTCTAATTCTAAACCATCGATATGCTTGCCATATTTCAGCTGACTGGCAAATAAAGGCTATAATTGGCAATGTTTTAACATCTAGTTATAGTTTACAAGAGCAACACTACCAGTGAGGTGTATTATATTGGGTGGCATTGTTATACCCTTTTCTCTCTTCATATGCATATTTTGATAGTTTTCAAGGGTAAAAATTAAAATGTACCCAAGCAAGTTTCAAGCACACTAATGTCAATCAATATTAAAGGCGAGTAAAAGAAAAAATATTACATCAAAATCATACCCATACCAAAATGAAATGTATAAAATCAACATGTACATTCACAATTAAAAAACATACAATATTCTGCAACAAATGTGCTATTTGTGTGGTCTTCATTATGGCATTGACAAACAGTGTTGTATACCAACAGTAAAGTTAATATAAAAGCAAAGAAAAAAGCTTCAAAATACATAAAACTTTCAGATTTTCAAACATACAAGAAATTACACAAAAATTTGAACACATTTAGAGTAAATTCATACATAACTATAATAACATACAAGTATTTCAAAACCATAACACAATCTAACGAAAACAACCTCATCTATCCAAGCCAATATCAGGAATTACCTGACCTTGCAGAAGAAACAATACTTCCCCTGACCTTACAAGGCAAGTTGAAGTTTCACAAAAAAATTAATTTCAAAGAATATCAGAAACAATTTGTAGTGTTTTAGCCGAGTATCGGTATGAAAGAGTATCAAGGTGCATTCAATAAACATTCACATGGAAATATGCATGGTATTTATGTAGGAAAAATGAATATGATGATAGTGATTTCCTGATAAAACTTTTATGAGCTGAATTGTGCCAGTGGCAAATATTTGAATGTTTAATATCAACTTCTGTGAATTGATTACATGTTTAATGTATTAACAAACAAGATTATATTACAAGGATTTGTTCCACCAACTTAGGTTATAAAAAAGACTGTTGGATGTAATCAATAAATTTGTCAAAAGTCCTAAAAGTAACAAGCAGAAACTACGTAAATGTCATGAAATTTAGTCGTAACAAGTTGAGGTGGTATTTGACCTCTATGTACAGTTGAGTAATTCTAACTCAGAATATATCAATTTCCATTACAAAACTCATGCCATGCCGGTGACTAAGAAATATGCACAGTAAACCTCTGCTTATACCAACCGAAATTGAATTTTAGACAAGAAACCACTTTATACCAATACAAGGTTCAGTTAACTGGTGTCAATTTGTTTATATTTGGCATACTTTTATAATGAATTACAGTAACGCTGTACATTGTTTTGCATAGAATGTAAAATTCTAGTAGTTCTTGAATGTCCATGAAATTTCTTGATATAGTTGCATGAAACTATCAAATAACAATTCTAAAAATTCAAATTTAAGAACATTCGATGTCCTGCATTTTTAACAGCCAACATTTTATGTTGAACTTGAAATTTGCCAATTCTTATATAGTTTATGGCACAAATGTTCTAAAATAACAACCTTATTTCATCTTGCATAACAAAGACACAAACAAAATGTCATCATACATGTAAATATACCACTGTGACAGCATTGGCAAAATAAAATCATCCACTCTATTGAGTTTATCGACCTTGAAACCTTTGAAAAAGTAAGAACTTTTGCATTCAATTCTATATTCTATAATAATAGTCATGTTCAATAAAAACAAGTGAACACTCAAGGAGTAAAACAAGATTGATGAAAACATAATAAAATATAAACAAATTATCATATAAAAGTTATTTGTAAACAATTATGAAAGGAAAGTAAATAATAACATTGTATAAGTGAAGTTCGTGAAAAAATTGCAATAAGTCGTTGAAATTATGAAATAATTATAAAATTTCAAGTTTATATGTTCATAGAGAAGTTATATTAAGATCTTTTAAAGTTGAACATATCTTGCCACTATTTGTCAGCTGTCGATACTTGAGAATTGGGTTTTACACTGCATAATGCCCAGTGAATGTCGATAAACTAGGATATGCATCTCTCGTTGAACGTAATTGTCTATCACAGGTTTCAGCTGATGTTCTTCAATTCTACTTCAAATACTAGAGTACTGTTTGGTGGAATTGGTCCGGAACGTTGGTTACCATATCTGTAAAACAAGAAAATAAACAACATTTATAAACAAGGATCAAAGAAACTAGAAGCAGGGTTTTGTCTTTTTAAAAAAAGGCCCCTTCCCAATTGGAAATTTCTTTAAAATCATGCAGTTTTTCCAAAAATCCCAAGTTATACCTACTTTTTTGTTTCCCAAAACAGGAAATACACCGATATTTACCCCAAAATTTAGAGGCTAAGGTCCCTTCCCAAAATGAACAGAGAAAGCCTGAGAAGGGTTTTGGGACACAAATATACTTCTACCACATAGTGCTATCTTATGATAACTCCTGTAATAATCATCTGGCCAAAATTGTGAAATTTCATTAAAATCCGACCAATGGTTGAGGAGGACCAGAGAGAACAAGCTTATGTTCAACCACTAAAGGGCCACAACTCTCGCAATAATAATCTGAACACAAATTTCAGCCAATATGTACAACTAGCTTGGAACTAGTAATCATGTGAAATTTTATTAAAACCCAACCATTGGTTATGGAGACCCAGTAGGGACCGTCTTCTTAGACATACATCAAAACAGACAGACTTAGCCTACCCCATTATATATCGCTGGCTTAGAATGAGAAAGTCATAAGTACTAAATTCAACCTTATAAGACGGATACATATTAAAAATGAGTATCACTAGACGCTTCTTATGAGCCTATTTTGATGAAAATCAGAACATGTCATGTTGACCAAACTGAAGTTGAAACAGCTTGTTTTACCAGAGAAAAGAGTAATTTTCGCAGAGTTTTTCCTTGCTTTCACAAAATATTGATTTTGTACCTACAGCCTTCTCATTCTATGCCAGCCAAATAATATTATGGGAGACATAAATACACTAACACTATCATATATACATACCCTTGTTGTGGTGGAACAGTCAATCTTCTCTTACCACCAATCTTCATTCCTGTAAATACCAAATATAAACATCAATTAACAGTGTATCCTGGTGCTATACCAAATATAAACAACATGAATCAACAGTCTACTCTCATGCTATACCAAATATAAACAACATAAATCAACTGTCTACTCTCATGCTATACCAAATATAAACAACATGAATCAACTGTCTACTCTTATGCTATACCAAATATAAACAACATGAATCAACAGTCTACTCTCATGCTATACCAAATATAAACAACATGAATCAACAGTCTACTCTCATGCTATACCAAATATAAACAACATGAATCAACAGTCTACTCTCATGCTATACCAAATATAAACAACATGAATCAACTGTCTACTCTCATGCTATACCAAATATAAACAACATGAATCAACTGTCTACTCTCATGCTATGCCAAATATAAACAACATAAATCAACAGTCTACTCTCGTGCTATAACATTTTCAAAAACCAAATAGTGATGTCATTTTTATTGACCATTAGAGCCCTGTTGTGAGGATTGGGGCTGAGGTTCTAATCTTTCTCAAGCTGTTGATTCCAAAATGTTGATCTATTTACAAGACTGACTGGCAAACCAACTAATGCAAAACGAATACAGTGCCCACCAAAAATAAGTATACACTTTTTGACAGGTGCAGAATTATAATTTGTTAAATTACTCAATATCTGTTATCAGATGGTCACAATCATAGTAATTCCTGAAACTACACTTGACTTTAAAGCCAGACAATTTTTTTTTATATTTTACATATAGGGTAGCAATCAATGTATGGTCTTTACACTTGATAAAAAAATATTCCTGGTCTTCAAAAATAGTGTTGATTCTCTGTTCTGCAAATAGCGTTATACTGGCAAGAAAAGGGGGAAATAACATCTGTATACTTATTTTTGGTGGGCACTGAATACTGTGTATGTAAACATATCTGTGGGTCTCAAAGTTAACCAGACATTTGGGCGTAGTGTTCTTTTAAGGTTCAAATGTGTTAATATGCAAAGTTTTTTTCCAGTATTTCCATGATGCTAACTAACACACTTATACAGTACCCCCATATAATTTTTATATATCACATGATTTTCCTTGTATCCAGGTTAGCATAAAGTTATACGTACCACGTGTAGTATAAACTATTGGATTTTTCCAATAAATCAATGTGATTTTGCGTTTTTAGTGTCATATGATTCTTTATCACTCACCAATTGATATATTTATATCAATTGACAATAAATATATCAATTGACAACTCGTGATAGATTCTCTATATCTTAAAATTAATGAAATTTGTAATAATTTCCAAATGGCTGATGTAACCACATGTGAAGTACCATCATTAAATTATTCACGATTTTAACAAAAACAAGGACCAAATAGTCATTACATACCTTCAACACCTTTGTCCCATCCCTGTATGACTTCACCTAGACCCAGCTTAAATCGGAATGGTTTTCCTTGTGTACATGAATCAAATTGTTTACCGTCTTTTTGTAATTTTCCAACATAGTAAACATGTGCCTGAAACAGTTATCATTCAACATAGTTAGAGGGTCTCACTAACTACCATAATTTAATGCTACACTTGACAGTGTTTTTTTACAGGTAATTTCATAGCCGAATATGGGCTATGTTCCCAATTGAAAAGCATATCTTTTTTCCAAATTTCAAGCCAAAAATTCCAAATTCAGATTAAATAGAAATAGTGGAAAAGTTACAAATTTTCCTGTAAACAGAGCCAGCACAGCTGAACTTGAGCATGAATAACACTTATTTACAGCAAATTAAACATAAAATTTAAGTTATTGTACACCTATCAGATTTATCAGCTTTGGAAATAAAATTGTACTATTCCCAATTTGGACCACATGTTGCTAAATTTACCAATCCCAAAGGTATGGGCTATGTTACCAAAATAAGGAGAAAAATCCCTGCATGCATACAAATATAATATTTTCATTGCGCCTGTATTTAGATATAAATGACTAAGAAATAACGCCAACATTTTTAAAGGACTCTGAAGATGTAACACAAGAGGCTCTTTCTAGTACTACATCAACTATGGACTTACATTTAAAGTAATAACAAAATTATTTGTTGACAGATTTTGTGATTTTAATATTTCAGCATCTTGAAACCTTAAGGTCACATTAAGTCTTAAAAAACTATTTTAATAAGCTGTAACTTGGCCACCTCTCTGCAGAATGATGCAATTTTAGCACTTTAATTGATTCCCAATTATGGAAAATACCATAAGATGGAAGAAAATGTTATAAGACATCCAGATGGTTTGTTGACAATTTGTAAACAATAAATGCATAATTTAAAGTCTAAGGGAAGCAACTCTTGCAAAATTAGTATTTTGTTCACCATACATTTTACTAAATACAATAGTTGGCCAAAGTTAACATGCTATTGTCGAGTATTGGTCATTTGTTAAGAAAATCCTAATGGTTGCATCATTCATTGTGCTTAATGGATGATCTGAAAATAGTTCAAAGCTACAGATAAGGTTTAAGTCCATTGGGTATTTTACCCCCCAGTTTTAATTTTGATTAGGTTTTGACAAATTTTATTTGGGTATTTTATAAAACTCATAGGGTAAATGATCTTTTATGTGCTGGTTTTCACTACTTTCTATTTGGATATTTCAGATTGTAATTGCTTTTTCTTACCCCCTCCTATCATAATCTATTGGATTTTTAAGACAATTAATTGGGTAATTACCCCAATACGCAGCTTATCTGTAGCTCTGATAGTTGTAATAATAAGGACATTTTAACGAAACCAATCATCAAGACATTGTTTTGTTAATATTATGAAAATGGTGACCAATGTAAGTTTGAATAGCTTCGTAGAGCTAGCATGGTATTGCCTTACAAGTTTTAATTAGTGAAAAAGTAAGTTAAAAAAGTTACCAATTTTCTAGGGCTCTTTTCGGCTGTTAGACCGCTCAAGCACCCTTTGACATTTTAACTCCCCTGGTCATTGGGCTACATATGGAAACCTACACTCGAGTCTCCCTGGGGAGACTATTTCTCTCCTGTGGGTGTGGCAGCCAACATCAATCAGCGGCGCCCAGGAATAGACACTGCCCTCGCAGGTACCATTTTACACCATGGTGGAGTGGAGCATGTGGGTCTTGTTCAGAGAAATTAACCAGTGGTCCAGAGGGGAATCGAACCCGGGACCTCTGGATCCCGAAGCTCGCGTCCTACCTCTAGGCCACCGCTCCCCACATTCAAACTTCATTTATATAAGTTTAAAGTTTTAGCAAGAAAATCTCCATCATTTTGATGAAACCCCCTGCATTTCCAACATGAATCTCAATCAAAGAACTATTTTACTATATACCATTTTTCCTTTCTTCACGACTTGACCATCTCCAGACGTGATGTCCTCAGCAATGATACCACCTGGTAGCACCATCTTCTTAGGTGTCTTACTTTGTTGTTCCGGTTTCCCTTGAGGGGTCTTGGCTTGTGGGGTCTTGGCTTGAGGAGTCTTGGCTTGTGGAGTCTTGGCTTGTGGAGTCTTGGCTTGTGGAGTCTTACCAGGGGTCTGTGACTGTTGTTTTTGTTGTGGGGTCTGTGACTGTTGGGTTTGAGGTGTTTTAGCACCATCCTATAATATAATAGAAATATGAGAAACTAAAAAAATACCTAATCTGTATTATTCTGGTATCAATTTAAAGGCCTCTGAACAACTGTAGATAATCAATATATCACAGAATTACAGTCATTATCTAAGTAACCTCCCCTTTTCTGAATGAAAATATTGGCATTTTCTATACAATGTATTCAATTTACATCAAAAGAATCGAGTCAATTTTCAGTCCTTTCAACCTACTAGTCATTGATGACATTGAGTTGCAAGGGGGCTGTAACATTCGGCGTTTCACACCCTAAATACCCATTCACATGCTTAGATGATGTGCAGCAATGCGTTTTATTTGTACACATCAACAACAGGGCTGGTATTCACAAATTAACTTAAGTGAAAACTTAAATATTATGGCTTTAAGATAAAATTTGAGAATACAATATTTTGAAAGTAACTAAGAATAGCCAATATTTTTTTGATGACAATTGTAGCATTTTGAATAAGTCTTGAACACAATGTAAAAAGCAGATAATCTTGACTTTCCTGTTTAGCTGATACCCTTTGAAAAGCATCTACAGTGAAAACTTAGAATTTTCTTAAAATCTCAAATTTTCTTTAAGTGTATCATCTAAACCCGAAAAAACAATATTAACAACTATTTATAGGTTTAGAAGCATTATGTAAAGAGCTACAGTAATCATATAGAAAACATGGGGTATTTTTCATTTCTTGTGAAATATGGCAGCTCAATATTTAAGTTTTCACTTAAGATGCGCTATAAATACCGGCCCAGCCCTGACCCTTATATTGACAAGTTCTACAAGTTAGTAGATTCTCACCTGACTTTCATCCTTATCTTTGTTCTTATTCTTCTTACTTTTCTTCTTCTTCTTCTTAGCTGATTGATCCCCATCTCCTGCGGGTCCTGGTGTGCTGGCAGGAGTGCTCTCCTGAAACGTTACACAGTATACATTACACAGGCGTGTCAACGGAGCCAAATTTAAAATCAAGAAAAATGATATGTGGTCAATTATTTATGACAAACAAGAGGCATTCAACCACATAATTTCCATATTTAAATCAGTTTTTATTAAGAAATTCCTTCAGAATCGACTAAAATTACCATTACTTTGCTATTTCTCAAGATGTTTTCATCAAATAACTGATATAAGTTAAAAGTTTGGACAGAAATCATGGCTCTTTCAAGATTGGTAAATCTGGAATTCCTGATTAATCAGGAAGATTGACATCCCTGACATTACTTTATATTACTTTACCATACTTCAAACAATTCTTAAACCCAAATTCAAGGACTTTTTAAGGAAGAAGCTGTATTTTCAAGCCATTTTTACAAACATTTACTCAGATAATATTGTATGATAACAACTTTTTATGTAAGATAAAGTTTAACTTAAAGTGAAGTGACAAATTTTCGAAACTTCAAAGCAGGGCTCGACACTAACGCTGGTTCGAGGCCAGTGGTTTTTGAGGAGGACCAGTAACTCTTGGAATTTGAAGATGTCCAACAGCCAGTAAGAATTCTTGTGAAAATTCTAAGTGTGGTATTGAAAAATAAACGTAAACTAACAAAATAATACACGCTCAAGTGAACTAGATCACTAGAACGGAAAGCAGGATTTTCCCAACATTCAATTCATAGTAAGTTGTTTGGTAGGTACTAAAGTCCAAATCAGTTAGGAACGGGTGTTTATATAACGGCTACGTATGTTGCAATTTGCGGGTCTTAGCAGGGGCTCTTTAAAAGTAAAAAAAAAATTTGAGCGAAGTGGCGATTTTCCTTTCGAACTTACAATTAAAGTTATTAACACATTACATAAATAAAACTGGCATTGGTATGGTCTCTAATTGTTTATTCTGAATGAGAATCGCCGATGTATTTAGCGAAGCAGATTGTTCAAATGAAGACCGTTCAATAAACTTTAAAGGTAGAGGATAAGTTTATCGAAAACGAAAGTTGACACAATAAAAACTGCCAATGTTGTGGCATTTCTAATGTGTATAACCAGGGCTTTTTCTTTTCATTTTGGGAAGGGTCTTAGCCTCTTAATTTTGGGGAAAATATCGGTGTATTTCCTGTTTTGGAAAACAAAAAAGTAGGGCTAACTTGGGATTTTTGGAAAACTGCATGCTTTTAAAGAAGTTTCCAATTGGGAAGGGGCCTTTTGCAAGCCCCTGTTATATAAGGAGAAAAAACCCTGAATTAACATGGTGAAATTTGTTTATGACATGTTGAAGGACCAATTGAAATTCTGGAGGACCAGTAGATTTTGAAAGCTGGTGGTCCTTTGGGCCTCCGTGAAAAATTGGTTAGTGTCGAGCCCTGCAAAGTATCGAATAAGATCTGTTTCAGGGGTTGACATTATTTTTGTCACTGGTTGGACAGTAAAGAAGCCATAAATATGCAAAGAAATCAGCTACTGCAGATCCAGGGATTTCCCTGATGCAGGTTTTCTGCGTCCCTGACGCAACTTTGTGGCTTGGGACCCTCATTTCTGCATTACTGTGCATCCTTGGGAACCCCCAATAGGAGCCCTTGAATAGACATTTTCATTTCAGCTAGAACATTTTTCTTTATGCTATTTATTGCACTAAGTCTTGTGGTGCATTGAGCAATCTGAATTTGCTGTTTTATTTATTTACAAATTTTATACTCACTGTGACGTCAAAGCAGCAACACGTCCTAGCCTACTAACGCCCATTGTGACACATTCTCAGCTTATTGAAAACTGAGCGTTTTAAGCCCAAGAAGGTTTCGTGAATTTGCATCTTACACAACTCTGATTTAAGTGCTAGTGTTACTATGATATTGTCTTTTATGACAACAAATATGTTATCAAGAGGGCCTGTCTAGGTATCAGTACAACCTACAATCTGATCATATTTCATGAAGATTGGATCAAAACAGTGACCCCTGGAGTGAACACAATATTTTCTAAGATTTGACCTAGTGACCTAGAGTTTGACCCACATGACCCAGTTTCAAACTTGGCCTAGATTTCAAAGAGAACAACATTCTGAGCAAGTTTCATGATGATTGGAACAAAACCACGACCTCTGGAGTGCACAATAGATTTTTCTAAGATTTGACCTAGTTACCTAGTTTTTGACCCTACATGACCCAGTTTTAAACTTGGCCTAGATTTCATAGAGAACAACATTCTGGTCAAATGCCATGATGATTTGATCAAAACCACGACCTCTGGAGTGAACACAAAGTTTTTCTAAGATTTGACCTAGTGACCTAGTTTTTAATCCGGCATGACTCAGTTTCGAAGTTGGCCTAGATTTCTTGCAGAACAACATTCTGATCAATTTTCATGAAGATTGGATGAAATTGGTGACCTCTAGAGTGTACACAAGGTTTTTATAAGATATGACCTAGTGACCTAGGTTTTGACCCTGCATGACCCAGTTCCAAACTTGTCCTAGATTTCATGGAGAGCAACATTCTTACGAAGTTTCATGAAGATTGGAGCAAATTGGTGACATCTAGAGTGTACACAAGATTTGTCTAAGATTTGACCTAGTGACCTAGATTTTGACCCCACATGACCCAGTTTCGAACTTGGCCTAGATTTTATAGAGAACAACATTCTGATCAAGTTTCATGAAGATTGGATCAAAAATGTTGCTTCTAGAGTGTACACAAGCCAATTGTTGACGGACGACGACGACGGACGGACGGACCGACGGACGGACGAAGAGTGATCACAAAAGCTCACCTTGTCACTATGTGACAGGTGAGCTAAAAAGATATACCGTAATACATCTTATCACTATATGTGTTGGCTTGCAAATTTAACAAAATATCTCTACCTAATACTGAGAAATTGGGATTGTCTAAGTGCACAGTTATAAGTGCCTCCACATCCCGCGACATGTATACTAATAAAAAAGACTGAATAATTATAAAATAATTATTTTTTAAATTTAATTTCATTCATTCACAATCTGTATACACAGCACAGTTATATATCTTGAAAAATCTTAATTTCTTGATTCATTGTAACTTGATACAGCCATCCTGCTTGGAATGTGGCATATCAGTTGCTGTATAATTAATGTCTTTTTTATTGCTGGTAATGTTTTATCAGGATAGTTGAGCTGACCGCACGCTTAACCAATTATAAAGCCATTGAGACCCAGATCAAAGAATACTGGAAACCAGTATTTTTGGACGGAAAGTCTATACACTGTATTCTTGTTTGCAGTGTTGTCCTCTTCTGCATTTCTTTTTGTCTTTTCCCGTCTTGTGTATGGGGCTGTCTAATGTATATTACCGTCAGTAACGGTTACCCTCTTATATGCCGTACATCAGGACGGACATGGGGTTGCTCTGGCACCGATCTCCCAAAGCATTGAGATTTTGCACTAATTAGAGTCTAAATTTTAATATATTGGGAAGTTTTAGCTCTTCCAAAATTTACTTCAATGAACTTCAGAAAAATATGTAGGTTTTTGTCATGCCAATTTTGAATCCAGCCTCCTATGGACATTAACTCAAAGACACATGGCAATATTTGAGAAGACATTTTACTCAGATTGAGATGATTTTGGAGATCGGGGCCTGATCGCCAGTTTTCTGCTTATTCGATTGACATCGTCCCTTGTTCCATGACTATTATATGCGTCCGCGCCCGGGTTGTGCCACACTCATTGTTTGTGTCTGCTGACAACAGAGTGGAAGGTTGTGGGCTTGATCCCGCTAACCGCCACAAAACAGAAATGCAATTTAGTATTTCTCACCTAACATTAAATTCATCAATAGTATTTCGTGTGAGACTTTAAAACCTAGGTCCCGTGTATGATGTACATTGTTTTCTATGATTTACCGTTTTAGTTGAGTCCAGTGCTTAAAATTCCCTGCCTGATTATCCTTTTATATTTTTGTATGTGTGAATAGTTGATTCAATATCGGATCAAGATCAGACAAGAGTTAATAAGGGCTATTATAGATCACTGGACTTAACGTTTTAGACGATACTAACAGTACTTATAGGCTAACAACATAAACTTACAACACGACTCTTATGTCAATGACTAGTTAAGTCATTTATTATATTTCTGTAATCTTTTTGTTTGTAATCGTATCTCGTTTCGTGTGCAAGTTTATGATAATTTAGCTATGGTTTTCCGAAGACGCAGCATCAACTACTGTAAAATCATTTAATTTCAAGGATACCTTATCCTCAAAATCAGCTACTATAGAATCATTCATATTCGTGGAGGATTTAATTTCTTGGTTCAGGTCATCCACTATACAGTAATTAATATCAATGGAGGATTTAATTTCGTGGTTGAGGAAAATAAATTCCCCACGAATATTAATAATTTTACAACTTGTAATGTCTCGTGGTATTGTTAAAGTAGGGAGCTATTGACTCGATCCTTACCTCTATATATGCATGGATACACGTCATTACTGAATAGTTCATTTTCCATTCGTACAATATCGGTCCTTTAGGTGGTGTTTGTAATTAAAACATCGAGTGTATTTGTGATACTGCAGCTCATGAAAATCACAAATAATCAGTTTTCAGTATTAGGCTCAATTCTGTTTTTGCTATAATTTTTAATCGTTTTTAAAAAGTTAAGAAATGTTAGATCTTGCAAATTTACAGAATTCTGATCCCAACCTCTTCTAGATAATAGATTACAAACTTTCAAAACATTTATTATCTCGTAAAAATGGATTCATTGAACAAAAGTCTGAAACTGATCTCTGACCTTCAGGATCAAGCTCGAAAATCCAGCTTCAGTTAATTATTGTAAACTGTCTTTCGCTGCCATACTTCTGCTTATGAAATATAATACTAGTTAATTTATCTGAGCAAGACCCACATACTCCACTCCATCATGGTGTAAAATGGTACCTGTGAGGGCAGTGTCTAAGGCCCTTCTTATAAAGGCTATGCTCGGCATATTTTAGCAGGATTCTTTTATTCTATTAGTATACCTTGCTTGAAGCTGTGTTCCCAATACTAGCACTCAAGTTGACTTGTACTCCAAGCCGAGACTGAATTTAAACTCCATGTGTGGTAGGAATGTTTTGAAAACACTTTTTGAATAGAAACTCAACTTCCAGTCTTTTGCTGAATCAACTTGACAGATAAATCTAATACATTTTTATTTGTATAAATGCTTTTATTGTCTTTCATATGTGATATGAACCACAGGTAACTGTATCCTTGAAAACGGAAATAAAATGAAAAAAAAACATTTAAACATTTTTTTTTTCGAAAATTTACATTTTTCGTTCAAGGTCCATTTGTACAGAAATCCATGAGACGCTCTTTGTTTTTAATAAAAAATACAAATTTTAAAAAAAATCAACGATACAATTACCTGTGATATGAACAGTCTTTAACAACAAGATGAATGTAGTTATAATGCATTAATAAACAGGTGGACACATGTGGTTAGTAGAACAAACAATATGACACAAGACACTATACTCCTGTAGGACTCACCACTACAGATACAGTTAGCATTTAATGTATAATTATGTTGACCCTTCAATTGGGCAATTTGGAAATTCCCCTAATATATGCTTCATCAGACAATTTCTTCCAATCAATTGCACTTTGATTAGTGCACATGCTGCCTAAACTGGCACTCATATCAATGGCTTAGAATTAGAAGGTCGTAACTACCAAATCGATATTTTGAGAAAACACGGAAAAACTGTCTGACATTTACTCTTTACTTTTGGTAAAACAAACTTTTACATCTTCATTTTGGTCAACATGACAAGTTCAGATTTTTATGAAAATGGGCTCATAAGAAGCGCCTTGTGATGCTTATTCTAAATGTGTATGAATCTTAAAGGTCGTAAGTGGCACTTACGACCTTCTAATTCTAAACCATCGATATGCTTGCCATATTTCAGCTGACTGGCAAATAAAGGCTATAATTGGCAATGTTTTAACATCTAGTTATAGTTTACAAGAGCAACACTACCAGTGAGGTGTATTATATTGGGTGGCATTGTTATACCCTTTTCTCTCTTCATATGCATATTTTGATAGTTTTCAAGGGTAAAAATTAAAATGTACCCAAGCAAGTTTCAAGCACACTAATGTCAATCAATATTAAAGGCGAGTAAAAGAAAAAATATTACATCAAAATCATACCCATACCAAAATGAAATGTATAAAATCAACATGTACATTCACAATTAAAAAACATACAATATTCTGCAACAAATGTGCTATTTGTGTGGTCTTCATTATGGCATTGACAAACAGTGTTGTATACCAACAGTAAAGTTAATATAAAAGCAAAGAAAAAAGCTTCAAAATACATAAAACTTTCAGATTTTCAAACATACAAGAAATTACACAAAAATTTGAACACATTTAGAGTAAATTCATACATAACTATAATAACATACAAGTATTTCAAAACCATAACACAATCTAACGAAAACAACCTCATCTATCCAAGCCAATATCAGGAATTACCTGACCTTGCAGAAGAAACAATACTTCCCCTGACCTTACAAGGCAAGTTGAAGTTTCACAAAAAAATTAATTTCAAAGAATATCAGAAACAATTTGTAGTGTTTTAGCCGAGTATCGGTATGAAAGAGTATCAAGGTGCATTCAATAAACATTCACATGGAAATATGCATGGTATTTATGTAGGAAAAATGAATATGATGATAGTGATTTCCTGATAAAACTTTTATGAGCTGAATTGTGCCAGTGGCAAATATTTGAATGTTTAATATCAACTTCTGTGAATTGATTACATGTTTAATGTATTAACAAACAAGATTATATTACAAGGATTTGTTCCACCAACTTAGGTTATAAAAAAGACTGTTGGATGTAATCAATAAATTTGTCAAAAGTCCTAAAAGTAACAAGCAGAAACTACGTAAATGTCATGAAATTTAGTCGTAACAAGTTGAGGTGGTATTTGACCTCTATGTACAGTTGAGTAATTCTAACTCAGAATATATCAATTTCCATTACAAAACTCATGCCATGCCGGTGACTAAGAAATATGCACAGTAAACCTCTGCTTATACCAACCGAAATTGAATTTTAGACAAGAAACCACTTTATACCAATACAAGGTTCAGTTAACTGGTGTCAATTTGTTTATATTTGGCATACTTTTATAATGAATTACAGTAACGCTGTACATTGTTTTGCATAGAATGTAAAATTCTAGTAGTTCTTGAATGTCCATGAAATTTCTTGATATAGTTGCATGAAACTATCAAATAACAATTCTAAAAATTCAAATTTAAGAACATTCGATGTCCTGCATTTTTAACAGCCAACATTTTATGTTGAACTTGAAATTTGCCAATTCTTATATAGTTTATGGCACAAATGTTCTAAAATAACAACCTTATTTCATCTTGCATAACAAAGACACAAACAAAATGTCATCATACATGTAAATATACCACTGTGACAGCATTGGCAAAATAAAATCATCCACTCTATTGAGTTTATCGACCTTGAAACCTTTGAAAAAGTAAGAACTTTTGCATTCAATTCTATATTCTATAATAATAGTCATGTTCAATAAAAACAAGTGAACACTCAAGGAGTAAAACAAGATTGATGAAAACATAATAAAATATAAACAAATTATCATATAAAAGTTATTTGTAAACAATTATGAAAGGAAAGTAAATAATAACATTGTATAAGTGAAGTTCGTGAAAAAATTGCAATAAGTCGTTGAAATTATGAAATAATTATAAAATTTCAAGTTTATATGTTCATAGAGAAGTTATATTAAGATCTTTTAAAGTTGAACATATCTTGCCACTATTTGTCAGCTGTCGATACTTGAGAATTGGGTTTTACACTGCATAATGCCCAGTGAATGTCGATAAACTAGGATATGCATCTCTCGTTGAACGTAATTGTCTATCACAGGTTTCAGCTGATGTTCTTCAATTCTACTTCAAATACTAGAGTACTGTTTGGTGGAATTGGTCCGGAACGTTGGTTACCATATCTGTAAAACAAGAAAATAAACAACATTTATAAACAAGGATCAAAGAAACTAGAAGCAGGGTTTTGTCTTTTTAAAAAAAGGCCCCTTCCCAATTGGAAATTTCTTTAAAATCATGCAGTTTTTCCAAAAATCCCAAGTTATACCTACTTTTTTGTTTCCCAAAACAGGAAATACACCGATATTTACCCCAAAATTTAGAGGCTAAGGTCCCTTCCCAAAATGAACAGAGAAAGCCTGAGAAGGGTTTTGGGACACAAATATACTTCTACCACATAGTGCTATCTTATGATAACTCCTGTAATAATCATCTGGCCAAAATTGTGAAATTTCATTAAAATCCGACCAATGGTTGAGGAGGACCAGAGAGAACAAGCTTATGTTCAACCACTAAAGGGCCACAACTCTCGCAATAATAATCTGAACACAAATTTCAGCCAATATGTACAACTAGCTTGGAACTAGTAATCATGTGAAATTTTATTAAAACCCAACCATTGGTTATGGAGACCCAGTAGGGACCGTCTTCTTAGACATACATCAAAACAGACAGACTTAGCCTACCCCATTATATATCGCTGGCTTAGAATGAGAAAGTCATAAGTACTAAATTCAACCTTATAAGACGGATACATATTAAAAATGAGTATCACTAGACGCTTCTTATGAGCCTATTTTGATGAAAATCAGAACATGTCATGTTGACCAAACTGAAGTTGAAACAGCTTGTTTTACCAGAGAAAAGAGTAATTTTCGCAGAGTTTTTCCTTGCTTTCACAAAATATTGATTTTGTACCTACAGCCTTCTCATTCTATGCCAGCCAAATAATATTATGGGAGACATAAATACACTAACACTATCATATATACATACCCTTGTTGTGGTGGAACAGTCAATCTTCTCTTACCACCAATCTTCATTCCTGTAAATACCAAATATAAACATCAATTAACAGTGTATCCTGGTGCTATACCAAATATAAACAACATGAATCAACAGTCTACTCTCATGCTATACCAAATATAAACAACATAAATCAACTGTCTACTCTCATGCTATACCAAATATAAACAACATGAATCAACTGTCTACTCTTATGCTATACCAAATATAAACAACATGAATCAACAGTCTACTCTCATGCTATACCAAATATAAACAACATGAATCAACAGTCTACTCTCATGCTATACCAAATATAAACAACATGAATCAACAGTCTACTCTCATGCTATACCAAATATAAACAACATGAATCAACTGTCTACTCTCATGCTATACCAAATATAAACAACATGAATCAACTGTCTACTCTCATGCTATGCCAAATATAAACAACATAAATCAACAGTCTACTCTCGTGCTATAACATTTTCAAAAACCAAATAGTGATGTCATTTTTATTGACCATTAGAGCCCTGTTGTGAGGATTGGGGCTGAGGTTCTAATCTTTCTCAAGCTGTTGATTCCAAAATGTTGATCTATTTACAAGACTGACTGGCAAACCAACTAATGCAAAACGAATACAGTGCCCACCAAAAATAAGTATACACTTTTTGACAGGTGCAGAATTATAATTTGTTAAATTACTCAATATCTGTTATCAGATGGTCACAATCATAGTAATTCCTGAAACTACACTTGACTTTAAAGCCAGACAATTTTTTTTTATATTTTACATATAGGGTAGCAATCAATGTATGGTCTTTACACTTGATAAAAAAATATTCCTGGTCTTCAAAAATAGTGTTGATTCTCTGTTCTGCAAATAGCGTTATACTGGCAAGAAAAGGGGGAAATAACATCTGTATACTTATTTTTGGTGGGCACTGAATACTGTGTATGTAAACATATCTGTGGGTCTCAAAGTTAACCAGACATTTGGGCGTAGTGTTCTTTTAAGGTTCAAATGTGTTAATATGCAAAGTTTTTTTCCAGTATTTCCATGATGCTAACTAACACACTTATACAGTACCCCCATATAATTTTTATATATCACATGATTTTCCTTGTATCCAGGTTAGCATAAAGTTATACGTACCACGTGTAGTATAAACTATTGGATTTTTCCAATAAATCAATGTGATTTTGCGTTTTTAGTGTCATATGATTCTTTATCACTCACCAATTGATATATTTATATCAATTGACAATAAATATATCAATTGACAACTCGTGATAGATTCTCTATATCTTAAAATTAATGAAATTTGTAATAATTTCCAAATGGCTGATGTAACCACATGTGAAGTACCATCATTAAATTATTCACGATTTTAACAAAAACAAGGACCAAATAGTCATTACATACCTTCAACACCTTTGTCCCATCCCTGTATGACTTCACCTAGACCCAGCTTAAATCGGAATGGTTTTCCTTGTGTACATGAATCAAATTGTTTACCGTCTTTTTGTAATTTTCCAACATAGTAAACATGTGCCTGAAACAGTTATCATTCAACATAGTTAGAGGGTCTCACTAACTACCATAATTTAATGCTACACTTGACAGTGTTTTTTTACAGGTAATTTCATAGCCGAATATGGGCTATGTTCCCAATTGAAAAGCATATCTTTTTTCCAAATTTCAAGCCAAAAATTCCAAATTCAGATTAAATAGAAATAGTGGAAAAGTTACAAATTTTCCTGTAAACAGAGCCAGCACAGCTGAACTTGAGCATGAATAACACTTATTTACAGCAAATTAAACATAAAATTTAAGTTATTGTACACCTATCAGATTTATCAGCTTTGGAAATAAAATTGTACTATTCCCAATTTGGACCACATGTTGCTAAATTTACCAATCCCAAAGGTATGGGCTATGTTACCAAAATAAGGAGAAAAATCCCTGCATGCATACAAATATAATATTTTCATTGCGCCTGTATTTAGATATAAATGACTAAGAAATAACGCCAACATTTTTAAAGGACTCTGAAGATGTAACACAAGAGGCTCTTTCTAGTACTACATCAACTATGGACTTACATTTAAAGTAATAACAAAATTATTTGTTGACAGATTTTGTGATTTTAATATTTCAGCATCTTGAAACCTTAAGGTCACATTAAGTCTTAAAAAACTATTTTAATAAGCTGTAACTTGGCCACCTCTCTGCAGAATGATGCAATTTTAGCACTTTAATTGATTCCCAATTATGGAAAATACCATAAGATGGAAGAAAATGTTATAAGACATCCAGATGGTTTGTTGACAATTTGTAAACAATAAATGCATAATTTAAAGTCTAAGGGAAGCAACTCTTGCAAAATTAGTATTTTGTTCACCATACATTTTACTAAATACAATAGTTGGCCAAAGTTAACATGCTATTGTCGAGTATTGGTCATTTGTTAAGAATATCCTAATGGTTCTGTAATTCATTGTGCTTAATGGATGATCTGAAAACAGTTGTAGGAGCAATAATAAGGACATTTTAACGTAACCAATCATCAAGACATTGTTGTGTTAATATTATGAAAATGGTCACCAATGTAAGTTTGAATAGCTTTGTAGAGCTTGCATGGTATTGCCTAACATGTTTAATTAGTGAAAAAGTAAGTTAAAAAAGTTACCCATTTTCTAGGGCTCTTTTCAGCTGTTAGACCGCTCAAGCACCCTTTGACATTTTTACTCCCCTGGTCATTGGGCTACATATGGAAACCTACACTCGAGTCTCCCTGGGGAGACTATTTCTCTCCTGTGGGTGTGGCAGCCAACATCGATCTGTGGCGCCCAGGCATAGACACTGCCCTTACAGGTACCATTTTATACCATGGTCAAGTGGAGCATGTGGGTCTTGCTCAGAGAAATTAACCAGTGGTCCAGAGGGGGATCGAACCCGGGACCTCTGGATCCCGGAGCGCGCGTCCTACCTCTAGGCCACCGCTCCCCACATTCAAACTTCATTTATATAAGTTTTAAGTTTGAGCAAGACAATTTCCTACATTTTAATGAAACCTCCAGCATTTCCAACACTAATCTCACGCAAAGAACTATTTTACTATATACCATTTTTCCTTTCTTCACAACTTGACCATCTCCAGACTTGATATCCTCAGCAATGATACCACCTGGAAGCACCATCTTCTTAGGTGTCTTACTTTGTTGTTCCGGTTTCCCTTGAGGGGTCTTGGCTTGTGGGGTCTTTGCTTGTGGAGTCTTGGCTTGAGGGGTCTTGGCTTGTGGAGTCTTACCAGGGGTCTGTGACTGTTGTTTCTGTTGTGGAGTCTGTGACTGTTGTGTTTGAGGTGTTTTAGCACCGTCCTATAATGTAACAGAAATATGAGAAACTAAAAGAATACCTAATCTGTATTATTCTGGTATCAATTAAAGGCCTCTAAACAACTGTAGATAATCAACATATCACAGAATTACAGTCATTATTAAATTACCTCCCCTTTTCTGAATGAATATTGGCATTATACAATATATTGAGTTGAGTCAATTTTCAGTCCTTTCAGCCTACTGGATATCAATGACATTGAGTTGCAAGCAGTCTTTGAATTTGGCCACTAGCCCGGGGCTAGTATAATTTAGGTAGGGCTAGTAATTGCCTCTAGGTGACTAGTCTGAAAGGCTAGAAAAAGATTTTGGAGAACATGTATCCAATTACCACAAATAAAGGAAATGAGCCTGCTATTAATGTTCATATATTTACACACTACAATGTATATCACCAAGACTTTAAAATCTTTACTATTTAAAGCAAATGAACATGATACAATTTCAATAATAAAATTTTCGGAACACAAAAAGTCTTCTCGGGCGTGTAAGTTCTGCCATGTTGATAGTCCGACTGACTAGTACTTTGAAAAGTTTTTGGTGAAGACTGTGCAAGTGGTCTGCAACATTGAGTGCTTGACTTGCTCAGGTAACCATTCACATGTTTAGATGATGTGCAGCAATTTGTGTTATTTGTTCTCAGAGAAATTGAAATCACAGCTCCTAACCCTAAGCCAAAGTTCCCCACGTCAACAACAGGGCCAGTATTCACAAAGCATCTTAAATGAAAACTTAAATATTTTGACTTAAGTTAAAAGTTGAACATACAATGTTTTGCAAGTAACTAAGAATAGCCAATATTTTCTTGAGGATTATTGTAGAGCTTTATATAATGCTTCAATACAATGTAAAAAGCAGATAATCTTGACTGTCCTGTTTAGCTGATACCCTTTGAAAAGCATCTTAAGTGAAAACTTAAAATCTCAAATTTTCTTTAAGTGTATCATCTAAACCCAAAAACGAATATTAACAACTATTTCATACTGCATTATGTAAAGAGCTACAGTAATCATATAGAAACATGGGGTATTTTTCATTTCTTGTGAAATATGGGCAGCTCAATATATAAGTTTTCACTTAAGATGCTCTATAAATACCAGCCCAGCCCTGACCCTTATATTGACAAGTTCTACAGTTAGTAGATTCTCACCTGACTTTCATCCTTATCTTTGTTCTTATTCTTCTTATTTTTCTTCTTCTTCTTCTTAGCTGATTGATCCCCATCTCCTGCGGGTCCTGGTGTGCTGGCAGGAGTGCTCTCCTGAAACGTTACACAATATACATTACTCAGGGGTGTCAACGGGGCCAAATTAAAATCAAGAAAATCATATGCGGTCAACTATTTATGACAAACAAAAGGCATTCAACCACATAATTTCCATATTTAAATCAGTTTTTAATAAGATATTCCTTCAGAATAGACTAAAATTACCATTACTCTGCTATTTCGCAAGATATTTTTATCAAATAACTGATAAAAGTTAAAAGAAATCATTGCTTTTTCAAGATCTGTAAATCTGGAATTCCTGAGTAATCAGGAAGATTGACATCCCTGACATTACTTTATACTACTTTACCATACTTCAAACAATTCTTAAACCCAAATTCAAGGACTTTTTAAGGTAGAAGGTGTATTTTCAAGCCATTTTTACAAACATTTACTCAGATAATATTGTACGGTAACAACTTTTTTATGTAAGATAAACATGAAGTGAAGTCACAAATTTTCGAAACTTCAAAGCAGGGTTTGACACTAACGCTAGTCCGATGGTCCGAGGCCAGTGGTTTTTGAGGAGGATCAATGATCTGATGGGCCAGTAAGAATTCTGATGCAAAAATTCTAAGTGTGGTATCGAAATACAAAACGAAACTAACAAAATAATACACGCTGGAGTGAACTAGATCATTAGTAGCATGGAAAACCAGTTTTTCCCAACATTTCGATTCCCGGGATGTTGTTCGGTAGGTACTAAAGTCCAAATCAGTTCGGAACGGGTGTATATATAATGCCTACATGTTGCAATTTGCGGGTCTTAGCGGGGGCTCTTTAAAAGAAAAAAGATTTGCGCAGAGCGTCGATTTTCCTTTCAAATTTGTTACAATTAAAGTAATTGGTATGGTCTCTAATTGTTTATTCTGAATGAGAATCACCGATGTATTTTAGCGCCCCAGATTGTTTAAATGAAGACTGTTCAATAAACTTTGAAGGTCGAGGCTAAATTTACTGAAAACGAAAGTTGACACAACAAGAAACGGCCAATGGTGTGGCATTTCTAACGTGAATAACCAGGGCTTTTTCTGTTCATTTTTGGAAGGGGTCTTAGCCTCTTAATTTTGTGGAAAATGTCGGTGTATTTCCTGTTTTGGGAAACAAAAAAGTAGGGCTAACTTGGGATTTTTTTGAAAACTGCATGCTCTTAAAGAAGTTTCCAATTGGGCAGAGGCCTTTTGCAGGCCCCTGTTATATAAGAAAAAAAAACTGAATTAACATGGTGAAATTTGTTTATGACATGTTGAAGGACCAGTTGAAATTCTGGAGGATCAGTCGATTTTGAAAGCTGGTGGTCCTTTGGGCCACCCTGAAAAATTGGTTAGTGTCGAGCCCTGCAAAGCCATAAATATGCAAAGAAATCAGCTACTGCAGGTTCTTTATGATTATCACTGGTCTTTGGCGAGGGGACCAGTGTTAGTGTCAAGCCCTGTGTTTAAAAATAAATCCTGAATGATGAGCACTAGTTGAATTACCTTTGTTGCCTGTTTTGGGGTCTCAGTTTGTCCCTTATTTTTCTTCTTTTCTGATTTTGGTGTCTGTTTGTTTTGTTCTACCTTCCCATTCATGGTTGGAGTCTGTGCTTCTTTTTTATTCTTTTTATCTGACTTAGGTGTTTTCTTCACGGGTATTTCTATAAACAAGTAACAACAAACATCAGACCATAGTGTAGTAAAACATCAGTCTAAAGTCCAAACCATGTTTTACTTACAATTGTGAGAATACTATACTGCAAACTTTGTACTGAACAGAGACTTTATTTTACAGATTCATTAAATTTGATTTCAAAGGTTACACAGTAGGCCTAGGTGTTAAACGAAAGAATATTTACTTAATCTAGCATTATCAACTTTTCACAGAGTGCATTATCAACTCCTCATTATATACACTTTATAACCTGTGTGTAATTACCTTCAATTTCTTCATCATCATCATCAACATCGCTGAAATCTTCATCAGCAAAGTCATCATCATCATCATCGTCGTCGTCATCATCTACTTCAGCCTCCATGTCAAGCTGTAACACAAACTGTCAGAGTTCTAACAAACTGGGGGAATTTGAGAAAAACACATGACATTTGATGGGGAATTTGAGAAAAACACATGACATTTGTTGGGGATTTTGATAAAAACGCATGACATTTGATGGGGAATTTGAGGAAAACATAATGAAATTTGAGGAAAACACTAGGAATTTGATGGGGGGGGGTTTAGAAAAATAACTCGAAATTGGAGGAAATAGAAATTTGAGACAAATAACTCTGATTTAATAGGTAATTTGAGAAAAACACAGTCATTTGAAATGATTTGGGACTTTCAGAAAACAAATAGAATTTCATTTTTGACATGCCTGTGATTGCTTAGAGCAAAAAGTCTGAAATACCCCATGCACACTGAACAAAAATACATTTTCAGTGGACCCTTTCTGTGTAAAACATGTAAGACAAACAGGAAATAACCGGCCTGAAAGGAGGAGGTATCATACCAGGGCTCGACACTAACACTGGTCCCCTGGTCCAGTGAAAATCTTGAAGGACCAGTGAAATCATCCAGGACCACTAGCTGTTTCCTTTACAAATTTTACACTTCTTTACTGTTGGACCATGCAGTGACCAAAAAAATATTTAAGTGTCAACACCTGCATACCCCTGAATGTAAGATTCACATTAAGCTAAGCACTGTAAAATACGAACCAGATCAGTAGGATCAAAGTCCGAGTCATCACTACTGTCATCATCTGAATCATCAAAATCACCGCCCTGTAATATATTAATAACATAGGTGTGTATTACATTAGGACTACACCAGGGCGATTAAAAAATTCTTAAACCAGTAAAATGATTCTGTAAAATTAAATCAAACTGGTTAATTGGCCGCCTTTCATGCCAACTGCAGCTGAACTTATAGGTCTTATCCTCTTTTTGTTTATAATATTGACCACATACAACAGACTTCCCGATAGTCGCCGACAATCTGTCAGACCAATGGTCTGATGGCTTGGAGAAACTGTCAGACCAGAAGGAAATCTGTCGGACCGATTTTTGTTCGATAAAATCAACAAAAAAGCAAATATTTTCAATTTCCCTTTTAATACGACGTACAAACAGTAAGAGATGTCTTTCCTCGTTTCCAAGGACTGTCCTCGAGAAATCTGCATTAAATTTGTTGTCCGATGGCTAATTGCCGATAGTTCTTTTGATTTTATCCATATTTTTCCATGTTTCTCACGCGAAATTGGAAGAGACTCTTCAAAATAAGAGTACGAGAACGCAGAGTTAGAAAAATGGTTTGCGCTTTGCTTACAAATTTATCACCGACCAATCAAAATCAGTCTTACAAAATACACGCGGAAAGGAACCCAATAAAAAACGTACCCAATGCAAACATACCACGACGATTACGAACCATTGGACACGCAATCCGACGGAAAGGTCTGACGCACATCCGAGAGCTAAACTGTCGGACTGGGCCAACGGCTATTGGAAAGTCTGCATACAATGATTCATATATCACAGGTTACTCAACACTCACAAATTTGATTTGATTCACAAACTCACTTCTATATGCCCCCAAGTTTGTTTTGTAGTGAAGTAATACAATTAACTAAGCATTTTACATATATATGCTACATGAAATATTTATACACAACTGATATAAACTACCTACCCCAGGGGTCAGCCATTTTGTTTTTTTCTTCAAACTGCCATCTTCCTCGTCAGTTTTCCTCTTTTTTGCAGGGACAAGTTGCGGTACTACAAGAAAAGATAAACATTATTTTCATGGTTCCCGAAAATTCAAGTAATTTTCAATTACATTTTTTCCGCCATTTTCTAGGACTAAACATTGCATTTGTCATGGCAAAAACGTGAAATAATTGTTGTAAAATCATGAAATAATGAAATTCGATGCCAATTCTCCAAGTTTCTAGCTTTCTCTCATACTTCAACCTATTTTAAGTCCTTTCTGACAGTTTCAAATTCGCCTTGTTTTCAAACTCGCTAAAATATGCCAGTGACTTTAAATGTCACTCGCTATTCTGAATTTCTACAAGCTGTTAGCGAGTATGCAAGCTTAAATTCGAACCCTGATAATGCCAATATGTCGTCTATTGAAGTGTAATTAAAATACCATACCTTCTTCCTCTTCCTCCTCGTCAGACATTTCGTCCATCATATCCATATCTCCCATATCATCCTCTATCTGATATCCTGTCAGATGTACCGTACCTGTAACACACATATCAGGGGTCTCAATACATTTTAACCTAGCAAGCCAAAATGCTTAACCAACAGGCCTGAAAAGGTCCTTAGTGCAACTAATTTCTTAAAATTGTGTATAAATTTCACATTTTCAGCCAGCCCAGAATTATTTTTAAGCAGTCAATTTGGCCTGCAGCCTGCTTTTATTGAGAAGATTCCTGCATTGAATATATTTATTTCCACAAGAAATTATTTAAATATCAGGATTTTAGATTTATGTAACTGCCTTCGCTTATGAAAACACACGACCAGGGTTATAAATAAAGACAAGATATCAGCTGTTAAATCATGCTAATTAAAAGGTCAATTTCTGATCAAATTCTCCGAGCTATAACTATAACTTAAGATCTATAATTATGTTTATTTACCTTGACCATTGACAAAGAAGGTAACTTCTTCTCCCTCGTTAAAGTTGAGATCCAGTGGTTGTTGTGTAGTATTTCTGTTGTTTAAGGAACAGATGAGGAATTCTGATTTCTGACTGCCAATCATAACTGATACTGAATGGTTTTGTTTTCCTGGAAAAAAGAAAATTAGATTAACTTAGTAATAAGGCCAAGTGTCTGTTTTCTTGTCTCTTGCCCCCAAAAACAGGGTAGGTAGGCAAATGTAAACAGTGGGTGTGTTTGTAACGCTGTTCTCTGTGTTCCAGAACACAGAACAGCGTTACGAACACTCCGGAACAGTGTGCAGGACATGGGAACAGTGTGCAGGACATGTTCCATCTGTTCTCGTGAATGAGGTCATGCAGGCAGAGCAGGTCAGTCACGTGATTACAACAACAACAAGACAACCAGAAACTTCATGAAATGTGTTATTCTGATCACCTTGGCAATAGTATGTCAACGGGAGAAAACGGAAATGACTGAACTTTTACAATGGGACATTTTCTAGTGGCATTTTTCTTCCACCAATATAACGACTGAAACTTAACAATATCGGCCACCTTAAAAGTTTTATTTCTTAATATTATTTCTTTAACATTATTTTCATTGTTGCTACTTCTTGTTCTGCTCCTGTTCCGTTTTGTTTGTAAGTCCTTTGAAGTGGAACACTGTTCGGAACAGTTTTATTCTGTTCGTAAGTTACCTTGGAACAGGAACAGTTTGGACAGTGTTCTGCACAGCATTTACGAACAGACCCAGTATGTTCATGCTTTCACTGAATTTAACTGGGGCTGTCTTTTTTCTCATAAAAATGATGTCTGTCATCATTAAATAGATGATGTTAACCATGTTAATAACTTCATTTACCTGGGTCAGTGGGGATCTCCAATGAAGCCATACTGATGTGGAAAGACTGCTCCACAGTCTGGCTGTACCTCTTGCCAGCTTCTAATACTAAAGCTGAAAATAGATCCATTATAATGTTTTCATTAAAAAATGATTTGTAAGTAAAAAATTGTGTTTCGTCATTCGGTCAGTCTGAGAATTAATACTTCAACTTTGTACTATTGTAGTGTACTGCCAACAAACGCTTTGCGACTTTTATTGGAAAGTGTCTGACAAGTCACGTGCAGACATAAAAATTCAGATCAATGGACAGACAAGGACCAGTGTACTTGTCCCTAGTTTGTATAAAAAAATTCCTTGCTCTATAACATGCGCAATATACAGTACTGGAACACGCAAGTCTTCAGGACCAGAGGCAGGGCCTCCGCTACCGCTCGCCAATTTAGCCATTTGCTGAAGATTTGCTAAATTGGCTACAACTTTTGTAAATTGGCGAAAACATTGGCTAAAAGGTATATTTCATCCCAGAAATCGTATTTTCTTTATTAAATTTCAATGGTATAAGCGACACAGACCGTTTTGTAAATTGTTTACACGCGCGTCGGATGTTAATTGGAAACTCGATAACCAGTGCCCCTTCATCAATAAAAGAAAGTGTGTCCTGTATTGACCCCCAAATTACGTAATCAAGGTCTGAATAAAGATGGGACATGTCATAAACTTTCAACTAACAGTCAAACTGGAGTAGATCGAGTTATCTTCTTACACACCCACAGCGGTCACAAAATCATTAATGATCATGTAACATTGTGAAAAACATCTTAATTGACCCATTTATCATCGTGGTTTTAAACTTTAGAAGGTAAACAAAAGAGCAGACGAGTCTGGAGAGTTGGTCAGGGTCGTAATTATACACATTTCTATGGAATAAGTTGAGCGATATAAAATATGTTTAATAGCTATCAATCTATATATATATAGACATATTTTAAATGGAAATTACCTTTTAAACAATAATTAGAGGTTAATTTAGGCCAGCTCTTTTTGATTAATTGGTTTACGGGAGCGCCGTATCCAAGAACTGAGAAATCAGAATAAAAATAAAATTTGAAATCGAGCTTTTATTTTTTTTATTATCGCCGTAGCTTGACACGCCAGTACATGCTCTAGACAGACTTAGGTGAGTTAAAATCGAGTAAATACAAGAAGTGCTCTGTCATTTTGGGCTGCCCATTGATTGTCACATTGGTGAGATGTATACTGTATACAAGGACAGACCCAGCGGGGGTGGGGGATTCAAGGGGTTCGACCCCCTCCCTAGAATTTCCGAAATATAATGAGTTTTCTTTAAATCGGGCAAAATTTGAGTGAACTTTGCCAATCTATAAGATTGGATCCCCCCCCCCCGTGGAAAATTTCCTGAAACCCCCCTTCATAAATGATGTATGACCGACGTGTACACCATGCTCAGTATAATCGAAGAGGCGTGCAGCAGTATATATAAATAGCCCTATAAATATGTCGTGCCATATCATTTTTTATGTTTAACCTTCAATAATTATCACGAAAACATCCAGTACTTTCTCTTGACTTGGATACCATGTACATGCCCGAAAAACACCATGTATACCAGATAAAACACCTTGCATTACCATATTCAAATAAATATTATAATCAACCTGTAATATTCAAAACAAAGTAATACTAGAAAGCCTGAATACTATAGGAAGTGTGAATACTTTAAAAAAACTGTGTAGAACAGTACATTTTTGTCATGAAAAATTACTTTTTGAGAAATAAAAAAACGAGCCGTTTTTAATCTTTTATTTTTAATTTTTTTCCCGATACTACGGTTTTTGCATTATAATTTTATTTTTATTTCTTCCTCCTTATGCTGTGATCTGAAAAATCTCCCGTAAACTAAATAATTAAAAAGTTCTGGCCTTATGGCTAAAAATAAACCAGTTTATGTCCAAAGCAATTTATTATTTTAGGAACTTGAGTAGTATCAGCATAAAATCAGATTCGGACAATAAATCAACAAATACTCTTAAGTTTTTTTCTTTCAATTATTCTTTTTATTTTTTATTTAAATAACATAATTATGTGTTTAAAAACATTGTTTATTATAGTTAGACACATAGGAAAGTGTAGAATTAAATCTAAAAGTAAACTAGGACTCTGATGAATGCTGGAAATTGCTGTGTTCAACTGCTTTTTCAAGTATTTTCAGAGTGTTTTGTTAAAGTGTGAGTAGTTGGACCTTGTCCCTCCCTGATAAGTTCATTTGTTATTGTTATGATTCATGTGTCAGTAGCACAGTTAGCTCAGTTTGTAGATTGCCTGACTAACAGACAGGGGATCGTGGGTTCTAGTCCAGCATTTGGCTGATACAATATTATAAGCAACTCACTAGAAGTTATTCAGCATGATTGTTACAAGATGAACTATTGCTGATTTAATGCGAATTTCAATGTGTAGCACTAACAGTAGTTGAATGTTACAGTGAGTTGTTGAATATAAAGTATAGTGAGTAGTGTTTTAAACATATGCTGTAATGCATTAATACAGCTAAATTAATTAAAAGACATTGAAAAAACGGAAGACATTTGCTTTATGTCATATCTGTACTCCTTGATATATATGTATACATTAGTCATTTTTAATTCAGTCTGGCTTTTTGGCTATAAGTGGCTAAAGGTTGGCTAAAGGTTGGCTAAAACTTTTGTCAATTGGCTAAAGTTGTGGCTACAAGAAAAAAATAGCCAGCGGAGGCCCTGCATAGGTCTTTGGGTTTCCAACCAGTTCATCTGTAGTTGGGTGCGGCAGTGTTTCCGAAAGGACCCAGTGCCCTGGCTAAGGTCATACGGATCAAATTAGGAGCCTGTTGCATAGCCAAAGCACTACTGAGTGCTGTTTTGGTAGCGCTATACTACCTCTATGCATCAACATACTACCAACGAGCAGCATAAGCCGATAGCATACCGTTTCTCTGCACTTGAATATGACTATGAGACAGGGCCTTTTTTCCAAAAATTGGGAAGGGGCCTTGGGAAATTCAAGCGCGATTTTCGGCCAAATTGGGAAATTCAAGCGCGATTTTCGACCAAATTGAGAAAAGGAAGTCTGACTCTAGATACATCAAAAAGGATACTGCAGTCCACATACATGTTAAATCATCCAAGGCTTTCATGTTTTCTTATAAAGTTTAGAAGTCCTCACTTTTCTTGAACAACAAGAGTCCATTACAGCCCACAACTGTCACCTTTAGTTTCTCTCAGTATTTTATCATACTTTCTTAAAGTTCTTTTGCCAACATCATATACATTTCCCTTGTATGAGCTGTCAATTAATTATACGATTTTTGTCCTCGATATTTCAATCTTGGACATATTTTCGGCCCGGATACGAACGGTACCCAAACGAAAAAGAAAATCAACAAATTACTAACAAAATACTAACAAATCACTAACAAAACATAGTTTTATATTTTGTTAGTATGTTTTGTTAGTACAGCATTTAACGAAATACCAATGAAACACTTTCTGAATTTTGGGGGTTTAGTGTTTTGTTCATGTTTCAGTAAATGAACAGTGTTTTGTTGATGTTTCATTACACTTAAAAGAATGAAAGCAATGTTTTGTTAGTGTTTCATTACACTTTAACTTGTTCATCCTGTATTTTGTTAATGTTTCATTGGACTTGACTAAATGAAGATAGTGTTTTGTTAGTACAGCATTGAACTTGTCTGGTCCAACTGTTTATAATCAAGATGCAGACTGATGAGGTTCTCAGGTCACTGGGTAATAAAATATTATCTCTACAAAGCAGTGATTCCATTGGCTAATGGACTAATGTGCACACACACAAAGGAAATTTGAATTTCTGTTTGTAACGGCTATGGTTTAGTATCAACAGAAAAGTGGCCAGTGTTTTTATTTTGTGGGCACAAATATGAAGGAATTATGTGACAGGATATGTGAAAATTGGACTGAAATCAACATGCAGGTACAATGCTATAATATCTATACTTGTTATCAAGATAAATTTCGATCATTATCAATTTCTACTGGAATATTGATTGTTTCAAATTCCAATAAAAAGATTGTCATCATACAATTAAGCTAGGCTTCAATAAATGCACATTTGAGATGAGCAAAGTGACAAATAAATACATTTAACACTTCTGTTTAATAAAATATTCGCAATCAATTGTACCAATTGAATTTGCTTTGAAACATGGATTAATTAAAAATCATGACAGTTGAGCAATTTTGATTTAATTATTTGAATTGTGGCACCCATTCCATATATATACCAGAATATAATTACACACTTCTACGTGCATGCATATGCATTTCTACTGGTATATCTTAAATGTAACTTTTTCGGTTTTAATTCCCGGCCGGTATATATATATATATATATACTGATGCCAGATGGGGAGGCATACAGTGATTTCCTGTTCGTCGGTCCGTAACAAAATGTATAACAAGTTGATTTACATATCAATATGGACAAAGCTATAACACAGGGGCATAATAAAGCCTCATAACTGAATGCTGTCTTTTGCACCTCATATGTTTTGTTAGTATTTTGTTTACAATGTTTTGTTAGTATTTTGTTTACTGATTTGCATATAATATTTTGTTAGTAATTTGTTAGCAGTGTTTTGTTAGTGTTTTGTTAAACAACGTTAATTAAACACTAACAAAACATACAGTTTGTTAGTGTTTTGTTGAACTATCCCTTTTCATATGCAAATCAGTGTTTTGTTAGTATTTTGTTAGTAGTGTTTTGTTAGTGTTTTGTTAGTGTTTTATTAGTATTTTGTTAGCTCATTTGCATGCGATTTGCTGTATAACTCTAACGTGGTATTGGGACCTGTGCCACTTAAAAAACCCAGGCAAATCAGGTATAACAACATAAGGATATTGGAAAAGGGATCATCACTTCAATGTGTATAGCTTGGCTATTTTGACTCGAGCCTGACCTTTATGCAAGAATATAATATTATTACAAGGCTTTTGCTTTGAATATATCAATTTCCGCAAGCAAATCGTGCAATATCGATATTTCAGATTTGTATTTGTATTACACCTCGAGCGTTTTCGTGATACTCCCCGATTATGAAACATACACTCGGTGTTGTAAACGTAGACAATATATCGACTGTTAAATTATGCTAATCAATAGGTAAGGCTCATGTCAATGTGGCCAAGCTTTACCGTTATTTTAATTTACTTGGTGAATAAAAGTGAGCAGGTAAAATAAACTTCCGCTCTCCCTAAATCGATGTAATGGTCAGTGTTTTCTGTTTATATAAATACATTGCAGAATATCGCGTTGGAGTTATACTAATAAAACATCAACAAAACATATATTTTGTTACAGTGTTTTGTTCCCCCTTTTTTTCCGTATGGGTATGGTCCCGTACCGGACTTTAGCCGTTCTGCATAACAATATGGCCGCCATCAGCGAGTCGCTTTCCACACTTGTAGATAACAAATGCAATATTGCTTCAGATATGTCGCACTCCGTCTCGTAATAAATTTAAAACATTTATCGACGGCCGTTCATTTAATTGATTAGTAATGTCAAGCGAATGATACATAGTTTTTCTTCATTTTAACTGAAGACTGGATGAACGCCGTACCGCTCCGTACGAGAATTCAACACGTTGGGAAATGAGCATTGTTTTTTTGGGAAATTCTCTTACGAAATTGGGAAAAAAAGAAGCTTTTTGCGATTGGGAAGTCACCGAAGATCGGCCTCTGTTTTAGAAGGAAAAAAGGCCCTGTGAGAGCGCTTTCTTGTGCGAGGGACAGCTCTCGCGTTAGTATATAAATGTTTTGATTCATCAGCTACGAATAGCTTCTTGAAGCAAGCCATTTCGATGGAACATACCTTGTCTTTAACATGATTAAACAAAGCGAGGGTATCTTTGTATATAGACATCACTCACATATGGAAATTGACCTCTGGGTATCTGTACGGTAAACATACCCTGGCATTATACCTGGGCATATGGGTAATGTGTGTAACAAAGAATACCCAACCTTTAAACTTGGGGCAGGATACAGCTGTGAGTCATAGTGCATGCACGGGAAACCTGGTCTTCCTGAATGGTTAAATCTGGTGCTTGTGCATGTACTGTGTTAACAGATGCGTATCCAGCAGAAATAGATGGGGTAATGATTCGCACGGTTTGAATCACTCGGGTCACATTAAAGGAAATTAAATTGAATCATTTCAGGTAATATTAAACTTTTAGCTTGTGGACCTATCTGGTATTCATCATCGGTACTTCTGAGCAACAGTTCCCTTAACATGGTCACCATCAGTAAATTCTCTAGGTTGGGTCTTACCTTCTGGGAAGTTTTCCCACTCTCCCAATATGTATGTTTCATTGGAGGTGTGTAGCGATGCTACTTTACAAGCTACCTCCGGAACAACTGGGAGAGTTAGGATACATCCTTAGGAAACTTACTCAGGGTGAGACTCCCATTTGATCTAACCCAGAACCAGAGAAAAGCCCTATGGTCAAAGTTAAGCCTTCTTTTAATATCCCCATGGTCACATTCATTTGGATCTTCTGGGAATACATTTATGGGATCAAGCCCGGGAGGAAAAATAGGTGAAATGTTCACTTGTTCTGCCCGACCGGCTCCCCATATCCCAGTAGACCTACAGGTTAAACATATAAGAATAAGTAACAAGTATAATCTTTGGCCTTGGTCACAGCTCTTGTCTATTGTTTCCATTTCAGTGACTCAGTGATTCTGGTGTGTGTATTCATTATCTAGTCTTACTGGTAGTCCAAATAGAGCTACCTGATCTGCAAGGGGATAGTCCCTTACCTAGGGTGCCTTTTGGCAAGGCTACCTAGTTCTATATTTATGGGAGTTCTAAATTGGGTCTATATCCAGGGTATGGGGTGGTTAATACACATGTGGTTTATTTTCTGCGTAAAAAACTAAATACAGTCTTTAAGTAGATATTTCAAATGTTTCAAAACATACATGTATGCTCAATTAAATAAAACGGGGAGGAATGTTGTGGTAGTGGGTAGTACAGGTTACACACCATGCACCATGCTTGAGTAACCACTGACTGGGTGGATGTCCAGTATACACACCAAGCCTGAGTGACCACAGCCAATCAAGTCCAATGTGAATCACCTGACTTCCAAAGCATGATTCTTGTATTCTGTCTCTTTGATAACCGGTCTCCCTAAGGAATAGATGTGCTTTTCATACACTCTACTCCTTAGTGAGCTTTCTCTCTATAGTTACTAAGTAGCTATAGGGACTTTCACAATAATGGCACTGCGGGCAAAAACGCTTGCATGTTGTTATTTTTTATTTATAATGACGCGCAAGCTAGCGCCTGTGCGCAATTATATTTTATCAACAGCGTGTAAAACGTTTTTAATAATGGTTTAGTGTTTTGAAATTGGGAGGCTGCATGTTCTAAATTCATCAAAAATGGTAAGGGTTGAGTGTTGTGTCATCTGTATTGAAAAATTCTCTTTGGAGCACGTGAGTTAAATTTTATTTCTTACTGTTGAATTATTATCTTAAAACTTTATTAGGTCCATCGTTATATTGGAAGTATATTCGCCCCGCCCACAATAGTCGAATCCCGCCCATCAAATTAAAATATGTACGTCTGTCGACGTGCGGTATAAAAAAATATACCATGTCAACGCTTGTCGAGGTGCTGGTCTGTCGTCATGCGGTATGGAAAAATCTTTACCATGTAAAAAGTGACAAACAAACACTTTAAAAAAAATATAGATAAAGGGTGAAGGATCGAGTTAAAAAAAGAAGAGGAATGGGGTACAGAGTGATATACCAAGATTGCCGATGGACCATGTGGCATGTCAACATATACATTATCATGTTTTATTAATGGCCCATAATGTATAATATGTTCATGTGACTGTCTTTACATAAATTTACCAAAACACCCAAACTTTTAGATATTTCATAAATTATTTACATGAAGTTTACAAAGTTTGACACAATTCTCCACCGTACATGTGTATACAAGTCATATTGATTGGTTTATTGTAGGTTCAGCGATAACTATCATTGAATTCATGTTTCAGTAAAAACATGTGCATGTAAATCTTGAAATTTGTGCTCAGCACACCTTGACAAAATCTATACACTTGGTTTCCATAGTAATATTCCAATGTTTTTATAGTAGCCTTCCAGTTTTGACCACACTTGCAGTCAAATGTTATTTTAGCAATGGGTGACATTTACACTTGGCCAAACACACTGTCTGATGTGTATTCACTTACTCTTGTCAGAAGGAGTTGGGTTTAAATTACGTGGGTATTGTAAAAACACTCACCTTTGATTGGGGTTTTACACATTGATTATAAAATATTCAATGTACATGTACAACACTATAGTGACTATACTTGATTTTATTATTAGATACAGGGTGTCTTGTGGTATTTAGTATCACAAATCTGATTGATTATTTAATATTCAATTGAAATACAATTATATTATTGAAATAATTTGGACACATAGTTTTTCCTGTATTTAACACAAACTTATATTGAAAAGGTGTGAGTTGAACATTGCCCATGAGTTGCGTCCACTCAGTGAATGGTTGTTTGTTTTTGTATCACAGCTAGGACTGCATTCAATAAACTGATTTTGGCATTGCTCTAGTTTACAATGTATGTGGTGTGGTGTAACTGGTGTTTCACCTACAGGAAACTTTCTTGGCACATTTAGTGTGTCCATGTACATGTGTAGATTGGGGAATGACAAGACCATGTTAAAGAAAAGCATTTACACTAATTTCGTCTACTTGGGACTATGACCTTGGTGTCTGGTAAGGGTACTTTGTGCCTGTACTTGATTTCAATGTTGTAGCTTTCGGCCCTAGTAGTAACGCTTTTCGAATCACTAGTTTCTAAAAAGGACAGTTGATTCACATCTCTAGCAGCGAGTATTCCAGTGTGCTCGAGGCTAGAGGTAATGTCAGATTTACTAGGAGTGTACTTCCTGAACCTTGACCATGCTGTCATAGCAGGCTATCGCAGTATGATTGGAGTTCAGGGGTATATCCTTCAAATCTGGTATTTTAATTATTTTAGGTATCATATGGACTCCTTCAATTTATATAATTCATGCCAATTATCTCCCTTTTATAACATCTTGGGAGCTATTTTCCTTACTTATATGTATACCTCCACTTTATAAGTCATATTGAATAAATTAAATGGGCTACGCTATATCTATTGTCACTTATTATACCATACTGAAAGTGACCTGAAAAATATTGTCATAGCATATATTATACATATATTTTTCAATTTCTGTGACCTTCTTCAAAAATTCAGTCTAAGTGTCAAAGTTGTAACTTGCAAAAGTGAAACCTCGGTATTCGCCATTCATGTTTGTATTGGTTATTATTGTTTTTATGAACGTTTATGTAATATTCGGTCAACCCCTACAACAATAAATTGTTGTTATTAATTGGACACCAAGTGTCTAAGCGTATAACGCAATCTAATTGATTATTTAATATTCAATTAAACAACAATTTGTTGTTGGCTTATCTATTGGCACCTAGTGTCTCCCTGTGTATAACACAGACCCACTTACATACCTGTGCATTAGGGTGGTTTGTTTATTGAGGTTGCTGGAATTGAGTTTTACCTGACACTTGCTGTCATTTTGCTTAGTTGTTATTAGGTCTATTTGTCTGAAACCCTTTTACAACATTAAGACCACTTTAGTGTCGAAAGTAAGGATTTATTTGAGATATATCAATAATGTACATGTATTGTTCAAAACGTTATGTGCATATTTGATTGTCCTTATCATGCAGTTAGCAGGCCTGCTGTATATGAATGCTGTGATTAATATAATCATATCCATAATATTGATAATAAAAGTTATCACAATTTGGTCCCTTTAAGAAAGGGTTTGACAAATACAAATATATGTATATAAGAAAATAAAGTTTGAAAAGTTTTACGTCAGTTAAAAAAAACTGCTATTTGATATTGTGAATAAACAAACAAGATTCTCCTTTACTTTGACCTTTCAAAATAATTATATATGGTATGTATGTTATACCACTTAAATGTCCATATGAAGCCAGGAGATGCCGAGCTATTTGGTCCCAGACTCATGCTCCATCTCTCATGTGATGAGATAGGGCCTGACTGAAATGCTGGATTGAAAGTCAGAACTGGATCATTGCGCACAAATAACACTAACTCACAGTAAACAAGAATATAGGATAGAGGGGAAGTGTTAAGGCCTTAAGGGGTTTGAACTTCCAACGACAATCCCTTCAATATTATACCTATGTCTTGGAGTGTGTACACATTATGCTACCAAGAATTTAGGATAGAGGGGAAGCTTTTTGGGGTTTAACTTCAGAAGATAATCCCTTCCCTTCAATATTATACCTATGTCTTGGAGTGTGTGCACATAATGCTACTAAGAATTTAGGATAGAGGGGAACCGTTTCAGGGTTTGAACGTCTGGAGATAATCCCTTCCCTTCAGTACTATACCTTGAGCTGTGTAGATTAGACTTAGGCAAGATATGTTTTGGGACTAGCAGTACACATAACTTGGGATGACAATGTTTCTTGAGCTTGGGTACTAAAGGCGATGGAACATACCTTGTCTTTAACATGATTAAACAAAGCGAGGGTATCTTTGTATATAGACATCACTCACATATGGAAATTGACCTCTGGGTATCTGTACGGTAAACATACCCTGGCATTATACCTGGGCATATGGGTAATGTGTGTAACAAAGAATACCCAACCTTTAAACTTGGGGCAGGATACAGCTGTGAGTCATAGTGCATGCACGGGAAACCTGGTCTTCCTGAATGGTTAAATCTGGTGCTTGTGCATGTACTGTGTTAACAGATGCGTATCCAGCAGAAATAGATGGGGTAATGATTCGCACGGTTTGAATCACTCGGGTCACATTAAAGGAAATTAAATTGAATCATTTCAGGTAATATTAAACTTTTAGCTTGTGGACCTATCTGGTATTCATCATCGGTACTTCTGAGCAACAGTTCCCTTAACATGGTCACCATCAGTAAATTCTCTAGGTTGGGTCTTACCTTCTGGGAAGTTTTCCCACTCTCCCAATATGTATGTTTCATTGGAGGTGTGTAGCGATGCTACTTTACAAGCTACCTCCGGAACAACTGGGAGAGTTAGGATACATCCTTAGGAAACTTACTCAGGGTGAGACTCCCATTTGATCTAACCCAGAACCAGAGAAAAGCCCTATGGTCAAAGTTAAGCCTTCTTTTAATATCCCCATGGTCACATTCATTTGGATCTTCTGGGAATACATTTATGGGATCAAGCCCGGGAGGAAAAATAGGTGAAATGTTCACTTGTTCTGCCCGACCGGCTCCCCATATCCCAGTAGACCTACAGGTTAAACATATAAGAATAAGTAACAAGTATAATCTTTGGCCTTGGTCACAGCTCTTGTCTATTGTTTCCATTTCAGTGACTCAGTGATTCTGGTGTGTGTATTCATTATCTAGTCTTACTGGTAGTCCAAATAGAGCTACCTGATCTGCAAGGGGATAGTCCCTTACCTAGGGTGCCTTTTGGCAAGGCTACCTAGTTCTATATTTATGGGAGTTCTAAATTGGGTCTATATCCAGGGTATGGGGTGGTTAATACACATGTGGTTTATTTTCTGCGTAAAAAACTAAATACAGTCTTTAAGTAGATATTTCAAATGTTTCAAAACATACATGTATGCTCAATTAAATAAAACGGGGAGGAATGTTGTGGTAGTGGGTAGTACAGGTTACACACCATGCACCATGCTTGAGTAACCACTGACTGGGTGGATGTCCAGTATACACACCAAGCCTGAGTGACCACAGCCAATCAAGTCCAATGTGAATCACCTGACTTCCAAAGCATGATTCTTGTATTCTGTCTCTTTGATAACCGGTCTCCCTAAGGAATAGATGTGCTTTTCATACACTCTACTCCTTAGTGAGCTTTCTCTCTATAGTTACTAAGTAGCTATAGGGACTTTCACAATAGCGTTATGTTGATAGTGCCTTGCTTGGCGACCTCTGAATAAACTATAAAGACTACAAGATCGATTTCTGCTCGAAGTAATGATCCTTGAGACAATCACGAAAATTAAAAAGTAATATGAACATCGATTTTTTAATAAAAAATGTCCTGTATACGTACACAAAGATAATTCTATAAATTGCTAAATGAACACGTTTTTTTTATTGGTCGCGAAATTATGTGACAAATAGAGATCTAGACCGTTTTAGCAGACAAATGTCTATAAAATATAGACTAAACATTGAGTTGTATAAAAGGTAAGTATATACGGTATTTTTATAACATGACATAGACAGACAAAGGATATATCAATTAACTAACCCCAAAACATGTTGTTGACTTCTTTTAAATGTACCATCACGTGGTAAATAAGTTTACGACAATATCTTACAAAATTAAAAAGAAAACCATATAGGAAAATATACAATTTAATATTATTTTGAAGTAATGATTATAAGTCTGTAGAAAATAAACGGTCATTGATCTGATTTAAATGAATTCTTTTTTACATAGTTTACGACATTGATTTGGAATAACAATAGAACACTTTACGATATTTGTTTACAAATGGCTGCTCGCTGTGATTGAGCTCGTTCCCATTTCTGGTGGATTAAAACACGTAAGTCAACTAATTGCAAAATCAGTTTGAATCAGTTTTGAACAATATAAACATTTAACAGATGTGGGGGTTAGCAAATCGTTATTTCTATTGTACCCAACCCTTGATATCAACCTTTGAGGATCAGCCAGTTAATTAAGTTAGGTTGTGACATGTTTCCATCTCTCATTTTTCTTCAACTTCTGGCCACCATCAGCTCATTGATGATGTTACAAATTATTTCATGTAGGATAGATCTAAGATAATAGCTGCACTAATTACTCAAATCTCATTATGGGTTGGAGAACAATACTTCAATAGGATAGTTTCATGGTTTTACTTTCAGTTTCCGTTAATTCCAATTTCCATGGGCCCGCCCGCATGAATTTTGTCAATATTTGTGGGATGCAAACATGCTTGTAGTCAAAGTATTTGACAATTCCATAAAATGTAATGATTCAGGGTCGGCAGGAATATAAACTTGGCTGGGTACAGGGTTTCTTCTATCATATCTTCTCTACATTATATGTTAAATTTGTTTCCTGTAGTGTAACCCGACCAACCGTCATTTTTTACCTCGATCAAAATTTTTTATAGATGATATCAAATTCAGCGTTGTCATGTTTTTTTTATTTGTAGACGACAACAGTATAATATTTAGTAGTCCGCGTTTCTACCCTGTCGCTAGAAATGCACATTTCCGGTTGTAGTTGTCGCAAGAGTTTGCAGTTGGCAGTGCAATAAACTGCACTTGTAATGATCCGTCAAAGTTTACTTCCCCTTCTTAAAAATACCAAACTTTGTTTCTTTTGCCTATCATACACAAAACTGGCTAATAAACATGTAGACTACGCTGTAAATACTGGTAAATAATTATACTCGGCGGTAATTAATTGTTTGTTTGAATGGATTACCGTATAATGACTGACTGTTATTCTGGATTTGTGTGGATACTTTATTGTTTACTGTAGGGCCAATTATTGAAGGTGAGATTTTTTTTTCAAAAATCGCCGGGGGGGGGGGGCGTTAATTAGAGGGGGAGCGCTAATATGAGGAAACATGGTAAATATAAAAGCACACAATTGCACTGTTAGCAGAAAATACTGAGTGACTACTGAGAATCTAGCAAAATGTGTGAACGCCGGTTGGGAAATCCGGGTAAATACAAACAATTTCACTGCTTACGTTACAGCAATTTATGGATACCTAGGCACTGACTGGGCAAAATGTAGTAATGTCAAACATCATAAGAAATCGGCAAACGCATCCTCACTATAGTAAGAGCCCAAAATATTGCATATAAATGCGTTTTCCATGCTTCCCTCACCCCCCAAAAAAACATTCCCAACCTACCGACCCAATTTTTTATGAGCATATTACAGGAAACAAACATATTTATTTTCTACTTAATTCTCAAACAGTTACACAATGGCATTTCACTACCAGTAGATTCTAAAAATCATTCGTTTGTCAAAATGTATTACCACAGATGGATGCGCCGTAACATGATCGAGTGCACAGGTACAATATTGACCTTGATTTAACCAAGTGGACGTGCTAACCAGTTAGCATTTGATTGTAATAAATTAATATATATAATTGAGACAAATGGAGCGATAGTGCAAAAAGAATAGATACATTCTACTAATAATTGTCTCTCTCTTTCTCCCCCCCCTCTCTCTCTCTCTCGGAGAATAATTTGTAAATCCATTTATTTCTATACTATTTGTTAGTATGTTTATAATGTATGGTATGACTGTAAATGTATTTATAAATGAATAAAATTGAAAGGACAAAATTAATATGTATCCAGAGCTACAGATAATTTACACAACTTCTCATTCCGTCGGTAGATTCAGGGTTGATTATTTCCATTTGGAAGCTTCGTATTCAGGCCCTTCCCCAGGGCCAGAAGGCGCTGTGGTACCCCAGTGCCTTAATTTCAGAATTGGCATTCCCCCAGCTCCTTAAATCTCAGAATGGTGTCTTTAAATCACAATATTTTCTCAGTATTGTGTTATTTGAGAGAAAAAGGCATACATTGAGTAAAAAGTACTTAAATCAGCAATTCTTTATTATGCATATTAATGCAGTTATATGTTCTAAAACATTCTACCTATTCTATGTGATGTCCTCTAGTACGTATTCTAAAAATACCCCAGCCCCTTAAAAATATTCTGGGGAATGGCCTGGTATTGATAAAGCTAGTGCTCACCATTCCGTTCATTTCACTAAATAGGAAACATTAAAGCAGTCTATGATTAGTAAAGTGTTTATTAATCCCAGATTTTGAACTTTCATTTTCAATCATGGCGACTCACAGCAGGAAAAACGACCGCATAAAAAAAAAAGTGTAATACTGTCGGGCAGTGAGTGAGTTTCTTCTCTGGCGCTGATGATGGTAAGACCATACTGTATGCAAGAAAACATTAGATGAAATAGTTAATAATTCAACAACCCAATCACAGTCCTGTGTATATAGTAGGCATATATATATATATATATATATATATATATATATATATATATATATATATATATATACATACATAATATTGATTGAAATTCTTGACGGTATTGTCAATAAAAAACAAACTTTTTCTTCGGTGAGTGTCGAGTGAAAAGAGTGAAAATACAATCAAGGATGATCGGCAAAGAATTATTTACATCTTACATTATCCTCCCAACAATCCTAATGTTTGATTATATGTCTGGATGGCGCAGTCTGGACAGGGTTAAGAAATGAGAAATCTATTTATTAACCTGAGGAAAAGCCACTTGTAAATAAATTCAGGTACATAGAAATTTCTCCTCGTTGTTTTGAATTTTAACTCAGCATGCAGGCTTTAATTTGAACTCTGGGGTATTCCTCGACAGGACAAACTCAGCCAGGTTTAAAAATTAAAATTGTCGGTCTCAGCCGGTTCTGGGTGTTTGTTTATCTTAATACCAAGGCCAGATCAAGGATCATCATTTTTTTGCACATATGCATGACACAATTACAATTAAATTCTAACTTAGTTTTACTATGATCTGTGAGTGACAATTACCTTTACACATCATACTTGTATCTTCACTCTTCAGTGCAGGGTTCTAAATAAGTTTTTACCTTGTGGGCCAACATGCTTAACCAACCGGCCTGATAAGGTCCTTAATGTAAATATTTTCTTCGAATTGTGTGTAAATTTCACAGCCTGCCCAAAATGGTTTTTAAGCAGTCAATTTGGCCTGTTATTGAGAACCCTGCAGTGGGTAAATAATGAAAACAATTCATTTATTCAACTTTGTCCAATCTTTGACAGAGAAACAGCTTTATTCAATTCCGACTGAGTTGGAACTTGTCTAATAGGAATTCAGGCAAAATTTTACAGACCGAGTTAGTTATCTGGCCAAAAAATACATGGCCGAGTTTGTATTCCGGTCGAGTTGGCTCTTTACCTGTTTTACTTGTACAGTTTTGTTATAGCCTTTGAATTAGACCAGTTGTGAATCTCCCTTACCACACACTTAGCATAACAAAGTAAGTTCCAGATTACTGCTCAGGTTTGCCCAGTGTCGTCATTGCCATGATAAGGCAACTGGGTAGCCTAGTTCCTTCTGTCTGAATAGACCTACTCCGGATCTCCACTAATCTGTAGGTACAAATAGCGTTTTACCGTTATAATACTTCAGCCTATTGAATATTCATATCTGGACAATAAAATTGTGGTCAGCTGTTTTTGCATATGAATGCAAAGTTAATATAACTAAGCCAGATTTGTTTGTACCTACATGTAAATTAAGGGGAAAACCACCTTGCACAGAGTTCCGGATATAACTTGACCAGATTTATTAGGCACTCAGGACATTCCGTGCATATTTTGGACAAAGTCGGTGCAAAAATAAACAAATATTTCTGATAAGTACCGACTACGCTTACGGAAAATAATGCACGCTTCCGAAGTTTAATGAATTCCCTACTAAATCTGATCAAGCTATATCAACTATTACTGTTGACCAGTGGGACTTGAAAGAACATTGGGGAGCGGCGTGACCGTGTCTTATAGGTAGAATGCATGCCTTGTGATTGAGAGCCTATAAGTGGTCCCCAGTTTCATTCAAATCAGCGTCACTGCTTAGTTTCAGTGAGCAAGAATAACCAAAAGTACTCCACTCAATCAAGATCAATGTGAATAATTTGATACCTATGGGAATAGTTTTGTATGTTTTCTACATTTGTATTCCTTGGTACCCTATCTTGCTGTTAACAGCACAAAAAAAACTTGTATCATAGGAAGGGATGTGTCTTACCCTGTTTGTACGTATTCTCGCGGTACTAAGGGAATAAAGTCATAAAATGGCACATAAATAACTACACTTGGCAGAATTTGTGTAGGCCCATGCAAGCAACAGTCATTGTAATGAATACACCGTAGCAATGCTAATCTGCTATCGACTCATACAGCACTGTAGACTAAGTTCCAAAAATACCCAAGCTACAATTACAATGATTTCTTATGTCATTTAATGCCACCCAAAACAAGTTTGCATCCTGTTGTCACTCTCAGGATTGGACATTATGCTTCAGTTAGATAATAAGGTCCTCTGTAAATAAACAAAATAAGTTACCTGGTGCTTACTTCCCCTTTGTATACCAAACAAGTTGTTCCCCTTGTCTGTAGATTATGTCGCCTGTATATAACAACAAGTTGTTCCCCTTGTTTGTAGATTATGTCGCCTGTATATAACAACAAGTTGTTCCCCTTGTCTGTAGATTATGTCGCCTGTATATAACAGCAAGTTGTTCCCCTTGTATGTAGATTATGTCGCCTGTATATAACAGCAAGTTGTTCCCCTTGTCTGTAGATTATGTCGCCTGTATATAACAACAAGTTGTTCCCCTTGTATTTAGATTATGTCGCCTGTATATAACAACAAGTTGTTCCCCTTGTCCGTAGATTATGTCGCCTGTATATAACAACAAGTTGTTCCCCTTGTATGTAGATTATGTCGCCTGTATATAACAACAAGTTGTTCCCCTCGTATGTAGATTATGTCGCCTGTATATAACAGCAAGTTGTTCCCCTTGTATGTAGATTATGTCGCCTGTATATAACAGCAAGTTGTTCCCCTTGTCTGTAGATTATGTCGCCTGTATATAACAGCAAGATGTTCCCCTTGTATGTAGATTATGTCGCCTGTATATAACAACAAGTTGTTCCCCTTGTCTATAGATTATCTCCCCTGTGTATACCAAACAAGTTGTTCCCACTGTCTATAGATTATCTCCCCTGTGTATACCAAACAAGTTGTTCCCACTGTCTATAGATTATCTCCCCTGTGTAAACCAAACAAGTTGTTCCCACTGTCTATAGATTATCCCCCCTGTGTAAACCAAACCAGTTGTTCCCCTTACATGTAGGTTATCTCCCCTGTGTAAGCCAAACAAGTTGTTCCCCTTACAGGTAGATTATCTCCCCTGTGTAAACCAAACAAGTTGTTCCCCTTACATGAAGATTATCTCCCCTGTGTATACCAAACAAGTTGCCCCCTGAGTAGACCACAGCACCAATACTAGGTAGAAATATGTACAGACTATTACCTGCTATTATAATCATTTAACTCCATTATGTTACATTGTAATTATTACATCAGAACAATGCAATCTATAGACTGTGAAAGAAAGGATTCATATTCATGCAAGGATAATACAGATTAGCATAAGATTAACACAGATTCTTTATATAAGATTGACTTGTTTGTTTTATATATGAACTTTATGATAAAACAACTTGTTGAAGGGTTCATAAATCACAATAAATGCAAACAATGGACTTTGTATATCATTATGATACACATTTTTTGTGTTTTGGTCGGATATTAGATCTATCTTCTTTGTAACAAACAAATACTGTGTGTTAAAGAATGTAACATGTTTCTGTTTACATATAAAATGTTGTGACTTGGTGTTGGTGATGAATATGATTGGAATATTATTATAATTATTTATATTTGGTGGATTTTAAATTTGTCACGATGGATAGAAGGTATTAAGTGAAATTTTGATGTAAAATGGTTTATAAATGAGTTGAAACCGCAGGTCTGATCACATAAAGCATCTCAATCTGAACGAAATAGTAGCTCAAATATTGTCTCATACCAAAGTAGTATGTTACATGCATATGAACAGAAAGCATAAATAAGACATCTAAAATTTGAAAGACCCAACTAGAAAATGGACCCACTATTTTATTCTATTAATTTATTGCAGAAATTTTCAAGTGCTCCAATATATATTTTGTCTCAAAATCTCAATTTGATTGAGATTTGTATTTGAGATGCTTTGGATTATCTGGGTGTCTAAAGATATGTTCTGGCTCAGCTAATTTTAGTGTGAACAAATGGGCTGATTCCTATATTTTTCTTTTTAAATCAACTAGTTTTTAAGATTTTCCTTTTTTTTTAAACTTGTAACCCAGACATACAATGAAAGTTAACAATTTAAATGGTCATAATTCACTTACAGAAAATATACCTCTGTAAAAGTATTAATTTTCGTGGGGGATTAAATTTCGTGGATTTCGTGGTTTGCCTTTAACCACGATATCAAATCCCATCAAACAATAATTTTGACCCTTGTATTTATCAAAATCCACAAATTAACATCACATCAAAATTGTCTTTTTTACCAAAACCATGAAATGAAATGATTTTACGATATGACTATTCCTAGCAACATACCATGCTGGTAATTAAATAAATTACTCTTCACATGCACTGTCTAATTATTATTTCATTTGTTCTTTTATTAATAATTGATACATTCCTTTATAGTGTTAATACACCTGTCTCAGACCCTTGGTGTTAATCAAACTTTATGACTGGTAACCTTATCATTAATGTATACCTCCCCATCTGTCATTCCTCATTCATGCACGGATCAACCATATTACAGTACAATTCCTATAGCTAGTTTGCGATAGAAAAAAATCGTGTTTTTTAAAGATTTCTGAAAATCTATTCATCAGATTTTGGTAAAAAATTACACAGAACTACAATAACTTCCTACCTACTCCCATTTTGAATTTCAAATTTTTTATTGGCAATTAAAAGACTTTTATTCTTTATTACATATTGACATTACATGCGTATTTACAGTTTAACGCAGGGAGGTAATCTGGTATTCCATTGATGATTTACTATCAATTATTTAACCGTTACACTCCGTGATCGTCGGGATTGAGATTGCTGTTATAAAGACGAGACTTAGGAGGCCCTTGTGATTCGGTTTATTTATGTGTGTCGCTTGTAAACAATGTACAGCAATAATATGTATTTCGTCATATTCACAGACGGGCCTCGCATGTGTTAAAGTAAGTAGGTTGCAAATACGTAAATATACCGTTAGGCGTTTCACGTGACCGTAAAATTGGCTGTTGCAAGTATCAAGTCTTCTAACTTGATATTTCATACAAAACGACAAATATGTTACATAGAACTTATGAACAAAACTTTTTTAAATCATTTCTGATGTTGCTGAAATTTCAGTGTGTATTAGGTAGATATATTTCATTTATCCGTGTAAAATTTCATACTTGTAGGTGTAGTAATTACAAAGAAATATTTAAAAAACACGATTTTTTTCTATCGCAAACTAGCTATACTACAGGGTGTCCCAAAAAAACGGGGACCTACCTTAAACCCTTATTACTCATTCATATTTTGATGAAGTAAGCCGGTATTTTGTGAAAGTGTATGTAAAGGATACCCTCTCCTAAAAAAGGTACTTGTTTTAATATGGTGCTTCAAAACAGGAAGTGACGTCATCATTATCGCTATGGCAACATTTCACTTTATTTTTGCTTAATCATCTAAAAAGTGGCATTATAAGAAAAGGGCATTTGCGTCAGAGCATTTATTGTTAGAAAACAACATTTAAAGCCAAAGGGGTGACCAAAATGTTGTAAAAAAAAACAAATATGACAAGAAATAGCAAAACAAAAGAAAACATGGCAAGTTTACTGACCAAAGGGGAAGTGGAAAACCTTCCAAAATAGCATCAACACTCATTCAATAATTAAAACATAAATATTGTCAAGGACTATAACCAAAAAAAGCTTAGACTATGCAATGAGCAAAAAGTAAAGTTTTATCCAAACAAACAGTTCATAGATATGTGTTTTGGAGTAATTGTGTATGTCAGAAATTATAAACTAGCACCATAGGCTAGCAGAAAAGTCTTCTTGCAATAAATCAGCAGCAAAACCAGGATATGTCTGCGAAATAGTACTGACATCTTACCTCATATCACAGGCCATACGACCTAAAATTACTCAAACTTGATCCCAATAGTGAATTTGTCTGCTATACATAATGAACTAATGTATCACAAACCATAAACAATTATTTGGAGCACATGAGAAGATGTTTGAGGTCAGCATGGAAATATATCTAATTAAATTCTGAAATTCCTGCTTCAGTTTATGGTATTTTACTGAAACATGCGATTGTAAACACGGGAGGTAACTCTGAGGATTGAACTAAATAAACACGATGATGATGCTAGTATTCTGAACAGTGTTCTTCCCTTATTGTTTTGACACATTAATTGTGTGATATCTATAACAGAGAAAAAAGATACAATTGTTTATCCTAGGTCCCCGTTTTTTTGGGACACCCTGTAGTTTCTAACAGCCTACAAGGCATGCATCATTTGAGGACTTGGTGCAAAACTATGGTAACTACATCAATTTATAGAGGCATGTACCATCGTTTTGCACCGAGTCCTTGATATCTAAATTTATTTTCTGGTTCCTTTATAATATACAGAAAATAAAATATATAACATCAACAGCATCTGGCTTAATTTAAATATGCATTACATTATTATTGTGACTATGAGTTCATAATTTTTTTGAAAAATAATTGTAATGTTCAGATTTCTAAGTGAGTTTTCCAATTAAGGCAAATTATGGTATTTTATAAATTAGAAAATTGAAGCTATAATTATAAACAGAAAACTTGTTGATTTTTTGGAGAAATATTAAGTTTTTATTTTGCACCGAAATTTTCATATCTTCTATATATTTATTGAGAATTTGTTAACTCCTCATAGAAATGCTAGTGAAATATATTTTGGTTGGTGCATTTTAAAGTTTTATCATGATAGAATATATTATTATTATTAATTACGATTCCCGAATCACTGTATAGAATACAAAAGCTTAAAGGTATATATTACGGTCAATACATATTTAAGGTATGAATGAATGTATGATAATGGCAGATGACCCCCATGTGTTAGATTTATTGACTTTATTGGCCTTATACCTTATAAATAGACTACCTAGCTTATTAATTATCTTCACAATGGCTTTCATAATGTGATAAAATTTGTACCTCAATGTGAAGTATTGGAAAAGTGTATTGGAAGTTACTTTAACGTTATATTGGGAATTTACAAGTGTAAATACATTGTAGTCGACTGATTAGATATAGCAGAAATACTATACTCTATCATATTATATGTGTCAAACAGATAGTTTCGTAAATGTATTTCGTAATAATTTGTGATAAGAGTTAAAGAATAAAATTATAATAATAGTAATAATAATAATAACTCTATTTTCTGTGGATTACATAATCGGCTGACCAATGCAATATAAAGAATAATTCTTTTGGAGAAATATAAAGGATTTTATGCATATTTACATGACAGAATTATAATGTATTAAATACTGTTGTCGGAATAATATTTTTCCAGGTAAATATTTCTTTAGTGTACTGAATCGTTTTGCTGGAAACTGTCAAATAATTTTTTTTAATTGATTAGCATTATGTAACCACTCTGGAATATATGTACAGTCCAGTTAGGATAAAAATCCAGTGACGCAGTGGACCAATCCATTAGTACGGTGTAAAAACAAGTATAAATGCTTATACCAACAGTTCAATGCCAAACTAAACTCTACCTGTTTAAGCAATTGTTTTAATCTTTTGGGTATGACGTCACTGTCAGATTACCCTAGCTGGACTATATGTATGTATGTTTAGCAGATGGCAATAAAAACAAGACCTTCAAAGTAAATTCACTAGAAATTTAATTTACTGAATTCACTTTAAATTGATTAAGAAATTAACCATCTTGGAATATATTATATGTATACGTCAGCATGTAAAGCTGTTGGCAATAAAAACAAGAACTGTAAAGTAAATTCATAATTAATGGTAATTTTACCCTACCCCTGTTCTTAATAATTTAAATGTGGTTAAAAGCACAGGATTATACTTCGATGGCTTAGAACAAGAAGGTCGTAACTACCAAATTGATATATTGAGAAAACAAGAGAAAACTGTCTGTAATTTACTCTTTACCTTTGGGAAAACACGTTTTAAAAACTTCATTTTGGCCAACATGACAATTTCTGATTTTCATGAAAATAGGCTCATATGAAGCGCCTTGTGATGCTTATTCTAAATATGTATGAATCTTAAAAGGTCGTAAGTGGCACTTACGACCTTCTAATTCTAAGCCATCGACTTGTGTATGGACCCAAAGAGTGACACAATTATTACCTGTGTGACCTAAGACTGGATTTTTGAAAATGTAAGTGTCAAAATTAAGTGTGTGAATAGTATTGAATCAGTCAATCTATATTTTCAAATTAATTACTTCTTTTAATTGTGTAATATGAAACATTAAATACTTGAATTTCAAGAATAGAATTTAAATTAAGGATGAAGTGTGTAAATAACATATATTTAATAGTTACATTCATTAACAAACAATGTTTTAAATTATGTAATTAATAATAATTTAAACAATGCACATTTGTACCACACATGGATTCAAAAAGATTCTCAAATTGGTATGACCTGCTATTTTAGTTCTCGGGGCTCTTCAAACTAGTATTTATCTTAGAGCCTAAGAGGTGTAATGATTGTAGGTATATGGGCACTTTCAACAGCCTTGCTGTTGAGTAACTCTTTAGTGATGTGGTTGAGTGTCCGTCTTCAGTGCTTGAGGTCCATGGTTAAATTCCTGGTAGGGACTGGAATTTTATTGCTCCCAAATTTACTATAATGGTGTCAGAAGTATTTGACAGACTAAACTATGTCATTCATGTATATTGGACAAGGTTTATGATAGTAAATAATTCGATGGCTTAGAATGAGAAGGTCGTAACTACTACTTACGACCTTATACGACTCATACATTTGTGAATGGGACTTAGTATGAGAATATCGTATTATTATTATGGTGTCTAAAAATTGTTTTTGTAGTCTAATGCTTCAAATTAAGTGTCTTATTATAAATCCATGTTTGGTTATGGTATTATTCTGTTAACAATGTGAAATACCTCTGACTGTATAATAATAATATGCCTATACAATAATATACTGGGTTGTGCCAACAAATTGACCTGGTCACTGACCTGTCATATGTATATATATAAGTTTGTTAAACTCTTCTTAATATGTTGATTAACTTTGGTAAAAGTAATGTGCTTATTATGTTGGAATGTTACATTTAGTGTTTACATATATGTCATACACCTTTTGCATAATCGGCATACGTCCCAGACAGCTTATGAAAACCAAACCTGAACGGAATTTTAAGCCACAAAATCAGCAGTTAAATTATGCTTATAGAAGGGTCAAGGTCTAAGTTAATTATTTGCATGTTATACCTTGAAGTTCAATGAAATACCTAAAGTAAAAATGTAAAACAATAGAATATGATAAATAAGTAACTTTTGTGGATTTAAGTAAAATGACAATTTTTGCATTTCATTTTGTGATTTCTTTGATTTAGAACCTTAAAAATAACAAGTTGTCACTATAATGTTTGAGATTGACAGTGTGGATTTGATTTTGTGGGCGGGGTCACTCGTGAAATCTACAAAAATCAATCACAGCTAATATCTATGGTCATACGATATTACTGGTAAGCCTCTGTGGTGACAAATCTAAGTTATTGAGTCAATATTGACCTTATCTATATTCTGTCAGATAAATAACTTGCACACGTTTATGACTTGATTGTATGTTAATAAATACTTACCAGATTTAACAACAAACTGATACCTTGTCTAATTTGAATCTTATTATACGAAGATAAGATATAAGATATAAACTTTGGTTAAATGAGAATGCATTCAAATATAATATCAAAGTGATTTTGTTGCATAGATGTTATGTGTCACTGTTTCTCAGCAAATAAACCTTAATTACCACTGTATCATTTCTTGCAATGTGGTATAAATCCACTTGTATAACTTCTTTTGAGCAAAAGCACTTGTAGCTTCTGATCACTGTATGACTAATTGGGAGTCTAGGAATATATTGCCTTCTTGTGATATCCTGAGGTTTACCTTTTATATGAAAAAATAACTTTATAAGACCAGCATTATAAAGAAATTTGTCCCCAACACTTTGATTAATATTATACCTAATTAATATGCAGAATAATTTTTATTTTTCAGTGACGTTACTGTATCTAACAGTGTGACCGGTGATCAAAGTGGTGAGATCCCAAAATACACGCGTCTATTTCGTAAAACATTCGCTTGTGTTAGATACAGACCAACCATTGGCTCAACATCACCTAGAAGCAGAAATATTTTGAAAGTTGGTAAGTTAAAAGTTACCAATTTTCGATGGCTGTTTTCAGCTGTTCAGCTGCTAAACCACCCTTTGACATTTTAACGTTACCTGGTTATTGGGTTACCTAATGAAACCAATGTTCGTGTCTCGTTTGGGGAGACTATTTATCTCCTGTGGGTGTGGCAGCCAACATCGATCTGCCGTGCCCAGGAATAGGCAGTCTGTCCTCACATACTTAGCACCAATTAACACCTTAATGGAGAAGTCTTGCTCAGAGAAATTTACCAGTGGTCCAGAAGAGGGTTGAACCCGGGATCTCTCGATCCCAAAACGCCCACCCTATCTCATATAGCCACTGCTCCCCACATGTTCCTTTCTCAATTTTTCCTGCTTTAAATGTTTGAAAAGTCTCAAGGTAAAAATTAGTCAAAGGCACACAGTTAAAAGTATTTTGTAGATTTGAAAGTGATAGATATGTGTCTGCCTGTATTAAAATTTATAAAAAAAGATAAAAAAAAATGGGTAATGAGAAAGTTATATGCTAAAAGAGAAAATAAATATCTACCAACAAAAGAATGAATGTCATGAACTTATGATAGAAACATTTAATATTTTAAGACTGTTATGTTACAAGACACCTGTCATATTTCAGCAAAAGGCTGACAGGCAAATAAAGGCTGTGCTCGGCATTTGCTAATATTATAAGACTGCCTGCCATATTTCAGCTGATGGCTGACTGGCAAATAAAGGATTTGCTCGGCCTTTGCTTATATTATAAGACTGCCTGTCATATTTCAGCAGAAGGCTGACTGGCAAATAAAGGCTATGCTTGGCCTTTGTTTATATTATAAGACTGCCTGTCATATTTCAGCAGAAGGCTGACTGGCAAATAAAGGCTATGCTTGGCCTTTGCTTATATTTCAAGACTGCCTGTCATATTTCAGCAGAAGGCTGACTGGCAAATAAAGGCTATGCTCGGCCTTTGTTTATATTATAAGACTGCCTGTCATATTTCAGCAAAAGGCTGACTGGCAAATAAAGGCTATGCTTGGCCTTTGTTTATATTATTAGACTGCCTGTCATATTTCAGCAGAAGGCTGTCTGGCAAAATAAGGCTATGCTCAGCTTTTGCTTATATTATAAGACTGTCTGTCATATTTCAGCAGAAGGCTGACTGACAAATAAAGGCTATGCTTGGCTTTTTTTTAAGAATGTTTTAAGATAATGTATTTATTGTTGTTTACTCAGTGTGTTTATGATACAAGATGTTACTGTTATATGTTGATTTGTTTCAGGTGATGCTGATAGAGGTAGAATGAGCTCACCTCCCAAGAAACACCTTCCTGGTATGTTATTCCTCTAAATTTTTATTATTGATTATCAGTTTTCCTTGTCTTCAATTGGAATGCTTATTATGGCTAGTGCATTGGATGGCTTGTGAATTTGAAACGGCTGTGTTTTTACCTTCCAGCTTCCCCTGCACTGTTGGGGGAAATGTTTGAATTTTTTTCTCCAAACCACTACCCCTGGGACAATTTTTAGTTGTTTTTAGGGGGCAGGGGAAATACTAGAGATTTTACCACCAGCTGTCCCCGGCAGGGCTGTGGTGGCCAGGGGTTTTTACATCCCAAAATAAAAAATCCTGACCAATCCCCAGGGGTGGGAAGGGGGCCATGGATGCAACTGTCTGGTGCATTATGCACTGACAAATCAGTGTAAATGTATAAAATAGCCACGCTTTTACCCAAATTTCAGTGTGAAGATTCACAAATGTTTAGGTTGTATTGAATCAGCTTTTACATACTCTTTTCTCTATCTACAGATATACGCTACTCATCCAGATCACCAGTTCAACACGTCAGAAAGGAACATTTACATTATGGATCGGCCGGAGACGTCACCTCCTTCTCACGGGTAGGTTACACAGTTACAGTATTGTCATCTTCATAAACCCTAAAATAAAATATTATTTGTTTCCCCTACTCACTGTGACCCATGTTATATAGGGTTTGGTAGAATTAGAAAAACATTTTTATGCCCCCATATCGATAAATCAAAAGGCATATAGTGATTCACATGTCCGTCCATTTAGCCAACTGTCCAGCCTGGTTAACCCAAATTGACCGTTTCTTCTAGCATTAATATGGCTTGCTACAAAGCTTTCAAACTTTCAGGCCATTTTGACCTTCACCTTGACCTAATTTTGGACTTGGACTTATTGAAATGGCTTTCACGGGGCATAAGCGTTTATTGAACGCAGTCTTGTTTTTATATGATTTTATACGTAAGAAATATAGAACAACAGCTAGTTTAGTCTGCTTATTTACAATTTACAATCTATTTTGTGTATCAGTTCAAATTTAAAGATGATATTCAATTCTTAGGTTTATGTATTTATAAAAAATACATTTTGTTACAACTTAATAAATCATGCCTATTTTAGACACCTAGCAGACACATAGAATACCACAGTATCTAGAACCGCATTCATTTCTTGTCTGTATCATACCTAGATCCAAGTTTTCCCTGAAACTGCAAAAACTGTTAACTTTCTAACCAATGGACTACCTTAGAAATGATTGGTTAAGAACATTGATAATATTGGATGGTGGTTTGGAAAAATTTAAATAGTGGATGACAGTTGCATTCTGAAAGTATTTCTACAGTAATTAAATATTTCAAATGCAAACCATTTAGAACCATCAATAGAAAAGTTATGTCTAACAGTGCTGGTAATGGTAAGGAGGAAGAAGGTGTTTCTGTTGATGAAATTGAAGATGTTTCCTTGAGTGAGAAGGCTGAAAAGTTGTTTAAAGAAACCAAAGAAAACATTAGATCAAAAGAAATGGATAAAAAATTGAAGAAAGAAAATACTTCTGAAGTATTAGAAGAAAAAACATCAAAAGAAATGGATGAAACTTTGAAGAAAGAAGAAGTTTCTGAAGTGTTAGATGAAGTAAAAGAAGAACGAACACTACAAGAGACTGATGGTCATTTGAAGAAAGAAAATGCTTCTACAAATAGTGGTACAGATATTGATAAAGATTGTGTTACTTCAAGTGATTATGAATGTACTAAAACTTCTACTGGTGATCCAATTGTTGTACATGTTACAGATACATCAGTATCTTTAAAAGAGGCTCAATCAGGAAGTGTACCCCACCTTGATTTAGCTTTGTCACCACATAGAACTGCTTCAGATTGTGTTGGCTTGAGTGTGAGGAACGTCCATCACTTAAAACCTCATGTTTGTTCGGGTTGTTCAGTAGATGCATCGTATGGTTGTTGTACTGATAAGTTTGGTACATCTGAACACTTGCAAGACTGCCAGGTATCAATCGATGGTGCAGATATAGGGACTGATGTTGATCAACAAAATTTTCATGATGATGGAAGAACAAGTGGGAATGATGGAGAACTTAATAATGAAAAAACGAAAGATATTTACAAAGACATTTACAAAGCAAATGAAGATCCTTACGAGAAATATGAAGATTTTGATGAGAAAAATAATCAAATTGATGAAAACATTGAAGATATTTCTGAGAAAAGTGAAGAATTGAATGGGAAAAATGAAGATTTTTATGAGAAAAGTGATGAAACTGATAAAAACACTGAAGATCTTTGCGAGAAGAGTGAAGATCTTTATGAGAAAAGTGAAGATTTTTATGAGGGAAATGAAGATTTTCTTGAAAATTCATGGGACACAGATGAAGATGACATGGAAGAAAATGTTAATACATTTATTGTGAAGAGGAATGATTTCGATGAATTTTACATTGAAAATGTTGGTTCGAAGTATAAAGATCCATTTCCTGGTAATGCTAGTTCTCAGAAGGATACAGTAAACATGGACAAATTCAATGATTCTGATGTAGATAATGAATACAATGCCACAGATTATTTGTCAGAAAATGACCACTTGCTTACAGACATGGAACACATTGAAAAGAGTGCTGATGGTTTTCATTCAACAACCGACTCTGATAAAGATGATATTGAATCTGATGTCGATAATGCTGATGATCAGCTTAGTAGGTGTTACATTGAAGATTTCGGGACTGATGTTGATCAACAACATTTTCATGAAGATGAAAGAACAAGTGAGAATAATGATGAACTTAATAATGAAAAAACTGAAGACATTTACAAAGACATTTTCAAAGCAAATGAAGATCATTATGAGAAATATGAAGATTTTGATGAGAAAAATAATCAAATTAATACAAACATTGAAGATATTGCTGAGAAAAATGAAGATGTTTCTGAGAAAAGTGCTGAAATCAATGAAAACACTCAAGATCTTTGCGACAAAAGTGAAGATTTTTATGAGGATATTGAAGAACATTATGAGAAAATTGAAGATCTTAATAAGGGAAATGAAGAATCAGCTTTTTACAGTGCAAACACAGACTTAAATATCATAGAGCAATCTAGGACTGAAGGATTTAGTGATACCTTTGAAAATTCACATAACCTACCACAATCTGATGAAAGCGAATATACTAAGGTTTGCGATATAGAACAAGAGTACTTTAACATTGCAGTTGAAGCTCACATGAATCAGACAAGTAATCCACAGGTTGAAGGTAGTTGTGATCTTGATGTATCTGATATTGAACAAGTGAATGCTGTCAATGAATTTCTTGATGACATTAAGTACATTGATGATATAAGTGGTGATGATGATGATGATGATGTCATGGAGATAAACAATGCAATAGATGACAGCCACTACCATCATAAAAAGTTAGAATCTGCTGATGTTTTGGTCAATGGACCAGAATATAAACTTGAAACTTGTGAGGGGGTTGATGTTGAAAAGATTATTGAAACTTATGAAAAACTTTCCCCAACAAAGAGCCATGTATTAGAGGATTCTGGTACTTATATGACTTCGGATCTAAACCATCTAGGTGCAGTTGGAGGTACCACCCCAGATTCTATTCAAGGTATTCTGGTGAAAAGAGATTCGCCATTGAGCAGGCCTGGAAAGAAGAATACAGTTAAGTTTAACGATGAAGTTACTGTGGAAACCTTTTCTGCTGATGACACAGTGACCCCATTTACCACTGTTGCTGAACTAGCTCAGGGTGATGGACCTTCTCCTGTTGCTAGTCTGAGAATGTCTACAAGATCTGTTGACAGTACGGAAGAATTTGCACTACCTCCATTGGTTACTCCACAAGTTCATACAATGGTTAATACATATTTACTGCCTAAAACAAAATATCAGACCACAATTCAAAATGCTGAAAGTTCAAGTGAAAATCAAACAACTTCCATAAATACTGAAAGGGGAATCTTGAACCTGGAAAATGAAAGTATGAAGCCAGATATTGTTTCTAATAATTTCCATGAACTGGTTTATCTGTCTCTACCAGAAGAGGACAGTTTTATGAATGAATGGATCAACGAGCATGGTGTCGATGATGCAATTGAACAGTTCAGTGATAATGAAATAGATGAAGTTCTTGCCATTGATGATATAAGACTGGAAGAAAAGTTCACCACCAATGATATAATTTTAACACCAGAATGTGCTAATACTTCTAATACTATAACCATTCCAAGGGCTACCAACAATAAGATTTTAACAGACTGTGTGGGTACCTCTGGTGCTATAACCTTGCCAGAGGATGGCAACATTTCTGGTGACATTACCTTGCCAGAGGATGGCAACATTTCTGGTTACATAACCATGCCAGAGAATGGCAACATTTCTGTAGAATCAGGAGTATTCCTTGCATCTAGCACTGAGAGTCATCCAGGACAGCAACCAACAGATAAAAGTATCAATAGATATAAAACTGATGTTGCTAATTTAGTAAAGGACTTGGGTTTATCAGAGCCTGATGAAGTTGAGTTTACTCTTCCTGGGTTTGATGCTTCTTTGTATATGATCAACACAGATGAGGTAGAAGATGGTGTAGATGCTGATTGTGGTGTAAGAGATTCAGGTTTACATGAAATCCATAATGAAGTGGAGAATATCGGGGAAATGGACAGAAGTATGAAAGAAAATCTCCCTCAATCAGACTATGAAGAACATTCTTCAGAAAGTCTGACACAATCTTACGAAGAACATGCTCAAGAAAGTTTGACACAGTCTTATGAAGAACATTCTCCAGAAAGTCTGACACAGTCTTATGAAGAACATACTCCAGAAAGTCTGACACAGTCTTATGAAGAACATGCACCAGAAAGTCTGACACCATTAAATGAAGAACATAGGCCTGAAAGTCTGACACAGTCCTATGAAGAACATGTTCAAGAAAGTCTGATATCATCATATGAAATGTTTAGTAGAACACTAGATTATGATGACTTTGACGCTGCTGTATCAAATGATGCTGATCTAAGTTTAGATTCTAAATATGACAAACCTGATGAGTCAGACTATGGAAATGACTGCAGTAGTCATTATGTGGAAGATATTGCCATGTCAGACAGAGTTGAAACAAATGATGGGCTTTATGAAGAAATGGAAAATGCAGAAAGACAAAAATGTCTACAAAATAGAATGGCTCATTGGAGGGAAAGAATAAATAGAAAGAAAAGATTGGATCCTGTTCAGTCAAATGTCTCCCCTGATTTTTGTCAGGATATTGCCAATCATGTTGTGGTTGAAAGTATTGATACATCTCATGTCTCAAAAGATACATCTGTGGATAACAATAAGACTGCGGGAAAGGAATCCATTGGCGAATGTTCATACATAATTTGCACTGATAACCAAACTGAGCTGCCAAAACAGTATGAAATTGATGAGGATAAATCCATTATAAATGATGGTCAGGAAAGATCTAACTCAATTGAACCACCCCTTGGGGAAGAATGTAGCGAGATTGGTTCAATGGATCTTGATTCGCCTTCTACTCGAAGTGAGATAAGCCTGGAATCAGTGTCACCATCAAAGCAATGGTCTATGTGTGTTAACTTACCTGAAGAAATATTCGGCAATCTTGTGTTAAGTATTGGTCCTATGTTGAATGATACAGACATAGAGAATGAGAACGATATGGATGATAGTAATGAACATGCTGGAATTGCTGAACCAATGGATAATACAATACTGGTATGGATCTGAGTTCTTGTTGAGGATGTTTGTGCCTCTTTAACCAAATGTTATTGATATTTGTTACTCTTCCTGTTATTTATTGTTGAGACTTTTTACTGTATTTATTTTTTTATGATATTGTTCTTGAAACTCAAATATCTTACTTGGTAAACTAGCATAGACAGGCCATACAGCTTAGTCTGAAACTTACTAGACTCAAACTATTTTAAATTGTATATTTTACTCTTTTACACAAATAAGTGATGAATGTGTCAATTTTTAAACGGGTCATACTTGGTTATTTGTTTTACCCATTTTATTTTACAAGCATTTGCATATTGTTTTACTCATGTCTAAACTGTGATGATTGTACAGCACTTTTGAATGTGTAATTTATATGAAAAAAGGGCTGTATAAATATGGTATAATAATGATAAATAATAATAATAATGTCACAAATATTTTTTCAACAAAGTGCATTTGGAGTTATTGACAGCTCTTTTGAGATTTTTGAATTCAGATCTTGGGATAGTTCAGATATTGAAAATTGTTGTGATTTTGGGATATTTTTTAGTATTGTTTTGATTTTTTATGTGCCTTAAATTAACACCAAGCTGAACCAACTCACCCAATTCAAATTGTCCAATACCAACAGTTATAATTTTGTTGGAATGGTTCTGTGTTATCAGTTACAGTTTTGTTATAACAATGTATTGTTTTGTTTTTATTTTTTACACCAGTTTGAAACTCTTTGTGTATGAACACACATTAGGCTAGTGGCCAAACCTCAAAAAGGTGCTTAGAAATGGGAGTAACCCCTCCCCATGGTAGAACATTTCACAACCTGTTTTTTATTGAAGGCTGAGGCCTTGGGCGTTGGAAAACGATGGTTGTGAATCTGGGATCAATGTAGGTCATTTTGAAAATCGACGTTTTATGTGTGTTTTTTAGTATTTTGAGAGGCAATTTTACGACGTATTTTGTCTATGTACAGAACAAGGCAGGTACGATTTAGCCAAGGAAAAGCAAACCACAGTCGTTTTTTTTGTAGGATCATATTATATTATGGATGGCTTATAACATCTAAAAAATTCAGCTCTTTAATAGCTTGAGAAATCATACTTTTGGGGTAAAAACATAAAAAAAAATAAACGAAAAGTGCGAATTTTAGGAATCGGTGCACCACAATTTCATATATCAATCTATTCGAAATAAAATCACTTGGGTGGGGAGGTAGTAGTCTGTAGTTTAATATATCAAAAATCTATTGAACAGCTATTACTCAAATTCCGATAATTTTGGGTTAAATTGTTAAAAAAGCATAAACGAAATGTGCGAATTTTAGGAATCGGTGCACCCCAATTTCATATATCAATCTATTCGAAATAAATTCACTTGAGTGTGGAGGTAGTAACCTGTTGTTTAATATATCAAAAATCTATTGACCAGCTATTACTCAAAATGCGATAATTTTGGGTTTAAATTGTTAAAATCATAAACGAAAAGTGCGAATTTTTGGAATCGATGCACGACCATTCCATATACCAATCTATTCGAAATACAATCACTTTAATGGGGAGGTAGTAACCTGTAGTTTAATATATCAAAAATCTATTGACCAGCTATTACTCAAAATGCGATATTTTTGGGGTGAAATTGTTAAAATTATAAACAAAAAGTGCGAACTTTTGGAATCGATCGACTACAATGTCATCTTTCATTTTATTTGATAGTTAATGACAGCGATATGTAGGTATGAAGGTAAGGTTTAATACGTCGAGGTTCTACTTGCTGGAATATGTGTAAAACTCGCTAAATTTGGGTCAAAGTTCACAAAAATAAGCGAAAAATGCATTTTTTTGGAATCGGTGGATAGCAGTGTCATTTATGATGTAATTTGAAACCAAATCACTTCAAAGAGCACATAATAATATGTAGTTTAAAAATATCTTAAGCCTAGGTACTCTGCAAAATTATGTATTTTGAGGTAAAATATTACGAAATAAGAACCAAAATTATGAATTTTGAGAATTGGTAGATTTCAATCTCATTAATGATTTTATGTGATGTTGAACAACTGTGACATGTTTGTAATTACATGCAGTTTAAGAGATCAGAAATGTAGTATTCGGCTACTGTTTTAATTGAGATATTTGGGATAAAAAAATACAAAAATAAGCTAAGAATGTGAAAATTCGGAATCAGTTGAATACAGTGTCATTGATGATCTGATTTGATAAAATCCACTACAAAATGTGTTAAGTAATATGTTATTTAAGATTTCAAAACTGTTGTCCCATTCTATCGTTCAATATTAGGGTACAGCATCATTCGGTGTAAGCTTCAACCATATTTATAGTGGCATACGAAATATGCCTACATAGTAGACATGTGACGATTTGGTGGAATATTTGGGAGAGGTACTACCTACAGCCGGGTGAGGGTCGTCTGTGGTATTCACCAAACAGTGAAAACCAGTCCATTGAAATCAGGTGTACTATATGGGGTTGACAAAGCGGACTACCATTGAAGCTGTGACTGGTTCATAATGGTTCAAGCTCTTTGACACGCCATCCCTACTTCGAATTAACCCAAACAACGCATACAGGTTACATATTCATACAATTATGAAAATAACAATTTGGTCAATGTTACATGAAGGAGTTCTGTGTTCGAGAATACCATGCATACGCTCCATGACATGGGCCATGCTCGTTCAAAACGACCTTGGTAGTTTGAGTACTTTTCTACAATGGATGAGTCAACAATAATACATTGACTTCACTGATAGGTCCTGCTATGGTGTAACGAAAACGAGGGATCACCAAATCTGAGTATCGCTATTGATGCAGGAAAATTGATGTATGATTGGTTAATTAAATTATACAGTAAGAACATAATTATAGAAGCCTTACTTTATGTTTTATAACCATAGTAACATTATTGTTGGTCACGCGGTTTTTGTAAATATTGTTTATATATGGAAAAATATAGTATGACTTGGAAGGTAGGAGGAAGCGTACTTGACCATCATACGAATGGGTATGCAGATGTCATAATGACAACATTAGATGTCACTGGAACAGAAGGTTTAGAGCTTTACTGCTAGCAATAATACAGGTCTGTCAAGATCACCGAGCAACACCGACACTGGGGCTTTGAATATACGTTTGTAATTATATCTTGTATGATGTCCGTCATTGCACTGCTCTTGTAATCGACTTTACGGAATAGGACAGTTATGAAGCTCTCAATTGGCCATCCCACTCCCCCGATTATGCTTGTTAACCGTATGAACACGGCTGATATAAGTTCAGCATACATAATTTACCCAGCGATTTCAGCCACGAAGTGTCTAACAAACTAAAATAGTTCATTAGAATCATGATATGAAGATGTTGGCGAGGAACATGTCGCATACCCGATACTATGTTAAATATTGTAAGTTTTAATCAATATTGATTGTTCTTAATCTACTAAAACACCAATGTTTTCTATTGGCGCCATATTCAAGGGTTACACATAAAAACATAAAACAATTTAACACCATAACCCCAGCTGAATCATAACACATGATATCAAGCTATAATATACGGAACAAAACAGGACAGAACGAAACAAAGCCGAACCGAATCAAATTAAACAGAACATATCGTGTAGATTGAGACTCTCGTTCGATTGTAAAATATTATTTTAAAACAGCTTGTCAACAAATATAATTTATATCCATACATGTATGCAATATGGCAGGGTACAATTACGGGGTAATGGTGTTGTGACCAACAACTAGTTTCAATAGCATTACCCTGGACAAACGTTGAGTTGTACATGAATATGTAGGTATTTGTACAGACATAAGACATGCACATGATCTGATTTGGACCACCAGAAAAAGCGCTGGTTATAAGAGCATTAAACCTTGTGGCTATTTCCAACCTGTCTGTCTTACTGAGCAGCTATGCGTGTTATTTAAACCCGCAGTGGTTAAGAAATAACGAGTGTTAATCTCAATTTCCAATCATTCAAAACGATGTACTCTCGATGAAACTAAATGAGCTTCGGGAACAGGATGCTCTGGACTTGGGGAAGCTTCTTGGGAGTTATGAGAAATCTACATTTGCATTTACATCGCGAGTATGCCTACACCGGGAAATTTCAATGAATGCATTATTTTTTCATTCCACATCGTCGATGAGGATTTCTTCAGTGGGACCTAGTCTCCAGTCGTATCCATTAATTAATATATCGTACAATGTAGATAATAATAAGGTTCGATTAAAGTGTTGCAGTCTATAAAAAGTCTTGGTGCGTACCTTTAGTGACATTTGATATTTATAGATGTATTGGCCTAAACGGCATTGGAATTCACAAGAACATATTTCATGTACATGTACGTTTTTAGTGTTGAGCATCCGATAGGACTCATGATGGTTGTAACAATAGGCGATTTGATATCCTTTATCGCTAGGAAGATTAATCTGCTAATGAAAACACATAGGAACATTTCTGGGAAATTCAAATGTTGGGGTAATATTTCAGCTCAACAGGGCACCAATTGTTCATGATGAGCTTCTTTGATTGGCTTTTCCTCTGTCGTATACTAGTACATGTATCTTATATTTTGTACGGCTTAACCTCAAAACATTGAATTGTATACAATTTCAAATTCACTTAGTTCAAGATATCTTTAACTGAAGTTACTTTGTTCCAATCAGATTAATAAACTATGAATGAATTAAATTTTGTATTCTGCTGATTCCAAACATCCAGCTTTTCGGTTTAGAGGTTTGGGATAAAATATCTCAATTCCAACAATATCCAGACGCTACATGTTATGTTTCACACTGGACTTTATACATACACGACACGATTGTTCAATATCAAATAAAATCATAAATGACATTGTCGTCTACTAATTCTTAAAATTCACGATTTTGTTCATTTTTCGTGATGTTTTACCTCAAAAGATCTCATTTTCCGTGTACCCATGCTTAAGATATTCTAACAGCCTAAACTATATATTATTATGTACTCATTGGGGTGATTTTGTTTCAAATTACTTCATAAATGACTCTGCAATCCACCGATTCCAAAAAATCGCATTTTTGCTTATTTTTGCCCCAAATTTAGCGAGTTTGCACATACATTCGGCAAGTAGGACCTCGACGAATTCACCCTGACCTTCATACCCATAATTCGCTGTGACAACCTTTCAAATGAAATGAAAGATGACATTGTAGTCGATCGATTCCCAAAATTCGCACTTTTGATTATAATTTTAACAATTTCACCCCAACATTATCGCATTTTGAGTAATAGCTGGTCAATAGATTTTTGATATATTAAACTACAGGTTACTACCTCCACACTCAAGTGATTATATTTCGAATAGATTGATATATGGAATTGTCGTGCACCGATTCCAAAAATTCGCACTTTTCGTTTATAAATTTAACAATTTAACCCAAAATTATCGCATTTTGAGTAATAGTTGGTTAATAGAATTTTTATATTAAAATACAGGTTACTACCTCCACACTCAAGTGATTTTATTTCGAATAGATTGATATATGAAATTGGGGTGCACCGATTCCTAAAATTCGCACATTTCGTTTATGTTTTTATGACAATTTAACCCAAAATTATCGGAATTTGAGTAATAGCTGGTCAATAGATTTTTGATATATTAAACTGCAGATTACTACCTCCCCACCCAAGTAATTTTATTTCGAATAGATTGATATATGAAATTGTGGTGCACCGATTCCTAAAATTCGCACTTTTCGTTCATATTGTTTTATGTTTTTACCCCAAAAGTATGATTTCTCATGCTATTAAAGAGATGAATTTTTTAGATGTTATAAGCCATCCATAATGCAATATGATCCTACAATAATAACGAGTGTGGTTTGCTTTTCCTGGGCTAAATCGTACCTGCCTTGTTCTGTACATAGACAAAATACGTCATAAAATTGCCTCTCAAAATACTGAAAAATACACATAAAACGTCGCTTTTCATAATGACCTACATTGATCCCAGATTCACAACCATTGTTTTCCAACGCACAATATCTCCCGCTTCAATAAAAAACAGGTTGTGAAATGTTCTACCATGGGGAGGGGTTCCGACGAAAAATCACCCCTCGGCCACTAGCCTACATGCAATATGACATTAGAAACAGATGATTGCAAAATCAATATTTGGTTACCATGCAATGTTGTTAAGGAGTTATATGCCCTTGAATATGCAAATTTGAGAAAAAACACTAAATAGATTTTGGGCAGATAACTCATGCAAGCATGGTGGCACTTAATTTAATAACTTTTTAGGTGCGCTGTTCTGTTACTAATAATGCAGTGTCCCTGTAAAAAGTTTGAACAAATTCTGTGTTTAGGGATTTTATTTACCTAAAAATAGCCCAATTATGATCATGTCAGTAATGATCATGTTTATAGCCCATCTAAAGCTTTTGATATATTTATCATAAACCATTGTTTGTGTTCAGGTCCAGCAAACTTAAGAGAGGAATTATTCTGATCAGGGTATAGCTTATGATGTATTGTCAATCGGTTATGGTTGCAACTATATATGTGTATTGTCAAGCTTTGATTTTTATCACTAAACTGATGTACGCTATACTGAAAAAAATAGTATTACGATGAGCCACTTTTAGGGTCTTTGATTTGTGCACATACTGTAAAATCATTTGATTTCAATAGGACAAAACTTTGTAGTTTAGGTAAAAAGACCATTAGGATGGGACGTGAACTTGTGGATTTTGCATTTCAGGGTCAAAATTATTGTTTGATGGGATTCAATTTCCTGGTTGAAGATGAACCATGGAATCACAAAATTTAACCCCCCATTAAAATTAATGATTTTACAGTATATCATTTATTATAAATATCAAATTTTCCGTTGCTTTCTGTGAAACTATGCCTTCTTTCATCATCTTGATCACAGTCTTTGAAATTTGGATTTGAATTGAAAAATATACCAGGCAATAATAGAAACTTTCCAATTTAGTTGATGTTCTTAATTTGGATATTATTTTATATGCTAAGCTTGGCTGTTTTAGTTTCAATTGATAACTGTCTGCTTAAGTCTTGTATGAATAGTTTATGGATCAATTTCAAAGACTTTATGCAAGTTAGTGCTTTGATTTGGTTTCTATGTGTGGCTTTTTGCTTGACTTTGTTGCACTCTTGCTCTTCAGGAAGGATCACCAGAAAGGGGTCAAAGGTTATACGGGTCTTCTCAGAACTTGGATAGGGTAAGCATTTGGGGTCACCGTGGCTAAAACTTGGCAGTCTGTTTTTTTTCTGTTCACTTTGATTTTTACTTCTAAACTAGTTTCCTACCGGTTTTCAACCTGAGGGGACTTTTATAAATTATAAGGTTTGCCGTCCATGCATCAGTTAGTCCGTCCAACAAGAAATCTGAATCCTGCCATAATTCAGTTTTCAAGCTATGGTCACCATGGCAACAGAAACATTGACAATGTGATGACCAGGTAGAGGACTTCTGTATTGCTTGCAATTCCTTATTTTTTGTTTGAATAATAACATGCATAATTATGCTTGCTGCAAATGTACTAATATTTGGCATGAGTGCTGACTCATGATCATTAATTATACATTTTGTTCATCAAAATACTTCTTTATGTAATGTTATACTTGACAGAAATAAAAAAACAATGATTTTAGGGGATAACTTTTATTAGGAATGATAATATTGTAATGAAACTTGCAGCTTGTGTAAATCGATAGATACTGTAAAATAAGCAAACTTGATTTAAAGATATTTCACAAGACGTGTTTTAAATGAACTTGATTTAATGGTACTACATCTAAGCTTTGAGAATTGACATGATACTGACATTCATGCATGAATATATTACAAGGTAAAATCTTGCTTTGAATATATCAATTCCTGCAAGCAAGTTGTGCAAAATAAGTAGGTATTGTAGATTTGTGTTTGTTTTAAACTTTTAGCATTTTTGTGATAGTCCTGCTTATGAGTTTATAAACATCAGCTGTTAAATTATGCTACTTGAAAGGTCAGGATTCTGTCAAATTCACCAAGCGATACTATATAGTATAGTACTGGTCGTATTTCTTAAATTAATTGCGCTTGACTATTTCAGAGAGATGGGGTAAATGTTGCAAAGAGAAAACAGGCAGGTCGAAGTATGACACCAGATTCACGGTTTATGCTTGATAAGGTACAATATAATGAAGTTGATATTTAATTACATCATTTATACAACAATGAACTAGTAACTAGTTAGTTCATAAGACCTGACAAACACAGGCCTAATTGTGTATTCATACGGAAGGTCACCTATCCTTATGCAAAGTGTCAACTGGGCACTGGCAGTCTGGATGAATGATGAAAACCTGCCAATCACCAAAACTGAGAAGCTAGCTCAGGTTGGAGCGTTTGCATACATGTTCTCCTGTATATAGCTTGGCTATTTTGACCTGAGCCTGACCTTTATGCAAGAATATATTACAAGTTTCTTGCTTTGAATATATCAATTTCCGCGAACAAATCGTACAGTATCGGTATTTCAAATTTGTGTTTGTATTACATCTCGAGCGTCTTCGTGATTCTCCCCGATTATGAAAACATACACTTGGTGTTGTAAACATAGGCAATATACCGACTGTTAAATTATGCAAATTAAAAGGTCAGGCTCGTGTCAAATTGGCCAAGCTATACAAACAAGGTCTCTTTTAATTGAAGCCTACTACCGATTTAATAAGTAATACTTATGAGGGAACTATCCCATTCGAAAAAATAGTGGGGGAGTACATTTAACTCAGTTACACCCATTTAAACCTAGATGAACAAAATTTGCCTGACGGGTGTGCTAATGTATATAACCATTCTCAATTAACTTTAAATGGACTGAAGGTTATTTCTGCTCCTTCGTTTCAATATTTTTATTAATCTTGTTGCTGCAGTTTCATTTAGCTTGCATACATAAAGGAAACCGATCTTCCACATTATTATAACGATGCGAAAAATCTATTTTCCAATAATTAAGTGAAGGTATTTTCTTGATGTTATTGTATGCATGACTGATTGATTTGATTGGTAGAAAATCAATATGCAAGAAGAAGTCAACATCTGTCAGTGTGATGTGTTAGTCACCTGTAACCGTGGCAATTGATTCATAAGATTCATAATTGATGATTTCCCAAGAAGAGATTGGAATGGTTTGAGTCAATTAAGCGCTAGAGGGTTAATTAAGTAATTTAAGTATTTAATGATTGGCTATTTTAGTATTGGAATTTAGTACTGATATACTATTACTTGAAGCAATGAGAAATTTTCTCCTATATACTGTAAAATCATTTTAATTTCGATGGGGCAAAATTTTTTTGTTTTGGTAAAAAAGACCATTTCGAAGGGACATTAATTAATGAATTTTGTATTTCAGGTAATATATTGATAGCTTAGAACCAGAAGGTCGTAATTCCTACTAACGACCTTATAAGACTCATACATATTTGAAATTTGAAATCTGCTTCACAAGGCGCTTCTTATGAGCCTATTTTCATGAAGATCTGAAATTGTCATGTTGACCAAAATGAAGTTTTAAAAACGTGTTTTCCCATAGGTAAAGAGTAAATTACAGACAGTTTTCTCTTGTTTTCGTAATATATCGATTTGGTAGTTAAGACCTTCTTGTTCTAAGCCATCCATATACACAATGGTCATAATTAATGTTTGATGGGATTAAATTTTGTGGTTGAGGTGAACCGCGAAATCCACAAAATTTAATCCCATGAAAAATAATGATTTTACAATAAAGGGTGGAACAGTGGCCGAGTGGGTAGCACTCTTGGCTACCAATTCAGAGGTCCCTGGTACAAATCTCTGCCAGGTCAATAGAAATTTTTAGAAAAACTTTTCAGTATTTTTTAACCAACTACAGATCAACGTACTGGTTCGAAACCTAGAGATAGTCCCACATGTATTCATACTATACACTTGACAACTTAATGAACCAAGGAGTATAGTTGGAAGGAGCTAGGGCACTTGCGCTTAAAGCCGGATGTTATTGACCAATTATATAGGGATAGAATGGAATTACCATACACTATGACAGTATCTGTCAAACGCAAAATTCCCTTTCATCTAAGTCCTGTGTCAGATAATTTGATACATTGCTAACTTTCATGCACTTTTATTATTTTACTTCAGGAAGTTACTGAAAGCCAGAATCGTAAGCTGCAGACAGAAATAGCCACCTTACAGACAGAAAACAAATTGTTGAAGGACAAATTTAACCGATCTCAAGGTAGAATTATTGAAAAATGTATATCAGAATATAGTCATGTTAAATTATTAATATTCACATTTGATTAATTTTCATTCATCTTATGGATTACTTAGATTGCATAATTAAATCCCCTTGAATAAATAACCTCAAAAGTACAAAAAGAGGTTTTTTAAAGGGTTTAGTCAATACAACAAACACTACGTCCCTGGCATATCAATTGACCGGAATCTTATCATACTAGGGTTACTAAGAGACAATTTAACTTAATTTTCACAGCTCGGATATCTGATTTGGAAACACAATTAACAGATGCACAAGATGAACTGAATAATCTACAAGAAAGTTTGAACCAGGAAGTACTGGATTTATCATCTAGAACCAAACAAGAAATTGATAGGGACCGAGGAAGCCTAGAAACTAAAATTCTAAAACTCACCAAGGAAAATGAAGCTATGAAGTCAGAGGTATGCTTTTTTTGTATATTTTTGTGTATTTGCAACCATAAGACTACCTCAGCCGTACGCATACACACCATATCTCCTGCATCATGCGTGAGTCTCCTGCATTTGAGACTCTACTCCTGCATGATCTGAGGAAAATTTATCAAATTTCATTTTTTTAATGATAATGATAAATATAAGTTTAAACTGCTTCATTGAGCATGCATGGTATAGTCATACAAGTAAACTAAAAGAAAACTGTATATAAAGTTCCTTAATTTAAGTTTAATTTTTTAGCCATAAAATTATCCTGCATTTTGATGAAATCTCCTGCATTTCCATCACTAATCTCTTGCAAATGGGTCTACAAAAATTGGCATACGGCGAATTGCATTTTGAGGTGCTAAAGCCGAAATTTTGTATGACTATGTTCTGAAGTTTTGAAAACATTCAAGCTGACCAGTAGAATGAAAAATTCAATTTCTGTTGGATGATTTTTTTTTCATTGGCCAGTTTTGCATAGATTTCCCACCCATTAGTTTGGAGGTCAGTAAATCGTAGGGGTTGATTTCCATGTTGAATGCATCCACAAAATGTATACAAAAATGAATCACCTACAAATGTAATAAATGATCATGATGTGTTTCATTGTATGCCATGTATGTTTTCTACACCAGGTGTCAAGTCTAGAAAAGAAGTTAGAATCTTCTCATAGAGCTACGGACTTGGCTAGGTATAATTCCGAGAAGTCACGAACATTAGATGCACACAAGTCCGAGATCTCATCATTAAAGGTAATGTAATATATCATTATCAATATTTTGATGAAACATAGATCTCTGTTTTGATTGGTTAATTCAGTCTATTCATGTATTTTCGTAGCTTATTTTAAAAAAGTGAAACGAAACAACATTTGATAGGTCAATTTTATCCTGAAAGTCTCCCCATAATTCACTTCAGTGTTGTTATCATTGGTAGTTACCTCCCTTTACTGATATTATGCCGGCTCAATTATCATTGATAATTACCTCTGTTTACTGATATTCTGCCTGCTCAATTATCATTGATAATTACCTCCCTTTACTGATATTATGCCTGCTCAATTATCATTGATAATTACCTCCCTTTACTGATATTATGCCTGCTCAATTATCATTGATAATTACCTCCCTTTACTGATAATATGCCTGCTCAATTATCATTGATAATAACCTCCCTTTACTGATATTATGCCCGCTCTATTATCATTGATAATTACCTCCCTTTACTGATATTATGCCCGCTCAATTATCATTGATAATTACCTCCATTTAGTGATATTATGCCTGCTCAATTATCATTGATAATTACCTCCCTTTACTGATAATATTCCCAAACAATGGTTAAAGTGCTACTATACTTTCAGGAGGAGCTGAACAGAGTGAAGGCATTGTTAGAACAAAGTGAGAGACATTTAAAGGAGGAAGAGGATAGACATGTTAGTACAAACAAAGAAATTATCAAACTTACTGAACTCAAGAATGCACTACAACAACAAGAAGATAGTGGTGGCAGCGGAATATATACCGAAAAACAGGTAAATAATTTGTATACTGTAAAATCATTTAATTTCGATGGGATGAAATTTCGTGGTTTTGGTGTAAAAGACCATTTAAATCGGAGGATAATTCGTTGATTTCGCACTTCAGGTTATACCTACAAGCGTAATAAATATTGTTCGATGGAATTTGATTTTGTGGTTGAAGGTGTACAACGAATTCCATGAAATTTAATCCCCACAACAAAATTTCTTTTACAGTATTATGTAAATTCCTTCAATTATAAGTTAAGTCCTGAAGAGTAGTGTCCATAGCCAAGCACAGGGTGGTCTATTTCAAATCAAATTCCCCTTCACCACTTCTGGATTGAATCCCATCCTCCTTGATAGTCTTTTGGTAGAGCATTTGCGTTGACTGCGACACACTAAAGTCGTTAAAAATGTTGTGCTGCCGAAGCTCAGTGGTTAGTACGCTTGTCGTCTAATCTGGCGACCCGAATTCAAATCCGTTTGGAGGCACATACATACCGATAGCTTAGAATTAGAAGGTCGTAACTACCAAATCGATATTTTGAGAAAACACGGAAAAACTGTCTGACATGTACTCTTTACTTATGGTTAAACAAACTTTTACAACTTCATTTTGGTCAACATGACAAGTTCAGATTGTTATGAAACTGGGCTCATAAGAAGCGCCTTGTGATGCTTATTCTAAATAAGTTTGAATCTTAAAAGGACGTAAGTGGCACTTACGGCCTTCTAATTCTAAGCCATTGATACATACTTGCCATATTTATGCAGAGTGCTCGGCATTTTAGAAAAAATTAGGTACTGGTATAACTCCATTGCTTGACGCTCACCAGAGTTAGTTCCAGGTTACGCTGGTTGGCCCCATGTCAGAATAATGTGACCCAGGGTCGTCTCCAAATATGACTGAAAGAAGAAGACTTCATTTAAAGAGGCAACACAGTTGGGTATCCCCAGTCTTCCCCATGAGACTCATATAGCAAAGAAATGATATATAATGTTGATAAATACTGTTGACTTATGTCCAAAGAGACTTTAAAGTACATTCAAAATTATGTTTCATGATGCATCCCATATTGCAAGGTGTATGATGCATCCCATATTGCAAGGTGTATGATGCAGGCATGCAGATGGTCTGTGGTTTACACACACCTGATTTATGGTTACCACATCTTTGATAGCAAATATCTGTGGGAACTTAGTCGATTTCAGAATTATTCTAATTGCTTTTCATTAAAATTTATCTAAAAGCTGTCTTTAAAATATTTTATAAATGTATATTTCTTACTTCAGTTAATGTCACTAGAGAAAAGGTTAAAGGTCACAGAGGACCGACTACACCAGGAAAGGGCTGACAGGGCCAATAACTTGTCTGCTGTAGAAGATAAACTACTTACTGATAATGCCAAATTACAGGTAGGACAAAGTTTTATAAACCAACAATTTTCTGAATCTGTTTATAAGGTACTTTCGGTAAAAATCATCAATATTAATGAAAGCCTGCCTGTACATTAATATTTGCTTCTGAAATAATTGAATAAGACTCCTTTGCCTTAGCAAACAAAATAATTAATTGTAAATTGAAATCTCTAGAACTTCAAAATCACCCCAGTAATACTATTATACTGCATGAACGCAGGGATCATACCAACTTGAAATAATTAGGAAATAGTTTAATATGTACTTGGTATATGCACAGAAAGATGTTTTCTGCTGAAAGTTTAAAGTTAATTGATCAAAAAATTAAGTGTATTTACTGAGTTAAACGCATATGAAATTTCTTAAGCTGAGTTCTAACAATAGAAAAATGTTTGAGATTGAGTTTAGGTGTAGACATGTGTGTTAATGGGATTGGCACCCTGATAGCACCCAAAACAGGTGTGTTTCTTATTTTTAGGATTGGGGTTTCATGTCCTGTAGGACCCCTAAGAAAAATGATAATAAAAGAAGGTCATGTTATTACTTTTTCTTCACAGGCGTCAGAGAAAGAGCTTACACGACAACTGAATCGAGAAAAGGACAAAACACGAAACTTTGAACAGAGAGTAAGACATCTAAGGGAGGAAAATGAAAAGTTACGACTGGCAATGCCATTTGATGATGCTACATTACTATCTGAGAAAAGGAAATATGATATACCATACAGTAGCCATAGTAACCAGAGAGCTGAGATGATAAAGGTTGGTGATTGTTGTTGTGTTGTCTATCAGATGTTTAACCTGTTAATTCATAATCCTGGAGGCCATTGCATAAACTAGGTGCTATCGAGCACTCAGTAGTGCTATGCTAAATGAAACAGATTGTTTCAAAAAAGCACTACGAAGCAAAATAATTACATGCTCCTGGCGAGCGCTTAACAGTTCATTGTGTAGCAAAGCGCTAACAAGCGGTCCATTGCATAAGAAAGCGCTCGTTAGCACTGGCCTAGCAAAGTGCTGAAAAACAGTGTGTATCGGCAAACATGTCAAGCATTGCATAGACGTAGTAAAGCGCTACCCAAAATCGCTGGATAACGCCTTGACAATGCAATGGACTCCTGTCATGTTATGCCCAATGGTATTCTTTTACAATTTGATTATTATAATGTAGATTTTCTGTGATATTATAATATGCATTAATTGTAAAAGAATTTATTTGGCATCACATATTCACTTTGTGTTGTAAAGTCAGATTTCTGTGTCAGGTGCAGTATATTCATGCAGTGATATATAGATGTGACATGAATGTATAAATAGAGGATAAAACATAGTTGAGTAGGGCAGGGTCTGGATAATAACCACAGAAAAGATAATTGGGCGACCGGGGATTTAAACATTTTTAATTGTTGATGCCTAATTACCCATCCTGGAGACAATGCTTACTGTCTAAATCCCCAGGGGTGGGACACGTAATCACATATTAATCTTGGAACTCAGAATAAAAGGTTCCAGGCTGTTGAGAACATCCGTCTGTCTTATTCCCCTGTAACTATTTACAGAAGCTTGTGTATTATACATATACTATTGAATCTTATTTAATGCTGTTGCATGGTCACTACTAACATTCGATGCTATTTGATGTTGTACATTTTTTTGTAATCAGAGCATCAGATTGTCTCTTTCTCTTTTACCCTTAAGTATTCATTCCATTTGGGTTTGAAAACTTTTAATTTTGTATGCAATACAATTTATTCAAATTTTTACAGACTAGGTTGATATACCCACAAGTAACTGAATCATTAATAACAAAATTGTTTTTGTAAATCTATAGAAAAATAAAAAATTTACAAAAATAATTTTTTCATTTTAGTCTTTATCAATGATACAGTTGGTACCTGTGAATATACCATATCTAAACAAAATTTATTTTAGGCTTCAAACTCACGGTAGGGAATCATCTGATGCTCTGACATTTGTTGTTGTACACTCACAAATCACTATCATATATGTTGTATATGTGGCTCACTTTCAGCACATTTCTGATGATATGAATTACATTCTGTCACAAATTGAAAAACAAGATGGCCTACAATCCCGCGAGGAGGAGGAAATAATCCGAGTTCTCTGGAACAAACGGGAGCTTGCGTACAATCAGTTACGTGAATACGACCTTCAGTTCCAAGAACTTCAAATAACCGATAATAATAAAGTTGATGGATTAAAGGTACATACTTACCGTACATTCATTTATGGATGGTGTGCACCTTTAAAAAGGGTTCATGCAAGCTAGGATGAAAATTACTTGGAAGCAAGTATCGTCTCAGAAAGCACATTGTACTATTATTCGTCTTATTAAAATTTTCTGTGACATTAACTTTTACTGTGCCCAGCTAGTATTTCTGTATGAAAAAAGAAAACCTGTTAAAGCCTTGATTGCAAAACGTTGTTGGTGAAAATTTATAAATCATTCTCTGTTTGGGGGTATTTATTTTGTTAGCATTAATTTCTATATAATCATTTCTTTAATTTAAATGGCAGAATTTACGCGATACATACGGACAAGCAGAATCCAAGTTACATGCCATGGAGGAACAAGTTGATGATTCCAGAGCACAGATTGCTACACTAGACGCTACATATCAACAGTAAGTTTCTCACAACGTAACTCATGGATGTAAATTTTCCAGATGAATCCGGAATTCCGGATTCTGCAGATCCTGAAAGAGCCATGATATGTGATTTGATAAAAATGTCTTGAGAAATGGCAAAGTTGTGGTCATTTTAATCTGTTTGGAAGGAATTTCTTTATAAGAACTGCTATGAATATGGAAACAATGTAGTTGAATGCCTCTTGTTTGTTAAAAATGGTTGACCACATATGATGTCCTGATTTTCCTGATAGTCAGCTGTGGCTGTGGTCCAGCGGTTTGTGCAATGAGTTGTAACCTGGCGATCTTAGAATGATTTTCATTCACTGCAGATCTTATTATCACATGAAAATTTGACAGCAATGTTGATAGTTGCTGTTTCCTTGTTGAAGAGAGTTTTCACTAGCTACTTTGATCAACTCATCTAGATATTATTATATAGTTACCTGAGAAAATTTAATATTTTAAAGAAAACTTGTGTTTCATAGACAATTGATAAATGGTTTAGTTATCCACTTATTTAATAAAACTTGTATGTAATGAGCACTCATGCAAGATCCTCTGTTTATTGTAGGCAATTAAGTGGTTTAGTTCATGAACGACATGAAGCTTTTGCCAGACTTAAAACAGCTGAAGATCTTCTAGAGGCGTTAAGAGCAGAAAATGAGATGTTACATAAAAGTCTATCTACCAATACAAGTGCTGGAACATCAAGAATGCCTGAGGGTCATACGGGTAGGATTATAAGTGTTACATTTTTGTAAATAAGTTAGGGGCATGTCACTGGCTTAGAATGAGAAGGTCGTAAGTGGCACTCACAACCTTTCAAGACTAATGCATATTTCAAATCTTCATCACAAGGCGCTTCTTATGAGTCTATTTTCCGGAAAATCTGAACTTCTCATGTTGACCAAAAATTAATGTTTTTGTAGTTACAACCTTCTCATTCTGAGCAAGAAATATAGCATTGGTGCTCTCCGACGGTCCATATGTTCAACACACAAGATTTGCATACGGTATGTATGTAAGTAATGCAAATCTTGTGTGTTAATTGAACTCCTCACAAACTTCACAGATTAACAACCTTAATGTATAGCTAGTTGACCATAAAGGATTGTTATTTTGCTGGCTCAAACATACCAGAGTTAGGGCCCTTTGTTACTTTTACTATATACCCCAATGAGGGCACCCATGGAGACATCTCTAAGTCTTTGTTGATACAAAGTCTCTTTTAATAGTTTTGATATGATTGAAAATGGTCTGAGAATAAAATTGGTGGTCTTAATTTTGCAGGCAGGTTTTGTAACAGTAGTCTTTTGTAGTTTGCATTAGTGTTATATCATTTTTTGTTGTAATTACTTGCCTTCTAATGATATTTGTGTTCATATAGATTGCAATGGTGCATATATTACAGGAAAGAGTTTCGATGCCTTATATGCAGAGAATACAAACCTGGAGAGTAAAATGTCACAATTAACTCGAAACATCCAACGTCAAGAAGCTGAGATTGGTACCCTGAAAGTACAAGTTGAAGCTAGGGATAAGGCATTAATGGTGAGTACTGTGATCAATGTTTATGTTTCTGTGCTTTGTTACTATAGTCCGATAAGAAAAAGGCGGGAAAATATAGAACATGCCATATAGGCTGGGAAATCAAATGTGCACAATTTATGATTGTCAGTGTTATTTAAGTATACAATTGACCATACATGTTTATTAAAGTAACTGATTTTGTCACAGTAGACCAATCCTGTCAATGTTTGTAAACATCACATTATCCTGGGCGCACTGTATCTCCTGGGCATTATTCAAAAACATTGTAAGTCTAAAGCCAAGACTTTGTTTGACTTAACAATGTCAAATGTTCTATTCACTCTCATGTTATTATAAATGTATCGATTTTGATACAAATGATTTTCAGTCTTATAATGTTGGTGAATAATTAGGCGCCTTGGCATTATGCTCACATATTTTCTAACTTAAACTCATAGATTTCATTGGAATTAATCAGTCTGCATCTGTAATTACACAGCTCCAAATTTGATTTGAATTCAACTTATAAAAGCAGATGAAAATGTTGCCCTTTGGAATGATTAAATTTTGCTTGAAGAGGTATAACTTGGAGATATTGGCCTAATCTTGACCTTTATGCATGAATGTATAATACATGTACTAGGATTTTGCTTTGAATACCGTAGATACGCAGCCATAAGTCGCATGCAGCCATAAGTCGCAGGGGGACTTTTGAATAAAAAATCAAGGTTTTTGTCTAAACCCTAGCTTCCATAGGTTGCATGTATAGTTTTCCATTTTTGTGAAAGCTGAAATCATGTGCTCAGTGTCAAGTGTCGAAGGAAATGTGGTCATTTTCAGCTAAAGTTGGGAGGAATGTGTAGACAGATATGGAGGAGTGTAGTAATTTTCAAACAAAGTTGATGGGAATGTGGTCATTTTCAGATAAAGTCAGGGAGATGCGGTCAGTTTCAGATAAAGTCTGGAGTAATGTAATGATTTTCTGACAAAATCGGTAGTAGTGTAGTAAACTCTTCCATAAGTCGCGGGGTGACTTTTTAACTTTTTTTGGGACTGTTTTTGCCCGACTTATGGCTGAGTATTTACAGTATATCAATTGTGCAATATAAGTTTTTCAAATTTGTTTTTGTATTACATCTCGAGCATCTTCGTAATACTCCCCGATTACGGAAACATGTAAGCAGGGATTATGTCAAAAACTCCAATGTATTTGTAGGCCTTGTTAGAAAATGTCATTTTTGAAGACTTCTCATATATTATGTTACTTCATTATAGGATGTGCAGAATGAGTTAGACTTGGCATATAAGAGGCTACAAGGTGACGATACAGACGATAGGAAACAAGAGAAAATTGATAAACTTTCCACAGAGGTAAGACTCGAATATTGTATGATTATTCCCATAGGGGCCAAGGAAGATTGAAAAATGTAATTTTGTTTAAAGAGGCATTCCCTAAAACTTAGCATACTTTTATCTACTATCACATTAAATGAGCTAAATGTACAAAGCACTATCAATTATCAAAGTTTATCAGAAGAAAGTGTGCGCAACTATGTCTCTATAATGTCAAAACTATATTTAAATCACCAATATAATAATTTATCACTTCCAGCGATTTATTATTATGTGGTCAAAGGGAAACAACTCGTGACTTTTTTGGCTCGTTACGGAAATAATGTTTTCATTCTTTTCTCGGTAATTAGTGGGAGCTTTTTGTTGAACATTTGAGGAGTTTAATCAATAATGCTTCTCATTTAATATATAATATTCCTGAATCGATTTAAACGATCAAAGTTATAGGGAATGCCTCTTTAAGCTTGGACATGCATTTAAATCATTTTTGGTATTTTAAAAAAAATAATAGAATTTGTTTAAACTTTGTATAGGAACATAGTATCGGGCTAAAAAATGCCAAACGAAATCATTTGTTTGATATTGATGATATGTTTAAAAACAAAATATATAATTTTTTCACATTTACTAGGTAAATAGCCTTAAAGTTGAGCTTCAACATATTTCGGACAAACTGAGCCATAGTATAAGTGAGAATGATCGTCTACAAACAGCAAATACTAACCTAAAGAAACAAGCAGGTTCACAGAAAAGTAAATTATTGAAATCTGATCAATCAGAAAGCAAGGTGAGTAATCTTTCCTGTATTAACCATCTAGAAATAATGAAAATTCGGACAGGGAAAGCAGCACTCGACAGAAACCGCCATGTACAATTGGCAAAAAAAGGGAACACACAAATAAGAAAAGGACAAACAACAAGCATACGTCACAATGCCCAACCAAAAATTGAGAAAAAAGCCGCAATACAATTTCTAATTTTGTGTCGAAAATCTTTTAATTATCATAGTATTGAAATGGTATAATCAGATCCTCTATATATTTCTACACAGGTTTTACAACAGTTAAGAGATGAGCTAGCAGAGAAGGACGGTAGATTAGGTAGTGTAACTAAACAGTTAGATGATATAGAAAACCAACTACAGAAAACCAGACAAGATCTATATGTGGAACAGATGCATTCGTCAGAACTGGAATCTGAGGTATACTAAACATTCATAGTATCAGAGGAACAGTTTTCAGCCCTTAATTATTGGGCCCGCTTCATACACCTATCATGTATTATTCATCTGATATTCCGTCTTAACATGTTACCTTCACAAAATACATGTACATGTATATCAGTCGATATGCTATGGCTTTTGAATAGTTTTATATTTTGATTTTAACATGTTCTTGGGGCACAAATGTATTAAAAGACAGTGTTACTTGGCGAGAATATTTTTACATTACTTTTACCTGCATGATGTCATAAAAATCGATGTGACATCATTTCTATGGTATATTCATATACAGTGGTATCAAAATTTTGGTACCAAAACCTGAAACAAAACCCTTCGGGCGTATATTGCCCCGTATGGCGGTGCTATTGTTTAATTTTATAATAACGATTTTATTATTTTTGTATTTCCAGTGTGAGAGTTTACAGCAGACGGTAGGACAGAGAGCTCAGATGTTTGAAGCTTTAAGTGGTACAGAGAGAGAACAATTAGCACAGTATCAAATACTCAAGGAAACATTGGATAATATCAGTCAAGAACTAGCACAAAAACATGCTCAGGTAAAACTTAAAAAATACTGTAAAATCATTTAATTTGATGTGACAAAATTTCGTATCTTGAAATTTTGAAAACAGAAGTTATAAACTTAAGTAAAGAATGCATTTCAGACAGTTTTTAGCTCACCTGTCACATAGTGACAAGGTGAGCTTTTGTGATCACTCTTCGTCCATCGTCTGTCCGCACACACGAAAGCTACCTTAGGTGGTCGGAGATGTGGCCTAACACAATAGAAATCTATTCAATTCATTCCGTGACCACTTAATTCTTTTGTCCTTTAAGTGGTCGTTCCTTTGATCTTAAACAATGGAATGACCACCTAAGGTAGCGATCGTGGGGGTGTCCGTGGTCGTCCATCGTCCGTCAACAATTGGCTTGTGTACACTCTAGAGGCAACAGTTTTGATCCAATCTTCATGAAACTTGATCAGAATGTTGTACTCTATGAAATCTAGGCCAAGTTTGAAACTTGGTCATGTGGGGTCAAATCTAGGTCACTAGGTCAAATCTTAGACAAATCTTGGTACGCTCTAGATGTCACCAATTTGTTCCAATCTTCATTAAACTTGGTCAGAATATTGTTCCCCATGAAATCTAGGACAAAATTGGAACTGGGTCATGCGGGGTCAAAAACTAGGTCACTAGATCAAATCTTATATAAACCTTGTGTACACTCTAGAGGTCACCAATTTCATCCAATCTTCATGAAACTTGGTCAGAATGTTGTTCTGCATGATATCTAGGCCAAGTTTGAAACTGGGTCATGCCGGGTCAAAAACTAGGTCACTAGGTCAAATCTTAGAAAAACCTTGTGTTCACTCCAGAGGTCTTGGTTTTGATCCAATCATCATGACACTTGACCAGAATGTTGTTCTCTATGAAATATAGGCCAAGTTTGAAACTGGGTCATGTGGGGTCAAAAACAAGGTTACTAGGTCAAACCTTAGAAAAACCTAGTGTTCACACTAGAGGTCACAATTTTGATCCAATCTTCATGAAACTTGGTCAGAATGTTGTTCTCTATTAGTGATCCGACGATAGTCGCCGACAATCGAACTATCGTCGCTGTAAGGTCGAAGTCGCCGACTATCGATAGTGAATTGGAACAATCGATAGTCGCCAGTAATTGACTGCCACGTGAAGTGGTCTGTGGCAATTGAAAATTAGGATCATTTCCCCTTATTTTAGATAAACATATCGCTCATTTACTTGTATGGATCATTTTAATGGAATCACTATGCGTTGCGCTTGCGTATGCCTCATAGAACACACCGCCATTGCTTGTTTGTTTATGTTTTGACACACGCGCGAGAATCTTATAGAATCGCTAAATCACAATTTTTACAAGGAGTATATCCACAATCCTTAAATAAACCCCACCTCCAAGCTCTATATATTTCTATTGGGAGGCGGAGTCTACGGCTACTAGAATGATTTACCGCACATCGATTTGTACAGTCAGTTTCTGAAGCGAGGAAAAATAAATCCAATTACCGTATATTTAGATTCGTATTTCTGCTTTAGAGCAATAATGAGCGGCGACAATTAAATCATAAGTTCATGCAAGTATCTAAAATAACATAATTTGATATTTTAGACGTTATTGGCAACCGGAATTGTGCCATTTCCGATTGTCATATATTTTCGCGACCTTATTTTGTAAATCGAAAGTATAGCAATACTGTTCATCTTATCCCACCCAGAATTGTTTATTTACACAATATACACGTATTTATTTGTTGTTTTCTGGTCTTCTGAAGCTATATAGGAAAATGCTTTAATAATAACTTTTCTTTATTGGCTGAAGCTAAAAGCAATGATCACAATATCATTATTGTTTAATTTGAAAAGAACACTTTATTACCATAAATAGTTTCAACCTTTTAAAATCCACACATTAGGCCACCGTCAAGTAGAGTTCTACTCTATGTTTTAGAAAATGATCAATCAATATTGACTTTAACTGTTTATAAGGGTCCAGAGACTGGCGTCACACCCGGGTTACCACTGCAGTCAATTACTTCGGTTCATTGCTCATAGTCTTAGGAACATGAGGCAAATTAATTCTCTCTTTCGTCTGGAAAAACTATGAAGTCAATGTTCATTCGAGTTTTCGATAGCACAATCGATTGTACAATCGATAGTGAAATGAAAATTCGATTCGATTATCGATAGTGATTTTGGTCCGATTTTGGAACACTATTCTCTATGGAATCTAGGCCAAGATCAAAACTGGGTCATGTGTGGTCAAAAACTAGGTCACTAGGTCAAATCTTAGAAAAACCTAGTGTTCATACCAGATGTCACAATTTTGATTGTATCTTCATGAAACTTGGTCAGAATGTTGTTCTCTATGTAATCTAGATCAAGTTTGAAACTGGGTCATGTGGGGTCAAAAACTAAGTCACTAGACCAAATCTAAGAAAAACCTTGTGTTCACTCCAGGGGTCACTGTTTTGATTCAATCTTCATGAAATATGGTCATAATGTAGGTTGTACTGATACCTAGACCAATGTGCAACAGGTGAGCGCCTTAGGGCCTTTCAGGCCCTCTTGTTTATTGTTGTCACAAATTATTGATTTTGTACTTTGACCTTCTCATTCTAAGCTAGCGTGATGATTCTAAATACTGTCAAATCATTTAATTTTGATGCAGTGAAATTTTGTGGTTTTGGTAAAAAAGACCTTTTCGGTGGGATGTTATTTGGTTGAGTTTGCGCATTTCATGTAATAAATACATGGGTCAAAATTATTTTTATTTTTCGATGGGATTAAGTTTGGGTGTTGAAGGTGAACCAAGTTGCATTTCTTTTTCAGAACGATACTGGATCAAGCTCTAAAACAGTGAAAATAACATAATGATAATTTCACTGTTTTTTGTCACTGATATTTTCACTGAAAATAAATTTACCGTAATTCATTGAAAGTGAATTATAAAATTCTATAATGGTATAACTTTACAATGTTTGCAGATAATTTCACTAGATGTGAATCTGAGTGGATCTCGAGATAAATGTTCGGAACTTGAGGATGAAGTGCGGAGATTACGTAAAGCTAAACATGGTGCTGACCTTGACGAGGACGACGATGATGATGAAGGTCATGGAACATATACTGAAGAGGAACAAGGCACGGTACATCAACTCAAGATTAAAGAATTAGAAAAAGAAAGAAGTTTATTGAAACAGGAGCTTGAGGTATGCACTATGCAAGCATATAATTTAGTTGGGTCAGAATTTAGTGATATATTTAGAGTATATTCACACGCTGCTTTTAATATTTGCAAAACTGTATCCTTCTTGACTAATGAATTATGCTACCTGTGAAATTTTGCCAATTTGAAATTATGAATATAGTCACATGGTTTAATATTAGCAAAGTCGCAAAAATTGTATCCTACTTGAATAATGAATTTTTCCTGTAGATAATAACTTATGTGAATAATAAGTTTGGCAAGATTTAGGGCCTCACCAATATAGTGATGACTAAATCCTCATGGAAATTACTGCTATTACTGTAATATTAAAAAAGTTCAGCTTCAGTTAGATGCTGACAATATGGCATACCCGGGCGATCCTTTGTGTAGTTAGACATTTCGCCAGTTGTCAATCATTAGCCTTTAAATAAAATTTAACGGTAAATTATAATCAAATAGTCCAATTGATTAAACCTTTACCTAGCACCTTTCGACAAACAACAGGTGGAGCAATCTCTGCTCTGGCATAATTCAAATGATAAAAGAGCTTTGTGCTTGCTAAAATACCTTATTGCTTAGTCTGATGCGACTACAGGTAAAATCCTGACATACAGTATTTCTTGTTGCATGTTCTAATAATTATGTTAATGTCTTCCACAGCAAGCGTACAGTGCTATCCAAGCGTCGGAGGAACAATATCGTACATTACAAACAGAAAGTGCTCAACTTGAACAAGAACTTGTGAAGGAGAAAACTGTCATACTTCAACTCACTGCAGAGAAAGGTGAAATAGAACAACATTTAGAGGTACGTGAACATACTTCGGATTATAGATCTTTATCACTTTGCTTTCTGATTATATAAGAATTTAATCACTGGCTTAGAATGGTTTAATGCTGTTAAAGCTTGGTCTATTTGACACGAGCCTGACCTATTGATTAGCATAATTTAACAGTCGATATATTGTCAATTTTTACAGCACCGTTGTATGTTTTCATAATCAGGGAGTATCACCAAAACATTCAAGATGTTATACAAACACAAATCTGAAATACTGATGAAATAGCCAAGCTATAGTACTACTAACAACCTTACAAGACTGATGGATATTTACAATCAGCATCAGATGACGCTAATATTTTGAGCCTATTTACATGAATATCAGAACTTGTCATGTTGACCAAACTGAAGCTAAAACAATTTTTTTTATCAATGGGACAAATTTTTTTGGTTTGGCAAAAAAAACGACATTTCGTTGAGACGTAATTTCAAGGATATCTTATCCACTAAATCATATACAATAGAAATTATTAATATTCATGGAGATTTAATTTTGGTTGATATTATCCACGAAATCCAAGAAATTAAATCTCCCTTGAATATTAATAGCTTTACAGTATGTTAAACTGTATCTCAATGCCATGAATTTGTTTTACCCACTGCAGGAACTGGCAGAGGAACATGATTCCTTGATACAAGAGAAAACTCAAGCTGAAGATGATCTCATCAAACTAGAAACCAAACTACAGGAGATTTTACAGAAATATGAAGCACAGGCGAGAAAACAACACGGCAACTTTGAGCAAGAGTATCCTGGACTTCCTATAGAAGCAAATAAGGTATTCTTGGCTGGTCCGTCAGCAAAAATGATCAATTAATCAAAAGTACCAATAAAATGTGCTTATCTAAGAACCTTCTGATATATGTATTCATGCATTAAGGTCAGGATCCTGTTAGTATCTCTCTTAGATGAATATTGATACACTTTATTGGCTCACCCGATAAATTCCTCCACCTTGCCAGATAAACTTTTTCATCCAGAACACTAACCTATTATTCTGTATATATCATTGGTCCTTTTATTTTGTTTGTGTTAAACACCTAATGCATATATGTTCCTAATATTCTTAGGCATTACAAATCAATAGATCAGGAGATATATAGTGATTGACCTGTCCATCTGTTTGTATGAGATTAACCCAACCCCACATTTTCTTCTTACATATATAGTTGATTCAAAGATCTCTGTCACAATCGCGTAAACAAACATTCACCCCGGTCGATTATTAAAGGTGTGTCAGGATTAAATTCTACCATCAATAATACACATAAATGATTTAAAAGCTGATGGTCCTATAGCGTAGTGATTAAACTTGCTGCAATTAGCTATTCAGAAATGAAACATAATGGGGGTTTTGACAGACATCTTTGAGTCGACAATATATGGCTTGCTACAAAGCTTTGATACTTGCATTTAATTGTTGTATTTAAGAGCACTCTCAACACACCTACATCATCTGACCTCATTTTGACCTTCACCTTGACATAATTTTGGACATAAACTTAGGAAAATACCAATTCCTTTGATAATCCTTATGGATCGAGTGTTTCATATAATGTTTATAAAACTTTTTCATGGATTAGGCTTCCACAGGGCATAATCGTTTATTAACACAGTCTTGTTGTAAATAACAATATTCTAGATATAGCCATATAAATATCAATGGTAAGCTTATGACTAACTCTTGTGTCCATGGCAATAAGAAATATGTGCTTACTTTAGGTCACATGACCTTGGTATCAAATTAATGTTTTGCAGTTTTAAAAAATTATTTCCTTTATTAAATAATTAAAAAAAATATATATATTTGTATCTCCTTTATTAAAAAAAAGTTTGTAAAAAATGTATGTTTCCTTTATTAAACAATTTGTAAAAAAAATATATTTCCTTTATTTAATAATTTGTAAAGTATCAATAAAGACACTGAATTGTAAATGTTACAACACAATTAACTCGGGTTAAGGTTAGCATTATTTTATTACGACCGACATTCCACTTTTACAAAGCCTTCATCAGGGTACATATGTTATGAAATATTCAATCGAAGTATAAAAATCAGGTACTATTATTCATGTGACTGTGAGCTCAAAATAGAATCCGGTACTTTATTAAATAATTTGTAAAAAGATTTATGTAACAAGAGTTTGAAACAATAACACAGTTTTCACTTGTCTGTATTTGGCTGTGACCTTTGAAATGACCAGCTGAAGGGATGAAGATTTTAAAAAATCAAAATTTTATTTCTCTGTGCTTTTTCTCCAGTATGTATTCTCATGTGACGTTTTAAGGAACTAGTTCTCATAAATGCACATCCGCAAAAATAACATTGAAGGGTTTTTCTCCCGTATGTTTTCTCATGTGAGTTTTTTAAGTCACCTTCTCTAGTATATACAGATCCATTAACATCACATTTGAATGATTTATCACCAGTGTGTATTCTCATGTTACATTCTAAGAAACTAAAATGTTTGAATGCTGATTCACAAACCTCACATTTGAATGGTTTTGTTCAGTATGTTTTCTCATGTGAGATTTTAAGGAATTGTTGGTTGTGAATGCAGATCCACAAATGTCACATTTGAATGATTTTTCTCCAGTATGTGTTCTCGTGTGACATTTTAAGTTACTTCCCCTAGTGAATGCAGATCCACAAACATCACATTTGAAAGGTTTTTCACCAGTATGTTTTCTCATATGAAATGTTAAGGAACCGGCTGATGCAAATCCACAGACATCACATTTGTAAGGTTTTTCTCCAGTATGTATTCTCATGTGTCCATTTAAGTTACTAACTTGTGTAAATGTAGATCCACAAACATCACATTTGAAAGGTCTTTCTCCCGTATGTATTCTCATGTGAGATTTTAAGGACTTGTCGGCTGTGAATGCAGATCCACAAACATCACATTTGAATGTTTTTTCTCCAGTATGCGTTCTCATGTGTTCTTTTAAATAACTACCTCTCCTAAATGTAGATCCACAAACATCACATAAAAATGTTTTTTCTCCTGTATGTTTTCTCATATGAAATTTTAATTCACTGCCACTTGTAGATGCATATCCACAAATACAACATTTGAATGGTTTTTCTCCCGTATGTATTTTCTTGTGACGTTTTAAGTGACCATCAGTTCTGAATGCAAATCCACATTCATTACATTTGAATGGTTTTTCTCCCGTATGTATTCTCATGTGAATTTTTAAGGAACTGGCTGTGGTAAATGTAGATCCACAAACATCACATTTTATTGTTTTTTCTCCAGTATGTTTTCTCATGTGAACTTTTAAGTTACTAACTTGTGTGAATCCAGATCCACAAACATCACATTTGAAAGGCTTTTCTCCAGTATGTTTTCTCATGTGAACTTTTAAGTTTCTAACTTGTGTGAATCCAGATCCACAAACATCACATTTGAAAGGCTTTTCTCCAGTATGTATTCTCATGTGATCGGACTGCAACTCTACAAATTCATCTGATTCATATGATTTTGATTGTCCAGACTGAATCAAAATGTTATTCTTAAGGCTATCATTGTCCTGCGTATTGTCAGTTCCATATAGCATTGTCTTAGGTGGTCCTGAAATAACAATTAAATAAATAAACAGTCAACTGTTAAATATTATCTGAAATTTCAAGGAACTGTGAAATGTACTTCAACATTTTTCATTGGCTCATTAATCACCTGAGAAAATTGGCAGACCAGTTGTTAGATAAAATTTTGTCTTAACAAATCATTTCTTAAAAACCTTCATACCTGAGGCTATGTCAAAAATGTGTGTTCATACAAATTCACAGTTTGTTGGGTGTTTATAATTCAAACGAGCATTTTTATAGCTTGGCCAATTTGACACGAGCCTGACCTTTTGATTAGCAGAATTTAACAGTCGATATATTGTCGTAACGTTAACAACACCGATTGTATGTTTTCATAATCGGGGAGTATCACAAAGATGTTCGAGATGTTATACAAACACAAAATTGCATGATTTGTTTGCGGAAATTGATATATTCAATTAAGAACCTTGTAGTATATTCTTGCATAAAGGTCAGGCTCAGGTCAAAAGAGCCAAGCTATAGTACATGTATATTAATCATGATAATTTTATCAAGTGCAATCCACAGTTTGAAATGTAAGAAATTTGATCTGACTACCTATGAGACTGGTGTATGTCTATTCTTGCCATTTAGTAAACAGCAGAAATTTGCACTTGTAATAATTTTCACCAATCAGCAGAAATTAAAAGATAAATTACAAATACATCCTGATAAGAATGCAACCAAGACAGTTATAAACTAGATCTACATACCTATACTCGACAAGGTAGGCTTAATAATGGAAACATTATATATTTTGTATACTTTCCAATTTTGTAATTCCTCTAAATAAAGAGTAGTTTTGTGCAATCATATCATAAGTGATGCACTATCTCTCAAATAATACGAGAGATAGTGCCTAACATATGATAGTACCATTACAAAACTACCACACCCGTATATTTTTAAAATAACATAACTAAATGTTATCTTTTTTCTCATTCACTAGTTATACCTTGTAAACTTCTTGTATTTCGTTTTCGGCAAGATGATTTACGCGGGTTAGAAATAATTCTAGCTATCATGATATCAGTAGATCTCCCCATTTCATAGTCCCTGTTGAACATTTGTATATATATATGTATGTCTTGTCTTTGCACGTATGTCTTTTTCATGCATGTATACTTGTTTGTTCTTCTTGCATTGAATTTTCGCACTAATTCTGTTATAAATGTATATGTATGGTATGTGTGCTCTTCAATTCCACTTCCATGGTGATATACATTGTATATCGCCGTGAGGGTGGAATTGAAGAGCATATATACCACATCCGTCAAGTTATAATAACATAACTGAGTGACATAACTAAATGTTATGTTATAATGTTGTGTTATATTTTATAATAAAGATGTCTCTCCCGAACCCGGGCCAAAATTTGTCTGACGTGTTACACACATAAACGATTTCTCTATGTTTGATATCATATATTTTGAATACTTTCTCGCCATTCTATCACCATGCTTTTTAATCAGTTGTAATATTGTTGTTTTGTAAAAAGTCCTTTTCAGGACTATATATGCAAATAAAAATCTATTCTATTCTATTCTATTCTTGTTCCACCATACATGAAAACTCAATTGGTAACTCTTATTGGCAGTTCTAATCATAAGAACCAAGTGAACACTAACATATGTGTAAAGTGCTCTCTCTTTATCAAGTTATTTGTTTACTGTGTACCTTGAGTCAGTGTTGGGTCAAATAAGCAGCATGAATGCTATTAATAGATCACCTTTCTGATAAGCCTTGCCAGACCCTGGTGGTGTTTATTTGTAGGAGTGAAGTTATACATATCAGTTTATAATACTCCCACACCTTGTACTAGGCAATATAGTATGGAGATATTGACCTGATCCTAACCTTTATGCATGCACATGTATGTAGTAAAGTATGAATTTGTTAAATTATTCCAGTAACCTGTTGGAACATGTTAGCCATACATTTGTATTTTATCCCACCCTGTTTAGGGACGGAATATTCAGCCATGACCTTAGATGTATCCTATATAAAATCTACTGCTAAAAGTGCAGTGTAAATAAGGCTCAATTAATTCTCTGTTTTAATAGTATAACAAGACAAATGTTGATGCAATGCATCAAAATAGCCGCAATTGTGTGGTTTACATGACATGAATACCGTTATATAAAGCATCAACAATAATTAACGCTGTTATAAATTATTCTATCAACTAAAATCTCTATTACAGTAATCAATACTACGATATTACATTATGCCTGTATATAAGAATACGTTTGCCTCAGATAGGCCTGGAAAGGTAAACCTTGAATTTAGCATACAGTAGTAAATTAGCCAATTAGTCCTGTGATCTAATCATTAATGAAGTATTATTCATTCATACTTTGAATAGATAATTGATGGTGGTGATATTAAGGAAGTGGTCATGTGTTTGTCTTTCTGAAACCACATGCATGTAGATTATTATAATGAATTAGTAGATAAAATCAAAGACAACCTGCTAATGTGCTAACTATTTTAGCACACTACCTTAGGTGATCGTATGTAGGTATATATTTAATCGCAACATTTCAGGAAGCTTTCAAGTATGACTGCTTGCTAGTAGATCTAGGTTGTTTTACTTGAAAATGTGCATACTATACTATAAACACGGAATATAAAATAATAATTTATAAATAAAAAGATTTGTGTAAATGCAGTATAAATGCAAAAACACCTGCTATGAAATTCATATTAGATCTACAAACACGAGAATGTATTTGTCAATGAATTTTGCTCTGCATGAGTTGAGTCTTTATGAAGTCAGTTAATGTTTTTAAACCATGCCTCTCTCCCTTTAGACTTAACCTGGTGATACACAAAATGTTTAACGATAAATTTCAGCAATTTATTTTCTTTTCATTATCTATATTTGATAAATAAGAAAATTTATATGAAACTCTATATTATTGTTATCACGCGAAATCATCAGCATCATTGATAAACGAATAAAACTAACGATAAAACTAGCGATCAGTTCAGTAGTAAAAAAAAATAGACACCCCAGCTAGTCTACGCTAAAAGGGATCAGCAATTGAATTATTAAAACGGAAACATTTTCTATTTTACTTACGAACATTATCCATCCAAAAAATGTAATTTATGGTGGAATAAATAAGAAATTTATTGTGTTAAAATTGTTATCAATTAATAGCTTCAATATCTACGCAAACAAATTTATTTATTTTATTAACTATCAGTAACTTGTCCTTTCACGTACATGGGAGAAATTTGATTGGTATAGATCTACAACAATCATTCGGGCGTAAATGTACTTTTAACTTTCGAGTAATCCAGGTTATAGGGGTGTATTTAGTAATGAAGGGTACAATAAGAATTGACATATCAAGTAGAGTGCATAGCGCAGTCGGCTAAGCTACTGTGAATACGTAATCTTCAAAACTGAACGAAAGAGTTCGAATCCCATTCCACTATATTTTTTTTAATTTTTGCTCGGCAAACATTTTTCGTGCTTGTCTATTTACAAAGAAATGCTTAATTATAAAAACTTCCAGTGCGTAAAAAGCACATAAGAAATATGTCATAGCTGGTACATAGATATATCGACGACGCGAAAGATCTCATCGAGAACGTACATAGGTTTTGTATGGATGAGAAGGAAATAGGACTGAAGTTTTCGCTTGTCAGTGTGTGAGAGGGGGTTGTTAGACTGACAAAAGCTAACATGTAGACTGCCTATAAGGTTGTCTCAGCGTCGTAACTTGTAATGCAATTGATACTTACACTGATTCTGACACATTGTATAATTGATACAATGAATATTTGAAAAAACATAACGCAAACTATGAATAGAAAAAAAAATAATGATATGTGATCATAATCAGGTAATACAATGGATGCATATAGCATTAATGTAAGCATAAGCTTATTAAATAAAAAAACTGTTAGTTAGTGGGTCCGAACTCACACTGGAAAGAACAAAATAGACGTTTGATAGCGATGTACTATGACCGCTGCACCACACAGACAACTGACAACATACACCATTAGCTAATTCTGATGTTTCTACTGAAAAATCTTAAAATGACGATTGCAGCGAAGCCAATGACGCAATAATTATAATATCCAGACTAAGCTAATGTAAAGGAAACAAAGCGTTTTTTTATTAGTTATAAAACGTAAAATTAATCCAATATTAAGAATTAAAATATAAACGTAAAGCGATAAAAAAAATATTGAAATAGAAATTTAATTATTGAAAATGAGTAAAGCATCGGACTCGAACCCACAGTCTATATAAAAGTATATTTCTGACAAGAGAACAGTTTATCCACTAAGCCACGTTGCCAACTAGAAATAAAGTGAGATTTTCTCAAACCTATCCGTATTTTTTCATAAAATAACGGTAAATATCGTTTCAACCTTGGTATATGGACTGGTCCAGGGGTCATATTTCGAAGGTCGTTGTAGATCTATATTCCATTAGATAGCCGGAGGCTATTAATAAGGATACACTATGACCTCTCCTTTAAGCTGCCCTCTGAAGATAAAACAACATTGGCCTCTCTATATATATATACTCTTTATTTCCACTTTTCAGTGATTTAACATAGTATTATAAACATGTGATAAATGGATTAAACATAATCATACAAATAGTAACTGCTAAATTAAACAAAGCAGCAACGTCACAAATAAAGATGCATATTTACAGTCATGAGTACATAGAGATGAATAGGAAATGAATCACTATAATACATAGCGATGAATGACATATTATATTATATTATATTATAGACGAAGGCAAATGCAGCATTGTTCATTCTTACCGAAACGAAACGTAAGAAGGTACGATGCTGATTCGATTATTATTGTTGAAAGTTGTTGTATATTTGGCTCACACACTCATGCACACACCCGCACACGCACACACACACATACGCACACGAACACACCCTCAGACAGATGCACGCACACACGCACGCACGCGCCCAAGCACGCCCACACACTCGCGCCCACGCACACACGAACATAATGATCTAAGTAGTATAATAACCTATAAAATTATATCAGTGGTTCGCTTGCATAATGTCTTACCGAGACGAAATGTAAGAAATTATAGCGAAGTTATACAGTATTATACAGTCCATTATAAAACATCAACAGTGAAAACATCATATTTAAACATTATGAGTTAATAATAATGTTGAATGCACAAAACTGCACACATCTTGCATGAATGTATAGCAATTGTCCAGGTCAAACTGCAATAGAGTGTTCGTACTAAATAAGCTAATGAGAAAGTCTTCTCCGTATAATTGCGATATGTGGGCACTGAAGGCACACGAGTGGTTCAATCCAATGTTTCTTAGAAAGTTTATGCGGGCATCTTTTACAACAGGGTGTTGGCACTCTGCAATTGTATGTCTATACACATCTAAGGTCTGCTTTTTACATAAAGTGCAACATTGATTCATTGTTCGGTTGTAGGCACATGTTATCAATCGCACAGTCGTTGTTGCGTGTATAATGTTATTTCGACTGGTCGCTGATTTCCAGATCAGGGATGGAATGGTTTCATTTTGAGAAGCTAGAAGTCTATTGAAGTCTGGGTCGTTTAGTGTTCTTTCTGTCCATGCATTATCGTGGTAATTGTTGATATTAGAATGAATAGTTCTAACCCATGTAGTTTTTGTTGGGAATTCACAGTTTTCCAGGTATGCCTTTAGGTGATGAGTGAGAGAATACTTTTGCAGTATTCTGTAGATATCTGGGATGAATCCAGATTGATTTTTACATCCACGCACGACAAATAGGTGTAAACGATAGTCAAATATTTTTCTTGAAAGTAGGTTTGTTGGCATTGTACACAGTTTTTGAAGGAATGTTAGTTTCCTTAAGTCAATTTGTGCGATTATGGGTCTCCATCCGAGAATACTTAGCGCACTGTCAGTTCTAGCTCTTGTGGGTAGGTGTTGTATACTTTTTGCACACAGGCGGATAAATCGTTCTGTTTGCTGAGCATCTGGAATTGCCATAGTGTTCCATAGTTCAGCACCATACAATGCAATTGGCACAGATACTCGTTGAATTATCGAGCCTAAAGTTAGAGGATTAATGTCACCTGGATTGTTTTCGATCGTAAGTAGTGAAAATAGAGACGCGCGCGCTTTTTTAATTCTTGCACTGATGGCCTGGGAGCATTTCATTGAGTGATGAAGTTCTATACCAACATGAGTGGCTGATTCACTAGACGTCAATGTTTCGTTGCCAATCCGCACAGAATGTGATTGAGATTTGTTGCCACCGAATACAACTAGTTTACATTTACTAGCATTTAGTTCGTACTCCCATTGAATAGCATAGTTGGTAACTATATTTATTTGGTGCTGTAGTGAGGTCAGATTTGGTGATATCAATGTTAAGTCATCAGCTAAAGTAGGGTTACCAGAACGTATAGACCCAATATAGGCACCGTGTGGTGATACCTCCAGATCACATAATAATGTATCTATGAAGAGAAGGTAAAGCCAGGTTGAAAGAACGCCACCCTGACGTACACCTTGTAGAACTGAAAAACTGGATGATGTCACTCCGTTAACCAGTACCGCACTTCTAATGTCACTGTAGCAGCTTATTATAGTTCGTAGTATTTTGCCTTTTATTCCAACAGTTTATAGAATAATGCTCTATGGTTTACATTGTCAAAAGCTCCAGTGGTGTCTAGGAAAGCTGCATATGTTACAGAATTCAGTTCATGATAACTTGCGAGTGTTTCTTGTAAGTTGAATGAAACAGTAATTGACCCAAGATGTTTTTGGTATGCATTTTGCTGATCATTTGGAAACATCTTGTTATGAAGAGAACAGTCCATTTGATAAGTCTATTGTGTATGATTCTTTCAAACATTTTATATATAACTGGAAGTAACGTGATTGGTCTATAACTTTTCGGGGAGTTTTTTGGTTTACCGTCTTTTAGTATTGGTATTATTATACCCAGTTTGCAGTCTTTTGGAATGTATGATGATTGTATCATCATGTTGAACAATTTTCGAAGATAATGTGACAACGTGTCACCACCATGAATAATCTGCTCACTCACTATTTGATCGTGTCCTTGGGCCTTGCCCTTTTTCAACTGCTTTATCGCGTTCTGCATTTCTGCTTGATCAATTGTTTCTGTCAGAATTTCATCTGATGAAAAGTCATTAGAGTTTAAGAAGTCTTTTACTGTGTGTTCTACGTGTACGTGAAATGGACTGTATATATGTTCATTCTGTTTTGGGGTAAACACTTGGCTATAATGTTCTTTGAACGCATTTGATATTTCGACAGGATCACGCACAGTATTGCCATTTCGCGATATTTCATTTATAGTGTCTTTCTGCTTGCGTTGGGATTTCCGTACTAATCTCCAAAATAAGCGTATGTCACATGAAGCGCTCGAGTTCAGATCTTCATAGAATCTTTCATTTACGTTATGGATTGCTTCCCTTTGCTTGTTCCTAAACAATCGTTTTAAATGTTTGTACGAGGTATAGTATGGATTGCTGTTGCCTTGTATACGACCATTTTGTATCCATGTTACACGAGCTGCACGTTGCGCATCATGCGCTGATTTCACTTCCTTAGTCCAATATGGCTTGGAATGCTTATTGAATTTGCTTACTGGTAACGCCTTGCTTGCTGATTTAATACACAAGTTTATGTGTTTATGTAATAACTCAATATCATTCGAATGTGGCTGTAGATTGTCAATGTTCACAAAAGATAGATACGCGGTTAGTAGATCTTTGTAGTTAGACAGGTCACACGCCGTACACTTCATCCATGCTATGAACGGATCTTTTTGTTGTTCGTACAAAGTGACGTTGGTATTAAGTATCGTGAATAGAGGTAGGTGATCCGATACGCTGCACAGATCGTCGTTTATAACAGTATTATTTTTAATCAGATCAATTTGCCACGCGCTAAGTAGTATATAGTCTAGCACCTTTCTAGTTGGTTTAAAGGTATATGAGTTCTTCTCAATGGGTACTATATTGTATTTATTATGTTCAAGAAAATTGCGCACTAGAGTTGTTCTGTAAGTATTTAATCCCACAGTGCTAACATCAACATTTAAATCGCCACAGAATATTATAGTTCCTTCGGTGCTAAATCTATCTATCATTCCCTGCATGGAGTCAAATGCTGTGGCGTATTCGTCGTCTGTGTAGTTGATTGATGGCATATAAATAGAGAAAATAAAGATAGGTAGACCTCCATTTCGTAAAAGTTTGATACCTTGTATTCTCGAGCTTATGTTTATAACATGGATGTTAAAATCTATTGACCGTTTGTATAGGATGCTAACGCCACCTCGACCATATCGCGGGTTTGTCGGGGAGGGTTCACTGCAGGTTGTTATTGCTATATATTCACTATGTACTGTGCCAAGAAATTTCTTTCCATTTTCTAAGAGTTTATGTTCCGATATAAGTGCGATGTCTATGTTGTATTTTTCCAACAACATACTGATACTGCTGGCTGATGACATCGCTCCTCGTATGTTCCAAGTTAGGAGTTTGAGATCATTAGATGTACTCATTATTATTATTATACGGGTTAATCAACCTGCTCGTGGCTGGTTCCATTTTCATGTTCGAGTGTCGTGTAGAACTTAGATTCCCATTCTTGTTCCGAATACCAACGTCTACAGTACATTTTTTTGGGCCAGAATTGTTTTTGTTCTATAATTTTCCAGTCTGATTCATATATTGTCAGTTTTCCAGCAAGACTTCCCCGACCCGTGTTAATCAGTTTGACTGCAGCCGCGTTAATGCCATTTTCTTTTAGGAATTCAATCATGCCTGTTCGGTTAGAGTTCTGGGCAATCCCTCCAACATAATAACGCCGGGTTTTACGCGAGTGTACGCTTTCAAATATTGGTTCGTCATTGTCAGTTTGAGTATATGTATTTTCTGGTCGCTTTTGTACGTGGTGAGTATCTTTATGTGAGACAAATTGTTCATTTTCACCATGCTTTTTAGCGTTTGTTTTATATAATGGATTCTCGGCCCCAGGTACTTTTGTATATCTCGAGGTGATCCGGGTTCCAATGTTCATGTTATTGCAGGGCTCTTGGACTATGTGTTTAACTGCGCCAGCATAGCTCAACGACGGGTTTTCTCTAATATCCGATGTTTTCGTCGACACAGCAGGTGCTTGGGGTTTTGTATCCATAGTTTTGGAGACGTTATTATTTGACGTTTCACTATGTTTGGTGTTAGTCGGTTCATTTTGTACATTAATGTATGCGAATAATGACTGAGGGGAGTTGTTTTTGTTCACATGTTTAATTATATTGTTTTCACGGTAACATGGTTCCACAGTCTGGCATTCTGGAGGTATATCTAGCAGTGACATGTTCTTCTTAAGCGTGCACACTTCAAGTTTAAGAAATTCTATTAAGTGAACGTGATAGGCTAGTTGCGCGTTTGTTGATTTCAAGAGGTTGTTCGTGAAGTTCTTCATATCACAAAGTTCTCGCTGTAGTAACTCAATCGTATGTGAGTCAGTTGCTCGCTGTGCTTTCATATTGTTCATATCTTGTGTAAACAAGTTTGTTTTAGATTTTATTTCAGCTAGTTCATTTTGTAAGGAATGCGATGTTGATATTTCCGTGTCTTTTTCTGTAGAGTCGTCTTGCTTCGTTGAAGGTTTCCTTTTCGCCAGAATATCAACCAATACTTTTGGATCATTATCGTTTATAAATTGTTGTAATGCGTAACAATCTTGTGCATAACGGGTATAGCTTTCGCCTTGACTAGTTGTACGTCGTTGCCTTAGAGATCCATCAGGACAAAGGTTTGATTCACTTGCACGTTTCATTAATATGGAGCGATACAAACAAATATCATCGTCATTTTCCTTCGTAAGTTGAAGTAGCTTTTCCACGTAAATATCTTTTGGTAAGTTAAATAGTGACTCGTCCATTCTATGGAAGAATTGTTGATTGGGTATTGGTTGGCTATCACACAAATCCTGGTCGTAATTGTTTGTATACAAGTCGTTAAGATAACAATACGATTGGTTTTCATCGGTTGTAGTCACACATAATTTAACTGCACGGAGTTCCGAATAATCCATTGATGCATTCGCATCGTACGTCCCGTTATCGTAACGGACGGTGCTCTTGGTTGTGACGGGCTAGGTAAGTCCAACGAAGCCATTGTTTAGAATTAGTCAATTATGTATATAATAGGCAACTCGGTAATCCGATAGTTCATTACAAATAGTAGTGAGATGTATTCTCCGATGAAATCATGCGTGACGAATCAAACGATAGCAAAGGTGGGTAATTCAAATAGTCATACCCCACCCATAATGCACAATCTTTCTCATCAAAATACACGAAAATCACAAAATGTCTGAAAGTCACAAACCAGTAAGTAATTGATCTAGCAATCATACAGATCATGTCCAAAATCCATAGTTCCTACACCACAACAGTATGAGAAAAACAATAATACATCCAGAGCGATTCAAAACACGACTTGTCACCGGAAATAAACATACATCACCTTTATAATTTCCCTAAACTGATTTTTAGAGTAGATTTAACCTCTGTACAGCAACAACCTCTTAACAACAGCCAATATATTCAGGTACCATATTTAAAGGTATCCTACAGAGATGGAAATGTACATTTATCCTCAGGCTCTATATCCTGTGCAACCTCTGTAGAGCAACACTTAATGAAACCACCAAATTTTGGCTGTTAAGACGTTGTTGCTCTATAGAGGTTAAATCTATAGTACAATTTTGAAGGTGTTGCTATCATAGAGAGGTTGTTACTCTATACTGAGGGTGGAGCTGGAGGCGTTACACTTTAATGATAATAACTGTACATGTATTGTTAATTTATAGAAATGACTCACATTGGCATTAAAGTTAATATGATAAGTGTTCACAAGGCTACACCAACATCTGATAGTCATGCAAGCAATAATATTAATGCTTGAAGATGATACCTTTTCTGTGGGCAATACAGTCACAGCAACAGTTATTCACACCTTGCTGTCACGTCTTTATGAGACTATAAAGTCTACCTACTGCAAAAAGTTCAGTCACGGCAAAATTCTCAAGCATTTCAACAGAATTATGGCCCCTGAATGACTAAACAACTTGTTATGGACAAGGCTTCCACTACGTATACGGCATAAGCATTTACTGAATGCTGTATTGTTAAGTTAGAAAACAGGACTGTGGTTGATATCACCAAAATATACTGTTTTCAAGTAATGGAGCGTATACAACAAATAAATGTTATAGGTTTACAAGTATTCGTTGCACAATGTTTATTTAAATCTATATTGTAGGTTGTATCAGAACTTGAATCCGTGAAGTTGATGTTAGACGGGAAAGAAAAAGAAGTGGACATGTTGAATGATAAACTAGTGTAAGTTGTCCTTGAATTATAAACCAGTGTAAGTTGTCCTTGAATGATAAACTAGTGTAACTTGTCCTTGAATTATAAACCAGTGTAAGTTGTCCTTGAGTGATAAACTAGTGTAACTTGTCCTTGAATTATAAACCAGTGAAAGTTGTCATTGAATGATAAACTAGTGTAAGTTGTCCTTGAATTATAAACCAGTGTAAGTTGTCATTGAATGATAAACTAGTTTAAGTTGTCCTTGAATGATAAACTAGTGTAAGTTGTCCTTGAATGATAAACTAGTGTAAGTTGTCCTTGAGTGATAAACTAGTGTAAGTTGTCCTTGAATTATAAACCAGTGTAAGTTGTCATTGAATTATAAACCAGTGTAAGTTGTCCTTGAATTATAAACCAGTGTAAGTTGACATTGAGTGATAAACTAGTGTAAGTTTTCCTTGAATGATAAACTAGTGTAAGTTGTCCTTGAATTATAAACCGGTGAAAGTTGTCCTTGAATTATAAACCAGTGTAAGTTGTCATTAAATGATAAACTAGTGTAAGTTGTCATTGAATGATAAACTAGTGTAAGTTGTCATTGAATTATAAACCAGTGTAAGTTGTCATTGAATGATAAACTAGTGTAAGTTGTCATTGAATGATAAACTTGTGTAAGTTGTCCTTGAATTATAAACCAGTGTAACTTGTCCTTGAATTATAAACCAGTGTAAGTTGTCATTGAATGATAAACTAGTGTAAGTTTTCCTTGAATGATAAACTAGTGTAAGTTGTCCTTGAATTATAAACCAGTGTAAGTTGTCCTTGAATTATAAACCGGTGTAAGTTGTCATTAAATGATAAACCGGTGTAAGTTGTCATTGAATGATAAACTAGTGTAAGTTGTCCTTGAATGATAAACTAGTGTAAGTTGTCCTTGAATTATAAACTAGTGTAAGTTGTCATTGAATGATAAACTAGTGTAAGTTGTCCTTGAATAATAAACCAGTGTAAGTTGTCATTGAGTTATAAACTAGTGTAAGTTGTCCTTGAATTATAAACCAGTGTAACTTGTCCTTGAATTATAAACTAATGTAGGTTGTCATTGAATGATAAACTAGTGTAACTTGTCCTTGAATTATAAACTAATGTAGGTTGTCATTGAATGATAAACTAGTGTAACTTGTCCTTGAATTATAAACTAATGTAGGTTGTCATTGAATTATAAACCAGTGTAAGTTGTCATTGAGTGTTGTATTCTTAGTATTGTTGGCTTAGAATGAAATATATATTTTGAGAAAAAAATGTCCGAAAATTACTCTTTACTTATGGTAAAACAAGGTTTTTCAACTTCAGTTTGGTCCACGTGACAAGTTCCAATTTTAATGAAAATAGACTCATAAGAAGCACCTTATGATGCAGGTTTTTAATATGTTTCAGTTGTATAAGGTTGTAATGAGTAGTTGCGACCTTCTCATTCTAAGCCATGGATACTTTCAGAAGAAAATGAATATGTTGCTTAAGAGAAGCTGATGCTCTATGACAGCTAACTCCTGGGAGTGCTGTACATGAAATGGCCATTTTATTGGTTAGAAAATGCACTGACTTTGGAGATAGTAAACTGGGAAAGAACAGTTTGTTATTTAAACAAAATATACTTGTGGGACTTTTATTGTGCAGGGAAATAAACAATGTAATCAGCAAAAAAATATTTGCAAATAAAAAAAATGCTGAGCATAGCCTTTATTTGCTTTTTCTTTACTGAAATATGGCAGGCATATATATGTGCCTCCACAAGGATTTGAACACAGGTCGCTAGATTAGACGGCAAGCACATTCAGAGCTACAGAGGCAAATAGTAATGATAGTTTATTTATTTCCATTATCTTTGATTTGCAGTCGTCACAATATTGAGACAGAATTTCTTCATCGTAAAGTGGAACTAATACACAATGACAGCATTGCTAATAGAGAAGATGTGGCTAGAATGATTTCTGAACTTACACTTAAGGTAATTAATTATTGTATAAGTGCGTAACAACGAGAGGGAGAAATGTCGAAATGGAGTGATTTGAACCTTCTACAAGTTTGAAATCCTTAACCTGTCAGTCATGATTCTAAAGGTTAATTGTGGATGTCCAGAACTCTGTGCAAGGTGGTTTTCCTCTCAATTGACATGCATGTAGGTACAAACAAATCTGGCCTAGTTAGACTGGTTTTGTATTCATATGCTGATACAACTGACCCCAAATCTATTGTCCAGATATGAATATTCAAAAGTCACAAGGATATAATAGTAAAAATCTGTTTGTATAGATCTACAACAGGTGTCGAGGCGTGACTAGTAAAGACTCAGTATTCTATCTCTATAGAGGTCACGCCTCGAAGATTGTTGTAGATCTATTTCTAAAGATTTAAGTGAGATCTGGAGTAAGTCTATTATTGATAAAGAATGTGTTTGTACATTGATCTATGTGTTTAAAGATCACATGTGTATAAAGACTATTAAAAAGCTTGTCAGAAAAGCACTTACAATTTTATCATCCACCTGACCATATTAAACGATACACCCTTTGAACAACAGAGGTTGTTGCTCTGGAGAGATACAGTTTAAAATAAATTGTTACTTCTTGAACAACATGATTATATTGTTAAAGCGAGGGTGTTGATCTATATATATAGGGTGCCACTCTTCAGAGGTTGCACTAGATTTGACTGTTACGCTTTCGTATAAGTAACCTCTTCAAATGTCTTCTAAACAACCCTTCTATGAATTGTCAATTGGAACCAGGGTCCTACAATTCCAGAACCCGGATTTGCTGCACAAATAACATTATTTAATGATAAAATTCAAAGAATCGACAAAGTTATGGTAATTTGAAGTTCCTTAATTACTCTTTAAGTTTGACAATGAAACCATCTTAATACCTGTAGTTTAGGTGTTGGAATGTTTGCTTATGTCATCCGAAACATACTTGCGACTTGGCATCATGCCTCAGTAGATCTCTGATTGAATAATAAATTATGTTTCTTTCCACACATAGATGAAGGAAGCTGTTTCAACAAGGGAGGTAAATCAGTTTTTGGTTGGGGAGAGAACCAAGTTACAGAATGAGAAAAGTCATCTTGAAAAGGAACTAGAGTCAGAAAGAAGAAATAACGACCAACGGAGAAAAGAAATCCAGGATGTTATAAGAAAAGTAAGTTTTTCGGCTATATAAAAACTTGAGTTTAGTTTGTGACTGGGTAACCTTCACCTGAGATTGATTAACCCTTGACACCATAAGGCCTACAATAATCTGTTAGAAGTTAAGCTAGAATTCGTACACATCTCAATGTGCAGCTTTTTGGAACAAATGTCAAGAATGGTCTCCCTTGATAAAGTGCCTGTTTCTATAACTGGATAATCTACCCTGGTTTTCTGATAATGTCAAATAGAAGTAACTGTAACAGTTGTACGTAGTTTCAGAAATTGGTTGAAAGTAAATGTGCATTTGATAGTATTTCGAAAGTGTTTTTCTTTTTACAAGTGCAACTGGGTTTTTCTTTTGCATGAACAAAGTTTTAGAAGATTCATCTACTGTGATTGAAAACTGCATGCAAATAATATGATCGAGTGTACATGGGTAAATCACTATAATTTAAATTAATTGTTTAATTTTATTTCATTTCTTAGAAAATTAGACTTCTTTCTCCAAATTTATGATGAGGATGATTTAATAGTCAGTAAATTTATATTTTAGGTAGAAAAAACCGAGTCCAACCAAAAATCCTCCCAGAAAGATGTAAGAAATAAAGATATTACAATTACCTCCCTTGAATCTGAGCTGACTACATGTAAACAAAATATCTCTAGTCTGGAGGGGGAGAATGCTAAGCTGTTAGGTCGAGTAGAACGTCTAACTGAAGATGTGAAGAACCTGACGGGTATCAATGCATCACTGGAAGATAGATTTGAAGTGGAGAAAAACGCTGTAAGTTGGATCAAGTTTATGAAGAATTTTATGAAGAATTTTGTCAGTTTTGCTTTTTGAAAACATTGTGTTTTATACCGAATTTAACAATTTGCTGGCTTCGCATGTTGACCAAACTGAAGATGAAAAAGCTTGTTTTATCATATATAGGTAAAGAGTAAGTGTCATTTAATTTTTGTTTTTTACTTATAGTATTTATTTGTACTTTTGACCTTCTCATTCTAAGCCAGTGAATTATTCAGTTAGATATGTTGGTCAATTCACCGCAATAGTTTTCCTGGACTTTTTATGGACCTGCCAAAACTGGGTTACACATTAAGTGCACTAAATCACCAGACTAAGGCTATGGCTGTCACAATGGTTTGCAAGTGTTTGTTCTGTTATTTATAAATGAAGTTTATGTTCAATGTTAATATTCTATGTTATAATAATGGTTGATATTTTCTTGCTGATTTATTGTGTTATTTGAATTTTGATGTTTGAATTTTGATGTTTGAATATTGATGTTTGAATATTAATGTTTGAATATTCATTTATAATATTGATGTTTTGAATGTTGATGTTTTATGTTATTGTTGATGTTCTATTGTTCTGACTGTTACATACAGCTTGCTGAGGAAAAGAATTGTGTCACTAAATGGAAGGAAGATTATACCCAGGTGTCACATGACCTGGAGCTCTTACAGCATGACCACACTGTACTTACGGAGAAATACCAGTGTGAACTATCAACAGTGGAGAATTTAAAAGTTTGTATTGTAGACAAGACTTTTGATTTATCATAAGTATTTTAAGCTGGTTTAGCTTAGACTATAATGCAAAACATTATGATTTTTCGCTTATTATTATCCCACTTCGGCAGAAGTTCTTTTGGTAGACCAAATGGTTTGCAAGCAGTATTATATACATTGTAGATATAGGATACTGTAAAATCATTTATTAAATCTCCACGAAAATTAATGAATTCTGTTGTATCTGACTTAGTGGATAATGTATCCTTGAAATTACGTCCCCACGATATGGTGTTTTTTTTCACAAAAACAACCACACAAAATTTGGTCTCATTGAAATTAAATGATTTCAAGTAGGCCTACTCAATTTTAGTAGAGGTTTTGGTCAAATTAACCATAGATAATGAGTTAAAATTTTGGTAAATTTGCCAATATTTCTACTTAACCACTTAAACAGTATTATTCCATTATCTATGAGAATGTATTTGTTTTAACAGAAAGATTTGGAATCCTATGAAGAAGAAAACTGTGCATTAAAAGACGACTTGGAGAACACAAAATCTGATCGTGATACACATAAAGGACAATTACTTATCACTAAAGATACGGTGCAAAAACTTACTCAAGACAAAGGCAATGTATATCAAGGTACATGTTATTTTGTGTGTGGATCCAGGGATGGGGGTGGGGGCTGGGAGTATGGTCCCACTCCTACTGGGATTTTGACAAAATTATATAGCAAATTAAGTTGGGCTGGCTGAAACAGGGTTATACTAGATAGAAATCAGAACACAATAAATAAATTTGAGGAACACTCGACTCAACAATGTGTTTGTGTTTCTTCTTTTATTTGACCAACGTTTTAGCTCTACATTGAGCATATAATTATATAGAATTATAAAATTATAGAAATGTTTTAAATAAAGGGGGTCTCTCAGATAGTCTTGACTGAATTTGATTTTCAAGCAATATATTTGTCTTAAATCCAAGCAAACACACATTTATAAATATTACCATTGAAGGGGTTCCTAGGTAAAATTGACAAATGCCTAACTATGTTGACTCTATAAATAAAGTCTTTATTTTTATACGCCAGTTTGAAAAACGGGACGTATTATGTGAACACCCTTGGCGGGCGGGCGTGCGGGCGTGCGGGCGGGCGGCGGCGTCCAATATTTGTCTGTACTCTAACTCAAACAGTTTTTGTCCGATCGTCTTCAAACTTGCTGACAATGCTTATGGGTGTAATATCTAGGCCAAGTTCGATTATAGGCCAAATTGGTGCAGGCCTTCTTGGGTTATGGTCCTTCTTTTACCAAAAAAATGCGAAATTGGCCTTGTCTGTACTCTAGCTTAAACAGTTTTTGTCCGATCATCTTCAAACTTGCTGACAATGCTTATGGGTGTAATATCTAGGCCAAGTTCGATTATAGGCCAAATCGGTGCAGGCCTTCTTGGGTTATGGTCCTTCTTTTACCAAAAAAATGCGAAATTGGCCTTGTCTGTACTCTAGCTTAAACAGTTTTCATCCGATCATCTTCAAACTTGCTGACAATGCTTATGGGTGTAATATCTAGGCCAAGTTTGATTATAGGCCAAATCGGTGCAGGCCTTCTTGGGTTATGGTCCTTCTTTTACCAAAAAAATGTGAAATTGGCCTTGTCTGTACTCTAGCTTAAACAGTTTTCATCCGATCATCTTCAAACTTGCTGACAATGCTTATGGGTGTAATATCTAGGCCAAGTTCGATTATAGGCCAAATCGGTGCAGGCCTTCTTGGGTTATGGTCCTTTTACCAAAAAAATGTGAAATTCGCCTTGTCTGTACTCTAGCTTAAACAGTTTTCATCCGATCATCTTCAAACTTGCTGACAATGCTTATGGGTGTAATATCTAGGCCAAGTTCGATTATAGGCCAAATCGGTGCAGGCCTTTTTGGGTTATGGTCCTTCTTTTACCAAAAAAATGTGAAATTCGCCTTGTCTGTACTCTAGCTTAAACAGTTTTCATCCGATCATCTTCAAACTTGCTGATAATGCTTATGGGTGTAATATCTAGGCCAAGTTTGATTATAGGCCAAATCGGTGCAGGCCTTCTTGGGTTATGGTCCTTCTTTTACCAAAATAAATGTGAAATTGGCCTTGTCTGTACTCTAGCTCAAACAATTTTCATCAGATCGTCTTCAAACTTGCTGACGATACTCATGGGTGTAATATCTAGGCCAAGATAAGTTTAAAGATGATTGTTCAAAAATGTTTTGACAGAATATGGGCTTTTATTTCATAATCAATATTTTTTTCACTAGCACAACCAAGACGGGCGTATTTTGTGACATTTTGGCATCTTGTTATTACTATAATTATTTTTTCAGATTATGAAGCCATGTGTCGATCACTGACGGAGAAAGAACGACAGCTGACAGATCTACGGGAGAAAATGGATGACAAGATAGAACATATGAAACGTGAACATGCCCAGGAGAGAGCTAGACTAGAACAAGATAAAACTATGGCAGTAAAAGAATGTGAAACTGCAAAGTAAGAATGATAGTTTAACTTTCTTTCGACTGGCGAATACTTTAATCATTTGGTTGATTTCATTTTAAAAACAATTTTGTAAATCTAGAATTTGTTGTGAGAAATTAAGTTTTGTGGATATTTTGTATTAGTAAAGTGCAATTTCAAGGGTTCATAAACTCATAAAAGGGGAAACCCGGGTTTTGTTTTTCTGAGTTTTATTTACCATTGGAATTAGGTAATAGTTCCAAGTCACTAATAACTTCAACACTGAAATCAACAATAAATTTATCTTCTTCAAAAAATATAATGCAAGTTTACAGACTGTGAACATGTTCTTTACAGGGGAGAAGCTGACAGTGTCAATGAACAATTAAGACAAAAAGAAATCCAGCTAAACAGTTTCGGTAAAACTTTGCAGGATTTAGAAACTCTTAAGAGGTGAGTAAAGTGTTACAAGAAAGAAAATAAAATAATAAATGGTTGGTTAATAGATATGATGTCTGTGGCATCTTATTGGTGCAATCAAAAAGGCTTGTAGATTTTAAAACAATATATTTAGGCCAGTTTTTCAAAGACCCCAGGTGTGGTCTTACTACTAATAATTTCCTGTTATAAATGGATATGTATTTTCATTGAATATGGTCCTTTTTTCTAGAGCCAAGCAACAATTAGAGAACCAGGTACATGTGTTAGAGTCATCTACTGGTGACTTTAGGTTGATCTTGGAAGGTCAGAGGAAGGAATTGATGTCACTGAATGAAGCTTTAGCCAAACAACAAGAGAAAGCGTCACGATTGGAAGCTGAGAATACAACATTACGTGCAGACTTTAAGGCACAGAAAGACGCAGCCAATAGAGAATCCCGGGAACTCAATCTGATGATCACTGAACTCAAATCACAACAAGAGAATGAGAGACATTATCTCAATGATAACATATCTCAGGTAGTTATTATACTCATTCCTAAGTTACACATTTTGGCTCAAATTTTATGTATATTGATTACTGTAAAATGATTTAATTTCGATGGGACGAAATTTCGTATTTATTTGGTCGAAAAGACCATTTCGATGGGAACGTAATTGGTGGATTTTGCATTTCAAGTAATAAATACAAGGGCGAAATTATTGTTTGGTGGCATTTGATTTTGTAGTTAAAGACGAACACAAAAAACCCACAAAATCCATGAAATTTAATCTCCAACAAAAATTAACAATTTTATAGTATTGATCATTTAAATTTATTTTCAAAGAGTGTAAATCAGACAAGTCTTGTTTCATAACCTGATGACTTTATGGCAAAACTTCACTATGAAATACTTGTTTTATTTATCCCATGTTCGGTAGTATTCATTTTGGTTTTATTTGTAATCAGAGTGAAAATTTGATCCTTTTCAGACAACAACTAGATTACGTACATTAGAAGGAAGTCTAGCTTCTGCCGTCAGTGATCGTGATTCGCTACAAGCTAAAGCACGTCTGCAGGAACAGACAATGGAGGATTTAGAGTCAAAGTTATCAGATGAAAGTACGGGAAGAAGACTAGCTGAACAATCTGTAGGAAGCTTGAGGTTACAGCTTGAAGACATGAGAAATGATAAGGTATATGATATACTGTATAGCGGGCATATTTCACGGTGTCCAATTTTCGCGTTAATTGGATCCTTTTGAATTCACGGTGTCTTGATTTCTCGCTAACGGCCTAGACCGCGAAATTAAAACCTTGTTGGTAAACATGGAAGGGGCGATAAACGTGAGAATATGAGTATAATCGTCACTACTGATCTCGGGGTTGTGTGTTCGAATCCCGGGCTGGTCATCTAAAATTACTGACAGTCTTTTGGGTGAGACTTTAAACCGAGGTCCCATGTATGGGTGCTATAAATATGGCACGCAAAAAGAACCAGGGATGCTTCTGGAATTAGGGCATCTTCTGTATAATGCACTATCCCCCAAAAACTAAAAGTCTTCTAGAGGCCTCACCCATATAAGGATAATCCGGTGGTGAGGATAAAGAAACGCAATGAACCAAACATACTGATCATTAACTGTTAACATAAGAAAAATATGTAGATCTATTTACAAACAAATAATTATTTCGGCAAACATTTACACGTTTTGTAAACAAAACTGTTATTGAAATTGAACAAGTGTGATGAAACGGCTTACAATTCAAACCTTCAAACGATATTGATATGTCTGCATAGAGATCCAAATACGGTCTTTACAAATATCCAATTTCTAACCATAATTTATACATGTCGTAGTCTATTTATTATTACTGTAATTTACAGAAGCGACACAATGTGTCGTTGTGTACGTCTTGCAAAGTAATGATGGATTATTTCTTAAAGTTCCTTGATGCATTGTCTCCCTTTGTAAAATTTGTATATTTTTGGTGATTTAATTTCCCGGGGTGTAGATTTCGCGCATCGCGCATTCGATGTTGACCGCGAATATAGCGAAAAAAACCAGCGAAATATACCCGCTATAGAGTACATTACAGCCTCTGTAGAGCAACACCCTTTTGGGGCTGTTGTTCTGTGGAAGTTAAATTTTGGAGTAAATAACAGCTTAGGGAAATTTTGAAGTTAATGTAGTAATGTACATAAAGACATGTAAAATATCTGGAGATTTCTAAATAGAACAGTCAAATGCAAAAAAGCATGGAAATATGACAAATTAATATGGCTTTTCCTGATTTGCCCTTTAGAGTCTTTGAAGGAAAAGTGTAAAGCTGTTCAAATTTGGGATCCAATTTGATTAATCAAGCTGCTGTTAGTAAATCAGCACTTTAATGGTCCTTGTGTATTACTGTACTTGTTTATTTAATTTCAAAATTTATTTGCAGAATGTTGCGGAAGCGAGATTTGTTGAGATGAAGGATCAGCTGACGAAGGCGGAGGAGAAACTGGAAAAGACGGTAGAAAATACACAACAGTTAACCTCGCAGTTACATGAAGTGAATGCGGTATTCCACACTAGTCGATCTAATGTCAAGGCCAAATCTGAACAAGTAGAAGCATTAGAGGTATGCTTATTGTTTTAATTCTTCTAATAGGTCAAATGTTAAATCTTGCAAATCCAATACTTGGTATCTGCGTAATGTGCCGTTGCACTTTTAGTATTATAAAGCATGAAATATTTACATTAAGTTTTGTTGTTTGCATTGTTTAATATTGTAAAACTGATTCTTTATTGCTTAACATTAGAGCTTTTAGTTATAGTATTGGATGACTAATAAAGGTTCACTGTTATGCAATGTTTGCCATGTAAAAGATCATCTATTTTTGTACTGCCTGTAAATGAGTGGAAAACTCTAAATTTCGGTGAAATTCCAGATTTCAAATTACATAAATATACAGTGATGTGTTGGAGAGAAATATATTGACATGCTTGTATTTCTTATGCAGAAGGAGATCAGTAATTTGAAACAAACTATGGAAGCACAAAAACAAAATCTCACTGGTAAAATGAAGAAATCTTCTTTAGAAGCGAAACAGAAAATGTGAGTATACATGTACTAAACTTCATCTTTAGATGGTTGGGATAGCTATAGAGGTTTAGTTTTACATTTTTACATAAATATGTTTCTGTTATCAAAAGTAAGTGAAGATTTTGTGTGGCTTCATTTTACCTTCCTTTTTTGCCACCTCCAATCATCTTTTCATTTGACTGTTATACAAACAGACAGATAACAATTTTAAAACACTTGAACATCTCCCTCGAATGAAATAGGATAACACAGTGTTTCAGTTCTCTTGCTATAACTTATTCAACTGAGTTAGGTCTTTTCAGGAGTAGTGCAACATGGAGTTACCAATACGTGAAGTGTTGGCAATGGTATAGCAACAAACAGTTCTTGTTCTGAAGGCCCTTTTTGTTATTTCCTTGTTTTTATTTGCATTGATAGTGTTAGTTCATCTTTGTTGTCATTTAAATGGGAAGTTACCTGCTCTTGTTTTTGTTTATTATTTTGTTCATTTACTGGTTGAAAGATACAGATGCTCTATGAGAAATAAATTTAAAACTCACATGAATGCGGTACTCTTCGGAAATAAATGAGCGACTTTATAACCTGTTTATGTGGCACAACGTTGTAGTTAATGAACACATGTATCATAGTGACAAGGTCCCAATACATGACAAAATTAATACAGGGTAATATAGGAAAATCAGTTCAAATGGACATAAATGTTATTAACTTATTTTTATGCCCCCCCCCCTCCCCCATCTTTGATGAGGTAGTATGTTGTCAGTCTGTTGGTAGACCAAATGGTTTCTATTCAATAACTCAAAATGCTTTGCTTTAGGATCTTGAAATTTTACATGAAGGATGGTCTACAACAGTAGATAATCCCGATTGATTTTGAGGTCAATGAGTCAAGGTCACTGTGATTTTTACCATTCTGACTATTGGGCTGCCATGGGGGCATCCATGTTCTTTATATTAACCTAATTAACTCTCAACACCCTTAAAGTTTGATTTATTGCATCAATGGATTCTCTTGTACTATAATAATTGATGTTAGTATGATATAACAGGGGTCCTAATGAGGCATAATGCCCAATCCTGAAAACGTTTCGGATGCCATAAGCACACATTTCTACACCTTATCTCAGCTTCAAACATTTTTTATTGTTAAAATACAGATTATGAAACTTCAAATGACCATAACTTGTTGTTTGAATTTTTTATCAAATTACTTTTATTTTGTACAGAAATGACATTTCTTTCTAATACAGCCAATCCAAATTATTCCAGAATTGTATGACCCCTGATATAAACAAGTGTTGCTATATTACAGTGAGCATGCCGAGGAAGAACGAGACAAACTCGCCATGCAAGTACAACAACTATCTGCTGATGTAGACTCTTGTAGAGAACATATTGCTGCCAAAAATAAAGAAAACCTAAAGGTTTGTGTTTATACAGAGACTGTGACTGTAATTGCTAGTGTTCCGAGCATAGCCTTTATTTGCCAGTCAGCTTTCTGCTGAAATATGACAGGCATATATACTTTTCTAAGTCCACACTTATATTTTTGAAGATAACTTTGTCAACCGTGCTAGTAGCCTATTGAAATTTTGCTATGATTTGCGTGTGTTATAGGTGTGCAGAAATGTGCAACAAAAAGTCGTGTTCGATTTAAATCAATTGAATGAACACACTCAAAACATAAGAACGAAAGAAAGTAAAAGTCGCAAAGACAGATTTTGATATATTGGATGACCACCATGTGGTGTGATGTTTCTACTGACATTCAAGGACGTCAGTGGGGAGCATTGGTGAACAAAGAGACTATTTAAATTTTACCTTCTAAACGCAAAGTTGTCATGCGACATCGTTATAAAGCGTTGTTACGTCATAACGTCTTTATAAATGCTTAACGTACTCGCAATCATCATTATACGACAAGCAAACGATACATTTACCTTGAAATAAACACTCCCAGACGTGTTTATACGTTAAAAATCAATCAAACGTTGATGTTAAGGTAATTATTCTTAATCGTCGACACAAAATGCTACTCTGTACAGTACTGACATCACTTCATATTTTTTCTGACATCATTCTTCGAACAACGGTGATATCTTAATAGTTTTTAACTGCTTTTTTAACGTGGTTAGTCATTGGACATAATTTGAAGGCATTTTTAACATACGGCATGAATATGTAAACACATGGCGTCAAAAAAGCATGAAACGGACGTCAATCTCGTGACTAACAAACCAGGTGACATTCTGACATTTCAAGACGCAGATTATAATGTCTTTGTTGTACGCACTTCACATGAGAAAGTTTATTACTTCACTGTATATAATAAAAAAGTTACGGATAAATGAAAATCAGGACTTAGAAAAGTTGTTAAGTATATGTATGTGCCTCCACCTGGGTTTGAACCTGGGTCGTCGGATTAGACACCAAGCGCACTAACCACTGAGCTGCAGAGTCACACAGTGTTAATGTGCCTCCATATCTCACTTTGTGCAATTGCATACCTGCCAAGTACTCCTGGAGTTACTCCTCTTTTTGTTGAAAATTTTCTGGTTTTCAAGTTCACCCAACTTGCACAAAAGTACATAATTTAATTATGTTCATTTTATGATTTTCTGTCCCATATTTATATCCACTTGAATTAATACATTCCTTGTTTATGCATGTCAATAAATCCCTTTTAAATCACATTCAAGTGCATCTTGTGACATGTTTCGCTTTATCACTCCTATTTTAGATTTAACTAACTTGGTAGGTATACCAATTCTCGTCATATCTTTGGACTCGGGTTTAAATACTGGTTGAGGCCATATTTCGGCAGAAAGCTGACTGGAAAAACACAGGCCATGCTCGGCATGCTATTCTTTTAGTTAATTATGTAAAAAGTATATCCGTCAAATTTAAGTTTATGGATTAAGTTTGTCTTTCATTACTCCTTTACTTTTGAGAAAGTTGCTTTTAGATGCATGATCTTCATTTTTTAAAAAAAAGTCCCATGCAAAAAGACATGAAAATACAACAAAAGAATACGGCTGTTAAAATTAGGCCTATTGGAGACTTGGACAATGTCTAAGTCTGGGTAAAGCACACATCTAATGTGTGGTTTAGTAAGACTCAGGGTTGATCAAAATGTTTATGATTTGTCCATTGAAGACTTGGACAATATCAAGAGGTATGAAAGCAATTTTTTATTACAATTTTTGGTTGATAGTAGTGCCAAAATATTTGGAAGAATGCGGTTGTACAATTTGTGGTATGGACTAGTATGTATATTTACTTTCACGTTTGTTGTTACAGCTTCAGGAGGATATACTTTTATTGGAGGACAGTGTTAGGGAAGCCAAACTCAAACAGAAGACTGCTGAGGACACACTACGCATGGAGACTGACAAACAGACAGAGCTAACTGCAAGGTTAGGCCATGACTTTGTCATAAACATGTTTACATGTTTTATACAAAGTGTGCATTATTGTTGAATTTTATTGCATGGCAATTCATTTGTTGCTTGTTTCACTCTTCAGAAATATACCTTTCAATTTAGTATGTGAAATGTGTAGTACATAAATATTTAAATATCCTTGATAATACTCGCTCGATTTGAAAGATTAATTGTACTTTTCTAATTTTTAGCAAACCTTATAATAGCTGAGTTATTTCTAGTGACATGACCGTGTGTGTCTGCATGGGCTTGTGTGTTTGGTCTAATTTGTCATTAGTCAATTTCTCAAATACTATCAAAGGTATCCACTTGAAACTTAACGCAATTATTCACATTCACAAGGGATGTCCATTATTGACAGGCTGATAACCCTGTAACCTATATTTGTTGAATCATCTGCCATTGTCACTCTTAGATTTTTCCCTCACAATGGTTACTATCAAGAACGAGAGTTGAGTCTCCAGCACTTGTTGGCATTGCTTTTGCTTGGGCATATAATGATATTTGTACTTAGTAATGTATTGAATATTATCATTTACAACCATTCAGGCTTGAGATGGAAGAAAAATGGTAAGACTTGAGCAATATTGATGAGTGGGGATTATATAATATGATTTTTTTGCATTTGCTATCTTTTAAAAACATTCAAATTTGTTCACTCAACTTGTTACAAAAACATTATTGCATATTGTTTGAAGAGTTCTCCAAGCCGAAAGTCATGACCCAATTACGTAGGCAGGGATAATACAGAATGACAATTCACTACAGCTGTTTCAATCAAACACCATTGAAAAATATATGATGTAAAATCCTTTAATTTCGATGGGATGAAATTTCGTGGTTTTGGTAAAAAATACCATTTTGATGGGACCTTAATTCGTGGATTTTTGCATTTCAGTTAATAAATACAATGGTCAAAATTATTGTTCAATGGGATTTGATTTTGTGGTTGAAGGCGAATCTCGAAATTGAATCCCCCACAAAAATTAATGATTTTACAGAAGCTAGAAAATGTGGCATGAAATCTTTAACGAATTTAATGCTGAATCCTTTTTCAATTTGAGTGAACAGACCTTGAATATAGTAATAGAAGGTTTTTTTTATCATTTATTGCAGTAGAATTGTTGAAATGAAATAGTGTCACTGACTCTGGAGTTTCTCTTGCTGTGTTTTGCAATATGTATTTTTAATTATTTATTTCATGATTGATGCATCAATCTGCTTAATATGTGGATTTAAAAATACAAAAACAATTATCTTGTAACAATGTTTTCTTGTTAATTTATGTCTTTTAAAAAAATAATCTTTTCAGTAGATATATATTTCAGTGATATATCATGATAATATAGTTGCAACTTAAATTGTCTCCATGAATGTTCATAGAAATATTTCTAAGTAGATGACGTTATGAATCTTAAACCTTTTTGCTGGAGTAGAGTTTCAGCAGAGTTATGGTTATTACATGAAAAAACAAACATATTTCTTTTTAAATTGTTAGATGATATTTTCATATCATAATATTGGTTCTTATAAAAAGGTCTCTCTTCTAGTCAGACTTGTGAGTTAGTGATTGATAAGTTAACTTTGTTGTACATGAATTCATTTTATATTTGTAAATGGTGCAGTCATTTAGTTGTCAATGGTATCTTGAAATTTTAAATAATTTGTGAATGATATGTAAGGTAGTTGGCCATGGTATATTTAGAATTCCTATTGTTTTAACCTGTGAGTTTTGAGCACATTATATAAATTAAGAAATTGATACAGGCTAGACTTGGAAGAGAAATGGTGAGTGTGTGTTTGAATCCTATCATCACGGATGATAATAATTGCTGGAATATTCCACTGTGTGCTCACATTGCACACAAAACATGTGTTTGAGCTAGCTAAACTTGCATTTACCACAGGCCTAAGAAATTATATCACAAACTAAAGTTTTTATTTCCCAAATTTTTCATCCATTCAATATAGTTTTCTCTTATGAATGGGTGAAAATTGGGAATGTCAAATGCTGTTTTTTTTGTGATATAATTTCTTACGCCTGTGCATTTACATACACTTGAGTGAACTCTCGTTTTCTTCCTATTTTTACAATCATGCACAATCTATTTAGCATTGATATGCCCCCATACCCTTTCAAAGTTGCACAATATTGGGGTGTAATTTACTTTACACACACTTGGCCTGTGTTGGAAAATAGTTCTATGGTTGCTAATGTACGGTAACAAATTTGATAGACTTTGTAGTCTCTTTTTTTCTTTTTAATCTTGCACTTTATTACATTTTTAAAAACTTTGGTAAAGTTGACTAGTATTGTTTTTATTTGCTGTGGCTTCAACATTTTATGTAACCAAGTTAAACTTTATGTTTTTTCTTCAACACTTACTATGTTCAGTTTTCTTCTACAAGCTAATCCAATTTAAATTGTCGAAAGATTGTTCTTTATTTTTGAGTAAAAGGTACTCAACTGAAAAAATTTGATGATAAAAACAGGTTTTTGTAGACGTTTCAATCACAGAACTATGTTTAACGAATACATAAAGTATTCTTACAATGTACATTACGATCGAAGGTGCTTTTGAAGAAAATTACCAAACATGTTTTGCCATCCGCTTCTAGACATTTAAATAGCACTCTACGCTACACAACGTTGAATATATTATATATTTCAATGCGTTAGTCATGGAATAGATTTTTTGGTTTTTAACTTTAATAAACCGAAGTTATGCGATTATTTTTCTTCTAGATGAATAAGTCCAGATTCATAAATAAATGTTTCAGGTAGGTCAAGCCAAAAAATGTGATTTCAAGAGAGCTTTTGCCATTAACCAACTGGAGTTGAGTCCCTTTAATAGTATGGCGTCTCAATCTCTAAAATAAAGATTAGGGAAGAAGAATATATACTTTGATTTGTTTTAGACAGGGAGCAAGTTTTATAGGTATTTTGATTATAACTGTTTAATCAGTGATTTGTCTATGATTATAAGTGTTAGTCAAGTTCATTATTGGAAGTTACTACACGGAAGATTTTGGAGTTACAGATTAACTTAAAGTTGAAATAATTTATTGCAATGATAGATTATTGATCTCATAATTCAATATTTGTAGGTTTGCTGCGCAAGATGAAGAATTAAAACGTCTTAGAACTTTCTTGGCCAAGAAAATGGAAGATTCCAGTGACACGGATAAAACAATGTGGTAAGTAACTTTCAGACATTGTTTTGACTCATTATATAATTATTATAGTAATGTAATGAGATAAGAACCTTTTACTCATTGTCTTTGAGTTGCCATAATATCTCCAAAAGTATGCTCAGCAGGATGGATGGAAAGTTAGGATTTTTGAATTAATGAAACTTTACATAAATAGTTGGTTTGAAGCCTGGTCGTGTATATTGCTAGGAATTTTTGTCAAATAGTTTTTGTCAGAGTTATGGTCCCTTGTGGGGGGAACATTTTCATGTAAAAAAGCTTTTATTTTAGCCACGTTTAGTGGATGATATTTTACAGAAATGCATATGAATGTGTTAAGTGCTTCCCGGATGACAACAAGTTTCAAGAACAGTAAAATAAATGTAGTTTATCAAAACTTGTTGAACAAATAGTTTGAATTATTATATATTAAAACTTGTACAGTATCTTCAAACTCATTATATAAATATAAATTACAGGCAAGAGATGAATCGGGTCATACAAGAACTGGGTCACCAAATGCAGAACCATCTAGATTCAAGACGTGACGACGGTAAGGATAAAAATCCTGACTCCGTTGCCACGAGGTTACGGAAGCATGTTGCAGAGTTACAGGGTGATTTAAACACGGAGAAATCATTACATCAGATCACGAAATCTTCACTACATGCTTTAGAGGAGGACTGTCAAAGGCTGAGGAAACAGTTACAGAGTTTACGACGTAGGGAGCCTCATTCTGGTGAAAAGTAAGTTATACACTCCCATCATGCATAAGCGTTCACTTGACTTCCTGTTTGATTTTGTCATACTCTAAAATTATTTATATTTGTGGTTAAATTAGTGGATTTTGGTATTGTGCTAAAATTTTTAATTTTATTTTGGGATATTTGTGAATTTTGTATTGTGCTAATTTTTTTTTTTTTTTTTGGAAAAATTGTGCTAAAATTAATTACATTTGTGGGTAAATTTGATGATATTGGTATTGTGCTAAAATACTTCATATTTGTGGGTAAATATTTGGATTTGGTGCAGTGTGAAATTTTCATGAAAACCGTATTTTATGAAAAAAATTGGTCACTTAATAATAATTATATTGTAATGGGTTGTAATCTATCAGGAACTGCCCCTGACCTATTCCTGGAAATACAGGAAAACTGTTTTTATTCTATAATGTTGATATATTGTCTGAAAGTTCCATTCATATGAATGTACAAATGTAGATAATTTATAGTTACTGTACGTAGCTAGTGTGAAAACAAATAATATAACTAACCCGAAGCCAGTGTTTAAAATGCTCTGCTGATTTATTTGACTATTTTATTGGTCCAAGGTAACCAAATGAGTTCATTGGATCATGGAAATTCAGTATGAAACTTCTGCTGTAATTTGCTCACAATCATATTTTTATTCTTGGTTGACAACTGGGTTCTTTATTCAATATTGACAACTGGCCCCGATCTCCCTAAACATCTCAATCTGAATTAAATCTCAACATCTCTAATATTTCCATGTGTCATTTAGAAAACTTCCTTGAGAGGCTGGGCTCAAAATTTTCATAATAAAAAGTTTATTACAGGAACATTTAAAAGGCTTGAACATTTGATTTATCTAAAATTCAGACCCTGATTTGACCAAAACTTGAATTTGAGATGAGATTTCTACTTCATATGCATAAATTAGGGAGATTGGGACCTGGCTTCAGGTCAGTTGTTCTAGGGTTTTTGTTCACAGTGTGCAATTTGCTGTGATTTAATGAAAGTTGAGGTAAAGCTTGGAGAATTTGACACAATCCCGACCTTTTGAATTAGCATAATTTAATAGCGGATATCTCAGGTAAATTTATAACCTCAGTTGTATGTTTTCATATTCATGGAGTATCATGAAGACACTCGAGATGTAATACAAACTATTACTTACTTACTTGCTTAGGCCCTTTGCTCCGCTGGGGAGCATAGGCCGTTGACGAATTCCCTCAATCTGACTCTGTTTCCAGCAGTTCCATATCGTTTCAGGTGTTTCCATTTGCTTTCAATTCTGCCTCGACATTTCTTCGCCAGGTGTTACGTGGGCCAATACAAACTATGCTTGCGGAAATTGTGATATCCCTATCAAGAACCTTGCATTATATTCATGCATAAAGGTCAATATCTGATAAAATTCTCCAAGCTATATCATCAGTGATGATCATCATTAACCATTATATATACAGTTCTTTAGTTTTCTTTATTTGTATAGTCCAGAATTAAACAAACTAGCCGGTGCCAATTTTCATTTGTCACTTGACAAATTGGTATGTGAAACAAATTTAAGTAAACTTGGCTTACGGTATACCAGCATTAAACCAGTTATTTCCAACAATAGATATTGAATATTGTATTGTATTGAATCCTTTTATTACTAGGCACCAAAGAGTACAAAAACCTGAACAAACTCAGAGGTAATAAAGATGGTACAATAATTTGAGTTTTCATTGCTATACTAACATAACAGTCTTTATTGTCCATGTAGCGGTTATGTTGGTATGACACTGAACCCACAAAACAATAATAGTTCTATAAACTAACATTCACCTTTATATTGTATGATGGCATTGAATTGTTTGTATCGAGGGCTTGGTGTAGAACGATGGTAACTTCATTAATTTTAGAGGCATGTACCATAGTTTTGCACTGAGGCCTCGGTATAATGTCATATAGGGACACAGTAAAGCATGTGTTGCATCAATACTGCATGATAATTATTTTGCACAATGTCTCATAAAGGAAAACTGCTACTAAAATGAATTACAACCATTAGCTTAACAGACATAATTACAGACATTAAGACAGACGGTAGACGTCACAATCACAATGCAACTGCATTATTATGTCTACATGTGTAGATTCAGTGGAAAGTGCAATATCAACAAGTAATTAGGAACTGCAAGCAATTATTATGTGACAGAAGACCCCTACCTGGTTTCAAGGTTGTCAATGTTTCTGTTGCCATGGTTACCACAATTGCTGTCCAAATTAGAAGTGCATAATCTCCTCGTTGGTCCCTATCCACATACTGGTATCATGTTTCATAAACCTAGCTTGAAACTGTTAAGAGTTATGGCAGGATCCAGAATTTCTTGATGGACAGACGGAGGGCAAACCTATAGTCTCCTCCAGTTGAAAACCGGTAGGGGCCTAAATAAATAGCAAGCAATTCACAGAGTTGACATTTTCAGTATTGGTTAGGACATTGTGTTCATCCTGCAGCATGAACAATTGACTACAGAACTGTCTTCAACTTGTGATTGTAGCGATTATAGTGAATGGTATCCACAAGGCTGATGATCTTGAGCCATAGCTTTACTAGTGAAAGGACTTATAAAGTTACTATCCCATGAGGCATATCTCTGGCAGTTTCAATATCATCATTTAAATTCCATGATGTTTATTTTTAGCTTGACCTCATCTTGAAAAAATGTCTTGTTATGAAATAGTATGTTCCTCTGTATATAGTGCCCCCAGGATAATGTGAAAGGCAGGAAATAATGGAATGAGCCATAAACTTAAGGTGGATTACTTGAGTGAGCACGATTTATCAGTGTTACTTTTTTAGTATGAAATTGACTGTAGGTGTGTATTTAAGCAACCGATTTTACAACAGTAGGCTAAATCAGTCAATGTTTATAACAATCACATTATCCTGGGCGCACTATATCAATCACTTATAATTTATATGTGCACTGTAATAATTAATGTTACTGACAACAAACACCTATTGTTGTTTAAATAACATGTCACCCCACCATTATCCCTGGAACCCTATCCTCTAGTATATATCTGGTTACTGTTTCACAATAGTTCAAATTACATGCATGTACAGAAAATCACCCAAAACGATCCAAGGTAATTATTAATAAATCCCCTAAAAACCATTTCTTAGTTTCGTCAGAGAATTGTTTGTTCTCAATTTTTTATTAGTTCTGTCCAAGTGTAACATTAGATTTCAGTTTCTTCAGAGCCATATTAAAACACTACAATATTCTGTGACAGACTTGCATGAGAAGCAATGTTTCGGGATAAGTACCTTGATATCATCCTCAGTCAGACATGCAATTTTGGCTGTATTTTGATTTTCAGGTGGTGTATTGATCTCATGGGCCTTATTCACCGTTACAAGTCTAAAACTCAGACTCAAAATCGACAACATTTATAATCATTGCCATTTCTTTACAATTAGATATAACCATGTGAAATTTTATCTGATTATTTGTTGTTGCTCACTGAACTTGTGTACCAATTATTTTAAAATCGGTACCTTTATAACAACACAAGAGCGATATTTGGCAATATTAAGTCTAAGTCTGAATTTTACACTATAAATAACGTTAGTGAATAAGGCAGCACTTGTTTAAGATAAACTTAGAAAGAGGAATTGACCAGCAAGCTGAGAGCAGTAAAATAGTCATTTATTACATTGATTTCAGGAAAAAGCATTGCGAAAAGTGTGGTCATCTAAAAACAATTTAATTATATTTATAGATTATATTCTTGTGTTAACTTGTGAGTGTAGCCTGACCAAAATATTGTTCTGTTATGCTGTTAACATGGATGATAGTGCAATAAGCAGTAGAAGAAAAGTAGCGATATCACTTTAAAATTAAACTCTGATCGAGACTTCAAGACAATATCTCGGTAGCATATTGTATCATTGCTAGTATTCAATATTCAATTTTGGTGGACGTTTTAAATATTAAGTCACTATAAAAACTGCCGTCCACTAGACCCCGATGCTATGCAGGAAGGATGCCAGTATTTCAATTTGCTTGTTTCAGAAACCCTTTGCGATCATTTATCAATATTGGTGTATGTATTAAATGTTACATCACTATTACATGAATGTCTGCATGTTTTCAGGAGGCACAAGAACAGAATGGAAGCTATTAACGCCATTATAGCACGATCCCAATCCCAGGCTCAAGCTTTACTCGCCTCTGGTGGATACTTCGACGACACTATGACGAGTCCTAGATACCGCAGTCAACATGCCAGTCCGAGAGTTACCATACGTCATCCTCATAGAAACAACGATTCACCAGACAATTCTTATAGTGAAGACTTATCTATCGCCAGTTTACCACCTATGCATATGTCATCTAAAAAGTCTTAGCATTCAATATAATTATGTACCTTAACACATGTATTAATTATATAGGAATAGAAGCTATAACATGACCTAGTTTTACACAAGGGTCTAAGCTAAAAACGCTTATGTTTGACCTAGTCTATATAAGCAAATTAATATGGTATAGCATTCAATATATGTACCTTAACACATGTATTATATAGGGATATAAGATGACCTCGTTTAACTGAATTCAGTTTCATTAAAACAAATGTGCTTTTCATCAGAATATTGCAATTACTTCACTTTTTATTCACATTTCAGATCTGTATTTTAAATTGACATGTTGCAATTTTCTGTTGCAATGATCATTTTGATGTACATGTATTGCAATATTTTGCCCACTGTGTAATTAATGAGATTAATACAATACAATAATAGCTTAGTTTACATACTAGGCACTAGAAAGCAGCTATGACGAGTTCAGATGGTTTCATAAGTTGCTGAAGTTTCGTTCATGAGTTAAAAATTAGTAACTGTACAACCTGATTACATGGTAGATGTAATTATATTAAAGTGATTTGCACCACTTTTAGTTTTACATAGCTTTAAAAATTACTATCAGGTAAGTCTTGAATTGACATTCTAACAGTGTCATTGGTGTGCAACATTTAAAATGAGATTTGTTCAATGATATTTTAGTTTAAGTTTTGTTAGTTGTTGCCTGTTAAGATGGAGAGATGCAAGTATCTTGAAACTACAGCATTGTTTATGTATTTTACTTAATGTACCAATCGTGGGATACAGTGACATTTCCTAGCAATACAAAAAAATCCCATTAGACTACTAAGCTATTGCAACATACCGGTACTGCAAAAAAGATGTGCATAAAATCAGTATCATGTAAAGTCACGTTATTCTGCAAGTGTGCATCGAATGTTAAGTAGGTTCAGTTGGAAGTACTGACTATGTGAAGCCCTGTGTGTTTTTAATTGTGAACGAAAGTTTGTTATTAACAATCTGTATGGAATATCTACAATATCGCAAACACTGCTGATGTAAAATGTGTTCAATTTATTCACCTTTTCTAACTTAGATCATCCATTTGTATCTAATCATAATCTATATATGTATATACTGTCATCTTCAGTTATACTCACCAAACATTTATCATTATCTAATATGTATTCCATATTCATCACTTGTGACAATTCATGGCGGCCATCTACTTTTGAAAAATTAATCAGAGCGGCCATCTTGGATATTTTAACAATTCATGGCAGCCATCTTGGATTTTGACCCTTTCTTCACATCAAATGATTGACTTAGATTCTGTTTTTAAGTATATATTCTGTAATGTATAATCAATATTTCTGTGGCGGTTTGTACATCATTCTAAATTGGCAGGACTTAATCTATTAATATGTTGTGATACATATATTATTTAAAACAATGTATAACAAATTTGTAATATATCTTATACTCTATTTAATAAAACCATTGTAACCAGATATGCCATACTCATGTATGATACCTTATGTGCTGTTAGATTTATGAATTAAAATATTAATTTATTAGTATCACCTATTTTAATCAGTCATATATAACTTTGTTCACATTCTTGATATTATTTAAATCAATATGTTTTAATTATCAAAATTATTTATATTAGTAGATGTAGTTTATGTATTGAAATAGGTACAATTGGCAGAATATTAAAACCTTGTACATGTATAATCACTTAAAATTTTACAAGTCTCCAAACTTTAAGACATTTTTATCTCTCATTTTCAAACTTGATGATACCTAAAGAAATTCTAAGTTATAATAATTCTTGATAAACTAAAAGTGATTTTCAAGTTCATAAGTCTATGATTTACAAAAAAATTATCAGAATTTGCTTTGTTTGCTATTAGCATAGAACTTTAAACTCATGCCATTGTGTAAGTAACCTTGGTGTGTTGTTAGTGTTCATGCGATGTGAAAAAGCTTTGTTGTTGAATGTTTAAATGTTACACAAGGTTTTGATATTAAGCAGACATGTACATTTTATATTCTATCATTATTATTACTATATTGATTATTCACCAAGTATTATATGCACTACTGTGATAGAGCTTACACCAAATTGCATTTTAACCGATTCCGTCTATGTATGTTTAGTTTGTTTACACCATAGTTTTATTTCTACATTCCTGTATTCTATGTAATGTGATATTGTATCTGTATATACTAATGCCGTCCATTGTTATTTTCATTTAAATTTATCATATTTATGTCCACATCTATCGAGGGGAGGGCATTCCGGAGAGGCTGCACTATGTTTCTACTATGTACTGTATATAATTCTGATAACTTGTATATAAAAACCTAATGGTGCAATGCATGTCATATATGTAGCTGTAAACACATGTGTCCAGTGAATCGAAATTATGTATCGTATCCATGTTTTGTTTAATGTGTCTTTAATATATTTCATTACCAGACTTCAATGTTAAGATATCACAAAGAGTCTAAAGGGTATTTAGGAATGTTTGCTCCTTGTGGTATTTGAGAGGTACTCTAAAAGCATAGATTTCCAGTTCTTTTCAAACATGTATCTAAAAATCATAAACCTCTTCGTTCATGAGGACCCTGTACATTGTTATGTTAGGACTAATAAGTATATAAACATATAATTTGTATATTATTAAATCAAAGAAGACACACAGACAGCTAGTGAAATGTGTTTAAACAAGCGTTTATATAAGTTTCAATACGCAACCACTGCCTTATTATAAACTTTGATGTAATTGTCAGCATAAACTCATCATACATAATTATAACTATAGTCATACAAGCCAGTAACTTGTTCATACAAATCATACATTTATGTTAACATTGTAGTTTGTATTCCAGAATTCATTTAGTTTGTCCATCGTATTACATGTGTTATGTTATATGGCAATTAACCAAGGTATAGTCTCTAAATCGAAACATTTCCATCATGGGAGAATTAGAAAATATAGCATTTTGTATCAGGGTGAATATTTATGCGAGAATTAATTTTGGCAAGATGAATAGTCTAGCTAATATTCTTTGAAAATTAAACCCATGGAATATCTGTTTTTACAGTACTTTACAAACGAAGGTTAATGAATTTACTCCAAATTACATTTTTCACATGATGAAGTTTTTCGTTGTAGCCATATATAATAATACAATTATATTTGTATTTTCATCGGGTACTAAATCTACATATGCTACATATCATACAAATCTAGCCGTATGATATAGTTTATGTCTCTTTCATTTGTTTTTGATACAGCTCCATGTGATGATCCATACTAATTCCATGACTGTCAAAGTTTTAAAATTGTCATTGGACAAATAATTTGGTCTAAGGATACAGTTTAATGAAAGCACTTACGAAAATCTGAAAAAAAACATATCACTGGTTTAGAATGAGAAGGTCATAAGTACAAAATTGATATGTCGAGAAAACCAAAAATAAAACTAACCAAAAATTAGTATTTACTTATGGTATCAACATGACAAGTTTCAATTTTCATGAAAATACTTCAAAATAGGCTCATGAGAAGTGCCTTGTGATGCTGATTTTAAATAGGTATCAGTCTTATAAGTTCGTAAGTAGTAGTAACGAACTTCTCATTCTAAGCCAGCGGTATGGTCTTTGAATTGTGATAAAAGGTTGTTCAATGTTATTGTTCTGTGAACAAACTAACTCAAACCTGATATTGGTGCCCAATGTAAGAATTTTCCAGAACTTCAATGTCTGTAAGTGCTTTGATAACGCTGCTTAGCAGTATCCAAGTATAACTCTAACAGGGTATTGGGACCTGTGCACCTAAAGTAAACAGGTAAATCAGGTATAACAACATAAGGATATTGGAAAAGGGATTATCTTTTCAATGTGTACCGTAATTTTAATTTACTTGGTGAATAGAAGTGAGCAGGTAAAATAAACTTCTGCTCTCCCTAAATTGATGTAATGGTCAGCGATTTCTGTTTATATTGACATTGCAGAATATTGCGTTAGATTTATACCTGCCAATCTAAGAAGCAGTAATTTTGTTGATGAAGAAGCATTTTCAAATATGTGTAATCTGGTACAAATGAATACCATATACTGACAATGTACATGATCGTCACCAGCTTACTTTACCAAGTATGTCTTCAAAGACAAATGATGGAGGAGCGGAGTCAAATGTGAGAGATATACTTATGTATTCATACTCAATATATTTAAAACCATTATTTGTAAACCTATTTTATAAAATAATAAAAATGTATTAACAATTCATGGTGTTGTTTTATTATCAATCAAACAAAACAGTTTACATGTACATTAACATATTTTCAGTATCATGCTTGTACCGGGTATTTCAAAAACAAAATCACGTCACTTTACACAAGTGGCAATAATGAACATTGTCCTGAACGTTTACACTATATTGTCACCCCAATTCAGAGGACAGCCAATTCAGTACATGAAATACATCAATATTAATACTGATCTCCCAGGGGTTAGAAATGAGACGGAAGACGTAAAAAATCACTGGCTATTTGAACATGCTCGGCTAATTTTTGTCATTTTGTTATTTAAGTAAGATATCAAATCAACCACCTACTTTGGAAGATAAACTACTTAAAATACATCTCAAACATTTCTACCCTCTCTCGATCTCCTTAACATGGCCACTGCATAAAACCAATCTGGATCAAGTGCATCTTGACCGACCGATTTTAAACCCAGGACAATCCTCAAATGACATTTGCCACAGGCTGACAGTGGTTCCTGACCAACTTGAAATCCTGAATCGACAGTGGTCACAAACTAACAGCTGCAGAACCACTAACAGAACCATTAGACACCATATATCCTTTGTAATGCTGAATCTTCTAGATCTTTGATCAACAGTGCTCCAAGGCTGACAGGGTATTCCTCCGAAAACGTTAAAGGCATTTTATCCAACAGGATTGGAATTTCAAAAATCCTCTATGTTCTCAAGGGAACCCTGTAGACAGACACTTGCCCTGATATCACAAGTCTTGTATTTGGTCTTGGAATACTTGTAATAAGCTTGCCAATAATTTGTGATGTGTTCTGTCAGACAATGGCATGGTGATCAAAGAACTTGTACGCTTCAAACTGGCCGATCTTTTTATTGTCTGTATCATAGTGTAGAGAACGGAAGCATAAATCACAAAGGAAGGAAGGATTTTCTGGCGTGAATTGGCTGTTATAAATTACCCATCTGAAAAAAACAAGGACAGTTAAAATTATGGAACCATAACTGATAAATAAGGCAAAATAAGATAAAATTATGCATACTGTATATCAATATTTTATTGATGAAGCTACAACAAAATATTAATAACCATCGTATAAAACATCAATAAGTAAATGATTTTTCAAAAGAACAGAAACAATTTTTTTCCAAAAAAAGGGGGGCTATTATTCAGGGGAATATAGTATATTGATTTGCAGAGCCCTTCAAAATTGAGTGTATTATATAACAGTAAATCCTCTTCCTATCAATTAGAACTCTACTTTATGGTTTGAGTAGAGAAAGCAAGCCAAAATTAATTCCAGTACTGTTAGTTAACAAATTGTAAGTGAGTTTCTCTTTAACATGCTATAGAACATTGGGCCAGCTGGTGCATAATAATATGATGAAAATAAACAAATGTATTAAGTGTAAGGTTTGATGTGTTTTTAAATCTGACTGAAGTTAATTAAGCTATAGTATTGATATATATATACAAACCTTGCAGCATTGTTACCACATAACCTACATAGAGTTCTACGACGGCTACATCTACGTGCCATGAATGGATACAATGTGACGTCCTGGGGATCTTCTGTTGTCAGCAATCTAAAACATAATAATAATAACTTGTGCAATGTACATCATATTAAACAAACAACTTGCTTTATACTTAAAAGTCTTACAAAATAACTTTTGAATCAAATACAGTAGAACTTCGATGCTTGGAACTCGTACAAAATGCCTTCTTTATTTCTATTGACGTGTACCGCCAAGTGTTCGAACTTATACACATTCAGTGCTTATTTGTTAATACTCGTGTACCCTCGATGCCTCGAACAGGTAGATGCCTCGAACTATCTTCCCAGTCCGAAGGTACTTTGAGGCATCGTAGTTCTACTGTAATATTTTATTTCATGCCAAGAAGTTTGTTCAACAAGAATGTTTTATAATGTGACTGTGTTGTTGCACCTGCTTGTGCAGGAACATAAATCACGGCCATGGTCCAGTGGCTAGCTGGATTTGTAAACCAGAAATCACTGTTTACAACAGGTTATACCCTTCCAGGAAAATTTGACAATATAATAATAGAAAGTCAGTTTATTCCTCCAAAAGTGATGAAGTTGCTGGTTCCTACTTGGCGGGTAGGTCTAAGTAATGGCTAGGTCAAAAGTGATAAGCCACCATATACTAAGACAAAGTGACTCTGACCTACTGACATCAAAATCAAAAAGGGTCATCTTCTGTTGGTGCCAAACCTCTATGTTAAATTTGAAGATCCTAGGGCAAAGTGTTCTTGAGTTATTGAACAGAAACGCTTAATTCTACCAACAGACGAATATTTGCAAAGCAATTTACCCCTTCATCAAAGATAGGGGTGGACGTAACAAATGTTATTTTGTAAAGTTAGTTGAGAAGTGTAAACATACCGTATATCACTGAATATCAGAACATGCTCACAATCTCCTTGGTGCATATATAGATATGGTTTGCCAAGTTCTAGTGTCAGATCTAGAAATGTTGTATCCTCCATCTTCTGTGTCTTAAATGATTCTGCTATACTGTGACCTTTCTCAGCTGCCCATTGCCGTATCTCTCTGAATTATAATAAAGTTTTACAGAAAACCTCATCTGAATGATTGTTAATAGTACCCAGTTAAAGTCAATCTTCAGACATGCATCCATTTAGCAAGCTGTACATATCACAGGCTTTGAATGAGAACTTACGACCTTATGAAGATACATATTTTAAATCTGCACCATACAGCGCTTCTAATGAGCCTATTTTCATGAAAATCGGAACTTGCCATGATGATCAATCGAGTTTTAACTTGTTTTCTCAAAATATTGATTTTGTACTTATGACCTTTTAATTCTAAGCCATCTATATACTAGGGCTGTAACGGTACGCTCACCTCACGATATGATACGTACCGTAAATTTTTCTAACGGTTCGGTATATTTCGGTATGATACAATATTTTCTAACAGCAGCTTAAAAACTACAATTTTTAAGTGACAATGAATTTGTTGATTCTATAACAGCTATCAACTATTTTAAATGAATTTCCACAATATGAGGCTTATCTCAATACAATTAAAACGAGTGATTCATGGTAATTTTACATAATCATAGGACTTTCAGACATTATTGTACTCTTAATATTATTTTGCTCATTAAAAAGCTTATACCGAACCGTACCGAAATTTGCAATTCTTGTACCGTGAACCGTGTAGGACTGAAGTCCACGGTATTTCGTGTACCGCGGTATACCGTTACAGGCCTACTATATACACCCCCCAATCTGAATCACAGAGTCGCAAGACAACTGTTACACTCCGCACTAATGACAGCCACAGGATGTATTGGCTTTTGGTAAAAGTGGAGCATTGCGGGTTATTCTTGTTCAGAGAAATTAAATAGTAGCACAGATGTGGATCAAATCCTAGACTTCTCTATCTAAAAGCGTGCACCTAATCTCTCGGCCACTGCTTCCCAATGTGTTTGAATTTTGTAATTAAAATAAATTGATATTAACCCTGATAACTAGTTAATAGAACATTGAAAGGACATTGAAAGCAGGTTAATTGATAGATTAAAGGACCAAGATATATAAATTGATGGCTTAGAACCAGAAGGTCGTTACTCCTATTTACGACCTTATAAGACTCATACATATTTAAAATCTGCTTCACAAGGCTCTTCTTATGAGCCTATTTTCATGATAATCTTAAATTGTCATGTTGACCAAAATGAAGTTTTAAAAACGTGTTTTCCCATAGGTAAAGAGTAAATTACAGACAGTTTTCTCTAGTTTTCTCAATATATCGATTTGATAGTTACGACCTTCTGGTTCTAAGCCAGCAATATATAAATATGTGCAAAATAACTCACAGACTGTAGTCTCTAGCATCATCCTCACGAAAATCATTATAGAAGGTGTCGTCAACGAAGAAAAAACCCGACTTGAATTTATCCTGAAGTGCAGAAAAAAATGCAAATTTTTATCAAAGGGCAATCAATAACTATGTGAAAATTGATCCCAGTATAATGTGCAGCTGCCCTGTATTCAAGGTAGAATAAAGTGATGTAACCCAACGAAAACGTTACCTTGAACGCAGGACAGATTAGTGTTATTGAGTCTTGGACTCTTCATTTCAATCTAACCAGTGATCACTCGAAAAATATTGCAGACCTTAAGTATGACTCCAACATAGACCCCATATACTGCATACAGGGATTTCCCTGATGCAGGTTTTCTGCGTCCCTGACGCAATTTTGTGGCTTGGGACCCTCATTTCTGTATTACAGTGCATCCTTGGGACCCCCAATAGGATCCCTCGAATAGACATTTTCATTTTAGCTGGAATATTTTTTTGTCTGCTATTCATTGCACTTAGCCTTGTGGAGCATTGAGCAATCTGAATTTGCTGTTTTATTTATTTATATGTTTGATACTTACCAATAATGAACTTAAAATGCATTACCGTATAATGAAGGGACCCCCCAAAATTTCTCAGGGACTCTCAAATATAAAACTTAAGGGTCCCGGGACCCTCGTATGAAAATTCCTAGGGAAAACCCTGTGCGTACCTAGGATTATAAAATTTATTGAGTTATGTTACAGAATAACAGGACAAACATACTGCATGTCTATAGCTACCAATTTTATTTACAACCATATTATAACAGAAGAAGATACCTTTGCATACTGTAAAATCATTAATACTTGAGGGTGATTTAATTTTAAGGATTTTGTGGATGATCTCAACCTCAAAATTAAATTACCATGGATATTAACAATTTCTATAGTACCGGTGTCAGTATATGACTTAGTGGATAAGATATCCTTGAAATTTCGTCCCCCAGTATGGTCATTTTCAAGAAAACAAAAAATATTTTATAACATTGAAATTAAATGATTTTTTAGTAAATACATCCTCGAAAACCCAGCTATGACTTCACTCCAGAAATCGCTACAACCAGTTGCATCATCATGTATGTCATAGTATATGTTTAACTGAATGACACCAATGATTTACTACCATATGATGAAATAACAAGATACCTTGGCATAAGTCTGACATTCCATATCTGGATCCTCGCTCATATCTTCGGGGACAGTAAAATCATTCACACACCGTATAACATCACGCAAATCAGTTAACTTCTGTCGACCAAGTACTAACCATGTATTTGACATGTTCTGAAATCATTGTAAAACAACATGCACAATTTATTATCTACATATCGATGGGTTAGAACCAGAAGGTCGTAACTACCTCTTACGACCTTATAAGACTCGTACATATTTGAAATCTGCTTTACAAGGCGCTTCTTATGAGCATATTTTCATGCAAATCTGAAATTGTCATGTTGACCAAAATGAAGTTTTAAAAACGTGTTTTCCCATAGGTAAAGAATAAATTACAGACAGTTTTCTCTTGTTTTCTCAATATATCGATTTGGTAGTTACATCCTTCTGGTTCTAAGCCATCGATATGTACTTCAACAGACAGAAATAGAATCTTAAGCTCTGATAATTTTAATTACATCTAGTTGCCTCAAATAAAGACAGACAAGCCACTCATATTTCAGGATGATGGCCTCTATTTACGCAATAAACAAGTCTTCTTTTCATCAGAATTATTATACATGATGCCTCGATCAAAGGAGTGCATATTTCCAGACTCACACAATCAAGTATCTAATTGCCCCTTTGGTATATATAGTGAGGTACTCGTCAAGGAACCAGCAAGAAAAACCCAGCCTGTGAGAGAAACTGGCGGACAAGCTGACAACAGTATGCCCCGCTTAGAACAAAAGTTGTGAGGGTGGTATAAAAAGTAGACGTACATGAGTTAATCTTGCATTGTCTTCATATGGTGATGGTTTCTGTCCTATTTTCATCGGTCGATGTACGTGTACCACGATAATAACATCCGGATACACTACTTTATTGTCTTCAGCAACATCTTTAAATTTAGTGACACAGGAATTGAACACCTATGAAAAAACAGTTATTTCTTAAATATAGTCTATGACATACATCTTCGTTTTTTCATCTCTCTTTATATTATTATATAGTGAGATACCAAAGGGAGGATATCTTCCTTCACAATGAAATCTGTGTTTAAATAAAATAAAAAAAAGCAAACAAATCTTCTCTTAGCATTTGACAGCCAGAAGGAGCCATAAAACCAGAAATTAATAACGAAAATAGGATTAACTTCACTTTAATGGAAGTGTTTGGCAGGGTTGGCAATATGACTAAAAGTTGTTAAGAAGTACAAATGTAGCATTAAACCTGGAATAAGCCAACCAACAAACATTAATCATCCAGCAAGTCAGAAATGAAAGCTTACCAAATGATCATCAGTGATCTTGTACTTCATCTTTCTTATAGTTGCATTGTAATAATGTTGACTCTTCTTTCTCCTTTCCAAATCTTGTTTCTGAAAGCTAAACATCATTAATCATGAATTTGAATGTAAATCTTTTTGATTTGTTTGTTCATTGATAATTTTATATAAGTTTGTAAATCTCTTTAAGGTATATTTGGAACCCAATCAACTCTTAACTTTCTTTTTTTGCATTTGACTTCAGACTGTTGTAAGTGCATGGCTATTTTCTTCCTAGCCTTAGTGGTAAATGACCTAACGCTTCGAGGGAAGAGGCGGAAAGTTGGATTGATCTGGGTGTGTTACCCTAGCTCTTTACAAATAGACTGCTTGGTTCTTTAAAGTACCTTCTGTAGAGAGCCGATACAAGCGAGGCTACATCATAGGTTACCAACCAGCTGATCTCCAGTTGGTGGTAACACCAATCAAGTTGTTTAATCGTACCTTATACACATGAGCTTTGAATCCAGTGGAAAACTTTCAAGACTACAATCTCTGTCAAATTCTGAACAGCCATCTTGATCATTCTGTAATTTATCTAAACTGAAAATAAATCAAATACATAAAATACTTCAGGTTATTGGCCCTAGTAGTTATGTTTTATAATGCACCAGTTAATTACAGACTTGGTCCCACCAAACTGAATTTAACTTTTCGATGTCCCCTGCACCGCCGTGTGAGTGGGGAGGGGGCTTTTGTTTTTGTTTAAATATATAGATCTGTGATGTTTGCATGCATATATATGTTAGCGGGGGAAGAAAAGTGTGCAAACTTCCACTACCGACGTCCAACCTCCGTTGTCTCACAGCCGATATGCCAACCTAACGTTGCTTCTCTGGAACAATGCGGTGAAACCCGCTACAGTATGAGCCAAACACTGGAAAACCTTCTCAGCAACTCTGTCAATTCCAAGCATTGACTACGGCTAGCTCGAAGCACAGTATGCCTAATCGAACACCCTTGCGAGTAGGACGATTCCGTATATAGACTAGAGGTATTACACCAGCCACAGTCAAGCCTACAGTATCCGTCATTTCCTTCTATCTATTCTTAAACTACTGCTCGGCACCACACATCTATGCCTTATCGAACACCCTTGCGAGTAGGATGATTCCGTACATAGCAGTGTCCCACAAGACGCAGACAAGACTTCCAGCTTCAAACCAACTAAAGTAAACTACAAGAGCAGCGAACGATACTAACTAATCAGGAACAGTCAAAGCAGCAAAACTATCACTAATATTTAACTTTATAATTAAATTTAGAGTGTTACCAGTAACCTCTCAGAGACAGAAAAACATATACAATATGAATCAATTCTGGCCCGTTCCAGTCTTTTATATACTTAAGTCTGTGACGTCAAACGACATTCGGCATGTTTCTATTACCTTCGCTATTGTTAATAAACTCAGGCGTCTATGTGTCAGTGACATAGATTTAAAGTACACGTTCTAATGTGATTTTCGGACTTTTACCTCAACAATAGAAGTGTTTAACGATGCGGTTTTACTAGACTGGACATGTAAAGTTAATGTCGTAATAAACAAAAACAGCATTCTGTAACATCCTGGTAAGATCAGACTATAATAATAATAGTACAAATCAAAAGCTTCATTTGCCGAGACAAAACTGAGTGGTCTCCCTTACATAATTGCGAGGAGACTAACGAAACCGCTGTTCGTTACAGTACTTTAGGGGAGATGCAAAAACATAAATACTGGTGATTTTCTATGGTTCAGCGTCAACCGGACAAGTTCTAATTTTGCAGATTGCTTAGGGTTCGAACTCCACATAAGCTTCACTGCACTTCCCTTTAATGTTTGGGATATCCCAACTACAAGTCTAAAGTACCGTAACACATACTCTGTCTAATAATTATGAATATGTGGTATTGTCAGTGGTAATAAATTAAAAAATGCATCGCGAAAATATATGACAATTCACCTGCAAACGTTTTCTAGCTCTTTAACATTTTCGACACTCATTCCAATTTTTTCAGCTAGTGTGTTTACATCGCTTGTCGAATCTTCCGCACAATTTTGATACACGTCATTGTCCCATTCCGACAAAAACTTCCGTACACTTAGTTTTTCTACGGGCGCCGCCATCTTTATTTTTGGTTGTGTGTAAAACCCGAAACGTGCAAAAATATGTCCGCATATTTTGGATCTTTCCGTTAAATGGAAGTCCGTTGGGTTAATATCGAGTCCAAAGAGCAGACCAAAAAACAACAACAACAAAACTATAAACTCATAAATGATTTCGCTTTAAACAGAACAAAATGGGTAACAAAGCATCATCTTTTACTGAAGAACAGTTAGAGGCGTATCAGGTAAATTACTTTTTTTATTAAAAACTTTATCAATGACCATCACTTAAATTCACTCTTTCAGTCACAATCAGTGGGAAAAATCAAAGAACTGAAAGTGTTGTTTTATTTGTTAAATCTTAAAGATACATCTATTTTTAATTTCATTATTTATGATTATAATGTTCCTTAAAAGTTAATGGAAAAGCAAGATCGCCCATCAACGGTGGTTTATTACCTTATATACTCAACATGTCCATATATAACAGTCCACAGAGTTTCTTATAAATTTGCGTATTGTCAGCATGTGAATTAATTAAACCGTAACAATCAAAATTGTACATTATATAATATTTGTTTAATATACAACCTTGTTTCGACTATTTTCTGTGCATTAGCTGATTCTAATTTCATATTATATGCTTAATTCCTACTATTTTAGCATTAAAAACGGTAATTTATTTCAGGATTGCACATTCTTTACGCGGAAGGAAATTCTGAGGTTTGTTTCAGATCTTATCTAAAAAATTCTTACCTATATAATTTAAATCAAACCATGGTTTCTATACTTTATCTTTCACTCCAAAGATAAAAAACCACACCAATCTCACACCCATGTCCATCTGAAATGATGGGTACAAAGGGGAGACTACCCGTATACATAAAATGACTTAACAAGATACTGTACCATACCAAGGGAGACTACTCATGATATTTGTCCCAAAAAGCTAAACATGAGATTTTTAAATTACATATTCAATGAGAATTTTTGCTCATTATCTTGCCAGAATAGTTCAGGGTAAGGTAAATGGAGTGCATAGGCCTAAGGGTAAACGTTAATTGAAACTCATTCATACATGTACCTTTAAATTTTACTTATATATAGAAATATACATAAAAATCAATACCCATTCTATTATGAAAGGATTTATGTTTCAATGTTTTTTCTTTGCCTATTCAATCATTTTTTAAAATCTAGATTGTATAAAACATAACCAAAAATTACTAGTATACAAAACTGCTGTCAACTAAACGTACTCATCAATGGTTATTAACTTATTATGGATCAATTTGTTTGCAGGATATTTCGACGTTTCCGTGAGTTGTCACCGAGTCGTGTCCCAGTCAGCATGAAGGAGGCTAACAAAGCTAAAAGAATCAAAATTCCAATAACAGAGCTTGAACTGATGACAGAACTGAGAGTACATATTATATACTATAAAATCAATTAATTTTGATGGAACGAAATTTCATGGTTTTGGTAAAAACATTTCGATAGGACCTTAATTTGTGGATTTTGCATTTCGGGTAATAGATACAAGGGCCAAAATGAGTGTTCAATGGGATTTGATTTCATGGTTTGTGGTGAACCACGAAATCATGAAATTAAAATTAATTCTCCACAAAATTTTATTATTTTACAGTACACAGTCTTTAAAATGTCAAATTTTGGTAATTAAATTTGAGACAAAATTACATCATCAATCTGATGTCTGTAACAATTAAATTGTTTATCCAAAGGTCTATATTATTTTGCTTTTAATGGAACATTAGTTTATAGGTCTATACAAATTAAATTGATTTTGCTATCAATTTATTCACTTGATTCTTGTCATTCAAGACCAAATAAATGTTTGTAAAATTATATTTGCACTTAGCCCCATTCGGATCAAATATCAAGAGAAAAACCACAATGCTTTTAAAACATTTGAGGTCACAGCAAATCTTGTGTTGTACCAGAAACAATTGTCTAGGCCTGAGCTAATAATAAAACTGATTTTTCATATACAAGTGAATTCATAAGGATGAAGTTTTATTTGTTTGATTACCATTTGAATTGGTGTTTATTGACAATTTGATTAATCTAATGCCAATATTTTTGTACATGTAGGAAAATCCGTTCTGTGAGCGAATATGTCAAGTGTTTTCTGAAGACGGCTCAGGTGACATGTGCTTCGAAGATTTTTTGGACATGTTTTCTGTGTTTTCCGAAGCTGCACCAAAAGACATCAAATGTGTATATGCATTCAAGATATACGGTAAATTATAGTCCAAACAGATTACCCCAGTCCTCAACATTCAACATGCATGCTAAAGTATTAATCATTACAAGCTTCTTGTGCAAATTATAGCAATTTCTGTAAGAAAATTATGCCTTGAAAGAGATAATTTATATTTTAATTATACAACACCTTTTTATATAAGATTTCAGTAAGTTAAACTCTGTAGAGCAACAATTAACCTCTGGACAAGGACCAATATTTGCAGCTCCCTTATGGCGTTGCTCTGCATGCAGTGGTTTTGTATAGGCTCTATCTACTTATCAATCTTAATAGGTTTAATATTCTGACAGATATATCTACAGAAAATGAATCTACGTACTGGTAATCAAATTTCATACAAACCAAAATATGCTTGACCAACATCTCCATATGGTAACCATTGTATTTTTACATGTATACTAGATTTTGATGGTGACAACTTCCTGAGTCGTCCTGATTTAGAGAAGACACTGCAATGTCTAACCAGGAATCAACTAACAGATGATGAAGTGTCCTTTGTTGTCGATAAGGCGAGTATCATTCTATAGGGGTCATTAAACATCTACTGTAGCATACAATCTTATTAAAATCAGACAGCAGCAGATTTACCCACTTATCTAAAAATCACCCTTGACTTATCGAAAAACACGTTTTTACAACTTCATTTTGGTCAACGTGACTAGTTCCAATTTTCATGATAATATGCCCATAAGAAGGGCCATATGATGCTGATTTCAAATATGTATCAGTCTTATAAGGTCGTAACAAGTAGTTAAGACCTTCTTATTCTATGCCAGTGACGTGTTCTAACGACGTTTGATCTTATAAGGTTGTAACAAGTAGTTAAGACCTTCTTATTCTATGCCAGTGAAGTGTTCTAACGACGTTTGATCTTATAAGGTCGTAACAAGTAGTTAAGACCTTCTTATTCTATGCCAGTGAAGTGTTCTATGCCAGTGAGTGAAGTGTTCTAACGACATTTGATGTTTGTAGGTTATAGAGGAAGCAGATCTAGATGATGACAGTATGTTATCGTATATAGAGTTTGAACACGTCATTTCAAGATCTGCTGATTTCTTAAAGTGAGTGTAAAATCTCAGCTATTATTCTCTACCAGTCCGGTATTCTATTTTTGTTGAGGCTACAATGTATTGGAACACGAGTGTGTGACCTACGAGTGATGCATGCCCAACTTTCTGGTACTTGACTCTACCCAGGTAAAGGGGGAGTAACTCTGGAAATACACATCACATAATTATGTGCCTTGTTGTAATGGGTTGTCATTCAGATAGTGAACATGCATTCAATTTGTAATTCCCTGCCTGATTGGCCATCTGACATTGAGGAAAATGACTCGATTGTTGATTGATTTGTACATATATTAGTTAAAACTTGGTAGGCAGGGCTCGACACTAACACTGCATGGTCCCCTAGTCAGAGGCCAGTGAAAATCAAGAAGGCCCAGTGAAAATCTTGAAGGACCAGTAACTGTTTAATTTACACAATTCGCGTTTCTTTGCTAGGGGACCAGTGACCAAAAATAGTTAGTTTCAAGCCCTGCCTAGTAGGTCATTTCAGATTATAACTTAAAATAGTCTACAAAGTCCTCCAAATTTAACTCCCATTATATTATTATTAGGGATATCTAGCCTGTTTAGAGAGACCACCTGTTAACCAAAAAGACATAATACCTATTCCAATGGTTGGTCTTTACTGAGAGGTTTTATCGTATATGCCTTAAAATTGCTGATTTTAATTAAGCTTTATGTTCTTTCAGCACATTCCATATAAGAATTTGACGACTAGACTGACTTAACTTCTGGAACAAAAGTTGGAATATGTGCTAAATAACCAGTCTACTCAAAGGATCTGATTTTATTATTTTTAATTCATGAAGTTGCTGATCAGAATTGTGAAGTGTGCATGGGTGTAATAGGAAACGTTCTAATTCATAAATGTGATTTATTAAAGAAGGGAAATATCATATGTTTGACTGTTTTTGATTTGTTCATATTAAAAAGGGAAGATCACCAATTAATATGCAAAGTGCCCACCAGCAGTCATTTGGATGAATGAACAATACACCCTACCAATTGCTAGCTGGTGGGCACATACCTATGGGTAAAACATGGAGCTCTTTTCACAGGTGGAAATCCATGCCTTTTATAAATATGTAATTAAAAGGAAGGTAACTTGGTAAATGGGATCAGTAGCGTTTTGGGCCTATGATCATGTCTAATACAGTTGTTTTTGTTGTGCATTCATTGTCATACTTCATCCGAATGAATTCATGTCTTTAGAAATGGTATAAATTATCCCATCCTCCAACCATTCTGGACCAGCTCACTTATTGTAGTTTCCATAGTTTTGTACTGAGTCCACAGTTATGTCAATATGAGAGATTGAAACATGACAAACATTTATACATCTTGATTTCATCAATTTCTTATTTTATCATTCTTATTTATATACACAAATAAGCTGCAAATATTATAATTTCAGTATGTGAATAACATGTATGTGTACATATAAGTTGAAAAATTTACAAATGAAATAAAAAAATATGTATAAAATTACATGCATTTGTATTATACCCTATTTACATAGCCCTTTTTGTATGCATTTACATGCTTAAAAGTGCTGTACAATCACAATTCAAACAATATGTAATGAAAACAAGCATTTTAGTCAAAATAATGTCACAGTGGAACATGAATACAAGTATGGACAAATTTATAAATAAATCAACACATCCACCAATAATTCACGCAAACCAGTAGAATACATATTAATATAAAATGTTTCAAGTCCAGTTTGCTTCGTAAGCTGTACATACATGGCACATATTTAGTTATTTTTTCCATCTTTCTAATATATATCATTATATGACTTGTTTTCCAAGAAATAGGGCTTAATTACATTATGTAATAACTGTAATCGGATTTTGTAAAAAAAGCTCTAAATTACAAAATGTGACGATTTATTCAGCTTGGAAAAATTTAATCCTATGATACCGTCTTTAAGATTCTTAAAATATGTTAGAAACACCCAGGGATTAGTGGTTAAAACAGAAGTAACATTTCTCTTAAAGTATACATTCACAAAGCAAAGAGTGAGTGAGTGAGTGAGTGCCAACCCAACCCAACCAGCATCAGTTAATCAAGTTGCAAAAATACATAAGGAAATTAAATTTCAGAATCATAAATATGTTACAAAAGAATTGACCAATAATATCAACAGTTTAAGGAAAATTATATATAGCATGGAAATGGAAGACAATGTTTGCGACTTGCACGAACAACCATCGTAAGCCCAGTTTTCATGAAGAATGACTCATATTCCTAGAAGCATCACTTATGTATATGCGGGAACATACATACAGCAATAAACTAAGAATAATGGTTTTTGTTTTCGATGCTATAATGTTGTGTTCACATTTCCATGAAAATTATCCAAACAACATATGGCAATAATGAGAATTGGCTCAGATTGAGATGTTTCAGGCGGTCAGGGCCAGAGCTCTCAAGCAGTGTGAACAAATGCTTATATGGAGAAATGTCCTGCCATGTAAATGTCCAGATCCTGATGAGTGAATGAGAATGTCTTCTATCAATCTTCCTTGTTATAGCTGCCGTTTTTCCATTAATCTTCCATAAAAATCATGTCTTGTTCTATCTGCCATTTTTCCATCAAACTTCCATAGAAATCATGTCTTGTTATAGCTGCCGTTTTTCCATCAAACTTCCATAGAAATCATGTCTTGTTATAGCTGCCGTTTTTCTATTAATCTTCCATAGAAATCATGTCTTGCTCTATCTGCTGTTCTTCGTCTATCAATTTATCCAGCTTCTCAAGTGCTCGTCTGTACATTGCGTCAGAAAATGATTGTTTATAACATGATCCAATTAAAAGATCAAAGTTAAAACTGAATTTTGACGGTCCAATAAAGTATGAATTTCCTAGTGTGTGTTTCTGTAACATATTGGTGGTCTGTATCTTGGACTCATACGGTAAAGTAAACGTTGATTGAGCCCATTGTCTTACAGCATTAATATTGTTACTAGAAACAGCACTCGCTTCACAATCACTTTTCTTTATTTCCTGAAATATAAATACAATATATGTTTTGTAACCAGGGTTCTCAATAACTGCAGACCAAATTGACTGCTTAAAAACCATTTAAGGCCGGCTGAAAATGTTAAATTTATACACAATTTGTATTAAGGACCTTATCTGGCCTGTTGGTAAAGCATTTCGGCCTGCTAGTTTAAAACTTATTGAGAAGCTCAGAACCCTGGGTAATCTATCATACATCCTGCTTATCATAATTATCTGCATAAAAAACTTATGCCAGAGTTTTAAGACCTAAAATAAGGCTGGATAGGTCAGGGTCATGGAAACAATCTAAAACGAAGTGCCAAAATGGATGAATACACCAACTTTTTGTGTCTGACAGTGGACATGATTCAAAATCAACCTAAAACAAGACTATTGCCAAGCAATGAAAGTCCCCTACCAGTAGCCAGGGGAATAACTTAAAATTAAGTAAGGGAGAGTTATGGTTCCTGTGCAATGGACTTCTCCTCATTGATATCTATCCTCATGTAAAGTTTCAAAATCATATCTCTTTTGGAATTGGAGTTATGCTCCGGACAAAATTTAAGTAGGAGAATTAACAAAGTGGAATAACTCAAAAATTAAGTAAGGCGGAGTTATGGTTCTCGTGCACTGCACTTCTCATAATTGATATCTATACACATGTGAAGTTTCAAAGTCATAGCTTGCTTAGTTTTGAAGTTATGCTCCGGACAAAAGTGTGACAGACTGACGGAGCGCAAACCATAAGTCCCCTCTGGTTGGACTAATAAATTAAGAACATAAATATGATACTGTAAAATCATTAATTTCCATGGGGGATTAAATTTTGTGGATTTTGTGGTTCATCTTCTACCACGAAGTTTAATCCCATTGAACAATATTGTAGACCCTTGTATTTATTACCTGAAATACAAAATACACAAATTACTCTCCCATCGAAATTAAATGATTTTATAGTATTATCCAAACAGGGTGCCAACCAGGCCTGGAACTAACTTTTTATGCTAAGAGGCAAGCATGGATACCTATACTTAATCAGGAGCATTTCCAAAGAAATTGTTATGTCGAGGCAAATTACCGAGTTGCCACAACTTGGATGCTCCAACAACTAGACTGACCAATGACACCAGACCTGGTTTTATAAACAACCCTTGGAAATTAATTGTAGTTGAACATAATATCAATACAAATTTAAGAACAGAACTTATTTTATTCAGATGTGTAATAATTATTATCTTGTGTGCATACAATTTAAATACGTAATTTGATAATACCTGATAAGCTTCACAGAACTGTACTAATCTTCGTGATATGAACGCCCAAAATTGCGGACAAAAATGTACCCTCCTTAGCATGATAGATTTTGTCTTGATACACACAGCCATAAAATCACACCAAGTCAAACCTGCAATCACAAAGTTACACTGATAATACACAAAAGATTAATTGCAGTTTCTCTATAGATTAACACTTCAAACGCCAATTAGAACATAAATTTCTGTTGTGTCGACACCGGTGATTGCACAAAGAGCACTCATGCCCTCTTCCTTGCAAAAACATCATTTTTGAGTAAATAAGAATGAATCTGGACCGTTTTGTTTCAAAGATTTTTATGACAAAAAGGAGGAAAGTCAAAGGCCTCGCCACCAGTGTAACATTTCTATTGGTTGAATCAGCTAGAGTGGTGCAAAGGATACATCCATTATTTGGTTAAGATTCTGGATAGTTAATACTGTAAAATCATTAATTTTCGTGGGGGATCAAATTTCGTGGATTTCGTGGTTCACCTCGACCACAAACTTTAATCCCAACGAACATTGATTTTGACCCTTGCTTTATTACCTGAAATGCAAAATCCACGATTTCAAGTCCAAACGAAATTTTCTTTTTTACCAAAACCACGAAATTTCGTCCCATCGAAATTAAATTATTTTACAGTACATTGATACTGAGGATAAAACAAGGCTTGACAGTTAACCATTTTGGTCACTGGTCCGACAGAAAAGAAGTGTTTAATTTGTAAACAACACTGCTACTGGTACTTCTCAAGACTTCCACTGGTCCTTCTTGATTTTCACTTGCCATGGGCCAGCTGGCCAGTGTTACAGGGCTCACACAAATATTCCAAGACAAAATTCACTGACTTATCCCTGACCATGCAGACAGCAGTGTTCCCTGACTCTTTCAAGCGATCGAGACTTTTTGTTAGAGCTGAATAGTCCAATACAAACAGTGAAAATGAGGTTATATTTGCTTTATATGGAACCAAAAGGTTTCAAGTAGTAGTTTTAGTGCTGTTGGTTGGCATAAAGTAATCATAGTTTATGATTATCTAAATGAATTGCTTACCAGTAACTGCCATCTGAGCATGCATCTGTATCATATATTGTCTTGGTATGTCTTTATACATTGTGTGAACAGGGGCTTTGAACTCACAGATACCGATAATCTTCTGGTTGCTAACATCGAGTACCATAGCATCTGGTGAAGCACCAATCTTATCTGTAATTAGAACAAGACGGCAATTAATAAACACCCTAGTCTGTCTAACATACCCTATGCTAATAAAGACAACTCCCCAATCTACTCTTTTCTCATGAAATTATTTCCCTTTGCACCCCCAAACATAATCAAACCCATAATAAATGTGACTATTGAAAAATAATATGATAAAATAGATTATCTAGTTGATGGCCAGAATGGCAATCAATGGTCTACTGGTCAGCTGAGACAAAAATACACTAGCATTTGCTTTGGCAGAGAAGTTGTAGAAATTATTACCGTTACATATTTTTGCTCCAAGCCAGTGATATGCAAAGTACCGTAAATTTAAAATATTTAATTTTGATGGAACAAAATTTTCGTGGTTTTGGTAAAAAATGCCATTTTGATGGGACGTTTATAATTGTGTGGATTTTGCATAAATTTCAGGTAATGAATACAAAAGGTCAAAATTATTGTCTGATGGAATTTGATTTTGTGGTTGAATGTGAACCACGAAATTTAATCTCCACAAAAAATTAATGATTTTATAAGTATGTTAATGAAATATTGTTTTTAGATAGAGGGCATTCAGGAAGACATAATGTATAACTCATCTTGGTATACAATACACAGTAAGTGGGACTAATAATAGATGTTAGCAAATCATGTAAACACACGAAATGTGTCACTTTGTTATTGTTTGCGAGTTTAAGGTTTTCAAAAGATTAGAGATATTGACATACGTAGAGATGACGTTATCAAGTATACATTAAAAAAACAATACAACATTGCTCATACTATGATAACAATACAAGAGGGCCATGATGGCCCTATATCGCTCACCTGATTATAAATGAAGCCCTGCACAATTTAGACTAACAAAGGTAGAGCGTAAATATAGAAACTGGTGACCCCCGGGGCGGGGTCAATTTTGACCTCAGGGGCATAATTTGAACAATCTTGGTAGGGGACCACTAGATGGTGCTACATACCATATATCAAAGCTCTAGGCATTGTAGTTATAGAGAAGAAGATTTTTATATGTTTTCCCTATATAAGTCTATGTAAAACGGTGACCCCCGGGGCGGGCCATTTTGACCTCAGGGGCATAATATGAACAATCTTTGTAGGGGACCACTAGATGATGCTACATACCAAATATCAAAGCTCTAGGCATTGTAGTTTTAGAGAAGAAGATTTTTATATGTTTTCCCTATATAAGTCTATGTAAAACGGTAACCCCCGGGGTGGGGCCAATTTTGACCTCAGGGGCATAATATGAACAATCTTGGTTGGGGACCACTAGATGATGCTACATACCAAATATCAAAGCTCTAGGCATTGTAGTTTTAGAGTAGAAGATTTTTATATGTTTTCCCTATATAAGTCTATGTAAAACGGTGACCCCCGGGGCGGGGCCAATTTTGACCCCAGGGGCATAATATGAACAATCTTGGTAGGGGACCACTAGATGATGCTACATACCAAATATCAAAGCTGTAGGCATTGTAGTTTTAGAGAAGAAGATTTTTATATGTTTTCCCTGTATAAGTCTATGTAAAACGGTGACCCCCGGGCCGGGGCCAATTTTGACCCCAGGGCCATAATTTGAGCAATCTTGGTAGGGGACCACTAGATGATGCTACATACCAAATATCAAAGCTGTAGGCATTGTAGTTTTAGAGGAGAAGATTTTTATATGTTTTCCCTATATAAGTCTATGTAAAACGGTGACCCCCGGGGCGAGTCCAATTTTGACCCCAGAGCCATAATTTGAACAATCTTGGTAGGGGACCACTAGATGATGCTACATACCAAATATCAAAGCTCTAGGCATTGTAGTTTTAGAGAAGAAGATTTTTATATGTTTTCCCTATATAAGTCTATGTAAAACGATTAGTAAGGTTGCATAAGACTATAATTACAGCTTATTGTTTAATAGTTTGTAAACATACAATCACTGTAAACGATGATAACCCTAATATCCACATTCTGCATTTAATTTAAATTAAAGCCTCAAAGCTGCTAACAAGTACACATTTCGTAGTTCTACAACTAAAATATAGTAAGAGAGACAACTCTTACATGATCACAACCAGTATAATTACAGAGTACACTCCCTTTGATAGAATGAAAAACAAGGTTTTTCTATTACTTGACCTAGTAGCCTAATTTTTGACCTCAGATGACCCAATATCGAACTTGACCTAGATTTTGTTAAGATGATCATTGTGACCAAGTTTCATAAAGATTAGGCCAAAATTGTGACCGCTAGAGAGGACACAACCCAATTGTTGACAGACGGACGGACGAACGGACGGACGAAGAGTGATCACAAAAGCTCACTCTGTCACTTTGTGACAGGTGAGCTAATAACAATAACAGGGGGAGGGGGGGGGGTGAAATGTTATATGCAGCCAGTTTATCTTCAACAGTAGGCAGTTGATTTGACGTCTCACTAATAACTAACAAAGACGAAAATGACAAAAAGTAGCCAACAATCGTGTTCAAATTGCCAGTGAATTTTTCCACCTTCCTAGTCATTTCTACTTCTCTGCATTATACATCTATATGTACCATATTTCCCCAATTAGTCACTCCACCAATGCCCCCCCCTCTCTCCAAAAATTTTATTCTCTGATGTCAATCATTAACTTAAAATGTCTAACATACAACCAACAAGGAGAGGGTACATTTGAGTCCAAACGATATGAATGAAGGACATACTTATTGGTTGGACTAAACATGCCTTATCCATGTGATTATATACAGTTATTACATATTTATTTCATGTTTATCGGTGGTTTACGGCGGAATAACTGTGAATTATTCCCCGATAATTTCACAGTTCATAATTTCACGCAAACGGACTACTATTTTTAAACACATTTTCCCTCCGCAAAAAATAAAATAATAAGCATTTTCACTTGTTCTCTCACCTCATGAGCAGCTGACTTATATTTTCTTTCGTGGCTACATCACTCGTGAAAATATTACAACAGCTGCTCACAAGGTGAATTATCAGCGGATCGGATCGTACGCAGAATAATACAAATATCCTCTATTTGTTTAAATTCAAAACTCTTAGTCAAATACATTTATTCATGCCAGGCTATGGATTTGGGGTTATATCACCCTTGAAAACCCAGGTGACGCTCTGCTCCTGCATTTGTTACATTGTTGGTGTAGCGAGTTTGGGAGTGGAGTCACCGCTGGGTTTTGGAGGATAGGGTTATATACTGTACTGTAAATCTATGGCTTAGAATGAGAAGGTCGTAACTACAAAATCCATATTTTGAGAATACAAGAAAAACAGTCTGACAATCACTCTTTACTTATGGTAAAACAAGCTTTTAAAATATCAGTTTGGTCAACATGACAACTTTCGATTTTCATAAAAATAGGCTCATAAGAAGCGTCTTATGGTGTAGATTTCAAATATGCACTATCTAAAAAGGTCGTAAGTAGTAGTTACGACCTTCTAATTCTAAGCCGGCGAAATGTTAAACTATATCTACAAGTACATATCGGTTTTTCTCAAACCTTTTAATGTGTTATCATCATCAGCAATAGTCCAGAAACCAGAATCTCGTGTGTTGGAACCAGTTAGCAAGTCATAAGCTTCATGAATGATTGGCTCAGTCTCACGACCATGCTGGATGAACGCATTATCAACATTGCTGTCACCTTCTGAAAATTTTTAATAAAATTACATGATCATACACACATGACTGCGTACAAACTTCACAGTAACGTATATTACCGTGACCTTTAATCTATTCACAAACATTGTAAGTCTACAACTCATACTTTAAAATGAAATTGCATGATCATATAATTATGTGTGCAGTAGGGCTGTAACGGTATACCGCGGTACACGAAAGACCGCGGACTTCAGTCCAACACGGTTCACGGTACAAGAATTGCAAATTTCGGTATGGTTTCGGTATAAGCTTTTTTATGAGCAACAATAATATTCAGAGAACGAAAATGGCTGAAAGGCCTCTGATTATGTATAATTACCACGCATCATTCGTTTCCATTGTATTAAGATATGCCTCATATTGTAGAAAATGATTTAAAATAGTTGATAGCCACATAATAATTGCTGTTTAAGAATCAACAAATTCATTGTCACTTGAAAAATGAAGTATTTAAGATGCTGTTAAAGAATATTGTATCATACCGAAATATACCGAACCGTTAGAAAAATTGACGGTACGTATCATATCGTGAGGTGAGCGTACCTTTACAGCCCTAGTGTGCAGACGTCACAGCAACATATTACTGTGGCCTTTAATCTATTCACAAACATTGTAAGTCTACAACTCAGACTTAGACTTAACAATGTGTCAAATGTTTAATTCGCTCTCATGTTGTTATAATCAAATGTACCGGTTTTGATATGATTATATATACATGTTCAGTGGGTAACAACAAATAGCCAGATAAAATTTCACATACTAGTTAAATCTAATTGCAAGGAAATGCCAGTGATTACAAGTGCTGTCAATTTTAAATCCAAGTCTGAGTTTCAGGCTTACAATGTTATTGAATTAGGCCCCACAGTCAATTAGCATTTACTCATTACTCCATCAACCCTACCTTATTTAATTAATTGTGAATCATTTCTGTTGTATGACTCATCTAAAGTTGATTGTATAGTATCCCAATAAGTCATACAGTGATTGGGTTGATATGCTGTGTTTATAAGCAGTGTTTAAACAAGTTGGTTTCCAGTAATTGCAAAAAGGCATGCATATTTAATTATATAGTATGGCGATAAGTCATACAGTGATCAGATTTTACATGAGCCTTCAATCATTTTGCAATAACTCATATAAGTTGAATTTTATATTCTCCCAATAAAACATACAGTGATTAGGTTTACACACTGTGATTTACTAGTATGAAGCTAAATGCAGAGATTTCCCAAGGGCGTTTTAATGTCTGGGCCCAGTGCGCCTGGATTCCAAAAATCCAGTTTGCCAGTGCGCTTACAATTTGAATTGCGCATGAAATTGCGCTTGAAATTGCGCTTAAAAAGTAATAAAACCTCCCAAATTTGCACAGTTTCATGATTTTCATCCCCCAAATTGATTTTTTTTTCAAAATATGGGATGGCACACCCCTCCTGTTCCCACCCCTATTGCGCTTAGAAAAAAATCTGAGGAAATCCCTGAAATGGTTTGGTAACATATGCATTTGAGATCGTCAGTATCAATTTATATGACAAGATAGAATAACCGCAGGTAACTGTTTCGTTGAAAACGAAAAGAAATTTTTTTTTGGAAAATTTTAATTTTTCTTTCAACTGTATAGAAAAAAAATCTATAAATTTTCAAAAAAACATTTTCAACGATACAGTTACCTGTGAGAATAACTGCAGCGATTTTATGTTACAATATCACATCATGATACAACACCCATGTTTTTCGAATAGACAATTACTTATAAAATATGATAACTGATCATAACTCTACCCACCAAACCAAACAAACACAATGGTACAAGAAAAGACAATAGTATTATCAAGTTCTTCTAGATAACAGATTGAGAAACTTTTTAGGGAAGAGGAAGTAGTGAGTATATGTTCTAGTATAGCTTGAAGAATTTGACCTGATCCTCACCTTTATGCATGAATACATTACAAGGTTCTAGCTTTTAATAAAATTACATCAATTCCTGCAAGCAAACCGTGCAATAACGTTATTTGTATTACATCTCAAGGGTCTTTGTGATACTCGCCGATTGTGAAAATTAACAACTGGGGTTATAAATAAAGTCAATGTGTCGACTATTAAATAATGCTAATTAAAAAAAGGTCAGGATCATGTCAAATTCACCTAGCAATATATCGAAACCAAATGCAGTATGTAAGCACAATAGTGAATCTAGTTAGCAAGTTGAAATCACGGTCTTAGACCAGGAAGATAGAAATCATACAATTGATGTCACATGGTATGATAGATAACCCCTTGCCAATTACATCAACTTTTGCAGTGATTTGATGTCGTATAGATCAACATCAGTACACTGCAGTTAGACTGGTAAAAAAATCAACTTTTGCAGTGATTTCATATCGACACGTATCTACATCTGCACACAGCAGTTAGACTGATGAAAAAGTGACCACTACATTACTGATCAGTTTGACAAATTACAACAGATGGAGACACCAAGTGATACATACATATGACAAAGTGAGTTTATTTAATTAATTATTGGGAGTATAAATTTTATAATAGGGAGACTAACTGTGAAATTGAATGTATAACTAACATCTCAGTAATGCCTTGGTTCCACTGAGACTTTTTTACATCGGCAATGTACTCCAGATTTAATGAATGGGCATTGAAAGGCAACGAGAAAAGGTTTCTCGTGCTCTAGGGGAAGTCTCTGTGTAGTCATTAGAAATTTTGTGATAATGTTATGTCTGTTCCCAATGACTCCTTAGTCCTTATCATCATTTATTTTAATCGAGAGTACATTGCCATGGCAAAAAAAATGTTTAGTGGGACCAAGGCATAACATGTATGTTTATGTGGAATCTTACTATTTGCTTCAAGTAATGGACAATTCAACTTGATTTAGTGTCTTATTTGCACCACTGAGAAACACTTGAAAGCTTAATATTGTGTTCTCAATCAAAACGCACCAAACTCATTCTCAGTACGTGAAACTACTTGCCCAAAATGGTAAAATTAAATAATTCCAATCGATACAAAGATACTGCAAAATAATATTTGCATTTCTTTCAGTACTCAGTGTTAGTGTATATAAGGGGTGTAACAGTACGCTCACCTCACGATATAATACATACTGTCAATTTTTGAATGCATTTGTTGCTTCTATAACAGCAATTATTATGTGCCTATCAACTATTTTAAATGAATTTCAACAAGATGAAGCATATCTTAGTACAATTAAAACAAGTGATACATGGTAATTTTACAAAATCAGTAGGCTGTCAGATGTTTTCATTATCTGAATATCATTTTGCTTATAAAAAGCTTATACCGAACCGTACCAAAATTTAGATTCTGAAGTCTTGTACCGTGAAACGTGTGGGATTGAAGTCTGCGGTGTTTTGTGTACCGCGGTATACCGTTACATCCCTAGTGTATATAAGATTGTTCACAGACCTGTGTACACAATCTACATGTTGTAAATGTTTCTCCATTACAGGCATGGCAACACGGGATAAAACCATACCGGTAGAATCAGTTTCACTTGGATCAGATGAGGTCTACAGTTTGATATGTCTACCCTGTCATCGGGAAGGTATAACAATACCTGCATACAGCTATTGTATAGATTGTCTGGAGCATCTTTGTCAAGGCTGCTTCAGACACCATAAAAGAGCAACACGTTTAAAGCACCATAAAATACAAGACAAAGAAACTATGCCTTCCAAACAGCAGCTTACAGATGTGCCCGTGCTTACTGCTACCACCGGCAACCTAACAACACCCTGTCCTCACCATAAGACTGAAATGATCAAGTTCTACTGCCATAGCCACAATAAGTTACTTTGTTGCATATGTGTAGCCCTGGAGCACACCAAACCTTGCAACATTGACTATATCGCAGATATTTCAGACGATACACTAAACAGTCTAGACTACAAACACACCATGAACAGACTGAACAAACTGTGGAACAAGTGTACAACACTAAAAAAAGAAACAGCCATAACTGCTAACAAATCGGATGAGTCACTGAAAGTGGCTTTGCAAGAAATCAAGAAATATAGACAAGTCATCAATGAAAGAATTAATGAGTTACAAGAAGACGTAGAAGCAAAGATCAAAGCCATACATCATGAAAATAATGAGAAAACGCTGACGGTAGAAACAATTTGTGTAGATATAATGAAAACAGTTAAGTCCATGTACGACAGCATTAAACAAACTGAAGTGTCTAAAGAAGCCAATCAATTGTTTATTGAAATAAAAGAGGCCCAGAAATTACTGCGGGATTACGAGCGAACTATGAGATCGTTATCAGCTGATGAAACAACAGCAGAGTATAAGTTCATACCAAGCGAAGCTATAAATGAGATACTAGAAAACGAGAAAATGATCGGTCAAATTTCTGCAGAACATCCAGAAAGAGCTGGACCAGGTGCTTCTTCAATGGGCAATGTTCCTCTGCCTTCAGCTGATGTAACCATCACTCCGACATGTCTAGGTGAGATCTGTGTGAAGACATCAGAAGATGTGGCCACGTGTTTGATCTCAGGTATGACAATGTTACCTCCAGATAAATTGGTCCTGACCGACTGGGAGAACAAGACTGTTAAGCTCAACAGTCAATCGATCACCTCACAGCTCGAACTTGGCACAGAGAATGATGATAGACCCTGGGGTATCACGACAACATCTAGTACACAAGTTGCTGTCACTGTACCGTATAGATATCATATACAGTTCATATCAGTAACAGACAAATTAAGTAAGACTCATATATTACAAACAGATGGTTACTGTATGGGTATCTTTTGTCATCAAGATAAACTGATTGTAACATACTGGAACCCCAGCAAACTTGAGATCCTGGATATGTCTGGTAACATAATCAAAGAGGTGGCAATAGATTCTGCTGGTAAAGATGTATTCATTAAGCCAGCGCGTGTAAAAGCAAACAGTGAATCAATCTATGTATCTGATATAGTGTCTAAAACCGTTATTATGTTGAACTGGAAAGGTGAGATAACTGGCTTTATAAGTCACTTAAACAGTCCTCGAGGAATTGTACTGTTAGGAGCAGGAAGTCTACTTGTCTGTGATAAAGAAAGTGGGGTAGTGTATCAAACATCAGGGGTTTGTACTAACAGAAGAATGGTCTTACAAGATGTGAGTCATCCATATGCTCTATGTGTGGGGGACGGAGGGCACAAACTCTACATCAGTAGATATACTAAGAATGAATATGACAATGCCATTTTAGTATATAACATTTGAAAAATTTCAGATTTCAAAATTATTGTACCAGTTCTACCAGTGTTTCATTTTGGTCTGTCTCTTAAGAATTGGCTTGAGAAAAATTAAGAAATACTTTTGTTTTAAATAGTGGGACTCATTGATATTTTTAGGTTCAGTCTGAAGGGAATCATGTATAGTTTCCAAGACCAAAATCAAACACTGTACTACACAAAAAAAGAGGATGTTGCATAAATAAAATATGAAATAATGATCATACTATGAAATTTGATTGCTTTCATGCATACAAAATAATGAAATAATTATAAATTTTTATTAATATATACCAAAGTTCAATAAATTTCAGAAAATCTTAATCAACATTTAGCCTGCGAACTATACATCAGATTCAGAAAAACAAATTATCAAAACTTCTGATTTTACAGCAACTTTTCACACCATATGACCCGTTATAAAACTTGGCTATAAATAGAAAACCAGCGTATAACCACAGGCCCTCGATGCGATTTTATGGTCCGGAAAATAAATATTACTCTTACTACATAACGAGGGCCTGTGCGTATAACTACACACACTAAGTAAGTTGTCAGGTTTCACTGCAACAACACCCAATATACTGACATACTGTAAAATCATTAAATTTTGATGGGACAAAATTTCTTGGTTTGGGTAAAAAAGACCATTTCCCTGGGATGTTAATTTGTGGATTTTGCATTTCAGGTAATGAATAGAAGCGTCAAAATTCTTTTTCGATGGTATTTAATTTTTGAAATTTAATCCCCCATGAAAATTAATGATTTTACAGTATTCATATAATTATACTTATGTCATTTCATGAGGACAAATAATTAAACGCTGTTTAAGTGTATCGATTTAGTTTACAGACATAGATTTGTTTAAATGACACTTTGGTTAGAAATGTAAAACTGTTTTTGTATCCAGACCTGACTGTTATCCATATTTGTATAAACTTCTACTGTACCTTGGAATAAACTTAGCAAGAAGTCATAGGGTTTTCCTCTGCCTCCACCAACAGCGTCAGCAATATTTGAAGCTGTGACGACCATACGACGACGTGCTTCCAACCATTCTTCACTTCCCTGTTTCATTGGATGTTCCATGATCACAACAATGTTGTATACTTGTAGCCTGCCTTGTACTTGTAGCCTGTCTTGTACTTGTAGCCATTAGCCAATCACATACCTTTTCTCCACGAATCTTCCATACCAATGCTTAATTGTATTCTAATGTCTGAAAGTTATTGTTTGTATGTTATTTTATAATATTTTCCTTGCCACCGGATGATCCCTATTGGATAGGCCCCCATAAGAGGTAAGTCATTTTAGATTTCGGGGGATAGCGCAGATACAGGAGGTGTACTTATTCCAGAGAAATGATCACTGGTTCTTTTAAAAATTATTTAAATGTACAGTCGTTTCAGGTAATTCTGCGCATCGGGTAATTCTGCGCACCTTATCTTTCTATTTCTTACAGACTTTGCTGGGTCGTTTTTCTTCGGTCTTCCAGTGTTTTTGTAGATGTATGTTACTTATGTAAGGTTTTATAATCATTTCAACGAAATCGGAAAAGTATTTCTACGAAAATTTGACCAAAATGAGTGTCAACGGCGATTTTCGTTAAATTGACATACCACGTGACACATAATTTGAATAAAAGCACATTTGTCATGGATGATGACTTTTCATTTTTTGTCAACATTGTCTTAATAACTTATTTTTTCGATACTGTGATAAATTTCTTGTGAAACAAATCTTTGAAACAGACTGTACAAAAAAACAATTCCACCTGCGCAGAATTAGCCGAAAAAATTTACGTCATGAAAACCGGCAACCATCTTGTTTTGTGACGACATTTGACCTAATTTAGCGAAGGTATGGTGTTTTGAATTGTTAACATTTGTCAATGAAGGTTGTTTCTATCCAACAGCACCATAATTTATTCTAAAAATAAAATAATCTCAAATGTAGAAAGCCAATACCCGTTAGGTGCGCAGAATTACCCGACAGCACTGTACATGCCAGATGTATAGCACCAATACATGGGACCTCGGTTTAGAGTCTCATCCGAAAGACTATTAGTAAATTTTGTTGGTCAGCCCTTGTTCTCGAACCTGAGATCAGTAGTCTTAACTCTACTGACTGAGCAAGGCACAACAAAATGAAAACATGGTTGATTGGCACAGTGACAGTGGTCAGCTGCTTTAAAATCAAGGCGCTATATATGGAGCAGTATCCTCCCATCGAGCAGTTAGCCAATAGCCATACTGTCTCTCAGCACATTACTTTTTGTGCGCTTCTGCTTCTTTGGCATCAGACTGTTATGGTTGAACTTTGCTGTGCAACGGTGTTCTAGTCGCGAGCACATGTTATTGGCATATAAATTTATACATAGCGCTTATTGAAGCAAGAAGTACGTTTCCTAGCATATCTACCTAGTTCTGGGTACCATAACTAAATGATCTTTTATTGAGAATGACGTTGATCCTTGATTAATTTGAAAAATCACTGAAATGGAATAATCATCGTCTAAGAAGCTTGGACTACCAATTTAAAGATAACCATCATTATCAATAAAAGATCATTTAGTTATGGTACCCAGAACTATCAAATTGGCCTCCTGTGGCCTCCTAATGACAACCCTGAATACCATGCACTCACGAAGGTCTTTGTTCAAACACAAAAACATGTTCAAATATCAATAAAAGCACTGTCAAGCTAGAAACAAAACAATACACAGTCACAAGGACAATTTTAACAAAAACTATCCGAATACTACTCAAGTTTAGAAATTGACACACTGCAGCAAAAAATCGTTTTGGGTACTTTTTAATCAACATTAGATACAAGAAGTAATTAAAAAATGCAGATTTTTTAAGATCTCACCAATTTACCTTTTAAATAAATATATTAGGGCATTTTTTGTCAACTTTTTCTCTAAACGAAAGTTGTTGCTGTTGTAGTTGATGCTAAAGCCCAGACTTTCCGTCACAATATTGGTCTGAATTATCTCCCCTTTCAAATATAGGTAGAAGGCTCGGTACTGCTTCAATATTTTCATCAATCCAACATAAAAATAGATATATTTTACTACTAGATTTGTTTAAGTTAAAACAACTCGACACTGTACTAGAGCCACGGCTGTACATGGACAGCTAAACCATTGAGCGAAAAATAAAAAAATAAACAAACCCCAAGAAGCCGCTTGTTTGTCTATATTTTTCATCAGTATTGCTTAATCCTTTATTAGCCAAGTACCTGGCACAGGAGCCTATTCATGAATCCGTTTTCTTCCTTCTCAACATACTAAACTAGAGTTGTTACCATTCAGCAGACAAAAATATTCAGCAAACTAAAATACCCCACACAAAAATCATTACAGCTTCTTCCTTCCTTTATTCATATTTACATCTTCATATTGTGCATCAATGAATGTTTGAAAAATCCCAAATAAGCTTGGCTACAGCTGTGCAAAGCTGACTTAAAGCTATCATGGTTAAGGCCATGTGTGCTGAGTTAAAAACATGTGTGCTGAGTTAAAGCCATGTGTGCTGAGTTAAAGCCATGTGTGCTGAGTTAAAGCTATCATGGTTAAAGCCAAGTGTGCTGAGTTAAAGCTATGTGTGCTGAGTTAAAGGTATCATGGTTAAAGCCATGTTAAAGCCAGCAGGATTCGGCTCATAAAAGCGAAGGAGCTGTGTTTCATAAAAATACGACAGCTTTTGTGAAGATAAACAAGTGAAGTTTTAATCATTATATATACTGTCCTTAAGAATTGTTCCTTATGTAATATATAGTGAATTTAAGAAAAGGGGTCCATGATTTTGGACAAAATCATCATAGCGCAAATTCCCTCCTTCATGAACTTGTACAAAGTTTATATGTGAAAGTCTGAAGGAAATCCAGCCAATGAAAACTGTTATAGTCCATTTAGGATATTTTGACAGTGATATCATCGTTTATGTGTACCCAAAGATTAAAACCATTGCTTAAACAAGAAGAGTTTAGTTTGGTATTGAACTGTAATAGTGGATTGTTTCACTGCATCACTGTATTCTTACCCTATCTGGACTGCACATACAGTCAAATTAGGATATTTTTCCAATGATGTAGCCCTTAATGTGTACCCAACACTTGCCAGAGCAGGTAGAGTTTAGTTTTGCATTAAAATAACACAAACCTGTTTGTATAAGCCTTTATAATTGGTATTACACTGAAATAGTGGATTCTACCTCAAAGTCACTGTCATCTTACCCTAACTGGACTGTACAGTGTGGAGTCACAAAAGATCAACAATAACACAAGTTAAACTTGAACATTATGTTTATTAATTTAGAAAAGTAAACAAGATGTACAAACTACTGGTAATCACAAAATCTTTATGTACATAATATCAATTATCAATCATAATTATAAATAAGTTAGAGGGGGCACAACTAAAGTCAACCTCAACCTTGCATTCAATTGAAGCTGAGCTAAACAAAAAATATCAAGTTAATGAGCCATGTTTAAACATTACAATAATATTTATTATTTGCTTTCAATGGATTACAGTGATTTTCAGTGTTACGTCATTAAGACGTCATAATTGTCACGTCATCAAGTTCTAATTTCAATGAAATTTTCCTAATTAAGCCAATTACAGTGCCATTTTACGAGAAAATGAAGCAAATAATCCACAAAAAGTTTTAAGATTTTCGGTAAATACCACTCTTGAAATTATTGTTTTCTGTGATCACTCGGTGAAATAAAATTTGATCTAAAGCACTGTGACACACTACCAGCGGTAGTTTACGATTTCTCAGAGGCCTGTAAGGTTACTAAGGTCAGTGTTTGCGTGCCTTTTGTTGTGCAATAGACCACTTTGGTATAGCTCGACAATACTTTGCTATGCAATGGTCTCCCTTCTACAAACATGCACCGGTATCGTATAAATTGCTTTCTTTGTACGCTATGTAGCACTTTTTTGAAGCAAGTCATTTCCAAGCATAGCACTATCAAGTGCTCAGTAATGCTTTATTTAGGCAACTGAGGCCCTTTTCACCTCACGATTTCCTTTTTATGCTCTGTATCAACCAAAGGAAAAACCAGTACCATTTTTTTATCTTATGACACAGTCACAAGCAATGAACACCATACCTCTAACACTAGTTTACTGTAAACCAATTCACTTTTACGAAAACTAACTTTCCTGTTGTGCCAATTTTAAGTCTCCTGTGATATCAATATTTAAGTTTTGGACACTTTTGCGGCTATTTAATTTCGTGAAATTCAACCATTCGTGAACTCTGCAAAATTAAATTTAGCATGAAATGATTTCTTGGTTTACAGTATTGAAGTGGTTGCTGCAATATATTACCACACAGGAAGGGAATAAAGTTGAGGTGGGTAGTAACATATTGTAGACTGATTGTTAAAATTTTGGCCACACTATCACTTTATAACAGTTCTTTGTAACCAGTCTACAAAGTTTTGACTCAACTTCCGTTGTTGTTCATCTGAAGATTTTAATCCAATTTTCTCAACACTTTCCAGTTCATTTTGTTCAAGAATTCGTTGATCAATTTCAAGTTTAGTTTTTTTCAAGTTGCATTCATTATCTACATCTAGTTGTCCATGTTTATTGCCATATAAATTATACATACTGCGGAAGACAAATTTCCTGAAATAAAAATAATTTTTTCAAAACAAATGGAACTTGTGAGACACTTATTTTGACCATGTTTCATACAATTTGATAACAAGTCAGCACTGTCTACGAGTGCTAGACACTCAACTTTCTCATTTTGATGGTAAAAAGGGCAGATAATTCAATAAATAAAGGTAACAGGGTTATCAGCATTGTCAGTATGGACTCCTCTTGTGATAGCGAATAACTATGGTAAGTTTCAAGTGGATTCGCCTTTTATAGTCTTCGCAAAATTGACTCTGACAAAAAACTTAACCAACACACACTCAGATGCACATGATCCTGTCTGGACAATAGCTCAACCTTTATTCTTCGAAAAGTCAAACTAAAAACTGTGATTTCTAAAGAATAACTTAAAATGTCAATGGACAATCATAACAGTTCACCTTAAAAACTTAATGCTCAAATCATGATCTCCCAAAGCATCTCATATATTAACCTCAGCTCAAATTGTACCATGAGACATATTCAGGTACGGATATTAAATGTTGCATAATGCAGGTTGCCAGATGGACGAGGTTAGTAAAAGTCAGCTAGTGTCCTTTTGGTCAGTTTATCCAATTCCCAAAAGTTCTTAGCTAAATAGTTAGATTTTTTTATTATTAACTCTTTCTTATACTTTGTAACAGAACTAAGTCGACATATTCAGTCTTTTAACCGAATAGCCACACAGGACTGTCTCAGGTCCTTAGCTTAGTTGTTAGCGTGTTTGCCGACTATTCTGGCGACTCAGATTTAAATCCTGGTGGAGACAATCATATGACTGTCATATCTCAGCAGAAAGCTGACCTGCAAATAAAGACTGAGCTCAGCCACAGGTAACTAACTGTATCAATGATGAAGACTTAAACGAAAAAAAAATTTTGTAAAGGTAGATCTAATATAAATTTCGAAAAAAAAAAGAAAAAAGTTTTTGTAAAGGTAGATCTAATATAAATTTCGAAAAAAAAAGAAAAAAGTTTTTGTTTACTATTTTTCAATGTAACAGTTTCCTGTGTGATTGTCAGGTCAACACAAAACAACAGAAACAGTTAAGTACCTATGATTCCACATGGTTTCGTGTCCTGGGTAAGTCTGGATGAGATCCAGTATAAAATGATGTTCTTTCTCTAAAAGGACCGTGTATTGTATAGAATATTGTTGCCATACTTGATCTTTCTGTGAGCATAATATAGTAAGCAGGAATTGTCTGTAGTGGTAACCAGACATGTCTGATATATGCTTCTCCACCCAGACCTGTGACGATTGAAGTTCACTTAGCAGTACCTGAAAACAGAGTGATAGTAACAAACTAAACTTCGGGGCGTAGCCAGTCTTGAATTGATGTTACATACACAAACCTAAAAGCAGCGGGGAAACAGGGGGAATTTGATAATGTTATCGACTCTGAGTCAAGGGGAATTGATATTTGTCTATTTGTTCTAAGACCCAGGAATTACTACATGATTACATGTCCAATCCCTGGGGATATAGACAGTAAGCAACATCTCGAGGGTGGCTATGCTCATGTATCTGCTTCATTCAACCACTCACAGTGACACACTTTATATCCTACAGTGAAACCTTATATAAAGACATCCAGCACGAAATGGATACATATACACCATTATAATTATGTTGAAGACATAATTAATTTCCCGGTTTATTCAGATAGGCCTCCCTCCAAGGTAGAGGTCATTAGTCAATCTGGCAAATGTCCACAAAAACGACAAGAACATTCCATAGGTATACAAAAATATTGACACAAAATATAACTTTAAAACTAAAATTACAACCAGTATAGCACCAACAAATGACACTACAGTAGAAAACCTAGAGCTGAATCAAGAGGTGCTGTAGCAGAAGTCGATTTGTGAATATTTGTGAATATTTGTGATTTAGTATAACATTTTTGAGAAAACAAAAACGGCATACTGACCTGAGTTGAACAATTATAACAATGTTGAATTAACCAGATTCTCTGTGACCAAGCGTAGTAGTTACATGGATATTTATCAGCAGCACATGTACATACACTCAGCTCTGTCTTCATCTGTTTATGATAGTCTATACCCACCTGTACTGAGTCATCACCTGTATACAAACAAATACTCTGTGTGATTTTATTTTGCTGAGTCCACGAGTGGTAGAAATTTCCTAAATTTAATAGCCATAAAAGTGTTAAAATGTTAATATGAAGTATCTTCGTGATATTCCCAGCTTATAAAAACATGCAACCAGGATTGTAAATATAGGTGAGATATCAGCTCAGAGCTTTTAAATTTTGTTAATAGAAGGTCCTGTATCCTGTTAGCCATACACTGATCTACAATAATTTCTAACAAGGTTTAAGTGAATTAACACACAGTGGTGTATTGGACCTACCATAGGTAACCAATGATAGAAAGATTCAAAGAAAAATGTCGAATGAGAAAAAGCCATGGAAATACAGTGAAAAATGATCTATTTTGGTACGACTCTTGATTCATGTTCGTATGCTGAGTATAGCCTTTATTTGTCAGACAGCTTTCTGCTGAAACATGAAAGGCACTTAAGTGCCTCAACCCAGATTTGAACCCAGGTGTTCAGATTAGACATCAAGTGAGCTAACTATAAGTGAGCACACATAAAAGTGTGGGCAATATTAACTTTGGGGAGCAGTGGCTTACAGGTAGGTCGTGAGCTTTGGAATCGAGAGGTCATGGGTTTAAACCCCCCCCCCCCCCCCCCCCCTCTGGACCACTGGTTAATTATTTCTGAGCAAGAACCACATGCTCTACTCCAGCATGGTGTAAAATGGTACCAGCGAAGGCAGTGTCTATTCGTGGGCGCAGCAGATCGATGTTGGCTACCACAGTCACAGGAGAGAAATAGTGTCCCCTGGGAGACCAAGTGTAGGTTTCCATAGGTAGCCAAATGACATGGGGAAGTTAATATGCCAAGGAATGCTTGAGCAGCCTAACAGCTGAAATAGAGCCCTAGAAAATTTGTATTTTTACTTTTTTTAACGGTACATACCATTCTGTACATGGTGTTGATTTTGTGCTATATCTACATTTAGATCTATACCATCCATACTGACAAATCCATCCCTAGCACTGCCAGTACTACATGTAGATCCCTGACTCGACTGTAAATGGTTGTCGACATAACGTCCTAAAACCCAGCGTCTGTAATATAAATATACCACACATACTTAGTATAACAAATCCATCCCTAGCACTCCCAGTACTACAAGTAGATCCCTGACTCGACTGCAGATGGTTGTCTACATAACGTCCTAAAACCCAACGTCTGTAATATAAATATACCACACATACTTAGTATAACAAATCCATCCCTAGCACTCCAAGTACTACATGTAGATCCCTGACTCGACTGTAAATGGTCGTCTACATATCTACCTAAAACCCAGCGTCTGTAATATAAAGTAAAGTACTGATTTAAAGTCTACTTTTAGACGAGGATCAATTCAGCCACCTGTACATATACACCACAGTCATTGATTCACAAGACGTAGTCAGATGTTACCCTCATTGCCAATGACAGTCACAGCATACAAAGTAGTGGCAGAGCCAGGGATCAAACAAGGCAGTAGTAGATATCAGTGTGCACCGTATCGGTATTTCTACTTTTGGGTAGTCAAAACCATTGCCATTTCCCGCCCTGCAGGGGACAGCTGAAGTAAAATCTCTGATATTTCCTGGGGTATCGGTTCGGAGAAAATATCCCACATTATCCCGGCATTGCTGGAAGGTTAAAACACAGCAGTTTTGCCACTAACTGGTGCATAATTCTAATGTTAATTAACATGTAAAAGTATTAAGGTTTCTGTTTGTTATGGTTCATGAACAGTTTTAGCCAGAGTAAAATGTAGAACAAAATTAGTTGAATTGGGTGCACAAACTTCAATTTTTGTGTAGAGTTCAACATAGGCAAGCTGGAGATAATGCAGTTGCTTGCTGCAGAGTTAGTCAGGTCAAGCTATAAAGTAGAAGGGTATTGAACACAGAGCCATTATGTCTCCCACAACATTCATCTGACAAAACATTCCGTACAATATGCACAATTATCAAGTACATGTATCCGTAAGCAGGTTCATTGAAATCTGACTACTGATAAGGGTTTAAGATACCAAGTGTGGACAAAATTGTGGCGTCAATCATGAGAAATAGTCTCCAAACATGTAGCACTAAATCAGTAGTTCTCCCTCTACTTTTTAAGCCAGGGAGACACATTTTCAGGTGAAATGGTAAGATCACCTACCCCCCTCAACCTGGAAGAACAAACTGTTGATGAACACCATAAAAATCAAGAATTGCTTTACCTGTGTAGAAATGTTTCTGAGCTTTTAGGATGTTTGGTGAGTACAAGTGAACTAAGTTTGAGGTCATCTGCGATACTAACATCACCAGATTCTATCAATTCTTTCCTACAAATATACAAGTTGTAACAGTTACTTGTTGTTGGGTTCAATATACTGTAAAATCATTAATTTTCGTGGGGTTGAAATTTTGTGGATTTCGTGGTTCACCTTTAAACACGAAATCAAATCTAATTTTGGCCCTTGTTTTTCAAAATCCATGAATTAAGGTCCCATCGAAATGGTCTTTTTTAACCAAATTGAATGCAATGAAATTTCTGTCCCATGATTTTACAACAAAACATTTTACTTAAATGTGGTTGTTGCTAAGGTACAAGTTTTACATACTCAGTTCAAAACTGCATTTATTTGGCTGTGTTAGTATCAGGATGCATATCGTAATTATATAACTTGCACTTTTGCGATAATATCGCGATAGTATTGCTATACGTTATGGCAGCATTTTCCAGCTCTGTTTACTTAATTAGAAACTGTCAGCTAATTTGGAAGGCAAATCTGATAGGTACGAAAAGCATGGTAAAAATACTTAATAACTTCTCCAGGATGGTTCTCTCTATAACAACATCTTCAAGGTTTCTCTGATTTTTTTCTATTTTCCTTTAAGTTTAAAGGATACTCATTTACATTTTACAAATATATATTACACAGTTTTAATGCACAGTCTTATTTTAACAACTTGTGACAAACATACCTTATATTCCATACAGTATAACATTCAGCATTTATTAACACAACAGCTCTAGACAAGGTAGCAAGTTCAAGAGGTTCTGAAAACCAAAAACAACAGAATATAAATATAAGTAGAGCAGAGACATGTATCATGATATTTCTGGATAATTTAAACGTACAAGCAGGGTTATAATTATAGACAAGAAATCAGCTGTTAAATTATCATGCTGATTAAATGGTCAAGATTGTGTCCAATTCGCCAAGTTATACACATGCCTAGGCATTGTCAATGTTGAATTGATACCTTGAATTTGTTTGACATTTATTATGCCTATTTGACCTGCTGATGTATGTAAGGCCTGAAGCCCCCCCCCCCCCCCCGGATGAAAGCCAAAGAGTATGCTGGCTTATTCTTGGGCTACAATCAAATTAGAATTGTGACCAAGTTTTTAGACAGTAGCAATAAAATGAGTGTACATAAAACACTAAATATATCATTATGTAATTACACATAAATAACTGACTCCGCAAAAACTGTCAGTCCACTAGGCCTGACTGACAAATTTTGATTCAGACTGTGACAGAACAGTCTGTATTTTTCTATTAGACAATGAGGAACATTCACTCATTTTACCAGTTCGAACTAACAAGTTTAAAAACTTTCAACAGAGCCTGAAATTATGAGTACTTTTAAAAAATCTTACCAATGAACTTGGGAGCCTTCTTTGTTCTCCAGGACAACAATGTCTGGTATGCATACTGAAACAGTATTTTCACACACCATAACTCCAGGCCAAGCTTATGATCAATAAGAACTATAGGACTTTTATTATTCTTTGGTTCAAGCACTGGTATAAAGTCAAACTCATCACTGAAAATAGAAAAATATATACTGTTAAATCATTCATTTTTGTGGGGGATTAAATTTCATGGACTCCATAGTACACCTTTAACAATGAAATCAAATTCCATTGAATAACAATTTTGATCTTTGTAGTCGTAACGCGAAATGCAAAACCCATGAATTTACGTCCCATCAAAAAGGTATTTTTTACTCAAACCAAGAAATTCTGTCCCATCGAAATTAAATGATTAAATAGTAATTCATGTTCTCTAGTAAACATGGGTCACTGTGTGCAATTTTTTGGTAATAGTTTTTACCAGACAAAAAAATCCCATCAAGGGTCTGTGCTCATAATAGATCATAGAGCACAAGAGTTTCTGAATTTAATGTCAAGTGTCAAAAAAAAATTCATAATTCAGTTTAATTTGTTACTACCTGATGAAGCTATTTAGGCGTGAATCAATTTGAAATACAGGTATCAACATGTATGTAAAGAAGAAAAGATAAATATTGAAGCAGCACTTTCCAGCGTGCTTGTTTATCACCCCACGCATATATATGCAAAATGGTTGACTAAAGTGGCCAAGCAAATCTTGGTTAATCTTGGAAAATTTCAGAAACACAATTCAGTGTTTCCCAAGACATGATTTTTAATTGATAGGTTGTCTCACATGACTTTGTATTGTTATGCTGTACATCAGGTATATTAAAGGATCAAGGTGTCTATTCGAAAAGAGATAGGGTAGCGCATCCAGATTCCTAGAATAGAGATATTTTCTGTATCTTCCCTCAAAGCTGGAGATCATAAGCCAAAAAATAGTAACAATATAGTTACAGAGCGACCTGAATAACATGCCTATAATTGGAACCTTTCAACCTTGTTTATTTTTGGCAAATTTTGAATTTGTGAAGAATCATTTTTGCACTTAATGACCTGTGAGTCTGTAAATGACAACACTATTTTACAACCTTGCTCACATTCTTTTTTCATAAATAATATGTTAAACTTGAACATTTTCTCGCCATCAGTGTCAGGCTTATAGAAGCGGCAGTTTAAAATACAAGAGCTGTCACTAGACAGCGTGCTCGACTATTCGCAGCCATTTGTCAGAAAAAATATAATTTCAAAACAGGCCATTTAAAATTTGTATTATATTGAAACGTGAGTTACGCTACTTAGTTGACTACATGGCAATGAAAGCTAATGTACAATGGTTGTTGAGGCATGGCAATTATCTCAACACTGGACTATTAACAAATATTTGTCAGTGAAAATGATTTTAAGACTTCAAGCGGCACTGTACTCTTTTCAAGAAATGTGTATGTTTAAAGGGAATTGTATACATCCACTGACATAACAAAGTTTCAACAAAATAATCATATGAGTAAGATATGATTTGTTAAAGGAGTCAATTTTAAAACAATGGTGACAAATTAAAATAATAATGTAGAGGATACAGTCATGTAATAAATCAGTGATCATAGAATAAAAAAGGATCATAGTTAAACTTTTCAATGCAATATCATTGATAGTAGGTGAGATATGGTTTGAATGTAACTTGCATGCAAAACTTTAACCAAGGAAAGTCTAAGTTAAAAGGGGCATAACTCGAATTAAACTAAAAATGGAGTTATTACAATTGACCAGTACCATTGACTAATGATGAAAAACAAGTGTTATAAGTTTCAATGCAATATCATAAATAGTAACTAAAATATGGCGTGAATAGAACTTGCATGTAAAACTTGAACCAATAAACTCCTATGTTAAAAAGGGGCATAACTGAAATAAAAAAATAATAGAGTTATTGCCCTTGACTGATACCATTGACTGATGATGGTAAACAAGTGTTGTAAGTTTCAATGCAGTATCATGGATAGTAGCTGAGATATGGTCTGAATGAAACTTGCATGCAAAACTTTAACCAAGAAAATTCTTTGTTAAAAAGGGGCATAACTCAAATAATAATCATAATAGAGCTATTACCCATGACCGGTACCATTGCCTTATGATGGTTAGTAAGTGTTGTTAGTTTCAATGCCATAGCACAGATACTATTTGAGATATGGCCTTATTAGTAACTTGCATGCAAAACTTCAACCAAATTTTCTAAGTAAAACAGGGCCATAATTTGCATTAAATTCATGCAAGAGTTATCTAACATGGTTGATTACATGACAGGGAAAGCCAGTGCAAAGTTTCAATCCAATATATGCACTGGTTATTGAAATATAACCAAGGTTAAAGTTTTGCATGTAAAACTTTAACCATATGCAACGCCGACGCCGACGCCGACGAACAAGTGACTGTAATAGCTCTCATATTCTTCGAATAGTCGAGCTAAAAATGCAATAATGTTGGAGGACAGTCACTCTCGACTAACAAGTTATTGATAGTGAAACAAGAATTTCAAACCTATAGCAAGGACATACAAATTGGGCAAAAGTTCTTCAAAACCCATGCAAGATTATAAGCCTTGATCGAGCAGCCATCAGCATTTGGTTACAGAAATACAAGCTTACATGCAAAATATTAACATTAATACATTGTATTTTTAGTCCAAAATGGGCATAATTCTGCAAAAGCACAAATTTTTCTCAGTTATGGGACCTGTCCCTATGAGCTTAGATGTAGGGTTAAAGCATGCTTTTTTGTGCTATTACATCTGCAGAGTCCCAAGTAAACGCTATTATAGCATAAGAATAACACTTTATTAGTATGTGTTTCAAAATTATGTCACCTGGGCGGGAAATTTTGGGCGACGTCTGGAAAACCGACGCGACGTTGCTTAGCAAGCATTACGTCATATACAAGTTTTTGTTATGAGCGTCAACTTCCTGTATCTAGCAAATACCAAGAAAACAGTGACATTGGGGATTTGTTTACAATTATTTTTTTACTATAACAACAGAAAATTGATTAGTAGTTTCAATTTAAACATGAATTACAGTTCATATGGCGCTGTAATTCATTTATTTTTGTCGACTTGGTCCTGAAATGAGCATACTTAAAACTTGACACAAACAGTGGGTGAATCCTTATAGAAACGTATGAGCAAAATCATCGTTTTTATGCCATAATATTCACAATGAAGACAATTCCAGGTCTATTTCCTTGTAGGAGATTACCTTAAGGTTGTAATTTTATAGCAAAAATTAATATTTTGCGGTAATATTTGATTACGGTTAAAAGGGTCATTCAACAGTACATAATGCATTATACCTGAATACCTGATATTGGGCTGTCAGTTTAGCTAATGTTGTCTTTGTCCCTTTAGTGAAGGTCTCTTCTTTAACCTGTAGACTCTTATAAATACATTTTAATTTATCTCACATCTCTGGGTGCAGTTAATAAACACTTGGTTTAAATTTCTTCTCAATCCAGTTCTCACGTGGGGAGCGGTGGCCTAGAGGTAGGGAGAGCGCTTAGGGATTGAGAGGTACCGGGTTCAACCCCATCTGGACCACTGGTCAATTTCTCTGAGCGAGACCCACATACTCCATTCCACCAGAGTGTAAATAGGTACCTGTGATGGCAGTGTCTATTCCTGGGTGACGAAGATCGATGTTGGCTGCCACACCCACAGGGCGACCATACATAGGTTTCCATTGATAGCTCAATGACAGGGGAAGTTACAACGCCAAAGGGTGCTTAAGCGGCTTAACAACTGAAAAGAGCCCTAGAAAATTGATAATTTTTATAACTTAACAGTTCAGCAGTGACTTAAACTGGTTAACCATATAAAAAGGCATATTAGGTGATTCCATGGGGGGAAAGACAGCTGACGGTAAAATCACTGGTATTTCCCCAGCCCCTTCCAACTAAATATTGTCCCCCAGGGTATTGGCTTGAAGAAAAAATCCCCCACATTTCCACGGCAGTAGTCAAACAATCTCGACTTAGAGTATCCACTTCTAATGGATGCGATGGAGATAAAGGTCAGAAATTAAAAAATCTCCTAGCAGATTGCCCCACATCTACCACGGCAGGTAAAAACATGCCCATTTCACCAGCTATCCACCATCCTTTCCCACTTAGACGCTTAGTAAAAACAGGGACATTTTCACAGTTATCCACCATCCTTTCCCACTTAGACGCTTAGTAAAAACAGGGACATTTTCACAGCTATCCACCATCCTTCCCCACTTAGACTGTTAGAGCCTTAGTAAAAACTGAAAAACACAGCCATTGTTGTTGTTGTAGAATTCTTGACCGCCACTAATGACGAACCCTGGTATCGGTTGATACCAGGTGGTTATCGCTTTGACGAATAAGTATCGCACAATCCACCATAGAATATCAATCACAGTAAATCCACCACCGAATACAATTGACTATATACACACTGAAATTATTTCTGAATGCTCAAATTTAGTAAGGGCATCAGGTCACACAGGAGGGGACTGCTTTGCACTTTTGTACAACTTGTATCGCAAGGAATGTAGATTTTGGATCAATCGCCTCACATGAAATTCGATTTTAGCACCACTACCGTCCCGAATTAAATAGCCCGGAATGAGATTTGAAAAGTCCACAACTAGTTTCAACAGTGAGCCACGGCTTGAGATACAGTCATTCAGATCAAGTTCTGCAACACAGGCATATATGTCATTCAGAGCTGGCTCACGGGCAGATTGCAATGATGAACATGATAGAAGGAAATGTTCAAGTGTTTCATTTTCTTCCCTACACATAGGACATATGGGGTCAACACTATTCTGGTTGAATCTGGCCCTGTTTATCTGTAACATGTATGTTCCTGTGAGGACTCTCAGCCTTGGGGGTATTCTGGAAACATCACGTGTAGAAGCCACTGTCTGTCTCAATACAGGGTGTAACTTTCCCGGAGTGAAAATACAGTTCATATGCTCCAAGGATGAGTAAAATGAAGCTTGCCTCTCAATGGTATCCCTCCAATAGCGTGTTACAACATGATGCACACCTCGCTTCCACTCCGCTTTAGTGAGAGGGTTGTCCAAAAAGAAGGACACATCTTCAAGGTTGTACTTTGTTAATATTGGTTGAATTTGGATCGCCCAAGATGCACTATTGGAGCTCTTAACAGTGACTTGTCTGGTAAAAACTTGTCTTTCGACACTGTTTACTGACTGATTACAGATGTTATTGAAGAAATTTAAAGTTTTTAGATCAAGTATTGCTTCTATTGGTAAGCTTCCACTCAATATAAAGACACTAGGATCTGCCACATTGTTAGACAGAGATAATATCTGTTTAATGGTTTTCTTATGGAAAAGTTCCACTTTAGCAACAAGCTTCTTTGCAGGCAAAACAATCTCTAGCCCGTATGTCAGGACTGGCAACACGTATAGGTTGTAGATGTTTATTGAAGTCTCAGGGTCAAGGCCGTTGTGACCATGAAGTCCAGCTCCAAGAAGACTATATAAGGCTCGCCTGGCTTTGGAGATATTGTTGTCAACATTCACCACAGCATTCTCCTGTGTGGATGTAGTTCTAAGAACACCAAGATGTGGAGCACTGGATACACTCTGGAGTGGAGCATCACCTAGTGTGAATTCTGGAGACTCTTTACTCTGTGATCTCTGGGTTGGTTTTACGTGTAGCGAGACCGTCTTCGTAGCTTGGAGAAGATATCTTTCTTGACAAGCAAAATCCTGTGACATATTGATGAGAGTTTGTGTGTCTAGTGGACAGTGACTCATAATGCAAACATCATCCGCGCATGCACAGTTGTTACACGAAATCGTACCAATTCTTCCGCCACAATCACTTTTCTCAAACTGGTCCAGGAGGGGATTAACATACAACTTATATAAGTCTGTGGAGAGTATTCCACCCTGACGAACTCCCTGCCTTACTGCGAATGAGGTGCTACAGAAGTTTCCAATTTTGACCACACTTGAGGCTTCAGAGTGCAAAGACTGAATAATAGACCAATGACCGTCTGTAATACCGGCGTGAAAAAGACGTCTAAGCATATGTTCATGTGAGACGACATCAAAAGCGGATTTAGCATCCAAAAGCACGACATGACCTGGACGTTTCTGGTCTGTACACTCACGATAAAATTCTTCAAGGATGTATGAAGCATTTAAAGGTGCAGAACCTCTGGTGAAAGCACGTTGAGTTGGATTTTGAGTCGTAACAACACTCTGATGTATACGCTTCTTGATGATAGCTTCAATAACTTTACATAAAACGGGCAAAACAGTAATCCCTCTGTAGTTGCGAACATCCGAGTTTTGTCCCTTGTTTTTAAATACAGGGGAGATCACACCAAGCTTTAAACAAACTGGAACTTTTTGTTGTTCAAAGATAATGTTCACAATTTTATGTATATGTTCTAACAGAAGATCACCTCCATAAAGAATGTGTTCTATGTGTATTCCATAAACATCTGGAGCTTTACCTTTGTGAATAGATTTGACTGCTGAAATCAGTTCTTCTTTAGTTACCGTACTTGGAGCGTTTCGTCTCACTAATGGTTCAATAGATTCCATTTCCAACTCCACCATCTGGCTATAAGCAGAATCAAAACAGTCATTCCGAGAGACCTCCGCTAACTTTTCAAAGTGAGATTTAAATCCCTCCAAAACATTCTCAGCCCCAGAATAACACTGGTCATTAACATATAAATCATCAACCATTTTATTCATGGATTTACGTTGTTTGTTTAATAGCTTATAAAAGAGTTTGTTGTCTCGAGTGCGTGTAGACATAATCTCTTCCCGCTCTGATGCTAACTGCTTCGCAACTGCAACACGACAATTCCTCCTAAATTCAGCTTTGCAACGCTTTTTCTCAACGAAGAGTGGATCACTGGTTGTATGTAGCCCTCCATTAGATGCCCAACGTTTATGTGCTGAACGTAAGTTTTTCAAAGAAGCCGCTATGTCCTGGTTCCAGACCTTTAACTTAGGTTTAGATGTGTATTTCTTCTTACGGGGCTTCAAAGATGAAGAGGAACTTTCCATAACATCAGTAATTCTCATTACATGGTTTACTACATCTTCGGGAGACATGTCACACGAAAAAGAATGAGCCGAGAGCTTTTCAGTTACAGCTTTTTCATAGGAATCAATGTCGATCTTGTCCCAGATTACGCGCTTCGAGATACTGTTCTCCTTTACTGAGGATGAGTGTCCACGCAACTGTAACGTACACTTTAAAGAAATGGAAATAGGGAAATGGTCCGAAACATTGGATGCCGAATTAATAATGTTTTTGTCTTTCACAATGAGAGATTTATTTCCACACGTCAAAAAATAGTCAATTTCTGAGCTAGCACAGCCATTAGGGTGTACAAATGTAACACCAGCAGATTTAAAATGAAGTTTAAAGTCACTGATAAGCTCATTCAGATGCCTTCTACGGGCTGAAGAGTCATCAAACGACAAATCCTCATTAACGTCCGTTCCAATCACAATGGAATGAGAGTTGGAATATTTCATTAAAATTTCATTCAGCTCATCAACACATTCAATAAAATCGTCTGTGCTTGTACTGTAACCTCTGCAGGGAAAATAGACGGAAATGAAGAGTGTCTTGTTCACATCACCTGCCTTTTCTCCCACTTCAATGCACTGGATTCTCTCCGAGCCATCGGGAATAACTTTAACAAATCTGTCCAAGTCCTTCTTCCAAAGAACGGCAACACCTGCATAGCCTCTGGGTAACTGTACAGGTGGCAAGGGGTTCCGGAAGTCTGCCCCTTTCCCTGCGTAACTACACAAAGAACTAATTTCCGTCAGTAAAGATAACTGAGTTTCAAACAACCAATGTTCTTGTATTAAAATAATGTCATGATCAATTAACAGTTCATTTATTGTATGTGTGGAAGTTTTTACATTTTTACAGTTATAAGACGCGACATTAAGAGTGTGACCTCCCTTATCGGATCATTGTGACGTCAAGTCAACAACCTCAGACGAAGTACTGCGGGGTGTTTTACTAGAGGATATGTCAATCTCTGAATGAGTAGAGTGTGACGCGGCATGAGCAGGTCGTGAGCAGCTCGAGGTAACTACAGTGGTATAAGGTTCAGCCATCCCTTCATTGGTAGACTTATCTTGCCGACATCTAGCACCCATATCTCCATGTGCGTTCGACCTGGAATTTGGTTGCAATGTACGGACGGTGGAGCTAGCGCTGGATGAAGACCCCTGGTACAGATGTGGCACAGCCTGCCTCTGTATCGGGTTACTGGTTGCAGCAGTCGGTAGGTTGGTTGCGGATGGAGAGTTGACCCCACTATTGTAGAAGCCTGTGACAGCCTGGGGTGGTGGCACACTCATATTGATCGGTGGCACAAGGGGTACGGGGGGGTGATGGGTCCCTGTCTTAGGGAAAATAGGTGGATTAGCAGGATTCATGAAGAGTGGACGACCAACAAAAGGTATTGAGGAGCTAATATCTGGCTGGAGTACCGGAGCCTTTGGAGGCATAGGGACCGAACTAGTATTCTGTTCCTGTATAGGGTTTGGGCTGACAACTTTCTGTTCCAGCAAATCAATCTGCCTGTTCATCTGTGAGAACACAATATCACTAATGCGGTCATGTAGACGATGGCATTGCGTAAGAAATTTAGAAGAAAAAGGATTTTCTACTTCAACTGGTTCGGAAGTCGCTTTCGAGAAAGTGCTACTACCAGTCGCGCAACCATGCGGATCTGTACGAGTGTTTCCCTCAATGGATGTAATGTGTGCTTTTAAAGTTTTGATGGTTGACTGCATTTCCAGAGTTTGATTCTCAAATCTTTTAATTTGTGTTTCCATTCGGACTTTATCCTTCGCCAAATCATCAAGCCTCTTCTCTTTAAGTCTAAGGTCACGATCCCATTTAGTCAGTCGGAGCTCCTTGGCACGCAACTCTGCCATATTAATACACTTATTACAGGAGTTGACACTGGCGGGAGCAGTATGAGGAGACGAAACATTCCCTTGTAAAGAATGAGTGCCAGCAACGGGGGCTGTGACAGGACTAGCCGAAACGCAAAATGAAGAAGAGTCTGTCTGAGATACTCCGGAAGCATCATTATCTAAATCCTGTTGGTTACGATCAGCAAGACAGGATAGACAGTACAGATCAGAGTTCTTTGTAATAAGACACTTGATGTGAAAGTTATTCGCGCAAAGTACACATACCTCCTGGACGCCACTTCCTATAGCTTTGGAACACTGCCCACAAACCGGAACGCTCTGTTCATCTTTATCACATTCATCTGTCAGGACATCCATGGCAGAACCACCAGTCGTGTGTGCAGATGGAAGTGAGAGCAAATGCCTGGTGTCTGTACGTGGTGGCACTATACTATCCTTCTGTGGTACACGCAGCTTTTTAACACAAAATTTACAACTATAAGGGGCATTTGGATCACTTTTCTTGTTCTCAGCCTTTTCCTGTTGTGTAAGCTTCTCACAGGACGGATGAATCCAATGACGACCAACTGTACAGAGAGTACCTGTTCGAACGCATTTACTATTACATTTCGGACAAGTGTTGGATGCTTCCTTCAGGATAGCCGCAAGGTCTTGTGAGGATAAGAGAGGACGAGGTGAGGGTGGTGGGGAGTGAGACGTGTAGTCTCCACCACTAATGTCAACATCACTCCTGAATTTAAGGATAGCCTCCTCAAGGATGCTATTGAGGTGCGAGAGGTTCGAACCAGAATCAGTCTTTGCGGAATTAAAGAACTTCTGAATGTGCGGGCAGTCTATCTCTAGAAATAGATTTTTGTTTTTTCCATTGATCATACATCTAGAGGTAGTCTCATAAAGGTTGAGGGTATATGAGGATGATTCATGAGCCACACGAATGACAGTATGCACTAGGTTTCCTTTCGTATCTGGATGTTCTGTAATATCAGCGTTAGAGTTTTTATGAAATGTTTTAATTTGCCTATAGTATCTCAAGCAGGCCATCTTATATAACAGATAAGTGGCCGCATCAGCCTCAACCACTAAGTTCTCGTCTTTAACGAACAGCGCAATATTTGCGGAACGTCTCGATGCAGCGAGTTTCTTGGCTAGCATACTATCAATATTTAGCTCATAGTCAATAGAATGGTTAACGACGACAGACGCAGGGCACGAGGGTACATCATCAGACGTTACAACATCCTTTACAACGACAGATCCGGAGGAACTGCTTACAGTCTTTATCAACGCCATTGCACACATCACGAAGAAGAGAAAAAAAGCCGGCAGCAAAGGGGAACCGTCCTGTGTGACCCGCGGTCAGCCTTAAAACATTTACACCTTGAACCTGAATACTGCTCTTAAAAACTAAAAAGCTAGTCTGTTCATAGGGTACCAACACAACACACAACTGGAATGTGATAAAAGACCGATTCAGACTGTTTATCTATTAAAAATGTTAAAGATTGATAAAAATTTTATAAAAAATTTCTCGATTTCAAGATGGCTGACCAAAGCCCTGCGGGCACACACTGATAAAATCAGACATAAAATGTATATTTCACGGTTAAAATGTTAAAACTGTTTTTAAAACATAAAAGCAATGTTTGAGAGTTCTTTTACAACCAAAACCCTGTCTTAAAACCGATAAACGAGCATAAAATTTCTGTTTTCTCAGAGCTCAACACCAGCACCACATCATTCATCCACCACCATGACCATTTTGTCTGAAGACTCCATTTTAGATGCTTTTAATACAGCGAGATACTATAATATAGACTGAGTGGTGAACTTACATGGAAGGATCACGCTTGAAAGCGTTGTTGAGGTCACGAAATAGACGCCATCCTCTTTTGTCCCCATCCATCCTGGGACTAGCAACAGAAAAACAGATTCTGACAGAAAAGTCACAGTCACTGAGTCAGTGAGTGGGTGAAGAAACACCAATTCACGATTTAATGTCAAACTGTTTTGTTTGTTTATATATACATGTTGTCATTAGTCACGAAGAGCGTCATTAAAAAGTGTGTCACTGATAAATAAGGAAATTAGAACTGAATAATTTGGTATTTTCGTTTTTATGTTTATTTAATTTTAGAAATGACCTTTCATCACGATGTATAATTATTACGAAAGCACCGGTGTAGATGCGTATAAAATCCGTAAATCCGTACGGGAAAGTATAAAACATGGCGCCCCTCTAGATTTTAGTACAAAAAGAAGGGAAAACATGGCGCCCCCTATTAACTTTTTTGTTTCTCGTTGGATATTTTATTTATTTCTATCATATTAAAGCTAACGCTATGTATATTTAGAATATGATATTGATTATTAAAATCCGTTTTGTTTTGATGCACTTATTACTGGTTAAAAATGGGTCAAAAATGAAAAAAAATATCATAGAATTTTGTGTTCGGAAAACATGGCGCCCCCTCTTAACTTTTTTATTTCAAAATATATTTTTTATGAATTTACACTGTTGAAAAGCTATAGCTCTCTAGTTTTTAAAACTGTAACTGTAACTGAAATTGAATGAGTAAAACGTTTTTTATCGCATGTTAAATTCGACTCATGTTTTTATTTTTTTACCGTGCGTAAAATTTGGTTCGGAAAACATGGCCCCCCCCCCCTATTTATATTTTTTATTAGTCAACATATAATTTTCATGAATACATGGCTGAAAAGATTACGTTCTCTCGTTTTTATAAATGTAAAGATATTCAAAATTGATGCAGAAAAACAGGATTTATGACGAGTTAAAGTAGACGCATTTTTTCTTTTTTTTTCACGCGCCCGATAATCGGCTTTTGTGATATCGCATAAACTGTACAGTACATAGAAAATTAGTTATAATGCGTGTGTTGGACTGTTCATTTGATATAAGTTGTTAGTATTAGACTAAGAAAGCATATGTGTGATGTTTATGTAAAATACAATATAGATACTTCTTATAAAATTAATTACTTACTTATTATAATTATTAAATGATTGAAAAAATAGCAACTCAGTGAAATCCCGCTAATGAGACCAGTTGAGTAGAAACTGCTTCTTAATACCAATGTATATCGAATCTTATAATAATTAATATGTCTTATTAGCGAAATTTAATTGAATTAAGAATTATATTTCTTGAGAAAAAACTACCTGTGCTTTTAAATTTGAAAAAAATAGCCCGACAAATTGGGAATTATTATTGAATCTCTGTATTTAGTTGTTCATATATGGCTTTTCTACTGATTATACCCGACTGAAGTAGCAAAGACCTTTGTCGGTTTAAAAATCTTATATTCAATCAATAATTCTAAAGTTGTGGTTATTTTCATTCCATGCACTTATCTATCAATTTCAAGAAATAAATTACGCGTGTATGTATATAATCATCCATGCGGAACAGTTAGTGCAAAATAGCTTACGTGCACGTTGTTCACGTGCCCGACATTTTTTATTTTTGAAATTAGACAAAATTTATTCTCTGTCGATTGGTTTAACGAAAAGCATTGATACTGTCGAGAATAAGTAATATGGGGCGCACTGAGGCCTTTAGAATGACGAGTACCAGCACCAAAATCCGTTCGATCATGTACGTCATTTTTAAACGCCATCAAGTTTGAAAAAAGCGATATTTATAATAACGTGGGGTGTAGCTCGAATTACTGCGAGAAACATATTTTCTATCAATAAAATTGGATAGTATCGGGGTTTCGATTATTTGTATTCTTCTTAAAGCATTTTTAAAACTAATTTACAAAAACACGTGACCAATCAGAAATTCGTTCAATGTATGCATGTATCTGACGTCATGAGCGCGTTCTACATGGCCCATTCTCACAAATTATAGTGTTTTAAGAAAAGTCAATCAACAGGGAACACATTTATACCAAATACGTTACTATTCCAAGCTGTACACGAGGCCAACATGCAAAAAACAATTTCGCGCCAACCGTTACACATGGATGATTTTGTACGTGAATACGCCATTTCTTTCCATTAATCAATACATTAGTGCGTGGAATGAACAAATAACACAGCCAAAGATTTATTGATATAATATATCAGATGATATAATATTTTTTAGGGTGGCCAACGGGGAAACAAATATAGCCTCGTCTCGGCAAGGTCTGTGTCAATTTAGAGGACCGCCTAGGCTTTATTAACTTAAGAGTAAGCTCATGTATGAGTTACAAAATTGGACAATACGTGTGTGAATATGTGAACTATGTGATATATTAATTTGGATGTATAAAAGTGAATATTAATTGATTTATTAGTGGAAAACTAATAAACAAAGGAGCGAGGTAGCCTTAGGCGCTTGACTTTGTAGTGTGACGGTGTGATATCATTAGATTGGATTACCGTTATCATATACAATCATAACAATGGATAACATGTGTGTGATTATAGTTTTAGTAACTTTGTGATACAAACGGTGATATTGACATTCTTGAGGATTATGTCTTTTGAAGGTATCGCTCAATGTGTACATTTAAATTGAATTGAATACTAATACGTTTATATAGCCCATTACTGACGACGTCCAGTGGTCTCTATTTATATTTTTGCCAGAAGGGAACTGTTTACAACCAGACGCTTGGCAAAAATTTCGTCACGCTCCAGTGCGTCGCAATCACGCTTGATGAAACATAGATATCGAGGATCACATCGGTGAAGACAATGACGAAACATTTCTCAAATGTATTCTTGAACCCTGTCGGAAGAACAACGGGAGATAACAACGACACCACTACTTACGAATCTAATACGAGTTACCCCCCTTCCCCACAACTAGATTGCGATGGCTCTTTACGTTGTGGTCAACCGCGGTATGATCAGCGCGCAGAATCTGAAAGTTCACTGTATGTCGTAGATAAGGTTGTGTTAGATCGTTTAGATAATGAACTGCAAGGTCTTCCAAAAGACGTATACATTCGAACTCTTCTTAGTGCCGACTCATCAGAGGAAACTATAGCTCTGTATCGTACCGAGCTGTCAACTCGCGCAAAGAGCGACGACAGACCGAACGCTCCGTCAGGTATTCTTAAGGACAGAAGGAAGACAAAACATGCTTCGTTGTCACAAAAGTTCGCTCTTGATTGCTTTCATCTTCAGCAGTTCCTGAATAACAATACTTCCGATGTAGATGATTTATACCGTAAAGTCCCGTCAACACCAGCGCTCCCTGACAACTCTCAGTTGAATATACATGACTCAAATGAAATAACGAACTTAAAAGAAATAGTTGCGTTACTGAGGGCTGATGTTCTGATGCTTAAGCGAAAATCTATCGAAGACCATCAAAAACAAGAGAAACTGTATTGTGAACTGAAATCTGAAATAGCCTCAGTACAAAAGGAAATAGCAACATGCGCAGATGTGATAGCCTCGAATATCTCATTAGCTAAAGATTCAGAGCACCAAACGCTGTCCAACTCATTACTCATACTATCAAAACTAGTGTCTAGAATTGACTCTACAAAAAATGTGCTGACCAGTGATTTATCTGATATACGGAAATCGGTAAGGGACAACTCGCTTAACATTGAACGTTTGAACGACTCAGAAACCTGCGACAAAAACAACAGAAAGCAACAAATAAACGAAATCAAAGATAATCTCAACGAAAACATTAGCAATGTGAATATTGATCGTGACAAAATTGTGCGTCTTGAGTCAGCACTGAAAGCTGTCAATGACAAAATAAAAGTTACTGAAGTTAAATCGGCTTGTGAAAATAACAATATTCCATCCAACTGTGATAAAGCGCTTAGTGCCCTTACACAAGATTTAAGTGCAAAGTTTGACACAATGTGCCAAACTATGATTGCATCCTTAGAAAACATTACTTCGTCTATACTAAGTCGAACTGAACATAGTCAACAACACAACGAAACCCCTACGGTATCTACAAGAGCCAGGTCTTCTGAACTACAAGCGATTAACGCAAATCGAGACATGCAACCGATTGGTGTTAGTTCGAACAGATTCCACGTGCTAGACACCGAGCCTCAAAGAGATACCACAACGAACCAAAGTGACGGATGTTTCATCATAAATTCATCACCAGAGAAAAGTCGCCATAGAAGTAACCAGGTTACAATGCCAGCGAACTACGACGGGGACTCAAGAGGTCGTCATCAAACGCACTTCACCGGCGTTCTAAGAAAACGGGCCAAAACATATCTGCTTACGGGAATTGACCTTGAAAGTACCGAGGAAGGTCTATGTGATTTTCTGACAGAAATGGACATATCGTACAAATCTGCGAAATTTGTGTATACTCGTCGCACAAACTGCTTATCTGCACAGCTGATCGTTGTGGATGAAGATTGCGCGGATATCATCGAAAACCAGAACACATGGCCTCTAGGTATCTATTGTCGACCATGGATGAAGTACTCTAATTATAAAGCTCGTTATAATCGATATAAAGACAGCGACAACAACCGAGATAACTCAAATGATTATCACTCAAATAGTCGATCATGAAACTTAACCTAGTCTCATATAATGCAACCGGTGTGATGACTGCTGTGCCATATTTGTCAAACCTGCTTAACAATAAACATATAACTGTGTGCGGTTTATCTGAGCACTGGCTCCTTCCCCATAATGTGCATATTCTTGATAGTATCGACAGGAACTATATCTCGCATTCTGTGACATGTTATTCTCCTGCTGTGTTAAATGGCAGAATGATTGGGAAAGGAGGTGTTTCGATACTATGGAAAAGGGAACTTGATACATTCGTGGAACCAATCGATATAAATAGTGATAGGTTAGTCGCTGTAAAATTGTGCCTTCCGAACATATCATTGGTCATCATACAAGTCTACCTGCCCTCATCAAATCATGATGTTAATTCCTTCAAATATGTAGTGGACGAGCTTGCAGATGTATGTGCGCAATATGCTACCGAAAATAACATAATAGTGATGGGTGACTTTAATGCCAGGTTTAGCGTGGACTCTTCTTCACGGCGGTCACGTGACGCGTATATCTCCAATTTCGCTAGAATGTGTAAGTTGAAAGTAGCCACGAACCTACCAATGTGTGAAGGTCCTGCCTTCACATTCCTTCCTTACAACAATTCGAACCCATCTCGAATTGATCACATCCTAACAGACGATAACCTTATTCTGAAAGTAACCCAGTGCAGTGTACTTGACGACGCCCCGTTGAATATATCGCATCATCTACCAGTGTTCCTATCAATGGAGATAGACGATTCCGAGACCATAACTACACCAATGTTCGACCAGTTCACTAAACAATGTTTCAAACGGAATAAACAGCACGAAATTAGCGCATACGAAAAACTTGTGTCACAATATTTGGATAGTTATTCAGGCAATACAGCAAACGATACCATAGACTCAACATACGATCGGATTGTGACAGCTTTATCATCAGCAGCAACTCACACCATCTCAATACGCAAATTTAAATCCTACTTAAAGCCTTACTGGTCCGATAGCCTCAAGAAGCGTCACCAACAGCTAAGGTCGTCATATCGTGAATGAAAAATAAGCGGGAAATGTTACCAGAGTGAATCGCGAAATAAATACAAGTCAATCAAACGACTATACAGGAAAGAGCTTCGGAAAGCAGCACATTGTTACGAACAAGAAGAATGTGACAGAATTAATCGCCTTTCGGAAATCGACCAAACCGGCCTTTGGAAACTGCTAAAAAGTAGAAAAACTAAATCACGTAAGAGACAAGGGCGTGAACTGAATTTTAACGGTACGATTGTTAGACAAGACGAAGACATATTATCTGGCTGGCGTCAGTATTTTGAAAGCCTGTACTCATTCTCAGAAGAACCCAGTTTCAACAGTGCATTCAGGACCTGCATTGAAACATAAGTTAACAAACTTCTACAGAGGGACCAAATATTTACTGAAACCTGTGATTTATTCCACAACGAGATAAACTACGCTGAAATACATAACATTGTTAAATCTCTCCCGAATAACAAAAGTGGATCTTCGGACAACCTAACATACGAACACTTGAAATACGGCGGTAAATCTCTAATCCGCGAACTCGTTCAACTATTCAACCAGATCATAGCTACCGAACACATCCCAGTTCAATTCAAGACAGGATTAACTGTGACGTTACACAAGGGAAAGGGCAAGTCTCTGTCTGAGCCAAATAACTATCGTGCAATTTCTTTACTTCCAGTGATTTCAAAGATATTCGAAAAGCTAGTTTTGTTCAGAATTGAAAACAATCACGCTAGTGTTGAATTAAACAAACTTCAATATGGCTTTCAGAAGGGAAAAAGCTGCAAAATGGTTTCTTTTATACTCCAAGAATCGCGGAACTACTGCTGTGAACGCGGTAGCCCCCTATACACGTGCTTCCTAGACGCAAAATCAGCCTTCGATAAAGTTTGGCTATCTGGCTTGCTACATCAACTCAATAGTATTGGCATTCAAGGAAAACCACTCCGAATAATTAACAACATGCTGAGAGGTTCAACCAGTCGGGTACTTTTCAACGGGAAGTTGTCACAACCCTACAATATAGCGCAAGGTACCAGACAGGGCAGTATTTGTGCGCCATTCTTTTACACGGTCTTCTTGAACAGTCTGTTAATCGAACTAGAAAAATCCAAATTCGGTCTCAACATTAGTGATATCTCGTTGAGTGCACCCACACAAGCAGATGATATCGTACTTCTGTCAACATCTAAAGATGGCATCCAAAAACTTACGGATATCTGCAGAAAATATGCAAATAACTGGAGATACAGTTATAACCCATCCAAATGTGCGTCAATGGTAATGGATTGTAAGGCACATAGACCTCAGTGCTCTCTCAGCATTCACTATGGTAACCAGACAATTGACGAAACCGACAACTACGTACATCTGGGTATTACACAGTCTTCCAGCGGACATCTGCCTTACAACATCGACGATATTAGGCAATCAATTCGAACCACATTTTTCTCTCTGTCGAGTTATGTATCCAGTAGTGACGGGACGAATCCTATGACCGCCTCAAAGATTTACCAAACGTGCGTACTACCACGGGCTTTGTTTGGATGCGAGCTGTGGAACTCAATATCTAGATCCAACATGAAAAAACTTGAACATACCCACCACATGTGCCTTAAACACACACAGGGGCTTCCATTACTTACCAGATCTGATATGGTGACGAGCTTGCTTGGATTCACATCAATTGAGGGTTATATAGACCTTCAAAAGTTGCTTTTTCTTGGTACGTTATGTCGCTCACAATCCGGAGACCTAGACAGCAAACTTTTCCTTCATCGTCTGTTCCAACACGAGGGGAGGTTAACTGCCTGTTCCCTTGGATTCATCCCTGATATCGTGCGTATCCTTGCAAAATACAATCTGTCAGACTACTTGAATACATTTGTTCGGAATGGTAACTTTCCCAGTAAATTCACGTGGAATAAATGTGTTAAAAATTCCATCAACGACCACGAACTTAATAGTCTAAACATGCGTATGCGATCATCCACGGACTTTGAACTGTTCTCCAAAGTGCACAATACAATCACCGTGTCCAATATATGGCGGGTTGCTAAACTACGCCCACATTGCCTTGTGCTTATGAAGACTTTAGCTAAATGGTGTTGCTCAGTTCCGGTAACCCATGCAACCCAGTGTGAAGTGTGTCAAAGTAACTTTACTGGATACCAACTGTTTCATGTACTATTCCATTGTAAATCTGTTATCAGACAACAACGAAAAGACATCTTCATGTATCAAACTCTTTATGAACTGAACACGAACTTGTATCGATTGTTAAACAGTGTTTGTAACGATGTATTTACCTGTTTTCTTCTTGGCTGGCGGCGTAAATTCTGAACTTCAAGCAATTATCTCTTTTGAACAATATCCAGATTTTCTGATACAATGTGCCGAGTTTGTAAATTCTCTGCTCAATGTTTGAAAAATGTACTGGACAATGATTGATATTATACGACCTAACTTTTCGATTACAGTATGTTATGATATGATTGCAAGCACCTGATAGCGCACTTTTGCTAAGGTTAAAGGCGCAGCTCTCCCTATCAAAAAGTACAAATCAAATTGCCTCTGCTACACTGTTTCTTTTTCGTTCTCGCAGTAACAGTGTATCATCGTGGGTCTTATTTATAAATGTAACTTTTTTGTGGACATATTTGCGTCTTCCCCCTCCTTTCCTTGTTAAGGTGTGGTCGTTTTATATCCTCAAGTGTTATCTGGTGCTTTCAATCATCCTTTAAATGCTGACAATCGTATGTTGAAAAAAAAAATTGTTTACATTGTACATAAGTGTGCATGCGCGAGTATGATAGATTGTGTGGACAACTTAAGATATAAAACATGTATTCTTGTGTGTGCGAGCGCGCGTGTGTGTGTGTGCGTGAGGGTGCGTGTCTGTGTGTGCGTGCAGGTGTGCATGTATGTTTGTGAGCGCGGGCTTGTGTGTGTCTGTGAGAGTGTTCCTTGTGTTAATAATGTTTTCCATTTGTATAGTATTTAGTTTCGTATTGATATGTTATGCATATTTATATGATATCTCCAGAAAATGGAGGCAATAAAAGGTATATATATATATATATATATAACATCTTGATCCTGATCCTGAAAACAAATTATTTGTGAACTTGGGACCGGGGCGTTCTTGGAGCCTAACACTGTGGTTATGAGAAATTGAATGTGATTGTTTTGTTGGTCTACAGGTTCCGGCTGTAAATAAGATGACGTCTTTTTAGATTCGAAAGTTTTACAAGTTTATAAATAAAATGAACTAGGAAGTAACGTTAATCGAGTTTTGAGCTCTCAAATTTGTTTCTTTTGTTACCTTTTTATCGTTGTGCGCGTTATTTTGATACGCATTCAAATTTGTAATTGATCCTGGAAGATATTCTAGCAGGAGTGCCAGAATCATAGTAACGGCATGAGAATCTACATGAAGAAAATAAAGAAAAGGAACATTTTATACGATAGTAAGCAGTCGACACTTAAAAAATGTGTGTAGTCTTACTCTATAATTTCTTTATTTTATCTGCCAAACTTACAATAAGATCTACTGTTCAAATTGCCAATACCTAAAGGTTTTGACCTGAGGAAGTTGGAATGGTTAAGAGCTGACCAAACAAATGGAGTAGACATCCTCATACATCAGTGGTTAGTCAAGTTCCCAGACAAGCGTTTCGAACGAGAATGCGGATTTGTATAGAATCTACATCACCAGAGAACAACAATGGTCACGAGAGAATATAGTTATTCATCGAGCAGAGCAAAGTCCTAATATACATGCATGCATATTTGCAAAATATTCGTGAACAAGGAAAATTATTGACCCATCGTCAAAGTTTGAATATATGGTATTAAAATACAAAATGTACCATGCCAATTATTGTTGTATTGTAAGGGGAACTTCTGCGATAGCAATAAAACTTCGTTGGTTCTGAGTTGTCTTTCCAAATTTTACACCCAAATTTTGCCCAAATTGTCGACTGTTTGTCTGTAGGTGTTTTTATTCGTATACACATATGGAATCGGAATACAGTTATATATACATGTGCATGTACGTGTATATTCAAAATTTGGTCAAAAATATAAATGTTGAATTAATAAATATATCTTTGGTAGGTTAGGGTTCGTCCGATTTGTATTAAAATCCATCATTTAGTTACAAGCTCAGAACCTTAGCTTTTGGTCACGTGTGTATGCCCTCCTAAAATGCTGACTCTAGTAGTTTAGAATATCATTAAAATACTTTAATAACTTGGTTTATGCTTGTTTACTTCCCTAAATGTCTGATATATGGGACTGCCTCCATTAGAAATTCAGTGTAAAGCCACAAATCACCAGTTCCTGGAAGTTTCAAGAGGTTTCAACAAAGTTCCTATCACCGTTAGTGAATATAGAAACAAGGTCAGCAATAAATTGTGCAGCCAAATAATATGTGCTGCTGAATTATTTATATCTAAACATACACATTCGTTTACATAGCATATAATGACACCATACATTGAACAGTTCTTTCTTGCATATTTCAATACGTTACTAGTACTACAATATTATTTTTTTATTTTAGAGCTTTTTGAAAGTTTATTGCATAATAGCAATTACTTGTCATTATAGCAGGTTTTCATAGAGAGTGAATAACGCTGACAGATCTTAGAGTGGTTTAATATTAAATTATGCAGACATGACTATGCATCAACTACGAGACCAAATACAACAGCTTGAAACTCTTGTGCTTGCAATCGCTAAAGCTCGGCAATTTCCGTTAAAGCTCGACCATTTCCGTTATAGCTCGACCAAAGGGTTGATGTGATCAGAACATTGTCATTGGTACCTATTTATTCAGGAATTATTATGGAGTCTGTCAAATTCAGTCAGTATTAAATTACGTATATACGTCGACTTAGACAAATAATCTCAGAAGATGTATAAGGAATACGGTATAAGGAAAGAAAACTAATGAAATAACACCGGAAATTTATACGGCTTATTTGCAATGATATGTTTGTATGGGAACTCACTAAGTTGGACAATAATGTGATGGTAGTTGGACTACATGTACCGGAATATATCCAGACATTTCCCCATATTACTCAGTACGGGATCATATGTACTTAGTTTTCGGCGATTGTTTTTTTATAGTTTTATGTATAGTTTTATACTTAATTTATTGCTGATCGATTGTGAATCGATTACACCCTCAATGAACATGGCTCGTGAATATGTTTTCACTCTACGAATAAAACTGATATCAAAGTACACCACATAAGGCTAATTCTACCTCTATCTACTCATTTCTTATGTACTACAGTAAGCCATATTCGGTGCATTTTTTTACCTTCCTGTGAAACTTATTAGTTATGTACGTAAGCTTTAACACTACACGACACGACATATATAACTTATGTGATAATAACATCCTGTTTGCCTCATCGAATACCTTGTGGTAGAGCGTCCGCTTCTAATGCGGATGGTTCCGATTCAATCACCCAAACTACCACATACCTATCACAAAATACAGAGTACAGAGTACAGAGTAAATGAGCGGACCACTGGTGATGTCAAGCTTCTCTACATTGTAGGCTAGTGGCCGAGGGTGCTTTTTGGTCGGATACCTCTCCCCATGGTAGAACATTATACAAACTATTTTTGTTTATTGAGGATGGAGGTCTTGGGAGTTGGATTATGAATCTGTGATCAATGTAGGTCATATAATAAATTATGTGTATGATAACGACAATTCATTACCCGACATGTTCCACACATGCTTTCAATACATCTTCATTATTTAAAATATACTCGCTTCAGGGGAGTATAATGGTTGGCCTGTGCAATTGACATACATGTATCACGTGGTGTCACCTTGTCGCATACACAAAGGTAAACACAATACCATAGATCTACTTAAATTATTTGGATATTTATACTGCATACCTATGTACGTCATGAAGATGCAATACAGTAGCGATTTTGTGCAGGATTTCGATATACTCTTACAAGACAAAACTCACGTAAGCGCAGTTCATACCGTTCTATCTACATTCACTGTATTACAATGACTATGTTTTTCATTATTCTATTGAACGGTCTATGTCTAATTTAGTCTCAGAAGGTACTTGTAGACATTGTGCTATGTACACGACTCGATCTATCAAAAATGGTGAATAGATAGGTGTGAGCAGCCTCATGTACATGTATAATTATGTAGCATATTCGATTGTTCCTTTGAAAGAGTTTGTATAGAAAATAATAGTTTCGAGGAAGCCCTATCGGAAGCAATACTATTAACTCAATGTTGAGCAGGTCTAGCAAGGTGTTACGTCCATGTGTGTCTGCAAAGTTAGATTATGAAGATTCAGAGATACACCTTACAGTGTGATAAAACACGGATTGTTGTGTACTGTCAAAAGGAGAGGTCCTGTTTTAAACAGATCCACCAATATGCAAACATGCCCACCAGCTAGCTAAGAGATATGTATCGCAATCACTCAATAGATTACCGGTGGGTACTCTGTATAAGAGAAGGTAACCTCCCATATTTCTACATGTGTAGACACTGAACGTAACTGATAAACCAAGGAGAATATACGGAAAGAGCTAGGGTATCGATCATGGCTTCCTTGTAACGTTCTTACATTACTGTCTCTTACTTGTTTGGTGGGGTCATTGGCCAATCTGGCAGTGAATAGACCTGGCGACCGCGCAGTTACGACTGTCTCAGTTGAACGCTAACAAATATACTACACAGTTTTACATAGGTTTTAAAATATGTTTCTTTTAAATCTATTTCAGAATGTCTGTTTTGAACGACAATATACGCCAGAGAGGGATATATCTATGGCTTAGAATGGGAAGGTCGTAACTACCAAATCAATATTTTGAGAAAACAAGAAAAAACTGTCTGACAATCACTCTTTACTTATGGTAAAACAAGCTGTTTCAACTTCAGTTTGTTCAACATGATAATTTCCGATTTTCATGAGAATAGTCACATAAGAAGCCCATTATGATGTATATTTTAAATATGTATGTGTCTTATAAGGTCGTAAGTGGTAGTTACAACCTTCTGGTTCTAAGCCATCGATATGTTCAGTATCGGCAGAAGAAGACGACTCGGACGCTTGAATGGGAGAGCGGAGGACATGTTGATTATGCTGTTGGCAGATGGACTCCACAGGAACACACACACCTTACAGCTGAGAAGGTACCAGTCAGACTTTAGTACTAGTCTTTTATATACCGCAATAATTTTATGATCAAGGTATGTGTAAGTAAATTAGATAATTATTTTTATGACAAAAGAGTGTTTAGAAATGCATCAGGCCGACTTTGAAAATTCAAAATAATTTTCTTATAAAAATCAAATGCACATGAATATCTAGATGAAATGAATCCATATGATTTAAATACAAGTTATGTCCCTTTTGACTAGACATCTGGTTTAATAAGTTGACGCTCCGACCATATCGCATATACATTATGTCGGACAATAGTTATACATAGATAATGTTAATTAATTTTGTTGCAAATGTTGCCCGATGCAAGATAAAGATGGTATTGCATTGTTTAAACTAACAATTCTCTTCTTTTGAAACTAACTACTATACATTGTATATCACTTGTTTTAGTTATTTATTAGCCAACAGTAGCGGTCAAGTGCAATACATCCGAGCTATGTCTATGATAATAGACTTTTCTTACTTCCAATTTTACATGCAAGTTACATTAAGACTATTATCACCCCTACTATCCATGTTTATACATACGTCAGATATTTATCAATAGTATAAATTGTGACATTGTAACCTACAACACTTGCTTAAATTACTACACGTCAAAACAATAAGTAAAGGACAATAACTCTTACTATGACAATAATAGAAATAATGCACCTTTTTAATCCAGAATTGTCTTCAAGCTCGTGTTCTATATGTCACTATATCATTGCCATACCTTAGACACCAATTTGTATTAATTAAACTTTATACATCATGTTTCCGTATATTGTTTGATTTTTAACACATACCTGTGAATCTATTACAAGTTCTTGCTGATGCCATTTGGGGTATAAGTATTGAACAAAATCCAAAATTACAACGTCACATTTGTTTGTTCGAATATTTCTGCGCATGCCCAGAAACTAATGTTTTAAATGCTCATTTTATTGATGCTGTTAGATGCACATATTGTATTGAAACACGCAAAATATTTCCTTCATAAATGTGTCTCACTCGATACAGGTATTACATAGCTTTCTATAGTAACAAATACTAAATAAGCTTCTGCATCAACCGGATTGTGTTCTTGTGGTGTTTGCAAGTTGTTGCGTGTGCGATGTACACTTATTTTTCAGTAGTTCTTTGTATGAGTTGTACGTGTTGGTTTAATCTTTGGTTGATAGAATACTACTTTTTCCATGTTGCCTTTTTAGGTGGACGCTACTAATTGGTGCAAGCTACAGAAATAGCGTACTCTGGCAATGTCCCAATGTAAGTATTTTTTTCTTTCTTAACAAAAGTAGCATTTTGCTTAATAGTTAGATTTTACAGCGATGTACTGTTTTATTTTCAGTTCATCGTTAGTTATTAAGTGCTATTTTCAGTATATTGTTTTGAGTTTGTTCTTGTCTTAAGTTTGTTGTTTATTTTTAGTTATTATATTGCCAGTTTACTGGTTTTATTTTGTTACCTTTTCCAGTTCATTGTTTATTTTGCCAGTTTACTGGTTTTATTTTGTTACCGTTTCCAGTTCATTGTTTATTTTGCCAGTTTACTGGTTTTATTTTGTTATCGTTTCCAGTTCATTGTTTATTTTGCCAGTTTACTTGTTTCAGTAAGTTATCGTTTCGAGTTCATTGTTTATTTAGCCAGTTTACTGGTTTTATTTTGTTACCGTTTCTAGTTCAGTGTTTATTTAGCCAGTTTACTGGTTTTATTTTGTTATCGTTTCCAGTTCATTGTTTATTTTGCCAGTTTACTGGTTTTATTTTGTTACAATTTCCAGTTCATTGTTTATTTAGCCACTTTACTGGTTTTATTCTGTTACCGTTTCGGATTCATTGTTTATTTTGCCAGTTTACTGGTTTTATTTTGTTACAATTTCCAGTTCATTGTTTATTTTGCCAGTTTACTGGTTTTATTCTGTTACCGTTTCGAGTTCATTGTTTATTTTGCCAGTTTACTGGTTTTATTTTGTAACCGTTTCTAGTTCATTGTTTATGTCCAGTTTGTGTTTACTTCTTCTCCTCCTCCTTCTTATTTTTCTTCTTCTTCTTACAGGTAGTTTCTGACACTTACATGTTCGCACCAGCAAACTTATTTTGAGGTCAATTCAGATCTCAGATATTATCGGCTCACTCAAAATTGACTATTGCTTATTAAAGTGATCATGAAAACATTGTAAACGTTATGTTTGAATCTGCACTATGTTGTTATTATATATAGATGTTAAAATAAATCCAGTAATGCAGGTTGTACTATTAAAGAGAATAATTAACAATGGCGCATGTGTATAACTATGACAGGTCGTATACGGACAAAAAGCTAGGAAGTCATACTGAGTTGCTCAATGCTGATGCGTCCGAGTCACCAAAGCACAAGTGAACGAGTCGCTAAAACACAGAGAGTGATTTTGTATTGGCTGTTAGACTGGACTGTACTTACAAAATGAATTAGTCTCTATTAGAATACCTAGCTTGACATGGACCGAATCACTCAATGCTGAAGCTTCCGCATCAAACTCATGGAAACGTTGTCCTCTGGTCATATCGCACACTGAAGTTAGATCGATCGTTTCAATAGCAGAGAGTGAATACGTACGACCAGACTGCATCAGTTGAACAATTAAAGGTACACAAGCAGCATGCGCCAAAAATCATTATTCAAGTTGCTTATATATTTCATGTAATTTTATTTTAACTTCAGGTGGATTCTACAAATTAACTGAGGCAACATTGATTCTCAACTTGAAATATATTCAAGTACATCTCGACATAGGACTCATACTGTTACATGCGTGCGATTTCATGCGGAAATGTGTTCAACCGATAGTAGAAAATGAAGCTCGAACAATAATTCAGTAAGTACACATTCTACAAAACGATTACTTTCAAAAGTCAATATTATTTAGTTTCATGTGTTGATTTGACATATAACATACAGTGATTTATCAAATAAATAGTAGTCATGACACTACTACGTAATTGCATACGTCACAGATAGAGAGAAACGTCACAGGTAATGACGTTATATCGAACTTTCTCGTCCTTTAAATCATGTACATTTGTATAATGTGTAGGTGACGACACTAACGGGAAAATGAACTCGCAAGCATTAAAAACAATCATCTAAGATCATGACTCTACGAAACGGCTACCGGCCCACCAAAGCTGTTTCTAACCAGTACTAAATTACCTTTCCGTATGCGAAAAAATTTGATATTTTGTCAAATTCTTAAGGCAGGATTTCATTTTATTCTTTCGGAATTCGAACCGCAGCACTACTTCTAGTCAATGGCAATAACTTGTACCATGAAAGCAATAGGAGTAATGTACCTTTCAATCCAGAACCGACATGGTGTTCTATATGTTACTATTATTTCCATATCTAAGACACCAATTTGTATGTATTGGACTTCATTATATATTTCCTTACATTGTTTGTATTTTTAACACATGCCTGTGAATCTAGTACTAAGTTCTTGTTGATGTCATTGGGGGGGGGCTAAGTATTGAACAAAATGTAAAATTACAACGTCACATTTGTTTGTTTGAATATTTCTGCGCATGCTCTGAAACTATTGTTTAAAGTGTTCATTGTATTGATGCTCTTACATGCAAATATTGCATTGCAACACGCAACATATTTCCTTGTTAAGCCAGACACATAAATGTAGGTTAGGAACCACCAAATAAATTTGCTCTATAGCTCAATGTAAAGTGCCCATAGTAGGCCCCCGTTTTCAACTTTTTTAGTCTATGCCCACCTGGACCACATATATCATTGTAAAGAGGGGCATTTAAGCTTCAAAATAATGCAATAAAAAGGGGGGTCATGTAGCTTCTAAGAAAGTTTTTGTCCTTCAAACATGGTCTATCCGTTTTTACGCATGTCCGGATTTATAAGTTCTGGGTTTTACCCTAGTCTACTTTCACTTTGGTATCAAGAACAAAATAGCGGAGTAATACAAATATTACAGTTTTACTACACAACATGCATATTTACCAACCATTTAAACTCAATTTCATCATTCAACTCAACATTTGTCAAGAAATATCATCATTTACAGGCAAACCAAAGTTTTTTAAGGACTACTTGAGTGTATCACCACTTGGTTCGCTGAGGCATTTGGTGGTTCTTTCGTTACCTGTATCTTACTATATACAAGGATTACGGTGGTTTCTATAGTAAAACATATCAGAAGAGCTTCTGCACAAACCAGATGGTGTTCTTGTGGTCGTTGCATTGAGATGTGTGCGATGTACACTTATTTTTCATCAGTTCTTGGAATGAGCTGTACGTGTTGGTTCAATCTTTTGTTAATAGCATACTCTATTTTCCATGTTGCATTTTTAGGTGGACGCTAATAATTGTTGCAAGCTACAGAAATAGCGTACTATGGCAATGTCTAAATGTAAGTACTTTTTTCTTTCTTAACAAAAGGAGCATTTTGCTTAATAGTTAGATTTTACAGCGTTGTACTCTTTTATTTTCTGTTCATTGTTAGTCATTACGTGCAATTTTCAGTTTATTGTTTTGAGTTTGTTCTTGTTTTAAGTTCGTTGTTTATTTTTCCTTATTATATTGCCGGTTTACTGGTTTTATTTTGTTACCGTTTCAAGTTCATTGTTTGTATTGCCAGTTTACTGGTTTTATTTTGTTACCATTTCCAGTTCATTGTTTATTTTGCCAGTTTACTGGTTTGACTTTGTTACCGTTTCCAGTTCATTGTTTATTTAGCCAGTTTACTGGTTGGATTTTGTTACCGTTTCCAGTTCAGTGTTTATTTAGCCAGTTTACTGGTTTTATTTTGTTATCGCTTCCAGTTCATTTTTTATTTTGCCAGTTTACTGGTTTTATTTTGTTACAATTTCCAGTTCATTGTTTATTTTGCCAGTTTACTGGCTTGTATTTATTATCGTTTCCAGTTCATTGTTTATTTTGCCAGTTTACTGGTTTTATTTTTTTATCGTTTGTAGTTCATTGTTTATTTTGCCAGTTTACTAGTTTTATTTTGTTATCGTTTCTAGTTCATTGTTTATTTTGCCAGTTTACTGGTTTTATTTTGTTATAGTTTCTAGTTCATTCTTTATGTCCAGTTTGTGTTTACTTCTTCTCCTCCTCCTTCTTTTTCTTCTTCTTACAGGTAGTTTCCGACACTTAGATTTTCGCACCAACAAACTTATTGTGAGGTCAATTCAGATCTCAGATATTATCGACTCACTCAAAATTGACTATTGCTTAATATTAAAGTGATCATGAAAACATGGTAAACGTTATGTTTGAATCTGTACTATGTTGTTATTATATATAGATGTTAAAATAAATCCAGTAATGCAGGTTGTACTATTAAAGAGAATAATTAACAATGACGCATGTGTATAACTATGACGGGTCGTATACGGACAAAAAGCTAGGAAGTCATACTGAGTTGCTCAATGCTGATGCGTCCGAGTCACCAAAGCACAAGTGAACGAGTCGCTAAAACGCAGAGAGTGATTTTGTATTGGCTGTAAGACTGGACAGTACTTACAAAATAAATTAGTCTCTATTAGAATACCTAGCTTGACATGGACCGAATCACTCAATGCTGAAGCTTCCGCATCAAACTCATGGTAATGTTGTCCTATGGTCATATCGCACACTGAAGTTAGATCGATCGTTTCAATAGCTGAGAGTGAATACGTACGACCAGACTGCATCAGTTGAACAATTAAATGTACATAAGCAGCATGCGCCAAAAATCATTATTCAAGTTGCTTATATACTTCATGTAATTTTATTTTAACTTCAGGTGGATTCTACAGATTAACTGAGGCAACATTGGTTCTCAACTTGAAATATATTCAAGTACATCTCGACATTGGACTCATACTGTTACATGCGTGCGGTTTCATGCGGAAATGTGTTCAACCGATGGTAGAAAATGAAGCTCGAACAATAATTCAGTAAGTACACATTCTACAAAACGATTACTTTCAAAAGTCAATATTATTTAGTTTCATGTGTTGATGTGACATATAAGATACAGTGATTTATCAATGAAATAGTAGTCATGAGACACTACTACGTAATTGCATACGTCACAGGTAGAGAGAAACGTCACAGGTTATGACGTTATATCGAACATTCTCGTCCTTTAAATCATGTACATTTGTATAATGTGTAGGTGACGACACTAACGGGAAAATGAACTCGCAAGCATTAAAAACAATCATCTAAGATCATGACTCTACGAAACGGCTACCGGCCCACCAAAGCTGTTTCTAACCAGTACTAAATTACCTTTCCGTATGCGGAAAAATTTGATATTTTGTCAAATTCTTAAGGCAGGATTTCATTTTATTCTTTCGGAATTCGAACCGTAGCACTACTTCTAGTCAATGGCAATAACTTTTACCATGAAAGCAATAGGAGTAATGTACCTTTCAATCCAGAACTGACATGGTGTTCTATACGTTACTATCATTACCATATCTAAGACACCAATTTGTATGTATTGGACTTCATTATATATTTCCTTATATTGTTTGTATTTTTAACACATGCCTGTGAATCTAGTACTAAGTTCTTGTTGATGTCATTTGGGGGGGGGGGGCTAAGTATTGAACAAAATGTTAAATTACAACGTCACATTTGTTTGTTCGAATATTTCAGCGCATGCTCAGAAACTATTGTTTAAAGTCTTTATTCTATTGATGCTCTTACATACAAATATTGCATTGCAACACGCAAGATATTTCCTTGTTAAGCCAGACACATAAATGTAGGTTAGGAACCACCAAATAAATTTGCTCTATAGCTCAATGTAAAGTGCCAATAGTAGGCCCCCATTTTCAACTTTGTTTAGTCTATGGCCACCTGGACCACATATATCATTGTAAAGAGGGGCAATTAAGCTTCAAAATAATGCAATAAAAAAGGGGGGTCATTTAGCTTCTAAGAAAGTTTTGTCCTTCAAACATGGTCTTGCCGTTTTTACGCATGTCCGGATTTATAAGTTCTGGGTTTTACCCTTGTCTATTTTCTGTTTGGTATCAAGAACAAAATTGCGGAATAATACAAATATTACAGTTTTACTACACAACATGCATATTTACCAACCATTTAAACACAATTTCATCATTCAACTCCACATTTGTCAAGAAATATCATCATTTACAGGCAAACCAAAGTTTTTTTAAGGACTACTTGAGTGTATCACCACTTGGTCCGCGGAGGCATTTAGTGGTTCTTTACCTGTATCTTACTAGATACAAGGATTACGGTGGTTTCTATAGTATCCCATATCAGAAGAGCTTCTGCACAAACCAGATGGTGTTCTTGTGGTCTTTGCATTGAGATGTGTGCGATGTACACTTATTTTTCATCAGTTCTTGGAATGAGCTGTACGTGTTGGTTCAATCTTTTGTTAATAGCATACTCTATTTTCCATGTTGCATTTTTAGGTGGACGCTAATAATTGTTGCAAGCTACAGAAATAGCGTACTATGGCAATGTCTAAATGTAAGTACTTTTTTCTTTCTTAACAAAAGGAGCATTTTGCTTAATAGTTAGATTTTACAGCGTTGTACTCTTTTATTTTCAGTTCATTGTTAGTTATTACGTGCAATTTTCAGTATATTGTTTTGAGTTTGTTCTTGTTTTAAGTTCGTTGTTTATTTTTAGTTATTATATTGCCGGTTTACCCATGGTTTTATTTTGTTACCGTTTCAAGTTCATTGTTTATTTTGCCAGTTTACTGGTTTAATTTTGTTACCATTTCCAGTTCATTGTTTATTTTGCCAGTTTACTGGTTTGACTTTGTTACCGTTTCCAGTTCATTGTTTATTTAGCCAGTTTACTGGTTTTATTTTGTTATCGTTTCGAGTTCATTGTTGATTTAGCCAGTTTACTGGTTTTATTTTGTTATCCTTTCTAGTTCAGTGTTTATTTTGCCAGTTTACTGGTTTTATTTTGTTACAATTTCCAGTTCATTGTTTATTTTGCCAGTTTACTGGCTTGCATTTATTATCGTTTCGAGTTCATTGTTTATTTTGCCAGTTTACTGGTTTTATTTTGTTACCGTTTCGAGTTCATTGTTTATTTAGCCAGTTTACTGGTTTTATTTTGTTATCGTTTGTAGTTCATTGTTCTTTTTGCTAGTTTACTGGTTTTATTTTGTTATCGTTTCTAGTTCATTGTTTATTTTGCCAGTTTACTGGTTTTATTTTGTTACCGTTTCTAGTTCATTGTTTATGTCCAGTTTGTGTTTACTTCTTCTCCTCCTTCTCCTCCTTCTTCGTCTTCTTCTTCTTCTTCTTCTTCTTCTTCTTCTTCTTCTTCTTCTTCTTCTTCTTCTTACAGGTAATTTCCGACACTTAGATTTTCGCACCAACAAACTTATTTTGAGGTCAATTCAGATCTCAGATATTATCGGCTCACTCAAAATTGACTATTGCTTATTAAAGTGATCATGAAAACATTGTAAACGTTATGTTTGAATCTGCACAATGTTGTTATTATATATAGATGCTAAAATAAATCCAGTAATGCAGGTTGTACTATTAAAGAGAATAATTAACAATGGCGCATGTGTATAACTATGACGGGTCGTATACGGACACAAAGCTAGGAAGTCATACTGAGTTGCTCAATGCTGATGCGTCCGAGTCACCAAAGCACAAGTGAACGAGTCGCTAAAACGCAGAGAGTGATTTTGTATTGGCTGTTAGACTGGACCGTACTTACAAAATGAATTAGTCTCTATTAGAATACCTAGCTTGACATGGACCGAATCACTCAATGCTGAAGCTTCCGCATCAAACTCATAGAAACGTTGTCCTCTGGTCATATCGCACACTGAATTTAGATCGATCGTTTCAATTGCAGAGAGTGAATACGTACGACCAGACTGCATCAGTTGAACAATTAAAGGTACATAAGCAGCATGCGCCAAAAATCATTATTCAAGTTGCTTATATATTTCATGTAATTTTATTTTAACTTCAGGTGGATTCTACAGATTATCTGGGGCAACATTGATTCTCAACTTGAAATATATTCAAGTACATCTCGACATAGGACTCATACTGTTACATGCGTGCGGTTTCATGTGGAAATGTGTTCAACCGATGGTAGAAAATGAAGCTCGAACAATAATTCAGTAAGTACACATTCTATAAAACGGTTACTTTCAAAAGTCAATATTATTTAGTTTCATGTGTTGATGTGACATATAACATACAGTGATTTATCAATGAAATAGTAGTCATGAGACACTACTACGTAATTGCATACGTCACAGGTAGAGAGAAACGTCACAGGTTATGACGTATTATGGAAGTTTCTCGTCCTTTAAATCATGTACATTTGTATAATGTGTAGGTGACGACACTAACCGGACATAGAACTCGCAAGCATTAAAAACAATCATCTAAGATCATGACTCTACGAAACGGCTACCGGCCCACCAAAGCTGTTTCTAACCAGTACTAAATTACCTTCGTATGCGGAAAAATTTGAAATTTTGTCAAATTCTTAAGGCAGGATTTCATTTTATTCTTTCGGAATTCGAACCGTAGCACTACTTCTAGTCAATGGCAATAACTTTTACCATTGAAAGCAATAAGATTAATGTACCTTTCAATCCAGAACTGACATGGTGTTCTATACGTTACTATCATTGCCATATCTAAGACACCAATTTGTATGTATTGGACTTCATTATATATTTCCTTACATTGTTTGTATTTTTAACACATGCCTGTGAATCTAGTACTAAGTTCTTGTTGATGTCATTGGGGGGGGGGGCTAAGTATTGAACAAAATGTAAAATAACAACGTCACATTTGTTTGTTCGAATATTACTGCGCATGCTCGGAAACTATTGTTTAAAGTGCTCATTGTATTGATGCTCTTACATGCAAATATTGCATTGCAACACGCAACATATTTCCTTGTTAATCCAGACACATAAATTTGCTCTATAGCTCAATGTAAAGTGCCCATAGTAGGCCCCCATTTTCAACTTTTTTTAGTCTATGCCCACCTGGACCCCATATATCATTGTAAAGAGGGGCACATAAGCTTCAAAATAATGCAATAAAAAAGGGGGGTCATGTAGCTTCTAAGAAAGTTTTTGTCCTTCAAACATGGTCTATCCGTTTTTACGCATGTCCGGATTTATAAGTTCTGAGTTTTACCCTAGTCTACTTTCACTTTGGTATCAAGAACAAAATAGCGGAATAATACACATATTACAGTTTTACTACACAGCATGCATATTTACCAACTATTTAAACTCAATTTCATCATTCAACTCCACATTTGTCAAGAAATATCATCATTTACAGGCAAACCAAAGTTTTTTTAAGGACTACTTGAGTGTATCACCACTTGGTCCGCGGAGGCATTTGGTGGTTCTTTCGTTACCTGTATTTTACTAGATACAAGGATTACGGTGGTTTCTATAGTAACACATATCAGAAGAGCTTCTGCACAAACCAGATGGTGTTCTTGTGGTCTTTGCATTGAGATGTGTGCGATGTACACTTATTTTTCATCAGTTCTTGGAATGAGCTGTACGTGTTGGTTCAATCTTTTGTTAATAGCATACTCTATTTTCCATGTTGTATTTTTAGGTGGACGCTAATAATAGCTGCAAGCTATAGAAATAGCGTACTATGGCAATGTCTAAATGTAAGTACTTTTTTCTTTTTTAACAAAAGGAGCATTTTGCTTAATAGTTAGATTTTACAGCGTTGTACTCTTTTATTTTCAGTTCATTGTTAGTTATTACGTGCAATTTTAAGTTTATTGTTTTGAGTTTGTTCTTGTTTAAAGTTCGTTGTTTATTTTAGTTATTATATTGCCGGTTTACTGGTTTTATTTTGTTACCGTTTCAAGTCCATTGTTTGTTTTGCCAGTTTACTGGTTTTATTTTGTTACCATTTCCAGTTCATTGTTTATTTTGCGAGTTTACTGGTTTGACTTTGTTATCGTTTCCAGTTCATTGTTTATTTAGCCAGTTTACTGGTTTTATTTTGTTACCGTTTCCAGTTCAGTGTTTATTTAGCCAGTTTACTGGTTTTATTTTGCTATCGTTTCCAGTTCATTGTTTATTTTGCCAGTTTACTGGGTTTTTTTGTTACAATTTCCAGTTCATTGTTTATTTTGCAAGTTTACTGCCTTGCATTTATTATCGTTTCCAGTTCATTGTTTATTTTGCCAGTTTACTGGTTTTATTTTGTTATCGTTTCCAGTTCATGGTTTATTTTGCCAGTTTACTGGCTTGCATTGATTATTGTTTCCAGTTCATTGTTTGTTTTGCCAGTTTACTGGTTTTATTTTGTTACCGTTTCGAGTTCATTGTTTATTTAGCCAGTTTACTGGTTTAATTTTGTTATCGTTTGTAGTTCATTGTTGATTTTGCTAGTTTACTGGTTTTATTTTGTTATCGTTTCTAGTTCATTGTTTATTTTGCCAGTTTACTGGTTTTATTTTGTTATCGTTTCTAGTTCATTGTTTATGTCCAGTTTGTGTTTACTTCTTCTCCTCCTCCTTCTACTTCTTCTTCTTCTTCTTCTTCTTCTTACAGGTAGTTTCCGACACTTAGATTTTCGCCCCAACAAACTTATTTTGAGGTCAATTCAGATCTCAGATATTATCGGCTCACTCAAAATTGACTATTGCTTATTAAAGTAATCATGAAAACATTGTAAACGTTATGTTTGAATCTGCACAATGTTGTTATTATATATAGATGTTAAAATAAATCCAGTAATGCAGGTTGTACTATTAAAGAGAATAATTAACAATGGCGCATGTGTATAACTATGACGGGTCGTATACGGACAAAACGCTAGGAAGTCATACTGAGTTGCTCAATGCTGATGCGTCCGAGTCACCAAAGCACAAGTGAACGAGTCGCTAAAACGCAGAGAGTGATTTTGTATTGGCTGTTAGACTGGACCGTACTAACAAAATGAATTAGTCTCTATTAGAATACCTAGCTTGACATGGACCGAATCACTCAATGCTGAAGCTTCCGCATCAAACTCATGGAAACGTTGTCCTCTGGTCATATCGCACACTGAAGTTAGATCGATCGTTTCAATAGCAGAGAGTGAATACGTACGACCAGACTGCATCAGTTGAACAATTAAAGGTACATTTATTAAGCAGCATGCGCCAAAAATCATTATTCAAGTTGCTTATATATTTCATGTAATTTTATTTTAACTTCAGGTGGATTCTACAGATTAACTGAGGCAACATTGATTCTCAACTTGAAATATACTCAAGTACATCTCGACATAGGACTCATACGGTTACATGCGTGCGGTTTCATGCGGAAATGTGTTCAACCGATGGTAGAAAATGAAGCTCGAACAATAATTCAGTAAGTACACATTCTACAAAACGATTACTTTCAAAAGTCAATATTATTTAGTTTCATGTGTTGATGTGACATATAACATACAGTGATTTATCAATGAAATAGTAGTCATGAGACACTACTACGTAATTGCATACGTTACAGGTAGAGAGAAACGTTACAGGTAATGACGTTATATCGAACTTTCTCGTCCTTTAAATCATGTACATTTGTATAATGTGTAGGTGACGACACTAACCGGAAAATGAACTCGCAAACATTAAAAACAATCATCTAAGATCATGACTCTACGAAACGGCTACCGGCCCAACCAAAGCTGTTTCTAACCAGTACTAAATTACCTTTCCGTATGCGGAAAAATGTGATATTTTGTCAAATTCTCAAGGCAGGATTTCATTTTATTCTTTCGGAATTCGAACCTCAGCACTACTTCTAGTCAATGGCAATAACTTTTACCATGAAAGCAAAAGGATTAATGTACCTTTCAATCCAGAACTGACATGGTGTTCTATACGTTACTATCATTGCCATATCTAAGACACCAATTTGTATGTATTGGACTTCATTATATATTTCCTTATATTGTTTGTATTTTTAACATATGCCTGTGAACCTAGTACTTAGTTCTTGTTGATGTCATTTGGAGGGGGGGCTAAGTATTGAACAAAATGTAAAATTACAATGTCACATTTGTTTGTTCGAATATTTCTGCGCATGCTCAGAAACTATTGTTTAAAGTGTTCATTTTATTGATGCTCTAACATACAAATATTGCATTGCAACACGCAAGATATTTCCTTGTTAAGCCAGACACATAAATGTAGGTTAGGAACCACCAAATAAATTTGCTCTATAGCTCAATGTAAAGTGCCCATAGTAGGCCCCCATTTTTTAACTTTTTTTAGTCTATGGCCACCTGGACCACATGTATCATTGTAAAGAGGGGCATTTAAGCTTCAAAATAATGCAACAAAAAGGGGGGGGGGTCATGTAGCTTCTAAGAAAGTTTTGTCCTCAAACATGGTCTATCCGTTTTTACGCATGTCCGGATTTATAAGTTCTGGGTTTTACCCTAGTCTACTTTCTATTTGGTATCAAGAACAAAATTGCGGAATAATACAAATATTACAGTTTTACTACACAACATGCATATTTACCAACCATTTAAACACAATTTCATCATTCAACTCCACATTTGTCAAGAAATATCATCATTTACAGGCAAACCAAAGTTTTTTTAAGGACTACTTGAGTGTATCACCACTTGGTCCGCGGAGGCATTTAGTGGTTCTTTACCTGTATCTTACTAGATACAAGGATTACGGTGGTTTCTATAGTAACACATATCAGAAGAGCTTCCGCACAAACCAGATGGTGTTCTTGTGGTCTTTGAATTGAGATATGTGCGATGTACACTTATTTTTCATCAGTTCTTGGAATGAGCTGTACGTGTTGGTTCAATCTTTTGTTAATAGCATACTCTATTTTCCATGTTGCATTTTTAGGTGGACGCTAATAATTGTTGCAAGCTACAGAAATAGCGTACTATGGCAATGTATAAATGTAAGTACTTTTTTCTTTCTTAACAAAAGGAGCATTTTGCTTAATAGTTAGATTTTACAGCGTTGTACTCTTTTATTTTCAGTTCATTGTTAGTTATTACGTGCAATTTTCAGTTTATTGTTTTGAGTTTGTTCTTGTTTTAAGTTCGTTGTTTATTTTTAGTTATGATATTGCCGGTTTACTGGTTTTATTTTGTTACCGTTTCAAGTTCATTGTTTATTTTGCCAGTTTACTGATTTAATTTTGTTACCATTTCCAGTTCATTGTTTATTTTGCCAGTTTACTGGTTTGACTTTGTTACCGTTTCCAGTTCATTGTTTATTTAGCCAGTTTACTGGTTTTATTTTGTTATCGTTTCCAGTTTATTGTTTATTTAGCCAGTTTACTGGTTTTATTTTGTTATCGTTTCCAGTTCATTGTTTATTTTGCCAGTTTACTGGTTTTATTTTGTTACAATTTTCAGTTCATTGTTTATTTTGCCAGTTTACTGGCTTTCATTTATTATCGTTTCCAGTTCATTGTTTATTTTGCCAGTTTACTGGTTTTATTTTGTTACCGTTTCAGGTTCATTGTTTATTTAGCCAGTTTACTGGTTTTATTTTGTTATCGTTTGTAGTTCATTGTTCATTTTGCCAGTTTACTGGTTTTATTTTGTTATCGTTTCTAGTTCATTGTTTATTTTGCGAGTTTACTGGTTTTATTTTGTTACCGTTTCTAGTTCATTGTTTATGTCCAGTTTGTGTTTACTTCTCCCCCTCCTCCTCCTTCTTCTTCTTCTTCTTCTTCTTCTTACAGATAGTTTCCGACACTTAGATTTTCGCACAAACAAACTTATTTTGAGGTCAATTCAGATCTCAGATATTATCAGCTCACTCAAAATTGACTATTGCTTATTAAAGTGATCATGAAAACATTGTAAACGTTATGTTTGAATCTGCACTATGTTGTTATTATATATAGATGTTAAAATAAATCCAGTAATGCAGGTTGTACTATTAAAGAGAATAATTAACAATGGCGCATGTGTATAACTATGACGGGTCGTATACGGACAAAAAGCTAGGAAGTCATATTGGGTTGCTCAATGCTGATGCGTCCGAGTCACCAAAGCACAAGTGAACGAGTCGCTAAAACGCAGAGAGTGATTTTGTATTGGCTGTTAGACTGGACCGTACTTACAAAATGAATTAGTCTCTATTAGAATACCTAGCTTGACATGGACCGAATCACTCAATGCTGAAGCTTCCGCATCAAACTCATGGAAACGTTGTCCTCTGGTCACATCGCACACTGAAGTTAGATCGATCGTTTCAATAGCAGAGAGTGAACATGTACGACCAGACTGCATCAGTTGAACAATTAAAGGTACATAAGCAGCATGCGCCAAAAATCATTATTCAAGTTGCTTATATATTTCATGTAATTTTATTTTAACTTCAGGTGGATTTTACAGATTATCTGGGGCAACATTGATTCTCAACTTGAAATATATTCAAGTACATCTCGACATAGGACTCATACTGTTACATGCGTGCGGTTTCATGCGGAAATGTGTTCAACCGATGGTAGAAAATGAAGCTCGAACAATAATTCAGTAAGTACACATTCTACAAAACGATTACTTTCAAAAGTCAATATTATTTAGCTTCATGTGTTGATGTGACATATAACATACAGTGATTTATCAATGAAATAGTAGTCATGAGACACTACTACGTAATTGCATACGTCACAGGTAGAGAGAAACGTCACAGGTTATGACGTAATATCGAACTTTCTCGTCCTTTAAACCATGTACATTTGTATAATGTGTAGGTGACGACACTAACGGGAAAATGAACTCGCAAGCATTAAAAACAATCATCTAAGATCATGACTCTACGAAACGGCTACCGGCCCAACCAAAGCTGTTTCTAACCAGTACTAAATTACCTTTCCGTATGCGAAAACATTTGATATTTTGTCAAATTCTTAAGGCAGGATTTCATTTTATTCTTTCGAAATTCGAACCGCAGCACTACTTCTAGTCAATGGCAATAACTTTTACCATGAAAGCAATAGGATGAATGTACCTTTCAATCCAGAACTGACATGGTGTTCTATACGTTACTATCATTGCCATATCTAAGACACCAATTTGTATGTATTGGACTTCATTATATATTTCCTTATATTGTTTGTATTTTTAACACATGCCTGTGAACCTAGTACTTAGTTCTTGTTGATGTCATTTGGAGGTGGGGGGGGGGGGGGGGCTAAGTATTGAACAAAATGTAAAATTACAACGTCACATTTGTTTGTTCGAATATTTCTGCGCATGCTCAGAAACTATTGTTTAAAGTGTTCATATTATTGATGATCTAACATACAAATATTGCATTTCAACACGCAAGATATTTCCTTGTTAAAACAGACACATAAATGTAGGTTAGGAACCACCAAATAAATTTGCTCTATAGCTCAATGTAAAGTGCCCATAGAAGGCCCCCATTTTTTAACTTGTTTTAGTCTATGGCCACCTGGACCACACGTATCATTGTAAAGAGGGGCATTTAAGCTTCAAAATAATGCAATAAAAAAGGGGGGTCATGTAGCTTCTAAGAAAGTTTTGTCCTTCAAACATGGTCTATCCGTTTTTACGCATGTCCGGATTTATAAGTTCTTGGTTTTACCCTAGTCTACTTTCTATTTGGTATCAAGAACAAAATAACGGAATAATACAAATATTACAGTTTTACTACACAACATGCATATTTACCAACCATTTAAACACAATTTCATCATTCAACTCCACATTTGTCAAGAAATATCATCATTTACAGGCAAACCAAAGTTTTTTTAAGGACTACTTGAGTGTATCACCACTTGGTCCGCGGAGGCATTTAGTGGTTCTTTACCTGTATCTTACTAGATACAAGGATTACGGTGGTTTCTATAGTAACACATATCAGAAGAGCTTCTGCACAAACCAGATGGTGTTCTTGTGGTCTTTGCATTGAGATGTGTGATGTACACTTATTTTTCATCAGTTCTTGGAATGAGCTGTACGTGTTGGTTCAATCTTTTGTTAATAGCATACTCTATTTTCCATGTTGCATTTTTAGGTGGACGCTAATAATTGTTGCAAGCTACAGAAATAGCGTACTATGGCAATGTCTAAATGTAAGTACTTTTTTCTTTCTTAACAAAAGGAGCATTTTGCTTAATAGTTAGATTTTACAGCGTTGTACTCTTTTATTTTCAGTTCATTGTTAGTTATTACGTGCAATTTTCAGTTTATTGTTTTGAGTTTGTTCTTGTTTTAATTTCGTTGTTTATTCTTAGTTATTATATTGCCGGTTTACTGGTTTTATTTTGTTAACGTTTCAAGTTCATTGTTTGTTTTGCCAGTTTAGTGGTTTTATTTTGTTACCATATCCTCTTCATTGTTTATTTTGCCAGTTTACTGGTTTGACTTTGTTACCGTTTCCAGTTCATTGTTTATTTAGCCAGTTTACTGGTTTTATTTTGTTACCGTTTCCAGTTCAGTGTTTATTTAGCCAGTTTACTGGTTTAATTTTGTTATCGTTTCCAGTTCATTGTTTATTTTGCCAGTTTACTGGTTTTATTTTGTTACAATTTCCAGTTCATTGTTTATTTTGCCAGTTTACTGGCTTGCATTTATTATCGTTTCGAGTTCATTGTTTGTTTTGCCAGTTTACTGGTTTTATTTTGTTACCGTTTCGAGTTCATTGTTTATTTAGCCAGTTTACTGGTTTTATTTTGTTATCGTTTGTAGTTCATTGTTTATTTTGCCAGTTTACTGGTTTTATTTTGTTATCGTTTCTAGTTCATTGTTTATTTTGCCAGTTTACTGGTTTTATTTTGTTACCGTTTCTAGTTCATTGTTTATGACCAGTTTTTGTTAACTTCTTCTCCTCCTCCTTCTTCTTCTTACAGGTAGTTTCCGACACTTAGATTTTCGCACCAACAAACTTATTTTGAGGTCAATTCAGATCTCAGATATTATCGGCTCACTCAAAATTGACTATTGCTTATTAAAGTGATCATGAAAACATTGTAAACGTTATGTTTGAATCTGCACTATGATGTTATTATATATAGATGTTAAAATAAATCCAGTAATGCAGGTTGTACTATTAAAGAGAATAATTAACAATGGCGCATGTGTATAACCATGACGGGTCGTATACGGACAAAAAGCTAGGAATTCATACTGAGTTGCTCAATGCTGATGCGTCCGAGTCACCAAAGCACAAGTGAACGAGTCGCTAAAACGCAGAGAGTGATTTTGTATTGGCTGTTAGACTGGACCGTACTTACAAAATGAATTAGTCTCTATCAGAATCCCTAGCTTGACATGGACCGAATCACTCAATGCTGAAGCTTCCGCATCAAACTCATGGAAACGTTGTCCTATGGTCATATCGCACACTGAAGTTAGATCGATCGTTTCAATAGCGGAGAGTGAATACGTACAACCAGACTGCATCAGTTGAACAATTAAAGGTACATAAGCAGCATGCGCCAAAAATCAATATTCAAGTTGCTTATATATTTCATCGAATTTTATTTTAGCTTCAGGTGGATTCTACAGATTAACTGAGGCAACATTGATTCTCAACTTGAAATATATTCAAGTACATCTCGACATAGGACTCATACTGTTACATGCGTGCGGTTTCATGCGGAAATGTGTTCAACCGATGGTAGAAAATGAAGCTCGAACAATAATTCAGTAAGTACACATTCTACAAAACGATTACTTTCATAAGTCAATATTATTTAGTTTGATGTGTTGATGTGACATATAACATACAGTGATTTATCAATGAAATAGTAGTATGAGACACTATTACGTAATTGCATACGTCACAGGTTGAGAGAAAAGTCACAGGTAATGACGTAATATCGAACTTTCTCGTCCTTTAAATCATGTACATTTGTATAATGTGTAGGTGACGACACTAACCGGAAAATGAACTCGCAAGCATTAAAAACAATCATCTAAGATCATGACTCTACGAAACGGCTACCGGCCCACCAAAGCTGTTTCTAACCAGTACTAAATTACTTTTCCGTAAGCGGAACAATTTGATATTTTGTCAAATTCTTAAGGCAGGATTTCATTTTATTCTTTCGGAATTCGAACCGCAGCACTACTTCTAGTCAATGGCAATAACTTTTACCATGAAAGCAATAGGATTAATGTACCTTTCAATCCAGAACTGACATGGTGTTCTATACGTTACTATCATTGCCATATCTAAGACACCAATTTGTATGTATTGGACTTCATTATATATTTCCTTACATTGTTTGTATTTTTAACACATGCCTATGAATCTAGTACTAAGGTCTTGTTGATGTCATAATTGGGGGGGGGGGTCATGTAGCTTCTAAGAAGGTTTTTGTCCTTCAAATATGGTCGATCCGTTTTTACGTTTGTCCGGATTTATAAGTTCTGGGTTTTACCCTAGTCTACTTTCACTTTGGCATCAAGAACAAAATAGCGGAATAATACAAATATCACAGTTTTACTACACAACATGCATATTTACCAACCATTTAAACTCAATTTCATCATTCAACTCCACATTTGTCAAGAAATATCATCATTTACAGGCAAACCAAAGTTTTTTTAAGGACTACTTGAGTGTATCACCACTTGGTCCGCGGAGGCATTTAGTGGTTCTTTACCTGTATCTTACTAGATACAAGGATTACGGTGGTTTCTATAGTAACACATATCAGAAGAGCTTCTGCACAAACCAGATGGTGTTCTTGTGGTCTTTGCATTGAGATATGTGCGATGTACACTTATTTTTCATCAGTTCTTGGAACGAGCTGTAAGTGTTGGTTCAATCTTTTGTTAATAGCATACTCTATTTTCCATGTTGCATTTTTAGGTGGACGCTAATAATTGTTGCAAGCTACTGAAATAGCGAACTATGGCAATGTCTAAATGTTAGTACTTTTTTCTTTCTTAACAAAAGGAGCATTTTGCTTAATAGTTAGATTTTACAGCGTTGTACTCTTTTATTTTCAGTTCATTGTTAGTTATTACGTGCAATTTCAGTTTATTGTTTTGAGTTTGTTCTTGTTTTAAGTTCGTTGTTTATTTTTAGTTATTATATTGCCGGTTTACTGGTTTTATTTTGTTACCGTTTCAAGTTCATTGTTTATTTTGCCAGTTTACTGGTTTAATTTTGTTACCATTTCCAGTTCATTGTTTATTTTGCCAGTTTACTGGTTTGACTTTGTTACCGTTTCCAGTTCATTGTTTATTTAGCCAGTTTACTGGTTTTATTTTGTTATCGTTTCCAGTTCATTGTTTATTTAGCCAGTTTACTGGTTTTATGTTGTTATCGTTTCCAGTTCAGTGTTTATTTTGCCAGTTTACTGGTTTTATTTTGTTACAATTTCCAGTTCATTGTTTATTTTGCCAGTTTACTGGCTTGCATTTATTATCGTTTCCAGTTCATTGTTTATTTTGCCAGTTTACTGGTTTTATTTTGTTATCGTTTCCAGTTCATTGTTTATTTTGCCAGTTTACTGGTTTTATTTAGTTACAATTTCCAGTTCATTGTTTATTTTGCCAGTTAACTGGCTTGCATTTATTATCGTTTCCAGTTCATTGTTTGTTTTGCCAGTTTACTGGTTTTATTTTGTTACCGTTTCGAGTTCATTGTTTATTTAGCCAGTTTACTGGTTTTATTTTGTTATCGTTTGTAGTTCATTGTTCATTTTGCTAGTTTACTGGTTTTATTTTGTTATCGTTTCCAGTTCATTGTTTATTTTGCCAGTTTACTGGTTTTATTTTGTTACCGTTTCTAGTTCATTGTTTATGTCCAGTTTGTGTTTACTTCTTCTCCTCCTCCTTCTTCTTTTTCTTCTTCTTACAGGTAGTTTCCGACACTTAGATTTTCGCACCAACAAACTTAAAACTTATTTTGAGGTCAATTCAGATCTCAGATATTATCGGCTCACTCAAAATTGACTATTGCTTATTAAAGTGATCATGAAAACATTGTAAACGTTATGTTTGAATCTGCACTATGTTGTTATTATATATAGATGTTAAAATAAATCCAGTAATGCAGGTTGTACTATTAAAGAGAATAATTAACAATGGCGCATGTGTATAACTATGACGGGTCGTATACGGACAAAAAGCTAGGAAGTCATACTGAGTTGCTCAATGCTGATGTGTCCGAGTCACCAAAGCACAAGTGAACGAGTCGCTAAAACGCAAAGAGTGATTTTGTATTGGCTGATAGACTGGACCGTACTTACAAAATGAATTAGTCTCTATTAAAATACCTAGCTTGACATGGACCGAATCACTCAATGCTGAAGCTTCCGCATCAAACTCATGGAAACGTTGTCCTCTGGTCATATCGCACACTGAAGTTAGATCGATCGTTTCAATAGCAGAGAGTGAATACGTACGACCAGACTGCATCAGTTGAACAATTAAAGGTACATAAGCAGCATGCGCAAAAATCATTATTCAAGTTGCTTATATATTTCATGTAATTTTATTTTAACTTCAGGTGGATTCTACAGATTATCTGGGGCAACATTGATTCTCAACTTGAAATATATTCAAGTACATCTCGACATAGGACTCATACTGTTACATGCGTGCGGTTTCATGCGGAAATGTGTTCAACCGATGGTAGAAAATGAAGCTCGAACAATAATTCAGTAAGTACACATTCTACAAAACGGTTACTTTCAAAAGTCAATATTATTTAGTTTCATGTGTTGATGTGACATATAACATACAGTGATTTATCAATGAAATAGTAGTCCTGAGACACTACTACGTAATTGCATACGTCACAGGTAGAGAGAAACGTCACAGGTTATGACGTTATATCGAACTTTCTCGTCCTTTAAATCATGTACATTTGTATAATGTGTAGGTGACGACACTAACCGGAAAATGAACTCGCAAACATTAAAAACAATCATCTAAGATCATGACTCTACGAAACGGCTACCGGCCCACCAAAGCTGTTTCTAACCAGTACTAAATTACCTTTCCGTATGCGAAAACATTTGATATTTTGTCAAATTCTTAAGGCAGGATTTCATTTTATTCTTTCGGAATTCGAACCTCAGCACTACTTCTAGTCAATGGCAATAACTTTACCATGAAAGCAATAGGAGTAATGTACCTTTCAATCCAGAACTGACATGGTGTTCTATACGTTACTATCATTACCATATCTAAGACACCAATTTGTATGTATTGGACTTCATTATATATTTCCTTATATTGTTTGTATTTTTAACACATGCCTGTGAATCTAGTACTAAGTTCTTGTTGATGTCATTTGGAGGGGGGGCTAAGTATTGAACAAAATGTAAAATTACAACGTCACATTTGTTTGTTCGAATATTTCTGCGCATGCTCAGAAACTATTGTTTAAAGTGTTCATTTTATTGATGCTCTAACATACAAATATTGCATTGCAACACGCAAGATATTTCCTTGTTAAGCCAGACACATAAATGTAGGTTAGGAACCACCAAATAAATTTGCTCTATAGCTCAATGTAAAGTGCCCATAGTAGGCCCCCATTTTTTAACTTTTTTTAGTCTATGGCAACCTGGACCACATGTATCATTGTAAAGAGGGGCATTTAAGCTTCAAAATAATGCAACAAAAAAGGGGGGTCATGTAGCTTCTAAGAAAGTTTTGTCCTCAAACATGGTCTATCCGTTTTTACGCATGTCCGGATTAATAAGTTCTGGGTTTTACCCTAGTCTACTTTCTATTTGGTATCAAGAACAAAATAGCGGAATAATACAAATATTACAGTTTTACTACACAACATGCATATTTACCAACCAATTAAACTCAATTTCATCATTCAACTCCACATTTGTCAAGAAATATCATCATTTACAGGCAAACCAAAGTCTTTTTAAGGACTACTTGAGTGTATCACCACTTGGTCCTCGGAGGCATTTAGTGGTTCTTTACCTGTATCTTACTAGATACAAGGATTACGGTGGTGTCTATAGTAACCCATATGAGAAGAGCTTCTGCACAAACCAGATGGTGTTCTTGTGGTCTTTGCATTGAGATGTGTGCGATGTACACTTATTTTTCATCAGTTCTTGGAATGAGCTGTACGAGTTGGTTCAATTTTTTGTTAATAGCATACTCTATTTTCCATGTTGCATTTTAAGGTGGACGCTAATAATTGTTGCAAGCTACAGAAATAGCGTACTATGGCAATGTCTAAATGTTAGTACTTTTTTCTTTCTTAACAAAAGGAGCATTTTGCCTAATAGTTAGATTTTACAGCGTTGTACTCTTTTATTTTCAGTTCATTGTTAGTTATTACGTGCAATTTTCAGTTTATTGTTTTGAGTTTGTTCTTGTTTTAAGTTCGTTGTTTATTTTTCGTTATTATATTGCCGGTTTACTGGTTTTATTTTGTTACCGTTTCAAGTTCATTGTTTGTATTGCCAGTTTACTGGTTTTATTTTGTTACCATTTCCAGTTCATTGTTTATTTTGCCAGTTTACTGGTTTGACTTTGTTACCGTTTCCAGTTCATTGTTTATTTAGCCAGTTTACTGGTTTTATTTTGTTATCGTTTCCAGTTCATTGTTTATTTTGCCAGTTTACTGGTTTTATATTGTTACAATTTCCAGTTCATTGTTTATTTTGCCAGTTTATTGGCTTGCATTTATTATCGTTTCCAGTTCATTGTTTATTTTGCCAGTTTACTGGTTTTATTTTGTTACCGTTTCGAGTTCATTGTTTATTTAGCCAGTGTACTGGTTTTGTTTTGTTATCGTTTGTAGTTTATTGTTTATTTTGCCAGTTTACTGTTTTTATTTTGTTATCGTTTCTAGTTCATTGTTTATTTTGCCAGTTTGCTGCTTTTATTTTGTTACCGTTTCTAGTTCATTGTTTATGGCCAGATTGTGTTTACTTCTTGTCCTCCTCCTCCTCCTCTTTCTTCTTCTTCTTCTTCTTACAGGTATTTTCAGACACTTAGATTTTCGCACCAACAAACTTATTTTGAGGTCAATTCAGATCTCAGATATTATCGGCTCACTAAAAATTGACTATTGCTTATTAAAGTGATCATGAAAACATTGTAAACGTTATGTTTGAATCTGCACTATGTTGTTATTATATATAGATGTAAAAATAAATCCAGTAATGCAGGTTGTACTATTAAAGAGAATAATTAACAATGGCGCATGTGTAAAACTATGACGGGTCGTATACGGACAAAAAGCTAGGAAGTCGTACTGAGTTGCTCAATGCTGATGCGTCCGAGTCACCAAAGCACAAGTGAACGAGTCGCTAAAACACAGAGAGTGATTTTGTATTGGCTGTTAGACTGGACCGTACTTACAAAATGAATTAGTCTCGATTAGAATACCTAGCTTGACATGGACCGAATCACTCAATGCTGAAACTTCCGCATCAAACTCATGGAAACGTTGTCCTATGGTCATATCGCACACTGAAGTTAGATCGATCGTTTTAATAGCAGAGATTGAATACGTACGACCAGATTGCATCAGTTGAACAATTAAAGGCAGCATGCGCCAAAAATCATTATTCAAGTTGCTTATATATTTCATGTAATTTTATTTTAACTTCAGGTGGATTCTACAGATTAACTGAGGCAACATTGATTCTCAACTTGAAATATATTCAAGTACATCTCGACATAGGACTCATACTGTTACATGCGTGCGGTTTCATGCGGAAATGAGTTCAACCGATGGTAGAAAATGAAGCTCGAACAATAATTCAGTAAGTACACATTCTACAAAACGATTACTTTCAAAAGTCAATATTATTTAGTTTCAAGTGTTGATGTGACATATAACATACAGTGATTTATCAATGAAATAGTAGTCATGAGACACTACTACGTAATTGCATACGTCACAGGTAGAGAGAAACGTCACAGGTAATGACGTAATATCGAACTTTCTCGTCCTTTAAAGCATGTACATTTGTATAATGTGTAGGTGACGACACTAACGGGAAAATGAACTCGCAAGCATTAAAAACAATCATCTAAGATCATGACTCTACGAAACGGCTACCGGCCCACCAAAGCTGTTTCTAACCAGTACTAAATTACCTTTCCGTATGCGGAAACATTTGATATTTTGTCTAATTGTCAAGGCAGGATTTCATTTTATTCTTTCGGAATTTGAACCTCAGCACTACTTCTAGTCAATGGCTATAACTTTTACCATGAAAGCAATAGGAGTAATGTACCTTTCAATCCAGAACTGACATGGTGTTCTATACGTTACTATCATTACCATATCTAAGACACCAATTTGTATGTATTGGACTTCATTATATATTTCCTTATATTGTTTGTATTTAACACATGCCTGTGAATCTAGTACTAAGTTCTTGTTGATGTCATTTGGGGGGGGGGGGGGCTAAGTATTGAACAAAATGTTAAATTACAACGTCACATTTGTTTGTTCGAATATTTAAGCGCATGCTCAGAAACTATTGTTTAAAGTCTTCATTCTATTGATGCTCTTACATACAAATATTGCATTGCAACACGCAAGATATTTCCTTGTTAAGCCAGACACATAAATGTAGGTTAGGAACCACCAAATAAATTTGCTCTATAGCTCAATGTAAAGTGCCCATAGTAGGCCCCCATTTTCAACTTTGTTTAGTCTATGGCCACCTGGACCACATATATCATTGTAAAGAGGGGCAATTAAGCTTCCAAATAATGCAATAAAAAGGGGGGTCATGTAGCTTCTAAGAAAGTTTTGTCCTTCAAACATGGTCTTGCCGTTTTTACGCATGTCCGGATTTATAAGTTCTTGGTTTTACCCTTGTCTACTTTCTATTTGGTATCAAGAACAAAATTGCGGAATAATACAAATATTACAGTTTTACTACACAACATGCATATTTACCAACCATTTAAACACAATTTCATCATTCAACTCCACATTTGTCAAGAAATATCATCATTTACAGGCAAACCAAAGTTTTTTTAAGGACTACTTGAGTATCACCACTTGGTCCGCGGAGGCATTTAGTGGTTCTTTACCTGTATCTTACTAGATACAAGGATTACGGTGGTTTCTATAGTAACCCATATCAGAAGAGCTTCTGCACAAACCAGATGGTGTTCTTGTGGTCTTTGCATTGAGATGTGTGCGATGTACACTTATTTTTCATCAGTTCTTGGAATGAGCTGTACGTGTTGGTTCAATCTTTTGTTAATAGCATACTCTATTTTCCATGTTGCATTTTTAGGTGGACGCTAATAATTGTTGCAAGCTACAGAAATAGCGTACTATGGCAATGTCTAAATGTAAGTACTTTTTTCGTTCTTAACAAAAGGAGCATTTTGCTTAATAGTTAGATTTTACAGCGTTGTACTCTTTTATTTTCAGTTCATTGTTAGTTATTACGTGCTATTTTCAGTTTATTGTTTTGAGTTTGTTCTTGTTTTAAGTTCGTTGTTTATTTTTAGTTATTATATTGTCAGTTTACTGGTTTTATTTTGTTACCGTTTCAAGTTCATTGTTTATTTTGCCAGTTTACTGGTTTAATTTTGTTACCATTTCCAGTTCATTGTTTATTTTGCCAGTTTACTGGTTTGACTTTGTTACCGTTTCCAGTTCATTGTTTATTTAGCCAGTTTACTGGTTTTATTTTATTATCGTTTCCAGTTCAGTGTTTATTTTGCCAGTTTACTGGTTTTATTTTGATACAATTTCCAGTTCATTGTTTATTTTGCCAGTTTACTGGCTTGCATTTATTATCGTTTCCAGTTCATTGTTTATTTTGCCAGTTTACTGGTTTTATTTTGTTACCGTTTCGAGTTTATTGTTTATTAAGCCAGTTTACTGGTTTTATTTTGTTATCGTTTGTAGTTCATTGTTCATTTTGCCAGTTTACTGGTTTTATTTTGTTATCGTATCTAGTTCATTGTTTATTTTGCCAGTTTACTGGTTTTATTTTGTTACCGTTTCTAGTTCATTGTTTATGTCCAGTTTGTGTTTACTTCTTCTCCTCCTCCTTCTTCTTCTTCTTCTTCTTCTTCTTCTTCTTTTTACAGGTAGTTTCCGACACTTAGATTTTCGCACCAACAAACTTATTTTGAGGTCAATTCAGATCTCAGATATTTTCGGCTCACTCAAATTGACTATTGCTTATTAAAGTGATCATGAAAACATTGTAAACGTTATGTTTGAATCTGCACAATGTTGTTATTATATATAGATGTTAAAATAAATCCAGTAATGCAGGTTGTACTATTAAAGAGAATAATTAACAATGGCGCATGTGTATAACTATGACTGGTCGTATACGGACACAAAGCTAGGAAGTCATACTGAGTTGCTCAATGCTGATGCGTCCGAGTCACCAAAGCACAAGTGAACGAGTCGCTAGAGAGTGATTTTGTATTGGCTGTTAGACTGGACCGTACTTACAAAATGAATTAGTCTCTATTAGAATACCTAGCTTGACATGGACCGAATCACTCAATGCTGAAGCTTCCGCATCAAACTCATGGAAACGTTGTCCTCTGGTCATATCGCACACTGAAGTTAGATCGATCGTTTCAATAGCAGAGAGTGAATACGTACGACCAGACTGCATCAGTTGAACAATTAAAGGTACATAAGCAGCATGCGCCAAACATCATTATTCAAGTTGCTTATATATTTCATGTAATGTTATTTTAACTTCAGGTGGATTCTACAGATTATTTGGGGCAACATTGATTCTCAACTTGAAATATATTCAAGTACATCTCGACATAGGACTCATACTGTTACATGCGTGCGGTTTCATGCGGAAATGTGTTCAACCGATGGTAGAAAATGAAGCTCGAACAATAATTCAGTAAGTACACATTCTACAAAGCGATTACGTTCAAAAGTCAATATTATTTAGTTTCATGTGTTGATGTGACATATTACATACAGTGATTTATCAAATAAATAGTAGTCATGACACTTCTACGTAATTGCATACGTCACAGGTAGAGAGAAACATCACAGGTAATGACGTAATATCGAAATTTCTCGTCCTTTAAAGCATGTACATTTGTATAATGTGTAGGTGACGACACTAACGGGAAAATGAACTTGCAAACATTAAAAACAATCATCTAAGATCATGACTCTACGAAACGGCTACCGGCCCACCAAAGCTGTTTCTAACCAGTACTAAATTACCTTTCCGTATGCGGAAAAAATTGATATTTTGTCAAATTCTCAAGGCAGGATTTCATTTTATTCTTTCGGAATTCGAACCTCAGCACTACTTCTAGTCAATGGCAATAACTTTTACCCTGAAAGCAATAGGATTAATGTACCTTTCAATCCAGAACTGACATGGTGTTCTATACGTTACTATCATTGCCATACCTAAGACACCAATTTGTATGTTTTGGACTTCATTATATATTTCCTTATATTGTTTGTATTTTTAACACATGCCTGTGAACCTAGTACTTAGTTCTTGTTGATGTCATTTGGAGGGGGGGGGGCTAAGTATTGAACAAAATGTAAAATTACAACGTCACATTTGTTTGTTCGAATATTTCTGCGCATGCTCAGAAACTATTGTTTAAAGTGTTCATTTTATTGATGCTCTAACATACAAATATTGCATTGCAACACGCAAGATATTTCCTTGTTAAGCCAGACACATAAATGTAGGTTACGAACCACCAAATAAATTTGCTCTATAGCTCAATGTAAAGTGCCCATAGTAGGCCCCCATTTTTTAACTTTTTTTAGTCTATGGCCACCTGGACCACATGTATCATTGTAAAGAGGGGCATTTAAGCTTCAAAATAATGCAATAAAAAAGGGGGGTCATGTAGCTTCTAAGAAAGTTTTGTCCTTCAAACATGGTCTATTTGTTTTTACGCATGTCCGGATTTATAAGTTCTGGGTTTTACCCTTGTCTACTTTCTATTTGGTATCAAGAACAAAATTGCGGAATAATACAAATATTACAGTTTTACTACACAACATGCATATTTACCAACCATTTAAACACACTTTCATCATTCAACTCCACATTTGCCAAGAAATATCATCATTTACAGGCAAACCAAAGTTTGTTTAAGGACTACTCGAGTGTATCACCACTTGGTCCGCGGAGGCATTTAGTGGTTCTTTACCTGTATCTTACTAGATACAAGGATTACGGTGGTTTCTATAGTAACACATATCAGAAGAGCTTCTGCACAAACCAGATGGTGTTCTTGTGGTCTTTGCATTGAGATATGTGCGATGTACATTTATTTTTCATCAGTTCTTGGAATGAGCTGTACGTGTTGGTTCAATCTTTTGTTAATAGCATACTCTATTTTCCATGTTGCATTTTTAGGTGGACGCTACAAATTGTTGCAAGCTACAGAAATAGCGTACTATGGCAATGTCTAAATGTAAGTACTTTTTTCGTTCTTAACAAAAGGAGCATTTTGCTTAATAGTTGGATTTTACAGCGTTGTACTCTTTTATTTTCAGTTCATTGTTAGTTATTACGTGCAATTTTCATTTTATTGTTTTGAGTTTGTTCTTGTTTTAAGTTCGTTGTTTATTCTTAGTTATTATATTGCCGGTTTACTGGTTTTATTTTGTTACCGTTTCAAGTTCATTGTTTGTTTTGCCAGTTTACTGGTTTTATTTTGTTACCATTTCCTGTTCATTGTTTATTTTGACAGTTTACTGGTTTGACTTTGTTACCGTTTCCAGTTCATTGTTTATTTAGCCAGTTTACTGGTTTTATTTAGTTACCGTTTCCAGTTCAGTGTTTATTTAGCCAGTTTACTGGTTTTATTTTGTTATCGTTTCCAGTTCATTGTTTATTTAGCCAGTTTACTGGTTTTATTTTGTTACAATTTCCAGTTCATTGTTTTTTTTGCCAGTTTACTGGCTTGCATTTATTATCGTTTCGAGTTCATTGTTTGTTTTGCCAGTTTACTGGTTTTATTTTGTTACCGTTTCCAGTTCAGTGTTTATTTAGCCAGTTTACTGGTTTTATTTTGTTATCGTTTCCAGTTCATTGTTTATTTAGCCAGTTTACTGGTTTTATTTTGTTACAATTTCCAGTTCATTGTTTTTTTTGCCAGTTTACTGGCTTGCATTTATTATCGTTTCGAGTTCATTGTTTGTTTTGCCAGTTTACTGGTTTTATTTTGTTACCGTTTCGAGTTCATTGTTTATTTAGCCAGTTTACTGGTTTTATTTTGTTATCGTTTGTAGTTCATTGTTTATTTTGCCAGTTTACTGGTTTTATTTTGTTATCGTTTCTAGTTCATTGTTTATTTTGTCAGTTTACTGGTTTTATTTTGTTACCGTTTCTAGTTCATTGTTTATGTCCAGTTTGTGTTTACTTCTTCTCCTCCTCCTTCTTCTTCTTCTTCTTCTTCTTACAGGTAGTTTCCGACACTTAGATTTCCGCACCAACAAACTTATTTTCAGGTCAATTCAGATCTCAGATATTATCGGCTCACTCAAAATTGACTATTGCTTATTAAAGTGATCATAAAACATTGTAAACGTTCTGTTTGAATCTGCACTATGTTGTTATTATATATAGATGTTAAAATAAATCCAGTAATGCAGGTTGTAATATTAAAGAGAATAATTAACAATGGCGCATGTGTATAACTATGACGGGTCGTATACGGACAAAAAGCTAGGAAGTCATACTGAGTTGCTCAATGCTGATGCGTCCGAGTCACCAAAGCACAAGTGAACGAGTCGCTAAAACGCAGAGAGTGATTTTGTATTGGCTGTTAGACTGGACCATACTTACAAAATGAATTAGTCTCTATTAGAATACCTAGCTTGACATGGACCGAATCACTCAATGCTGAAGCTTCCGCATCAAACTCATTGTAATGTTGTCCTCTGGTCATATCGCACACTGAAGTTAGATCGATCGTTTCAATAGCAGAGAGTGAATACGTACAACCAGACTGCATCAGTTGAACAATTAAAGGTACATAAGCAGCATGCGCCAAAAATCATTATTCAAGTTGCTTATATATTTCATGTAATTTTATTTTAACTTCAGGTGGATTCTACAGATTAACTGAGGCAACATTGATTCTCAACTTGAAATATATTCAAGTACATCTCGACATTGGACTTATACTGTTACATGCGTGCGGTTTCATGCGGAAATGAGTTCAACCGATGGTAGAAAATGAAGCTCGAACAATAATTCAGTAAGTACACATTCTACAAAACGATTATTTTCAAAAGTCAATATTATTTAGTTTCATGTGTTAATTTGACATATAACATACAGTGATTTATCAATGAAATAGTAGTCATGAGACACTACTACGTAATTGCATACGTCCCAGGTAGGGAGAAACGTCACAGGTAATGACGTTATATCGAACTTTCTCGTCCTTTAAATCATGTACATTTGTATAATGTGTAGGTGACGACACTAACCGGAAAATGAACTCGCAAGCATTAAAAACAATCATCTAAGATCATGACTCTACGAAACGGCTACCGGCCCAACCAAAGCTGTTTCTAACCAGTACTAAATTACCTTTCCGTATGCGGAAACATTTGATATTTTGTCTAATTGTCAAGGCAGGATTTCATTTTATTCTTTCGGAATTCGAACCGCAGCACTACTTCTAGTCAATGGCAATAACTTTTACCATGAAAGCAATAGGATTAATGTACCTTTCAATCCAGAACTGACATGGTGTTCTATACGTTACTATCATTGCCATATCTAAGACACCAATTTGTATGTATTGGACTTCATTATATATTTCCTTATATTGTTTGTATTTTAAACACATGCCTGTGAACCTAGTACTTAGTTCTTGTTGATGTCATTTGGAGGGGGGGGGGGGGCTAAGTATTGAACAAAATGTAAAATTACAACGTCACATTTGTTTGTTCGAATATTTCTGCGCATGCTCAGAAACTATTGTTTAAAGTGTTCATTTTATTGATGCTCTAACATACAAATATTGCATTTCAACACGCAAGATATTTCCTTGTTAAAACAGACACATAAATGTAGGTTAGGAACCACCAAATAAATTTGCTCTATAGCTCAATGTAAAGTGCCCATAGTAGGCCCCCATTTTTTAACTTTTTTTAGTCTATGGCCACCTGGACCACATGTATCATTGTAAAGAGGGGCATTTAAGCTTCAAAATAATGCAATAAAAAAGGGGGGTCATGTAGCTTCTAAGAAAGTTTTGTCCTTCAAACATGGTCTATCCGTTTTTACGCATGTCCGGATTTATAAGTTCTGGGTTTTACCCTTGTCTTCTTTCTATTTGGTATCAAGAAAAAAATAGCGGAATAAAACAAATATTACAGTTTTACTACACAACATGCATATTTACCAACCATTTAAACACACTTTCATCATTCAACTCCACATTTGCCAAGAAATATCATCATTTACAGGCAAACCAAAGTTTGTTTAAGGACTACTCGAGTGTATCACCACTTGGTCCGCGGAGGCATTTAGTGGTTCTTTACCTGTATCTTACTAGATACAAGGATTACGGTGGTTTCTATAGTAACACATATCAGAAGAGCTTCTGCACAAACCAGATGGTGTTCTTGTGGTCTTTGCATTGAGATATGTGCGATGTACATTTATTTTTCATCAGTTCTTGGAATGAGCTGCATATACGTGTTGGTTCAATCTTTTGTTAATAGCATACTCTATTTTCCATGTTGCATTTTTAGGTGGACGCTACAAATTGTTGCAAGCTTCAGAAATAGCGTACTATGGCAATGTCTAAATGTAAGTACTTTTTTCGTTCTTAACAAAAGGAGCATTTTGCTCAATAGTTGGATTTTACAGCGTTGTACTCTTTTATTTTCAGTTCATTGTTAGTTATTACGTGCAATTTTCATTTTATTGTTTTGAGTTTGTTCTTGTTTTAAGTTCGTTGTTTATTCTTAGTTATTATATTGCCGGTTTACTGGTTTTATTTTGTTACCGTTTCAAGTTCATTGTTTGTTTTGCCAGTTTACTGGTTTTATTTTGTTACCATTTCCTGTTCATTGTTTATTTTGACAGTTTACTGGTTTGACTTTGTTACCGTTTCCAGTTCATTGTTTATTTAGCCAGTTTACTGGTTTTATTTTGTTACCGTTTCCAGTTCAGTGTTTATTTAGCCAGTTTACTGGTTTTATTTTGTTATCGTTTCCAGTTCATTGTTTATTTAGCCAGTTTACTGGTTTTATTTGTTACAATTTCCAGTTCATTGTTTTTTTTGCCAGTTTACTGGCTTGCATTTATTATCGTTTCGAGTTCATTGTTTGTTTTGCCAGTTTACTGGTTTTATTTTGTTACCGTTTCCAGTTCAGTGTTTATTTAGCCAGTTTACTGGTTTTATTTTGTTATCGTTTCCAGTTCATTGTTTATTTAGCCAGTTTACTGGTTTTATTTTGTTACAATTTCCAGTTCATTGTTTTTTTTGCCAGTTTACTGGCTTGCATTTATTATCGTTTCGAGTTCATTGTTTGTTTTGCCAGTTTACTGGTTTTATTTTGTTACCGTTTCGAGTTCATGGTTTATTTAGCCAGTTTACTGGTTTTATTTTGTTATCGTTTGTAGTTCATTGTTTATTTTGCCAGTTTACTGGTTTTATTTTGTTATCGTTTCTAGTTCATTGTTTATTTTGTCAGTTTACTGGTTTTATTTTGTTACCGTTTCTAGTTCATTGTTTATGTCCAGTTTGTGTTTACTTCTTCTCCTCCTCCTTCTTCTTCTACTTCTTCTTTTTACAGGTAGTTTCCGACACTTAGATTTCCGCACCAACAAACTTATTTTCAGGTCAATTCAGATCTCAGATATTATCGGCTCACTCAAAATTGACTATTGCTTATTAAAGTGATCATAAAACATTGTAAACGTTCTGTTTGAATCTGCACTATGTTGTTATTATATATAGATGTTAAAATAAATCCAGTAATGCAGGTTGTAATATTAAAGAGAATAATTAACAATGGCGCATGTGTATAACTATGACGGGTCGTATACGGACAAAAAGCTAGGAAGTCACACTGAGTTGCTCAATGCTGATGCGTCCGAGTCACCAAAGCACAAGTGAACGAGTCGCTAAAACGCAGAGAGTGATTTTGTATTGGCTGTTAGACTGGACCATACTTACAAAATGAATTAGTCTCTATTAGAATACCTAGCTTGACATGGACCGAATCACTCAATGCTGAAGCTTCCGCATCAAACTCATGGTAATGTTGTCCTCTGGTCATATCGCACACTGAAGTTAGATCGATCGTTTCAATAGCAGAGAGTGAATACGTACAACCAGACTGCATCAGTTGAACAATTAAAGGTACATAAGCAGCATGCGCCAAAAATCATTATTCAAGTTGCTTATATATTTCATGTAATTTTATTTTAACTTCAGGTGGATTCTACAGATTAACTGAGGCAACATTGATTCTCAACTTGAAATATATTCAAGTACATCTCGACATTGGACTTATACTGTTACATGCGTGCGGTTTCATGCGGAAATGAGTTCAACCGATGGTAGAAAATGAAGCTCGAACAATAATTCAGTAAGTACACATTCTACAAAACGATTATTTTCAAAAGTCAATATTATTTAGTTTCATGTGTTGATTTGACATATAACATACAGTGATTTATCAATGAAATAGTAGTCCTGAGACACTACTACGTAATTGCATACGTCCCAGGTAGGGAGAAACGTCACAGGTAATGACGTTATATCGAACTTTCTCGTCCTTTAAATCATGTACATTTGTATAATGTGTAGGTGACGACACTAACCGGAAAATGAACTTGCAAACATTAAAAACAATCATCTATGATCATGACTCTACGAAACGGCTACCGGCCCACCAAAGCTGTTTCTAACCAGTACTAAATTACCTTTCCGTATGCGGAAAAATTTGATATTTTGTCAAATTCTTAAGGCAGGATTTCATTTTATTCTTTCGGAATTCGAACCTCAGCACTACTTCTAGTCAATGACAATAACTTTTACCATGAAAGCAATAGGATTAATGTACCTTTCAATCCAGAACTGACATGGTGTTCTATACGTTACTATCATTGCCATACCTAAGACACCAATTTGTATGTATTGGACTTCATTATATATTTCCTTATATTGTTTGTATTTTTAACACGTGCCTGTGAACCTAGTACTTAGTTCTTGTTGACGTCATTTGGAGGGTGTGGGGGCTAAGTATTGAACAAAATGTAAAATTACATCGTCACATTTGTTTGTTCGAATATTTCTGCGCATGCTCAGAAACTATTGTTTAAAGTCTTCATTTTATTGATGCTCTAACATACAACTATTGCATTGCAACACGCAAGATATTTCCTTGTTAAGCCAGACACATAAATGTAGGTTACATGTAGGAACCACCAAATAAATTTGCTCTATAGCTCAATGTAAAGTGCCCATAGTAGGCCCCCATTTTTTACTTTTATTAGTCTATGGCCACCTGGACCACATGTATCATTGTAAAGAGGGGCATTTAAGCTTCAAAATAATGCAATAAAAAAGGGGGGTCATGTAGCTTCTAAGAAAGTTTTGTCCTTCAAACATGGTCTATCCGTTTTTACGCATGTCCGGATTTATAAGTTCTGGGTTTTACTCTAGTCTACTTTCTATTTGGTATCAAGAACAAAATAGCGGAATAATACAAATATTACAGTTTTACTACACAACATGCATATTTACCAACCAATTAAACTCAATTTCATCATTCAACTCCACATTTGTCAAGAAATATCATCATTTACAGGCAAACCAAATTTTTTTAAGGACTACTTGAGTGTATCACCACTTGGTTGGCGGAGGCATTTGGTGGTTCTTTCGTTACCTGTATCTTACTAGATACAAGGTTTACGGTAGTTTCTATAGTAACACATATCAGAAGAGCTTCTGCACAAACCAGATGGTGTTCTTGTGGTCTTTGCATTGAGATATGTGCGATGTACACTTATTTTTCATCAGTTCTTGGAATGAGCTGTACGTGTTGGTTCAATCTTTTGTTAATAGCATACTCTATTTTCCATGTTGCATTTTTAGGTGGACGCTAATAATTGTTGCAAGCTACAGAAATAGCGTACTATGGCAATGTCTAAATGTAAGTACTTTTTTCTTTCTTAACAAAAGGAGCATTTTGCTTAATAGTTAGATTTTACAGCGTTGTACTCTTTTATTTTCAGTTCATTGTTAGTTATTACGTGCAATTTTCAGTTTATTGTTTTGAGTTTGTTCTTATTTTAAGTTCGTTGTTTATTTTTAGTTATTATATTGCCGGTTTACTGGTTTTATTTTGTTACCGTTTCAAGTTCATTGTTTATTTTGCCAGTTTACTGGTTTAATTTTGTTACCATTTCCAGTTTATTGTTTATTTTGCCAGTTTACTGGTTTGACTTTGTTACCGTTTCCAGTTCATTGTTTATTTAGCCAGTTTACTGGTTTTATTTTGTTATCGTTTCCAGTTCATTGTTTATTTAGCCAGTTTACTGGTTTTATTTTGTTATCGTTTCCAGTTCAGAGTTTTTTTGCCAGTTTACTGGTTTTATTTTGTTGCAATTTCCAGTTCATTGTTTATTTTGCCAGTTTACTGGCTTGCATTTATTATCGTTTCCAGTTCATTGTTTATTTTGCCAGTTTACTGGTTTTATTTTGTTATCGTTTCCAGTTCATTGTTTATTTTGCCAGTTTACTGGTTTTATTTTGTTACAATTTCCAGTTCATTTTTTATTTTGCCAGTTTACTGGCTTGCATTTATTATCGTTTCCAGTTCATTGTTTATTTTGCCAGTTTACTGGTTTTATTTTGTTACCGTTTCGAGTTCATTGTTTATTTAGCCAGTTTACTGGTTTTATTTTGTTATCGTTTGTAGTTCATTGTTCATTTTGCCAGTTTACTGGTTTTATTTTGTTATCGTTTCTAGTTCATTGTTTATTTTGCCAGTTTACTGGTTTTATTTTGTTACCGTTTCTAGTTCATTGTTTATGTCCAGTTTGTGTTTACTTCTTCTCCTCCTCCTCCTTCTTCTTCTTCTTCTTCTTCTTCTTCTTACACGAATTTTCGACACTTAGATTTTCGCACCAACAAACTTATTTTGAGGTCAATTCAGATCTCAGATATTATCGGCTCACTCAAAATTGACTATTGCTTATTAAAGTGATCATGAAAACATTGTAAACGTTATGTTTAAATCTGCACAATGTTGTTATTATATATAGATGTTAAAATAAATCCAGTAATGCAGGTTGTACTATTAAAGAGAATAATTAACAATGGCGCATGTGTATAACTATGACGGGTAGTATACGGACACAAAGCTAGGAAGTCATACTGAGTTGCTCAATGCTGATGCGTCCGAGTCACCAAAGCACAAGTGAACGAGTCGCTAAAACGCAGAGAGTGATTTTGTATTGGCTGTTAGACTGGACCGTACTTACAAAATGAATTAGTCTCTATTAGAATACCTAGCTTGACATGGACCGAATCACTCAATGCTGAAGCTTCCGCATCAAACTCATGGAAACGTTGTCCTCTGGTCATATCGCACACTGAAGTTAGATCGATCGTTTCAATAGCAGAGAGTGAATACGTACGACCAGACTGTATCAGTTGAACAATTAAAGGTACATAAGCAGCATGCGCCAAAAATCATTATTCAAGTTGCTTATATATTTCATGTAATTTTATTTTAACTTCAGGTGGATTCTACAGATTATCTGGGGCAACGTTGATTCTCAACTTGAAATATATTCGGGTACATCTCGACATAGGACTCATACTGTTACATGCGTGCGGTTTTATGCGGAAATGTGTTCAACCGATGGTAGAAAATGAAGCTCGAACAATAATTCAGTAAGTACACATTCTACAAAACGATTACTTTCAAAAGTCAATATTATTTGGTTTCATGTGTTGATGTGACATATTACATACAGTGATTTATCAAATAAATAGTAGTCATGACACTACTACGTAATTGCATACGTCACAGGTAGAGAGAAACGTCACAGGTAATGACGTAATATCGAAATTTCTCGTCCTTTAAATCATGTACATTTGTATAATGTGTAGGTGACGACACTAACCGGAAAATGAACTCGCAAGCATTAAAAACAATCATCTTAGATCATGACTCTACGAAACGGCTACCGGCCCACCAAAGCTGTTTCTAACCAGTACTAAATTACCTTTCCGTATGCGGAAAAATGTGAAATTTTGTCAAATTCTTAAGGCAGGATTTCATTTTATTCTTTCGGAATTCGAACCGCAGCACTACTTCTAGTCAATGGCAATAACTTTTACCATGAAAGCAATAGGATTAATGTACTCTTTCAATCCAGAACTGACATGGTGTTCTATACGTTACTATCATTGCCATATCTACGACACCAATTTGTATGTATTGGACTTCATTATATATTTCCTTATATTGTTTGTATTTTTAACATATGCCTGTGAACCTAGTACTTAGTTCTTGTTGATGTCATTTGGAGGGGGGCTAAGTATTGAACAAAATGTAAAATTACAACGTCACATTTGTTTGTTCGAATATTTCTGCGCATGCTCAGAAACTATTGTTTAAAGTGTTCATTTTATTGATGCTCTAACATACAAATATTGCATTGCAACACGCAAGATATTTCCTTGTTAAGCCAGACACATAAATGTAGGTTAGGAACCACCAAATAAATTTGCTCTATAGCTCAATGTAAAGTGCCCATAGTAGGCCCCCATTTTTTAACTTTTTTTAGTCTATGGCCACCTGGACCACATGTATCATTGTAAAGAGGGGCATTTAAGCTTCAAAATAATGCAACAAAAAAGGGGGGTCATGTAGCTTCTAAAAAAGTTTTGTCCTTCAAACATGGTCTATCCGTTTTTACGCATGTCCGGATTTATAAGTTCTGGGTTTTACCCTAGTCTACTTTCTATTTGGTATCAAGAACAAAATAGCGGAATAATACAAATATTACAGTTTTACTACACAACATGCATATTTACCAACCAATTAAACTCAATTTCATCATTCAACTCCACATTTGCCAAGAAATATCATCATTTACAGGCAAACCAAAGTTTTTTTAAGGACTACTTGAGTGTATCACCACTTGTTCCGCGGAGGCATTTAGTGGTTCTTTACCTGTATCTTACTAGATACAAGGATTACGGTGGTTTCTATAGTAACCCATATCAGAAGAGCTTCTGCACAAACCAGATGGTGTTCTTGTGGTCTTTGCATTGAGATGTGTGCGATGTACACTTATTTTTCATCAGTTCTTGGAATGAGCTGTACGTGTTGGTTCAATCTTTTGTTAATAGCATACTCTATTTTCCATGTTGCATTTTTAGGTGGACGCTATTAATTGTTGCAAGCTACAGAAATAGCGTACTATGGCAATGTCTAAATGTAAGTTCTTTTTTCTTTCTTAACAAAAGGAGCATTTTGCTTAATAGTTAGATTTTACAGCGTTGTACTCTTTTATTTTCAGTTCATTGTTACTTATTACGTGCAATTTTCAGTTTATTGTTTTGAGTTTGTTCTTGTTTTAAGTTCGTTGTTTATTTTTAGTTATTATATTGCCGGTTTACTGGTTTTATTTTGTTACCGTTTCAAGTTCATTGTTTATTTTGCCAGTTTACTGGTTTAATTTTGTTACCATTTCCAGTTCATTGTTTATTTTGCCAGTTTACAGGTTTGACTTTGTTACCGTTTCCAGTTCATTGTTTATTTAGCCAGTTTACTGGTTTTATTTTGTTATCGTTTCCAGTTCATTGTTTATTTAGCCAGTTTACTGGTTTTATTTTGTTATCGTTTCCAGTTCAGTGTTTATTTTGCCAGTTTACTGGTTTTATTTTGTTACAATTTCAAGTTCATTGTTTATTTTGCCAGTTTACTGGCTTGCATTTATTATCGTATCCAGTTCATTGTTTATTTTGCCAGTTTACTGGTTTTATTTTGTTACCGTTTCGAGTTCATTGTTTATTTAGCCAGTTTACTGGTTTTATTTTGTTATCGTTTGTAGTTCATTGTTCATTTCGCCAGTTTACTGGTTTTATTTTGTTATCGTTTCTAGTTCATTGTTTATTTTGCCAGTTTACTGGTTTTATTTTGTTACCGTTTCTAGTTCATTGTTTATGTCCAGTTTGTGTTTACTTCTTCCCCTCCTCCTTCTTTTTCTTCCTCTTCTTCTTCTTCTTACAGGTTGTTTCCGACACTTAGATTTTCGCACCAACAAACTTATTTTGAGGTCAATTCAGATCTCAGATATTATCGGCTAACTCAAAATTGACTATTGCTTATTAAAGTGATCATGAAAACATTGTAAACGTAATGTTTGAATCTGCACAATGTTGTTATTATATATAGATGTTAAAATAAATCCAGTAATGCAGGTTGTACTATTAAAGAGAATAATTAACGATGGCGCATGTGTATAACTATGACGGGTCGTATACGGACACAAAGCTAGGAAGTCATACTGAGTTGCTCAATGCTGATGCGTCCGAGTCACCAAAGCACAAGTGAACGAGTCGCTAAAACGCAGAGAGTGATTTTGTATTGGCTGTTAGACTGGACCGTACTTACAAAATGAATTAGTCTCTATTAGAATACCTAGCTTGACATGGACCGAATCACTCAATGCTGAAGCTTCCGCATCAAACTCATGGAAACGTTGTCCTCTGGTCATATCGCACACTGAAGTTAGATCGATCGTTTCAATAGCAGAGAGTGAATACGTACGACCAGACTGCATCAGTTGAACAATTAAAGGTACATAAGCAACATGCGCCAAAAATCATTATTCAAGTTGCTTATATATTTCATGTAATTTAATTTTAACTTCAGGTGGATTCTACAGATTATCTGGGGCAACATTGATTCTCAACTTGAAATATATTCAAGTACATCTCGACATAGGACTCATACTGTTACATGCGTGCAGTTTCATGCGAAAATGTGATCAACCGATGGTAGAAAATGAAGCTCGAACAATAATTCAGTAAGTACACATTCTACAAAACGATTACTTTCAAAAGTCAATATTATTTAGTTTCATGTGTTGATGTGACATATTACATACAGTGATTTATCAAATAAATAGTAGTCATGACACTACTACGTAATTGCATACGTCACAGGTAGAGAGAAACATCACAGGTAATGACGTAATATCGAAATTTCTTGTCCTTTAAAGCATGTTCATTTGTATAATGTGTAGGTGACGACACTAACCGGAAAATGAACTCGCAAGCATTAAAAACAATCATCTAAGATCATGACTCTACGAAACGGCTACCGGCCCACCAAAGCTGTTTCTAACCAGTACTAAATTACCTTTCCGTATGCGAAAACATTTGATATTTTGTCAAATTCTCAAGGCAGGATTTCATTTTATTCTTTCGGAATTCGAACCTCAGCACTACTTCTAGTCAATGACAATAACTTTTACCCTGAAAGCAATAGGATTAATATACTCTTTCAATCCAGAACTGACATGGTGTTCTATACGTTACTATCATTACCATATCTAAGACACCAATTTGTATGTATTGGACTTCATTATATATTTCCTTATATTGTTTGTATTTTTAACACATGCCTGTGAATCTAGTACTAAGTTCTTGTTGATGTCATTTGGGGGGGGGGGGGCTAAGTATTGAACAAAATGTTAAATTACAACGTCACATTTGTTTGTTCGAATATTTCTGCGCATGCTCAGAAACTATTGTTTAAAGTCTTCATTCTATTGATGCTCTTACATACAAATATTGCATTGCAACACGCAAGATATTTCCTTGTAAAGCCAGACACATAAATGTAGGTTAGGAACCACCAAATAAATTTGCTCTATAGCTCAATGTAAAGTGCCCATAGTAGGCCCCCATTTTCAACTTTGTTTAGTCTATGGCCACCTGGACCACATATATCATTGTAAAGAGGGGCAATTAAGCTTCAAAATAATGCAATAAAAAAGGGGGGTCATTTAGCTTCTAAGAAAGTTTTGTCCTTCAAACATGGTCTTTCCGTTTTTACGCATGTCCGGATTTATAAGTTCTGGGTTTTACCCTTGTCTACTTTCTATTTGGTATCAAGAACAAAATTGCGGAATAATACAAATATTACAGTTTTACTACACAACATGCATATTTACCAACCATTTAAACACAATTTCATCATTCAACTCCACATTTGTCAAGGAATATCATCATTTACAGGCAAACCAAAGTTTTTTTAAGGACTACTTGAGTGTATCACCACTTGGTCCGCGGAGGCATTTAGTGGTTCTTTACCTGTATCTTACTAGATACAAGGATTACGGTGGTTTCTATAGTAACACATATCAGAAGAGCTTCTGCACAAACCAGATGGTGTTCTTGTGGTCTTTGCATTGAGATGTGTGCGATGTACACTTATTTTTCATCAGTTCTTGGAATGAGCTGTACGTGTTGGTTCAATCTTTTGTTAATAGCATACTCTATTTTCCATGTTGCATTTTTAGGTGGACGCTATTAATTGTTGCAAGGTACAGAAATAGCGTACTATGGCAATGTCTAAATGTAAGTACTTTTTTCTTTCTTAACAAAAGAAGCATTTTGCTCAATAGTTAGATTTTACAGCGTTGTACTCTTTTATTTTCAGTTCATTGTTAGTTATTACGTGCAATTTTCAGTTTATTGTTTTGAGTTTGTTCTTGTTTTAAATTCGTTGTTTATTTTTAGTTATTATATTGCCGGTTTACTGGTTTTATTTTGTTACCGTTTCAAGTTCATTGTTTATTTTGCCAGTTTACTGGTTTAATTTTGTTACCATTTCCAGTTCATTGTTTATTTTGCCAGTTTACAGGTTTGACTTTGTTACCGTTTCCAGTTCATTGTTTATTTAGCCAGTTTACTGGTTTTATTTTGTTATCGTTTCCAGTTCATTGTTTATTTAGCCAGTTTACTGGTTTTATTTTGTTATCGTTTCCAGTTCAGTGTTTATTTTGCCAGTTTACTGGTTTTATTTTGTTACAATTTCAAGTTCATTGTTTATTTTGCCAGTTTACTGGCTTGCATTTATTATCGTTTCCAGTTCATTGTTTATTTTGCCAGTTTACTGGTTTTATTTTGTTACCGTTTCGAGTTCATTGTTTATTTAGCCAGTTTACTGGTTTTATTTTGTTATCGTTTGTAGTTCATTGTTCATTTCGCCAGTTTACTGGTTTTATTTTGTTATCGTTTCTAGTTCATTGTTTATTTTGCCAGTTTACTGGTTTTATTTTGTTACCGTTTCTAGTTCAGTTCATTGTTTATGTCCAGTTTGTGTTTACTTCTTCTCCTCCTCCTTCTTTTCCTTCTTCTACTTCTTCTTCTTACAGGTTGTTTCCGACACTTAGATTTTCGCACCAACAAACTTATTTTGAGGTCAATTCAGATCTCAGATATTATCGGCTCACTCAAAATTGACTATTGCTTATTAAAGTGATCATAAAAACATTGTAAACGTTATGTTTGAATCTGCACAATGTTGTTATTATATATAGATGTTAAAATTAATCCAGTAATGCAGGTTGTACTATTAAAGAGAATAATTAACGATGGCGCATGTGTATAACTATGACGGGTCGTATACGGACACAAAGCTAGGAAGTCATACTGAGTTGCTCAATGCTGATGCGTCCGAGTCACCAAAGCACAAGTGAACGAGTCGCTAAAACGCAGAGAGTGATTTTGTATTGGCTGTTAGACTGGACCGTACTTACAAAATGAATTAGTCTCTATTAGAATACCCTGCTTGACATGGACCGAATCACTCAATGCTGAAGCTTCCGCATCAAGCTCATGGAAACGTTGTCCTCTGGTCATATCGCACACTGAAGTTAGATCGATCGTTTCAATAGCAGAGAGTGAATACGTACGACCAGACTGCATCAGTTGAACAATTAAAGGTACATAAGCAACATGCGCCAAAAATCATTATTCAAGTTGCTTATATATTTCATGTAATTTTATTTTAACTTCAGGTGGATTCTACAGATTATCTGATGCAACATTGATTCTCAACTTGAAATATATTCAAGTACATCTCGACATAGGACTCATACTGTTACATGCGTGCAGTTTCATGCGGAAATGTGTTCAACCGATGGTAGAAAATGAAGCTCGAACAATAATTCAGTAAGTACACATTCTACAAAACGATTACTTTCAAAAGTCAATATTATTTAGTTTCATGTGTTGATGTGACATATTACATACAGTGATTTATCAAATAAATAGTAGTCATGACACTACTACGTAATTGCATACGTCACAGGTAGAGAGAAACATCACAGGTAATGACGTAATATCGAAATTTCTCGTCCTTTAAATCATGTACATTTGTATAATGTGTAGGTGACGACACTAACGGGAAAATGAACTCGCAAGCATTAAAAACAATCATCTAAGATCATGACTCTACGAAACGGCTACCGGCCCAACCAAAGCTGTTTCTAACCAGTACTAAATTACCTTTCCGTATGCGGAAAAATTTGATATTTTGTCAAATTCTCAAGGCAGGATTTCATTTTATTCTTTCGGAATTCGAACCTCAGCACTACTTCTAGTCAATGACAATAACTTTTACCATGAAAGCAATAGGAGTAATGTACCTTTCAATCCAGAACTGACATGGTGTTCTATACGTTACTATCATTACCATATCTAAGACACCAATTTGTATGTATTGGACTTCATTATATATTTCCTTATATTGTTTGTATTTTTAACACATGTCTGTGAATCTAGTACTAAGTTCTTGTTGATGTCATTTGGGGGGGGGGGGCTAAGTATTGAACAAAACGTTAAATTACAACGTCACATTTGTTTGTTCGAATATTTCTGCGCATGCTCAGAAACTATTGTTTAAAGTCTTCATTCTATTGATGCTCTTACATACAAATATTGCATTGCAACACGCAAGATATTTCCTTGTTAAGCCAGACACATAAATGTAGGTTAGGAACCACCAAATAAATTTGCTCTATAGCTCAATGTAAAGTGCCCATAGTAGGCCCCCATTTTCAACTTTGTTTAGTCTATGGCCACCTGGACCACATATATCATTGTAAAGAGGGGCAATTAAGCTTCAAAATAATGCAATAAAAAAGGGAGGTCATTTAGCTTCTAAGAAAGTTTTGTCCTTCAAACATGGTCTTGCCGTTTTTACGCATGTCCGGATTTATAAGTTCTGGGTTTTACCCTTGTCTACTTTCTATTTGGTATCAAGAACAAAATTGCGGAATAATACAAATATTACAGTTTTACTACACAACATGCATATTTACCAACCATTTAAACACAATTTCATCATTCAACTCCACATTTGTCAAGAAATATCATCATTTACAGGCAAACCAAAGTTTTTTTAAGGACTACTTGAGTGTATCACCACTTGGTCCGCGGAGGTATTTAGTGGTTCTTTACCTGTATCTTACTAGATACAAGGATTACGGTGGTTTCTATAGTAACGCATATCAGAATAGCTTCTGCACAAACCAGATGGTGTTCTGGTGGTCTTTGCATTGAGATGTGTGCGATGTACACTTATTTTTCATCAGTTCTTGGAATCAGCTGTACGTGTTGGTTCAATCTTTTGTTAATAGCATACTCTATTTTCCATGTTGCATTTTAGGTGGACGCTAATAATTGTGCAAGCTACAGAAATAGCGTACTATGGCAATGTCTAAATGTAAGTACTTTTTTCTTTCTTAACAAAAGGAGCATTTTGCTTAATAGTTAGATTTTACAGCGTTGTACTCTTTTATTTTCAGTTCATTGTTAGTTATTACGTGCAATTTTCAGTTTATTGTTTTGAGTTTGTTCTTGTTTTAAGTTCGTTGTTTATTCTTAGTTATTATATTGCCGGTTTACTGGTTTTATTTTGTTACCGTTTCAAGTTCATTGTTTGTTTTGCCAGTTTACTGGTTTTATAATGTTACCATTTCCTGTTCATTGTTTATTTTGCCAGTTTACTGGTTTGACTTTGTTACCGTTTCCAGTTCATTGTTTATTTAGCCAGTTTACTGGTTTTATTTTGTTACCGTTTCCAGTTTAGTGTTTATTTAGCCAGTTTACTGGTTTAATTTTGTTATCGTTTCCAGTTCATTGTTTATTTTGCCAGTTTACTGGTTTTATTTTGTTACAATTTCCAGTTCATTGTTTATTTTGCCAGTTTACTGGCTGGCATTTATATTCGTTTCGAGTTCATTGTTTATTTTGCCAGTTTACTGGAATTTATTTTGTTACCGTTTCGAGTTCATTGTTTATTTAGCCAGTTTACTGGTTTTATTTTGTTATCGTTTGTAGTTCATTGTTTATTTTGCCAGTTTACTGGTTTTATTTTGTTACCGTTTCTAGTTCATTGTTTATGTCCAGTTTGTGTTTACTTCTTCTCCTCCTCCTTCTTCTTCTTCTTCTTCTACTTACAGGTAGTTTCCGACACTTAGATTTTCGCACCAACAAACTTATTTTGAGGTCAATTCAAATCTCAGATATTATCGGCTCACTCAAAATTGACTATTGCTTATTAAAGTGATCATGAAAACATTGTGAACGTTATGTTTGAATCTGCACTATGTTGTTATTATGTATAGATGTTAAAATAAATCCAGTAATGCAGGTTGTACTATTAAAGAGAATAATTAACAATGGCGCATGTGTATAACTATGACGGGTCGTATACGGACAAAAAGCTAGGAAGTCATACTGAGTTGCTCAATGCTGATGCGTCCGAGTCACCAAAGCACAAGTGAACGAGTCGCTAAAACGCAGAGAGTGATTTTGTATTGGCTGATAGACTGGACCGTACTTACAAAATGAATTAGTCTCTATTAGAATACCTAGCTTGACATGGACCGAATCACTCAATGCTGAAGCTTCCGCATCAAACTCATGGAAACGTTGTCCGCTGGTCATATCGCACACTGAAGTTAGATCGATCGTTTCAATAGCAGAGAGTAAATACGTACGACCAGACTGCATCAGTTGAACAATTAAAGGTACATAAGCAGCATGCGCCAAAAATCATTATTCAAGTTGCTTATATATTTCATGTAATTTTATTTTAACTTCAGGTGGATTCTACAGATTAACTGAGGCAACATTGATTCTCAACTTGAAATATATTCAAGTACATCTCGACATTGGACTCATACTGTTACATGCGTGCGGTTTCATGCGGAAATGAGTTCAACCGATGGTAGAAAATGAAGCTCGAACAATAATTCAGTAAGTATATATTCTACAAAACGATTACTTTCAAAAGTCAATATTATTTAGTTTCATGTGTTGATGTGACATATTACATACAGTGATTTATCAAATAAATAGTAGTCATGACACTACTACGTAATTGCATACGTCACAGATAGAGAGAAACATCACAGGTAATGACGTTATATCGAACTTTCTCGTCCTTTAAATCATGTACATTTGTATAATGTGTAGGTGACGACACTAACCGGAAAATGAACTCGCAAGCATTAAAAACAATCATCTAAGATCATGACTCTACGAAACGGCTACCGGCCCACCAAAGCTGTTTCTAACCAGTACTAAATTACCTTTCCGTATGCGGAAAAATTTGATATTTTGTCAAATTCTTAAGGCAGGATTTCATTTTATTCTTTCGGAATTCGAACCGCAGCACTACTTCTAGTCAATGGCAATAACTTTTACCATGAAAGCAATAGGATTAATGTACCTTTCAATCCAGAACTGACATGGTGTTCTATACTTTACTATCATTGCCATACCTAAGACACCAATTTGTATGTATTGGACTTCATTATATATTTCCTTATATTGTTTGTATTTTTAACACATGCCTGTGAACCTAGTACTTAGTTCTTGTTGATGTCATTTGAAGGGGGGGGGGGCTAAGTATTGAACAAAATGTAAAATTAAAACGTCACATTTGTTTGTTCGAATATTTCTGCGCATGCTCAGAAACTATTGTTTAAAGTGTTCATTTTATTGATGCTCTAACATACAACTATTGCATTGCAACACGCAAGATATTTCCTTGTTAAACCAGACACATAAATGTAGGTTAGGAACCACCAAATAATTTGCTCTATAGCTCAATGTAAAGTGCCCATAGTAGGCCCCCATTTTTTAACTTTTTTTAGTCTATGGCCACCTGGACCACATGTATCATTGTAAAGAGGGGCATTTAAGCTTCAAAATAATGCAATAAAAAAGGGGGGTCATGTAGCTTCTAAGAAAGTTTTGTCCTTCAAACATGGTCTATCCGTTTTTACGCATGTCCGGATTTATAAGTTCTGGGTTTTACTCTAGTCTACTTTCTATTTGGTATCAAGAACAAAATAGCGGAATAATACAAATATTACAGTTTTACTACACAACATGCATATTTACCAACCAATTAAACTCAATTTCATCATTCAACTCCACATTTGTCAAGAAATATCATCATTTACAGGCAAACCAAATTTTTTAAGGACTACTTGAGTGTATCACCACTTGGTCCGCGGAGGCATTTAGTGGTTCTTTACCTGTATCTTACTAGATACAAGAATTACGGTGGTTTCTATAGTAACACATATGAGAAGAGCTTCTGCACAAACCAGATGGTGTTCTTGTGGTCTTTGCATTGAGATATGTGCGATGACACTTATTTTTCATCAGTTCTTGGAATGAGCTGTACGTGTTGGTTCAATCTTTTGTTAATAGCATACTCCATTTTCCATGTTGCATTTTTAGATGGACGCTAATAATTGTTGCAAGCTACAGAAATAGCGTACTATGGCAATGTCTAAATGTAAGTACTTTTTTCTTTCTTAACAAAAGGAGCATTTTGCTTAATAGTTAGATTTTACAGCGTTGTACTCTTTTATTTTCAGTTCATTGTTAGTTATTACGTGCAATTTTCAGTTTATTGTTTTGAGTTTGTTCTTGTTTTAAGTTCGTTGTTTATTTTTAGTTATTATATTGCCGGTTTACTGGTTTTATTTTGTTACCGTTTCAAGTTCATTGTTTGTTTTGCCAGTTTACTGGTTTTATTTTGTTACCATTTCCAGCTCATTGTTTATTTTGCCAGTTTACTAGTTTGACTTTGTTATCGTTTCCAGTTCATTGTTTATTTAGCCAGTTCACTGGTTTTATTTTGTTACCGTTTCTAGTTCAGTGTTTATTTAGCCAGTTTACTGGTTTTATTTTGTTATCGTTTCCAGTTCATTGTTTATTTTGCCAGTTTACTGGTTTTATTTTGTTACAATTTCCAGTTCATTGTTTATTTTGCCAGTTTACTGGTTTTATTCTGTTACCGTTTCGGGTTCATTGTTTATTTTGCCAGTTTACTGGTTTTATTTTGTTACCGTTTCGAGTTCGTTGTTTATTTTGCCAGTTTACTGGTTTTATTTTGTTACCATTTCGAGTTCATTGTTTATTTTGCCAGTTTACTGGTTTTATTCTGTTACCGTTTCGGGTTCATTGTTTATTTTGCCAGTTTACTGGTTTTATTCTGTTACCGTTTCGAGTTCATTGTTTATTTTGCCAGTTTACTGGTTTTAATTTGTTTCCATTTCGAGTTCATTGTTTATTTTGCCAGTTTACTGGTTTTATTTTGTTACCGTTTCTAGTTCATTGTTTATGTCCAGTTTGTGTTTACTTCTTCTCCTCCTCCTTCTTCTTTTTCTTATTCTTCTTACAGGTAGTTTCCGACACTTAGATGTTCGCACCAGCAAACTTATTTTGAGGTCAATTCAGATCTCAGATATTATCGGCTTACTCAAAATTGACTATTGCTTATTAAAGTGATCATGAAAACATTGTAAACGTTATGTTTGAATCTGCACTATGTTGTTATTATATATAGATGTTAAAATAAATCCAGTAATGCAGGTTGTACTATTAAAGAGAATAATTAACAATGGCGCATGTGTATATCTATGACGGGTCGTATACGGACAAAAGCTAGGAAGTCATACTGAGTTGCTCAATGCTGATGCGTCCGAGTCACCAAAGCACAAGTGAACGAGTCGCTAAAACGCAGAGCGTGATTTTGTATTGGCTGTTAGACTGGACTGTACTTACAAAATGAATTAGTCTCTATTAGAATACCTAGCTTGACATGGACCGAATCACTCAATGCTGAAGCTTCCGCATCAAACTCATGGAAACGTTGTCCTATGGTCATATCGCACACTGAAGTTAGATCGATCGTTTCAATAGCAGAGAGTGAATACGTACGACCAGACTGCATCAGTTGAACAATTAAAGGAAGATAAGCAGCATGCGCCAAAAATCATTATTCAAGTTTCTTATATATTTCATGTAATTTTATTTTAACTTCAGGTGTATTCTACAGATTTACTGAGGCAACATTGATTCTCAACTTGAAACATATGAGGGTACATCTAGACATAAAACTCATATTATTACATGCGTGCGGTTTCATGCGGAAATGTGTTAAACTGATGGTAGAAAATGAAGCTCGAACAATAATTCAGTAAGTACACATTCTACAAAACGATTACTTTCAAAAGTCAATATTATTTAGTTTCATGTGTTGATGTGACATATAACATACAGTGATTTATCAATGAAATAGTAGTCATGAGACACTACTACGTAATTGCATACGTCACAGGTAGAGAGAAACGTCACAGGTAATGACGTAATATCGAACTTTCTCGTCCTTTAAATCATGTACATTTGTATAATGTGTAGGTGACGACACTAACCGGAAAATGAACTAACAAGCATTAAAAACAATCATCTAAGATCATGACTCTACGAAACGGCTACCGGCCCACCAAAGCTGTTTCTAACCAGTACTAAATTACCTTTCCGTATGCGGAAAAATTTGATATTTTGTCAAATTCTCAAGGCAGGATTTCATTTTATTCTTTCAGAATTCGAACCGCAGCACTACTTCTAGTCAATGACAATAACTTTTACCATGAAAGCAATAGGATTAATGTACCTTTCAATCTAGAACTGACATGGTGTTCTATACGTTACTATCATTGCCATACCTAAGACACCAATTTGTATGTATTGTACTTCATTATATATTTCCTTATATTGTTTGTATTTTTAACACATGCCTGTGAACCTAGTACTTAGTTCTTGTTGATGTCATTTGGGGGGGGGGGCTAAGTATTGAACAAAATGTAAAATTACAACGTCACATTTGTTTGTTCGAATATTTCTGCGCATGCTCAGAAACTATTGTTTAAAGTGTTCATTTTATTGATGCTCTAACATACAACTATTGCATTGCAACACGCAAGATATTTCCTTGTTAAACCAGACACATAAATGTAGGTTAGGAACCACCAAATAATTTGCTCTATAGCTCAATGTAAAGTGCCCATAGTAGGCCCCCATTTTTTAACTTTTTTTAGTCTATGGCCACCTGGACCACATGTATCATTGTAAAGAGGGGCATTTAAGCTTCAAAATAATGCAATAAAAAAGGGGGGTCATGTAGCTTCTAAGAAAGTTTTGTCCTTCAAACATGGTCTATCCGTTTTTACGCATGTCCGGATTTATAAGTTCTGGGTTTTACTCTAGTCTACTTTCTATTTGGTATCAAGAACAAAATAGCGGAATAATACAAATATTACAGTTTTACTACACAACATGCATATTTACCAACCAATTAAACTCAATTTCATCATTCAACTCCACATTTGTCAAGAAATATCATCATTTACAGGCAAACCAAATTTTTTAAGGACTACTTGAGTGTATCACCACTTGGTCCGCGGAGGCATTTAGTGGTTCTTTACCTGTATCTTACTAGATACAAGAATTACGGTGGTTTCTATAGTAACACATATGAGAAGAGCTTCTGCACAAACCAGATGGTGTTCTTGTGGTCTTTGCATTGAGATATGTGCGATGACACTTATTTTTCATCAGTTCTTGGAATGAGCTGTACGTGTTGGTTCAATCTTTTGTTAATAGCATACTCCATTTTCCATGTTGCATTTTTAGATGGACGCTAATAATTGTTGCAAGCTACAGAAATAGCGTACTATGGCAATGTCTAAATGTAAGTACTTTTTTCTTTCTTAACAAAAGGAGCATTTTGCTTAATAGTTAGATTTTACAGCGTTGTACTCTTTTATTTTCAGTTCATTGTTAGTTATTACGTGCAATTTTCAGTTTATTGTTTTGAGTTTGTTCTTGTTTTAAGTTCGTTGTTTATTTTTAGTTATTATATTGCCGGTTTACTGGTTTTATTTTGTTACCGTTTCAAGTTCATTGTTTGTTTTGCCAGTTTACTGGTTTTATTTTGTTACCATTTCCAGCTCATTGTTTATTTTGCCAGTTTACTAGTTTGACTTTGTTATCGTTTCCAGTTCATTGTTTATTTAGCCAGTTCACTGGTTTTATTTTGTTACCGTTTCTAGTTCAGTGTTTATTTAGCCAGTTTACTGGTTTTATTTTGTTATCGTTTCCAGTTCATTGTTTATTTTGCCAGTTTACTGGTTTTATTTTGTTACAATTTCCAGTTCATTGTTTATTTTGCCAGTTTACTGGTTTTATTCTGTTACCGTTTCGGGTTCATTGTTTATTTTGCCAGTTTACTGGTTTTATTTTGTTACCGTTTCGAGTTCGTTGTTTATTTTGCCAGTTTACTGGTTTTATTTTGTTACCATTTCGAGTTCATTGTTTATTTTGCCAGTTTACTGGTTTTATTCTGTTACCGTTTCGGGTTCATTGTTTATTTTGCCAGTTTACTGGTTTTATTCTGTTACCGTTTCGAGTTCATTGTTTATTTTGCCAGTTTACTGGTTTTAATTTGTTTCCATTTCGAGTTCATTGTTTATTTTGCCAGTTTACTGGTTTTATTTTGTTACCGTTTCTAGTTCATTGTTTATGTCCAGTTTGTGTTTACTTCTTCTCCTCCTCCTTCTTCTTTTTCTTATTCTTCTTACAGGTAGTTTCCGACACTTAGATGTTCGCACCAGCAAACTTATTTTGAGGTCAATTCAGATCTCAGATATTATCGGCTTACTCAAAATTGACTATTGCTTATTAAAGTGATCATGAAAACATTGTAAACGTTATGTTTGAATCTGCACTATGTTGTTATTATATATAGATGTTAAAATAAATCCAGTAATGCAGGTTGTACTATTAAAGAGAATAATTAACAATGGCGCATGTGTATATCTATGACGGGTCGTATACGGACAAAAGCTAGGAAGTCATACTGAGTTGCTCAATGCTGATGCGTCCGAGTCACCAAAGCACAAGTGAACGAGTCGCTAAAACGCAGAGCGTGATTTTGTATTGGCTGTTAGACTGGACTGTACTTACAAAATGAATTAGTCTCTATTAGAATACCTAGCTTGACATGGACCGAATCACTCAATGCTGAAGCTTCCGCATCAAACTCATGGAAACGTTGTCCTATGGTCATATCGCACACTGAAGTTAGATCGATCGTTTCAATAGCAGAGAGTGAATACGTACGACCAGACTGCATCAGTTGAACAATTAAAGGAAGATAAGCAGCATGCGCCAAAAATCATTATTCAAGTTTCTTATATATTTCATGTAATTTTATTTTAACTTCAGGTGTATTCTACAGATTTACTGAGGCAACATTGATTCTCAACTTGAAACATATGAGGGTACATCTAGACATAAAACTCATATTATTACATGCGTGCGGTTTCATGCGGAAATGTGTTAAACTGATGGTAGAAAATGAAGCTCGAACAATAATTCAGTAAGTACACATTCTACAAAACGATTACTTTCAAAAGTCAATATTATTTAGTTTCATGTGTTGATGTGACATATAACATACAGTGATTTATCAATGAAATAGTAGTCATGAGACACTACTACGTAATTGCATACGTCACAGGTAGAGAGAAACGTCACAGGTAATGACGTAATATCGAACTTTCTCGTCCTTTAAATCATGTACATTTGTATAATGTGTAGGTGACGACACTAACCGGAAAATGAACTAACAAGCATTAAAAACAATCATCTAAGATCATGACTCTACGAAACGGCTACCGGCCCACCAAAGCTGTTTCTAACCAGTACTAAATTACCTTTCCGTATGCGGAAAAATTTGATATTTTGTCAAATTCTCAAGGCAGGATTTCATTTTATTCTTTCAGAATTCGAACCGCAGCACTACTTCTAGTCAATGACAATAACTTTTACCATGAAAGCAATAGGATTAATGTACCTTTCAATCTAGAACTGACATGGTGTTCTATACGTTACTATCATTGCCATACCTAAGACACCAATTTGTATGTATTGTACTTCATTATATATTTCCTTATATTGTTTGTATTTTTAACACATGCCTGTGAACCTAGTACTTAGTTCTTGTTGATGTCATTTGGGGGGGGGGGGCTAAGTATTGAACAAAATGTAAAATTACAACGTCACATTTGTTTGTTCGAATATTTCTGCGCATGCTCAGAAACTATTGTTTAAAGTGTTCATTTTATTGATGCTCTAACATACAAATATTGCATTGCAACACGCAAGATATTTCCTTGTTAAGCCAGACACATAAATGTAGGTTAGGAACCAACAAATAAATTTGCTCTATAGCTCAATGTAAAGTGCCCATAGTAGGCCCCCATTTTTTAACTTTTTTTAGTCTATGGCCACCTGGACCACATGTATCATTGTAAAGAGGGGCATTTAAGCTTCAAAATAATGCAATAAAAAAGGGGGGTCATTTAGCTTCTAAGATAGTTTTGTCCTTCAAACATGGTCTATCCGTTTTTACGCATGTCCGGATTTATAAGTTCTGGGTTTTACCCTAGTCTACTTTCTATTTGGTATCAAGAACAAAATAGCGGAATAATACAAGTATTACAGTTTTACTACACAACATGCATATTTACCAACCAATTAAACTCAATTTCATCATTCAACTCCACATTTGTCAAGAAATATCATCATTTACAGGCAAACCAAAGTTTTTTAAGGACTACTTGAGTGTATCACCACTTGGTCCGCGGAGGAATTTAGTGGTTCTATACCTGTATCTTACTAGATACAAGGATTGCGGTGGTTTCTATAGTAACCCATATCAGAAGAGCTTCTGCACAAACCAGATGGTGTTCTTGTGGTCTTTGCATTGAGATGTGTGCGATGTACACTTATTTTTCATCAGTTCTTGGAATGAGCTGTACGTGTTGGTTCAATCTTTTGTTAATAGCATACTCTATTTTCCATGTTGCATTTTTAGGTGGACGCTAATAATTGTTGCAAGCTACAGAAATAGCGTACTATGGCAATGTCTAAATGTAAGTACTTTTTTTCTTTCTTAACAAAAGGAGCATTTTGCTTAATAGTTAGATTTTACAGCGTTGTACTCTTTTATTTTCAGTTCATTGTTAGTTATTACGTGCAATTTTCAGTTTATTGTTTTGAGTTTGTTCTTGTTTTAAGTTCGTTGTTTATTTTTAGTTATTATATTGCCGGTTTACTGGTTTTATTTTGTTACCGTTTCAAGTTCATTGTTTATTTTGCCAGTTTACTGGTTTAATTTTGTTACCATTTCCAGTTCATTGTTTATTTTGCCAGTTTACTGGTTTGACTTTGTTACCGTTTCCAGTTCATTGTTTATTTAGCCAGTTTACTGGTTTTATTTTGTTATCGTTTCCAGTTTATTGTTTATTTAGCCAGTTTACTGGTTTTATTTTGTTATCGTTTCCAGTTCATTGTTTATTTTGCCAGTTTACTGGTTTTATTTTGTTACAATTTCCAGTTCATTGTTTATTTTGCCAGTTTACTGGCTTTCATTTATTATCGTTTCCAGTTCATTGTTTATTTTGCCAGTTTGCTGGTTTTATTTTGTTACCGTTTCGAGTTCATTGTTTATTTAGCCAGTTTACTGGTTTTATTTTGATATCGTTTGTAGTTCATTGTTCATTTTGCCAGTTTACTGGTTTTATTTTGTTATCGTTTCTAGTTCATTGTTTATTTTGCCAGTTTACTGGTTTTATTTTGTTATCGTTTCTAGTTCATTGTTTATTTTGCCAGTTTACTGGTTTTATTTTGTTACCGTTTCTAGTTCATTGTTTATGTCCAGTTTGTGTTTACTTCTTCTCCTCCTCCTCCTTCTTCTTCTTCTTCTTTTCTTCTTACAGGTTGTTTCCGACACTTAGATTTTCGCACCAACACACTTATTTTGAGGTCAATACAGATCTCAGATATTATCAGCTCACTCAAAATTGACTATTGCTTATTAAAGTGATCATGAAAACATTGTAAACGTTATGTTTGAATCTGCACTATGTTGTTATTATATATAGATGTTAAAATAAATCCAGTAATGCAGGTTGTACTATTAAAGAGAATAATTAACAATGGCGCATGTGTATAACTATGACGGGTCGTATACGGACAAAAAGCTAGGAAGTCATACTGAGTTGCTCAATGCTGATGCGTCCGAGTCACCAAAGCACAAGTGAACGAGTCGCTAAAACGCAGAGAGTGATTTTGTATTGGCTGTTAGACTGGATCGTACTTACAAAATGAATTAGTCTCTATTAGAATACCTAGCTTGACATGGACCGAATCACTCAATGCTGAAGCTTCCGCATCAAACTCATGGAAACGTTGTCCTCTGGTCATATCGCACACTGAAGTTAGATCGATCGTTTCAATAGCAGAGAGTGAACACGTAAGACCAGACTGCATCAGTTGAACAATTAAAGGTACATAAGCAGCATGCGCCAAAAATCATTATTCAAGTTGCTTATATATTTCATGTAATTTTATTTTAACTTCAGGTGGATTCTACAGATTATCTGGGGCAACATTGATTCTCAACTTGAAATATATTCAAGTACATCTCGACATAGGACTCATACTGTTACATGCGTGCGGTTTCATGCGGAAATGTGTTCAACCGATGGTAGAAAATGAAGCTCGAACAATAATTCAGTAAGTACACATTCTACAAAACGATTACTTTCAAAAGTCAATATTATTTAGTTTCATGTGTTGATGTGACATATAACATACAGTGATTTATCAATGAAATAGTAGTCATGAGACACTACTACGTAATTGCATACGTCACAGATAGAGAGAAACGTCACAGGTAATGACGTAATATCGAACTTTCTCGTCCTTTAAATCATGTACATTTGTATAATGTGTAGGTGACGACACTAACCGGAAAATGAACTTGCAAGCATTAAAAACAATCATCTAAGATCATGACTCTACGAAACGGCTACCGGCCCACCAAAGCTGTTTCTAACCAGTACTAAATTACCTTTCCGTATGCGGAAAAATTTGATATTTTGTCAAATTATTAAGGCAGGATTTCATTTTATTCTTTCGGAATTCGAACCGCAGCACTACTTCTAGTCAATGACAATAACTTTTACCATGAAAGCAATAGGATTAATGTACCTTTCAATCTAGAACTGACATGGTGTTCTATACGTTACTATCATTGCCATACCTAAGACACCAATTTGTATGTATTGTACTTCATTATATATTTCCTTATATTGTTTGTATTTTTAACACATGCCTGTGAACCTAGTACTTAGTTCTTGTTGATGTCATTTGGGGGGGGGGGGCTAAGTATTGAACAAAATGTAAAATAACAACGTCACATTTGTTTGTTCGAATATTTCTGCGCATGCTCAGAAACTATTGTTTAAAGTGTTCATTTTATTGATGCTCTAACATACAAATATTGCATTGCAACACGCAAGATATTTCCTTGTTAAGCCAGACACATAAATGTAGGTTAGGAACCAACAAATAAATTTGCTCTATAGCTCAATGTAAAGTGCCCATAGTAGGCCCACATTTTCAACTTTTTTTAGTCTATGGCCACCTGGACCACTTAATCATTGTACAGAGGGGCAATTAAGCTACAAAATAATGCAATAAAAAAGGGGGTCATTTAGCTTCTAAGATAGTTTTGTCCTTTAAACATGGTCTTTTCGTTTTTACGCATGTCCGGATTTATAAGTTCTGGGTTTTACCCTTGTCTGCTTTCTATTTGGTATCAAGAACAAAATAGCGGAATAATACAAATATTACAGTTTTACTACACAACATGCATATTTACCAACCATTTAAACTCAATTTCATCATTTAACTCCACATTTGTCAAGAAATATTATCATTTACAGGCAAACCAAAGTTTTTTAAGGACTACTTGAGTGTATCACCACTTGGTCCGCGGAGGAATTTAGTGGTTCTATACCTGTATCTTACTAGATACAAGGATTGCGGTGGTTTCTATAGTAACCCATATCAGAAGAGCTTCTGCACAAACCAGATGGTGTTCTTGTGGTCTTTGCATTGAGATGTGTGCGATGTACACTTATTTTTCATCAGTTCTTGGAATGAGCTGTACGTGTTGGTTCAATCTTTTGTTAATAGCATACTCTATTTTCCATGTTGCATTTTTAGGTGGACGCTAATAATTGTTGCAAGCTACAGAAATAGCGTACTATGGCAATGTCTAAATGTAAGTACTTTTTTTCTTTCTTAACAAAAGGAGCATTTTGCTTAATAGTTAGATTTTACAGCGTTGTACTCTTTTATTTTCAGTTCATTGTTAGTTATTACGTGCAATTTTCAGTTTATTGTTTTGAGTTTGTTCTTGTTTTAAGTTCGTTGTTTATTTTTAGTTATTATATTGCCGGTTTACTGGTTTTATTTTGTTACCGTTTCAAGTTCATTGTTTATTTTGCCAGTTTACTGGTTTAATTTTGTTACCATTTCCAGTTCATTGTTTATTTTGCCAGTTTACTGGTTTGACTTTGTTACCGTTTCCAGTTCATTGTTTATTTAGCCAGTTTACTGGTTTTATTTTGTTATCGTTTCCAGTTTATTGTTTATTTAGCCAGTTTACTGGTTTTATTTTGTTATCGTTTCCAGTTCATTGTTTATTTTGCCAGTTTACTGGTTTTATTTTGTTACAATTTCCAGTTCATTGTTTATTTTGCCAGTTTACTGGCTTTCATTTATTATCGTTTCCAGTTCATTGTTTATTTTGCCAGTTTGCTGGTTTTATTTTGTTACCGTTTCGAGTTCATTGTTTATTTAGCCAGTTTACTGGTTTTATTTTGATATCGTTTGTAGTTCATTGTTCATTTTGCCAGTTTACTGGTTTTATTTTGTTATCGTTTCTAGTTCATTGTTTATTTTGCCAGTTTACTGGTTTTATTTTGTTACCGTTTCTAGTTCATTGTTTATGTCCAGTTTGTGTTTACTTCTTCTCCTTCTCCTCCTTCTTCTTCTTCTTCTTTCTTCTTACAGGTTGTTTCCGACACTTAGATTTTCGCACCAACACACTTATTTTGAGGTCAATACAGATCTCAGATATTATCAGCTCACTCAAAATTGACTATTGCTTATTAAAGTGATCATGAAAACATTGTAAACGTTATGTTTGAATCTGCACTATGTTGTTATTATATATAGATGTTAAAATAAATCCAGTAATGCAGGTTGTACTATTAAAGAGAATAATTAACAATGGCGCATGTGTATAACTATGACGGGTCGTATACGGACAAAAAGCTAGGAAGTCATACTGAGTTGCTCAATGCTGATGCGTCCGAGTCACCAAAGCACAAGTGAACGAGTCGCTAAAACGCAGAGAGTGATTTTGTATTGGCTGTTAGACTGGACCGTACTTACAAAATGAATTAGTCTCTATTAGAATACCTAGCTTGACATGGACCGAATCACTCAATGCTGAAGCTTCCGCATCAAACTCATGGAAACGTTGTCCTCTGGTCATATCGCACACTGAAGTTAGATCGATCGTTTCAATAGCAGAGAGTGAACACGTAAGACCAGACTGCATCAGTTGAACAATTAAAGGTACATAAGCAGCATGCGCCAAAAATCATTATTCAAGTTGCTTATATATTTCATGTAATTTTATTTAAACTTCAGGGGGATTCTACAGATTATCTGGGGCAACATTGATTCTCAACTTGAAATATATTCAAGTACATCTCGACATAGGACTCATACTGTTACATGCGTGCGGTTTCATGCGGAAATGTGTTCAACCGATGGTAGAAAATGAAGCTCGAACAATAATTCAGTAAGTACACATTCTACAAAACGATTACTTTCAAAAGTCAATATTATTTAGTTTCATGTGTTGATGTGACATATAACATACAGTGATTTATCAATGAAATAGTAGTCATGAGACACTACTACGTAATTGCATACGTCACAGGTAGAGAGAAACGTCACAGGTAATGACGTAATATCGAACTTTCTCGTCCTTTAAATCATGTACATTTGTATAATGTGTAGGTGACGACACTAACCGGAAAATGAACTCGCAAGCATTAAAAACAATCATCTAAGATCATGACTCTACGGAACGGCTACCGGCCCACCAAAGCTGTTTCTAACCAGTACTAAATTACCTTTCCGTATGCGGAAAAATTTGATATTTTGTCAAATTCTTAAGGCAGGATTTCATTTTATTCTTTCAGAATTCGAACCGCAGCACTACTTCTAGTCAATGACAATAACTTTTACCATGAAAGCAATAGGATTAATGTACCTTTCAATCTAGAACTGACATGGTGTTCTATACGTTACTATCATTGCCATATCTAAGACACCAATTTGTATGTACTGGACTTCATTATATATTTCCTTATATTGTTTGTATTTTTAACACATGCCTGTGATTCTAGTACTAAGTTCTTGTTGATGTCATTTGGGGGGGGGGGGCTAAGTATTGAACAAAATGTTAAATTACAACGTCACATTTGTTTGTTCGAATATTTCTGCGCATGCTCAGAAACTATTGTTTAAAGTCTTCATTCTATTGATGCTCTTACATACAAATATTGCATTGCAACACGCAAGATATTTCCTTGTTAAGCCAGACACATAAATGTAGGTTAGGAACCACCAAATAAATTTGTTCTATAGCTCAATGTAAAGTGCCCATAGTAGGCCCACATTTTCAACTTTGTTTAGTCTATGGCCACCTGGACCACATATATCATTGTAAAGAGGGGCAATTAAGCTTCAAAATAATGCAAAAAAGGGGGGGGGGTCATTTAGCTTCTAAGAAAGTTTTGTCCTTCAAACATGGTCTTGCCGTTTTTACGCATGTCCGGATTTATAAGTTCTTGGTTTTACCCTTGTCTACTTTCTATTTGGTATCAAGAACAAAATTGCGGAATAATACAAATATTACAGTTTTACTACACAACATGCATATTTACCAACCATTTAAACACAATTTCATCATTCAACTCCACATTTGTCAAGAAATATCATCATTTACAGGCAAACCAAAGTTTTTTTAAGGACAACTTGAGTGTATCACCACTTGGTCCGCGGAGGCATTTGGTGGTTCTTTCGTTACCTGTATCTTACTAGATACAAGGATTACGGTGGTTTCTATAGTAACACATACCAGAAGAGCTTCTGCACAAACCAGATGGTGTTCTTGTGGTCTTTGCATTCAGATGTGTGCGATGTACACTTATTTTTCATCAGTTCTTGGAATGAGCTGTACGTGTTGGTTCAATATTTTGTTAATAGCATACTTTATTTTTCATGTTGCATTTTTAGGTGGACGCTACTAATTGGTGCAAGCTACAGAAATAGCGTACTATGGCAATGTCTAAATGTAAGTTCCTTTTTCTTTCTTAACAAACGGAGCATTTTGTTTTAGAGTTAGATTTTACAGCGATGTACTGTTTTATTTTTAGTTTATTGTTAGTTATTACGTGCTATTTCCAGTTTAATGTTTTGAGCTTGTTCTCGTTTTAAGTTCGTTGTTTATTTGTAGTTATTATTATATTGCCAGTTTACTAGTTTTATTTTGTTACCGTTTCCAGTTCATTGTTTTTTTGCCAGTTTACTGGTTTGAATTTGTTACCGTTTCCAGTTCATTGCTTATTTAACCAGTTTGCTGGTTTTATTTTGTTACCGTTTCAAGTTCACTGTTTGTTTTGCCAGTTTACTGGTTTTATTTTGTTACAATTTCCAGTTCATTGTTTACTTTGCCAGTACACTGGTTTGAATCTGTTACCGTTTCCAGTTCATTGTTTATTTAGCCAGTTTACTGGTTTTATTTTGTTATCGTTTCCAGTTCATTGTTTATTTTGCCAGTTTATTGGTTTTATTTTGTTACAATTTCCAGTTCATTGTTTATTTTGCCAGTTTACTGGCTTGCATTTATTATCGTTTCGAGTTCATTGTTTATTTTGCCAGTTTACTGGTTTTATTTTGTTACCGTTTCGAGTTCATTGTTTATTTAGCCAGTTTACTGTTTTATTTTGTTATCGTTTGTAGTTCATTGTTTATTTTGCCAGTTTACTGGTTTTATTTTGTTGTCGTTTCTAGTTCATTGTTTGTTTTGCCAGTTTACTGGTTTTATTTTGTTACCATTTCTAGTTCATTGTTTATGTCCAGTTTGTGTTTACCTCTTCTCCTCCTCCTTCTTCTTCTTCTTCTTCTTACAGGTAGTTTCCGACACTTAGATTTTCGCACCAACAAACTTACATTGAGGTCAATTCAGATCTCAGATACTATCGGCTCACTCAACATTGACTATTGCTTATTAAAGTGATCATGAAAACATTGTAAACGTTATGTTTGAATCTGCACTATGTTGTTATTATATATAGATGTTAAAATAAATCCAGTAATGCAGGTTGTACTATTAAAGAGAATAATTAACAATGGCGCATGTGTATAACTATGACGGGTCGTATACGGACAAAAAGCTAGGAGGTCATTCTGAGTTGCACAATGCTGATGCGTCCGAGTCACCAAAGCACAAGTGAACGAGTCGCTAAAACGCAGAGAGTGATTTTGTATTGGCTGTTAGACTGGACCGTACTTACAAAATGAATTAGTCTCAATTGAATACCTAGCTTGACATGGACCGAATCACTCAATGCTGAAGCTTCCGCATCAAACTCATGGTAATGTTGTCCTATGGTCATATCGCACACTGAAGTTAGATCGATCGTTTCAATAGCAGAGAGTGAATACGTACGACCAGACTGCATCAGTTGAACAATTAAAGGTACACAAGCAGCATGCGCCAAAAATCATTATTCAAGTTGCTTATATATTTCATGTAATTTTATTTTAACTTCAGGTGGATTCTACAGATTAACTGAGGCAACATTGATTCTCAACTTGAAATATATTCAAGTACATCTCGACATAGGACTCATACTGTTACATGCGTGCGGTTTCATGCGGAAATGAGTTCAACCAATGGTAGAAAATGAAGCTCGAACAATAATTCAGTAAGTACACATTCTACAAAACGATTACTTTCAAAAGTCAATATTATTTAGTTTCTTGTGTTGATGTGTCATATAACATACAGTGATTTATCAATGAAATAGTAGTCATGAGTCACTACTACGTAATTGCATACGTCACAGGTAGAGAGAAACGTCACAGGTAATGACGTAATATCGAACTTTCTCGTCCTTTAAATCATGTACATTTGTATAATGTGTAGGTGACGACACTAACCGGAAAATGAACTCGCAAGCATTAAAAACAATCATCTAGATCATGACTCTACGAAACGGCTACCGGCCCAACCAAAGCTGTTTCTAACCAGTACTAAATTACCTTTCCGTATGCGAAAAAAAATGATATTTTGTCAAATTCTTAAGGCAGGATTTCATTTTATTCTTTCGGAATTCGAACCTCAGCACTACTTCTAGTCAATGGCAATAACTTTTACCATGGAAGCAATAGGAGTAATGTACCTTTCAATCCAGAACTGACATGGTGTTCTATACGTTACTATCATTACCATATCTAAGACACCAATTTGTATGTACTGGACTTCATTATATATTTCCTTATATTGTTTGTATTTTTAACACATGCCTGTGAATCTAGTACTAAGTTCTTGTTGATGTCATTTGGGGGGGGGGGCTAAGTATTGAACAAAATGTTAAATTACAACGTCACATTTGTTTGTTCGAATATTTCTGCGCATGCTCAGAAACTATTGTTTAAAGTCTTCATTCTATTGATGCTCTTACATACAAATTTTGCATTGCAACACGCAAGATATTTCCTTGTTAAGCCAGACACATAAATGTAGGTTAGGAACCACCAAATAAATTTGTTCTATAGCTCAATGTAAAGTGCCCATAGTAGGCCCCCATTTTCAACTTTGTTTAGTCTATGGCCACCTGGACCACATATATCATTGTAAAGAGGGGCAATTAAGCTTCAAAATAATGCAAAAAAGGGGGGGGGTCATTTAGCTTCTAAGAAAGTTTTGTCCTTCAAACATGGTCTTGCCGTTTTTACGCATGTCCGGATTTATAAGTTCTTGGTTTTACCCTTGTCTACTTTCTATTTGGTATCAAGAACAAAATTGCGGAATAATACAAATATTACAGTTTTACTACACAACATGCATATTTACCAACCATTTAAACACAATTTCATCATTCAACTCCACATTTGTCAAGAAATATCATCATTTACAGGCAAACCAAAGTTTTTTTAAGGACAACTTGAGTGTATCACCACTTGGTCCGCGGAGGCATTTGGTGGTTCTTTCGTTACCTGTATCTTACTAGGTACAAGGATTACGGTGGTTTCTATAGTAACACATACCAGAAGAGCTTCTGCACAAACCAGATGGTGTTCTTGTGGTCTTTGCATTCAGATGTGTGCGATGTACACTTATTTTTCATCAGTTCTTTGAATGAGCTGTACGTGTTGGTTCAATATTTTGTTAATAGCATACTTTATTTTTCATGTTGCATTTTTAGGTGGACGCTACTAATTGGTGCAAGCTACAGAAATAGCGTACTATGGCAATGTCTAAATGTAAGTTCCTTTTTCTTTCTTAACAAACGGAGCATTTTGCTTTAGAGTTAGCTTTTACAGCGATGTACTGTTTTATTTTTAGTTTATTGTTAGTTATTACGTGCTATTTCCAGTTTAATGTTTTGAGCTTGTTCTCGTTTTAAGTTCGTTGTTTATTTGTAGTTATTATTATATTGCCAGTTTACTAGTTTTATTTTGTTACCGTTTCCAGTTCATTGTTTTTTTGCCAGTTTACTGGTTTGAATTTGTTACCGTTTCCAGTTCATTGCTTATTTAACCAGTTTACTGGTTTTATTTTGTTACCGTTTCAAGTTCACTGTTTGTTTTGCCAGTTTACTGGTTTTATTTTGTTACAATTTCCAGTTCATTGTTTACTTTGCCAGTACACTGGTTTGAATCTGTTACCGTTTCCAGTTCATTGTTTATTTAGCCAGTTTACTGGTTTTATTTTGTTATCGTTTCCAGTTCATTGTTTATTTTGCCAGTTTACTGGTTTTATTTTGTTACAATTTCCAGTTCATTGTTTATTTTGCCAGTTTACTGGCTTGCATTTATTATCGTTTCGAGTTCATTGTTTATTTTGCCAGTTTACTGGTTTTATTTTGTTACCGTTTCGAGTTCATTGTTTATTTAGCCAGTTTACTGTTTTATTTTGTTATCGTTTGTAGTTCATTGTTTATTTTGCCAGTTTACTGGTTTTATTTTGTTGTCGTTTCTAGTTCATTGTTTGTTTTGCCAGTTTACTGGTTTTATTTTGTTACCGTTTCTAGTTCATTGTTTATGTCCAGTTTGTGTTTACCTCTTCTCCTCCTCCTTCTTCTTCTTCTTCTTCTTACAGGTAGTTTCCGACACTTAGATTTTCGCACCAACAAACTTACATTGAGGTCAATTCAGATCTCAGATACTATCGGCTCACTCAACATTGACTATTGCTTATTAAAGTGATCATGAAAACATTGTAAACGTTATGTTTGAATCTGCACTATGTTGTTATTATATATAGATGTTAAAATAAATCCAGTAATGCAGGTTGTACTATTAAAGAGAATAATTAACAATGGCGCATGTGTATAACTATGACGGGTCGTATACGGACAAAAAGCTAGGAGGTCATTCTGAGTTGCTCAATGCTGATGCTTCCGAGTCACCAAAGCACAAGTGAACGAGTCGCTAAAACGCAGAGAGTGATTTTGTATTGGCTGTTAGACTGGACCGTACTTACAAAATGAATTAGTCTCAATTGAATACCTAGCTTGACATGGACCGAATCACTCAATGCTGAAGCTTCCGCATCAAACTCATGGTAATGTTGTCCTATGGTCATATCGCACACTGAAGTTAGATCGATCGTTTCAATAGCAGAGAGTGAATACGTACGACCAGACTGCATCAGTTGAACAATTAAAGGTACACAAGCAGCATGCGCCAAAAATCATTATTCAAGTTGCTTATATATTTCATGTAATTTTATTTTAACTTCAGGTGGATTCTACAGATTAACTGAGGCAACATTGATTCTCAACTTGAAATATATTCAAGTACATCTCGACATAGGACTCATACTGTTACATGCGTGCGGTTTCATGCGGAAATGAGTTCAACCAATGGTAGAAAATGAAGCTCGAACAATAATTCAGTAAGTACACATTCTACAAAACGATTACTTTCAAAAGTCAATATTATTTAGTTTCTTGTGTTGATGTGTCATATAACATACAGTGATTTATCAATGAAATAGTAGTCATGAGTCACTACTACGTAATTGCATACGTCACAGGTAGAGAGAAACGTCACAGGTAATGACGTAATATCGAACTTTCTCGTCCTTTAAATCATGTACATTTGTATGATGTGTAGGTGACGAAACAAACCGGAAAATGAACTTGCAAGCATTAAAAACAATCATCTAAGATCATGACTCTACGGAACGGCTACCGGTCCACCAAAGCTGTTTCTAACCAGTACTAAATTACCTTTCCGTATGCGGAAAAATTTGATATTTTGTCAAATTCTTAAGGCAGGATTTCATTTTATTCTTTCGGAATTCGAACCGCAGCACTACTTCTAGTCAATGGCAATAACTTTTACCATGAAAGCAATAGGATTAATGTACCTTTCAATCCAGAACTGACATGGTGTTCTATACGTTACTATCATTGCCATATCTAAGACACCAATTTGTATGTATTGGACTTCATTATATATTTCCTTACATTGTTTGTATTTTTAACACATGCCTGTGAATCTAGTACTAAGTTCTTGTTGATGTCATTGGGATGGGGGGGTTATGTAGCTTCTAAGAAGGTTTTTGTCCTTCAAACATGGTCTATCCGTTTTTACGCTTGTCCGGATTTATAAGTTCTGGGTTTTACCCTAGTCTACTTTCACTTTGGTATCAAGAACAAAATAGCGGAATAATACAAATATTACAGTTTTACTACACAACATGCATATTTACCAACTATTTAAACACAATTTCATCATTCAACTCCACATTTGTCAAGTAATATCATCATTTACAGGCAAACCAAAGTTTTTTAAGGACTACTTGAGTGTATTACCACTTGGTTGGCGGAGGCATTTGGTGGTTCTTTCGTTACCTGTATCTTACTAGATACAAGGTTTACGGTGGTTTCTATAGTAACACATATCAGAAGAGCTTCTGCACAAACAAGATGGTGTTCTTGTGGTCGTTGCATTGAGATGTGTGCGATGTACACTTATTTTTCATCAGTTCTTGGAATGAGCTGTACGTGTTGGTTCAATCTTTTGTTAATAGCATACTCTATTTTCCATGTTGCATTTTTAGGTGGACGCTAATAATTGTTGCAAGCTACAGAAATAGCCTACTATGGCAATGTCTAAATGTAAGTACTTTTTTCTTTCTTAACAAAAGGAGCATTTTGCTTAATAGTTAGATTTTACAGCGTTGTACTCTTATATTTTCAGTTCATTGTTAGTTATTACGTGCAATTTTCAGTTTATTGTTTTGAGTTTGTTCTTGTTTAAAGTTCGTTGTTTATTTTTTTTAGTTATTATATTGCCGGTTTACTGGTTTTATTTTGTTACCGTTTCAAGTTCATTGTTTGTTCTGCCAGTTTACTGGTTTTATTTTGTTACCATTTCCAGTTCATTGTCTATTTTGCCAGTTTACTGGTTTGACTTTGTTATCGTTTCCAGTTCATTGTTTATTTAGCCAGTTTACTGGTTTTATTTTGTTATCGTTTCCTGTTCATTGTTTATTTTGCCAGTTTACTGGTTTAATTTTGTTACAATTTCCAGTTCATTGTTTATTTTGCCAGTTTACTGGTTTTATTTTGTTATCGTTTCCAGTTCATTGTTTATTTTGCCAGTTTACTGGTTTTATTTTGTTACAATTTCCAGTTCATTGTTTATTTTGCCAGTTTACTGGCTTGAATAGATTTTCGTTTCAAGTTCATTGTTTATTTTGCCAGTTTACTGGTTTTATTTTGTTACCGTTTCGAGTTCATTGTTTATTTAGCCAGTTTACTGGTTTTATTTTGTTATCGTTTGTAGTTCATTGTTTATTTTGTCAGTTTACTGGTTTTATTTTGTTACCGTTTCTAGTTCATTGTTTATGTCCAGTTTGTGTTTACTTTTTCTCCTCCTCCTTCTTCTTCTTCTTCTTCTTCTTACAGGTAGTTTCCGACACTTAGATTTTCGCACCAACAAACTTAAAACTTATTTTGAGGTCAATTCAGATCTCAGATATTGATATGCCACTCTGTGCTATATCATCGTGTATTCATTTTCAATTTCGTCGTACCCCACCCACTTATTACGTATCGTAAATAAATTGTTCTCAGCAAAATAACATGTTTAATTACCGTCACTAACCTTCATCATCTTTATCAAGTATCGTATAACATTATTCCAGGTTTGTTTATTCTTATCTGATCGAATTTACGACATTTAATCCACTTTATTAACTCACTGTTTACATTCATTTTACTCCCCGCCAAAGTACCAGCATGCACTGCGACGCAGCCTCAGTTATTATTAGTTTGGGTATTTCCACGTTATGACTCATGACGTCACGACGTAAACAAACCGTTAGTATAAATAGATCGGATTTCAATTGACGTCGCTCAGTATTTGAAATAAGATAGAACAAGATAAATTTAAAGAAGAAAGTTAAAGTTTCATTATGAAGGTTAGTGACTAATAATAATTTAGTCTTGGTATTATACTATATGCTATTTGATTACTTTATTGTCATATTTATGTATTTATTTGTAAACCAGGCTGATGTAAAAAATACATAGTCTGGTTAATAAATTTATGTTCATTTATATTTGTGTCTATTATTCATCTTATATGCTCATTGGCATCCTAACAAATGGTGTCAGAAGTGGGATTGTCTTGAAATAATGAGATATTTGATGAATAATTAGATTATTTTATTATATTTATTATAAAAAATTTTGATTGACAAATTTTATTAGAAAATTTGTGGAATATTGATGTTTTACAGATTTATCTGTAAACGGAAAGTGCTATATAGTTATTTAAAATATTTTATTGAATTATTTTGCAGATTTTATCTGTAAATAGACAGTGATATACTTATTATATTTGGTATAAATACAGATTTTATAGTATTTTAATGTAAATTATGTCTGTTATGAGAATTTGAAGTTAGAATTTGAGGATAGATATTGCTTAATGTTTACATTTGATGTTTACAATTTGAATTGATGTGTATGTATTATTGAAATATGGCAAATATGGAGGAAAATGATATAGAAATGATAGCTACTAAAGATTCTTCATACTCTGACTCTCATATCCAGTTAGATAAGAAAATTTCTGACATGGCCAATATGATGGAAACTATGAGTTCCACAATTTGTAATTTAAATACACAATTACAAAGCAAAATTGACACTTTAGAAAGACAAGTTATGAATTCTGTAGGGTCTAACAGGCATATTGTTGACGAGGAAGTATCTTTTCACCCCAGACATTCTCAATCAATGATGGAGGGCAATCAATTAAATTCTCAGTTAAATCAAGATATTGGTGATTCTGGTCATCGAAATAACTTGAAAATCAAGCCACAGACTTATGATGGTGTTTCTGATATAAGTGAATATTTGACACAGTTTAATATTGTCTCAGAAATAAATGGTTGGACTTATTCTATGAAAGCGCTGTATTTGGCTAGTAGTTTAACAGGTAGTGCCAGATCTTTGTTAGGGGAATTAAGTGAAATGCAGAAGAGAGATTATGATAGTTTAGTTGATGTACTCAGAGCAAGATATGGTACTCGGAATAAAGCTGAAATATTTAGATCACAGTTAAAATCTGTTACTAGGCAACCCGGTCAATCGATTACTGAACTTGCCCAGAAAATAAGAAAGTTAACTAGACAGGCATATCCTGATGCTACATCAGATCTAACGGAAATTTTAGCCCTGGATGCATTTGTAGATAGTTTGAATGATTCCGACATAAGATTAAGACTAAGAGAATGTTGTCCAAAATCAATAGCTGAAGCTGAAACTATTGCAGTAAGACTTGAAACGCACAAATTAGTTGATGGACAGAGAATCAAGTCAGTAAATGCTATATCTCATGAATCGAGATCTCAAAACAGTAATAGTATAGAAAATATGATGAAGAAAATTGAATTGTTATCTGAAAAGATGGAGAAATTTGATACTGCTCAAAATATAGTAAAAACTACAGAAACTCCGTCTAATAATACCCAGATTAATAATCAGAGTAGTAATACCAGATACAACAGCAACACACAGAATTATAGTAATTATAATGGGTATAATTCAAGAAACAACAATAACAACAGTAACAACACATTTAATAGAAATGGTTACAGGAACAGATATCAGAATACATACAGACCAAATAACAGTCAATATGGCAATTCTGGAAATAGTTATCAAAATAGAAACAGTCAATACAATAGGTCGGGAAACGACAATGGGTCAAGTTGGAGGACCGCAACCAACCCAAACCAGAATTAGGGTCCGAATTCATTCAATTGAACAGTCTTGGAAAAGAAAATGGATATTATTGTGATGTATTGATTAATGGAAATATGGTATCTTGTTTATGTGACTCAGGGGCTAATGTTTCAATTATTAATAGTAAAATCTTAGAAACATGGGGAAGTAATGATAAGCCAGAGATTTTACCGGTCAGAACAATGTTATGTACAGTTACTGGAGAAAGTAGGCCGTTTATTGGAAAGGCTTTGGTTGATATTAGTTTAGGTGGTCATAAATTTAAACATGAGATGCTGATTTCAGACATTGTACAAGATGGTATTATAGGTCTAGATTTTATGAGGTCTAACAAGTGTGATTTGATAATTAGTAAAAATTACATGAACGTCAATGGGGACAAAGTGCCATGCTACATGAAAAGTGATACATTGTCTAACTGTTGTAGAGTAGCTATTTCTGAGAATGTTGTAGTTGAACCATATACAGAGGTTGTGGTTACTGGGAAGTTAATGGATCATATTGAGAAAGATAAATGTTGTTTACTAGAGGGTTCTCATAGCTTTGTTGAGAAAACTGGTTTGATGGTAGCGAAAGTTTTAGTTAATCCAAATTTGATGAGTATACCAGTGAGAATTGCTAATTTATCAGACAAGCCAGTGACATTGTTCAAAGATACTATGACTGCAAATTTGGAGCCAGTTAGTGTAATGGAAACTCATAAGGTTTCTAATGTAAATATAGGTTCTAAACAAAATGAACAGTTACCTGAGTTTCTGACAGACATGTTTAATAAATCTGCTGAGAATTTAGATAATGGCCAAACCGAGATATTGAAGAAGTTCTTGATTAAACATCAAAATGTGTTTAGCAAAGATTCTAGTGATATAGGGCATACAGACTTAGTTACTCATACTATTGATACACAGAATGCTAAACCGGTTAGGAAATATCCATATAGAATTCCTTTAGCTAAAAGGAAAATGGTTGAGAAAGAGATAGAAACTATGGAAAAAGATGGTATTATAGAAAGGTGTCCACAAAGTCCCTGGAATGCACCGGTAGTCACTATTGTTAAATCTGACGGGTCTATCCGTTTTTGTTGTGATTATAGAGGGTTAAATGATGTCACAGTTAAGGACTCGCAACCTTTACCGAGAATAGATGATAGCATTGAGGCGTTATCTGGTTCTAAGTGGTGGTCTTGTTTAGACATGAAGTCTGGGTATTGGCAGGTTGATATAGATGAAAAGGACCGTAATAAGACAGCATTCTCAATTCCTGGTGGTTCACAATGGATGTGGAAAAGATTAGCATTTGGTCTATGTAATGCTCCAGCTACGTTTACACGTTTAGTTCAAATGGTATTTGCTGGGTTATTGTGGTCAGTAGTGATTATTTATCTGGATGATATTATTTGTCATTCTAAAACATTTTCCGAGCAATTGGATAATTTAGAGATTGTTTTCCAGAGGTTGAATGAAGCTAATTTAAAGTTAAATCCTAAGAAATGTGTCTTATTTCAAAAAGAGGTCATGTTTTTAGGTCACAAGATTAATGAGAATGGTGTTGGTACTGATCCAAAGAAAGTAGAAACAATTAAGAATTGGCCAGTTCCTAAAACTGTGAAAGAAGCTAGAAGTTTTATTTCATTAGCAAGTTATTATAGAAGTTATGTGTATCAGTTTGCTTCTATTGCTAAGCCAATTCATGAATTATCTGAGAATGGTAGAAAATTTGTTTGGACAAAGGAGTGTGAATCTTCCTTTAAGCAAATTAAACAGGCGTTGACGGAGTCTCCTATATTAGCATTTCCTACAGAGAATGATCAGTTTATACTAGATTGTGATGCTTCTTTGGTTGGTCAAGGTGCAGTTTTATCTCAGATACAGAATGGTCAAGAGAAAGTGATTGGGTATTCAAGCAAGTGTTTTACTAAAACAGAGAGGAGATATTGTGTTACTAGGAGAGAGTTACTAGCTATAGTTAGTGCATTGAAGCATTTTCATCATTATGTCTATGGTCGACATGTGATAATACTGAAAACTGATACACCAATGAAAACAGATAAAATAATGAGAACAGATAAACTAATGAAAACTGTACTAAGAAGAAGACGAGGACACACTCTATATTAATACAGATGAAGAAGACGTAGGATCTATAAACATTGACTTTTAAGTATATTATCATTTAATTCAAACAAGAGAACTTTAAGAAATATTTCATATGTTGACAATATAACTTCGTGATTTTAAAAAAAAAATAACTATATATATATACATTAACATTTAATGTGTTATTTTAATTTTAAAGTGACACCCTTCATTATTTAATGCATACTTTAACTTTAAAGTGCCATACTTTGAAATAATTATATTTTGCATAATATTGACATTTCATGCTTAAATATTTATTATGCCTGACTGTGATATGCATTATTACCTCTTCCATTTTAATGTGTTCAAAAATAATGATCTCTAAATATTTAATACTCATGTATGTATTTTCAATGTTGATGTTAGTTATTTTGCTGAGATTTTTACTATATCCTTTATTTTTAGAATTGGGACAATTCTTGTTGGTAGGTGGGGGTAATGATATGCCACTCTGTGCTATATCATCGTGTATTCATTTTCAATTTCGTCGTACCCCACCCACTTATTACGTATCGTAAATAAATTGTTCTCAGCAAAATAACATGTTTAATTACCGTCACTAACCTTCATCATCTTTATCAAGTATCGTATAACATTATTCCAGGTTTGTTTATTCTTATCTGATCGAATTTACGACATTTAATCCACTTTATTAACTCACTGTTTACATTCATTTTACTCCCCGCCAAAGTACCAGCATGCACTGCGACGCAGCCTCAGTTATTATTAGTTTGGGTATTTCCACGTTATGACTCATGACGTCACGACGTAAACAAACCGTTAGTATAAATAGATCGGATTTCAATTGACGTCGCTCAGTATTTGAAATAAGATAGAACAAGATAAATTTAAAGAAGAAAGTTAAAGTTTCATTATGAAGGTTAGTGACTAATAATAATTTAGTCTTGGTATTATACTATATGCTATTTGATTACTTTATTGTCATATTTATGTATTTATTTGTAAACCAGGCTGATGTAAAAAATACATAGTCTGGTTAATAAATTTATGTTCATTTATATTTGTGTCTATTATTCATCTTATATGCTCATTGGCATCCTAACAATATTATCGGCTCACTCAAAATTGACTATTGCTTATTAAAGTGATCATGAAAACATTGTAAACGTTATGTTTGAATCTGCACTATGTTGTTATTATATATAGATGTTAAAATAAATCCAGTAATGCAGGTTGTACTATTAAAGAGAATAATTAACAATGGCGCATGTGTATAACTATGACGAGTCGTATACGGACAAAAAGCTAGGAAGTCATACTGAGTTGCTCAATGCTGATGCGTCCGAGTCACCAAAGCACAAGTGAACGAGTCGCTAAAACGCAGAGAGTGATTTTGTATTGGCTGATAGACTGGACCGTACTTACAAAATGAATTAGTCTCTATTAGAATACCTAGCTTGACATGGACCGAATCACTCAATGCTGAAGCTTCCGCATCAAACTCATGGAAACGTTGTCCTCTGGTCATATCGCACACTGAAGTTAGATCGATCGTTTCAATAGCAGAGAGTGAATACGTACGACCAGACTGCTTCAGTTGAACAATTAAAGGTACATAAGCAGCATGCGCCAAAAATCATTATTCAAGTTGCTTATATATTTCATGTAATTTTATTTTAACTTCAGGTGGATTCTACAGATTATCTGGGGCAACATTGATTCTCAACTTGAAATATATTCAAGTACATCTCGACATAGGACTCATACTGTTACATGCGTGCGGTTTCATGCGGAAATGTGTTCAACCGATGGTAGAAAATGAAGCTCGAACAATAATTCAGTAAGTACACATTCTACAAAACGGTTACTTTCAAAAGTCAATATTATTTAGTTTCATGTGTTGATGTGACATATAACATACAGTGATTTATCAATGAAATAGTAGTCATGAGACACTACTACGTAATTGCATACGTCACAGGTAGAGAGAAACGTCACAGGTTATGACGTAATATCGAACTTTCTCGTCCTTTAAATCATGTACATTTGTATAATGTGTAGGTGACGACACTAACCGGAAAATGAACTCGCAAGCATTAAAAACAATCATCTAAGATCATGACTCTACGGAACGGCTACCGGTCCACCAAAGCTGTTTCTAACCAGTACTAAATTACCTTTCCGTATGCGGAAAAAAATGATATTTTGTCAAATTCTTAAGGCAGGATTTCATTTTATTCTTTCGGAATTCGAACCGCAGCACTACTTCTAGTCAATGGCAATAACTTTTACCATGAAAGCAATAGGAGTAATGTACCTTTCAATCCAGAACTGACATGGTGTTCTATACGTTACTATCATTACCATATCTAAGACACCAATTTGTATGTATTGGACTTTATTATATATTTCCTTATATTGTTTGTATTTTTAACACATGCCTGTGAATCTAGTACTAAGTTCTTGTTGATGTCATTTAGGGGGGGGGGGGGGGGCTAAGTATTGAACAAAATGTTAAATTACCACGTCACATTTGTTTGTTCGAATATTTCAGCGCATGCTCAGAAACTATTGTTTAAAGTCTTCATTCTATTGATGCTCTTACATACAAATATTGCATTGCAACACGCAAGATATTTCCTTGTTAAGCCAGACACATAAATGTAGGTTAGGAACCACCAAATAAATTTGCTCTATAGCTCAATGTAAAGTGCCCATAGTAGGCCCCCATTTTCAACTTTGTTTAGTCTATGGCCACCTGGACCACATATATCATTGTAAAGAGGGGCAATTAAGCTTCAAAATAATGCAATTAAAAAGGGAGTCATTTAGCTTCTAAGAAAGTTTTGTCCTTCAAACATGGTCTTGCCGTTTTTACGCATGTCCGGATTTATAAGTTCTGGGTTTTACCCTTGTCTACTTTCTATTTGGTATCAAGAACAAAATTGCGGAATAATACAAATATTACAGTTTTACTACACAACATGCATATTTACCAACCATTTAAACACAATTTCATCATTCAACTCCACATTTGTCAAGAAATATCATCATTTACAGGCAAACCAAAGTTTTTTTAAGGACTACTTGAGTGTATCACCACTTGGTCCGCGGAGGCATTTAGTGGTTCTTTACCTGTATCTTACTAGATACAAGGATTACGGTGGTTTCTATAGTAACCCATATCAGAAGAGCTTCTGCACAAACCAGATGGTGTTCTTGTGGTCTTTGCATTGAGATGTGTGCGATGTACACTTATTTTTTATCAGTTCTTGGAATGAGCTGTACGTGTTGGTTCAATCTTTTGTTAATAGCATACTCTATTTTCCATGTTGCATTTTAGGTGGACGCTAATAATTGTTGCAAGCTACAGAAATAGCGAACTATGGCAATGTCTAAATGTAAGTACTTTTTTCTTTCTTAACAAAAGGAGCATTTTGCTTAATAGTTAGATTTTACAGCGTTGTACTCTTTTATTTTCAGTTCATTGTTAGTTATTACGTGCAATTTTCAGTTTATTGTTTTGAGTTTGTTCTTGTTTAAAGTTCGTTGTTTATTTTTTTTTAGTTATTATATTGCCGGTTTACTGGTTTTATTTTGTTACCGTTTCAAGTTCATTGTTTGTTCTGCCAGTTTACTGGTTTTATTTTGTTACCATTTCCAGTTCATTGTTTATTTTGCCAGTTTACTGGTTTGACTTTGTTATCGTTTCCAGTTCATTGTTTATTTAGCCAGTTTACTGGTTTTATTTTGTTAAGCTTCAAAATAATGCAATAAAAAGGGGGGTCATTTAGCTTCTAAGAAAGTTTTGTCCTTCAAACATGGTCTTGCCGTTTTTACGCATGTCCGGATTTATAAGTTCTGGGTTTTACCCTTGTCTACTTTCTATTTGGTATCAAGAACAAAATTGCGGAATAATACAAATATTACAGTTTAACTACACAACATGCATATTTACCAACCATTTAAACACAATTTCATCACTCAACTCCACATTTGTCAAGAAATATCATCATTTACAGGCAAACCAAAGTTTTTTTAAGGACTACTTGAGTGTATCACCACTTGGTCCGCGGAGGCATTTAGTGGTTCTTTCGTTACCTGTATCTTACTAGATACAAGGATTACGGTGGTTTCTATAGTAACCCATATCAGAAGAGCTTCTGCACAAACCTGATGGTGTTCTTGTGGTCTTTGCATTGAGATGTGTGCGATGTACACTTATTTTTCATCAGTTCTTGGAATGAGCTGTACGTGTTGGTTCAATGTTTTGTTAATAGCATACTCTATTTTCCATGTTGCATTTTTAGGTGGACGCTAATAATTGTTGCAAGCTACAGAAATAGCGAACTATGGCAATGTCTAAATGTAAGTACTTTTTTCTTTCTTAACAAAAGGAGCATTTTGCTTAATAGTTAGATTTTACAGCGTTGTACTCTTTTATTTTCAGTTCATTGTTAGTTATTACGTGCAATTTTCAGTTTATTGTTTTGAGTTTGTTCTTGTTTAAAGTTCGTTGTTTATTTTTTTAGTTATTATATTGCCGGTTTACTGGTTTTATTTTGTTACCGTTTCAAGTTCATTGTTTGTTCTGCCAGTTTACTGGTTTTATTTTGTTACCATTTCCAGTTCATTGTTTATTTTGCCAGTTTACTGGTTTGACTTTGTTATCGTTTCCAGTTCATTGTTTATTTAGCCAGTTTACTGGTTTTATTTTGTTATCGTTTCCTGTTCATTGTTTATTTTGCCAGTTTACTGGTTTTATTTTGTTACAATTTCCAGTTCATTGTTATTTTGCCAGTTTACTGGTTTTATTTTGTTATCGTTTCCAGTTCATTGTTTATTTTGCCAGTTTACTGGTTTAATTTTGTTTCAATTTCCAGTTCATTGTTTATTTTGCCAGTTTACTGGCTTGAATAGATTATCGTTTCAAGTTCATTGTTTATTTTGCCAGTTTACTGGTTTTATTTTGTTACCGTTTCGAGTTCATTGTTTATTTAGCCAGTTTACTGGTTTTATTTTGTTATCGTTTGTAGTGCATTGTTTATTTTGCCAGTTTACTGGTTTTATTTTGTTACCGTTTCTAGTTCATTGTTTATGTCCAGTTTGTGTTTACTTTTTCTCCTCCTTCTTCTTCTTCTTCTTCATCTTCTTCTTCTTACAGGTAGTTTCCGACACTTAGATTTTCGCACCAACAAACTTAAAACTTATTTTGAGGTCAATTCAGATCTCAGATATTATCGGCTCATTCAAAATTGACTATTGCTTATTAAAGTGATCATGAGAACATTGTAAACGTTATGTTTGAATCTGCACTATATTGTTATTATATATAGATGTTAAAATAAATCCAGTAATGCAGGTTGTACTATTAAAGAGAATAATTAACAATGGCGCATGTGTATAACTATGACGGGTCGTATACGGACAAAAAGCTAGGAAGTCATACTGAGTTGCTCAATGCTGATGCGTCCGAGTCACCAAAGCACAAGTGAACGAGTCGCTAAAACGCAGAGAGTGATTTTGTATTGGCTGATAGACTGGACCGTACTTACAAAATGAATAAGTCTCTATTAGAATACCTAGCTTGACATGGACCGAATCACTCAATGCTGAAGCTTCCGCATCAAACTCATGGAAACGTTGTCCTCTGGTCATATCGCACACTGAAGTTAGATCGATCGTTTCAATAGCAGAGAGTGAATACGTACGACCAGACTGCATCAGTTGAACAATTAAAGGTACATAAGCAGCATGCGCCAAAAATCATTATTCAAGTTGCTTATATATTTCATGTAATTTTATTTTAACTTCAGGTGGATTCTACAGATTATCTGGGGCAACATTGATTCTCAACTTGAAATATATTCAAGTACATCTCGACATAGGACTCATACTGTTACATGCGTGCGGTTTCATGCGGAAATGTGTTCAACCGATGGTAGAAAATGAAGCTCGAACAATAATTCAGTAAGTACACATTCTACAAAACGATTACTTTCAAAAGTCAATATTATTTAGTTTTATGTGTTGATGTGACATATTACATACAGTGATTTATCAAATAAATAGTAGTCATGACACTACTACGTAATTGCATACGTCACAGGTAGAGAGAAACATCACAGGTAATGACGTAATATCGAACTTTCTCGTCCTTTAAAGCATGTACATTTGTATAATGTGTAGGTGACGACACTAACCGGAAAATGAACTCGCAAGCATTAAAAACAATCATCTAAGATCATGACTCTACGAAACGGCTACCGGCCCACCAAAGCTGTTTCTAACCAGTACTAAATTACCTTTCCGTATGCGGAAAAATTTGATATTTTGTCAAATTCTTAAGGCAGGATTTCATTTTATTCTTTCGGAATTCGAACCGCAGCACTACTTCTAGTCAATGGCAATACATTATACCATGAAAGCAATAGGATTAATGTACCTTTCAATCCAGAACTGACATGGTGTTCTATACGTTACTATCATTGTCATATCTAAGACACCAATTTGTATGTATTGGACTTCATTATATATTTCCTTATATTGTTTGTATTTTTAACACATGCCTGTGAACCTAGTACTTAGTTCTTGTTGATGTCATTTGGAGGGGGGGGATAAGTATTGAACAAAATGTAAAATTACAACGTCACATTTGTTTGTTCGAATATTTCTGCGCATGCTAAGAAACTATTGTTTAAAGTGTTCATTTTATTGATGCTCTAACATACAAATATTGCATTGCAACACGCAACATATTTCCTTGTTAAGCCAGACACATAAATGTAGGTTAGGAACCACCAAATAAATTTGCTCTATAGCTCAATGTAAAGTGCCCATAGTAGGCCCCCATTTTAAACTTTTTTTAGTCTATGGCCACCTGGACCACATGTATCATTGTAAAGAGGGACATTTAAGCTTCAAAATAATGCAATAAAAAAGGGGGGTCATGTAGCTTCTAAGAAAGTTTTTGTCCTTCAAACATGGTCTATCCGTTTTTACGCATGTCCGGATTTATAAGTTCTGGGTTTTACCCTAGTCTACTTTCTATTTGGTATCATGAACAAAATAGCGGAATAATACAAATATTACAGTTTTACTACACAACATGCATATTTACCAACCAATTAAACTCAATTTCATCATTCAACTCCACATTTGTCAAGAAATATCATCATTTACAGGCAAACCAAATTTTTTTAAGGACTACTTGAGTGTATCACCACTTGGTTGGCGGAGGCATTTGGTGGTTCTTTCGTTACCTGTATCTTACTAGATACAAGGTTTACGGTGGTTTCTATAGTAACACATATCAGAAGAGCTTCTGCACAAACCAGATGGTGTGCTTGTGGTCTTTGCATTGAGATGTGTGCGATGTACACTTATTTTGTATCAGTTCTTGGAATCAGCTGTACGTGTTGGTTCAATCTTTTGTTAATAGCATACTCTATTTTCCATGTTGCATTTTTAGGTGGACGCTAATAATTGTTGCAAGCTACTGAAATAGCGAACTATGGCAATGTCTAAATGTAAGTACTTTTTTCTTTCTTAACAAAAGGAGCATTTTGCTTAATAGTTAGATTTTACAGCGTTGTACTCTTTTATTTTCAGTTCATTGTTAGTTATTACGTGCAATTTTCAGTTTATTGTTTTGAGTTTGTTCTTGTTTTAAGTTCGTTGTTTATGTTTAGTTATTATATTGCCGGTTTACTGGTTTTATTTTGTTACCGTTTCAAGTTCATTGTTTTTTTTGCCAGTTTACTGGTTTAATTTTGTTACCATTTCCAGTTCATTGTTTATTTTGCCAGTTTACTGGTTTGACTTTGTTACCGTTTCCAGTTCATTGTTTTTTTAGCCAGTTTACTGGTTTTATTTTGTTATCGTTTCCAGTTCATTGTTTATTTAGCCAGTTTACTGGTTTTATTTTGTTATCGTTTCCAGTTCATTGTTTATTTTGCCAGTTTACTGGTTTTATTTTGTTACAATTTCCAGTTCATTGTTTATTTTGCCAGTTTACTGGCTTGCATTTATTATCGTTTCCAGTTCATTGTTTATTTTGCCAGTTTACTGGTTTTATTTTGTTATCGTTTCCAGTTCATTGTTTATTTTGCCAGTTTACTGGTTTTATTTTGTTACAATTTCCAGTTCATTGTTTATTTTGCCAGTTTACTGGCTTGCATTTATTATCGTTTCCAGTTCATTGTTTATTTTGCCAGTTTACTGGTTTTATTTTGTTACCGTTTCGAGTTCATTGTTTATTTAGCCAGTTTACTGGTTTTATTTTGTTATCGTTTGTAGTTCATTGTTAATTTTGCTAGTTTACTGGTTTTATTTTGTTATCGTTTCTAGTTCATTGTTTATTTTGCCAGTTTACTGGTTTTATTTTGTTACCGTTTCTAGTTCATCGTTTATGTCCAGTTTGTGTTTACTTCTTCTCCTCCTCCTTCTTCTTCTTCTTCTTCTTCTTCTTCTTCTTCTTCTTACAGGTAGTTTCCGACACTTAGATTTTCGCACCAACAATCTTATTTTGAGGTCAATTCAGATCTCAGATATTATCGGCTCACTCAAAATTGACTATTGCTTATTAAAGTGATCATGAAAACATTGTAAACGTTATGTTTGAATCTGCACAATGTTGTTATTATATATAGATGCTAAAATAAATCCAGTAATGCAGGTTGTACTATTAAAGAGAATAATTAACAATGGTGCATGTGTATAACTATGACGAGTCGTATACGGACACAAAGCTAGGAAGTCATACTGAGTTGCTCAATGCTGATGCGTCCGAGTCACCAAAGCACAAGTGAACGAGTCGCTAAAACGCAGAGAGTAATTTTGTATTGGCTGTTAGACTGGACCATAGTTACAAAATGAATTAGTCTCTATTAGAATACCTAGCTTGACATGGACCGAATCACTCAATGCTGAAGCTTCTGCATCAAACTCATGGTTATGTTGTCCTCTGGTCATATCGCATACTGAAGTTAGATCGATCGTTTTAATAGCAGAGAGTGAATACGTACGACCCGGTCTGCACCAGTTGAACAATTTAAGGTACAGATACAGCATGCGCCAAAAATCATTATTCAAGTTGCTTACTCACAAACTTTAGTTGTCTCTATTAAAGGGATACGCAGCTTTTAATAAAATAACTTAGTATTAAAAATCTTTACTTTGCTATTTATTTCATGTAATTTCATTTTAACTTCAGGTGGATTCTAGACATTTACTGAGGCAACATTGATTCACTTGAAACATGTGAATGTACATCTATACATTGGACTATTATATGCTTGAGTTTTCATGCGAAAATGTGTTCAACAGATGGTAGAAAGTGAAGCGGCAGCAATAATTCAGTAAGCCGGCCTACATACGAGGACCCATCAATAATTTGGTGAACAAATGTTATGTTGCGAGCATAAATAGCCTAACACACTGTTAGGCTCTAGTACTTTTTAAGTACAAATGTAGCAGTTCGTACACAGTTTGCACTTATTCTATTGCTCGATTCATAATCGGAGCACGTGCCACAGGCCGTCACGTGTCATATCCCGCAAAATTTCCGTTTACGACGCTCCAAACTCCTCTCCTGGATGGTATTTCGAACCATTCCAGTATATTTTGAGTTTTGGAAATAACCAGAAGTAGCTAAGTGCCCTTTTTTCTTGGTAATAAAATGGGTGCGATACCAGTTTTATGCCCAGGTCCTCGATTGTGTCCGAAACACCGATGCTGCTCAAGGTATATGAGCTATTGTGGTCACCCTATGTCCGTCGTACTAGTGTCATATTAACACACCTGTCTTAGCATTGAACCTAAAACCTTCTATTGTCATGTCCAACTTTCAGATGTGTGTGTGTTTTTGGTATTCATACACACTTTTTTACTCAACAAATGTATTTTTGATGAATGTGTATATAAGCTGTTTCTTCCATTACAGTTACTTGAGTACAACAACCCGCAAGACTAAGCGATTACCAGCACCTCATCGATAGCCTAGTGATTGAGTGTCCGCTTCGAGTGCTGGAGGTCCCGGGTTCTCTTCTCTCATACCCTCGTGGTGATGACAAACACCAGTGTGACATTAATTGAACAAAAAAACTTGTTTCACAATCGAACTTAAATAAATTAGTAAAAACTATATGATAACACTGATATAAGCATACAACTACCATGGACGCGGACAAAATATGACCACCAGATATCAGGAAAGCCGTTAAAATGTATCAAAACACTTGGACTAATGAAACCGGCAAGATCACTGCACACGGTATAAAATATAACAGTCAAAAACAAACTTTAAGATGGATGGGGAAGCTACAAAAAGAGGCTACACTCTAACATTTTGGCTGTGTTTTAGCTATTTTAGTAGATTATTACAAAATATTGGTTTTGCTAATTTTCCTAAATCTTAAACCGGGTGTTTAGTAAACATACATTTTCAAGTATATTGTATAACTTGTTTGAAAACGATTTGCCAGTATTAGTGTATATTTTGGATTGACAAAGTGATTGTTACACACACCAAAGATATTGAACAGGCTTGTAATACCAAATATTTATTTGCAGAATTGTTGAATGATTTGTTCTTGGTAGTTTTGTTAATAATTGCAATATTCCTCCCATGGCAGCGTATAAATCAAATCACTGTATGACTTACTAGATTACTACAAAATTCAACTTGTACCTGACATTGGTATTGGAAGCACGAGGAAAATCCGATCGCTGTATGACTTATTGTCGTACTATATTATTGAACGTGCATGCTTTATTGCAATTTTCGGTAATACACTCGTTTAAATACACAGTGACTATTTATGTTTATGGCTTTACTTGTTTATCGTTTCCATAGATAATATATGGATTTGATTTGTCCATTTTCATGTCTGTTTTTGTGAATTGTACGTTTAATCCCTGTGTTATTGTTTTGCTTGTCGTTTTCTGTTGTGTCTTTTGAGTGATGCATTTCCTGGTTTACATTTATGGTCTTTAATAAGACATATCCTAACCAGGTCAAACTTAGTAAAAAGGGTATGAGAAAATCAGACAGGGAAGGCAACACTCGACCCAACCAGCCGGGCACAGAAATCAGAAACACCACAACACAACTTCACTGAGCAATTCCCACACATTAGTCAACGAAACAATAAAAAACAACCCCATCGAAAGAATGCAGAATGATCCAACTTCACAAAGAGATGACATAATAGCGGTTATTACATGAGACCGAATGAAATGCAGCCACGACTCAACCAAGTTCCCAACTAAAAGGCCCCGCTGCACGGCGACACAACAGCATAAGCCCATGACAAAACGGCGACCAAATGAGGCACATCTACCCCGGGCGTGACCTAGTTTAAAACACTAGGGACAGTAACCTAACGTTATGCGAACTTAAGGGGAACAACTACGACTTAACCTAGGGCCATACCAAATCGTTTCTTCGTTTAGCGTCCGAGGACGGATAGGTTTGCTTATCTTGGGAAAAAAAAACAACAACAAAATTTGCAACCTGTTATATCTTCAAAATCCATTGAGATATTGCTTTCATACTTATCATACTTATTCACCATCATGACCCAAACCCCTACACAGCAGTAACTTCTACACAAACACGTTTTATATTATTTCAGTAAGTTATTATGATAGACAATGCTCGATAGCGAATTTATTAGCCATATGCAAACATGTATAATGATGATGATAGAAGTTATTGTTTTATTTTCGAGTGTTTTGTTTTTTTATCTCAGGATAGCTAGATAGGTTTTCGAACTTAGGGCGGACGCTAGACGAAAATACGATTTGGTATAGCCTAGTTTAAAATAATGGGCAAGGCAGGAAATGGGCAAGAAATAGCATTACGTATTTCTAGCAACTACACTGAGCAATGCCCACATATAAGCCAAAGAAACAATTAAAAATCAAAGTCCCCTAAGACCTGCCCTAACTTATGGTCAACCTTTTGAACAAACGTTTGGTGCTAAACCATTCAAGCGTACACGTATGTAACAGCGCTTTTGATTGGATTGCGATTTTCGTGTGACTGGTACGAGTTGAAGCCGATATGACTGATAAGTCAGGCCTGGTTAGGACAGCTTTAACTTAAATCAGGTATAACTAAGGGTCTAAATTGCAACCTCAGGTTAAACCTGCCCTAACTTCGAGTTAGGCTTTGTTAAATCTGTCCTAAACAGGTTAGACCTGCTATTTCTCATTGAAAGTTTTGTTTTTTCTTGGTATATCCCGAATGACAGCGGAAGCTATGCCGTCAGTTTGCCGACAAGTTGAGATAGTAGTTCGGCATCGCATTTATACATCGGTAACCTTTCGGCAATCTATCGGCATCCATTCATAAACCCTACCGCATTCTCCGCAACGTAACCGCGTCCTTTCCGCACGATCGGGAAACTGTCGGGACTAACACCTGAACTGTCGGAATGTAGTCGGGAGGCATTCTGCTACTTAAGATAGGCTTCGGCATGTATACCGCGTGTATTCCGCAACCATTCGTATACCTATCCCCGAATGCTACCCGAACAAGCACCTAGCCAAAGCCCCGCCAATATTTTTTTATAAATGATCCCGAAGGATTTCCGAATCGAACAAATTGTAATCGGCATCCCTTCCGTATAGCATCGGGGTTTAGTGGACGGCAGGTCTAAGGCAATATCTGATAATAATGAGAATGCGAATTATTTGTCATTTTCATACAGCTCTAACAATGTGTTCAATGTTTTATAACTTCTATGATGTTCTTGCTCTGCTGTTTCTGTTGATTTCCTTCTTCCCTGTCTCATATAGTATTATCTTTTTACAGTACAAAACAGGTTAAGTATCGAATAAACAACAGTGATACTATTTTACTTATACATATGTACTTATAATACGTATTTTAAGTAACTTTTATAAATTTTATATGTAAGATTATCTCTGTCGCGTAATTACTTCTGTGTCTTCCCATATGGTGAGTGTACATTGTTGATTATGACTGAGGTTAACATACTCAAGTGCATAGACATTATCGGTGAATTAATCAGGAAATAGCGTTGAGAAAGACATTGGACAATTCCTTAATTGCTAGTTTATGGTGCATTTCTTGTCTCAATTCGCATAAAAAACATATTTTATGACGGATAAGGACGGAGCCAGTAGCATTGTTCAAATCGACATTGTTTCTTGTGTCACGATTCGTGCGTCAACTACAAGACCGTCATTACGACCATCACGTCGGAAATATCTACAACGCCACGAAGCCTTTCCCTGTCAATAGTTATTTGACGCATCTTCAGTTGTAGCCCATCTCCACAAGATGTCACTCGAAAATATTACAAAGGTTCTCTTCTCTGACATACAATAATACAATAATCACAGGTTGTTGATATGCGTCTATGGGTATCTCAAGAATATTGGAAAGTCTGAGCCAAAGTGTTGATTAAATAGGCACCAACTTTTTCCCTGTGCCTCTTCCATCTAATTCCTGTGAGACAGGGATGACGTCGCAGATTGAGGCTGGTGCTCACAACGCTCATAGGGAGGTGAGAAATCAGGTTTTCCGTGTAATGTTGAGTGTCTAGCAAGGGTATTGTTATTTCATTGGTAGTATCACTAGCTCAGAATCGGTTGAAAAAAAAACTCACTATACTTCTAGCTGGCAACGTGGCTTAGTGGATAAACTGTTCTCTTGTCATAAACATACTTTTTATATGGGCTGTGGGTTCGAGTCTGCTATACTCTTTTTCAATAATTTAATTTCTATAGTGTATATTTTAATCTTTAATTTTTGATAAATTCACGTTTTATAACTAATGAAAAATGATTTGTTTCCTTTACATTGATTTAGTCTGGATATTGTATTTATTGCTCATTTTCATCTTTATGCTCTGGTGATATATAATTGGATTCAATTACAAATAACTCGAGTCATTGGCTTCGCTGCAATCAACATTTTAAGAATGTTCTGTAGAAACGTCAGAATAAGCTAATGGCTTATCTTGTCAGTAATTAGTGTGGTGTAAATCGCTTTCAATCGCTTATTTTTTCTTTCCAGTGTGAGTTCGGAACCACTAACGAACAGTTTTTTTATATTTAATAAACTTATGCTTAAATGTAATGCTATATGAATTCATATCAATTATACAAAGTGTCAAAACCAGTGTGAGTATCAATTGAGTTACAAGTTACGACGCTAAGATAACCTTATGTGCTTATATGCTAGCTCTTGTCAGTCGGGCAACCCTCCCACACACTGACAAGCGAAAACAGTCCTATTTCCTTCTCCTCCATACAAAACCTATGTACTTTCTCGATGAGATTTGTCGCGTGGACGCTAAATCTGTGTACCAACTATGACATATATCTCATGTGATTTTTACACACTGAAACTTTTATAATTATGCATCTCTGTATAATTAGACAAGCACGAAACATATTTGCTGAGCTAAATTAAAAAAAAATATATAGCAGAATGCGTTTCGAACTCGTTCGTTCAGTTTTGAAGCACATGCACTCGTATTCATAGTAGCTTAGCCGACTGCGCTATGCGCACTACTTGATAAAACCATTCTTGATGCATGCTTTATGGATAAATACACCTCTATAACCTGGTTAACTCCAATGTTAAAAGTACAGTTACATCCGAGTGCTTGTTGTAGATCTATAACTGTACCATTGATATATAAAGAAAATGCTTTTGTTAAAATACAAAACATTACAAGAAAAACATGTTTTCTTTTTTGTCTTTATCGATGATACAGTTATAACTCCAACGCGATAATCTGCAATGTCAATATAAACAGAAATCACTAACTATTACATCGATTTAGGTAGATGTTTTTTTTATCTATTTAATATTTTTTACCGAATTCGCCAGTAATAATTACGTCTAAGCTTATTTGAATATATGTTTTTATACCTGAATGACCTGTTTACTTTATGTGGCACAGGTCCCAATACCGCGTTAGAGTTATCAGCCATTCTCCCAAAATCGACTCATATTGGTAAAATCCATGTCGCCTAGGTTTAATTAATAGTTTCTTATAAGGTTGAACACACATTACGGTAGTGTTACTTCATTTAAAGGGTGTGGACAGTACGATATAACATGTTTCAGGATCTTGTAACCCTTTTAGCATCGTTGAGTAGACGTTAAAATCGCAAATATTGCAACAAAAGTCTGCCTGATGAACTATGCTTGCTTCGTTTTAGAGTATGTATGTTTTCTTTTGAACAAATAAACAGAAAAAACAAAATTGACCACATGTTTGAAGTAAGCAACCACATTATCATAAAGACATGCCCTCACCTATACTCCGTAACGTAGATTTATAGGGCGCATTTTTAACAAGCCGTATCTATAAAACGATTGATAGTATGCAGGGATTTTTTTCCCGATAGTCTGCAGATGTTAGTCATATATAACATAACAATACCAGGAACTTACAATTTCTACTGTTTGCTTTGTGCATATGGGTCAATTACGGGAGAATGGCTGTTATACCTGGTGGTAGAGCTGGTCAGTGCATAATGCAGATCAATGTTTTTTTTTCACAAAAACTCATGGTTATAAATGACAATGTTATTATTTCATTTGTTCTGATATGTGTTTGCAATGTTGTAGCCGATATTTATGTTGACACACAGTCTGGATCATCCTGTACATTACTCGTAGATGCTCTTTGTATGAGGGTAATGAACTACAATACTATCAGAAGACCCCCGAACTCTTTAAGGTATCATGCACATGTCACTACCGAGACATTTGACGTAAACCTTTACATGGAAATAACATTTAAGACGTATACGATTGAATAATTAACCTATCCGTCATTCATGATTTCGACAGAAGAGAATATAATTGGTTGATGATTAATGGAAAAATGATGCTTTGAACAGTTCAATGACACCGGTTATAATATTCGCTTAGCTTTATGCACCGATAGTTTAGTGACATAATTATAGCTTCTGCTTTGAGTGCGGGGTTACAAACGATAATGCAAACTATTCGGACAGGGAAGTCATGCAGCACTCAAAATACCATACAATACCCTACGACACTAAAATTGAACTACCCCACCGTAAACCTCTGCAAGTCCTAATTGCAGATGCTGTGTATAACTTAACATTCTTACAGATGTAATCAGTTGCACCAAAGGAAGAATCCTGGTGATTGCTTTTGCGCTTTTCATATTACGTAAACTAAGCTAAGCGATTCAAGGTACCTCTAAACAATTAAATGCATGCTGTTAGAGACACTAATCTACGCATGTGAGTGAAAGGAAATGGTTAAGGCTATTCAATGATGTAAAAAATGGTTTCTGTTAGAATAAATCATCGAATCATTTGTATTTGACTGGCAGGCTTATTATCAATTAATGGCAAAACAGAAAATGTATGCATCTAATGCATAGCAATAGGTCGAATATGTTTTCGCGCACCAGGATATTATTACCATTTCTGCAAAGTGCATCCTCGTAGACGCAATGTAATCTTATTGCTGGCATAAAAACGATTCCATTTAAATAAGTTATAGTAGAGGTCCAAATTGATCGGCTGCTGAATGAATTGGATTACGCAAATTCAAGGAACCGCGTACTTATATCGTATTTTATGCACTAAACTTAATACACCAATATTCCATGAGGGCACACATTTCATAAATGAATATTCATAATAAACAGCAAAACTGCAAACTTTTCAGTAGATATCTGTACCATGAGAATGTAACCACTGCTTTGAAACAACTTATCAAGTTTGGTATCCAGGATAGTAGAATGGAAGATTGATGTGCTATCGCGCTGGCTTAGAATGAAAAGGTCGTAAGATTGATGAATATTTGAAATATGTATTAAGGTGCTTCCTATGAGCTATGAGCCCATTAACAATAACATCGGATATTGTCACGTTGACCAAACTGATGTTTTTCTTGTTTTCTCAAAATATCGATATTTTTACTTACGACATTCTCATTCTAATCCGGCGATATGCGCTCATCTAACGGCAACGCGATCTATTTGACGCAATATGTTTTAGTAAACATATATTTTTAATTGTATCTGCCCTCTTAGGAGATATCAGCAACGTATGAATTTTGCTCAAGTTACTGTTCCTTTATTTGACATTCAAACAACATTGAAGCAAACATCCATCTTGTATTTATTTCCTCGGCACCGGTGTATTTTGACCTTTTTCAGCTTGAACTGTACAGCAATTTCTAACTTTAAACATAGTCCTTGAGATTCCTGTCTTTAGGGTGATACTTTTTCTTGTCATTGTTTACAGATTATTTAGTTTTGTTTAAATGTCATAGCAATGCATCTTTGTGTTGTTTACAGAACACATGTGTTTGTTCAATTTGTTTTAACATTTGTTTAGATTTTAGAAGCATTTCAACTCATTATGACAGTGCATCAAATTGTAAGTGTGTAAGTGTTTTAGCAATGAGATGCACGCATTAAGGTATAAACGAAGTTGCACATTTGTTGATTATCTCACGCGTTTAATGGTAAGTTGATGCGTATATGCAATAACATTACCTACCATGGTTTTATTGTTATACGTATATTGCTTCATTGCTCTAATCTTGTAAAATGCGATACAATGAAAATTAAATTCAAGATTATCTATCTGCATCTGCCGATCATTAAATTTGTTTTTAATGTTGTTTTAGTTAAAAGTAATCATTTTATTATTGTATATTAAGTTTATTCGTATTAAACGTACAATTTAAGATCAATTTGATAAATTGTTACGGAGGAGTGGCATAATTATTATAATGGCTATTGAATGGATTGGATATCATTCTCTAAAAACTTAAGCATTTGATACAGCAATTATTGTTCTTACAAAACATTCTTTAAACGGCCCAGTGACTGTATTCACAATACATGTTAAGGGAAAACCTAAATATTTTGACTAAGATAAAACAGTGAACTGCGCATTTTTTGGCAAGAAACTCACCCATCTCATAGTTTCTTGGTTATCATTGTAGCATTTTACATAGCTCTTCAAAACAATGTAAAAAGTTGATGATCTTATTTCTCCTGTTTAACGTTACAACCTTTATAAACTGTCTAAGACGGTTTACATAGTAATGACCCTTTCGTGCGTATTAAAGTCCCATTCAACTAAACTGTCTCAGACATTTTAAAAACTGGCTAAGACACTTTAAAACTGCCTACGAAACTTTCAAAACTGGCTCAGACACTTTAAAACTGCCCGAGACACTTTAAAAACTGGCTCAGACGGTTTTCAATAGTAATGACCATTATCGTACACCATAGATTACCTCCCCTAGATCACTACACTAATTTACGACAGAGAACCAGACTACCGAGGAACGTGATGCGCTGAAAATGCAAATCTAGAATGAACACGTGCCTTCACGGAACCTGTCTAAATGTTACTGAAAACTGATAGAATGACGATATTTATACACCCTAAGCAATATGTTTTGTATTTTTGTTTTTCTTTTCAGAGAACTTTTAGTGTTCGTTTCCAAATACTCTTAATGTATCTATCTACATGTGCGTGTACTAGTAAGTCAATTTTAAAATGCGCATCGTCTAAATTTTCAATTTGTCCTCTTTATAATATTATGATGATTAGAATACTAGATCATGGCAATATAATTATATCAGCATATCATATTATGTCAATATAATTATGTCAGCATATCATATTATGTCAATATAATTATGTCAGCATGTATCATCCTAGGTATTTGTGTCACAAATGATGAACATTAAGTTTACGATGAGTTAAATAAGTTATATGACAAACGAGAGGAATTGAAATAAAGTTAAATAAAGTTTCTGTGGTATAGATATGGTAATACAATCAAATGAAATAAAAGGTTATTTAATGAACGTAGATTGTAAAAGCAATCCTAAAACGTATATACCAATTGATACCAATTGTTTAAATAAGCGGTAAATGTTTCATTTTGATCATTCGCTTCTCGTCCAAATTGATATCAATTCTTTAAATTACTCGGTCACTGTTTAATTTTGTTCATTCGCTGCTGTTCCAAAATGAGATGTAAAATACAGTAATACCTGCTTTATTAAAAAGATTAAATTAAAATCATTATACGTTTCTGTATATGTCAACCAGTTACTTAGGAAATATCTTGTATGTTATCTCATGTCATGCTGTTATTATTTTTACCAAACGGTTTTAGCAGCCATACTAGTGAAAAGAGCGTTTGAGTCAATGCAAGTTTAATACAATCGTACAAAGAAAAGCATTCTAATGGATGTTTACGTAGTTGGTTATGGATCATTAAAAGAATATACCATAATTAAAGGCAAAGTGTATGCACAAATATGGGTAAGCTGCTTTATACAGTAGCATTCAGCAAACAGTGTACAAAAAGCAAATAAATGAACATCATACAGCACTCAAATGGTGATTATATGTATAGTTTTCTTAAGATTATTATTAACATAATTTAACTACCAATTCTCTCTGGCAAACATCGACTTCGTTTATTGTATACGTGCTTAATTCATTTTTACAACGTGAGTTATGGGCGTTTCTATATAAAGAAGTAATCGCAAACCTCTTGAGATCGAGTTTACCTACGCAGCCTACATGAATACATTATCATTATGTTATAACTATAGATTATAGAATCTATATAAATAAACAGTGAACTCTATGTTCATTCATTTTAATTAGTCAGTGCTAAAATTATGGTTAAAATAAAATACCCTGAGTTGACCTCAAACTGGGACTGATTCACAAATAGACAGCCATTGCTGTTATGTTTCTTTATAATCATATCTTTGTGCAATCAAGGACAGATAATTATATTGACACATGTTGCTCTGTTTCAAGTGTATTGAATAAAAATCAGCTAGGTGACTCTTTTTAGTTGTTCAGCCGCTCAAACACCCTTGGACATTTTAACTTCCCCTAGCAATTCGGCTACTTTGGAAAACTAAGTTCTTGTCTCCATTGGGAGTATATGGGTATGGCAGCCAAGATCGATCTGCAGCGCCAATGAATGATGACTAGATGACCATACAAAAACTCATTGTATCTATGAAAACATTGTTCCATTGATATACAGTCTCATTAAAACGACAACATGGGAGATAATTCATGACTTCTATTTTTAATTGAACGGAAGGAAAATGACTGAAGGCGCTCGATAACGCTTCGCTTAGACAACGGGCACCAGGTTTCGTCTCTTGACTAAAGTAATGAACAGAAATTCGCGAAATTAAGTTTACGACAATATGAAGTGATATATGTTTTAAACTGCTTTCAGATTTCCTGTTATAAATATGGAGTCTACACGCTTTTGCCAAGTTAATTGTTAATCGACTCGGAGCCTGGACAAACACTTGGCGAACGACAAGTGAATTACTTTATTCCACTAAATGTTCTGATTAGCAGTGTTCTCTACTACATCTTGGTGGTTGTTGTTAATATTTACACCAACCTGTCCTAGAGAAATTGATAACGTACCTACAGAACATTGAGAAGTATTGTCTACAGGGTAATCCAAGTCCACATCAAGCATATTCATGTTTTGTCAAATCCTGAAATGTAACAATAATAATGCACAATCATGTTTACGGACTGCATTTTTCACGAAAACAATAACACCTTTCAGACATTGGACACTCCATGAATGAACTGCCAACTAGTGTGGTAGATTAATATACCGGTTGTATTGCCATCAATTCGTTGGTATTCAGGCGTTGGTACAACTGATACTTTCCAAATGAATGATAAAAAAAGTAATCCTGGCAGCAAATTATGTTCGTAATAAAAGTAACTTCTGTATGGCTGCTCCGAAGAAATGGGGTTAAATGACAACCACAATTTTCGTTCATTAAGTACAACTTAGCTACATACCATCCCACAACATGACAAATAAATGTTTCCAACATTTATCGACATTTACCGTGCATATCATATAACTGACTAAATATTTCTCTAAATAAAAACATTGCAGTTGGCTTAAGAAATACGTGTGGTCCAAATAGACTGATAGGTGCATATAAAATAATTTAAATTTATACCCTTATACTATGCAGTCATTCTTCTCTCATTAAGAGCAACATACTGCGAACAGTGAGCATGTTGTATTAATTATAAATATTCTTCAACGATGTTCTGAATGTGTAATAGTATTTGTTAAAATATTAAAGTCCCAATAAGGTTTAAAATGGTGGTATTTTCTATCTACAAAGAATATTGAAATATTGAGATATTAAATTATACTATAAATGGTGCAGAAGGGACCCATATCTGACCTCTGGTCGCTGTTCCTTCTATGAGAAATAATCAACTGAAAACCCTATTTAGTATTTTGTCCTCCGTACAAAATACTAAATAGTGTTTACGTTTGAATTTTTCGAACGATTCCGAAGATTTCGTCAATGATCGGATGTATACGCACAAAACCCGGTACACCGGTATCTGCCGGTACCCTGTTGTAGGCCTATATTTTTTTGTGTATTGCGTGGCATATTGTAGTCTAATCACGACTGACACATAATTGAATGGCTAGGTATAATCCAATTAAAGGATAAGTGTAGAAGTGTGAATGAATATATATCACTTAATATAATCATGGAATTATATAGACAAGCACATTAACTCCGTGATATATAACATATCGCTGGCTTAGAATGAAACGATCGTATCAACAAAATCATATTTTGAGAAAATAAGAAAATCTGTCTGACAAATTACTCTGTACTTATGGTTAACAAGCTTTCATGAAAATAGACTCATAAGAAGCGCCTTGTGATATATATTTCAAATATGGCACTTACGACCTTCTTATTCTAAGCCAGCGATATAAAATTATAAGGACAAACAAAAACATCTAGCTTTTATATTTTATTACAGATTATTGAACATGCAGATTTATATACTTACAAGTAAACAATTATTATTTTATTGTAGATTCTACTGTACATGAAAATATAAATCTAATAATTATCGGAGAAATTAATACAACTGCACACAGCCATTCGCACCATCTGTATTGCATACGCATAGTAAATCCCCCGCCTCTGGCATGTTTCAATTATACATTCAACATGATTAATGTCAATATACAAGGCAATATACAAGGCAATTTACAACATGATTAGGTGTCAATAGCGGGCTACTATATACGATACCGGAAGGTACTGGTATATACCTGGTTATAGTGTACGCCCTACGTTATCAATATGTGTGCTATCCATCCATTGGTTATCAGAATCTGGCGAAAATTTATCGGTAGTCTCCGGAAAGTGACGGAGATGCTGTTAAACGCCGTATTTGTAAACAAACCGGGCTCGTTATGTCAATCTTCAAGGGAAGATTATTTCACATATATGACAGTAAGAGCGTGTTTTAATAGCTTGATGTGGTAATTATTTATCAGTCTTTAAATCAGTAACAAATATTTATGTTTTCTATCTTTAGAAAATATGTCGTTCCGGAACCTTATTGTGGCTTTAAAGAATGGCGAAGAAATAAACATTAATATCATTATAGTGATAGTTTACGCCTCGTACTCATTTTGTAAGATTTCATGTAATACACGTTTTGTCATAATTATGTGTATTATATACGCATTATTATTATTTATTAGAGGCGATTATTATTCATTACGATATATCACAAATGGCTTTATTATTTTACCTTTCTACGAACGTTCTTGTTATTTTAATATCTGCTTTTATCATACACTTTGTGTTAAACTCGAAATAAATTTTCAATAATGTGACAGTTTCATGTACTTGTCTTTGTTTTCGTTGTATTAAACTGTTTTGATGGTTAATTTATTGGGTTAAATGTTCACATTTATCAATAGCTTATTAAATATTCAAGGTGTAATGCAATTAAATTTGTTTAAAATCTTTGTAACTCGTTCTCATTTTGTATTAATTGATGTACCCATGAATTTCATCTTCTGTTGATTCTTCTACATAAGTAAAGCCATGTACTTCTGCGACCAGTTTTATAATTAATATATTCCATTCAGTAAAGTCATTTATATCTGCGACCAGTTTCATAATTAATATATTCCTTTCAATATTACTAAAGTAGGATTATAAATGTTAGCATATCTCATTAATATTTCCACTCGGTATAGTAAATTGATAAAAAGCGTTGCTTTGTCAATGATAAGTGACGAGTCATGTTTAATATGATTGATCTTATTCGTACATAAGGTAGTCCAAAATAAAGGTCTGAATTTGTTTGTGCAAGTGTTCAATCATTTGATTAGCACGTTTTTGTAGTTCGTAAATCGCCGCAAAACTGTTGCTATTTTCCCATTTACAATGATTATGGGTTATCCTCAATACAAAAGCCATTGATTGATGTTTTAAATAATGTTCTCAGAAACTCCACATTGATTCGTGATTCGTTTAATAAATTCCAAGGGTATTAAAGGTGCGTACACACAGTAAGTTTTGATATATGCATCTTGACCCATGAATCAAGGTACACTGTGTAGTTAGATGTAATACGCCTCTACCAAGTGGTATGAGGGAATTGTATGCGCATGATGTACATATTGTAAAATGTACATCCTTGACTTATACACCAACACTTAATGTGTGTACGCAACGTAGAGCAGATTGACAGTTCGCAGGATAAATATCAAACATACAAGGAGAGTAACACTCAGCATGAAGATATAGGAACAGACAATACGAAACAGGGATAGGAGCACGGTGCACTCGACGTAGAAAAAAACAAAGCACGCGTATGGTGACAACATGTGACAGGTGATTCATGTATGCACAATGAGCACAATAACCGTACTGCTGATAAATTGAAGAATGGAATCTATATATCGCTTGCTAAGAATGAGAAGGTGGTAAGTACAAAATCGATATTTAGAGAAAACAAAAAGTTTCCGAAACTTTCTCTTTATCAATATGGTAAAACAAGCTTTTCAACTTCAGTTTTTGTCACAATGACAAGTTCTGCTTTTCATGAAAGTATGAACATAAGAAGGAAGCGCATTGTAATGTAGAACGTATCAATCTTATAAGGTCGTAGTAAGAAAGTTTGACTTTCTCATTCTAAGCCAGCAATATGATTAGCAGAGCTGTATAAGATATTCGTTCGAGTAAGTAGAGACTGAATTGACGAGGACCTATACATAATGCGTTGGATTTATTTTGGTTATAAAAACAACATACACGTGGTATAAAATGAGAATGGTTTCTGGCCATCTGTCGCGTGATAATTTATATTAAGATGAAGCGTTGTTCGTTATTTGTCATAATTCGAATGTTCTGGTTTTCTAAATTAAGTAATTAACCCCAATTGCTTTTGTGTCTATCAATTGCGAAGTGATAAGGAATCTTATTAAATTTAAGATAGGCCAAACTTTTTGTAAGTTCTGGTAATGTCGAGGACGACATTTGAATGGAGGAGGGAAATATGTCGCAGAGTTATTTTTTTCTAATGTTAGGTTATTTATCTTAACATTCTATAGTATAGTATTTATATCAGTCTTTAACAATTTATTGTTGGTCAAAGGGCAGTAACTCTATCCCATTCGCTTTAACTAGGCTTCACATGTAATCTTCTATAATTGGTCTGTAATGATTATCCTTTCATGATATATGTTTATATAGTTCTCACCTTAAATGGCAGGTATAGCTGAAATCAACCGTGAACACTGACCAATCGTGAATATTTTTGATCATTCCTATGGTTTTGTCCATTTGTGGAAGATGTATATTTCACTATACAGTTTTGTAGATTATTATTAAACAATATATTTTACACTATATTGCAGGTAAATAACTTTCCTTATACTATACTGTAATGATTTATTTTAAGTAATTAACTGTATTGTTGTATAAATTATGCTTTCACTGTTGTTATTGATTTGATATCAATGCAAATCAAGATATATTTGTTATACATTGTTTCCATCGATAGATTATATACATGTAATAAATACTTTTGATATAGGATTCCTATGGTTTTGTCCATTTGTGGAAGATGTATATTTCACTATACAGTTTTGTAGATTATTATTAAACAATATATTTTACACTATATTGCAGTTACGGGTTATTGTATACTCCCACCAGATACCCCACCCACGACCGAGTACATGGATGTACCATGGAAGCACATCCTTACCCCACCCGGTGACAACGTAAAGGATAATAAGACATATTTCACATACACCATGAAATGTCAATCAGTACACACACACGATACATACTATTCTACAGTCAGTATCATTATCGGACTCATTGTCTACACATATTTCTCCATCCCTTTCTTCCTCAAGTTAGAAGATGTGCTAGCATAAAGAGTCGGGTTTAATTTTCCGTGACATTTGGCTGGGGTGTTGTCCCCTACATAATAGATGAATTATCGGTTGCTTGCTTAAAAGAAGGTAAGTACTGCTGAGTCAATTAAAAGACACTGTATAAGAAAACGACTTGCCAATTTGACAGATCCACCGATCTTGTTCACAGGTTTTAGTAACGTAAATAATATATAGGTTTTGTATAATAAAATGTACATAGGCTTCAGTGTGTGGATTGTGCTGCAGATATCAGTGGTTAGACATTCTTTTTTTTTCTTTTTTTTTCATTTAACCATTTTATGGGCATATTTGCAACTGAAATCTTCTAACATGTTCATAGAGTTATCATTTTTATTTTAAAGCACTTTTGTAACCCGAAATGTCAAATTTTGACTAATTTCAAAACATGCTTCAAGACGGGGGTGGGGTAATGTTTTTGCAAAAAAACATAAATAAAGTAATTTCAGCATTGAAATACCTGTCATATCATTTTAACAGTATTATAACATTTTAAATTCTTTTCTGACCAGTTTCATGTATATACACTTCATAATCAGACTTTCATTTTTATGCAACCGCTGTTATCTGTAGCAAATTTGTAAACCATTTTCTTTTGGAATATCAGTCCGATGTTGACAAAACTATTCAGAATGGTCATTTAGGGTATTTCCCGCACTGCAACAATATATCTTTTATTGACATTTGAATATTTGTTTATTAACCAACTGGTAAAAAATATGTTCAAACTTTCATATAACTCTTTCTATATACTACTACATAAGGGAACACACTTCTGATACTCAACCCTGTGATCATGTTTAATTAGAGTGATAATTCAACGTTACATTCTTACAGATATAATCAAATGGGCCAATGGTAGAATATTCTTGCAAATGCTTTTGCGTTATTCGTATTACGTATAATAAGCTATGCTATTCAAGAAACCTCTGATCAATTGAATGCATGTTTTCAGAAAAGCCAATTTACGCATGTTAGTGAAAGAAAAGTAGTTGTTAACCCTATTCAATGATGGTGAAAAATGTCTTCTGTTAGAATAAATCATCAAGTCATTTGTATTCGACTGACAGGCTTATTACAAATGAATGGCAAAACATAAATTGTATGCACCTAATGCATATCAATAGGTCGGATTTGTTTTCACGCACCAGGATATTATTACAATTTCTCCACACAGTATCCTCGTAGACGCAATATAATCTTATTGGTGCAATAAAAATAATTCCATTTAAATAAGTTATAGTAGAGGTCCAAATTGATCAACTGCTGAATGAATTGCATTATGCAAATTCAAGGAACCGTCTACTTATATCGTATTTCATGCACTAAACATAATACACCAATGTTCCTTCAGGGCACACATTTCATAAATGAATATCCACAATAAACAGCAAAACTGTAAACTTTTCAGTAGATAGCTGTACACTGAGAATGTAACGGTGTAACCACTACTTTGAATCATTTAATCAAGTTTGGTTTCCAGGATAGTAGAATGGAAGATTGATTTAGAATGTGTTAGAATAAGGAGGTCGTAAGATTGATGAATATTTGAAATCTGCATCATAAGGTGCTTTCAATGAGTCCATTTTAATTAAAATCTGAACTTGTCACGTTGACCAAACTGATGTTGAAGATGCTTATTCTTCAATTTATATGTAAAGAGTATTTTTCATGCAGCGTTTCTTGTTTTCTCAAAATATCGATATTTGTACTTGCGACATTCTCATTCTAAGCCAGCGATATGCGCTTATTTACTCTCATCTAACGGCTGTGCGATCTATTTGAAGCAGTCCTTTAGTAAACACATATTTTAATTGTACCTCCTCTTAGAAAATACCAGCAACGTAGTTATTTCGCTCTTCTTACTGTTCGTTAGTTGCCATTGAAGCAACATTAAGGTAAATATCCGTCTTGTTTTTACTTTCGTCGATGCCGGTGCATTTTGAACTGTTTATACAAAACGTACAGCGATTTCTAAGCTGATCGTTGTCCTTGAGATTCCGCTCTAAGAGGAGGTAATTGTCTTGTTATTGTTTACAGAATACCAAGTTTTGTTTAAATGTCATAGCAATGCATCTTTGTGTTGTTTAAAGAACACATGTGTTTGTTAAATTTGTTTAATCCTTTGTTTAGATTTTAGAAGCATTTCAACTCATTATGGCAATGCACCAAACTGTGCAAGTGTGTTAGTGTTTTATCAATGAGATGCAAGCGTTAATGTATAAACGAAGTGCACACTTGTTGATTACTGTACAAGTTTAATGGTAAGTTGATTTTTTATATACAATATAATAACATTAACTACCATGGTTTTATTGTTGTAAGTATATTGCTCCATTGCTCTTATCTTGTGTATTGCGATACAATGAAAATTAAATTCCAGAATATTAATCTGCATCGGCCGAACATTAAAATAATTTTATTGTTTTTGTTTTAGTTAAAAGTAATCATTTTATTATTTTTTATTAAGTTTATTCGAAATAAACGTACACTCTAATATCAATTTGATCGATTGATATGCCCATAAGGATTGGTATAATTATTATATTGGCAGATTGTATACCATTTAATGAACGCAGATTGTAAAAGCAAATCTACAATTCATATACCAATTCTTTTATCACTCTGTCACTGTTTCATTTTGTTCATTCGCCGCTCGTCCGAAATGAGGTGTAAGTCAGTTGTACCTGCTATATTAAAAAGGTTAAATTAAAATCAATATACGTTTTTGTATATGTCAACCAGTTACTTTAGAAAATATCTTGTATGATATCTCATGTTACGCTGCTATTATTTTTACCAAACGGTTTTAGCAGCCAAAATAGTGAAAAGAGCGTTGGAGTCAATGCAAGTTTAATACAATCATACAAAGACAAGCATTTTAATGGATGTTTTCGTAGTTTGTTATAGAGCATTAAAATAATATACCATGCTTAAAGGCATAGTGTATGCATAAATATGAGTAAGGTGCTTTATACAGTAGCATTCAACAAACAGTTTACAAAAAGCAAACAAATGAACAGCATACAACATCCAAATGGTGATTATATGTATAGTTTTGTAAGATTATTATAAACATAATTTAACTACCAATTCTCACTGGCAATTTACAAACATCGACCTGGGTTATTGTATACGTGTATAATTAATCTTTTCTACGAGTGTTATGGGCGGTTCTATATAAAGAAGTAATCACAAATCTCTTGAGATCGAGTTTACCTACGCAGCCTACATAAATACATTATCATTATGTTATAACTATAGATTATATATAGATAAACAGTGAAATCTATGTTCATTCATTTTAATTAGTCAGTGCTAAAATATAGTTTATAATAAAATACCTCAAGTAGTCCTCAAACTCGGACTTTTCACAAATAGACAACTATTGTTGTTAAGTGTGTTTATATTTATATCTCTGTACTATCAAGGACAGATAATTATATTGACGCATGCTGCTCAATTTCAAGTTAAGTGTATAAACATTAACTAGGTGACTCTTTTCTGTTGTCCAGCCGCTCAAACACCCTTGTACATTTTAACGTCCCCTAGAAATTGGTCTACCTGTGAAAAACTACGTTCCTGTCTCCCTCGGGAGTATGTGGGTATGGCAGCCAGCATCGATCTGCAGCGCCAAGCAATGAGGACTAGGTGACCATACACAAACTCATTGTATCTATGAAAACAGTCTCACTAAAACCACAACAACAGAACACACTGTTTAGTAAGATTATCTAAAATTGCATATATAATCTAACGAACGTAGATCCGCCATTTTGATCTGACAACTAGAGTAATCGATAAATTGGATGCTACCTGACCTAAACTTCTGTAAGATTTAGGACATGGAAACAGACTAATGGTAAACCAAGCTGTGTCAATTTCCGTTTGATCTACATGAAAAGTTCCAATGCGCATGCAAATAGGCTCATAAGAAGCGCCTTGTGAAGCTGGTGTTGAATAAACATGTATATCAGTCTCATATTAAACCTTCTCATTCTAAGTCAGCGATATCATGGCACACGTTGGTTATACCAACAAATAAAAAAAAAATGGATCCATGCCTGTTGAACTTATCATGCTATTTAACATATCCTGATAGTATAGTCCTGATTGATTATTATAAGCTTGCCAGTACTGAGGCATATACGTATATGATTTAGTAACTGTTAATCAAATTGTAATAAATGCAAACCTGCTTTGATATTTGTGGTTTGTTTTTGTTTACCTTTCATCAGTTTCAAAACGGCTGATGAATTCCGGTGTTAAAAGAATTATAGGCGGTGTTTGCCAATGGTATGCTATAGTAACTTATCTTTGCAGAAATTCCTGCTAATTATCATAACATCACTTGCGCGGAAATATATAAATCTATTCACTAGGCTGTTTTGACGTGCATCATAGAATAACATAGACACATATTGAAAACATTCGTTAACTCTTCATAAGTCGTATAAAGTTATGCCGAAATCATTGGAAATTATTTCTGCATTAGATCTTCCCGCTGATTGATTATTGTGAATTTTAAAGATAATCACAGGAACAGTATAGTGTCACTGAGCACAAGGCTTGGAACTTCCTTCCAGCCATGGTTCAGACTATGGGGCTAATCCAGAACAATTTTAAAGACGTATGTTGCGACCTGTATTGGGAATGAATAAGACAATACCAGATTTCTCAAGTCAGTGTTGGATGACATCACCTAATCAATGAAAGTGCTGATCATGGTCGAAGTCCATTGTTTGCATTGTGTAGTTTACTTCTAGCTAGGTCTTGTATGATCAAATAATTGTCACTACTTTTACCTAGGTATATCGACAGGTTTTGTTGTTTACCATAGACCAACTGTTCTTCGAAGAGTACACGAAAGTAGTAACGATAGTAACATTTTTGGTCTCAGCAATTCTTAACAAAGGTCTGGACATCGGAAATTAACCATGAATTTACGACTAATCATTAACCAAACGTGTTAGAACTGCAGATACAAATATATTGGTAAAACAAGAAATGCAATTTAAATTGTGTCATAAACGCTTTGAAACAAAAATAGAAAAAAAACCCAGTAATTGTAGATTCATGATTGCAATAGACACAGTTCAAGTGAAACCACAAACACCCACATAAAACACCAAGAAAGCCAATAAATTCAATTGAAACCAAATTGTATGGCCATAAGGAACTTTGCTTCATAACATATTAGCATCGTAGGATTTTTTATATCTATTTTTAAGTCCAAGACTGAGTAGACAAGAAATTGATATATTTAATGATGTTGGCAGTAGAAGTGAAGGCGTGCCATCTGTATAAGAGTTACATCTCCTGTTATTTGATAAAACTATGCATTTATAAATGTTCGAGAGGCCAAAATCAGAAGATTCTGATCAAGCTTTGCGACTAATTGCCACACAAAGGATCAAGGAACGGTATAAAGACATATAATTATTTCATCACGGTTTAATTAGAGACACAAAACACGAGTTCAAAGGATTATTAAGAAATAAGTAAAACGTAATCTTGGGAGAATGAACATTTAATGGAGACTTATTCTATAGTATTTTATCAATGAGCATGAGGGGAGTGTGCTTTAATTGCATGCATTTGTGTAAATTGAACCAATCACACGGAACAGTAAATTGGTATGTTAAATGTCAATAAGCAGGCACAGAATACCATCAGCTGATTTCACACCATGGTATAACCCGATGCGTCCACGATCGAGGTAAACACTGATGATGGGTAAGTAGTAGGGTTATATTTCTTATCAGTACTTGTCGATTTCGATATTTCTTTTGGATCTAGCGATTTGTGAATGACCACGAAGGTTTAAATATACTATTCACACAGCCTCGCATGCTATATTTGAGGAATAAAGCTGATAGAGCCTGTTGATACACTACACACAGAAAATCATGCTCAATTATGATATGCATTGTCCGAAATCAAATAGTTTTCGCTAGTATTGAACTATTTAACCCCACATATCTAACAAAAAGTCATCTATGAACAATTCTGTAAAGTCACAATTCTGTCCGTGCTCTTTAACCAACCATTGACCCATTCAAAGAGACCCTGGTATGAGCCAAAATGATGACGTTTACCACCGAGGAGATTTTGTGATGATGACGTTCACGGCCGAGGACGAAAAATATGGATGACGTTAACGGATGAGGAAATACTTAATGAAAAATGTCATCTTTCGCGGCTTCAATGGTTTTCTCACCAGTAAAGCAAGTGATCTTCGCTAGTGTACATTTGAATGAACACTTCTTCACCATAAAATGTTGAATAAGATTGTCTTACACTTATATTGTCTTAAACATTCAATATAAAACGTCATTTTGGAGATCTATGACACTTACGTGACAGACCTTTTTTTATTTGAAAGTAAAAAGTTGAACTAAGCTTGTGAAATATGGTCGTATAACATTCAGCCTTTCTGCGATATGTGACACTTACGTTACTTACTCGTCATACTACCCGAGGTAATAATCAATGGTGAATGAAGCTAATCTAGACTATTCCGTCATTTAGAGTTAGCGAAGGTCGAGAGGAATAATAAATTCATTATATATTGTCTTTTTATGCAAAGTGCCGTTAATAACACACGCGGTGTGATCTATAGAAAATGAAAACCCTAATCTACATTTTATGCATGTACGTATTTGATAAGGTTGAAGTGTTTCTTCCTAATTTAATTTATGTACAAAAGCTAGGACAACATATTCAATACAATCATTACAGAAACTCAACTAAGATGTATCCAGAATCCACAAGCGTGATACTCTGTAGTAAAAATTGACCCGGATAGAAAACCTGTTTGGAACTAATGAAGATCAAAAGGACACACCACTGATCAATCCATTAACTTTTACATTTCGTGTATGATGTAGAAATAATGAATTAAACTTGCATGGCATAGCTTTGCAAGGCGGTTGAATCGTGAATTATAGGGTCTAGTCTAATGATGAGCGCAAATTATTTTTCCAAGGAAATGCACTAAGACTTAAGTACACATTCATCATGTTGGACAAAACAACATGACAAATAATAAATAAAAACTACAAGTAAGCCAAGCGTTTAATGGTATAACATATTTAAACTGTCAAAATAAATCAAAATCATTTCCAGAAACGTTCAAACAAAAAAGTTCCAATACAAAGCAGATTGTGTTAAGCGCACATTTGAGCACATACATAACGCATTAGTCTAAAATAATAATATATTGTAGTATGAAATATTACATGTAGCTGTATTGTTCTCTTTCGCATATTGATTGCTTATAAGGATTCTAGTTGTGGCTGTCATAATCTCGTAATTGATTGAGTAGGAATTAATGAGATTACCTATCGCTTGCTTAGAATGATAAGGTCGTATCTACAAAAGCAATATTTTTAGAAAACAAGAAAAACTGTCTGACAAATAGTCTTTACTTATGGTAAAATAAGCTTTTTAAACTTCAGTTTGGTCAACACGACAAATTCCGATTTTCATGTAAATAGGCTCATAAGAGCTCCCTTAAAGATGTAGATATCAAATATGCATTAGTCATATAAGGTCGTATGTAGCCCTTACGACCATCTCTTTCTAAGCCAGCGCTATGTTTGTCCCAAGCTTTTCTATTGTGATCAGCCTTCGTGTGCTTCAATTCAGTGTGGTTAACACTTAAAATTTCAACCAATTGAAATCAAGATATTAGAAAAATTGTTACCGGTGTCTTTTGCCTAAGCAAATCGCTACGTAGCTCTTTCATGGGAGATAACCCATGCTTCCTATATTTAATTGAACGAGAGGTAACCGAATGAAGGCGCCAGGTAGCGGTTTGCTGAGGCAACGGACACCAGGTTTCGTCTCTTGACCAAAATAATGAAGAAATTCGCGACATTATGTTTTCGCTAATAAAAAATGATTTACGTTTTAATAACTATTTTCAGATTTACTTTCATTAGTACGTGGGTTACACTCTGACACCAAATTATTTGTTAATCGGTTCGTAGCCTGGACAAACACATAGCAAACGTGCATGTTGATTAATTTAGTTCACTAAACGTTATGCGTAACAACATTCGCTACTGTATCTTTGCGGTTGTTTTTATATAACGATATTAACCCTAACATATCCTAGAGAAATTGATTACGTACATACAGAACATAGAAGTCTTGTCTACATGGTCACCCAACTCTACATCAAGTATATTCATGTTTTGGTAAATACTGAAAAGTAACAATACTGATGCACAATCATGTTTACAGACTGCATTTTTCACGAAAACAATAACACTATTCAGACATCGGACACTCCGTGATTGACTGTAAAACATCCGACCAGTAAAGTAAATTAACATACCAATTGTATTGCCACCAAGTCAGGCTTGGTCCAACTGAATACTTTCCAAATGAATAATAAAAATCGTCATCTCGGCAGCAAATTATTTTCGTAACAGAATAAACTTCTGTGTGGTCGCTCAGAAGAAATGGGTTTCATTGACAGCCAAACTATTCGGACATTAATAACAAGCTTGCTACATATCAACCACAACATGACAAATAAATGTTTCTAACATTTACCGATATTTACCGAACATATCGTATAAATGACTAAATATTTACCTAAATACAATAGTACAAAAGACTTTAGGAATACATGTGGTCCAAATAGACTGGCAGTTGCATATAAAATGCATTATACCCACATGCTATGCAGTCATTATTCACTCAAACCGATCAACATACTATACTGTGTTCCAAAAGTTCTGCATCTTAATTAAAAATTCATTTTTTTGGAATTGTTAACTTATAAGAACTTTTTACGAACACTGTCCATTTGCGTACCCTTGGTGTTAATGTTGGACCTATTTCCGTTAGATTTCGTCACGCTTGAATGATCACACCATCACAAAATGGTTAAACGTCTATTCAAGCACGCATAATTTGGGGTTTTTATTTACGATTTTATTTGCACTTCCAATTTACTTGCAACGTGTCTGTGATACGAAAAAACACAATAAGTTAGTCAAATAAGTTAGAAATGTACGCTTAATTGGATTGCAAAAATGTATATGGTGAACGTACTCGTGTATATAAGACGCTAGAGGCTGGTGTTTCACTAAAACTGCTTTGTGTCGGATAAAATTGGTATGCCTCTATCATAATAAGACTGTTGTATCATCTCCATCCGAAAAAAACTGTTTATGACGTACCACGTGACAACAGGTCAAGGGTCAATGCCGCTGACAAAGACATGAAATGCTGCTATATTTTTGCACCAAGTGAAACGGCATTGTTGTAGCTTAATTGTAGTCCACTCAACATTCAAATCATGGGAATATTTCTTTCATTTTGCGATTTTTATGACAAGGCGGCTGTTTCTTAAAATCTGACCTGTTGTACTGACTCTATTACAACATCAACACTTGTCTGTGGTCAAAGATAGATAATTTGTGGTATTTATGTACTTAAATTACCTCCCTTACACTGTAAAATAGTAGTTTATCGTTGTGTGTACTCTGGAATCGTGGTATGGCGTCACATGTTGGTTTATTATGGATCAATACATATCTTTAAATCGATTAATGCCATGGATTTATATCAAGTACACATCGATCTATGCATACGCATTTGAATCATCATAAATAAGTGGGAGATTCTAACAAAAAAGACACACACTATGTTGGATGCAGAACTTTTGGAACTCAGTATATGAACAGTGAACATGTTATATTAATTGTAAATATCCTTCAACGATGTTCTGAATTTGTACTAGTATTTGTTACAATATATATGTTTTGCGGAGACAAAAGCACAATAGTTTCATAATAGTGAGAGCTTGCGCTTTGTATGCATTGTGTGAGATTTAATGTAAAGATCATTTTATCATAAGTATTTGTATTGTATACGCATTATTATTAGTGATTTAAGTTTGTGTTATTCATTGCAATATATCACAAATGACGTTTATTGTTTTACCTTTCATACAGAAGCTCTTGTTATTCTCATGTTTGGTTTTATATATTATGATTTATATCTTTGTATACATTAAATTTTGTGTAAAACTCGAAATAAATTTCAATAATGTGACAGTTTCATGTACTTTCTTTGTTTTTCGTTTTATTTAACTGTTTTGATTGTTCATTTATTGGGTGGAAATTTTCACATTTATCAATAGTTTATTAAATATTCAAGGTGTAATGCAATTGAATTTGTTTAAAAACTTGTAGCTCGTTCTCATTTTGTCTTAATTGATTTACCCATGATGTTCATCTTCTGTTGCTTCGTCCACATTAGTAAAGCCATTTATATCAGCGTCCAGGCTAATAATTAATACGTTCCAGTCAGTAAAGCCATTAATATCTACGGCCAGTTTCATAATTGATATACTAGTATTCCTTTCAATATTATTAAAGTAGGTGATAAATGTTAGCACATCTCATTAACGTTTCCTCTCGGTATGGTAAATTGATAAAAAGCGTTGTTTTGTCAATGATAAGTGACGAGTCATGCTTATTTGACATATCTAATTCGTACATAAGGTAGTCCAAAATAAAGGTCTGAATTTGTTTGTGCAAGTGTTCAATCATTTGATTAGAACGTTTTTGTAGTTCGTAAATCGCCGCAAAACTGTTATTATTTTCCCATTTACAATGATTATGGGTTATCCTCAATACAAAAGCCATTGATTGATGTTTTAAATAATGTTCTCAGAAACTCCACATTGATTCGTGATTCGTTTAATAAATTCCAAGGGTACTAAAGGTGCGTACACACAGTAAGTTTTGATATATGCATCTTGACCCATGAATCAAGATGTACTGTGTAGTTAGATGTAATACGCCTCTACCAAGTGGTATGAGGGAATTGTATGCGCATGATGTACATATTGTAAAATGTACATCCTTGACTTATACACCAACACTTAATGTGTGTACGCAACGTAGAGCAGATTGACAGTTCGCAGGATAAATATCAAACATACAAGGAGAGTAGCACTCAGCATGAAGATAAAGGAACAGACAATACGAAACAGGGATAGGAGCACGGTGCACTCGACGTAGAAAAAAACAAAGCACGCGTATGGTGACAACATGTGACAGGTGATTCATGTATGCACAATGAGCACAATAACCGTACTGCTGATAAATTGAAGAATGGAATCTATATATCGCTTGCTAAGAATGAGAAGGTGGTAAGTACAAAATCGATATTTAGAGAAAACAAAAAGTTTCCGAAACTTTCTCTTTATCAATATGGTAAAACAAGCTTTTCAACTTCGGTTTTTGTCAACATGACAAGTTCTGCTTTTCATGAAAGTATGAACATAAGAAGGAAGCGCATTGTAATGTAGAACGTATCAATCTTATAAGGTCATAGTAAGAAAGTTTGACTTTCTCATTCTAAGCCAGCAATATAATTAGTAGAGCTGTATAAGATATTCGTTCGAGTAAGTAGAGACTGAATTGGCGAGGACCTATACATAATGCGTTGGATTTATTTTGGTTATAAAAACAACATACACGTGGTATAAAATGAGAATGGTTTCTGGCCATCTGTCGCGTGATAATTTATATTAAGATGAAGCGTTGTTCGTTATTTGTCATAATTCGATTGTTCTGGTTTCCTAAATTAAGTAATTAACTCCAATTGCTTTTGTGTCTATCAATTGCGAAGGACAATAATACATATTTACCTTACACCACGAAATGTCCATCAGTATACATAAACGATGCATACTATTCTCCAATCGGTATCACTATTGTACTCATTGTCTACACACATCTCTCTATCCCTCCCTCCCTCAAGTTAGAAGATGTGTAAGCCTAAATAGTCGGGTTTGATTTTCCGTGACATTTGGCTGGGTTGTTGTCCCCTATATATGGATACATTATCGGTTGCTTGCTTAAAAGAAGGTAAGTACTGTTGTGTCAATTAAAAAGACACTGTATAAGAATACGACTTGCCAATTTGACAGATCCACCGATCTTGTTCACAGGTTTTTATAACGTGAACAATATATAGGTTTTGTATAACAGATAGACAAGGTTTCAATGTGTGGATTGTGCAGCAGATATCAACGGTTAGACATTCTTTTTTTCATATAACCATTTTATGGGCATTTTTGTCACTGAATTCTTTTAACATGATCACAGAGGTATCATTTAATTATAAAAAAAACTTTTGGTACCCGAAATGTTCAAATTTTGGCTTATTTCAAAACATGCTGCAAGAAGTGGGTGTGGTAATTTGAGCATTGAAATACCTGTCATATCACTTTTAACAGTATTATTACATTTGATATTCTGTTCTAACCAGTTTCATGTATATACACTTCATAATCAGACTTTTTTATTTTTATGCAACCACTGTTATCTGGAGCAAATTTGTAAGTCATTTTCTTTTGGAATATCAGTCCGATGTTGACAAACTATTCAGAATGTCATTTAGGGTATATCCCGCACTGCAACAATATATCTTATATCGAAATTTGAATATTTGTTAACTTACCAACTCGTAAAAAACATGGTCAAACTTTCATATAACTCTTTCAATATACTACTACATAAGGGAAACCACTTCTGATACTGAACCCTGTGATCATGTTTAATTAAAGTGATAATTCAACATTACATTCTTACAGATATAATCTAATGGGCCAATGGCAGAATTCTTGAAAATGCTTTTGTGTTATTCTTATTACGTATAATAAGCTAAGCTATTCAATACACCTCTGATCAATTGAATGCATGCTTTCAGAAAAGCCAATTTACGCATGTTAGTGAAAGAATAGTGGCTAACCCCATTGAATGATGGTGGAAAATGGCTTCTGTTAGAATAAATCATCGTCTCATTTGTATTCGACTGACAGGCTTATTACCAATGAATGGCAATACATTTATTTATTTGCACCTAATGCATATCAATAGGTCGGATATATATTCGCGCACCAGGATATTATTACAATTTCTCCACACTGTATGCTCGTAGACGCAATATAATCTTATTGGTGAAATAAACATGATTCCATTTGAATAAGTTATAGTAGAGGTCCAATTTAATCAACTGCTGAATGAATTGCGCTATGCAAATTCAAGGCACCGCATACTCATATCGTATTTTATGCACTAAACATAATACACCCATATTCCTTCAGGGCACACATTTCACACATAAATATTCACAATAAACAACAAAGCTGTAAACGTTTCATTAGATATCTGTACACTGAGAATGTAACCACTACTTTGAAACATTTAATCAAGTTTGGTATCCAGGATAGTAGAATGGAATATTGGTGTGCTATCGATGGCTTAGAAAGAGAAGGTCATAAGATTGATACATATTTGGAATCTGCTTCATACGGCGTTTCCTTTGAGCCCACTTACAATACAACCGGAGATCGTCACGTTGACCAAACTGATGTTGAAAAAGAATATTTTTCCATAAAAAGAATAAAGTTTCAGACAGTTTTTCTTGTTTTCTCAAAATATCGATATTTGTACTTAAATTACGACATTCTCATTCTAAACCAGCGACATGCGCTTATTTACTCTCATCTAACGGCTACGCGATCTATTTGAAGCAGTCCTTTAGTTAACATACATTTTTTATGTATCCCCTCTTAAGAAATGTTAACAACGTAGTAATTTCGCTCTTCTTACTGTTCCTTCAGTTGACATTGAAGCAACATTTAAGCAAACATCCATCTTGTTTTAACTTTCATCGGCGCCGGTGCATTTTTAATTTTTTATACCAATTGTACAACAATTTCTAAGTTTATAAATATTCCTTTAGATTCCGCTCTTAAGAGGAGACAATTTTCTTGTTATTGTTTACAGAATACCATGTTTTGTTTAAATGTCATAGCGATTGATCGTTTCGCTGTTTAAAGAACACATGTGTTTGTTCAATTTGTTTAAACATTTGTTTACATTCAAGAAACATTTTAACTCATTATGGCAATGCACCAAAATGTGCATGTGTGTAAGTGTTTTATCAATGAGATGCAAGCGATAATGTATAAACGAAGTTGCACATTTGTTGATTATTATACGCGTTTAGTGGTAAGATAGTGTTATATGTAATAACATTAACTACCACTGTTTTATTGTTATAAGTATCTTTGTTTTATTGTTCTAGTCTTGTTTATTGCGATACCATGCAAATTAAATTCAAGACTATCAATCTGCATCTGCCGAACATTACACATAATATGTAATAATTTTATTACTGTGTATTAAGTTTATTCGAAATAAACGTACAATATGACATCATATTGATAGATTGATATGGAGGATTTGCATAATTATTATAACGGCCATTGATGGGATTGATTTCAATTCTACTGGAAAAAACATACTCAATCAAGGTTATTTATATTCTGTAAGCTTAAAACTCAAGTATGGGATGATATAATTATATTGTTATTTGATACTGCAATTATTGTTTTACTAAAACATCCATAAACGGCCCCGTTGTTCATTTGTGTTAATTTGTAGCCACCAATTTTTAAGACCGACGCGATTAACCTGTTGATATCGAGTTTTCATAGAATTACTTGGTTTCTACCTGCATACAGCTCATGATGACATGTATATTAACATTAACAAAGTAAAAATGACCGAGGAACTAGTCTTGATTACCTCCCCTAGATCACTACATTGCCTAAACACTACAGTACGACCGAGGAACTTGATGTGCTTAGAATACAAACGGAACCAGTCTGAAGGTTACTGAAAACTGTTAGAATGGCGGTAGTTTATATACCCAAACAATATGCATAGTATTTTTGTTGATCTTTCTTTTCAGATATTAGTATATTTTGGTATTTGTTTCCAAACACTATCTACTAGTAGGTCAATTTTAAAATGCTTCTCGTCGTAAATTTCAATTGTACCATCTTTATTATAGTATCATGATTAAAATAGCATATCATGTCAATATAATTATGTCAGCATATCATATCATGGCAATATAATTATGTCAGCATGTATCATCCTAGGTATTTGTGTCACAAATAATGAACATTAAGTTGTCGACATGAGTGTTAAATGAGTTATATGACAGCCAAGAGTAATTCAAATATGGTTAAATAATATTTCTGTGGAATAGATATAGTAATAAAAATGTAATTAAATGTGCGCTGATTCAATGAAGTAGATTGTAAAAGCAATCCGACAACGTATATACCAATTCTTTTTTCACTCTGTCACTGTTTCATTTCGTTTATTTGCTGCTCTTCCAAAACTGAGATGTAAAATACAGTAATACCTGCTATATTAAAAAGGTTTAATTAAAATTATTGTACGTTTGTTTATATGTCACCCAGTTACTTTAGAAAATATCTTGAATGCTATCTCAAGTTATGCTGTTATTATTTTTACCAAACGGTTTTAGCAGCCAAAATAGTGAAAAAAGCGTTTGAGTCAATGCAAGTTTAATACAATCATACAAAGAAAAGCATTTCAAAGGATGTTTACGTAGTTTGTTATGGAACATTGAAATAATATAACATGCTTAAAGACATAGTGTATGCACAAGAATGAGTTAGGTGTTTTATACAGTAGCATTCGGCAAACAGTTTACAAAAAGCAAATAAATGAACATCATAAAACATCCAAATTGTGATTATATGTATAGTTGCGTAAGATTATTATTTACATAATTTAACTACTTATTCTCTCTTGCACTTTTCAAACATTAACTTGGGTAATTGTATACGTGTATAATTCATCGTTTCTACGAGTGTTATGTGCGTTTCTATATAGAAAGAAGTAATCACAAATCTCTTGAGATCGAGTTTACCTATGCATGAATACATTATTATTATGTTACAGCTATATATTATATATAAACAAACAGTGAAATCTATGTTCATTCATTTTAATAAGTCATTGCTAAAATTATACTTTATAATAAAATACCTTAAGTTGACCTTAAACTGGGACTGATTTACAAATAGACAGCCATTGCTGTTATGTGTGTTTATATTTATATCTCTGTGAAATCAAGGACAGATAATTATACTGACACATGCTCCTCAATTTAAAGTTTAGTGTATATACATCAACTAGGTGACTCTTTTCAGTTGTTCAGCCGCTCAAAAACCCTTGGACATTTTAACTTCCCCTAGCAATTGGGCTACATTTGGAAAACTAAGTTCATGTCTCACTGAGGAGTATGTGGGTATGGCAGCCAGCATCGATCTGCAGTGCCCATGAATGAGGACTACGTGACCATACGCGAACTCATTGTATAAATGACACTTTTTCCATTGATATACAATCTCTGACATCAATACGACAGCAACAGAGCAGTACTAATTGCATATATAATCTAATCTACGTAGATCCACCCTCATGATCTGACAACTGGAGTAATATATCAATTGTGTGCTACCTGACCTAGACTACTTTAAGATTTGGGACATGGAAACAGACTTATGGTAAAACAAGATGTTTCAACTTCAGTTTGATCAACATGAAAAGTCTCAATGGGCATGTAAACAGGCTCATAAGAAGCGCCTTGTGAAGCTGGCGTTGAATATATCATGTATATATATTGACATGTATATCAGGCTCATATTAAACCTTCTCATTCTAAGCCAGCGATATCATGGCACACGTTGGTTATACAAACAAATAAAATAAAAAAATGGATCCATGCCTGTTGAACTTATCATGCTATTAAACATATTCTGATAGTTTAGTCCTGATTAATTAGTATAATCTGCCAGTACTGAGACATATACGTATGTGATTTAGTAACTGTTAATCAAATTGTAATAAATGCAAACCTGCTTTGATATTTGTGGTATGTTTTTGTTTACCTTTCATCAGTTTCACAACGGCTTATGAATTCCGGTGTTAAAAGAATTATAGGCGGTGTTTGCCAATGGTATGCTTTAGTTTTTTTTATCTTTGCAGAAATTCCTGCTCATTATCACAACATCACTTGCGCGGAAATATATAAATCTATTCACTAGGCTGTTTTGACGTGCATCATAGAATAACATATGGAAAACATTCGTTCACCCTTCATAAGTCGAATAAAGTTGGAAATTATTTCTGCAGTAGATCTTACCGTTTATTGATTATTGTGAATTTTAAAGATAATCACAGGAACAGTATAGTGTCACTAAGCACAAGGCTTGGAACTTCCTTCAAACCCTGGTTCGGACTATGGGGCTAATCCAGAACAAGTCTAAAGACGTATGTTGCGACCTGCATTGGGATTGAATAAGCAAATATTAGATTTCTCACGTCAGTGTTGGATAACATCACCTAATCAATGAAAGTGCTGATTATGGTCGAAGATCTTTGTGTGCATTGTGTAGTTTATTTCTAGCTTCGTTGTGTACATGTATGATCAATTAATTGTCACTACTTGTACCTAGGTATGTCAACAGGTTTTGTTGTTTACCATAGACAAGGAACCACTGATCTTCGAATTGTACATGAAATTAGTAACGAATAGTAACATATTGGGTCACAGCAATTCTAAACAAAGGTCTGGACATTGGAAATTAACCATGTATTTACGACTTATCATTAACCAAACGTGTTATAACTGCAGATACAAATATATTGGTAAAACAAGAAATGCAATTTAAATTGTGTCATAAACGCTTTGAAACAAAAATAGAAAATACACCGGTAATTGTAGAATGCAATAGACACAGTTCCAGTGAAACCACAAACACCCACATATAACATCAAGAAAGCCAATAAATTCAATTGAAACCAAATTGTAAGGCCATAAGGAACTTTGCATCATAACATATTAGCATCGTAGGATTTTTTATATTTATTTTTAAGTCCAAGACTGAGTATACAAGAAATTGATATATTTAATGATGTTGGCGGTAGAAGTGGTGGCTTGCCATCTGTGTAAGAGTTACATCTCCTGTTATTTGATAAAACTATGCATTTATAAGTGTTTGAGAGACGAAAATCAGAAGATTCTGATCAATCTTAGCGACTTATTGCCACCCAAAGGATCAAGGAACGGTGTTAAGACATATAATTATTTCATCACGGTTAAATTAGAGACATAAACATGATTTCTAAGGATTATTTAAGAAATTAGTAAAACGTAATCTTGGGTGAATGAACATTTAATGGAGACTGATTATATAGTATTCTATCAATGAGCAGGAGGTGCATCTACTGTAATCGCATGTATTTGTGTGAATTGAATCGATTGCACAGAACGGCAAATTGGTTTGTTAAATGTCAATAAGCAGGCACAGAATACCATCAGCTGGGTTCACACTATATAACCTGATGCGTCCACGATCGAGGTAAACACTAATGACGGGTAAATAGTGGGGTTATATTTCTTACCACCACTTATTAATTTCGATATTTCTTTTGGACCTAGAGATTTGTGAATGACCACGAAGGTTTAAATGTACTGTTCACAAAGCCTCGCATGCTTTCTTTGAGGAATAATGCAAATAGCGTCTGTTTATACACGACACGCAGAAAATAATGCTCAATTCTCACATGCATTGTCCGAAATTAAACAGTTTGCGCTCGTTTTGAACTATTTACCCCAGAGATCTAACGAAAAATTAATATACATGTATGAACAATTCTGTAAAGTCACAACTCTGTCCGTGCTCTTAAACCAACGCTTGGTCCTTTCAAAGCGACCCTAGTACGAGCCAAAATGATGACCTTTTCCATCGAGGCGATTTTGTGATGATGACGTTCACGGCCGAGAACGAAAGATATGGATGACGCGTTTACGACTTTGAGGAAATACTTAATCAAAATGTCATCTTTCGCAGTTTCAGTGATTTTCTCAACGGTAAAGCATGGAATCTTCGCATGTGTGCATTCGAATGAACACTTCTTCACTAGAAAATGTTGAGTATGATTTTTTTACACTTGTATTATTCTTAAATATTCAATATACATGTTAAACGCCATTTAGAGATTTATGACATTTACATGAAAGATCCTTGTTTATTTGAAAGTAAATACTAATATTGTGAAATATGGTCATATAAAATTCAGCCTAGCTCTGTTTCGATAATTGACACTGCTTGCTCAACATACTACTAGATGTAATGAGCAATGGTAAGGTCGCTAATCTAGAGTTTTTCGTCATTTAGAGTTTGCGGGGGTCGAGTGGAAAAATTCACTCGTAATATATTGTCTTTTTATGCAAAGTGCCATTTAGCACATACGCGTTGTGATCCCTTGAAAATAAAAACGCTAATCTAGATTTTAATGTATGTATGTATTTGAACAGGTTGATGGGTGTCTTCCAAACTAAGTACAAATATAAGAACAAAATATTTTCTTCGGCGTTGCTAATGTGAGATAAGCGCGTTGCTAATGGAAGAAAATCTTATCTTACATTAGCAACATCTTTCTTACATGAGCAACCGTACGTGAATTTATTCCGACCTTTAAGTGGGTCTACTTTTACTTCTACTACGTATGCATAGTAAATAAACTTGGTATTTAGCTTACAAGAAGAACAAAAATAGGTTCTATACTATTTAAGGGGCATTTTCTTAGGCAGAGCATAACTGTGTAGGCACATTACGACGTTATGTTTTCGATTGTTTTGAATGCGAACGTACGGCAAATGCCACGTTATGGTGACGTCACGTTGACGCCACGAACGCTAAATAATGATAAAAACTCATATTTTCACGAATTGCGTCGAAGAAAAATGATCCACCATGAGACAGTCTATGTAGGATAAGGAAATCTCACCCTCGGGGTCGGAATTTTAACCAGCGAACTCGGCAAGCCTCGTCCCTGGTTAAAATCCGACCCCTCGGGTGAGATATCCTTATCCTACATAGAAGCTCATGGTGGATCCTTATAATCTACAACCATTACAGAAACACACTAAACCGTACCCGGAAGACAAGCGTGATATACTGTTACAGTAGTAAAATGGACCCGTATTGCAATGCTTTTGTGAACTAATTAAGATCTTATTAAGGACGCATCGATGATAAACTGTATTGTGGTCAATTAACGCTTACATATCTTGTATGATGTATTAATAATGGACTATATTTGCATTGCATAGCTTTGCAAGGCGGTGGCGCCGTAAATTATAGGGTCTACTTTAATGATAAGCGCAAAGCGTAATTTTTCCAAACAAATGCACTAAAACTACGAGAGCCATATATTAAAGTAATGTACACATTCATTATTTTTGGACAAAATAACATGGCAAATAATTAATGAAAACTACATGTTAACCAAGCATTTAATGGTATAACATAATGCAACTGTCAAAATAAATCAAATTATTTTCCAGAAACGTTCATACCAGAAAAGTTCCAATACAAAGCAGATTGTGTTAAGCGTGCATTTGAGGACATACATAACGCGTTAGTCTGAAATATTAATATATTGCACTATGAAATATTACATGTAGCTGAATTGTTCTCATTCACACAATGATTATTGCTTACAATGGTTCTAGTTGTGACTGTCATTATCGGGTAATTAATGGAGTAAGGAATTAATGAGATTACTTCTTTTTGTTTCAAGCTTTTCTATTGATGCTAGTCTTCACGTGCTTCACTTCAGTGTGGTTAACATTTATTATAGCATAAAAACGGTGATTTTGCTCATACTTAAACGGGGAAAAAGGTACGTTATTGTAAAGATTCTCACGCGCACGCACTGTTGGTGTCCAGTTTTAAGTATGCTCATTTCAGGACCCAGCCGACGGAAATAAATGATTTTCAGCGTTATATGAACTGTAATTCACATTCAAATTGTGACTACTCATCAATTTTTCTATAATAGTAAAATAATAAACGTTAAAAACCCCAAATGTCATTGTTTTCTTGATATTTGCCGAGACCGGAAGTCGACGCTCATAACAAAAACTTGTATATGACGTAACGTTTGCTTAGCGACGTTTGTTTACCCGACGTCGCCCAAAATGTCCCGCCAAAATGTCCCACCAAAATGTCATATTTTTTAAAAACATTCTAATAAAGTGTTTTTTTTAATGCTATAATAGCGTTTACGCAAGCCTTTTCGCGTTAATACATCTGCAGAGTCCCTCGGGAGTGTTGGTGCCCTCGCCCTGACGGGCTTGGGCACCAAACGTCCCTCGGGACTCTGCAGATGTAATACCACGAAAATGCATGCGTTAACCCTATATAATTACAATCAACTGAAATCAAGATATTGAAAAGTTGTTACAGTTGTCCGTTGTCTAAGCAAATTGCTACGTAGCGCTTTCCATGGGAGCTAATCCATACCTTCGATATTTAATTGAACTGGAGGTAACCGAATGAATGCGGTAGCGCTTTGCTTAGGCAATGGGCACCAGGTTTCATCTGTTGACCAAAATAATGTACATACATTCGCGAAAGTAAGTTTACGCGAGCATAAGCTGATTTTTGTCTTTTAACTGTTTTCAGACTTCCTGTTATTAATAGAGAGGTAACACTCTGTCACAAAATTATGTGTTAATCGGCTCGGAGCCTGGACAAACACATGGCGAACGTACACGTGAATTACTTTATTCCACTAAAAGTTCTGTCAAACACTATTCTCTACTATATTTTGGCGGTTATTGTTAATATTTTGATATTGTGCCTACCTGTCCTAGGGAAATTGATTACGTACACACAGAAAATTGAAGTATTGTCTACAGGGAAACCCAACTCCACATCAAGCATATTCATATTTTGGCAAATACTGAAAAGTTACAATAATATTGCACAATCATGTGTACAGACTGCATTTTCACGCAAACAATAACACCATTCTGATATTGGTTATTGGATTAATATACCGGTTGTATTGCCATCAAGTCAGACTTTGGTCCAACAGTATACTTTCCAAATGAATAATAAAAATCGTCATCCTGGCAGCAAATTAGTTGCGTAACAGAAGTACATTTGTAACTTCTGTGTGGCTGCTCTGAAGAAATGACAGCCAACTGTTCGGAGATTAAGTACAGGTTTTTAACATACCACCCCACAACATGACACATAAATGTTTCTAACGTTTACCGAACATATCATATAACTGACTAAATATTTACCTAAATGCAAACGTTTGCAGAATGCTTTAGGAACACGTGTGGTCCAAATAGACTACCGACAGGTACATATAAAATGCATTGTACCCATATACTTTGCAGTTCATGTAATATTAATTGTAAATATTCTTTAATGATGTTCTGAATGTGTACTAGTATTTGTTAAAATATTTATGAATTAATGAGAAAAAACACATTAGTACGAGGGTCATTCAATATATTCGTAGACAATCGTTCTCATTTTATTATATTCATATTTAAAAAATAATTTCTCATATCATTTTAAACATTCATCTATTTCCTACCGTAGATACAAATTTTTCATTGATTATGCAACACAGTAATATGTCATAAGTCGTTGTATTACCATAGTAACGCGCTACTACCCCCGACCGACGTAACGTACCCTTTTCACTCGTTCAACTAGTTATAAATTCCGAATTATTTAATTTACATTCCCATATGTTTGCCAGATTATTGCAAGATATCATCATAATATTTTGTGCAATTATTAAGTTGTTTGGACGATTAAGTTTGAATTGAGAAGTATTTGATCTATGCCTATCACGTTTTCAGTTACGTCAAAATACCGATGAATTTACGCCAGGAAATTCATGCAACTATTTAATTGTGCACTTGTCTTGGGAATACACAACAAACACAAATAAGCTGCTAATGATAGCAAACGGAAAGCATGCAGTATTCAGTGTCCCTGTGTTTTAATGAAAAAATCAAATTTCTTAGGAGCTGCATGGTATTAAAATTGATACAGGGATCGAACGAAATTTAAAGACATAAGGACGTTTGAGGGAAAGCCAGTCAAAATGTGCGATGCGTTTCAATTTATCATACAACCATTAAGTCCAGCTTAATTCTTAACTTTGAATACATAAAATGTTGTGGTAGATCTATTTAATAATATACAACTTAAAAATTTGGGTTTAATTCGATATTAATGACATGCTTCAATTTCGGGTTTACCATTTGAGAAATAATAAAACGCCAATAACGTCGCTGACGTCAGAATATATTTACGTTGTGTGGTGGTTGCGGTAAGGTGATAGTTTTATTTTAGCCATATTTTCTTTAAAAATGCGTCGTTTCGTGCACAATTTTCTGCATTTGTGTCAGAAAGGCTGTAGTTTAGTGTGATGTAATTAGTTACTCTCAGTGTCAATGTGTATTAAAATGACGAGTCCAGTCCACGAATTTATTGAATGACCCTCGTATCATACTATCATAATATTGTAAGTTTACGCCTTGTACGCATTTTGTAAGATTTCATGTAATAAACATTTTATTATAATCATTTGTATTGTATACGGATTATAATTATTTATTTGAGTGTGTGTATAATTATTATTCATTACGTTATATCACAAAAGCATTTATTGTTTTACCCTTTCTACAGAAGCTCTTGTTATTCTCCTGTTTGCTTTTATTACATATTATGATTTATATCTTTGTATACATTAAATTTTGTGTAAAACTCGAAATAAATTTTCAATGATGTGACAGCCGATGTGTTTTTCTTTGTTTTTTGTTATATTAAATTGTTTTGATTGTGCATTTATTCGGTAAAATGTTCAAAGTTATCAACAGCTTATTAAATATTCAAGGTGTATGCAATTAAATTTGTTTAAAATCTTTGTAACTCGTTCTCATTTTGAATTAATTTATTTACCCATGGTTTTCATAGTATGTTGATTCGGCCACATAAGAAAAGCCAATGATATCTGCGACCATTTTCATAATTAATATATTCCATTCAGGAAAGCCATTTATATGTGCGAACATTTTCATAATTGATAGATTCCTTTCAATATTACTTAAGTAGGATGATAAATGTTAGCACAACTCATTAAAGTTTCCACTCGGCAAGGTAAATTGATTAAAAAAGCGATGCATTGTCAATCCATAATAAGTGACGAGTCAGGTTTATTTGATAAATCTGATTTGCACGTAAGGTAGTCCAGATAACCACCAGACTTTATTTGTGCAATAGTTCAATCATTTGATTAGTTTGTAAATCGCCGTACAACTGTTTTTATTTTATTATTTACAACGATATGGGGTTATCCTCAATATAAAAGCCATTAATTTTACGACGACATATATTTTTACATAAAGGTGGTTAATTTTCATGCACTTCGCTAGTTTGGAATAAAATGGTCAGAAATTCACCATTGATTCGTGATTCGTATTCAAGGGTACTAATGCAGATTGACGGTTCGCAGGTATGAATCAATAGCAACAGGTAACACAACAAGTAAATTTGAAAGGAGCACGGTACACTCGACGTAGAAAAAAACACAGCACGCGGAAAGTGACAACATGTGACTAAGGATGCATGTCTGCAAAATAAGAACAATAACCATGCAAATACAGACATAAATACATCAGTTATTCACAATGAGAGCAACATGCACAGAGACAACCAGTGAGACAACAGCATGCTCACTGTTCATAGTATCTTGCTCTGATTGAAAGAAGAATGATTGCATAGAATATGGATACAATGTATTTTATATGCACCTGTCAGTCTAATTGGACCACACGTGTTCCCAAAGCCTTCTGTTATTATTTACATAGATAACTATTTAGTCAGTTATACGACATGTACGGTAATTGTTAGAAACATTATTTGTCATACTGTAGGGTGGTATGTAGCAACATGGTATTTTATGTCCGTGCAGTGATGACTCTTTGTCATGTTTCTTCCATTTGATTACAGTAATTCCCTCGAATCAGCCACACACACGTTACTCTGTGATAATGGTCGTTTGCTGACAACAGATTGGCATGGAAAAGTAAACAGTTTGACTAAAGTCTGAATTCACTGATATTCTGGTGCTCCAACTGGTACATTAATCAACCACACGTGTTTTTACAAGCATGATGTTTTACAGTCATTATTGGAGTGTCCTTCATCTGAATGGTGTTTTTATTTACGTGACGAATGCAGTCAGTAAACATTATTGTGCATTAATATTGTAACTTTTCAGGATTTACAAAAAACATAAATATGCTTGATGTGGAGTTGGGTTGCCCTGTAGACAATACTTTTGTCTTTACATAATCGAAAGCAATATATTTTGAAAAGGCTGAGATAAATATCAAAACAACCGGCAGTATATATTATTGTGCGTTCTTATACAGAATGTTTTGTGGAATAAGGTTATTCAAAAGTGTTCTTGTTATTTTATGTTTGTGCAGGCTCTGAGCCGATTACCAACATAAATTGGTGCAATGGTGTAACTTCCATGGTAATAACAATAAATCTGAAAATAGTTTAAACTATAAATCACCTTTTTAATCCCGTTATCTTTATTTCGCGATATCTTGATTGCAATTGATTGTATATATAAATATTTACAACACTGAAGTGATTTACATGGAGACTCTCACCAATAGAAACGCATGAAGCAAAGTGGGTATTCTTATTTATTCGAGTATAAAACATTACTTTTAATATTTCATACTGCACTATATTAATATTTCAGAATAACGCTTTATATATATCCTCACAATACACGCTTGACACAATCCGCTTTGCTAGGAACTTTTCTGGTTTAATCGTGTCTTTAACATTAACTGTAATAAAAAAATAATAATGTGTTCTATTTTTGATGCTAATCATGAGTCCATTCTCCGATGCAAAATATCCAAACGACGAATAGCAATATTTTAGATGACATTTTACCAAAATTTAGATGTTTCGGTAGATCGAAACCAAAGCATTGATGTCAATGGTAATGACATTCCTATATTAGTTGTCAACTTCTACAGATTGTTTGAATTAACATGACAATGTATACGTTATCGAAACTTGAAATTGATAAATGATTGTAATGTTGTAGCTATCTCGGGGTAGTGATTTCGAATCCCGGGCTGGCCAACCAAAATTACACATAGTTCTTCGGATGAGACTTAAAAACATGAGGTACCATGTATGGATGCTTTACACCAGGCATGTAAAAGAACCAGGATTCTGGGGGCCTCGTCCATATGGGTTATCCGGTGGCGAGAATAAATAAAGGCATAAACCTCGAAACATAGCTATCATAACTACGTTGTATGTATTTTGGGCTGGACGCTTTCAATTACACTGAATAAACTATTGTATTGTACTTGTTTTCATAAGCGCAGCTTCATCTTGGTATATCAAGTATAAGGTCAAAGGCCCAAAAATAGAACTGAAATGGTTAACATCATTAAGAAAGAACTTCAAACTAATGAATTAGTCCCCTTGTGGTGACGTCAAATCAGTCAAATCAATGGTACTTTTGTTAATGGCACTCGGATATCACATGTTAGCAGCTGGGTAATTTTGGATGATTAATTACTAGGTTAAATGTTCAATGAACAGAACTGAATGAGGTTAACAACAGCACGATAAAACCTCTAACTATTTTGTTTCGGTCTTTGATGGGTCGTTTTCTTGTTGTGACGTCAAATCAGCTGACGGTATTCTGTGGTGTCTGGTTATTGACATTTAACCGACTAATTTATGATTCGGTGAAATTTGTCAAATAAATGCATGCAATAACAGAGGTTTCCCTCGTGATCATTGCAAAAATCCAAACTTAAATTTGTCTCATACGTACAATATACCTTCAATCAAGCTTAATTTGATTAACTAATGCCTTAGTGCATACTGCGTACATTGTGTGAAAGTAAAAGATAGTAATTTGTTTTTTTATTGAATTTGATTTCTTTTGTTGCTTTCTCGGTGTTTGTGGAACACTGGAACTGTGTCAATTACAACCATGCATCTGCAATTACTGTTACATTTTCTATTTTTGTTTCAAAGCGTTCATGACACAATTTAAATTGTATTTCTTGTTGTACCGATAGACCTGCATCTGCAGTTCTAACATTTTTAGTTAATGATTAGGCGTAAATGCATGGTTAATTTCCGATTTCCAGATCTTCGTTAAGAATTGCTGTGACCATACATACACTGAGTGGCAATGAAAACGCAACACTTACATAGTACAGCATAACATATGTGATAAGTATGTAAGCATCGCGAAATTTTGTCATGAAATAGATAAATGCAAGTGACACATGAATATCACTTCGAACCAGAAAAAGTTGTTTAGCAACATAATGTTTTAGCAGTTGTTTTTGGGTCAGTAATTGCATTTTTTAATCTTTTAAAACCACCGCCAGGAGCGATCCATTGTGTGTATATACGGCGTATTAATCGTATGAAACGTTCATTAAATGCTAGTGGGATGCTGTGCCGTTGTTACAGATGTAAATTTCAGATCCTTTTTAGGGGCCTTTACACTATTTACACAAATTTTCGCGCATAACCACTAAAATAACCTGGTCTTTATAACCATAGTGTATTTTTTGTGGTCAAAGGGAGATAATCTGGGAGTAATAAAATGATTGAATAATTAAATTGTCAGTTTCTTTATAGCACTGCTTTGAATCTTGCGCCTCTTAACGCATAATTCAAAACTGCTCGTTTTGAGATTAATAAAATGGTATTATATTTGTCCCACGGATGGTGAAAGTATCACCACTTGTAACTGGAACTAAATTGCATAAACGCTATAGGTATTCTTTTAAGACGGATTATTGCACTCAGTGGAGAAAAAATGCCTTTTTGAATTGCGTGCTTAATTTTCAAAACGCAATTTACGTCTAAATATTAATAAACATCAAAACTTGAGCATGTATACTAGTTCAGTAATATCCAGTGATACAATTTCGTGTAAAAGTTTGGTGATTAATCTAAAAAAGTGAGTATAATTATCCAAGAGTTATCGCACTTGACTTAATCATTTTTCTTATATCCATTGATTTCTAATGCATTTAAAGCTTTCTTAACAGGTGTATATGTATTCATACTCGTGTTAAATAAATAAAATAATGACTTTGGTAATTTAAATCAACGAAACTTCGATTTTTAGTACGGATACCCCACAATTGAGCATAACGACCGATCTTTCGGAGTCTTCCTTTGACGTATGTACCATGTTGTCTACTAGTTATTTTGTTTTTCCGACTAAACCATCCATATTTTTCAAAATGCTTGCACAATTAGCGAGCAAATCTCTAGCCACCTATCAGCACGCGGGAAAATGCGGTTCCGCTATGGACGAGTAACTCTTAAAGTATTTTCACGGAAAAAGCTGAAGTCTGTGGATAATATATATCAAAGTGAGCTTACAAAATTTCAAGTTTATAAGTTTACAGATTACGGACATATTCAAGTTAACAAGGGTTGCGTTTTCATCGCCGCTCAGTGTATTATTATTATTTTCACTATTTTCTTTTCTTTTCGAAAACCAGTTGTTCCTTGTCTATGTTGAACAACACAGCATGTCGATATACCAAAATCAAATACTGACAATTAAATAATTACTACATAACAAACTAGATTCAAACTATGCAATGCAAACTTTGGTAGAGACGTGAATAAGACTTACGTGCACCTTGATCAGCACTTTGATTGGTTGATTGGTATTTTGTACCACTTACTTTAGAAATCCGGGTCCGCCTTGAGAACCCATAGTCGTGGATTCAATGCAAATGCAGGCCACGACATAACAAATGCTGTAGAATTTTTGTGGAAAAGCCCCATGGTATCAAAGCAGGGCAAGATGGAAGTTCCATGCCTAGTTGTCCGAGTGAAACGATATTACTCTTGTGACTATCTTCAAAACGCACAATAATCAGATAGCGGGTAGACCTACTGCAGAAATAATTTTCATTGACTTCAGTCCAACTTATACGACTTATTAAGAGTGAACGAACGTGTTCAATTTGTATCTATGTTATTCTACGATGCAGGTCAAAACAGCCTAGTGAATAGATTTATATATTTCCACACAAGTGATGTTGTGATAATGAGCAGGAATTTCTGCAAAGATAAGTGAGTAAAGCATACCATTGGCAAACACCGCCAATAATTCTTTTAACACCGGCACCATAAATCGTTTTGAAACTGATGAAAGGTAAACAAAAGCATACCAGAAACATCAAAGCTTTGTATTTATTACAATTTGATTAACATTTACTAAATCACATATGTCTTAGTGTTGGCCAACTGATAATGGTTACATGTACCGATTAGGATATATTTGATCGATCATTTCGATCGATATTAGTTCATTTATTTTATGGATGACGTATGGAATTTTCTACTACGTTTCTATTACATATTCCATCCTACAATATTTGCATGCAAGGAACTTCTTGAAAACCATTACAAGTATACATATTGAATATCTTTATACAGTGTCAATGGTACTTATTTGGTAATAACTATGTGTTGTTTTCTAATAAACAATAAACATATTTTAAAACACATTCAGTTCATCAACTGCTCCACTGCTCTATTTACCGTAACACAGTTTCAGAAAACAACATTTGTTATAATACCTGACATTATGTTGCCATTGTACCATTGATAAGTTTTATACAAATACAGCACAACTATTCTAATTATATAGCATTTGAATGAAATTGAGCTAGTTTCAATGTGATTACAAAGCGATACAAATATGAAAAACATAGAGCAGCAAACATTGTCTGTGTGCGGACTAGCGCCAATTTAAGTTAACTATATATTACATTTAAGTCGTATAAGAGTCAATATTTATTTTTGCAACATTTGAGCTCGTAGAGTTTTCCTTTAAAAAAGTATTATGTTTAATATTGTTTATTGTTTAAATAATGTATTGATGTATAACCTATGCTATAGCACACACATTCCACATCAAATATTCCATATTTCATAAGGATGCTGTAATTTGTTTGACTTGGTCTGTTGAAATGTCCTTCCTGTAACGCCTTTGTATCATGAAATATATTGAACACTCATATTGAAAGGTAGAAATGTTCTTGTTATTTGAAAAGAACTCGACTCATATATCATAAAAGTGCATTTGTATTTAATAAACATGGAACGGTTAAAAACATATGGCGTTTTTGGAGAAACTTTTTGAAAATCTATTCTTGAATTGGAATAAACGTATTACAGTTAAATTATTATGCATCAAATTGAATATGAAATGCGCCTGTACTTTAAAGGGTTATGTTTTCTTATATCTAATTATATTTTTCGAATATAACTACCATTTATATTCGTTGAAAAGACTATATATCAACCAAAGTGAATTCATGTGAAGGGCGAGAGAATTGGTAGTTAAACTACGTCAATACAAACTTAACAGAGCCATACATAATTATAGAATTACCGTTCGTGTGTTCAAGATGTTCTTTCTGTGTTTTTGTTTACTATTTGTTTGCTCAGATATGTGCAAATACTAAGATTTTAGACGGAATACGGGCTTGGTTTGTTCTTTAAATGGCACAAATTATATGGTTTTATGAATGAATTAAATGAGTATGCCTAGAGTAGGCCAACATATATATAAAGCAACCCAATACTGTTCTCAAAAGATTGTCCTATGAGAAATAATACCACCGTCACAAAAATAAGAGACAAAAGGCAATACGTCTGTAAGGAGCTGATTAATGTGTAATAAAACGTCATATAAGAATTTAATTATTTGTTTGTAGTTCAACATGCACGGCTGGTGTTTTGCATTTCGAATTGGAACAATTAGAAGAGTGATAAATGGATTGGTAAGCGTTGCAGGAGTTTGTTTCCGAATCTAATGTTGAGGTCTTGATCGTTCACAATACTATTACAGAAATACTACGTAGTATCTCCCTTGATAGACATTACAAAAGGATGATGTGTGAGGCATCGTTTGTGTCACAATCGACCTAAATAATATAGAATCAACTTAAGTGAGTTCGTACAGCTGACAACAAAGGAGTCATAAAGATATATACACGTATAGACTGTAAAGTGGCGTGTTGTTTTTTGTTATTTGCTGGACAAACATACTTTACAGATAGTTATCTAAAAATGAGTTATTCAATATGACATAATTGTTGGTTTAACAAGACAGTGAATAATAATGTATGACATATACGTTTTTAATTATAGTACATATGGTGGACTGACCGGGCATTCATACTAGGTTGCACGTGCCGTTGACATATGTTTATTTTGTTGGTCGTACAGGACATAATCACCTTCAGACTATACGAATAACTTCAAAGTGTATTAATAATATACACTCAAGTAGTGAATGTATGTCAATAACGAACTGAAAATTCGTTTCATACGTTACCTTCTGATTACATAGCTTGTGATTGAAACAAACCTGGCTTGCACAATTGGCAGTCTCATGACAATATCGTTTCCCGGTCCTAAGAATGAGTGGGCCAGGTTATTTGGGTACTGTCGCCTAAGCCATATACAGGGTGTCCCAAAAAAACGGGGACCTAGGAAAAACAATTGTAACTTTTTTCTCAATTATAGATATCACACTATTAATATGTCAAAACGATAAGGGAAGAACACTGTTCAGAATAATAGTATCAATGTTGTGATAATAAAGTTCAATACCCGGAGTTACCTCCCATGTTTACAATCGCATGTTTCAGTAAAATACCATAAACTGAAGCAGTGATTTCAGAATTCAATGAGATATATTTCCATGCTGACCTCAAACATCTTCTTATGTGCTCCAAATAATTGTTTATGGTTTGTGATGCATTAGTTCATTGTGTACAGCAAAGAAGTTTACTATTGGGATCAAGTTTGAGTAATTTTAAGATCATATGGCTTGTGATATGAGGTAAGATGTCAGTACTATTTCGCAAACATATCCTGATTTTGCTGCTGATTTATTGCAAGAACAGTTTTCTGCTAGCATATGGTACAATTTTATAATTTCTGACCTACACAATTTCTCCACAATATATCTATGAACTGTTTGTTTGGATAAAACTTTATACTTTTTGCTCCTTTCTATAGTCTAAGCTTTTTTGGTAATAGTCCTTGAAAATATTTACGTTTTTAATCATTGAATGATTGTTGATGCTATTTGGAAGGTTTTCCACTTCCCCCTTGGTCAGTAAACGTGCCACTTTTTCCTCTGTTTTGCTCTTTCTTGTCATATTTGTTTTATTTTTACAAGATTTTGATCACCCCTTTCACTTTAAATGTTGTTTTCTAAAACTAAATGCCCTGACACAAATGCCCTTGTCTTATAATGCCCCTTTCATGTGATTAAGCAAAAATAACGTGAAATGTTGCCATAGTGAAAATGATGACGTCACTTCCTGATTTGAAGCACCATATTTAAATAAGTGCTCTTTTTAGAAGAAGGGGTCCCTTACATACACTTTCACAAAATATCAGCTTAATTCATCAAAATATAAACGAGTAATAAGGGTTTTAGGTAGGTCCCCGTTTTTTTGGGACACCCTGTTAATAGTGTATACTTATTAGTTGCTTTCGAAGAAGCAATTGCTAACTGAGGAAAGTTGGTTAGGTATCGTCGCAATATATGACAGAACTGATATTGCAAACAACGGCGTTAAATTAAAAGCCTAGCATCACTACCAACGACGAATGTGTTGTTGAAATACTTTTAACTTCCACACAACAATGCGTATGTTCCATCCAATGAAATTAAATAGCTAGAAAATCAATTAGTTACAAACTTAAAATGATGTATATAAATAATATTAATTTATGTCAACTTCAAACTTCGACATTGTAATACACCAGGGAGTTATCTCACAATATCTATCTATTAAAGTATTATTATCTTCGTAGTATGCACATTTCTTTCAAATAAAACATAGCATTATAAACTTATGTTTGATTTCCGCAGTTTGGTTATCTTGAATTAAATGTTTTCATAGTCTAGCAATAAACGAGCTTAAATCAATAAAGCAGTATGCTTTTAACAACAACACTTATGTAGTTAATGATCTAATTACCTGTAAAATTATATGTAGCCATTAAATGTGTATAAAACCAACAATTGTGCATTGTGCATATACATTAAATATATTTAGCTCTTGCAACTCATTGATAAAACACTTGCACACTTACAGTTTGATGCAAAGCCATAACAGATTATGTTCAAATAGTTGTAAAATCTAAACAAGCGTGTTAACAAATTGAATGAACACATGTGTTCTGTAAACAAAGAAAAGATGTATTGCTGTGTCATTCAAATAGAACAAGGTATTATTTAACAATAGCAAGACACACATTGGCTGCATGATGTTGATGATTATTGTAGAATACGGTCAAGTTGCTTTTCTAATACGACGGGTCTTACAAAATAATGCATTAAAATGAAACAGTACCAATGTTAAGCCACTAGTGAAAATAATACTTCAGCTGCTCACTCGGTGAAATACCAACCGACCATACACTGTCAAATACAAATATCATCTGTATATATAACGATAAAAGTATTACCTTTTAAAAAGACAAAACATTAAAATTATGTTTAAATTTTGCCAGATGCTGTTTGATACTCGTGATGTTATGTTCATGGGATTGCATCAATTATTCTATATACATATACGTTATTATATAAAAGGATTAATATAAACGTTCTTTATAAATATTTTAATAATTATTTTGTACTATGTATGCCTTGTACATGTAAATACCATGGTGATTGTAAATATTATATTATATAACATGATGCTTGATGATTGTATACATGTATATATGCTTTATATCACACAATGATTGCAAGTGGTGTGGTTGTGTGTGTGGGTGCGTGTGTGGGTGCGTGTGTGTGTGTGTGTGTGCGTGTCTGTGCGTTTGAGTATCATAATCTTATCTTTTATGTAATTTATGCCGCCTTATATGGCGAAGAATGTATGTAAATATGTTCATACGCCAATAAATTGAATTGAAATTAAACAAGATTAGAGCAATGAAGCAATATACTTATAATACAGATACAGGAACGAAAACCCTAGTGTTTGCCGACATACACGACGAAATGGTAATCATGTTTGTTGCTCATATTTATCATAGTTTGGAATAAAGGTTATGTTCTACTAGCCACAAACATCGCTATAACTGTCCATTAGCGTGTGAGTAGTATTACATATCAAGGATTTATTACTATGGTATCTAGATAAATTTATTTTACGATATCAGATAGTTGTTTTATTGTTCTCTGAGAAACATCACGGAACGATTGGAAATTTCATTACAACCTATAAAAATAATTATATATTGTATGCTACATTAAACAGCCATTCTTGATATGGGATGTTTGAATACGTTACGTGCATACATGTAATGCAGAATAACAACAAAACGGACAGAGAAAGCAACCCTCGGTATGAACACAAGTTACACAGATAACAATAAAGAGATAAGAAGAGTACAATACACAGTACGAAAAACAAACACAGAACAAAATGATGGTCCCAAACCGCACGTATGACAGGGAATTCATGTCTGCAAAATGAGCAAACTTTACCATACTATAACCATACATGCCGCGGACATGCATGCCGTTTAGAAATAAAAAAAACAGTATGGTACTGGGTACACTAACACAACGGTAATTCACAATGACATCACTAAGAAGAGACAACTATTACACCAAACCAACAATAACACTAGGACAAGTAACAGAACTTGACTGCCTGTCGCATCGGTGAACATACCCGAAACATAAACCAACAAAACCATCAACTACAAAGACAATCATACGTCTTATTGACATTCCCAAATCGACAGTGACATTTAACAGTGATCAACAGATTTAAACTAGGGTTTTGGTACACACTAACCCCACACTACAGAAGCAGCCATACTAAACAAGGTAGTGTGACTAAAAGAGTCACTCAAGGTAATGCGACCAACGAAATGGAAAAACAACATACTGTATTAAACACCTACAATCCATAAGGATTTTGGTTAGGCATATTTATAACGTCTCCATCTGTACAATCCCTTCATTGCACAGCAAAATAGAAAATGCATTACCGAAATGTAAATTGACCCACTAACAAACTACTAAAAGTGATTACATGTACAATCACAAGATAGACAAGTATTCTGTTTTAATTGGTCGCTTCAGAATATGAAATCTTGAATTTGCACATACCACAAGATGTTAATTTTGAGAAAACCGCTCATTGTATGCCAAATTAATCAGAGTATTTTACTTCCTAACCCTAATTACAGTAATATCAATACACATTCTTTTAACATTATTGTTGCAGCAGTCGGAAAAAATTAGTCGGATCACTTATGATTTATAGTCAACAATTACATAACCTTGGAAACTAATACAATAAATTCAATTCCCCGTTCCAGTGTGGAGTTAATCAATTAGCATATGGAAGGAAGGTATATTACAATATATAGAATTAGTCTGTACGTAAATAATCTAAATATCTAAATGCAATTATGCAATTATAGTCTAAATGACACACACAGGAGGGATGCGATTTCAGATGATGAGTCTTAATTATATCGATTTAATGTTGTTACAAGCTCGTTTTGTAACAAAACATGTTTACCGGTATAATTACTACCTTGCAACACGTCATTGCAACCATATAAAACATTTGTTCACTTGGTTCCAGCCCTGTTGCTAGTTGCATCTGTGTCACTGCATACCTTTCTAACTGAAAGTGTTGCATTAAGAAGAACAGCTATATTGTCCAAAACATATTTAGTAGGGACGTAACAACTGAACAGGATATTTCATTGAATTACTATTGTGGTATTGTTGTTATTGTTCTATATATATATTTTAACACATCGTTATAATACTACATTATATTTGTGTACAACTATATTGGTTAAAGCTACATGTAAAAGCTATTTTTGAATACATATATGTTTAAACTGTTTATTATATATAATATATGCGGGTTTGTAAGGTGGGCGAGGGATGGTTTCCCGACCCTCTCCCACAAATGACGGGGACTAATTGATGGGCAAGATCAACATGAAAAAGCCGAAACAGCTATAAAGGATAATTATATACACTAAGAAAGATTTAATAGCTATAAAACTACCAAAATAAACAAAATTGTTAGAAAATATTTAAAAAATCAACAGAAGATGGAAAAGTTGTAATTTTAAGAATTTAAACGAGACATCAATTAATTATCAATAATTGATCTACATCTGGTGATTATGGTTTAAACATCGTTGCTGTCAACCACTGAATGGTAAAATCTGCAGTAAAACGAATACAGCCGTAGAAATATGTAATCGTCTAGACAAACCCGTATAATAAGAACACATGAAAGAGGTTGATAGACTGTAAACTAGATATCTAGTGATCCGACAATTATTTGAAATATCTATGAAAGGAGAAAAACAGAGCAGTACAATTAATATGACCCGACATGCGAATTTTCATCCTTTAATCAATTATAATGTTGAATTTGAATGTTCAATTTGTAAAATCGTGTAGTGTATAATATTGTTCTGTACAAGTTAACTTTAGTTGTTTTTATTATTATTTTCTTTTTCCTTTTGACATTAGTACTCCTATATTATTTGTGTTATCACTAATACGAATTAAGCCTTATTTATCTAAATTCATATCCTCATTTCTACCATGCTTTATTGATGGTTTATGTATATTATGTTCATTGCATTATGTTTTATATATTGATTATATAATTATGTCATTTTGTATGACCCATGATTGGTGAAATAAAATATTCTATTCTATTCTATCCTATACAAAGAACGCTGCTAAGTCGAAGAAAGTGTCAATTTTAATAACCAGAACACCTTTCATTTTTCGTCTATGTGTCTGATCAAATAATAAGAAACACGTGAAGCAAACGCTTTAATACTATAATTAAATAGAGGATTTATTTAGAGGGTAAGGTGTCATCTGTGACCAATTGAGTTGAAATTTGGTATACATGCATTGCTTACCAAAAAAGGTTTTTATATATATTAGTATTTTACGGTGTATGATCTCTGATAATTCGAGTGAAAATATATGTCATCTGCTCACGAGGTGAAGTATCAAACGATCATACAACGTAAAATACTAAATTATATAAACACCTTTTTTGCCAAACAATGCATGTATACCAAATTGTATCTGAATTGATCAGTGTTTACACCTTCCCCTACAGATTCGAACCTTTGACCGTAGAGGGTCTAAGGTGATATGTTAATTTATTTCATTTTTTTCAAACTTGCTTTGCATTTCAAAGAGCATAAGCAGAGGAACGATAATTTAAAATAATATATAGGACAAAAAATAATGCCAGTAAAGGTGTACACGTTGTGTCTAGCATTAATTGTTCATAATCGCTTTTCAAAAGTATAATTACCCAAAATAAACTGAAAAATACTAATTGACTTTCGGTTATCGTAATCGATGCCTTAAAATCATTTTCAGGTTTTCATTATAAGAAATCGTTTACAATGTAAAATATACAAAAATGTATAATAATGCGTTCCATTATTCACTGAGCACAGTCTTGATGCCAAATCATTGGTCACCATAAGAAACGACATATTTTAGAAAATTTTAATAAGTTCTTGTATTCAAACAGAATGGAGTATAAAACAAAAGTACCTTTAATGCAATATTTAGTACAGGGTGTTTGGGCAAAAAAGGTTTTTAACAGAGGAAAGTTTAAAAAAGAAACAACCTAATTTCGATATTAGAACCGACGTAATGCTTGATGCGAATTTAGTTAAGCCTTGCTTCAACTCTAGCTCGATGATTATACGATCATAAAAGTATGTCGTCAGCTGCTTATTCGAATAAATAACTTTCCATCTTAGTCTAACATCGAAAATATTTAGAGACATGTTTAGAAACTCCTGTCACACCCCCTACAGGTTATAAAATGTTATGCCATGTCAGGTTTCTTTCGCCGTACACTATACTTACTTTAGCTATTTACATTCACGATCGCTGGTTGATTTAAGGGAAAAGGTGTATAAAGGTAAACATTCCCCAATAAATGTACTATGAAACAACATTTTTTCTCGTTTTATAATCAAAGGTGCCGACTTAACCAGTAAACACTATGATGTACCGACATTACTCACCGGATAGAGTAGTTCTTCTTTAAATAACAGTATAATAATCTGCCTCACAAGCTATTTGAGTAATTAACAAATAATCTGTATAACAGATTGTTAATCCATTTGTAAATCATTCCATGATATGGTTTACAAGCATTTGGGAAGATTATAGTTAATTTCCAATCACCCGTGTATCCTTCGATGTAATGCGTAAAACATATTTATAACAGCATTCGGCCAGCACAATTTCTAGTACACGGGTTCGCTAGTTAATTGATTTTGTACAAAGTTTTTATTGCGGTTGCGAGTTTTCGCAATTAGTATCCAGTTCTTACTAATGTCGCGCTTTCGCAAGCCACTGGTAACTTGACCATAGTCAATGGATAACCAGAAATATATTCAGACACCATTACCTAGTGTAGAGCTACTTTCTAAACATGTTATTAAATAAAATGCCTTGTATACTTGCCACAAATTGTTACTTATTTTGTGGCGTCCTTGTATAGCTCCGACCAGAAGCGTATATAAAATATTACGGTAACCAAAAGATCATTTCGTAAAGCTCGAATGTTTTAGAAGATCGTCGACTGGATATTAAGTTACGTTCTTGCATTGGCAGCACTAGCTCTTTCGTATTTGGTACGTGGTTGTTGGCTTGTTTTTCACTCCTGCTGTTTAATATGAATATGTGCAAAGTAACGTTATAATGTATCAGTGACAATGATATGTTATTGATACAATTTCATAGTTATGTGAAATAGCCAGTACATTATGTAACATTTTTGCGATACGACAGTCAGTTAAAATTATAGGTAAAACTGGAAAGGCACCTATTATAGCATGTAGTATGATATACAATATGTAATGTCACTATGCCGAGCATAGCCTGTATTTGCTTTTTTTCTACTGGATTATGGCAGGCATATATATGTACCTTTATCCGGATTTGAACCGGGTCACCCGGTTAGACGGCAAGCGCACTAACTACTAAGCTAGAGAGGCACATATAAATACGTGCTGTCTCTCATAGTGTATACAACACATATAAGCCTATTAATTACATTTCCAAGTTTTATTGAACTTCATTATTATTATTATATTATTGTTAGTAGTAGTGGTATACATGCTACCTTGATACCATACCAAACGTATAGGATGAAATTTGATACATGTACATGTATAATTATACTATTAAAGCGTTTGCACTACGTGTTTCTAATTATTTGATCAGACACATAGACGAAGAGAAGAAAGGTTTTGTGGTTATTAAAGTTGACTTCCATCGACTTAGCAGCGTTCTTTGAATATAAGGTTTGGAATGTGATGGTATAAACGATTTCACAGATGAACTCATCTTCAAATTACTGAGCAGATCAATTCTGATGCTGAGAACTAATTGATAAAAGGAGGGAAAATCGTATGTCGGTTCATATTAATTGTGCATGAATTTCGTGTCTGATCAATAGATATCTTTTTTACATTCTATCAAACGAATGTTTTATTATGTGTTCATTTCAATATGGATTTGTGTAGACGATGACACATTCATATGGCTGAAATCGTTTTACGGCACATTTTACCTTCCCGTGAAATCGCATGTCGGGTAATATGAGTTGTGTAGGAAGTTCGTTTTCTCTGTTTTCCTTCCTTGATTGATATTTCAAATGATTGACTAATCAGTTGATATATTAGCAAGTTTATATGTGTGTGTTCTTGTGAAGTCATTGTTATATGGATTTGTCCAAACTGCTCGTTTTGTCATCCAGTAGTTGACATAAACGATAATTATGGCATTTGTACCAGATGTAGATCTTTTATTAATATACTTAATTGATGCCTCGTTCAGATTCTTCAAAGAACAACTTTTCCATCTTCTGTGGATTTGTTTAATATTTTTTAGCAATTTTGTTTGCTTTGATTTTTTCTACGTTGTAGTTATTAAATCTTTCTTAGTGTATAATATATCCAGTTCAGTTGTTGCGTCCCGACTAAATAGTTTTGGACAATATAGCTGTTCTTCTTAATGCAACACTTTCTGTTTGCAGTATTGTTTAAAATTGTTAAGATTTCCTTCATATCAGTATCATCTATTATCTTTTTTATGTCATTACTTCACCATGACTGCATTATATTATATTTATATAATTTATGTAAAATGCATTATGTACAGTATACTCATGTGTCGTAATTACGATTTGGGTTAATAAAAGGTATGTTCTGTTCTGTTCTGTAAAAATACGGAACACATTGTTCTAGCCTGGATCCCTGTCATACTAACGTAGTAATCAAGGGGGTAATCCAGATTAACATTGTCCCTGATCATACAGTCTCGAGTCGAATTGTACACACAGCGCCGATGGCGGTGGTACCTATACATTCAACCATTCATAAAGCCAATTGGATTATTCATTCATATAGAATGGTATGCAGTGATACAGCTAGTGGTCAAATCCCGGATTTATCGACGTTCTAATATATGCGTCCTACATATAGGCTATATCGCTTATTTTTCTACCTATGATCGAAGCAACCACCTCGCCTCCGTTAGCTAGATCAGTTAAAATGATACTTGCACTAATCCTTTTCTACATTACTTTCCTTGAAAATTCCAAATATACTGTTTCATTTTATTAAACTAGCTTATGACTAAGATGAATTTTAGCTAAGATATGTCTATGAAACTAGCAACAGGACCGAACCAACATACATTGCAGTGAACAAATGTTTTATAGGGTTGCAATGGCTATTTCCAAGGTAGTAATTATACCGGTTAACATGTTTTGCCACAAACCGAGCTTGTAACAACATAATATCGATATAATTAAGAATCATCATCTGAAATCGCATCCCTCCTGTGTGTGGCATTCAGACTATAATTGCATAATTGCATTTAGATTATTTACGTACAGACTAATTCTGTATTATATACCTTCCTTCCTTATTCTAATTGATTAACGCCACACTGGAACGGGAAATTGAATTAACTGTATTAGTTTCGAAAGTTATGTAATTGTTGACGATAAATCATAAGTGATCCGACTAATTTTCTTGGACAGTTGTAACGTTAATGTTGAAAGAATGTGTACTGATATGTGGTTAGGGTAAGATAGTAAAACACTCTGGTTTCATCTGATTAAGATGGCAGACAATGCGCGATGTTCTCAAAATTGACATTATGATGATGAGGTGTTGAATATGTTTTCTGTTTCGTTGTTAATATAATGTATATGTTCCAAGTTTTAAATTAAATACAGTATCTTTCTTTTACATTATTTCGTTAGTTGCATTACTTTGCGGGACACTTTTATTTACACTGCCTTGTTGGATGTGGCTGCATTTGTAGTGTGGAGTTAGCGTGTACCTAAACGACTGGCTAAAATCCACATCGATAAATGCAACCACCTTACATTGTAAATGTACGTGTGCGTTAACCACTGTAAAATGTCACTGTCGATTGGAATGTCAATGAGGCGTAAGGTTGATGTTTTTTTGTTAGTTTATGTTTAACTCATTGATTCACTGGCAATTATTTTCTGTCGCATAACCTTTTGCGTTGTAGTTATGTTAATGCAATGGTTGTATCCTCTTCGTGTTGATTGAAGTCCCTGTGAATTACCGTCGTGTTAGTGTAGCACACTTTGTATTTATTTCTAAACTACCTGCATGCTCGTGTGCATGTATGATAATATTGGCTCGTTCTGCAGGCATGCATTCCCTGTCATACATGTGTGGTGTTACCATCATTGTGTTCTGTGTTTGGATTTCATTATGTGCTCTTTTCTTTGTTTTTGTTTTCACTCTAATCTGTTTCTATGTGTTCATACCGAGTGCTGCTTTCCCAGTCAGTTTTGTGATTATCCTGAGTATTGTCATTCTTCGTTACATGTATGCATGTAAAGCATTTATACATCCAAACCAAGCATGACTGTTTAATGTAGCGTAATATACAATGTATATAATTATTTTTATAGAGTGTAATTGAAGTTCAGATCGTTCAGTGATATTGTACAGAGAACAATAAAACAACTATCTTATATCATAAAATACATTCATCTAGATACCATAGGAATAAAGCCTTGATATGTAATACTACTCACACGCTAATTGACAGTTATAGCGATGTTTGTGGCAAGTAGAACACCACTTTTATTCCCATTTATGATAAATATGAGCAATAAACATAATTACTATTCCTCCAAATATGCTGGCACACAATCGAGTTCTCGATCCAGTAAAAGTATCATGTTGTATGTATGTTTACAGTCGGCTGTTGGTGTGATACAAATTATCAACGTGATAGTTTGAGCTAATGATTAAACGTATATATAAAGGGCAATCATATTAATCACCAATAAATTGCCGAATATAATGCGTTTGATTTCTGGAACAGTACAAGATAAAATTATGAATTACGAGAGGTGTTCAACTTATTTGTGAACAGAAAATGAACATCGATATTTTGTTACTCTAACGATGAAATAGAATAAGAACTTTTATATTGATTAAAGTAGTGTTTCAAGAAGTATTTATAATAATTGTAAATTGCCAATACGTTACGGTTAAATCACAATCAGCATTAGGGTAGAGGGTGTTGTTATTTGCGTTTTGAAGGCCCAAAACTCGTAATAATTACGTTTACATTTACCTTCGTTAATCGTTGTTTAAGTATCAACCAGATAGAAAATTTAATTGTGAAAGCATGAGAAGACTTCGACATCCTCTACTTGGTTATAATATATATTAAAGTTATATTCTTAAGTTATTTATTTGGCGTTGTTTATGGTTACTTGAAGCTGAATCTGGATAAAACACTATGTTCTTGGAACAGTCACTAGGAACGATATGCTATAACACTCTTTGTTGAAAACCTGATTTGAAACGGTTTGAACATGGGCCACAGCCTTCAATTTCGTCAATTTGATATTGATTTTGATGTGCGTATTTCCATAATAACAAACCAAATGCATTCCATGAAAACGGCCGCGAACACCCAAAGCTGAACAAACACGAACTTCTCCCTTTCCTTGTGACCTTTTCTAAAATAGCATACCATAATCTATCATAACATTCTTTAAGATTTAAGCATTGCTTGCCATAATGAAACAATTTTTCCACATAATGTTGTTTATTTCGCATTTCTAGATTCCAAGACTTTTGACTGCGAGGCATTTTTTTCTTGAGATTCAGCGTAGGGACGTCGCATTTTCCCAGAACTATGCATTCAATTGTTTCGAAATAATGTCACTGATAGTTTCTATGGACATTCCCATCTGTGGTACTATTCCACATTTTGCTAATGGATTCATCATAGATATCATAAAACCAATTTTAGGTTTAAGTGTAGGATTTTGCAATGTTGGGCAATTTTTAATTTTTGGTGCCATTTCACAATTACTGGAAACAGAACTATAATAAGACTTCTTACGACTAATATTACTTACGTTCTCATTAAAAATGCAAAATGAAAATTTACTAACACTTTCTTGATGCTTATAAAAGGGCCATTTTGCGTTCAAAACAGGAAAAACAACATCATCTACTAAATTGTTGATTTTAGCTTTAACCAAAGGAAGTATACAATGTATGATTATCATACGTTCAACTTAAAACATGTTCTCACATGTTTCAAAAAATATATTTGAATTGTTTTTATTCAATATTGCAAAATCGGTGTTTATGTTTTGTTCATAAATAAGTTGAACACCTCTCGTAGTGTAGAATGAATTGATAAATAACTATGAGTATGCTCTGCTAGCTTACTAGTTCGTTTTGTGAGAAAAACAGAATATGATTGTTATTAAACGTCAATGGTTGCTGTCTATATGTTATAAATGGATTTTTATGATGAAATCCAGTTTATTATTTGCATGCAATACTAATTAGTGAACTGAAACAGTATACTGGGTGGACATACAACATGACTACCATTCTGCAAGTAAAATATGTGGACAAAAAGTTAAAAACAGCCACAAGTATCTTATTCTATGACCGATTTTCACGAGGTATATTCGACACCCCATCCGGGATGGAGCACTACCTATACACTTTAATACGTTTCAACAGAAGGTCACAGTGCTTGCCCGAAACTGGCTCAACTGGGTATACACACGTAGTTGAGTCGGATGCGGGCATTAACTGTTACCTGGTTTACAACACTATTAAACTGCATGGGTAGTGCATTAACAGTTACAGTAATATCTTACTTACTAATTCACAAGAAGTCAACCATCTGGAAGCTAAAATAGACATATTTTACGGGAGGCATGACATTTCAGTACCAGGAATCGAGCAGCTGGGATATCAGGATTACAAATCCAGTGGAACTGGAGCATGTACAATACTACATTTGTACGAAGATTCAGAACTTTTTCATCAAATTTATTCGTTTGATTATAGCTTGACATCTCTGTGACAAGATGCTAGCTGTCGAGAAAAAATCCATAAAGCCTTTAGCTATTTACTGAAAAACAAATTAATCTTGAACCAAAAAACATTTCGAACGGAAATTACAAACTCGATTTTGCAGCCCTCGGACAAACGGCTAATTCAATCTGTCTTGTACATGACACAATGTGTATTCTCTGTCATGCCTTCCTTGTCAGTGGAACTGCAATAAAAAATCTTATTTGCAGTAAAGTAGTTTCAGGATAAGTCGTGCAGTTGTAAAGAAGTACGTAATTAATTTTAATATTGAATATTTCAGAATACCACGTATTTATCTGTAATAGGTTATGTGAGTTGCCATCAATGATTGAAATCATATCATTTACATCTAAAGCTTGTTTAACTCCAAAGACGTCGAAGTCAGCGTTTCACTTAAAGCGAATAAACTCGTATATATACTAATATCTTGCTCGATACAAAACGTGTATAAGCGCTAAGAAATTCAAGTATACGTTTGAATTGCGGCGAAAATTACAAACGCCTACATGAACATGTATACGTACGAGTTGAAAATGTTCCTCAGGCGTTTTAATTCGAGCGAAGAATTCATTCTCAACACAGCCTGTTCGTGCCAGATGAGAACAATGTACGTGTCATTATATATGTACCCGCATGCCAAGACCATCTCGATGGCTCAACGCAATACTGGTCCAACTCTATTTTTCAAAACTTTTCAGGAGAGACAAAAAACTGTTTTTTACTTTTATTTGTTGATAAAAAATACAACAAATATGAATACTTACATAACTTTGCATCAGAAATAAAGTGATTATTTCATTTTTTTTCAAAAAGGATCATAAAAGGGGTTTTTGAGACTTGGTCTCATATTGCGCTGAAAGTTTCAGCGCAATACAAGTCCAACTAGAGTTAGACCTTTAATTTACTAAAATTTACTTAAAATGTTTGGGCATATAAGTCTAAGTGCCTTTTTTGTTATACAATTCTTGTCCAGCTTCAGTTAGACATGTATTTCACATCCATTTTAACATTATTTTGTGTACTAGATTTGGTTTTATGACCCAACTAAAAGTCAAATAGGGCATTCATATTCTCCCTTGCCGTCCTTCCGATCATCCCCAAATAGTGTAATCCAAATTCCTTTGAGTTAGCTAGTACTGTTTAGCTACAGTCAAATTCCATAAGAATCAACTAAGCATGAGCAATCATGCACAAGGATGTGTTAAGGTATTAGCAGAGTTGTGGTTCTTAAAATAATCAAATTAGTGTCACACACAACTCTAAAAACATTAATTTGAACTTGTCAGCAAAGTTTATAGAAAAATTAGTCAGCATGTGGTCTGACTGAAGTTGTGCACTTAGGGATCTTAATATAGAATTTCAGCAAAGTCATCGCCTTTGGCATGGTCAAACGGCATGTGGCGATATTATCTTTAAAAGGTATAGGTTTGGCTGTTGGTGATAATTTCATAGGTAGAAGTTTGGCTGTTGGTGAAAGTGTCATAGGTAGAGATTTGGTTGTTGGTGATAGTGTCATAGGTAGATATTTGGTTGTTTATGACAGTCATAGGTAGAGGTTTGGTCGTTGGTGAGAGTGTCATAGGTAGAGATTTGGTTGTTTATGACAGTCACAGGTAGAGCTTTGGTTCTTGTTGATAGTATCTTAGGTAGATATTTGGTTGAAGGTGATTGTGTCATAGGTAGATATTTGGTTGTTGGTGATAGTGTCATAGGTAGACATTTTATGACAGTCATAGGTAGAGGTTTGGTTTTGGTGATAGTGTCATAGGTTGAGGCTTGGCTGTTGGTGATAGTGTCATAGGTAAAGATTTGGTTGTTGGTGATAGTGTCATAGGTTGAGGCTTGGCTGTTGGTGATAGTATCATAGGTAGATATTTGGTTGTTGGTGATTGTGTCATAGGTTGAGGCTTGGCTGTTGATGATAGTATCATAGGTTGAGGCTTGGCTGTTGATGATAGTGTCATAGGTAGATATTTGGTTGTTGGTGATAGTGTCATAGGTTGAGGCTTGGCTGTTGGTGATAGTATCATAGGTAGATATTTGTTTGTTTATGACAGTCATAGGTAGATATTTGGTTGTTGGTGATAGTATCATAGGTTGAGGCTTGGCTGTTGATGATAGTGTCATAGGTAGATATTTGGTTGTTGGTGATAGTATCATAGGTAGATATTTGGTTGTTGGTGATAGTATCATAGGTAGATATTTGGTTGTTTATGACAGTCATAGGTAGATATTTGGTTGTTGGTGAAAGTGTCATAGGTAGTGATTTGGTTGCTAGTGATAATGTCATAATTAGAGGTTCGTTTGCTGGTGATAGTGTCATAGGTAGAGATTTGGTTGTTTATGACAGTCATAGGTAGAGATTTGGTTGTTTATGACAAGCATAGGTAGATATTTGGTTGTTGGTGATAATATCATAGGTGGTAGATATTTGGTTTTTTCAATAGTGTCATAGGTAGATATTTTGTTTTGGTGATTGTGTCATAGGTTGAGGCTTGGCTGTTGGTGAAAGTGTCATAGGTAGAGATTTGGTTGTTTATGACAGTCATAGGTAAAGGTTTGGTTGTTGGTGATTGTGTTATAGGTAGAGATTTGATTGCTGGTGATAGTGTCATAGGTAGAGGCTTGGTTGTTGGTGATTGTGTTATAGGTAGAGATTTGATTGCTGGTGATAGTGTCATAGGTAGAGGCTTGGCTGTTGGTGATTGTGTCATAGGTAGATATTTGGTTGTTGGTGATTGTGTCATAGGTAGAGGTTTGGTTGTTGGTGATTGTGTCATAGGTAGAGGCTTGGCTGTTGGTGATTGTGCCATAGGTAGATAATTGTTATTGGTGATAGTCACAGTGTCAAAGGTTGAAATTTAATTTGTTGTTAGTGATGGTGTTATAGGTATTAATTTGTCTGTTCTTCCATTTAAACTAGAATATGTTCAAAGTGCATCAAGGGATTGCTTTCTAACTGGACATACTTGTTAACCATGAAAGGACCAAAATACCATTGTCAACACTATTCATCTCTTTCCATAATTTGCACAGAATTATATATGGTACCGGATTGACTTAGCTAGTTTAATTTACATTTTAGGCTTACATGAGGACATTCGTGATACTAAAAGTGGTCTTGTTGTAAAATAGTTACATCAAAATTAGGAAAAAATGTTATCAAAAGAACTAGGTTGTCATAAGCTCAATTAATCTGTTTTAGGTATGTGACTTTTTTTTTTTCTTAATTCCAAGGATATTGCTAAATATACTTTAGATATAGTTTATGACAATTCTTGTTTTCATTTTAGACTGTTTTTGTGATGGATTTTTTAAATCCTGAGCTAATGCTTCATTGCTTTGGATGTCGGAAAAGAAGGCATTTTTAAAATTGCAATGACTTACTCAATTGTTTGAGTCTTACCAACTTAGAATGCAGTGATATTCTTTATAAAACCTTTCTTATACATTTTAAATATGAATGTACAAATACGAAAGTATATTTTGCATAAAGCATAATACAATGCTTATAACAAAAACAGATTTTTTGCATATTATTTGATTAATTATTATTGAAACAATTTTAGAATTAGAAAGTAAAAACTTCATCATGCCAAATTTTGCTACAGAGCAAAAAACTATTACCTTTCTTAATGAAATATAGTAAATATTATGCAGTATCTAAATCCTTCCCTTTACAGCTACAGCATGTCGTTATGATTGATATAAGTGTAAAGTGTCATGTATATGATTACTTATCAAGAAAACTTAAAAATGTTGTGGGTGATTTAAGTGATCTTGGTTCTTTACCCAGTAAAGACATGTCATAATGAACCTGGGCATAAAAATTTGACAACAATGTCACATAATTCACTCCACATGTGGAGAAGTTCCCAGTGTTTTGTGGAAGAGTCTGTTTAGTACCGATTAAGATACAGGCCAGGAACACTGGCTTAGTGAATCTGCTGCCTAATTTATGGTACACAACAGTTACTGTGAAATTGATGAGAAAAGACCTTTTAACAAAAAATAATAAACATCAAGTATTTGTGTTGCCCTAGCCATACAACATTATTTAACATGACTATTAGACTTCTGAATCGAAAAAAATTGAGAATTAGTTTGCTCTAGTATGATTTTAAATTAATGAATATACTATTAGTACTAGATTACTTTGACTGGATAAGGATTAGACCATTAAGACAATTTTAATTGTATGCACACGAGGGATGTGCAGTGAAGTCTAGCTGATATATTCTGCATATCAATTTTTTTCATTGCTCTATAATTATGCTGCTATGACAATATAATAACATTAAACCAGTAATTGGAATTATTGTACTACATAGTGTACCAAAAATGAGTAAAGTTCAATAAAATAATTGTGCATATAAGACTAACTGACAAAAAGTTGAATATTACATAGATATTTTAAGTGCAATACAAGACCAACTCAAGTTGGACCTATATTGCGCTGAAGTAATATATAGTTCTGAGATAGACCAATATGTTTTTAATAAATAAAAGTGGTCAAAAATAGGACCTGGCCACCAATTTTTTCTTAAACTGTGTATTTGATGTTACTGAATAAGAATATGCAAAAAAGTGATTTTCTGAAAAAATGCTAGTTGGACCACTATTGCGCTCAGCCCTCGATCTGCAAGTTATTTGAAAATGTATGCAATTTGACTTGTTTAAATTATCTCGTGTGTGGTAGGTCACGGGTCCGATCCTAGGTCGCGTCATATCTAAGACCAAATTAACCCGTAACATTAATTTACATGTGTCATCTTTAAATATGTGCACTCACGGACTTTGAAAACGCACCACTTATTCAAACCACAAAATTTAAGAGTAAACATTGTTTAATTGTATTAAAATTTTGTCTATAGGTAGCTCAGTGTATGTTTTAACATCTAGCAAAATTTCAAAACGAGAGTTTACAATGTTACTAAGTCACGTGACATCCACGTGCTTTAGTCTCAAAACCAAATTCACAGTTAGGGAGAGTGTGTGTAAAGTTATGTTTTGGTGCGTTCACAACAGCGGGTCCTCATTACAATTGCAACTTACGCTTCTGGAGAATGTTCCTCTATTCACCAACAAAGGTTTGTACAACCTTGTGGGTAGATCGTGTCATGGAGCTCATCCGTGGACTCAGGTTTGAAAGAACATGTCATATGTTTTCGGTGGGATCAAAATCTGGGACATTCCATCACACAGAAATTACTTTCTTCGAGAAAATTTACTCTTATTCGTTATTTATGCGCTTGGTTATATTCATATTGTCCAAGGTTAACACCCCTGTCATCCGGAAATAGTAATACAAGAAGGAAGTGACTGCATGTCGAAGCACGTGTTCAATGTTAGATGAAACAAAAATTGGCAGGGTACTAATTAAGTGAAAATGTTGTATTTCATAAATAAACGTGTTTGATATTTTTATTTGATGATTTAGTTTATCTATCGACACCAAGCATTCTTTTGACAGACACGGTTGTTGACCGGAAGTCGTTTCTTTGGCGGAGCATGCGCATTAATTTATCCGAATTGTGTGGCTTTTTAGGCCTTTAATCCCTATTTGAAGATCAACGGTGGTGTCTGTTGGCATAAAACGCTTTTGTAGACGAATATTTATTGTATCATGACAATGCAATCGCGCAAAAACCACGCGGTGGTTACTTCCGGTTTGTAACATGTCTTTACCTCCAGACACATCAGTTTCAGATTGACATTAAATGTAACCTTTGGTTTTGAAAACTTAAAATGTGTTGTTTTTTTGGTATGCTAATGAATCGTTTACACATCGTCATTTACACAGGTCGGATATTGTCATTCGCACGAGACTCACGCGCTAAACGTGACAATGTTACTAAGTCACGTGACATCCACGTGCTTTAGTCTCAAAACCAAATTCACAGTTAGGGAGAGTGTGTGTAAAGTTATGTTTTGGTGCGTTCACAACAGCGGGTCCTCATTACAATTGCAACTTACGCTTCTGGAGAATGTTCCTCTATTCACCAACAAAGGTTTGTACAACCTTGTGGGTAGATCGTGTCATGGAGCTCATCCGTGGACTCAGGTTTGAAAGAACATGTCATATGTTTTCGGTGGGATCAAAATCTGGGACATTCCATCACACAGAAATTACTTTCTTCGAGAAAATTTACTCTTATTCGTTATTTATGCGCTTGGTTATATTCATATTGTCCAAGGTTAACACCCCTGTCATCCGGAAATAGTAATACAAGAAGGAAGTGACTGCATGTCGAAGCACGTGTTCAATGTTAGATGAAACAAAAATTGGCAGGGTACTAATTAAGTGAAAATGTTGTATTTCATAAATAAACGTGTTTGATATTTTTATTTGATGATTTAGTTTATCTATCGACACCAAGCATTCTTTTGACAGACACGGTTGTTGACCGGAAGTCGTTTCTTTGGCGGAGCATGCGCATTAATTTATCCGAATTGTGTGGCTTTTTAGGCCTTTAATCCCTATTTGAAGATCAACGGTGGTGTCTGTTGGCATAAAACGCTTTTGTAGACGAATATTTATTGTATCATGACAATGCAATCGCGCAAAAACCACGCGGTGGTTACTTCCGGTTTGTAACATGTCTTTACCTCCAGACACATCAGTTTCAGATTGACATTAAATGTAACCTTTGGTTTTGAAAACTTAAAATGTGTTGTTTTTTTGGTATGCTAATGAATCGTTTACACATCGTCATTTACACAGGTCGGATATTGTCATTCGCACGAGACTCACGCGCTAAACATGAGATTTGGCCACGCGGTCACTACTAGCGATTCGGTTAGTAAAAATGGATTCAAATACACTTTACCGACAATGTTCTAACCCAGGAACATTATTCCATTGGTATAAAATAATCCTAAATAGTTCATACAAAAAATACCGACCCCTGAAAAGTGGTGCGTTTTCAAAGTCCGTAAGTGTATAGGTATTTTATTGAACACAAAGGGACGGACGACTCCGATGGTATCTATAAACCAAGTTGACGGAGATACGTGATAGTTGTTGATGATATATCGCTTGCTTAGAATGAGAAGATCGTACAGAAGTACAAAATTGATCTTTTCATTATTTTGAGAAAACAAGTAAAAACTGCCTTTACTCTTTCCTTATACAAAAACAAACTTTTTAAACTTCCATTGCATATGGGCTCATAAGAAGCGCATTACATGATGCAGATGTCAAATATGTACCAGTCTACTGTGGCCGTAAGTAGTACTTATGACTTTCTCATTCTAAGCCTGCGATATATCTTGTAGAATTGTTTCTCTGCAAAATAAAATTTATATTGATACAAAACTTTCGATAGTAAAATGGAATATGTAAGCAACATTGAGATAATGTTTGAACTATGGAATAGTTGGCTACAAAATTTAAGTTATAAAATTCCGAAACGCCATTTGTTGCTTTTGGTTTCCGTACACTCTTCTTTACTGTTAGAATAATGAAATAGACAAATCGGTTATAACATCAAGCCTGCTTTCTAAGTTAATGTCTTGGATTCTAGTACTTTGTTTTTTTATGATACTGATTTACATTTGTGAACTGCTTCAAGTTCTTCTTGAATAAATCACAGTTAGAAAAATACTTAGAGGGAGACATAAGCTACGTGTGATGGATTGCAATCTGTGTATTACAATACAACGTAGACACGTCGTCAACAGCAACAACTAAAACCCCGGATACAATAATCTCATTTATTTCCTTAAGTAGAAAACTCTCCATCGTCGGGGGAAACTCTTTAGTGGTACGATATCATGTTTTACTTACTAAAACAAAGAGTTGTAACTCAGACAGACAATTCATCAACACATTTGATGCAAGTTAGTTATAAATCGTGATGTTTTCGTCAATATAGGGGTTTGGTATGTTACTTGCAGCTTGTGTTTCTGTACTGCTTGCTACATATAAAAGTAGGCTTACATGTTTTGGAACCTCCTTGGTACAAAGAAAAATCAAACTACTGTATACATATAATAAATAAATATTATTCGATACGCATCTTTAAATAAAACATGCACACACAAATTGATACTAAAACTGTACCATGTTTGAAGATATATTTCCTCTCCGCTACGTTTATACTCTCAACATGTTATTGACCAATATTCTAATGATTTTACTTTGAAGTTCACATCTTATGTTACCACAGTAAAAGTTTGGAAATAAATTCATCTGTATGTAATTTCCATACAAATCCATGCTGTAAAATCAATTTATTTTTGTTGTATCAATGTTAAAAAAGATAGACGAGGCACGCTGGTACCAAATCACTTATTTGTGCAGTTTAAGCAATATCTCATTTGTGATAACAATACTTAAACCTTGTGTTTTGGTACCAGCGTGCCTCGTGTTTCTTTTTTAACATTTCGAACCCTACTGATTTCTGATGTTCTATCATGTTTTTTTTAGTATCCAATATATGTTTTGTCTGCAATAAAATACGAGACCGAACAATAAAGAAGGAAAACAGTTTAGTATGAAACAGTGTATAATAGAGATCGTTTTATAGCTTTTTATGGGTCCACACTCGATGTTTTCTGACTACTCAGATAAAATGACAATGGATTTATTTGTTGCATAAATTTCTGGGTTGTTTCCTCTCAAACAATTATTAACTGAAAAGTACAGCAAACACTAGACGAGTATATTACAGGCCAGTATATAACTGGGGTGATGTGGATTTATTTCATTAATATTTTCTTTTTTCAACAGATTTATCATTATTTCTGTAATATGAAGTCTTCCCAGACTCGTTATCCTGACATTGGACGAATTAACAGTCAACAGGAACTAAATAAGCTGAGCGACAAGGAATTAATGTATATAAGTACCATTTGTAACAACTTTGGTATACCGAGACTTTTAATCGCACCTAAGACATCTCGAACTTAAAGCGTACACGATCAAGGCGGTAAACTGACGTATTCAACTTGTTTTAATGTATGCAAACACTATTTTTTATTTTAGCAATTTAGTTAGATTCCAATACTGTATCCTAATAAATAGTTTGCCCAAGTAACCATTAACTTCTCAACACATCCCCTCGAATGGGTGTTCTTACCTAAGAATATCTGGGCTGGGTAAGATTTGAATTCACAACAGTTGGAAACACTCTGACCTGATACTTTCTCTACTAGCAAATACAGTAAAAAAAACACCATTTCGATGGGACGTTTATTCATTCAATCCACTAAATTTAATCCCCGAAGTAACATAATGATTTTACAGTACATGTACGAGAACAAGATGCATTCATTTCCCGTAGCAGTGCACAAATACTGATGCCGTGACTAATACTTACTTACCAAGTTATGGATTTGACACAAACAAATATTAAAAAAACGAATACAGAATACAAAGAATACAGAATGATTTTAGAGACGCTAGGAATTGTAATCTAACATAATGCATTGTCCTACATGAATACTCTTGATCGAGCAAACGTACACAACGTAATTAACAAATACATTAACGTCGGTTTTTCCAATTGGAAAATGTTGTTGCACATACCATGCATTACTAATGTTTTGCCCTGTCAGAATATTTTCTTAGGTGATAACTACTAAATATACCATTTATGATTGAGCTGTACACTATTCATTGACAACAGCTTAAAGTATGTATGCAAATTATAATTATAATATATTATTAGAAAAAAAGAACGTTTCGTACACTTCTTTTACCCTACTCCCGTCAAAAGAACATCCATGTATGTTTTCTACAAATTTACAAAACCTCCAGTGCTTATCAAAGAGACGCTTCAGTTATAACACCAATACTTATGTTTAGGGAATAGCCTGAATTATATGTGTATGTATTGAACAACTAAATCAATGTATTCACGTATTGTATGTATTCATTTCAACCTCAAAGATTCCAGAGCTGAGTAAAGTATGTACACCTAACATTCATTTTGTATAATCGCTTTTTAAAAGTATAATTGCAGCTTTTAAACCGTATAAACGCCATAATTAAACAATAAATACATACTTATTCCTATTGCGTTAGTTATCAAAATGGATCCTTTAGAATCATCTTAAGCTTTTCAATATACAAAATATCGTACACAATCTTAAGTACGCAATAATATGTCTCGTTATTTACTGAGCACATTTTGATGCCAAATCCTTGGTCATTATTAGAATACTTTTATCTTATAACTCTTACATTTTAATATAGTAATAATTAAACATGATGTTAAGAGATGTAAGCGTAGTATGAAATATATCTCGTGAGAATAGATAAAAAGCCACACAGACGTACTTCCTTAAATGAAAATATAATAAAAATACACAGCTGATTGAAACACTGAGTCGTCATTAAATACTATGCAAATAATAGTGTATACTCATATTAATAGATGATACATCTGGTACAAATTGTTTAACCATCGTTGCTGTCAAATACAAAATGGCATATATAATGAGCGCACCAACAAACGAAGAAAGAAAACATCTTGTACTCAGCCAATTATTTGAATTATCAAATAAATGAAATTAGAGCAATCGTAAGTTATACACATTAAATACGACCGACATTCGAATTTTCCTGCTGCAGTCAATTAGTTATCAACATTATAAATAATTCGCCATGTTGTTTGATGATTATTTCGTATGTGAAGTCGTTCATATCACCATAGAACCGTTATACACAAATACCATTGCTAAACTTAATTAGTTGGAATTCTGTTTCTTTAAGTCTGTAAGCTTATTGAATTTGAAATATAAATGCAAACAATGAATTTATGAGCACTAATCCATAAGGCATCTCCCGTATTGATACCGTCATCTCGTATTTTATTTCAAAGTAATATTGCTTTACATGATTTCTTTTAAAATAAGTATGACTTGAAGAAAAAATATCGCAATTTGCGCAATGAAACAAATTAGTACAGAGTTGAAAGAAGTTCGTACGGTTGAATACGAATACTAGACCATGTGATGACCGAATACTGTAACTGGTGTAAATATGTTTTACGCAGAACATCAAAGTCTATACGGCTATACGGATGATTGGAAATTAACCATAACTTTCCCCAGTGCGTTTTAACCAAATCATGAAATGGTTTACAAATGGGTTAACAATATGTTGCATAGATCAAGCTATTGCTTACTCAAATAGTTTGTGAGGCAAATTATTATACGGTTATTTGAAGACGAACCACATTATTGTACGATTAAAGTCGGTATATCGTTGTTTTCACTCATTATTTAGGTACCTTTGATTATTAAACTAGAAAAATATGTTGTTTCATAGTACGTTCAAGCGGGAATGTACACATGTATACGCTTCCTGTGGCATGGCTGCAAATCAGTCAGCGATCGTGGAAATAGGTGCGAAAAGTAACTGCAGTGTTCGTCGAAAGGAAAATAAGCTACACTGCTTTCATTGACCTATGAAAACATTATGAAAACTTTTTATATACCTATATTTTACAGTGCATGGATAACATTGCAAGTTATTTCACCGCATGGGCAGCTGATGCTAACGTGTTTGTTTATCATTGAATTCATGGTTACTCATTTATTCATGTAACTATGTGATATTGATTGCAATATATGAATAGCTAAATCATGCACTGATTGTGTTTCTATAATTTGTTTATCAAATTCTAGTTTGTAATGTAATTTGATACTCTTATTATTACCAATAATTTGGCATTGCTAATGTGCTCACTCAATAACAAGACATATAACCACGTAATTAAGTTTATATACGTTCTCAAAATGATTCTGAAGGATCCACTTTGATAACGAAAGAAACATTAGTGTGTCTTTATTGTTTAATTATGGCAGTTATACGTTTGAAAAGCTGCAATTATACTTTTTAAAAACGATTATACAAAGTAAGTGATAGGTATACTTACTATACTCGCCTCTGGAATCTTTGAAGTTGGAATGAATGTTCATACAATACGTGAATAGTCGTTCAATACATACAAACATATTTCACGCTATACACTAAACAGAATACAGAGCATATACAAGAATGTAATTTACTAGGTGAATGAATAGAACAAAATCACTCAGTTTTGACAGACATAAGATGTTTCTGTTCAGGCTACATGAATGAATAATCATCTTCCAATATACATGACTATCAAAGAATGAATCTACAAACCTGTCATTTTCATCACGATGTTAAAGATTATACGTCACCCGATTTGCAACAGAATAGATCAACTAAACCATGACACAAATCTATTCAATTGAAGCAAGTGTACATTAAAGGTCACTATTCAATATTTTAGTTTGTACATATTTTAACGCATTACCATCACTCACTCTTTGACAGCGATCTGATTATAATTTAATGCTACATGTTTGCATTGACGAACCATTCCTCTATACATGGCTATCAACATAAATGAGTACAAAAAACCTCTCAATTTTATCACGATATAAAATATTTAACGTCACTCCAATTGCAACAAAATAGATAAACAACTGCTCCAGCCAGTACCAATGAATTGTAAATGAATTTAAAAATCCAATTCATTTGCATATATTTGCATAATCTCTGACGAAGTTTTCACATTGGAATGTGCATTATTCAAGTTTTGACTCTAATTACCAAGAACAATACATGATATTGACATTAGAGGATATGGGACAATCTAATCATGGGTCTATGTATGGCTTCGTATTGTCTGAGCAGATTCAGCATTTTATTATATATTCTTGTTCCTGTCCGTCACAAATGTACTGTACTTTCAATTTACAAAATACAATTTTCTGAACTATATATTTGTGAAACTAGGCCATCTTGCTATGCCATCTTGCTCGTTTGCAGCGGGAACTTTGGGAACAAGGTCGGTTCTTAGCTGCGTGTCTTTCGATCATTTGTGATCACGTTTTTTTAATTTCCATTGTGAAACCAAGTCGTCATGCTCTTAAAGAACGCAGACGTGGGATCTTAATTATTTCGTTGTTGTGTGTGTGGGCATTGATTCCCGTATTTGTGTTTTGTTTTCTTGATATTGTTTGCTGTGCTTGGATGGTTAAGTTTTGTTCTGCCAAATTTCCTCATACTGGCAAGCCTAATGGAAGAAAATACGCTTTGTGTTCGAGAATTCTCAGGTTTCATCTAAGAACTCGATATTCCGAAGTCGTTACAATGTATAAATGGAACTGGTGTATCTTCATAACTAAGCACTCAGATTAGTTTTTTTCAAGATAACATTTAGAACGCTCGCCCGTTGTCAGGATAATGTGTCTTCATATTTCACATTACCCAAGTTATTCACAGTCCAGTAATATACTCTTCTAGTGTTTGCTGTACTTTCAGTCAATCATTGATTGAGAGGATACAACCCAGATATTCGCAACAATTAAATTCATTGTCATTTTATCTTAGATGTCAGGAAATTACGATTGTTTGAGAGGATACAACCCAGACATTTGCAACAATTCAATTCATAGTCATTTTATCTGAGCTGTCAGCTAACTCCGAGTGTGGATCCATAAAAAGCCATAAAACGGACTCTTATATACACTGATTTATAAAAAATTGTGTTCTTTATTGTTCGGTCTCATGTTTTGTTGCATACGTAGCATCTATTGGGTGCTAAGAAGAATGATAGTACATGGATTTCTCGGATGACCTCAAACACGAAATTAAATCCCCCCGATATTATCGGACTTTGTGGTTAATGTATCCTCGAAATTACGACCACAAGAAATGGTCTTTTTCACAAAAACGTGTGTATCATTGAAACTTATTAATACAGAATTGATTTGTATGCAACTTACATACGATAAAGTAATTTCCATATGTTTACTACGGTAACTTAAGATGTGAACTTCAAAGTAAACACATTAGAATAACGTGCAGAGAGTACTAAGTTTAACGTTGCTGTGAGGAAATATATTTTCAAACATGGTACTGTTACAGTATCAATTTGTGTGTACATGTTTAATTTAAAGATGCGTATCGACTATCGAATTATAGTTTTGTAATTTCATGCATAGGCCCCTAAAGTAGTTTGCTTTTTCCTCGTATCATGCAGGTTCCAAAACATGTAAGACTACTTTTATATGTAGCAAGCAGTACATAAACACAAGTTGCAAGTAACCTACCTAACCAAACCCCTATATTGACGAAATCCGCACGATTTATAACTAAATTGCATCAGTTGTTGTTTATGAATTGTCTTTCGGAGTGACAACTCTTTGTTTAAGTAAGTAAAACATGATATCGTACCACTGAAGAGTTTTCACCGACGAAGGAGAGTTTTCTACTTACGGAAAAAAATGAGATATGGCACGTACAGACGAATAGTAACTACATTACATTACTATTATGTTCATGAATTGTCTATTTGGGTAAGTGATGTTCCAAACCCCTATATTGACGAACGTATCACAAGTTATGACTAAATTACACCAGTTTGTTTTGTGAATTGTCTGTCTGAGTGAAAAACATTTGTTTTAGTAAGTTTAACATAATATCGTTACAGTAAAGAGTTTTCCACTACGATGAAAAGATTTGTATACTTAAGGAAATAAATGTGTTTATCACATAAACCATGGTGTGGGAGTGTAATAAAGCCCATTACATAAAAACGATATTACACTACTGAATAATTAATCATAACTATTCAAATGAGGGGGATAAATCACTATTTTTATGTATTCATACGCGCTGTCAAAAAAATAAACAAACATGGCCGACCGAGATTTTTTCGTCAGCGGTAGAGGTCAGGTCGATGGACAAGGAGAATCAGATAATCAACGAGAATTTACAAAGGCATTTCAATTCAAATATAATAAATAAACACAAACCTACATTTATTTATTGAACAAAATATAGGCTAACACTTCATGCACAATTTTAATGCATTTTGGGTTTCAAAATCGCATCTCTTCAAAATCCATCCATCTTATCCCGGAAAGTAGTGATGACGTCAAAATATAAACATGACGTCACAATGTACGTGACGTTTCCCGTTTTTAGTACGAGTATGTTCCCCTTACCTAACTAATTTCAAAACTGGGTAGGGCCTACTAAAAAGGTCCGTGACGTTATTTACGTTCAAATATACCCGTCTCGGCTTATTTTCGTTTTCAACATTGAATTAAATGTAATTGAAATACAGTCACTGTGTTGCACTATGTTTAGATGCTCATTTATTTTTAACCGCATTACTCACCTCAATATTCTTCTCTCTTAAGGGGAAGCGGGTCTACTATTTTTAGTTTTCTACATTTAAATGGCTTATTTTGTTTATGTGATAAAAAGAATCTTACATTCGTGTCTTTCCATATTAAATTTATCAAACCCGTTGGATAAAAGTAATAAAATACTCGGCAGAGCCTCGTATTTTATCACTTTTATCCAACTCGTTTAATAAATTCAATATGAAAAGTCACTATTGAAGATCCTCTATTTAGTGCATTCGGGGTTTTAGTTGTTTCTGTTGACGATGTGTCTATGTGTGATAATACACATATTTATATCCGTCAGATGTAGCTTATTGCTAAGTAATGTTCTAACCAGTACATATTACAATGCCTGTCACAAACGTCTGTGAATTATATAGCACATCTGATATATATATACGAGGCAAGGGAAGCGACTGTGTTACTAAGAAATATTTAAAAAAAACATCAAAAAGGAAACTACCAGTAACAAAGCTACTTCCTTAAATGAAAGTATTAAAACATGCACAGTAGATGGAAACATTGAGTTGCTCATTAAATACTATGCAAGTATAGCTTGACTAATTTGACACGAGCCTGACCTTTTAATTAGCATAATTTAACAGTCGATATGCTACCTACCGATTGTATCTTTTCATAATCTGGGAGTATCACGAAGACGCTCGAGCTGTTATAGAAACACAAATTTGAAATACCGATATCGCACGATTTGCTTGCGGAAATTGATATATTCAAAGCAAGAACCTTTTAATATATTCTTTCATAAATGTCAGGCTCAGGTCAAAATAGCCAAGCCATAAAAGTGTATAATCATATTAATATTAGATACACCTGGTACAAATGCTTTAACAATCGTAATTGTCAAATATTTGATGGCAAAACGTGTCGTAAAATGAATACAGCGGTACAAAATATGTCATCGTCTAGACAAACATGTATAGAAATAAACACACTAATAAACGAAGAAAGAATCTTACAAAAACATCTTGTAATCAGCCAATTATTTGAATTATAAAATAAATGAAATAAGAGCAATCGTCTGTTATACACATTTAATACGACCGAAATTCGAATTTTCCTGCTGTAGTCAATTATAAATAATTCGCCCTGTTGTTTGATGAATATTTCGTATGTGAAGTCGTTCATATCACCATAGAACCGTTATACACAAATACCACTGCTTAGACGATGAAAGTAAACTTAATTAGTTGGAATTCTGTGTCTTTAAGTCTGTAAGCTTATTGAAATGTAAATGAAAGAAATGAATTTATGTGCACTAATCCATAAGGCATCTACCGTATTAATATCAACACCTCGCATTTTATTTCAAAGTAATATTGCTTTACTTGATTTCTGTTAAAATAAGTATGACTTGAAGAAAAAATTTCGCACTAAAGTATCGTAAGTTTAAAAAGAAAAGCATTGAATTAACATGTACATTTGCGCAATGAAAACAAATTATTACAGAGTTGATAGAAGTTCGTACGGTTGAATACGAATACTAGACCATGTGATGACCGAATATTGTAACTGGTGTAAATATGTTTTACACAGAACATCAAAGTCTATACGGCTATACGGGTGATTGGAATTTAACTATAACCTTTCTCAGAGCTTGTTAACCAAATTATGAAATGGTTTACAAATGGGTTAACAATCTGTTGTATAGATCAAGCTTTTGCTTACTCAAATAGTTTGTGAGGCAGATTATTATACGGTTATTTGAAGACGAACCACATTATTGTGCAATCAAAGTAGGTATATCGTAGTTTTCACTCATTATTTAGGTACCTTTGATTATTAAACTAGAAAATATGTTGTTTCATAGTACGTTCGATCGGGAATGTACACATGTATACGCTTCACGTGGAATGGCTGTAAATCAGTCAGTGGTCGTGGAAGTAGGTGCGAAAAGTAACTGCAATGTTCGCCGAAAGAAAAATAACCTACGCTGCTATCAGTGACTTCAGAATACATTACGAAAACTTATTATATGCCTACATATTAATTATTACAGTGTATGAATAAGATTGAAAGTTATTTCACCGAATGAGCAGCTGATGCTCATGTGTATGTTTATCATTGAATTCATGGTACGAGTATGGTTATCAACTTTTTATGTAACAATGTGATATTAATTGCAATATCTGTATAGCTAAATCATGCAATGTTTGTGCTTCTTCTATAATTTGTTCATCAAATTCTAGTTTGTAATGGCTGAACTACATCTGTATGATTGCAAGTATCTTTTATTGTATAAGGAGTTTTAAAAAATAAAAATACTCTAGTAATTACCAATGATTTGGCATAAATAATGTGCTCACTCAATAAATATGAGACACATAACCACGTAATTAAGTTTATTTACGCTCTCAAAATGATTCTAAAGGATCCATTTTGATAACAAAAGAAACATTAGTGTGTCTTTATTGTTTATTTATGGCAGTTATTCGTTTGAAAAGCTGCAATTATACTTTTGAAAAACGATTATACAAAATAAGTGTTTGGTATACATGCTATACTCGCCTCTGGAATCTTTGAGGTTGTAATAAAATATTCATACAATACGTGAATAGTTGTTCAATACATACAAATACAATTCAGGCTATTCACTGAACAGAACACTTGGTGTTATGACTGAAGCGTCTCTTTAATAAGCACTGGACGTTTTGAAAATTTGTAAAAGACATAAATGCAATCCCATATTCTTTTGAAGGGAATAGGGTATATGACGTTTACATAGCGTTTTTTATTATAATACTACATTATAATTATAATTCACATACGTTCTGCAAATTATCAATTAATAATGTATAAATCAAACATCAATGGTATTTTAGTAGTTATCACTTAACAAATCCCACTGACAGGGCAAAACATTATTATAGCATGGTATGTGCAACAACATATTCCAATTGGAAGAAACGAAGTTAGTTTATTTGTTCTATGTACGGTTGCTCGATTAAAAATATTCTAGTAGGACAATGCATTATATTAGATCACAATTCATTGCGTCTCTAGTGTCATTCTTTATTAATCACTGAGAAATATTTTGAATATTTACTCGTGTCAAATCCATTACTTGGTAAGTATGTATTAGTCACGGCATCAGTATTTGTACAATGCCACGAGAATCGATTGCATCTTAACGTCGAGTTAAGAACATGTTCTCGTACATGTATTTGCTAGGCTATGCAGAATGTTTGTGTTTTAGAGAAAATGACGGGCCAGAGTGTTTCCCCCTGTTCGAAGTCTTGAATTAAAGTCTTACATAACCTCGATAGTCTTAGTATAGAGCATTCACTCGAGGGGATGTGTTGAGAAGTTACTGGTTTCTTGTGAAAATTATTCAACAGTCTTGGAAATCTGGTATTGGGGGAATCGCCGTATAATGACTGACCAATTATTTTGAAGTGGCATTATACTTGGTTTTACGAAACCAAAAGGAGCAATGAATATACTGAGGAAAAGGGTGAGTCGCTTCAGGAATTTGAGAACTGTATGTTTACAAAATTAGTTAATTAACTAAACTATTGTCATAATGACACTAAGATTCAACAAGAACATATACAAGTATGTAATTAACTAGGTGTATTAATAGAACAAAATCACTCATTTGTGACAGACATAAGATGTTACTTTTCAAGCTACATGTATACTTTAATGAATAATCATCTTCCAATATACATGACTATCAAAGAATCAATCTACAAACCTGTCATTTTCATCACGATATTTAAGATTATACGTCTCCCGATTTGCAACAAAGTAGATCAACTAAACCATGACACAAATCTGTTCAATTGAAGCCAGTTTTCGTTAAAGTTCACTATTCAATATTATAGTTTGTATCTTAACGCAGAACCATCAATCACTCTGTGACAGAGATCTGATTATAATTTAATGCTACATGTTTGCATTGACGAACTGTTCCTCTATACATGGCTATCAATATAAATGAGTGTAAAAAACTCTTATTTTTATCACGATATGAAATATTTTACGTCACTCGAATTGCATCAAAATAGATAAACAACTGCTCTGGCCAGTACCAATGAATTGTTAATGAATTTCAAAATCCAATTCATTTGCAGATATTTGCATAATCTCTGACGAAGCTTTCACATTGGAATGTGCATCATTCAAATATTGACTCTAATTACCAAGAACAATACATGATATAACAGGATATGGAACAATCTAATCATGGGTCTATGTATGGCTTCGTATTGTCTGAGCAGATTCAGTATTAAATTATATATTCTTGTTCATGTCCGTCACAAATGTTCTGCACTCTCAATTTACAAAATACAATTTTCTGAACTATATATTCGTGAAACTAGGTCATCTTGCTATGCCATCTTGCTCGTTTGCAACGGGGAATTTGGTGACAAAGTCGGTTCTTAGCTGTGTGTCTTTCTGTCATTAGAAATCACTTTGTTTGTTATTTCCTTGTGAAACCAAGTCGTCCGGCTCTTAAAGAACGGATACGTGGGATCTTCATTATTTCGTTGGTGTGTGTGGGGGCATTGATCCGTGTATTTGTGTTTTGTTGTTTTGATATTGTTTGCTGTGTTTGACTTGTAAGGTTTTGTGCTGCCCAATTTCCTCATACAGCCAAGCTTAATGGTAGAGGGTACGCATTGGGTTAGAGAATTCTCAGGTTTCATCTAAGATATCGACATTCCGAACTCGTTTTAAATGGAACTGGTGTATCTACATTTCTATGCACTCAGCTTAGTTTTTTTCAAGATACTTTTAGTACGCTCGCCTGTAGTCAAGATAATGTGTCTACACATTTCACATCACCCCAGTTATTCACAGCCCTGTAAGATACTCGTCTCGCGTTTGCTGTTTTTCCAGTCAATCATTGTTTGAGAGGATACAACCCAGACAATTGCAACAATTAAATTCATTGTCATTTTATCTGAGTTGTCAGGAAACTACGAGTGTGGATCCATAAAAAGCCATGAAACGGACTCTAATATACACTGCTTTATACAAAACTGTGTGCCTTCTTTATTGTTCGGTCTCATGTTTTGTTGCAGTGTAAAAAGAATTGGATGCTAAGAAAATGCTGATAGTGCATGGATTTCGTGGATGACCTCAAACACGACATTAAATCCCCCAGATAATATCGGACTTAGTGGTTAGTGTATCCTCGAACTTACGTCCACACGAAATGGTCTTTTTCACAAAATCGTTTGTGATTGATTTTACAGTATTGATTGATATGAAACTTACATACAGATAAAGTTATTTCCAGACTTTTACTGTGGTAACTTAAGATGTTAACTTCAAAGTAAACACGTTAGAAATGGTAAATAACGAGTTGAGAGTATTAACGTTGCTGAGAGGAAATCTCTCTTCAAACATGGTACTGTTACAGTATCAGTTTGTGTGTGCATGTTTATTTTAAAGATGCGTATCGTATAATAGTTTGTAATTTCATGCATAGGCCCCTATAGTAGTTGATTTTTCTTTGTATCAAGGAGGTTTCAAAACATGTAAGACTACTTTTATATGTAGCAAGCAGTACAGAAACACAAGCTGCAAGTAACGTAACGAACCCCTATATTGACGAAAAACCTCACGATTTATAACTAAATTGCAGCAGATGTTGTTTATGAATTGTATTTCGGAGTGACAAACTCTTTGTTTTAGTAAGTAAAACATGATATTGTACCACTACATGTAAATAGTTTTCCCCGACGCTGGAGAGTTTTCAATTTAAGGAAATAAATGAGCTATGGCACGTATAGACGAATAATAACTACATTACATTACTATTATGCTCATGGATTGTATGTTTGGGTAAGTGGTGTTCCAAACCCCTATATTGACGAACGCATCACAAGTTATAACTAAAATTAAACCAGTTTGTTTTGTGAATTTTCTGTCTGGCTGAAAACCTTTGTTTTAGTTAAGCATAATGTCGTACCAGTGAAGCGTTTTCCACGACGACGAAAAGTGTTGTATACTTAAGGAAATAAATGTGTTTAGTGCATTCGGGGTTTTAGTTGTTTCTGATGATGATGTATCTATGTGTGATAATACACATATTTATATCCGTCAGATGTAGCTAATGTTCTAACCAGTACATATTCAAGAAATATTACAATTCCTGTCACAGACGTCTGTGGATTATATAGCCACATCGGATATATATACGAGACAAGGGAAGCGACTGTGTTACTAGAAATATTTCAAAATAGCCTTTAAAATAAAAAGAATAAAACTACGCCAGTATTAATGCTTTTCATAAAGCCAATCGACAAAGAATACATTTTGACTAAATTCAAAAATCACATATGTCGGGCACGTGAACCTAGTGCACTTAAGCCATTTGCACTAACTGCTCCGCATGGATGATTTTATACATGCATGCGTAAATTATTTCTTGAAATCGATAGATAAGTGCATGGAATGAACATAACCACAATTTTAGAAATATTGATTAAATATATCGCATAATATAATATTTCATTGAGTGGCCAATTAGAAAATCGTTTAACTGTAAGTTTATGTGCACTAATTCATCTGTCACCCACCGTATTGGTATGGATACCTCTTATTTCTTTTGAAAGTACTATTGCTTTACTTGATGCCTATTTACAAAAAGTATTACTTGAATAATATAATATATCACTAAAGTATCAAACGTTTAGAAGCATTGAATTGAATGAACGTGGAAAGTTGCGCAATGAAAACAAATTAGTACAGCGATGATGGAAGTGCGTACGGTTGAATACGTATACTACACCATGTGATGACCGAATAGTGAAACTGTTGTTAATATGTTTTACGCAAAACATCAAAGTCTATACGGCTATACGGGTGATTGGAAATTAACTATAGTTTTCCCTAGTGCTCGTTTACCATATCATGAAATGATTTACAAATGGGTTAACAATCTGTTTTATATATCAATATATTGCTTACTCAAATAGTTTGTGAGGCAGATTATTATACAGTTATTTGAAGAGGCACCGCATTACTGTGCGATTAAAGTCCGTAGATCATAGTTTTCACTCATTGTTTCGGCATGTTTAATCATTAAACTAGAAAAATATATTGTTTCATAGTACTCTTGTTCCGAAATTTACACATGTACGGGGTTGTCCTAGAATATCCTTATTTGAGGACCCATTTTGGTAACCCCGTTTATTCACAACTGGTCACATGGTAATAATATTGTACAAAATATAATAATCATAAAAAGTATTTAACTTTATAATAATTCTTGGGTTTCCAAAATGAGACACTTTTTGTGTAACTTTATAGTATATGAAACTTAGTTTGTCCGAACGTTTTTTTTTAAAAAGTTTCCATTATTGTTTTCTGTTCTATGATTGTGTCTTGTAAGTGATTATGTGTATCTTGTAGGTATAGAAAAGATGAGATAAGTTAAAGAGTTAAAAGAAAATGATGGAATTGAGATAGAGGGTAGGGGAGGGGGGAGGGGGATTGGGTTCCTGATCATTCATGTTGTATTGTTGTCTATACGTATTAAATTCCACTTCTTATAGTGCAATTCAAGCTTGCCTTTCATGAGAGCTATATATTTTTCAGTATTTTTTCGTCATTGTATAAACTGAATGAAATTTTTAACAATGGTTGAGAATTTTCCAGTTTGCATTTGAAAACATAGTACTTCCAAGAATAATTACGTAGTTTAGCATGGAGTTAAAATTTGTAGGCTCATTATATCCTAATGATACCATTTGATAATTTAGACGTACATTTATATTATTTTGCTGTAAAAATAAAGAGCATTTATTCCAAAACAATTGCACTTCGTGACATTCCCAGAACAAATGTGCAACTGTTTCGACAAACATATTACAAAATGAGCATGTACTTGATTCGACATAACCACATTTGAGCAGGAATTGATTTGTCGGTGCAATGTTTTTTAGAAATTTATATTGATATTCTCGTAATTTCGATTCGATTGTTGATCTAAATGGTACCTTGTAAGTGTTTTTCCAGTTAATGTTTTCAAAGGTTTTATTCCATTTTGTTTCAGCTTTGTCTGTCTTGTTTTGTTGATCGTGCTCTAGACATGTGTTATATATAAATCTAGTGGGCTTTTTGCAAATTTTAAGTCTGTTTAATAGTGTTTGTGGATCGTTATCTTCGTTTTCTACACAATTTGTCCCAGAATATCGTTTAATCCTGTTATATCATGAAAACTATAAAGTCCTGTATGTCCAAATTATAATTAACCATTAGAGAAATTATTTCTTGACATAGTAGCCAAGGTTCATTATATATCTTCAAAAACGACACAAAGTGTGAACATTTGACGAGTACCAGGTGACGATATGCGGTCCAAAGAACGTCAGCGTCATCACTTGCCAACGACGTCATGCCACCTCAGTTTTTCAAAGAACTTCCATTCCTGAGCTCCACCCTTTAAAAATGTAAGCCGAAATCGGTATCGATTATTTGGAAATATATTTTTTTACATACTGTCAAATATTGATTAAATAATGTTCAAAATGGACAGCTTGAGCTGACATTCTGTGCGGATAGTGTAGGAAGCGATCATCGTTCCCCCAGATAATATTCTATGTTGTGCTCGTATACGGTATAATACAATGCTTAGGAAATGACAGTCGCTCCGTAACGTCGTGGGACTAGATGGGTGTGGTTAAATTTCCATGTAACTTGGTTATATTTATTGCAATATCTGAATAGCTAAATCATGCAATGAAGTTGCTTCTTTATTTTCTTAATCAAATTCTAAATTTGCTTAATTTAAGTATATATGTGTGAATACAAGTAATCATCACAGTTGTAAGGGTTTTTCAAATCAACTTATTTTTATAATTACCAATGATTTGGCATCAATAATATACTCAGTAAATAACGAGACATATCATTACGTACTTAATGATGTACGAATTTTGTATATAGGCTTAAAATGATTCTAAACGATAACGCAAGAGAAATTAGTATGTCTTTATTGTTTATTCATGGCAGTTATACGTTTGAAAAGACGCAATTATGCCTTTGAAAAACGATTATACAAACTATAACTGTTAGGAATACATGCCTTACACGCCTCTGGAATCGTTAATCTTTAGGTTGGAAATTATTAATCCAACACGTTGATTTAGTTGTTCAATACAAACAAATGTAGCTTAGGATGTTCCCTATACAGACATCCTGGTGTAATGACTAAGGAGTCTCCTTAATAAGCCCTAGACGTTTGGTAAATTTGGAAAATAAACATCCAATCATGTTCTTTTGACGAGAGTAGAGTAAATGGCGTTGCGAAACTTTTCCTTTCTAACAATACATTATCATTCTAATTTACATACCTACTTTGAGTTGCTATCAATGAATGGTGTATAAATCAAAATCGCTTACCAAAATCTCCTGACAGGGCAAAACATGAGTATAATAATAATAATAATAGTAATAATAATAATAATAATAATAGTAGTAATAATAATAATAACTTTATTTAACGAAGGTTACACTGATTCAGTTAATACATTTCTTGTATAAGCTTATATAAAAATTGGCCTTCTTATTTACATGTATAAACACAAATCAGTAAAAAAAACAAAAAAACAACACAAATACAAATCAATTAAAAAAAATTAAATCACATGTACACCCGACAAACACTATTAAAACATACATATAAATAATAATATCTCTTTGAATTTGATAGGAACATTGATCCTTTTAACATTCAAATTTAGTATTGCATGGTATGTGCAACAATATACTCCAATTGGAAAAACCGACGTTAGTTTATTTGTTAATTACGATCTGTGTACGCTTGCTCTATCAAAAGTATTATTGTCGGACAATCTTGGATCACAATTTATAGCGTTTCTAGTACTAGTATCATTCTTTATTATTTTCCGAGAAATGTTTTTAATATTTACTTGTGTCAAACCCATTATTTGGTGAGAAAGTATTAGTCACGGCATCAGTATTTGTACAATGCTACGGGAAATTATTGCATCTTAACTTCGAGTTAAGAGCATCTTCTCGTACATGTATTAGCTAGTATATATGCATATTTTTGTTTTGTAGAGAAAGTATCTTGTCCGAGTGTTTCCTTCTATTGTGAATTCATGTCTTACACAACCTGGATAATCTTGGGACAGAGCGTCCATTCGAACGGATGTGTTGAGAGATGATACTGGTTGCTTGTGAACATTAGTGAACACTTTTGGAAATCTATTTAGGGGAATCGCCATATAATGACTGAACAATTATTTAGATATGGCCTTTATCTTGGTTATACGAAACCAAACGGACCGACGGATTTACTAAGGTAGCTTCAGTAATTTGAGAGCTCTGATTTTACAAAATTAGATAAATAACTAAACTATTATCATAATGAACCAGCGCATATACAAACATGAAATTAACTAGGTGAAGTAATAGAACAAAATCACACCTTTTTTACAGACATCAGGCCAGATGATTATAAACATTGGAGTACATACTCCATGCTCCAACTCATAATCCGTACTCCAGAATGAGAAATGTTTATAATAACCGGGCCGGATGTTACTTTTAATGCTACATGTATGCATTAATGAATACCGATCATCTAATATAGATGGCTATCAAGAAATGAATCTGCAAAACTCTCAGTTGCATCACGATATTATAGATTTTACGACTCTCGATTTGCAACAAAATAGATAAACTAAATCATGACACAAATCGGTTCAATTGAAGCCAGTGTACATTAAAGGCCACTCTTCCATAGTATAATGTCTTAACGCAGCTCCATCACTCACTCTGTGACAGCGATCTGATAATAATGTAATGCTACATGTTTGCATTGACGAACCGTTCCTTTATACATGACTATCAATATAAATGAGTATAAAAAGCTCTCATTTTTATCACGATATAAAATATTTTACGTCACTCGAATTGCATCAAAATAGATAAACAACTGCTCCAGCCAGTACCGATGAATTGTAAATTAATTTCAAAATCCAATTCATTTGCATATATTTGCATAATCTCTGACGAAGACTTCACATTGGAATGTTCATTATACAAATAGAGACCACTGACTCTAATTACCAAGAACAATACATGATATTGATATTGGAGGGTACGGGACAATCTAATCATAGGTCTATGTATTGCGTCGAATTGTCTGTGCATATTCAGTATTTAATTATACATTCTTGTTCCTGTCCGTCACACATGTTCTAAACACTCTCTGTAAATGATGTTCGGCATATACAATTTTTGGAATAGTGTTTTGCACACAGTCAAACAAGTTGAATAAGTTAGTTCACTGCCTTGAAATCCAAGTTGTAGAGCGTACTCATTGAGTTCGGGAATTTTCAGGCTCGATCCACAGTCTCGATATTCCGAAGTCGTAATAATGGTACTGATATATCTAGATTGCTAGGCACTCAGCATAGTTTGTTCAAGATTAGTCAAGATAATGTGTCTGGGAAGATTTAACATATTGACTCTAGTATACACTGCTTTATACAAAACTGTTTTCCCTCTTTATTGTTCGGTCTCATGTTTTATTGCAGACGTAACATACATTGCATACTAAGAAAAAGATGATAAATACCAACGCAATTTTTCTAGGACTTGCAGTTTAAGCAAGATCCCATTTGTTATAACAAAACTTAATAATATTTGTCCCCATATGACCCGTTTGAAAACTTAACCTGGTTTAGAGGATCTATATCTTCAAACATGGTACTGTTACAGTATCAATTTGTGTGTGTATGTTTAATTTTAAGACGCGTATCGAATATTAGTTTTGTAATTTCCTGTCTAAGCCCCTATAGTAGTCTGAATTGTCCTCGTATTTAGGCGGTTCTAAAACATGTAAGACTACTTTTACGTATATTTAGCAAGAAGTAAATAAACACAAGTTGCAAGTAACGCAACCAACCCCCGCATTGACGAAAACATCACGATTTATAACTAACTTGCATCAGTTGTTGTTATTGAATTGTCTGTCTGAGTGACAACTCTTTGTGTTTTAGTTAGTAAAACATGATATCGTACCACTAAATAGTTTCTCCCGACGATGGAGAGCTTTATACTTAAGGAAATAAATGAGATTACTGTAAAATCATTAATTTTCGTGGGGTATTAAATTTCGTGGATTTCGTGGTTCACTTCAACCACGAACTTTAATCCCAACGAACATTGATTTTGACCCTTGTTTGTTACCTGAAATTCACAATCCACGAATTCAAGTGCCAACGAAATTGTCTTTTTTACCAAAACCACGAAATTTCGTCCCAACGAAATTAAATGATTTTACAGTATTGTATCCGGGGTTTTAGTTGTTGCTGTTGACGATGTGTCTACGTTGTATGGTAATACACAGAGTGCTTTCCATCAGACGTAGCGTATGTCTCCCTCTAAGTAATTTTTAACGGTGATTTATTCAAGAAGGAGTTAAATCAGTTCACACATGTAAATCAGCATCATTAACGCACCAGAAACAAAGACAACAACTTGGAAATCAGGCTTGATGTAAACCGATTTAGTCTACTTTCATAATTCTAAAAGGAACGAAGCATATATGGAAAGCCAAAAGCAACAAATGGTGTTGAATAAGAAAGTCGTAAGTACTACTAACGACCTCATTAGACGGGTACTTATTTGACATATGCATCATTTCTTATGACCCCAGTTTCAAGAACAGCGGTACTTGTCATGTTGACCAAACGGAAGTTTAAATAGCTTGCGTTTTGCATAAGTAATGCGTAATTATCGGACAGTTTTTCTTGTTTACTCAAAATATGAATTTTGTACTTACGATCTTCTCATTCTAAGCATGCGATTTATCATCACCAGCTATCACGCATCTTTGTCAACTTGGTTTAAAGATACCACAAATTTTCCGTTTCTATGTGTTCATACAGTTTTCAAATAATTTGCAGATGGCCTTAGCATACCGGTATATGACAAGTATGTTGTTCGCATCTGTCATGAAAACACGCTGTGGTGAGAATGAAATCTTCGCTCGAATTAATACATCTGATCTTGATATTGATATTGATCCTTTGTGTACTCGGGGCCAGAGGAACTTTTTCAACTCCTACGTAATCACGTGCATATAGCCGCTTTATGTTTTCGCTGCATTTCAAACGTTGATTTGAATTTCTAAGCGCTAATACATGTACACACTTTGTATACAGTAAGTATCAAGGTTGTTTGCTTTGGGTGAAACGCTGACTTAAATGTCTTGGAGTTAAGAAAGCTTTAAATGTATAAGATACGATTCTCATCAATGATGAAAACTCACATGACGTATAGCAGATTAACACGTGGTGTTTTGAAGTATTCAATATAAAAATTGATTACCTATTGCAATACAAATGCAAGGCTTATCTTGAAAATACTTTACTGCTAATAAGATTTTATTGAAGTCCCACAGACAAGGAAGAAATGACAGCGAATACACATAGTGTCATGAACAAGACAATTTGAATTACCCGTTTGTCCCAAGGCTGCAATTAATCTAGTTTTTAATTTCCGTTCGAAATGTTTTTTGGTTCAAGATTAATTTGTTTTTCAGTTATACGCTGAAGGCTTCATGGATTTGGACTCGACAACTAGCATCTTGTCACTGAGATTTCAAACTATAATCAAATGACGAAAAACTTGGTAAAAAAGTTTGGAATTTTCGTAGTGATGTACATGCTCCCGGGAGACGAACTTGTTAGCGCGACCGCGGTCTAGTGCCGCTGGATTTGTAATTTTGGTATCCCAATTCGATTCCTGGTCGCGAAATGTCATACCTTTCCGTAAATTATGTCTATTTTAGCTTCCAGATATTGCACATCTTGTGGATTAGGAAGTAAGATATGATAGGTCCTGAAAAAGTAAATCTTTCGTCGTTTACATGTATAACATCAAAAGTTGCTTCAAAACAGCGTTAACCCAAGAACACTAGAATAGGACGATAGTGTATATTCCAACAATGCTTCCAGCGATTATCAATCATGCACACTAGTTAAGTCTGTTAGTATGGCAGTCTGCAAACATGGTCGGTTTGACGGGATTTGTGTATTTGTGTATTTGTTTTGTGTTGCTCTGTATTGACATTGACATTATGTACTGTATGCCTTTTGTATTAATTCTGTTTACAAGTGCTACTGTTTACATAAAGTGATTAAACGTATTCAATTTGGGTACATTATTATCAATATAATTCGTATTCGTGCATCTGTCGTAATTTGATACAAGCACAACATATCGCGTGTATCCACGTACGACCAGATTCTTAAAAGAAAACTATGGAATTTCATGCATGAATAACAAAAACACTAGAGTATGTCAACTAAGCAAGATAATCAGGATCATTGAATTTACATAGGTTTGGAGCATTGTGTGAAGAGCTACCCTAAACACTATGAAAACATAGGTTAATCTTCAATTTTTGGAAAATATGTGCAGCGCAAATCTTTAACCTAAGTCAAAATATTTTAGCTTTCGACGAAGATTCCTTGTGAATAAGAACCCTGGTGTTCTGTAGATGGGATGAACGCATCCATGACATCATAAGAACAAGATCGCAGCAGATAAATACGCATGATTGGATCACGAATTTTTGCTGTGTGACGAGAATAACCAGCGAGTGAATTCATTACAAAATCAAGTAATTGTCTGGAAGTTGCATTTTCAACTCATCAATAGCATTGTTTCGTAGGGTTAGTGTCAGGTTTTCACATAATACACAGTCAACTTGCATGGACCAAAGGCTAACCCGCACGAGCTAACCATTCCACAAGAAAGTAGCGACCTCTACACATGTGGGAGGTAATCAGAATTATTGTCAGGTTGTATCAAGGCAGTTTACCGACATTAAACCTACTGATTGAGACACTAATACACTTTATTACCAAGTTTAGACCTTCCTTTAAATACAATGTATGTTTAATCATTGTGTTTATTGGTGTTAAATAAATATGACATAAGTGTACGAATACAAATTTAACATAAATCGGATCATTACTAACAGGAAATGACATTTCAAGCCAGTTCAATATTTAACATGAAGAAAAATGTACACATGTTCATTCGTACGAGTATTGTTTAAACAGTCGCGTATACCCACTGTAAACAAACGTAAGTTACAATACCAGTATTTACTTATGAACTTTAAAGGATATCAAAACTTGTCATTTTGCAAATATTGTTTGAAGTCGGTTGATTTAAAACATTGTAATAAGAATGAATTTGAAGTAGCTTTAATTTACGACAGAGCATCTAAACCTTTTTTCATGGTAGGCACTATGTGAGGAAGTCGACCTCAATTTCGTTTTGACATTTGTTACAGGCGCGATATGAAGATCTCTTAAGTTGCATATTAGTATAACCTACGAGTATGCAAACATTATTTCATATTATACTCTTTGTAAAACACTTAAATGTCTTTTGATGACGGGTTTATTGGCCCCAATAAATGCCAAGCAATCAATATCACGCAAACAATATTATCCTTGATAAACATTTAAGTAAGATACACGAGGGGTAGTTTTCGATAAAATCATATTTGAATAATTCACTGTGTGAGACGCGCTGATTTCGTTTTCTGCTAACTTTGTCACATTTCGATTTAGTTGATCGGTTTAGAGGATCCTGATGGAAAATTGTAGTTCTTGGATGTCTTTGGTGTGGATTGGATACATGATGTATATACGTTATACTCTTCTTTAAACTATTAGATAAATACTGATACGAAATTTCAACATTAAGCATCATTGTGGTCGTCATTTTTCTTTCAAATATTTTAAGAGTACAACAGAACTACCAGTGCTAACAATTTATTACCTGTGATGATTATTGTAAACTACAGTAAGTTGTTGTTTTGTGGGACACGTGGTTTGTGTATTAGAACTAATAGAATGCACAATCATACAAAGTGGAATTCTTCAACCAGTTAATTTGAACAACGCACACTATTTGTATTGATAAAAATTCATATCGACAAATCGTGTGAATTGGACTATCCGCTGAGGATAGGCATTTAGAATATTCCCAGCAGATTTTGCGAGTGTCGGAGATTTCAATTAAAGGATACGTGATCAGATTTCGAATTTCGGGTATTGGGTTTTACACTCAATGTAGTGTATGCGTACGCTAAATTAGCTGGACAATAATTATAGAAGATGTACTTTGGACGTATCGATTAGTGTCATAAAATTGTACTTTTCGGTACTTCTTTTCGATTCAGTTGAATTAGTTACAGGCTGAAGTTTATTTGAATTGACCACCGGATTAAAAGTGCGTGCTGCATTAATTGATTACTATCACCAAATAAGGATATACATCGCTTAACCGGCAGTGAAATGATCTGGTGACCATGTTTCAAATAATTATTTTGAATTTAAATTATTATTGTTTTTAATAAGTAAATAAACAATAACATATTTGTATATACATTGGAAAGTAAAGTGTTAATATAACAGTGAATAATTTGGTGAAATTGTAGAAACCAAAAAATAACAAGTTTGGATGTAAATCATTGACGTAACAGTGAATTGATCTGATATACGTTTTACAGTTAGTGATCGAAATAGTTTACAGGGTCATTTAATCATAATTATATAGTTTTCGTATTCGAAGTGAACAAGGATGGATAAAAGCAGATTTATGTTTGTTAGGTGGATGGTGATCGCCTGGGTTCTGCTAACTGGCGTTGGTAAGTCATTCTTCATTTACCATAAAATCACTAATTTTCGCGAGTATCAAATTTCCAGTATTCGGGCTAATGGGCATAGTATAGCATATTTTTGTATATCGTGGATTTAAACGTATAAATTCGAAACCCCTTGTTATATCAGTCAGAGGTTGGTAGTTCTTCGGATTTGAATTCGTAGTAGAAAATTATATCCGCAAACAAACGAAAATTAATTCATCGCGAATATTAGTGATTTAACAATATTTCTTAGTTTTTAATAACATTGTACCGAGTTCTACAACAATACCGAATACCAGTACATTTTCGGATACGAGTGTAGATCAATGTTAGACAAATAAGCCCTGAATAAGATACTAGCATACAACTTTGCAGGGTTTGTCATGGTGTGGGCAAATGCCAGCTCTATAGATTGAATCTAGTTTGCTTAGTGGTCTGATTCAATGCGTTAATTGGACAATATCGCGGCACCTTAAGGAACTCGATAACTTCAATTGAAACTGGTTGTACCAAACCACCTAATTGAGTGTGGGGTGTATATACCATCGGTGTTGTTTGTCTGTCCATACAAACATAAGTTATCAAAGACGTGTACTAACGCAATTGAGATAGAACTAATTCCTGTCTTGTTCTTCAAGTGTCCATTATTATGGTATTAAACAATGTAATGACCACACAATTTGAATAGTTGTGAAACCCGTGCCCCATGAACACTATTCTAGTTTGTGTTTATATTGATAAACTTTGATGAAATGACCAATTGTTTAATTATTCGAGTATGTCGCCTGTTTGTTGCCAATTTCCGGATATCTCCGGAAACCACAAAGATGATATGCGATCTATAGACTTACATTATTAATTGACATGTCTTATAACAACAAGCTATCTGTCTCGAACCTGACACTATGCATATATTACGCACATAAATCTATCATACTAACACGATAGTGTCTGCACCGTTTGCGATCTATTTATTTACCAGACAATAACCTTAGACGTTTCATTGTGGAGTAAATGCATTTTTTGGCCATAAACATGAAATTGAGATAGACAACTTAATCATGCCAACAACCTAGATAACAAAGTCACACCGAAAATGCGGTTACACCAACAACACCGTTACACCGACAACACAGGTACACCGAAAACACAGAAGACAACACTAATGGACAACGATGCCAAACAGTCAACAGTTGTATGTGTACATAGATGTGAATATAGAATCTAGTGGCTTGATAATGTTCCGCGATTTAATTCTTCAAATTCATATTAACCCAGAAACCTTTAATGATGGTCGATACGTTGACAAAATGAAACAATTCCAAGGATTGCGTTTGTATTATAATCCTACCAGTCTAATAATTTATTGTCTATATGAAGTTTTGTCAACGACCATCATGTTTTCCAAGTGCTGTTTGTCTGCCTTGACAAGTCTATCTCCTTTATGTCATTTCCACACGCCTCCAAATGTCCCATCACTTTAAGTGTTCTGTCGAAAATGGAGAAGGGAATATTACAAATATTAAAAACAATCAGGGAATTATATTTTGACAGAATATAAATGTGTCTATGCGGCTCTTTGTCTACACTTAAGTTGTCAAATACATCTGATTTCAGGAATATTCCATGTTTGTACAATAAATCTTTCGGGAGGACGTACATTTACACTCCCATGTTCGAGTGTATTAAACATATTCTTCTGAAATAAGATGCCTGAGAGAATGAAGCGTATCATTAAACATAGTTGAGTGTTTTTGTTCTACTATATGGTCAAACATGTTAATTGTACAGAATAATGTTGTCTTCTTCATTTACAGTAACTTCTGATTTCTATTGCGAACTGTGTTCCCTGTCCGGTGATTTAAAATTACATCTTGGTATTTTTGAAAGTCTTTCGTGTGGTAGGGCATACATTAGTTTATAGGTTTTGCATTAAAATTGATTTGAAGTGTTCAAAGTTGTGTTATTTGATATGTATTCTAAAAGAACAGACGTAAACGATTGATTTAAAATCACATGTCTTAAAGGTCCGAGTTTTTAAAGTATTTTAAAAAATCAAAATAAATGTTTTCTAACTCACAATATCCATTAAAGTAGTTTGTTCCGTTATTTTTCATGGTAACTTAACACGAGCCTTGTCATTGTCTAATGTCGACTTTCTTACACTATAATCTTCGTCTGAAACACGCTGCAATGTTGTAATACGTGAAACTTGGAAAGCAATAATTCTCTTATGTCAGGACAATAAAAATGACTCCGTGTGTCATTTGGTCGCTGCGAACTGTCAGTTTTCTCAGCAGTTGTAAAATTTGCTGTTGTCAGAACGAAGACAATTTCGTCTCTGCTAGCGATTATTGCCCTTCTGTTGTAATGCATTCCATGAAGATTCTAAAAATATCCGCTCTCTTCTTTTTATATTAAGCATTTCGCTACTGTGAGCTCGGTGGGGCCTAGAGAACAATATTTCCTGTGATACAAAAAAATAACATTGAAATCTCATAGTTTTATTGAAATATTATTTGTTGTTCTAAATTGTAATATGTTCCCCTTGGTGCCATTAAATATTTATCTCTTGGAAAAATGAAACGTTTGTTACCGATTACATGCTTAGAATGGAATTTTTTGTCAGTATGTAGATACATAAGTTACGATTGTTCCGGCCAGAATGCGTTTTGAGATTTTTAATCTGTTGAAGCAATGTATGAATGAGTTTTGTCTTCGATGTTTGCATAACTTACAAATATTGCCATCCTGGATGAGTTGATATTGATGGAATTTTGAGTAGTGATGTGTTAGAAACTGATGTATATCACAATGCAATCAGAATGTGGACAATAGAGAAGAAGTTTGAACTAAGAAAACGCACATACGGTACCGGGTTTTTGTCTTGCATAGTGTACAATCAAGGTATGAACATATAAACGAGACACATATTGAACTAAAATAGATGAGTTAAAATAATAAAACGCATCTAAACACATTCCTCATTGATAATTTCGAAGCCTTAGTTTGATTTTGTTTGTCTTCAAATAAATCTTTCATAGTTAAATATCTTGGCATAAAACCAAATTGATTTTTGATTCATTAATCATGTATAAGCCAGCAAACTTTCTTAGCGTCCTAAATCGTTATTTTCCTTATATGGTTTTGTGTTTTTTTTTAGAAGTAAAAAATGTAGTTGATGTATTATTTGTCGTGGATCGGTACATTCTTAAAAACTTTTGCAGATGTTTGCCTTTGGCTCTATCCTAGTTTCTTCGAAAGTAAGAATGGTCCTGCACTATACACCTTCACTTTAATACCGATATAGCTCTAAAATCGCATTTTATATTGACTTTCTATGCAAGATTTCCGTGCGCCGTAATTTGAATTAGATTTGAAATGTAATCATTAAAGGCTTATCAACTGATAACGATATCGCACATGCAATGTGAAATCAATCAAATATGTAAGTCCTGTTCTTTGGTATTTGAAATGTCAATATTTCGTTTTTTTAACAATCTTCATTGTCGGCACTATGTGAGGAAGTCGACCTCAATTTCGTTGTGAATTTTGTTACCGGCGCGATATGAAGATCTCTTAAGTTGCATATTAGTATTATTTATGTAAGCTCCCTGGTAATCACTTTACGAGCTCTGTTTGATGATACAAGTAATAACAACACATGGTTATGATTGAAATTTGTCATTTAATATTAAAAACTAAATGACGAATATCACATAAAACAATTATGTAATAACAAATAACTAATTATACATATATATACATTCAATAATACATGTATCATCAAAGAGTATTATCTACGAGTATGCAAACATTATTTCATATTATACTCTTTGTCAAATACTGAAATGGCTTTTGATGACGGAATTATTGGCCCCAATATATGCCAAGCAATCAATATCACACATACAATACTACCATTGATAAACGTTTATGTAAGATACACAAGGGGTTGTGTTGGTTCAAAGACATTTTGATAATTCGTAATGTGAGACGCGCTGACTTTCTGCCAACTTTGTCACATTCGATTTAGTTTATCGGTTTAGCGGTTGGTGAAGAAATTTCGTAGTTCTAGAATGTCATTGTTGTTGATTTGTGTCGTAGTCTATATGCGATACCCTTGGATTTGTTTCATAATTACTAATACGCATCTTTCGAAACTTAAGCCACATTGTGTTAGGCAGTATTTGTTTTACTTAATTTGTTTTACTCCTAGTGCTAACAATTTATTTGTGTGATTATTATTATAAGTTCCAATGGTTGTTGTTGTTTTGTGTGACACGTGGTTTGTTTATTAGAACTAATAGAATGCACAAGCATACAAAGCGTAATTCTTCAACTGGTTAATTTGAACGACACACAAGATTGGTATTGATAGAAATTCATATCGACAAATCGTGTGAATTGGACTATCCGCTGAGGATAGGCATTTAGAATATTCCCAGTAGATTTTGCGAGTGTCTGAGATTTCAATTAAAGGATACGCGCTCAGATTTCGAATTGTGAGTCCGTATTTTTTATTATTTCGGGAATTGGGCTTTGCACTCGATGTATTGTATGCTAAAATACATTTTGTAGCTGAAAAAAAATAATAATAGAAGTTGTAATTAGGATATATTGATTAGTTCTGGTGTCCTAAAATTGTACTTTTTGGTACTTTTTGATCGGATTGAGTAGTTGCAATCTGGAATTTAATTAAATTGACTAACGGATTAACGGTGCGTGTGTGTTACATTAATGAATTGCTATACACACATAAGGATATGCATCGCTTAACTGGAAGTGGAATAGTTTGGTGACCTAGTTGGAAATAATTATTTGGAAAAGTGTCCCGGAACAATTTGCTAGTATTGTTTCAAATGCATAAATAAACATTCAACAATTGGTAGCTAACTTTAAAAGCAAAGTGTTAATTTAACAGTGGAATAATTTGTTGAAATTGTTTGAAACAAATAAATAACCAACAGCAAAAAATGATTTGAATAGATATTTATCAAATAGTTACCAGCGTCATTACTTTATAAATAGTTTTCGTATTCGAACTGTACAAGGATGGATAAAAACAGATTTGTGTTTTTTCGGTGGATGTTGATTGCCTGTGTCATTCTAACTGGCGTTGGTAAGTTATGCTTTATTTACCGTCAGATCATTAATTTTAGCTGGTTTTAAATTTCGTTGGAAATTTAATTTCGATGATTAGAGAAAAAGGTAAATGCAGGATAATTTTTTATTCACGTATTGAAGGGAAACCCCTTGTTACGTCAGTCTGGGATTGATTGGTCGTGGGATTTGTTCTGGTAGGTTATATATGCGAAACAAGCGAAAATTCTTTCATCACGAATATTAATGATTATACAATAATTTTTAATTGGTGAGTAACAATTGTCACGAATGTCGCGTTGTTTCCATTTCTACAACACGTGTACCGAGTAACATGATGTATTCTGGTTACAATGTAGATCTATGTCAGAACAAATACGTCCTGAATAAAATTTTACCGTACTACAATTCAGTGTATTTGCATGACCGAGATAAATCACGGTATCACATGTACTGATCCAATAGTCTTTTAGCAAGAACAATAATGCTTTGGTGTCGGTTCTTCTACGTCCTTACATGGGGTTACAGAAAAGAAAAAAACAGAACAGAACAGAACAGAACAGGACAAACTTACTATATTTTAATAACATTTTTCAGGTCTATAACTGAATTTCAAATAATTTTCATAGGGGAAGTCTTCATATATTTAGTCAAACGTTATATTATGATATAGATAACAAATAAATATTAATTTAATATGCAATGACTTTATACACATGTTTTTAAATTTATAAGATGATGACGTAGTTTAGCGCCCTTAGAAATGAATACAATGCATAGTTGTCACTTCTTTTGAAATCGAAGGGGTCTATTGTAATCAAACAAAGCCGTATACACAATCAGTACTGAACTAGTCAGAGATAACGAAACCCTATCTGAATCGAGTAGGATATAGCACACATACGATAATGTAGCAATTCCTGTATAACGTATTCATCCGATATAACCCAGCTATATAGATTAAGTAATTACTCGAATTATTTTTGTACAGTAGTCTGAGTCGATGCGTTCATAGGACGATATCGCGGTCCCTGATTTTACTCCGCAACTCCAATTGATTTGCCAAACCATGTTTTTATGTGAGGGATTTACTTAGCGACGGTTATGTCTATTCTTTCGTCGCACGCACTAAATCTATCTAATGTGGTCGGCGGTGTGGTCTAACTCAATAGGAATCCATTTAATTCATTATAAACTACTCAAATATTTGTTCTTCAAGTGGCCTTTTTTATTTTAAACCATAGCATCCCCGACTTTAATTCGGACACATGTGCCCGATGGAAACAATCCAAGTTCTTGATTATATTGTACGTTTTCGCATTTGGTAATTGACTTTTCGTATGATGAAATAAGCAATTGTTTTATTATTCGAATATGTCGCCTGTTTGTTGCTATATCCGAATATCACCGGATACTACGCGGATGTTATGCGACATAAAGACTTACATTATTAATTGACATGTCTTATAACAAGAAGCTACCTGTCTCGAACCTGACAATATGCACACATTACGCACCAAAATTTATCGTGCTTACACGATAGTGTCTGCACCGTTTGCGATCTATTTATTTGCCAGACAATAGTCTTAGACGTTTCAGTGAGTAATAACATTATGGAGTAAATGCGTTTTGAACATAAACGTGAATTTGAGACAAGCTACATAGTCATAACAATATTAATCTTTGCAACATAACAATAGCGGCAACACAAACAATTTAAACGTCGGCAAACTATGCATCAGATACAAAACTTGATACCAATAACACAACAGAACTACGTATGTACATATAAAACAGAGACATGCCCATAAAACAGTGACGCCGATTACACGCGCATTCACCTCGACAACATACATAGTCACGTTCGCAACACAGTTACACCCTCAGTACTGCCTAATTCTAGTAGACAAACAGTCAAATCGTCGGCATATCCACAAAGGCAAACATGTAGATGCAGTATAACTGAATTAAGTTCAACTTCAACAGCAACTTCTTACATTTCGAATTCATAATTTAACTCAAATGTCGAGTGCTACATTTACGTAATATAACAATAACAATCTACGCATAACGTGAGCATTATTCTCCTACTTAAACACATTAATATTTGTAGAATATAGGCTGTTTTGTCAACCAACAACATTGTATTCAAGTGCGACATTCCTTTTTTGTCATTTCCATACACCTCCAGATAGCCCACCACTTACTAGGTGTTCTGTTGAAAATGGAGAAGGGAACATTGCGAATATTAAAAACAGTCAAAGAATTATATTTTGACAGAATATAAATGTGTCTATTCGATTTTTCATCCGTCACGTTTGTCTACACACAACTTGACAAAGACATCTTATTTCAGGAATACTCCATGTTTGTACAATGTATATATCTTTCGGAGGACGTACGTTTGCACTCCTATGTTCGGAATATTAAACATTTTCTTCTTGAATACGAAACCCAAGGGATTGAAACGTAGATTAAATACAAACTAAAGTGCTTGTGCTACTGTTTGATCAAACAAGTCTATTTTACTGAATCTTGTTGTCTGATTATCGAAGTCATAGTATAGTAACTACTGATTGCTGTAGCGTGTTACATTTCCTGTCCGACGTTTTGCAATAACGTCGCGGTATTTTTGAATGTACTTCGTATGGTATGATTGATTTAAAATAACATATCTTGAACGTCCGATTTATTAAAATTATCTAAAAAAAATAAAATCAACATTTAATTTGTTCCGTTATTTTAATGGTAACTTAACATGTCCATTGTCGTTGCTAATGTCGACCTTCTTACAATATACTGTACAATGCAATGTTGTAATACGTCAAACTTGGAACGCAATAATTCTCTTCTGTCAGGACAAAAAACGACACCGTGTGTCATTTGCTCGCTGCGAACTGTCAGTTTTCTCAGCAGTTGTAAAATTTGCAGTTGACAGAACAAAGACAACTTTGTCTCTGCTTGCGATAATTGCACTTGTGTTGCAATTCATTACATCAAGTTTTTAAGAATTTCAGCTCTCTTTTCTTTTTAAACTAACTAGTTTGCTACTGTGAGCTCGGTGGGGCTTAGAGAACAATATTTCCTTTGACAGAAAAGTAACCTCGAAAGCTCATTACTTTTATTGAAATATTATTTGTTGTTCTAAATTGAAATATGTTCCCCTTGGTGCCATTAAATATTTATCTCTTGGACAAATGGAACGTTTATTACCGATTACATGCTTAGAATGAATATTTTTTTCAGTATATAGACACATTAGATACGATTGGTTTGGCTAGAATATCTTTTGAGATTTTAATCTGTTGTAAAGCATTGTAAGGATATGTTTTAACTGTATGTTTATGTTGAAGGTTGCCTTGATGGATAAAATAGAATGCGACCTTTAACATTCTGCCAGGAGTTCCGCGTTGAGTTCTGCATTGAGTGCTGCATTGAGTGATGTAGTGAGTGCTGCATTGAGTGGTGATGTATTGAGTACTGCATTGAGTGATGCATTGAGTGCTACATTGAGTGATGTATTGAGTTCAGCATTGAGTGATGTATTGAGTACTGCATTGAGTGATGCATTGAGTGCTACATTGAGTGATGTATTGAGTGCTGCATTGAGTGATGTATTGAGTGCTGCATTGAGTGCTACATTGAGTGATGTATTGAGTGCTGCATTGAGTGATGTATTGAGTGCTGCATTGAGTGATGTATTGAGTGATGTATTGAGTGATGTATTGAGTGATTTATTGAGTTCAGCATTGAGTGATGTATTGAGTTCAGCATTGAGTGATGTATTGAGTGCTGCATTGAGTGATGTATTGAGTGCTGCATTGAGTGATGTATTGAGTGCTGCATTGAGTGATGTATTGAGTGCTGCATTGAGTGATGTATTGAGTGCTGCATTGAGTGATGTATTGAGTGCTGCATTGAGTGCTGCATTGAGTGATGTATTGAGTTCAGCATTGAGTGATGTATTGAGTTTAGCATTGAGTGATGTATTGAGTGCTACATTGAGTGATGTATTGAGTGATGTATTGAGTGATGTATTGAGTGATGTATTGAGTTCAGCATTGAGTGATGTATTGAGTTCAGCATTGAGTGATGTATTGAGTTCAGCATTGAGTGATGTATTGAGTTTAGCATTGAGTGATGTATTGAGTGCTACATTGAGTGCTGCATTGAGTGATGTATTGAGTGATGTATTGAGTGATGTATTGAGTTCAGCATTGAGTGATGTATTGAGTTCAGCATTGAGTGATGTATTGAGTTCAGCATTGAGTGATGTATTGAGTGCTACATTGAGTGATGCATTGCGTGCTGCATTTATTGATGCATTGAGTGCTGCATTGAGTGATGTATTGAGTGCTGCATTGAGTGATCTATTGAGTGCTGCATTGAGTGATGTATTGAGTGCTGCATTGAGTGATGTATTGAGTGCTACATTGAGTGCTGCATTGAGTGATGTATTGAGTGATGTATTGAGTTCAGCATTGAGTGATGTATTGAGTTCAGCATTGAGTTCAGCATTGAGTGATGTATTGAGTGCTACATTGAGTGATGCATTGCGTGCTGCATTGATTGATGCATTGAGTGCTGCATTGAGTGATGTATTGAGTGCTGCATTGAGTGATGTATTGAGTGCTGCATTGATTGATGCATTGAGTGCTGCATTGAGTGATGTATTGAGTTCGGCATTGAGTGATGTATTGAGTTCAGCATTGAGTGATGTATTGAGTGCTACATTGAGTGCTGCATTGAGTGATGTATTGAGTGATGTATTGAGTTCAGCATTGAGTGATGTATTGAGTGCTGCATTGATTGATGCATTGAGTGATGTATTGAGTGCTACATTGAGTGATGCATTGCGTGCTGCATTGATTGATGCATTGAGTGCTGCATTGAGTGATGTATTGAGTGCTGCATTGAGTGATGTATTGAGTGCTGCGTTGAGTGATGTATTGAGTTCAGCATTGAGTGATGTATTGAGTGCTGCATTGAGTGATGTATTGAGTGATGTTTTGAGTGCTGCATTGAGTGATGTATTGAGTGCTGCATTGAGTGATGTATTGAGTGCTGCATTGAGTGATGTATTGAGTTCAGCATTGAGTGATGTATTGAGTTAAGCATTGAGTGATGTATTGAGTTCAGCATTGAGTGATGTATTGAGTTCAGCATTGAGTGATGTATTGAGTGCTACATTGAGTGATGCATTGCGTGCTGCATTGATTGATGCATTGAGTGCAGCATTGAGTGATGTATTGAGTGCTGTGTTGAGTGATGTATTGAGTGCTGCATTGAGTGATGTATTAAGTCCTTCCTTGTCTTCGCTTTGAGTGATGTCATGAGTTCTGCATTGAGTGCGGTCTTTAGTGCTTAAAGTAAGAACGCGCTGCTAATTTACCTAGTCATTTTGTATGCAAATAAATGGTAATACAATCAAAGTTTAAACCATATAACAGACACTAGCCTATTCAAAATAGACAAATTAAAGTAATAAAACGCGTCTAAACACATTCCTCATTGATAATTCCGGAGCCTAAGGGGATTTTGTCTGTCTTCAAATAAATCTTTCAGAGTTAAATATCCTTACATAAAACCATATTGATTGGATTCATTAATCATGCATGAACCAGCAAACTTTCCTGGTTTCTAAATCGTTGTTTTCCTTATATAACATACTAGTTTTGTGTTTTTAGAACTAGTAAATGTATAATTTCCCGTGCATAAGTACATTCCTACATCCTTTTGCAGATGTTTGCCTTTGGCTCTGTACTAGTTTGTTCGAAAATAGAAAAGCCTCTACACTATACAACCTGGCTTACATCCGGTGATATTTCTCTGTCGAATAAATGTATACACTAAAAGATAAATATAGTTTCCCACAAAGTCGTTGATTTTTTCAAGGACTCTATAGATGCCCAACATTGACAGTTTCAGCGTATTATATGTTGCTTTTTTTAAAATTGGTCTTTTGACAAAACTACTACAGTTGTTTGAATTAAATAATTGTAGCCATGCATACACTTGTATGACAATATAAATATTTCATGTACAGGGTGTTAAAAAAGTTCGTGGACATTTTTATTTTATCTGTCATTTTAGTTTCAAATAACATTTTCACATTTTTCTGACACATAAGTAACAACTATGACCTCCTTTGTTTATTTTAATTTTATTTAAGTCGATCTGACTTGTGATGTATGAGATATGTAAGGGTTTAATAGACCCACGTGACAACGCAAAATGTGGAAGACGTCAAAATGACGTAACAGTTTTAGGTACTCGATCTTTGCAAATGTGAGATTCCATTATACTCATGAGATTTTCAATTTTATGTCAGTCGAGTGAGTTGTCTGGTATTTCCTCTTTGGGTATAAGGTGGTAAACAGTATCACAAATGTATTACCGGGTTCTGGCAGGGGTATGCAACAGGCAACATTCTGCACAAAATCAGTGCAATTTTGATACCGAATGAGACGCATGTTTTTTATATCACCATGGTAACTGCTTCTGGCCAGGGAAGTTTTAGCAGTATTTCGAAAGTATTAATCCTCACTATAGTCAGATGTAACGATTTTACCAACAGAAATGATTTTGAACTTTTTGAGATCACACATGACAATTGCACACCAAAACCAGCGTTTTGAACTCTTATTGGCGTCGATCACTTATGGAACGTTATCTCCCGAAGATTCCCATACAAAATATTTTGATTGTTTAGCTCATGGAACAAATATTTAATACACTTACCTAAGAAGACAATTGTCGTCCAGTCACTTTCAAAAAGGTTCTTATATCTTCGAGCAAAACCCAGTTTTTTCTTATACTATCTCACAGTCAGATACGGGTGGGTGGGGTATTTGTGAAAATACCATTTCTGTGTCTTTGTGAAGGTAAATCCATTAAATAAAATGATTTAGTTCGTTTACAGCATTTGTCGGAGCTGTAACAACATTTCTGATATATTTACATCGCTTATATTTAATATTGTTAGTTATCGTATACCCCCTTGCTCAGATCCCGTTAGGACGTCCAGAGTGCGTACCTCCCAAAGCGCTATCCTCTTTTCTATATTTAGCCTTTCCCTTATCAATCAAACCGCAAGAACCACCGAGAATGCTTGATATTTCTTTTATTATATAACCCGCAACACAACATAAAACAACATTAAACGCTCGTGGAGAAATTCGTAATTTTTCAACACCACCACCTTTCGATAAAACTGCGTGTTTAATTGCTGTTTACAAGATTATCACGGACGACGTCACGACGTCACGTGCAAATATTCTTGCAGACAATGTCATTTAATTCACACAACATGAAGATAATGTATAGTTCTACATTCCTACCAAGTTTTAAAACTGTATGTTGAATGGTTTTGGATTTATTGAACAAGATCAAGTGTCTACGAACTTTTTTAACACCCTGTACAACATGTACTAGGGATTCAGTTTTACTTTAATGTATTTTTGAGCCAAGATGTGAACTAAGTTTAAGCAATAAACAAAACCGACAACAATATTTGTGGGAGATCATTTAGGCACTATCAAATGCATAGAACAAAAACGCATACTTTTCTACAATTCAACCAGTGTTCGCTGTTAAATGCATACTTATCTGCATTCACTATAATTTCAAACATTCACAAGCGTTTCTTATTGATAAATATCAGAAATCGAAACTAAAATTGGCATTAAAATAAATGAAATGACTCTGAAAATCGCATTTTTATTAACATTCCATGCAGGATTTCAGTGCGCAATAATTTTAAGTAGATTTTAAAAGCAATCAGTCATGGCTTATCTCATAATAACACTCGCACTTGCGCTGTGAAATCAATCACATAATTTTATTATGTAAACCTGTTCTTTGATATATTTTTCAACGATCTGACTTATTTTCCGAATTTTCTATTTATTCTCTATAAATCCGATACGTGAATAGTTTCACATAATCTCGACATTCTCTCTGGTTGTAGCAAGGCAGTTTGTACCAATTCACTGACATTAAACTTTCTAATAGAGACGTTAGTACAATGTTTTCAATACATTTAATGTTTAATAATTTTGTTTATTGGTGTTAAATAAATATGACATAAGTATACGAACATAAATTTAACACATATCAGATCATTACGACCTGGCTACGACATTTCAAGTCAGTTAAATATTTAACATGAGGAAGTGTACACATATTCATTCTTACGAGTTTTGTTGTCAACAGTCGCGTATCTCCATTTTAAACAAACCTAAGTTACAATACCAGTATTTACATTTGAACCTGGAAGGATATCAACACTTTTCATTCTGCAAATATTGTTTGATGTGGGTTGAATTGAAACATTGAAATAAGAATGCGCTTGAAGTAGCTTTAATTTACGACAGAGCATCTAAAATATTTCTTAATTGTAAGCACAATGTGAGGAAGTCGACCTGAATTACAGGCGCGATATGAAGATCTCTTAAGTTGCATATTAGTATAACCTACGAGAATGCAAACATCATTTCATATTATACTCTTTGTAAAATACTGAAATGTCTTTTGATGACGGGTTTATTAGCCTCAATAAATGCCAAGCAATCAATATCATGCAAACAATGTTACCCTTGATAAACATTTCAGTAAGATACACGAGGGGTAGGTTTTTTTTATTAAAATACAGTTTGATAACTTGCTATGTGAGACGGACTGATTTAGTTTTCTGCTAACTTCGTCACATTTCGATTTAGTTTATCGGTTTAGCGGGCGGTAATGGAATTTTGTACTTCTATCATGTTGTTGGTGTCTCTAGATGCGATACTTTTCGATAAATTATTGGAGTAAGATATACGAGGGGTAGTTTTTTTAATAAAAATACAGTTTGGTAATTCGCTATGTGAGACGGACTGATTTCGTTTTCTGCTTACTTTGTCACATTTCGATTTGGTTAATCGGTTTAGTGGGTGGTAATGGAATTTTGTACTTCTATCATGTTGTTGGTGTCGATTAGAATCATAATCTAGATGCGATACTTTTCGATAAATTATTGGATAACTACTGATTCGCGTTTTCGAAAGTTATGCACACCGTCTCTTATGCAGGTTTTTTACTTTAACTCTACTCGTATAATAGGACTATCAGTGCTAACAATTTATTGCCTGTGATTATTATTACTATAATTTGTTGTTGTTTCATGTGACACGTGGTTTGTGTATTAAAACTAATAGAATGCACAATCACACAAAGCGGAATTCTTCAACCGGTTAATTTGAACAACACTCACTATTTGTATTGATAAAAATTCATATCGACAAATCGTGTGAATTGGACTATCCGCTGACGAAAGATATTTAGAATATTCCCAGCTGATTTTGCGAGTGTCAGAGATTTCAATTAAAGGATACGCGGTCAGATTTCGAATTTTAGTCCGTATGTTTTAATATTTCGGGTATTGGGTTTTTGCACTCAATGTCGAGCATGCGTACGCTAAAATAGCTGGGCAGTAATTACAGAAGTTGTAATTAGAACGTATCGATAAGTGTCGGTGTCATAAAATTGTACTCTTCGGTATTTTGTACTTTATTCAATTGGATTGAATAGTAGCAAACTTGAGTTTATCTGAATTGACTAATTGGTAAAAGTGCGTGTTACATTAACTGATTACTGCCAACTTATAAGGATATAAATAGCTTATCTGCAAATGGAATATAGAATGGTGACACGGTTTAAAATAGTTATATTAAAAAGTAGCCAACAATTAAAATGTAATGAACTCATTTGATTATAGTTTGTTAAATTAACAGTGACAAAATTGGTGGTATTGTTTCAAATAAAGAAATAAACTACGAGGGTCAGTCAAGAAAAACTGAGAGTTGGTGAATAATGATCAGGAGAATAAGTGTTCGTATATTGTCTATGCATTATTGTGAAATATGGTGTCTCATCGATGTTATGGCGAATACCAAGTTTGGTTATGAAAATTTGTTTCTTGTTGCCAGGCAACCGAAGAAGACAACTCGGAGGTATGCGTTCGCGCTGTCTGTAGAACACAATTGTGCGTTGCTATGGACACACAAACTTATATCGAACATTTTCAAACTTATTTTTTATTTTGTAATACATTAATCTATCAGATAAACTTAATTATGGTTGAGTTGTTCCTCCAATATAGACAATATACTTGATGGAACTATTAATTGTCACTTTATTTGTTGGTATTGAGACCACAATTTTACCCCACCTAAAAGAACGCATGATGCTTTTCAAAAGCGAAGTTATATTTTTTATTTCTATTATGGTCACTAGACTCCATTAGATACATTCATAATCATCTTGGGCAGAAATTGTGAATTCAGTGTTTAGTTTAAGAATACCATGGCAACGCAAAGAACACAAACCGAGAAAATCGATAAAACACGGGTAAAATTGTTGCTAGGCAACTAAACAATACAGCATAAGTGGCAATTCTGTAACAAACGCCCATCATTATTTGGTATATATGATTATACAAGATACGCATGTTAGTTGTACTAAATTACGCTATATAAAGTTTAAATGAACGTTCGAATTGACAACAAAATAAGTATTCCAGTCACTGGCGCGAACGCATACCCCTTAGTGATGTTCTTCGGTTACTTGGCAACTTTATTTAAAAGCCAATATCCGTTCACGGAATTCATAAGAATATCCACAATGGATAATAGATGGCGATAATTGGTAGAAAATATAATTGTATGTACACCTTGAATGCTTTATTTAACAACTCTCAGTTTTTCTTGACTGACCCTCGTATAATAGATCGGTAATTCATTTGACAGTAAAGTGTTAATTTAACAGTGGAATTATTTGGTGGAATTGTGTAAAATATAAAAAAACCAACAAATAGGTTTGTGAACAAGTTTGGATATAAATTAACATAATTGTGAAATAATCTGAAAATAAGTTTAACAGCTAGTGATAGAAATAGTTTACAGTGCTATTAAATCATAATTATATAGTTTTCGTATTCGAAGTGTACAAGGATGGATAAATGCAGATGCTTGTTTGTTAGGTGGATGGTAATCGCCTGGGTTTTACTATCTGGCGTTGGTAAGTCATGCTTCATTTACCATAAAATCACTAATTTTCGCGAGTATCAAATTTCGAGTATTCTTGGTAATGGGCATAGTATAGCATATTTGGTATATCGTGGATTTAAACGTTTACATTCGAAACCCCTTGTTATATCAGTCAGAGGTTGGTAGTTCTTCGGATTTGAATTCGTAGTAGAATATTATATCCGCAAACAAGCGAAAATTAATTCATCGCGAATATTAGTGATTTTACATTATTTCTTAGTTGTTTAGTAACATTGTACCGATTTCTACAACAATACCGAATACCAGGACGTTTTCTGATACGAGTGTAGATCAATGTTAGACAAATAAGCCCTGAATAAGATACAAGCGTACAACTATGCAGGGTTGTGTCATGGTGTGGGCAAATCCCAGCTCTATAGATTGAGTCTAGTTTGCTTAGTGGTCTGATTCAATGCGTTAATTGGACAATATCGCGGCACCTTAAGGAACTCCATAACTTCAATTGAAACTGGTCGTACCAAACCACCTAATTGAGTATGGGGTGTATATACCATCGGTGAGGTTTGTCTGTCCGTACAAACAAAAGTTACCAAAAGGTGTGTTCTAACGCAATTGAGATAAATCTAATTCCTGTTTTGTTCTTCAAGTGTCCATTATTATGGTATTAAACAATACAATGACTACATAATTTGAATAGTTGTGAAACCCGTGCCCCATGAACACTATTCTAGTTTGTGTTTATAATGATGAATTTTGATGAAATGACCAATTGTTTAATTATTCGAGTATGTCGCCTGTTTGTTGCTAATCTCCGGATATCTCCGGAAACCACAAAGAAGATATGCGATCTTTAGACTTACATTAATAATTTACATTTCTTATAACAACAAGTTATCTGTCTCGAACCTGACGATATAAACATATTACGCACACAAATCTATCATACTAACACGATTGTGTATGCACCGTTTGCGATCTGTGTATTTACCAGACAATAATCTTAGATGTTTTATTTTGAAAAAAAATCATTCTGATACACCATTGTGGAGTAAATGCATTTTTTGGCCATAAATATGAAATAGAGATAGATTACTTAATCATGCCAACAACCTAGACAACAAAGTCACACCGACAATACAGTTACACCGACAACACCGTAACACCGACATTACCGTTGCACACTCAACACAAGTACACCGAAAACATAGATGACAACACTAATGGACAACGATGTCAAACACTTATATGAATATATAATCTAGTTGCTTAATCAAGTTCCAAGATATGACTCTTCAAAATAATATTTACCCACAACATTTAATGGTGGTCGATCTGTTGACAAAATGAAACAATTCTAAGGATTGCATGTGTATTATAATCCTACCAGTCTAATAAATTACCGTCTATATGATATAATTCTAATTTAGTGTCTTCAATGTTATGATGTTTTGTCATCGAACATCCTGTTTTCCGGGTGTTGTCGGTCTACCTAGATGTGCTCTACAACAATACCGAATACCAGTACGTTTTCTGATACGAGTGTAGATCAATGTTAGACAAATAAGCCCTGAATAAGATACAAGCGTACAACTATGCAGGGTTGTGTCATGGTGTGGGCAAATCCCAGCTCTATAGATTGAGTCTAGTTTGCTTAGTGGTCTGATTCAATGCGTTAATTTGACAATATCGCGGCACCTTAAGGTGTATAAAGTGTTCTGTCGAAAATGAAGAAGAGAATATTACAAATATTAAAAACAATCGGGGAATTATATTTTGACAGAATATAAATGTCTCTATGCGGCTCTTCATCCGTCACACTTAAATTGTCAAAGACATCTGATTTCAGGAATATTCCATGTTTGTACAATGTATCTTTCGGGAGGACGTACATTTATACTCCCATGTTCGAGTGTATTAAACATATTCTTCTGAAATTAGATGCCTTAGGGAATGAAGCGTATCATTAAACATAATTGAGTGTTTTTGTTCTACTATATGGTCAAACATGTTAATTGTACAGAATAATGTTGTCTTCTTCATGTACAGTAACTTCTGATTTCTATTGCAAACTGTCTGTAATTTAAAATTACATCTTGGTATTTTTGAACGTCTTTCGTATGGTAGGGCATTCTTTATTTTATAGGTTTTGCATAAAAATTTATTTGAAGTGTTCAAAGTTGTGACTTTAATATGTATTCTAAAAGAACAGACGTAAACGAATGATTGAAAATCACATGTCTTAAAGGACCGAGTTTTTAAAGTATTTTAAAAATCAAAATCAATGTTTTCTAACTCACAATATCCATTAAAGTAGTTTGTTTCGTTATTTTCATGGTAACTTAACATGAGCCTTGTCATTGTCTTCGTCTGAGACCGTCTGAGACACGCTGCAATGTTGTAATTTGCAGTTGACAGAACGAAGACAATTTCGTCTCTGCTAGCGATAATTGCCCTTCTGTTGTAACGCATTCCATGAAGTTTTTAACAATATCCGCTCTCTTCTTTTTAAATTAAGCATTTTGCTACTGTGAGCTCGGTGGGGCTTAGAGAACAATATTTCCTGTGACACAAAAAATAACCTTGAAATCTCATTACTTTTATTGAAATATTATTTGTTGTTCTAAATTGTAATATGTTCCCCTTGATGCCATTAAATATTTATCTCTTGGAAAAATGAAACGTGTATTACCGATTACATACTTAGAGTGAAAGTTTTTGTCAGTATATAGACACATTAGTCACGATTGAATCGGCCATAATGCGTTTTGAGAATTTTAATCTGTTTATGCAATGTATGGAGGAGCTTTGTCGTGGATGTTTACATACATTACAAATATTGTCTTCCTAGATGATTTGATATTGATGGAAAGATGGAGTAGTGATATGCTAGAAACTGATGTATATCACAATGCAATAAGTGTGCGGACAATAGACACTTCAACCGGGATATCAATTAGAGTGCTGCATTTAGTGCTGCCTAGAGAACAGCATTGAGTTCAGCCTTGGTTGATGGCTGAAGTTATGCATGGAGTACATTCTGGATTGTGTCTTAAGTTGTTAACTTCTGTCCTTGAGTTTGGCCCATAGAGTGCAGTCTGGGGTATAACCTTGAGTGTTGCATTGCGTTTTGCGTCGAGTACAGTCTTAAGGTCTGCATTGAGTTCTGTCTTGAATTCTTCATTGAGTGGTGTACTATTTATTGCATTGTCTTCTGCCTTGAGTGTTGCATTGAGTACTATCGAGATGCTTGCATTGAGTTCTGCATTGAATTAGACATTGAATGTTACCTTGGCTTATGCCATGAAACTACATTGAGTTCTGCGGTGAATTATGTTGTGAGTTCTTCATTGAATTCCAACTTGAGAGCCGCATTGAGTGCTACATTGAACGCTGCCATGAGTTTTGCATTGAGTGATGCATTAAAGCTTCCTTGAGATCTGCCTTTAGTGATGCCTTTTGCTTTGCATTGAGAGCTGCCTTAGGTGCGGCCTTTAGTGCTTGAAGTTGGAATTTACCGACAATTTACCGAGTCATTTTGTATTCGAATCAATGGTTATACAATCAAAGTTTAAACCATATAAAAGAGAAATGCCTACTCAAAATTGACAAGTTAAAGTAATAAAGCGCATCTAAACACATTCCTCATTGATAATTCCGGAGCCTAAGGGGGATTTTGTTTGTCGTTAAATAAATATTTCAGAGTTGGATATCGTAGCATAAAACCATATTGATTTTTTATTCATTAAGCATGTATAAGCCAGCAAACTTTCTTAGCTTCCTAAATCGTTGTTTTCCTTATATAACATATTAGTTGTATGTTTTTAGAAAAAGTTTATGTATTATTTCTCGTGTATCGGTACATTCCTACATCCTTTTGCAGATGTTTGCCTTTTGCTCTATCCTAATTTGTTCCAAAAATAAAAAGGCTCTCTACTTAATACAGCTTGACTTTAATACCGATAGAGCAGATAGTGTTCTGTCGAATAAAGTTTTGCATTAAAAAGATAAATATTTACAATGAGAGTCTTTTGTATGTTCAAGCACTTTATAGATGCCCAAAATCGGCCGTTTCAGCGTAGTGTTTGTTTCTAACATTAAACCTTCTAATAGAGACCTTATTACCATTCATTTATAAGTTTAGACCGTCTTTTCATTACGTTGTTTGTTTAATTATTGTGCTTATTAGTGTTAAATAAATAAGACATAAGTGTGCGAATATAAACTAAACACATACTAGTACTAGCATCAGATCATTACGACCTGGAAACGATATTTCTAGTCAGTGAAATATTTAACTTGAAGAACTGTACACATGTTCATTCTTACAAATATTGTTTGAATAGTCGCGTATCCCCATTTTAAACAAACCTAAGTTACAATACCAGTATTTACATTTGAACCTGGAAGAATATCAAAACTTTTCATTATGCAAACATTGTTTGATGTCGGTTGAATTGAAACCATGCAATAAGAATGAATTTGAAGTAGCTTTTATTTACGACAGAACATCTAAAATATTTCTTCATCGTAGGCACTATGTGAGGAAGTCGACTTCAACTTCGTTCTGAAATGTGTTAAAGGCGCGATATGAAGATCGCTTAAGTTGCATATTAGTATTACCTACGAGAATGCAAACATTATTTCATATTATACTCTTTGTAAAAGACTTAAATGTCTTTTGATGACGGATTGATTGGCCCCAATAAATGCCAAGCAATCAATATCACACAAACAATATTACCGTTGATAAACATTTAAGTAAGACACACGAGGGTAGTTTTTTTATCAAAGTACAGTTTGATAATTCGCTATGTGAGACGGACTGATTTCGTTTTCTGCTTACTTTGTCACATTTCGATTTAGTTTATCGGTTAAGAGGGTGGAAATGGGATTTTGTACTTCTATCATGTTGTTGGTGGCGATTAGAATCATTATCTAGATGCGATACTATTCGATATATTATTGGATAACTACTGATTCGCGCATTTTCGAATGTTATGCACACCGTCTTGTATGCAGATTTTTTACTTTAACTGTACTCGTATAATTGGACTATCAGTGCTAACAATTTATTACCTGTGATTATTATAAATATAAGCTGCAGTTGTTGTTGTTTTGTGTGACACGTGGTTTGTGTATTACAACTAATAGAATGCACAATCACACAAAGCGGAATTCTTCAACCGGTTAATTTGAACAACACACACTATTTGTATCGATAAAAATTCATATCGACAAATCGTGTGAATTGGACTATCCACTGAGGAAAGGCATTTAGAATATTCCCAGCGGAGTTTGCGATCGTCAGAGATTTCAATTAAAGGATACGCGGTCAGATTTGCACTCAATGTAGAGTATGCGTACGCTAAAATAGCTGGACAGTAATTATAGAAGTTGTAATTAGAACGTATCAATTTATCGGTGTCATAAAATTGTTTGCTTTTCGGTATTTTGTACTTTATTCGATTGGATTGAATCTTAGCAAACTGGAGTTTATATAAATTGACTAATTGGTAAAAGTGCGTGTTACAGTAATTGATTACTGCCAACACATATGGATATAAATCGCTTATCAGCAAGTGATACATAATATAGTGACATGGTTTGAAATAATTATATTAAATAGTAGCCAACAATTGAAATTTAGTGAACAAATTTGATTATTATTTATTAAATTAACATTGACAAAATTGGTGGTATTGTTTCAAATAAGATTATAAACATTAACAGATCGGTAATTCATTTGACAGTAAAGTGTTAATTTACAGTGGAATTATTTGGTGGAATTGTTTGAAATATAAAAATAACCAACAAAATAAGTTAGTGAACAAGTTTGGATATAAATCGTTTACATAATTGTGAAATAATCTGAAAAGAAGTTCTACATCTAGTGATCGAAGTATTTTTCAGTGTCCTTAAATCATAATTATATTGTTTTCGATTTCGAAGTGTACAAGGATGGATAAAAGCAGATTTGTGTTTGTTCGGTGGATGGTGATCGCCTGGGTTTTACTATCTGGCGTTGGTAAGTCATGCTTCATTTACAGTAAAATCATTTTTTTCGCGGATATTTAATTTCGAGAATTGTGGAAAAGGGCATATTAAAGTATATTTTTAACATACGCTTATTTAAACGTTCACATTCGAAACCCCTTATTATTTCAGTCGGAGGTTGGTAGTTCTTCTTATTTGAAAGCATGATAGAATAATACATCCGCGAACCAAGCGAAAAGTAATTAATCGCAAATATTAGTGATTTTACAATATTTCTTAGTTGTTTAGTAATATTGTATCCACTTCTACAGCACTATCGAATACCGGGACATTTTCTGCTGCAAATGTAGATATATGAAAGAATAAGTCCTGGATAAAGTACTAGCGTATAACTATGCAGGATTTTGTCATGTTGTGGATATCCCAGCTCTATAGATTGAGTGTGTGATTCAATGTGTTTATTGGACAATATCGCAGTCCCTAAATTTACTTCACAACTTCGATTGAAACCGATCGTACGAAACCACCTAGTATTTAAATGTGGGGTGTACATAGCATCGGTGCTGTCTGCCCGTCCGCACACACAAATGCGGCCTGAGGTGGCGGTGTATGGCAATTGAGATTCAATTAAATCCTTACGAAAGCACTCAATTCCTTGTTCGTCAAGTATCAATTATCATGATCTTTAACAACATAATGACCACATACAATTGTAAAGTTGTGACACCCGTGTCCCAAGAACACTATTCTACTTCGTGTTGGTATAGCACATTTTCGCAATTGATTAAACCTTGATGACATGACCAATTGTTTTTATTATTCGAGTATGTCTCCTGTTTGTTGCTATCTCCTGATATCTCCGGATACTACGCGGGTGATATGTGACGTAATACTATATACTTACATTATTAATTGACATGTCCTATAACAACAAGCTATCTGTCTCGAACCTGACAATATACACATATTACGCACCTAAAGCTATCATACTAACACGATAGTGTCTGCACCGTTTGCGAACTATTTATTTACCTGACAATAATCTTAGACGTTTCATTCTGAAATACCATTATGGAGTAAATTTGTCATAAACATTATGTTTTTTTAAAACATAGATAGACAATATTGCCACGCCGACAATACAGTCTACGCAGTTACATTAAATGTAGGCAGTACACTGTACGCAAATAACAAATGTACCGATAACACAGTTACACCGACAACACCGTTACATTGATAAGAAAGTTACACAGACAACACCGTAACACCGCAAACACCGTAACACCGCAACACAGTTACACCGACAACACAGTTTCATTGACAACATATTTACACCGACAACACAGTTACACCGATACCATAATTACATCGACAACACAGTTACTCCGACAACACCGTTACAACGACATAATAGTTTCACCGACAACACCATTACACCGACAACATAGTTGCACCGACAACACAATTACACCGACAACATAGTTGCACCGACAACACCATGACAATGACAATTTTGTTGCACCGACAACACCGTGACAATGACAATATAGTTGCTCAGGCAACACCAGTACACCGACAACATAGTTGCACCGACAACATAGTTGCACCTCAACACAGATGACAACACTGATGTACATCATTGTGAAACATTCAACGCATACACTAATTTGTACATAAATGTGAATATAGCACATAGTGACTTAATTAAGTTCCGAGATATAACTTTTCAAATTCATATTAACCACACAATTTAATGGCGGTCGCTACGCCGACAAAATGAAACACTTCTAAGTATTGCGTGTGTATAATAATCCTACCAGTCTAATACTTTACTGTCTATATGATGTTTTGTCAACGAACATCATGTTTTCCAATTGTTGTTTGTCTACCTAAACACGTCTATCTCCTTTAAGTCATTTCAATACGCCTCCAAATGTCCCATCACGTTAAGTGTTCTGTCGAAAATGGATCAGGCGACATTACAAATATTAAAAACAATCAGAGAATTATATTTTGACAGAATATAAATGTGTCTATTCGATTATTCATCCGTCACGTTTGCCTACACACAAATTGTCAAATACATCTGGTTTCAATATATATCAGGAATTTCCATGACTGTAAAATGTATCTTTCGGGAGGATGTACGTTTGAACTCCTTTGAACGAGTTTAACAAACAGTTCCTTCTTGAAAAGCCAAAATGAGAGGAACGTAGATTAAATACTAACTAAAGTGTTTGTTCTTCTGTTTAATCAAGCATGCTCATTGTACTGAATAGTGTTGTCTATTTGGTCGTGTCCATTTACCGTAATTATTGTTTTCTTTTCCACGATGCCTTCCTAGTCCGACCTTTCGTTATCTTTCCAGTTTGCTTCGTGGTGAGGAAACGTTTTCATTCAAATCAGAACGTACTTCAAAGGTTAGATAATATGTCCGAGTCCACCGATAGGACGAAACATAGAGTTAACAATAAAAACATGTGCATGTAAGAATGTGCATGTAAGGTCCTTCTTATTTTACAGGTTAGGTGTTCAAGGTTGTGTCTAAAAGAACATTCGTAAAATATTTATTGATTATATTTATTAAAAATACTCTAAAGACTTATAAAAACTTTAATGTTTCCTTGAATATTGACGCAATACCTCAACCACAATGTACACTAACCGTTAATGATATTTTCTAGTACAATCATGTATTTGTTCCGTTATCTTAATGGTAACTTAACACGATCCGTGTCGTTGACGACCTTCTTACACTATAATCAGCGTCTGAAACGCGCTGCTATGTTTAAATACGTCAAACCTGGAACGCAATAATTAACATCGTGTGTCATTTGCTCGCTGTGAACTGTCAGTTTTCATAGCAGTTGAAAAATTTGCAGTTGACAAACCGAAGACGTTTTTGTCTCTGCCAGCGATAATTGCACTTTTGCTGTAGCCTTCCATCACGTTTTTAAGAATTCCGCTCTCTTCGAATTAAATTAAACATTTTGTTACTGTGAACTCGGTTGGGCTTAGAGAACAATATTGCCTCTGACACGAATAATACCGGTTACCTCGAAATCTCATTATTTTTTATTGAAATATCATTTGTTGAACTAGTTGGTAATATGTTCCCCTTGGGGCCATTAAATATTTATTTCTTGGAAAAATGAAACGTTTATTACCGATTACTTGCTTGGAATGAATATTTTTGTCAGTATATAGACACATTAGTTACGATTGTTTTGGCTAGAATATCTTTTGAGATTTTAAAATCTGTTTAAGAAGTGTTCGGGTATTCTTTGTCTTCGATGTTAACATAAATTTTAAATTTTGCCTTCCTAGATTATTTCATATTGATGAAAATATGGAGAGAAATGTAAGAAAAACTGGTGTATATCACAATGCAATCGGAATATGGACAATCGAGAGGAAGGGGAACTAAGAAAACACATTAACCTGGTTTTTATTTTGCATAGTGTGTAAGCAAGGTATAAACACATAAAAGAGACACATACGGTACTAAAAAGGATAAGGTTAAGCTATAAAATGCATCTAGACACATTGCTCATTGATAATTCGGAGCCTAAGGGGGATTTTGTTTGTCTTCAAATAAATCTTTTAGAGTAAAATACTGCGGCATAAAACCATATTGATTTTTAATTCATTAATCATGTATAAACTAGCTCACTTCCATGGCTTCCTAAATCGTTGTTTTCCTTATATAGCATATTTGTTTTTGTTAGAAGTAGTGAATGTATTATTTCTCGTCTCTATGTACATTGATACAGACTTTTGCAGACATTTGCCGTTAGCTCTGTCCTAGTGTGTTCGAAAATAAAGAAATCTCTACACTATTCAGCGCGACTTTAATACCGGTGGAGACGATAGTTCTCTGTCGTATACAAATGTGTGCACTAAAAGATAAATGCTGGTACTCACAAAGGCGTTGGTGTCACCGACTAAATACAATGTAGATGCCCAACGAAGGAGGTACGACAGCTTTAGCGTAGTATTGCCTTTGGTCAACTTCTGTATATTGGCTATATGAAAAAAAACATTACGACAAATGCATAGATGAAATAACTGGATGATTTCCATCGGTCGTTGAATGAAGACGGCGTTGCAATTCGTTTGCAATGCAGTATTTGTTGCACCGGTTACCATCTAGATACATACGTAGCCTGTTTTCGATTGCATTTTCCGTGCTAATATGTTACTCACCGATTTCTGTCAATCTAATCTTGAAACACAGTTAATTGCCGATAAGGGTTAATACGCATTGAGTTCACGTATCAAATCTTAAAAAGTCCAATACCCATGATTGAACGACCTTAGACGTACGTAATAAGGGGTTATCTTCTAAAAAAAATATGCGATCCTCCGGGTTGAATTTAAGATATTCATTAACTGTTAATACAAATGAAATTAAAATAAACATATATATACGTATACTTGTCTTTGATTAAAGGTGCAATACTGAAATGCAGATGTACATGACTTTAAAGAATATAACTGGAATTAAAGTGATGCTTTAGCTTCATTTAGAAAAAAACCTTTTGCAAGTGTCTCTGTATAGATTCTTATGTAGGGTATGAGTAAATCTCCAGTTTAGCCAAGTTGAATATTTTCTTATAATAGTTAGTGTATTGTTAACCACAGGTAATCATTGACTTCCAAAAAAACAACGAAAACATTTTTTTTGTGTAAAATTTATCTTTTTCTTTCAAGGTCGATTCGTAGAGAAAATGACGAACCCTAAAATCATAAATTGCACAAAAATAGTATTTTGTCGATTTAATCTTTTTATATGATACAGTTATCTGCGATGTAAACACTAAATAATTCAAGTAATGTATGCTGCAAATTGCAATGGAAACTTCATCCAATTTGTGTACAGCATCCTCACTTCTGAGTGATATAACAACCATCTAAACTAGTGCCCTAACAACCTGTCTTTTCTTACCTTCACGATGTGAAATGAGAATTTTATTGACACACATTTAATTTTTTTAAATGTAATTGAAATGATTGAAATTTACCTGGATTTCAAAACGTTTAATATTTTGATTGTGATTTGGGGCTATGTACCTTTAAATACAACATGATGGAGCAGTGTAGTTTTGCCCCCTATTATAGTACGTGGATGAATGAATTGTGACTATGCTATTTGATTTAATATGAATGATGACATGTTCCTAGCTCGTATTTTACATGTGACATTTATCATACCTGTAATTACATGCCTCAAGACTTTGTGGCAACAAAATGTTCACTTACATACTTAATATGTTATAAAATTAGATAAACATAGAAGATCATCACTTGATCGATGATTGTCAAACCTTTTTTACGTTTCATTTAATGGTAGATGTATCATTGATGAACCATTTTATACATTAAGTGATAAATAGTCATAGTATATAAAATATAGATATATGTATACATTTTTTTTTATTTTTTATTTTTTTTTTATTTTCGTGTTTCTCATTTTCCAGTGATACAGTTACCAGTGATTTATACTGCCCGATACAGTATACTACACAAATATATGTAGCTACTCCCTGTCGCTGGGATTATTTGAAGTAGAACTGACAATATTCTTATAGATTATGTACAAATAGATAATATTGCCGTGAGTTATTGATAGAGAAATGGAACCCCGGCGAAATACGGAGCTCCAGATTTAACATGATATCTGAGTGCTTGTTATAATATTTCTGATATGTATCTTACATTTGACTAAATGTTATGCGGGTTTGATGACAAACTAGTCAAGCTCGATGCAGTATGGCAGTATTTGTACTATCTCCTCCGTAGCAATGGTGTAATAATGTTTTAAAAACACTCATTAAGGCGATTGTGAAGACCATCATGGTGTTTTAACATTTTTGCTAGCGTAGTATGCGGACACATGCAGTAAGCATCGCTAGACGATTCCCGAAACCAGCATGTTCTATTCATCTCTTATATTGTATCTGCTGGTGTCCTCGACATGTATAAAATTTAACCATTTCTTATGGAAAGCCTTGGCTGTCTTATACGTACAAAATGAACATTGTTGTGCCCAAATAGCAATATATTAAGCCACTTTGTCAATATATGAAGTCATTATATCAATATATTAAGTGAGAATGTGTAGTGTTGTGCTGTACTGGTATTACAACAGTTTAGTGTAGTAATGTTATAAACATACACAAGTCTATCATATTTCAAGGTATGAAATATTAGTCCAAATACTCGTATAAGTTCTAGGTATTTTATTAACTCCCAAATTACCAAATATAAATAGTCTAAATATCTATAACACAAAAGCATGTAAGTTCTCACGAAACATTCAAGGTAGTTCTCTAAGCAATATGTTCACAAGTGTCATTAGTTCTCGTAACATAATATCCACACTGCGGCATCCGCCGAGTGACAGCTAGTCCGTGGACTGGACTATCCCATCTTGGCTTGTTCATCTTCGAGCTTTTAAGCCAAACCGCCCGTGCGTCATATTTACGTAAAGTTCCACTAAAACCGCACTAGCTCATCCATCATTTGTCAAGTATATCTGGTGTTTACATATACGGCTGTCAGTATTTAATTTGTTATAATTAGTCTATGATGTCCTTGACGCAGTTTGTCCATATATGGTATGTAGTCTCGCCTGGCTATTCTATGTCTCGCCTGACTATGCTATATTACATCTCCCCCTGTGCTTTTAAGAAACTTAGTTGTTTAACAAAACAAATAATTTCTTAGTTGATGTTTCCTTCCGTTAATTGGAATAAAGTTGGTGCATAAATCTTGATAAGTGTCACCTTAAGTTGATGTGATTGCTCTACTTTTAGTCTTTACTGATTCAGTTTGGAGTGACACCCAGCCTTAGGCTATTATATTACAAATGTCATTATATTATGCCGATGTGACCTTATATTGAGTCAATCTGTCATTATACGATGTGCATTTCTGAATACATTAAGTGAAACAGTCGTTATATCGATTCAACAAGACAATATATCATGCCGATGTGACCTTATATTGTGTCAATATGTCATTATACGATGTGCATTTATGAATATATTAAGTGAAACAGTCCTGATATCGATTCAACAAGACAATATATCATACCGATGTAACCTTATATTGAGTCAATATGTCATTATATGATGTGCATTTATGAATATATTAAGTGAAACAGTCCTTATATCGATTCAACAAGACAATATATCATGCCGATGTGACCTTATATTGTGTCAACCTGTCATTATACGATGTGCACTTATGAATATATTAAGTGAAACAGTCCTTATATCGATTCAACAAGTCAATATATCATGCAGATGTGACCTTATATCGAGTCAATATGTCATTATACGATGTGCATTTATGAATATATTAAGTGATATATTGTCTTGTTGAATCGATATGACGACTGTTTCACTTAATATATTCATAAATGCACATCGTATGATGACAGATTGACTCAATATAAGGTCACATCGGCATCATATAATGACGTTCTCACTGAATATACTGATATATTGACTTAATATATTGACAACGTGGCTTAATATATTGCTATTTGGACACAACAACGTTCATTTTGTACGTATAAGACAGTCAAGGCTTTCCATAATTTCTTGCGAAAGAACGGCATGGTACGAATTGAGCATTAAATGTGATACATTTGTAAACTTACTGGTTTGGATCATAACAGTGGGTCGTTTTTTACCGATAAATATTTAATTCGGCGTAAAAACAAGAACCTTTCTAGTCGATGTTCTACAATTTAGAAATGTACTTGTATGATAAATGCCACTTATCCAAGTATGTTGACGTGTACTGATGTTTCAATATGAATAAATGGATGGTTCAACTATTTCATTACCTAAATTATTTGTTAATTAGAGATGTATTGTTTTCGGTTGTTTTCATGATGTATCTGGTACGACCATGCCCTAAATACGCTCCAATACGTGAACCGATTGTCCCCTGTCGTATGGAGTTACAGCGCCGCTCTCATGTCCTTATCGTATTACAGCGCCGCCCTATATAGCGGCCAGATAATATTTCAGCTACCCAATAAACATTATCATTAATAACGGACATATTACAACCCAATCAAAGTTCAGATGTATAATACACACTCGTGAACTCATCCTGAACTTCGTGTAGGTATCAATAACTTGTCAATATAGAAATGATGCGACACTTTACTCCATGTAGACAGATAGAATAACACGTGTTCATAAGTAAATAAGGTCTGCTTCGGTGGCCGTAACACCGTATATTTTGATTCCCAATAATTAAAATGCCACCATTACAATATAGTAAACGACTGGATTATTTATGGATATAACTTGGAGTTCGTTTTAAGTTATAACAACAGTATCTTATTGTCTACTGTTATTTAAGACTACTAAGAATGCTAGAATAGTTCGCATGAAAACATGTTCGGGTTACGCTGAACGTCTGACCATAATGCATTCATATTCCGGTCGACCAAAGATGAACCCATCGCTCGCATGATTCCCTTGTATACTTAAACATATGTTTGTGCTTTACTAGTACAAATGTATACTGTTTGAAATATAATGAAATTTTAACCTTCCACATGTCGGGGTCGTTCGACAGTCAATATTTTCAGTTGGTTTGATTCGGGCTACAGAGTAGCGTTGCTTGCTGCTTGTAGTCTATTGTCGTATTGTTTTATTACACTGATGAACCCTCGATGCCGAAACTCTTATGTTTGATCTATTTACACATATATATTTATTTGTCATTATTTATTTAGCCCGTCAACATTTTAGCACTTAATTGTAAATGTGATTTATATGCCCAAAAGCCGGATACATCCTTGATCGTTAGTAAAAATATGCATGTGCAATAATTACCATTTAAACAATTAACCCACTAACTTACAAAAAACACAGGGGCGTTTAGTACAGAAAAAGCATAATGCATCTTATCACCGAGAAAATAGTTTGTAAATAGCACAAACTACAAAATCCACCTCATATTACTTCAAAGATAATTAATCTTAATTAGTTAACACATATACTTAATGACAATTTATTAGTTCATAATTAACAGCATACTAATGGGGTAATTAGCTCATAATATATCATATTAAACTGTAGGCTTATGACGCATTTTCTATATAAGTCAACTGTACTTCTGTAAATTAATAGAATAAAAGAGTGTTTTATTGAACAAACTAAGATATGCTTACTTAGTACATGAATGTATGTCTGTATGGGCTTATATGTCACAGAGTAGTAGTATATGTACTTGTTACTTGTGTTAATAAATGAAAATTTCTGGGGTGGTATTCACAAAGCATCTTAAGTAAAAACTTATTTTCTAAAAAATCTCACATTTTCCTTAAGTGTATCAGCTGAACAGGAAAATCAAGATTAATAATTATTTACATTGTTTAGAAGCATTGTGTAAAGGGCTACTGTATAAATCACAAAAAACATAGGGTATTCTTCGTTTCTTGGGTAATATGGGCAGTTCAATATTTTAACTTAAGTCAAAATATTCAAGTTTTTACTTAAGTTTCTTTATGAATACCACCCCTATTCTGTTGTCAGTAGGGAGATTGTGAAACGTATTACATGAACGACTACTACGTGACTATATCTTTTCTCATTACATCATCAATGTTCGTGTAGTTTCAGAAAATGAAAGACGTGTGGATTATAAAATTAATGTGTGTGCTGTGCTATGTAGCGAAGATATGCGTATACACGGCAAAATACATAGTTTCAATGATCGCCTATAATGTCTGGTCTTGTATAGATACTCACGGTGAATAATCTAGAACTTACGTTCATGCACTTATATTATAACGCACGCGTTTTGTCTTTGTAAGGAAATCGAAATCGCAACCTGTCCATTTACGGGTATATGTATATATTTTACTCGGGTAGCTTTTGTACTTTTACGGGACTTTTTATACAAACTCTACTGAAAAAATTACACATAGAGTATGCATGCAAACATGTATGTTAGGTATTTGTCTAGATATTTGACTATAATTGTGAATATTTAACTCAGATACGTAAACCGGGGATTTACTATTTCCAAATGCTATTGACAAAATACACAATTATGCATAACCTAGTAATTTTACTTTAGATACGCATACATCTGATCTCCTTTACGTCCGATTCGCAACCTCGCCATTGATAGAATATAACTACCACTGCCACAATTCGCTGGGTTAGAATGACACGGTCGTAACAACTACAAATGTACGACCTGAAAAGACTGATCCATATTTGAAGTCAGCATTCTAATTAGCCCATTTCCATGAAAATAGGAAATTGTCATGTTGCCCATATTAAAGTATAAACAGATTATTTTAGCATAAGTAAAGAGTAAACCTTAGACAGTTTTTCTTCTTTTCTCAAAGTATTGATTTTGTTCTTACGACCTTCTTATTCGAAGCAAGCAGTAGCAATCGCATACTAAAGTCCAGTTCAACATATTTCTTTGCTGACTCAAATAAATTGATCATCTAATCGACTTTAGTCATTCATACTGAGGCATTATGTAGTCTTAGCTCAATCAGCATGAATGCAACCGCCTTTAATTTAACATTAATAGAGGGACTTAGTTTGAACGCTTCGATTAGTAAACAGTCTATTGATATTTCTATTTGCTTAGGTCGAGAATTAATTACGCGTCAAATAACTGCAAAACCCACCACACATTGCTCTACTCGTTTAAATAATTGAAACCGTATGTTTTCGATAGTCAATAGGCTACTATAATGCTTTTTTCATAGAATAAGAAACTAAGTAGTGAGGTAAACTTTGTATAAATCATTGTTAAGTACGCTCATGGGAACTTATCTGTCAGAATCTATAAACTTATCTTCCACCGTTATCAACACGTTTTATTTCATTTGACTTATTTATGACCACTTCATCACAATAAAATAGATGTTGCATTGTTGTTTATCTAGTTAACTGACAAAATATGTAATATTGATTTCGTTGATAGGAATTACACACGTAGCGCGATAATGCAATAGTTTTGAAGCCTTCCAATTAAGTATTCATATCGCTGGCTTAGAATGAGAAGGTCGTAATTCCAAATCGATATTTGGAGAAAACAAGAAAAAAAACTGTCCGAAAATTACTCTTTACCTTTGGTAAAACAAACCGTTTAAACACCAATTTCATGGCTCATACGAAACGTATTATGACGTTGATTTTAAATATGTAACAGTCTTATAAGGTCGTAAGTAGTATTGACGATCTACTCATTCTAGGCCAGCGAGATAGTCATACACATTCTTAACGTACAAATATTGTCATTGCACAGTTCTTGTTTATTGCGTTACTGCTAGACCGTACTATTATATATCCTCAATATAAACGCGTATGTTTAAAAAAAAAAATTCCTCAAATCAATCGAGTTGTTTACTTATTTAATCATGTATTTCTTTATCTTTTAAGAAATACCTTTCGTAACGATTATATTTGGGTATGCAGTTTATATAATGTATTGGATGTAATCTTTGTTAACATTGGATTAAACTATATCAAACATGTAATTAGTTTGTAATAAAATATCCTCAAAATATGTATACTTGACATTGATTCTATAAGCTATGACATTCCGTCTGTATTTGGTCAATCACTGGGCAAATACAGCAAAGCATTCGGAACAATGTTTCTAAGGTAGTGACAGCAGGCTCACAAGCGTGAAATACTATATATATAGATTGTATATCCATCATAATTCATCAAATATATGCACAAACACTTACCGCACAGTCAATGCATGAAACCTTTTATTAGCGAATCGGGAGGGGAATACCTTACTTTTAATTGCATAATATTGAACATTGAATATTGAAGCTAGAAATGATGAAGCCATCGAAAAGCTTAAATAAAACATGCGAGACAGAAGAAGATTAAGATAATGCTTGTACAGTTTCATAATCGGGAAATCATTATTGCGTACGACTTCTATGAAGGAGGTTTCGTCGGTTAAATATAAACCACAATATCCTAACCGCAAATAAGAGCGCAACTATATATAAACCAATACATTTTACAAATTACATACCTAACTCTAATCGTTAGGACAAAGTGTTTGATGTCTTTGTTAAAAGATAAAGCAATGTATGATGAAATAAGTAAACATCTCTATTGATTGTAATACTTCTTACTGCCGTTCGAATCATATATCGAAATCTAGGCTTTAATGTTACGGACTAATAGTGAACAAATAAACATAAACTGAGCAAGAATGTCAAGCGATCATTGTAAATTGAACATGTACGATTACATAACGCGTGATAGATACCCAAGCATGTGTGGACAGTCTCAATGCGATGTTACGATATAAGCGTATTGTATTTATTTAGAATGATGTCGGATATTGAAATAGAAAGAAGTCAAATTTATAAGGAACGACAGTAAACATGGTCGGTAAAACTACCTTAAACATCGAGTGACACCATTTTTGCTTACATGAGACAAATATAATCTTTTGTTAACAATATCTATCAAAACTGACTAGGAATCATTGTTCTGTTTCACCAAAATGTTCCAACTCGAAGTTTAATGTATTAATTAAACGGTTCCTAGAACCTGTAATTAGGATATAATATAACATTTGATTTCGTGCCTTTAAGGCAATTGCAGCCGTTGATTCCATAAGCGCAGAGTATTACGAGTTTGACAAGGAGTCAAATAAAACTATATACACATACTAATTTTAATCACTTCCTCATTGGAAATCGCTGTATTACGAGCATGAACTTTATACTGATACATATCAGTGCATAAAGTTGTAAACTGGGTTTATTTGCTCGAAATGTATTCTACAAATATCACACCTACATTTCTGATGAATTTTTCGATCATTCAATGTACCATATGCACCATACAGGTGTTTAAGTATTTAGACTAAACGGATTAACTTTGTGGTCAAACGGGGATCTTTTATTGACAAGTCGTTAAATATGATATAATTCATATTGACATTTCACAGTTTGAGACCCTAGGAAAGGGTCAATCTAATCTTTATAAACGTAGAATAATGAAACTTATCACAATTTGTGACGAATTCCAGACTCCATATGATGGCATTCATATAACATATACAAATAAGAATGCAATATCATAATATAACAGACAAGCATGCACAAAAATTTGATTGACATAACATACTAATAATATAGCATGATAGACTTGAAGCCAATATTTTTGTGATGACGATAAACCTGCTAAGAGAACAAATACTCATTTATGTGTTTGGTTGTATCAAATAATTGGCAGTAGAATGACCACAATAAAACCGACATTCACGCTATGTGTTAATTAAGTAATAGTCTGATACTATGTACCCTCGTCACATGAGATGTCAAAATATGTTATTAATATGATAGCTGAAACCATATGTGTCCATATGACCCCGCAAATGTCGATGTCGACTTCTGTTCAAGACTCAGAATGGTCAGCTAGTGTTTGCTGATTAGTATTAACTCAGGAATGGTAATATTTTATAACATATACGGCTCATTAACGCTGTTATCGTATTACAAATTAAATGACCTGACTGGATTCGAAATTCAATTGAACATTGCACGCGTCATGTTTGATACGGTAATTAAAACTACACATAACGAATATCAGACAGATATTCTTGTTAATGGTATTTTGAGCGCAATATAGAAATTGGACAGTACATTATCTGCAAATGATACTCCATGTCGTGGTCACCTTGAGTTGTGACATTAAAACAAACATGCAGTAATATAACTACTGAGTACTTGATGAAGTGCACGCTTAGTTAAGTGGTTTCTGTAATAAAATCTTCTCCCATCTGGCGATGTGTTATCATTATTGTTTGATATCAACATTGATGAGGTGTGGACTGCAGTATCATTAAGGAATATAAAAATAGCATTTCATTATCTTACCCGAATCGCCATAAAACGACATTAAATCTTAATTTAGACCGAACTTGATGTTCTTCTACCATTATTGTTGAGAAGGTGTGTTTTTGTATAATTAAAGTAACGATTACAAGTTCAAGTACTCAACATATCATGATAGAAGTACCGGATGATCAGATATTATTGCGGGGGATTAATTTTCCATTAGTTCCCGAAAATGTATGCCTGCAAATCTAACCAACAACAGAAAGACTAAAATAAAGTTGAGAAGTCGCAAATAATATACTCTCGAGATTTATATAGCAAACAAAAATAATTTCGAGGTTAACCGCGCGAAAGATCGGCGGACTCAGATTCAGTTTGAAGGCGACAACAGCTACGTGTGCTGAGGATATCAAACTAAATCATTGCTTTGAAAATGTGTCAATGACTGACTTGGGAGTACAATATTGTAAATGCCATTGTAGATAATTCGGTTTGTATTCCATAATGGTATAACGCGATAGACTCTAATAATCGGTTTCCTATATAATACCATTGTCAACCAGGAATTATCTAAACCCGACGGTTCCTGTGTCAACTAATTGAACAAACAGATTCTTAATTGAGACACTTTATTTACCTTGTATTACAATTTTTAAAAAACAATTAAATCAGCAAACACTCGTCTATTTAAGGCATGTTATGTTATCAGACTAGTTGATCAAATTATAATTCACTCAATTGTTCAAACGCTCAAAGCGAGAAACAGTAAATTGCCATTTCAACACTTTGCAATAGTTATCTGTAAGTAAATATTTGTATCTGCCACTTTGCTCCTAGAGTGTAAATAGTCCGAACACGTAAACATACAATTAGTATCTCTTCGGTTAGACAGGGGTACACTTAAAACCTCCTACACCTGAAATATCATTACATGTGTATGGAGTAAATAGTGTTTTGTCATAAACATAAAACATAGGTAGACAATATAATCACACCGACAATACAGTCTACACAGTTACATAAAATGCAGACAGCACATTGTACGCAAATAACAAATACACCTATAAAACAGTTACACCGACATCATAGTTGCACCGACATCATAGTTGCAACGACAACACTATTACACCGACAACACAGTTGCACCGACAACAGCGTTACACTGACAATATAGTTACAACTACAACACCGTTACACCGACATCAAAGTTGCACTGACACATCGTTACACTGACAACATCGTTGCACTGACAACACCGTTGCAACGACAACACCGTTACACTGACAATATAGTTGCACCGACATCACCGTTACACCGACAACATAGTTGCACCGACAACACAGATGACAACACTGATATACAACATTGTGAAACATTCAACGCATACACTTTTGTACATAAATGTGAATATAGGTTAGAAACCACCAAATAAATTTGCTCTATAGCTCAATGTAAAGTGCCCGTAGTAGGCCCAAATTTTCAACTGTTTTTAGTCTATGGCCACCTGGACCACATATATCATTGTAAAGAGGGGCATTTAAGCTTCAAAATAATGCAATAAAAAAGGGGGGTCATGTATCTTCTAAGAAAGTTTTTGTCCTTCAAACATGGTTTATCCGTTTTCACACATGTCCGGATTTATAAGTTCCGGGTTTTACCCTAGTCTACTTTCACTTTGGTATCAAGCCCAAAATAGTGGAATGATACAAATATTACAGTTTTACTACATCACATGCATATTTACCAACCATTTAAGCTCAATTTCATCATTTAAATCCACATGTGTCAAGAAATATCTCCATTTACAGGCAAACCAAAGTTTTTTTAAGGACTACTTGAGTGTATCACCACTTGGTCCGCGGAGGCATTTAGTGGTTCTTTACCTTAAGACAGCCTAGTTTTACTTATTTAAGTGTTTTTTGGACTTTTTTCAATACTACTATGTATTTGCAGCACACAATAATCAATTCTAGACAATTTGTGCATGAATTGTAGAAAAAATGACAAACACGCATAAGCGCCTTTAAGGAGAAATTTGGCCAGCACCTGCAAAATATGATGAATATTGATTTTAAATGGGGTTGTATTTGTGAAAAACTGTTTCACTGAACACTAATTATGCTTAAGATGCCTAATAATAAGTCTATTTTTCATATTTAATCACAATTACCCCTGTCTGACACTAAAATAAGGTCACTATTGACATAATAATGTCAATTTTAGAAGAAAAAAGTCTGACATTTTCTAGATTTTCATGATAGAAATCCAAATTTTCACTTTTTTAGACAATTTAAACAGATAAAAGTGGTCAAAACCCTATCTGGGATGCATTTCCATACATTTGAATGCAAAAAAATGAAAACAAGAATTTAATAGAATTTTGCCCTTCTTAAGGTTAGAAACCACCAAATAAATTTGCTCTATAGCTCAATGTAAAGTGCCCGTAGTAGGCCCAAATTTTCAACTGTTTTTAGTCTATGGCCACCTGGACCACATATATCATTGTAAAGAGGGGCATTTAAGCTTCAAAATAATGCAATAAAAAAGGGGGGTCATGTATCTTCTAAGAAAGTTTTTGTCCTTCAAACATGGTTTATCCGTTTTCACACATGTCCGGATTTATAAGTTCCGGGTTTTACCCTAGTCTACTTTCACTTTGGTATCAAGCCCAAAATAGTGGAATGATACAAATATTACAGTTTTACTACATCACATGCATATTTACCAACCATTTAAGCTCAATTTCATCATTTAAATCCACATGTGTCAAGAAATATCTCCATTTACAGGCAAACCAAAGTTTTTTTAAGGACTACTTGAGTGTATCACCACTTGGTCCGCGGAGGCATTTAGTGGTTCTTTACCTATAGCACATAGTGGCTTAATTAAGTTCCGCGATATAACTTTTCAAATTCATATTAACCTTACAATTTAAGTGCGGTCGCTACGCTGACAAAATGAAACAATTCTTAGGATTGCATGTGTATTATAATCCTACTAGTCTAATACTTTACTGTCTATATGATGTTTTGTCAACGAACATCATGTTTTCCGATTGTTGTTTGTCTACCTAAACACGTCTATCTCCTTTATGTAATTTTCATACGCCTCCAAATGTGCCACGACTTTAAGTGTTTTATCGAAAATGGAGAAGGCGACATAACAAATATTAAAAACAATCAGAGAATTATATTTTGACAGAATATAAATGTGTCTATTCGATTATTTATCCGTCACGTTTGCCTACACACAAATTGTCAAATACATCTGGTTTCAATATATATCAGGAATTTTCATGACTGTAAAATGTCTCTTTCGGGAGGATGTACGTTCGTACTCCTTTGATCGAGTTTAACAAACAGTTCCTTCTTGATAAGCCAAAATGAGAGGAACGTAGATTAAATATAAACGCAAGTGTTTGTTCTACTGTTTTATCAAGCATGCTCATTCTACTGAATAGTGATGTCTATTTGGTCATATCCATGTTGAGTAATTATTTTTTTCTTTTCCATGATGCTTTCCTTGTCCGACTTATCGTTATCTTTCCAGTTTGCTTCGTGGTGAAGAAACGTTGTCATTCAAATCAGGACGTATTTCATAGCTTATATAATATGATCGAGTCCACCGAGAGACGAAACACAGAGTTAACAATAAATACAATCATGTGTTGTTCGAATGTGCATGTAAGGGCCTATTTATTGTACATGTTACGTATTCAAAGTTGTGTCTAACAGAAGATACGTAAAATATTTATTTAAAAACATATGTCTTAATGGACAAATTTATTGAAATACTCAATGTTTTCTTGAATATTGACGCAATATCTCAACCACAATGTACATTAACCGTTAATGTTGTTTTCTAGAATAGTCATGCATTTTGTTCCGTTATCTTAATGATAAATAAACACGGTCCGTGTCGTTGATGACCTTCTTACACTATAATCTTCGTCTGAAACGCGCTGCAATGTTTTAATACGTCAAACCTGGAACGCAATAATTAACATCGTGTGTCATTTGCTCGTTGCGAACTGTCAGTTTTCACAGCAGTTGTAAAATTTGCAGTTGACAAACCGAAGATGTTTTTGTCTCTGCTAGCGATTATTGCACTTCTGCTGTAATGCCTTCCATCACGCTTTCTCAGAATTCTGCTATCTTCGTTTTGAATTAAACATTTTGCTACTGTGAATTCAGTTGGGCTTAGAGAACAATATTCGCTCTGACACAAATTATAACCTCGAAATCTCATTATTTTTTATTGAAATATCATTTGTTGGACTAGTGGGTAATATGTTCCTCTTGGGGCCATTAAATATTTATCTCTTGGAAAAATGAAACGTTTATTACCTATTACATGCTTACAATGAATATTTTGTCAGTATATAGACACATTAGTTACGATTGTTTTTGCTAGAATATGTTTTGAGATTTTTTAAATCTGTTTAAGAAGTGTATGGGTATTCTTTGTCTTCGATGTTAACATAAATTTTAAATTTTGCCTTCCTAGATTATTTGATATAGATGTAAATATGAAGTAGTGGTTTGTTAGAAACTGATATCACTATCAATCGGAATATGGACAATCGAGAGGTTGAGGAACTAAAAAAACACATTAACCGGTTACTAAAATAGATACGTTAAAGCAGCTATAAAACGCATCTAGACACATTGCTCATTGATAATTCCTGAGCCTAACGGGAATTTTGTTTGTCTTCAAATAAATCTTTTAGGGTTAAATATTGTGGCATAAAACCATATCGATTTTTAATCCATTAATCATGTAAAAACAAGCTCACTCTCCTGGTTTTCTAAATCGTTGTTTTCCTTATATAACATATTAGTTTTTTTAGAAGTAGTTAATGTATTATTTTCTCGTCTTTATGTACATTGATACAGACTTTTGCAGATGTTTGCCTTTGGCTCAGTCCTAGTTTGCTCGAACATAAAGAAAGCTCTACACTATTCAGTGCGACTTTAATACTGGTAGAGCCGATAGTTCTCTGTCGAATAAATGTGTGCACTAAAAGATAAATGCTGGTACTCACAAAGGCGTTGGTGTCAACGACTTAATACAATGTAGATGCCCAACGTTGGATGTACGACAGTTTTAGCATAGTATTTCCTTTTGTCAACTTCTGTATATTGGTTATATGACAAACATTACGACAAATGCATGGATGAAATAATTGTATGATTTCCATCGGTCGTTGAATAAACACGGCGTTTCAATTCTTTCGCAAGGCAGTATATGTTGCACCGGTATTATCCATACGTAGCCTGTTCTTGATTACATTTCCCATGCTAATATCGTACTCACCGATATCTGTCTATCTAATCTTGAAAAACAGTTAATTGCAGATAAGGGATTAATACGCCTGAAGTTCACGGATTAATTCTTAAAAAGTCAAATACCCATGATTGAACGACCTTAGAAGTACGTAATAAAGGGTTAACTTTAGAAACAAAATGCAATCCCTCGGGTTGGATTTCAGAAATTCCTCAATTGTTAATACAAATGAAAATATACACATAAATGTACTTGTCTTTAGTTAACGATGCCCTACTGAAATTTAGATATACTTGACTTAAAGAATATAACTGAAATTAAAGTGATGATTTAGCTTCATTTAGACAAAAACCTTTTGCAAGTGTCTCTGTATAGATTTTTATCTAGGTTATGAGGAAATCTCCAGTTTAGCCATTTTAGTTGAATATTTACTTACAATAGTTAGTGTAATGTTAACTACAGGTAACTGTATCATTGATTACGAAAATAAGAACGAAAACGTTATTTTTGTTATTTTTCGTCTTTTTCTTTCAAGGTCAATTTGTAGAGAAATCAACGAACCGATAACTGTGGTGCAGAAAAAAACATGAATTGCACAAAAATAGTATTTTTTTTTATTTAATCGTTTTATATGATACAGTTAACTGCGACGTAAAAACTAAATGCTTGAAATAAAGTATGCTGCAAATTGCAATGGAAACTCCATCAAATTAGTGTACAGCACCCTCACTTCTGAGTTATATAACAACCACCTATTTACTGTGATTTAAAACATTTAATATTTCGATTGTGATTTGGGGTTATGTACCTTTAAATAGAACATTATGGAGTAGTGTAGTTTTGCCCCCTATTATAGCACGTTGATGAATGAATTGTGACTATTATCTTTGATTTAATAGGAATGATGGCATGTTCCTAGCTCGTATTTTACATGTGACATTTATCATACCTGTAATTACAGGCCTCAAGACTTTGTGGCAACAAAATGTTCACTTACATACTTAATATGTCGTAAAATTAGATAAACATAGATGATTATGACTTGATCGAGCATAATTATCAAAGTTTTTATTATGTTTCATCACTATCAAAAGTAAATGTATCATTGGTGAATCGTTTCATACATAAATTGATATATAGTCAAAGTATATAAAATATAAAAAAAACATAAACTTGGCATTTATTTTTTCATTTTGGTGTGTCTTATTTACTCAATGATACAGTTACCTATGACTGATACAGGACGATACAGTATACTACACGACGTCACTGTAGCTATTCCCTGTCGCGGGGATTAATTGAAGTAGAATTCTAACAATACTCTTACATATTATGTACAAAGTTAACAGATAGAGATATTGATAGAGAAATGGAACATAGGCGAAATACGGAGGTCCAGATTTAACATGATATCTGAGTGTGTGTTATCTTAAATTTGACTAAATTTTATGCGGGTTTGATGACAAAGCAGTCAAACTCGATGCAGTATTGCAATTATCAAATTCATTTTTAGTGCAGTGTGGCAGTAATGGCACTATTACTTCTGTAGCTATGGTGTAATAGTGTTTTAAGGCGGTTGTGAAGGTCGACATTTTGTTTAAACATTTCGGCTAGCGTAGTGTGCGGACACAGCTAGCGTCGCTAGACTATTTTCCAGAACTGGCATGTTGTATGTATCTCTCATATTGCATCTGGCCGTGTCCTCCATGTGTGGACAAGTTTGCAGTTTCTTGTAGAAGAGCAGCATGGTACGAATTTATCATTAAATGAGATAAACCACTGGTTTGGATCATAAAAGTGGTCGTTTTAACCGATAAATGTTTAATACGGCGTAAAAGTCCATGTTCTATCATTAAGAATGTACTTGTATATGACAAAAACCACTTATCCATGTATGTTGACGTGTACTGATGTTTCAATATGAATAAATAAATGGTTCAACTATTTCATTACCTAAATTATTTGTTAATTAGAGATGTATTGTTTTCGGTTGTTTTTATGATGTATCTGGTACGACCATGCCCTAAAGACGCTTCAATTCGTAAACCTATTGTCCCCTGTCGTATGGAGTTACAGCGCCGCTCTCAAGTCGTTATCGGTTTACAGTGCCGCTCTATATAGCGGCCGGATAATATTTCAGCTACCCAATAAACATTATCATTAATAACGGACAGGTTACAGCCCAGTCATAAGTTCAGATGGATAATACAGACACGTGAACTCATCTTGAACTACGTGTAGGTATCAATAACTTGTCAATATAGAAATGATGCGACACTTTACTCCATGTAGACAGATAGAATGCTAGTAACACGTGTTCATAAGTAAATAGGGTCTGCTTCGGTGGCCGTAATAACCGTATATTTTGATTCCTAATGATTAAAATGCTACCATTACAATATAGTTAATCGACTGGATTATTTATGGATATAACATGGAGTTCGTTTTAAGTTATAACAACAGTATTGTATTGTCTACTGTTATTTAAGAATGCTAGAATAGTTCGCATGAAAACATGTTCGGGTTACGTTGAACGACTGACCATAATGCATTCATATTCCGGTCGACCGAAGATGAACCCATCACTCGCATGATTCCCTTGTATACTTAGACATATGTTTTTGCATTAGTAGTACATTGTACAAATGTATACAGTTTGAAATATAATCAAATTTTAACCTTCCATATGTCGGGGTCGTTCGACAGTCAATATTTTCAGTTGGTTTGATTCGGACGACAGAGTAGCGTTGCTTGCTGCTTGGAGTCTATTGTCGTATTGTTTTATTACACTGATGGTGATTGCGAACCCTCGATGCCGACACTCTAATGTTTGATATATTGACACATAAATATTTATTTGTCATTATTCATTTAGCCTGTCAATATTTCAGCCTTTTATTGTAAACGTGACTTATATGCCCAATATCCTGATGCATCCTTGATCGTTTGTAAATATATTCATGTGTAATAATTACCAATTAAACAATTAACCCATTAACTTACAAAAAAACCAAGGGGCGCTTAGTACAGAAAAAGCATAATGCATCTTATCACCGAGAAAATAGTCTGTAAATAGCACAAACTACAAACTCCACCTCAAAACACTCAAAGATCATTATTATTAATTAGTTAACACATATACTTAATGACAATTTATTAGTTCATAATTAACAGCATACTAATGGTGTAATTAGTTTATAATATATCGTAGTAAACAGTAGACTTATGACACATTTTCTATATAAGTCAACTGCACTTCTCTGTAAATTAATAGAACAAACGAGTGTTTTATTGAACAAACTTAGATATGATTACATGAATGTATGTCTGTATGGGTTTTATATGTCACAGAGTAGTAGTATATGTACTTGTGTTAATAAATATTATGTTTCTGTTGCTCTGTTGCCAGTAGGGTTGTTGTGAAACGTGTTAAGTGTATGACTACATGACTATTTTTTTCTCATAACGTGTAGTTACAGAAAATGAAAGACGTATGGATTATAACAGTAGCCGTTCATGTTGTTGCTCTGTTGTCAGTAGGGTGGTTGTGAAACGTATTACATGAACAGTTACTATGTGACTATGTATTTTCTCATGACGTCATCAATGTTCGTGTAGTTTCAGAAAAAAGAAAGACGTGTGGATTATAAAATTAATGTGTGCTGTGCCATGTAGCTAAGATATGCGTATACACGGCAAAATACATACTAGTTTCAATGATCGCCCATTATGTCTGATCTTATATAGATACTCACGGTGATTAATCTAGAACTTACGTTTCAACAGCCATGCAATTATATTATAACACACGCCTTTTGTCTTCGTAAGGAAATCAAAATCGCAACCTTTACATTTACGGGTATATGTAAATATTTAACTCGGGTACCTAAAATAGGGGATTTAGTGTACAAACTCTACTGATAAAAGTACATATAGAGCATGCATGCAAACATGTATGTTAGATATTTTGTCTAGATATTTGACTATAATTGTGCATATTTAACTCAGATACGTAAACCGGGGAATCACTATTTCAAAATGCTAGTTATTTAATTTAGATACGCGTGCATGTGCTCTCATTTTCATACGATTTGCAACCTCGCCATTGATAAAATACAACTATAGTTTGCCCACATTGACACGAGCCTGAACTTTTGATTAGCATATTTTAACAGTCGATATACTGCCTACGTTTACAATACCGATTGTATGTTTTCATAATCGGGGTGTATCACGAAGACGCTCGAGAATCTTGTAATATATTCTTACATAGAGGTCAGGCTCAGGTCAAAATAGCCAAGCTATACCACTGCCACAATTCGCTGGATTAGAATGACAAGGTCGTAACTACTACAAATTTACGACCTGATAAGACTGATACATGTTTAAAGTCAGCATTACAAAGCTTCTTATAAGTCCATTTTCATAAAAATAGGAAATTGTCATGTTGCCCAAATTAAAGTTTAAACAGCTTATTTCAGCATAAGTAAAGAATAAACTTCAGACAGTTTTTTCTTCTTTTCTCAAAATATTGATTTTGTTCTTACGACCTTCTTATTCGAAGCAAGCGATTTGTGCACATGTTAATAAAACAGTAGCAATCGCATACTAAAGTCCAGTTCAACATATTTCTTTGCTGACTCAAATAAATTGATCATCTAATCGACCATAGTCATTCATACTGAGGTATTATGTAGTCTTAGCTCAATCAGCATGAATGGAACCGCCTTTAATTTAGCATTAATAGAGGGACTTAGTTTGAACGGTTCGATAAGTAAACAGTCTATTGATATTTCTATTTGCTTAGGTCGAGAATTAATTAGGCGTCAAATAACTGCAAAACCCACCACACATTGCTCTACTCGTTTAAATAATTGAAACCGTATGTTTTCGATAGTCAATAGGCTACTATAATGCTTTTTTCATAGAATAAGAAACTAAGTAGTGAGGTAAACTTTGTATAAATCATAGTTAAGTACGCTCATGGGAACTTACCTGTCAGAATCTATAAACTTATCTTCCACCGTTATCAACATGTTTTATTTCATTTGACTTATTTATGACCACTTCATCATAATAAAATAGATGTTGCATTGTTGTGTGTCTAGTTATCTGACAAAATACAAAATGTATGCAATATTGATAGGAATTACACACGTCGCGTCATAATGCAATAGTTTTGAAGCCTTCCAATTAAGTATTCATATCGCTGGCTTAGAATGAGAAGGTCGTAAGTACAACATCGATATTTGAAGAATCTGTCCGAAAATTACTCTTCACGTAAGGTAAAACAAGCTGTATAAACACCAATTTCATGGCTCTTACGAAACGTATTATGATTTTAAATATGTAACAGTCTTATAAGGTCGTAAGTAATATTTACGATCTATTAATTTTAGGCCAGCGATATATTCATACACATTCTTTACACAACCTACAAATTTTGTCATTGCACAGTTTTTGTTTATTTCGTTACTGCTAGTCCGTACTATTATATGGGTTTATTTCGAGAAACGTTAGACGTTATGCCTATTATATATCCTCAATATAAACGCGTATGTTTTAAAAACAGTAAACATTCCTCAAATCAATCGAGTTGTTTACTTATCTTACAAACTGTATCATGTATTTCTTTATCTTTTAAGAAATACCTTTCGTAACGATTTTATTTGGGTATTCAGTTTATAGAATGTTATGGATGTTAACATTGGATTAAACTGTATCATATATGTAATTCGTTTGTCATAAAATATCCTCAAAATATGTAAACTTGACATTAATTCTATAAGCTATGACATTCAGTCGGTATTTGGTCAACCACTGGGCAGAAACTTCAAAGCATTCGGAACAATGTTTCTAAGGTAGTGACAGTAGACTTACCAGCGTGAAATACTATTCTAGACAGTATATTCATCAATATCCATCATGGGTATGCACAAACACTCACCCCACAGTCAATGCATGAAACCTTTTATTAGCGAATCGGTAGGGGAAATATCTAACTTTTTATTGTATAATATTGAACATTGAAGCTAGAAATGACGAAGCCGGTGAAAAGCTAAACTAAAGCATGCGAGACAAAAGAAGATTAAGTTAATGCTTGTACAGTTTCATAATCGGGAAATCGTTATTGCGTACGACTTCTATAAAGGAGGATTGGTCGCTTAAATATGAACCTCGATATCCCAACCGCAAATAAAAGCGCAACTATATATAAACCAATACATTTAACAAATTACATACCTAACTCTAATCGTTAGGACAAACTGCTTGATGTCTTTGTTAAAAGATAAAGCAATGTATGATGAATTAAGTAAACATCTCTATCGATTGTAAGAATTCTTACTGCTGTTTGAATCATATATCGAATTATAGGCTTTAATGGTACGGACCAATAGTGAACAAATAAACAAGAACTGTGCAAGACTGACAAGCGAGAGGGTGTAAATTGAACATGTACGAGAACATATGCGTGATAAATACCCATGCATGTATGGACAGTCGCAATGCGATGTCACGATACAAGGGTATTTAATTTTTTTACGAGGATGTCGGATACTGAAATGGAAAGAAGACAAATTTATAAGAAACGTCAGAATACATGGTCCGTAAAACTACCTTAAACATCGAGTGACACCATTTTGGCTCACAAGAGACAAATCTCATCTTACAAAGGCAATAACAGACACCATGTTTTAGAGATCTAACCTGTAATTCCCTAATGTCATATTCATGGTTTATACGTTATTTACAAATAATTCCAACAGTCGTTTTGTTAACAATATTTATCAAAACATGGCTATGAATATTGTTCTGTTTCACCGAAATGTTCCAACTTAAGCGGTTCCTAGAACCTGTAATTAGGATAATATAACAGTTGATTTCGTGCCTTTAAGTCAATTGCAGCCGTTGATTTCATAAGCGCAGAGTATTAAGAGTTTGACAAGGAGTCAAATAAAACTATATATTTGTATATACTTATTTTAATCACTTCCTCATGGGAAATCGCTGTATTACGAGCATGAACTTTATACTGATACACATCAGTGAATAAAGTTGTAAAATGGGTTTATTTGCTCGAAATATATTCTAAAAATATGACACTTACATTCCTGGTGAATGTTTCATTATCAATGTACCATATGCACCATGCTGGTGTTTAACTATTTAGACTAAACAGATTGCGGTCAAAGGCGGATCTTTTATTGACAAGTTGTTAAATATGATAATATTCATATTGACATTTCACAGTTTAAGAAAGGGTCAATCTAATCTTTATTAACGAAGACCAATGAAGGTTATCACATTTTATAACGGGTTGCAGACTCCACGTGATGGCTGTCAAGTAACATATGCGAATAAGAATACAATATCATAATATCACAGACAAACAGGTAAATTGATTGACATAAAGTATCATTATTACAGAAATGATAGGTAAGCTTGTAGCCAATAAGTCTAAGATTTTGGTGATGACGATAAAACCAGCTAATAGAACAAATACTCATCTCTGTGTCTGTTTGTATAAAAGAATTGGCAACAGAGGTCTGAAATGACCGCAATAAAACCGACATTCACGCCATTTGTTAATTAAGAATTAGTCTGATACTATGTACCCTCGTCACATGAGATGTCAAAATATGTTATTGATATGATAACTAAAACTGTGTCCATATGACCTCGCAAATGTCGATGTCGACTTCTGTTCAAGACCCAAAATGGTCAGCTAGTGTTTGCTAATTAGTATTAACTCAGGAATGTTAATATTATTGTATTAAATAAATAGTTCATTCACGATGGTATCGTATTGCAAATAAATGACCTGTCTGGATTCGAAATTCACTTGAACATTGCACGCGTAATTTTTGATACTGTAATTAAAACTACACTTATCGAATTTCAGACAGATATTGCTGTTAATTGTTTTTTGATAGCATAAATAAAAATTATAGAAATTGGACAGTACATTATCTGCAAATGACACTCCATGTCGCAGTCACCTGACATTAAAATAAACATGCAGTAATAGGACTACTGCGTAGTTGATGAAGTGCACACTGGGTAAAGTGGTTTCTGTAATAAAATCTTCTCCCATCTGGCGATGTGTTATCATTATTGTTTGATATCCACATTGATGAGATATGGACTGCAGTAATAAACACATTATTTTGAGTATCATAAAGGAATATTACTATAGCATTTCATTATCATACCCGATGCGCTATAAAACGACATTAAATCTTAATTTAGAACGAATTTGATGTTCTTCAACCATTATTGTTGTGTAGGTGTATAATTAAAGTAACGATTACAAGTTCAAGTAATCAACATATCCTGATAAAAGTACCGGATGATTAGATGTTATTGCGGTGAATTAAATTTCTCTAAGTTCCCGAAAATGTATGCCCGGAAATCTAAACACCAACATAAAGACTTAAATAAGAGTCTAGAAGTCGCAAATATATTATACTCTGAAGATTCATACTAGCAAAAAAAACAATTTCGAGATTTACCTCGTGAAACATCGGCAGACTTAGGTTCAGTTCAATGACGACAGCAGCTATGTGTACTGTGTATATCAAACTAAACCATTGCTTTGAAAATGTGTTAATGACTGACTGGGGAGTTAAATATTGTAAATGTCATTGTAGATAATTCGGTTTGTATTCCATAATGGCATAAGGCGATAGACTTTCATAATCGGTTTCTTATATAATACCATTGCCATTAAGGAATTATCTAAGCCCGACTGTTCCTGTGTCAACTAATTGAACAAACAGGTTCTTATTTCAGGCACTTTATTTACATTGTATTACAATTTTTAAAGAACAATTTAATTAGCAAACACTCGTCTATCAAAGGCATGTTAAGTAGACTAGTTGCTCAAATTTTAATTCACTCAGTTGTTCGAACGCTCAAAGCGAGAAACAGTAAATTGCAATTTCAACACTTTGCTAAAGTTATCTGTCAGTAAATATTTATTTCAGCCACTTTGCCCATAGAGTGTAAATAGTCCGAACACATAAACATACATATAGTATCTTTCCGGTATGACAGAGGTATACTTACAACCTCTCACATTGATACCATAAAACGGGCTAAATAAACCAAGTGGGCGAACCTGTCATCGCATTCTAACTGCTTTTATCTGGGTGATATAGCATAAGTACAATAATACTGAAAACTCGTTAGCGTAAATATTGTTCAGTCTTGACATTCGGCCATTGCGATACTACAAAATGTATTAACTTCTACAAAACATGTTTACGATAAGATCTATGGTCTAAGTTCTTCCATGTGTGGGGAAGTTGCTGATCCATGCAGAAGAGTTAACTTTATTATTATCTGTTAGAAAAAAAGCTCATGGCATTTAGTTTTGAGAGTGAATCGGCTGTTGTTTATAGTTTAGAAATACAATCTTAGAAATACGGCTTACTAACCAAATAAAAGGAGATCAAACTTAACCACGCTAACAATGACACGTGTTCATCTTGTTAAAGAGTTTGTATACTGAAGTAAAACACTTGAAAACACTTATGTCTCACATTTACTGTCATCAAAGTGTCGAAGTTATCGGAGAGCAAAACTGTAATCCTGTTATATAAGATTTAGCTTTGCATTTCATGGATTTCTATGGGACCATTTAAAAGTACACGTCGAGCATAAATTGAGTTTTAACGTAATTGTACAGACGTAAAACGAATGGTCCTCCTGATCTCTTTTTCTTTAATGTTGGGTAATTGTTCAGTCGGGCTTTTCTTACTTCACACAGTTACGTTTTATTAAGCTGTGGAGATTTGCACGATGTTAGATGCACCCGTGAAGCGGATGTAACCTTATCAGTTTTGTGTATGCATCCGACTAATGTTTTGTTTTGTAAAATACTGGGTATACTGGGTGTTCACCTGAATTAAAGCAACTGCTAGTTCAAATCTTGGTCTTGCATTATATTTTGTGAAGGCGAATGACCTGTGGGTGTTGTAATCAAAAGCATTGGACTACAATCTTATTACAATTTAAAAGCCATGCTTTGTTATACACTTTGCTCGGTTTGATAATCGCATCAAAAGTGTTCATCTATTATGAACAGTTCATATCAGCAAAAAACTCACTCATAATATTACATTTTGTTACTAGTAGATGTAAGTGTCCTGCTGCATTCGCAGGCATTATAAAAGGATATGAGGACATACATTCATCCAACACTTATGCCTCGTACTCCTTTACTGTTGTATATATTCTCATTTCTGTTTGTATTTTATTCCCTCAATAATTGTAAATAGGATTGATTGACATGTCTTAAGTGACATTTTCTTATGTGATTTCTTTAATATCGTTATAGAGTTTTACTTTTTGCCTAGGTACCTAATGCAGTCGGATTTTATATAAGCGGTTTTAATGAAGATATAGACCATTTCAGGATTTATTTCTTGAATAGTCTAAATGAAAGATTTGACAGCAAGTGCTTGCTATTTTATTACTTAGAACTACAGTTGCTTTTAGGGTAATAAAAAGTTCCTTAAATGTCTACATATATTACAACAAATGTAAAATAAGACTGTGTTTACATTCCGGCAAATGCTACCTAACAAGCAAGAAAAACTAATTTACCATTTTCATTTGGCTAATAAATGTGTTCCCCTACACACGGCACATTCACAATCAGAAAATAACCTTGATTATTCATCATCCTTCAAATGATCTCCGGAAAACTGAATGAGAACGACTGTATTTTCACGAGAATAAAAAATCACAATGCTTTGAATTCTGAGCTAGTGTAGTAATTGTAATTATTCATGCTTCCCAAAAATCTAATTATCTGTCCAATTGGATTTCTGGTTTGAAATAATTACAAGCAATACAGAGAGTCAATGGTGTCAGCGTTGTTTGTTAGCATTGTAGATGAAGATAAATTATTAATGTTCCTTTAAACTATCCGTGGGTTTTGTTATATTGCCTTTATCAATAAAGGAAATGAGTAACATCCATGCACGAAACGAATGCATTAAAACATAAATAATTTACATCTTGTGAATTTCGTCAAGTTCGTGTATTCATTCCCTGGCGAAAAGACAATTTACGTCTCCAAAAACGCTAAAATCCTTCGAACTTTCTTAACCTCTTTCTACTATCTTTTGAAATACACAAGCCTTTTAAAGTTTATTTAAAACCATTCAGAAATGAATTCAGTCGTTGAATTTAATTGGTAAAGCTCAAAAGAAAAATCCCAGAAAGTTCTAATCGTATAATACATAGATGTCACGGGACGAAATAATATCTTTACATGATAGTTGGCCCCTTCACGTTGGACTTGCAGCCGCCACTAAAACGAAACGGTAGCTGCACCAAACAGTCGTAAGTCCTGACGGCAGATCAACCACCAGGAACGCCTGTGCTGTCTATAGTGATAAAAAACTCAGTTCATACTCGACCAAACATTAAGCCGTACATATTTCAACATAACAATGCACTGGCAACAGACAGTGTTACTCAAATTCTTTTCGAGGTTGTATTGTTAATTAGGTGGAATTTCAGACAAGTATTCCCGTGGTTAGAAGTACAGATATGAACGATTAATTTCGGAAAGTTCGCTCATTGTAATCGACAACACATATGGGAGGATTTTTCATCTTCAGGATATTACAAGATGTAATTGATTAATAACTTGAGTTCTACCTGTGTGGTTTCACTTTTTTGTCTTTGTAATGTAGTTATTATAACCAATTAGAGAGATATTTGAATAGGTTTTTTGCACTAGGATAGTCTTAATTGAAATACAAATGTTACACTACCACCCATTTATGGATAGTCTAAGTTCGAAATTACGATAGAGGGTTATTGAATTTATTTAGGAAGATATCGTATATAGGAAAGGAAAAAACGTCAAATTAATAAGAAACGACGGTAAACATGGTCTTATCTAGAACATCAGGTAAACAACATTTTATATTGTTATTCTTGCACAAGTATTCTGGCTTACATGAGACAAATGTAACCTCACAAAGACAATAACAGACACCAATATAGAGTGAGCGAGACTATAATTCCCAAATGTCTCATAGTGATGATATGTGCGTTATCTTCTAATAATTCCAATGGCTGCTTTTGTCAACAGTATCTAGATCAAAACATGACTTTCATACCATTACTGATATACGTATGTTTCACCACAATATTCAAACTATAAGTTCAGTACATACAAATAAACTTGTTCGTCAAACATTTCATTCGCATAAGTTAACACTTGGTGTGTTACCTATATTTGAATTACGGTCTTAGTGGTCAAAGGCACATAGTTTGACAAACATATATGCATGTAGCGTGCCGCAGATAAAACACGATACTATCAACAATGCACGGTCGTCTACCCGCTGATCAGTGTTATAGAACATCTGCATTAAACATGATCATGCTCAAGATCTGGTGAACTGTACGACCAGTACTATCCATACGATTTCTTACAATATTTTATGATGAAATTGATTTATTCCTAAAATGATTGTTATATAGTCATGCATTAAGGTCGAGATGATGATTAATGTGTTCGAACAATAACATTCGAACACAGCATTCCTGGAGTCATTTTCAGTCAGCTAAGACACTATAGATACCACACAGTGGTTAAAGTATTAATCTAAATGGATTAACTTATCGGCCAAACGGGGATCTCAAATTGACAAGTCGTTATACATGATATCATTAACATTGATTATTCACAGTTTGAGACCCTAGAAAAAAGTCAACCTAGTCGAAGAATAATGAAGGATATCGCATTTTGTGACGGGTCCCAGACTCCACGTTATGACATATGTGAATTAACAATTGCATATCATAGACAAACAGGTAAAGTGATTGACATAACACTAATATAGGAATGATGGGATGGTAGTCAATTAATCCAAGATCTTGGTGATGATGGTCTGTCAGCTAAGAAAACAAATATTCATATTTATGTCTCGTTGAATTAAACAACTGTCAAAACCCATCAACAATGACCGCATTCAAAACGGTCATTCACGCCATGTGTTAATTAAGTTATAGTCTGATACTATGTACCCTCCTCAGATGAAATGTCAAAATATGTTATTAGTATGATAATTGAAATAGTGTCCGTATGACCTCTTCCATACACGAGACGCCTATTATTATAGACGCATAAATGGTCAGCTAATGATAACAATTTGAATCGTCGTTTTGATACGGTAATTAAAATAACATTAATATTCTCATCAATGTGATATTCGTTGTTTTATATGATATTTGATTTTTTAAAGTACAATACATGTATGGGACAGTGCGTTATTATCAAATGATACTCGGGGTCTTGGTCACCTTGAGTTTTGCCATAGTTTTTTTATTAAATCAAGCCAATAAAGCAAAAAGACAAATGCGTGGTTATTGAAGTGCATGTTCAATAAAGTGGTTTCCGTAATAAAATGTTCTGCCATCTGGCGATGTGTAATCATTATTGGTGGATCTTAGTTGTAATACATTTGCAACAAACTGGCAACACCCTGAAAGGTTGTTCAATATTTGATGGGAAGTGAACTGCATTAATATGCATATTCTATGTGCCTCTGTAGCTCAATGGTTAGTGCGCTTGCCGTCTAACCTGGCGACCCGGGTTCAAATCCGGGTGGAGGTACATATATATGCCTGCCATGTTTCAGTAGAAATAAAGCAAATAAAGGCTATGCTCGGCATAATTCATTGAGTATTATAAACATTTAATCGTATAGCATTTCATAATCGTAGCCGATGCGCCATAAAACGATATAAAATCTCAATCTTGAAATAAATTGATATTCTTCTATATCGATGTCGTTAATATGTTTGTATGATTAAAGTGACGATTACACGTTCAAGTCATTCTGAGAGGAACATCCAAATATTGCCGATGAGTAAATGTCTATGTGTTCGCAACATTGTATTTCCGTAGATCTAAACAATATTGGAATAACACCTTAACAATTCTAAAGTGGCAAGTTTTTTAGTTATGTGACCCACATAAAACAGCAACAATTTAGAAATTGACCTCAAGAAAGGCATCAATAATTGTTTGTGTCGCTTATATTCATCTGAACCTTTGCTTCGGAAAGTATGCCAACGACTGACTGGGAAGTAAAATATACGACAATTTGTACCCGTTTTCTGTTGTGTATATCATCATTACTGCTTGTATTTTATTCCCTCGATAATTTGTAATAGGATCAATTGCCATTTCTGAAGTGACGTTTTCTACTTTGCCTTCTTTAATATCTTTTTAGAGCTTTATTTCATGCAGGCGTATCTAATGCAGTCGAATTTTATATAGACAGTTTTTATCGAGATACAGTCAATTTCAGGACGTATCGCTTGGATGATCTAAATGTAAAAAATGACAATAAGTGCTTACTGTTTTAATACATTGGACTACATTTTCTCTCAAGGTAATACAAATGTATTACGACAAATGTGTACGCAGTCGGGGTTAAAATCCAGGAAAATGGTACCTTACAAGCAAGAAAAACTAATTTACCATTTCATTTGGCAAATAAATGCGTTTTCCTATACACGGCACATTGAACAATCAGAAAATAACCTTGCTTATTCATCAGCCTTCAAATGATCTCCGGAAATCTGAATAAGAACTACTGTAAGAATTATTTGCACGAGAATGAAAAATCACATGATCTGAATTCTGAGCCAGTGTAATAATTGTAATTATTCATGCTTCCCAAAAATCTAATCATCTGTCCGATTAGATTTCTGTCTCGTAATAATCACAAACAATACCAAGAGTCAGGGTTGTCAGCGATGTGTGTTAGAGTACTAGACGATGATAAATAATTTATGCTCCTTTATACTTTCCGTGGGTTTTGTTATATTGCCTTTCTCGATAAAGGGAATGAGTAACATTCATGTACGAAATGAATGCACTAAAACATGTTTTTTATTTACAAATGATCAAATATCACATGACGGTTAAAAGAGTTACATGTTTCGTGGATTAGTTTCCCGACAGAAAGATAATTTGCTGAGGTCTAAACACATGTTGATATAATGTTGGACTAGTTGGCACACTTCCTACCGTCCTTGAAAAATACATAATATTTTGTTAGTTGATATGGTTAATAATTTGTTGTCTCCAACCTTGTTATGAAATTAACATCAGGCGATTTACTCCCAGCACCAATTATATACCACTTACGATCTCCGCGTGATTGGCAGGTCAATCTCCGTTGTCCGTTGTTGGTATATTGACAGAAGGCGCGCACGTCGAACGTACAGTAACGAACACGAATGCCATACCGAACATACATAATACGCAGCCACATTTTCTCATATCCATGAAAAGTGCTACGTTGTGTTTGTGTGCTCCGAAAAACGTACGGATGGCGTACTCACTACGTATGTATTCATACGTGTCACCTGCAGTTATGTACACAGACACCCACCACACACACATCGAGTTCTGAACGCCGATTTAAACCTGCTGCTTTTGCTATTTGTTTCTACTCTATACAGTCTGTGAGAGTGAATAAAAACCAACTTTAACGTCTATGAAGCCTTAAAATCGTTACCACAATTAGAACCGAGCCGAGCCTAGCTTTTCTTGACCAGTCAGTTTCCTGCTAACTACGGCAGACATATGGAATACGGTGTGCTTCCGCCTGGATTTGAACCCGGATTTGAACCTGGGTTGCCGGATTAGGCTAACCACTGAGCCACGGAGGCCACAATCAACTGATGGTTTTCGTTGCATTAGAATGCCTTAAATAAGAATATCTCAGGCAGTTCTATAATCACAATTTAACTTTCCTCTTCACAATTGCAACATCATCATAGTGTCAGCATCCGATAATTTCTTTCATCATACTCCAGACTTATATCATCGTAATGTGAACTTACAGACAACGAATGTCAACTGTTCTCAACATAATGTGGACATCCCTCATCTTAATTTCAAATTTCATCATGATTTGGATGTGTACATCCCTCGAAGACGGAGGCTATTGGTCAGTTTGACAGTGATAACACCGTAAGGTCATGGACTTTCACTGTCTTAATCGATCACACAAATACTAAAAACATGAAAAATTCATCGATATCCCCAACGGAATTCCGTAGTTATAGAATGTAGTGCATATTTGAATTAAGACTCCTCAGACGCATATAAACCGCTTAAAATATCTCGCTAATTGGTTATGATAACTACACTGCACAGGCAACAAAAATCGAAAGTGGAACCACACAGGTAGAACTCAAGTGATTAAACAATTACATCTTGTAATATCTTGAAGTTAAAATATCCTCACATGTGTTTTGTCGATAAAAACGAGTGAACACCGAAATAAATATTTCATATCTGTTTTGTTAGCTACAGAATGCTAGTACTTCACTTGTCCAAAATACCTCATTCAGTAAACAACACTACCACCAAGCAAATCTATTTTAAATCAATCTCTACTTTCAGTGCATTTTTAGTTGAAACACGTACTGGATAATGTTTAGTCGATTGTGAAAACAACTTTTTTTATCAATATTGACACAACAGTCATTCCTGTCACAACTGTTTTTATGTCAAGTTTAAGTGTGCTGACGTGTACGTGCTAGGGATCAACTATAATATCTCATTTCCGATGTTAAATATATGGTGATGTACCAAATGAAATCATCGATTGAATTTATATCTGAATTAGTATTGGATAAACTACATGTATATAATGCATGCGCTTTTTAAACTCAGCAAAGTATTTTTTGCAACGGAATCAATCCATGAACTTGGCGTAGCTGATGATGTTAATGATTCAACCGTCATGTGACATTCTTAATTTGTAAATAAAAACATGTTTTATAGCATTCATTTCGTCGTGAATGTTACTCATTTCCTTCATCGAGAAAGGCATAAAACAAAACCTATGGATATTATAAAGGAACATAAAACACTGGCTTCATCTACTACTCTAACAAACAAAACTAACGTCCCGACCTCTTGGTATTGCTTGTGATTATATCGAGACAGAAATCTAATCGGACAGATGATTAGAATTTTGGAAAGCATGAATAATTGCAATTATTACACTCGTTGTGAATTTAGATGATTGTGATTTTTCATTCTCGTGAAAATAATGCTTACGATATTTCTCATTCCGGAGATCATTTTAAGGATGATGAATAAGCAAGGTTATTTTCTGATTGTGAATGTGCCGTGTATAGGGGAACGCATTTATTTGCCAAATGAAAATAGTAAATTAGTTTTTCTTGCTTGTTAGGTAGCATTTGCCGGGATGTTAACCCTGACTTTGTGTACAATTGTTGTAATGCTGTTTTATAACCTTACGAGCAAATGTAGTCCAATTTAAAAAAAAAACACAGTAAGCACTTATTGTGAATTCTTACAATTAGATTATTCAAGCAATAAGCCCTGAAATTGACTACATCTCGTTTTTATAAAATCCGACTGCATTAGATACGCCTGCACAAAGAAGAACTCTAAAAGATATTAAATAAATCAAATTAGAAAAGAAATTCACTAAAAAGTGTCAATCAATCCTATTATCAATTATCCAGAGAATAAAATACGAACAGTAATGATGATATACACAACCGAAAAGGAGAACAAATTGTCGTATATTGTAATTCCAAGCCAGTCGTTGGCATACTATCCAAAGCAAAGGTTTAGTTTTATAACCTCGGCACAAACAATTATTGGCGCCTTTGAACTCACTTTACTTTGCCGAACTGTCTTGAAATAAATTTCGAAATTGTTGCTCTCTTATGTGGATTACATAACTAAAATACTTGCGACTTTAGAACTGTTTTGTTCTTGTGTTGCTTCAAGATTTACGGGCATACATTCCCGCGAACACAGGCGCAATTAAGCACCCACAATATTGTTTTATCTTTCAGTACTCCTGTTAGGACATTTGGATGACTTGAACGTGTAATCGTAACTTTAATCATACAAACAAGTTCACGACTTTGAGATAAAATAATATCAATTGTGCTCTAGGTTGAGATTTGATGTCGTTTTATGTCGCGTCAGCTATGATTATGAAATGCTATACGAACACGCCTTTATGATACTCAATAGAATGCGCACATTAATGCAGTCCACTTCCCGTCAAATGTTGAACAACCTTTTAATGTGTTACCAGTATTGTTGCAATCATATAACCAATACTTTGTTTCTCTTTATGCATCGCCAGATGGGAGATTTTATCACAGAAACCACTTTACTAAGCGTGCACATCATTAACCAAGCAGTGGACAATTACTGCGTGTTAGTTTTTATGTTACAACTCAAGTTGACCACGACCCTAAGTATCATTTAAAGATAATAAACTGTCACATACGTGTGTTGTACTTTATAAATTACAGATAACGAATATCACATTGGTGAGAATATTAATGTTATTTTAATTACCGTATCAAAATGTTGATCCAAATTTTAATCACTAGCTGACCATTTTGAGTCTATAATAAAAGGCGATACATGAATTGAAGAGGCCATATTGGCACAATGTCAGTATTATAATATCAATAACATATTTTGACATTTTATTTGAGGAGGGTACATAGTATCAGACTATTACTTAATTAACACATGGCGTGAATTACCGTTTTGAATGCGGTCATTTTAGACAGATGTTGCCTGTTCTTAAACTCAGCGATACACAAATATGAATATTTATTTTCTTAGCTGGCAGACCGTCATCACCGAAATCTCGGATTCATTGGCTTCAAGCCTATCAAATCTATATTATTTGTATGTTATGTCAATTACTTTTCCTTTTACCTGATATTCAATTATTATTTAAATTGTGTCAAAGCGTGGAGTCGGGAATCCGTCACAAAATGCGATACCCTTCATTATTCTACGCTAGTGAAGATACATGAAGGTTGATCGTTTCTTATGGTCTCAAGCTGTAAATTATCAATGTCGATGAAATCACGTTTAACGACTTGTCATTTTAAGATCCCTTTTGGTCGATAAGTTAATCCATTGAGTTGAATACTTTAACCACTGTGTGATTTATGTAGTGTCTTAGCTGACTCCAGAAATAAATGTTTGTGTAATATATATTATTGCTCGAACACTTTAACCGTCATATCGACCATAATGCATGAAAACAACTTATGTCGACAGTGCGCATCTCGCATTGTTATGGTCATAAGAGCTATGCTTTATTTTTCTTGTCGTCTTTGCTTTTCAAAATTTGTCCGTTTCTAACCAATGAGCCACTTTCGGGGAAAAATGTTAAGTTTTGTGCAAAATCATTCAGTGAAATGCATAGTATTCTTTCTGGACTTGATCGTGGGCTAGTCTCGTGAAAATTGATCATCGAATACAATATTTACGGTTGATTTTCCGTTTTGTTGACAGTTTTCTTCTTGTTGTCTTTGCAAAAAAATATATCACACACCACGTGGTATGTCCATCCTGAAGATGTAAATGATTCATGTTTTATTGCATTCATTCAGTGCAGGAGTGTTACTCGTTTCCTTTATCATGAAAGTCAATAAAAAAAAACCCACGGATAGTTTAAAGGAACATAAATTATTTATCCTCATCTACAATGCTAACAAGCAACGCTGACACCAATGACTCTTTTAATTGTTTGTGATTATTTCGAGACAGAAATCTAATCTGACAAATAATTAGATTTTTGGGAAGCATGAATAATTACAATTATTACCCATGCTCGGAATTCAGATGATTGTGATTTTTCATTCTCGTGAAAACAATGTTTACGGTGGTTCTCATTCAATTTTCCAGAGATCATTTGAAGGATGATGAATAAGCAAGGCCATTTCTGATTGTGAATGTGCCATGTAAGGGAAACACGCTTATTTGCCAAATGAAAATAGTAAATTAGTTTGCTTTGCTTGTTTGGTACCATTTGCCAGGATGTAAACCCTGCCTTATTTTACAATTGTTGTAATCCATGTAAAACTTCAGTGTATTGTTATTCTAAGAAGATTTGTCGTACACTGTAATACAATAGCAAGCAATTATTGGCAATTCTTATATTTAGATCATCTACTACGTCACCATTAAAACCGTCTATATAAAATCGGGTTGCATTAGATACGCCTGCATAAAGTAATGCTCTATAAAGATATTAACGACTTCAAAGTAGAAAATGTCCATTATGAGATGTCAATCAATCCTATTGCCAATTATCGAGGGAATAAAATACGAAAAGCAATGAGAATATATACAACAGTAAAAGGGTGCTCACGTTAGTGTGGTGTGACGCATGTACACGGAACAGGGTACTTTCATCTAATATCTACATTTATGAACATAAAAAATTGTATACCATACGACATTTCAGCTGTAACTTTTGATGTAGAAATTAATAGTGTCACAATGGTCGACTGACATTATTTAGTCTATCTCTTGGTCAAGCTCGAAATACTCTGGAACCTATAAAGATAATTGAGAAAGAAAAACAACATTATACGGTGGCTCACAAGCATGTTGTTGCACTAATACTGGTATAAATGAACACAGATCAGCCAGGAAGGGTGTAAATTCATCATTTAAGGCATAACAATTAACGCTAACGAGTTTACAGTTATATAATACTTATGCTACATGTATATGGACCAGATAATAGTCGGTATAATGCGACGCAGGGTGTGTCTACTTGGTTTTTTTAGCCCGTATTATGGGCTCCATGCGAGAGGTTGTAAGTGTACCTCCTGTCATACCGAAGAGATACTAAATGTATGTTTAAGCGTTTGGACTGTTTATAGGAGCAAAATGGCTGAAATAAATATTGACTTAACAGATAACTATTACAAAGTGTTGAAATGGCAATTTACAGTTTCCCGTATTTAGCATTTGAACAATTGGGTGAATTTGAATTTTATCAACTGGTCAGATAAGTTAACATGCCTTTAATAGACGAATATTTGCTTATTAATTTGTTCTTTAGTACATTTGTAATACCAGGTAAATACAGCTGAAATTTAATGACAATGTGTTAACAAGTCGATAAAATGAAGTGCTTGAAATAGGAAATATGTATGTTTGGACAATTAGTCGTCAAAGGTATAACGGAATGGGTACATTATATTTGATAAGAAACGGATTATGAAAGTTTATCGCGTAATGCCATTATGAAATAAAAAAAATCGAATTATCTAAAATGACACTTACAATAGTTTAGTTCCCAGTCAGCCATTGGCACATTTTCCAAAGCAATACTTTAGTTTGATAGCCGAGACACAAATTGCTGCTGTCGTCTTTGATCTCACCTATTGTCGCCGAACTTTTTCGAGGTGACATTCGGAATGTGTTGTATTTGTATGTAAATCTAGTGAACAAGGTTAAATATTGATGACTTTTGAAAATAATTGTCTGTTTTTATGCAGTTGTTAAAGTTTGTGGGCTTGCATTTTTGCGAACATAGAGAAAATAACCCCATGCCGGGATCTCTTATTGTTCAGTATATTTGATGACTTAAACGTGTAATCGAAACGTTTTTATTATGGACACATGCAAACACATTCACGACAATGATGATAGAAGAATATCAACTTCATTCTAAATTAAGATTAAACAGCGTTTTATGGTGCATCGGCTATAATTATGAAATACTATACGACCACTCCTTTATGATACTCATAAATGCGCACATTAATGCAGTCCACTTCCCTGTCAAATGTTGAACAACCTTTTAACGTGTTACCAGTATTGTTGCAAACATATAACCAATAGTTTAATTGTCATTACACATCGCCAGTTGGGAGAAAATGTTATTACAGAAACCACTTTACTGAGAGTGCACATCAATAACCAAGCAGTGGTCAAATTACTGCGCCCTATTTTTTATGTCACAACTCAAGGTGACCACGACCCCAACATAACAGTAAGTATCATTTAAAGATAATGAACTGTCACATACGTGTGTTGTACTTTAAAAATTACAGATATCGAATATCACACTGGTGAGAATATTAATGTTATTTTAATAACCGTATCAAAATGTCGATTTAAATTTTAATAACTAGCTGACCATTTTGAGACTATAATAATAGGCGGCACATGTATTGAAGAGGTCATATGGACAGTTTCAATATTATCATATTAATAAGACATTTTGACATTTCATGTGAGGAGGGTACATAGTATCAGACTATTACTTAATTAACACATGACGTGCATAACCGTTCTGAATGCGGTCATTTTAGACGATTGTTGTCAGTTGTTAAATACAACGATACACAAATATGAATATTTGTTTTCTTAGCTGGCAGACCGTCATCACCGATATCTCGGATTCATTGGCTTCAAGCCTATCAATTCTATATCAATGGTATGTTATGTCAATCACTTTACCTTTTAATTGTTTGTCTATGATATTCAATTATTAATTCACATATGATATCACGTGGATTCGGGAACCCGTCATTAAATGCGATATCCTTCATTGTTCTACGCTTGTGAAGATTATGTTGACCCTTTCATAGGGTCTCAAACTGTGAAATATCTATTATTGTATCTTAGCTGATTGGAAACGTCTTCAGGATTGCTAGTGTAATATAATATATATTATTGTTTGTACACATTAACCTGTACTTCAACCTTTATACCTTACTACTTTACATTCGGAATATATGCAATATCTGCCAGAAAGTGATAATGTTAATTATTTAACTTTTTGTTAATAGTATAATTTCTTGTACAAGTGCGTATAACTCGGCTCGTAAGAAAACACAAATCGACAAAAAAATATACTGTTATATTTTTCACTTTTGACAGGGACACTTTAATTCGAGTTAGAATATTTGTGTGGAATTAAATAATATTCATAGTCATGTTCTGATATATAATGTTAACAAAAACTGTCATTGGAATTATTAGAAGATAACGCATATACCATCTGTATGAGACTTTAGGGAGTTATAGTCTCGCTCTCTCTAACAGGGTGTCTGTTATTGTTTTTGTTTGATTATATTCGTCTCATGTAAGCCAGAAACCTTTTGCAAGTACTTTACAATAGGACATGGCTCTTATCCGATTTTTAGAAAGTTTTAGACCATGTTTATCGGCGTTTCTTGTTAATCTGGCAAACTGCTACTGTATAACGACCAAGTGAGAATAGTCTCACATGTATCTACATATCGATGGCTTAGAATGAGAAGGTTGTAACTACTACTTACGACCTTATAAGACTCATACACATGACTGGAAATCTCCAGTACCAGGCGCTTCTGATGCGCCTATTATTATGAAAATCGGAATTTGTCATGTTGACCAAAATGAAGCTATAAAAGCTCATTTTACCATAAGTAAAGAGTAAATTGCAGACAGTTTTTTCTTGTTTTCTCAATATATTGATATTGTAGTTACGACCTTCTCATTCTAAGCCATCGATATACGGGTAAACATTCACATGCGCATATCGAGAACATTATTATACAAGTTTACAAGTTTATTCAGAATAAGTTTTATAGTGTCACTATAAGATTGTTTAGGTAAAATTGACCCATGAACAAACAACATAATACTAAGCAATGTAATGGTTCATGGTATATGTATGTACGATTACGTGCATTCATTTAGCAAACTCCTTATTCTGCCCAAGGCACAGTTCTTGTTTATTTGCTTACTACTGCTCCGTACTACGGTAGTTTATAATTTGAAATAGGTTTCAAATAGCAGTAAGAATTCCTAAAATCTTTCGACTTGTTTGTTTTTTTCTTTATATATTTCTTTATCTATTAACCTATTTGTCCTAACGATAAGAGTTATGTAATTTGCAAAATGTATTTGCTGTGATCTTTGTTAACAATGTATTATACTATAACCTATATCGCTGGCTTAGAACCAGAAGGTCTTAACTACAAAATCGATATATTGAGACAACAGGAGAAACTAAACTGTTTGTAATTTAATCTTTACCTATGGGTAAACACGTTTTTACAACTTCATTTTGGTCAACATGACAATTTCAGATTTTCATGAAAATAGGCTCATAAGAAGCGCCTTGTGAAGCAGATTTCAAATATGTATGAGTTTATAAGGTCGTAAGTAGTAATTATGACCTTCTGGTTCTAAGCCATCGATATATTTACTTAGTTTCTCATAAAACACCAACAACACGTATGCTTTACATTGATTATATACAGTGTAAGCGACACCAGTCTGTCGGTATTTCAGATCTATTATAACAGGACTGCAAAAACTGTTATTTTTATAGTTTTTTCATTAACCTCAATATAGGCCGCAACAGTGGTCCAGTGTTTCTAGCGCTGGGTTTGTAACGGTGATTCTGAAAAATGGGCTACGGTATAAGGCATGTGGAGACATATAACTATTTTATTTCACACATTTTCCTAGGAATATCGGAATGTATCCAAGTAATGAAGTAAGTTCGACAGCGTGAAATGTAATCTTGACACACTATTTATCAAACTGATGTACATAAACTCTATTCTATTATTGGTGTTGTTTAATTTCGTTGTAGCTGAGCATAGCCTCTATTTGCTTTATTTCTACTGAAACATGGCAGGCATATATATGTATCTCCACCTAGATTTGAACCAAGGTCTCCAGATTAGACGGCAAGCGCACTGAGCTATGTATTTGACTGCATTGAAGCAGAATAACTCATGCAGTTTTGAAATTGAGTCCGACTATTCCATTTAGACCATCATGGGTATCTTACCTTACTTAAATGTGTCAATTGATGTCAATATTTAGCTTACCAACTCCAATGTTCGAATCAATGATGACTGTCGTACATGACATCCATTTAGAAAATGAGCAAGGAGATATTAATTGATTTTATTTGCTCGCACTTTAGCTTAGTACTTACGACTGTTATTCACCTAAATTAACGCATTTGAGCTTTAAAGGGACTAAACTCCAGTTGCTTGCATCATTTATCAAATAGAGCTCTATTAAAATCTTATTTTTGGCTTGACCGACCTAATACATTGATGTACGAATCTAGACTTATTAATCTAGAAGAAACAACAATCACATAACCTCGGTTAATTATATGTAAAACACCTTAAATACATTGTGTGACTAACGTAGTAAGATGTATAGTTTAAAGTTGTTATAGCTTAGAAGTGTATAAATACCATGAAAAGCATTAACAAACGGTAAATCATGTTTGGTAGTTTTCATCAATTAATTCATTATACATGTAGCGCATTAGGTCGTAATATAAGTTGTAACAATACGTTTTTTTTATCATCGATAGATAAGTCGCTTTAAGGTCCATATCAAAACTTGGCGTGCTAGAAAGCGTTTCAGAAAGTCCAAAATATATCAACGTTTTGTCAGACCTCAGCAAATGGTGTGTTTGCCACGAAATCACTCCATGAACTTAATTCTCAAAGGTGTAAATGACTCAACCATCATGTGATATTTGATTATTTGTAAATAAAAACATGTTTATAACATTCATTTCGAGCATGAATGTTACTCATTTCCTTTATTGAGAAACGCAATATAACAAAAACCCACGGATAGTTTAAAGGAACATCAATCTTTGACATCATCTACTACTCTAACAACCAACGCTGACATCCTTGACTCTTGGTATTGTTTGTGATTATTTCGAGACAGAAATCTAACCGGACAAATAATTAGATTTTTGTGAAGCATGAATAATTACAATTATTACACTTGCTCTGAATTCAGATGATTGTGTTTTTCATTCTCGTAAAAAGAGCGCCTACGATAGATTTCATTCAATGTTCCGGAGATCATTTGAAGGATGATTAATAAGCAAGGCTATTTCTGATTGCAAATGTGCTTTGTATAGGGGAACGCATTTATTCGCCAAATGAACATAGTTAATTAGTTTTTCTTGCTTGTTAGGTAGTATTTCCCGGGATGTTAACCCCAACTTTGTGTACATTTGTTGTAATGCAGTTTTATTACCTTATGAGCAAATGTAGTTAAATTAATTAAAATATTAATCACTTATTATCAATGTTTACATTTAGATTATCCAAGAAATAAGTCCTGAAATTGACTACATCTCCCTTAAAACAGCCTATATAAAATCCGACTGCATTCAAAATGCCTGCATATAGTAAAGCTCTAATAACTATTAAAAACAGAAAAGTAGAAAATGTTACTTCAGAATAAAATGAGTACAGAAACGGGACCATATACAAGAGTAGAGGGTTCACGCGTTAGATGAACATATTACTGGACACCTTCATCTATTATTTATTATATGTGATTCTGGCTAATATACAACTGTCCGTAACATATAAACACTTTCAGTGCGATATTATTATCAAACCTTGCAAAATGTATTACAACACAACGTGCAATATTTCTTTCAAACTGAAATACCAATGTCATTCCGTATATAAACAGGCCACAAGCCTTTACACAAAAGGCAAGGCCCAGGTTCAAACTAATAGTGGCTTGACTTCATGTGAACACCCAATATACAGTTTACAAATAGCCTTAAATTTGGGATTCATACACAAACTGATAAGATTAAATCCGCTTTACGTATGCATCTAACCCCGTGCACATCTCCACAGCTTAAAAAAATGTAACTGTGTGATGTAAGAAAGTCCCGATTGAACAATAACCCAACATTTAAGAAAGATATAACAGGAGGGTCATTCTTTATACGACCGTGTAATTTCGTTAAAACCCAATTTAACGTGTACCTTTAAATGAACCCATTAAAATCCATGAATACACTATTAAATCTTACATAACAAGATTATAGTTTTGTAACCTTTGTTCTTTGGTAACTTCTACAATTTGCTGACAGAAAATGTAAGACATAATTATGAAGTGTTTTCAAGTGTTTTACTTTAGTATACAAACTGTTTAACGAGAGGAACACGTGTCATTGTTAAAATGCTTCAGTTTATTATTTGCTTATGTACTTAAAACGCCGCTTCTGAACCATTTTTTGCAGTTATATAGAGCAGCCGATTCACTCTCATGTACTGAACATATTTTAACCTATACTAACTAACCATAAAAATACCTTTCTACATGTATCAACAACTCCCCCGCACATAGAGGAACATATACGATACATGGATATGTCTTATTTGTACCGCAGAAGAACTGAATCTGTTTTTGCCATAGAACTCGCCAAACTTTAAACTATTTGCGACTTCAGAATGTGTTTGTTTTGCCGCTGTCGATTTGCGGGCATATATATAGAAGAATATCAAGTTCGTTCTAAATTAAGAGTCAATGTAGTTTTATGGCGCATCGGCAATGATAATTGAATGCTTTGCAAATATTCCTTCATCATATTCTATAGAATGCGTACATTACTCCATCCACATCATGTTCAAACAACCTTTTAGCGCGTTGTTGCAAATGTATAACTATTGATATCCAACAATAATGATTACATATTGACAGATTGGAAAATATTTGATTACATACGAGAAATGTATTCATAAAACACATCTCTTTTTATTAAAACGTCTACAAAACGTATTTTATCTACAAAATGGAGTTTAGTCGGTTTATTGTCCATATAAATATTTTGTAAGCTAGAAAGGCTATCAGAAATGGCAAAAGATATCAACGGTTTGTCATACCTCAGCAAATGGTGTTTTTCCACGGAATCAATCCACGAACTTGACGTAATTCTCAAAGATTTAAATGTCTCAACCATCATGGGACATTTATTCATTTGAAAATAAAAACACTACCCACGAATAGTTTAAAGGAAATAAATCACTGCCTTCATCTACTATCCTAACAAATAACTATTTGACATTGACTCTCTGTATTGTTTGTGATTATTGCGAGACAGAACTCTAATCGGACAAATAATTAGAATTTCGGGAAGCATGAATAATTGCAATTATTACACTCGCTCTGAATTCGGATTATTGTGAGAATGATAAATAATATATTAAATACCCAAAGTTATTGTCTGATTGAGAATGCGCCATGTATAGGGGGACGCATGTATTTGCCAAATGAAAATAGTAAATTAGTTTTTTCTTGCTTGTAAGGTACCATTTGCCAGGAAGTTTACCCTGTCGTATCTTTTCATTTGTTGTAATACATGTAATCATTGAATGCTTTGTTACCCTAAAAAGAATGTAATAAAATAGCAAACACTTATTGTCAATTCTTACATTTAGATTATCCAAGAAATACGTCCTGAAACGTCACCATTAAATCCGTCTATATAAAACCAGGCTGCATTAAGTAAATACCTCTGCATAACAGCAGCTCTAGAAAGATATTAAATACATCAAAGTAGAAAATGTCTCTTAAGAGATGCCAATCAATTATCGAGGGAATAAAATACGAACAGCTATGAGAATATATACAATAGTAAAGGGATACACGCATAAGAGTTGGATGAATGTAATACATGTTCATGGAGCAGGGCACTTTTATCTAATATGTTTTATTTGTGTATTTGTGCTGATGTGCAACAGTCCGTAATATACAAACGCTTTTGATGCGATTTTCAAACCTTGCACAATGTATGGCAAACATAGTGTATTTTGTTCAATTTATATTAAGAGTATCAGTGATTATTACAATTCCCCAGCGCCGTAACTACACTGAGGCCAGGTTATTAATATATACATGTAATAAGATATCCCTGAATATATTTAAAATAAAATGTCTCAAATTGTCGCATGTAATAAACAATGAGTCAATTTATTCTGATGCACTTTGTTTTCTAGTATGTACACGACCGTATGTATGGATCCAACGACAGACGCTCAGAGTCGCAATATACACTTCTTCGATACGGTTCGAAAATTCGTCTTCAACTTATATGTAAAATGAAATGCCTGAATAATAAAAAATATTACAAGCTGTCGCAAGTTATAAACAAAGAGTGCAACTTGAGGCACTTGATTTGCACCTTAATGGTAGTATACATAGTGCAACTTGAGGCACTAGATTTGCACCTTAATGGTAGTATACATTGTGCAACTTGAGGCCCTAGATTTGCACCTTAATGGTAATATTCATTGTGCAACTTGAGGCACTAGATTTGCACCTTAATGGTAGTATACCGGACACTTTCCCTTAATTATATATAGAAAGCAAGTGGTACCAGCACACCATCCCCTTAATATCGCCGCAACCAAGGTCAATGTTCTAGCTGTGAGTAAAAATAAATAATATGCCAATTTTCGCTCGCTACGCTCGCATGGTACTGTTTACAATCAATTTAATAGTGAGGTGGGCTACACATTTAAGAGTATAAGCATGTGCATATAAGTATTTTCTCCTTTGAGCTCTTCTTTAAAAATTGCTATGAATTTTCTTGATGTTCCGTTTCAATACCAAAACAAGGGACCAAAGAATGTAGCAGATGAATTTGTTTGAATTCCCGTGGAGCATGACATTGATCCCTTAATTTACTTGCATTCAAATCGTTCAGGCTTCCCCTTAACACAAATGTGCAGCCTTCGAGTTCGTAGGATATGCTGATGAAAGGTGTCTCGAATAGAGAAACGATCCTGTCGCCAATGGTGCTCTTCAGATAATAATGTTTTTTCTAGCTGGCTTCGCCTTCACAACAGCTGTATCAGTGACTATTATCAATTAGACAAATAGTTTCTATAGGCTACATAGATAAATCTATAATTGAATACTATCAAATTTTGGCATGGTGTTCAAAAAATATAAATAATGTATATCTAGCTCGCTTCGCTATTCTACTTTTCTGATTTTGTCAATGTTGAAAGTGTATTCAGATACGTTCTAGGTTTGCAAATACACCGGACCACAGCATGGTCATAACTAAGGATTGCATTGGGTACAAACGTACCCCTTTTCACCAATTTAAGTGGTCCTGGTTAGAAGTGCAATGTTTTACATTTGTAAATAAATTCGGCTCGCTTCGCTCGGCAAATGATTTGAACAAATATTTAAGAATGTCATGTATAGAGTAGTTGTGCTGACAAATATTGCATTATTCGGCCTCGCTTCGCTCGTAAAATACCTTATGCCCATTAATAATATCATGTAGACAACGAATTTCGTGGGGGCTCGTACAAATAGTTTTTTTCTGGCTCGCTTCGCTTCCTAAATAATTTATCACCATTCAATTTCATGTAGAGAACGAAATGTGTGGGCGGATACAAATAGTGCATTTTTGTGGCTCGCTTCGCTCGCCAAATAATTTATGAGCATTAATAATATCATGTGGAAAAAATGTGTGTGGGCTCGGACAAATAGTGCATATTTGCCATAAATTAAATTTGTGTCAGCTTTAACAAATAGACCCTTTTTTTGGCTCGCTTCGCTCGCAAAATACTTTGTAAATATTCAAAATAGCATGTACAGAACGAATTTGGACGTCCCCTCCTGTAAATACCCCGTCACACAATCAAGACCCGATTTCGCACCCCTTTGGAAAATTCATAGTTACGGTCATGTTCAGCCCCAAGGCTGCCTCGGCTAAAATTCGTGTCTGGGTACGGCACTGTTCCCAACTTGTTTATGGAACAGGTTGTAAGTCTTCACACAAAATAATGCAAGACCAATGTTCGATCGAACTAGCAGTTGCTTGAATTATGGTGAACACTCAATATACTGTTTACCATCAACATTAAACTTAATCGGAAGTATAAATAAAATACTGTTTTAAATCGTCCACATCTCGACAGCGTAATAAACTGTAAGAAAGTCCCAACTGAATAATTACCTAACTTTAAAGAAAAATAGAACAGGATATTCATCCTTTTTACGACCGTATAATTGCATAAAAACTCAATTTATGCTCGACGTGTACTTTTAAATGGTCCCATTGAAATTCATGAAATACACTACTAAATCTTGTATAATGAAATTATAGTTTTGCTCCCTGGTAATATCGACAATTTGCTGACAGTAAATGTTAGACATAGGTGTTGTCAAGTGTTTTGACTTCATTATACCAAATGTTAAACAAGAGGAGCACGTGGTACTGTTACATTGTAGCATGCTTTAGTTTTTTGTTCGTTTATTTGGTAAATACGCTGTTATTTATAGGCCGATATACTCTTAGAACCAAGTTCCATGTTTATTCTAATCAATAATAGCAAACCCGTCTACATGGATCAGTAACTCTCCCGCTCATATATATAATTTCGAAACATAGACCGTAAATATCATCTGTACCATTTGATGTATCACAATTGTCGACTGACATTATTTAGTCTATTTCTTGGTCAAGCACGAAATACTGCCTAACCTATAAAGATAATTGAGACATAAAAACAGCATTATACAGTTGTAAAAAGTCATGTTGTTTCATTAATATTAATGAACAAAAATCAACCATGAAGGTTGTACATTCATCATGTAAGACATAACAATTTACACTAACGAGTGTACAGTAATATTATACTAATTCTATATCACCCAAATAAAAGGGGTTAGAATGCGATGGAAAGTGCATCCACTTGGTTTTTTAGCCTGTGTAATGGTCTCAGTGTGAGAGGTTGTAAGTGTACCTCTGTCATACCGAAGATATACTAAATGTATGTTTAAGTGTTCGGACTGTTTACAATCTAGGAGCAAAGTGGCTGAAATAAATATTGACCTAACCGATAACTATTACAAAGTGTTGAAATGACAATTTACAGTTTCCCGTATTTAGCATTTGAACAATTGGGTGAATTTGAATTTTATCAACTGGTCAGATAAGTTAACATGCCTTTAATAGACGAATGTTTGCTAATTAATTTGTTCTTTAGTACATTTGTAATACCAGGTAAATAAAGCTGAAATTTCATGACAATGTGTTAACAAGTCGATAAAATGAAGTGCTTGAAATAGGAAATATGTATGTTTGGTCAATTAGTCGTCAAAGGTATAACGGAATGGGTACATTATATTTGATTAGAAACGGATTATGAAAGTTTATCGCGTAATGCCATTATGAAATAAAAAAATCAAATAATCTAAAATGACACTTACAATAGTTTAGTTCCCAGTCAGCCATTGGCACATTTTCCAAAGCAATACTTTAGTTTGATAGCCGAGACACAAATTGCTGCTGTCGTCTCACCTATTGTCGCCGAACTTTTTCGAGAAGAAATTCGGAATGTGTTGAATTTGTTTGTAAATATAGTGAACAAGATTAAATATTGGTGACTTTGGAAAATAATTTTCTGTTTTTATGCAGTTGTTAAAGTTTGTGGGCTTGCATTTTTGCGACCATAGAGAAAATAACTCCACGCCTAGATCTCTTATTGTTCAGTATATTTGATGACTTAAACGTGTTACATGTATCGAAACGTTTTTATTATGGACACATTCAAACACATTCACGACAATGATGATAGAAGAATATCAACTTCATTCTAAATTAAGATTGAACTGCGTTTTATGGTGCATCGGCTATAATTATGAAATACTATACGACCACTCCTTTATGATACTCATAAATGCGCACATTAATGCAGTCCACTTCCCTGTCAAATGCTGAACAACCTTTAAACGTGTTACCAGTATTGTTGCAAACATATAACCAATACTTTAATTGTCATTACACATCGCCAGTTGGGAGAAGATTTGATTACAGAAACCACTTTAATAAGCGTGCACATCAATAACCAAGCAGTGGTCAAATTACTGGGTGTTAGTTTTTATGTCACAACTCAAGGTGACCACGACCTCAAGTATCATTTGAAGATAATGAACTGTCACATACGTGTGTTGTACTTTAAAAATTCCAGATATCGAATATCACATCGGTGAGAATATTAATGTTATTTTAATTACCGTATCAAAATGTCGATTCAAAATTTAATCACTAGCCGACCATTTTGAGTCTATAATGATAGGTGACACGTGTATTGAAAAGGTCATATGGGCACAGTTTCAGTATTATCACATTAATAACATAGTTTGACCTTTCATTTGAGGAGGGTACATGTACATAGTATCAGACTATTACTTAATTAACAGATGACGTGAATTAACGTTTTGGATGCGGTCATTTTAGACGATTGTTGCCGGTTGTTAAATACAGCGATACACAAATATGTGTTCTTACGTTGACCCTTTCCTATAGTCTCAAACTGTGAATTATCGATGTCGATCATATCATATTTAACGACTTGTCAATTTAATATCCCCTTTTGGTCGATAAGTAAATCCATTGAGTTGATTACTATGTGTGTATGTAGTGTCTTAGCTGACTCCGGAAATACATGTTGGTGTAATACTTTAACCGTCATCCCGACCTTAACGCATGAAAACAAACCATGTTTACAGTGTGCATTTTGCATTGTTATGCTCAAAAGAGCTATGCTTGATTAAATGAATATTTTTTGTCGTCTTTGCTTTTCAGATTTTGTCCATTTCTAACCAATGAGACACTTTTTAGAAACAACTGTTGAGATTTGTGCAAAATCATTCAGTGACATGCATGGTATTCTTTCTGGGCTTGAGCGTTGGGGTAGTCTCGTGAAAGTTATTTAACGAATAAAATATTTACGGTTGATTTTCCTGTTTTGTTGACAGTTTTTTTCTTGTAGTCTTTGCAAAAAAATATATCACACACCGCGTGTTATGTCCACCCTGAAGATGTAAATGATTCATGTTTTATTGCATTCATTCAGTGCAGGAGTGTTACTCGTTTACTTTATCATGAAAGTCAATAAAAGAAAACCCACGGATAGTTTAAAGGAACATAAATCATTTATCCTCATCTACAATTCTAACAAGCAACGCTGACACCAATGACTCTTTTAATAGTTTGTGATTATTTCGAGACAGAAATCTAATCTGACAAATAATTAGATTTTTGGGAAGCATGAATAATTACAATTATTACCCATGCTCGGAATTCAGATGATTGTGATTTTTCATTCTGGTGAAAACAATGCTTACGGTGGTTCTCATTTAATTTTCCAGAGATCATTTGAAGGATGACGAATAAGCAAGGTTATTTCTGATTGTGAATGTGCCATGTAAGGGGAACCCACTTATTTGCCAAATGAAAATAGTAAATTAGTTTGCTTTGCTTGTTTGGTACCATTTGCCAGGATGTAAACCCTGCCTTATTTTACAATTGTTGTAATCCATGTAAAACTTCAGTGTATTGTTATTCTAAGAATATTTGTCGTACACTGTAATAAAATAGAAAGCAATTATTGGCAATTCTTACATTTAGATCATCTACTACGTCACCATTAAAACCGTCTATATAAAATCGGGTTGCATTAGATACGCCTGCATAAAGTAATGCTCTAGAAAGATATTAACGACTTCAAAGTAGAAAATGCCTCTTAAGAGATGTCAATCAATCCTATTGCCAATTATCGAGGGATTAAAATACGAAAAGCAATGAGAATATATACAACAGTAAAGGGGTACACGCATAAGTGTGGTTTGACGCATGTACACTGAGCCAATGAAAACGCAACACTTTTTAAACTTGAATATTTCTGTAATCTGTGAACTTGTAAACTTGAAATTTTGTGTGCTCACTTCGATATATAGTATCTACAGAATTCAGCTTTTTCCATGAAAATACTTAAAGAAGCACTCTCCCATAGCGGAATAGCCTTAAACTGCATTTCCTGCGTGCTGACAGGTGGCTAGTGATTTGCTCGCATATTGTGCAACCATTTTGAAGAATATGGATGGATTAGTCGGAAAAACAAAATAAGAAGGAGAAGATATGATGTATAGGTAAAGAACCACTAAATGCCTCCGCGGACCAAGTGGTGATACACTCAAGTAGTCCTTAAAAAAACTTTGGTTTGACTGTAAATGGAGATATTTCTTGACAAATGTGGATTTGAATGATGAAATTGAGCTTAAATGGTTGGTAAATATGCATGTGATGTAGTAAACTGTAATATTTGTATTATTCCACTATTTTGGTCTTGATACCAAAGTGAAAGTAGACTAGGGTAAAACCGGGAACTTATAAATCTGGACATGTGTGAAAACGGATAAACCATGTTTGAAGGACAAAAACTTTCTTAGAAGATACATGACCCCCCTTTTTTATTGCATTATTTTGAAGCTTAAATGCCCCTCTTTACAATGATATATGTGGTCCAGGTGGCCATAGACTAAAAACAGTTGAAAATTTGGGCCTACTACGGGCACTTTACATTGAGCTATAGAGCAAATTTATTTGGTGGTTTCTAACCTTAAGAAGGGCAAAATTATATTAAATTCTTGTTTTCATTTTTTTGCATTCAAATGTATGGAAATGCATCCCAGATAGGGTTTTGACCACTTTTATCTGTTTAAATTGTCTAAAAAAGTGGAAATTTGGATTTTTATCATGAAAATCTAGAAAATGTCAGGTTTTTTTCTTCTAAAATTGACATTTTTATGTCAATATTGACCTTATTTTAGTGCCAGACACGGGTAATTGTGATTAAATATGAAAAATAGACTTATTATTAGGCATCTAAAGCATAATTAGTGTTCAGTGAAACAGTTTTTCACAAATACAACCCCATTTAAAATTGATATTCATCATATTTTGCAGGTGCTGGCCAAATTTCTCCTTAAAGGCGCTTATGCGTGTTTGTCATTTTTTCTAGAATTCATGCACAAATTGTCTAGAATTGATTGTTGTGTGCTGCATATACATAGTAGTATTGAAAAAAGTGCAAAAAACACTTAAATAAGTAAAACTAGGCTGTCTTAAGGTAAAGAACCACTAAATGCCTCCGCGGACCAAGTGGTGATACACTCAAGTAGTCCTTAAAAAAACTTTGGTTTGACTGTAAATGGAGATATTTCTTGACAAATGTGGATTTGAATGATGAAATTGAGCTTAAATGGTTGGTAAATATGCATGTGATGTAGTAAACTGTAATATTTGTATTATTCCACTATTTTGGTCTTGATACCAAAGTGAAAGTAGACTAGGGTAAAACCGGGAACTTATAAATCCGGACATGTGTGAAAACGGATAAACCATGTTTGAAGGACAAAAACTTTCTTAGAAGATACATGACCCCCCTTTTTTATTGCATTATTTTGAAGCTTAAATGCCCCTCTTTACAATGATATATGTGGTCCAGGTGGCCATAGACTAAAAACAGTTGAAAATTTGGGCCTACTACGGGCACTTTACATTGAGCTATAGAGCAAATTTATTTGGTGGTTTCTAACCTATATGTCAAAGGAAGACTCCGAAAGATCGGTCGTTATGCTCAATTGTGGGGTATCCGTACTAAAAATCAAAGTTCCGTTGATTTAAATAACCGAAGTCATTATTTCATTTATTTAACACAAGTTTAAATACACATACACCGGTGTAGCAAGAAAGCTAAAAATGCATTTAGAAATAGGAGGATGTAAGAAAAATGTTTAAGTCAAGTGCGATAACTTTTGGATAATTATCATCACTTTTTTAGATTAATCACCAAACTTTTACACTAAATTGTATCACTGGATATTACTTAACCAAACTACATGCTAAAGTTATGGTGTTCATTAATATTTAGACGTAAATTGTGTTTTGAAAATTAAGCACGTAATTCAAAAGCGCATTTTGTCTCCATTGAGTGCATTAATCAGTCTCAAAAGAATAGCTATAGCGTTCATGCAATTTATTTCCAGTTACAAATGGTGATACTTTCATCATCCTTGGGACAAATATAATACAATTTTATCAATCTCAAAACGAGCTCTTTCGAATATGCGTTTAGACGCGCGAAATTTGTAGCAGTGTTATAAAGAAACTAGCAAGTTAATTATTTAGTCATTTTATTACTCCAATATTATCTCCCTTTGACCATAGCTACTTGTATAATAGACCAGGTTTCTTTATTTTAGTGGTTGCGCGCAAATAGTGTATAGGCCCCTTAAAAGTACCTTAACTTCTCATAGCCCTTCTGCAACAACAGAACAGCATCCCACTATCATTCAATGAACATTTCATACGATTAATAATTCGTAGATGCACACGATGGATCGCTCCTGGCGGTGTTTTTTAAAGATTAAAAAATGCGACTTTCTGTTTTATACTGACCCCAAAATAACTGGTAAAAAACTATGTTGCTCAACAAATTTGTCTGATTCGTAGAGATGTTCATGTGTCACTTGCATATATCTATTATATGACAAAATTTCGCGATGCTCACATACTTATCAAATGTGTTATGCTGCACTATCTAAGTGTTGCGTTTTCATTGCCGCTCAGTGTACATGGAACAGGACACTTTAATTTAATATGAACATTTATGAACATATTATTTTTGTATAACATACGATATCTCAGCTTTAACTTTTGGTGTTGAAATTAATAGTATCACAATGGTCGACTGACATTATTTAGTCTAACTTTTGGTCAAGCTCGAAATACTCTGGAACCTATAAAGATAATTGAGAAAGAAAAAAATTTATACGGTTGTTCACAATCATGTTGCTGCTCTAATATTGATGAACACAAATCAACCATGAAGGGTGTAAATTCATCAATTAAGGCATAACAATTAACGCTTACGAGTTTACAGTAATATAATACTTATGCTACATGTATATTGACCAGATAAAAGAAGGTTGAATGCGATGAAAGGTGCGTCCACTTTGTTTATTTAGCCCGTATTATGGGATCTGTGTGAGAGGTTGTTAGTGTACCTCTGTCATACCGAAAAGACACTAAATGTATGTTCGGACTGTTTACACTCTAGGAGCAAAGTGGCTGAAATAAATATTGACTTAACAGATAACAATTACAAAGTGTTGAAATGGCAATTTACAGTTTCCCGTATTTAGCTTTGAACAATCGGGTGAATTTGAATTTGATCAACTGGTCAGACAACTTAACATGCCTTTAATAGACGAATGTTTGCTAATTAATTTGTTCTTTAGTGCATTGGTAATACAAAGTAAATAAAGCTGAAATTTAATGACAATGTGTTAATAAGTCGATAAAATAAAGTGCTTGAGATAGGAAATATGTTTGATCAATTAGTTGTCAAACGTATAACCGAATTGGTACATTATATTAGATTAGAAACGGATTGTGAAAGTTTATCGCGTAATGCCATAATGGAATAAAAAATCGAATTATCTAAAATGACACTTACAGTAGGTAAGTTCCCAGTCAGCCATTGGCACATTTTCCAAAGCAATACTTTAGCTTGATAGCCGAGGCACAAATTACTGGTGTCGTCTTTGATCGCATCTAGTTCCGCGGAACTTTCTCGAGGTAAAATACGAAATGTGTTGTATTTGTATGTAAATCTAGTAAACAAGATTAAATATTCAATTTGGTGACTTTAGAAAATAACTCTCTGTTTTTCCGCAGCTGTTAAAGTTCGTGAGCTTGCATTTTTGCGAACATAGAGACACATACCCCCGCCTAGATATCTTATTGTTTTCAGTTTATTTGATGACTTAAACGCGTAATCGAAACTTTTATTATGGCCACATGTAAACACATTCACGACATTGATGATATAATAATTAATTATATCTACTTCATTCTAAATTAAGATTGAACATCGTTTTATGGTGCATCGGCTATAATTATGAAATACTTTACGACCACTCCTTTATGATACTCATAAATGCGCACATTAATGCAGTCCACTTCCCTGTCAAATGTTGAACAACCTTTTAACATGTTACCAGTATTGTTGCAAACATATAACCAATACTTTAAATGTCATTACACATCGCCAGTTGGGAGAAGATTTTATTACAGAAACCACTTTACTAAGCGTGCACTTCAACTACCAAGCAGTGGTCAAATTACCATAGTTTTATATCACAACTAAAGGTGACCACGACCCCAAGTATCATCTGAAAATAATGAACTGTCACATACGTGTGTTGTACTTTAAAAATTACAGATATCGAATATCACATTGGTGAGAATATTAATGTTATTTTAATTACCGTATCAAAATGTCGATTCAAATTTTAATCCCAAGCTCTCCATTTTGAGTCTATAATAATATGCGACACATATATTGAAGAGGTCATATGGGCACAATTTCAGTATTATCATATCAATAACATATTTTGACATTTCATGTGAGGAGGGTACATAGTATCAGCCTATTACTTAATTAACACATGTCGTGCATAACCGTTCTGAATGCGGTCATTTTAGACGACTGTTGCCAGTTGTTAAATACAACGATACACAAATATGAATATTAGTTTTCTTAGCTGGCAGACCGTCATCACCGAAATCTCGGATTCATTGGCTTCAAGCCTATCAATTCTATATCAATGGTATGTTATGTCAATCACTTTACTTTTTAATTGTTTGTCTATGATATTCAATTGTTAATTCACATATGCCATTACGTGGAGTCTGGAACCTGTCAAAAAATGCGATATCCTTGATTATTCTACCTTTGTGAAGATTATGGCCGTTGACCCTTTTATAGGGTCTCAAACTGCGAACTATCTGTTGATGGGTCTTAGCTGATTGAACGCCTTCAGTATTGCTAGTGTAATATAATATATATCATTGTTCGTACACATTAACCTGTACTTTAGCCTTTATACCTGATTACTTTACATTTTGAATATATGCAATATCTGCAAGAAAGTGGTAATGTTAATTATTAAACTTTTCGTTAATGGTATATTAATTTCTTGTACAAGTTCTTATAACTCTGCGCGTATGAAAACACAAATCGACAATAAATTATACTGTTATATGAAAAAAGGGCTATATAAATATGATATAATAATAATAATATTATATACTTTTGACCGGGACACTTTACGTCGTGTGGGAATATTGGGTTGGAGCAAAACAATATTCATAGTTCATGTTCTGATATATAATGTTAACAAAAACTGCCATTGGAATTATTGGAAGATAACGCATATACCATCTCTATGAGACTCTAGGGAATTATAGTCTCGCTATCTCTAACATTGTGTCTGTTATTGTCTTTGTTTGATTATATTTGTCTCATGTAAGCCAGAAACCTTTTGCAAGTATTTACAATAGGAATGGCTCATATCCGATTTTAAGAAAAGTTTCGACCATTTTTGTTGGCGATTCTTGTTAATCAGACAAACAGCTATTGTCCAACGACCTTGTGAGAATAGTCTCACATGTATCTACACATACGGGTATACATTCACATTCGCATACCGCGAACAGTATTATGCATTTGTATGTACATGTATGTTAACGAATACGTACGATTTTGTGCATTCCTTTAGCAAACTCCTTATTCTACCCAAGGAACGATTCTTGTTTATTTGCTTACTATTGGTCCGTACTACGGCAATTTATAATTTGAAATAGGTTTCAAATAGCAGTAAGAATTCCTAAAATCACTCGTTTTGTTTGCTTTTTGCTTTATATATTATCCGATTCATAAAACAGTTTGTCCTAACGATAAGAGTTATGTTATTTGCAAAATGTATTGGCTGTAATCTTTGTCAACAATTGATTATACTTTATCCTATATATGTACTTAGTTTCTCATAAAACATCCAATAACATGCTTTACATGGATTATATAAGCGACATCAGTCCGTCGGTATTTCACAAGTAACACAGATATATAACAATACTGCAAATACTGTTATTTTTTAGTTTTTTTCATTAACCTCACTATAGGCCGCGACAGTGGTCCAGTGCTTAGAGCGCTGGGTTTGCAACGGCGATTCTGAAAAGTGCGCTACGGTATAAGGCATGTGCTGACATATAACTATTTTACTAAACACATTTTCCTAAGAATATCGGAATGTATCCAAGTATTGACAATAAGTTCGACAGCGTGAAATGTAATCTTGACACACTATTCATCAAACTGATGCACATAAACTCTATTCTATTATTGGTGTTGTTAAATTTCGTTGTAGCCGAGCATAGCCTCTATTTGCTTTATTTCTACTGAAACATGGCAGGCATATAATATTCTATTTGATCGCACTATAGCTTAGTACTTACGACTGTTATCCACATAAATTAACACATTTGAGCTTTAAAGGGACTAAACTTCAGTTGATTGCAACATTTATTAAACAGCTCTCTTAAAATCGCATTTTTGGCTTGACCCACTTAATACATTTATATGCGAATCTAGACTTATTCATCTATAAGAAAGAACAATCACATAACCTCGGTAAATTACCTTTTAAACAACTTAAATCTATTGTGTGACTAACGTAGTAAGACATATATTTTAACGTTGTAAGAGCGTAGAAGTGTATAAATACCATGAAGAGACTTAACTAACGGTACAACATGTTGGATGAACATATTACTGGACACCTTTATCTAATATAAATCATATGTGATTTTGGCTAATATAAACACTTTCAATGCGATATCATTATTAAACCTTGCAAATGTATTACAACACAATGTGCAATATTTCTTTCAAACTGAAATACCAGTGTCATTCCGTATATAAACAGGTCACAAGCCTTTATACAAAACGCAAGGCCTAGGTTCGAACTAACAGTGGCTGGACTTCAAATGAACACCCAATATACCGTTTGCAAATAACCTTAAAATTAGTCGGATTCATACACATACTGATATGATTAAATGCGCTTAACGGATGCATCTAACCTCGTGCACATCTCCACAGCTTAATAAAATGCAATTACCCAACATTAAAGAAAAAGAGAAAAGGAGGATCATTTTTATACGACCGTATAATTACGTTAAAACCCAATTTATGCTCAACGTGTACCTTTAAATGGTCCCATTGAAATCCATGAATACATAACAAGATTATAATTTTTCTCTTTGGTAACTTCTACAATTTGCTGATAGGAAATGTTAGACATAATTATGAAGTGTTTTCAAGTGTTTTTACTTCAGTATACAAACTGTTTAACGTGAGGAACACGTGTCATTGTTAAAATGATTCAGTTTATTATTTGCTAAGGTACTTAAAACGCCGCTTCTGAACCATTTTTGCAGTTATATATAGCGGCCGATTCACTCTCATGAACTGTACATATTCCAACCGATACTTACTAACCATAAAAAACCTTTCTACATGTATCAACAACTCCCCCCGCACATAGAGGAAATTACACTATACGAACATATACGATACATGGATTTGTCTTATCTGTACCATTTGATGTAGAAGATAATACTATCACACAGGTCGACTGACATTCTTCAGTCTTATTTATGGTCAAGCTCGAAATCCTCTCAAATTGACATTATTTTAGTTCATTATGGAATGAATAATCGATTTATTTGCAATGACTTGTACAATATTTTACTTCCCATTCAATCATTTACATATTTTTTAAAGCAATGGTTTAGTTTAATATCCGCGGAAGAACTATCTGTTTCCGCCATAGAACTCGCCAAACTTTAAACTATTTGCGACTTCAGAATGTTATGGTTTTGCCGCCGTATTTTAGATTTGCGGGCATACAGTTTTGCGAACAAAGGGGAAATTAGTCCTCTGAAATACTATCTGACCATCCAATACTCCTATTGGTACTCCATTTTGATGACTTGAACGTGCAATCGTAATTTGAATGTTACAAACATGCACGACCTTCACGAGAATAATGATAGAAGAATTTCAAGTTCGCTCTAAATTAAGATTTAATATCTTTTTATGGTGCATCGGCAATGATAATTAAATGCTTTGCAAATATTTTTTCATCATATTCTATAGAATGCTTACATTACTCCATCCACATCATGCCAACTGTTAAACAACCTTTTAGCGTTGTTGCAAATGTATAACTATTGATATCCAACAATAATGATTACACGTTGACAGATTGGAAAGTATTTGATTACATACGAGAAATGTATTCATAAAACACATCTCTTTTTATTAAAACGTCTACAAAACGTATTTTATCTAAAAAATGGAGTTTAGTCGGTTTATTGTCCATATAAATATTTTGTAAGCTAGAAGGGCTATCAGAAATGGCAAAAGGTATCAACGGTTTGTCATACCTCAGCAAATGGTGTTTTTCCACGGAATCAATCCACGAACTTGACGTAATTCTGAAATATTTAAATGACTCAACCATCACGGGACATTGGTTCATTTGTAAATAAAACATGTTTTATTCCGTGCATGAATGTCCTTCATGGAGAAATACAATATATCACTACCCACGAATAGTTTAAAGGAAGATTAATCACTGCCTTCATCTACTATCCTAACAAATAGCTCTTTGACATTGACTCTCCGTATTGTTTGGTATTATTGCGAGACAGTACTCTAATCGGACAGATAATTAGAATTTTGGGAAGCATGAATAATTGCAATTATTACGCTCGCTCTGAATTCGGATTATTGTGAGAATGATAAATAGTATATTAAATACCCAAGGTTATTGTCTCATTGAGAGTGTGCCATGTATAGGGGAACGCATTTATTTGATTTGCCAAATGAAAATAGTAAATTAGTTTTTTTTGCTTGTAAGGTACCATTTGCCAGGAGGTTAACCCTGCCGTATTTTTCATTTATTGCAATACATGCAATCATTGAATGCTTTGTTACCCTAAGAAGAATGTAGTAAAATAGCAAGCTCTTATTGTCAATTCTTACTTTTAGATTATCCAAGAAATACGTCCTGAAACGTCACCATTAAAACCGTCTATATAAAATCCGGCTGCATTAGATACCTCTGCATAACAACAGCTATGGAAAGATATTAAATACAACAAAGTAGAAAATGTCTCTTAAGAGATGCCAATCAATTATCGAGGGAATTAAATACGAACAGCTATGAGTATATAAACAATAGTAAAGGGGTACATGTATAAGAGCTGGATGAATATAATACATGTTCATGGAACAGGGCACTTTTATTTAACATGTATTTTTGTGTCTTTGTGCTGATGTGCCACTGTCCTTAATAAATGAACGTTTTTAATGCGATTATCAAACCTTGCAAAATATATTGCAAAATATATTGCAAAACATAGTGTATTTTGTTCAATCGGTATTAAGAGTATCAGTGATTATTACTATTCCGAACTTTTTTTATCGAACAGGTCATACATGTAAGTCTTCACACAAAGTAATGCATAAATACCAATGTTCGATCGAACTAGCAATTGCTTGAACTACGTTGAACACTTTTACCATCAATATTAAACTTAGTCGGATGTACAAATAAAACACCGTTTTAAGGATGAATCTAACATCGTCGACATCTAGACAGCGTAATAAACTGTAGGAAAGTCCCAACTGAACAATTACCCAACTTTAAAGAATATGAAAACAGGAGATTCAGTCTTTTTACGACCATACAATTGCATTAAAACTCAATTTATACTCGACGTGTACTTTTAAATGATACCATTGAAATTCATGAAATACACTACGAAATCTTGTATAATAAAATTATAGTTTTGCTCTCTGGTAATATAGACAATTTAGACAGTAAATGTTAGACATAAGTGTTTTAAGTGTTTTGACTTCATTTTACCAAATGTTAAACAAGAGGAACACGTGGTACTGTTAGCATGCTTTAGTTTTTTGTTCGTTTATTTGGTAAATACGCCATTATTTATAGGCCGATATACTCTTAGAACCAATTCCCATGTACGTGTATATTCTAACCAATAATAGCAAACCCGTGTACATGGATTAGTAACTCTCCCGCTCATCCAATTTAGAAACATAGACCATAAATATCATCTGTACCATTTGATGTATCACAATTGTCGACTGACATTATTTAGTCTAATTCTTGGTCAAGCTCGAAATACTGTCTAACCTATAAAGATAATTGAGAAATAAAAACAACATTATACAGTTGTAAAAAGTCATGTTGTTTCAATAATATTAATGAACAAAATCAACCATGAAGGGTGTTCATTAATCATTTAAGACATAACAACGTACGCTAACTAATTTACAGAAATATTATACTTATGCTATATCACCCAGATAAAAGGGGTTAGAATGCGATGGAAAGTGCGTCCACTTGGTTTTTTAGCCTGTGTAATGGGCTCCGTGTGAGAGGTTGTAAGTGTACCTCTGTCATACCGAAAAGACACTAAATGTATGTTCGGACTGTTTACACTCTAGGAGCAAAGTGGCTGGAACAAATATTGACTTAACAGATAAATATTGCAAAGTGTTGAAATGGTAATTTACTGTTGTTTTTTTCGTTTTGAGCTATTGAACAATTGAGTGAATTAGAATTTGACTAGTGCGATAACTTAACATGCCTTTAATGGACGAATGTTTGCGAATTAAAATGTTCTTTAATAAATTTGAAATACAAGGTAAATAAAACTGGAATTTCATGAGAATGTGTGAACAAGTCGACCAAATAAAGTACTTGAAATAAGAAATATGTTTGTTCAATAAGTAGACAAATGTATAACCGAATTGTTGCATTATATTAGAAACGGATTATGGAAGTTTATCGCGTAATGGCATTATTGAATAAATAATCGATTTATTTGCAATGAGATTTACCATATTTTACTTGCCAGTCAATCATTCACATACTTTTCAAAGTGATGATTTAGTTTGATATCCGGGGCACAAACAACTGTGGTCGTCATCGAACTGAACCTACTTTCGCCGATCTTTCGCGGGGTAAAATTTGTTGTATTTGTATGTCAATCTAGTTAATCAGATTAAATATTGGCGACTTTAGAAAATAACTCTCTAGTTTTCTTTATTGCAGGAGTCTGATCAGAATGTTTGATGACTTCAACTTGTCATCTTAACTTTTTAGCTCACCTGAGCACAAAGTGCTCAAGGTGAGTTATTGTGATCACTAACCGTCCGTCGTCCGTCCGTCCGTCCGTCCGTCTGTACGTCCGTCCGTCCGTCCACACTTTCAAACGACATCTCCTCTGAAACCATTTGGCCAATTTTGATTAAATTTTGCCAGGATGTACATGGCATTGGGAGATTTAGTAATTGTTCAAATTATGGTCCTGGGGTCAAAATTGGCCCCGCCCCGGGGGTCACTGTTTACATAGACTTGTATAGGGAAAACATATAAAATTCTTCTTCTCTATAACTACAATGTCTAGAGCTTTGATATTTGGTATGTAGCATCATCTAGTGGTCCCCTACCAAGATTGTTCAAATTATGCCCCTGGGGTCAAAATTGGCCCCGCCCCGGGGGTCACCGTTTTACATAGACTTATATAGGGAAAACATATAAAAATCTTCTTCTCTAAAACTACAATGTCTAGAGCTTTGATATTTGGTATGTAGCATCATCTAGTGGTCCTCTACCAAGAATGTTCAAATTATGCCCCTGGGGTCAAAATTGGCCCCGCCCCGGGGGTCACCGTTTTACATAGACTTATATAGGGAAAACATATAAAAATCTTCTTCTCTAAAACTACAATGTCTAGAGCTTTGATATTTGGTATGTAGCATCATCTAGTGGTCCCCTACCAAGATTGTTCAAATTATGCCCCTGGGGTCAAAATTGGCCCCGCCCCGGGGGTCACCAGTATTACATAGACTTATATAGTGAAGACATATAAAAATCTTCTTCTCTAAAACTACAATGCCTAGAGCTTTGATATATGGTATGTAGCATCATCTATTGTTCCCCTACCAAGATTGTTCAAATTATACCCCTGGGGTCAAAATTGACCCCGCCCCGGAGGTCACCAGTTTCTATATTTACGCTCTACCTTTGTTAGTCTAAATTGTGCAGGGTTTCATTTATAATCAGGTGCGCGATATAGGGCCATCATGGCCCTCTTGTATATTATAAGCATGGAAGCATGTTTATGACAATAATGAGTGAAGAATATAATTTCATTCTAAATTAAGATTTAAGATCGTTTCATTGCACATCGACTATGATAATGAAATGCTGTACGAATATTCCTTTATGATACACAATAGAATGTACACATTACAGCAGTTCGTATTCCGGCAAATGTTGAATAACCTTTCAGCGCGTGGTCAGTATTGTTGCAAATGTATAAGAACTGATATCTAACAAAAATGATTATACAACAGCAGACAAATTACTGCGTTTTTATTTTAATTTTACAACTCAAGGTGAACATGACTCGGATTATTAACTGCAGATAATACGCTGTCCCATTCCTGTACGATATGTGAAATTTTCAATAACGTATAGAAAATGACAAAAGAAATTGTTCAATTGAAATTAGAATCCAGATCGGTCATTCATTTTGCAATACGATACCCATATGGAAGAGATGAATATGTATTATGTAATACATTATTAACATACATTCTTGACTTAATACTAATTAGCAAACACTAGCTGACCATTATGATTCTGTAATCAAATGCGAAATCGACTTTTGCGAGGTCATACGGACACAGTTTCAGTTATCATAAAACAGATTTTGACATTTCATGTGAGGAGGGTACATATTATCACATATCTAATATTAGACTAATACTTACTTAAAACATGTCGTGAATATCGGTTTTATTGTAGTCATTTTAGACGTTTGTTGTCAATTGCTTAACCAGGTACATAATTAAGTTTTTGTTCTCTCTCATAGCTGGTTGAGCGTCATCACCAAATATCGGATTAATTGGCTTCAAGCCTATCATTTCTTTATCCATAGTATGTTATGTCAATCAATTTACCTTTGTGTCTGTGATATTATGATATTGCATTCATATTCGCATATGTTATATGAATGTCATCATGTGGAGTCTGAAATCAGTCACAAATTATGATAGTCTTCATCATCATGGCTCAAACTGTGAACTGTCAATATGGCTGCTATCATATGTATCTTTTTTGTTTCTTTTTTGTTTCTGTGTTTATTGAAACTTTGGATTGCCTTTATGTAAATACCAAAATTGTATACTCGAGAGGGTCTAGCATTTGGAAAATAAGCTCTATTCTATTCTATGTAAGGCCTTGCCAAAGATCACCGTTCGACCGATAAGTTTTTCTGTTTAGATGTAATACGCAATCCCTGTATGGTGTATATGGTATATTGGCTGCTACATGAATGTTCGCATAATACATCATGTAGATTGGTTCGAACAAATAAACCTGGTCCTCCACGTTTATGCATTAATATATAGCAAGCTTAAAGTGTATAGAGCTATATCGGACGATATTGTTTTAAAAAAGTTTCAAAACCTGAAAAACAATTATGCTTTCATAGCCATTAGATCATTTTTCGCTTCAGTTTTAACAGAAACTCTCTCTGTGATTTATTGGACATGCAAACGGTCCATTTTCATATGAAAGTGTTCTAGAACACCCTATGCCATTATAAGAATCGTCTTTGTTTTGACGATTGAATCAAAGTACATGGAACCCATTCAAAGTTTTAATTTGTAATTAAGGTAGTCTAGTATCATACTAAAAACGATGCAATTAATTATTTGGACATTAAATGACTGTTAGAATATAGCTCTATACACTTTAATAAATGGAATGTATATCAATTTCTGCAAGTAAGTGTTGTTTTTCGACAATGAAGATTAGTTTTTATAGTACTCCTTGTGCAAATTGGTAATACTCATTTCTTATCAAAACGAAGTACAAAAGTACATTATCGACGAAACTTGAGGAATGATAGTGCCCCCGTACCTCAGTGGTAAGCGCGCTCGCCGCCTAATCCGGTGACCCGGGTTCAAATCCGGGTGGATGTACAAATATGTCTGCCATATTCAGCAGAAAGCTGACTTGCAAATAAAGGCTATGCTCGGCATCATCATAATAAAATAAAGGAACAGTGAATATAGTCGCACCATACCACGAGTTGGAAAATTGTGGTTAAACATAACAATGTAAACATCTCACGTTCTGATCGATAATGTTAACAAAAACACCATTGGAATTCTTTGTAGACTAGATAACGCATGTACCAACACTATAAGACATTTGGGAATTATAGTCGCGCTCTCTCTAGCATGGTGCATATTGTTATCTTTGTTGAATTATGTTTGTCTCATTTAAGCCAGAAAACATTTACTAGTGCTACATATTTTGCAGGCAATGTTAGCTGTCGTTTTTTTTGTTATTAAAGTACTTTTCTATTCGAAATATAGCATATATTGTAATATAGTGCTGTTGTCCTCATTTTGTTATAACCAGCATCATCCGAACTATATCAACCGTGCTTCATTTCCAATATCCGGCATTGCCCGAAATAAATTGAACCCTTCTATTCGAATACCAGGCATAATGCAAAGCGAGTCTGACCCTTCTTTTCCAATACCTGGTATAAAACGAAAATAGTTTGATCCTTCTATTCAAATACCCAGTATACTAGGTACTAAACAATCGAACAATTCTATTTTAATACCCGGTATCGATTGTTCGAAACATCGGACATCCTTCTATTCGTATTATCTCATTATCTAATAATCCACTTACATTATTCGCATTTACATTTTGAACCTGGAGACATGCACGTGTCATGGCGCCTGGTGTAATTAATGGAATATCTTATACAACTTTTGGACAATCGATCGATTGTATAGCTTCCATCTAAAGCCATATAATTCCATACTACTCATTACCGGTTGAACAGTCCTCAAACTAGTTAATCTTCTCTCAATTCATTGTACTTTCATTAGCAACAATTGAGTAAATTGAGCGGTTTTATACATAATATGGAAACAAAACGTATGTCAGTATCAAGCGCAACTGAATTATAACACGACACCTTGCACAAAAACGCGTATAGTCCTGTCCGTTTGGCTTTAACTAACGATCCGCACAGTTAGTGTTAAACTAAATCATTGGATATACATGTTTGTATGTCAAATCATTGAATCAGCAATCTTATATCGCTAAAGAATATTGTTTAACCTTTCGTGTTATAAGCAGCAAATGATTAGCATGGCGATTCTATTGATGCGATACGCATGTATAATTGAAGCGGAATCAATAAATGCCTTTTCTTTACTCAGAGTATTCATCAGAAAATGTGAACAATAAATATGATTGGTATATAACGACCTACATATTTCTGTCCGCGGTCCTCTATATATCATCCTGTTGAGAGGGTACATAGTGTCTCCTACCAATAAACACATTCCATCCCTCAGCAAGTGAAATTATCCTAGCAATTACTAGGCAGAGTTCAGAAGTCCAAGAATTCAGTAATTACCGACAAACGATAATGTCTACTTACGGAGGGGTAATTGACAATGTTAATTGAGCATTTTGTGCAGTGAGAAACTAGGAAATGTCATTATACGGGAATAATAAATAAAGCGCTTGACGGATCGGAAAGCGAATGAATTCCTAATTTGTTAGTCATTAGTTTCAATGATTTCTTCTAGCTGCGTAGGGTTGATTAGGAAAAACAATTTAGAGGAAGGTTTAACAGAGCATACGGAATTCATTTATATTCTCTCAACTTCACATACAGGATGGAATAAGATTTCTTCTCGCATTTCCTCGTACGTTTTAATGATCATATCACAGAGCGGACAGTGTAATAGATACTGATAAATACTATTGTAAATACAACACACTAATTTATTGTTTAGGCCCATTACTTTCAGACGTTCATTATTTCATGTACAATTATAAATTATATGACTCAATATTTCATTTTGTGAGACCATGCAAACTTATTGTCTAGACAACAGTTCGACTAGAGCATCGACAAGGATCGAAAACACTATTTAATCAACACACCATACGTTTAATATCAAAACACATTTCATTATTAAACGACGTTTGGAGTTCAAACCCATAGTGCGTTCAACACTAAAGCACGACCCATTGCTAAACTTTGTTGTTCATAGCGTAATGTGTTCAACACCAAACCTAGGTCTTACAGTAGTATCAAAATTGTATTGGAATTTAATATTGTCTGTAGATTCGTAAAACCAGTAAGACACAATTATCTTGGTGTTTGTATTTATTATGCGCCTTTTCCAGTTAATATTGCATTGCTTGATGCACTAATGGAATGCCTCTGCGTATCTCTAAATTAATTATCACGAATTACCGACAATTATAAACAATAAATGCTTAATCGACTAATGTAACAACTGTTTATCCTAATCACTAGTATTTCTATTTTAGAATAATCATTTGTTATATTATCATCCGTATCATTAGTCTGTTTGTAAATATATTATTGACTCGCAATTAGCTTTTAGTATTATCGTCCTTTAATAGTGCGTCTTTTGCGCTTTTAAGTTAAGAACGTGGTGATTATATTCAGAGCAAAGTACGTATTACGCCAATTACACCGAATAGTCAGATTTTTTCGAATTGGATTAATTTTAGCTATATTTACGAAATCGGCAAGTTTGCTAGCATCTCTGGTCATGAACTAAAATATCGGCCGTCAAATAACGGTTGTTGAAATCGTGATGATGTAGCCCTAAACATTACTTACATATTAATAACATTTTTTTCAGATCTTACATTGATGAATACGGCATTTGTCTGTTGGGTGCAACCTTCCTTGGCTGATGCGGTTTAATATTCTATTTAACCATTTGCAGACCTTACAACAAAACCATACACTCATGCCCGGTGACACAAAAAATTTAATATAACCATACAACAACATAGAAACATCGGTGCTAACTTTGTTCACGTATTAGATTATCTCGAAGTTTATTACAACTGAATTTGAATTAAGGGTAAACATTTCTTTAAAATGTCGTCATTTAAGTTTGTATATGAATGAAATGCCATTATAGAGGAAACTACACAACAATAACCTTATGTCATCAAAGCTGCCCATTGATTTTATCTGCCATGAAACACAGTGTTTGTCGAACTATGCGTGCTTCCGTGTGAGATATACAGGCTTATTCAAGTTTCCCGGGACAGAGTCACGATTAAAGCATCTATCTTCGATGGAGCGAGAAGATGAAGAGTCAAATCACATTAGCCAAATTAAATATAATGTACCGCTTTAAATAAGGGCATCACAGTGATGCAACAAACACTTTAAATGAAAGAACACGCACCGTTTAAAGATAAATGTTCTCAGCTTCGTAAAACAAATGAGTATTTAAGTTAACCAATTTCCAGTTATCTAATTTATTTAACCGAAATGCGCATAAACTTCACAACAGGTATAATTATAAAATCCCAACACTGCATTCCTGACGAGTCCATTCATGCTACTGTTCAGATATGCCCTTGCGGAAGCCGATGATATTGGACAGGAGCGTTTGGTGGCACTGTGCATATCCAGTACAGTTATTGCATTATTTACTAGTGCATTTAAGCAGTTCCTTTACCAGTGTATGTTGCAATAATGTTACACATATGTTTCATGGCGCTGAATGTACGATAGATATTAATTCATTAATGTTAATAGTTAGGTAAACTGCATTCACAAATGATGATAAAATGCAGAAAGCAATCGGTATGCTGTTAAGACAGGTCAAGGTGCCATTTCCAAAAGAGAAATCAACGTGTTTATGTGCATATCAGATAAACAGGTGGCAGGGAGCCATTATTTACCTGCTCACGCTGTATTTGATATATTTTGTGCAAATATCCATAGTTTCAGATTTATTCAATGAAATGCACCCATGTTTACACCTTTGTGTGATGTGAAATATAATTGCGCTCTAGAGCGGGCATCAGACAAAACGCGCGTTGCATGAATCGTGAAAATGTAGACATAAAAGCCTTTGCACAGGGAAACAATACTTTGGTATTTACTATTATGATCTTAACCCAATTATCGAATGCTTGCATCCTGTACACATGGAAACGATACTAACATTTTATGATGTCAGTAGATCAATGGTTGAATGCAACACAAAATAGGTTTCACCATACAGTGAACCATCATATTACTCAGACCACTAAAGTGATAAGGTTAGACGTTTGGTGTGGAGAGAGAATGCAATAAAAAATATCTATTTATCATACGTCTGGATCAATGTTGTAATATAAACCCTAAAAATACATATAGGAAATCGTTGAAATAGCAAATGTACCAAATATTGACTCATCAAACAGTGGGGAGCGGTGGCCTATAGGTAGGGCTCGCGCTTCGGGATCAAGAGGTCCCGGGTTCGATCCCCCTATGGACCACTGGTTAATTTCTCTAAGCAAGACACACATGCTCCATTCCACCATGGTGTTAAATGGTACCTGTGAGGGCAGTGTCTCCCCAGGGAGACACGAGTTAGGTTTCCATATGTAGCCCAATGACCATGGGAGTTAAAATGTCAAAGGGTGCTTGAGCGGCCTAGCAGCTGAAAAGAGCCCTAGAAAATTGTTAACTTTACTTAACAATGGCGATGAAAGAAATATCCTCGTGCTGCTTAATAGAATGTTTGACAGTAGGCCTTTTATACTGGATATTATTACGAGTTATATTCAATGCTGAGTTTTGTATAGTTTGTACTTTCTATGTCACGCATATTCTTTGTTTTTTCACACGTATGGTTAGTACGCAACGTTTGTAATTTATGCATCTCATACGTGTTATTCATAGGATACACTTATTATTTGTACGTCTCATGATTAATGTGTAAGTCAGGTGTGTACGTTTGTTTGTCACAATTGATATTATGCGTTGCATTTGTACTTTGCACGTCACGCGTGTTATTTGTACGTTGAGTGTACTGGTTGCACGTCAGTTGTGACGGGGTTAATTCAACTTTATCAAAATTGTAAGCAAGTAAGTAAAAACACAACGTTATAAAAACATAATTGCATATTGCTAAAATAAACCTATCTGCTGTTTTGCATAATTTATTAAGTGTCTATCTTGGGTACTGTTTAAATATTTGATATTAAGTACCATGCAGTCAATAATAAGGTAATTACTTTCTGATAGGTTTTAATGAAAACATAACGTTATCTGTGATGAATTTACGTTACATGGCCGATTTATTGCTGAAAGCAAGAGATGTCGATGTTAAACAAAAAGGACCACCATTCTGGACTACAGTGTGTGATAATGGAAGCGTTTTATCTCGTATATATCACCAAACTGACATAACATTATAATTCAAGCCCGTTGATCACGTCGGCCCACCTGTTCTGAGCGTCTCTTCATGCTGAGGTGTATGTATTCAGTGAGGCGGCCGTTTGTTATGACAATTTTTCTTTTGCCGTGTAAGTTTACTATGTGGAATTTATTGAGTGACGTTTATGACAAACAACTTTTTATTTGCCATCATATCAGTATGTTAAATAAAAAAGTATCTCATGATTACCATTATTTTCTACACCAACAGCAGACGTTTATCGATGAAGTAGCATGCAGCCTCGCGTTATTGACTCCATGGTCGAGTATGTACATGCAATGAACACTGTTATTAATAAATCTGAGATAGAACAGCTGTGATCATATATTCGTCTGGTGTTTCATAATAATTTACATATTATGTTTTGTTCTGGTGGTATAGACATATAATAGGGATAAAACGATGTTACATACAATGAAGGAAAAAATAGGGCTGTACGTAAAACGTCTGCGACATATTATGTGACTGCAATGTAACACGGCAGATGCAGTATCATAAATTAGCTTATTCTACCTGCCTAACACCACAAACAGTCCATACCATTGGTTTTTATAGCATGCATGTAATATAGGTACACAAACTCTACACAAATTCATTGCAATGGGACAGGGAATGTTGCATTCAAGTAAAACAGCCTAGAACAGAACGCTAGATACTTCGACTTTCCATAGCTAAGCGAACTGAAGTGTCTAAGACCTAAGAGTAGTTATCATCAAAGTCCAGAACATAGCGGCAAAACTTTGATGTCCCATATCATACTGTGATCACCACCACTCACATACATATTGTCGTATCAAGACAGTGTTAGAAGCTTATGTGGCATATGGTTTGTAAAAGCAGTACGACACAATTACTTTTTCATGTGCATTCGAATTAATCACACCTTATATCGTAGCTTTTGGAAGTAATTGGCAGGTTTAAAACAAGAAACTGTGAAACAAGAAATATCTCAACTATTGGCTTGATTTTAATTAACTGAGAAACTTAGACTGAACAGACGCCACTATAGGATAGTGATATATTACAGAAAATTGTGCGAAAGGTGGGGCGGGTTTTAGTATTTGTGTTTTCTTCGTTATCGTTTTCTCATGTGTGCCTTTCGTGTTTTGCTTTTCTTCCGTACTATACATACGCTCACAAACATGCATACCGTGGCAATAAACATATACGAATTTCGAATAAATTATTCTCTTGCGAATCCTTTAACACCAATATCCCGTACTAGAAACTACAGCGAAAGCCTTTAAGAGTGCAAACATGTTTTATACCAATTGTAGTAGAGCTACATATATACAATGTGATGTTTATTTTACGAGTCAACTTTACTGAATTTACAACAATAATCATTACAGTAGCAATATTGCTGACAAATGACAAATATTAACCTTCATGATAATGTACAGCTGTTTGTTTTTACATATAATGAAGTGATACGAGTGCGCAATCATGGCAGGATAAGCTTTTTTGTAAAATATGCTACAGTTAAATGTAATAAGGTCCTCAAAAAACCAACAAGTTAAGAAGTATTAAGATCCATAAGTTTCCGGGATAATCAAATTAGACACTTTGTTGAATTCCACAGACAAGAAAAGTAATAACATACATTGTTTTTGGCCTCTGTGGGATTCTAATTGTTTGATATGACGACGAAGTATTCAGTTGATGTGGTCCCCATAGAAATAATGGCATGAGTTGATTTTATTAAAGCACATAAACATTTGTAATGAAATTGTGAACACAGTATATAAAAATGAATTCTTTAATACCGCAGGGCATTGGTGAAATATCACATTGCCATCACTTTCAGTAGGCTACGTCTATACTATAACGAAGAAAACCTTGAAAGCCTCTTGTGTAAATTTGGTTGTATTTGATAAATATCGAACAAATATGGCCTAACAGAGACCTTAAGGTACATTTCAGGAAGGTATGTTTATAATATTATCGCGGAATTGTAAAGGATGGTCATTCCATTGTCATTAATGTAAATGTAAATTTCTGAACAAGTTGTTCATTAAAAATAAATGGTTGGTACTTTTGATTACGCCAAAGTGTCAGACCGATCAGTGAAAACTCTAAATGTTCTTAAGTATATATAGAATTGGTTAAACCGTACTTGATTTTATATGTACCCCACAGTGTGTGCATATTCGTAAACGATCTAAAACCGTTATATACATTTTTTGTATTTATCACTTTATCACAAACACACACAAATTAACAATACAATTAGGTGCGCAAATTTTGTTATTATGCCTCATTTATATTCACGATAAATTTACAGTAGTCTTTCTGATTGGTCGAAATCACATCGTGAAATATGCGATATTAACGTCATCATTACAGTTATGTATTATTTATTAGATGCATGTTTTAGTGATTATTTGTGTCTGAAATGCATTGTCTGGATCAATTAGTGCTATTAATTAGGAAAACATCAGCAAATAAGCAAACCTATATCTTTTTTACGTTTAATCTTGTCTGTCCCACAAATTAACGCTGGGAAATTCGGTTACCTTTTTATTTTCGTCACAAGAGCAATGCGAAAACTTTACAAGCCTGTAGCGTTAATGTTCAAACATACAACCCGGAAGGTTATACAACAATTGCTCTTGTCATCATGCGATTATGAAAAGACAACATCATCAGCATCCTTTAACATAAAACAGAGATAAGTACTTTTCTGGATGCAATTATGTTGCAATAGATAAGACAGGTGTGTCGCCTTCAGCTAATATTGTGTTTCAAGATGAATTAATAATGTCGCTTATGTCAGCTCGTCGCGTAGTATTTGTTGTTAGTTGATGAAGAGTATAAGCGCCACTTTTATAAATGACATTTCGACACTTTAAACACTAGATGTCTATGTAATGTATTTTATAAGGTGTTGGATTTCCAGTTGAGGGCATCCAATATAACAATTTAAACTATATATGTATTTCTTGTTTGTAAGTTGCGAAAACAAGTGTTTTCCAAATTGTTTCTGTCCAAAACGTAACTGATAATTGTTTATGTTAATGACGTGCCCTACAACACGGACTGCATTGATAATATACCAGGCAAAATAAAGAGGAGCTAACAGCATACATATGGTAACATAGTGTTTATTTGGGGGCTACTAGAACTGAATCATTTTGTGTTATTGTTCAATTATTTAAGTGCTGACTAACAGAAACCACATTGATTAAGAATAACTTAAAGGCCAGGATAAAAGTTCAAGTTAAGCTTACAATTACCTTTTAACACATGCATGTGACCCATGTTTTCTCAACTATTAGCCCATAACCCGATGAAATCATCGCTGTCATGTTCATGTTTGACGGTAACTTCAAGCTTCACTAAAGCACCATATAATTACAATGTTTCTTTTTCTTGGTAATGAAGGTTGTTACTGATCGTCAACAAACATATACTTTATAAAGACTTAATATTGCACTTGTATACAAGGGCCGTAGCATAGAAAGCGATACACATACAATTCAATGACCTCGGGACCTTGTGGTCTGCAAAGGAACACCAACTAACATGTCAGTGGCAAACGCTTTACTCGCTATATTGCCTGGATCAGTTTAATTAGTATACGATTTTTATTCTAAGAACATTTAAATGACTCAAGATCAAGATTTTCTATTGATATATCGGTCGCTTTGCTTCAGTAGACGAAATAATGTCCTGGCAGGATGTTACTTTGTTGATCTACAGTTTAAATTTCGATATTGAAGCAATTTTATTCCATGTTGTATTGATGGAAACGATAAAGTCACTATGCGTACGTCTTTACTTTAATTGCGGAATTGTCAACGAAAATAAAAACACAAATGGATAGCCTAAGTGTTAGACAGGATTGAAACCACAGAAGCTCCCCGATAGTAATGCAGTAATGTTGTGTCTACACTTGATATATACGTATATAGATTTGATGATAAGTACACCAGGAAGTCCTTGGCGGATTTGCATTTAGACAAAACTGTTTTCGGCAAAGTAACGTTTGAAGCATATAACATCAGGTTCAAGATCCAAAATGGATCTTAATTTGTCAGCTTCTAGTTTTATATCGGTAAAGGATTAATCGAGATGAAAGTATGCGTCGACTTTTATTGAGGCCGCACGCGATAAAATGCTTGTCATATCACATTGTTAAATGGAACTTAATTGCGAAACCAATAAGGTTATTAGTAAAAGAACCTTGCGTATGTTGCTTGAAACAATATGTTATACCGGTATAACATACCGTACGTAGAATACTGCAGCTCTGAACGGAAACTGTAGAACATAAAGTGACTAAAATGAACACACAAATAGGAAGTCACATATTAAAATGAAACATAACAAGATTAACCATAATAACCTTTACACAATGACGCTGAATAGCTACATACACACGACACCATACATCGACAATTGGCAATTGTAGCAAGAAGCAACATAAAAGACATAAAAGAAAAACATTCAGAGCATAAATAAGAGTAAGTAACTTCGCATTGTAATCGCCTCTGTCTGTATAACCACCTGCTTTGACATACACTACGATCATCAAGTTAGTATCATCGGTAGACGATATGATTTTGACATTTCGATTATCTGTCATATCTTATTACATGTACCCTCCTGTATTATAGAAAGCAAGTATTAAGACGACGTCCATATGATGACAAAATTTATTAAAGAGTGTTGTGTCCCAAAACAGAAATGTTCTTGTTGCATTATGAGTGACTCAATCTTCTGAACTGCAGTTCCTATGTTGTACCGGTAATGCGAGCAGACACTATTTCATCAAGCTCACATCACTGCAGGCCTATTACCTATACTAAACTAGAACACAGTTTTCTTTAATAAACAAGTGTTTAACGATCGCATTCTTCTACGAAATGACACCATCACTGACATTGATCCTCAGTCCGTATCTTACAGTACCCATATGTAAGTGAGTATTTTACTTGTGCCCATTACAAACAATACAGTACAATGCGCATAGTTACAAAAATGTATTAAACAAAGATTAAAACTTTCTGGTCGTATGTGTCTGCGTATTGTTCTCGACCTCCGTGCATAATATGTCGTAGGTTGATATTCCTAATTATCGGTGCATATCGTTATGTTGTCATGTATCCGCCATTCAAGTTAATCTCGCGTTGATTGGTGCACTAATGGAATGTCACCGATGATTATAAACAGGAAATGCTTAATCGACTAATATAACAACTATTTATCCTAATCACCAGACTTTCTATTTTAGGTGTATCATTTGGTATATGATCACCCGTATCATTAGCCGGTTTGTAAATACGTCATTGACTCGCAATTAGCTTTGAGTCCTGTCCTCCTTAGTAAGAACTACTTATGCGCTTTAATGTTAAGTACGTGGTGATTATATTCAGAACAAAGTACGTCTCACGCAAATAACACCGAATAATCAGACCTTTTCGCAAGCTCATCTTAGCTTTATACTAGTATAAGAAATCAGTAAGTTGAAAGAATATTTGTTCCTGAACATAATTATCGGCCGTCAAATAACAGAAGTCAGTTTTCTGTGTAAAATATATTTTGAATATATAAGCTTAGGAACTAATATTAAAACTAATAGTAACAGTTTGAGAAATATATTGTGGTTGAAAGTATTTTAATGGCTTTTCCACACATGTAATTACTTGTTTCAATTTCTGTTCTTGACAGCTTTTATTTCTTGTTTAATACATGCAGTTACGAGCCATGAAAGTGAACAATGTTACTGTTCTCAAAAACAACCATTCGAATGTTTTGTTAAGCCATGCACATACTCTTCTGTTTTTGCAATGAGATGTTATCAAGTCCTTATATATGTGTTATTATATTTTATTGAACATGTTGCAGACCTTACAACATAATTATTTAATTAGTCTTGGAGACAAAAAAAATTCATAGCAACAACATAGAAACATTGAGGCTAACTTTTTTCAGGTATTAGATTATCTCAAAGTTGATTGTAATCTTCTCATTGCAGTTTCTTACTATACGTAGTGCAACTTGTTTCGTCGAACTTTGCGTACCCATGCTTGAGAGATACAGGCGTATTCAATCTCCCGGAACAGAGTTACGATTAAGGCATCTATATATAGACGGAGTGAGAAGTTGGAGAGACAAATCACACTAGCCAAATTAAATAGGGGCATCGTGTTGATTCAATAAACGTTTCTACATGATAGAACATACACTTAAACGAATTTCTAATTGGCCACCCAAAGAAATATTATATTATGAGATATATTCAGTCAATATTTCTAAAATTGTGGTTATTTTCATTCCATGCACTTATCTATCGATTTCAAGAAATAAATTACGCATGCATTTATAAAATCATCCATGCGGAACAGATGGTGCAAAATAGCTTACGTGCACGTGGTTCACGTGCCCGCCATGTTTGATTTTTGAAATCAGCCAAAATGTATTCTCTGTCGATTGACTTAATGAAAGATGTTACTACTGGCGAGAATAAGTAATACGGGGCGCGCTGAGGCCGTTAGAATGACGAGTACCAGCACCAAAATCCAGACATGTACGTCAAAACGTCTTTTTGTAAAAAGCGATATTTATAATAACGTAGGGTTTAGCTCGAATTACTGCGAGAAACATATTTTCCATCAATACAATTGGACAGTATCGGGGTTTCGATTATTTACATTCTTCTAAAAGCATTTTTTAAAACTAATTTATAAAAACACGTGGCAAATCAGAAATTCGTTCAATGTATGCATGCATCTGACGTCATGAGCGCGTTTCACATGGCTCATTTTCACAAATTATAGTGTTTAAAGAAAAGTCGATCTACAGGGAACAAATTTATACCACATACGATACTGTTCAAAGCTGCGCACGAGGCCAACGTGCAAAAAAGCACTTTCGCACCAACCGTTACGCATGGATGATTTTGTATATGAATACGCCATTTCTTTCCAGAAATAGATAAGTAAGAGCGTGGAATGAACAAATAACACAGCCTAAGATTTATTGATACAATTCATCAGGTGATATGATATTTTTTAGGGTGGCCAATTAGAAATTCGTTTAAGTGTATACGTCTAAAAGATAACTTTTCTCAGCTTCGTACAACAAATGAGTATTTAAATCAACTAATATCCTGTTATCTTACGTATATAATCGAAATGCGCGAAACCTTCACAACATGTAAGATTGTACGAACATTACACTGCATACCAGACGAGTGCATCCGTGATACTTGGTGTTTTAACTGTTCCGTTGAGAGATGCATACTACCAAGTACAGTAAATTATACCTGTATAACATATTGTTTAAGCAACAAAGGCAATGTCTATTACACAGAATCCCTTATGTTCCCATTACATTGAAATATGGGATGGGTAATGCCGACAACAGTGTATGACTTCAATAAAAATAAACGCATACTTTTATCTCGACTAATCCTTTAGTAATATAAAACTGACAAATACAGATCTATTATCGATTTAACCTGACGTTATATGTTTCAAAAGTTACTTTTCCGAAAACAGTTTTGTGTGAATGTAAATCCGCCAAGGACATCCAGTTGTACTTATCTGCAATTCTATATACGTATCATTCAAGTGTAGACACTAAATTACTGTATTACTATCGAGAGAGCTTCTGCAATTTCAATCCTGTCTAACACTTAGGCTATCCATTTTGTGTTTTTGGAAATTCCGCAATAACAGTAGAGACGTACGCATACCGACTGCACCGTTTCCATCAACACAAAATAGAACAAATGTGATCCAATATCGAAGTTTAAACTGTATTATTACTGTATGTTTACGGTTGGTGTTTTAAAATACCTGGTATATTATAAATACAGTCCTGTAGGGTACAACATATGAACATTATATTTATCAAGTATGTTTGCTACTGAAACATTTTGCAAAACATTCGTTTTCGAAACTTACCAACTAGAAAGACAACGTTTCAACTGTTGTTCACGACGGATGCCCTAGAGTGACAATCCAACACACAAAGAAAGTATATTTAAAATACTTCTAGTGTTTAATTTGTACCTAAAGTGTCGAAATGTCTTTTATAAAAGTGGCAGCCTAATTACGTTAACCAACAACAAATACTACGCGTAGAGATTACACACGAAGCATCATTAATTCCTCTTGAAATACAATATTAGCTGAAACCGAGACACCTGTCTTATCTATTGCAGATGCACTTTTAATTGCATGCAGAAAAGTACTTATCTCTGTTTTATGTTAGAAGATGCTGATGATGCTGACTTGTCATAATAAAATGATAACAAGAGCAATTGTTGTATTACCTTCCGGGTTGTATGTTTGCACCTTGAAGCGACAGGCTTGTAGAGTAACGTCATTGCTATTGTGCAGAAAATAAAAGGTAACCAAATTTCCCACCGTTAATTAGTGTAGCAGAGAAGATTAAAAGTAGATAACAGTTCTCGGTTTGCTTATTTGCCGATGTTTTCCTATTTAATAGCACTAATTGATCGAGGAAATGCATTCCAGAGACACATGATCATTAAAACATGCATCTTATAAATAAAACATCGCAGTGGGGGAATTACAGTACACTCAATCGTATTGTTAATGGGTGTATGTTTGCTAAAGTGGTAAATATATGAAGTTTCTAATTTTTACGAATATTCACATACGGTATGAAATCAAGTACGCTTTAAACCATTCTTTGCATTTAACATTAAATGTTATGTTCTTCACTGATCGGCCTGAAACTTTGACATAATCAAAAGTACAAACCGTTTATTCCAAATGAACAACTTGTTTTAACTATTATTATATATAAATTAACAATATTGGAATTACTGTCTTTTACAATGTCGCAATACTTCACATTACAACAATACTTCCTGAAATGTAGTTTAATGTCTCTGTAAGACAACATTTTATCAATGTACAAATATAACCAAATACACACATGGGGCTTTCAGGGTTTTCTTCGTCATAATATAGACGTAGACTACTGAATGTGATGGCAATGTGATATTTCACCAATGCCCTGCAGTATTATAGAATTCATATTTATATACTGTGTTTACAATATCATTACAATTGTTCATGGGCTTTTATAAAATCAACTCATGCCCGTATTTCTATGGGGACCTCATCAATTGAATTCTTCGTCGTCATACTAAACAATTAGAATTCCTCTGAGGCCATAAACAATGTATACTATTACTTTTCTTGTCTGTGGCATTCAACTTAGTAACTTATTTGATTATCTCGAAAACTAATGACAAAGTATACTTCAAAACTTGTATTTCGAGGACCTTTTTAGATTAAACAGTAATATATTTTACAAAAAAGCTTATCCTGTCATGATTGCGCATGCGTACCTTTTCATTTCATGTAATAACAAACAACTGTACATTATCATGAAACTTAGTTTCCGTCGCTTGTCAGCAATATTAGTAATGATTATTAAGGGAATTTCAGTTATGTTGGCTCGTTAAAACATTTATAAAAGATATATCTCTAATAAGCATGTTTTCGCTCTGAAAATCATTCGCTGTAGGTTCTAGTTTGGGATATTGGAGAAAAATTAATTCCCAAGAGTATAATGTATTCAAAATGTGTACATGTGCATTGCCACGGTATGCATGTTTGTAACAGAAAAAAAGTAAGATAGCATATGTATGGTTCGGAAGAAAAGTATAGCACAAAGGGCATAAATGGAAAAACGATAATAATCTAGAAACATAGACTAAAACACCCCCACCTTCCGCACAATTTGCGTAGTTTATCACTATCCTATTGTGGCGTTTGTTCAATCTCAGTTGACATCTATTTACATACATCCTCAGTTGATTAAAGCAAGCCAATAGTTCAGACATTTCGCCGAGTTTCTTGTTTTAAACCTGTCAATTACTTCTTCCAAAAGCTACGATACAAAGAGTGATTAATTGTAATGCAAATATCGAATGTTATTACGTCTAACAGCTTTACAGTCTACAAACCACATAAAATACTATTTATATCTTGATACGACTATATGTACGACTGTGGTTAATCACAGTATGGTATGGAACATCAAAGTGTGTGCTGCTATGTTCTCTTCTTTGATGCTTAATACTTTGAGGTCCAGTGTTCGTTAGTTCGTTTAGCTATGGGACGTCAAAATCTCTAGCTTTCTGTTCTATGCTGTTTTACTTGAATGCTACTTTCCCTTTGTGTGGTTCGTTGTGTAACTATATTACATGCATGCAATACAAACTAATGTCCTCGACTGTTTGTGGTGTTTATGATTTATTTATGATACTGTATCTGCCATGTTATAGTATAGCCACTTGATATGTTCAGGACATTTTGCAGTCAGCCCACCTATTCACTTTATGTTTTCCCTCGTATCTGTCTAGTAGTATACTAATATAATATGGCAGTGATGTAGTAACAACAAAACCTAAGTAAATTATTATGAAACACCAGACGAATATATGATCACGGCCGCTCTATCCCAGATGTCTCAATAACACTGTGCACTGCATGTACATAGTCGATGATGGCGTCAATACCGCGAGACTGTATGCTACTTCATCGATAAACATCTGCTATCAGTGTAGAAAAAAGTTATCATGCAATACTCTTTGATTAAACATCCTGATATGATGGTACAGAAACTGTTGTTTGTCATAAACGTCACTGAATAAATTCCACATAGTAACATTACATGGTAAAGTGTCGCAGCAAACAGCTGTCTAAGTAAATTCCTGGAGCTCAGCATAAAGACGTTCGGTGGACAGGTGGGCAATAATTTTTTTTATAATAGTGATATATACGAGATTAAACGCTTACACTATCACGCGAGGTAGCCTAGAATAGTGATTCTATTGCTCAATATCAACACCACGTAAGCAAATAATCTAACATCTAGCAATAGATCCGCAATGTAAGTAAAGTCATCACAGATACTAGTAACGTTATGCTTTTAATGAAACCAACTAGAAAGCAATCACCTTATTATTGACTGCATGGTACTTAATATCAAATATTTGGACAGTAACCAAGATAGACACTTTATAAATTATGTAAAATGAGGTTTATTTTAATCATATGCAGGTATGTGTTAATTTCGTTGCGTTTTATCTACAATTTTTATTAAAATGGAGTAACCCCGTCAAAAAAGGGACTGTTTCACGTTTCAGCGTATAGCAAAAATGAAATAAAGTTATAAATATTCACGTTATTGAATAATATTACTCAAAAGTAATGCTGAAAGGAAAATTACGCTGTGGTTAAAAGGAAAAACACTGGTGAAAGTTGTTAAAATCGCTTATTTGAGATAAATATTTCTTAAAGCAACAATCAACAATGTTATATTATATGAATACTTAATTTGGTAAGAAAATTATACTTTTTAAAAAAAATTGCTCCATCTGTGAGGTCCTTTAATGTGACGTAAACCCATCACATGCAACGCATAAATAGCAATCATGACGTACAAAAGTACACACTTGGCAGATAAATTAATCTTGAGACGTACAGAGATTATGTGTAACGTATAGATAACACATTTGATGTATGAATTACGCATGTGACGTACGAAGCATAGTATTACGTTTGAAAAGGAATACGCGTGCCTTACACAGTACAAAATAATAGAAAACAAGACGAAGCATCCAATCTAACTCGTATCATGTCCAGTATAATAGGCCAGCTAACGAACATTCCAGTTTTATATTCATAGATTTTGTGTATACATTTCTTTCATTTGTGCAACGACCTATATTAAGCAGATAAGGATATATCTTTTACCGTCATCGTACGTTCGCTACGTTAATTTTGGGTACATTTGATATTGGGTTCCACCGATTACCAATCTGTATATTACGACATGGATCTAGACGTATGATAAATGGATATGATTTTATTGCATCCTCTCTCGATAACAAACGTCTAATTTTATCACCTTAACAGTCTGTGGTATTGCGGTTCACTCTATGATGATACATAGTTTGTCTTGCATTTGATCATTTGTCTAATAACATCCTTATAATATAAGTATCGTTTTCATGAGTACAGGGTACAAGCATTCGGCTATTGGGCTAATATCATAATAGTAAAAATGAGTACTGTTTTGCTGTTCATAGGCATTCATTTTTACATTTACACGAAGCCTACAACTCGCTCTTTAGCGTAATACTATTTCACATCACACAAAGGTACGAACATAGCTAAATTGCATTAAATAAATAACTAAATATATGTACATACAATGAAAGATACGCAGTGACCTGCCTATCTTAAATGCACATAAATAGCTTGATTTCTATTCTGACAATTACACCTTGACCTTTCTCAACAGCATACCGGTGGTTATCTGCATTGTATCATCATTCTAAAATGCAGTTAATCTAACTATTAACATTCATAAATGGAATTATCTAACGTAGATCTACATTGAGCGCCATGAAACATATTTGCAACATTATTGCAACATACATTTGTGCACGAACTGCTATAATGCACTTGGAAAGAAATTCGACAATTCGATAATTGCATAACTGTACTGGATATGCATTGTACCACCTCTGCATGGGCATATCTGAACAGTTACACGGAAACACTCGTCAGGTATTCAGTGTTTGGCTTGTACACTCTTACCTATTGTGAATTTTACGTGCATTTCGGCTAAATAGATAAGATAGCAGGAAATTGTTACATTTAAATACTCATTTGTTCTACGAAGCTGAGAGCCGTTATCTTTTAGACGTATAGGTTCTGTCATGTATAAGTGTACATTGCATCAGCATGATGCCCCTATTTAAGGCGGCATTTACTTTGGCTAATGTGACTTGACTTTTTAATTTCTCGCTCCGTCTAAGATAGATGCTTTAATCGTGTATCTGTCCCGGGAGACTTGCATCAATCTGTATCCCTCATGCATAAGTACACATAGTTCGACACTCACTATGTTTAAGGACAGATACTCAATGAACAACTTCTCCAGCAACTCATAAAGCTACTGCAGTAAATGCCTTTAAAACAATTGCGCAATCAAATGTGTACGAAACAAATTGAACTACGTATAGTAATAAACTGTGGTGAGACGAACACAATCAACTTCGAGATGTTTCTATTTTATTGTTTGGTCAATTAAACTTTGTTGTGTCTCCGAGCTTGATTAGATTATTTTGTTGTACGGTCTGCAACGCGTTCAATAAAATATAATAACACATCGGTCAATGAAGACTGCACCAAACAATTTTTCAGCGGGGACTTGGATTTTTTATTGTTTCTTCGGCTAACGTGGGCTTTGATCGGTGTAATTGCTAGAAATATATAATGGTATTTCCCATCCCATTCATATCATGCCCATTATGTTAAACCAGGCCATGTCGTAGTTGTGCCTCTTTAAGTCGCATTACGATAGGTCATTGTATTTAGTGTTTTAAACTAGGTCACGCCCGGGGTTGTTGTGCCTCATTTGGTCCCCTTTTTGCCATGGGTTTGTGCTGTTGAGTCTCCGTACAGCGGAACCTTGGGGAACTTTATTGAGTCTTGGCTGCGTTTCATTCTGTCTTATGCAATAACCGCGATTCTATAATTTCTCTGTGAAATTGGGTCATCCTGCGTTTTTTCGGCGGGGACTTTTTATTGTTTCTTTGGCTTATGTGTGGACATTGCTCAGGGTAGTTGTGTGGTTGTGTTTTTTATTTCTGTGCTCGGCTTGTTAGGTTTAGTGCTACCGTCCCTATCTGATTTTCACATATCCTTATGTATAACAGTAAACATAACTGTATATGAAATATAACACTGAGACACGGTATATTTAAATTAACTTGCCGAGTCGCACCTTGCAATATGCCAGGTAAAGTTATCATAGACAATGCATTTTATCTTCATAAACTTACAACCTGAACAAACATTAATTATAAGTTTAAATAAGTAGTTTGTAAGCATACATCTCCTAAATATCTTTTACACAGAAAACAGGCTTCTGTTGTTTGACCGCCGCGGCTTAAGTTCACGAAGAAATATTCTCTCATATTGCCTATTTCGTATCATAGTATGACGCTAAAATTAGCTTGCGTCTGATTATTCGGTATTATTGGCGCGACAATTACCTCTTTGTGAATATAATCACCACCTACTTAACTTAAAGGCGCATAAGACGTTCTTACTGAGGAAGATCGGACTAAAAGCTAATTGCAGGAGGATGATATATTTACAAACTGGCTAATGATATGGATGATCATATCAGACATGATACATCTAAAACAGAAACACTGGTGATTAGGATAAACAGTTGCTGTATCAGCCGATTAAGCATTTATTGTTTATAATCATCGGTAATTAGTATTAATGTGATACGAAGAGGCATTGCATTAGTGCAAAAAGCAATGAGAGATTAACTAGAATGGCGCTTACACGACATCATGACGCTCCAGACATATCAACCAACGACGTATTTTGCACGGAGGTCGAGAAAAATACGCAGATACACACGTAAATAAAGTTTCAATCTTTTTGTAGATATAATCTTGCAACTATGTGTATTGTACTTGTAGAATTGGAACTGACTTATGGTAACTGCCAGAATCGAAATGGTGATCAATGTTAGGGATGGCGGACTGCATTATTAGCATATGTCCGCATGTGGAAGAATGTCACATACTCTTTAAAGAAAACTATGGTTTACTTTAGTAATATGCCTACAAAGATGTCAGCTACATGTAGATGTAATACACATGCAGTACTAGTGTCTACTCGTAATACAACACAGTTTAGCTGTAAATCATAGTGAAGGAAATGCAGTTCAAAATTGTTTCACTCAAAATACGACAGGGATATTTCTGTTTTGCAACACAAAATTCTTTAATACACGCTGTAATAATATTGACGTTGTCTTAATGCTTGCTTGTCTGAAATGTCATTTTATAATACAGGAGGGTAACAAGATATGACAGACAATCGAAATGTCAAAATAATATCGTCTACCAATGATAATAATGTTATGGTCGTAGTGTATGTCAAGGCAGGTGGTTATACAGACAGATGCGATAACAATGCGAAGTAACTTACTCTTTGGCATGCTCTGAATGTTTTTCTTTTAAAGTTTATGTTGCTTCCTACTATGACCGGTTTAACAACTGCAAACTGTTGGAGCAGGGTGTCGTGAGTATGTAGATGTTCACGTCCATTGTGTTAGGGGTATTATGATTAATCTAGTGTTCTGAGAGTTCCCTTTTTGCATATCCATTTTGGATCTGTTGTGTTATACTGTTTCCAGTTTGAGCTGTATAATTCGAAGTCTGGTCGGTCAGTGGTGGTAAACCACATAAAATATTGTTTGAGCAACTTAGGCACGGCTCTTTTGCACAGAATCCTTTCGCGAAGCAGTGTTCCTTATTTGTTACGCAAATTCCATTAAATATGTGATGTGAGATGCCAATAACCATGTGCAACTTCAATAAAACGCAACGTATAATTTTATCCCGAAACTATTTTCGTTATATAAAGCTAAAAGCAGACATATTGAAATCCGTGATTAATCTTAAACCTGGCGTTACAAGTTTTAAAAATTACCTTTCCGAAACCAGTTTTGTCGAAATTCAAATCTGCCAAGGACATCCTAATGTACTTATCATCATATCTATATACGTATATATATCAAGTGTAGACACCAAATAACTACATTACTACTAGAAAAGTTTCTGCAGTTTCAATCCTGTCTAACACTTAGGCTATCCGTTTTGTGCTTTTGTAATCCTTGACAATTCCGCAATAAAAGTAAAGACGTACGCATACTGCCTGCACCGTTTCCGTCAACACAGCAATTGAAGTTAAAACTAGGTCTACCAAGTAAGATCCTGCCAGGAAATTATTTTGTCGACCGAAGCAAAGCGACAGCTATATCCATCGAAAATGCTAACATTATTAAGTCTGGAGAACAAACCATATTAAAATAGTTATGTTACAAATAAAGAGAGCGACGGATAAACAAGCTCGGCCATTTAATATGCGATATAGCGTTTACAGGCAGTTGTAAGCTTAACTTATGCATTTCATCATTACTGCAAATAAGTTACTCGTAATAAAGTTCATTTCTATTCGACAGCAATAAAATAATAAAATATTATCAATACACTGTACAATATACAACAGGCCACGACAATTGAACGTAAAAATTCATCAGGTACGTTTTCGACTGTAACAATTTGAATATACAAAAAAAATGTAATTGAAACTTACATACAAGAAAGACATAATAGTTTTAATTGTTTTACACTGCGGTTGGTATAGAGTGAAAATTCATTACATAATGAAAGTGCATTTATCAGACTTCTAGCGTTTAATTTGTACCTGAAGTGTCGAAATGTTATTTATTTATTAAAGTAGCAGTCTAATTACTTAACATCAACCAACAATAAATACTGCGCGTAGAGCCTTGAAATACAATATTAGCTAAAGGCGAGATACCTGTTTTATCTATTGCAGATGCACTTATAATTGTATCCAGAAAGGTACTTATCGGTGTTGATGCTGATGATGTTGACTTGTCATATTTGTCGTCTTTTTTCAATTCGGCGATAATATTATAAATGAACGTTCCTGAAATGTAATTCAAGGTCTCTGTAAGACCACATGTTATCAATGTACAAATATAACCAAATATACACTAGGGGTTTTCTAGGTTTTCTTCGTTATAATAAAGACGTAGCCTACTGAATGTGGTGGCAATGAGATATTTCACCAATGCCCTGCAGTTTTATAGAATTCATATTTATATACTGTGTTCACAATTTCATTACAATTGTTCATGTGCGTTTATAAATTCAACTACTGCGAGCATTTCTATTGGGACCGCATCAATTGAATATTTCGTCGTCATACCAAACAATTAGAATCCCACAGAGGCTAAACAATTTATGTTATAACTTTTCCTGTTTATAGTATTCAACTAACTGACTTATTTGATTATCTCGAAAACTTATTACAAAGTATACTTCTCAACTTGTTGATTTTTCGAGGACTTTATTAAATTTTACAGTAACATATTTTACAAAAAGCTTATCCTGTCATGATAGCGCATGCGCACCTCTTTATAATATGTAATACCAAACAACCGTAAATTATCGTGAAACTTAATTTGTGTCGCTTGTCGGCTATATTGCTTATGGTTATTGTTGTAAATTCAGTTAAGTTCACTCGTTAAATCAGTTACAAAAGGTATAGCTCTAATAATAATTACAAACATTATAATGTATTTAAACTCTCTTAGTGTTCTTGGTCACGTTATGCATGTTATTTACTGAAGAATAACAAACACAAATTATGTGTACGGTACGGAACAAAAACAGAGTACGAAATGCACAATTTGGAACACACCAGAGAGAAATATATACTAACACCAAACTCCCCCCCCCCGGCCACCACCTTCCGCAAACTGCAAGTAATATATAACGATCCTATCACGACTTTTTTAGTCTACTTTGGCAACAATCTACATATTGGCCACAGTTAATTAAAAGCAAGTCAATAGTTCAGTCATTAACTATTACAATAGGGTTACTTGTATTAAGTGTAAGCTACATAATACGTTCTGGATGTTTTGCACACAAACCTAATATTCTTCCTTCACTGTATGTATCACCGTTGTATCATTCTTAACTGTCTATACCACCAGAATATGGCGGTGATGTAGTAACAACATCACAAATGTAAATTATTATTAAATACCAGACGAATATATGATCACAGCCGTTCTATCTCAGATGTCTTAATAACATTGTTCTTAGCATGAACACATTCGATCATGGCGTCAATAATGCGACACTATATGCTATTTGCGCATTCTATTGGTTAAAAAACGGCAATCATGCGATACTCTTTTATTAAACATCCTGATACCAAGGCTAAATTGATATATGTCATAAACTTCACTAAATAGAAACACTACACGACAAAAGAGTAAGTATCGCAACAATCACCTTCCTCACTAAATACCTTCGGAACAGGTGGACCGACGTCCCAAAGGGCTTGAATTATAATGTTATGTAAGTTAGTGATATATACGAGATTAAACGCTTCCATTTTAACACACTATAGTCCATAATGGTGGTTCTGTAACATCATCGACTCGCAAGGCAGTAATCTTACTTCAATAAATCCGCCATGTAACGTAAATTCATTACAGAGAACGCTACGTTTTAAATGAAACCAATCACAAGACAATTACCTTATCATTGTCTATATGGGACTTTAATCGTTATATATACAGTAGCAACGATAGTAAGTTTATAAAGTATTTATAATGACCGATCGGTTAATTTTAGCAATATTCAATTATGCGGTTATTACGTTGTATGTTATTTATGCGTATAATTTAGATACTATTAAATTATGCCGACATGAAAGGACAGGTGCACGTGTTCAGTACAAAGTACATGCCTTACCGTAGAACATATGCTTTACATAGTGTGACGTACACAGAAAAGATGTGACATACAAGTACACCAATATAACATAAAAACATAGTATAAAATACAAAACTTGTTAACTAATGACCTATATAATACTGTCGGACATTCCAGTAAAATATCTATAGACCGTATATAGACATTTCTCTCATTTGCGCAACAACCTCTATAAAGCAGCAAGGGGATATTACTATCATAGCCATAGTAAGCAGGATGCGTTAATATTTGGTACAACTGATATTTCATCGATTTCTAATCTGTATTTTCAAGGTTTATATTACATGATTCCAGACATTTGATAAATGGAGATTATTTTATTGCATTTACTCTCCACACAAAACGTCTAACCTTATCACCTCAGTGGTCTAAGTAATATGTTGGTTCACTGTAGGGTGAAACCTATCTTGTATTGCATTCAATCATTTGTCTAATATCATCCTTATAATGTTAGTATTGTTTTCATGTGTACAAGATGCAAACATTCGATCATTCTGGCTAAATTCATTCTGATAATAAGTGTATTGTGTTTAGGTGTAATGTACAAGGTGACCATAGGGCTAAGATCATTATGATGCAAGTATTACTTTTCTGTGCCCAGAAGTTCATGCCTGCATTAATACTTGGCCTAAAACTCGCAAATATCTGATTATTGGTCTAGCGTACATGTAAAACTGGTTATGAAACATAGTTACGAACATAGGTAAAATTCATTGAATGAATCAGAAATAGTAAACTTCTGTACAAAATATATTAAATATATCGTAAACAGGTAACTAAGGGCTACCTAGCACCTGTCTATCGTAAAAGCATATACACACGTTGATTTCTGTGCTGGAAATTATAACTCGACCTATCTAAACAGAATACCGTTTCTTATCATCATTTTATCATCATTTTAAAATTCAGTGTATTTATCTATGAATATTAATTAATGAATATATTTATGGTACACTAAAGGAGCCAGATGTGATTAATTTCTTGTGTGATTTTCATGCCAAATAATAGGATAAACATTCTAGGCTGCAGAGTGTGATAGTGTAAGCGTTTAATCTCGTATATATTACAAAACTGACATAATAGTATAATTCAAGCCGGTTGATACGTCGACCCATCTGTTATGAGCGTCTGTTATGAGGCTGATGTATAGGTATTAAGTGAGAAAGTTGTTTGTTGCAACAATTAATCTTTTGCCATGTAATGTTACTATTTATCTAGTGACGTTTATGACAAACAACAATTTATATACCTTGGTATCAGGATGTTTAATCAAAGAGCATTGCAGGATTGTCGTTTTTACTACACCAATATTTGCAATAGCAGACGTTTATCGATGAAGTAGCAAACAGGTTCACGTTATTGATGACATGATCGAGTATTTACATGTAGTGCACATTGTTATGAATACATCTAAGATAGAAGGCTGTGATAATATATTCGTCTGGTGTTTCATAATTATTTACGTATGCGTTTATAACTACACCATCGCCATATTCTGGTGGTATACGTAGACAGACAAGAATGATAAAACGATGAGGAAAGTACACGTGGTTTGTCTGCAAAATGTCCTGAACATATTCTGTAGCTGTACATTATGTAGTCCATTATGTAACATGACATACTGTACTCGTAGAGTCAGGAGTATTTAGAGCAATAATATAAATTGTTACATTATCAATTTCTTAAAGACAATAAAAGAAGACATGGAAGGAAGCATTGAAGTAATATGAGGCATTGGTAGAGTCATTGCGAGATTTTGTAAACACATTAAACTTAGACTGACTTATAAGACTAGAACGAGCATGCGATATGAGATTGTAATTTAAATTAAGGGTTAATATAATATACAGTTACAGTTTAGGATGACTGTTCAATATCTAAAACACACACCGATTAGTTTGGTATAGTTCAATGTTGCCGTTTTATTCTAGTATGCTTGTGTTTCTATATCAAACACAATTTTGATCCATGTAACTCATGGCAAGAGTATCACTGGATGAATGACACTTCAATTTCGAAGGTAATTTCACAAATATGCGGATTACTCGTTATAAGACTTGGTTAGACAGAAACAATTTCAAATGTTCAAAATGCATTGACCAGATGTGATCTCTGACAAGTCCTAACCAATGAATACATCGACAGCGGATGCATGTTTCAATTGATATAACGACTCAAGAAAACACACTTAGTAGATAGAACATATTTATACGCTACATCGAGAACAAAAGGAATTTATATCAATTCAAGTTCCATAATTTTTAAACCCTGGTTCATATTTATGGCGTCATTTATTTCTAAGCTACCTCTGTGAATAGTTCAATATATTCTGATTATATTCTATGAAATATTCATCACGAACTTAGAAGACTATAATATTCCCAGTTTTATAGACAATAGATTATGTTCAATAGTACTCTCTTATCGCTAGTTTCAAAGTTATTTTGTGAAGAACTTGTGCATCTTACGCCGAATACAGATGTAAATTGAGTTTGTTATTTATATTGCTCACCGATCTTTATGTGAATGCACCTCCCAGTACGAGGACACATAGTCGACTGTTTGACAAGAAAAACACTAGGTTGGAGTTTTGTTTGTGTCTTCTAGTCAAGGCTTACGTGATAATAAATTACCAGGACTCGCTCTCTAACTAGAGCTTAACTTTGTTAATACATCTGTTAATCTGCTTATCAAATCATAAGTAGTACTAATAAAAATATCGTCAAACATTAGTGGCTGAGACCCTTGGTAGATGTTTTAATATAATGTTACTGAACAACCTCTGAAATATATTTTTCGTAGTTGTTGATTAGCATAAATGCCAGTATCGAAATACAGACATCATATTTAGCCCATCGACTATTATTGTTCATGCAAGTAGCAATCAAATGGCAACATATCGTTTAAGCTATAATAATAATAATAATAATAATAATAATAATAATAATAATAATAATAATAATAATAATAATAAAAATACTTTATATTACTATAAAAATACGATACGTAATTTATACCAATTATTAACAATATGAGGAAACCCAAAATGCGTCAATGTTTCATTGCATTGGCAGACAAATCAAGTATCTTTATGGTTGAACCAACTGTATCTCACTAAGACTTAGTTTGTTTATATACTTGCACCAATATAATTTATCATCATTTTACACAGCGAAAATACAATATATCATACGTGTAATGGTTAGGTTGGTGGGTTTTCGGACAATATTTGTCTGTTACATTTTCGATGTGTGTATCCGTTCGCACTATAAACATATCAATGTCTGTCTAAAATTGCTGATTTGCATCTCATTTCGTCTATTCGGCGTCGATAGTTATGTAAACAAATGCATTTCTTAATATGACATGTTATTGTGCCTTACAATATTGACTATTTTACTGGGTACAATCAGTTAACAGATATTTACATATACACTACCCACAAGTTCTAACCCGCCACCTTACATTGTTCGCCATAACTTTTTTATTTAAGTATGTATCCGCATGAAATTTTGCATACCCGTACTTGAATCCAAGATGCAGTCAATTATAAATTTATTTTGGACGGCAAACGATTATGTTCGTTGTCACAGGCGCGTTACGTAATGTGGTATTTTTTTACCAATTCACAAAAATACCCAAACTATTGATGGCAGTGTGCATAAATCAACGCGTGGAAAGCACGTTTTCATAAACATTTTGGCATAACTGATCCCTGTCCCTATACGAAAATCACGTTACATGCCGTGATTTACTCCAGACGAACTCTGCTGAAGAGTAACAATCTTCGAACAAAATGAGAAAAAAGGCTTTGTCAAAACGGTTGGTTTTGCAAAATCACGCTTGTATGTCAATATCCACAAAACTAAGTTTGTTGTTAATAAAAAACGGAGATAACCACTTTAACTTCAAAAACAAACAAAAACATAAAACAACATTCTTGTGAAATTAAAAAAATAAGGGCCGCGACTCTAACCAAAGTCATAACATTCCGACAGGTCTGGTGCGTTCTCTGCTGATACAATTTGGCTTTTAATGTGTTTTTAGCGTAGGATATTCATCCTTTTAATCAAACCCGTTCGTGAGCACGTGATTTCCGTTGTTTATTTCTTACACGTGTAAACATGCTATATTACGTAGCACGTCAAACATGGTAAATTCAACTGCAAGTAGGCCAAATATCAACACATATTTGAATTTAATATGTCTTTATACGTACGTATGTGGATGTTCAGGCTAATAAATGCATTATAAAAAAAATATTTAAAAAAATGAAACATTGACACCTACGAAATGTGTTCCGGTGATTTTTCGAAATCCTGTGAGTGATCCTATCGAGTCATTTTCATGATGTAAAGTGTTTTTCAAGATAAGCAGTCACCAATAATGCCGAATTCGTTCATGTACACTTAAATGTTGGTGCACATGCAATGCACGTGCAAAATTACGTCATTACGCAATACGTCGAATGCACCAAGTTTAGCCACAATATCGCTAAATTAAACCAACTATCAGCTGCATCTACTAAAAATGTATCGGTATGCGAAATCTCTCTTGAATATACCAATTTTTGACACTACAGGACTGAAATATCTAAGTGTCGGGTTAGCACTTTTGGGTAGTGTATTGCTAATGGTTTTCGGATCTTTATTTAGTAGTTATATTTCCTGTAAGGGACATATGGTAATGATAACGTTTCTCTGGAGACTATATTATTTTTATAATTGACAAGTTTTTACTGATGTTTTTAACAAGACATTTAAGTATACATATACGGGTAGTGAATTTTGTCGGTTACAATATAATTTACTTGATATTATGTGTTGAGTGGTTTTTAATCTAAAACAACTTACACGGCGAGGTTGTGGCAGATGTTTGTACACCATCCGTGTACGATCAACTTGTTCAAGGCAGGGCATGGCCTGCTATTTCTTTCGATTTGACCATCAGCTCCACTTCAGTATAGATATTTTACACTTGTTTTGAAAAATACTATATTCAGTTCTTATTCATAATAATTCTAGAACTATTGGTTATGACAATTGACCGTCGTATATGACATAAAATGTTGCATAAACACCATCATAGAACTATTAAAAATAATTGAGAATGGTATATAAATACATTCCAAGTAAATGAGTCTGTTCCAAATGTTAGTGTTTAATGCTTTTGGAAACTACCATTGTGCACTTGATTGTAAGGTTACCAATAGTATCATAAATTTCTATGGGTGTTGGATGGTAATAACCAATTAATTATATATATCGATGCAGCCAAATATTCCTGGCTCACGGATAAACATCATTAGTAGAAAACAGCGTTTTAATTAACAGTTATGCGTAACAAGGGGAGAGATTTTGTGAGGATCGAAGTACAACGCAAGTCGACCAGCATATTGCCGTGATGTAGTAACAACAAACACAAATGTAAATTATTATTAAACACCAGACGAATATATGATAACAGCCGTTCTATCTCAGATGTCTTAATAGCATTGTTCTTTGAATGTACACATTCGATCATGGAGATAGTAATATTTCGCCACCGTTTTTATCATTTTAATGAATTGATTTGGTCATCTTCCTGATTGAATTCAACATCATCATAATAATTGACCTGATCGTCCTATTCAATAGAATACGTCCAAGAGAAAGAGGGGAACCAACCAACAGAACAGAACATTGCGTCAATAACGCGAGACTATATGCTATTGGTTAGAAAAACGGCAATCATGCGATACTTTTTCATTAAATATCCTGATACCAAGGCTAAATTGCCGTATGTTACAAACGTCACTCAATAGAAATACTACATGGCAAAAAATTAAGTGTCATAACAAACAGCTTTCTCATGACACCGAATAGGTGTACCACCCTATCAACGGGCTTGAATTGGAATGTTATGTCTGTTTGTGATATATACGAGATTAAACGCTTCCACTTTAACACACTGTAGTCCATAATGGTGGTCCTGTAACATCATCGCCATGCAAGGCAGTAATCTTACTTCAATAAATCCGCCATGTAACGTAAATTCATTATAAAGAACGCTAAGTTTTAAATGAAACCAATCACAAAACAATTACCTTATCATTGACTATATGGTACTTAAACCGCTTTATATACAGTAGCAAAGATAGTTACTTTATAAAATATGTATGACGACCGATCGGTTAATTTTAGCAATATTCAATTATTCGGTTATTACTTTGTATGGTATTTACGCGTATACATTTTTTGTAATTTAGATAATATTGAAGCAATGCCGACATGAAAGGACAGGTACACGTGTTCAGTACAAAGTACATATCTTGCCGTGGGACATAGGATTTACATAGTGTGACGTACACAGAAAAGATGTGACGTACAAGTACAACAATATGAAATGTAAACATAGTATCAAATACAAAACTTGTTAACTAATGACCTATATTATACGGTCAGACATTCCAGTACAATATTTATAGAACTAATATAGACATTTCTCTCATTTGGGCAATAACCTCTATTAAGCAGCACGAGGATGTCATTATCATCGCCATAGTAAGTAGGATGCGTTAATATTTGGTACAAGTGAGATGTCATCGATTTCTAATCTGTATTTTCAAGGTTTATATTACAACATGATTCCAGACATTTGAAAAATGGATATTATTTTATTGTATTTTCTCTCCACACAAAACGTCTAACCTTATCACCTTAGTGGTCTGAGTAATATGTTTGTTCACTGTATGGTGAAACCTATTAAGTGGTTCATTCAATCATTTGTCTAATATCATCCTTATAATGTTAGTATTGTTTTCATGTGTAGAAGATGCAAACATTCAATAATTCTGATATAATGTATTGTGTTTTTGTGTAATGTACAAGGTGACCATTGGGCTAAGATCGTTATGAAACAAGTATTGTTTTTCTGTGCCCAGGCGTCCATGTCGGCATTAATACTTGGCCAAAAAACTCGCAAATAACTGATGCTTGGTCTAGCGTACATGCATTACATGTACTGTTCCAAATAAAACATAGTAACGAACATACGTAAACTTCATTGAATCAATCAGAAATTGCAAATATCTATACAAAATATAATAAATATATCGTAAACAGGTAGGTAATGGCTACCCAGCACCTGTGTATCGTAAAAGCATATAAACTCGTTGATTTCTCTGCTGCAATTATACCTCGACTTATCTGAACAGAATATACCGTTTGTTATCATCATTTTATCATCATTGTAAAATGCAGTTTATTTATCTATTAATATTGATTAATGAATATATTTATGAAACACTAAGGCAGCCAGATGTGATTAATTTCTTGCGTGATTGTCATGCCAAACAATAGGATAAACATTCTAGGCTGCAGTGTGTGATACTGTAAGCGTTTAATCTCGTATATATTACAAAACTGACATAATAATATAATTCAAGCCGGTTGATACGTCGACTTAGATGTTATGAGCGTCTGTTATGAGGCTGATGTATCGGTATTAAGTGAGAAGTTGTTTGTTGCAACAATTTATCTTTTGCTATGTAATATTACTATGTGTAATTTAATGAGTGACGTTAATGACAAACAACAATTTATATACCTTGGTATCATGATGTTTAATCAAAGAGCATTGGATGATTGTCGTTTTTTTCTACACCAATATTTGCAATAGCAGACGTTTATCGATGAAGTAGCATCTAGTCTCACGTTATTGATGCCATGATCGAGTATGTACATGTAGTGCACATTGTTATGAATACATCTGAGATAGACGGCTGTGATCATATATTCGTCTGGTATTTCATAATAATTTACGTATGCGTTTATATCTACACCACGCCATATTCTGGTGGTATAGACAGATAAGAATGATAAAACAATGAGGAAAGTACAGGTGGTTTGTCTGCAAAATGTCCAGAACATAATGTGTAGGTGTACATTATTTAACAGGACATACATTGCAAAATATCTTGCACATCTAACCTAAGCCTATATATTGAACTCGTAGAGAGGGGTGTATTTAGAGCATTTATATAAATAGTTACATTTTCAATTTTGACAAGACAATAAAAGAAGACATGGAAGGAATCATTGAAGTAATACAGAGTCATTGCGAAATTTTGTAAACACATTAAACTTAGACTGACTCATAAGACTAGAACGAGCATGCGATACGAGACTGTTATTTAGTTTAAAGGTTATTATATAATATACAATTACAGTTTAGGATAACTGTTCAATATTTGAAACACACAGAGATTAATAAGGTATTGTTCAATGTTGCCGTTTATTTCTCGTATGCTTGTGTTTCTGTATCAAACACAATTTTTATCCGTGTAACTGACAAGGGTATCACTGGATGAATGACACTTCAATTTCGTTGGTAATTTCACAAATACGCGGATTACTTGTTATAAGACTTGGTTAGACAGAAACAATTTCAAATGTTCAAAATTCATTGACCAGATATGGTCTCTGTTAAGTCCCAACCAATGAATACATCGAAAGCGAATGCATGTTGCTATTGATTTAACGACTCAAGAAAACACACTTAGTAGATAGAACATATTTATAAGCTACATTGAGAACAAATGGAATTTATATCAATTCGAGGTCCATAATGTTTAAACCCTGATTCATGTTTATGGCGTCATTACTTTCTGAGCTAGCTGTTTGAATAGTTCAATATATTCTGATTATATTCTATATAATATTCATCACGAACTCAGAGGACTATAATATTCCCAGTTTTATAGACAATACATTATGTTCAAAAGTACTCTCTTAACGCTTGTTTTAAAGTTATTTTGTGTGGAACTCGTGCATTTACGCCGAATACAGATGCCAATGGAGTATGATATTTATATTGCTCCCGATCTTTATGTGAATGCACCTCCCAGTACGAGGACACAAAGTCGATTGTTTTACAAGAAAAACACTAGGTTGGAGTTTTATGTGTGTCTTTTAGTCAAGGCCTACGTGGGATGATAACAAATTAACAAGTCTAGCTCTCTAACTAGAGCTTAAATCTGTTAATAAATCGGACAGGTTGTATACCATGTTAATCCGAACATCAAATCATGAGTTGTACTAATACAAATATCGTCAGACATTAATGGCTGAGTCCGTTGGTAGGTTTTTGTATATGTTATATAACAACCTCTCTATTGCTTCTTCCGTGCATGTAATGGAGTATTTTATTGTCTGGATTAGCATAAATGCTGGTATCGAATACAGACATCATATTTAGCCCATCGACTATTATTGATATCATAAGTGGCTATCAAATGGCAGCATTTAGTTTAAACTATAATACATATTTATAATAATGATTCTTAACATTACTGTAAAAATACGATACGTAAATATCAATTATTGCCAATATGAAGAAACACAAATGCCTCACAATGTTTGTAAGTAAATTGGCAGCCAAACAATGTATTTTAATGTCTTAACCAACAGTATCTCACTTAGTTTGTCTAGATACTTTACATAATATATGTTATCATCATTCTACACAGCGACAATACAATATATCATATGTGTAATGGTTTGGTTGGTTGGTTGGTTGTCGGACAGTATTTGTCTGTTACATTTTCGATTTTTGTATCCGTTCGCACTATTAACATATCAATGTCTGTCTAAACTTGCTGATTTGCATCTCATTTCGCCTATTAGGGCGTCGATAGTTATGTTAACAAATGCATTTCTTAATATGACATGTTATGGTGCCATATGATATTGACTATTTGACTCGGTACAATCAGCTAAAAGAGATTTATATATATTGCTAATGGTTTTCGGATCTTTATTTAGTAGCTTTATTTCCTGCAAGGGACATATGGTAACGATAACGTTTCTCTGGAGACTATATAATTTTTGTAACTTACAATTTTTTACTGACATTTTGAACAAGACATAATAGTATACATATACGTACAGTGACTTTTGTCGATTACAATATATAATTTACTTGTGTTGATAATATCTTTTGATGGGTGATTTATTTTGATTCTAAAATAACTTACACCGTACGAGTAGTAAAACGAGAGAGGATGCGGCAGACGTTTGTACACAATCCGTGTACGATCAACTTGTTAAAGACAGGGCATGGCCTTTTTTACTTTCGGTATGACTTTATGCTCAACATGAGTATGGAAAATTTATGCTTGATTTTTAATTTTGCAAAATACCACATTTAGTTTTTATTTACACAAAAAGGTGAAATATTGGTAATTACAAATGATCGCCGTGTATGTCACAAACTGTTGCAGAACAACCATCATTAAACTAATGAAATTAATTGAGAATGTTATATAAATACATTCCAAGTAGATGAGTCTGTTCCAAATGTTAGTGTTTTATGCTTCTAGTAATTACTATTGTAGAGTTGCTTGTAAAGTTACCAATATTACCATACATTTATGTGGGTGTTGGATGGTAATAACCAATTAATTATATATATCGATGCAGCCAAGTATTCCTGGCTCGCGGATGAGCATCATTAGTAGAAAACAGCGTTTAAATTAACAATTATGCGTAACAAGGGGAGAGATTTTGCGAGGATCGAAGTACAACGCAAGTCGACTGTTTGTATAATTAACGTCCGTCAAAACAGTTGCAAGATTAGACAGTTTCATTATTATCTGCAACAAAAAGACATACTACAATAGACGCTTGCACTCTCGGGAAATTGTTAAACTGTACGAAACTATTTATTACATGGCAATAATATTGTAACAATGCACAGTGGTTGCAGTTAATTTGTTAATTTCTCAATAGTTTCGCGTAATATGGCTTATGCCGACACACTAAAACGACAAATAAAAACGCCCAGACAAATTTCGCATAAGCCATGCGTTGTATTAAGAAGCAAATTACATACGCAACACGTTATACAATTGTACATTGCACATACAACGTGGTCTGAGAAAACACAAGATGAGTGCAACATAAGAGCACCAATAAATAAATAAAAAACATGTTTTAGACAAATACATTTTCATCTTCAGTATTGTGTTAGTTTGAAAGATAATAGTAATTGCCTCACCGAAAAATGTTTTCCGTTTTAACTACCTTAGTGCAGTCATTATAACGAGTACATGTCTTCTTGCTAATGTAGTAACAAAGAAAATGATTGCAAACTGGTAGTTTTTCTAAGTTTTAAGGTATGAGGCAAAATGTACTGTATAATTCACATAATGTACTTCGTAATAATGGCCACCAAGGGTGCGGGGTAGTTAAAATGAACAGATGAATTGCTTCATATATGCAGTTTATGGATGGTGTTTGTAGTCATCTGAGATTAGGAACAGGTCACTATGTCAAATGATAGACATAACTGTTCACTACTGACACCTGGATCATTATATATCCACGTCATTGTCTCGTTCAGTCATGTGTATGTGTGGACATTGTGCCGGGAACATTATATTTGTGTCATGTGATGTTTCTGATGTTTCCAATGCTCGGTTGGTTAATTGTGCTGTGATGTTTTTAATGTCTGTGCTCGGCTGGTTAGTTTGGATGCTGCATTCCCTGTTTGATTTCCTCATACATTTTTAGTGCAACTGTGCCTGTCTGTTTTTCTCATATCTTTGTTGCTCGTAATTCAAGTGGACATATACAGACTATCATTTATATCCGTATGAAATGTAAATGAGGTATGTCTGATCTCCGCCGCGTATATAAACAATCAATAAATAAAGACAACATTGTGTACTGGTCCAATATATGGGTGGGCTGACCAGACATCGTGGAACACAATGTTTCCACACTCGTGTAGTTTATTTCTACATATCGTCATATTGTATGAATCATGTCTAGAAGGTACACTGAAATAATTGCACTCAGTAACAACAACAGCAACATCACAGTTTGGGTGCGAAACTATGAACCAAAAATAACTGGTCGCTTGTCACGAAACTGGACATACTGAGATAATGAAAGGCATTGAGACATTTAGTTTTTCTTGTTAAGTTTTATATTTATCATCGTGACATGTCCATACGGTGTATATGTTTTCTTGTTGCTTGTTGCTTTGAATTGTGTGTTTTTGTGTTGTTTGGTAGTTATTGCCGCCTTACATGTACTTGTCCGAGATGTAATAATTGTTTCTTGAAACAAACGTTTGCGCTACGTTTCCTTCCTTCTTGCAGTGTATTACACGGTCAACTTTTACACAATGACCTTCCGTTGTGTGCCCCAAGTGCATACATATAAATAGTACTGATTCCACGTTCTGTCGGACAATCTATTAATACCAGACAACGTCGATGGAAAATGTCTAGAAACATTAGTTTGATACCATATCGAAGTCTACTTTAATTTTGCCAACGTCGCAAATTTGCCACAAAAGAAACAAATATTTAATTATAGACTTGGATAGAAGTCTGCGACGCCTCCTCTACCAGTTTAATGTAAAGGCATTTGCGTAAGAGTGATACTCTATAATTTAATATTCGAAATGGCAAACCTTATCAGGCGCGATCTTATCACATGGTTTATTTTACTAAAATGTCTTATGAAAGATTCATATTTACCCTATAATGCTTGGTTGATACTGGACAACCCTTTCCACCACTAGGTTTACCTGAAATATCGGTTCTTGGAAATACGGATGATACGTTATGTGTATGTCGCTTCTTTGTTGGTTTGCCCTACTGCTATTTTCTGCATGCGCTTAGATTATTACCACAAGTCGCCACAAAAGCAGCATACTGCACATTGATCTCATTGAAAGCCTACCAGTGTGTTATTCCTGGTTCGTAGAGATTTTTTTTGATTGGAATAATCAAGTACATACCCGGAAAAGACTCGTATTTGTATTTGTAGCGCTCCTAGAATATTGGAAATTAACTTTTTACAACCCTTCATCTGGTCCTAAGGGGAATCAAACATGTCTTGTAAAATTAGGTTTTAACGCGGAAGAAAAACAGTCGGACACTTGATGTATGCCATCTTTATAGAACGTCTGGAATTCATGAACATGCATATCTGTCCCGATCAGATAAACAGCACGTATGGTCAAGCACGATAACCATTATGTAAATACATGAACTAGATAAGCATGACGAATCCGGACATCGGGTGCTATCGACCTTGTAATATACACTTCCGATTAAGAACTTGATACACGGCTGATACGACTAGGAACAAGTTACTATTTCAAATATTCTAGATACATATGCTGATTCCAGATAACGGGCGCAATCGTCTTTGTAGAGTTGTCTCTGGTTTCTAAATTATACTTTTGAGCTAGATATTTCTCTTCCAAAAGCAACGCATTACGTTTCAATATTTTATGTTCCTGGCGTTTCGATTCCATAATTTATTGTTTTAACAACTACGGACGTAATGACTTTTTTATTTCGTGCAAGCAATAGGTTTTGTCATTTGTTGCCTGGATTAGCATACAATATCGGCATACAGTATCGGCATTCACTATCGAAATACAGACACCATATTTAGCACATCGACTGTTAATCAAATAAAAGCATACCGTTTTAACTCTTGATACGATGCGTAAATTACAATTATTTACACTATGAGGGAACACTAATGTGTCACAATATGAGTACATTGACAGCAGAACTATTTATTATTTTTATTGCTCGGCATTTGTCTAAACTGACAGTGAATATCTTAATCATTTTGTCTGGATACTAACACCATTTTATATTTACGATCGATCTCCAGACCGCGAAAATAAAACGATCTATACTTGGTGATGGTGGGTTGGTTTACGGACAGGCATGTCTGTTTATTGTCGATTGTTATATCAGTTTGCACTATAGACTCAGTCAATGGCGTTCTAACATTTCCGATTTGAATTATAATATGGCCTTTTTGGACGGCGCTTGGAGTATAAAAAAATGCATGTCTTAAACGAACATGTTATAGTTAAATATGAGATAGAATATTTGACTCCAAGTATAGGCAGAGAATAGAGGTTAGATCTATAGCCAAAACTTTCTACCTTTTTGTTGTTGTCATAGTTACCACTTGGTACATGTAGTAATAATGTTTCGGAGCCCAGTTTGCTTGATTACTAGCTAACAAAATTTACTGTTAACGAATATTATAATATTTTACTGGACTAAACATTGTGACAATGTGTTCTCCTAATGTCAGTTGACTTTGTATCAAATACATTTCCATATGCTATTAAAAGAACCTATTACGTTGTCCATTAGCGACAATCGCCACTCGCCGGACGATCGGCATACGACACCATTGTTTGACAGGACAAGTCATTCTGTATAATTTGTGAGACGAGGCTTTTCTTTACATCATGCATGCAACTTTTATCTGTAAGTACTTACTTATATATAACTTTAAAGTGTTGCGTAACCACACGAAACAAAAAAAACCAAATAAAATGGTTTACAAATACATTCCATCTACTAGTTGAGTCTATTCCCTAATGTTTTGTATTATGCTCCAAGTAACTACCACTGTGCAGTTGATTGTAACTTTACCAATAGTTTCATCAAAGTCAGTGGATGTTGGGTGGCAATAACCAATTAATTATATTTATTGAAACAGCTAGATATTTCTGGCTCACAGATAATCATCATAAGTAGAAAACAGCGTACTAATTAACAGATTATGCCCAACAAGAGGAAATATTTTGTAAGAATTAAAGTACCACGCAAGTCGACTGTTTCTATAATTAACGTCTGTCAAAACAGTTGCAATATTAGACAGTTTCGTTATATTTTGGTACAAAGAAACAGAAAAGAACTTATTTATGTTTGATGTTAGAAGACGCTGATGATGTTGACTTGTCATAATAGCATGATACATGTAACAAAAGCAATTGTTGTATAACCTTCCGGGTTGTATATTTGCACCTTAAAGTGACAGGAAGTGTAGACTTATGTCATTGCTCTTGTGGGGAAAATATAAAGGTAACCGAATGTCCCATCGTTTCTTAGTACAGCAGAGAAAATTAAACGGAGAAAACAGTTCTCGGGTTGCTTATTAGCTGATTTATCCTATTTAATAGCATTAATTAATCGAAAAAATGCATTTCAGACACACACAATCACTAAAACACGCATCTTAGAAATAAAACATAGCTGTTTGGATTACAGTATTAAGGTATATTGCATGGTGTGTTCTCGACGAATCAGAACATCTAGGGTACATTTCTTATGAATAATAATGAGGTATAATAATACAAATTGCACACCTTATTGTATTGTTAATAGGTAATGTTTGTTAGAGTGATACATATATAAAGTAATAAAACAGTTTTCGACTACGCACACACGCAAGTACGTTTTAAACCATTATATGTACTTAATAACATTTATGATTTACGCTGATCTAGCTGATACTTTGGAGCACTCAAAAGTACAAACCGTTTTTATAAATAATCAACTATATATGTTAAACTTTTACTTTACATTAACGATAATGGAATTGCTGTCTTTTACAATTTGGCTATAATATTATAAATGAAGCTTCCTGAAATGTAATTCAAGGTCTCTGTAAGACCACATGTTATCAATGTACAAATATAACCAAATATACACAAGGGGCTTTCAATGTTTTCTTCGTTATAATAAAGACGTGGCCTACTGAATGTGGTGGCAATGTGATATTTCACCAATGCCCTGCAGTTTTAAAGAATTCATATTTATATACTATGTTCACAATTTCATTACAATTGTTCATGTGTGTTTATAAATTCAACCACCGCCAGCATTTCTATAGGGACCGCATCAATTGAATATTTCGTCGTCATACTAAACAATTATAATTCCACAGAGGCGATAAACAATGTATGTTATTACCTTTTGTTGTCTGTGGCATTCAACTAACTGACTTATTTGATTATCCCGGGAACTTGTGACAAAGAATACTTCTTAACTTGTTGATTTTTCGAGGACCATATTACATTTCCTGTCTTGATTTCGCATTTGTTTCTAGTAAATATATTTACAAATAGCTTAATTTATTTAAACTATGTTAGTGTTCGTGGTCACGGTATGCATGTAAGTTACTGACGAATAACAAACACAAATCATGTGTATGGTACGGAACAAAATCAGAGAACGAAAGGCACAATTTGGAACACAGTAGATAGAAAAATATACAAAAATAATACCCGCCCCAACCTTCCGCAAACTGGGAGTAATATACAGCAATCATATCGTGACTTTTTTTAGTCTACGTTGGCAACCATCTAAATATTGAACACATTTAATTAAAATCAAGTTCAGTTAAAACAGTTCAGGCATTAACTAATACAATAGGGTCACTTATAAAGAATATGTATTGCCAACTTAACTATTATGTAGAGATATAAGTATAAGTACATAATATGTCCTGGACGTTTTGCAGACAAACCTAGTATTCATCCTTCGTTTGTATCACCGTTGTATCATTCTTAACTGTCTATACCACCAGAATATGGCGGAGATGACATAAATGTAAATTATTATAAAACACCAGAATATATGTTCACAACCGTCCTATCTGAGATGTCTTAATAGCAATGCTCTTTGCACATATTCGATCATGGCAATACCGCGTATTCTATTGGTGTAGAAAAACGGCAATCATGCGATACTCTTTTATTAAACATCCTGATACCAAGGCATATAAATTGTAGTTTGTCATAAACGTCGCTCAATAGAAACACTCCATGGGAAAAGAGTAAGTATCGCAACAAACAGCTTTCTCACTAAATACTTTCGGAACAGGCGGGCCGACGTATCAACGGATTTGAATTATAATGTCATGTCAGTTTTGTGATATATACAGGTTAAACGCTTCGATTATCACACACTGTAGTCCATAATGGTGGTCCTTAAACATCAATACCACTCAAGGCAGTAATCGTGCTTCAATAAATCCGCCATGTAACGTAAAATCATCAATTTAATGAAACCAATCACAAAACAATTACCTTATCATTGACTTAATGGTACTTTAACCGCTTTATATACAGTAGCAGAGATAGTAACTTATAGTTAGTGGCCGATCAGTTAATTTTAGCAATTTTCAATTATGCGGTTATTACTTTGTATGTTATTTACGTCTATAATTTAAATAATATTGAAGCAATACCGACAATGAAAGGACTAGTGCACGTGTTTAGTACAAAGTACATATCTTACCGTGGGACATAGGCCTTACATAGTGTGACGTACATTGAAAAGATGTGACATACAAGTACAACAATATAAAATGAAAACATAGTATCAAATACAAAACTTGTAAACTAATGACCAATATAATACTGTCGGACATTCCAGTATAATATTTATAGACCTCATATAGACATTTCTCTCATTTGGGCAACTACCTCTAAAAAGCAGCTCGAGGTTATTTCTATCATCGCCATAGTAAGTAGGATGCCTTCATATTTGGTACAATTGAGATTTCATCGATTTTTAATCCGTATTTTCAAGTTTATACGAGCTATTACAACATGATTCCAGACATTCGATAAATGAATATTCTTTTTATTGCATTCTCTCTCCACAACAAAGGTCTAACCTTATCACCTTAGTTGTCTGAGTAATATGTTGGTTCGTTGTAGGGTGAAACATATCTTGTGTTGCATTCAATCATTTGTCTAATATCATCCTAATAATGTTAGTATTGTTTTCAAGTGTACAAGATGCAAACATCGATCATTTTGGCTAAATTCATTCTGATATAAGTGTAATGTACAAGGTGACCTTTGGGATCAGATCATTATGATACAAGTATTGTTTTTCTATGCCCAGGCGTCCATGTCGGCATTAATACTTGACCTTAAACTCGCAAATGTCTGATGCTTGGTCTAGCGTACATGCAATACTATTCCACATAAAACATAGTTACAAACATAAGTAAAATTCATTGCATAAATCAGAAATTGCGAATTTCTGAACAAAATATATTAAAAATATCGTAAACTGGTAACTAATGGCTACATAGCACCTGTCTATCGTAAAAGCATATAAACACGTTGATTCCTGAGCTGCAAAAGTATACCTCGATTTATCTGAACAGAATACCGTTTGTTATCATCATTTTATCATCATTTTAAAATGCAGTGTATTTATCTATAAATATTAATGAATGAATATATTTATGGTACACTAAGTAAACCAGATGAGATTAATTCATTGCGTGATTTTCATGCTAAACAATAGGATCAACATTCTAGGGAACCGTGTGTAATAGTGTACATTGTAAGCGTTTAATCTCGTATATATTACAAAACTGTCATAATAATATAATTCAAGCCGGTTGATACGTCGACCCATCTGTTATGAACGTCTGTTATGAGGCTGATATATAGGTATTAAGTGAGAAAGTTGTTTGTTGCGACAATTAATCTTTTACCATGTACTAATACTATGTGGAATTTATTGAGTGACGTTTATGACAAACAGCAATTTATATACCTTGGTATCAGGATGTTTAATCAAAGAGCATTGCATGATTGTCGTTTGTTTTACACCAATATTTGCAATAACAGACGTTTATCGGCGAAGTAGCATACAGTCTCACGTTATTGATGCCATGATACTACGATCGAGTATGTACATGTAGTGCACATTGTTATGAATACATCTGAGATAGAAGGCTGTGATCATATATTCGTCTGGTGTTTCATAACAATTTACGTATGCGTTTGTTATTACTACACCATCGCCATATTCTGGTGGTATACGTAGACATATAAGAATGATAAAACGATGAGGAAAGTACACGTAATTTGTCTGCAAAATGTCCTGAACATATTATGCAGCTGTACATTATGTAACAGGACATACTGTACTCGTAGTGTCGGGAGTATTTAGAGCATTCATATAAATAGTTACATTATCAATTTCGACAAGACAATAAAAGAAGACATGGAAGGAAGCATTGAAGTAATATTGGGCATTGGTTGAGTCATTTCGAGATTTTGTAAACACATTGAACTTAGACTGACTTATAAAACTAGGACGAGCATGCGATATGAGACTGTCATTTAGTTTAAGGGTTAATATAATATTCAGTTACAGATTATGATGACTGTTCAATATCTAAAACACACAGAGATTAATTAGGTATAGTTCAATGTTGCCGTTTTATTCTCGTATGCTTGTGTTTCTATATTCAACACAATTATGATCCATGTAACTGACAAGGGTATCAGTGGATGAATGATATTTCAATTTTGAACGTAATTTTACAAATACGTGGATTACTCGTTATAAGACTTGGTTAGACAGAAACAATTTCAAATGATCAAAATGCATTGACCATATATAGTCTCTGACAAGTCTTAACCAATCTATACATCGAAAGCAAATGCATGTTTGTATTGATTTAACGACTCAAGAAAACACACTTAGTAGGCAGAACATATTTATAAGCTTCATCGAGAACAAAAGGAATAGATATCAATTCAAGGTCAATAATTTTTAAACACTGATTTATGTTTATGGCGTCATTACTTTCTAAGCTAACTCTTTGAATAGTTCAATATATTCTGATTATATTCTATGAAATATTCATCACGAACTTAGAAGACTATAATATTCCCAGTTTTATAGACAATACATTGTGTTCAAAAATACTCTCTTAACGCTAGTTTAAAAGTTATTTTGTTAGGAACTCGTGCATCTGACACCGAATACACATGCTAATGGAGTGAGTTATTTATATTGCTCACCGATCTTTATGTGAATGCACCTCTCAGTACGAGGACACAAAGTCGATTGTTTGACAAGAAAAACACTAGGTTGGAGTTTTATTTGTGTCTTTTATTCGAGGTTTACGTTGGATGATAACAAATTACCAGGACTCGCTCTCTCACTAGAGCTTAACTCTGTTAATAAATCGGACAGGTTGTATACCATGTTAATCCGCTCATCAAATCATGAGTAGTACTAATACAAATATCGTCAAACATTAGTGGCTGTGTCCGTTGGTAGGTTCGTGTAAATAATGTTATATAACAATCTCACTATTACTTCTTCCGTCTATGTTATATGGTATTTTATTGTCAAGATTAGCATGAATGCTGGTATCGAAATGCAGACATCATATTTAGCCCATCGGCTATTATTGTTCTCGTAAGTAGCTATCAAATGGCAGCATATCGTTTAAACTATAAAACATTTTTGTAATAATGGTACTTAATTTTACTATAAAAATACGACACGTAAATATCAATTATTACCAATATAAGGAAACCCAAATGCGTCACAATGTATGTAACTACATTGGCAGACAAAACCATGTATTTTTATGGCTGAGCCAACAGTATCTCACTAAGTTTGTCTAGATACTTGCACCAATATATTTTGTCATCATTCTACATAGCGACAATACAATATATCATATGTGTAATTTTGGTTTGGCTGGTTTGTTTTTGGACAGTATTTGTCTGTTACATTTTCGATTTTTGTATCCGTTCGCACTATTAACATATCAATGTCTGTTAAAAATTGCTGATTTGCATCTCATTTTGCCTATTTTGCAGTCGATAGTTATGTAAACAAATGTATTTCTTAATATGACATGTTATGGTGCCATACGATATTGGCTATTTGACTAGGTAAAATCAGTAAAAAGAAATTTACATATATTGCTAATGGTTTTCAGATCTTTATTTAGTAGTTATATTTCCTGCAAGGGACATATGGTAATGATAACGTTTCTCTGGAGACTATATAATTTTTATAACTGACAACATTTTACTGATGTTTTGAACAAGACATTTTGGTAAGCATATACACTACCCAAAAGTGCTAACTCGCCACTTATGTATTTTATTCCTGCAGTGTCAAAACTTGATATATTCATATGAAATTTCACATACCGATACATGTTAAGTAGATGCAGCTGATCATTAATTTGTTTCGGCGATATTGTGGCTAAACTCAGTGCATTCGGCGTATTGCATAATAATGCATTTTTGCACGTGCGTTGCGAGTGCACCAAAATCTACGTGGGCATGCACGAATTCTGCATTGTTGATGACTGCTTATCTTGAAAAACATTCGCAAATGTTTGCGTTTAATGCTTCAAGGAACTACCCTTGTGCAGTTGCTTGTAAAGTTACCAATATCATCATAAAGTTCTGTGGGTGTTGGATGGTAATAACCAATTAATTATATATATCGATGCAGCCAAATATTCCTGGCTCACGGATATGCATCAGTAGAAGAAAACAGCGTTTTAATTAACAGTAATGCGTAACAAGGGGAGAGATTTTGCGAGGATCGAAGTACAACGCAAGTCGACTGTTTGTATAATTAACGTCTGTCAAAACAGCTGGAACAAAAAGACATACTACAATAGACGCTCGCACTCTCGGGAAATTGTTAAACTGCACGGAACTATTTATTCCATGGCAATAATGTTATTACAATGCACAGTTGGTGCAGTTAATCCGTTAATTTCTCAGTAGTTTCACGTAATATGGCTTATGCCAACACACTCAAACGAGAAATAAAAACTCCCAGACAAATTTCGCATAAGCCATGAATTGTATTATGAAGCTAATTACATAAGTCGTTCAGCTGCCCGACAACAATATTCCCAACACTATATATATTAAATATACTACAGTACATTTAGTGCAACGTGGTCCGAGAAAACTCAAATGAGTGCAAAAAAGAGCACAAATAAATAAAATAACAAAAACAAATACATCTACAGTACTTTGCTCATTAAAACATAATAATAATATTGAGGTTACTAGGAAAAGGATAGCGAACTGGTTTTTAAAACATGCACATTCATTACTTAAATTGTATCGGTAAATTTTCATCTACGAGGCAAAACGCACTGTATAATGCACATCTGCACTTCGTAATTATGGTTACCATGGGGCGGGGTACATGTAGTTGAAATGCACTAATGAATTTATACATGCAGTTTATGGATGGTGTTTGTGGTCATCTGGGATTAGGAACAGGTCACTCTGTCAAAACATAGACATAACTGGTCACTATTGACAGCTGTATTATTTATAGCCACGTCATTGTCTTGTTCGGTTATGTGTATGTGTGGACATTGTGCCGAGTACATTATATTTGTGTTATGTGATGTGTTTGATGTTTCCAATGCTCGGTTGGTTGATTGTTTCTTTGGTTTTTGTGTCGGCATTGTTCAGTGTAGTTGTGCTGTGATGTTTCTAATTTTTGTGCTTGGCTGGTTTGTTTGGGTACTGCCTTCCCTGTTTGATTTCTTCATACATTTTTATTGCAAATGTGCCTGTCTGCTTATATCTCTATATATCTCTCATATCTTTATTGCTCGTTGTCCAAGTGGACATAAACAGACTATCATTTATCTCCGTATGAAATGTAAATGAATTATGTCTGATCTCTGTCGTGTATATAAACAATCAATCAATAGACAGAACATTGTCTACTGGTCCAATATATGGGTCGTCTGGTCAGATATAATGGAACACAATGTTTCCGCAGTCATGGAGCATATTTCTACATCTCGTCATAATGTTGAATCATGTCTATGATTTACACCGAAATTATTGCACTCAATAACAACAATGAGAGCAACAGCACAGTTTGGGTGAGAAATTATGAAACAAAAATAACTGGTCGTTTGTCACGAAACTGGACATTATAAGTTGTTAAATTATTTATTTAATCCATTCTGACAGAATGAAAACCGTTTAAATTTGCAGTTGTCCTTGTAAAGTTTTATATTTATCATCGTGACATGTACCGGTGGTTTTCTTTTTGCTTTGAATTTTGTGTTTTTGTTGGGGTTGGAGTTCCAAAAGTTCCGCATCCAATATTTGGTGCGTCTTTTTTACTAGAACTTCCAACTTATTTATGATAATTCAAATGCGCATGTGTAGATCGATGTGTACTTGATATAAATCCATTACAGTTATCGGATTGAGGATATGTATCGATCCATGATAAAACCACATGTGACACCACCCCACGATTCCAAAGTACACACAACGATAAACTACTATTTTGCAGAGGAAGGGAGGTAATAATCGTTAATAAATACCGAAAATGATCTCTCTTTGACCACAGACAATTATTGGTGTTGCATTAGAATTTTAAGAAACAACCTCCTTGACATGAAAAACCCAACATAAAAGCACGTTTCCCATAATTTTAATGTTCGGTTGACTACAATTAATCTACAACAATGCCGTTGTTCTTGGTGCAAAAATATAGTAGCATTACTTGTCTAGGTCAGTGGCATTGACCCTTGACCTGTTGTCACGTGGTGCGTCATGTACAGTTTTTTCGGATGGAGATGATACAACAGTCTTATTATGATAGAGACGTGTCAATTTAATTCGACACAATGTATTTTTAATGAAACACCAGCCTCTAGCGTCTTATATACCCGAATACGTCACCATTATGCATTTTTGCAATGAAATTAAGAGTACATTTCAAACTTATTTGACTAACTTATTGTATTTTTTCGTAACACAGACACTATGCAAGTAAATTGGAAGTACAAATAAAGTCGAAAATGAAGAACCCAAATAATGAGTGCTTGAATAGACGTTTCTACCATTTGTGATGGTGTGATCACGCAAGCTTGACGAAATCCAACGGAAATAGGTTTAACATAAACACTAAGGGTACGCAAACAGTTATTTTAAGTTAACTATTCCAAAAATAATGAAATTTTAATTAAGATGCAGAACTTTTTGAACTCAGTATATAAATACTGCTCTATAATTCTACGTTATGTCCGATATTCTATAAAACCCAGACAATGTCGATGGCATATGTCCAGAAGCATAATTTTGATACTATATCGAATTCTACTTTAATTTTGCCGATGGTGCAATTTTTACAAAAAAAGAAACACATATTTAATTATAGACTTGGAAATAAGTCTGCGACGCGTTATGTACCAAGATAAATGTGAAATATCCGACACTTTAAATTCAATTAATATTATCTGTATATCACATGGCAGTTCGGTAAAGGCCATGACGCAAGCGTGCTACTCTATAATTTAATATTCGAAAAGGCCAACCTTATCAGAGGCGATATCATCACATGTTTTATTTGACTGAAAAGTCTTTTGACAAGATTTATATTCATCCTATAATGCTTGTTTGATACAAGCAAACCCTTTTTATTTGGTTAACTTGAAATATCAGTTAATGGGAAAACGGATGATACGTTATGTGTATGTCGATTCCTGGTTGGTTGACATGCGATTGGATTGTCTGCACACTACACTATTGCTTAATTGAATACAATATGCAAATACTTGTTTTTCTATTGCCAGAAGTCAACATCCAAAAGCAACATACTGCACCGTGATCTCATTGAAAGCCGACTAGTGTGTTGTTTCTGTCTCGTAGAGATTTGTTTTGATTGGAAAAATGAAAGACATCACCGGAAACGACTCAGGCATACCGAAATCCGTATTCCTAGCGCTCCTGGAATATTGGAAATTAACATTTTACAACCCTTTGTCTGGTCCTAAGGGGAATCAAACATGTCTAGTTAAATTAGGTTTTAACGCGGAAGCAAAACAGTCGGACGCTTGAAGTACGCACTTTTTATAGAATGTCTGGGTTTATCGAACATGCGTATTACCGATCAGATAAACAGCCTGTATGGTCAGGAACAATGTCTTCTTTATACATACATGAACTAAATAAGCTTAACGAATCAAGCCAACGGGCGCTATCGTCAATGTACATGTAATGTACACTTAACCGATTAAGAACTCCATAAACGGCTGATATGGCCGGGAACAAGTAACCATTTTAAACATACTATACACATATGATGATTCCAAATAACGGGTGCAACCGTCTTTTTAAAGTGGTGGCTGGTTTCTTAATCATATTATTTTGGGCTAGATATGTCTCTTCCAAACGACCGCATTTCGTGTAAATAGTTTATATTCTTGGCGTGTCGATTCAATTATTTATTGTTTTCCATGTAGCAGCTATAGTTGATTCAATGATCTCTGTCACAACCGCGTAAACAAACATTCACCACGGTCGATTATTAAAGGTGTGTAAGGATCAAATTCTACCATCAATAATACACTTAATTGATTAAAAAGCTAATTGTCCTATAGCATAGTGGTTATACGTTGGTGAATAAAAAAGTTCGTAGAATTTTGCAATAACTTTTTTATTTTCAGAGTTATTGTCGTCATATTTTTGCTGAATGAAAACATTGGTATTTTCTTTACATATACAGATTTGTAGCGACCTGATGATAACCGTTTTAGAAATATTTATATCTTAAATAAGGGCGATTACGTTTACCGGAGCACACGGATAATTTGAAACACATTTTATTAAATTTTCTAAAATATTTCAACTGTAGGACCTCCAAAAACCGTCAAAATGTTATGTCAGATTCCATGATGTCATTTATAAAGTCTGCTAAAATTTCAGACGTAACCTCCGATAAATAAGGCTTTAATCTACATTTATATCATCGCACTATATCGAAATACCGGCGTAAAACGGGTCTACGGGAATTTACCGAACCCCGGACTGCTATCAAAATATGCGTGAAACTAGAATATACGTACGGCATCAGAAAAAATACATGGTTTAAAACGTGCAGGTATTTATCCTGAAATAAATAGACATCGATTTATAAGTGGAATTAGTGATTTCGTGCAGGCCTACGGATTTTGACAACCAAAACAATACACCCGATATTGGTGACGTTGGTTTGCTATGTCGCCGAAGAGGATCAGCGCTATATAATAGCGGATGTAGCAAAACACTTAGATTAATCTTATGGGGCAGCCCACATGATATTAAACAAACAATTGAAAATGCAGAAACTATTATCACGATGGTTATCCAAAAATACCAACATATTAGTCACTCGAGAAGCGAAACTGAGTCAAAACGTTATCATAAGTATTGACAAACTTGGCGTAAGTTTGACGTCGTTCACCAAATGACGCTGACGTGCTCCGGTATGCTGTCACAGCATGTGTGCGTTGCAATGTAAAAATCATGTAGCTTTGAATAATTCAGTGAAATTTAACAAATTGATTTGTTATACTTATGATCACGTTATATTAAAAGTTGAAACCATTTGAAGCTGTGGTTTGTGAGTTATGATATTTTTCTACGAACTTTTTGATTCACCCACGTACTTGCTGCAATTTGCTATTCAGAAATGGAACATTATGGCGGTTTTGACAGACATCTTTGAATCGACAATACATATGTGAGGAATTTTGATTTCGTTCAAGTAATAGGATGTGTCATTTATTGCATGGATTAGCGTACACTATTGTCATTCAGTATCGAAATACAGACACCATATTAAGCTCATTGACTGTTAATGGAATAACATTATAGCGTTTTAGCTCATGCTACGACACGTAAATATCAATCATTAACACTATGAGGGAACACAAATGTGTCATACTATAAGCACATTGGCAGCTGAATAATGTAGGTTTTTATTGCTCAGCATTTGTGTAAAACGGAAAGTGAATATTTCAATCATTTTGTCTGGATACTTGTACAACTATAATTTTACGATCGATCTTCAGACAGCGAAAATGATATGATATATACTTGAATCCCTGTATACATGGTGTTGGAGGGTTTGTTTACTAACAGTACTGTCTGTCATTGTTTCGATTTTTGTATCAGTTTGCACAACAAACATATCCATGTCGTTGTAAAATTTGGGATTTGCTTCTTGTTCTGCCTTTTTGGACGTCGTTTGTGTTAATAAAATGTATTTCTTAAACGGGCGTGTTATGGTTGCAGTTTACAATTTGTCAGTTATTAGAGATTTAGATCTATTGCTAGAAGTGATCAGACCTATATGTTGTTGTCATAATTTTCGCTTGGTACATGTAGTAATAAGAACATGTTTTGGAACACAGCTATCTTGAGTACTAATTGACAACTATGTACTTATTTTCTAAACAAGTAATTAATAGTGTAACAATGTAATCTTCAAATGATGGTTTACTTCGTATCAAATCATATAAGAATGTTATTCAAAAAACCAACAGAGTGATGACGTCTGACGAGTTATCAAAAGCCCATTTGTTGGATGATCCGTGTGCGACAACACTGTTTGACATGACAAGCTTTCTATACATTCCGCTACATGACCGTGTTATCAAAATACGGAAAAGTTTTACTTCACTCGAAATTACCACTTTTATTATTCCCCATCATCTTTCTGTCGTCGGTAGACCACAATGATTTCCGTCCACAATAATACAAGACGCTTTGAACTAGGATCTTAAAACTTTGCATTGATTGTTAGCTGCACAAGTGGTTGGGAAGACCCTTATTGATTTTAGGTAACTTTGACCTTTACCATTTCGACAATTAGGCTGCCATGGGTGCATACGTGCATACATGTTTAGCTTACATGTTTTGTTTTAAGTACTTGTTGTAAAAACCACACCGCAGTAATATATGACTTTAATTGATTGATTTCCGAGGACTTTTATCCGATATATATAGCCAAAAGGAACATATTAATTGTCTCATACAGGAACTATTACTCGTAATGCAAGTGGTCATATCCAGACTATCATTTATCTCCGTACGAATTATGTCTGATCTACTCCGTGTATATACACTGGTCAAATATATGTATATCCGTATGAAATGTAAATGTATTATGTCTATGATGCCCGCCGTGAATATAAACAATCAGTCAATAAAGACAACATTATCTACCGGTCCTATATATGGGTCGACTGGTCAGACATTGTGGAACACAATGTTTTCACAGTCATGAAGCATTTTTCTACTGCTCATCAAATTGTACAGTACGAATCATGTCTATGACATGCACTGATATACCTCTCCTTAACAATAACAACATGCAATTGAGGAGCTGCAGTGAAACCCCAAGAATTTGTGTATAAATGTATGTAGAAATGATCCTTGTGTATTGACAATTGTCAGCAGATGTATAAAACTATACAGTATGACATAAAAATGTGACATGTATAAATATATATATTTTGCCCATTTAAGCAAGAAATTGTTTAAAGAAATGTACTCTTGTATTCAAATGTACCATATAACACTACATTTTGACAAATTGATATTATCATGTGAACCTATGTGCGCACAGTGTACCAGTGGCGAGTACTGTACATTGTCTGTTTACACTAAATGCTCGGTATTTTTTGTATTCAAAGTAGTTATACTGTATGGCATTAATAAGTGGCTGTGTAACATTATATAAATCTGGTATGTGAAATGTATTTTTTACTGTAAGTAATTATACTGTATAATATAATAATGTGACCGGGAAACAGCATAATATCTACCTATGCATGCATGTCTACCTATGCGTGCATTGAACGCCAGTGGCGAGCAATGTACATGATTTGACTGTTTACGATAAATAATACTGTATTGTACGTATAATCACATTTACGATCCATGTATTGATAAACAAATATTTTGTACTTTATGTGAAATATATTTTTACTGTTAATAATTATACTGTATAATATAACAATGTGACCGGGAAACAGAATTATATCTACCTATGCATGCATGTCTACCTATGCGTGCATTGAACGCCAGTGGCGAGCAATGTACATTATTTGTCTGTTTACGATAAATAATAATGTATTGTACGTATAATAACATCTACGATCCATGCATTGATAAACAAATATGTTGTACTATATGGGTGTATTGAGTGTCAATAGCAAGCATCACACATTGCCTGACCGCTAACTTTACTCAACTGGTTAATTCAATGTATTTTTGATTTTTGATTTCGAAATAGTTATACTGTGTAACATTAATATGTAACTGAGTACAAGCGGTATGTATGATACATTGTATGTCGATGTATGCTCAATAAGGGCAACAAAATATATAAATCTTGCTACAAATGAATGTTGTATGTATAAATATATGTGGGTTTTCCATTTACGATTAACAAGTGTCCTAAAACTACATATATTTGTTATAAGTGAATGTTGTATATATTTATGTGTGGGTTGTCTAAATGTATCTATGTACCAAGTTTTCACAGCTGTATCCTACCAACTGAACTTTCATGTGTAGGTAACCAAATTGTAATTTATCATATGTTGGTCAACTTGTTTCTAAACGACAATCCATACACACTGTATTTTTTTCAAAAATTTAATCAATGAATATACAGATAAATCGCCATCCAAAAAACTGTTATGGAAAATGTTTTTAAAGTATTTGATTTTTAAAAACTAATTAATTTATTTCGATAATCTATGAAATGCTTAAATAAACACCAACACGGCTCATCCGTTATGCATCAACTTCAAAATGAACGGACAAGGTAAATATGTATCTCCACCGCCCCCCTGTTTGACCGTATCATCTCTTATAACAATTATTGACAATATCGATGACTTGCAACATATGTTCACTTAATGTCAGAGGTCTAGCTGACAGTAAGAAAAGGAAAGAGGTTTTCTGTTGGCTAAAAGATAAAACATATTTTATCGCTATGCTACAAGAACCACATTTAAAAGAAGAAAACTTAATCCATTTTAAGAATGATTGGAAAGGTGAAATGTTCATTAGTGGTGCTATTTCAATTAGCCAAGGAGTGGCTATTTTAATAAATACAGAAAATTCTTTAGGAGTTAAGACCTCCGAAGTTACAAACATAGTAAAAGGTCGAATTCTATCAGTCGATATAAAAATAAGCGAAGAGGAATTTACTCTAGTTAATATATATGGCCCAAGCAAAGATGATGTCTCGACTTTTACAAAACTTGAATCTTACATGCAATTGAAAAACGAAAAGAATTTCATTATTGGGGGTGATTTTGATACAATCTTAGACCAAAATCTAGATAAAAAGAATGGAAATTCAAATACTCACGCACATTGTAGGAACAAAATTATTAATTTATCCAAATCATTCAATCTACTTGATGCATGGAGAGAATCTAATAAAAAAAAAATTGCAATATACTTGGAGTTCAAATATTAAACCACCAGTACATTGTCTACTGTATTACTTTTTGGTAACTGAAAATCTATGTAACAAAATCATAACTACCAAAATACAACAAGGTTATAAAACAGACCACTCTTTAATAACAATGAGCTTTGACTTTACCACTCAAAAAAGAGGTCCCGGCTATTTTAAAATAAACAACAGCTTGTTAATGGACGATGAATATGCAAAAAATATAATAGAAAGCATTAATACATGTAACACAGTCAATTACAATAAGAAAACAAAACCAGAATTTTTATGGGATATGATTAAAAGCAGTATAAGAAATAAAACAATTAAATTTGCATGTAGAAAAAGGAAAAAATAAGTAGAGGAAGAAAATAACTTGCAAAACGAAATTCAAATTCTAGAAACAACTATGTTAAACACACAAACTCCACTTCAACATACACAAAAACTAGCAGATAAGAAAAACAAACTGCAGACCCTTTATGACAACAAAATCCAAGGAATATTGCTAAGATCAAAAGCTGTAGAAATTGAAATGAACGAAACAAATTCCAAATACTTTACAAACTTAGAAAAAAGACATGCAGAAAGAAAGAATATACAAAGACTACAAATTAATGATAGTATGATTACAAACACAAAGGATATACTCGATGAGACCAAACTATTCTATGAAAGATTATATGATTTAAAGGAAAATGAGGACCCAGAAATAAATTTCTTTGATTCCACTAATACCAAATTAAGTAAAACAGAGTCTGATCAATGTGAAGGATTATTAAATGAGCATGAATGCAAACTTGCTCTTGACGAAATGAAAAATGACAAAAGTCCAGGTTCAGATGGTCTAACAGTAGAATTTTATAAACATTATTGGGAACATTTAAAAAACACTATATAGATGCAATAAATAACTGCTATCACAAAATAGAGCTTTCGGGTTTTCAAAAGCAAAGTATTGTTACTCTCTTACCAAAACCAGGAAAAGACCATACTAACCTTTCAAACTGGAGCCTATCAGTCTACTTAACATTGGCAACAAAATTGAAACCAAAGCTATCTCAAATAGATTAAAAAAAGTTCTTCCAAAATTAATAAATCCTAACCAAACAGGTTTTATGAAAGGCAGATACATTGGAGAAAATGTCAGATTGATATTTGAGATAATCGACCATATTGAAAATAATAATCTAAATGGCCTTTTGCTATTTTCGGACTATGAAAAGGCATTTGACACATTAAGTCATAACTGCATATATAAATGCCTCAAACACTTCCAATTTGGAAATAGCTTAATTAGATGGATTAAGACATTTAATAAAAATATTACATCAGTCATAATAAATAATGGATATCTATCAAAAGAAATAAGCATTAAAAGGGGTGTACGACAAGGTTGTCCCCTCTCTACCCCTTTTTTCATACTATGTATGGAACTATTATCAAATACAATCTCAAATGATGTAGACATAAAACGAATTACTGTTAAAAACATAGAAATAAAGCAAACGCTGTTTGCAGACGATGCAACTTATCTAAATAATGGAGAAAAGAAATCGTTTGAGAAACTTGTTTATGTAATAACTGAATTTGGGAAAGTTTCGGGACTTAAACTTAACTTTAACAAGTCAGTAGTTTTACGCTTAGGAGCATTAGAGCATACCAATATTAAAAACTCTACAGACAAACACTTTGTTTGGACCTCTGAAAGTGCAAAAACCCTCGGAATCACTTTTCAACCATATCAGCAAAAACATCTAGAAATAAATTTATTACCAAAAATCGACCAATTTAAAAATTGTCTTAAACAATGGCAACATAGAAAACTGACACTACTAGGAAAAGTAACTGTTATTAAAACTTTTGCTTTACCAAATCTTACCAAATAACAATCATATCATATGGAACAATTCAAAGATCAAGGTTGATAACAAACCAATATTTTTAAAAGAATGGTTTGACAAAGGTATCACATATGTGGAACAACTATATGACTTTAGAACCAAAAAAAATCTACCCCTTTGAAGAGGCAAGACAAATGTATGATATCCCATTGCAACATTTCCTGCTTTATCACTAGATTACAACATACAAATTCAAAGCAAAGAAGAAGAAACAATAAAAGCAAAAAGGAAATGGACTAACAACATCAGTATAAAAAACAATGAAAACTGGAAAAACATATTTTTAACACCTTTTAAGTCAACAATTGACTCCATCTTAAGAAATTTTCAATATAAATTTTTAATGAGGTTAACACCAACCAACACATATCTGTACAACTGCCAACTAACTCACTCAAGATTATGCGATTTCTTCAATATGCAAGATGAAACAATAGAACACCTTTTTTGGGAATGTCATGTAACACAAAATATCTGGAATAGATTGAGTAACTTTCTAAAAACAAAGCAATTTGAAATACAGTTAAACCGTCAAAATGTATTTTTTGGAATTCAAGAACGATGTATAACAAACACTGCGCTAAATTATATTATCATTTTGTGCAAATTCTATCTCTTCAAAATGAAACAAGTTAAAATAATACCGAGAATCGATGGATTAAAAAAAATTCTAGAAAATAGAATTAAACTAGAAAAACAAATTGCTTTTAAAAAAGGTAAACTTGTCTTTTTTAAACAAAAATGGAAAATATTCCTATGACATATTATTTCTACACTCATATCAAAAATAATTTATTACTTCATAGATGGTACCGTCAACACCCCCCCACCTTCCTTCTTTTATTCTATATACTTTTTTGAAAACTCCCATGTTTTTTGTTTCGATTTCCTTAAACTGCTCAAATAAGTGGGACAAAACATGTAGATTGTAAAATAGTTTAAATGATGCATTTATTAGCAAAATTATATTATATTGAAATACATGTACTAGTATGTTATGTATTTTGTGATAAATGTACCATAAATAAAAAATAAACGGGGTTACCCGAAAGGGGCCTCTAATGAAAAATAAAATAAAAATTTGGTTTCAACTCGCCGTAGATATTGTCTATTGGTCCAATGTATGGGTCGTCCGGTCGGACATAGTGGAGCAAAATGTTTCAACAAAAATGAAGCATATTTCTACATCTCGTTACATTGTACGAACCATGTTACGGATTTACAACGGAACAAATGTAATCAACAACAACGACGACAGGAACCGCATATGGGCATATGTAGGTTTACTCCAAATATCTTTTTATGGACCTACGGATGGTACATTCAGTATGAGTAGCTGTCTTCGGTTGTTAGATGGAGGCTGAAACTATTTCTGCATGTCTACTGTTGTTTATGAATTACAGGAATTTACTTCTACAAATTAATTTGCCATTCGACTTGCTTTATGTATATTGCTATAGCATGCTGGTTTGAACAAATTATTGTTTTTGTACATAAATATAATCACTAACTGAATGTATGAGAATAATATGCTGGTTCATTATCCAAGTATTTACTTTTTTGCTGTGGAAAAAAAGTCTATAAAAACATATTTATTCTACCGTTGCTGTTTTATCTGTAGTTGTTATGTATTTGTTATCTGATTTTCTGATTGAAGTACACAAAATTACGTAAATCTGCATAGTACTACGCGTAATCGATTTAAACCTACGTCTATCATGGAGACTACTCGGGTGTGAAGTGTGTATAACATTTTATAATTCGGAATAACGATACCTTACGATACTAAAATAGCAGAGCTTCTGGTCATATGGTGTCGTCTTTAATTTAACATACCGATGGCACCTCTTGAGTGCATGAATATGTCTCGTTGACCGTACTCAACTGAATCTACCCCTAAAGTCAGAGGTTATTAACTAATCTGGGAGAGAGGAAATAGAATGACCACGCACTAAACAATTACTACTTTCTCAGTCGAACACAAACAAGCAATTGCCATACAATACAACTAGTACTCTTAAAAGAACGAGATCGGGAATTCGGTCAGGGTAGGCAACTTAACCAACCCAGCACAGAAAACCGTAAAAACATAAGATTACATAACTACACGGAGCAATTTCCACACATAATCCAACGAAATAATCAAACGTCCAACTCCCCTTGTAATAGAGCAGGATGACCTAGTTTCAAAAACTTGAAGGCATAAAAAACAATCTAAATAAGTCTAAATAATCAAACGTCCAACTCCCCTTGTAATAGAGCAGGATGACCTAGTTTCAAAAACTTGAAGGCATAAAAAACAATCTAAATAAGTCTACTGTAAGTTAAACATGTCCCATGTATCAAATAATCTCAAGAACACGATAAGATGTAATACAAACATGAGTTAATCACGAGAGTATTTGTTGAACTGACATAACTTCTCCTATAATGTGTTCTATATTTCATGATGGAAACATTAAATATTGATAACCTCGTTTTTGGACAGGCATTAAAGTTGTCTTCTGTTTGTCAATGTGACTCATCCGTCTTATCTGTACTTATGTTACTTTTTGGAACAAACCATTTCATTCTGTATTGTACAACCCCTTCGACAGATCTTCCCAAATGTTTTCTCAGCGTATAACACGGTCATTGTTGACACACCAAAACGCTCCGTGACGTGTCCCAAGTACTGCGCTATGATACTACGTTCTGTCCGATATAATATTAATACCAGACAACGTCGATGGCATATGTCTAGAAGCATTACTTTGATAACATATCGAATTCTTTTTTAATTATGCAAAAGTCTCAAAGTTGCCAAAAAGGAAACACATACAGGGTGTTTGATAATATCTGTCCCCATTACAACCAAATGCCAAGCGCACATGCCTGATCTCATCTGATATCTTCATATACCAATGGAAAGCCAACATTTTAAAGTTTTATTCAGTATATAATATGACAATTTTACTATCAAAGCAACATTGGAATTAAGATTTCTGAAAAATGGCAAATTTTCGATAAATGTCAAAATGCCGTCCATGTTGAATTTGCTTTCCAAGTTGAATTACATAGCTTGTAAAGGTTTGCATGATAAAACCAGTTTTTAAGTTTTTAAAAACAAAAATATTGTATTGATATGAAAGTTGAATCCATTTGTGATAATCTAAAAACTTGTGTGTGATACAGTTGCTTTGGTTACCCGTTGCTAGGCAATGAAAGAAGCTTACACAAAAACATTACTTTCTCGCTTTCATACAAGTAAACAAATGCATGATCTTTGGTTGTGTTCTTTCTAAATTATTATTTTAAAGTCGTAAATTGATTTGGTGGTTGTATTAAAAACCGCATACGTCTATTTGTGAATTTAAAACATTCATTTGGAAAAAAGTTATTTGAAAACCTGTCACCTGTTTGCTTGACTACAAGAAAGAATGTATCTGCAAGGTTATGTTCTTCCGTTACCTGGCAACTAGAAACCAAAGTAACTGCTACATCAAATATGTTCATATTGTTGTATATAATATAAACTTTCAAGTCAAAAGATTATTTTGTTAATAAACATAATCAAACTTGTTTTATCATTCAATACTTTACAAGCTATGATATCAATTTGGGTTAAAAATAACTTTGATCGTCATTTTGACAATTATCGAAAAAATGACATTTTGCAAGAATCTTTGTTACTGGGTTGCTTTGAAAGAAACATTGCCATGTTATATAGTGAATAAAACTTTGAAATGTTGGCTTTCTATTGATGTATGAAATTATCAGTTGAGATCATATATGAACTCCTGACATTTATTTGTAATGGGGACAGATATTATGAAACACCCTGTATTTAATTATAGGCACGGAAGTATGTCTGCGACGCCTCCTGTGCCAGGATGAATGTGAAATATCTGACAGTTTAAATTCAATTATTATTATCTGTATACACCATGTAAGCTCGGTAAAGGCCATGTTACTAGAATAACACTCGTTAATTTAATATAAGAAAGAGCCTATCTTATCAGACGCAATTTTATCACATGGTTTATTTTACTAAAATATATTTTGACAATATAGATATTTATCCCATAATGCTTGTTTAATACTGGCCAACCCTTTTCATTTGGCTTACTTGGAAGCTCATGTCATGGGAAAGCGGATGGTACGTTCTGAATATACCCCTACTTGTTTGGCGTGGGACTGCTGTTGTTTCTCCACGAATACGGATTGCCTAAGGGTTACAATATTTTGTAACTCTTCTTCAAAAGTACTTTTTCATATCCCATTCGATGTACTTTATGTTAATTGCGTTAGTTAATTGTAATCTGGTTTAAACTATTTGTACATAAAAACAATTAAAAAATGAATTCATGGGAATACTTTCCTGGTATATGTTCCCGACACTTACTTGTTTTCTTGTACAAAACTATTTTAACTTTATATTACCAATGATGTAGTTGTTGAACGATGATTTTGATCCAAAGTGTCTGACTTTCTACTGGGAATACGTATTTTAATGTGCTCAGAAGTAATTGCCTCATAACAGTGTATTTTGGGGTAATGTCGATCGCACATGTACGTTGTGCCGTCTTTTGTCAATATGTCTATGTCGTCTGATGCATTAGCGGAGTGATTAAGGCAATTATGCGACAGTTCGTGTTTCGAAATACTTTATGCCGCAAAAAGATTATGTATCTGTTTAGTATGTCTTGTTTTTATATTTCAAGTCCATACTGTCAGGCTGGTGGTTTTTGAAAGTACATGTATATAAAGCATTTAGGATAAAACTTCTTTGTCTAAGAAACAAAATATGTCCATTCAATAATACAACTCAATTGTAACTATGACAACAATAAAATGTTACATTTTGGTTTATCTCTTTAAATATTCTCGTCTAAGGCATAATTATAATTTGGAATAACATCTTAATGACACAAGTCACGTGTACTTTTGTGATATTGGATTTTGCGATTTGTGATTTTGTTAATCTTTCCACTTGTTAAGAAATTTAAGGTTGAACATTAATTCCAGAAAAATACTTCTAAACGTCAAATGTGCACCTTGATGCAAAGTGTCGAAACAAACCTGATAAAGTTCCATGAACTAGATGTGTAATCATGCATTGGAATAAAAACAAGCGGAACATGTGAAACCTGTGTATAAGATCAGAACAATCCACACAATCAGTTTATCATCTTCTGTATTGACACTCGATGGGTAAGCTAAGTCGATAATCAAATCTACATTACAGGAATATAGCATTCGAGGGAAACAGAAACACCTTTTATACAATTACAGTAATGATTATTCTTAATATAGGTGTTTGCTTGTATTGTACATGTATACAGTATACTGCAAACTCTATACTTTGTTTTGGATTCTGTCACAATTACAAAAAGATACTTTTTCCCACCTGTTCCTGTAATCTTAACAAAACTGAACACTCGCAAAATGGACTTGACATTTATCAAAATAAGATATTATGTTAGTTGTGTCAAGTAATAATGCCACAGAGATATTTCCGATGTACTGTTATTACAATCATAATTCGAATTATGGATGTGTGAGCCTGTGTAATCACGAGAACGTAATGCATCAAACGAGATGATCAGATGTAAAGATTAGAACCTTATCGTGACATATGGAGTCATATGGTGTGTGAGAGTTAGGGATTGTATACTGAGCAAAACAGCTAACCGAACGCTTTTTAAATTTAAATATTTCAGTATCCTGTAAGTGTACAAACCTAAAATTTTGCATAGTTATTTCAATATTGATTGGGCACCTGTTGCAGCTTACCACATAAAAATACATGCCCAAATCACTCATCCATAACGAAAAAGCTTCAAATCACATTTTTGCATGTTGTGATCGATTGCTCTCGAATGGCACGAGTTTTGTGTGCATGCTGTGTAGCATGGGTGTTTGTTAGTCGGAAAAACAGAATATTATATCAAAAACATGGCGCATTTGTCAAAGGTAGGCCGCGCAAGAGCGGCCATTACGCTCCCTGGAGGGTATCAATCAGACAAATCAGTTTTACGCAGATTTCAATTATCACAAACATAAGTTCCTTTTATTTCACGTGTGTGTGAATACCAATGCACATAAAAATACCTAAAACAGTATATTGGGAATCACAGGAGCAAAGAAAAATAGTAAATTAAAGTGGGATAACTTTTGCATATTTTTACTTCTTTTTAAGTTAATTTACTACATTTTCCCATACAATTGTATTGTCATGCATAATTGAAACACGTTGACTTAAAAAAATGATACATATTAGTCCTGAGGATTTTTTGCATGTGTTTGAAAAAACGTGTTTTCTCTCCATTCAGTATATAGGACACTTTTGAAGTATGTTGATCAGGTGTTCGTCAAATTGTTAATGCAGCTATATGTCCGCTTTGGTAGTAAAGATTGTTTTAAGTGTATATACTGATAACGGAAACAAAAATAAATATTAAAATACTCAGAATCAACCCAAAATTAAGTCAACAATTATGCTCATTTATCCACACAAAAGATATTCTACCAAATTACCTCCCCTTGACCATTAAAAATTAAAATAATAATTTTGAAAAATTAAACTCCCATTTTTTTGTGAACAAATAGCATTAAATCGAGTTTGACTATTTATTTTATTGATTTGGCGATTAGTCTTTAATGTGTATGGAATAAACCTAAAATATTTCATTATTTAACGCTTATTTATGAATTTCAAGTTTATATGTCTGGTTCTGTTATTTCATGGTTCCGTGAACTTCCGGTTCGCATTTTTGACAATAAAAATTACTTAAAACGCACCTCCAGATCGTAAATAACAAGTACACAAATTTTCGGGCAAAAATATTAATAAAAAAAAAAGTTATACGGTAAAAACCGCTGCTCATTCTTAAAATATACTAATTGTACATTTTGTGAATTTCATCTTTATGGGTGATGACATTAAATACATATTTTGACGATGATGCAAATAAAATATTTTGACGAAATTTTACCACCAGCCTTCTAATGTTTGGATTATTCTTCAGGCAAAGTTTCAGAACATTCCTATCAATAGTTCTATAAATATTTATAAAAAGCATAAGCGTTCGGTTAGCTGTTTTGCTTAGTATACAAGGGCAATCCTACATCATCCAATAACAAACTTTGTCATATCTCTTATGGATGTGTTGATTATATTAAATATTTAGTAAATATCGCTGATTTATTATGTGGACTAACACTTGTTCATCTTACGCCAGGAAGTTGAATTTGCCGATAAGTTCGCCTTATTTATCAGAACCACGCATCAGTTTTGATGTAAATTGTCAGAAATTGTTTAAATAGCAGGCCATTTGAAGTGTAAAGTAAGTCTTCGACAAACCGTATTCATCAGTTAGACCAATTTGCTTGAATGTTATTTGAAGAAGTGCAAAAGTTAATTAAAGAGATCGACTGTTATACGAAATCATAAAGGAAATGCAACACACAGCAGAAAATTGAGTGCACATAATGAAAGGCGTAACGTTTCGTAAACTTACAATTTGACGTATCAAACAGCTGAATTGTTTTGTAGAACTTTTATAGAGCTATATTTTAACGGTCATTTAATGTCAAAATAATTACTTGCATCGTTTTTAGTGTGATACTAGACTACCTTAATTGCAAATTAAAACGTCGGATGTGTTCCGTGTACTTTGATTCAATCGTCGGAAAATAGACGATTCTTATAATTTCATAGTGCGTTCTAGAACACTTTCGTATGAAAACGGACAATTCACATGTCCAATAAATCACAGACAGAGTTTCTGTTAAAGCTGAAGGGAAAAATGATCTAATGGATATGAAAGCATAATTATTTTTCAGTTTTTGAAACTTTTTAAAAAAATGTCGTCAGATTTAGCTCTATACACTTTAAACAAATGACATTTAAACATTCCAGAGTTATGTTACTTATGATCAAATGATTATTACATTTTTGTAGCAAAATATCGAATTTTGCAAAATCAAATGTAATTAAGAATAGAAAATTATGCAATATATTGTATTTCTGCATTGAAACAAAACCTCCAATATTTCATCTCAGGATATTAGTGTATACCACAAGGTTTATATTAGTAATTATAATACTGCTGCTGCATATTGACATATACCGGATTTATTGTTGTACTAATTGTCTTGAAATTATGTTATCAATTGTCACATAGCTGAGGTCAACTGGAAGGTACAATACGAATGTTATAACTAATGAGTTTCGGATCAATTCGTCAAACATGGGCTAAATAGACGCATTGCACTTGGCCCAATCAATTTCAGAAGAAGGTAGTATGAGTTCATAGGGAATTCAGTACTGCAAAACATTTAATATAGTAATAACATATTAGAAATAGCTAAAACTGTTTTGTGCTGTATTATGTTGGTGATAATAAAAAAGGTATGAGAAAATCCGACAGGGAAGGTAGCACTCAATCTTACCAGCCGAGCACATAAATCAGATACAACTACGCTGAACAATGCCCACACAAACCCATACCAAACTTCGTACAATACATACATTGTCCTAATTCCGAGTAATGTTTTCCGATATATATCGATGGCTTAGAATTAAAAGGTCGTTAGTGCCACTTACGACCTTTTAAGATTCATACATATTTATAATAAGCATCACAAGGCGCTTCTTATGAACCCATTTTCATAAAAATCTGAACTTGTCATGTTGACCAAAATGAAGTTTTAAAAGTTTGTTTTACCATAAGTAAAGAGTTTTCTCAATATATCGATTTGATAGTTACGACCTTCTTGTTCTAAGCCATCGATATATAGCCAACAGGAACATAAGAATTGTTTTATAAAGGCAGTATTGCAGGTAATTGAAGAGGTCATATGCAGACTATCATTTATCTCCGTACGAATTATGTCTGATCTACTCCGTGCTTGTGAACTGGTCAAACATATGGGTCGTCTGGTCAGACATAGTGGAACAAAATGTTTCAGCAGTCAAGAAGCATTATTCTACCGCTCGTCATTTCGTATGAATCATGTCTAGGATATATACTGATATACATTTTTGCACTAAATTTGGAGGTGTAGCTACGTAACCTTTGGCTTTTATTAAGTCGCATTAAATTAATTATTTGGTATAGTCACGACTGGTACCGGATACTGGAAGAAAAAAGGTTGTGCAGAATCCAACTCCATTCGTAACGAATGTTTTTAGACACTGAACAACATTTTATATTTTTTCATTCCCAAGTGCATATATATAAATAATTCTCTATAAGTCTACGTTCTGTGGGATATTCAAATGATACCAGACTAAGTCAATGGTATATGTCTACAAGCATTAGTTTCTCACCATATCGAATTCTACTTTAATTTCGTCAATGGCGCAAATTTGCCAAAAAAAGAAACAAATATTTAATTATAGACACGGACGTAAGTCTGTAACGTCTGCTGTACAAGGGTGAATGTGAAATATACGACAGCTTAAAAGTAATTATTGTTATATGTTTATCACAGGCCATGTCGCAAGAGTGTTACTCTATAATTTAATATTCGAAAAAGCCAACTTTATCTCTGACGCGGTTTATCATATGGTTTATTTTGCAAAAACATGTTCTTTGGCGAGATTTATATTCATCCCATGATGCATTTTTGATGTTGACAAAACGTCTTGAAATATCTGTTTATGTGCATATGACAATGTATCTGCCTTTCTATTGGAAATACGTGGGTGAATCAACAAGTTCGTAGAAAAATATCATAACTCACAAACCACAGCTTCAAATGCTTTCAAATTGTAATATAACGTATCACAAATCAATTTGTCAAATGTAATTGAGTTATTCAAAACGACATGATTTTTACATTTAGACGCACACATGCTGTGACAACATACCGGAGCACGTCAGTGACATTTTGTGAACGACGTCAAACTAACGCCACGTTTGTCAATTATTACGTTAACATTTTGACTTGTTTTCGCTTTTCGAGTGACTAATATGTAGGTATTTTTGGATAACTATCGTTGTAATAGTTTCTGCATTTACAATTGTTTGTTTAATATCGGGTTAGCTGTCCCATAAGATTAATCTAAGTGATTTGCTATATCCGCTATTATATAGCGCTAGTCCTCTTCGACGAAGTTACGAACCAACGTCACCAATATCGGGTGTATTGTTTTGGTTGTCAAAATCCGTAGGCCTACACGAAATCACTAATTCCACTTATAAATCGATGTCTATTTATTTCAGGATATATACCTGCACGTTTCAAACCATGTATTGTCTCTGATGCCGTAAATATATTCCAGTTTCACGCAAATTTTGATAGACGTCCGTGGTTTGGTAAATTTCTGTAGACCCGTTTTACGCGGGTATTTCTATATAGTGCGACTATGTAAATGTTGATTAAAGCATTATTTATTGGAGATGACGTCTGAAATTTTAACAGACTTTAAAAATGACATCAGGCAATATGACATACCATTTTGACAGTTTTTGGAGATTCTTAAGTTGAGATATTTTAGAAAATTTAATAAAATGTGTTTCAAATTATCCGTGTGCTCCGGTATACGTAATCACTCTTATTTAATATATAAATATTTTTAAAACGATTAATATCATGTCGCTACAAATCTGCGTATGTAAAGAAAATACCAATGTATTCATTCAGCATAAATATGACGACAATAACTCTGAAAATAAAAAAGTTATGGCAAAATTCTACGAATTTTTTTATTCACCTACGTATGTATGTAAACGTGTGCATTACTACACGTAATAGCCACCAAATAGTGCGTTTGATGAATTTTCGATCACACATGTAAGCATTGCCATCTTTTGTCTATCCGCCTATGTCACCTGGTGCATTAGCGGACTGATTATGGTACAATTAACCAATGTGGAAATAGTCGGATATCTTTAAACAATATATACCCAGCTACTATCAACATTACCCAAGTCCGCATTCATACCACATTTTACTGAGACTTTATATACTGGATATTCTATGAACTGCTTTCCGGAGACTTTTTAGACGTTCAGTACAGTGTATCAGCATATTATTTCTAATAACCTGATTTGACTACTAATATTTAATCTATATGCGCGCGCATGTTCCGTGATTTAGCCTAGCTCCCTCGTATTCTTAATTTAATATTACTCCTCGTTTGCGTTGCATGTTTTTTGTAAATCATTCTTTATTATTGTCATTTGCATCACATTGAAAGCCTACTAGCTTGTTGTTCCTGTCTGTAGGAGATTTGTTTTGATTGGAATAATGAAAGACATCCCCAGAAACGACTAAGGCAATCCGAAATCCGTGTTTCTAGCATCTCCTAGAATATTGGAAATTGACTTGTTACAACCCATTGGCTGGCCCTAAGGGGAATCAAACATTTCTAGTTAGATTAGGTTTTAACGCGAAAATACAAAACAGACGGGAACGTGGCGTACGTGATCTTTACAGAATGTCTGAGCTTCATGATCTGATAAACTCTATATGTCCAAGAATATATTATTATTATTCACATGCTTGATACGTATAGTTTTTCCAGGAACCGAGTTCTCTGTTGATATCGAAACGGTTAAGAATTCATTCCAATAAAATTATTTTCATTTAGTGATGTCATAGTAATATTATATGATATGGAAACATTCCCAAGGGTAAATGCGATGCGTCATAATGCTTTGCTTTCTGTATCGGACAAATTCCAATCTGAAACAAAAACAAGTACTTTCCCATACTAGATTGTACTCCATGATCTGACATAGAAAGGTCTATTCTGAGAGGGCGATACGGTCTTTTGACGATACTGCAGGTATTGTGATTGAACCTTTGATAACCGACCAGCTTCATATACCGGAGTCTACATAGACTAAATGGCCCGAGTAGATACCGAAAGCTTTAATAGTTACAGTGATATTTAATCCAAATTTATTATCAATCAAGTGTATCATCCGATGCGATCTTCTCGACATAGCTGTGAACATCGATACAATAATGTGTGTATCTATTAAAGTGGTGTTGAGTAATTCCATTACACAATGAAACGTCGTATTTAACAACATCACCAAAGTGTACAGACGCAATCTCTAGAGACTCGTGAACGCATACGTATTGTTGGTTATATTTGTTCTATTTCATTAAATCCTAGAAGAAACACTTAAACGAATTTCTAATTGGCCACCCTAAAAAATATTATATCATCTGATAAATTATATCAATAAATCTTAGGCTGTGTTATTTGTTCATTCCACGCACTTACTTATCTATTTCTGGAAAGAAATGGCGTATTCATATACAAAATCATCCATGCGTAACGGTTGGTGCGAAATTGCTTTTTTGCACGTTGGCCTCGTGCACAGCTTGGAATATTATCGTATTTGGTATAACTTTGTTCCCTGTAGATCGACTTTTCTTTAAACACTATAATTTGTAAAAATAAGCCATGTGGAACGCGCTCATGACGTCAGATGCATGCATACATTGAACGAATTTCTGATTTGCCACGTGTTTTTATAAATTAGTTTTAAAAAAAATGCTTTTAGAAGAATATAAATTATCGAAACCCCGATACTGTCCAATTTTATTGATGGAAAATATGTTTCTCGCAGTAATTCGAGCTAAACCCCACGTTATTATAAATATCGCTTTTACAAAAAGACGTTTGGACGTACATGTCTGGATTTTGGTGCTGGTACTCGTCATTCTTACGGCCTCAGCGCGCCCCGTATTACTTATTCTCGTCAGTATTAATACCTTTCATTAAGCCAATTGACAGAGAATACATTTTGACTGATTTCAAAATCAAACATGTCGGGCACGTGAGCCACGTGCACGTAAGCCATTTTGCACTAACTGTTCCGCGTGGATGATTTTATACATGCATGCGTAATTTATTTCTTGCAATCGATAGATAAGTGCATGGAATGATAATAACCACAATTTTAGAAATATTGACTGAATATATCGCATAATATAATATTTCGTTGGGTGGCCAATTAGAAATTCGTTTAAGTGTATAGTTGCCGGTGCCATTAGCGACTGGTGAATGTTCATGCGAGTAGGTCAGTCTGAATATAAACATCTTGCTTAAGTACTAGCTATACGTGATAACCCACATGTATAATTATACCGTACAATGCTTTGTCTTTGAACAATAAATCGTGTTACAATTGATTTAATCGAATTAAAGTATTGTGCCACCTGATGACAAACCGGTATTTCCTGTAATATCTAACTTCAGGCCAATTCGTATCCTTTGCATTCGTCAATTTTCTAGTCACCATTTAACTCACAGCTTTAGCACAGTTAAACAATTCACACCCATCCTATATCGGAACATTAAGTGTATTTACATTAGCTTTGGCTTGAAGCGGATTAAACTTAAATATCATTGACTATCGACTCGTATATCATCAGTTAGAAATAATATGTACATTTTAATTTGATTACGTCATGCATATCATTCCCAATTATATAACTCGACTATGATGTATAAGAATAAAATAAATCCTCTTATCAAACCCCATCCATATAAAGTTTATAAACACTTATGTCGTGGAAAGGAGCCAAGCTGCTTATTACGTTGGTGTGACGCGGTTTCTAAATCAGCATTAGAGCAAAATATTTCATCACGAAGGTACAGAGGCCAATTGTTCGTGCTAATGCGTAACCTTACAACGAACACCTTTCGGAGATGATACAGTAGTGCAACGTTTCGCATTCACATTAAAAATATCAAAGTTTAGCGAAAACTCAGATTGGAGTAAAAACTTTAACAAATCAAAGATTGTTAGTGCATCTAGAAGAGGACAATCAAACGCCATTGTTGGACATTGTGCATGTGTCATTGTGTTCCCCATCTTAGATTGATTTATATAATGCATTTACATATTACAAGTTCTACAGAAACGATTGTTAGGGTTATAAGTATAAATATTTATGTATTGAAATCACTCTGAAACTATGGTAATGTTTAAACGAATATCCTTCGTGTTTCCCATGACGAGGACACATTAGGCGAAATCCCCTGATAAAAAGATGAATATATAGTTTCCCGTCTCAGACGCATTACATCTATCCATTTCGTTCTCGTTTGTAAAAAGCGTAGGCTTCATATCAATACTTGACATCTAAAAGTCAAGAAACGTAGATAAGCGAACCAACTATATTGACTGACAGGCGCTTTGAATTATGTATACCAATACCGATGTTTACCAACCTTATTATTTTCTCGTAGATTGGCATTCTTGCTATATTGAAGAAGTTCTTTTCAATAAGAAAGAAAAGTTACATCTCACGTGCAATAGCTTTTTTAAATTTCTTTTCTCTATATTTGTAACAGAACTCAAATATTGCCTTAACTTTAATACTCATATATGAGATCTAACATGATATAATTAGGTTTCGACCCCATGCCAAAGGCCTTAACGCGTCGTAAACTCACACTTGTATGTATACCATAGCTAAATTATTAGGGTATTTAATAGCCTGTGCGTAGCGCAGGGTATTGAAAATACCCAGACCGGTAATACGGGTGACATGCGTATTTTCGTTGAGTTTCAGCAGGTACTAATGCTTTCAAAAAAAGTTATTTCCGGTCAAAAATTTCAGGCAGTTTTCCGAGGTGAATGGTCCTTGGAATATAAAAAAAATAGTAAGCTGTAAACGGTTGAGCCTATCCTTCTCTTTCAATAAATTATTATTTTTAAAAAAATGTGTGATACATAAAACAAACTATTTTTAAAAAACAAAGGGAAGTAAGAAATACCTCTACTCCCCATGACCGTGGACCGTGTCACTAGCCGATTCATTGCAAGCGTTTGCAAGATTTCCAAACGCCCGTTGCACATGGAAGATGTTTTAAGAAACATCAAAAATAAAGGTGAAATTTTCATTTTAATAGCCGATTTATCATGACAGTACTCGATCTCCGAGGAAATTGGTCTTTAATAGACATTTTTACGTAGCTTTACAATGATATCAACACTCAGATCATACCAGATGCTTGAACGTAAGTAGGCTACAATTCGTTCCATGTCAACAACTGAACAATGCAAATTTATCAACAATTCTATGTCTCAATGTATAGCTTGTCAAAGCAATGTTTATGAGATTATTTTGTTACTGTCAGTGTGTATAAGATTTATGTACCAGTTAGTTTCATCCACAGCACCCTGCCCCGGGTAAGGGCGCTCTGGAATTTTGAGTTGTCAAAAACAACAGCTCTTCTACGGCCAGCGGGGGAAGCTGATGGTAAAATCTCCCGCATTTCCCCTGACATCTACCGGTAAATATTGTCTTTAGGCTATTGGTTTTCGCAGAATAAATCCTAAATTTCCCTGCCTTGCAGGGGAAGCTGGATGGTAAAAACATGGCTGTCTCCCTGGCTATCTGCCATGGATCCCTGTGGTCGGGGGAACTGGGGATGCAACTGACTGGTGCATTAATTATTTGTGGTGGACAAACTTGTGTACTAGCAGGGTCCATATGTTGTTGCTTATGTAATAACATCTTCAATTTTCCAAGCGGATAAGGACGAAAGACAAACATCGGAGGCTGTAAACTTTCTATATTCGGAATATAAATAAACCATCTTAAAGTAGGCCTACAATACTACAATACAGTACAACAAGGTACGTCTTTGATTTTATTGAATTGGAATCAAATTATGACAATTTGATTGATTGACTTGTGTGCTGTATAAAGATTACAATTCACAATGATTGCATGCATTTGTTATCTCCCTTGGATAATGCATAGCAACTGGGGCCCGTGTCTATATCTACAAACATAGCCTTGCGGTTATCTAATATTTATTAAATACCCATATAGGCAATGCCTTAGTTCATATTATGTATAAAGTATATGCAAATGGTTATAACGCACTCCAGAGTTTATTTATGTTCACATGAAGATTACATTTTTGTAGCAAATTATCGAATTTTGGAAATGTATTTCTGCTCTAAAACAAAACATCCGGTAGTTCATCTCAGGATATTGGTGTATATTACAAGGTTGATATTTGTAATTATAATTATTATTTATACTGCTACTGCATATTGGTATTTACCGGATTTTTTACTGTACTAATTGTCTATAGATAGTGTTGTCAATTTTCACAGTTTTCAGATCAACTGGAAGGTACAATATGAATGTAATAACTAATGAGTTTTTGTAATCAATTCGTCCTACATGGGCTGAACAGACTTAGCTATTAGACTTGGCTTAATTAATTTCAGAAGAAGGTAGTATGTGTTCATAGGGTACAGTTTACAGTATTGCAAAACCTTAAAAGTAATAATAACATATTATATATGGCTGAAACTGTTATGTTTCTTACTTTGTTGGTGATAATAAATATTACAATGCACACATTGTACTATTTAGTTGATGTTTTGAGCAATTTTATCCGATATATATACTAGTAGGCAAAAGGTACGGATAAATTACCTCATAAAGGACTTATTACTGGATGTATGTGACCTCCGTCAGGTACATGAACATTCAGTCAATAAAGATAACTTTGTCTTCTTATCAAATATATGGGTCGGCCGGTCATACATATTCGATACAAAATGTTGCCGCTGTCATGAAGCGTATTGCTATATCTTGTCATATTGTACGGATCATGTCTAGGATAAATACCGATATACTTTTCGACGACAATAACAACATCAACATTAGTGGCGTAGCTATCAAATCTTACATGTAGGATATTTAGTTACACATCTCGGTAAATGAATGATTTGCCGTAGTAGAATTCCACTTTATTCGCAACGAAAATGACGTACTGTCAGAAGGTTTGGATGCTGGCTAGTTAAAACTCATAAAATCTATATGTATGAAAGAAACAGAAATGGTGTTTAGTACGCAACTAGACATCAAGTTGTTCCCATTGTTATTTGTAAATGTGACTCATCAGTCTTGTTCCTTTGTGTTGATCGATTTGTTACACATCATGCCACGAAGAGTATTGTACGTACAAACATATGGTCAAATATTCCACGGTCACTTTCCAGCGTACATGTATAACACGGTCATTGTCTACCCAAAGACACAACATGACGTGCCCATGTGCATATATATTAATATTGATCTATAATTCTACGTTATGTCGGATGTTCTTTTAATACCAGACAACGTCGACGGTTTATATCTAGAAGCATTAATTTTATACCATATCGAGTTCTACTTTAATTTTGCCAATGTAACCACATTTGTCAAAATAGAAACAAATATTTAATTATAGGCTTGGGAATAAGTCTGTAATGCCTTTTGTAGCAGATGGATGTGAAATATATGACAGTTTAAATTCAATTATTGTCATCGGTATATCACATGGAAGCTCGGTAATGGCCATGTCGCAAGAGTACTACTCTATAATTTTGACAAGATTAATATTTATCCCATGATGTTTGTTTGATACTGGCCAACATTATTCACTTCTTACTAAAAAGATCACTTTATCAATGGAAATACGGCTACTGTCGCTTCTGCGTGAGTTTGGATTGTCAAGGCATAACAATAATTTACCATCTCTTTAACAAATACTACTTCATATACCATTCGATGTTCTCTATGTTTATTGCGTTAGTAAATGGGATGCTGGTTTGAACTAATTATTGTTTTTGTACATAAAAACAATCACAAATGAATTCATGGGAATACTTTCATTGTACAAAAACTATTTCATCTTTATATTACCAATAATATAGATGTTTTACGGTGATAGATATCTTATGAATTTATCTTTTTTTCTATTGAGAATACGTTAGTTTTTGTTGTCAGTAGTACATGCCCATCGTGCCGTCTTTTGTCTATATGTCGATGTCGTCTACCAAATACGAGTATAGAACTATATATGTCGTAAAATATTATGTATCTCATTTGTATAATTTTGTTTTTTATATTGCAGGTCCATTCTGTCAGGCTGATGGTGTTTGTGAGTACATATATATATATTAATCATTTAGAATAAAACTTAAAAGCAAATTATCTAACAAATACATAATGTTAAATACATGTTTTTTACAAAGATTTTCATGTATTTATATTTCTTTCTATTGTAACTATGAAAACAATAAATTGTGTTTTATTTATTTCTTTAAGTGGTCTCATCTGAGACATTTAATTTGGAATAAATGATAAGTTACGCATTGTGAAGATTATATACGTACACTTTTGTGATATTGGCAACTGTTTATACCTCCACTTGTTAAGAATTTCAACGGAAAAAAATAATTCCAGAAAATCGTTCTAAAGGTCACATGTGCACATTGTATGTAAATTGTCGAATTTGGTAATGTTCCATGACATTCGTGTATAATCATGCAGTGACAAGAACAATAGCGGAAATAAGAACTGACTTACATTAGCAATAGTAATCTTTAAATTGATGATTAAATTAAAAGAGCCAGGCGGCTGGGATGTAGATACTTGTTCATGTTCAGGTGTAATGTGATGCCTTTTTATGATCAGAACAATTCACATAATCAGTTTATCGTCTTCTGTATTGACGCTCGTTGATTAAACAAAGTCGATACTCATGTCTATATTACAGGAATATATCATTCGAGGGAAACAGAAACACCTTAAATAGAATTACCGTAATGATTATACTTAATATAGGTGTCTGATCGTCAATGTGGACTATTTTAGAATGACATACAGTCTATTTTTGTAATATAAATGGGTCATGTGGAAAGTCGGGTATCTTTAAAGAAATCAAGATCCAGATAATATCAATATTACCCAAGTCCAAACTCATAGCAAATTTTACTGTAATTCTGTATACTGTATGTTCAAGCGACTGCCTACAAGATACTTTTAAGACGTTCAGTATCAGCATATCATTTCAAATACCTTACAGTAGACACCCGAATCAGCATTTTAATATATATGCGCGCGCATGTTCCATGTTTCTTGTGCAATTAAGCAAACCGTTTATATTTATTGTCATTTTGTCGACAAGCATCTCATCGGAAGCCTACAAGTTTGTTGTTCCTGTCTCTAAGATATTTGATTTGATTGAAATAATGAAATGCATCTCAAAAAACAATGCGGATAACCAAAAATCGGTGTTTGTAACCTCTCCTAGAATATTGCAAATTAACGCTGTGTAACCCTTTGTCAGGTCCTAGGGGGAATCAAACATGTCTAGTTAAATTAGGTTATGACGCGAAATGCATAACAGACGGAAACTTGACGTATGTCATCTTTACAGAATGTCTGAGCCTCATGATCTGATCAACTCCGTATATGTCCAATATCATATAACCATTATTCACTTGCTTGATTCGTTTAGTGTTTTTCACGAACGGGGATATCTGTTGTTATAGACACACTTTTAAATTAAAAAAGGAACCACATGACACTACATCTACATATATTGTGATTTAACGTTTAATAACAAATCAGCTTCATATACCGGATTATAAAATTTTCCTAAAGTACAAGCTACACAAGATAATACAAGTGTATTATTATACAGAACAATGCTTCGTCTTTGCAAAAAATGATGATATCCTTATCCACTAGTAAATGATCAGTAAGAAATAGTTGGTCATATGTAGATGTTGATATACCTGTGAGGCATTCCAATTTGTCAGATTAATTTTGTGCCGTTTTATCTACTCTCTGTGACACCACGTTTTCGTATAATATAATATACTATTCCTTTAAGGTGATGTATACGAGGTATAATTTATTTAGAAAAGATAAATGTTGAAATAATGTGTACAGTGTAAGTTTATCACGCCTAGAACATCATTCCCAATGGAATCACTCGACAATTATGTATACAAATAAAATAAATCTTTAAATCCAGTCCCATCCATATAAATTCTCAGATTCGTGCAAAGTAACAGAGCTTTTTATTATAAATTTCGTGACGCGGCTTCTAAATCTGCATTAGAGCAAGAGACTTCACTACAAAAGAACAGAAGCCAATTGTTCGTGTTAATGTGGCATCGCATCACGAACGCCTTGCGGAGATGTTAGTTCAAATTTTTGCATTCGCTCCCTTGTAGATTTTATTAAAACTAAATATTTGTATTTATTTCTTTTCTCGATTACACTACTTTCTTAAATATTATTGAAGCAAGAAAATGCCTACCATATTAACATAATTATGCATCTTCTGCGCTCGCGATCAATCTCTGTAATTTCTTTTCAAATTTAAGTGAACAACTTCTGCTTAGACATTGAAGCTATCGCTGATAGTCCCAGGGTTTTCTCGTGTTAATATGAGAATAAACATGTCAATCATTTCAATGGGTTAAGCTTCTTTCTCTTTACTTATCGTATGTTCTCATCGACATCCCTCTGTTGATGGGACATTGTAAAAGCTTCTTACATCATATTATTCATGTTATTGACAGGTGAAGCTAATCTACTTGCATAGCCGTGCAGGTTTTGTTGTAAATTGCGATGGACTTATAAATCTCACGGAACAATGGTGTTCGCTTATACTGCTGACAGTATACCACGAACTCTATATTTATGTGTGTCTCCGTAGCCCATTGTTAAGTGCGTTTATAGTCTGGGCTAAAATCCGAGTTGATTATATATAACGAATAAATATATTATATTCCTGCCACATTTCAGTAAAAATACTGCAAATAAAGGTTATGCTCGGTATTTAAACAAACAGTGTGTGTAGGATTATTAAATAAATTTTCACTCGAGTCGACCTTAACGTGCCTTATGATGTGTGTGAGAGTTGGGGATGGGACGGGGGCAATGCTCTTACATCATCCAATAACATACTTCATCATATCTCTTATAGAATTGTTGATTATATTAAATATTTAGTAAACATCGCTGATTTATTATATGGACTAACACTTGTTTTTCTTACGACAGGAAAGAGAACATGTCAATAAGTTGCCTTATTTATTAGAGCTACGCGTCTGTTGTGACGAAAATTGTCTAAAATTGTTTACATAGCAGGCCGTGTGTGAAGTATTATGTAAAGAAAGTCTAAATCACACCGTTTTTATCAGTTAGACCAATCTACTGGATGTTAGTTTGCAACCAAAGTTAATTTAAGAGATTGACTTGCAAAAATTTAATTAGCAATCTTACAGGAAAGGAAACACTCAGCACGCACTCGAGTGCACGAAATACATATAAAAGAACAAAGCACTAGACAGATGAAAATTACAAGTCAGGAAGAGAAAATAAATGAAACCGTACGGATGCAATACCACAACAAAACGCGAGAGTCTAATATGAGCGAACCAAGTACCACCAGACAAGCACAAATCACACGGACGGATCCCAAGGACACACAATAACACAAACCTCGATAGAAATATCATAATATTCCTTTATCAAATAATCGAAGCAGTCATATGCTGTAATTTAGTGTTTCCAAGGTCAAAAACAAAATAGTCACAGTTTAGCGAAAATCCAGAGTGGAGTAAAGACTTTAACAAAGCAATGCCCAACACACTTGCATGTCACAGTGCATTTCTGGGAAAAAACACCATTGCTCGATATTGTTATTGTACCATTGCCAAACGGTAGTATTGTGTTACTTATCTTCCATTGTTTATTTTAGTTCATTCACGTATTACAAATACTACAGATACATTTGTTCGACATATAAATACAAATATTTATGCATTGAAATCCCTCTGAAACTATGGTAATGTTTAAGTGAATATTATCCGTGTTTTCCATGACGAGGGAACTTTAGGCGAAATCCCCTGATAAGATATGTATATGTAAAATTCCCCGTCTCAGACGCATTACAACTATCCATTCCGTTCTCGTTTGTAACAAGCGTAGGTTTTATACCAATACTTGTCAACTAAAAATCAAGAAACGTAGGAAAATGTACCAACTATATTGACTGACAGGCACTTTGAATAATATATACCAAACTGATGTTTACCAACCTTATTATTTTCTCGTATATTGGCATTCTTGCTATAATGAAGCAGCTTTTTCCAATAAGAAAGAAAAGTTACGTCTTTGTGTAGGTTTTAATGTCTGGTAATAGCCTTTTTTTATTTCATTTCTCTACCAAAACCCAAATATTGCCTGAATTTCAAAACTCATATGTGCGATCTAACATGACATAATTTGGTTTCGACCCCATGTCAAAGGCCTTAACATATCGTTAACTTACAATTTTATGTATGCAATAGTTAAATTGTTCTGTAGAACTTTTACAAATGGTAATAAAGCACCCAGAGTTATTTATGTTCTCATGATGATTACATTTTTGTAGCAAATTATCGAATTTTGCAAATTCCAATTTAATAAAGAATAGCATAATGATACAATGTATTGTATTTCTGCTCTAAAACAAAACATCCGGTAGTTCTTCTCAGGATATTGGTGTACTAGTATATTACAAGGTTGATATTTGTTATTATAATACTGCTACTACATATTGGTATTTGCCGGCTGTCTTAATGTACTAATTGTCTAGAAATTATGTTTCCATATTCACAAACATAAGGTCAACTGAAAGGCACAGGCACAATATTATAAGTAATGACAAACGAGTTTCGGATTGATTCGGCTAAATAAATCCATTGCACTTGGTTTTATTTACCTTAGAATGAGGTATATGTGTTCATATGGAATACAGTACTGACAAACCTTGAAATAGTAATAACATTTTTGAAATAGATAAAAGTGCTATGTGCTCTATTATATGGGCGGTAATGAATCTTACAATACACACATTGTACTAATTAGTTGATGCTTCGAGCAAGTTTATCTGATAGATATAGCTAACAGAAAGTGATAAATCTCATATAGGAGCTATTACTCATAATGCACGTGGTCATATACAGACTCTCATTTGTATTCGTATGTATGTGATTTCCGCCGTGTATATGAACAATCAATCAATAGACACAACATTGTCTACTGGTCCAATATATGGGTCGACTGGACAGACATAATGTAACATAATGTTTCAGCAATCAAGAAGAATTATTCTGCTACTCATCCATTGTACGAATCATGTCTAGGATATGTCTTTTCTAATCTCAATAACAATATTTGTTTGTGTTTAAACAAAACTTCGTTCCACGTAGAGTATTGTACAATCACTTGGTCAAATATTCGCCATTAACATTCAGCGTATACATGTACCACTGTCATTGTCTACACCAAGACGGTACATGACGTGTCCCAGGTGCATATATATAAATACTACTCTATGATTCTACGTTTAGTCGGATAATCTATTAATACCAGACAATGTCGAAGGCATATGTCCAGAAGCATTAATGTTATACCATATCGAATTCTACTCTAATTTTGCCAGTATCGCGAATTTGCCAAAAAAAACCAAATATTTAATTACAGACCTTGAAATAAGTCTGTGACGCCTTGTGTACCAGGATGAATGTGAAATATCCGACAGCTTGAATTCAATTATTAGTATCTGTATGTCGCATTGCAGTTCGGTAAATATCGTACCGCAAGAGTGCTACTCTATAATCTAATATTCGGAAAGGCCAACCTTATCAGACGCGATTTTATCAAATTTTTTTTTTACTAAAATGTCTTGTATCAAGATACATATTTATCCCATAATGCTTGTTTAATACTGGCGAACAGTATTCACTTCTTACTTGAAATATCTTTTCATGGAAATACTGGTGGTGCGTTTTGCGATTGACTGTTCTTGGTTGGGTGCTGTCGCTTCTGCATGAGTTTGGATTTATGAGCTTTACAATAATTTACTATCTCTTCTCCAACAAATATTAGTTCATATCCTATTCGATGTTCTTAATGTGTATTGTTGTAGTAGACTAGGTAAATTTGACAGCCTCCTTTATGACACAAACAAACACATTCCACCCAATACAGCGCGATCTCATTTAAGTCTGCGATGAGTTAAATATGTAGCATGTATCAAATGATCTTAAGAACAATAGAACAAGTTGTACAAACATGATTTTATCACGAGAGTATTTGTTGAGCTGACATAACTCATCATATAATGTGTATTATATTTAATGAAGGGAACATGAAAGTTTCCGAGGAGAGTTGCTTTAAGAGGAAAAAGGCACATGGCTTGTTTCATATGTTCGCGTTATAAAAGTAAATTAATCTCAAATACGAGTATATACGCCGAAGAAGACTATGCTCCTGCTTTATATGTTTACAGTTAACATTGCTTATTCTGAATACATGTCTAAGAAATACAAATTGTCTAAAAAATATATTTGGAATCCTAAGAATTCGAATGTAGCTTGGATGTATATTTTTGTATATTAACTTATTGAACAAATGACATGGAATTCAAATGTTGAATTGTTTTATCTAAGAAAATTTGACTTTCGAAAAAAGCTATAGTAGAATATAGTAGACCTTAGGCAGATCTTTAACTGGTAATATCGGGATACTGTTGTCTATTAACACTCTTAACATATACATAAGTCATAGGTTTGAATCCATGAAAATTATTCTAAAGATCAACTTAGAATTTCAATATGATTGGAAATGGAGAGTAAAGGGCGATTGACATTGGTTGGTAAAGGCAAAGCACATCGTATACATCCACTCTGTAGGGAACACGGAATTAGCGTTAAAACATCACTTATATTTACAACGGTCATTTTCAAGTCGAAAAGTGAAGTCAATTAATCCAAGTGGCCGTGAAATAGAGACGTGTATAATAACTGTAGCTCACCTGTCACGTAGCGATCAGGTGCTCTTTTCTTATCACTCTTTGGCCGTCATTCGTCCGTCTATACTTTGCTTGTGTGCACTTTAAAGACACTATTTTTATTCATTTTCATGAAACGTGGTCATATAGATAGTCGAACTGATATCTAGGCCAAAGTACAAACTAGGTCATGTCCGGTCAAAAAAGTCATATTGTATTAAATCTTCATGTCACTTGTCAGAAATTATTTCTTAAGCAACTGTAGGATCCTACTACGACAGGTGGGTGACCTAGGACATTTTAAGTCATTTTGTTAGGTGTTATGGGATGCCAGTTTATATGATCAAAACAATTTACATAGTCAGTTTATCGTCTTCTGTATTGATACTCGATGGGTAAACAAAGTCGATACTCATGCCTATAGTACTTGAATATATCATTCGGAGGAAACTTAAGCACCTTTAATAGAATTACAATAATATTTATACTTGATATAGATGTCTGTTCGTCAATTTGGATTATTTTTAAATGGTCTACAATTAACGTGTGTATCCCCAGCAGTATAAATATGTCATTTAAAAACAGACAGGTATCTTCAATGTACAATAAAGACATAAATAATAGCTCTATCACCCAATACCACATTTAGAACAAATTGTACCTTTACTTTGTATACTGTATACATTTGTAAGTTCAACAGACTGCTTACCAGATACTTTTAAGACGTTAGGTCAACTATGTACACCAGAATCGACCATTCAATATATATGCCCGCGCATGTTCCGTGATTCCGTATACTTAATTTGATACAACTTCTTGTTTGCGCTACTTTTATTATGCAAAACGTTGATATTTATTGTCAGTTAGTCGACATGCATCTCATAAAAAGCCTACTAGTTTTAGATTTGTTTGGATTGGAATAATGAAAGACATCTCCGGAAACGATTCCTGCAAACCGAAATCCGTGTTTCTAACATCTCCTAGAATATTGTAAATTAACTTTTTACAACCCTTTGTCTGGTCCAAGGGGGATCAAACATGTCTAGTTAAATTAGGTTTTAACGCGAAAAGCAAACCAGTCGGAAACTTGGCGTTCGCCATTTATTTGTCTGACTTTCATGATCTGATAAGTTACGTATATGGCCAAGAACATATTACCATTATTCAAATGCTTGATATGTACAGTGTTTCCACCAACCGGGATCTCTGTTGTTTTAAAAACGCTTAAGATTCCATCCAAATAAGAAAATAAACTCGTTTTTTTTGTAAGTTTGTAATGTCATATTGGTATGGTTTAAAATGGAAACAACTCCAAGGGTAACATTTATAATAAAAAGTTATAATGCGTTGATAACCGTGTCTAATTTCAATTTGAAAAAACGACGTATTCTATACAATTCCATTACAGACTATACTACATGCGCTGACGAAGAAAGTTCTATTTTACTGTCTAATCATAGTACTACATTTGAATGTCTGATTACCGACCAGCTTCATACACCTGATTCTACATAGACTAAATGACCATAGTTAATACCGAATGCTTAAATAATTACAGGAATATTTAATCAACATTTATGATAGATAAAGTGTATCATCCGATGCGATCTTCTCGATAGAGAGGTAAACATCGATACACTAATGTGTGTACAGTTTCTAAATTTGTATTAAAGTGGTGTTGAGTAATGTCATTACAAATTGTTATTTTGTATTTTACAACATCATCAAAGTGTACAGACGTACTCTCTAGAGACTCGTGAACGCATACGCATTGTTGATGATATTTGTTCTATTTCATTAAATCCTAAAAGAAATGGTTGCCGGTGCCATTAGCGATTGGTGAACGTTCTTGTGAGTAGGTCAATGTGAATATAGACATCTTGCTAAAGTACAAGCTATGTTTGATAATCCATATGTTTATACTTAGTATAGAGTACAATGCTTGGTCCTTGCAAAAATATAATCTTGCTACAATGGATTTAATTAAAGTATAGTGACATCTGATGGCGCATCAGTATTTCCAGTTATATTCATCTTCAGGCCAACTCGTATGCTTCGCATTCGTCAATTTTCTGGCAATTTACAATTTTAGGCAAAGCAACTACGATCCAGCATCCACAACTTTAAGTATAGTTACCATTTCTATAACTTATGGCCTGACGCCAATCGAACTAGAATAACATAAGCCATAATCTGATCCACTAGTTAATCATCGGTAAGTCATAGTTTGTCTAATGTAGTTGTTGATTATAATATTATTATTATTATTATTATTATAATATTATTATTTCTTTATGGCGATTTATACGTGGTATGATTTATTTTAAAACCAATGTGTAAATTATAAGTTGATTATGTCATTACACAATGATGTACAATGTATAAAAATAAAAAAATATTCTATTTAAATATCATCCATATAAATTCTGACATTCATGCAAAGGAAGGAGCTGTTTTAATTTGGTGTGATGCGGCTGCTAAGATAGTATTCGAGCAAGACACTTCACCACAAAGGTACATAAAGCCAATTGTTCGTGCTAATGTGTCTTTCCTTACTTTTATTGAACCAGGAACATGCCTACCATATCAATGTATGCATCTTCTGCACACACGATCATTCATGGCTATTTCTTTTGAAATGTTAGTGAACGATTTGCGCTTGAACATTGAAGCTATCACTGATAGTCCCAGTGTTTTCTCGTGTAAACGCGAAGATAATGTCAATCATTTAAATGGGTTAAGCTACTTTCCCTTTGCTTATCGTATGTGTTCATCGACACCCCTCTGATGATGGGACATTTTAAAGCTTCTTACATCATAGTATTCATGTTTGTGACAGCTAATGCTAATCTCTTAGAATCAGAGGAAAATCCGAACAGATATGGCGAGTTACAAGCATAGCCGTGTGGATTTTGTTGTAAAGTGCGATAAACTTATGCATAGTACTGCCACAATGGTGTTCGCTTGTACTGCTAATACTATATCATAAACTCTTTTGTTATATGTTTCTTCGCTACTCAGTGGTTTGTGCGTTTGTCGTCTTATCTGTCGACCCGGGTTCAAATCCGAGTGGATTATATGTTATATATATATATTATATGCCTGTCATATTTCTGTAACAGTAATTCAAATAGAGGCTATGGTCGGAATTAAAAAAAACACCAGTGTATTTTGCATTATGTCTTTATTTTATTAAGTACATTCTCATAGGAACCCAAATTTGTTTTGCACAATTGCAAATATGATAATTAAACCACCTAGTGAATCAGCGAATTTGCAGGACACCAAGTAGTATAACCTGATACTCACCAGAACTGTAAACGCGTCACTAGACTAAACGTAAAAATATAAATGTTTCGTTATAAAAAAAATGGTATTCTTCTACGAAATATGTCAAATAATGCCACAGAGATATTGGCAGATGTATTTGTATTACAATCATAATTCGAATGATGAATGTATAATCCCGAGTATGCAATGATACACACGAGTTATTCTGATATGAATATTTAAACCTTATCGTGCTTTATGTTGTTTGAGTGATAGGGATTGGAACGAGGACAATGCTCTTACATCATCCCATAACAAACTTCATCACATATCTGATGAAATTGTTGATTATATTAAATATTCAATAAACATCGTTGATTTATTGTGTGGACTAACACTTTGCATCTTACGACAGAAAATTGAATATGTCGATAAGTTGCCTTATTTATTAGAGCTACGCGTCTGTTGTGATGAACATTGTCAGAAATTGTTTAAATAGTAGGCCATGGGAAGTGTTACGTAAATGAAGTCTAAGGCAAGCCGTATTCATCAGTTAAACCGATCTATTTCAGGATAATTTGAAGAAGAACCAAAGTTAATTTAAGATATTGACTTGCAAAATATAATAAGCAATCATACGGAAAAGGCAACACTCAGGAGAAGTCGAGTGCACGAAATGCATACAAAAAGAGCAAATGACTAGACAGATTACAAATTACACGTCAGGATGAGAACCATAAAATAAATAATAAATAATTATAAATAATTGAAACCGTACAGATACAAAACCACGGATACATACTTCGTTTAACATGACCTAACCAAAAAAGTTATAAGGAATCAGACAGGGATGTTAGCACTCAATAAGTACTAATAAGTACTAGCAGACAAGCGCGAATCACATGGACTTACATGCATGTACATCACACGGACAACCAACAACATAAAGGTCGATAGAAACATCATAATATTCCTTTACAAATTACTCGAAGCCATATTCTGTAATTTAATGTTTCAAATGGTCACATACAACATTGTGACAGTTTAGCGAAAACTCAGAGTGGAATAAAAACTCAAATCAATGAACAACACGCTGCATTTCTTGAAGAAGACAATGAAAACACCATTGTCCGAAAATGTATCATTGCTAAATGGAAGCATTGAGTTCCCCATTTTCGATTGATTTTGATAAATCCTTTACATTTTACAAATACTACAGAAACAATTATTCTACATATAAGTATAAATAGTTATGTATTGAAATCACTATGGTGATGTTTAAATGAATATTATTCGTGTTTCCCATAAAGAGGAAGCAATAGGCTAACTCCCCCCCCCCTGATAAAAATATGTATATATAATTTCCCGTCTCAGACGCATTACAACTATCCATTTAGAGCTCGTTTTTAACGTGCGTAGGTTTCTTATCAATACTTGACAACTAAAAGACAAGAAACGTAGATAAATGAGCACACTTTATTGATTGACGGGCTCTTTGAATTATATATACCAGAACTGATGTTTACCAACCTTATATTTTCTCGTAGATTGGTATTCTTGCTATAATGAAGCAGTTTTTTTTCCAATAAGAAAGAAAAGTTACGTCTTTGTGTAGGTTTTAATCGCGTGTAATAGCCTTTTTAATTTCTTTCAGCTAACAAACCCCAAATATTGCCTGAACTTTAAAACTCATATATGCGATCTAACATGACATAATTTGGTTTCGACCCCATGCCAAAGGCCTTAACATATCATAAACTTACAATTTTATGTATACAGTAGCTAAATTGTTCTGTAGATCTTTTACAAATGGTAATAAAGCGCCCCAGAGTCATTTATGTCCTCATGATGATTACATTTTTGTAGCAAATTATCGAATTTTGCAAATTTAATAAAAAAATTCTGCTCTAAAACAAAACATCCGGTAGTTCATCTCAGGATATTGGTGTATATGACAAGGTTGATATTTGTAATTATAATACTAATACTATATATTGGAATATACCGGCTTTCTTAATGTACTAATTGTCTAGAAATTATGTTTCCATATTCACAAACATAAGGTCAACTGAGAGGCACAGGCACAATATGATAAGTAATGACAAACGAGTTTTGGATTGATTCGGCTAAATAAATCCATTGCACTTGGTTTTATTTACCTTAGAATAAGGTATATGTGTTCATATGGAATACAGTACTGACAAACCTTGAAATAGTAATAACATTTTTGAAATAGATAGAAGTGCTATGTGGTCTATTATATGGGCGGTAATGAATCTTACAATACACACATTGTACTAATTAGTTGATGTTTCGAGCAAGTTTATCTGATAGATATAGCCAACAGAAAGTGATAAATCTCATATAGGAGCTATAACTCATAATGCACGTGGTCATATACAGACTCTCATTTGTATTCGTATGTATGTGATTTCCGCCGTGTATATTAACAATCAATCAATAGACACAATATTGTCTACTGGTCCAATATATGGGTCGACTGGACAGACATAGTGTAACATAATGTTTCAGCAGTCAAGAAGAATTATTCTGCTACTCATCTATTGAACGAATCATGTCTAGGATATGCCTTTTCTTATCACAATAACAATATTTGTTTGTGTTTTAAAAAAACGCCGTTCCACGTTGAGTATTGTACAATCACTTGGTCAAATATTCGCCATTAACATACAGCGTATACCACTGTCATTGTCTACACCAAGACGGTACATGACGTGTCCCAGGTGCATATATATAAATACTACTCTATGATTCTACGTTTAGTCGGATAATCTATTAATACCAGACAACGTCGAAGGCATATGTCCAGAAGCATTAATGTTATACCATATCGAATTCTACTCTAATTTTGCCAGTATCGCGAATTTGCCAAAAAGAAACAAATATTTAATTACAGACCTTGAAATAAGTCTGTGACGCCTTGTGTACCAGGATGCATGTGAAATATCTGACACTTTATATTCAATTATTAGTATCTGTATATGGCATGACAGTTCGGTAAAGGTCGTATCGCAAGAGTGCTACTCTATAATTTAATATTCGAAACGGCCAACCTTATCAGACACGATTTAATCAAATTGTTCATTTTAATAAAATGTCTTTTGTGAAGATATATATTTATCCCATAATGCTTGTTTATTACTAGTCAACAGTATTCACTTCTTACTTGAAATATCATTTCATGGGAATACTGGTGGTGCGTTTTGCGAATGAATGTTCTTGGTTGGGTGCTGTCGCTTCTGCATGAGTTTGGATTTATGAGCTTTACAATAATTTACTATCTCTTCTCCAACAAATATTAGTTCATATCCCATTCGATGTTCTTAATAAGTATTGTTGTAGTAAACTAAGTAAATACAACAGCCTCCTTTGGGACACAAACAAACAAATTCCACCCAATACAGCGCGATCTCTTTTAAGTCTGCAATGAGTTAAACCTGTTCCATGTATCGAATGATCTTAAGAACAATAGAACAAGTTGTACAAACATGATTTTATCACGAGAGTATTTGTTGAGCTAGCATAACTCATCATATAATGTGTTCTATATTTAATGAAGGACCCATGAAAGTCTCAGAAGAGAGATGCTTTAAAAGGAAAGAGGCACATGGATTGTTTCATATGTTCGCGTTATAAAAGTAAATTAATCTCAAATACGAGTATATGAGACATATACACGAAGAATAAGACTCTGCTACTGCTTTATATGTTTAGAGTTAATATTGCTTATTCTGAACACACATTTGTCTAAGAAATACAAATTGCCTAAAAAATATTTGGAATATTTTTACGAAAAAGAGATTTTAAATGTAGCTTAGATATATATTAACTTATTGAACAAATGAGATGGAATTCAAATGTTGATTTTTTTTATATTTAAAAAAAATTAACTTTCGAAAAATCTAAGATGTTTTGTGAATATACATGTAGTAGACCTTAGGCGGATCTTGTACTGGTAGTGTAGGGATATTGTTGTCTATTCAAACTATCAACATATTCATAAGTGATAGATTTGAGTCCATGAAAATTATTCTAAAGATCAACTTAGAATTTCAATATGATTGAAAATGGAGAGTGAAGGTCGATTGACATCGTATACATCCAATCAGTAGGAAACACGTAGGAATTAGCGTTAAAACATCACTTATATTCACAATAGTCATCTACAAGTCGAAAATAGAAGTTATAAATTTCAAAGGGCGGTGAAATAGACACGTGTATAGTTATAGCCCAAGGTGCTCTATTCTTATCACTATGTGGCCGTCTTGCACTCTGAATAGTTTATCGTTTTAATGAAACTTGGTCCGACTGATAGTCTGACTGATATCTAGGTCAAAGTGCAAACTAGGTCATGTCAGGTCAAAAAGGCATAGTGTATGCAATCTTCATTCCACTTGTCAGGAATTATTTATTAAGCAACTGTAGGATCCTTCTACGACAGGTGGGCGACCAATGACGTTTAGCCCTCTTTTAAGGTGTTATGGGATGCCTGCTTATATGATCAGAACAATTCACATAATCAGATTATCGTCTTCTGTATTGACACTCGATGGGTAAACAAAGTCGATACACATGTCTTTAGTACTGGAATATATCATTTCAAGGGAAACAGAAACACCTTTAATAGAATTACTATATTGTACTTAAATGTAATATAGATGTCCGTTCGTCAATTTGGACTATTTTAGAATGGCATACAATTTACGTGTGTATCCTCAGCAATATAAATTGGTCATGTGAAAACAGACAAGTATCTTTTATGTACAATAAAGACATAATTAATAGCACTATCACTCAGTACCACATTCAGAACAAATTGTACTGTTACTCTGTATACTGTATAAGTTCAACAGAATGCTTACCAGATATTTTTAAGACCTAATGCCTACTATGTACACCAGACTCGACGATTTAATATATATGCACGCGCATGTTCCGTGATTCCGTATACTTAATTTAATACAACTCCTCGTTTGCGCTACTTGTATTATGCAAAATGTTGATAGTTATTCTCAGTTAGTCTACATGCATCTCATCAAAAGCCTACTAGTTTTAGATTTGTTTGGATAGGAATAATGATAGACATCTCCGGAAACGATTCCTGCAAACCGAAATCCGTGTTTCTAACATCTCCTAGAATATTGGAAATTAACTTTTTACAACCCTTTGTCTGGTCCTAAGGGGATCAAACATATCTAGTTAAATTAGGTTTTAACGCGAAATGCAAACCAGTTGGAAACTTGGCGTACGCCATCTATTTGTCTGACTTTCATGATCTGATAAGTTACGTATATGGCCAAGAACATATTACCATTATTCAAATGCTTGATATGTACAGTGTTTCCACCAACCGGAATCTCTGTTGTTTTAAAGGCGCTAAAGATTCCATCCAAATAAAAAATAAACTCGTTTTTTTGTAAGTTTGTAATGTCATATTGGTATGGTTTAATATGGAAACAACACCAAGGGTAACATTTATTATAAAACGTTAAAATGCGTTGATAATCGTGTCTAATTTCAATTTGCAAAACGACGTATTCTATACAATTCCATTACAGACTTTACTTCATGCGCTGACGAAGAAAGTTCTATTTTACTGTCTAATCATAGTACTACATTTGAATGTCTGATAACCGACCAGCTTCATACACCTGATACTGCATTGACTAAATGACCATAGTTAATACTGAATACTTAAATAATTACAGGAATATTTAATCAACATTTATGATAGATGAAGTGTATCATCCGATGCGATTTTCTCGATAGAGTGGTAAACATCGATACACTAGTGTGTGTACAGTTTCTAAATTTGTATCAAAGTGGTGTTGAGTAATGTGATTACAAATTGTAATTTTGTATTTTACAACATCATCAAAGTGTACAGACGTACTCTCTAGAGACTCGTGAACGCATACGCATTGTTGATGATATTTGTTCTATTTCATTAAATCCTAAAAGAAATGGTTGCCGGTGCCATAAGCGACTGGTGAACGTTCTTGTGAGTAGGTCAATGTGAATATAGACATCTTGCTAAAGTACAAGCTATGTGTGATATGCCATATGTTTATACTTAGTAAAGAGTACAATGCTTAGTCCTTGTAAAAATATAATCTTGCTACAATGGATTGAATTAAAGTATAATGTCTTCTGACGGCGCATCAGTATTTCCAGTTATATTCATCTTCAGGCCAACTCGTATGCTTCGCATTCGTCAATTTTCTGGCAATTTACAATTTTAGGCAAAGCAACTACGATCCAGCATCCACAACTTTAAGTATAGTTACCGCTCTTTAACTTATGGCCTGACGCCAATCGAACTGGAATAACATAAGCCATAATCTGATCCACTAGTTAATCATCGGTAAGTCATAGTTTGTCTTATGTAGTTGTTGATTATAATAATAATATTATTATTATTATCATATTATTATTTCTTTATGGCGATTTATACGTGGTATGATTTATTTTAAAACCAATGTGTAAATTATAAGTTGATTATGTCATTACACAATGATGTACAATGTATAGGTAAATAACCACTAAATGCCTACGCGGACCAAATTCAGATACAGTCAAATAGTTCGTTTAAAAACTTTAAAGCGACTGAAAATGGGGGTATGTCTTGACAAATCAGCATCAGAATCATGAAATTGGTGTTAAATGCTTTGTATGCATGTATGTGATGTAGTGAAATGGTTTTATTCAGAAATATTTTGTATTCTGGCTTAAATATGAAAGTGAAAGTAAGGTTGGGGCTAACGGACAGTGAGTAAATCCGTACATGTGAGAAAATCTGTTCACCGCGTTTGACGAACCAAATTTTTCTTATATAATACATGACCCCCTACTTTTTTTTCATTTTCTTCAAGCTGGATGCTATTTCTATTGATTAAAAGATTTTGAGAGGGCCCCATGGACAAAAAGTTGACATTTTTTTTGGCTGACCAAGGTCACTTTACATTGAGTTAAAGAACAACTCTATTTGGTGGTTTGTGACCTATAAGAATAAAAAAATATTCTATTTAAATATCATCCATATAAATTCTGACATTCATGCAAAGGAAGGAGCTGTTTAATTTGGTGTGATGCGGCTGCTAAGATAGTATTCGAGCAAGACACTTCACCACAAAGGTACATAAAGCCAATTGTTCGTGCTAATGTGTATTTCCTTAATTTTATTGAACCAGGAACATGCCTACCATATCAATGTATGCATCTTCTGCACACACGATCATTCATGGTAATTTCTTTTGAAATGTTAGTGAACGATTTGCGCTTGAACATTGAAGCTATCACTGATAGTCCCAGTGTTTTCTCGTGTAAACGCGAAGATAATGTCAATCATTTAAATGGGTTAAGCTACTTTCCCTTTGCTTATCGTATGTGTTCATCGACACCCCTCTGTTGATGGGACATTTTAAAGCTTCTTACATCATAGTATTCATGTTTGTGACAGCTAAAGCTAATCTCTTAGAATCAGTGGAAAATCCGAACAGATATGACGAATTACAAGCAAAGTGCGATAAACTTATGCATAGTACTGCCACAATGGTGTTCGCTTGTACTGCTAATACTATATCATAAACTCTTTTGTTATATGTATCTTCGCTACTCAGTGGTTTGTGCGTTTGTCGTCTTATCTGTCGACCCGGGTTCAAATCCGAGTGGATTATATATTATATATATATTATATGCCTGTCATATTTCAGTAACAGTAATTCAAATAGAGGCTATGATCGGAATTTAAAAAACACCAGTGTATTTTGCATTATGTCTTTATTTTATTAAGTATATTCTCATAGGAATCCAAATTTGTTTTGCACAATTGCAAAGATGATAATTAAACCACCTAGTGAATCAGCGAATTTGCAGGACACCAAGAAGTATAACCTGATACTCACCAGAACTGTAAACGCGTCACTAGACTAAACGTAAAATATAAATGTTTCTTTATAAAAAAATGGTATTCTTCTACGAAATATGTCAAATAATGCCACAGAGATATTGTCAGATGTATTTGTATTACAATCATAATTCGAATGATGGATGTATAATCACGAGTATGCAATGATACACACGAGTTATTTTGATATGAATATTTAAACCTTAACGTGCTTTATGTTGTTTGAGTGATAGGGATTGGAACGAGGACAATGCTCTTACATCATCCAATAACAAACTTCATCACATATCTGATAAAATTGCTGATTATATTAAATAATCAATAAACATCGTTGATTTATTGTGTGGACTAATACTTTGCATCTTACGACAGAAAATTGAATATGTCAATAAGTTGCCTTATTTATTAGAGCTACGCGTCTGTTGTGATGAACCTTGTCAGAAATTGTTTAAATAGCAGTCCATGGGAAGTGTTATGTAAATGAAGTCCCTGGCAAACCGTATTCATCAGTTAAACCAATCTATTTCAGGATAATTTGAAGAAGAACCAAAGTTAATTTAAGATATTGACTTGCAAAATATAATAAGCAATCATACGGAAAAGGCAACACTCAGCAGAAGTCGAGTGCACGAAATGCATACAAAAAGAGCAAATGACTAGACAGATTACAAATTACACGTCAGGATGAGAACCATAAAATAAATAATAAATAATTATAAATAATTGAAACCGTACAGATACAAAACCACGGATACATACTTCGAAGCATTGAGTTCCCCATCTTCGATTGATTTTTATAAATCCTTTACATTTTACAAATACTACAGAAACAATTATTCTACATATAAGTATAAATATTTATGTATTGAAATCACTCAAACTATGGTGATGTTTAAATGAATATTATTCGTGTTTCCCATAAAGAGGAAGCAATAGTCAAAACCCCCTGATAAAAGTATGTATATAATTTCCCGTCTCAGACGCATTACAATTAACCATTCGCTCGTTTTTAACGAGCGTAGGTTTCATATCAATACTTGACAACTAAAAGACAAAAAACGTAGATAAATGAACACACTCTATTGACTGACAGGCTCTTTGGATTATATATACCAGAACTGATGTTTGCCAACCTTATATTTTCTCGTAGATTGGTATTCTTGCTATAATAAAGCAGTTTTTTCCAATAAGAAAGAAAAGTTACGTCTTTGTGTAGGTTTTAATCGCTGGTTATAGCCTTTTTAATTTCTTTTAGCTTACAAAACCCAAATATTGTCTTAACTTTGAAACTTATTTATGAGATCTAACATGATATAACTAGGTTTCGACCCCATGCCAAAGGCCTTAACAATTCGTAAACTTACAATTTTACGATACAATAGCTTAATTGCTCTGTAGAACTTATAAAAATGGTAATAAAGCGCCCAAGAGTTATTTATGTCCTCATGATGATTACATGTTTGTAGCAAATTATCGAATTTTGTAAATTCAAATTTAATAAAGAAAAGCATAATTATACAATGTATTGTATTTCTGCTCTAAAACAAAACATCCGGTATAGGCCATTGGTGTATATAACAAGGTTGATATTTGTAATTACAACACTGCTATTACATATTGGTATATACCGGCTGTCTTAATGTACTAATTGTCTAGAAATCATGTTTCAATTTTCTCAAACCTTAGGTCAACTGAAATGCCCAGGCACATTATGATAAGTAAAGACAAACGAATTCGGATCGATTCGGCTAAATAAATCCATTTTTTGCACTGTGTTTCATTAACCTCAGAAGGAGGTACATGTATTATGAGTTCATATGGAATACAGTAATGACAAAATTTTGAAATAGTATTTACATATTTGAAATAGCTGAAAGTGTTATGTGCTTTATTATATTGTAATCTGATAGATACAACCAATAGGAATTGATAAATTGTCTCATAAAGGAACTATTACCCGTAATGCAAGTGATCATGCGCAGACTTTTATTTATATTCGTATGTCTGTGATCTCCGCCGTGTATATGAACAATCAATCAATAGACACAACATTTTTACTGGTCCAATATATGGATCGACTGGTCAGACATAGTGCAGCAAATTATTTCAAAAGTCAAGAAAAATTATTCTACTACTCGTCGTATTGTACTAATCATGTCTAGAATATGCATTTTTCTATCACAATAACGACATTTGTTTGTGTTTGATCTCATCAAACGACGCAGTTCCACGCAGAGTTTTGTACAATCACTTGGTCAAATATTCGCTAATTACATTCAGCATATACCCCGTTTATTGTCTATACCAAGACTGTACATGACGTGTCCAAGGTGCATATATAAAAATACTACTCTATGATTCTACGTTCTGTCGGATAATCTATTAATACCAGACAACGTCGATGGCATAGGTCTAGAAGCATTAGTTTTAGATCATATCGAATTCTACTTTAATTTTTGCTACTATCGCGAATTTGCCAAAATGAAACAAATATTTAATTATAAGCTTGGAAATAAGTCTGTGACGCCTTGTGTACCAGGGTGAATGTGAAATATCCGACAGTTTAAATTCAATTATTAGTATCTGTATATCGCATGGCAGTTCGGTTAAGGTCGTAGCGCAAGAGTGCTACTCTATAATTTAATATTCGAAACGGCCAACCTTATCAGACGCGATTTTATCAAATTGTTTATTTTACTAAAATGTCTTTTGTCAAGATATATATTTATCCCATAATGCTTGTTGTTTGAAACTGGCCAACATCATTCACTTCTTACTTGAAATATCTTTTCATGGAAATACTTTAGGGGCGTTTTGCGAATGAATGTTCCTGGTTGGGTTGGTGCTGTTGGAGTTTCTGCATGAGTTTGGATTGTCAGAGCATTACAATAATTCACTATCTTTTCTCCAACAAACATTATATAAATAACGCATAGCTTTGCCCTTGGGTAACAGTACTTTCCTCTGGCTGACATTTGTACTGTCACCCTCACAGCTATGTGTTATTTATTCTATTACCCCGAACATTTTTATTTTTATTACCCCGATGTTGACTTAACAGGAGTCGATTTCATGGTATAATACCTGAATTACACCCTGCTGACAGTAAAAAAATGTTTAGTTACGTGGTGTATTGATCTGCTTGATAGTAACAGTAAGAATACTACCCGTTTGTCTATGGGAAATTAACATTACGAAAAAAGTGAGGGGTAATAATAGTTCATATCCCATTCGATGTTCTCGATGTGTATTGTTGTAGTAAACTAAGTTAATACGACAGCCTCCTTTGGGTCACAAACAAACAAATTCCACCCAATACAAAGCGATCTCATTTAAGCCTGCGATGAGTTAAATATGTACCATGTATCAAATGCTCTTAAGAACAATAGAACACTTTGTACAAACATGAGTTTATCACGAGAGTATTTGTTAAGCTGACCTAACTCATCATATAATGTGTTCTATAGTTAATGATGGAAACATATAAGTCTCCAAGGAGAGTTGCTTTAAGAGGAAAAAGGCACATGGAGTGTTTCATATGTTCGCGTTATAAAAGTAAAATATTAATCTCAAATACGAGTATATACGCCGAATAAGACTATGTTCCTGCTTTATATGTTTAGAGTTAACATTGCTTATTCTGAACACACACTTGTCTAAGAAATACAAATTGTCTATAAATATATTTGGAATATTTTTACGAAAAAAATCCTAAGATTTTAAATTTAGCTTTGACGTATATTTTTGTATATTAACTTATTGAACATATGAGATGGAATTCAAATGTTAAATCTTTTATCTACGAAAATTTGCCTTCCGAAAAAGCTAAGATGTTTTGTGAATACAGTAGACCTTAAGAGGATCGTTTACTGGTAATTTCGGGATACTATTGTCTATTAAGACTCTCAACATATACATTTCTGATAAATTTGAATCCATAAAAATCAATTTCAATATGATTGGAAATGCAGAGTAAAGGGCGTTTGACATTGGTTGGTAAAGGCAAAACACATCGTATACATCCAGTCTGTAGGAAACACAGACGTAGCGTTAAAACATCGCATATATTTACAATGGTCATCTTAAAGTGTTTCTAACATCTCCTAGAATATTGGAAATTAACTTTTTACAACCCTTTGTCTGGTCTTAGGGGGATCAAACATGTCCAATTAAATTAGGTTTTAACGCGAAATGCAAACCAGTCGGAAACTTGGCGTACGCCATCTATTTGTCTGACTTTCATGTTCTGATAAGTTATGTATATGGCCAAGAACATATTACCATTATTCAAATGCTTGATATGTATAGTGTTTCCACCAACCAGGATCTCTGTTGTTTAAGAAACGCTAAAGATTCCATCCAAAAAATAAAAGAAATTCGTTTGTTTCGTAATGCCATATTGGTATGATTTAATTTAGAAACAACTCCAAGAGTAAAATTTACTATAAAACATCATAATGCGTTGATTACCGTGTCTAACAAATTTCAATTTGAAAAACAGCGTGTTCTATACAATTCCATCACGGACTTTACTACTTGCACTGACAAAGAAAGTCGTCCTATTTTGCGGTCTATTCATAGTACTTCATATACTGTGGTTGAATGTCTGATAACCGACCAGCTTCATACACCTGATTCTGCATTGGCTAAATTACCATAGTTAATACCGAATGCTTAAATTATAACAAGAATATTTAATCAACCTATATGAAAGATAAAATGTATCATCCGATGCGATCTTTTCGATAGAGTGGTAAACATCGATACACTAATGTGTGTACAGTTTCTTAATTTGTATTAGAGTGGTGTTATGTAACGTCATTACAAAATGTAACTTCGTACTTTACAACATCATCAAAGTGTACAGACGCACTCTCTAGAGACTCGTTAACGCATATGTATTGTTGATTATATTTGTTCTATTTCATTAAATCTGGAAAGAAATGGTTGCCGATGCCGTTAGCTACTGGTGAATGTTCATGCGAGTAGGTCAATGTGAATATAAACATCTTGCTAAAGTACAAGCTATACGTGATAATCCACATGTTTATGCTTAGTATAGAGTACAATGCTTGGTCCTTGCAAACATATAATTTTGCTACAAAGGATTTAATTAAAGAATAGTGTCATCTGATGGCGCATCAGTATTTCCAGTTATATTCATCTTCATGCCAACTCGTATGCTTCGCATTTGTCAATCGTCTGGCAATTTACAATTTTAGGCAAAGCAACTAAGATCCAGCATTCACAACTTTAAGTATAGTTACCATTTCTATAACTTGTGGCCTGACGCGAATCGAACTGGTATAACATAAGCCATAGTCTTATCAACTAGTTAATCATCGGTAAGTCATAGTTGGTATTATGTAGTTGTTGATATATTATTTCTTTATTGTGATTTATACGTGGTATGAATTATTTTAGAATCAAAGTGTAAATTTTAAGTTGATTATGCCAAATGGAGCATTCCCAACGGTATCATTCCACAATGATGTACAATGTATAAGAATAAAATAAATATTCTATTCAAATACCATTCATATAGATTATGACATTCAGGCAAAGGCCGAGTAGTTTTAATTTGGTGTGATGCAGCGCTAAATTAGTATTCGAGCAAGGTACGTCACCACGAAGGTACAGAAGCCAATTGTTCGTGCTAATGTGTTAACTCATAACGAACACAGTGCGGAGATGATAGTTGTTTTTCCATTTGCTGCCTTGTAGATTTTATTAAAAATAAATGTTTGTGTTTATTTCTTTTCTCGAATGAATTTATTTCCTTAATTTTATTGAACCAGGAACATGCCTACCATATCAATATATGCATCTTCTGCACTCGCGATCATTCATGGTAATTTCTTTTGAAATGGCAATGAACGATTTGCGCTAGAACATAGAAGCTATCGCTGGTATTCCCAGAGTTTTCTCGTGTAAATGTGTAGATAAAATTCAATCATTTCAATGGGTTAAGCTACTTTCTCTTTACTTATCGTGTGTGCTCATCGACATCCCTCAGTTGATAATAATTTTAAAAGCTTCTTACATCATAGTATTCATGTTATAGACAACTGAAGATAATCCCGTAGAATCAGAAGAACATCCGAATAGATATGACGAGTTTCCAACATTGCCCTGCAGCTTTTGTTATAGTGCAATGAACTTATGAATCGGACTGATGTTCGCTTGGACTGTAAACATTATACCACACACACATTTTACATGTATGTATCTTCTTAGCTCAGTTGTAAGTTAGTGCGTTCGCCGTATTATCTGTCGACCCTGGTTCAAATCTGAGTGGGTTATATAGTAAGCTTATATTATATGCCTGTCATATTGCAGTAATAATAATGCAAATAAAGGCTATGATCGACATTTGAACAAAACAGTGTGTTTTGGATTTTGTCTCTATTTTATTAAGTACATTCTCACACTGGAATCCACATTGTAATAATTGAAAACACTTGCAAAATTCAATTGACAATTAAACTACCGATTGAATTTGTGAATTATGCAGGGCACTGGGAAATATACACATGTAACATGATACTTATCAAGACTGCAAAGGCATCAATAGATTAAAATGGAAATGTGTTTTCGGTATTAGAATACAGTACTTGTCACGTTTTATCAAATAAAAATGCAGCTTAGTTATTTTCAGATGTAATACACTCGTAGTTCGAAATACGGATAAATAAGCATAATTATGTATTCGCAATAAGGTAATGAATTAAATGAAATGTTCAGAGTAGAAGGTTTGAACATTAAATGCTCTTATGTAGTTTGAGAGTTAGGGAAAAGACCAGGGCAATGCTCTTACATCATCCAGTAACAATATTCCTCATACATCTTATGGAATTGTTGATAATATTTAATATATAGTACACATCACTGATTTATTATGTGTACAAACACTTGTTCGTCTAACGCCAGGAAATTGAATTTGTCAATACGTTCGTCTTATTTATAAGAGTTACGCCTCAGATTTGATGAAAAGGTCAGAAAATGTTTAAATAGCCGGTTATCTGAAGTGTTTTGCTAAGGACATCTAAGGCAATCCTTATTCTTCAGTTATACCAATATACTTGAGGGTTATTTGAAGAAGAATAGAAGTTAATTTTGGATATTGACTTATAAAATACAATAGGCAATCTAACAGGAAAGGAACGCTCAGCAGAAAATCGAGCGCACATAATGCATACAAAAAGAACAAAGGACAAGACAGATTGCAAAGTACAAGTCAGGATGAGAACCATTTAATATATGACATCGTACAAACCTACGACATCCTTATTCAGAGTATATGTACAGACTAATTACAAAACCAATCTGGTGCCATTAGACTAGCACGAATGACAAGGACAACCAGCAGCACAAAGCTCGATAGAAATAGTTTTTAATATTTTATCATATATTCGAAGCAGCAATATGCTGTCAGTTAGTGTTTCCAAAGGTCTCATACAAAACTTTCATTGCTAAGCTAAACTTTTGAAAAATAAATAGCAAACACACTTAGCGAATTTCTGAAAGATGACACTTAAAACACCATTGTTCGAAAGTGTACATGTATCATTGCCAAATATTAGCCTTGTGTTACCAATATTAGATTGATTTTACATATAACAATTATTACAGAAACAATTGTTCGATACATACAAAATGTAAGTATAAATATTTATGTAGTGAAATCACTCTGAAACTATGGTAATGTTTAAATGAATATTAGTCGGGTTTCCCATGACGAGGAAACATTAGGCAAAATCCCCTGATAAAAATATGTATATATTATTTCCCGTCTAAGACGCATTACAGCTAACCATTTTGTTCTCGTTTATAAATAGCGTAGGTTTCATAACAATACTTGACAACTATAAGTCAAGAAACCTAGATAAATGACCCAATCCTATTGACTGAACGTCTCTTTGAATTATATATACGGTACCAAAAACCGATGTTCACCAACCTTATTATTTTCTCGTAGATTGGCATTCTAGCTATAATGAAAGAGTTCTTTTTCAATCAGAAAGAAAATTTATGTCTTTGTGTAGGTTTTTAATCACTTGCAATAATCTTATTTAGGTTCTTTTCGCTAACAAAACTCAAATATTGCCTAACTTTAAAACTCATACATGATATAATTAGGTTTCGACCCCATGCCAAAGGCCTTAACGTGTCGTTAACTTACACTTTCATGCATACAATAGCTTGATTTGTAGAACGTATACAAAAGTAATAAAACACTCCAGAGTTATTTATGTCCACATGATGATTACATTTTTGTAACAAATTATCAAAATTTGCAAACTCAAATTTAATAAAGAATAGTATAATTATACATTGTAATGTATTTCCACTCTAAAACAAAACATCCAATAGTTCATCTTGGTGTATTGATGTACTAGTATATTACATGGTTGATATTTGTAATTATAAAACTAATACTACATATTGGTATATACCGGCTTTCTTAATGTACTAATTGTCTAGAAATTATATTGTAAAGTCTCACATATCTAAGGTCAACTCGAAGGCGCAATATGAAAGCAATAACTAATGAGTTGTTTTATCAATTCGTCCGTTGCACTTGGCTTTATTAAATTCAGAAGAAGGTATTATGCGTTCACAGAATTTTACCACATGACCTTAAAGTAAGTGTAACACATTTATTTCAGTGCATTTATTATTTAACATTACCTCCGTGTAACATGCATTGTAAAAGTCAGTACATTTAACACATGTAAAGTACTTACTTTCTTAGTCCTCTTCGCACTATTCAGTGCGTAAGGCATCCACAGCTGCTCTCCATCTACATCTGTTTTGGGCCTTCCTCTCCGTTGTCATCCAGGTAGTACCCATCATCTTCATCTCAGCCCAACTGTTCGTCTCCATGTTCCTATTGGTCTTCCTCTTTTTCATGTTAAGTAGGCTTATTAAAATTATCCTTTTGGGATACGAAAGGTATGTTTCATCGTTCGTCCCTTCCGTGGATGCTAGTAGATTGCTATCGCCATTTATGTACGGATTATATTTGTCTGTGCTTGTACAATAGCAGTAATCGGCTCGCTTGTATGCAAATACGTCAAATATCTGTGATGACAACGTATCCGAACATTTTCAATTCCACTGTAACAACGATGACTTGTGCTAGTTCATAATTGTTTCAGTCCCATGATTGTCTGAGGAATTGGTTCCTTAATTCATAAAGAACATATACATTTAAATCGAAAAAAGAAAATATTAAATTTTGGGCATTCACAAATATGGAACTCAGGTCGGATTCCATTTTAACGACAAAAACCATATAATCGAAGTTAACACTAGCGACAGAGTGCATATTCCGAATGCAAAACCTGCAGCTGTACTTAGAAAGCCTAGGAATTAAAGAAACCAACTAATGACAACATTGCCTGAGATATTTCTCACTTCATGGTTTCATTAAACATGTTGTTCGTCATTGTAGCACGTAACGAAAAAACGTACAGCAAATGTAATTAAGGTTCACAGAACACAACTTTAACAGGAGAAACTGTTAGTAAAAATAGAGAACGCAACTGGTAATACATTTATCAAATGAAGACTAATGGTGTTCGGCACGTCTTAAAAATCGGCTTTTTATCACTGTGGTGTTTGTGTTAGTTTTGTAGAACGTGCTAACAATATCCAGTAACTCAGCAGCATTAAAACCAGTTACCCGTTTCATACTACCCTTCGGTCTGATACGACTGACTTACCAGTTTACTAGGAATCATTATCAACAGTATCAATTGCTCGTCCGCGAACATCCGATGCTTATATAGCCTCTGTAACTCAGTGGTAAGTGCGCTTGCCGTCTAATCTGGCGACCCGGGTTCAAATCCGGGTGGAGGTACATATATATGCCTGCCATGTTATAGTAAAAATAAAGCAAATAAAGGCTATGCTCGGCATAAAAAAATCATTCGGCTTATGTAGGAAGGGATTGATCGTTATAAAACACCATGGCGGAGAACAACTTCAATGCATCGTATAGTATCGACAGAACAATGAAAACCCTAGCAAGGTGGGCAACACTCCGACTCTGGCCGGAATGAAATGTACGCATGGGGAAAAAATTACATAAATATAAAAAACACATAAAAGGGTTTTAGCGCTTTAATCGACTGTACATGGGCAATTAGGCAATCTCTTAACCATTTTAGTTATCTGAAGCGATACCGTGATCATATCCGCGTAAATAATTGTGTAGTATATATTTCCACGTAATGAAACCCCTGTCAATGAATGTGAAAAAATATAAATCATTTATAACAGGAGCTTGTAATGCGTAATTTGCGTCAATTGCTCTCGACGAGTCGACCTTTGATTCGTTATTAGACGCGCTCGCTAACACAATGAACGAATGTAACGCTACAGTGAGGTACGTGATGTTTCGCTGGATAAAAATCATCAGAGAATTTAATTCAGCACGGATCTTGCGGCAGTAGTTCGTGATAATATAATGGCATTTACATCAAATAGCATTCGATGAGTGTTTTAATGGATTCCTCGCACTAACTTAAATATTGCCTGAATCGTAGAAAGCAAATATTATTGAGATTATCCGCCAAGTTTCCGCGCGCGCTTTGCAATAGTTGATCGACTGACTTAGGGCAGTGAATGTTTATCCTGTAACCGTGTGATCCTTATAATATAAGAATGTAATTTGTCTGATCGTCAGACATGCTTCGTTGTGATTTCGTTTTATACTCTCTGTAACACAGTATGTGGTGGACTAAGAGGATTATTTTCCTAGTTATAAATATGTGGATTTTTGTGCCATTGGTATTAGGAAGAATAGGTAAGATTTTGTCATTTAATGTGGACACTGTTTGACCAATGTAACAAGTATGCTGTCTCGTAAGGTCAGTAGTGTCTATATAATTGTTGCACTGGTGCTCACTTGTCATTGTGTGTTTGCTCTATTATATAATTATGTCTCTATTATTTTTAATCATCTTTGTTTCTGAATTGTTTCTGCTATAAGTACATAAATGTGTTGGATTAATCTATACACGAAGTGTATACAAATTGTCGAATATTACGAAACATTTGCAACTGTAGGTGTTATGGTGTTGTATGAATTTCTACATGTTGTTTAATCAGCTTTATAAATTCTATCAGATATACAAGTATATACATGTTTAGCCCTAAGCACTTTGTAAAATAATCAGAAAACTGTTGTGATATAGTTCGTATTTTGAGTGACAGCATAAGTAGCTGACATTTTAATGTGTGGCTTCATTAGCTCTTTCAGGGTTTTATTGATATTTATGTTATATTAATTGTCAAAGAAAAAGCCATGATGTATTTTGCTGCCAGCGTATATTACATATATTCTAATGGCTTTTGTGTAAGCGTCTACTTAGGGGAGAAAAAACTGATGGTATTTAGGCCAGCCGTAGTCGTTCAACATGGGAAAACCATAATTATTACAAATGGGTGTTCTACGATTGACTTAAATTTCATCACTTTTTTCTGGACTGAAGGGTTTTGCCAAAATCGTTTGTATCTTTCGTATAATTGGATATATAACTTAACGACATTACGTTCTGGAATTGCCATCAATAAAATATGAAATCCCAGGTTTAGATGTTACCTACATACCTATGTCATATATTAGATCACTCTAGATAGACAACCACAGTTGGTGTTGTCATATTGCCAGTAGGAGATTAATTTAAAGATAAAATGAGTATTGATATTAAACGATGTTGTCATTGTGTTTGCCTGTGATAAATCGGAACATCAAAGCGAACGGAACTATAATATAATGTTTTGACGGAAAACCTCCCCCGGACAGATGCTAGACATAACGCTCGGATTCCCTTTCATATAGTAATTATCTCACTGTCACATCGTATGATAAAACATTTCAATAGCTACAGCAATCATATCTGAATGTATACTGTTAATACGTGCAGATACTGTAGGAGCAATTATGAACAACCTTTATATTTTTTGTAAAAACAATTAAAACGAAATTGTTATTTTCATATATTGCCTTTGTGGTTTTTAAATTGTGAATTAAAAACAGAAAAAATATATAGTCCCAGTTGCCTTCGTTTCTGATATTACATGTTGGTAAGTCAACGGATCGTTAAAAATAGCTTCTAGCTGTCTGCTTGTCCGATGTAAATGTTCCAAGAAAGTAGGTAGAAGTCAAATTGACTGGCATTTCAAATTATCTACAAGTCAAATATCGGTTAGTGAGTTTTACCCGCGAAACAAGATTGAAATATATTTTCTTTCCAATTGTGTTTGTAAAAATATCAACAATCGTGTTTTTTTCTTGACGTATGTGTAGAATAGGTCTGAGCTTGTCCGTTCTAATAAAATATCTTCAGTCTGCTGCTCAGCTTAACTTAATTTCTGTCAGTTTTCTTTTTTCTTATTTACGTTCAAAAGTGTGTCAATGTTACTTGCAACATTATCAAGTGCATTCATCTTACTGTTGTAAGTATAATTGCTGTTCCAACCACTTCTCGCCAATTTGCAAAAGAACAAAGTTAATAGAGATTTGAGTATCATACTAAGTGTGTATTTATCAGAAACGGTTGACTGTTACTAGTATTCTTTATCGTACATGTCTATTAAATGCTACCTTGAAACAAGTACTATTTGAGTGCCATTACGATCATAACACGTCTGTCCAAAGTGCTGAGATCGTTGATTCTTTGAACACATTACACATGAAATGCTAGATGACTTCAAATACCCAATGCGCAGTTCAGTTGCACGTTCGAAGTATCGAATTAGATGTAATTTCAACTACCAACACTAGATAACATTTTCACCGTCCAAACATCCCTTACAATTGGCATTTTATCGCACGATGCATTGCAACAATGTTCGGTATTCTGTTTATATTTGTGAAAAGAATTCTTGAACAATCAATATTTGCAATCGGACTCGTAAATACTTCATCAGAAATGGAGACTCATCAATGATGTACGATGTATCAATTTATAGCCTATATAACTGCAATCTGCAACATTTATGGAACATACGTCAATGTAGCAATGCTGGAATGGATATTGTCATACTAGATGCATATTCACTTACGCTGGAAATATATATATCGCTGGCTTAGAATGAGATGGTCGTACGAGGGTCATTCAATAAATTCGTGGACTGGACTCGTCATTTTCATACACATTGGCACAGAGAAAAACTAATTATATCACACTAAACTACAGTCTTTCTGAAACAAGTGCAGAAAATTGCGCACGAAACGACGAATTTTTAAAAAAAATATGGCTAAAACAAAACTATCACCTTACTGCAACCACCACACAACGCAAATATATTCTGACGTCAGCGACGTTATTGACGTTTTGCTATTTCTCAAGTGGTAAACCCGAAACTAAATTATGTCATTCATATGGAATTAAACGTAACTCTTTAAATTATAAATTATTAAATAGATCTACCGAATCATTTTATGTATTCAAAGTAAAGAATTAAGCTAGAAACAGTGGTTTTATGCCAAGTTGAAACACCTTGCTCATTTTGACTGGCGTTTACTTAAATGTCCCTACGTTTGCAAATTTCGTTCTATCTCTGTATCATGTTAAATACCATGCTGCTCATTAGGAATTTGATTTTATCACTAAATCACTGGGACATTGAATACTGCATGTGCTCCGTTTGTTTCCATAAGCAACTTATGTGTGTTTGTTTTGTTTTTCGAAGACAAGTGCACGATTTAATAGTTGCATGCATTTCCTTGCGTAAATTCATCGGCATTTTGACGTAAATGAGAACGTGACAGGCATAGATCAAATACTTCTCAATTCAAACTCAAACGTGCAAACAACTTAATGATTTCACAATATATTATGCTAATATCTGGCAATAATCTGGCAAATATATGGGAATGTAAATTATTTAGTTCGGAATTAATCACTAGTTGAACTTGTTAAAATGGTACGGTACTATGATCGGGGGTGGTAGCGCGTTACTATGGTAATAAAACGGCTCATGACATGTTAATGTGTTGCATTATCAAGGATAAATTTGTATCTACGGTAGGTAATAGATAAATGTTTAAAATGATAAGAGTAATTATTATTTAAATATGAATATAATAAAATGAGAACGATTGTCTACGAATATATTGAATGACCCTCGTAACTACTGCATGTACTTACGACCTTATAAGACTGACACATATTTGAAAGCTGCATCATCAGGCGCCTCTGTTGAGTCTATGTTCATGAAAATCGGAACTTGTCATGTTGACAATATGTTGTTGTACAAGCTTGTTCTCCCATAAATAAAGAGTAAGTTTCATACAATTCTGTTGTCTCAAAACTTACGACCTTCTGATTCCAAGTCAGCGATATAATGGTTGAACCGTTGTGATTAACACGTTGTTTATGCAATCTTGATTAGCACAGACATTTATTCAAACATTAACACACAGCTCACGGAAGTTTGGGTATGTATATTAGCCTATCAGTTATTCTGTGAATAATATCACCACGTTGTAACTGTTAACCTGGCCCATGTTAATCAAAGTACAACATGAATGCAAAATGTGCTACCAGTTATATACATTAATTAGTGTCCTATTTCAAGGACAAAACGTTTTGACTGTCTTCTGTCGGAGAAATCAAAATGCATGGAATACTGGTGGTCTTTTAAATACACAAAGGGCACCTAGTGAAAGACGTTGTGTTTTCTGTACCCAATTAAAAATTCTTCAATCAGTATTGGAATCCATCGGGATAGTCGGCAGCGCTTGTTTAGACGCTTTATTTGGAGAGGCAATGGAATGTCCACAGACGATACATGTAGTACATATTTTGCGAACATATAGTTGGTTATATCTACAGTAGTCTAGTGACATTCTATTTTTTAATACAGTTTGGCGACTGCGTAACATTCTGTCTGTTCCTTGACATACTTACTGTTGGGAAAAGCAAAACAGAAGCAGTTTATCTGAATAAATTCTAATGGATAAAATCAAACAGAAAGTGGCAAAACCTAATGTTCCCAAGAAAGACTTAATCGACAAAAGTATTTTATCTCCCTATCTATCTTTTGGAATAGAACTTTTGTTTACCTTTGGGACAAAGAATATTTATCAATCATATCAAACTAATACGTAATGCAGCAAAATGCACCCCCACTTCAAAGTCATTATCTAATTAGTTCGCTGCTGTTTTTGACATCACATTTGTTAAAACAAATGGAAGTAATCAACAAGCCCTTAACACAATGTCTAGAAATTAGGCCACCTGACTATCGCACTTGCTAGGTTGCGAGACTCAGGCCCTGCATGTATGTGTTTGTATTCCGTTTAGATAAAACTATCGTAGCAATTAATGTAGGGACAATATGACCCAACAGAAGCACCACAGCACAAAAGGCACAAAAGAAGAAACAGAAAAAGTAAGACAGTTTATATTCTTCCGTGACATTGACAACGCTAATGTCTTTCAATTTTGGAGAATTTCGCCAGCTACAAAACATGTGAAACTGATAACACGACTAAAATTAACGGGACCAACAATCAATTTTCATGATTGTTATCAAATAGTGCAAGACAAGGGCATAAAAGTACGTACAATTAATGCAATAGCATTTGTTCTCTCGTTTTTATTGGCGTATAACACATATTGATGAATGAGAGATGCCTTTATATATCATTCACGAGTTCAATTCTTCTATAAATTATGACCTGCACGTTCGTGTTGAAGCGTTGATTTTCTAGAGAAAATCGCGTAAATCACTTAAGCACGTTCCAAAATTATTAATAAGTCAGCAGGTTGTCGTGCTGGTCCTAGAAATAGAAAAACTAATTTGACGAAAATATAGCGTGATCACGCTTAGTAAGGTTGCTGTTAAACGTCTTGACACAATCAAAAGAGACAGTATTATCCACTGGGGTGCCTTCACTTTTTTATCGACACGTTAAAACGAACCAAATGATTCCCTTATGAGAATAGACCATTTCATGAATTGAATAATCGTTTCTCGTATCTTCAATGACGCACCCAAAGTAACTTGGTACGTGATCACCTCCTGATTAAAGCTTAGCAATCGCATATTCTAAAATTGTGAGGTTTAGGACCCTTTAAAGTTCTTGCGTTTTCAAATACTGTCAAATTTTATGACATTTTTCTTAAACCTGCAAATGCACAATACACGTTGATATCTATGCTGTTTTGCGTTTGTGTCTTGTCGGCAAAACGTTGTAAAAAGACAAGTATACAATCAACAACAAGAATTTGTTTTGACTGTTTCAGAACAATGTTTACTGAGCATATAGCAAAGTTTATGATAATTTCTGAATATCTTTAATTAAGATTAGGTGAAAACACGAGTTTTATCATGGCATTTATATGAGATATCATGATGTTTACAGCACGCAATAAACTATAAATCAGTTGGTGTCAACTATTAAGAGGATTACGTTGAGAAACTGAGAAACGAGAAAGGTATTCATTCCAAATTGAATTCCAAACAAATAAAGCATAATCGCAGGTTTTTCACAATTTTGAATATTGCGTAATGTACTCATTTAGTCCCTTGATTTGATGTCAAGACAATGGCCTTATAAAAGTGCCTTCAAGCTGATACCAGCACTACTAGTTGACATTTCATTCAATGATATATTATAACACGCCACAACACCATTTAAATTTAAGATGGCGCACGAACTGACCATGTAAGGAAATGTCCCTGTCGGGATTAAAATGTTCGGTGTCCTTTGCATTTGATCCATATAAAATCACTAGACCTAACGATAGGTAATGGTATTGTTTTATTTCATATCTGCAACGATTTTCTAAATTATTAAAGCCATATAGTGTAGAGTGGCTTGTCAGTATACTAAGCAAAACAGCTAACCGAACGCTTATGCTTTTTATAAATATTTATAGAACTATTGATAGGAATGTTCTGAAACTTTGCCTGAAGAATAATCCAAACATTAGAAGGCTGGTGGTAAAATTTCGTCAAAATATTTTATTTGCATCATCGTCAAAATATGTATTTAATGTCATCACCCATAAAGATGAAATTCACAAAATGTACAATTAGTATATTTTAAGAATGAGCAGCGGTTTTTACCGTATAACTTTTTTTTTTATTAATATTTTTGCCCGAAAATTTGTGTACTTGTTATTTACGATCTGGAGGTGCGTTTTAAGTAATTTTTATTGTCAAAAATGCGAACCGGAAGTTCACGGAACCATGAAATAACAGAACCAGACATATAAACTTGAAATTCATAAATAAGCGTTAAATAATGAAATATTTTAGGTTTATTCCATACACATTAAAGACTAATCGCCAAATCAATAAAATAAATAGTCAAACTCGATTTAATGCTATTTGTTCACAAAAAAATGGGAGTTTAATTTTTCAAAATTATTATTTTAATTTTTAATGGTCAAGGGGAGGTAATTTGGTAGAATATCTTTTGTGTGGATAAATGAGCATAATTGTTGACTTAATTTTGGGTTGATTCTGAGTATTTTAATATTTATTTTTGTTTCCGTTATCAGTATATACACTTAAAACAATCTTTACTACCAAAGCGGACATATAGCTGCATTAACAATTTGACGAACACCTGATCAACATACTTCAAAAGTGTCCTATATACTGAATGGAGAGAAAACACGTTTTTTCAAACACATGCAAAAAATCCTCAGGACTAATATGTATCATTTTTTTAAGTCAACGTGTTTCAATTATGCATGACAATACAATTGTATGGGAAAATGTAGTAAATTAACTTAAAAAGAAGTAAAAATATGCAAAAGTTATCCCACTTTAATTTACTATTTTTCTTTGCTCCTGTGATTCCCAATATACTGTTTTAGGTATTTTTATGTGCATTGGTATTCACACACACGTGAAATAAAAGGAACTTATGTTTGTGATAATTGAAATCTGCGTAAAACTGATTTGTCTGATTGATACCCTCCAGGGAGCGTAATGGCCGCTCTTGCGCGGCCTACCTTTGACAAATGCGCCATGTTTTTGATATAATATTCTGTTTTTCCGACTAACAAACACCCATGCTACACAGCATGCACACAAAACTCGTGCCATTCGAGAGCAATCGATCACAACATGCAAAAATGTGATTTGAAGCTTTTTCGTTATGGATGAGTGATTTGGGCATGTATTTTTATGTGGTAAGCTGCAACAGGTGCCCAATCAATATTGAAATAACTATGCAAAATTTTAGGTTTGTACACTTACAGGATACTGAAATATTTAAATTTAAAAAGCGTTCGGTTAGCTGTTTTGCTCAGTATAGCATGGTCAAGTTATGAACAGAATTGAAAAGGGTAATGGAAGAACCGACAGAAACAACTGTACAAGTGCTTGATGGTAAGATTGAGCAGCCAAACATATGCCAAAGAAAGGTTGTACTAGGTTAAAGCAGTACTCGTCAAATTAGTGTTAGTCTAGGATTGTTAGTAAAAGTGTCGTTGAGGGTCTACTAACAGTGAGTGTGTTTTCCAATCAAGTTAGATTTAATACCGTGTGAACCCGGGTTCATATTACGTATAATGTACACGGCAGACGAAGACGCCATAAAATCGTATGTTTTACGAGTGTTCTGGCGGACAGATTTATGTGGTTACAATGTACTAAAAAAGAGAAAAAATATGTAGGCAGTATAAGTAGTTACAAGCCACTCAATCTATTCTGTTTATGGTGCTGTCAATTTGTAAAGAAATACTTAATTAACCACAACCCTATTTTATGTACCAAACGTGATTAATAAGGGACGGGCAATTTCAAGGCTGGATCAAATGGTGTGTGGAACTACTTCCGCATTGCAATGGTAACGTGTGTATTCTGTTCATGATTGATAAATTACTAATTTGAATCTGCTTGTGATGAAATTATCATCTTGAAATAATTGTATTTACATTAAATGTATTTACATTTTAAATGCACGTTACTTCCTGCCGAACCAAAATTTTATACACACATACTTATTATTATCCTTGGAATATGTACCAAGAAGTACAAAACCATATAATCATACAGTATTATTTTCGATATTTGACATTTCACAAAGTTTCAGCTTCATTCGCAATTGTGTGTAGTCAGTAATCACCACTTAGCAAGAAACAATTTTGCAGATTGTTTATAATCTACTTTTACAATATCTGAGTACATACAACAAATGATCTATGTTTTCTGTTTTCTATTCCTATGAGTATTGAGGAACAAATGTATTAGCACTAAATGTTTTTGAACATGCCTGAATAAGGTTTGTTTCTTGTACATTTTAAGCTTGACTTTCCCTAAATTTCGCATTTAACGTTTATGTTAATGGTGTTTGTTCATGTTAAGCAAACTCAGTTAAATGTATTAGGCTGTATTTTTTTTTTAATTTATGGGAATGTTGGGTCTCTCATCACTCTATAGGAGAAAACAACTCTCTTGTTTTTGTTTTGTTTGGGGGGAGTATTGTTACCAAACAACTATTTTTAACGTACTGTAAAATAAATTAATTTTCGTGGTTGATTAAATTTCGTGGTTGAGAAATTAAATCTCAACGAACAATAATTTTGAGTCTTGTTTTTATTACATGAAATGAAAAATACACGAATTAACGTCCCATCGAAGTGGTATTTATGCTAAAACCACGACATTTCATCCCGTCGAAATAAAATGATTGTCAGTATGTGTTTCGTAAATGGATTTAAAAATACACAAATAACACACAATTTTAGAGAGATAGTTGGGATCGAATGTGTGGATGATAAAATCCTAGAACCGATAAGAATATGTTAAGAAAATAAAAAGTTAAGAGTTTTAAAAATAAATGTGTGGTATAGGATGTATATCATTTCACCAGGTGAATCAAAAACGCTTCTGAAACCCGGAAACACGTGTCTACCGAACAAGCAGGTATGCCTTTTATACAGTCTGGTTATCTACATATGCGAATTAATTATCGAAATATGACTCCCATGTGGAGATATAGTTTTTCTCTTCAAATAAATGTCAGTATGTATACAAAAACATATTTCATTCTGTTAAACCACTGGCTGATGTGTGTAGTCATACACCGTTTATAATTTTGGCAGGCATTCACCGTATCAAATCATAACAAATTTATTAACTATATATCTTTATTACAATCATCAATCTCACTTAAAATGTTTTATTATCTTTCCAAGATACATGCAAAGTTTCAACATGGCGAGTTTCTGGCACTTCGAGATGAATTCACAATTTTTCGCCTATCACATGACATATCTGCAATAACAATGCAGTCTCAATGCAGCTACTATAATTCTAGATAAGCTTTTTTTATTGCGTTTCACGCAGCTCTTATCATTATTTTGATTTATTGAATCCTTGCATTAACATAATGGTCACGTTAATGTTTGGTGATAATGTGCGAATCAGGAAATGCTCCATATTCCCATATATCTCAGCTACTTACATGTACAATGCCATGTTGTATTCATAGTTGGTCCATCCTATATTTTTTTTAACAAAAAATTAAAACAATTATTCTGTTACTACTCTGGCTATGTTTGACTGACTGAAGTGGTCAATTATTTGGGTGTCGATTGAAGTTTGTGGATGTTCTGTTCCATCTAACTAGATCTATTGGTGTTAGCTGTGTTTGTGTTGAGTGCAGTTTCGCTGTCTGATTTTTGTGTTAGCTTTGTGTTCACGGAGTTCTTCAAGAAGTTCGTAGTTATTTAAGACATTAGTTACTCTAATAAATAATATTTGGTGAAATCGGACTGGGAAGGCAGCACTTATCCGAGCACTGAAAACACAACAAACATACACGGAACAATGCCTACACAAATCCCAAGAAATTATAAATAGCCAAGTGCCCGCCGCAAAAATACAGGATTGACCAATTTCACAAAGACATAACAAAACACGGTGATCCAAAGAGAGTCCGACGAAACGAAGCTAAGGCCCGACCTAGTTCACCAAGTCCCCATTTTCTTTGAACTCACCACCGTAATGCTACTTACTCAATCGCTAGAAATTATTAATAGTTTTCCAGCTTGTGACTTGAGAAAATCTGACAGGGAAGGTAGCACTCAACCTAACCAGCCGAGCACAGAAATCAGAACTACCCTGGGCAAAACCCACAAAAACCCATGCCAAAACGGCGACCAAATGAGGCACAACAACCCCGGGGTGTGACCAAGTTTAAAACACTAAGGACAGTGACCTAACGTTATGCAACCTAAAGAGGCACAACTACGACTTCACCTAGTTAAAATAATGGGCAAGGTATAAATGGAGTCTAAAATAATATTACATATTCCTAACAACTACAACTTAGTCTTCATACTACTATCAGTGCTCTTGTGTTTTCACTATTTTCGTTCGCTCCGTCTTGTTTTGTAGATATTCTTTGCAGTGATTTATCATCCTTTGTTAACGAACAAAGGCAACTGTCATGCTGATTGCTAATCAACCGTACACTGTATAATTTAGTTTTCTTATATATGGTTCTTCTGCCTCCTATAAGCTCATTGTGTAGAGGAACTAATATTCCACTACACGATTTACAATATTATATTTCTAGAAACGAGATGCATTGCCTTGCAGAAATATATTGGCTGGGTGTTTTTGATTAATTTGAAATGTGTTGAAAAGTTCCAATTTACATGCCTCTACAATTAGCAACGGTGACAATTGAACTTACGGAAATCTATGTTAAGTTTACACGTGATCGATACAAAAAACAAGGAATATGATGTTATTTGCAACGAACTGTCATATCTAGTTTACTACAAATCTGTTTCCGCACAATAGCATGAATAATTTTCATATATAATCGTACAATCGGTATGAAAAATATGTAAATATCGCTCTAGTTATGACAACAATGTTCATATATTGTGTAAATATGCAAGTGGAATACTCAAATCTCTCATTATTCAGTGTGTGTTATATGTATACTGTCATACTGTGCTTCCTGGTACAATAGTGATATTACAGCACACGTCATTAATAATAGCATCGAACATATCGGTCTATCTTGCATACACAACTCTTACTTAGCCTCTTAAGGCGTTGGTTTTATTTCATTATTATTAATAAAAGCAACTTCTCACTGGGGGAGTGTTTGATTGTTATATTGTGGGGAGAGTTGGCCTAGAGGTAGAGTGTATGCTTCGAGATCGATCGATCACCCTCTTGACCGCTAGTTAGTTTCTCTGAGCAAGACCAAGATGCTCCACTCCACCATGGTGTCAAATGGTACATGTGATGGCAGTGTCTATTCATGGACGCCGCAGATCGATGTGTGCAGCCATACCACAGGTGAGCAAAAGTCTCTCCAGTGTGACACGGTTGTTAGTTTCCCAATGACCAGGAGAAGTTAAAAATATCAAAGGGTGCTTGAGCGGATTTATAGCTTAAACGAGTCCTAGAAAATTGGTAACTTAATTTTTATTTTTAATTTTGCCGTCGTATTATCTTACGGTATATTCATGAATGTAAATGTCACCTATTGACCGCGACTTACAATATGACAGTATTTACTATGACGTCTTTCATTGCTAATCAAAACAGAACTTATATGAATCAATGCCTATAATGCAATCATATTATTTTGTATAAGCATTCCTACAAATGACTTCATCTTCTTGTTCTACTTTAAACATTCACTTTTAATTTCGCTTTTGCGAAGATTGTGGTCGTCTTACTAATTTCCTCTATCGTTCTTGCTTTCATTTTTAGTATCACTGGGAGTAGGCATACCTATTCCCCCGGGTCTTAAGTTATTTGACAGTACTGAATCAGCCATTATATAGTAGGTCACTTCTTCCTCACATGTCAGCAAGTTACATTGTAGTAGTTCCCATATTACTGTTACGTTTGGTATATACAATGTGTGTTAAATTCGATGGCTTAGAACAAGAAGGTCTTAACTACCATTACTACCTTATAAGACTCATACATATTTGAAATCTGCTTCACAAGGCGCTTCTTATGAGCCTATTTTCTTGAAAATCAGAAATTGTCTTGTTGATCAAAATGAAGTTTTAAAATCGTGTTCCCCATTGGTAAAGAGTAAATTACAGACAGTTTTCTCTTGTTTTCTCAATATATCGATTTGGTAGTTACGACCTTCTTGTTCTTAGCCAGCGAATTGTCTAATTGATTCAATATAGCTTCGATAAAATAACAATCCAGCACAATGGAAGGTACAGCAAGTTGAAAGCTACAGGCTCAGTGTTTGTAGATTGATTTTCTTGATACGGCAATTACGATCCATTTTGTATAGAGTTTCTGAATGTTTACAACTTAGTGCTGAAATACCAGCACATCTATTATGTACGTTGTGCTTTACTTTTAATCGGCAGATAGAATTGCTCAGTGCAGAGTTAATTTCATCGTATGTGTAATCCATTTCTAATCACCGAAGTTGAACAAGCCTTAGTATCTAAACAAGGCTTCGCTAAAAACTTGGGGATTAAGTCGTGTTGTATTCATCAAGCCTTTCCGACTAAGAATATATACTCACTGCTATTGGAAATATCGTTGCACAACCATTATATATTATGTAATCATAAATAAAAGTATTGACTAGTCATCGTACAACACTATGTATATAACGTACGAGATAAAAGTAAGCTATTATGAAATACAACTTTTATAAGATCACGGAACTACATTGCATCATTATAGTAATTGGATAATTAGTATAGTACATACACTCTATCAAAAAAGGACAGGAAAATGAGTGTTTTAGTTATTTTAGTGGAGTTTATGTATTATATAATGCACTTCATTTGATCTATCTGACTTTTAACTCAAATTATCAGGTTTATGTCTGTCAATGTCGCTGATATCAAGTTAAAAAGTAAAAGTTTTGTTTAAGCATTTATGAAATAAGGGATTTACGTTGCAGTTGTGAGTGATTTGGGTATGGTGTCTGTGATTTGTATAAAATTTCGCGGACAATTTAACAATGAAATAGAACATAGACTATTTAGAGAAAATTGCAACGAATTGGTAAAAGCACGTAACATGCGAACAGTTGAAGTAAAGTAGAAATTGATGATATTTAGATATACATATAATGCGAGACTGTATTCTGCCTTTCGTTTTATAAAAATGTTTAAGACACAAGTTACGAAGTTTCAAATTGATAGCGACAAATGATAAGCTATATGTTCTAGTTTGAGTATAAGAACGGAATAAATTTCAATCATTATGATAAGAGTTGCTGCATTCCAAATATATCACAAGACGTTGCATTTGTACCCAGTCGTTTGTTTCGAGGAAAAACTCTTGCTGTCAAAGATAATTGATTTAAAATGCAATTAACGCAAACATAGCATTAAGACAACACACAATAGAACTTTGTAAAACTACATTCATTTTGATAACGATACAGTTCTTTAACAACGTCAAAGCACTCTCTTTTGACGCGTCCTCTCTGTCCCTGTATGAACTGGCTCTGTTATGCAAGAAGCAGTGTATATTGCTTTTGTAGTTCCTTTATTAAGTTCATGAGGTTTTTTTCATGCGTTTCCAAGGACATTGTACTAGTTTAAATTAAATCACTATTCAAAGTTTACCTCTTTTCAGTTAATGCCTGCGTGTGTTTCATCTCTTACAAATTATTTACTTGACTAGGAATGTAAGAACTGTTGTTTTGGGTGTAATTTTAACTAAATTTAAATGCAGTTTTATTCGAGTTTAAGAACAGGGAAACATTGGCAAACAATTAGACGGTGAGATAATTAGACAACGTTTACATATTGTCAATTGGTAATGCGAGACACAATTACGCCATCGAAGTATGCCGGTAATGGAGAGACACACAATCAATTGATATAATTTAGTTTAAATTCTTCGTTTACTGGAAATTTCTTATATTGTTTACTTCATCATAACTTTATGTACCTAAATATATGTGTTTCTATTATATGTATATAACTCTATAAAAATATTAACACAGCTTTTAAAATTCCTTTTCCTCCCTAGGATTTGTCGTCCTAGAAAATAGTTATGCAAATTGCGCAAGTTTGGCGCTGTAACGTGAACTAATACAGAAGTCATTACTGAAAATTTCTGAACTAAACTACAATGTATAGTTATTCTGGCTTTGTATCACTGAAAGTATGCGATAATAACACACACAATCATCTAAGGGTCCTTGTATAATCACCAATGTAAAGTTTATTTGATTCCGATTCTGATTCTTTGGCGTGATGGTCAGAGTACATACTATTATTAGCCTCTAAAGAATCAAATTAGTATTATACCTTTACCCACGTCATGGTCACCTAATATTGTTCAGTTACTATATTAATTCATATTACAGAGCATCGAAATAATGTTATCATAAGCTTCTCTTTCAACATTGTAATAATATGGATATTCTCAACAAACGTTTTTTAAATACACACATTCCTATGTTTCAAATATGATTGTGTCAAATAGATACCTCAAACAAACTATCACAGTTGTATCTGGAACAATTTATTTTGAGTGTGAAATATGATAAATATACCAGTACCATATTGAAGTCTGTAGTATGTTATGACCCTCTGACCTCTCACATTCGGTAGCGGTGCTGTACTGCTAGGCTATCCATGTGGAAACATAGTTTTTATATTTAAGGTTCACTAAAATGCATTTTGTTTTGTTAATTATGCTTATACAAACACAACCCAAGGTGTATGTACAATAATAGTTCATGACTTGTCGGTCATGACAATGTTCCGTTGTGTTTACTTGGATTACAAAACCAGGAATAGTCTTTATTCGATAAAGTTGATGAATACCAAGTTTGAAACCGCTAAAATGACTCTCCAAGAAAAAATCACTTTCTTGTGAAAGTACAACGCATTCAATTCGCAGAATAATTAAGAATGAAGTATCTCCTCGAGTGTGTCATGTTTCTCGCATTGTTTCTGGTAAGGATAATTTGGCCAGCCTTTGTCTCCGCAAACACTACTAGAAAGTACATCGTGTACTTACAGATTGGATAACGTCTCATGCGTATAATGTCCGCCTAAATCTATTCATGTCTTAAGTTACTATACAATCAGCATGGTTTGTCCGTGTGCCTGTTTGCTAATGATATCAGAACACTATCTGCAGGCTAGTACGTATCTAATCAATGATAGTGTTTACACGTTCGACCATGATTACTGCCTTACGGTGACGGAATATATTTTACAACCTCATAGTATTGATGCTCATCATATTTTATTGTTTATGGTGAATTGAATTTTGATGAGTGTGATAAGATGAGTCCCCGGCTCTCGGGAGGCTAACTGCAATAGATCCATAACAAATATGCAGCACCATTTAGCCTATTCAACATACCTGTTACATTTATAACGTCATAAATGTGTTTATGCTTATTGTTTGGTGTAGGTTAGTTGCGCTTTAATATCTTAGCCGAATATCTCAATATGTGACACGCTTCAATATACTGTAATTATGGATTTTCCGTATTTATCATAATCTGTTTCTCCACAAAATTACACTGGAGACCCATTAACCAAATGGCGTAATCGACATATTCGTGCAGATATTCCTATGTTTACTGATGACCAAAATCTTTAATAGAGTAAAAGACAGATTTATACATTATGGATGCAGCCTCAGTTCGCTGAGATTTTGTTGTACAGTCAGGTTTAATTTACAAAAAAACCCTGAAAATCCTAAATAAAACATAAAAAAAATATCAATAAACTATCGGTTGGTATGAGTTAATGTATTTATGTGTTAAAGTCCGCAAATACTCATTAATCTAAAGTACGCATTCATTGTATTCAGAAAATGCACCAGCAATAATTATCCAAACCACATAATGTATACCCATTGACATACATATGCAATGTGTGATATATCTACAATATCGAGCAATAGGTTAATGACATACGAACAGTGTATAATAAATGATAGAAAACCAGTTAACTTATAATATGTATTAGGGTATTTTTGCAAAAGAAAGAAGTAATGAACTTACAGAACCTTCTGTTATGCATTGATTGGTCTTTAATTGGTAACGACTTCACCAAACGAACGCTAAGACAATTACTTGACTATGAGTACCTAGTTATTATGATCCCATGAAAATAAGGTAACATTACAGCAATGGTAATAATGATTTGTTAATAATGTTTATGGTATATATATTATGACGTGTAACCCTATTATCCCATTAGATATGGGTCTTATGTCAGTATATATATATATTTAATATGACTATTGCTAACAACAACTTCTCTATGCTCAGAAACTAGGTTTAATGTCCGAGAATAAAGTAGTCTGGTAATCACAAACATGAACCTATTTCGATTTTAATACGAAGTTCAACATACGATATAGTACTAACGTGATAATTACAAACAAGAACCACTCAGTACTCACTTTCGTACAGATGATTCTCTTGGGTCACCGTTTTTGCATCCTGTTCTTTTATAGCGGGAACTTGGAATTAAAGGTATTATACAATAATATATAATACATGTACGCGTAGTTATATTAGCTGACTTGATCAGTCTCTAACTCTTGATCGTTAGACTATAGAGAATTGGATGAAGAGTTAGCTATGGAGGAGGTAAACTACATTTGTATTCCTTTTAAATATTGCAAGACACCAGTCTTATAATTTTCCACAAGTTATCAGTGTTTCACACTCTTCATAAGCCTTATACCAATGCATTCATTTGTATTTTTTTTAATTTTCTCTAAAATGCTATGGAAATATTCTTTCCCATAATTTATCGACATTTGTTTATGACCTGAGGCATTTGCCATGTTGATTGCTAATCAACCATACACTGTACCACTTAGTTTTCTTAAAAATGATTCTTCTTGTTACGTAGATGAACTGATATTCCACTATACATATTACAATATTTTGTATCTAGAAACGGGATTCGTTGCCTAACATAAATATATTGGCTGAAAGTGTTTGATTTGTTGAAATTTGTAAAGCAGTTCCAATTTACATGCCTCTTCAATTGACAACAATGGCAATTGAACTTACGGAGATCTGTGTTAAGTTCGTACAAGATCAATACAAACACATAAAAAACGAATAGGATGTCATTTGCAACTAACTGTCATCTCTAGTTTACTACAAATCTGTTTCCGCACAATTGCATGAATAATTTTCATATATAATCGTACAATCGGTATGAAAAATATGTTAATGTCGCTGTAGTTATTTCAACAATGTTCATATACTTCGTACATATGCAAGCGGAATACCCAAATATCTCATTATTCAGTATGTATTATGTGTAGACTGTCATATCGCGTTTCCTGGTAACAATGCTTACATTACAGCACGTGTCTTTAATAATACCATCGCAGATGTCTGTCTATTTTACATAGATAACTTTCAGTTTGCCTAAAATTGGTTCTTATTGCGTTGGTTTTATGTTATTATTAATATTCATAGTGTGAAACTATATATACTCACTAGAATGTGTTGGCTACTCACTGGACGATATACATACTTATTGGGTTTTAAAAACGGCAGTATTTATTATGCCGTACTAAATTGTTGTACTCGCCAATCAGTAAAAAAACTTTTATGATCCAAACGGCTATAAAGCATTGATGTTTAACTTATTTTGTACACATATCAACATCCCTACTAATGACTTCAAAACTCACTTTTAATTTCACCATTTTACTAAGGTATTCTATCGTTCTATCTTTCCGTTTTAGTATCACTGGGAGAATCGTTGTTGAGTTTCCTTCGTCTCATTTTCAGCGTTTTGCTTTTCCCCATAGTACTGTTACGTTAAACTTTGATATCTACTATTTGCCTTAAATTGTCTCATTAATTCAATATGTTTTCGATAAAAAACGATTAAGCCAAACTGTGGGTAAAGAAAGTTAAAAGCTAGCTACAGGCTTGGTGTTTGTATCTTGGTTTTTTGACGCATCATTTACTGTCCATTTTGTATAAAGTTTCTGAATGTTTACAACTTATTGCTGAAATACCAGCATATCTATGATTTACTTTGTGTTTTGTTTTAAATCGGCAGATAAAATCTCTCACTGCAGAGTTAATTTCACCGTATTTGTAATCCATTTCTAATGACCGAAGTTGAATAAGTTTTAGAATTTAAAAAAAGGCTCCGCTGAATAACTTGGGAATTTAGTAGTGTTGTATTCATCAAGCTTCACCGACAAAGACTCTTGGCAATATCATAATATAACCATTATGTTATGTAATCATAAACTATTGCTTAGTAATAGTATTTCACTCTATAACGTACTACATTAAATTAAGTTATAAAAAACAATTTATAAGATCACTAAACTTATTCGCAGTATGATAATAATGCAATAATTAGAAAAGTACATGATCTCAATTAAATGTCAGGAAAATGGCTTTTTTAAGTTTTATAAGTGGAGTTTATGTTTAATTTAAGTGCAAGTCATTCGATCTATCTGACTTTAAACTCAGAGTATCAGTTTTATGCATGGTCGTTGATAGTTTTTATGAGTTACAAATTTAAATAATGGTTAAATATTTATGAAATTTGGGATTTATGTTTCAGTTGTAAGTGATGTTGACATGATATCTGAGAGCGGGCATGATTCCACGGAATATAAGGAAATACAAAAATCAAACATAGACAATTTAGCGTAAATTACAACCCATTGGTAGAACACAATAAACATGCTGACCGTTGAATTGATGATATTCTATCAGATTAATTGAGAGACTGTATTCTTCCTTAAGTTAAATTAAGAACATGTTTAAACATGAATAATGAAAGTTCACTTTGGCAGCGAAGACAAGCTAACTATTTTAGCTACGAGTATAAGAGAGTAATAAATTAAATCATTATGCTAATATTTGCTGCATTCAAAGTATAGTGTAACATGCACCGCATCTTGATCAACGAACCCCATCAATGGAAAAGCCTGCTCACCCATCGAGGGTGATTTATTGACCTTATATACACCACGTTTTCTTATATAACAATCCACAGAGTTTCTAATTTGCATGGTATAAATCCAACTCTAAGCATGTGAACCAATTAAATCGTAACCGCTACAATAGCATTAAACGTTGCATTTGTACCAGTCGTTAGTTAGGTATAAAAAGCTTGCCGTAAAAGGTGATTGGTTAAAAATTAAATCAACTCATTAAATACCTATACGATTACCCGTAATAGAGCTTAAAACCACATTAATCTTGGTGAGGATACGATTCTTGAACAACCTCAAACAGTTTACTTAACTCGGCGCGTAAGAACCTGTTGTTTTGGTGTAATTGAATTCATTTAAGTTCTGTTTTTCGAGTTTAAGAACATGGAAACATTGGCAAACATTTAGACAGTGTGATAATTCGATGACAATGCGAGAAAGAAAAAGCAACATAAATGTATGGTGGTACTGTTGTGACAAACACTTGATAGGATTTAGTACTCTTTTTAAGTGATGTTCATACACCAGGAAATTAAACATCGGGGGTAAAAAGAACTTTAGTTTGAACGATTTGACACTATGTCCTTCTTTGTTTGGTTGTCATTTTTCTTTATGACTGTCACTTGACTTTTACTTGATAAATGCTTGACTTACTGCTGGATTTAATTTACACACTGCTGGTTTCATAGTTTGAGGATTCCCTTTCCACAGAAATGTGCAATTAGTAAACGACCACAAAAGCATGAACTCATTAAACTTGACTTATTGCAAACTTTTTGAATAAACTGTCAGACCAATCAGAATGACACATTTAGACAGTGTGATAATTAGATGACAATGTGAGAAACAAATGGCAACATAAATGTAACATAACAAGATGTTTGTACTGTTTCAAGCAACCGTCCTGAAATAATCTTACCATTGCATTTAAAATCCATTTTCCTCCATATGAGTTTGTCGTTCTCGAAAATAGTTATGCAAATTGTGCAAGTTTGGCGCTGTAACTTGAACTAATACAGAGGTCAATACTGGAAATTGTTGCACTAAACTATAGACAGTTTGGCTCTGTACCACTGAAATTATACGATAATCACATACACAATCATGTCTCTGAGCGTCCTTGTATAATCACCAATGTCAAGTTTCTTTGATTCCGATTCTTTGGCATGCTGGCCAATGGACACGGTTTCGGGTGAAATAAATTAAAATAACGCTTTACCCACCCCAAGGTCATCTAATATTGTTCAGTTTCTTGAATTAATATAACTCACAAGACGGAGCATTTAAAGTAGTTTTATTGTTAGCTCATTGAATTCTCTATCAAATTCATAATAATGTGAATATGCTCGACAATTGGGAGTTGGTTAAAATATCCACAGTCTCATTTTTCAAAAACGATTCATTCATATATAAACTACCCGAGTCTCAAACGAACTATTACAAGTGTACTTGGACTCATTTACACAGAGCATCTCATTAGACAAATAAATCAGTATCATTTTAACGACTTTGGTATATTATAACATTGGTTTGACACTTAAACCTCTCACCTACGATAACAGTGCTTTACCGTTAGGTTATCAATGCAGATACTGAGTTTTTGTATAGTAAATGTTAACTAAAATGAGTTTTTGATATGTTATATTATTCATGACTGTTCAAACACAATTGAAAGTGCAGGTACGATCATGATAATTCTGACGTGTCGGTCTTGTCAATGTTCTATTGTGTTTACGTTGAATGAAACACTAGGAAACTAAGCTTAATCTGATTTAGTTGATGAATTCCAATTTTGAAGCCGCTAAAATGACTCTCCTTCTTGTAAAAGTACAACGCATTCAATTGGCGGAATAATTAAGAATGAAGTATCTCATCGAGTGTGCCATGTTTACCTCTTTGCTTCTGGTAAATGTAATTTGACCAGCCTCTGTCTTTGCAAACACTTCAAGAAAGTACATCGTATTTCAGATTGGTATCTGTCTCATGACGTCCACATAACTTTATTCATTTTTTAAGCTACTCAAGATAGGTATTGTGTGTTCGTATGGCATTTGGCCAATGATTACAGAACACTTTATATGGGCTCGTACCTAATCAATGATGGGTTTAACATGTTTAATTATTATTACTAGCTTTAGATGACGGCGTATACTTTACAAGTATTGATGCTCATCATATTTTATCGTTTGCGTTGCATTGACTAGTGATGAGTGTGATTAGATGAACCATCGACTACCGGGGGGCAAACTGCAATAGATCCATAACGAATATTACAACATATTTTAACCCATTGAACATAATTTGTTTATTACATTTTGTTTGTTTTGTCTACAATAATGTTGATGTTTATTGCTTGGAGTAGGTTAGTTGAGCTTCAATATCTTAGTCGGATATCCCCAATATGTAACTGTGATGTTTGGTCAATATGGCGTTATTATGAATTCCCTGAGCTCGGCATGTTTTCATTGTCTTTGTCATAAAAATACACTGGAGACCCATTAAGCAAATTACGTAATCGACATATTCGTGCAGACATTCATTTGTTTATTGATGACGAAAATCCTTTATAAAGTTAAAGACACATTACTGAATAATGTATGCAACGTTAAAGCGATGAAAATTGGTTGCGCAGTCATCATTGTTACAACGAACACTATCCAATCAACAAAAATAATTTAAGTCACAAGCTGAGTTACAAATATTTTGACATTCTGAAGGTCTAAGAATACTCAGTACTTGTAAGTACGCATTAATTGATTTTTTGTGCTCACATTTTTAATTCACACTTTGTTTGACCAATATGTTAGATTAGCAATTGTTAAGCATAGGGTAGAAATTTTATAGGAAATTTAGATATAATATTATAGTACACAATATTGATATTATAAGTTTTTATTCTTCGCTATATAAAACTCAAATTCCTACCTAAAACTCTTAACATGAGGGTGACATTACATGAATTAACTTTTTATGATTATTTTGACATATTATGGTGGTTAATCGTTTGTGTTAATGACTGCTTAAAGGAACGGCCTAACCGAATAGTCTATCTTTACTTAATGGATTTTTAATTTTTAACGATCTAACCTAATGAACTTATTGACTATATGAACTTAGTTATGAAGTTATGGTAACATTACAGCAACGTTAATAGTAATTTCGTAATGTTTATGGTATATATGTATCATGTCAAGCATCCTTATTACCCTATTTAATACGGGTGTTATGTCAGTACATATAATACTATGAGTATCTCTAGAAACAATGTATAAGTGCTCAGAAATTAGGTGCAATGCCAGAACATTTAGCTATCAACACAATGAACCTCACTCGGATATAAGTCAATCACACGATATCGTAACGTGATTATCACAACCAAGGGCAAGGCACTACCTATGCTCATCCTCGTAGATGACACGTGGTGAACTGACAGTAGTTTGATACGCTGAATATATATAATAAAAAATACAAAAACGTAGAGATATATAGTTATCAATGGAAGAGAAAACTTTTTTTAAATTATTCGTTTCAATATTGCAAAAGTATTATTATCTCACTGGTCAGTATTATTTCTGCCATGTTGATACTATACGGGAAATTGACCTGAAACCGCATGAACCAGCTCGATTACATCGATGCCTCTTTGCAGAGCATAAAACAGTATTAAAAGTAATAAAAATAGTACCATTTTAAGTTTTAACTAATTGAGTATATTGCGGCTGACGATCTTACACAAGTTTTCTTGCACTCGATGAGGTCATTCTATTACAAGGATAACGATGTGATTTAACAATGGCACATCCAAGCTTTAGAACATTTGACATTTTATGTGTTACGTAACGACAATGTCTTGACAATGTTTGACCTCATCCAACAGATCTGGGACACAGAACAAGTCCCTGTGGAGTGGCAGACAGGGTATCTTGTGAAGCTTCCAAAGAAAGGCAACCTGAGCGACTGCAACAATTGGCGCGGTATACAGCTGCTATCCATGCCCAGCAAAGTACTAGCAAGAATCATTTTAGAGAGGATGAAAACCGAAGTCAACAAACTCCTCAGAGAAGAAAAAGCAGGCTTTAGAGCAGGAAGATCATGTGCAGACCAGATTGCAACGCTCCGCATCATCATCGAGCAATCAATTGAATGGAACTGTCCGCTGTAAGTCAACTTCATTGACTTCAAGAAGGCGTTCGACACAGTGGACAGAGACACTATCTGGAAAATACTGATGCACTACGGCATCCCAAGCAAGATGATCAACATCATTCGGAGCCTGTATGACAACAACCTCTGCCAAGTCATCCACGACATGAACCTCTCTGAACCTTTCAGAGTATGCACCGGGGTCAGACAAGGTTGCCTGCTCTCTCCTATGATTTTCTCGATAGTTATCGACTGAGTGATGAAAACAACACTGGATACACCAAGAGGGATACAATGGACCCTTCAGAACAAGCTGGAAGACCTTGATTACGCTGATGACATTGGTCTCCTGTCCCATACTTATGCCCACATGCAGCAGAAAACAGAGAAACTGCAGGAAGTAGCCAGAACAACAGGGCTAGAGGTCAACATCAACCAAACAAAATGTCTCAGGATCAATCCAGGCAGCAGACAAGGCATCCACATAGAAGGCCAAGCCATTGAAGATGTTGACCACTTCACATACCTGGGCAGTATTGTCAGTAAGACAGGAGGTACAGAAGAGGACATCAAGGCCAGGATAGGGAAAGCCCGCCACGCATTCGCTACAATGAGACCAGTGTGGAACAACCGCAACATCCACTGGAAAACGAAGATCAGACTCTTTAACTCCAACGTGAAAACAGTCCTCCTTTATGGCGCTGAAACTTGCAGAAGAACCAAACGCCTGGACCAAAGTCTGCAAGTGTTCATCAACAAATGCCTCAGACAGATCTTAAGGATAAGGTGGCCAGAGAAGATCTCAAACCAGGACTTATGGGCAAGAACAGGGCAGCAACCGGTTACAGACTCCATACTACAGAAGAAGTGGAGATGGATCGGACACTCTCTGCGAAGAGCCCAGCCCAACATAGCAAGACAAGCCCTGGATTGGAATCCTCAAGGACAAAGAAGAAGAGGGAGGCCTACAAATTCCTGGCGCAGAACACTGGACATTGAGCTTCGAAAGACAAGGATGTCATGGGGAGAAGCCAAAGCCCGGGCTATGGACCGAACAAGATGGAGAGATGTGGTAAAGGCCCTATGCTCCGACCGGAGCGAAGAGGAATAAGTAAGTAAGTAACGACAATGTCATATTGAAGTGTTTGGCCATTTGACGTTTTTATTTGTCCTGTGGGGGCAATGGCTTTTCTAGGGCTTGAGTCATTTAACGTTCTTCGTGTGTCCAATGTTTAACGGGTGCAATGCCCTCGAGTCATGCAAGCTAGAATTGATTAATAATTATTACAGAAGAAATATTCATGGTTACAGTATTTGCTAGAACGAGTGCGTGATTATTCAAATACCAGGACTGTCTTCTTGTGATATGTTGATTTGAGGACAATATGGCGAGTGATTATTTCTCGGACGTGTAAAAGATAAAGGGAGTCGAAACCTTACGGGCCAGTATTTATTTACAAGAAAAATTTAGTATTTCTATCGACATGACGTCGCGTCCTTCTTTTGTCTTTTGCACGTTCCATTAGTTATTTCATTGATTTATTCCCGGCTAACATTTTGTTTTACAATGCTTGTTAAATTATATTCATTTGACTAATGCTACTGTAGAAGAGCCTTCTATAAGAAAGAGAAAAAACTTTTAATCTTGGTGAATTCTGATTATTATGACATATGCTATCTGTCTATATTTCATGGAACGAAATCTAGCTAAGAAATCTTGCGCTAGTGTCATATATATTTTGTTTTCCACAGTATAGTATAACAATATAGATGTTCAATTAATGTAAAGTATACACGTACTTAAGTTCAATTTCCATATCCGAAGAATTACCGATTTATTTCCCCACAATGCGTTTAAAGATATATTAATACAAAGCTTTTGCTTCCTTCATACAAATTTAATTTTCTTCGTCCCTACAAGTCACATGGGTATTTCAACTGCACGCTGTATTTCTGTTATTGTGATTTATGCCTCAAATATATGACCATAGCTTTCAAATTTACAGAAATTTGCTCGCTTTAAGGAAAGATTTAAAGCCTTGAAGTTGAAGACAATCGTCATGTTTTATGGGCATGCTGTTGAATTGTAGGAGATAGTGTTAAAATGCGCAATGCAAAACACCAGAGTCTGTTGAATTATGAATGGCGTAGAATATAATAAATTATTACAAAAAGTATCAGACATTTCGTTCTTTCGAATGCAAAATAGATGAACTGCAGGCCTACTAAATATAAGAATTTGATATTTTAGTTCGGGTGTACCAAGACACAATCATGGTAAACATACAAATATACCGTCACTAGACATGAAACAACTTCTCATCCAACTATCATGATTTATATGTCATGCATGTTTGATCTGCAAATACACTATCGACTTATAATATGACAGTATTTACTATGACGTACATACCTGTTATGAATCAATCTCTACAACGCAAATATGTTCTTGTATATGAGCACCCTTAGTCTTGATTTTAACTTCAGGCTCGACTTCAAACATTTAATTTTGCTTGTTCGACTAAGGTGGTGGTCTTTTTCTAATGTCTTCTATCGTTCTTGCTTACTGTTTCAGTATTACTGGGAGTAACTATACCTATTCCCTCGGGTCTTAAGTTATTTGCCAGTATTGAAGCAGCTACATAAGCATAGCAGTTTAGTTTCCTTCGTCACATTGTCAGTCCGTTGATATTCCCCATATTACTGTTACGTTTGATATCTACTATTTGTGTTAAATTGTCTAATTGTTTCAATATAGCTTCAATAAAATAACGATTAAGCACAAATGTGGGTAGATCAAGTTGAAAGCCACAGGCTTGGTGTTTGTAGCTTGATTTTTGACTCGGCATTTACGAATGTTTCTGCATGTTCATAACTCAGTGCTGAAGTACCAGTTGATCTATTATTTACGCCGTGTTTTGTTTTTAATCGGCAGATAAAATCGCTTAGTGAGTTAATTTCACGGTATTTGTCATGAATTTTCTCTCTACAAATTCCCATGTCGACTTTTAATCATCGAAGTTGAACAATCTCTAATATAAAAAAGGCTTTGCTGAATAACTTGGGGATTTAGTAGTGTTGTATTCATCGAGCTTCTCCGATAAGGAACATATACTCACTGATCCTGGCAATATCATAACATAACCATTATATTATTTAATCATACAGTATTGACTAGTAACTGTAATACATTCTATAACGTACTAGATTAAATTAAGTTATAAAAACCACTGTAATAAGATCACTGAACTGCAGCGCATTATGATAGTAATGAGATAATTAGTATAGTACATGATCTCTATTAAATGACAGGAAAATGTGTTTAAAGTTATATTAGTGGAGTTAATGTATTATTTAAGTGCAAGTCATTTGATATATTTGACTTTTAACTTAAATTATCAGATTTTTATATGCTCGATAGTAGTGTTTTGTATCAAGTTAAAAAGTTAAAGCATTGTTTAAATATTTATGAAATAAGGGATTTATCTTTCCGTTGTAAGTGCGAGTTCAAGTTATTTGATCTATCTGACTTTTAACTTAGATGATCAGTTTTATGTATGACGTTGATGGGTTTGCTAAGAAAGTTAAAAAAATGTTAAAGCATTACTTAAGTATTTATTTTATGAAATAAGGGATTTATGATTCTGTTGTAAGTGATGAGGACATGATATCTGATATCGGTGTAAGAGTTTACAAAAAAATACGACATTAAAACAGAACATAGATTATTTAGTGCACATTGCAAATTGCAACGCATTGGTAAAAGTACGTGACATGCAGACAATTGAGGTGACGTTGGAGTTGAAGATATTTTGATAGACATTAAATGCGAGACTGCATTTTGTTCCCGACTAAATATATAACCGATAAAGTTGAAGACAAAAAGCACCGAAGTTTCAAATTGACAGCGAGGATAAGCGAAATAGTCTAGTTTACGAGTATAAGAGCGAAATAAATGCAAGCATTATGATAGCATTTGATGCATTCCAAGTATAAACGCACAGATAGTTGCATCTGTACTATGTCGATTGTTACGATGCAAAGACCTGCCGTCAAAGATGATTGATTAACATGCAATCAACGTATTAAATACCTTTACAATAACACACAATAGAGCTTTGTAAAACAACATTTATTTTGATGAGGATACAATTCTTGAACGACCTCAAAGCATTCACTTTTTACGAGTCTTATCTGTCAAAATGATCATGAACTGTAGGCAGTTTATATTGCTTTGCAGTTCGTATATCAAGTTCATGTTCTTGTCATACGTTACTTAGGGCATTGTTCTAGTTTACATAAAATCAATATTCAAAGTTAACCTCTTTCCGGTAAATGCCTACGTGTGTTTCTTCTCTTCCAAATCAATTACTTAACTAGGAGCGTAGGAAACTGTTGTTTTGGTGTAATTGGATTCAATTTAAATTCGGTTTTATTCGGGTTTAAGAAGAGGGAAACATTGGCAAACAGTTAGTCGGCGTAGACAACGTATACATATTGGCAACGTGAGACACAATACAACATTATTTTACGTTTGGTGGAACTGAGGTGACGTAGCAACCAATTGGTATGATTTAGTTTTAGTGGGATTCAATCTTCTTTTACGTGGATGCTCTTGAATAAGCCACCTATTCATCGAGTGTGAACAAAACTTTAGCTTAAATGCAATAGCACAATGACTTTGTTTGTAATTGACCCTTGACCTTGACTCTGGATATGTTTGACTCACAGCTGGATTCATTGACTCACTGCTGAATTGTCAGTGTAGGCATTCATATGTGTACAGACTTGTCAACTAACAAATGGTCACAAAATTATAAAATTCACTAAACTATTACTAACCTGAAGCGTCAGACCTTATCAGAATGAATAAAAACAAAATTAAGCTACTTGATTTTTCTTTTGCGCAAAGCAACGCTCCAAGCAACATTCTTAAAACTAATCCGAACATTGTTTTTCAAATCCCTTTTCCTCCATATGTATTTGTCGTCTTCGAAAAATGTTATGCAAATTGCGTATGTATGGCACAAATAACAACCACGTCATGGTCACCTTATTTTGTTCAGTTCCAGTATTAATCTTACACACAAGTCGGAGCATCTAAAATAATGTTATAGTAAGCTCCTAGTAATCTTCATCAAGTTTATTACATTGTGCATATGCTAAAATAACGATGTTCTTTAAACACCCACTGTCAAACATAATTTAATCATATAGATACTAGAGGCTAAATATAACCAATGCACTTGGAATTATTTATGATAAGCATCAAGTTAATTAAATCTATATGTTCTGTATCATCGAATACGGGATTTTATGACATAGATTCGACACTTGAACCTCTCACATTCGATGACAGTGCTGTACCGCTAGGCTTTCAAGGCAGATACAGAGGTATTATGTATTGAAGGTTTACTGAAATGTATTTTTGACATGTTATACAGTATTATAAATGACTGTTCAAACAAAACAACTGATGGTGCAGTTGCAATGATCATTTGTGTCTTGCCGATCGTGTCAATGTTCTATTGTTTTTATGTTGAATGCAAAACCAAGACACTAGGCTTTATCTGATTAAGTTGATGAATACCAAGTTTGAAGCAGCTAAAATGACTCTCAAAGAAATAAAACACTTTCCTTTAAAAGTACCAAATATTCAATTGGCGGAATAATTAAGAATGAAGTATCTGCTCGTGTGTGTCATGTTTTACTAATTGCCTCTGGTAAATGTAATTTGATCAGCCTCTGTCGTCGCAAACACTACTAGAAAGTCCAACATGTATACAGATTGGATAACGTATCATGCATACATGTATAGCTTCCGCCTAAATATAGTTATGTTTAAAGTTACTGTAAGATCAGATGTCTTATTCCAAAACATTGTAAGTCTAAAATCAGACTGAGGCTTTACATTTATCTAATTTTCTACGCGCTTCCGTGGTTGTTATAAATATGTTGATGTAGATATAATTGGGTATACATTTCTATTGGGTTATAACATAAAATCAGAAAAAAACATGGTTAAACAGTATTGAAAAGAAATGGCAGTCATTCTAGATATCGTCAATTTTAAGTCTAAGTCTGAGTTTCAATATTTCCATGTTGGTAAATAAGGCCCCTGCATTTAATGTACATGTGTCTTTTTGCTATTGCTTTCAGAACATTGTTTGGGGCTGTACCTAATCAATGGTGGGTTTTAAACGTTGGATGCTTTTTATTGCCTCAAATCATTGGTGCAAAACATATTTGATTGTAGGTGTTGCATTGACTGTTGATGTGTGTGATTCATTGTACCTCCAACTATTGCAAAGCAAACTGCAACATATCCATAACAAATTGACAGTGTCATTTAGCCTACTGAACATAGTTGTTTGTATTATTTTTGTTTAGTCTACAACAATTTTGATGCTATTTGCTTGGAGTAGGTCAGTTGAGCTTCAATATCTTAGTCGGATATCCCCGATATGTGACTGTGATTTTGGTCAATATCCGGTAAATAAGAATTCCCTGTTGTGTACTTTTTCAATATATGCGTCAAAGTTTACACCGGAGACCCATTAAGTAAATTATGTAATCAACATGTTCGTGCAGACATTGATTGGTTTCCTTATGACGAAACTCCTTTATGAAGTTAAAGACACATTAGTGAATTATGTATGCAACGTTAAAGCGCTGAGAATTAGTTGGGCAGCCATTATTTCTACAACCAACATTATCCAATCTATGGATACAAAAGCATAATTGAGTTATATATTTTTTGGGATTTTGAAGGTCTACGAATTCTTAATACTCGCATGTACACATTATTTTTTAAATTGTTTTACTAATATGTTAGATAAGCATATGTTTAGCTTAGGTAGGGTAGATATTATATACGAAAAGTAGATATCATAATAAAATACACAATATTGGTATTGTAAGTGTCTATTCCTCGCTATATAAAACTCAAAATTCCGCCCTAACGATTATAAAACTCGTGCAATATTACATGAATTAACTAACGATTATTTTGATATATTATGGTGGTTAATCATTTGTGTTAATGACTACTCGAAGGAATGGCCTAACTGAATACCGGTAGTCCATCTTGCCTTAACGCATTTTTAATTTCGTACGTTCTTAAACTAATTGACTTAATGTACCTGGTTATCATGATCCCAGGGTAAAAGCTATGGTGACATTAAAGTATCGTTAATAGTAATTTCAAAATAATGTTTATGGTATTTATATTATATGTACATGTAATACCACATTTAATATATGTGTTATTCCCGTACATGTAATAATATGAGTGTCACTATCAACAATTTATATGTGCTTACAAACTAGGTGCAATTTCTGAACAAATAGCTCTCACCAAAATTGACCTCTCTCGGCTATAATACAATAGCACGATATAGTAAGGTGAATATTACAACCAAGACGACATCTATGCTCATCATCGTATATATACAATTATATGTCTTGCTTTGAACTGACAGTAGTTTAAGGCATTAAATAAATATAATACAGTTTAAAAAAATATACGTTATGAAACTTTATCTAATGACAAACCTGTTAGCTACACTATAATTATATAATTCATGTAGTTATATTAGCTGACTTCACTTGCTTCAAATATTTCTACGTATGAATTTAGAACGGAATAAGATATAGAGATATCTATGGAAGAACTAAATATTCGTTAAACATATTGCACAATTGGTACTATCTCACTCATCAGTAGTATTTCAGCCATGTGGATATTATATAGGAACATTTACCTGAAACCGGATAATGGTACCATTTTAACGAATTGTGTATACTGCGGCTGGCGATCTAGCACGCGCTTTTCGCACCCGAAGAGACATGTCTACTACAAGGCTAACAATGCGATTAAGCTATGGCACATCCAAGGTTTAGAATATTCAACATTTTATGTGTTCAGTAAGGAAAATCCCATATCCAAGTATTGGCCATTTGACGTTTTATGTGTTCTGTGGGGCAATGACATTTCTAAGACTTGGGTCATATAACGTACTTCGTCCAATGTTCAACTGTTGTAACGCCCTCGTGCCATTCACGCTAAAATTGATCAATAATTATTACAGCAGAAATATTCATGGCTATTTGCTAGACCAAGTGTATGCTTTATTCAAATACCATGTCTTCATGTGGTTTGTTGATTTGCGGAAAGTACGGAGAGTAGATATTCCTCGGACGTGTAAAAGATAAAGGATGTCAAAACCTCACGGGCCAGGATTCATTTACAAGACAAATTTACTATTTCTAATGACAGGACGTATCACCCGTCTTTTGTCTTGCGCGCGTTCCATTAGTTATTATATTGAATTGTTCCTCGGTTGATTGTTTGTTTTGTCAAATTATATAGAGTTTGGCTATAATGCTACTATAAAGAACTCTTATGTATGTTCTGGAAAAAATATAAAGCTTTTCCTTCCATCCTACATATTTAATTTTCTTCGTCCCTACAAGTCACATGTGTATTACAATTGCACGCTGTATTTCTGTTATTGGAATTCATGCCTCAAATATATGACCATAACTTTCAAATTTACAGAAATTTGCTCGCTGTAAGGAAAAATTGAGGGTCTGGAAGTTGAAGATAACATTCGTGTTTTATGGGCATGCTGTTGAATTGGAGGAGAAAGTGTTAAAATGTGCAAAGCAAAACACCAGTGTCTGTTGAATTATGAATGGCGTAGAATATAATAAATAATTACAAAAAGTATCAGACATTTCGTTCTCTCGAATGCAAAATAGATGAACTGTAGGCCTACTAAAAATAAAACATTGATATTTAGTGCCTGCGTACCTATGTACATCATAAACATACAAATATAGTATTTAGTACTGCCCTTATTCTTATTCCGATAAGGTATATGAACTCATTGATATGAGCAATATAATAACATAACCATTATATACTAGTAATGCAATTATAAGTATTGACTAGTCATATTATTACACTATAATGTACTAGATTGAATAAAGTTATGTATACCAATGTATTTTAATTTCTCTAGAATGCTATAAAAATATTCTTTCCCATGATTAATCATCAATTGTTAACAACCAAGGCAACTTCAATGCTGAATGCTAATCTAGCGTACACTGTATAATTTAGTGTTCTTAAATATGGATCTTCTTCTTATAAGCTCATTGCGTAGGGGAACTAATATTCCACTATACAGATTACCTTATTTTCTATCTTGAAACGAAATTCATTGTCTAACAGAGCTATATTGGCTGAATGTTTTTTATTAGTTTAAGATATATAGCAGTTCCAATTTACATGCCTCGTCTATTGACAACGGCCACAATAGAACTTACGGAGATCTATGTTAAGTTCGCACTAGATCAATACAAGCAAAAAAAGAATAGGATGTTATTTGCAACTAACTGTCATCTCTAGTTTACTACAAATCTGTTTCCGCACAACTGCATGAATAATTTTCATATATAATCGTACAATCCGTATGAAAAATATGAAAATGTCGCTCTTGTCGTTCTGGTAACAATGCTTGTATTACAACACGCGTGATTAATAATAGCATCACAGATGTATGTCTATCTTTCATAAAGACTGTTCATTTTGCCTAAAATAGGCTCTAATGTATGCGTTGGCTTCTTACTAAGGTATTCTATCATTCTGGCTTTCTTAAATTAAGTACCACTGAGAGAGGCTATTCCTATTCACCACACATCTTGATGTAGTTGGCAAGATATATCAGTTTAGTTTCCTTCCTCACATTGTAAACGTGTTGTGATTCCCCATATTACTGTAACCTTTGATATCTACTATGTGTATTTAATCGTCTCATTGATTCAATATAGTTTCATTGAAATACCAATTAAGCACAAAATTTTATGTGGGTAGAGCGAGTTCAAATCTACAGGCTTGGTGTTTGTTGCTTGATTTGTTGACAACATTTACAACATTACCGATCTAGTTTGGGTAAGTTTCTGTATGTTTACATGTTAGTGCGGAAATACCAGCATATATATTATTTACGTCGTGTTTTATCTTTAATCGGCAAATCAAATCACTCAGTGCAGAGTTAATTTCATAGTTTTTGCAATTCATTTTCTTGCTTCAAATTCCCATCGCGCCTTGTTAATCATCGCAGTTGAACAAGCTCTAATATTAAAGAAGATTTCGCTGAACGACGATATTAACTAGTAGGTCGTATCTACAAAATCATTATTTTTAGAAAACAACAAAAACTGTCGGACAATTACTCACTATGATAAAACAAGCGTTTTCAACTTCTGTTTGGTCAACATGACAAATTTCGATTTTCATGACAATAGGCTCACAAGAAGTGCCTTGTCTTTGAAGATGTAGATTTCAAAAATGCATTAGTCTAATAAGGTCGTAAGTGCCACTTAAACCTTCTCATTCTAAGCCAGCTTATACTCACTGATCTTGGCAATAACATAACGTAACCATTATAGTATGTACATGTAATCATTAACGTATGGACTAGTCATATTATTACACTATATTACGTACTAGATTAATTTAAGTGATATTAACCGCTTTGATAAGGTCACTGAACTGCCGCGCTTTATGATAGTTATGGGATAATTAGTATAGTGAATGATCTATAGTAAATGATAGGAAAATGAGTTTTTAAGTTATATAGTGGAGTTTATGTATTAATTTAAGTGCAAGTCATTTGATCTATTTGACTTTTAAACTCAACTTATCAGGTTTATGTTTGCTCGCTTATGATTTTTAGAAAGTTAAAAAGTTGAAGAGTTACTTAAACATTTATGAGATATGGGATTTATGTTTCACTTGTAAGTACATGTGGTGTGGACATGTTATCTTAGATTGGGTTTACGTTTGCTCGCTGAAAGTTAAAAGGTTAAAGCATTACTTAAATATTTATGAAATAAGGGATTCATGTTGCAGTTGTAGCTTGTAAGTGCAAGTAATGTTTATTCGCCTGACTTTTATATCATATTATCATATTTATGTATGCTAATTTTTTTAGAAAATTAAAAAAGTTAACAAATGCTTAAATGTTTATGAAATAAGGGATTTATGTTTCAGTTGTAAGTGGTGTGGTCATGGTATCTGAGATTGGTGTAAAAGTTGACGCACAACATGAAAACACAACATAATATAGACTAGTTAGCGCAGATTGCAACGCATTGGTAAACGCACGTAATATGCAGACAGTTTGAGATGAAGTTGAAGGCAAAGATATTTTGATATACATACAATGTGAGGCTGAATTCAGCCGCTGGTAAAATAAAAATGAATAATATGAAATTGTTTTAGACACAAGTTACGAAGTGTCAAATTGACAGCGACGATAAGCCATATATTCAAGTTTCTGAGCATAAGTAATATAATTCAATTATTATGATAATATTTGATGCATTCCAAGCATATTATCACAAAATAAATGCATACTTTCATGAATATTTTGCAAAAACTAAATTTAAAGTAGAATGTACCATGTACCTATCTCTGCGGGAATCAGAATTGAAAAGAATTAAAGTTCCTGGAACAATTGTATATAGGAGGCACTGGTCATGTGATCAGTGTAGTAGGCGGAGCTTATTTTTGATGGGTAAAAAGTTCAACCGTTTATGTGCGGTTAAACTGAATATTGTTCCGAGACGTTTGTTACGAAGAAAAACATTAATATAAAGAAGGATTGATGAATGATTAAAATACAATCGTAATAGAGCTTTAAAAAACAACATTGATTTTCATGAGAATACAATTCTTGAACAAGCTCGAAGCGTCCACTTTAAAGCACGTCTTCTTTGTCAGAAATGAGTATGAACTGGTTATGTTATGCTTCATGCAGTTTATATTGCTTTGCAGTTCGTAAATTGAGGTCCTTTTCATTTCATGTTACCTGAGGTATTGTTCTAGTTTACATGCAAGCAAACATTATTCAAATTTAAGATATTTCCATTAACTGCCTACGTGTGTTTCTTCTCTTCCAAATAATTAACTTAACTATATGCGTAAGAAACTGCTGTTTTGGTGTAATTGAATTCAATTTAGTTTCGTTTTTTAGTCGAGTTAAAGAACAGGGAAACATTTGCAAACAGATAGACGGTTAGCTAATTAGATGCCAATGAGAGTCACAAAAGCAACATCAATGCATGGTGGTACTGATGTGACAAACACTTAATATGATTTGATCCTCTGTTTAAGTGAAGTTGTTACATAAAGGCAATTAAACTTTAGTTTGAACGATTTGACACTTTGTCCTTGTTTGCAACTAATAAACGATCACTAAATCATGAACGTATTAAACTTGAAATATTGTAAAATAATTGCATAAAGTGTCAGACCATATAAGAACGAATACAAACACGTGTATGTTTTTCTGTTCTAACACCGTCATTAATCTTTACTTTGCATTTAAAATCCCTTTTCCAACATATCGATTTGTTGTACCCGAAAATTGTTATGCAAATTGTGCAAGATTGGCGCTGTAACATGAACTAATACAGAAGTCAATACTGGAAATTGCTGAACTAAACTATAGACAGTTTGGCTTTGTACCACTGACATTATACGATAATAACATACACAATCATGTCTCTAAGCGTCCTTGTATGATCACCAAAATAAAGTTTATTTGATTCCGATTCTGATTCGTTGGCATGCTGGTCAGAGTAAATCGCTTCTCTGGAAAAAAAATTAATATCACCCACGCCATGGTCACCTAGTTTTGTTTATTTCATGTATTAACCAAACTTACTACGTGAAGGTTCTGAAAAAATGTTATTGTTAGCTTATTGAGTTATCTATCAAGTTTGCAATAATGTGGGTATGCTAAACAAAGAAGTTGGTTAAAAATACAAACAGTCTCATTTTTTCAAAAATGATTTTGTAGATACAAATGTACCACCGAGTCTCTTACAAACTATTACAAGTGTACTTAAAATTATCAATGCAGACACAGATGTCTTTTATATTGAAGGTTCACTAAAATGTGTTTTTGACATTTTATATTATACATGACTGTTCAAACACAACTGAAGGTGCAGCTACAATGATAATTTATGACTTGTCGGTCCCGTCAATGTTCTATTGTGTTTGATTTGAATGACAAACCAGGAAAATAAACTTAATTTGATTTAGTTAATGAATACCATGTTTGAAGCCGCTAAAATGAATCTCCAAGAAAAAATCACTTTCTTGTAAAAGTACCACGCATTCAATTGGCGGAATAATTAATTATGAAGTATCTCTTCGAGTGTGCCATGTTTTCCTCATTGCTTCTGGTAAACGTAATTTGACCAGCTTCTGTCTTCGCCAACACTACTAGAAAGTCCATCATGAATTACATATGGATAACGCCTCATTCATATAGCGGCCGCCTAAATATAGTTATTTTTGTAAAGTTACTGTAAGATCAGACGTCTTATTCCCAAAGAAAATCTAAAATTCAGACTGCGACTTCACATTATCTTATGTTCTATGCGTTCCCATGTTGTTATAAATGTATTGATGTAGATATAATTGGGCATACATTTCTTTGCAAGGAAATAGCAGTGATTCTAAATATGGTCAATTTTATGCCTTAATCTAAGTTTCAGTCTTTCAAAGCTGGGCACTGTTTTATCAACGCATTTACGCAAAGCTTAAACTTACGATCAAATTTTAATTCTTTATCATACTTTTACAACTATAAAGCGTGATAAATGGAGCTGTAATACTAATCAAGATTCAGTTAATGAACGTCTACAAACAATATTCGTCCCCAATTTGCAATAGTTAAAGTAATATAAATAATTTGAATTTGAACGTAAGTTTACGATTTCCGTCAAGTCCGTTGATAAAACAGTTCCCTGGTGAATAAGACCCCTGCATTCTATGTCCATGTGTCTTTTTGCTAATGATTACAGAACACTATCCGCGGGATTGTACCTAATGGATGAATTATGTACGTTTGATCATGATTACTGCCTTATGGTGACGGAGTGTATTTTACCATTTCAAAGCATTTGTGTTCATCATATATGATTGTTTAGGTTGCATTGACTGCTGATGAATGGATCCCCGGCTATCGGGAGGCAAACTGCAATAGATCCATAACAAATATAACAGCCTACATACTAGCCTATTGAAGATAATGTGTTTATTACATTTTGTTTTGTCTACAATAACGTTGATGTTTATTGCTTTGCGTAGGTTAGTTATGCTTCAATATCATAGTCGCATATCCCCAATATGTGACTTTGATTTTTGGTCAATATCCGGTAAATAAGGACTCCCTGTGCTTTACTTGTTTTTCATTATCTGCTTCACAAACACAAAACGTACACCGGAGACCCATTAAGCAAATGTAATCAACATATTCGTGCAGACAGTCATTTGTTTATTGGTGACGAAAATCCTTTATAAGGTTAACGACACATTAATGAATGGGACAAATAATTAATAAAAATAGCCGAGATACATGTACAGGGTGAACATAAATATATGGTAACATAAATAACTTTTAAGTGTATAGAGCTATATCGGAACATATTTTTTGAAAAGTTTCTAAAACTGAAAAACAATTATGCTTTCACATCCATTAGATTATTTTTCGCTTCAGTTTTAACAGAAACTCTCTACATGATTTATTGGACATGCAAACTGTCCGTTTTCATACGAAAGTGTTCTAGAACACCCTATGAAACTATAAGAATCGTCTATTTTCGACAATGGAATCAAAGTAGACGGAATCCATCCAAAGTTTTGATTTGCAATTAAGGTAGTTTAGTATCATACTAAAACCGATGCAAGTAATTATTTTGACATTGAATGACTGTTAGAATATAGCTTTATACACTTTAATAACTTTGTCAGTTTTTAAGATACTGTTTGTTGTCATATGCCATTGTTTAACACATAATTGTCAGTTTTGTTCAGCACATAAATCTTTTTCAAATGTTACATATTTTATTCTCAGCAGATGCTTGACGCGTTTTCTTTGATTCTGAAAAACTGCCAAAATCAGCAACAAATGACGCCGTAAATTACCAATTAATTCTTTGCATTTTTTACACTGATGCTTCCAATTTCACATCGCACTTTAGCTTTCAAATCAAGTTAATATACTGGTTTTGTACTATACACTGCTTCCTTCAGGCATTATCGTGATTAATAATGCAAAGGGTTTAAGTCCGGTCTTGAAATGATTCCGGATCGCAGAATTTCCTGGAATCAGTGAAAATGTACGACTTCATCAATGACGTTATTGACATCAAGTTTGCGTAACATGCATTTAGTATCTTATAAAAACTTTGGCTCATTTGCTTTGAAATAAGGGTCAAACCACTTCTAAATCATTAAATCTGACACAGTTATTCAAGTCATTTATGTTATGATATATTAATGATCACCCTGTGTTTTGACATTTTGAAGGTCTACGAAAGCTCTCAACTGGTTCGTTCGAATTAAGTTATTTTACTGTAGGACCAATCATTTAAATAAGCAAATTGTGTTTAATGTAGGGAAGACATTATCTAAAAAGGGTAGATATTACATAATACGAATGTTATTCACCATTTTGGTATTAGGTGTATACTCCTCGCTATATAAACCCCAAATTCCTCCCTTAACATGAGAGCGATATAACATGAATTATCTAACGATTATTTTTATATATTATGGTGGTTAATAACGTGTATTAATGACTGCTTGAAGGAACGGCCTAACCTAATAGTCTGCCTTTCCGTGATGGATTTGTTTAATTTCCAACGATCTAACCTAATGAACTAATTGACTATGTTCACCTAGTTATTATGATCCCAGTGTAGAAGTTAAGGTAACATTACAGCAACGTTAATAGCAATTTGTTAATAATGTTTATGGTATATATATATCATGTCGAACAGCCTTATTGCCCTATTTAATATGGGCGTTATGTTAGTACATACATTATGTATAATAATATGATTACATCTAGCAACCATTTATATGTGCTCAGAAACTAGGTACAATGTCAGAACATATAGCTCTCACTAAAAAGAACCTCTCTCGGCTGTAATACAATCATACGATATAGTAACGTGATTATTACAACCAAGACCCTATATATGCTTATCCTCGTACTGATGACTTGCCGTGAACAGACAGTAGTGTAATACATTAAATAAATATAATGATTAAACAAAGCGACAGTATGAAACTTTATCAAATGACAACCCTGTAAGCTATACTATAATCATGTAATACATATAGTTATATTAGCTGAATTTGATTTGCTTTTAATATGTTCTACGTATGAATATAGAACGGGAATACGATATAGAGGAAGCTATAGAAGAACTAAACATTCGTTTAAAATATTGCACAATTATTACAATCTCACTGGTCAGTAGTGTTTCAGCCATCTGGACACTATCTAGGAACTTTAACCTGAATCCGGGTGGACCAGCACGGTTACATTGATGCTTCTATGCTGAGTATTAAACATAGATACATACAATAGTAAAGATTTTAAGGAATTGTGTATGTAATAAATAATTTATTTTGCGAGGGAACTAATTTGACAATAAACTAAATCAATATTCCATAAGATCCTCAATAATGAACAGTGAACAAAAATAACTATACAAAGTAAAGAATGATATTTGATATTTTGGCCCCCATGATGTGTCGTTATTATGAGTTGAAAATATTCGCCAAAGTGTGACAGTAAAATTAGATTAAAAGTGCTATATGAATATGCATTAGTATGGAATCTTTATCAAGACAATATATAAAACTGTAATTAATATACATTGCTGTATGATATCCGACATAGACACACCATAAGAGCCATCGTATCTTTGTACATGTAAACAACACAACACATATATACGTGTATAAATCAATGGCATTTGGAAAACATAATTATATGCAATAATTTGAAGACGGTTTATGCATTGGATACCCGCAATAGTAATGGTTAAATGAAGTTTGCTAGCAAGCCATTAGGTTGCAGTAGCTGTATGGTATCTTTCAACGTATGACGGTTTTGCCAAACGTAGATATACAGCTTTTAAATGTTGAATAGATGCTGCGGCTGACGATCTAGTACGATATTCCGTGCACACGAAAAGGTCATTGTACTAAAAGGATAACAATGTGATTTAACAATGGCACATCCGAGCATTACACCATTTGACATTTTACATGTCCCGTAAGGACAATGTCATATCCAAGTGTTTGGCCATTCGACGGTTTTATGTGTCCTTTGGGGGCAATGTCATATCTGAGGCTTGGGTCATTTAATGTTCTTCGTGTGTCCAATGTTTAACGGGTGTAATGCCCTCGAGCCATTCAAGCTGAAATTGATTAATAACTATTACAGAAGAAATATCCATGTTTTTTTGCTAGAACGAGTCTGTGCCTAATTCAAACATCAGGACTGTATTCATGTGATATGCTGTTTTGCGGACAATAAGGCGAGTGTTTATTCCTCGGATGTGTCAAGGATATAGGATGTCAAAAACCTTACGGGCCAGGATTCATTTACATAACAAATTTACTATTTCTAATGACATGATGTCTCGCTCGTCTTTTATCTTTCGCACGTTCCATTAGTTATTTCATTGATTTGTTCCCCGGCTCAGCTATCAGTCGTTGATAGTTTGTTTAACAATGTTTGTCAAATTAAATATATTTTGGCTAATGCTACTACATTATCGACTAATAAAGGTTCTGGAAACAGCTTACAACCGGAGCGGGTTATTTGGACATATGCTGTATCTCTCTATATTTCATGAAATGGAATATAGCTAAGGAGTCCTATATTTTGTATCCCGCAATAGTATGTATTCCGCATTAGCATATTATAAAATATAGGTGTGCAATTAATAAGCATACATATAAACTTAAGTTAGATACAAAATCGGGTTATCTCTATGGTCGAATAATTACCGACTTATTTTCCTAAAATACGTATAAAGATATATAAATACAAAGATTTTCCTTCCTTCCTACACAATTTTCTTCGTCTCTACAAGTCACATGGGTATTTCAATTGCACGCTGTATTTCTGTTATTGAAATTTATGCCTCAAAAATATGACCATAGCTTTCAAATTTACAGAAATTTACTCGCTTTAAGGAAAGATTTAGAGCCTGGAAGTTGAAGATAACAGTCATGTTTTATGGACATGCTGTTAAAATGGAGGAGAAAGTGTTAAAATGCGCAATGCAAAACACCGGTGTCTGTTGAATTATGAATGGCGTAGAATATAATAAATTATTACAAAAAGTATGAGATATTTCGTTCTCTCCAATGCGGAATAGATGAACTGTAGGCCTACTGAAATAAAACATTGCTATTTAGTGCTTATGCACCAATACACATCATAAACATTCAAAGATAACGTGATAAGATATGAATGCAATTTTCATCCAACTGGGCTTAAATAAATATGGCATGCATGATTGATGAAATCGTCTGGTACCGTCGTATTTTGAATAGGTGTGTTGTTTGACTGAGAGGGTCTTACGAATATGCTTTTCATAAGTGCCTGTTCCTGTTTAGAATTTATTGTAAACTTGCTACATTCACTTTTCAAAATGCATCCGATCGATCCTCGTCAACAATGGAAAGAACCAATCAGTTATAGTTGTAATTAAAAGTTTATCTTCGGAGGAGAAGCTATACGTGCGATTAATTCAGACACCATATACTTTTAAAGCCTTGATATTTCGTTTAACACAAAGGACAATAAATTTCATCCATTGCCTACCACGTGTATTTACTTAATTTCGAGAGGCTTTCCATTAGCCTACCAATTTTCATATGTTTTCAAATTCCACCGATTAATTGGTGATCACGGCTTTCGTATCTTACATTTTATGAATAGCATTATCTTATACACACAATGTATGATTTAATAATGTGAAATTAATGTTGATAAATCTTTCAGAAAAGCCGTATCTAAACGACAATAGTTGAACGTCTGTTTATCCACAATAAAAATGTTATCGTTCACCAGTTCGTCCTTGATCCGTTTGACTTTGTAAACAAGATAATGGCAACACGTGGATCAAACATAACCATACCTGTTGTGTTATCAGCTGATTGGTTTTCATCGGCTCATGTAGTCTTCTGTTTACTAGTAGTTATACTCATTATGTTTAGTATATTTTGGAAGCAAATAGTTTTACTTCGGCTATTTGTAGATTTTCTTTATGTGATTTTACTAGCTAGAACAAAAATTCTCGTTCGTAGGGAAAAACAAAGGAATCAGGGAAATGCGGTAAAATGATAATCAATAGTGATATGAATAAGAAAGTTGCATAGCATTGAAACATGCATTTTCTCCCCATACACTGAGTTTTTTTAAAAACATGAATGTTAACACCAATATCAACAACAAATGGATAAACGTTTAATCGCTGCAAACACCCTAACTCCTGGTAGTATACATCGCCAGGAGGGTAAACAAGTTAAGTTACCATTTTCTAGGGCTCTTTGCAGCTATTAGGCCGCTCAAGCACCCTTCAACATTTCAACTTCCGCTATTCATTGGGCTACTTATGGAAATATACAGTCGTGTCTCCCTTAAGAGACTATTTCACTCCTGTGGCAGTCAACATCGATCTGAGGCGCCCAGTACTAAACACTGTCTTCACAGGTACCATTTTACACCATGGTGGAGTGGAGTATGTTCTCTCTATGTGATTTATTGGACATGCAAACTCTCCATTTTCATTTAAAAGTGTTTTAGAACACCCTATAAAACTATAAGAATTGACTATCGTTCGATGATTGAATCAAAGTACACGGAACCCATCCAAAGTTTTAATTTGCAATTAAGGTAGTCTAGTATCATACTAAAACAACGAAAGTAATTATTTTGAAATTGAATGACTGTAAGAATATAGCTCTATACACTTTAAATACAATCACTGTGACTTAAAGCTTTACCTGAAGTAATACGTGTAAGTTGGTTATTGTTGCATTTGGTGAATGCTGAGACAAAACATTCATGAGTATTAAATATAATTAATGAGGATTATATGCTTCAGGTGAACAAAAGTTCATTTTAGTTAGAGACATGATTATTAAGTACATACATGTACGAGTAACACTTTTGACCGACTGGCATGCGTTAGTAGTGAACGTAATCTTAGTTTAGTTTAGAAAGAGTTAAAAGTTGACAGTCTTGGCATCAAGTACAATAACTGTGTATATCCTATTATTGCATTATTACAGAGGCGTGTATACTTATATATTATGATAATTAAGTCTTTTCTAAGTGGAACAGTAAGTTTGTGTCATTAACAAAACACAAATATTGTAGAAAGTATTGTTTTGCCAAGTGGTGCTAATAAGTACTTTGACGTTATTTACATGTCGAATAAGTGTAATTTACATTAATGTGTTTAAATATTGACGGTTCAATTATTGCACATTGATATGATGATATAGCAATACAAACCATTGTTCCTGCTTCATTCAAATGTAGAAGTTGCATGAGCTAGCACTGATATATCTTTACTACTCACAACAAGCTGTAATATCGACGGTGCCCAACCCAAACACCGTAACTCAATTTTGGCGCGAAAACTTTTTTTGCAGCATTCGCATTTGCTAGACGTCCCGCGCATTTCTGTCTTGTCGCCATCTAAGTAATGCGATTGGCTATTTAAATGGTGACAAGACAGAAATGCGCGGGACGTCTAGCAGATGTGGATGCTGCAAAAAAAGTTTTCGCGCCAAAATTGAGGTTTGGCACCGTCGATATTCTATGACATATTGAGCGTCTTTCTGATTTTCTGAAAACATAAACATACATCACATACCACAACTAAAAGGCACAATGCCCAATACTAAATGAGAAAGATAACTTAACCAATGAACAACCTAGCTTCCGCTGTCAAAATGACATGAACTACTTAGTTTCAGCTATTTTAAAACTGCATGACCTAGTTCCAGTTATGCAAAAAAACATATAACCTGATATCAGCTTGCAAAGACTAAATAACCTTGTTTCAGCTATAATACAATCTCATTGAACCCGTGACATCTTGATCCCAACGGATAAAGCGTTCAATGTAACCGAGTTTTAGTACCTTTACAGACAAACATTGTGAACACGCAGGATGTGTTCAAGTGATTGATGACTTCAATTATTTGATTATTTATGCATTTTCTCGCCAATTAATCTTGAAAGTAACAGTTTATTTAATTACACTGAATTATGCATCAACTGTTGCGTCACGTTTGTTTTAGTTCGATTTTTAAAAGAAAATACAAATTTGCCAATCTAGTACACGTCGCTCGTGCGATATGTTATCGTATCGGATGCATACTCGAAATAACGTGATTGTCTTTCCAAGTCAAGAGTGTGTCCCGAGGTCACTATAAATAAGACACCCGAGTAACTTATATATTTTATTTTGTATCATAGTTCAAATCAAATGCGTGCTGAAGACAATGTACACCCAGTGCAATATGGTTAATATCGCACTCTTCAGCAATGCAATATAATTATTACTTATTTTCCATCGTAACTATGACAAACAGTTGCGTTTAGATTAATCGGTTATAAGTGTTATTGTGCATTTAATCACTATGTTATGTACGAACAATCGAAGTCTATCGTACAGTGCACTATGCGTAGTAGAGTGTCTATTATAGTATATGATGATGATATCATTACAATTTCATTCCATTGTATACGTGAACAAGCATACATGCCAAAATATAATACAATTGCTCCTTGCTACTACTACCAGATTTAAAGTACATCACGGACCTACTACAGCGTACTCGTCGAGATATGCGCTTATCATATAACGAAGCATAACCGATATGATGGAATAAATAAGCTGTCGGAAAGTAATTATGTATAACTATATGTTCACTGAGGACATTATTGTAATGTTGTGCAATGACTTCCTTAGAAATTATGGTAAAAATATAAAAGTATAGCCTTTTGTAGCATGCAAAGAAACGTTAGAAGCGCCTTACCACCTACAAAAGAGCCAGCCATAATATGGATTGTATAAGCAATCTTATTTCCGAATACAAACAGCTGTATTCAGCTTGGAATAAAAAGTTCCATGGCATCCGCACCTAGTAAAGCAAAATAAACGACGGTGTATTTCTTTTTAATTAAATAATATTCGTCGACAAATCCCGAAGGTGCAGATATAATTACACCAGACAGTCTTGTGGTACGTTCTCACGAAATATAATACAGCACTACGTATTTCTAAAACTTTCAGGATTATGTTAATATACTACCAACCTCTGTAGACTACAACAACTAATGTCCGTATTGACAAACGAGTATTAGATTGGCAACCCAGTCAACAAAGTGTGATAAATGTACAAGGTATGTGATGCGTCTAGGAAATGGAATATATATTTGGTAAATGCCAATACGATCACGTCATGAAATTCGGGAACACAAAATCCAAATATCGATTGCCTCAAATTTCATGTTCAGTAAATGAAAAACGAATTATATCTAATAATATTTGAAACCATGCTTATGTAAACATATGTTTGTGGACAATATACAATATATAAAGTATTAAAGTATATAATTATTATCTTGTAAAAAACAAGTGCATTGATTGAGGAAATGATAATGAAAACTACTTGAATAATAACACCTGAAAAATATTTGCAAAATGGAAATAACATTCGTCTTCAATGTATAAAGTGTTACAACATACACCATATCTTTTCCCCCTCAAACAGTTCGATTGCTATTGGACTTAAAAATGATGCATTTGGTGCACGTTAAAAAACAAAATGACATATTTTGGTGCATTTATTGTACTATAATTATATATTTCTTATGTCGTTATTGTTAGCAAGTAAACATTGGGAAGAAGGATGATATCAAATTTAAAAAAGCATGTTTATTATACAATGTTGTTGTTCAGTACGCATAGTAACTGTTCAGTGTAACTGCGAACCAATATTATTCCAGTAAAATTGGTAAGTTATAAAATGTTTTGCAAAATGAAATCACGTTTAAAATAGAACAAACACACAATTACAACGTTACTGCAGGGGTATCGCATTTGAAGAATATTGTATTATACTGTACGGTGGCATCCACAGTCATCCCAGGATATAATGTTCGATAAAGTCCACAGTAAATATTCACAGCTTGTGTTTACAAATATTCAATACCGCAGTGGGGCCCTTTATCTAGAGATAGACTTTGTTTGGAACGCACTGTATATTCACATCAAAATGCACTAAATTATCAAACACATTCCCACAGTGAGTGACGCTACCTTTTCTTACTATTTTATTTTCGTGTGCGAAGGTAAAAACCGAACTGCATCGTCAGATGGAATGCGTTTTATTTCTCATTTATCAAGACATCATAACATAACGAATCACAAAGCATATAAAACATCATCATATAATCATTTGTGCTCATACATCATTTATACACGTTACATCTCTCTTTTACAATCCATACCAAGGTTAACCCATTCGTGTGCAATGACAATAACTCAACCCATGCGGCACCATGACGCCGTTCATTAAGTGAGTATCATTTATGAAGGAATTATAGTGGCGTTCGCTTCTTTTGACAACTTTATACAAATGACGTTTTAATATGTTTCGTGTTAACGTCTTGCAATTTCCTATGATAAACTACTGTCTACGTAAAGAGGTATATCCCACTTTATTTGAACAGTGTGTATAACCGTATTGCATAATTTACCAAGTTACACACTTATGAACTCATATTGTATTTAATCGTATGTGAAGTTTGGTTGGAACCAGAACTAACAATAAAGGGTCAGTGTTTGTTGTCCTTTGGAACACCAATCAATCCTATTGATGGTGTTAACATTTTCTCTTTAATGGTTCAGAATTGGTAGACATCGGATGTTTAGTTTGTTGGAGTTATGGCTTCACAACTTTATGTTAAATGTACTGAATCGTCTGTTTGCGATGGGGTTGAGTATTTGCTAAACACTATATTCAAAGCATCTTACTTTACTACATAATTATATTTACTAAAACAGGAATGAACCATAAGAAATAGTAATTATAATAATTACTGGATTTTGATCAATGAATTCGACAATCAATTAATAGTAGTATACATGTACATGTGACTTTGTATATTTACTGATTTACAATATTAAATCACATTTTAAAATAATATGTCAGTATAAAAAGATACTACTGTTAACCCTATACTTCTCAACGAATATTGAACAACCATGCGCATAAATATGTAACGCTTCAGAATTTATACCACTGAGGTGTCTCGATAACAGATACATTTGATAATGCAGCTGATGTTTATTCTCAATACTCTGAACGGTTAACATTCCAATGTTTCCATGAACATCATTGATCCCGGTTTCCCTAGAAGTTCTAGAACATTTGATTGCATGTTTTGTCTGACTATCATTTTACAAACTTAATAGGATCGCTGACATATAATGCACCATTTAAGTTTGTATCAATAAAACATTAGATGGTGCGTAGTATCACAAAGAAGTAAAGTGAAGTTGAAGTAAGTTTTCGGATGTGCGTTCGTACAAAAATACTGACATTACATTAATCTACAAATGTACATTATCATCGATCATTGAGTCGCAATATGGCTTTTACACTCCGTATCGATGGCAGACACATTCCTTGTTTATCTTATCCGGTCCCTATTTTAGTGTTTGTGTTACGTGAAGCAGTTTGTCCTACTTGTAGCCTAACCCTCCATTTAATCTACTACATGTACTTATTAATGTGTGCATATCAAACTACAACGTACGCATAATCAAAGATAAATGGAATTTTTATTATATAATATAGACCGTAAACGCAAATTAATTAATAGACAGTATTTTTGGTTTATTACCAACCAAACTTTACTCGCGGCTTTTTTTAAACGGAGTATATTGATTTTAGATACAGATAAACTAACCGGATATGGTAAACAAACAATGTGATGCCATCAACACGGAGTATGAGTTCTGCATTAACGATTATTACGATTAATCTAAATGTATAGTGGCATAGTTACGATGGAATATATAATACATTATAATATATTGCACTGCTGAAGAGTGTGATAATTACCATATGTACTTGGTGTACCCTTCTATCACCCGGCTTTCGATGGAACTATTATACGAAATAAAATATATAAGCCACTCGGATGTCTTATTTATAGTGACCTCGGACTAAACCCTCGACGTAGAAAGACAATCACACTATTTCGATTCTGCATTGATAACTTATCGCGCGAGCGAAGTGTAGATTGGCAAATCGAACATGATGCAACAGTTACAGCATAATTTCTTTCGTGTCATTAAATAAAACTGTTCCGGTATTGGTACGAAGATGAATAAATAATAAATTAATTGAATGCATTAATCACTTGAACAGTGAACACATCTTGCATGTTCGCCATGTTTGTCTGTAAAGGCACTAAAACTCGCTTGGATTGATCGTTGAGATCTTGAGGTATCGGTTTCATTGCGATTTGTTATATTGAAACTAGATCATTCAGTTTTAACATAACTGAAACAGTTCAGGTCATGTTAGTAGTTGAAGCTAGGTCGTTATTTTTCTCATTTGATTATAAAGGACATTGTGTCGTGAATTTGTGTTATAATTGCGAAGTGTGGTATATTGTGGTGCTTGGCTGAGTTCTGCCCTCCCTGTCCCTCCTGGTAGCCTATACTCATTGTTTTTTAATCCCCGTCTGGATTATGTCTTAATTTCTATAGGGTATAACAGTCAACGTATTCACAGTTGTACTTTGTTATAAGTGGATACCAGAGAAGCACAAAAGTACATTAGTTCTGGCTACCTGCAGCGCCGATCGCTACATCCGAAAGCTAATCAATTAACGGGATCAATATGATGTTTGTTGAACGGACGTTTAAAAAAACAGTAACTGGGTTCTATGCAAACAAACGTAAAATCACTGTATGTTACACAACCAAATAATATCACGAATAACAAAAATAAAGTCCCCTTATACGATCATATTTGAAGAAACTTGAGGAATTCCAAACTCAGTAATAATTCTACTCTACACTAATAAGCACACACACGTTGCAACTATTTTCACCTGATTTGCATTTTTTACGGAGAATTCAACAGATTCAATTGTAATGTTACGCTGTAGTGATAATGATAGCGACCCTGATTAGACGAGACTCATTACTCGTTGTAGGTCTGAATTATACTAACGCGTCGTACCATACATGGTTGGAATGCCATTTGTATTTAACCAATGCGGGTTGTACGCTCTTGTTTATCAAGCACACAGTCTTCAGAACAACCATCAGATATCAACCAGTGATTGGCTATAATGCTCTAGATATTGCCCCTTAAAACAGCCGAACACAGTAAACCTAAAACACAACATAACACAAGTTCACAGTACTCTTACAATGCAACCTTAAATGACAACAGTAACTTAACCAATGGTCGACCTAGCTTCAGATGTCACAATAGCATGATAGAACACTTAGTTTCACCTATCTAAGAAACTGGATGACCTACTTCCCGCTATACAAATTCTCAATGAACAAGGGAACTCTCGATCTCAAAGGATAAAGCGTTCAATATAACCGAGTTTTAGAGCCTTTACAGACAAACATTGCGAACACGCAAGATGTGTTCAAGTGATTAATGCATTCAATTATTTGATTATTTATTCATTATCTTGCTATTTAATCTTAAAAGTAACAGTTTTAGTTAATTACACGGAATTATGCATAAACTGTTGCATCAAGTTTTTAGTTCGATTGGTAAAAGCGAATACAAATTTGTGATCGAGTGTTTATTATTCTAGGTCAACGTTGTAGTATGAGGTCACTGTAAATAAGATATCCAAGTGGCTAATATATTTCATTCGTAGCTTAGTGCATTCGAATGCGTGATGATAAAAAGGTACACCCAGTGCAATATGATAATTACAGCACTCTTCAGCAATGCAATATAATTTTAGTATATTGTATTTGACATCATAATGATGACACAATATACATTTAGATTAATCTTATGTTAGTGTTATAGTGCATTTAAATACCTTTGCTAATAACAATGAATCAAACTATATAGTACCGTGCTGTATACGTTGTAAAGTGCATAATATTTATCACCGTGGACGATTTTATTCCATTTCATTAATAAATACAATTAAGATACGAGTACATGCCATACTATAATACAATATAAACCAATGCCGAGATAGCAGTCTGCATCTACTAGAATAATTATGATGTAAAGTTATGTTTGTGATACTAAAGTAAAAAACATCCTATCTTGAGTAATTATCCTAGATTTTTGCGCCAATACTAATGGTACAGGAGTTATTCAACGCAATAATAAAAATACGTATTATAGAAATTTACACTATTTGTATACTTTGCAACGAATATGTGGTACACATTAATCTAAAATACATTAGCAGGTGAAAAAGTACGAAGTACAACTTATGTAAAGGGTGTATTTCTTGGGAAAGGTACTTCTTGTAATTACAACAATTTAGACAGAGAAGTTGCACTTAAAAAGTAACAACAACACACTCGAAGCCCAAAAAAAGAGGAAAGTACATGCTAAATATGAAAGTAACCCCGGCCAAACTAACGAATATTTTTACAATAAACTTGGCGAGTTTTGATTAATCATCTAAGTTTTAAAAATCAAGCACAAGTGAGCAAGTGAGAAAAGCAAACATATAATTTCACTTCATTGGTACATATACATTTTGGTGGTATAAATATGTGCTCCATTGCCATTCCATTTTTTTGCGACCGTTACCTGTCCTGGTCAGCAAGTCCATTTTCCACCACCTTCATTGACGTTCCTAATAATCGTGAATATTTCAGCGATATCGTACAAATGCGAAGAACAACGCGTCCAAAATCAACAATCACTGACATCGACATTCAATAATAGAAAGATGCCATGGCATGTTTATGCATGTGTTGCACTACCGTATTTCAAAACATCTGCACACAATTAATCTAAAATGAAGATAGACAAATGTGCACTACCAGGACGATAACACACGCATTTGACACTAATTTACTCTGTACCATTGCTTCACGCTGGGCGTATCATATCATCATGGCCGGGTTTGGGTCAGAGCTAGTTGAATACTACCGGGTATATGATTTACCTAATATTAACATTTATTTATTATTTACAACACATCTACAACCCTTGATGAGCTTGATGGTAGCACAAATGTAAAAGTCTGGTAAGAATAGCAAGATCCGATAAACATAGTTAAACAGACAAACCACAGTAGCTGCCTGAATTAAACACTACAGCTGGGAGAAAAGTATTGACACCAAAGCTGCTTCAAATCATTCACATGAAATGAGATATTTCCATTTATCATACTCCGGTGTGCAATCATATTGTATTAATTATTGATTATTGATACGATATTGTAATGAAAGAATATATATATGATAGTGATAGTCGTAAAATACGTAGATACAATGTTAGTTTATCTCTATCTAAATCAATACAACCCGTTATCATTTCACTAAAGGGACGTGTGAAAAGTATGGTTGGTCATAAACCAAAAACACTTTCTAGTAATTAATGGACGTTTACGGTCTATGTTGAACAATAGCTCCCCATTCATCTTTGATTTAACCTACATTAAAGTTCTGATATGCAGACAACAAGATGTAATAGATTATATGCGCTGGTGGTAGTGTACAGGTAGAGCCCGCGCTGTCAGAACGTGACCTCTCGGGTTTGAAGCCCTTCTGTGCCACTGCTTAATTTCTCTTTGCAAGAATATGCCGCAATGCTCCACGCAACGCAAGCACTAAAATAGGCACCCTATAAGGTAAAAAACCAATGTATGCGTCTGTCATCGACACGGAGTGTTAAATCCGTCTTGCGACTCAATGATCGATTACATTGTACAGTGTTGTTTGTACGAACGTACCTTCAACTTCACTCAACTACTTTATCGTGCTTACGCCCTATCTATATATATTTTATTGAGACAGGGTTGAATGTTGCATTATATGTCAGCGATCCAATAAACTTTGTAAAATGATATTTAGACAAAACATGCAATCACATTGTCTAAAAGTTCCAGGGACATCAGAATCAATAATTTTCTTAGAAACATTGGAATGATAACCTTTCAGAGTATTGGAAATAAACACCAGTTACATTATGCAATTGTATATATCATAAATACACATCTGTGATATAAATTCAGTCGATACTGCTAAGTATTTATGTGCATGTTGGTTCAATAGCCGCTGATTAGCAACTGTAAACAGCAGCATCTTTACAATGTATATTAATATTTACGGAGTGTCGAATTGGTTTCCTCAAAATTCAGTCGTTGTTTCATCATTTCTATATTTAGCGCTGTATTGTTGTTATAGTAAACCATATGTTGATGTAGTTCGTACAGTGTTGTATTACTTGGAGCGTAGTGTTTTAGCAAAGGCTTAGAATTCGGTAATGTGAAGCATATAGCATATTCAAGAGAAAAGTTAACACCATTATTTGGATGACATGTTGTTCCAAAGGACTAATACACTATCACTTCAAAATTGTTAATGTTTATTCTAACCAAATTTCTCCTACGATTAAAAAAATGTGGGTGCATATTTCTGTAACATGGTATATTATGTAATACGGTTATACACACTGTTCAAATAAAGTGGGATTTACCTCTTTACGTAGACAGTAGTTTATCACAGGCAATGCCAAGACGTAAACACGAATCATAAAAGGTCATTTACATAAATTTGTTTTCCAAAGGAGCGACTTCCACAGTTTTTAATTATTAAATAATATTTACTTATGATGGTGTCGTATTAGTTGAGTTAATGTCATTGCACACGAATTGTTTAACCAGGACATGAATTGTAAATGAGAAATGTAACGTGTATAAATGATGTACGAGCACAAATGATTATATTATTATGTTTTATATGCTTTGTGATTCGTTATGTTATGATGTCTTGATAAATGAGATTTAAAATGCATTCCGTCTACCGTTGCAGTTGGGTGTTTTTTACACACGCAAAAATGAAATGGTGAGAAAAGGCAGCATCATTCACTATTGGAATTTATCGGGGTGTTTGATAATAAAGATCTAGTGCATTTTGATGTGAATATACTTTGCGTTCCAAACCACGTCTGTCTCAAGATAAAGGACCTACTGCAGTAGTGAATGTTTGTAAAAACAAGATGTGTAAATTGATTATGGTTTATTTCCAATTGTATACCCTGAGATGATCAATCGATGAAAACTTAGTAGTGTAATACAATGATTTTCAAATGCGATACGCCAGCAGTAAAGTACATGATTACAATAGGAAACATAAGGTATAAATAGTCACGACACACGGGTATTTGATGATTACCCGGCGATAGCACAACTCACCCTGTGACAGATTCACACTTTTCAACATAATATAGGATATCATTGTAACATAAGAATCAAGAGGCATTGTTGTTTTGATTACTATCAGATAGGCATTGAACATACATCAAACGCGTCATTATTGAATCAAACAATCAATCGAATTGTTCGGGAGGAAATACAGTGTTTATGGTGTTACACTGTAGACAGTGAAGACGAATATCATTTTCCTGTAGTAGTTTGCAAGTGTTTGAAGAAATTGTAATTGTTATTATTCAAGTCATGTTTAAATAGGTATCAATAAAATGCACAATAACATACAACTTCTAAATTCAACAGACACAGTGGTTCATTGTGGTTCGTTTTCCAGATCACATATGGTTTGCATATTGTACATATACATGGTACGTAAAACGATGTTTACTTCTATAGGTTTGCACATACGATATAACAAGTACGAGTCTTATAATACACCATTTGTTGTGTTCCGTTCTGTTGTGTGCTATTTTGTTCTTTAATTTCTCTTAGGTCATCATATTTACGAAATGGGAACTACTTGTTTATTGTGTTATAACATTATTATGAATTTGCATTTTGACGTAATTATTCGTATGACATTTTAGCTATGCTAAAGGCAGTAATACTTCGTGTTCAATACACTGAACTTGAAACTCGAGGCAATCGACATTTTGATTTGGTGCCCCTGAAACTCATGACGTGATCAAATTGCCATTTTCAAATCTATATTTCACTTTCTAGACGCATAACATAGCTAGTACATTTATCACACTTTGTTGATTAGGTTGCCAATCTAAGAAACGTTTGTCAATATGGAAATAAGTTGTTGTAGTCTATAGAGGTTGGTATTATATTTACATAATCCTGAAAGTTTTAGATATACGTAGTATTGTACTATTTGTTGTGGGAACATACTAAAAAGCTGTCTGGTGTAATTATACCTTCGCCTTTGGGATTTGTCGACGAATAGAATTTAATTATAAAGAATTACACCGTCGTTTAATTTGCTATAATAGTTGCGGATGCTATAGCACTGTTCATTTTAAGTCGTATGCAGCCTTACTGTTATTCGTAAATAAGCTTGTTTTCAATTACCATGTTTTGATGGTTCATTTTATGTCTGGCTCTTGTGACGGTGACAAGGCGCTGTTACCGTGTGTGCTACAGTATTGCCATAAGGATGTACTATTTTAAACACATTTAGAAAGTTTAACATATTTGCATCTTAATCTTTAAGATAGTCATTGTGCATCATAACATGTATGTCCTTGTGAATGTATAGTTATAAATGATTCCTTTCAGACAGGTTATGTACTTGCGTCATATCAGCTAAAAATGCATGGTCCTGTACCCGAATTTTTGGGAACGAACCAGCAAATAAACCCTTTTCGTCGAAATGAGACCCGTGTAAATATTCACCTACGCAGAATATCTCGAAGCATTGTTTGATGCTTTAAAGAAGCACTCTGGATGCGATCAGATTACGTCTTGGTATTTCTCAGCAGGAATCATTGTTATGTTATCTCCCAAAACTCTTACAATACAAATTTGTAACGATTGTAGGTCAACTCATACAATCAAAAGCGAAGACCATTCTTCAAGATCGTTTCCAAAATCGATGTAATCCAGAGTAACGCATTACATTTCCTTTTTATCTGCCCTGCTTACAATATGGAAGGCACAACGCGCTCGGAGGAACGAAAGCGCATATAATGACGGCCGTGAAGCGTTTTATGTCGTAAAGGCTCCAGATATTTCTCATTATAGCCAATTGGTATCTGATGGTTGTTGTGAAGACTATATTTGCCTGATTAAATTAATGTCCAACAAGAGCGTAGCAACCCGCATTGGTTGAGTTTAAACGGTATTCCAACCATGTATGGAACGACGCGTTAGTATAATTTAGACTAACAAGGAACGAGTAATGAGTCTCTTCAAATCAAGGTAGCTATGATTATGAATATAGCGTAACACTCTAATTAAATTTGTCGAATTCTCCGGGAAATGCAAATCTGGTGAAAATAATTGCAACGCTGGTGTGCTTATTAGTGTAGAGTAGAATTATAACTGAGTTTGGAATTCCTCAAGTTTCTACATATTTGATCGCATACGGGGGGCATAACTGTTGCCATACGGGAGAATATTGGTTTGTGTAACATTGAGTGATTTTATGTATGTTGGCATATCGTCATTTTATACGACAAACACATTGGTATACGGCAAGTGTATATGTTTTAAGGAATACGTGGTAATGATAGGCGTAAGTTAAGGTCAATGGGCTTTTAATTTCCTAATACGTAGAGCATTAGGACGACGTAACATATAATAGATTCGTACACAGAAAAGAAAACATATTCATTGTGCACCATGGAAAAATACCAACCTGTATTTCGGTACATGTCGTAAAACATATACAGTATGTCGTACATGTAATAGCAGACACGTATATTGTATTTAGTAAATTATTTGAAAAACCGACATCTTATTTTCTCGTTTGTTACTACACTGATTGCACGACAATGTCATAAAATGTGAATCAAGCGAGGGTTAATGTATTTAAGGCTAAATGGCCCCTTTTTAAGCATCAAGAAAGTGTTGGTAAATTATCATGAGGAAATAAGTTATATTGGTCGCAAGAAAAGTTAAAAGAGTTCTGTTTCCAGCAAAGGTGAAATAGCACCAAAACTTGCAAATTGCCCAACATTGCCAAAACCTACAATATAATAAGTAAAATAGGTTGTATGATGTCTATGATGAATCCATTTGCAAAACGCGGAAAAGTACCACTCATTGGAGTGCTCATTGACATTATCAATGATATTACTTTGAAAAAGTTGAATGCATAGTTCCGGGAAAATGCGAAGTTCCTACGATGAATTTTTTTTCAATATGGCAAGGCAATGCCGTATCTTAAAGAAAGTAATGATAAAACAGTGTATGCTTATTTAGAAAAGGACACAAGGATAGGAGGAGTTGGTGTTTGGCCAGCTTTGTGTGTTTTGAAAGAAAACTGCACTATTTCACAATAAATCATATGCAACTACCTTGAGAAAGAACACTTTCGTGTTGCTTAAAAGGGCCCATTTAGCCTTAAAAACATCATCAACTAAATGGTTGTTTTAAGCTTTAACCAAACGAATTATATAACATGTAAGGATCATATGCTGAACTTAAAACCAGTTCTCACATGGTTTAAAAGAGACATTTCAATTACATTTTGTATTTTTATATGATATTCAGAATCGGCGTACATTTTTGTTCATAAATAAGTTGAACACCTCTTATTTTAGTGAAACATGCAGTCTGGCCATCGTGAACAAAGGTTTACGAAGGTAAAGTCGGCTTACTCATTCTAATATGATTTCAAAGAGTGAGCATCAGCAATACACGTTTCGTTGGATTATTGTACTTTTCCATTGTTCAGCGTAAACGAGTTATTCCTGTTATTCCTGATTCAATAATATTGTCAATTCTATGACATTCTGGCAATAAATACGACAGTACAAAAGACAAAGAAGACGGTTTTTGAAAATCCTGATTCTTGATTCAATTTATACTTACCCATCTTTCTAGTTTAATTACGAAATCGCACATATCATGTCTGCAGAAGCCAATGCAGTAAGGAAATATATGGAAGATACGCCGCTTCCGATTTCGAAAAATATCCCTTAAATCTTATTATCGATTCAGTTAAGCGACCAAATCTATCACTTTAGGTCGCTTATATTGTATATCCGTATCTAGCTTGAACATGCATTGTGCATTATAACGGCATTGGCTAATCTATTGGGATCGATGAGAGACGTGCTCTCTGCGATACATCTCTGTCTGGCGGGTTAATTAGTTTTTGCAATTTTAACAGAAGAAAATCAATTGCTTGAATGATGAATGAGGGTAAACCAAGAATTTATGTCACAGATTGGTGCCCCATTAACGCCCTGTGTAAACTACACCGATTGATCTATTGAAGGTGTCACAGTGGTATTTGTGCCACAACTATACCTTAGTGCGCCCGTACATTGCTAGGCGATAGTGCGTTTACTATTTACCAGAATCCCTGGATACATCCACATTCTATCAGAAGATATATGAACATATTTTACCGAAATTCCGAGCGTAGCCTTTATTTGCCAGTCAGCTTTCTGCTGAAATATGGCAGGCATATGAGTGCCTCCACATGGATTTGAACCCGGACAGCCGGATAAGGCGGCGAGCGCACTAACAACTGAAAATTTTTTTGAGCTTGATGTTATAAGTTCTATAGTTAATCAATGATGTTTGTTTTACCGAGGTAATCAGTTATCTACAATGTATCTTGAACATCCAATGTCATTGAATTCAATTTAGACAATGCCTGTACCAAATGTATCTGCATCAAACAATTCATGTTTTATAAGCACCTGAGTGTGTTCGATAAATTGCATGACTGGTCGTGTAGGTCTGTATTTATAGATCCAGAACAATTCACAGATAAAAGAGCCTAGTTATTGTCACTTTTTCGCTATGCTACCCCCAATCTAGACATTTTTTATGGAGACACAGTTTAATGTTGCATTATATGTCAGCGATCAAATAAAGTTTGTAAAATGATATTCAGACAAAACATGCAATCAAATTTCTAGAAATTTTAGGGATACCAGAATCAATATTTTTCTTACAAACATAAACAACAGTTACATTATCAGATGTTTCTATTTTCGAGACACTTCGGTGATATAAATTTTATACTGGTAAATATGTGTGTACATAGTTGTTCGAGATTCGTTCATAAGAAAATGTTAACACTGTCATCTTTTCATACTGACATATAACCGGTATTTTAAATGTGATTTATTTGTAGATCAGTAAATATACATAGCCATATGACTGTGTAGTACATGTAGTATTGATGTATTGTCAAATTCATTAGTCAAAAGCCAGTATTTATTATAACTACAATTTTTATTTTTATATTGTTGATTAAGTAAAGCAAATGTAGTAAATATCGATACTTTGTGCGTAGTGGTTGGCAAAGAATCAACATCAAACCCCATCTCAAACGTTTTTGACGTCGAATTAAAAGAGAAAAGTTAACACCATCAATTTGATCGTTTGGGGTTTCAAAGGACAACAAACACTGACCCTTTATTGTTTATTCTGGTGCTTACCAAACTTCACATACGATTAAATAAAATATGAATACATAAACATACATGTGTATAAACAATGCAATACGCTTATACGCAGGGTTCTAACAAAGTGGGATACCTGTTGTAAACGGCAGTTTATCATACAAATTGCAAGACAATAAAACGGAACATATAACGTCATAAGTATAAAGTTGGTGTCAAAAGAAGCGACCAGCGGTATTTTTCGTTATTAAATAATTTTAACTTGTGGCACTTATGGAACGGCGCCATGGTGTCGCATTGGTAGAGTTATTGTCATTGCACACGAATGTTTTAACCAGGACATGTATTGTAAACGAGCGATGTAACGTGTATAAATGATGTATGAGCACAAATGATTATATGATTATGTTTTATATGCTTTGAGATGCGTTATGTTATGAGGTCTTGATAAATGAGAGATAAAATACATTCCGTCTGACGGTACATTTTGGGTTTTTACTTTCCAACACGCAAAAACGAAATAGTGAGAAAAGGCAGCATAATTCACTATTATAGAAATATATCGGGCTGTTTAGTAATATAGTACATTTTGATGTGACTATACGTTGCATTCCAAACCACGTGTATCTTAAGATAAATGACCCCAGTGGGGTAGTGAATGTTTGTAAAAACAAGCTGTGCATAATGATTATAGTTTGTGTAAGATAGTATACGAGATACAATAATTTTCAAATGCCAAACACCAGCAGTAAATTTTCAATTCTGTATTAATGGTTTCTATTAAACAAGATTTCATTTTGTAAAATTGAACATTTTAACTTACTACTGTAATTGAACTGGAAATGCGTTCGTACTGAATAGTTAACACATTCTCCGACAACTATAATAAACACGTTTCTTTAAATTTGATATAATTATTTTGTTCCACGGTGTACATGATTACAACAAAACATAAGAAAATATAGGCTATCATTAAAATATAAGAATCAAGAGATACAGTCCAGTTCGGACAAAATACAGTGACGCAGTGGAACAATCAACTAGTACGGTGTAAAAACAAGTATAAAGGCTTATGTCAACAGTTCAATACCAAACTAAACTCTACCTTTTTGAGTAATAGTTTTAATCTTTTTGGTAGAAATAAATAACGACGTCACTGTCAATATTCCTTCCTGGACTATGCATTTGTTTTGTTGTTTTGTTTACTATCTGATAGGCGTTGGACATGCACCGATCGCGTCTTTCAGTCATTTCATTTCCTACAGACTTCACATAGTTTGTACATTTATCACACTTTGTTGACTGGGTTGCCTATCAAAGAATCGTTTGTCAATATGGAAATTAGTTGTTGTAGTCTACCGAGGTTGGTAGTATATTTACATAATCGTCAAAATTTTAGATATACGTAGTGTTGTATCATTTTTTCAGAGAAAAAACCACAAGGCTGTCTGGTGTAATTATATCTGCACCTTTGGGATTTGTCGACGAACAAAATTTGATTATAAAGAAATACAACGTCGTTTATTTTGCTTTTAATAGGTGCAGATGTTGTAGAACTTTTTATTTAAAGTTCTATACAGCTTTTTGTTGGTCGTAAATAAGGTTGTGTGAAATAGCCGTGTTATGATGGTTCCTTTTATGTCTGGCTCCTCTGGGGTGCATTTCAATCTCTAAGATAGTCATAACAAGTATGTACTCGTGAATATCTATTTATGCATACTTACTTTCTGACAGGTTATGCACTTCCGTCATATCAGCCACAAAAATGTATATTCATGTACCCGAATTTTGGAGAACGAACGAGCAAAGAAACCCTCTCCGAAATCGACACGTGAAAATATATGTATATATACTTTATTTTTATGTATTCCGGTACTTGTCATAAAAAGCAGTCATGTACACTATGCTGTAAAAGCAGGCATGTATATTGTTTTTACTAAGTAAACCTTATCTGAAAGACCGGCATCTTATTTTCTCGGTTGTTACTACAATGATTGCTTGACAAGGTCGTAAAATGTGAATAAAGCAAGGGTTAATGTCTTGCGTGGTCCTGGCGTGATTTATCAATCAATTTCTCGTAGGTTCTCGTTTATTCGAGAGATTATGGAATTGTTTTATCCTCAATAACTTCTTCGTAGAAATACCGTACAGCAGAATTTTGTGTCAATTTGTTTTTCTTTCAAGAACAATCGATGAACGTGGCCTAAAAATGAGGATAACGTTGTTTGTATAATCACTATGTAGACTTTGACATTGTCTGGTTAAAGTGATGGCCAGGACTAGACATAGTGCTGTTTATGTTATGTTTACTAAATACATTGTTGACTAAAGTGTGTCGTTCGCTACTTAATAATGACAAATAATTCAAGCCTATCAGTGGTTGTTACTTTGTGACTGTGCATAAGTCCTATGAGAAGGTCAAGTTGGATAAGATGAATAATGAAAAATCTAACAATTTTTAATAGGTAACTTCTAAGGAGGGGATCAAACAAGGAAAGAAACTATACCTGGTAATAATTAAAATACCTAAATGTTAGAATGCAAGTAGAAATGCTGTACATGTATTGGTTATTGTATACAGTGTGTCATACGGTCCGACCCTACTGGTTCAGTTTGTTTCTTCATGTGTATCGCCGGCGTCGTATTTAATGGAACATTTCAGATTCAATTCGAGGTCAGGATTGAACTTATATCTTACCATTCTTTTATTAAACGTATAAGTGTAATTCCTGTGAGGGTCAGTAAAATGCCAGGCCGACACGACATGATTAAATCACTTTGAATGAATTATAATACCAATTCCATGACATTCCGGCCAAAAATACGACGCATTCAAAGACAACCTAGACGAGGTTATAAAATTGTGATACTGAAGAATCAATTTATACTAACTCAGCTTTCAATTTTAATTACATTATCGCACATATCATGTCTGGTAAAGCCAATACAATAAGGAAATATATGGAAGATACGTCGCTTCCGATTTCGAAATATATCCCTTAAATCTAATTATCGATTCAGTTAAGCGACCTTGTCTATCACTTTAGTTCGCTTATAATGTCTGTAAACTTCGTATCTAGATTTAACGTGCATTGTGGATTATTATGCGGCAATGCCTAATCTACGGGATCGATGCAAGACGTGCTCAGTGCGGTACATCACTGTCTGGCGGGTTAATTAGTTTTTGCAATCTAAACAGAAGGAAATCAATTGCTAGAATGATGAATGAGGGTAAGCTAGGAATTTACGACACAGTTGTGTGCCCCATTAACGACCTGTGCAAAGTACACCGTTTGATCTATTGAAGGTGTGGTATTTGTGCCACAACTAAAGCTTAGTGCGCCAATACTTTGCAAGCGATGGTGCGTTTACTATAAACCCGAATCCTTAGATACACTCACACTCTATCAGGAGATATATGAAGATATTTTAGCTTATATTGTACCGACATTTCGTGAATAGCCTTTATTTGTCAGTCATCTTTCTGCTGAAATATGGCAGGCATTTGAGTGCCTCCACACGGATTTGAACCCAGACAGCCGAAAAAGGCGGCAAGCGCTCTAACCACTGAAATTTATGTTTGAGCTTAATGCTATAAGTTCTACAGTTAATCCACGATGATTTGTTTACCGAGGTAATCAGTTATCTACAATGTATCTTGAACATCCAATGTCATTGAATCAAATTCAGACAATGTCCTTACCAAATGCTATTGTATTAAACAATCCATGTTTTATAAGCACCTGAGTGTGTTCGGTGTATTACATGACTTGTCGTGTAGGTCTTTGTATATATAGATCAAGAAAAAATGATCCAGTGATGAGTGAAATTCACAGATAAAAGAGCCAAGTTATCTTCACTTTTTCGTTATGCTGCCCCCAATCTAGACATGCTTTGTTGAGACAAAGTTTATTGTTGCATTATATGTTAGCGATGCAATAACATTCAATCAAATTGTCTAGAAGTTCTAGGGATACCAGTGCCAATGATGTTCTCAGAAACACTGGAATGTTAAACTTTCAGAGTATTGAAAATAAACATCAGTTACATTATCAAATGTACGAGGGGTGATCAATATATTCGAGGACTTTCCTTCTCAATTTTGAAATGTTGGAACTAGAGTAATGAAATTACACGCTGATGCAAATCAATCAATTATCGCGCGATTTGTCCAATTTTCTTTGTGATTACGTCACTATTTACCTGATGACGTCACTTCTTGTAACCATGGTGAAGCGTGCACCGTCGAGCATCTCGAGCGTAACGTCATTTTTGAGAAACGACACGCTGTGAAAATTACCGCGAAACTTGTAAATTCCTCGCGATACCTCCAAAATTACTTGACTAAATTCTGTGCGCTTTCAGTGAGCCATTTTCATATGATTCCATTGTTTATGTGATTAAAGGGTCTCTGCCAAACGGTTGTGTCGATAAAATAAGGATAAACAGCAAAAATAACGCCGCGTTAGGGAGACTTTCCGTTAAATTCTGCGAAATAAGACGCACAGATCTCAATCAAATGTAACTGGCAAAATCGAAGACTAGTATAGGCTACAACACATAAAATTGTTGACTCCAGATCAAAAGGGTTATTTCGATATGGCGCCCTAAACCTTATAGGTCCTGTTTCAGTCTTAATTGAAACTATCTACTTTTGTAAAGCCAACCGCTCTTTTCCGATGTTTGTTTCCAATAACGCATCGATACTCTTTTTATTCCACCTCACATTCCAGAATCGGCTATTAACTACTTATTTCAGTAGTAAAAGACAACCAGTCTCATACATGGAACCGGGTATAAGTCCAGAAAGGAGCTATGTGCTGCTCCGACGGTGACGCTTCGAATGACGTCGCGTGACGTCCAACGTCACGCGCCCATTGTATGAATCATATAATTTTATTAGTGCATTCGGTCGGAGACATCTTACTCCGAATGATGTTAAATGGCTTTAAGCCTTGCTGCTAATATGAATTTGCTAAATGAAAAGTCCTCGAATATATTGATCACCCCTCGTATCTATTATCGAGACACATCAGTGGTAAAAATTATGTACTTTTAAATAGTTATGCGTATGGTTGTTCAATAGTCGTTGATAAGTAAGTAAGGGTTAACAGTGGTATATTTTCATATTACTAGTGATTTAATCGTAATCAGTAAATACGTGGGCCCATCAATAATTTCGTGAACTAATTCCACAGTTTCATAACGCTTTGACATAGCTTAGTGAAAGTTTGCATGATCAAAGATAATTTATTCTCCAATTAATTCAGCATGCAAAATGATTGATGACGTCTAGATTTATGACGTCAAAGCAACATTCGAACGTCATGTCATGGGCGTTCGTAATAAAAAATGGCGTCGCCTAGTAGGACCGAGTAACTTTTTGTGTCAATGATTTGTACATTACTAAAAAAATATGTCTTCTACATTCATGAAAATTTGCATGCAGTTTATAGGGACTCTGTGCAATCGAATTGTGCATTTTCAATGTTGAAGACTTGCTTTAAGGGCAATAGAGGAGCATACAAAGATGATGAGCATATTCGGCGGCCATTTTCCATTACAATTGGCGGTCGTTAAAGTGTATTGACCATAATATTTTGCGGCATACATGGAAAAACTCGTAATAAATATGTTGCTTCGAAAGCCTACTGTTATTAGAACTTTATGCAGCAGTAATTAAATTTCAGTTGCTATCGGTTATAAAAAGAACGCACATACAACTTCAAATGTATCAGATTCTGTTATACCATGATAATTTGCCAACCCACAGCATCAGCGTTGTTTCGGACACAATCTAGGACCTGTATATATAACTGTTAGCGCACCCATCATATAACCTAGAATAGTACATCAGCAACTTCTGGCAATTTCCAAAAACTCAAAAATAGGCAGTATGGTTAGAAATACAAGTTGGGTGCGTCGTAAACGGAAATGTGCGGGAGATGTCACGTGACGCCATGTAGCACGTGACCCGGTTATGGGTCGAGCATAGAAATAATTTGCAAACTGTGCACGGGGTGTTACTTTTAAAAGGACTAAAGTCTAATAGTGTGCTAGGTTATTTATATTCGCTACATAAAATTAGTTCACGAAATTATTGATGGGCCCTCGTATACATAGCCACATGACTGTATAGTGCATTGTTGTATAGAACATTGTACTATTAATAGATTGTCAAATTCATCAGTCAAAAGCCAGTATTTATTATAACTTTTTTATATTGTTGATTCAGTAAAGCAAATGTACAGTCCAGTTAGGATATGGTGACAGTGACGTCATCATTTATGTGTACCCAAACGATAACAACCATTGCTTACATAGGTAGAGTTAAGTTTGGTAATGAACTGTTAAAATAATCCTTTATACTTGTTTTTACACCGTAATAGTGGATTGTTACTGCGTTACTAAATTTTTATCCTAACTGGACTGTAGTAAATATCGATGCTTCGAGCGTAGTGTTTAGCAAAGGCTCAACATCAAACCCCATCACAAACGCTTTTGACGTCGAATAAAAAGAGAAATTTGATTGTTTGGTTTTCCAAAGGACAACAAACACTGGCCCTTTATTGTCGATTCTGCTTCTTACTAACTTTCACGTACGATTAAATAAAATTATGGATTCATACACATGTGTATAAACAATGCAATACACTTATACCCAGGGTTCTAATAAAGTGGGATACCTGTTGTAAACAGTAGTTTAAAATACACCATTGCAAGACAATAAAGCGAAACATATAACGTCATTAGTAAAAAGTTGTTGTCAAAAGAAGCGACCATCGGTATTTTTCGTTATTAGATAATATTCACTTATGTACTTATGGAACGGCGTCATGGTGCCGCATTGGTAGAGCTAGTGACACTGTACACGAATATTTTAACCTTGACGTATATTCTAAACGAGCGATGTAACGTGTATAGATTATGTACGAGCACGAATGATTATATGATTATGTTTTATATACTTTGTGATGCGTTATGTTATGAGGTCTTGATAAATGAGAAATAAAATACATTCCGTCTGGCGATACATTCGAGTTTTTACTTTCGCACAAGCAAAAAAAAATATTGAGAAAAGCCAGCACTATTCACTATAAGAATATATCGGGCTGTTTAGTAAGATAGTGCATTTTGATGTGACTATACTTTGCGTTCCTAACCACGTGTATCTCAAGATAAATGACCCCACTGCGGTAGCGAATGTTTGTAAAAACAAGCTGTGCATATTGATTATGGTGTATGTAAGATACATGTAGTATACGAGATACAATAACTTTCAAATGCGATACACCAGCAGTACAATTTCAATTCTGTTTTTTTTCTCTATTAAACAAGATTTCATTTTAACTTACTCATTGAACTGCAAATGCGTTTGTACTGATCAGTTAACACATTTACCAACAACTATAATAAACCCGTGACCTTAAGTTTTATTCGTTTTACGGTGTACATGATTACAATAAAGCGTAAGAAAGATCAACTCTCATTAGAGTATAAGAATCAAGAGATACAGTCCAGTTAGGATAAAAAAATACAGTGTCACAGTGGAACAATCCACTAGTACGGTGTAAAAACAAGTATTAAGGCTTATGCCAACAGTTCAATACCAAACTAAACTCTACCTATTTAAGCAATGGTTTTAATCTTTTGGGTACACATAAATGAATATCATGTTCTTGTAGTTGTTTGTAAGTGTTAGAGGTAATTATAATAAGTCAAGTAATTTTCGATAGATATGAATAAAATGCACAATTTCATACATTTTTAAATTCGACTGACAAAGTGGCTGATCCTTTTCTTTGTGGTTTGTTGTCCATATACGTATGTTAACTTCTATACACATTTGTACATACGATTAATAAACTTCGAAACTATAATAGACCATGTTTTATGTTCCGTTATGTCGTTGCTATTCTGTACTTTTAACCTCCCTTAGGTCATCATATTAACGAAATAGTAACTTTTTGTCTATGATGTGATATCAATTGAACACGTTACTTAAATATTCATAGAGACAATAGACATTTGGTGCTACTACAATTCATGAAGTGAGCGTATTGGCATTTCCAACAATTTTAATATACATTGTATATTCATTTCCTAGACGCTTTACATACCGTATACATTAATCAAACTTTGTTGACTGGGTTGCCAATCTCAGAATCGTTTGTCAATATTGAAATTAGTTGTTGTATTCTACAGAGGTTGGTAGTATATTTACACAATCTTCAAAGTTTTAGATATAGGTAGTGCTGTATTATTGGTCGTGAGAACAAACTACAAGGCTGTCTGGTGTAATTATATCTGCACCTTTGGGATTGGTCGACGAATAGAATTTAATCATAAAGAAATACAACGTCGTTTATTTTGCCTTAATGGGTGCGGATGTTGTAGAACTTTTTATTCAAAGTTGTATACAGCTTTTTGTTGCTCGTAAATAAAGTTGTGTGAAATAGCCCTGCTATGATGGCATCTTTTTATGTCTGGCTCCTCTGTGTTGCATTTTAATCTCTAAGATAGTCATAATAGGTTTGGCCTCGTGAATATCTATTTTTTCATAATTATTTTCTGGCAGGTGATGCACTTCCGTCATATCAGCCACAAAAATGTATATTCATGAACCCGAATTCTGGAGAACGAACCAGCAAAGAAACCCTCTCCGAAAATCTCTCCGTAAATATTCACTTAACTTGCAAAATATCTCGGAGGATTGTTTCAAACTTCAAGAAGCACTCTGAATGCGATCAGATTACGTCTTGTTATTTCCAAGCAGGAATCATTGTTCTGTCATCTCCAAAAATATTAAACGACAAATCGATAACAATTGTAGGTCAACTGATACAAAGTTTAATATCAAAGGCGGCGACCTTTCGTCAGAATCGTTTCCAAAATCAATGTAATCCAGAGTAACAAATTACATTTTCTTTTTGAATGTGATGTTAACAATAGCAAAGACACAAATCGCTCGGAGGAACGAAGGCACACATAATGACGACCGTGAAACGTTTTATGTCTTAAAGGCTCCAGATATTACTCATTAGAGCCACTCTTTGGTTGATATCTGACGGTTGTTCTGAAAATATGTGTGCTTCATTAAATTTTATGTCGAACAAGAGCATAGAACAAGCATTGGTTAAATACAAATGACATTCCAACTATTATGGAACAACACGTTAGTATAATTTAGACTAACAAGGAACGAGTAATGAGTTTCTTCAAATCAGGGTCGCTATGATTATCACAACAACGTGAGACTCCGATTCAATTTGTTGAATTCTCAGAAAAAATGCAAATCTGGTGAAATTAATTGCAACGTTGGTGTGCTTATAAGTGTAGAGTAGAATTGTTACTGAGTTTGGACTTCCTCTAGTTTCTAAAGATATTCAGGGGCCTTTACTGTTTCTATGCTGGAGAATATTAGGTTGTGTAACACATAGTGATTTTATGTTTGTTGACATATCGTAATCTTCTCCGACAAACACATTATTATACTGCATGTGATTTTGTTTCTAAGAATACGTGGTTATAATAGGCGTAAGTTAAGGTCAATCGGCTTTTAATTTGCTTATATGGCAAGCAATGCGACGACGTAACACATCATGCATTCATACACAGAAAATAAAACAATAGTCATTGTGAGCCATTGAAAACACCAGCCTGTATTCCGGTAAATTTCTTAAAAAGCAGACATGTACACTATGTTGTCGAAGCAGGCATGTATATTGTTTTTACTAAATAAACCTTATTTGAAAGACCGACATCGTATTGTCTCGTTTGTTACTACAATGATTGCTGACAATGTCGTAAAATGTGAATAAAGCAAAAGTTAATGTCTTGCGTGGACCTCGCGTGATTTATCAATCAATTTCTCTTAGGTTCTCGTTTATTTGAGAGATTATGGAATTGTTTTATCCACAATAACTTCTTCGTAGAAATACCGCACAGCGGAATATTGTGTCAATTGTTTTCCCTTTAAGAACGATCGATGTCCGTGGCCTAAAAATAAGGATAACATGGTTTGTATAACCACTATGTCGACTTTGACATTGTCTGGTTAAAGTGATTGTCAGGACCAGAGATAGTGATGTTGTATTTAATGTATACTTTCCATTGCAGCATAAAGTGTGTCTTATGTTTCGTAACAATGACGAATAATTCCAGATTATCAATTATTGGTACTTTGTATATGTGCATAATTCCTAACTCGACAGAATTAAATCACTTTGAATGAATTATAGAAATACGTCGCTACCAAAGACAACCGAGACTGGTTTTGAAAATCCTGATACTTATGAATCAATTTAAACTAACACATCTTTGAAGTTTAATTACGTTATCGCATATATCATGTCTGCAGAAGCCAATGGAGTAAGGAAATATAGAAAAGATACGCCTCTTCCGATTTCGAAATTTGTCCCCTAAATATAATTATCGATTTGGTTAAGCGACCTTTTCTATCACTTTAGTTCGCTTATATTGTCTGTAAACTCCGTATCCAGATGTATCGTGCATTGTGGATTATTACGCGGCAATGCCTTATCTTTGGGATCGTTGCGAGACGTGCTCAGTGCGATACGTCATTGGCTGGTGGGAAAATTACTTTTTGCAATCTAAACAGACGGAAATCAATTGCTAGAATGATGAATGAGAGTAAGCCATGAATTTATGGCACAGATGAGTGCTCCGTTAACGCCCTGTGCAAAGTACACCGTTTGATCCTTTGAATGTTTGGTATTTGTGTCACAAGTATAGCTTAGTACACACTAAACATCGATGGTTATAAGTTCTACAGTTAATCCCGGATTTGTTGTGCACAGTGGTGACCAGTTATTTATGTTAAATAGCCAATGCCATTGAATCCGATTAATGCAATTCTAATATTAAATGAAACAGTATAAATCGATTCATGTTTTATAGGCAGCTTTGTTCGGTGTATTACATGACTGGTCGTTCAAGTCTGTATTTGTAGATCCAGAAAAAATGTTCCAATGATGAGTGAAATTCATTGATACAATAGCCGAGTTCATTTCGTATTTTGCTATGCTGCCCCCTATCTAGACAAGTATTATTGAGACAAAGTTTAATGTTGCATTATATATCAGCTATCCGATAAAGTTTGTAAAATGATATTCAGACAAAACACGCAATCTAATTGTCTAGATCTTCTAGGGATACCAGAATCAATGATGCTTTTAGAAATATTGGAATGTAAACGTATTGAAAATAAACATCAGTTCTATTATAAAATTTATATATTACAATTTGTTTATCAGCAAATTTACCAGTTTGAAGATATGTATAAATTGTCAAATTTGTTTTCCTCAAAATCTAGATTTTATTATTATTACTGTTATAATAATGGTTATATTGTTGGTCAAATAAAGCGTGTGTATTTATAGTCGTATCGATATGTTGTATCGATGCTTGGAGATTGATATTTAGCGGAGATTCAACACCAATCCACACAAGAGAAAAAAGCAAGATGTAATGCACATAATATTAAAACCAGTAGCTTCCGAAGTCTACCAAGCCTGCGCCTGTATCTATTGGACTCTTACGGATAATGGAACGTCAATTTAAAAGAGAAATCTTAACACCATCAATAGGATTAGTTGGTGTTCCAAAGGACAAGGACAGTATCCCTTCAAAATTGTTAATGTTTCTTTTACCAAACTTCATATACCATTGAATATAATAAGGGTGCATATTTGTGTAACTTGGTAAATTGTACTATACGGCTATACACATGGTTCAAATAAAGTGGGATACCTCTTAATCATAGGCAAACGAACGACAAACACACGAAACATAAAACGCAATTAGTTTTAATACAGTATATTCACTTTTTTGAACGACGTCGAGGTGCCGACTTGGTTGAGTTATTGTCATTGCACACGCATGTTTTAACCCTGGCATGGATTGTAAATGAGCGATGTAACGTGTATATATGATGTATGAGCACAAATGATTATATGTTTATGCTGTATATGCTTTGCTATTAGTTATGTTATGATGTCTTGATAAATGAGAAATAAAATGCATTTCGTCTGCCGATGTTTTGTTCCTAACTTTCGCACATGCAAGACAAAAACAGAAATAGTGAGAAAAGGCAGCATCACTGCCTATATGAATTTATCGAAATGTTGTGCATTTTGGTGTGACTCTTCATATTCTATAGATGTCAATAAGTGAACAGTTTTATACTTTTCAATAGAACTGAGATAGAGACATTTCTTTCTATTTTAGCTTTCAGATCATGCATATCTTAATATGGCATTACCGATGTTCCGTTATGCTGTGTTCTATTCCGATCATTTCATCTCCATTAGGCCATAATATTTACGAATTTATTTCTACATGTACTTGTTTATGGCATATAGATATAAATTGTACAAATGACGACTTTATTCATATGACATTTTGCTGTGCTAGAGGTAGATTTAATTCGTTTCATTAACCGAACTAGACACTTGATGTAATCGTCATTTTGATTTGGTGCTCCCAAATTGTATTGGCATCTACTAAATCTATATCCCACTTTCTAGACGCATCAGCTACCTTGTACAGTTATCATACTTTGTTTCTGGGTGGCCAATCCAAGGAATCGTTTGTCAATATGGAAATTAGTTGTCGTAGTTTACAGAGGTTGGTATTATATTTACATAATCTTCAAAGTTTCAGATATACAGGGGGTTGTATCATTTTTAGTGAAAACAAACCACGAGGCTGTCTGATGTAATTATATCTGCACCTTTGGGATTTGTCGGCGAATAGAATTTAATTATAAAGAAATACAACGTCGTTTATTTTTCCTTAATGGGCGCGGATGTTGTAGAACTTTTTATTCAAAGTTGTATACAGCTTTTTGTTGGTCGTAAATAAGGTTGTGTGAAATAGCCGTGTTATGATGGTACCTTTTATGTCTGGCTCCTCTGTGTTGCATTTCAATCTCTAAGATAGTCATAACAAGTATGCCCTCGTGAATATCTATTTATGCATACTTACTTTCTGACAAGTTATGCACTGTCGTCATATCAGCCACAAAAATGTATATTCATGTACCCGAATTTTGGAGAACGAACTAGCAAAGAAACCCTCTACGAAAATCTCTCCGTAAAAATTCACTTAACTTGCAAAATATCTCGGAGCATTCTTTCAAACTTCAAGAAGCACTCTGAATGAGATCAGATCACGTCTTGTTATTTCAAAGCATGAATCATTGTTCTGTTATCTCCCAAAATATTAAAGTACAAATCAATAACAATTGTAGGTCAACTGATACAAAGTTTAAGATAAAGGCGGCGACCTTTCGTCAAAATTCTTTCCAAAACCAATGTAATCAAGAGTAACAAATTACATTTTCTTATTGGTTGTGATGTTAACAAAAGCAAAGACACAAATCGCTCGGAGGAACGAAGGCACACATAATGACGACCGTGAAAAGTTTTATGTCTTAAAGGCTCCAGATATCACTCATTAGAGCCACTCTTTGGTTGATATCTGACGGTTGTTCCGAAGACTGTGTGCTTGATTACATTACATGTCGAACAAGAGCATAAAACCCGCATTGGTTAAATACAAATGGCATTCCAACCATTATGGCACGTCGACTTAGTATAATTTAGACTAACAAGGAACAAGTAATGAGTCTTTTCAATTTAGGGTCGGTATTATTATCACTACAACGTAAGACTCTAATTCAATTTATTGAATTGTCCGGAAAAATGCAAATCTAGTGAAAATAATTGCAACGTTGGTGTGCCTATTAGTGTAGAGTAGAATTGTTACTGAGTTTGGACTTTCTCTAGTTTCTACAGATATACGGGGGCCTCTACTGTTTCTATACGGGAGAATATTAGGTTGTGCTACACAGAGTGATTTTATGTTTGTTGGCATATCGTAATCTTCTACGACAAACACATAAGTATACAGCCTGTGGTTTTGTTTCTAGGAATACGTGGTTATAATAGGTGTAAGTTAAGGTCAATTTTAATTTGCTTATACGGCAAGCAATGCGACGACGTAACACATCATGTATTCATACACATAAAATAAAACAATAGTCATTGTGTGGACAATAATTATTATTATTTATTGGTGTTGACCTTATGGTGCATTAAATGTGGCACTAATTGTTGTTAATGGGCTTCTGATCACCAAGTAATTGCTGGGTCATCTACTATTACGCTATACTATGCCTTTGAAGGCAAATAACATTTAAATATCATAAGGTATACGTGGGTTACCCGTACTCTGTGATCTTATACTAGTAAGCATAAAAATGGAAGTCAAGATATTATGAATAGGGTATGTAAGTGTCGCCAGTAGTTAAGGTGACTATCGGTGCATTTGGTATCATTCTGGAGTTCTTGAACGTTGATTAGGCATGTGAATTGAGTTTTAGTCGAAATTAATTAATATGAGAACAGGACCACCCTTATTAACAAACAAGTTAACCCAGCAGAAACCTAAAGTTAGACATATGCATTGTTATATATAACGTATTGTTAATTTTCACTCAATCAATTTGATAATAAATTCGCATACGAGTACAGTGCACAACACATCTTTATTGATGCAAAATCCAAGAGATACAATCGAAGCGCAATTCTAGTCAACTGGTGAGCTTGGTGTGGAGGGGTTGACCTCCAACATACGGTATTCAAAATAATCGAATGAGGTGCTGCACGACTTTGACCGACCGACATTCCATTTCAATGTGTTTTGAATTGTAGTCTTAATACCTTATTACCATAATTTAGACTAACAAGACACGAGTAATGAGATTCTTCAAATCTGGGTCGCTATGATTATCACTACAACGTAAGACTCCAATCAATTTGTTGAATTCTCTGGAAAAAATGCAAATCTGGTGAAAATAATTGCAACGTTGGTGTGTTTATTAGTGTAGAGTAGAATTGTTACTGAGTTTGGACTTTCTCTAGTTTCTACAGATATACGGGGGCCTATATTGTTTCTATACGGGAGAATAGTGGGTTGTGTAACACATAGCGATTTTAAGTTTGTTGGCATATCGTAATCTTCTACGACAAACACATTAATTAGTATAGGGCATGCGATTTTGTTTCTAGGAATACGTGGTTATAATAGGCGTAAGTTAAGGTCAATCGGCTTTTAATTTGCTTATACGGCAACCAATGCGACGACGTAGCACATAATGCATTCATACACATAAATTTAAACAATCGTCATTGTGAGCCATGGAAAACCTGTATTTCGGTACATGTCATGCTGGTTAAAGTGATTGCCATGACTAGACATATAAGTGCTGTTTTATATTATGTTACTAAATATATTGCAGACTAAAGTGTGTCCTTCGATTATAAATAATGACGAATAATTCAAGCCTATCAATGGTTGTTACTTTGTGACTGTGCAGTCCTATGAGAGGGTCAAGTTGGATAAGTCGAATAATGAAAAGTCATCATTAACAATTTCTAATTGGTTACTTCCACAGAGTGGATCAAACAAGGAAAGAAACTCGACCTTGTAATAATTAAACACCTCCAGTTAGAGATGCAAGAAGAAATGCTGTACATGTATTGGTTATTGTATACAGTGTGTCTTACGGTCCGGTCCTACTGCTCCAGTGGTTATCTACATTTGTATTGCCGGCTTCGTATTAAATGGAACGTGACATATTCGATGGTCAGGATTGAACTTATATGTTACCGTTCTATAGTTTAACGTATTATTCAAGTTAGGGTTGGTCAAATGCCAGGCTAACAGGATTAAATTACTTTGAATGAATTATATTGTCAAGTCCATGACATTCCGGCCAATCATACGACGCATCCAATGACAACCTAGACGGGGTTGGAAAATCCTGACACATTATCGCACATATCATGTCTGGTGAAGCCAATACAATAAGGAAATATATGGAAGATACGTCGCTTCCGATTTCGAAATGTATCCCTTAAATCTAATAATTGTTTCAGTAAAGCGACCTTATCTATCACTTTAGTTCGCTTATAATGTCTGTAAACTTCGTATCTAGATTTAACGTGCATTGTGGATTATAACGCGGCAATGCCTAATCTGCGGGATCGATTCGAGACGCACTTACTGCGGTATATCAATGTCTGGCGGGTTAATTAGTTTTTGCAATCTAAACAGAAGGAAATCAATTGCTAGAATGATGAATGGGGGTAAGCCAGGAATTTATGGCACAGATTGGTGCCCCATTAACGCCCTGTGCAAAGTACACCGCTTGATATTTTCAGTGTATTTGTATTTGTGCCACAATATATAGCCTAGTGCGCCAATACTATAGTGCGTTTACTATATGTCCGAATCCCTAGATATACACACACCGTTTAAGAAGATATATGAAATATTTATCTAATATTTAACCGAAATGCCGAGCATAGCCTTTTTTGCCAGTCAGATTTCTGCTGAAATATGGCAGGCATATGAATGCCTCCACACAGGTTTGAACCCTGACAGTCGTACATGGCGGCGATCGCACTAACCACTGATGCTATAAGTAATACAGTTAATCCTGGATGTGTTGTTCGTCTAGGTAACCAGCCAATGCCATTGACTCCAAATCAGCTAATACCTATATTAAATGTAACAGTATTAAACGATTCAAATTTTATAATCAGCTTTGTTCGGTGCATTACTATACAGGACTGGTCGTGTATTTATTGATCCAGACAAAAATGTTCAAGTGATGAGTGCAATTCGCTGATAAAAAAGCCAGTTGTCTATTATGTATATCAATACATAACAAAATACATTTGTAGACGTTCGTTCTGGAGTTAACGTATTTCATACTGCCAAAATATTTAATTACCCAGACTGTCTTTTAAAGACGTCTGACAGTTCTGGCTTAAAAAGTCGTATTTCATTAACTGTAGTTTTGTAGTAAAATAGATTATTCTTGATGTGTAGACAAAACTTTGACAGTTTATATTGATCTACGGTATCCTGTTTGTGATACCTAAAATAATACAGTTTATGGTCATCTACGGTATCCTGACCGGGGAACATTATAATTCAAGTTGTATATGATCATATACCATGTCCTGACCGAGATACCTTATATTGCATGTAGTATATATTCATCTATGGTATCATGACGGCGACACCCTTTAAATTAATAGTATTCATGCGCGGTGTCCAGGCCGGAACACCTTATAAGTTACATGTACAGTATACGGTCATTTACGGTGGTCTGACCGGAATACCTGATAATTTACGGTTTATGTCCATGCACTGTGTCCTGTTTGGGACGCCTTAGTTAAGTTAACAGTATATATCACCAACGAAGTCCTAAACCGGGATCCTTATAACTTACACTATTTGTTCATCTACGTTATCCTCATTGGAGAACCTTATAATTCATGTAGTATTATTGTCATTCACGGTGTCTTGACCAGAACCAACTATGATTGACATAATACGGTCATATACGGTTGTACTGACCGGGACACCTTTGTATTTACAGTATGTGTTCATCTGTGGTATCCTTTCTCGCAACGCCTTATGATTTACTGTTTACATTTGTATGCAGTGTCCTGACCGGGACACCTTGTAATTTACAGTATATATGTATGTATGGTGTCCTGTTCGGACCGCGTTACATTATACAGTAAATACTCATCTAAGATGTCCTATCCGGGACGTCTTTTAATTCACAATATAAATTAATCATTATTCTCGTCCATTGTGTCCTTTTCGGGTCACCTTTAAGATTGCAGGATGTACACAATTGCCGCGATTTGTCCGAGGACACAACTGAAGTACATTTCGGTATTGGCATCTAATGGGAAGAAGTTTTTTCCAGATTTTTACGCAGTGGTCTTCCTTGTTTTTATCCCTTTGAACCTACAATGTATGCACACGGAGTGCATCTGCAGGGGAGATTACTGCGTACGGGTTTGAATCTGAATATGAGCGAATATTGCAGGTTAACAAAAACATTGTGGTAGACTCTTTGCAGATTCCAAAGAAGTTGTATGACTCGGTCAGTTTCCCGTCTTATATGACCACAAAGGCTTGATACGCGTCTTACATTCCACATATTCTTGTTATTGACAATTTGCTCTTATTATAAAATCATTTTATGGTTAAATAGTTTCCTGGATAATTTACCGAGTTTCAGGTTATTATTGCTGTCTTCATACCTAAGTTGTCAGCACACTGGTGCTAGTCAATACAGAACACTATCCAGTGATTGTTACATAATTGTAGTTAGGCAAAAACAAAATGATTGTGCGGTTCTTGTTGCCGAGCCTACAGAACCGATAGGTTGCTCCTACCCTAAATATACCAAAGGCCAAAGGCATTTTACTAAAGGTCACTACGATGCGATGATTCCAAGCGATTCAACAATCAATAAAACGATAAAAACGTAAAATAAAGTGCTAATGTGCCTATAGTTTAGCATGTGTACAGGAATTACTATTAATTATTTGTTTGGCCGTACGGTGCATTGAATGTGGCACTAATTGTTGTTAATGGACTTCTGATCACCAAATAATTGCTGGCTCATCTACTATCACGCTATAGTATGCCTTTGAAGGCAAAAGACATTTAAATATCATAAGGTGTATGTGGGTTGTCCGTACTCTTTGATCACATACTAACATAAAAAAGAAAGTCAAGATCTTATGCATATGGTATGTAAGTGTCCCCAGCAGTTAAGGTGACTCTCGGTGCATTCGTGTATCTTTCTGGTGTTCTTGAACGTTGATTAGGCATGTGAATGGACTTTTAGTCGAAAATGATTAATTATGCAACCAGAACGACCCTTAGTAACAAACAAGTTAACCCAGAAACTCAGAGTTAGACATATGCTACAGCCTAATTATTAATGCATATTTGAAATCTACACCATAATGCGCTTCTTATGAGCCTATTTTCATGAAAAGCAGAGTAATGTTGACCAAACTGAAGTTGAAAAAGCTAAGAGTGATTGTCAGATTTTATAGTTACGACCTTCTCATTCTAAGCCAGCGACGTGTTAGGTAAGTTTAATTGGATCATTTGTGTTCACCTCAAACGGGTGACGTCAATGATCAACTAAATTAGCCACACCGAAATTAGTATCCAATACAGATGTAATTGAGTATAATGAGTTCAAATTGATTACCTAATGAACCCAACATCACAAGCGTAATTTGCCTAACACTAGCAAGTTATTTAAAATAATTATAGACGGCGAAAACTTCTCTAAATGAGCCTCATTTTAACTGAACTATGCATTGTTTTTTTCGAATGTCTTCCACGCGTGATGTACCGCCGGAATAACGCCATTAATCATACTGGAGACACATTCAATGCAAATCACGTTTGCTATGGGTTAATTGAAATTACGATATTCCTGAAATCAATTAGCATCCAGCTAAATTGAATTTAAACGCGATGATTTTGTGTGTTGTTTTGCATGCCACGTGCATACAATATGGAAATTACAGACGTTCCATGCACCATAGTAAACAATCAAGACAATGTTTACGTCGCACAGGTCTTAATGAAACATGTTTTGATTCTGGTTTTGGTTCTGGATCTGTTTCTGGTTCTGTTATGTTCGGTTCGTGTCTTGTTATATCCTGTTCTGTTCAGTCCAATTATGATCTGTTCTTTTCTGTTTTGTACCCGTTCTGATCCTGTTGGGGTCATGTTCTGTTCTGTTCACATCATCGTGTATGTCAACATGAGCCACCTGCTTGTTACAACGACGACATGTTATACACCACCCTATATGACGTTCAGCACAGTTACAGGTGACTAATTCGCCACGTGTCAGTATGGTGTGACTGGTTGTCTCCAGTGAATTGAATACAAAATTGTAAGAAAATAACGAAACTTCAAATTGATGTACGCCTTAAACAAATACACCAGGGCAACAGTGTTATTATTTTGCGATACACCCACGTGTCAAGAGTTTCAAGATCATCATAAGCATTAGTAGTCCTGATAAACTTTTATGTCATAGACAAGAACCATTCACTTCTTAGGGTAAAACAATAAATAAGCGAAGTTGTAACGCCCACTGAAAACAACATAGTATCTTTAAGTTTATGTGCTATATTTGCAGCGGTCGAACTCCTGTTTGGACAAATGATTAACATAACTATCTATTGAATTGAAAGGTGGACATTCATTATGCCGCCAACATGTATAATAAATACAACAAAGTTTGAACAACAATATTATGCTGATAAAAAAGGAAAAAACAATCAATAGTAAAGTGAGATCAATAGATTTCAGTATTTATGAAAATCTGGGCCTAAGAAGTCTGCAACAGAAGCCTGATTGAATACATACATGACTTTGTGGGATACCAACAAATTTTACGCCAATAATAATACATGCGCAATACTATACCATACACGACAACGTCAGTGTCATGACCAGCTCGAATCCAATTTCTCCATAGTAAGAAAACCATGTTCGCGTTGCGTTGTTTTTCAGCATCGATTTTAAGACCAACCGAATAAGAAGGCCACTTTTGAGGGGGTCCCATTTAAGGGAGGCCCTTTACGTATTTTAGAGAACGTGTAGACTTAACACAAACAATAACACTTGTATATAAATAATGTTACTGTCACGTCATTTATTCGACCAATGCGATGGGTGAATTTTTAAAAAATTATCTAAAATCATTTAATTTCTATGGGGCAACATATCGTTTTTTGTTGTAAAAGGACCATTTTGTGGGGACGAAATTTCAAGGATATCTTATTCACTAAGTCATATACTATAGGCATATTGAATATTCGTTGGGATTTAATTTTGTCGTTAAGATCATTCACGAAATCCACCAAATTAAATCCCACTCAAATATTAAATATTTTAAGGTTTGCTGTAATTCATTTTACGTACTTCTTGACGTGGTTCTGTGTAAACTACGTACATGTATGTATTTATGTTTCATTAGGTAATCAAATGACGTATAAAATGAACATTAAACGAAACAAATTACTCTTAATGATACATCATTAAGCTCAAAGAAAAAAGGCATTGCGGGAACATTCCTCAGTTTATGTGGAAATTTATTACTTTTATAGTAAAACAAGGGAGTAAAATCATCTATATATCTAATAAAATACAAAGCTCTTTCGGTAGGGGATTGATAAATTATATCGTATCAAAAAGTAATAGAATGATATTGTACGTAACGGTTAAACCATAGATATTTGACCATATGTTGAGGTTTATAGAAAAGTAAAAACAGGCCTAAGTGAAAATAGGCGCGCACAGCATTCTTAGTGTGTGCAGTGGTATTAAAATACACCCAGGGGATTAACCCATTCATAAACTCTCCATTATTTTTCAGGAATGGAGAGTTGTCTTAACAATAACTCTCCATTATTTCGTATACACATTACATTAAATGTGTATACGAAATAATGGAGAGTTATTGTTAAGAAAACTATCTATGCCTGAAAAACATAACACATACATGTATATCGATGGCTTAGAATGAGAAGGTCGTAACTACAAAATCGATATTTTGAGATAATGAGAAAATACTGTCCGATAATTACTCTTTACACATGATAAAACAAACGGTTTAAACTTCGTTTCGGTCAACATGACAAGTTCCGATTTTAATGCAAATGGTCTCATAAGAAGCGCCTTGTAATGCTTATTTTAAATATGTATGAATCTTAAACCTTCCCATTCTATATATTATATTAATTGTCTCTCATAGGAAAGACCATTCTAAGCCAGCGATATGTAGTGTTAACAAAAAAAAGAAGAGTAATTATTGTAAATAATGTATAATTATACACTAGTGAGTTGCATTCATTGCCTGCCATCCCAAATAGATGGGTTGGGAAATTTAACTTTTGGGTTTTCAAAACCCCCGCCCCTTCCACGGCCCATACGGGGGGGGTATCTTACAATGACTGGTGCATTACACAATGTACGTGTTCACAAAAAGGGCAATACAATTTGCAGGGAAAGCGGCACTCAACTGAAAGAGTCGAGCACAGAAAAACGAAAACAAAAGACTGATAAAAATGCTCAATTCACAACGAAACTAGAAAATGAAATCAACCCGCTGTTACTAATAAGCTTTTAACATAATAATATAATTTCAGCTATTTAGGTGGTACGCGCGCAAGAAATAAAGAAATCAAGATGATGCTAGTGTGATATGATATTAAATACTGTTAATTTGCAATTGCACTTTCGCGTGATCATGACCATTCAATAAGTTCCAATTACAGCTTTTATACATTCACAAGGTAAATATTGACACCCGTCTTCAGCATGATACTGAACATGAAATAATCGACCTTGGCCTACATTAAAATGTCCATAAACATTGCAACTTAGTTTTTTGAGATGATCAGATGAAAACTGTTTGAATGTAAAAGTACGTACAAAGCTAATCTCTAATTGTTTTTGGTCATACAAGGCTCATAATACAGGAAGACATGTGCCGATTGGACTCCTAAATTTGAATTAAAGAACAGGCAAATCTTGTATGAATATTGGAGGGTAAGAAAAAGGTTAAGTTCCTGAGGGCTGTTTTCATCTATTCAGCCGCTATATCACTCTTTGACATTAACTTTAACTGATCATTGGGCTACCTAATGAAACGATCGAGTCTCACGGGTAGACTTTTCTCTTGTGTGGGCGTGGAAGCCAATATCGAACTGCGGCGCCTAGGAATAGACACTGGCCTCACAAGTATATATACCAATTTTTGAGTACATTAATTAATATTTTCATGAAAATGACTGCGCAAATACAGAGCTATGCTTAATAAGAACATGTTAAATACATTGTAGTTATGTCCATCAAGTTGCATATCAATTATAAATATCCATGTATAGTTCATGCACGGAAATTTATCCTCTGACTGAATCAAAGTCTTCATAATGTCCACCATGTTATAATATCAAGTGACACTGGGTAAATGACCATTGCTTGATCGTGTAACACATAACTCACAACATGTGTTTGCATGGACCTCACACCATTATTAAAGTAATGGAGAGTTATTGTATTAGTTCACTGCCATGGTTTCATGAAAAAAGCATGATCTGCTCGCTCAGTCATGTTCATATTTTAATCTTCTATTTATAAGAGGTACACCAGGGGAAACTTATTTGGAAACATGCATTTTATTTCAATTTTGACATTTACAGCATCTTTTCAGAAAATCAAATTTACATTTGACAGTATTGGTGTATTTTAAGCCAGAGAAAATCCGCGTATCTGTCCATTCCTGAGAAATAATGAATACTCGGCCCCTTCGGGGCCTCGTCTCCATTATTTCTCAGGAATGGACAGTTACTTGGACTTTCTCCTTAACATAAATACTAAAATGACTCATTATTATCAATATCTATTCGCATAGCAACATAATTTAACCGTACGTCGTAGTTTAGAAATATCATGGCGAAGGTTACTATCAAAATGATCGAGCTTAGCATATTACTTTAAACATTCTAACTATGTTTTTTATAGATTCTTATAAGCGTATTTTGACTTTTAGCGGCATAGTTTCGTTTTCTTGAAAAGTTGTTTCAGTGGAGCACTGTCATCTATGCCAGTTTTAGCAATACTTCGCTAGCTTAGAATGAGAAAGTTGTAAGTACGAAATTACCGTTTTGAGACAACGAGTAAAAACTGTCTGAAAATTATTACTCTTATGTTATAAGTGAGGTAGTCTTTAAAAATTTACAAAGGTAAAGTAGCGCAAGAATCGCTACGAAAGAGATTATAATGAACAACTCCAAGAGAAACATCCATAATACTACATACTTATTATGTTATCTATAAAAACCGCTTGCTGGGTTAGTAACATATTACATATCATATTCGACAAAGTGATGAAAAAAGATAGTTCAAGCATGTGTTAATCTGTTAATGTGTTATCTAAACAATCATGAAACCATTAACAGTGGTTTCAATGGTCATCTAAAGTTCATCATCTTTAAATAACAGTTACATTGGTTGTCAGGATAAGGTATATTTGTTCCATTTGTTACAACAACAATATAATTATGTTTTTGTTGTTGTTTTTATGATAAGACATATTTTCATATCGATGATAGAGTTTGGTTGAAACGTTCAACTGTTATCTCGAGAATTTTACAGGGGGTATTTCGGTATATCTTTGCAAACTGACTGTTATTGTCAGTGTATACTTTTTCAGACAAGACGAACACGTGTCATTATAGACACATGTCAAATCGTTTTAAAATTACAACTTACACAAGGTTTCGCAACTACTGTCGATTCGAGAAATAATACTTATAAGTGAACTAGTTAATAGCTTAAACATTAAATATGCGCAAATAATCGGGAAGCTTAATATTCGGCGACCATCACAAAGTTTTGGATTAGACAGTTCTTTAGGACAAATAGCTTTAAGAGATCCCGCTGCAACTTCTTTGATGTGCGTAGTTTCATGGTCAATCGTTTGATTGGTGCCGCCGTCAGTTGATTGGTCAGAATAACTTATTTATTATCGAGGTGGGTATACTGCCATGGACAATGATTGGAAATCAGCATGAACAATATTTATGTTCGGGCGTAAATAACCTTGGACCATGTTATCTTATGTACATGTATGTTGTTTGGCACCTACTAGTATCACATCTATCAGAAACTGTTGATTATCTTACTCGTTAATCGACTGAATGAACAAATATATGTTTTACATTACTTTGTTTACCGGACACTCAAAGCAATGGACATTAAACAGTGGGGGAAGCTTGTTTGATTGCGGGTATCCTCAGTGCAGACGAAAGATAAACCCCGATTTGAGATGGTTTAATGTATGTTCGTACTCAGTTTAGGTATATAAACTACTGTAGCGTGGTTAATAAAATGGTGATATCAATAATTTAATAAGTCAAACTCGTTTGAGTGAATATATTTAGAATGTGTTTTGGTGTGGGAATGACAGTTGTTTCGCACAGTTTGGTGTTTAACCTGTTTCAAAGACGACCATCGACCAAAGCCCATTCCATGCAGTTGATTCAGGATTCAATTATATATACATTACGCGATGCCTTGAAATCGAGTACGCATCGGATGCAGGGATTAAATGTCAATGGTTGAGCCAATGGTTGATCGTAACGTATATGTTTGACGAATGGTTCAGTCGCAAATAATGATATGGCTCATCGATGAGTGTGTCGCCGACAATTGTCTGTAATATACAGCTATTTAATTAATTCCCTTATTCATTCTAATCCTATTTATCGGTACTACTTTTTATCATCAAAATCAATTTCTCCGTTGGCTGAATCAATATACGCGTAAATTTACGACGTCAATTTTAATTATGACGCATTTATCAATACATAATTCAAACGTGAGTTATAGGATAGTATTTCACCAAAATGCAGTCGAGGTCCTAATCCACTAGAAGTGGTGGTACCAATAAGTATAGTTATGTCCAACAGGAACTGTCAGTTGATGAAAAACGACTCGAAGATGAGCTTTTTAAAAGTTCAGTGCAGTGATTTAAGAGAGTGGTGTTGATGCAAGAACAGATATCGCATAGATAGAATAAAAAATATATAACAATCACAACTCGGAAATATACGAGATGGTAGGAGAATAGTTTGATTCGTCTTATAACGTTAATTGGACCCAAATGACGACGTATATTCCATCATGTGGGCTAATATTTTCCACTGAGGGTAATAATTAACCATCACTTATTTAATTAGGATCATAGACAGTCCGCTGGTATATTATTTGTATGGCGAAACAGAATGTTTTGAGTCAAAACAGTGAAAACACATTACCGGACGAAATGCGTGCGGTTAGTTATATAATTACTCTATCAATTACGTATATATGTATACATGTATTCCGTACCAGTGAAAATACAATAACAAATACAGTTCAACCTGTTTTATTGTACTTCTAACCAGCATGAATAGCGTAGTAGGCAGTGTCTATTCCTGGACACAGCAGATCGATGCTGGCTGCTACACACACAGGATAGAAATAGTCTCCTCAGGGAGACATGAACGTAGGTTTCTATAGGTATCCCAATGACCAGGGGGAGGGGGGAGTTATAATGTCTTAGGGTGCTTTAGTGGCAGGTACGTGAGCGGCATAACAGCTGAAATGAAAAGAGCCCTAGAAAATTTGTTACTTAAATGTTTGACTACTATTTAGTGGTGTATCGTCCGCTTCGAGTACTTAGAGTCTCGAGGTGAGCAGCGGCAACGATACATCAAAGTCGTTAAGAGTACGGATAAATCACCCTAGCTTGACGCTGGACTGTTTCGTGTTGAAATTTTGCCCCTTTTTAAACGGCAAAAAGAACACAACCTTACTATCTCATTTAAATCAGACCTGTTATCGCGATAGAAATAGCCAAACATAAAAACTACTGTACGCATGGATCATGTTTTGAAATTAATTTCAAAAGGGACTACAGATTCTACGCTTTGACGGACTCCAACTTTAACAACTCTTCCCATTTAAAAGGCTGTTAACATCAAACGCATAAATGATATTAAATTAACATAAATTAGTTAGATCGACCAGTACGAGTTTATAACCATCAGTAACGCAACAATTGTCATTATGCTGTATATGAACTATTTTTGACATTACAACTTTTTTATGTTATGTTAGGTATGTGTGTAAAATATTGGCCATCACTTATAAATTGTTAATCTACGGAGGTTACATTCGTAATAAATATAAGCTCAGTAAAAGTTATATCGAAGATGTTGCTATTCAGAGGGAGGCTGTACATATCGCTGGGTTAGAATGAGTTGGTAGTAATAACAAATTGATGTCATGACAAAACAAGAAAAAACTGTCCGAAAAATATTCGTTACTTATACATATACATGTAGTAAAGCAAGCTGTTTCAATTTCAGTTTTGTCAAAATGACAAGTTCCAATTTTCATGAAAAGAGACTCATAAGAAACGCCTTATGATGTTGTTTTTAAATAAGTATGAGGCTTATAAGGTCGTACGAAGTACTTAAACGACCTTCTCATTCTAAGCCAGTGATACAATCGAACAATCTAGTCATAGGGCACGACGTCTAAGTAGGGTGGTTTTACGTATATTGTTATAATCTAGTCCTTGTGGCGTCCCAGTCTAATAACGATACTAGTAATTCTTAGGCTCGGTTTTATCATTCTGCACCCAGACAATAAGAAGTACATATACTTAATGACCAAGTTTAACCTTCTCAATGTGGGTGATCAAACCTCATCTTAACCGATTAGATCATGTGGATAAAATAACAGTGTTAATTAGCTAGTGACATGCCGTGCAACAATGTTACCGCGTGCTTGTTTATAGATTGATTCAAATCAGTAGTTACGTACACTACAGCTTGTATAGTTCACTGCGACGGATCATGAACACATCTGTATGATTTCATATCGCCAATAGATGAATTTTAGACATCAAAGTGGTTTCAACAACTCAGCAAAATGTGCAGTAATGTGTTGCGCAATGATCTCCCCTTATCGTACAGTATGTAAATTTAAAAGACATGCTGTGCGTATTTCATTATTGAGGTAAGAAGATAGATTTGTTTTGTGTACACCTGTTTTGGGGGATACGGGTGGTACGTTTGGAGTATGCCTCACACCTTGGTGACTATGTGCTGCCGTCGCTTCTGTGTTGCTTTGAAGAGTATGTGTGCATCCAACTACAGTAATTAATAATTATTCACTCTCTTCTCACATTATCTTGGTCAGACGACTCGATATAAGATTTGCAACATGTTGATGTTGAATCACGGCTAACGATTCATGTTGTAATAAGGACACATGCCGTGTCGGTAACTGTGCAGAGCCATTATAGGATACACGTTCTAATTAAACTTATACTGAGACTTATTGCAAACAGTCGGCTATGGTGACAGACTTTCTCAATGAAGACAAATTATTGACTTAAAACAAGACTTCAAACAGGTTGAAGTAGGACATTTTGTAGGTGCATTGTGAAGGACATTGATTTACTTTTCTTTAGCTGTTTACCATGAGTTGCATGCAACCTTCTCTATGATTTTCATTCATCTAACGATCGGGTGGTCCGTCGGTCTAACTATTTTATCGTGATTTTATTACCTAGCCGTAATTAATTGCTCCTTGGCACGCATCTTTCAACTTCTCTTTATGAAGAGAACAAGATTGTAGCCAATGAATGTCTGAAAAGTAGAAAGTGCATAAACGATTCACTTAGAATCGAGTCGACAAAATATGCCTAAACCCTGGCGGTCTACAAATCACTCTACAGTAGCACTCTAACACTGCCTATGTACAATACAGCGGTCTTTCATGGTCTACACCATCGCGGTCAAATAACTGCCTACCATATAGCGGTATACACTCTACATACTGTCTACAAGATAGCGGTCCCATTGGGGTCTAATAATTACCCACTTTATAGCTGCCTCTAAATTAACATTCATACCTACACTATATATAAAGTGGTCTACCAACTATCTGACCTTCAGCGGTCTTCGAACTCATCTAATTGCAAGATCAATACGTAATATGAAAGTTGCGCATAAAGGGACTATATTCTATATCCAAATTATTAATAAACTATCCGCCAATTGATTCATGACACCACTACCGGTGATTGACCATACCATTTGATTGTTTGCTCAGTCTGACAGAGATGAGCATTGACCGATGTAGGCTGGAACATTCTCCCCATCATTCGGACATCATAAGTCAGCTTAGGGTGTGACAGGGTACACATCGGATCAATCAAAACATTCATAAAGACTATACGTATGTACGTATAACACGCATGTACTTATTAACAGTAACATTTATTTAGTTCAGTTATTAAATCTAGGGCTCACAATTATCTATATCGAAAATACTCATTACATTTCACAAAGATTATGTCATTGCCTTCCACTATCAATGTACGAGTTAACCCTGGTCACACATGTGTAATATTACATAGTCATATTCTTTATATCAAATACAAACTCGTTTATATGCACTCTGTATTAGAATTGAACCTTTGTATGGGTTTTATTAGTTCACACGCAGAATCATTGTTAATGTTACATGCTCCTTTATCTTTATCACAGTAAGTGTTGTTTCTTCCACAATTAACAATAATTAAAATTTGTATGTAAAATAAAGATTTCTGTAGGATCTCTGACAGTACCCAGTGGGACTAATAATACAGGCCGTCTAATTCGTAGGTGTTTACGGTATCTTTTTGTATTCACATGATGGGTAGCTTGAAACTTCCGTAATATCATCTAACAAGAATGTACACACATTTGGTTCCACACAAATATCTGTCATATCACTTTAAACCATGATTTGTAGTACACCAGGTTCACACTATACATGTATACCAGTAATCCCCTTCCTTTCATTCAAGTACCAGTTCCGCTTGAAACCATTCAATCGATAAGTGTGACGGACTTCGCGTATAAGAATTATGTTACAAATAATAGTCCGTAGCATTTGATTAGTTTTCTTGTCCACGTGAATTATTTTCATGATTCTGAGTCTATTCCTTCGAGAGTAATATGCCTTTCAAAAATTAAATTCACTGTAAACAAATTTATCTTTGCTTGCCATTTTTGTCATTATTTTTATGATACTGAGTCTATTCCTTCGAGAGTTATATACTCTTGAATAATTCAATTTACTGTAACACACAAAATCTTTATTTGTAACAGAGAACATATTAAGTCTATATATTGCAAAATGTGGTTAAAGCTTGACTCTTTATTTAGTGACGAAACAAAGAATAATGACAGTACAAACTTTTCTTTACTCTGCATTTGAGGAAGATATAAATGGTTAACATAATTATAGTGAAAGTAAATATTATTTTATAATTTGATTGATAGTGAAAATGTTACCAAATACCCTAGTCACATTTGCTCTACGAGCTCCGTGCGAGTCGATTTTTCTGAACTCGCACGACGTCCGTACGGAGCCCGCACGGAGCCCGTACTGATATCTAGACTCGTACGAGCGTCGTACGGATTTTCACAACTCGTAGAGGCTTCGATGATCTGGTGAAAACTATAAATTCGGTACAACTCGAACAAGACCTGTACGAATTGTGACCAGATGCTAAGAACTTACAAATACCGTTAGGATTAAAATAGACTTAGACTTCATAGGGTCAAATGTTCTATTTGCTCTCATATTGTTATAAATGTACCGATTTTGATATAATTGGGTATACATGTTCAGTTGGTAACAACACATAATCATATAAAATTTCAAAACAATGATCATAAATGTTACATCAACTTTAAGTCTGAGTCTTGAGTACATCAACTTTAAGTCTGAGTCTTGAGTTTCTGTCTTACAATGTTGGTGAATAAGGTTTCTGGTTTTCAGAAGATTTTAACAACCAATATCTAACTTCCAGCATGCCCTAGCGTATAAATGAATGATCAACCGATGATTGATGACGACATTGGACGATTAATGTTTTATACGTATAATTGGCTTTTATTATCTGGGAAAGCCAACGGCCTGAATTCGTGGATAATATTCGTAATATCCCTAATAGCATATTAATATATCTCGTCATTTACTTTCGAAATAAATTCAAATAACTGTCTACGCTAGTTTCTGCCGTTATCCATCATCCCGGTTCTAAATTAATGACGTGCGGAACAATGAAGCCTTAGCGCACATTAACCGCTGAACATCAATATATTTTCTAGAACATTTGCATTGCTAAATCTATTCTCTTTTTCTTTGCATAGTTAGAATTGTAAGAGCCATTTGAAATGTCTCTAACTGTGGCACTGTTTGAATTCATCATTTTTAAGAATGTTTACATCAATAATGAAATATGGATCTTTTACAAAGGCTGTCCATAATCTTTAGATCGTCAAATGGTGTTTGAAACCGTTTTACAATTGATATATTCAACGATGATAACATTTCATAGATTCGTTTTACTACATTTTAGTTCTTTTTACGTGACTTGAATGGATACAATATCCACGTATTTTATCTTCTTATGTGATTTATTACATATAATTGTTTAGTTGTCTATAGAAATAAATTGTTTGTCAAATGTTTAACCAATAGAAATGATGTGTGCTGTGTAAATTGAATAAATTGATTAATTACTGCGCTGTAACCATTTACAAATTACTGCGCTGTTGTCATTCTGATATATAAGTGCGTTTATGATAAACTATCTCGTTCATTTCGTCTTAAATACCAAATACAGGCAGAATATTTGCGTACTTAATACAGTGAATATACATTTACTACCCTATTCGATATAATAGCGGGTATACAGGTAACTTAAGTATACCCAGTTAAACTTAGATAAACAAAGTTTACCTGGCGGACGAGCTAATGTTTATAACCGTTATCAATCAATTTTGAAACGGACTGTAAAACAGAGACAAATGAAACTCATAAACGCAAACACAAAAAATGCTGATATCAGTATAGCTAAGATCTGTCATTGCATTACCATGATATACGAGTATATATCCTAGCCTGATGCTATCTATCTCGCAATGTGGAAGTCATTTAAACATAAATATTATTATGATCAACAGAAGTCGCGCCATTAGCATAAGTACGTCCGACCACTGATGAACTATTAATATAAGTGGAGAGCAAAGAAAACAACGTCTCCTATCTAAAATTACCAACATGTGTGGTGTTCGGATGATATAAACGTTAACCATACACCCACTGTTCGTAAAACCCGATACCGCAATCTAGTGTGGCTTTCCATTCCCTACATTTTATACCTACTGGCCTATACAACTCAACCGCCACAATTAGTACAGAATTCACGCTACTAGACGTATATACCGATCATGCATATTTTATGAGACGACATTATCTCGATTAATATAAAATATAAAAATATATAGATGATAAAAATGACAAATAGTTCGTACTCGAACGTAATATTTCATTTGAAACAATTCGAGCACGTCGGATTTAACCTAACACGATGGTTATAGCCACAGTGTCACTTAAATACGTTTACCGAAATTGAGAGTAAAATATTTATATGTAAAGTTTGAGTAATTTATATGCTAGTGTTAAAGGTTAAGTTTCTCAAGCGCAAGGAATTGGATTTATATGTGTTATTTGTGTTTATGAAATTGTCATTGCTATTTGAAACATAAAAGTTAATGAAATGATAAAGCTGGCGACGGAATGGATTTAAAATGTAATATTCAGTTAGAAGTGTAATTAACAGTGTCTTTGACGTCTTTGTTATGCTGAATACTCTTAAAGATGGATAATTCAAATTTGAATATTAGTTTTGAAGTCGGATTTTGGAATATTCATGTTTTCAGAAGATGTCATTTTAAATTCTTCTGATTTGCATTATTTGACAGTGGTTTATGCATGAATGGTAACATAATACATACGCGTGTGATATACAAGTGATGGCTGGAATATTACGTTATATTGTGACATCATCACGATTTTGGATTATTATACTTATGACATTTCGTCATGTCGGCGCATGTAAGTACACCTTTGTGTTCAACAATATATCTTCATATCTCCATTTCTGCAATAGTTACTTCCAAATTTACATACATATACAAATCACACTATAATAACATGATAATAAAAAATCTGTCCAACAGAATGCCATAATGCATATAATATTATTATTAAATTATTAAATATGTACTAGTATAGTGTTCTCAGCTTGCATTATATTATTATTATTCTGAAATACATTTGTTCTCGTCTGTGCGAGTAGCTCTTCTAAAGTAAGGTACATATGAAGCCTATTGCTGCACTCACTTATGGGAAAATTTAAATATTTTGAAAATAGGACTGCACATATATTTTCCAAAAAATGAAAAACACTCAATGTTTTCTTCATAAATATTATAGCTCTTTACATAATGTTTATAACGTAGATAAAGAATTGATGACCTTGTTTTTTCCTATTTAACTGATACACTCAAGGAAATTTTAAGATTTTAAGAAAATTATAAGTTTTCCCTTAAGATATTTTGTGAATTCCACCCCAGATCAGAATAGTTTCAGTTAACATTACATTTTGTTGACAAGCAAACAATGAGGGTGGGGGGCTAATCATCATTAGTGAAGTACAAAAACAATGACACCGTCGTCCGACAACATAGGCATTTAATCAATCTAATCATTACGAGTTTGTCAATATCAATACCTTACGAGGCTAACTATGGATTTATTTTATGATAAATACTGAAATTCAATATTTGAAATATTCCAATTTTTTCTTAAACTTTATATTTCTATGTGTATAGCCCACAGTAACTGTTCGTTCGTCCTGAATAATCGAATTGCGAAGAGTTATATTTATAATCATACTTTCATTTCTCTCCCACGATTTGCTATAAAAACACGAATTCAAAGACAAACATACATACGAAAAACAAAATTTAGAAAAAATTCAAAAGCACATCTATGATTTAATAAGTTTATAGGACTTGGTTTCATTCCTTGTGGAACGTTTAAATTAATAAAAAATATGTTCAGTTCTGGAAAAAATATACTAGTATGCGGCATATTGTTTTGCTTGAACCTCAGGCAAGAAAACATTTATTTGCATGGGTGTTTAAAACTAATTATAAAATGGGCTTATTATTACAAGACCGAGTATGTGTTTACATTTTGTTGAAGTATGTTCAACGCTTATTCACTGTCAGTTACTTGTAAACATTCAGTCTTGCTAATTATTTTTATTGGCTTCTTACAATGCTGATTTTCTTCCACGTGTGGAGCACGTACAGGTTGCTTATGGCTCCGTAGCTCAGTGGTTAGTGCGCTTGCCGTCTAATCTGGTGACCCGGGTTCAAATCCGGGTGGAGGTACATATATATGCCTGCCATGTTTCAGTACAAATAAAGCAAATAAAGGCTATGCTCGGCATAATACATTGCGGAAGGGTGGGTAATAACTGATGAGGATAAATCCACAGGTTACTGTAGGATTGGAAAAGAAATAAAAAAAGGAAATTGAAAAAAAAATGGGGAAATTTTTCTCGAAATTTAGGTTTTCCTCTTATGAGAACTTAAATGTCGAGAAAAATATTTTTTTTCAATTTCATTTTTTAAATTTCTATTTCAATGATACTGTTACATGTGGATAAATCCGCACAGACTGGTTAAGGGTATCGACATCTGTTTATTACTGAACAAATGTTGAGGACTTGAAATTATACTTCATCACATGTCAAGGTCACCCTGGAGCCCATTGAGAAAGCGCAAGCTAGTTAGACTTATATGAGACCAGAACTGTGAAAAAAACACAGCGGGCCATTTACATTATCTTAGTTTCAGGCCTTATCAGCAAACAATCATGAACAAAAAGACACAATTCCAGAAACTTAAAACTTTATTCCCTGTACTTTAGCCTCATGTTTATCATGAAACACACATTTACCGGAGGGGTAATAGTTGGTGATAAATACAAACGCATCTCTTTCAGCTTATACTAAATGCAATTAGCGAAGATGAACTATTTTCAGATATAATTATCCATCGTAAATAAGTATTGAATATTCTGTTAGCTGCATCTAAACTACATAGAAATACATATAAAATCACTTAATTCGCAACAAAAACGCAATTACTGGAGACGTTGCGAGGAGATTACATCTCACATGAAGTCACTAGGATCAACGAACATGGCAAGGAATTAAATCATTCTTGTGATGTAGTATACCCCTAAAATTACTGAATAAATAATTACTGCACTTTAATCGTAAAATCGTACACGTGGTGACTATTTATTTCAAGCGTACGCGTGCATAACACGTGTTTGAAATGAAAGTCATGTAGGACCTACGCAACACGTGGAAATTAATTGATTTAATTGAATTTCTATGAGAAGTTGTTTTAGAGGAACGCAACGCAACGCAAGAAATTGTGAATACACGAAGTGAAATAACTTTTGGAAAAATCGGAAAATGTTATTGCCGCCGGTCCATTAATTGTGCATCTGGACAGGGTCAATCTTAGTTTGGCAGAACTGTCAAACTCATGATGAGCAACACTCTGCTCGGCAACTCGGTCATTCTACATAGCATATCATTTACCGTTGAAAAACGGCAACGGTCGAGCATTCACAAGTTGACAGAGCTAGACTTTTAGTCATAATCTAATTTCTCAAAGACTGGTAACCTTACCGAATGAAACTGAATGGCGGTATAGCACGAACGAAAAAAACACGGGAGAAATATGGTCAATAGTATCATTATACGTTATCGAATATATATAAGTGAAAACGTGTGCCAGATGTTTATGAGCCAGAACAAAAAGAATATCAAGTCCACGGTGTAGCATAATACGCTCATTAGAGGCCATTTGTCTAGAAACAAAGACAGCTATCGTGGAAACACGGCAGCTATTACCCTCCAGTAAATGTGTGTTTCATACGAAACTTATACGCCATAAGTACGCCTGTGTTTTCTTTCCTTGATCTATATAGATGTCTCCCAATTACTGTAAAACATAATTTTTTGGGAGTGATTAATTTTCAACTACATTTGCGAAATCGATAATTTCACAAAAAAGTGTGTTCGTGAACTTTAACAACGACATTAAAACAATAGACATAACACTTTTTTGAATTAAAAAAACCCCGCGAACTTGTAACCTTACGAACTACTTTTCGGAAATTCTCGAAATGTATCAGCTTAAGGTCGCCATCTGAGCGATATATTGAATTTCTATTCTTACAATATTCTCACAATTACTCGTTACTGGGACTACAATGAACAATGAACGATATAACACCATGGTTAACGGGGAATGAATACGGTCAGACCAGTAACTATATAAATGTAGATAATGATGCTATTCCGAAACCAAATAGAAATTGGATAATGTCAAATGCTTCTTCAGTTATAATACTCGTAACTGGGTCACGGGATCCTTCCGATTTTTATGTATCAGAAAGAAAAACTTTGTTAAAGTGTGTGCCAAATTGAAATGTACATTTTCCTTGCTTAGACAGAAGACGGCGCAAGTATAAAATCAATGTTTAAAGATAACAAGAAAAAAAAGTTAAAAAATTACTCTTTACTTATGGTAAAACAAGCTGTTTTAACTTCAGTTTGTTCAATATGACAAGTTTATTTTTTTTAAATAGGCTCATGAGAAGGTCACTGTGATGCAGATTTTAAATATACACCATCCTTAAAAGGGTCCCTTCTCATTTTAAGCCAGCGTTATGTTTAAACTACAGTATTTTCTACATAATTGTTTGTAAGTTCACAAATGTTTCAGCATCGTTGTGTAGAAAATAAACCAAGCATCAAAATTCAATTATCTAACAAATGTTGATCGACGTTTTAAAATAAAACAGAAAACAAAGTACATGTGTCCTGTTACACGTGTAAATCATACTCACTGTACTATGCGGCAAATAGATACTTAATCTTACGACGCGTTTCATGAAATCAAACATAACACACACTTCACATTACGTACATCGTTAGTACTTTCTAAATAAAATTACACACTAAGGTTACAAGGGACGAATCAATGAAGTTAGCTTCATATCCACTAATAGAAGATTATATTCGTACATAGTATACGAAAAAAAATCAAAATACGTGTATTGTGACATAAACATAAGTACTGTCGAATCAATAGGTAAAACTGATAAGCCTCAGAGAACAAGTCCAGTCGAAAGAAAATCGCGGTGTACAGGTAACTCAGTAAACATCAACGAGCTTATGTTAATAACCGCTATCATTTAACTTTGAATGGACTGTATGTGTGACAATAAGCTTGAATATTTGAAACCCTATTGTCAACATGTTACTGCATGTAGATTCGTTTTCTTTCTATCTGTATGTGTGTGTTTTTTTTATTTTGCCCATAAAACTACTTATCGTATAGATGTACACATAAAATCATATTAAAAGTCGTATACATAGTGTAAATTTGACAGCTACATTTGAGATTTGTCAAATTGTTATACTCAGTCTACTCGAACCTGATCTTTATAGGATTCAAAATACCAAATATAAGTTATAATAATACAGAAATTGTACTTAAGATAGCAGCAAAATGCATTATACAAAAAGAAAACGACCAGGTGCTTGTGTAGATGCATTTTAACACCATACAGATGTTTTAACACATAAATATATGCGTCAACATTTCAAATGAATGCTTGAACATTTGTAAGAATGCGGAAAGTACATTGATGACTCAGCAGTTTTGTTAACTGAATGTTTACCGATCGTAAAAAACCTTAACTTACATGATTACATTAACACACCATGTTACACCGGATGTGACGATGGTTGGGTTTAATGGGGCCTAAGTTGTAGAAGAACAGACGATGTTTGAAGTTAGTAAATTAGAGTTTGAGGGTGAATTAACACTTTCACTAATCATGCAGAGTTGTGAAACATTCTACTGTTGGCAATATGTTTCGAACACGGACATGATCATACGCATAGTTTAGTACTGGAATTACTGGAATTACTGTTTTGCACACGTTGAACGTTGCTGCAGTCTGCCTAGTGCCTTTCAAGTCATGTCTGTGCATTTGTTTGTACTTTTTGATGATAATGAAGATTACAGTGCATTTACCTACGAGCGTGAACTTAAGCTCGTTGATCCATAACCTATCCCACAATGGCCTTTGTTTGTTGCATAAAATATCATCTCCTTACTGCATCAATTTGATATTTTGTTTTATGAGTGAAAATTCATTTCAATCACCATCATTCCATCTTACGTCATGTTCCTAGTTGTATGATCATTTCGTTTCAATAATAAGTTCCCTTTTAGCCATGTTCGTGATGTTTAAGTCCATTCCGTTTTGTTATGATCAAGTCGTGTCAATCATTATACCATCTGTATAACTGTTGTGTTCACGTTGTGTTCACGGAACAATAATAGAAATTTATGTTTGTACAGAATCCAAACACCTTTCATCATGTGTGCGTATTTTTGTTCAGACTGATAATTAATGGCAAAGTGGTAAGGGTATGTCTGTTTGCCATTTATTGTGTAGCTTCTATCATAAGCTGTCGGAACTCGTTTAATCACCCGTGCTAAATAACAATGTACCATGTAGATAATGAGTGAATGGTATTTAAGAAAAAAATGTTTTGTTGTATTTTTAGATAAATGGTCTTGAAACATATACAAGATAATACTAATGGCTCAACATTGCATTTGGATTAGTAGTTATTCCTTGTACACGGTCATTCCACCAGCGTTATATCCGTTTGTCATGGGAGTTACCAGTTTTCGATGACCGCTGTGATCACTTTAGCCGTTCTGCAACCCTTATAATGTAGCTGAACAAGCAAACCGTGATCACTCTACCACTGGGACAGATTTACTTATTGGGTTGGTCACAACTGGTTGAAATAAGGCTAAAAGGAGCACAGTTGGAATATAACTATATATTATTACTTGAGATGGCATCGGCATGTTCTTTTTGTATACACATCACGATTTAAACATATAAACTAATGCATCGCGTGTGACAAAGGCACGAAATGTCATCCATAATTTGGACGGTGTATTATTTCGCCAATAGTATCTTACTATACAATCATTTGATAAAAAATGTTTTTAAAATTGTATTGAAAGTCATTTAATAAAAACGGATACTTCATTTATGACGAGATGGGTCGTTTTATCATTTCAGTCTACTTGACAACCGACCACCTTGATTTGCTTCATGACAGGGACTCATAAATCTGTCACAATTACTAATGTACTTTTTATTTATGAACCGTTATTCGAAAGGTTTCAATTTATCAACAATAATAATAGCAGCATGAACTTTTTTGTCAGTTACCTTTGACAATTTAATATGGACAGAACAAATTATATCTATTTTGCCTTGTTGCAACGAGTTTGCGTAGTGTTTTTGTTATAAACATCTACTCAAAGAATATTGAAATACTTGAATGCATTAACCCAGTAGTGTATTCAGGGATATTATAAATTATTATGGTTCTTCATTACTTTTGAAGTTGAAAGAACTTTACATAAATCGAGATAAAAGATTAACATAAGTCATACATTAAATTTATTCATGTCTGGTAATAAATCATAATTTATTATCACTGCCGATATTTGTCCGATCAAGTACATGGTTATTCATATGCATGTATAAATAGTTTGAAGCGAAATTCATTTACTATCGACCCTACTTATCTCGAATTCGCTTATATCGAACTTTCCTTTATTCCAAAGTTGTTTTCAAATTGGAACTAGCATAATTATTTAAATTGTAGAAATTATTGTTTACTTTAGAAACTGGATAATATTTTATATATCAAGAGTTTAGTTAGTGAAATAATCTTCTATAAGTTATCATGTATTTTTTCATTAGAATATATTTTTATTAATCCAACTAATTGAAATTAAATTAGAAAAACTAGTTTATGATTGGAACCACAACATGTACTATAGAATCTATATTTTTATTGTTGCAGTTTTCAAATATGTGACCATACAGGTGTATCCGCTTTAATTTCGTATCTTGTTTATTTGTTCTATAAGTCTTAGATAAACATAACATATCAGACTGTCTGGATATCAACATGCGTAAAAATGATAAACACATATTTTACTTATCCCCTGGAGGTAATCCAATATACAGGTTATGCACTGATTTTGCGATAAAAACTCCTGTGTGTGTGTTTTTTGTTTATCTAATTATCATATTTTGTAACGTTTATGATGCGAATCCCTTCTTAGCAACACGTTTATTACCAGACGGAGTGTACCCAATTGTATATAATGGAACTCTAACGGCGTTAGATCAAAGAGTGAATAATATCCTGTAATTATACGAATAAAATGACTTTTAACGAGCATGATTAAATCCTTCTCGGATTAAATAAAAATACATAATTATGCTACACACGCATCGAATGCTGCAGCCTCATCACAATAAATGTAATAAAGAACTACTTTTTTGAAATTCTATTACTTGTCTTCGATATTCACGATGTGCATACACCGAAACAAGTCCGATTATAATCAGAAAGCGCGTTTTTTCATTGATGCATTGTGCATTTACATGATGAGCTTCCTGCATGAACTACCTAGTTTCCTGTAAATAGTACGAAGTTTAGCTTACAAGTGATGAAAACATATTATTCAATGCATATGTAACATCAATGATACATCGGCGATTATATATACCGACGATAAACTGACAATAAGCTGACGATACATTACGACGGTACGCTAGCGATACACTGACGATATATCGGCGACACACATCGACCTATTTTTTCTTGCGTTCTTAGCCATATGTTACGACGCATACCACGTGGCATATTCGAACTAGTGAAAACAAGATTACTTACATTTCTGCTTCATTGAATCTAAATCAATGAAAGTTCGCCTGTAGCTTTATTGTATATTAATCGAAACTTGTCGTGATCTAGGTAAACGTATATATAGACAGTGAATCTTTACATATTTAAGACCTAAACTCTGCTAAATAGAAGCAATAACCCCCATGAACAAATACAACAAGTTTCTTCAAGGAGCGGCTGCGACATGAAGGCGGTTTGTGGCTCACATGATTTAAACGAATCATTAGCGTAGCACGCACGCTCCTGATTGAAACAGGGTTTAATTACTCGATTACTCGACGTTTTCTTCTCGATTCCTATTTTTTGTAGAATTTCATTCAAAGATTCAAGTTACGTTAACTAAACATTTCAGAATTATTATAACTGCTTGTTTGATTTCAAATTTCACATACATGTATATGCTATAAGGAAGAATACTGTGTTTTTTAATGTCATTTCGCTGGTCCACTCTATTTATTTCATCGGAAATCAACCCGGTCACGTTATATATACACCAGGAAAAGTGTCTACTATCCTGATCTTGAAACAAGGGAGACCTGTCAGTATAAGTTAAATAACGAGTGTGGTATAGTTCGGCCTCAGATCGAATCTGAGACCACTCGTATTCTAAGCGGACGCTCTACCACTAGGTTATCACGGTGGTCCTTGAAAGGAATACGTCGTAGTTGAATAATGCTTTCATCACTTATAAAGGAATTTATAAGGTTAACAACTTTTACATCGACTCCATTGGGATTGTTCTCATGTTTAAATTTCCATACCAACTATTCAAAATCGGATTCCGCGATAAATGCAATATGCAAATGACACTGTGCCAATCGAACATCCCCTTCAATAAGTGAATGCAACGTTGCATAATTTTGCAGTCAATATCGAATTAAGCAGTTCACTTGAATCATCATCACAGTTGGAAATAGATCTAGAAATTCTCTCTATGAGTTATAGCCTAGGACAATATATCAACCTCTACAAAGCTGTGTATTTTTCAACTAGACAGAGCTCCAAGACTACCAAACGCTTGTTCTCAAAAATGTACCACGCAGTGTAATATACAAATGTATGTAGTAGCGATCGGTATCTTAAATGTAATATATTCCAATGAACGTTTTAACGTCGACGATATAAGACAATGTGTGCCTTTTTGAAACGGGCTTAAAACCTCCATACCGCAGTCTAAGACAGTTGCAGTTATTGAGTAAATAACCTACATGTACAACACATCCCTTTAATATAGGATTTAATTGACAAATATGCGAGGCTGTAACCTTCCCTACACCATCGTTCTATAGTTATACAAATTCATGTTCGTGATGGTGGTTCAATGAACAGTGCCGATATGTTCCTTAGACAACACTCTTCATTTCGAAAATCTATCTGTACTCTAGAGTATCTAGAGCCACAGGTTCGGAATGTGGTTACAACTAGGTATACGTTAAATATGTGAAAGCGATTCATCGTTCCTATGTTCTCACTCTCCGTGGCCAAGAACCATGACTTACATACCGATATTTTCTAATACACATAATTAGTTAATTCTCCCAATATTTCCGGATCGCTAACTGTACCACTTATATTCGGCATCACAGGATCAACTACGCCACCCCGGCGGGATCATATAACATTACGAGGAAACCGTCCATTATCAGTTATAACAATGTTTACATGTATACAGCTGTAACGAGTACAATACAATCCCACCCTGGTTCTTGTAATTAAACATAATCATGCTATTTTCTTTTATACCGTTATAAACACGTTTCCTATAAGAATACGTATGTAAGCGTTCGAAAAGATACGCAAAGAACGTGGTCATAAATAACATTACGTTTGTTATAGAATTTGTAAGTAATCTGGGTAAGCCTATGTTTTTGTCTGAACTCATTGTACATGTAATAACATGAATAAGTATATCGTATGTTGGAAACTATTCTAAGGAAGAGCTTATGCTTTTACATGTATTCAATTCGAACGTTCGGCGAAGATTTTTGAGGCTAAGTACTAGTAATTGTTATGATAATCACTACGTTAAGATCGACATTTTCCCGAAAGGAAGTCCGCTTTCATGTTTGCATATCCAATAATGTGGGAAATCAGCGTTTCGATGGCTGTACTAGTCTTGTTCTACTACGTAACATATTCCTTTGTGTACTGTTAGACCATCTGTATTTAACTGTAATCTAGGAGTTTATTACAACGTACGTTGTGGTATAATATACGCTGGAATGCGGTGCGATTCCACATTGTTAAAGTTAAGTTACCAATTTTAGGGCTCTTTTCAGCTGTTAAGCTGTTCAAGCACCCTTTGACATTTTAACTTCCCCTGGTCATATGACTGCTTATCGACACATACGTTCGTGTCTCCCTGGAGAGACTATTTCTTTCCAGTGAGTGTGGCAGCCAACATCGATCTGTGGCGTGCACAAATATACACTAACCTCACAGATAGCAAGATACACATTGGTGGAGTAGAAGATGTGGGGTTTTCCTGCTCAGAGAAATTTACCATTAGTCCGGAAGGGGGCTGAACCAGGGACATCTCGTCGCTCGTCATTGTGTTACGTACGTGGTGAGGATAGAAGAGACCAACACAACTCAGAATAAGCATCTGAAATATTTATTACATGACTAATATGTTCTTGGACACTGGCTAGGACCTATGTCAGTTATGATGAAATGCCTGTCTAAAATATATCATAGCATACACAAGCTAATACCAAATATTAGTGTGTCAATGTGGGGAAAACAGTTGGAAAGACAGTTTGGTGATTCATGATAGAATATGCAATAACTGTTTGACTATATTCTTACGCCATAATTCCTGCTGACACGTTTAATGCATATATTCATGAATAGAGCTTTGGTTTCCTAGCATCAATGTTTTTCGATAAGCATCTGAATGGTGATGGGAATAAACGATAGCTTCATATATTCAGTTCAGTATGTTCGATGTATGCAATTTTCTTTTCCTGACAAACAACGTATTGTCAAAGTTAAATAAGATACCAAGTTACATCGGAGATAGTGTACTTTATGTAAATACAAAGTACCCCTACACCCCTCTGCTGATTTATCATGCACCGTGTTTTTTATTGATTGAACTTTTTTTATCTTAAATGCGATATCGACACACGTATTAAATTTGATACATGCATTTGAAAAAAGTTACCTCGGTAAATGATATAGGTTGTTATGTAAAGGCTCTATCACTTATAACGAATACCTACTAGCGCCAGCTTGCGAATATTTCACGAATAGGATTTCCGCTAAATTCTTTCTCAATAATATGTCCACGCTGTCTTTTGTAGGTATGTGTATGGGTGCGTCTGTGGGCGTATATGTCTGTTGCAATTAGTTTTGATCGGTCAGAATTCGTAAGGCATGACGAAATTATTATATTCACCAGGCTTCGTTTAATGGGTCCGTCATGTGTGACGGCGCCTTAAGGATTCTCCTCTCGAATAATGAACCGAATATAATTGCATTAGCCTCAGTTAAAACTCTTGATAACTATATATTGGCAACATCGTTTGGTGAAATCATGTAGTATGTACCGTAACAAAAACTAACTATGTTTATATATCGCTGGCTAAGAATGAGAAGGTCGTAACTACAAATTCAATATCTTGAGAAAACAAGAAAAACTGTCTAACAATCACTCTTTATTTATGGTAAAACAAGATTTTTCAACTTTAGTTTGGTCAGCATGACAAGTTCCGAGTACAATGAAAATCTGCTCATAAGAAGCGCCTACTGTAGATTTCAGATATGAATTAGTCTCGCACTTACGACCTTCTCATTGTATGCCATTCTATTGCAAAACCGATTTTGGTTTGCTTAATGCAATGCTAACTGACTGCTGTTTATAGTAGGAAAGCTTGAAGTGTTAGATCAACGATCGTGGATGAATACAAATCTCACATTGACATCTGAATTAATGTAATTTCTCTACAACTGATACAGTGTAATCGGGTAATCTTTAGATGACCGCACGTCAATCATTCAACGCTTTGATACACTGAAATGTTTGAGAAATCTTTTTGAGAAAATTCAAATATCAATCATTTGTGTATGTTTGCTTGATTTTAACAGGCCTACATATTTCTGAATTTCATTCTACAATAAAACGACATTATTCGAGAAGATTAGTTTCGTATCTTGGTTAATTAACATGGTTTCACGTTGGTCTCGGATTCGTGGATTTCTAGCATTGGGAAAATAATTCTTAAGCGTTTGCAGTATTAGTAAATTGGGTTTTTAAATAATGTGTCCTTTTACATTTATTCCGTAAGAGTAAACACGCTATTATGCAGTTACCCTTTAAATGAAAGGGTACCGAAACACCCACTTTTTAAATATTAGTACACATTTTACCCTTAGATGTATTGACGCCGCTGTTTACTACATGCCATAAATCTCTTCATACTCACAAGTATCTTGCTATATATGGAACACCAACTATTCACCTCACGTAAAAATCTTGCTATATCAATGTATCTTTTTTCCTGATGTGAATAGTAATAAATATTCAATGCCGTCTCATTCGTTTTGTACAGATACAAAAATATCCTTTTCACATATTTCGTTCATTCATTTGTGACCTACTTGAGATCGAATCATTTCACCACTTAAACATACTGAATACTTGAATGTGAAATAGTTTTATGTATTACTGTACCATAAATCGTAATAACTTTTTTAAATGACACTTTAAAATATGTTACGCTACTGTGTGTGGCTAGCGGCGTCGGCTCCCATCCTCTAGCCTTTTAGTCTAACCACGAAAGGTTCAAATGAGTTAAACAAGCTTTAAATGTAATGAATACACAAGCTTACATACATAAGGACAATTATTCTCAAAAGCCATCGTTGGGATTTGCATGATGAAACCATAGTATTTATACATTTGAACAAAAACATAATCATTATTGCTATCAATTATCTAACCATAGATTGTGTTGTTTCGTTTCAGAGCTTCTGATAGACTAAGCACTATCCGAACTTGCTGTAAATAATATGCTAAACAATAAAAGTCCAGGTCTAGATGGTCTTACCTGCGAATTCTATAAATACTTCTGGAATATTATTGGAAAACTATTAACAAACTCATTAAATGAAGGGTACATGAAAAATGAACTATCTGCATCTCAAAAATTAGGTGTGTTATCTCTATCATATAAAAAAGGAGATCCACATAGCTTAGAAAACTGGAGACCAATAACTCTATTAAATAACGATTATAAAATTGCCGCAAAAGTTTTAGCGAACAGAATACAAAAAGTAATACATAAAATAATTAACACCGATCAACAAGGTTATATTAAAAATAGATTCATTGGAAATAATATTCGACAAATTCAAGATGTTATAGATTACGCAGAAAAATTACAAATCGATGGCGCAATTCTATTTTTAGATTTTAGAAAAGCTTTCGACACTGTTGAATGGAATTTCATGTTTAGCGCATTGAAACATTTCGGCTTTAAAAACATGTTCATAAACTGGATTAAAACAATGTATTCAAATATAAAAACATGCATTTTAAATAATGGTTGGAGATCACAATGCTTTTATCTACAACGTGGAATAAGACAAGGATGTCCTATCTCGGCATTAATCTTCATTGTTGTCGTTGAATTACTGTCGATTAACATAAGAAACTCACCCGATATTAAAGGTATACAGTTAAATGAAATAGATAATATAAAAATCTCTCAGCTAGCTGACGACACAACTTTATTCGTAAAATCCGAACAAGAAATTAATCATACTTTTACAATTATCGGCAAGTTCGGCAAATTATCAGGGCTACAATTGAATAAGAACAAAACAATAGGTCTCTGGATAGGCTCTCTTAAAAACTGCAATCGTTCTCCCGGTGGAATACAATGGCAAAATAAACCTATTAAAGCATTAGGCGTTTACTTTGGAACAGATCAAACTGCATGTAATAAACTGAATTGGAACGAAAAAATAGAATCATGCAAAACGTCAATTAATAACTGGAACAAAAGAAAGCTTACTTATTTTTGTAAAATACAAGTCTTAAAATCACTTCTGCTACCAAAGTTTACTTATCTTTTCCACTCCTTACTCATTCCAGATAATGTTATAAAACAAATCGAAACTATGTTCTACAACTTCCTGTGGAACGGTAAAAGAGATAAAATTAAACGAACGACAATCATCGGTGATAAACGACTCGGTGGGTTGGAAATGATAGATATTCAGTCATATATAAAATCATTAAAAATAAAATGGATACAAGGTCTGTGTGATAAAAACAACACAGCGAAATGGAAATTGATACCAAATGTGTATTTTAAACCGTACGGTGCAAATTTTCTGCTATTCCACATGAATTTAAACAACAAAAAGTTACTAGATTTAAAGTTACCAAAATTCTATGAAGACATTGTAAATGTATGGTTAGAATTAAACAACAAACATAATCAAGAAATCACACATTTCCGAGAAATACGCAAAGAAATAATATGGGGAAACAAACATATAAAATATAATGGTAAAAGTCTCGTATTCCCAAACTGGATAAACTCTAACATTCTTTTTATTAATGACCTGCTCGACGAAAACGGTAATATAAACTCACAAACAATTCGCGATAAACTTATTAACACACGCAACTGGATATCGGAATACAGCAAACTTTTACAATCAATTCCTAAATATTGGAAACAATGCCTAAAAACCACAGATTCAAGACGAACTCTAGTGAATACCTCTCTTGAAATAAAAATAAAACTTGAAAATACTAAAAGCAACAACATATACAAATACCTCATTACATCTAAATTCACTAAACCATACACGCATAATCATTGGGAAGCTGTACTAAATTTACATATTGACTGGTCTAAAGTATATTCCTTTATACATGTCATTCCAGATAATAGAGTTAAACAATTTAAGTATAGAATTCTTCAAAATATATTTACTTCAAATGAACTAAGACACAGATGGAAAATATCTAAAACGGATAAATGCCATGTATGCGACGTTACCGAAACATATAACCATCTGTTTATTGAATGTCCACAAACTAATAAACTATGGATTGAGATCCAAACTGTCTTCAATATATGTGGTATAAATACAAACATACGAACCCTTAAACATATAGTTATAGGATACAAAATAAGCAACGCCAAATATTTCTATATGAATCAAATACTATCGCTAATAGGTTTCTGCATCAGCAAAGCTTATTTTCTGAGTGACAATTGGACCAAAACAAACAACCTATACAATATCTTTACATATGAATACAATACTTTGGCTATGTACCTCAAACAGCAAAAAGTCAAAGATCACTTCATAACACTATTTAACAAACACCTTCCCTTAGTCTAACCACACTTTTGACATTCACCTACTTCTATCTTTATTACTTGTATCAATTTTGATGCTTAATATTTTAAGCATTAAAATATTGATTTCTTCATTAAACTTATAACCACACATCGAGTTATTCTAGTCTACTTTCGCTTTCGATTTCATAATACAGCTAGACTAACTCAATGATGTGATTGGCTTAAACAGTATACGCACTATATATACCATAATACTATTTAACAGCCAATTACGTATATATATATATATGTATAATTAATGTATAATATGTATAATATGTATATATGTATAATTTATGTATGTACAATTTCTAAATTGTTATATGACACATGTGTTTTAGATGAACTTTAAAAATACCATTCACTCCATTAAAATATTCTTTTATTTTCAGTAACTAGAGTAGTTCAATATCAAAATGTTAAAGTAGTCTTTCAAAAAGCCACAGAGCTTGTTTGTAATTATATATATGTGCTATTATAATAAAATTTTCCTTTAAAAAAAAAAAAAAAAAAAAGCACTATCCGTTACTATATTAAACATAAGAAGCTTTTGGATGAAGTAATCAATAAAGTCATTGTTCTTCATTTATGTATGTTAATGACTATATTATATCTGCCAATATCCGGTTAATTATTGTAAATAAAACCTAAGATAAAACCGTTAAGGTCAATAAAACGTTTATTGTTAACAGTTCACAAAGCGATTTTACTATTTATACGCATCAGTCCAGTTTACTATTTGACAGTGTAAAGAAAAAGGCGCAAGTACAAAATCAGATAACAAGAAAAAAAACGTTCGAAAATTACTCTTTACTTAATATGCTGTTACAAGCTGTTTTACCTTCAGTTTGTTCAACATGACAAGTTCGACGGTTTTTTAAATAGACTCATATATAGGAAGCGCAATGTGATGCTGGTTTTAAATATACACCATCCTTAAAAGGGTCCCTTCTCATTTTAAGCCAGGGTTAGGTTTAATCTACAGTATTAACTACATAATTATGAGTTTTTAAGTTCACAAATGTTTTTGCATCGTTGTTTAGAAAATAAATTCAGCATCAGAATTCAATTATCTAACAAATCTTGATTGACGTTTTAAAATAGAACAGAAAACAAAGTACATTATGTCGTGTTACACGTGTAAATCATACTCACTTTACTGAGCGACAAAAGATATATAGATACTTAATCTTACGTCGCGTTTCATGAAATCACGCATAACAAACACTTCACATTACGTACATCGTTAGTACTTTCTAAATAAAATTACAACTAAGGTTACCGGGGACGAATCAATGAAGTTTGCTTCATATTCACAAATAGATAATTATATTCGTACATACTGTACAAAAAAATAAAAATACGTGTATTCGAATGTGACATGAACATACGTACTGTCGAATCAATAAGTAAAACTGATAAGCCTCAGAGAACTTTTCCAGTCGAAAGAAAAGCGCGGTGTACAGGTAACTCAGTAACTCACAAAACATCAACATTTTATGTTAACAACCGTTATCATTTAACTTTCAACGGACTGTATGTGTGACAATAAGCTTGAATATTTCAAACCTCATTGTCAACATGTAACTGCATGTACATTCGTTTTCTTTCTATCTGTATGTGTGGGGGTTTATTTTGCCCATAAAACTACTTATCGTATAGATGAACACATAGAATCATATTAAAAGTCGTATAAATAGTGTAAATTTGACAGCTAAATTTGGGAGTTGTCAAATTGTTATGCTCAGGCTACTCGAGCCTGTTCGAAATACTTAATATAAGTTATAATAAAACAGAAATTGTACTTAAGATAGCAGCAAAATGCATTATAAAATCGACCAGGTGCTTGTGTAGATGCATTTTAACACCATACAGATGTTTTAACATAATATATATATATATATGCGTCAACATTTCAAATGAATGCTTGAACATTTCTAAGAATGTAGCAAGTACATTGATGACTCAGCGGTTTGTTAACTGAATGTTTACCGATCGTAAAAAACCCCTAACTTACATGATTACATTAACACACCACGTTGCATCGGATGTGACGCTGAATGGTTTAATGGGGGCTAAGTTGTAGAAGAACAAACGATGTTTGAAGTTGGTAAATAATAGTTTGAGGGTGAATTAACACTTTCACTAATCATGCAGAGTTGTGAAACATTCTACTGTTGGCAATATGTTTCGAACACAGACATGATCATACGCATAGTTTAGTACTGGAATTACTGAAATTACTGTTTTGCACACGTTGAACGTTGCTGCAGTCTGCCTAGTGCCTTTCAAGTCATGTCTGTGCATTTATTTGTACTTTTTGATGATAATGAAGATTACAGTGCATTTACCTACGAGCGTTAACTTAAGCTAGTTGATGTATCGCAAAATGGCCGTGTTTGTTGCATAAAATATTATCTTCATATTGAATTTGTTGTTGTTTCATGGGTGACCAATTTCGGTTTTTTTAACACTTCGTTTGAATCATTACTTCGTCATGTTCGTGATTCCCATGCCCATTCCGTTTTGTTATGATCAAGTCGTGTCAATCATTATACCATCTGTATAACTGTTATATTTGCGTTGTGTTAACAGAACAATAATAGAAATTTATGTTTGTACAGAATCCAAACAACTTTCATCATGTGTGCGTATTTTTGTTCAGACTGATAATTAATGGCAAAGTGGTAAGGATATGTCTGTTTGCCATTTATTGTGTAGGTTCTATCATAAGGCTGTCGGAACTCGTTTAATCACCCGTGCTAAATAACACTGTACCATGTAGTGTAATGAGTGAATGCTATTTAAGAAAAAATGTTGTGTTTTATTTTTAGATAAATGGTCTTGAAAGGTATACAAGATAATAGGAATGGCTGAACATAAATTTGGATTTGTAGTTATTTCTTGTATACGGTCATTTCACGGGCGTTATACTCGTTAGTCATGGAAGTTAACAGTTTTCAATTTAGCCGTTCTGTAATGCTACGGTCACAATACTCGTACGATGTCCGTACCGATTTACAAACTCGTACGAGTCTGAAATATTTTAAGTCTAACATAATTTGAGGTTTTTAGCTTCTGGTCACAGCTCGTACGGATCTCGTACGAGTTGTACAGAATGAATAGTTTTTACCAGATCACCGAGTCCTCTACGAGTTGTGAAAATCCGTACGATGCTCGTACGAGTCTCGAAATACGTACGGGCATCGTGCGGTCTCCGTACGGACGTCGTGCGATTTCAGAAAAATCAACTCGTACGGAGCTCGTGACTAGGGTATACTCACTCTACCACTGGAACAGAGTTACCTTATTGGGTTGGTCACTACGGTTTGAAATAAGGCTAAAAGGAGCGCAACTGGAATAGAACTATATATTTTTACTTGAGATGGCATCAGCATGTTCTTTTTGTATACACGTCACGATTTAAACATATAAACTAATACATCGCGTGTGACAAAGGCACGACATGTCATCCATAATTTGCACGGTGTATTATTTCGCCAATAGTATCTTACTATACAATCATTTGATAAAAAAAAGTTTTTAAAATTGTATAGAAAGTCATTTAATAAAAACTGATACTTCATTTATGACGAGATGGGTCGTTTTATCATTTCAGTCTACTTGACAATCGACCACCTTGATTTGCTTTATGACAGGGACTCATAAATCTGTCACAATTACTAATGTACTTTTTATTTATGAACCGTTATTCGAAAGGTTTCAATTTATCAACAATAATAATAGCAGCATGAACTTATTGTCAGTTACCTTAAGTTTGAAAATTTAATATGGACGAAACAAATGTATATCTATTTTGTCTTGTAGCAACGAGTTTGCGTAGTGTTTTTGTTATAAACATCTACTCAAAGAATATTGAAATACTTCAATGCATTAACCCAGGAGTGTATTCAGGTATATTATAAATTATTACGATTCTTCATTACTTTTGAAGTTGAAAGAACTTTGCATAAATCGAGATAAAAGATTAACATAAGTCATACATTAAATATATTCATGTCTGGTAATAAATCATGATTTATTATCACTGTCGATATTTGTCCGATCAAGAACAGGGTTATTCAAATGCATGTACATTGTATAAAAACTTTGAAGCGAAATTCATTTACTGTCGACCCTATTTATCTCGAACTCGCTTATATCGAACGTTCCTTTATTCCAAAGTTGTTTTCAAATTGCTGATGTTTTCCAACGTGTGACGGTATCATTAATACAGAGTAAACAGGGGATGAATGAAAATGTATGTGTTTCTATGGAGGTTTAGGGTTTGATTCCATAACACGACATATCAATGTCTTTAAATCAGTACTAGCATATTTCACTTGTCGGAATTATTAGTTACTTTAGAAACTGGATAATATTTTATATATCAAGAGTTTAGTCAGTGAAATAACTTTCTATAAGTTATCATGTATTTTTTCATTAGAATATATTTTTATTAATCCAACTAATTAAAATTAAATTAGAAAACAATTTTATGATTGGAACCACAACATGTACTACAGAATGTATATTGTTATTGTTGCAGTTTTCAAATATTTATGTAACAATACAGGTGTATCTCCTTTAATTTCGTATCTTGTTTATTTGTTCTATAAGTCTTAGATAAACATAACATATCAGACTGTCTGGATATCGCCATGCGTAAAAATGATAAACACATATTTTACTTATCCCCTGGAGGTAATACAATATACAGGTTGTGCACTGATTTTGCGATAAAAACTCCTGTGTGTGTGTTTTTTGTTGATCTAATTATCATATTTTGTAATGTTTATGATGCGAATCCCTTCTTAGCAACACGTTTATTACCAGACGGAGTGTACCTAATTGTATATAATGGAACTCTAACGGCGTTAGATCAAAGAGTGAATAATATACTATAATTACACGAATAAAATGAGTTTTAACAAGCATGATTAAATCCTTCTCGGATTAAATAAAAATACATCATTATGCTACACACGCAACGAATGCAGCAGCCTCATCACAATAAATGTAATAAAGAACTACTTTTTTGTAATTCTATTACTTGTCTTCGATATTCACGATATTCATACACCCAAACAAGTCCGATTATAATCAAAAAGCGCGGTTTTTTTCAATTATGCATTGTGCATTTATATGATGAGCTTCCTGTGTAAACGACCCAGCTTCCTGTTAGGATTACCAAGGTTAGCTTACAAATGATGTAAACATATTATTCAATGCATATGTAACATCAATGATACATCATTGATATACCGACGATAAACTGACAATAAGCCGACGATACGTTAGAAACATCACGACGGTACGCGAGCGATACACTGACGATATATCGGCGACACACCGACAATACACTGGCAATAAATCAACGATACGTCAGCAACATACCGACGATACGCGAGCGATACACTGACGATATATAGGCGACACACATCGACCTATTTTTCTTGCGTTCTTAGCTATATGTTACGACGCATACCACGTGGCATATTCGAACTAGTGAAAAAAAAGATTACTTACATTTCTGCTTCATTGAATCTAAATCAATGAAAGTTCGCCTGTAGCTTTATTGTACATTTATCGAAATTTGTCCTGATCTAGGTAAACGTATATATAGACAGTCAATCTTAACATGTTTACGACCTAAACTCTGCTAAATAGAAGCAATAATCCCCATGAACAAAGACATTACGTTTCTTCAAGGAGCGGTAGCGACATGAAAGCGGTTTGTGGTTACACTTTATTTAAACGAATCATTAACGTAGCACGCACGCTCCTGATTAAAACAGGTTTAAAATTACTCGATTACTCGACGTTTTCTTCTCGATTCCTGATTTTTGTAGAATTTCATTCAAAGTTTCAAGTTACGTTAACTAAACATTTCCGAATTATAACAACTGCTTGTGTGATTTCAAAATTCACATATATGCTATAAGAAGAATACTGTTTTATTAAATGTCGTTTCGTTGGTCCACACTATTTAATTAATCGGAAATCAACCCGGTCACATTAAGTTGACACCAGACATAGTATCTACTATCCTTATAATGAAACAAGGGAGACCTGTCAGTATAAGTTAAATAACGAGGGTGGTTTATTTCCACCTCATGTCGAATCTGAGACCAATCGTATTCTAAGCGGACGCTCTACCACTGGGTTATCACGGTGGTCATTGAAAGGAATACGCCGTGGTCGAATAATGCTGCCATCACTTACAAAGGAATTCATAAGGTTAACAACTTTTACATCGACTCCATTGGGATTGTTCTCATGTTTAAATTTCCATACCAACTATTCAAAATCGGATTCCGCGATAAATGCAATATGCAAATGACACTGTGCCAATCGAACATCCCCTTCAATAACTGAATGCAACGTTGCATAATTCTGCAGTCAATATCGAATTAAGCAGTTCACTTGAATCATCATCACAGTTGGAAATAGATCTAGAAATTCTCTCTATGAGTTATAGCCTAGGACAATATATCAACCTCTACATATCGAGTTGTTGTTTGTGTATTTGTTGTGTATGGTATTCTGTCAACATCAACTAAAAAAAAGCACCAAGACTACCAAACGCTTGTCACAAAAATGTACCATGCAGTGTAATATACAAATGTATGAAGTAGCGATCGGTATCTTAAATGTAATATATTCCAATGAATGTTTTAAAGTCGACGATATAAGACAACGTGTGCCTTTTTGAAACGGGCTTAAAACCGCCATAACGCAGTCTAAGACAGTTGCAGTTATTGAGTTAATAGACCATAACGCATCCCTTTAATATAGGATTTTATTGTAGTGCAAGGCTATAACCTTTCCTACACCATCGTACTATAGTTATGCAAAGTCATGTTCATGAAGATTGGTCAAATGAACAGTGCTGATATGTTCCTGAGACAACATCCTTTATTTCGAAACTCTAGCTGTACTCTAGAGTATCCAGAACCTCAGGTTCGGAATGTGGTTACAACTAGGTATACGTTAAATATGTGAAAACGATTCATCGTTCCATTGTTCTCACTCTCCGTGGCCAAGAACCATGACTTACATACCGATATTTCCTAATAATTAGTTAATTCTCCAAATATTTCCGGATCGCTAACTGTACCGCTTATTAAGCAGCACACGATCAACTACGCCACCCTGGCGGGCTCATATTATATTACGAGGAAAACAGTCCATTATCAGTTATAACAATGTTTACATGTATACAGCTGTAACGAGTACAATACAATCCCACCCTGGTTCTTGTTATTAAACATAATCATGTTATTCTCTTTTATACCGTTATAAACACGTTTCCTATATGAATACGTGTGTAAGCGTTCGAAAAGATACGCAAAGAACGTGGTCATAAATAACATAACGTTTGTTATAGAATTTGTTAATAATTTGGGTAAGCCTATGTTTTTGTCTGTACTCATTGTTCATGTAATAACATGAATAAGTATATCGTATGTTGGAAACTATTCTAAGGAAGAGCTCATGCTTTTACATCAATTCAATTCCAATGTTCGGCAATGTTAGCGAATTTCGAGTGTAAATCTTAGTTTATTGTAATTGGTATTATAATCACTACGTTAAGATCGACCTATTCCAGAAATGAAGTCCGCTTTAATGTTTGCATATCCAGAAATGTGGAAAATCAGCGTTTCGATGGTTCTACTAGTCTTGTTCTACTCTACTACGTAAACGTTCCTTCGTGTACTGTCAGAACTTCTGCATTTAACTGTAATCTTGGAGTTTATTACAACGTTCGTTGTGATATAAAGCGATCCAATTCGACATTGTTTAAGTTTAGTTACCCAGTTTAGGGCTCTTTTAAGCTGATAGGCTGCTTAAGCATCTTATGACATTCTAACCTCCCCTATATATTGGGCTACTTATCGAAACCTACGTTCGTGTCCCCCTAGTGAGACTTTTTCTGTCGTATATGAGTGGCAGTCAACATCGATTTGGGGTGCCTAGGAATTTACACTATCCTCACAGGCACCAATTTTCACCTTGGTGGAGTGGAGGATATTGGTTATTCTTGCTCAGAGAAATTTACCATTGGCCTGCACGCAGGCTGAACCCGCGACCTCTCGACCACGAAGCGCACGCACTGCCTCTAGTCCATCCTCATCGTTGTGATACATACGTGATGGTGATAAGAGAAGCGACCGAAACGACAAAGCTCAGAATGATTCTCTGAAATATTTATTACATGACTAATACTTTATTGGACACTGGCTAGGACCAATGTCAGTTATGATGAAATGCCCGTCTAAAATATACCATTGCATACACAAGCTAATACCAATTATTAGTGTGTCAATGTGGGAAGGCAGTTGGAAAGACAGTTTGGTGATTCATGATGGAATGTGCAATAACTTTTTAGACTATGTTCTTACGCCATAATTCCTGCTGACACGTTTAATGCATATATTCATGAATATAGCTTTGGTTTCCTAGCGTCAATGTTTCCCGATAAACATCTGAATGGTGATGGGAATAAACGATAGTTTCATATATTCAGTTCAGTATGTTCGGTGTATGCAATTTTCTTTTCCTGACAAACAACGTATTGTCAAAGTTAAATAAATTACTAAGTTGCATCATACATATAGCTTTGCGTGTTGTTTCAATCGTGGAGGTTGTGTACTTTTTGTAAATAAATGTACAACGTTCCCCTACACCCCTCTGCCGATTTATCATGCATCGATCTTTTTATTGATTGAACTTTTTTTATCTTAAATGTGAAATCGACACATGTATTTAAATAGATACATGCATTTCAAAAAAAGTTACTACAGTAAATGATATAGGTTGTTATGTAAAGGCTCTGTCACATATAACTAATGCCACCCAGCGCCAGCTTGCGAATATTTCACAAATAGGATTTCCGCTAAATTCTTTCTTAATAATATGTCCACGCTGTCTTATGAAGGTATGTGTATGGGTGCGTCTGTGGGCGTATGTGTCTGTTGCAATTAGTTTTGATCGGTCAGAATTCGTAAGGCATGACGAAATTATTATATTCATCAGGCTTCGTTTAATAAGTCCGTCATGTGTAACGGCGCCTTGAGGATTCTCCTCTCGAATAATAAACCGAATATAATTGCATTAGCCTCAGTTAAAACACTTGATAACTATATATTGGCAACATCGTTTGATGTAATTATGTAGTATGTACCGTAACAAAAACTAAATACGTTTATAAGTAAGTAAGTAAGTAAAGTATTTATTAAAGTGACATGTGCAATATTACAAATATATACAAGATATTATATCACAAGATTACAGCACCCGGCCCAATGGGCCTACAAGTCACTGACAATTAAACATAATTACATATTTATACAAGAAATGGTATGAATGCAACATAAATGATGTGAATTATAAATATAAATACATTATGCATTAACATTTTACAAATTTGATATACATATACATGAACATTTAAATATGCAATATAGTATATACAGGAACCAATTCATTGGATTTAATCAGTCATGCATTTTTACTAATAATATTAAATCAGTGGTAATTATTATTATTTGTACACATTCGTACATGTACAATCATTGAATTTGAAGACAAAGTTTGCAATAAAATTATAACAAATGTGTATTGATCAGAATGGTAGTATTAAACTTGCTTATCGGTTATACATATAATGTTGTCTTTATATATCGCTGGCTTAGAATGAGAACTTCAAATTCAATATTTTGAGAAAACAAGAACAACTGTCTGACAATCACCTCTTACTTATGGTAAAACAAAGCTTTTTCAACTTTAGTTTGGTCAACATGACAAGTTCCTTTGTTATGAAAATCTGCTGATAAGAAGCGCCTAATGTAGATGTTAAATATGCTTTAGTCGCGCACTTACGACTTTCTCATTCTATGCCAGCGATATTGTATTGGAATCGTGTAGATACAAATATGATTGCAAGACCGATTTTCTTTTGCCTAATACAATGCTAACTGGCTGCTGTGTTTATAGTAGGACAGCTTGAAGTATTAGATGAACGATCGTGGATGAATACAAACCTCACATTGACATATAAATTCATGTAATTTCTCTACAACTGATACAGTGTAATCGGGTAATCTTTAGATGACCGCACGTCAATCATTTAATACTTTGATACATCAGAAATGTTTGGGAAATATGTTTGGGAAAATTCAAATATCAATCATTTGTGTATGTTTGCTGGATTTTGACAGGCCTACATATTTCTGAATTTCATTCTACAATAAAACGACATTATTCAAAGGAGATTAGTTTCGTATCTTGGTAAATTAACATGGTTGCACGTTGGTCGTGGATTCGCGGATTACTGTACGCTTGCAGTATTAATAAGTTTTTTTTTAAAAATAATGTGGTCTTCTACGTGTATTCTGTAAGAGTAAACACGCTATTATGCAGTTACCCTTTAAATGAAAAGGTACCGAAACACCCGCTTTAAATACTAGTACCCATTTTACCATAAGATGTATTGACGCCGCTGTTTACTACATGCCATAAATCTCTCCTTACTCCCAAGTATCTTGCTATATATGGAAAACCAACTATTCACCTCACGTAAAAACCTTGCTATATATCTGTATCTTTTTCCTGAGATGAATAGTAATAAATATTCAATGCCGTCTCATTCGTTTTGTACTGATACAAAAATATCCTTTTCACACATTTCGTTCATTCATTTGTGACCTACTTGAGATCGAATCATTTCACCACTTAAACAAACTGAATGCTTCAATGTTCAATAGTTTTATGTATTACTGTACCATAAATCGTAATAACATTTTTTAAATCACACTTTAAAATATGTTACGCTACTGTGTGTGGCTAGCGGCGTTGGCTCCCATCATCTAGCTTTTTATTCTAACCACGAAAGGTTCAAATGAGTTAAAACAAAACCTTTAAATGTAATGAATACACTAGCTGACATGCATAAGGAAAACAACATTCTCAAAAGCCATCGTTGGGATTTGCACGTTCGATGAAACCCTAGTATTTATACATTTGGACAAAAACATAAGCATTATTGCTTACAATTAAATAACCTTAGATTGTGCTGTTTCGTTTCAGAACTTCTGATAGAGTAAGAACTATCCATTACTATATTTAACATAAGAGGCTTTTGGATGAAGTAATCAATAAAGTCATTGTTCTTCATTTATGTATGTTAATGACTATATTACATCTGCCAATATCCGGTTAATTATTGTAAATAAAACCTAAGATAAAACCGTTAAGGTCAATAAAACGTTTATTGTTAACAGTTCACAAAGCGATTTTACTATTTATACGTATCAGTCCAGTTTACTATTTGACTGTGTACTTTCATGTACCGTTTATTTTACTATTTATTTATATCTTGTTGCGTTCATATTACTGTTTGTTTCTCGTTATTTTTAACTTGTATTCAATATTCTATACTATAAAAATGTAAACACAATTAGCGTAACCTACACAGCTAATTGTGTCTTTTATATTAATTGATTAGATATGTGAAGTGTTTTAACAGCTGAAACTTTCATATTCATTCATGTTCTCGTTTATACCCTAATCACATTTGCCTTACGAGCTCCGTACGAGCTCCGCACGAGGTGATTTTTCTGAACTCTCACGACGTCCATACGGAGTCCGCACGGCACCCGTACGGATATCGAAACTCGTACGAGCATCGTACGTATTTTCACAACTCGTAGAGGACTCGATGATCTGGTGAAAACTACTGTATACAATCTGTACAGCTCGTACGAGATCCGTACGAGCATGTGACCAGAAGCTAAGAACCTACAAATACCGTTAGGATTAAAATATTTCAGACTCGTACGAGTTGGAAAAAAACGTACGGACATCGTACGGGCATTGTGACCGTAGCATCAGTTGTATGCTACAACTACATACATTGCGTCGTGTACTACGTGTGGTATGTGTTAGTTCTGTTATTGTGCTCGGATGTTCTGTTGAGAGCTGTCTTCCCCGTCCGTGATTTAATGATCCATCTGGTATTTATTTTATTTTAGGTCGATTTGCAAGCACAAATAATACAACTTGATTACCCTCGACACCCAACAACTAATTTTACCTATCGTCATTTAGGTATGAGAAACGCGCAGCAAGTTTTCCCTTCATGCTCGTATGTCTATTAGCTCACATGAGTTTTCTCGGCGGCAAGGACAAAATAAAGACTACCCGCATTTCTACGCCGATTGTCAATTGTTTTGGAGACACTGGCACCATCTCATTCTCTCGTCGTTGGTCATTCTATGAGCATATGTAGGATATTTTTGTGAGTTGAAACACAGCGTAATAAAACTTTATAATTATCATATTATCTCAAAATGAACAGTCAGATCAAACGAATGGTTATACACAACTCGCAGATCTATGCATACCAAACCAATCCAACAGCTTAAGTTAATAGTTTAAATTATCTTCTAAACTCGATTTGGATTACTATTTTTGAAATTTTATGAAGGTTAACCATGTCTAAGGTTTTGTTATGTATTAAATCAATGCACTGTTTGATAAAGTTACATTACGCGTCAGCGCTGTTGTTGTTGTTATTTATGTTGTTAATTTGTCTATCGTTTTGTACAAATAGCTACTTAATGTTTACACTTGTCTGCACTCGCGTCGAATTAATGGTGACGGATGACAACGGTACAGAATTGGTCGGTATTGCATTATAATAACTGTAGGCCGGTAACGGTGAAGTGGCTTAGATTGTATATGAGCATGTTTTATTCTCGTTATTTCTCACTCGTAATGATGCTAGATTTATGCAACACGCTCAGACAGAAAGATGCAAGCTGATGCATTCTTGTTCATGTTGGCTGAGATTTTATTTGTACTAGAAACAAATTGTAGGGCATGTGGTTATATTCATGAATGACGTTTATACTCCAAGGCTTTGCTAATGTAGTTCAATTGGATTTGAGGTGTACATACTATGCATATTCCAATGCCGGTCTATTTTTGGATTTCTAAGTTCATAAACGATAATCAAGTCATGAAGTAGGAGCAACCGATATAGATCTAGAACAACACAATGCTTTTAACGCCACGTTGTACTCAACTGAACTTGATCTTCCCATGTGAAGGTGCAAGACATTTTCAGTTAAACAGGAAAAAATTACAATGCTACCGATTGTCGGTATAGAAAACATTTTCCGAACAACACGAAAAAAATATTTTAAATGTTTTAACTTTTTTCTCATCGAAAGGTCAAGTTTAACATAGCCTAACCGAATGAAGAGCCGAATAACTTAATCAAGATTTTTGATTCAACAAAGATCACACGAGGAACAGTGTACAACTTTCTTTCTCGTGTTGATTTACTAGTATACAACACATACAATGGCCAGATGGTGCTGGTTATTCTGGACCTTCTCATGGGAACAGCAGGTCCAGAGTGGTCACCACCATCTTACCCTTGTGTATGAAACCATAAGAGAAAGGGGTAACATGCACTCAGAACGAAAACAATGTCGATCTATCGTAACCTTATAATGGCAATATCGAATAATTATTGTCAGTTTCCAGATAGTAGTTTACATAATATCAATGGAAGCTACTAACAGAGTAATAATTGCTGTCAAATATAGCTCCCTAATTATGTTATTCTATAAACTAACCGTCCTTTATCCTTATAAATGCCTACAGAAATGTAAATATATGTTTAATTCCACTGGTTATTGTTGTAAATGGATGCAATTCAGTAAAATACAACATATTATTAAGTTTTTAGACAGGTGGCCGTCAATCAAGCATTTATGCAATTACTCAAATGACGCGAATAGACAGCATGTAATAATTTACATATTCAGTGATTTTTTGCATATTTACAAATTCGCGTATTTAACATTGCTATTGCACAGTAAATGCATCACATAAAGTATGTACTGTATGCAAACTTTGCACATTCTTTCATTCGATGTTTACAAGCATACCAGCCGAGTGCTGAAATAACTGCAGCTTACCGCATGTTTTGAGGCAGTCAGTCTAATATCTATACGTAATATAAGAAATTGAAGGTATTCAATATTAATGAAATATTATTCAGTCGAACATGCTGGTTAGTTTAGTTTGATGTTGTCTATTCCTATTGGTTGGATGCATTCAATGATATCTTTGATTGAGAAAACCACTACTCTTGACACTGCGACACGTTTGCTATTTTGTTTATATACAAATTATCATATGCCGTGATGGTGCATGACCACATTTTTCCTTTGACATAATGATTAAATTATATATAACTTTTTTTTCTAGATGAATACTCAACATTTTTGCAACGTCAGTGTAAATTCGTCACCAAAATTTTTTTTAGGTTTTGAACACTAATTTGAATAAATGTAATAATAAACAAGAGGGCCATTGGCCCTTAAGCGCTCACCTGAGTTTGTTGCAATGTTGGCTTTGTTAGCAAGATTGTTGTAGTATGAACTCAAAATACTTATGTGGCCTAGATTTGAATTTTGTACTAAAATGTTTGTGAGTAGTAGGTAAAGTAGAGTTCCTGAAATACATACTTTGGTTTGACTGCTGATGGGTTTAGTACCGACTAGTTGTACTTGTGTAGAATCAAGCATTATTGAATTTGGAACTTTTTCCACATGACCTAGTTTCAAACTTGGCCCAGATTTCATAGAGATCATCATTCTGACCAAGTTTCATGAAGATTGGATCAAATTGATGACATCTAGAGTGTAAACAAGGTTTTTCTAAGATTTGACCTAGTGACCTGGTTTTTGACCCCACATGACCCAGTTTTGAACTTGGCCTAGAGTCCATAGAGAAATACATTCTGACCAAGTTTCATGAAGATACAACCAAAATTGTGACCTCTGGTGTGAACACTAGCTTTTCTAAGATTTGACCTAGTGACCTAGTTTTTGACCCTACATGACCCAGTTTCAAACTTGGCCTAGATTTCATGGAGAACAACATTCTGACCAAGTTTCATGAAGATTGGAACAAATTAGTGACATCTGGAGTGTACACAAGATTTTTCTAAGATTTGGCCTAGTGACCTAGTTTTTGACCCCACATGACCCAGTTTCGAACTTGGTCTAGATTTCATGAAGAACAACATTCTGACCAAGTGTCTTGAAGATTGGATCAAAACGGTGACCTCTAGGGTGCACACAAGGTTTTTATCAGATTTGACCTAGTGACCTAGTTTTTGACCCGACATGACCCAGTTTCGAACTTGGCCTAGATTTCATGGAGAACAACATCCTGACCAAGTTTCATGAAGATTGGAACAAATTAGTGACATCTGGAGTGTACACAAGATTTTTCTAAGATTTGACCTAGTGACCTAGTTTTTGACCCCACATGACCCAGTTTCGAACTTGGCCTAGATTTCATAGAGAAGAACATTCTGACCAAGTTTCATGAAGATTGGATCAAAACTGTGACCTCTACAGTGCTTACAAGTCAAAATGTTGACGACGTACGACGTACGACGTACGACGTACGACGGACGACGGACATTTTGCGATCACAATAGCTCACGTTGAGCACTTCGTGCTCAGGTGAGCTAAAAATCGACTGTAAATAAAAAAACATGTAGGTGTTTTAGTTGCTGAACGACAGGTATGTTGTTAACTATTTGCAGATTTTTATTTTATTTAATCGGAGGATGTGAGGCGAGAACAAAGGTACGCTGACTAACCATTGATAAGAAACGCATAACATTATGTGATTTTTTTCTACATTTTAAACTGAACATAACCACCACTTCTAGTAAATGTTCAAAAATATGATGCAAACGTATTTTATTTGAAATTTGGTATGTTGGTCTAAATCGCAGATGTTTGGACAAACAACCTCCCGTATATTCACATAATGCTTAAACGTTTGAAATAGACACGTAGCCCATTAATACTTGCGTTTAATATTATATCACCATCTTATCCGTAAGGTTGATTTCCCGTGGATTTTCAGTGATGAATTTTCCTGAAAAATGCGTGGTAATAAATACCCTAGTCTCATGTTAACGATTGCGTTCGTTTGTGTGTGGCTTAGTGTGCTATAATACGCATTTTACAATAGTTTTACGAACATTCAAATACATATACATGCAGTATAATTATACTATGATATTACCACCTTGCTGATATAACTATAAACATAAAAAGATAAGCTATTAATATAACAGTGAACATTTACCATTAGTATGCATGTGGAGAAAATTCATTGCTTTGAAAAATATTCGTTCGCTTCATAAACACGGCTTGTTATTCCATTCGTGTTAACAAAACACCCATTAGATCTACGAATACTTACAAGAAGTTAACTTGGCAGTAAAGAATTGATGTATTAGAACAGTCATAGAGAATATATCCGGATGATGATGTATGTCCATGATGACAGACAAAGGCCACATCATTGTCATGACTGCCGGGTAGGAACATTATCGATAAGGTGGTAGAACCCATCACATTATAATGACAAGCTAACCGATATAGGACTACAGTATTGATTTCACGTTTCTTGTAATTCTGAATCACTGAAAATCCGCTAGTTTGTCGTGCAAAGGCATGGTGTAGTAGTATTAAATAGTACTGACATGGTACACGGCGCGCTAAACTGTGCTTAGTGCTTCGGAAAATTGGATAATCACATGTTTTAAAAGCGCTGTTGTGTTTTTTGGATTCTGATTCTCTTAATTTATGTTTCTGAACAATCATTCCATGGATAATACGAATACAATATATTTGAAGTCATAACGGAGTTTGTTTGGGTCGGAATAGAATAGTGTTCTTTACATATTTTCTGGATTTATCAATGTTTTGTTTTTTTCTGTGAATAAGGCTGGAGTGTGTTCATCTTGCTATTTTAATAGGCATTAGAATCGTGTGAGTGTAATAGTGGTGTTATTGAATCGGTATAGTTGTAATTGTGTCTAATTGTCTAATTGATATAGACAAATAGTCAGGAAATTGAAAGTGTTTTCCAAGTTGTTTCCATTAATGTTTCATATTAGTCTTAAAATGAAGCATGTAAAACAATTAGGGTAATACGGAACTATTCAGAGATTTTCGAGAGCTTAACCTGGACGTGGCCCAGACTTATATCCGCCGCTAGAAGGAAAACAAATAGTTTAGATAATTCAGTTGGAATACTTATATATATATATATATCAGGATTTTGAAAGTTAGATTGTTGTGCCAGATAATTAGAGACAGGGCTACTATATATGAAATGTAGGAACATATACACGACCTCTACATGACTGTGTCTACAAATGTTGTAGGATATTTGGAACATATAGATCGTTGTAGGAGATAATTAAAGACAGGAATGTAATATATGAAATCTAAGAATACATACCAAATCTCTACATATAGGAACGTACGACCACTGACGATGGATTTACATAAACTGGTATTGACAATGACGGTGACAGTGCTGGTGGTCTGCCAGGAAGGTAAGGTAGTCTCTAGTGAAACACGTACCATTAATGTCACGCTTTATAAACTTACATACCTACAGAAAAATATTTTGGCATGGTGAAAAATATTTCTTGTTTTTCGATTTTTGTGTACAATGTTTGGTTAGGGTCTCGGTTTATTATAGCGGGGTGAATTTATTGTTACTGGCATATATTGCTCAACGTACCCATGTTTTGTAAAACAGTGGCATCAATCACATAATGTTAACTTTTTACTGTAAAATAAGATATTTTCGCGATGGTTTAATTTCCGCTATATACATGTATGCGAAGTCAATATGTCGGAAAACTCGAAGAAAACTCGTGAACAGAAAAAACGGTAACAAAACAAAGGGTATATTTAGTTCTTTTTGACGTTTAAAAAACCGCGAACTTATAAGTTGCGAATTACTTTAGAATATCAAATTCGCAAAGTTCATACTGGTGTTACAGTTTTCGGTAATAATTTGTGTACGTCAGCATTCTGTATAAGGTGTTCTGGATGTGCGAGTATGTGGAGGATAAATATAAATATATATACAATGGAATTGGTGGAGATCCAAGTTATAATGTCCGTCTTATGCTACCCCCCCCCCCTGGATATTACAATATTAGAGCGATTAATTAAATAAGATTAACCTGATACAGGAATTGAATGTTAGCGTAACTGTTACATCTGCATTATTCATATAACGTTACACTTAAAACTGTTTCGGTTTTACGAATACCAATATTTGAATACAAATGTGCCGTCTTAAATGCTGTAAATCAACACTCTGGATCAATATGATTTAATAGAATAAAAGCCATTGGCGATTCCATGTCACGTCAGGCCACACAATTCAATAAGTTGACTTCGTCCACATATCGCTGGCTTAGAACAAGAAGGTCCTAACTACCAAATCGATATATTGAGAAAACAAGAGAAAACTGTCTGTAATTTAATCTTTGCCTATGGGAAAACTCGTTTTTAAAACTTCATTTTGGTCAACATGTCAATTTCAGATTTTCATGAAAATATGCTCATAAGAAGCGCCTAGTGAAGTAGCTTTCAAATATGTATGAGTCTTATAAGGTCGTAAGAGGTGGTTACGACCTTCTGGTTATAAGCCATCGATATGATAAATTTAATTTAACGTTGATTATTGTAAATATAAGAAACGTAAGTTACAAGCTTGTATTCGACACATATGGATAGATTTCGGGTCCCTTGTGGGCGGGTATGTTAGTACTGGTTAGGATACTTGTTTGAAGACTAAGTCGAAGCTTTAGTTGAAAAATTGAGAAATGGCATCCCTGTTAATATTTGTGCATCCTCTCTTGTGAGAAGAATTTAATTTTCAGTGTTTTTATGTCGTTTGTAAGCAGTGAATTGTAAATTGTAAGGCCGCGGAGAAATACGTCAGTTGTTTTTTGACTACATGACAATTGTCAATTTTATGTGACATCCCGATATGTTAAGCAAGAACGAAACTTGTAATAATCAAACTCCTAACCAATTTCTCAAAAATCTTTATCCCGATTGATATGTTAATCAAATGGTATGCGAATGCGGTGAGCGATGAAGCGTATTTTAAAGAGGTAGGTGAAATCACAGAGAATTTTACTGAAATTTAATAAAACGCAACAATTGAACATTTCCTTTTCAAGACAACAAAACATTGATTTTTTATCCAAATACATGACACATCTGCTGATTATAGCAGTGTCTAAAGCTGCTCCGCGGTCGTGGCCTAAGGCACACTTAGTCATTGTCAGTTTCAATGAGTCATTTTGTGATTGACTCTGAGTGTTTGAGTTGGAGAAGAGAAAGTGAACATGTATTAAAACGGGTGATTAATTAGCGATATTTAATCAATAAACAATCGATGACTCAGTAATGATTCCCTGCACGACGAGTCCTGGTGCACAAATTACCAGTCATCGGAACTAAATTATTCCCAAAATGATTGCATAGTTGCATATTTAATTCGTATTTATGCAAATGCTTTTTTATTGGGTCAGTATTACGAGTATGTTTATATTATCCGATTTTATTTTGTATTTCAATAAAATCGTTATTACCGATAAAAACTACATAAACGTATGGCTCGAGGCCACGAACACGATTCGCATCATTACACTGGTAACTATTATCAGTCATGATTAACAGTGCATCTCGCCACTCCTTCGTAATGTAATGAAATAATCATGATTTTATAGACGTCAACTTTTCTTGTTGCGTTGAATAGGTGGGCGACACTCTATTTGTGTCTTATTCAAGTACAGGTAATCCCAATTGAAGACACAAGAAGGCTCATATTGACTAAAACGTTTAGTAAAATCACGTTTGTTAGAAATAGAATACATATTAAACACATAAAGTAAAATTGCAATAAGGATATAACCAATAAAAAACTGACAGCGTGATTTCAATATGGAGATTGAGCAAAAATATGAAAGTGCACGATAGGACTAGTGTTTCTTATGTTGATGGAACACACGAGTACCATATAATATTGTTATGTGCAAAATTCAATTTGCATCAATTTATGCAATGTGTTGTTACTTTCGGTTTGCATAGTACACCTTCTGTTCAAAATCCAACGACTGCAGATAAGATCGTATAGTATTGATGAAACAAGACATTGATGGAAATATAAATCTAATAATATGTACGAACAATCCATTCCATCATTTCCCGATTTGCATAATTTGTTTACCAATAAACCCATTGTACTCCTCATTGCCAGACAGCAATAATTAGCATATTCCGGATTAATATTAACACAGAGCTTGTATTACCGGGATCAACTTTATCGCCGCTATGTCTGACAGCACCTACTATCAGGGGTGTAATAATCTGCAATACTAATTACCGCAGTGTGGACGCTTTGGAAAATATAATAAATAATAATCATAAAAGCCACATCATATCCATTATACATTAGCTCAATATCTATTTTATTATTCAGTTTTATTAATAACTCCTCTGTGACCTACACTAATAGACAGTAATAGACCTCATAAATGCTAAACTGAATGACGCTCGTTGCACATCTATAAATAGGAATAGCGAGTATCGTTAGTCATGTAAAAGATATGATTTTTCTAACACTGGAACCATGCGAAGTTACATCATTTAAGCGATATGCCAATGATTAACAAATCCCATAGGATATAAAACAACATAGAACCTGCGAAATCATAATAAACTACCGAGTTTTCTGTATGCATGTTAACGTTGATATTTTTATCAGACATGACAATACATATCTCCACAGTGATGTGGAGTCAGAATATGCAATGCATGTTTTACTTATAAATACAACGTCGTTTGCACATGTCTTACGATCCTAAACTGTTTTTGGTTGGTCGAACTCCATTTTACCACCGGAACGATCCGGCTGTGATCCTGTGATGTACATACATTTCGTATCGAATGCTGGACCTTATTAGTGATTTCCTGAAATGTTTACGCCAAGTGTATTCCCTACCAGTACATACATGTGAATAAAACCTAGTTGAATTACGTCAGAGAACCACAATTGAACCATAACATCTGTAGAAAAACACTGTACCAAATTATTTGTTCAACATCCAAATGTCGTCTTGAAGGTTATAAACGATTCTGTTTTTATGATTTAGGTTAATCACCTGCAAACAAAGATCACTATAAACCTCGATGTTAATGTGCTTTACGTGATTAACACATAGAAACACTATCCTCAAAATGTGAATCGAGAGTTTTTGCTTATTTAGAAAAATAATTAAAGTGAACGTATACCAGTTTATGCTGCATTTTAGTGTTATTTAGGTTATTTTGATTTTCTGTTTCTATGAAAATCAACTTCTATCATTCAATTCCCCGCATATTTGATGTATAGGTGTATTATTTTATAACATGTTACTTTTACGTTATTGTGTTATTACATATGTAAATTTCAAGCATGTTATATACTAAAAAACACGTCCATTTATTACATAATATCTCTTGAGCAGCACCATTCATTTTTGAGAAATACATACTGCTGTACATTGGTTATTTCTCTGAAGAGGTACACTGTAATAGTGCATGGTTACATTTGGAACAGAATGATCGTATCACATAAGATATGTTATAAGATATGTTATTTGTCTTCAGTGAGCATCTCTGGAGAGGTTATGATGTAGTTATATGAATATTTGTTCAAATATCGACCAAATGTCGACCACGTATGTCATCGTATTTGACATTATGGTTATTTTCGTATTTAATTTTCTTAACTTATTACTACACGGCCTAATTACTGATGGTTATTAATCAATGTGCTACCTAATAATGTATATATTCTAGATGAGTGATTGCAGCTTAAAACAGTAATATAATGGTTATCTAATGATAAGTATTAATGGTTATACAGCAGTGCATTGACATCTTACGCTTATAAAGCACAAAAGTACGAAATATGCAGTACTTGACGACTTGAGATATGATTATTTTGTTCCAAAACATCAATGTGTGAGTCGAACAAGAAGACGCATGGGTTGTTAGTCATTATTTCGATTGAGCTGCGATGTATATTAGACTTATGTTTTAAGTACGTATAGTTATTCATTGACAATACGGTACATAATTTAAAATGTGTGTGATGTTATTTTGGTTAGTTAATTCCAAAACGATTTTAAATTCCATGCACAGAACTCAAATACACCATTTCTTCATATGTGGTACAGCACAAGAAGTGTAAAAAGTATAACCATCAAATGTCGATAAAAATACCTAAATACACGTGATTGAGTGTTTAACTGTCTGTAGTACATCTGGTTTGCGCAATATCATGTTTAAAAATGCATTAACAACAGTTTGAAGCGAATCTAAATGCTTTTCCAAGTAGAGCTCTTGAGCACATCCACTAAATATTTAGAAGCAGCTTTTACACCGGTCGTTTCATTTCATTTCCTGAACGTAAACATTACTTTTTGCATGTTGCATAAAGCCTGAAAATAACATGCCATTGAGCAAAATGTTGTTTGCCAAAATAATGCTCCGTGGATTTATATGGTACGTGATAATATTTGCATGTACTGTTGAGTATCAAAACATCTTTATTATTTAGTTCTCTTTCCAAATACGATTGCTCAAAAGTTTTTTAAAGGAAAACCATTCACGTTTATATTTACATATTTTGAGAAAAATGCAATCTAACCATTTAAACAGCAATTATTGAAAAACAAAATCTCCATATACGTCATTGTCGTAAGTATCTCCACCAAGATATTAATCACCACTGTCACAATCTACACGACATTCATCATTGTTGTCACCGTCAACATTATATTGGTCAACTATATCCCACCACCACCAACAACAGTATCGTTTCATTCATCACCGGTATCATCGTTATAATGATTATCACCAACACAATTGTTTTTCTACGTCTCTCTTTTCGTTATTTCCCCATCAGAGAAACACTTCTACCAACAAATACTTGCATGTAAGCTCTACTATTCTAACAAAACGCTTGAAAAACGGGTACTTGAGACATATTTAATTTGATCTATTTCCATAATATCGTGCAGTAACCGCCTAACATAAGTACCATGAGTTCATCATTTCATCAATGCGCTAGATAACCGTCATAAATCGTTAGAAGATTGTTATAATTTTAAACAGAAATTGTCAGAAACTAAGAAGTACGCGTACATCACTGACACAAAAACCTCGTTATTGTAAGAAATTGCATGTAATTGCCAAATTGTAAATCTTTGTATCTGAACCTGCATTAATTGTGTAACTTATTCACTTATTCACATCTATAAGCGATTAACTGTGTAACGTATTCACTTATTCACATCTATAAGCGATTGCAAAACATGCACAATAAATTGTTCGCAGCCACTTACGTAATTAGTCGTAAACGAAATAAATGGATGTTGGAAAATCAAACTTTTGATCCATTAATCGTTCGAAAGGGAAATTTTGTGAAATGAGTGAAGTTTATGATAAAGAAGTGTATACGTAGATACATTTTAATTGATAATCTTATGTCATAAATCACACGGATTTAGCTTTGCGTATACCTTTTGCATATTTGTGGAATGTAAAACATAGGTTCCACTAAGCATATTTTGCCTCGGTGGTGCACTTCCGAATTCAATAAATGAGCTGCGGCATACATCGCGGGAATAGAGGTTTCAAAAATGTTTTTATGAATATTCACGCAAAACACGATGATTATTTTCCTGGTGTCTTATGAACCTCATTTATAAACAAGGGAGTACATCGCCGATACAAAAATCCTCAGAGGGACCAATGCTTAAACGATCGTGCACATTACACAGTTGGCAAGAGAGATATGCGTAGCGTAATTTTGAGTCAAAACATTAAAATGCCCAATTAATTTAACTTGTCAGTTGGTATGTTATCAATCACCTGGCGATGATATATAATAGTCATTTATTTATCATGTCCTTTAATTTTAACCATCAGCCTTCACATCTAGATGCTCGATTCTAATTTATCACCTATCTGAAAAAGTGCAAAACATACACGTATAATCACTTGTAATCGCGCGTCCAAATATAAAACTTTATAGGAATATCTTAATATCCGTGATGATGATCAATTTCTTACCAAAAAAACCTGAATGAATCAGCTGGTGGTCGAAGCTATGTTAGAACAATTTTAGAAAACAGAATATTTATGTGTATTGTGGTGCAAAATAGAGCGAAAACCACGTACAGGGAATTATTCTTTTGGGGGTTAAACCTCACAAATCGCTCGTTCGTGTTAAAACGCATTACAAAGTTTAATTTTTGAGAATGCTTCCGGAATCTGGCGTAAAGTGTCTATTCAATGACTGCGTTTTACCATAACTATATGTAATGGGTTCACGACATCGACCTTGATTGTAATGGTTTACAATGTAAATACAAAAAGGACAAACGTGTCGATACATATATTTGAAACGTTTTTAATCCATCGCATGCCAATTTCGCATATTTCAGTGTATCACGTTAGGAATTATTAGTTTCGTCACGTTAAGCATTATTTTATGAGTAAGTCTCAGCGAAAACTACTATTGTGACAAAATTATTGATAATGGATTGTTGAAAATGTTGAAAGGGTAATCAATACATGTATGTAACAAAATACAAAGGTTTATAGATACTCTTGTGAAGTCCTAAATGTCCAAAAATCTTTTTCTCAATCTGACTTGCAATATTGATCTGTTCAATCAGTACCTGACCTCCAAAATTATTCAATAACATATGTGAATTTGGTATAAAGAATTCTTTGATAAATGTTACATTTAGAAAACTACCCCGTTCCTTCTTGAATATATTTGATGAACTGATAACGGATTGTTATGTGTGTGAAACGTTTTACAAATAACATGGGTGGTCTTCAGACAACATTTGATTGTTTCTCCATTTTGATAATTGTTTAAATACTACATTGATGATGATACTAGACACACAATGATTTCTTAATATATGAATAATTGTATAACGCAAGATCATTGATGTTTGTTATGCCATATAATTGTAAATGTTCGTAATGACGTCCATAAGACATCCACATACGATTTTAATGTTCATTTAATTTCATTAAAAATTTCGGTCTGTAAATCTTGTTTACATTTCTCGCGTTTTTAAAGTACGCATACCATTACGTTACCTTTGATGTTAGATATATTTGGATATATTGATTATGCATAATTACAAAATGTATTTTAGTCTAATTTTCCCCCATAAAGGGCATTAATATCGTATTGGATTATGATAAAAATATTAATTATTCAAATATTCGGTTTAAATGTGCAATAACTTTATAAACATCACTAACGAGGTTACTGTTATTTTTATGTGTATTTAGACTCCGGTATATCTATTAATTCGCACACACAGGCAACTCTCAAAGGTTCTAGCCCATATGTTGTGTTCAAAGTTTTCAAAGTTATTTCATTAATTAGTACGCATACTTATTTCTTGCAAAACGTTCCAATGAACATTTGATATTAACGAATACCTTACAGTGTGTAAAATGTACATGTGTTCAAGACTATCTGGGGTAGACTATTTTATCAAACATATCAGCCGGTACCTAAACTGCAGCCAGTGCTTTAAACGCCCTTAGTTACATTTCAACTTGGTGCGTATTCTTTTCCTATTGTTGCATGTTACTGTATCGCATGTTCAAGAACTTACAAAAACGCTGATCATAGAAATTCGAGCGTGTGCACTCGAAACCTTGTTTTATAACGATATATGATGATCGTCTCTTAGCAAAGATAATTTGACGAATAGCAAATATTTGTAAAATGGATCCCACGTCCTTATTTGTTTATTTAGCAATCGAGCATATTTTTGTTGCCACTAAAAATGTTATGGCATCAATACAATGATGTGAGAGCTACTGTGTGCATTATCAATAGATTGTTCCATTAGAAACTTCATCAATAGCGAGTGTCATGCTGGCCATAGATTACCATTTATAACACTAATATTTCTCCTGTTATGGCTATATTGCGCAATATATCACAATTGAATACAAGGCAAGACATGCCATTTATTCCACAAAAACGACGGTACAATATTTTAGGAAGCTAAAGTATGACAACATAAGCCTCTCGTCGCAATTTTTAGTGAGTCATGACTGTATCATTTAAGAGTACGGTTACCATTTGGTAGAAATAACAATCTGTCCGAAGTGTTTTAAAACACTTTTGCGATTCATGAGACGGATAATTCAGTCGAGTATCCAAGCAAAACTAAGAGTACCATAACTTGTATGTTGAGCATAAACAGACGAAATAAAATGACAGAATGCCTACATTGACCGGTTTAGCATGTAAATATATGGGGACAATTTAACATGTGCATGTATTTATGTACTCAGTGTTCATAGGAGTATACAAAGCGTAACACGGTAACACCAGCACAATGGTGTCTGTCCCGCAATTCTGTGTGAATAATTAACGTGCCAACATTATCGAAATTTTTGCCAAGTCCAATTTATCACAAGGGAGAAAAAACGGATGCCTTTCAATATATTTATGAATCCTAGCTGGAAGAAGATCATGAATTGACTAATGAATATTTGCCAAACGTTACACGTTCGCTATGTCGAGAACCAATCAAAGAAATTGACATTCTGCTGTAAAAGTTTTTTTCTTGCCTGAAATAATTACCTACCCGTTTGAAGGGCAAATTGTTCCGGTTGGTTCGATTGTCTTTAGCTAATGATATTGCTATAGCTTAAATATGGGTTGTACTATTTAATATGAGTACCAATTAATTACAATCGCATAGCTAGCCCAGTGATAGAGGGAACGCATCGGATTTCACTATTGACCTTAATCAAATGTATATACAATTATGGTTAAGCTCCTAAAACGAGTGAGTATCAGTGTCTTGCTTCCTAGTTGCTTGAAATGTCTTTAATCTAAAATAACTATTCATGTATATATGTAACACGTTCTTAGTTTGCTACCCGAAGTACGTACAACTCTATTGATCACCAAGTAGCCTTTCATTTAGTATATTATCTTGAATTAAATTTATTTTATTTCACGTTGATAATTCTTTATAATTTCTTTCTTTAGTTTTATTACCATCAAAGGAATTTAACAACATATACAACATCTAAAGCTAATTACCTCAAATAATTAATCTATTCAGATTCTTGCTTTAATCAAGGGAATAGATGCTCCCAATCCATAATCTTTGTGTTCGACATTTCACATGATCATTGCTCCTTCGTTTGGTTAAATTGATAAAAATTGTTTTTTCGTAGTTAAATTAAAGCACACCACCACTTCTTCAGGATGTAATTAGCGTGCTAGTGTTGTTTGTATATCCGATGATATGTTTTGTAATCTTTACACTGGTTTATTTCACCCCTTAAACTTTTTTTTCTAAAGTTTCACAGCCATACTTAATAAGCTGGCCATTAATGTCTTACATCGCTTAATGGAAATAATATCTTGTTATTTTATCAATATTATTTGTTGCTTCAAATAATTAAAAGCAATCTCGGATACAATAAACATTCTAGATTTACCGTTGAGGTTTATGAAAATTAACATAAAATTAGAAAAGTGAATTTATCGAAGCATGTTATGATTTGTTGTTTCATTTTGTTAGGTTACGTTTCATTTCGCAAGGGTTCTATGGTGAGGCTGAGGTTAAGATAACTGAGTGTCTATTTAGGACACACCAGACAACATCGCATAAATGTGTTACTGAGGTTTCTGAGGTTAGGACTTATAATACAACATACATGGAATACGACGATTTGACATCAAGTTGAACTGGATAGAAAAATATATTTATCTAAGCTGACTTATTTCGTATTCAGTCATTGCTTCAATAGCCACCAAAAATGAATTCTGTTCGCTTAGGCTTTGCAAATAATTCCAGCATATTGTTAGCTCAAGACGAGAACGTGTGTCTTATTAGTTCTAGCTACGAGGGAATATAATAACCGGATCGTCAATATGTCACCAGACATTTCAATTACGGCTTGAAAAGATTTCATCAAGCACTAATCTAGCGAGTCCTACATAGAAATCATGACAGGAATATCGCGTTCAGTAATTGCATCGTCGACATCTTGGGGACAAATTGCCATACGGTATAAAAAGTTCAGTTTGCAGCGAGAAAACAGACCCAATTCTCATAGGTTCTGCGATAAGTTGTCTGCGATCATGATATAGATGATGTAAACATTATGGGATAAAATATCATAAAATTGTGTAAAATCACCTCCCAGCCAGCCATATGTCTTTTGACGAATTAATTATGAGCATCAAAAATGGAGACGTTATTATATTTAGTATTCTGTGAATTCTGAAAGGTTCGACAGTTAGCATTATAAGATGTTTAAATGTACAATGTGTCATGCGTATCCTTGTCCGATAATTAATATAATTGTCTTACACGCACTTCAAGCAAAGACTGATATATCTATATTTATATTTTCAGACTCCAATGAGGATTATTACAGACATTATCCGTCGGTTATACCAAGTTTCCTCCCAGTCCCTACCAACATTACCGTCCATGAGGGAGAGACTGCTCACCTACGATGTAGAATACATAACTTAGGACCTAAAATGGTAAAATATTTCTGTTTTACATGTAATTCACTCCCTAGTCCGCCAGTGACGATCACACTGAGAGACTTTCTTTACATGAGCCTTTATTTTATCCAATGTTATTGAATATAAATAATTGTTGGTATCAAATCAATGCGTATGTAACCATGTTATATGTATAAATGAAATTAATAACCACGAGACGTTTGGAAAATGTTAGAATCGTACAAATGACGACAGCAGTAATAAATGAACGGCAGGACTTAAGCATGTTAGGTAAATCACATAAGTCACAACACTCCAAGATACGTCGACCGATGTGTCTGATGCGTTCCACACTATACAGATGCAAACGAAAATGTTTCATGTCCAATCGAGACAATTCATTTATCAGAACCGAATTAACTATCATTGCTAGGGTTATACACAGCCTAAGATCTTGATAGGTTTCGTTGTCTTAATCTGTACAAAATATACCAACAATGTAATTATTGGAGTGCTAATGAAAAGCTATTGAACATTATTCACACTCAATAAAATCTTTGTGAAAATTCTTAATTTGGAAGAAACTTACAGAAATATGATTGATTATTGGAACAGGAATTATTCCTCAGACATTCAATACTCATTCACCTATCGAGTGCCTGTTTCCGGACGATTGTTTCAAAACCGAACAGTTTTATGACGAACCACTCACTGCCATTGCAGTACATCGGGGGTATTTTCAATACAGATTTCTCAAATGTGTGAGAAATGTTGTCTTGATACCATCGGTCTCGTTTAACGATACAATTAGCAAGTATTTTGTCATTAAAAGACGTGCATCTGCATTTGCTGTATTGTATCTGCAAAAAATGGATTCATGAACCCCAACTTTAATGCATGTACCCAAAATAATGTACCGATTTCCCTATTCATACTCGTTAGCGTTCTGCAGCTGAATTTTTTAAGAATGTTTCTGGCATTACAAAATAACAAAAACTCTATCGTTTCTATTGTTTTATAGACAGGTTACAACTCCACTTGTCCTACTGCATATGTAAACAAACATTTAAAGAAACAGCAAGACATACACTTCTACGCATTGTGCTAGATCGTCTGTTTAAATTCACTTTCATTCAGTCGCTTGATCTGATTGTGTAAAATAATTCAAACGCCACTTGAGCTGTAAGATCTTAAGTTAAGTTAAACGAATATTTCATCACTTGATCTGCGTTATCTTTGATTAATTAATCAGTGTACCATCTTATGTCAGCATCGACACCAGACAGCCCAGGTCGTATTATTGATGCTAGGCAGATGCATGCAATATAACTTTGAAATTGTGCAATATATGACATGCGTTCATTGTTAAAAAATAGACAACAAAGAACATTATACATGTGGCGTTCTGATGTGTCTGATAATTGTAAATGAATCTTATAATCTATCTCAGTTATCTCCATTCCTCTGACAGCCACTTCTTTGTTTTACCTTCATTTAGCTTTTGATTTGTGACGGCTGAATATTTGTCTTTCAGCGGCTCAGTTCATTTATGTTTGTTGGTCATTTTGCCTTGTTATTGTTATATGTGATGTGTTTATGCTTTTGATGAATTTCTTATCTTAATTTGACGTATAAATTATTCATGATATTATTGGAACATACTAGTACATATTTATGTGTGTAATGTATTTTAGGCTGTCTGGAAAAAGGCGAGCGAAGCCTCGCCATTAACAGTCGGGAAAGATGCATTTACACCCAACAAAAATATAGAAGTTGAAACGGAAGAAATATCGGAGACTGAGACTAGATACGATCTAATTATGAAAGACGTTCAACAAGATCAGGCAGGGACCTACGAATGTCAAATCAGTGCGACAGATAATTACACGCTTAATGTAACATTAAATGTTTTAGGTAAGTTTATTTCTTGTAGAAACATGTCCTTAAGTCATTTGATCGCCTTTGGTAAGAAATTTCAACGTCGAATAAGTAATTGGTTTTGCTCAATTCGAAACACAATTGTTGGGTTACAACTTTATAATTTCCAACAAAGTAGAAGTAATTTGATCGCCTTATGTAACACATGTATTTGTCGAATAAGCAATCGGTTTAGGTCGATTCAGCACATTTATTGCAACTACTCATTGCATGATTCTACTGGATATAAATTAACCTCAATCCACAGTGAGTAGTTATGTTAAATCGTATAAAAAATTCTAGAGTGCTACAACACAGGTTCACAAAGGAGCCCAACGTAAATATTTGCTATATCAAACACTGATTTGGACAACGCCATTTGATCAATACAATTGCATTGTGTATAGAATTGACACCGCTAGATAATAAACTTAACATCAATGTGTATATTTATAACTTTATTTTATATTTGGTTTATTTCAGATCCGGTAGAATATAAACCAGGTAAGTCACATTTGTATTTCTATATGGCACAGCAAGCCAAAAGCGGTACACTCTTCAAGATAGATTTCTAAAAATATTTTTAAGGCTGGAATTGTATAGCACACACATCATAATGGAGGTTTGAATATGTTATCGCAATATTTCTAGTTTTCTTTTTGAGCTAAGTTAGTCGTTGGAGCATAATTAATATTTTACAACAATAAACAAGTATCGTAAATCTGGCTCCTTTAGTATCTTTCAAGACGCAAAAACTATTTCCATGTTCGTTACAAGTTGTAAATGTTGAATCATTTAGATGTCCATCATTTGGGCCAATATACATGCAAGAAAGTTTGCAAATAATAATTATGTACGAATATCTCCAGAGACCGCTCCATTTGATTGTATAGAGCTAGTTGTCTTACGCTTGAATCACACCTATCGTATTGTTCGTTTAGAATACTACTTTAATATTGGCATCATCTCATCCCAACAACGTGCTTTTCTTCCCTTTACTGCACTGCAAGCGCAAATGTGTTCCATTTTGATACAATGACTGCACAAAGCTAAGAACACAACGATCCGTTCAAATTGCGCTTCCTGTAAAGCAGCAGTTTTGCAGTTTTATACCGAAATACGTTGGACCTGTCAGTTTGGAGACAATTTGGTCTGTCAAAACAATTGGCATTGAAGTCCTTACTAGTGATTTTATTGTCACTAATGGTGAATCTGGCACAAAATGAAGGCTCCGAATCCCCGAGTTAATTCACACATAGCTTTATGAAACAAGGTTAGCTGAATGTGTCCTGTTCTGTAGCTGATTTGTCGACAAATGCTTTTTGTGATACATTTGTCTTTATTTAGAGGTTTTGTTTGTATGTGCGCTCATGTATGCGTAGATCTACAGATACTCAATGTTTATACTTATGAACAGGATAAAAAATATTGTTTGTATTTGGTTTAGCACCAACACTTGAAATCAATCAAATTTAATCGCTATCAGATGACGTTATTACAATTATAGCAATTATATTTTTCTGGGGTTTTTTTGATATTCAAAGTAATACCTTACATGTAATTGATTGATCTGCTGAAAATGATTTGTTGACGAGGTAAACCCAACTATGTTGTTTTACCAAAAAGTGTTTTCATTATTTTTTTGGTTGACGTCGATTGTTCTGTTTTGCACTATTTCAGAATTGGATTTGTATGGTACAGAATATGTGAGTTTGATGGAAGATATTCGATTGCTGTGTAATGCAACAGGTGCGACCAAAGCTCCGGATGGTGTTGATTGGTTCTTTAACGGTGACGTCATAAATGAAATGAAACCTCAGTGGTATGGACGACTATTTAAAATGAACAGAAAACCCTCACCGGGTCGTACATTAATTAGTGAAATAGTAATAGAAAAGGCGACTATGGCAGATAGAGGTCATTATGTTTGTCGATTGACGAAAAAACTTGCGAAAGGATTTAAAGTTCACGTATTAAACGGTAATTATATTTTACAAATTTAACATTTCGTAATACGCACGTTACTCCCACCATTAAAGCGTCAGGAATTGTTTTTTGTGAACATGTTTATGTCTTTCAATATAATAATACTACGTACTAGTATATCAATCTACTTCAACTCTAGTGATACTGCGTTACTCGTGACACTATATGTAAATGTGCATCTTTAAATATCAAATGACATGTGCCATTTAATTTGATTATGTTCTGTTCCTGATAAACATGCCAGTATGTGTATTGAAGTAGCATCAAAACATGAAAAATAAATTAACAATGACTGTTTGGAAATAGAATGTATGTGCAATGGGAAGTGGATACTTTTTTTCATCTGCCTCTGTCCTATACAACAGATCCAAGTATAGTTATCAAGCCAATATTCTTATGAAACCAAATGTTTGATAGAATCATGAAAGTAAATACACCGAATGGATCAGATTATAATAGATATATATATCAAAATGAGCAAACACTTTATTATCGATTTTCCAGCTACAAAATCATCGACAAAAGGCTGCTTTTCGTTTTCGTTATGAATCGATTATAGATATCAGCTGTTTTATTCATTGTAAATAGTAAGTTTCACTAAACCTGATTTATTTTCTTTTTTCAGACAAGAAGAATCACAAAGATCCAAAGCGACGTAAGATTTCTATGATATATATTTCGGTTATTTATTTCTACAAATCATTAAATGCATAGGCAAATAACGAAATGGCATTTGATAGCATAGTTGTGCTGTGTGTCTATATATATTTCTTTTCGTGAACTCCATTCTACACTGTACTACGAGTAATATCAGATATGACTGTCAACAAAAAATAATATTTACCAAAATAGCACTTTAATTTTACAAAAAGGATTTGATAAACAATAATACCTAATCTACAAACGGTACCATTTTATTTTACAGACAATGATTCGATAGATAATGATATTCTGTTTTACAGACAATGTTTATCCAAACGATACAACATATTCTGTAGAATCCTCCATATACGAACAATAATGTTCTACATGATAGACAAAGTAATGTCTGAAAATGTTCTTTTTACAGACAATTATTCAATAAACAATATGTTTTATTTTACAGACAATGATGATCCATATGAAACGACAGATTCTGTAGCATCCTCCATATATGGCAGCAGTGGCTCATCAACACTAAATACTTTAAGCTGGCATCATTTCACTATGTTGTTTTTTCTCATAACTTTGACGTGGCAGCGATGAACCGACAATTCTCCATAATATATGTGATTACATTGATGTGTCCTTACTTTTATCTCGACAAAACCTGTTACTAAAATGAAACTAAATGAAGCTGACTGGATACCTGCAGTGAAATATGATGTTTAGATCATAAAACGATTAAAGATTACCGCTGACAATTGTCATAATTATAAACAATGATGTGTCGGATTTAAACCGTTTCTGATATTACAAAAAAGAATGTGTCGAGTTCTTTAAACAAACTGCTGAATACATTATGTATAGACGCGACGTGTTGTCCAGGACGACGAAACGAATGTTTGTGCTCTCTGCATTGAAGATTGGTAGACTGAAAGTGACTTCTTTTGAAGAGCGTGTGATAATAAAATGACTTCTTTTGAGAGTTCGTCCCTCTTAGAAAAAGATTTATATCAGTAAACAGTGACTGAACTGAGTCTATGTATTTGATATTGTGAAAACTGAACGTTGTGAATCTGAGTATTTCTAGGTTAACTATTGTTTTCATTGTGTATATGATCTACGTACGTGGTATTTGATTGGACCAATCGTGTATGTGTTAATTGATTAATTTATGTACTATTTGTATATTTGATGATGTTTTGTTGTGTACAATGTACACATGTATAGTTCTGCCCTTGGAATAATACATGTATGATTCAGGTCCTCTGAGTATTTCATGATTAAATTATGTTTTTTCGTTATTGACCAGTGAAATATTTTCGATCCGAGCAGCAATGAAGAAATATTTCTGATTCTTGTCATTTAGGTGTAAATTCAAAATCAATACAGAGCCAAATACCTTTGGAATTCAAAATCTGCTTGATAAAAGCATGGTGCTTGTAATATTCATGCTCGCCAATACGAGGTTTTACTTTACACATGTATGCGCAGGAATGAACCATAAGTTGTTATGGAGATGTACATAATCTATTTACGTCATATTTACGTGTTATTTATATTATTTTAAAGACGTTAGCAGTGGTTTCTTGTACCCACCCACTCACAATATAAGACTTTATTCCATCCATGTACATGTTTATGAACACAGTAACGTGATACAAACAGAAATACAAACATGGATACTGGTTACCAAACTTGCTTATAAGTGTTCTGAACTTCAAACTTGTATTTTCTTCCGTAGTTTTGTGCTGTACTTTTTCTAATACCAAGTACTGTCTACATACATAGTTTCCACACATTCTAATTGTGGGCAAATATTTCCACATATCTATGAAGAAACTACTGCGAACGCCTTTAAGTAACGGATGTTATTATTATTTCGATTGATTGTAACGGTCACGTTTTTGGCCTATACAGCGTCATAAATATGTTAATCGTGGATATTATGATACTTATGTGTTGATTTGCACGAGAAGTACACACAACAAAGCACCTAATCGTGTTTGAGTTACATTTAGGCAAAGGGTTCTTTGATGCATACTGTGTTAATGAATCGTTGATTGATCGATGCTTCGGTTTCGTTTTTTGTTCACTTTTATTGATCTATGTTAAATGAAGCTTGTACACATACTACCTATAAGTGGCTGTCATTTTCATTGATACATGTATAAATTAAATGTTATGTTCATTTTTTTGTGTGATCACTTTGTATAAAGGAAGCACATGGAACCGTTGTAATTCAAAATGCAATTTAAAATGGATGTTATGTCGCGTTATTACCTACGGAAACATCTATATGTGAAACTGATCTTCCACATATTAAGCAAGGACATTAGATTGCCAGTTTAATCACGATATAACGTGTCATAGATACTTACACGTGTATTTTTAGAACAATGGTTCTGGTAAAAAAGTTTTTCCAATGTGATCACAATGGAGAAACAATTTTAATGTGAAAGTGATCGTAGTAATGTACGTACAAATGTATTATAGCATAAAAACGGTGTTTTTGCTCATACTTAAACGGAGAAAAAAAGGTACGTTATTGTAAAGATTCTCGCGCACACGCGCTGTTGGTGTTCAGTTTTAAGTATGCTCCTTTCAGGACCCAGCCGACGAAAATAAATGATTCATAGCGTTATATGAACGTTATTCACATTCTAATTGTAACTACTAATCAATTTTCTATAATAGTAAAATAATAAACGTAAACAAACCCCCAATGTCACTGTTTTCTTGGTATTTGCCGATACCGGAAGTCGACGCTCATAACAAAAACTTGTATGTGACGTAACGTTTGCTAACCGACGTCGCGTTTGTTTTCCCGACGTCGCCCAAAATAACCCGCCAAAATATCATACTTTAAAACAAGACATACAAATAAAGTGTTGTTTTTATGCTATAATAGCGTTTACGCATGCCTTTTCGTGCTTTTACATCTGCAGAGTCCCTCGGGAGTGTTGGTGCCCTCGCCCTGACGGGCTTGGGCACCAACCGTCCCTCGGGACTCTGCAGATGTAATAGCATAAAAAAAAATGCGTTAACCCTACATTAATATTACATCATTTGATAACAGTTACATGTATATCACATGCCTTAATTAAAGTTAAATTTATTTTAAGTTGCTATACGTGTATTAACATAATCATAATCTGGCCAGTCTTTGAATTTATCAGACATGTGAACATATTGTTCCTTATATATCATTATCTCGAATATCCGTTCTTCTGAGTGGACGACATATGCCAGAATAGTACTGACCCACGTATACTAAGCAAAACAGCTAACCGAACGCTTATGTTTTGTATGAATATTTATAGAACTATCCGATGGAATTTTCTGAAAGTTGGCCTGAAGTAAAATCCAACCATTAGAAGGCAGGTTGTAAAATTTCGTCAATATATTTAATTTGCAGCATCATCAAAATTTGTATTTAATGACATCACCCATCAAGATGAAATTCACAAAATGTATAATTAGCATATTTTATGAATGAGCAGCGGTTTTTACCGTATAACTTTTTTATTTATTAATATTTTTGCACGAAAATTCGTGTGCTTGTTATTTACGATCTAAAGGTGCGATTTAAGTAGATTTATTTTCAAAAATGCGAAACGGAAGTTCACGTAACTATGAAATAACAGAGCCAGACAAATAAATTTGAAATTAATAAATAAGCGTTAAATAATAAAAGAGTTAAGGTTTATTTCATACACATACACAAGACTAATCGCCAAATCAATAAAACAAATAGTCAAACTCGATATAACGCTATTTGTTCACAAAAACATGGATTTTTTAATTTTTCAAAATTATGATGATAAATTTCAATGGTCAAGGGGAGGTAATTTGTTCGAATATCTGTTGTGTTGATAAATGAGGGTAATTATTGACTTAAATTTGGTTTTATTCTCAGTATTTTAATCTATATTTTTGTTTCCGTTATCAGAATATACACTTAAAACAATATTTATTATCATAGCATATAGCTACATTAATAATTTGTCAAATACCTGGTGAACGCACTTCAAAAGTGTCCTTTATACTGAATGTAGAGAAAACACGTTTTTTCAACCACATGCAAAACATTCCTCGTGACTAATATGTATTATGTTTTAAAGTCAACGTGTTTCACTAATGCATGACAATACAATTTCATCGGAAAATTTAGTGAATGAACTTAAAAAGAAGTAAAATTATGCAAGAGTTAGCCCACTTGAATTTACTATTTTTCTTTGCTCCCGTGATTCCCAATATACTGTTTTAGGTATTTTAATGTGCATTTGTATTCACACACACGTGAGATAAAAGGAACTAATGTTTGTGATAATTCAAATCTATGTAAAACTGATCTGTCTGATTGATACCCTCCAGAGAGCGTAATGGCCACTCTTCCGCGGCCTACCTTTGACAAATGCGCCATGTTTTTTACAAAATATTTTGTTTTTCCGACTAACAAACAGCCATGCTACACAACATGCACACACAACTCGTTCATTTCGAGAGAAATCGATCACAACGTGAAAAATGTGATTTGAAGCTTTTTCGTCGTGGATGAGTGATTTTGACATGTATTTGCATTAGGTGCATAATCGATGTTGAATTACCTATGCAAAATTTTAGGTTTGTACACTTACAGGATACTGAAATATTGAAATTTATAAAGCGTTCGGTTAGCTGTTTTGCTCAGTATAGTTGCCATGATAATTGTTTCTTTAGTTTGTTAATTACATATTCTTTTTTGACTTATTACTGTATACAATGTAGTACGATTTGACCCACCATGTTAGTCAGTATTCTAACTGGACAGACGATTGTGCCTATAATGACAAAGTACTGTTGTGTTAGGTTTGGTGGAATCCTATTTCGGGTTTTCTGCATCTTTATTTCTTAATATAATAGTATCTAAATCTATTGACGCCACCAGTATTTCTGGAATTAAGTGTATACAAGTTTCCCCTTTCTCTTTCGAAACAACATGCAATGCATCATACATGTCAATGCAGCATATGTCAATAAGTCAATACCATGAAATATGTATTCAATGTATACAATATACTTGTCGGACGAACTACAACATTGCGATTTTTAAAGATAGACGTTGCTTTACTGTATTTTGAAATGTAAATGACTAGCTATCTAAAATATAGAATGTACGTCTCCATTAAAAACATCATCATTAAATGCAATTGTATGTAAATATAGGATTAACATACTAATAACTATTTATTCCTATACAATGTTCGCTCTTTCAGGGCATATTCATTTGTACATTAACTAACTCGCATAAGATCAACAAATAAGCCTATATATTATTATCTCAATTATTATAAATTATACCACCATGCATTGCTTCCAAACGCCTACTAACTGTAATCTAGTTTTTCTTTAAATACTATAAGTTTTGTTGTTGTTTTTGTTCCATAAAATACGGGTTTCTGCTGCATATTAACATAATCAGCTAACAATATTCAAACTCGATTTTCTGATTGTTTGAAACTAGAGTCGAACATATAATTTTGTCTTGTATCATAAATTATTGATGATATCATGTTTTGTTACAGTCATCTACCGTTTGGTCTGTATTTGTATTTATTTTCATTGTGTTAATATAACAATTCCTTATACAGGACATCATTATGTTTCATGATGTTCATGCATGTACGTAACAACTCAAGTGATTATAGCTTTGATAGTGAAAAACGTCTTCGTGGCATGAGTCCTGTTGGTTGAAAGACATTTCCATGGCTCGATTCCTGCAGGTGGAAACACGTGTCCGTGGCAAAAATACTATTCGTTATAACATAATTGCATTTGTTTATTGATTGAGGCAGATATGTTATTAAGATAATTCTGTCAGATTAAAGTGTTGCACCAATGATGTTAGCATTTATTTCATTTCATAAATGAAACATTTTAGTATTTGTTAAGTCCTATACTTGCTTAATCTTATATCGACATACCCTTAGACACTTCTGTGATCAAAGTGGAAGAATAATGTAAGGTCTTTAATTTATCTTAAAACCTGTTGTTTGACACAATACATGTACCATTTCGTACTGGTAGATATATAATGTACAGTGTGTACATTCATCATTGTTCATGTATCTAGCTGGCTATATCATTGCGATGTTATTATTATCTGTCATATTGTCATCTCTCCAATATTACATGATTGTTGTTATTTATTATAAAACATTCAAACAAATCATTAGAAGTGTCTGTTGTTTATCATGTAGTTGTTGTCGCCTTAGGTATTAGCTACAGGTGTTAATGCAGGTAGTAGATACAGATAGACAATAAACATAATGACAAAACGACATCGGACTGCATGGGTAGATATCACTCAAAAGAAATGGTCTTGCACGAAATGTGCACACAAGTACAACAAAATACGACATATCAAATGAAACAGTTAAATTTATTAAAATACAAATATTGAAATGACAAGAAAGATTGAGAATATAGTATTTACCAGAAACAATCGACATATATGAATAAACAAACATACTCAATTCACTAAATGAACTAGGTGAAACAATAACGTTATCAATTGTTAATAGATCTTCACGTAATTGTTTGTACATCATCTTCAGACATCTTTTTAACAGATTTCTATGGGTGCAGAGAAATACGTTAGTTCTTCTATTCACTACATTTGTCAAGTTTATATAACATCCAGATGTACATAACAAGAACAAAAATTGGAATTATAAAACCCCGAACAAATTCCACAAACAAACTTTATCCCGATTGTACGTTAATCAAATAGTTTTACTGAAATTAATAAAACGCAACAATTGAACATGTCCGTATCAAGACAACAAAACATTGATTTTTTATCAAAGAAGCTGACTCAGTATATTAGAGACTTGTTACCACATATACTGATTTAGGTGCATATTAGTCATTGTCAGTTTCAATGCGTCATTTTGTGATTGACAACGAGTGTTTGAGTTTCAGTGGAGGAAGCGAAGAACTATAAAAACGAGTGATTAATTAACGATATTTAGTCAATAAACAATCAATGACTCAGTAATGACTCCCTGCACGGCGAGTCGTGGTGTACAAATTACCAGTCATCGGAACTAAATTATTTCCAAATGCTTGCATAGTTGCATACTTAATTCGCATTTATGCAAATGCTTTTTTATTGGGTCAGTATTATATTTATATTATCGGATTTTGTTTTGTATTTCAATAAAATCGTTATAACCGATAAAAACTACATTAACGTATGGCTTGAGGCCACAAACACGATTCGCATCATTACAAAGGAAATTAAAATTAGTCATGATTAATTAACAGCTCATTTCACCACTCCTTCGTAATTTAATGAAATAATCATGATTTTTTAGACAACTTTTCTTGTTGCGTTGAATATTTGGGCGACACTCTATTTGTGTTTTATTCAAGTACAGGTGATCCCAATTTAAGACACTAAACGTCTACAGCACTTCAAACAAAAAGGCTCATATTGACTAAAACGTTTGGTAAAATCACGTTTGTTAGAAATAGAATACATATTAAACACATAAAGTTAAATTGCAATAAGGATATAACCAATAAAAAACTGATAGTGTGATTTCAAAATAGAGATTGAGCAAAAATATGAAAGTGTACTAAATTCTATAGGGCTTGTGTTTCTTATGTTGATTGTATTTATAACTATAAATTGAAATACAATATAAATTCAAAAGTTACTGCATCATTTTGGTTTGTTGTTTTGAAGGAACACAAGAGTACCATATAATATTGTTATGTACAAAATTCAACTGCATCAATTTATACAAAGTGTTGATACTTTCGGTTTGCATAATACACCTTTTGTTCAAAATCAAATAGTATTGATGAAACAAGACATTGATGCAAATATAAATCTAATAATATGTACGAACAATCCATTCCATCATTTCCCGATTTGCATAATTTGTTAACCAATAAACCCATTGTACTCCTCATTGGCAGACAGCAATAATTAGCATATTCCAGATTAATATCAATACAGAGCTTGTATACTAAGCAACTTTTCTAAGCCCACACTTATATTTTTGAAGATAAATTTGTCAACCGTGCAAGTGGCCTATTGAAATTTTGCAATGCTTTGCGTGTGTTATAGGTGTGCAGAAATGTGCAACAAAAAGTCGTGTTCGATTTATATTTATTGAATAATCTCACTCAAAACATAAGAACGAAAGAAAGTAAAAGACGCAAAGACAGATTTTGATATGCTCAGTACATCTAGAAACGCAACGTCTTCATCCTATATATTTTCTTACTTCCATTGTTCATGCAATTTTTCAATTTGCGTAACAATATTGTATAAACGCGTAGAAACTTTGCTATTGTCCTAATTTTATCGATCGGGTTCCATTACTCCCGTGCGTCAAGAAAAACACAAAACGCACGAATTCCACGTGCACCAGTTACGTATGATAACTTGTGGTGTAAATTGTTTTGAATCCTTTTTGAAGGTTTGCCAATGGAATGAAAATCACGAAAGAAAAGTTCTAGGCTTCGGAATAAAAATGCCAGGATAGTCCGAACATGGGTAAAATCAGGCAGTTCAGATACCTTATGACGGGGTCGTCAAATAGGGTTTCACTTTCGCTAAATTGTCATGAACACGCGATGTTTCATCTAGAGACACTCTACTAGCACTTTCGCACCGTTTATGATCACCCTTGTCCAGTTCATTTATGTAAAATAACTCTCCGACAGGACCAATAACTCCATATGTACCATCTCTAGGCATAGCTCACAACTGATTTATACAATTCTAAAAAACTTGATGGACGTCAAGAATATGTAATCAATCAATAATTTATCAATATTTGAAATTTTCACTTAAGTACACGATTCTGAAAACTTAGCATTTTACCAATTTGTGTTTCGTTACTTTTTATCCACACTCTACATACAAGCACTCTTCAATCGCATCGATAGCACTTGTTACAGTTGTATTGTTCATGGAATAAAGTATCATCAAGTAAATACACTTTGGTTGTCAATCATAAAAAACTTTGAAAAAGATTGACAGTAACCCCAGTGTTGCGTTTCTAGATGTACTCAGTTATTGGATGGCCACCATGTAGGGTGATGTTTCTATTGACAATTAAGTACGTCAGTGCGGAGCATTGCTGAACAAAGAGACTATTTAATTTTTACCGTCTGGACGCAAAGTTGTCATGCGACATCCGAGTCGAGCGTTTTTACGTCATGACGTCACAATAAATGCTAAACGTACTCGCAATCATCATTACACGAGAAGCAAACGGCACGTTTACCTTGAATTAAACATTTCTAGCAGTGTTTATACGTTGAAAATCAATCAAACATGGATGTTAAGGTAATTATTCTTGATTGTCGACACAAAATGCTACTCTGTACCGTACTGACGTCATTTCATATTTTTTCTGACATCATTCCACGAACAACGGTGATAGCCTAATAATTTCTTAACTGTTTTTCATACGTGATTAGTCATTGGACATAATTCGAAAGCATTTTTAACATAAGATATGAATATGTAAACACATGGCGTCAAAAAAGCATGAAACGGACGTCAATCTCGTGACGAACAAACCAGGAGACATTCTGACATTCGAGACGCGGATAATAATGTATTTGTTGTACACACTTTACATGAGAAAGTTCATTACTTCACTGTATATAATAAAAATGTTATGGATAAATGAAAATGAGGACTTAGAAAAGTGGTTAAGTATATTACCGGGATCAACTTTATCGCCGCTGTATCTGACAGCACCTACTTTTAGTGTTATAATCTGCAATACTGATTACCGCAGTGTGGATGCTTTGGAAAATATAATAAATCATAATCATAAAAGCCACATCATATCTATTATACATTAGCTCAATTTCCATTTTATTATTCAGTGTTATTAATTACTCCTCCGTGGCCTACACTAATAGACAATAAAGGACCACATAAGTGCTAAACTGAATGACGCTCGTTGCATATCACTATCTAGGAAAAGCGATTATCGTTAGTCATGTGAAATATATGACTTTTCTAACACTGGAAACGTGCGAAGTTACAGCATTTAAGCGATATGCCGATGATTTACAAATCCCACAGGATATAAAACAACATACAACCCGCAAAATCATAATAAACTACCGAGTGTTCTGTGTGCATGTTTACGTTGATATTTATATCAGACATGCCAATACATATCTCCACAGTGATGTGGAATGTGGAATATGCAATGCATGTTTTACTTATAAATACAACGTCATTTGCACATGTCTTACGATCCTGAACCGTTTTTTGTAAGTCGAACTCCATTTTACCACCGGAACGACCCGGCTGTGATCCTGTGATGTACATACATTTCGTATCGAATACTGTTCCTTATTAGTGCTTTCCTGGAATGTTAACGCCATATGTATCCCTACCAGTACATTCATGTTGAATAACGTCAGGGAATCACAAATGAATCATTACATCTATAGAAAAAACTGTTTCAAATTATTTGTTCAACATCAAATGTCGTCTTGAAGGCTATAAACCATTCTGTTTGTATGTTTTAGGTTACATGTAATCACCTGCAAACATAGATCTGCATTAACCTCGATGTTAATGTGCTTTACGTGATTAAAACATAGAAACACTATCCTTATAATGTGAATCGAGAGTTTTTGCTTATTTAGGAAAATAATTAAAGTGAACGTATACTAGTTTTTGCTGCATTTTAGTGTTATTTAGGTTATTTTGATTATCTGTTTTTATTAAAATCAACTTCTATCATTCCATTCCCCGCATTTGTGATGTATAGGTGTATTATTTTATTACATCGCCTGTTACTTGTACGTTATTGTGTTATTACATATGTAAAACTTGCACGCATGCTAAATATTTAGAAATACGTCAATTTATTACACAAGGTGTCTTGAGCAACACCATTAACTATTGAGAAACACAGACTGCTGTACATTGGTTATTTCTCTGTAGTAGTACACTGTAATAGTGCATGGTAACATTTGGAACAGAATGATCGTATCACATAAGATATGTTATTTGTCTTCAGTGAGCATCCCTGGAGAGGTGGCGATGTAGTATTATACATATTTGTTCAAATGTCGACCAAATGTTGACCACGTATGTCATCGTATTTGACATTATGGTTATTTTCGTATTTAATTTTCTTAACTAATTACGTCACGGCCTAATTACTGATGGCTATTAATCAATGTGCTACCTAATAATGTATATATTCTAGATATGTGATTGCAGCTTAAAACAATGTAATATAATGGTTATCTAATGATAAGTATTAATGGTTATACAGCAGTGCATTGACATCTTACGCTTATAAAGTACGAAATATGCTGTACTTGACGACTTGAGATATGATTATTTTGTTCCAAAACATCAATAAGTGAGTCGAACAAGAAGACGCATGGGTTGTTAGTCATTATTTCGATTGCGCTGCGATGTATATTAGACATATGTTTTAAGTACGTATAGTTATTCATTGACAATACGGTACATAATTTTAAATTTGTGTGTGATGTTATTTTGGTTAGTTAATTCCAAAACGATTTTAAATTTCATGCACGTAACTCAAATACAACATTTCTTCATATGCGGTACATCACAAGAAGTGTTAAAAGTATAACCATCAAATGTCGATAAAAATACCTAAATACACGTGATTGAGTGTTTCACTGTCTGTAGTACATCTGGTTTGCGCAATATCATGTTTTAAAAATGCATTAACGACAGTTTGAAGCGAATCGAAATGCTTTTCCAAGTAGAGCTCTTGAGCACATGCACTAAATATTTAGAAGCAGCTTTTACACCGGTCGTTTCATTTCCTGAACGTAAACATTACTTTTTACATGTTGCAGGAAGCCTGTAAATAACATGCCATTGAGCAAAATGTTGTTTGCCAAATTATTGCTCCGTGGATTTTTATGGTACGTGATAATATTTGCATGTACTGTTGAGTATCGGTACATCTTTATTATTTAGTTCTCTTTCCAAATGTATACATATAACAAATTCTTCAACAACCTCTGATCACGTTCGTTACAACTGTATATACGATTGCTTAAAAGTTTTTTAAACGAAAACCATTCACCTTAATATTTACATATTTTGAGAAAAGTGCAATCTAACCATTTAAGCAGCAATTATTGAAAAATAAAATCTCCATATCTCCAAAATATACATCATTGTCGTAAATATCTCCACCATTATATTAATCACCACTGTCACAATCTATACCACATTTATCATTGTTGTCACCGTCAACATTATATTGGTCAACTATTTCCCACCACCACCAAAAACAGTATCGTTTCATTTATCGCAAATATCATCGTTATAATGATCATCACTAACACAATTGTTTTCTACATCTCTCTTTTCGTTATTTCCCGATCAATGATATCAGAGAAACACTAATACCAACAAATACTTGCGTGCAAGCTCGAATATTCTAACAAAACGCTTGAAAAACGGGTACTTGAGACCTATTTAATTTGATCTATTTCCATAATATCATGCAGTGTACGCTTAACATATTATTATATATTATGTAACATATAAGTACACTGAGATCATCATTTCATCAATTCCTAAAACAACCGTCATAAATCCTTAGAAAATTGTTATAATTCTAAACAGAAATTTCCAGGAACTAAGACTTTCGCGTACATCACTGACACACAAACCTCGTAATTGGAAGAAATTGCATGTAATTGCCAACTTGTAAATCTTTGTATCTGAACCTGCATTTACTTTGTATCTTATTCACTTATTCACATCTATTAGCAATTGCAAAAATGCACAGTAAGTTGCTCGCAACCACTTACGTTATTAGTCGTAAACGATATTAATGGATGTTGGAAAATCAAAATTTTGATCCATTAATCGTTCGAAATGGAAATATTGTAAGAAATGAGTGAAGTTTATGATAAAGAAGTGTATGCGTAGAAACATTTTAATTGATAAACTTATGTAATAAATCACACGGATTGTGTTCAGTAATCGTATTCAATATTTTTAATTACAACTTATATGGTTAAAAGGTCATTACAATTTAGCTTTGCTTATACCTTTTACATATTTGTGGAAGGTAAAACATAGGTTCCACTGAAGATTTTTGCCTCGGTGATGCACTTCCGAAGTCAATAAATGAGCTTCGCCATACATCGCGGGAATAGAGGTTTCACAAATATTTTTATGAATATTCACGCAAACCACGATGATTTTTTTCCTGGTGTCTTACAAAGCTCCTTTATAAACTAGGGAGTACATCGCCGATGCAAAAATTATCAGAGGGACCAATGCTTAAACGATCGTGCGCATAACACAGTTGGCAAGAGAGATATGCGTAGCGTATTTTTGAGTCGAAACATTAAAATGCCCAATTAATTTAACTTGTCAGTTGGTAGGTTATCAATCACCTGGCGATGATATAGTATCGTCATTTATTTAGCATGTCCTTTAATTTTAACTATCAGCCTTCACATCTAGATGCTCGATTATAATTTATCACCCATCTGAAAAAGTTCAAAACATACACGTATAATCACTTGTTATCGCGCGTCCAAATATAAAACTTTAAAGGAATATCTTAATATCCTTGATGATGATCAATTTCTTATCAAAAAATCTGAATGAATCAGCTGGCGGTCGAAACTATGTTAGAACGATTTTAGAAAACAGAATGTTTATGTGTATTGTGATGCAAACTAGAGCGAAAACCACGTACATGTACAGGGAATTATGCTTTTTGGGGTTAAATCGCTCGTTCGTGTTAAAACACATTACAAAGTTTTATTTCTGAGAATGCTTCCGGAATCTGGCGTAAAGTGTCTATTCAATGACTGCGTTTTACCATAACTATATGTAATGGGTTTAGGTTATCGACCTTGTTTGTAATGTTTTTACAATGTAAATACAAAAGAACAAACGTGTCGATACATATATTTGAATTTTTTTTAATACATCGCATGCCAATTTCGCATATTGCAGTGTATCACTTTATGCATTATTAGTTTCGTCACTTTAAGCATTATTTTATGAGTAAGTCTCCGAGAAAACTACTATAATAATTGTGCCAAAATTATTGAATAAGGATTGTTGAAAATGTTGAACGGGGAATCAATACATGTATGTAACAAAACAAAAATGTTTATGGATACTCTTGTGACTTCCTAAATGCCACAAAATCTTTTTCTCAATCCGACTTGCAGTATTGATCTGTTCTATGAATACCTGACCTCCATAATTATTCAATAAAATGTGTGAATTGGGTATAAAAAATTCTTTGATAAATATTACATTTAAACATATCGCCTTATGGCATTAACAGGATTCCGGTTATCACATTACGAAAACTACTCCGTTCCTTCATGGATATATTTGATAAATTGATAACGGATTTTTTATGTGCGTGAAACTTTTACAAATAACATGGGTGGTCTTCAGACAACATTTGATTGTTTCACCATTTTGATAATTGTTTAAATACTACATTGATGATGATACTAGACACACAATGGTTTCTTAATATTTCTATAATTGTATAACGCAAGATTATTGATGTTTGTTATGCCATATAATTGTAAATGTACGTAATGACGTCCTTAAGACATCCACATACGATTTTAATGTTCATTTAATTTCATTAGAAATTTCGGTCTGTAAATCTTGTTTACATTTCTCGTGTTTTTTAAGTACGCATACCATTACATTACCTTTGATGTTAGATATATTGATTATGCATAATAACGAAATGGATTTTGATCTAATTTTCCCTATTAAAGTGCATTAATATCATATTTGATTGTGATAAAAATATTAATTATTCAAACATTCGGTTTTAATGATTATTTTATGCTATAATATACACGAAAGAACTTTATAAACATCACTAACGATATTTCTATTACGTTTGTGTGTATTTAGACTCCGGTATATCATTTAATATGTACATACAGGCAACTTTCAAAGGTTCTAGCCCATATGTTGTGTTCAATGTTTTCAAAGTTCTTTCATTTAATTAATACGTACGTATACTTATTTCCTATAAAACATTCCAATGAATATTTGATATTAACAAATAGCTAACAGTGTGAAAAATGTTTATGTGTTTAAAACTATATCTTAGGGTAAACTATTTTATCAAACATATCAGCCGGTACCTAAACTGCAGCCAGTGCTTTAAACGCCCTTAGTTACATTTCTACTTGGTGCGTATTGTTTTCATGTTGTTTTGTGTTACTATATCGCATTTCAAGAACTTACAAAACTGCTGATCATAGAAATTCGAGAGTGTGCACTCGAAACTTTGTTTTATAACGATATATGATGATTGTCTCTTAGCAAAGATAATTTGACGAATAGCAAATATTTGTAAAATGGTTCCCACGTCCTTATTTGTTGATTTAGCAATCGAGCATATTTTCGTTGCCACTGAAAATGTTATGGTAGTCAATAAAATGATGGGAGAGCTACTGTGTAGATTATCAATAGATTGTTCCATTAGAAACTCTATCAATAGCGAGTGTCATGCTGGTCATAGATTACCATTTATTACACTAATATTTCTCATGTTACGGTTATATTGCGCAATATATCACAATTTGATGGCAATGTAAGACATGTCATTTATTGCGCAGAAACGAAGGTAAAACATTTTAGCCAGCTCATGTTTGAAAATAAAAACAGCTCGTTGCCTTGATGAGGGAGTTATGAATGTATCATTTAAGGGTATGGTTACCATTTGCAGGAATAACATTCTGTCTGAAACGTTTTAAAACACTTGCGACTCATGAAACAGTTATGTCAGTCTAGTATCTAAGCAAAACTAAGTGTATCATACCTTGTATGTTTTTGCAAGAACAGTCGAAATTAAATGACAGAATGCCTAAATTGACCGGTTTAGCATGTAAATATATGGGGACAACATAGCATGTGCATTTATTTTTGTACTCGGTGTTCATAGGAGTATACAAAGCGTAATACGGTAACACCAGCACAATGGTTTCTGTCCCGCAATTCTGTGTGAATAATTCACGTGCCAACATTATCGAAATTGTTGCCAAGTCCAATTTATCACAAGGGAGAAAAAACGGATGCCTTTCAATATATTTATGAATCCTAGCTGGAAGAAGATCATGAATTGACTAATGAATATTTGCCTAACATAACATGTTCGCTATGTCGAGAACCATTCAAAGAAATTGACATTCTACTGTAAATTTGTTCTCTTCCCTGAAATAATTACCTACCCATTTGAAGGTGTTCCGGCTTGATTCGATTGTCTGTAGCTAATCATATTGATTTTGCTTTAGAATGAGTTGTACTATTTAATATGAGTACCAATTAATTACAAACGCATAGCTAGCCAAGTGGTAGAGCGAACGCATTGGATATGGGAGGTCCGGGGTACGGGATGTGGTCAGATCATACCACCAATGACACAGATAAGGCACTGGTGTTTTCTTTGCCAGACGTTATTTTATTTCACGTTTATAATTCTTTAGAATTGCTTCCTTTAGTTTTATTATCATCAAAGGGATTTAACATTCTACAACATCTAAAGCTAATTACCTCAATGAGTTAATATGTACACATTTTTGCTTTAATCAAGAGGATACATGCTCTCTATCAACATTTTTGGTGTTCGACATTTCACATGATTATTGGGCATTCGTTTGGTTAAATTGATGAAAATTATTTATGTAGTTTAACTAAAGCACACCACAACTTATTCAGGATATAATTAGCGTGCTAGTATGATTAATTTGTGGTTTCATTTTGATAGGCTACGTTTTATTTCGTAAGGGTTCTATGGTGAGGCTTGAGTATCTATTAATGACACACCAGACAACATCGCATAAATGTGCTGCTGCGGTTTGAGATTAGGACATACGTGGAATACGACGATTTGACATCAAGTTGAACTGAATAGAAAAATATATTTATCTCAGCCTATCTGAATATTTCGTATTCAGTCATTGATTAAATAGCCACAAAAAATAAATTCTGCTCGTTTAGGCTTTGCAAATAATTTCAGCGTAGTGATAGCTCAAGACGAGGACGTGTGTCTTATTAGTGCTAGCTTCAAGGGAATATAATAACCGGATCGTCAATATGTCACCAGACATTTCAATTACGGCTTGAAAAGATTTCATCAAGCACTAATCTAGCGAGTCCTACATAGAAATCATGACAGAAATATCTCGTTCAGTAATTGCATCGTCGACATCTTGGGGACAAATTGCCAAATAGAAAAATGTACTGTATATATAGTTTAGTTCGCGGCGTGAACATTTTAGCGAAATGTGCGATGTAACGACAATTCAACTTTTAAAAACAAGACAATGTTATCGAATTACATTGTATATTATACCATAATTACATGTATATACGAAATAATGAGCGATTACAGAACTCATTGATTTAGAATTGAATTTGTGATTTGCTTGTTATCAAGGGAATACAGTTGTTTATATTAATTGATGTCCATATTTATAATTATAGAGTTATGTCGAGTAAACGTGACATCTTACATACATTATAGAAACTATATTAGGCAAAACACTGACATGAAAGCGCCATTAAAAGGCTGAGAACACGAGTTTGTTACCATTTATAGATGTTACACTGCACTGAAGTCAATTGCTCTGTTGTCGATGTTGTAACACTTTGTTTTTAGTTGAAGTCTAAATATTTGCTTTACATGTGTATTTGAAGAATCGAGAAAACAGACCCAATTCAAATAAGTTCTACGCTAAGTTGGCTGCGATCATGATATAGATGATGTAAACATTATGGGATATAATATCGTAACATTCTGTAAAATCTCCTCCCGGCCAGCCAAATGTCTTAGAAACATTGGGCGAATGAATTATGAGCATCAAAAATGGAGACTTTATTATATTTAGTATTCTGTGAATTCTTAAAGGTTCGACAGTTAGCATTATAAGATGTATAAATGTACAATCTGCCGTGCGTATCCTTGTCCGAGAATCGATTTGATTGTTTTACACGCACTTCAAGCAAAGACTGATATATCTTTATTTATATTTTCAGACTCCAATGAGGATTATTACAGACATTATCCGTCGGTTATACCAAGTTTCCTCCCAGTCCCTACCAACATTACCGTCCATGAGGGAGAGACTGCTCATCTCCGATGTAGAATACATAACTTAGGACCTAAAATGGTAAAATATTTCTGTTTCAATTCTAATTCTCTCCTTAGTCCGCCAGTGACGATTGCCTTTCTTTACAGGAGCCTTTATTTATCCAATGTTATTGAATATAAATAATTGTTGGTATCGAATCAATGCGTATGTGATCATGTTATATGCATAAATGAAATTAATAACCACGAAACGTTTATCGTACAAATGTCGACATCAGTAATACATGTACGGTAGGACTTAAGCATGTTACGTAAATCACATAAGTAACAGCACTCCAAGATACGTCGACCGATGTATCTGATGCGTTCCACACTTCACAGATGCAAACGAAAATGTTTCATTTCCGATCGAGACAGTTCATTTATCAGAACCGAATTAACTCTCATTGCTAGGGTTATCCACAGACTAAGATCTTGATAGTATTTGTTGTCTAAATCTGTACAGAATAATCCAACAATGTAATTATTGGAGTGCTAATGAAAAGCTAATGTATAATACTCGAACTTAATTAAAGCTTTGTGAAAATTCTTAATTTGGAAGAAAGTTACCGAATTTCTCAAACAGTATGATTGCTTATCGGAACATGAAATATTCCTCAGACATCCCATACTCATTCACCTATCGTATGTCTGTTTTCGGACAATTGTTCAAAAGCGAACAGTTTTATGACGAACCACTCACTGCCATTGCAGTACATCGGGGGTATTTTCAGTTCAGTCTTATCAAATGTGTGAGAAATATTGTTTTGATACCATGGGTCTCGTTTAACAATACAATTAGCAAGTGTTTTCTCATTAAAAGACGTGCATCTGCATTTTCTGTATTGGATCTGCAAATGATCTGCCAAAGTTGGATTCATGAACCCCAACTTGAAGATAATACAGGTACCCAAAATAATGTACCGATTTCTTTTTTCATGCTCGTAGCTGAATTCTTTAAGAATGTTTCTGGCATTACAAAATGACAAAAACTCTATCGTTTTTATTGTTTTATAGACAGGTAATAACTCAAAGTGTCTTACTGCATTTGTAAACAAACATTTGAAGAAACAGCAAGACATACACTTATGATTGTCTGTTTAAAATCGCTTTCATTCAGTCGCTTGATCTAGGTGTGTCAAACAATTCAAACAATACTCTATGAGCTGTAAGATCTTAAGTTAAGTAAAACGAATATTTCATCACTTGATCGGCGTTATCTTTGATTAATTAATCAGTGTATCTTTTTATGTCAGCATCAACACCAGACAGTCCGGGCGGTATTATTGATGCTAGGCAGATGTATGCAAAATAATTTTTAATTTGTGCAATATGACATGCGTTCATTGTTAAAGAGTAGATAAGAAAGAACATTATACATGTGGCGTTCGGTTGTGTTTGATAATTGTAAATACGTGGGCCCATCAATAATTTCGTGAACTAATTCTACTGTTTCATAACGCTTTGACATAGCTTATTGAAATTTTGCATGCTCAAAGATAATTTATTATCTAATTAATTAAGCATAAAAAGTGAGTGATGACGTCACGATTTATGACGTCATAGTAATATTCTAACGTCATGTCATTGGCGTTCGTTTTTAAAAATGGCGTCGCCTAGTATGATCGAGTAACGTTTTGTATTAAAGATTTATACATTACTCAGGCAATATGTCTTTTACATTCCCAAAAATGTGCATGCATTTTATATGGACTCTTGGTAATCGAATAGTGCATTTTCATGGTCGAAGAAGTACTTAAAGGACAATAGAGGAGCAAACAAAGGCGATAAGTATATTTGCCGGCCATTGGTTGTTAAAATTGGCGGTCAGTACAGTGTATTGACCATAATATTTTTCGACATACAAAGAAAAACTTGTAATTACTATGTTTCTCCGAAAGCTACTGTTATAAGATACTATTGTAGCAATAATTAAATCTCAGTTGTTATCGGCTATTAAATGAAAGCACATACAACTTCAAGTGTATGAAATTCTAATATACCATGAAAACTCGCCAATCCTTAGCCACAGCGTTATTTCGGACACAATCTAGGACCTGTATATAGAACTATTGCATCACACATCCTATAACCCAGAATAGACTATAGGCTACAGTACGGCTCGCGAATATGCTCCATGTATTCGAGAAAAACCACTAACGATTAACGCATAACGCCCGTTAAAACGTTAATCAGGAACCGATTAACGTCAAAGCGATTGACCAATCAAATCGGCGCATTTTCGTTACTCAGGAACGTGTATTCGAGAAACCGTGTAGAACCGTGATTTTTCGTGCAGAACCGTTATTTTTCGTGTAGACCGTTTTTTATCGTTTAGAACCGTTATTTTTCGTTTATTACCGATAATTTTCGTGCATATCCGTTAATTCGTCTGTATAAGCGAGATTTTTCGTTTATGAGCCCTTATTTTCGTGTTTATGTATGAGTGAATAGATCTAGCTTTAGATCAATTTGAATTCATAGTAGATCTATATAGTATAGACTATCCATGATAGAAACTAATGTTAGTATGAAATTAAACATATACGAATAAGATCTATCTTGATTCGCTTATACGGAGTATACTTATAATATATATATAGAATATGAAACAATACACGCTGCGCATGCGCAGTAAGTTCACGTTTAAAATTTCAAATTCTCGTTTCACGGTACGCATGCGCAGACGGAAAATCAGTACACGGCTAAACACGCTGCGCATGCGCAGTAAGTTCACGTTTAGAATTTCAAATTCTCGTTTCACGGTACGCATGCGCAGACGGATGAATCGGAACACGGTTTAACACGATTATACACGATGCGCATGCGCAGTTGTAGCAAACGCTTAACGCTTTAACGGTAACGCATTCTCGTTTAACGATCGAACGAAAATAATTTTACACGGAACTTATTCGCGAGCCGTTCTGTACTTCTTGCCATTTCCAAAACTCGAAAATAGCCTGCATGGTTAGAAATACAAGCCCTGAGAGAAGTTAGGTGCGTCATAAACAAAACTGTGCGGGAGATGTCACGTGACGGCCTGTCACACGTGCTCCAGTTATGCGTCGAGCAATGGAATAACTTCCAACTGTGCACGGGATGTTACTTTAATAAGGACTAGAGGCTAAAAGTGTATAAGGCTATTTATACTCGCTACATAAAATTAGTTCACGAAATTATTGATGGGCCCTCGTAAATCTTAAAATCTATCTCAGTTAACTTAATTCCTCTGACAGCCACTTCTTTCTTTTACATTCATTTAGCTTTTGGTTTTTGGCGGCTTAATATTTGTCTTTCAGCGGCTCAGTTCATTTATGTTTGTTGGTCATTTTGCATTGTTATTGTTATATGTGATGTGTTTATGCTTTTGATGAGTTTCTTATCTTAATTTGACGTTTAAATTATTCCTGATACTATTGGAACATACTAGTACATATTTATATTTGTAACGTATTTTAGGCTGTTTGGAAAAAGGCGAGCGAAGCCTCGCCGTTAACAGTCGGGAAAGATGCATTTACACCCAACAAAAATATAGAAGTTGAAACGGAAGAAATATCGGAGACTGAGACTAGATACGATCTAATTATGAAAGACGTTCAACAAGATCAGGCAGGGACCAACGAATGTCAAATCAGTGCGACAGATAATTACACGCTTAATGTAACATTAAATGTTTTAGGTAAGTGTATTTCTTTTGGAAACGTGTCCTTAAGTCATTTGATCGCCTTTGGTAAGAAATTTCAACGTCGAATAAGTAATTGGTTTTGCTCAATTCGAAACACAATTGTTGGGTTACAACTTTTCAATTTCCAACAACGCTTATCGATAAGTAGAAGTAATTTGATCGCCTTATGTAACACATGTATTTGTCGAATAAGCAATCGGTTAAGCTCGATTCAGCACATTTATTGCAACAACTCATTGCATGATTCTACTGGATATAAATTAACCAACATCTCAATCCACAGTGAGTAGTTATGTTAACTCGTTTAAAATATTCTAGAGTGCTACAACACAGGTTGCCAAAGGAGCCCGACGTAATAATGGCTATATCAAACACTGATTTGGACAACGCTATTTGATCAATACAATTGCATTGTGTATAGAATTGACACCGCTAGATAATAAACTTAACATACTTACATATAGGTAGCTCCAATTTCAATATATATATTTATAACTTTATTTTATATTTGGTTTATTTCAGATCCGGTAGAATATAAACCAGGTAAGTCACATTTTGTATTTCTATATAGCACAGCAAGCGTAAAAGGCGGTACAATCTTCAAGATTGGTTTTTTAAACTATTTTAGAAGACTGGAATTGTATATCACATATCTCTTAATGGAGCTTTGCATAGGCAATTGCAATATTTCAGCTTGACCTACTGGTTTTGAGCTAAGTTAATCGTTGGACCTGAATTAGTATTTTACACCAATATACATGTATCGTAAATCTGGCTCCCTTGGTATCTCGAAAGAAGCAAACCCTATTTCTAAGTTCGTTACAAGTTGAATCATTTAGATAACCATCAATTTGGCCGATATACATGCCAGACAGTTCGAAGGAATGATGATTATGTACGAATATCTCAAAAGACCACTCCATTTGACTGTACAGAGATAGTATAGTTGCCTTACGTTTGAATCACACACATCGTAACGAACGTTTAGAATATTACATTAATGTTGGCATCATCTCATCCCAAGAGCGAACATTTCTCCCTTTCACTGCATTGCGAGCGCAAATGTGTTCCATTTCGATAAGAACACAACGATCCGTTCAAATTGTGCTTCGTTTAAAGGTGCAGTTCTCCAGTTTCATAGCGAAATGTGTTTTTAGCCTGTCAGTTTGGAGACAATTTTGTCTGTCAAATCAATTGACATTGATGTCCTCAACTGTGATTCTATTGTCACTAATGGTGAATCCTGAACAAAATGAACGCTCCAAATCCCCGAGTGAATACACACATGGCTTTATGAAACAGAAGGTTAGCAGAATGTGTCCTGTTCTGTAGCTGATTTGTCGACAAATGCTTTATGTGATACATTTGTCTTTATTTAGAGGTTTTGTTTATATGTGCGCTCATGAATGAGTAGGTATACAGATACTCAATGTACTTATGAACAGGATAAAAATAGTGTTTGTATTTGGTTTAGCACCAACACTTGAAATCAATGAAATTGTATCGCTATCAGATGAGGTTATTACTATTATAGCAATTATATTATTTTTTTTATTGATATTCAAAGTAATACCTTACATGCAATTGATTGATCTGCTGAAAATGATTTGTTGACGAGGAATACCCAACTATGTTGTTTTACCAAAAAGTATTTTCATTATTGTTTTGGTTGACGTCGATTGTTCTGTTTTGCACTATTTCAGAATTGGATTTGTATGGTACAGAATATGTGAGTTTGATGGAAGATATTCGATTGCTGTGTAATGCAACAGGTGCGACCAAAGCTCCGGATGGCGTTGATTGGTTCTTTAACGGTGACGTCATTAATGAAATGAAACCTCAGTGGTATGGACGACTATTTAAAATGAACAGAAAACCCTCACCGGGTCGTACATTAATTAGTGAAATTGTAATAGAAAAGGCGACTATGGCAGATAGAGGTCATTATGTTTGTCGATTGACGAAAAAACTTGCGAAAGGATTTAAAGTTCACGTATTAAACGGTAATTATATTTTTACAAATTTCATCATTTCATAATACGCACGTTACCACCAACATTAAAGCGCCAGGCATTGTTTCTTGTGAACATGTTTATGTCTTTCAATATAATAATACTACGTATGTAAATCTACTTCAACTCTAATGATACTGCGTTACTTGTGACACTATATGTAAATGCGCATCTTTAAATAACAAAAGACATGTGCCATTTAATATGATTATGTTTGTTCCTGATAAACATGTCATTATGTGTATTGAAGTAACATCAAAACATGACAAATAAATTGACAATGACTGTTTGGAAATAGAACGTATGTGCAATGGGAAGTTGATACTGTTTTCATCTGCCTCTGTCCTATACAACTGTTCCAAGTATAGTTATCAAGCCAATATTCTTATGAAACCAAATGTTTTATAGAATCATGAAACTAAATACACCGAATGTATCAGATTATAATAGATATATATATCAAAATGAGCAAACACTTTATTATTGATTTTCCAGCTACAAAATCATCGACAAAAGGCTGCTTTTCGTTTTCATTATGAATCGATTATGGATATCAACTGATTTATTCATTGTAAATAGTAAGTTTCACTAAACCTGATTTATTTTCTTTTTTCAGACAAGAAGAATCACAAAGATCCAAAGCGACGTAAGATTTCTATGATACACTTAAACGAATTTCTAATTGGCCACCCTAAAATATATTATATAATCTGATAAATTATATCAATAAATCGTGGACTGTGTTATTTGTTCATTCCACGCACTTACTTATCTATTTCTGGAAAGAAATGGCGTATTCATATACAAAATCATCCATGCGTTACGGTTGGTGCGAAATTGCTCATTTGCACGTTGGCCTCGTGCACAGCTTGGAATAGTATCGTATTTGGTATAAATCTGTTCCCTGTAGATCGACTTTTCTTTAAACGCTATAATTTGTGAAAATTAGCCAAATGGAACGCGCTCATGACGTCAGATGCATGCATACATTGAACGAATTTCTGATTGGCCACGTGTTTTTATAAATTAGTTTTAAAAATAATGCTTTAAGAAGAATATAAATAATCGAAACCCCGATACTGTCCAATTTTATTGATGGAAAATATGTTTCTCGCAGTAATTCGAGCTAAACCCCACGTTATTATAAATATCGCTTTTTACAAAAAGACGTTTTGACGTACATGTCTGGATTTTGGTGCTGGTACTCGTCATTCTAACGGCCTCAGCGCGCCCCGTATTACTTATTCTCGTCAGTATTAATACCTTTCATTAAGCCAATTGACAGAAAATACATTTCGACTAATTTCAAAAATCAAACATGTCGGGCACGTGAACCACGTGCACGTAAGCCATTTTGCACTAACTGTTCCGCATGAATGATTTTATACATGCATGCGTAATTTATTTCTTGAAATCGATAGATAAGTGCATGCAATGATAATGACCACAATTTTAGAAATATTGACTGAATATATCGCATAATATAATATTTCATTGGGTGGCCAATTAGAAATTCGTTTAAGTGTATATATTTCGGTTATTTATTTCTACAAATCATTAAATGCATAGGCAAAAAACGAAATGGCATTTGATAGCATAGTTGTGCTGTGTGTCTATATCTATTTCTTTTCTTGAACTCCATTCTACACTGCACTACGAGTAATATCAGATAAGATTGTCTACAAAAAATCATATTTACCATGATAGCACTTTTATTTTACAAAAATGATTTGATAAACAATAATACCTAATCTACAAACGGTACCATTTTATTTTACAGACAATAATTCGATAGATAATGATATTCTGTTTTACAGACAATGATCATCCATACGATACAACGTATTCTGTAGAATCCTCCATATACAAACAATAATGTTCAATAATTACTCAATAAACAATAAGTTTTATTTTACAGACAATGATGATCCATATGAAACGACAGATTCTGTAGCATCCTCCATATATGGCAGCAGTGGCTCATCAACACTAAATATTTTAAGCTGGCATCATTTCACTATGTTGTTTTTTCTCATAACTTTGACGTGGCAGCGATGAACTGACAATTCTCCATTATATATGTGATTACATTGATGTGTCCTTACTTTCACCTCGACAAAACGTGTAACGAAATTGAAACTAAATGAAGCTGACTGGATACCTTCAGTGACATATGATGTTTAGATCATAAAACGATAAAAGATTACCGCTGACAATTGTCATAATTATAAACAATGATGTGTCGGATTAAAACCGTTTCTGATATTACAAAAAGAATGTGTCGAGTTCTTTAAACAAACTGCTGAATACATTCTGTATAGACGTGACGTGTTGTCCAGGACGACGAAAAGAGTGTTTGTGCTCTCTGCACTGAAGAGTGGTAGACTGAAAATGACTTCTTTTGAAGAGCGTGTGATAATAAAATGACTTCTTTTGAGAGTTCGTCCCTCTTAGAAAAAGATTTATATCAGTAAACAGTGACTGAACTGAGTCTATGTATTTGATATTGTGAAAACTGAACGTTGTGAATCTGAGTATTTCTAGGTTAACTATTGTTTTCATTGTGTATATGATCTACGTACGTGGTATTTGAATGGACCAATCGTATATGTGTTAATTGATTAATTGTATGTACTATTTGTATATTTGATGACGATTTGTGGTGTACAATATACACAGGTATAGTTCTGCCCATGGACTTATACATGTATGATTAAGGTCCTCTAATTATTTCATGATTGAATTATGTATTTTCGTTATTGACTAGTGGAACATTTTCGATTCGAACAATGAAGAAATATTTCCGATTCTTATCATTGAGGTGTAAATTCATAATCAATACAGAGCCAATACCTTTGGAATTCAAATTCTGCTTGAGAAAAGCATGGTGCTCGTAATATTCATTCTCGACAATACGAGGCTTTACTTTATACATGTATGTGCAGGAATGAATCATTAGTTATTATGGAGATGTACATAATCTATTTACGTCATATTTACGTGTTATTTATTTTATTTTAAAGACGTTGGCAGTGGTTTCTTGTACCCACACACTCGCAATATAAGACTTTGTTCCATCAATGTACATGCTTATGAACACAGCAACGTGATACAAACAGAAAAAACAAACATGGGTAATGTTTACCCAAATTGCATATAAGTGTTCTAAACTTCAAACTTGTATTTTCTTCAGAGGTTCAGAGTACACGCCGGCTAAAAATTTGTAGTGTCCTTTTTCTCATACCAAGCACTGTCTACACACATAGTTTCCACACATTCTAATTGTGGGTAAATATTTCTGCATATCTATAAAAAAACTACCGCGAACGTCTTTAAGTAACGATTTATTGTAACGTTCACGTTTTTGACCTATACAACGTCATAAATATGTTAATCGTCGATATTATAATACTTATATGTTGATTTGTATGGAGGTACACGCAACAAAGCATCTAATAGTATTCAAGCTACATCTAGGCAAAGGGTTCTTGATACATACAGTGTAAATGAATCGTTGATTGATCCATGCTTCGGTTTCGTTTATTGTTCAACACTCATTGATCTTTGTTAAATGGAGTTTGTACACATACTGCCTAAAAGTCGCTGTCATTTTCATTGATACATGTATTAATTATATAGTATTTCCATTTTTTCTGTGTTCACTTTGTGTAAAGGTTAGCACACGGAACCGTTGTAATTTAAAATGCAATTTAAAATGGATGTGATATCGCGTTATTACCTGCAGAAACGGCTATATGCGAAAAGGATCTTCCAAATATTAAGCAAGGACATTAGTTTGCTAGGTTAATCACGATATAACGTGCAATAGATACTTACACGTGTATGTTTAAAACAATGGTTCTGGTAAAAATGTTTTACCAATGTGATCACGATAGAGAATCATTTTTTATGTGATAGTGATCGTAGTAATGTACATACAAATGTATTAATATTACATCATTTGATAACAGTTATATCACATGCCTTAATTAAAGTTAAATTGATTTGATGTTGCTATACATGTATTAACATAATCATATTCTGGCCAGTCTTTGATTTTATCAGACATGTGAACAAATTGCTCCTTATATATCATTATCTAGAATATCTGTTCTTCCGACAGGATGACATATGCCAGAATAGTACTGACCCACGTAGTTGCCATGATAATTGTTTCTTTAGTTTGTTAATTACATATTCTTTTTTGACTTATTATACAATGTAGTACGATTTGACCCACCATGTAAGTCATTATTCTAACTGGACCGACGATTGTGCCTACAACGACAAAGTAAGGTTGTCTTAGGTTTGGTAGAATCCTATTTCGGGTTATCTGCATATTCTTAATATAATATTATCTAGATCTATTGACGCCACCAGTATTTCTGGAGTTAAGTATATACCAGTGTCCCCTTTCTCTTTCGAAACAACATGCAATGCATCATACATGTAAATGCAAGATATATGCCAATAAGTCAATACCATGCAATATGTATTCAATGTATACAATATACTTGTCGGACGAACGACAACACTGCGATTTTTAAAGATAGACTTTGCTTTACTTTATTTAGCATCTAGCTATCTAAAATATAGAATGTACGTCTCCATTAAAAACATCATCATTAAATGCAATTGTATGTAAATATAGGATTAACATACTAATAACTATTTATATAATATGATCAACAAATAAGCCTATATATTATTATCTCAATTATTATAGATTATACCACCATGCATTGCTTCCAAACGCCTACTAACTGTAATCTAGTTATTCTTTGAATACTATAAGTTTTGTTGTTGTTGTTTTTGTTCCATAAAATACGGGTTTCTGCTGCATATTAACATAATCAGCTGACAATATTCAAACTCGATTTTCTGTTTGTTTGAAACTAGAGTCGAACATATAATTTTGTCTTGTATCATAAATTATTGATGATATCATGTTTTGTTACAGTCATGTTACGTTTGGTCTGTATTTGTATTTATTTTCATTGTGTTAATATAACAATATAAAGTGTTGCACCAATGATGTTAGCATTTATTTCATTTCATAAATGAAACATTTTAGAATTTGTTAAGTCCTATACTTGCTTAATCTTATATCGACATACCCTTAGACACTTCTGTGATCAAAGTGGAAGAATAATGTAAGGTCTTTAATTTATCTTAAAACCTGTTGTTTGACACAATAAATGTACCATTTCGTACTGGTAGATATATAATGTACAGTGTGTACATTCCTCATTGTTCATGTATCTAGCTGGCTATATCATTGCGATGTTATTATTATCTGTCATATCGTCATCTCTCCAATATTACATGATTGTTGTTATTTATTATAAAACATTCAAACAAATCATTCGATGTGTCTGTTGTTTATCATGTAGTTGTTGTCGCCTTAGGTAATAGCTACAGGTGTTTATGCAGATATTAGATACAGATAGACAATAAACATAATGACAAAACGACATCGGACTGCATGGGTAGATAGCACTCAAAAGAAATGGTCTTGCACGAAATGTGCACACAATTACAACAAAATACGACATATCAAATGAAACGGTTAAATTCATTAAAATACAAATATTAAAATGAGAAGAAAGACTGAGAATATAGTATTTACCAGAAACAATCGACATATATGAATAAACAAACATACTCAATTCACAAAATGAACTAGGTGAAACAATGGCGTTATCAATTGTTGATAGATCTTCACGTAATTGTTTGTACATCATCTTCAGACATCTTTTTAGCAGATTTGTCAAGTTTATATAACATCCAGATGTACATAACAAGAACAAAAATTGGAATAATAAAACCCCGAACAAATTCCACAAACAAACTTTATCCCGATTGGTAAGTTAATCAAATAGTTTTACTGAAATTGATAAAACGCAACAGTTGAACGTGTCCGTTTCAAGACAACAAAACATTGATTTTTTATCAAAGAAGCTGACTCAATATATTAGAGACTTGTTACCACATATACTATTTTAGGTGCATATTAGTTATTTTCAGATTCAATGCGTCATTTTGTGATTGACAACGAGTGTTTGAGTTTCAGTGGAAGAAGCGAAGAATTATAAAAACGAGTGACTAATTAACGATTTTTAGTCAATAAACAATCAATGTAATGACTCAGTAATGACTCCCTGCACGGCGAGTCGTAGTGTACAAATTACCAGTCATCGGAACTAAATTATTCCCAAATGCTTGCATATACTAAGCAAAACAGCTAATAGGAATTGTCTGAAACTTGGCCTGAAGTATAATGAAAGCATTAGAAAGCTGGTGGTAAAATTTCGTTAAAATATTTAATTTGCATCATCTTCAAAATATGTATTTAATGACATCACCCATCAAGATGAAATTCACAAAATCTACAATTAGCATATTTTATGAATGAGCAGCGGTTTTTACCGTACAACTTTTTTATTTATAAATATTTTTGCACGAAAGTTTATGTATTTGTTATTTACGATCTTGGTGTGCGATTTAAGTAGTTTCTTTTTCAAAAATGCGAAACGGAAGTTCACAGAACCATGAAATAACAGAACCAGACATATAAACTTGAAATTCATGAATAAGCGTGCAATAATACAAGATTTTAGGTTTATTCCATACACATTTTTAAAAGACTAATCGCCAAATCAATAAAACAAATAGTCAAACTCGATATCGTGCGATTTGGTCACAACAACATGGATTTTTTAATTTTTCAAAATTATAATTATAATTTTCAATGGTCAAGGGGAGGTAATTTGGTCGAATATCTTTTGTGTTGATAAATGAGGGTAATTATTGACTTGATTCTGATTTTATTTTCAGTATTTTAATATTTATTTTTGTTTCCGTTATCAGAATATACACTTAAGACAATCTTTATTACCAAAGCGGGCATTTACAATTTGTCGAACACGTGATGAACGCACTTCAAAAGTATCCTGTGTACTGAATGGGAGAAAAACACGTTTTTTCAAACACATGCAAAAAAGTCCTCAGGACTAATATTTATTATGTTTTAAAGTCAACGAGTTTCAATTAGGCATGACAATCCAATTTTATGGGAAAATGTAGTGAATGAACTTAAAAAGATGTAAAATTATGCAAGAGTTATCCCACTTGAATTTGCTAGGTTTCTTTGCTCCTGTCATTCCCAATATACTGTTTTAGGTAATTTTATGTGCATTGGTATTCACACACACGTGAAAGAAAAGGAAATAATGTTTGTGATAATTTAAAACTGTGTAAAACTGATCTGTCTGATTGATACCCTCCAGGGAGCGTAATTGCCGCTTTACCGCGGCCTACCTTTGACAAATGCGCCATGTTTTTTGACATAATATTTTGTTTTTCCGACTAACAAACACCCATGCTACAGAACATACACACAAAACTCGTGCAATTCGAGAGCAATCGATCACAACCTGCAAAAATGAGATTTGAAGCTTTTTCGTCATGGATGAGTGATTTTGGCATGTATTTTCATGTGGTAGGCTGCATAAGGTGCACAATCTATATTGAAATAAGTAAGCAAAATTTTAAGTATGTAAACGTACAGGATACTGAAATATTCAAATTTAAAAAGTTTTCGGTTAGCTGTTTTGCTCAGTATAGTTGCATACTTAATTCGCATTTATGCAAATGCTTTTTTATTGGGTCAGTATTATATTTATATTAACCGATTTTGTTTTGTATTCCAATAAAATCGTTATAACCGATAAAAACTACATTAACGTATGGATTGAGGCCACAAACACAATTCGCATAATTACAAAGAATATAAAAATTAGTCATGATTAATTAACAGTTCATCTCACCACTCCTTCGTAATGTAATGAAATGATCATGATTTTTAGACAACTTTTCTTGTTGCGTTGAATATTTGGGCGACACTCTATATGTGTTTTATTCAAGTACATGTACAGGTAATCCAAATTTAAGACACTAAACGTCTACAGAACTTCAAACAAGAAGGCTCATATTGACTAAAACGTTTTGTAAAATCACGTTTGTTAGAAATAGAATACATATTAAACACATAAAGTTAAATTGTAATAAGGATATAACCAATAAAAAACTGATAGTGTGATTTCAAAATGGAGATTGAGCATTGAGCAAAAATATGAAAGTGCACTAAATTCTATAGGGCTTGTGTTTCTTATGTTGATTGTACTTAACTATAATTTGAAGAACAATATTAATTCGAAAGTTATTGCATCATTTTGGTTCGTTGTTTTGAAGGAACACACGAGTACCATATAATATTGTTATGTACAATATCAAATTGCATCAATTTATACAAAGTGTTAATACTTTCGGTTTGCATAATACACCTTCTGTTCAAAATCCAACGACTGCAGACAAGATCGTATAGTATTGATGAAACAAGACATTGATGCAAATATAAATCTAATAATATGTACGAACAATCCATTCCATCATTTCCCGATTTGCATAATTTGTTTACCAATAAACCCATTGTACTCCTCATTGGCAGACAGCAATAATTAGCATATTCCGGATTAATAACAATACAGAGCTTGTATAACCGGCATCGACTTTCTCGCCGCTATAACTGACAGCATCTACTATCAGGGGTGTAATATTCTGCACTTCTGATAACCACAGTGTGGACGCTTTGAAAAATATAATAAATAATAATCATAAAAGGCACATCATATCAATTATACATTAGCTCAATTTCCATTTTATTATTTAGTTTTATTAATAACTCCTCCGTGATCTACACTAATAGACAATTAAGGACCATATAAGTGCTAAACTGAATGACGCCGTTTCATGTTTATATCTAGGAAAAGCGATTATCGTTAGTCATGTGAATTATATGATTTTTCTAACACCGATACCGTGCATAGTTACAGCATTTAAGCGATATGCCGATGATTAACAAATCCCACAGGATATAAAACAACATATAACCCGCGAAATCATAATAAACTACAGAGTATTCTGTATGCATGTTAACGTTGATATTTTTATCAGACATGACAATACATAGTTCCGCTGTGATGTAGAGTCAGAATATACAATGTATTTTTTACTTATAAATATAATGAAGTACATGATTGCACATGTCTTCCGATCCTAAACTGTTTGGGGTTCGCCGAACTCCATTTTACCACAGGACACGATCCGCCTGCGATTCTGTGATGTACATACAGTTCGTATCGAATGCTGTTCCTTTTTATTGTTTTCCTGAAATGTTTACACCAAGTGTATTCACTACCAGTACATACATGTGAATTAAACCTGGTTGAATTACGTCAGAGAACCACAATTAAATCATTACATCTATAGAAAAACACAGTTCCAAATTATTTGTTCATCATCCAAATGACGTCTTGAAGGTTATAAACGATTCTGTTTTTATGATTTAGGTTAATCACCTGCAAACATAGATCAGCATAAAGCTCGATGTTAATGTGTTTTACGTGATTAACACATAGAAACACTATCCTCAAAATGTGAATCGAGAGTTTTTGCTTATTTAGGAAAATAATTAAAGTGGACGTATACCAGTTTATAATGCTGCATTTTAGTGTTATTTAGGTTATTTTGATTTTCTGTTTCTATGAAAATCTACTCCTATCATTCCATTCCCCGCATTCATGGTGTATAGGTGTATTATTTTATTACATCGCCTGCTACTTGTACGTTATTGTGTTATTACAATTGTAAATTGCACGCATGCTAAATATTTAAAAATACGTCCATTTATTACACAAGAAGTCTTGAGCAACACCATTAACATTTGAGAATTACAGACTGTTGTGCAGTGGATATTTTTCTGTAGAATTACAATGTAATATTGCATGGTTACATTTGGAAGAGAATGATCGTATCACATAAATTATGTAATTAATCTTTGGTGAGCATCTCCAGAGGGGTTGTGATGTAGCATTATTCATATTTGTTCAAATGTCGACCAAATGTCGACCACGTATGTCATCGTATTGACATCATGGTTATTTTCGTTTTGAATTTTCTTAACTAATTACGTCACGGCCTAATTACAGCAGTGCACGGACATCTTACACTTTTAAAGCACAAAAGTACGAAATATGCAGTACTTGACGACTTGTGATATGATTATTTTGTTCCAAAACATCAATGTGTCAGTCGAACAAAAAGACACATGGGTTATTAGTCATTATTTTGATTGAGCTGCGATGTATATTAGACTGATGTTTTAAGTACGTATAATTATTCATTGACAATACGGTACATAATTTAAGATATGTGTGATGTTATTTTGGTAAGTCAATTTCAAAACGATTTTAAATTCCATGCACGGAACTCAAATACAACATTTCTTCATATGTGGTACAGCACAAGAAGTGTTATAAGTATAACCATCAAATGTCGACAAAAATACCTAAATACACGTGATTGAGTGCTTCACTGTCTGTAGTACATCTGGTTTGCGCAATATCATGTTTTAGAAATGCATTAACAACAGTTTGAAGCTAATCTAAATGCGTTTCCAAGTAGAGCTCTTGAGCACATGCACTAAACATTTAGAAGCAGCTTTTACAATGGTCGTTTCATTGCCTGAACGTAAACATTTCTTTTTGCATGTTGCATAAAGCTTGTAAATAACATGCCATTGAGCAAAATGTTGTTTGCCAAAGTAATGCTCGGTGGATTTATATCTTACGTGATAATATTTGCATGTACTGTTGAGTATCGGTATATCTTTATTATTTAGTTCTCTTTCCAAATGTTTACCTATAACAATTTCTTCGACAACCTCTGATCACGTTCGTTACACCTCTATATACGATTGCTTAAAAGTTATTTAAACGAAAATCATTCACGTTTATATTTACATATTTTGAGAAAAGTAAGTGCAATCTAACCATTTAAACAGCAATTATTGAAAAAAAAATCTCCATATACGTCATTGTCGTAAATATCCCTACCATGATATTCATCACCACTGTCACAATCTACACCACATTCATCATTGTTGTCACCGTCAACATTATATTGGTCAACTATTTCCCATCACCACCAACAACAGTATCGTTTTATTCATCACCGATATCATCGTTATAATGATCATCACTAACACAATTGTTTTCTACATCTCTCTTTTCGTTATTTCCCGATCAATGATATCAGAGAAACACTAATACCAACAAATACTTGCGTGTAAGCTCTAATATTCTAACAAAACGCTTGAAAAACGGGTACTTGAGACCTATTTAATTTGATCTATTTCCATAATATCGTACAGTGTACGCTTTACATACGTACACTGAGATCATCATTTCATCAATTCCACCGTCATAAATCCTTAGAAAATTGTTATAACTCTAAACAGAAATTGGCAGGAACTAAGACTTACGCGTACATCACTGACACACAAACCTCGTTGTTGTAAGAAATTGCATGTAATTGCCAAATAGAAAATCTTTGTATCTGAATCTGCATTTATTTTGTATCTTATTCACTTATTCACATCTATTAGCGATTGCAAAAATGCAGAATTAGTCCTAAACGAAATAAATGGATGTTGAAAAATCACACTTTTGATCCATTAATCGTTCGAAAGGGAAATTTTGTAAGAAATGAGTGAAGTTTATGATAAAGAAGTGTACGCGTAGAAACATTTTAATTGATAAACTTATGTAATAAATCACACGGATTGTGTTCAGTAATCGTATTCAATATTATTCATTACGACTTAAATGGTATAAAGGTCATTAAAATTTAGCTTTGCTTAAACCTTTTGCATATTTGTGGAAGGTAAAACATAGGTTGTACTGAGCATTAATTGCCTCGGTGATGCGCTTCCGAATTAAATAAATGAGCTTCGGCATACATCGCGGGAATAGAGGTTTCATTAATGTTTTAATGAATATTCACGCAAATCACGATGATTCTTTTCCTGGTGTCTTGCGAAGCTCATTTATTAACTAGGGAGTATATCGCCGATGCAAAAATTCTCAGAGGGAACAATGCTTAAACGACCGTGCACATTACACAGTTGGCATTAACATTAAAATGCCCAATTAAATTAACTTGTCAGTTGGTAGGTTATCAATCACCTGGCGGTGATATGTTATCGTCATTTATTTATCAAGTCCTTTTATTTAATTTTAACCATCAACCTTCACATCTAGATGCTCGATTATAATTTATCACCCATCTGAAAAAGTTCAAATCATACACCTATAAACACTTGTAATCGCGCGTCCAAATATAAAACTTTAAAAGAATATCTTAATATCCGTGATGATGATCAATTTTTTACCAAAAACCTGAGTGAATCAGCTAGCGGTCGAAACTATGTTAGAACAATTTTAGAAAACAGAATGTTTATGTGTATTGTGGTGCAAAATAAAGCGAAAACCACGTACAGGGAATTATGCTTTTGGGGGTTAAACCTCAAAAATCGTTCATTCGTGTTAAAACATATTACAAAGTTTAATTTCTGAATATGCTTCCGAAATCTGGCGTAAAGTGTCTATTCAATGACTGCGTTTTACCATAACTATATTTAATGGGTTTAGGTTATCGACCTTGCTTGTAATGGTTTTACAATGTAGATACAAAAGTACAAACGCGCCAATTTCTCATATTTCAGTGTATCACTTTTGGCATTATTAGTTTCGTCACGTTAAGCATTATTTTAAAAGTAAGTCTCAGAGAAAACTACTATTGTGACAAAATTATTAATTATGGATTGTTGAAATGTTGGAAGGGTAATCAATACATATATGTGACAAAATTCAAATGTTTATAGATACTCTTGTGACTTCCTGAATGTCACAAAATCTTTTTTCTCAATCTGACTTGCAATATTGATCAATCAATCAATACCTGACCTCCACAATTATTCAATAAAATATGTGAATTTGGTATAAAAAATTCTTTGATAAAGTTACATTTAAACACAATGCCTAAAAGCATTCACAGGATTCCGGTTATCACATTAAGAAAACTACTCCGTACCTTCATAAATATATTTGATAAATTGATAACGGATTGTTGTGTGCGTGAAACGTTTTACAAATAACATGGGTGGTCTTCAGACAATATTTGATTGTTTCTCCATTTGATAATTGTTTAAATATTACATTGTTGATGATACTAGACACAAAATGGTTTCTTAATATTTGGATATTTGTATAACGCAAGATCATTGATGTTTGTTATGCCATATAATTGTAAATGTACGTTATGACGTCCTTAATACATCCACATACGATTTTAATGTTCATTAAATTCCATTAAAAATTTCGATCTGTAAATCTTGTTTACATTTCTCGCGTTTTTAAAGTACGCATACCATTACGTTACCTTTGATGTTAGATATATTTGGATATATTGATTATGACGTCGCGTCACAAGTTGGAGCTATTTTATTTTTGTGGCGATTTTATTTCTTGTTAAGTGATTCTGTTGTTCACCCGTCGCGTAACTATATGATGTTATACACCATTTTAAAGAGAAACAAATGTTTTACACAAATGTTTAGTTTTCCTTTAAAACTGATAAATGATTAAGACGTCAGTTTGTTTGAAATACTAAAAAGCTACAAAATACACGTTGTAGAGATGTAACACATTTTGTCGAGCAGTTGCAGTAAAACCTAATTTTCGTCAATACTTTTACGCCAAAAAACGTTAAAATTTTGCGTGACAAGAATTTAAACAATGTGCTTCAGATATAAGTTCCGTAGATTCGCTTAACGGAACCGGAAGTTGAAAAATAAACATGGTCTGAAGAAAAATATTGATCTAGAGATTTCGAAAAAAATAGCGTTTCGACTACAAGTAAGAATTTAAAACGTGAATTACGCCTATCATTTTCAACGCACGTTTTAAATATTAGAAAACGCAAATATTGTTTTTTCCTAGATAAAAATGAGTGAAAACTCAAGTGATAAAATGACATAAACAATGATTTTTCCTTGTTTTTCTATGTCCACAGAAATGTCCCACTTGCGTCAAAAATACATTTGTTATGTAAACCGTAATTTTCGTTTCTTCTTTATGTTTTATGCTTTGTGAATTGCTATAAAACGACTGAAAAAATAAAATATTGTAATTCTTCTGAATCTATACACGTAATATGATGTGAATTACTCCAAGGATTATAAAATGTTGCGTAATAATCCATGTCCACAGAAATGTCCCACGGCACGTTTTAGGCGACGCTGACGTTAATGTCTACTAAAAAAGCTTCGTGTATTCTACAAGTACAACAACTGTTTGCATGGCATTGATTAGTTATATGCATAACCCTTTTATAAAACATCATTTATTTGAAAGGAGAGTTTTAAATGGAAAATATTATATTTACAACCATACTTTTTACTGGATATATACATGTATATATAGAGATAGGTTAGTTTTAAACGAAGTTATATGCGGATCCACTGTACATATATTATTCGTTTACTTTTGTTAAATGTATTTTAGTATGTTTTTAATTTAAGAATGATATATTTTTTCCTCAGTCGTAACTCGTAACACATGCATGTATGCAAAGTATAGCACAACAACAAAGGCGTTGTGGTTATTTACAATCAACCATTTTGTCGCTAAAATTTCGCTTCATTATTGTAAATTGTCATTTATTTTGTCATAGTTAATTTCTGCCATTCTTGGGATGTGCCACCAATACACATTAGAACACAAAATAGTGTGCTAACCTTGATGTTATTGTGCGTCCAGGATTTAATTATAATGACATTAATACGCTAAATTAACGCCGACCATATTTAGCTAAAATGACGGAGTTTGACGTTACGCAAACTAGCTCCAACTTGTGACGCGACGTCTATGCATAATTACAAAATGTATTTTGATCTAATTTTCCGCATTAAAGTGCATTTATATCATATTGGATTATGATAAAATATTAATTATTCAAACATTCGTTTTAATAATTATTGTATGCAAGAATGTACATGAAAGAACATTATAAACTTAACTAACGAGGTGCCTGTTATATTTATATGTATTTAGACTCCGGTATATCAATTAATACGCACATACAGGCAACTCTCAAAGGTTCTAGCCAACATGTTGTGTTCAATGTTTTCAAAGTTCTTTCATTTCATTAATACGTACGTATACTTATTTCTTACAAAACATTCTAGTGACTATTTGATATAAACAAATAGCTTACAGTGTGTACAATGTTCATGTGTTTAAAACTATATTTTAGGGTACATAATTTTATCAAACATATCGACCGGTACCTAAACTGCAGCCAGTGCTTTAAACGCCCTTCGTTACATTTCCACTTCGTGCGTATTGTTTTCCTATTGTTGTGTGTTACTATATCGCATTTTCAAGAACTTACAAAACCGCTGATCATAGAAATTCGAGAGTGTGCACTCGAAACTTTGTTTTATAACGATATATGAGGATCGTCTCTTAGCAAAGATAATTTGACGAATAGCAAATATTTGTATAATGGATCCCACGTCCTTATTTGTTGATTTAGCAATCGAGCATATTTTCGTTGCCACTAAAAATGTTATGGTAGTCAATAAAATGATGGGAGAGCTACTGTGTGCATTTTCAATAGATTGTTCTATTAGAAACTCCATCAATAGCGAGTGTCATGCTGGTCATAGATTACCATTTATAACACTAATATTTCTCATGTTATGGGCTATATTGCGCAATATATCACAATTTGACTGCAATGCAACACATGTCATTTCTTCCGCAAAAGCAAAGGTAAAACAATTTAGCCAGCTCATGTTTGAAAATATAAATATCTCGTTGCCTTTATGAGGGAGTTATTACTGTTTAAGAGTACGGTTTCCATTTGCAGGAATAACATTCTGTTTGAAACGTTTTAAAACACTTGCGATTTCTGTCTAGTATCCAAGCAAAACTTGTATTTTGTGCAAAAACAGTCAAAATAAAATGACAGAATGCCTAAATTGACCGGTTTAGCATGTAAATATATGGGGACAATATAGCTTGTGCATTTATTTTAATACTCGGTGTTCATCGGAGTATACAAAGCGTAACACGGTAACACCCGCACAATAGTGTCTGTCCCGCAATTCTGTGTGAATAATTCACGTGCCAACATTATCGAAATTGTTGCCAAGTCCAATTTATCACAAGGGAGAAAAAACGGATGCCTTTCAATATATTTATGAATCCTAGCTGGAAGAAGATCATGATTTGACTAATGAATATTTGCCAAACGTGTCGAGAACCAATCAAAGAAATGGAAATTCTACTGTAAATTTGTTTTTCTTGTCTGAAATAATTACCTACCCGTTTGAAGGGCAAATTGTTCCGGCTTGATTCGATTGTCTGTAGCTTATCATATTGATATAGCTTAAATATCAGTTGTACTATTTAATATGAGTACTAATTAATTACAAACGCATAGCTAGCCCAGTGGTAGAGCGAACGCATCGGATGTGGGAGGTCCGTGGTGCGGTCAGATCATACCACCAATGACTCAGATAAGGCACTGGTGTTTTCTTTACCAGACTTCAGCATAATAATAATTCAAAATGGAGTACTTCTCTATAAGAGTGTGCCGAAAATTGGGCATCGAGAGCAAGTTGAAATTGTTTAACTATTTACCTTAATTAAATGAATATACACTTATGGTTATATGTTATTGTAAGCTCCTAAATTGACTGAGTACCAGTGTCTTGCTTCCAAGTTGCTTGAAATGTATTTAAATCTAAAATAACTATTCATGTCTATGTAACACATTCTTAGTTTGCTACCCCATTTTAGTACAACTTCGAGTATATTGATCACCAAGTAGCCTTTCATTTAATATATTATCTTGAATAAAAGTTATTTTATTTCACGTTGATAACTCTTTATAATTGCTTCTTTTTGTTTTATTACCATCAAAGGAATTTAACAACATCTAAAGCTAGTTACCTCAATTAATCTGTACATATTCTTCAATCAAGGAAATACATGCTCCCAATCCGTAATCTTAGTGTTCGACATTTAACATGATCAGTGTGCCTTCGTTTGGTTAATTTGATTAAAATTGTTTGTTTTTTTGTAGTTTAACTTAAGCACACCACCACTTCTTCAGGATGGAATTAGCGTGTTAGTGTTGTTTGTATATCCGATGATATGTTCTGTAATCTTTACACTGACTGGTTTATTACACCCCTTAAACTTCGTCTTTTTCTAAAGTTTCACATCCATAATTAATAATCTGGCCATCAATGTCTTATATTTTGAAACGGAAATAGTATCTTGCTATTTTATCAATATTGTTTGTTACTACAAATAATTAAAATCAATGGCGGATACAATAAACTTTCTAGATTTACCGTTGAGGTTTATCAAAATTAACATAAAATTAGTAAAGTAAATTTATCGAAGCATGTTATAATTTGTGGTTTCATTTTGTTAGACTACGTTTCATTTCGCAAGGGTTCTATGGTGAGGCTGAGGTTTAGCTAACTAAGTGTCTATTTAGGACACAACAAACAACATCGCATAAATGTGCTGCTTCGGTTTGCTGAGGTTGGGACTTATAATACAACATACATGGAATACGACGATTAGGCATCAAGTTGAACTGAATAGAAAAATATATTTATCTAAGCCTATCGGAATATTTCGTATTCATTCATTGATCAAATAACCCCAAAAAATAAATTCTGCTCGCTAAGGCTTTGCAAATAATTCCAGCGTAGTATTAGCTCAAGACGAGGACGTGCGTCTTATTAGTGATAGCTACAAGGGAACATAATAACCACCGGATCGTCAATATGTCACCAGACATTTCAATTACGGCTTGAAAATATTTCATCAAGCACTAATCTAGCGAGTCCTACATAGAATTCATAACAGGAATATCGCGTTCAGTAATTTCATCGTCGACATCTTGCGGACAAATTGCCAAATAGAAAAATGTACTGTATAATTAGTTCAGTTCGCGGCGTGAAAATTATAGCGAAATGTGCGATGTAACGACAATTCAACTTTTAGAAACAAGATACTGTTATCAAATTAAATTGTTTATTATACTATTATTACATGTGCATACGACATAATGAGCGATTACAGAAATCATTGGTTCAGAATTGAATTTGTGATTAGCTTGTTAAGAAGGGAATACATTATCTTAATTGCTGTTCAAATCTATAATTATAGAATTATGTCGAGTGAACATGACATCTTACATACATTATTGAAACAATATTAGACAAAACACTGACATAAAAGTGCCATTTAAAGGCTGCGTACACGAGTATCTTTTTAAAGTTTTTTGATGCCATTTATAGATGTTACACTGCACTGAAGTCAATCGCTATGCTGTAGATGATGTAACACTTTGTTTTTAGCTGAAGTATATATATTTGCTTTACATGTGTATTTGACGAATCGAGATAACAGACACGATTCTCATAAGTTCTGCGATAAGTTGTCTGCGATTATGATATAAATGATGTAAACATTATGGGATATAATATCATACAATTGTGTAAAAATTCCTCCCGGCCAGCCAAATGTCTTAGAAACATTGGGCGAATGAATTATGAGCATCAAAAATGGAGACTATATTATATTTAGTATTCTGTAAATTCTGAAAGGTTCGAAAGTCAGCACTATAAGATGTTTAAATGTACAATGTGTCGTGCGTATCTTTGTCCGAGAATTGATATGATTGTCTTACAGGCACTTCTAGCAAAGACTGATATATCTATATTTATATTTTCAGACTCCAATGAGGATTATTACAGACATTATCCGTCGGTTATACCAAGTTTCCTCCCAGTCCCTACCAACATTACCGTCCATGAGGGAGAGACTGTTCACCTGAGATATAGAATACATAACTTAGGACCTAAAATGGTAAAGTATTTCTTTTTGTAGTCACTCCTTAGTGCGCCGGTGACGAGTGTCTTTCTTTACAGTAGCCTTTGTTTTACCTAATGTTATAGAATATAAATAATTCTTGGAATCGAATAAATGCGTATGTAATCGTGTTATATGTATAAACGAAATTTATAACCACGAGACGTTTGGAAAGTGTTAGAATTGTACAAATGTCGACAACAGTGATAGATGTACGGCAGGACTTAAGCATGTTACGTAAATCACATACAATGTAAGTCATAGCACTCCAAGATTCGTCGACCGATGTGTCTGATGCGTTCCACACTTCACAGATGCAAACGAAAATGTTTCATTTCCTATCGAGACAATTCATTTATCAGAACCGAATTAACTCTCATTTCTAGGGTTACATGTATACACAGCCTAATATTTTGATAGAATTCGTTGTCTAAATATATACAGAATATACCAACAATGTAATTATTGGAGTGCTAGTGAAAAGCTATTGAACATTATTTACACTGAATTAAAGCTTTATGAACATTCTTAATTGGGAAGAATGTTTCCGAAGTATGATTGATTATTGGAACAGAAAATTTTCCTCAGACATTCCATACTCATTCGCCTTTCTAATGTCTGTTTTCGGACGATTATTTCAAAAGAGAACAGTTTTATGACGAACCACTTCAGACTTCTCAAATGTTTGTGAAATGTTGTTTTGATACTATGGGTCTCCTTTAACAATACAATTAGCAAGTATTTTGTCATTAAAAGACGTGCATCTGCATTTCCTGTATTGGATCTGCAAATAATATGCCAAAATTGGATTCATGAACCCCAACTTGAAGTGATGAAGGGACCAAAATAATGTACCGATTTCCCTTTTCATACTCGTTAGCGCTCTGTAGCTGAATTCTTTAAGAATGTTTCTGGCATTACAAAATGACAAAAAACTCTATCGTTTCTATTGTTTTATAGACAGGTAATAACTCCACGTGTCCTACTGCATTTGTAAACAAACATTTGAAGAAACAGCGAGACATACACTTCTACGTATTGTGCTAGGTCGTCTGTTTAAAATCGCTTTCATTCAGTCGCTTGATCTTATTTTGTAAATCAATTCAAACGCCACTTGAGCTGTAAGATCTTAAGTTAAGTTAAACGAATATTTCATGACTTGATCGGCGTTATCTTTGATTACTTAATCAGTGTATCTCCTTATGTCAGCATCAACACCAGATAGTTCAGACGGTATTATTGATGCTAGGAAGATGTATGCAAAATAATTTTGAATTTGTGCAATATGACATGCGTTCATTGTTAAAGAGTAGATAAGAAAGAACATTATACATGTGGCGTTCGGTTGTGTTTAATAATTGTAAATGAATCTTAAAATCTATCTCAGTTAACTGCATTCCTCTGACAGCCACTTCTTTCTTTTACATTCATTTAGCTTTTGATTTTTGGCGGCTGAAAATTTGTCTTTCAGCGGCTCAGTTCATTTATGTTTGTTGGTCATTTTGCCTTGTTATTGTTATATGTGATGTGTTTTTGCTTTTGATGAATTTCTTATCTTAATTTGACGTATAAATTATTCCTGATAGTATCGGAACATACTAGTACATATTTATGTTTGTAATGTATTTTAGGCTGTTTGGAAAAAGGCGAGCGAAGCCTCGCCGTTAACAGTCGGGAAAGATGCATTTACACCCAACAAAAATATAGAAGTTGAAACGGAAGAAATATCGGAGACTGAGACTAGATACGATCTAATTATGAAAGACGTTCAACAAGATCAGGCAGGGACCTACGAATGTCAAATAAGTGCGACAGATAATTACACGTTTAATGTAACGTTAAATGTTTTAGGTAAGTGACAACTTTTTAATTTCCAACAATGCTTATTAATAAGTTGAAGTAATTTGCTCGCCTTAAGTAACACATGTATTTGTCGAATAAGCAATTGGTTTAGCTCAATGCAGCACATTTATGGCACATACTCAATGCATCATTCTACGAGATATAATGTGACCAACAACTCATGTTAAAAGTCGTATATAAGTTTCTAAAGTGCTACAACACAGGTTACCAAAGGATTTGGATAACGACATTTGATCAATACAATTGCATTGTGTATATAATTTACACCGCTAGATAATAAACTTAACATACTTAAATATACGTAGCTCCAAAATCAATGTGTATATATAACGTTTTTTTATTTTTGGTTGATTTCAGATCCGGTAGAATATAAACCAGGTATGTCACCTTTTGTATTTCTATATGGCATAGCAAGCGTAAAAGGCGGTACACTCTTCGAGAAAGTTTTTTAAAACTATTTTAGAAGGCTGGAGTTGTATAGCACACAACTATAAATGGAGCTTTGAACTGCGAGCGCAAATGTGTTCCATTTCGATACAATGACTGCACAAAGCTAAGAACACAATGATCCGTTCAAATCGTGCTTCGTTTCAAGGTGCAGTTCTGCAGTTTTATACCGAAATGTGTTGCACCAGTAAGTTCGGAGACAATTTGGTCTGTCAAAACAATTGACATTGATGTCCCTACTTGTGATTGCATTGTCACTAATGGTGAATCTGGTACCATATCAACGCTCCGAATTTCCATGTGAATACACACATGGTTTTATCAAACATAGCAAACTTGTCCTGTTTTGTATCTTATTTGTCGATAAATGCTTTTTGTGATACATTTGACTTTATTTAGCGTTTTTGTTTTTCTGTGCACACATATATGCGTTGATCTTATAATACTCAATGTTTATACTGATGAACAGGATAAAAATATTGTTTGCATTTGGTTGAGCACCAACCTTTGAAATCAATCAAAATTTAATCGCAATCAGATGAGGTTATTTCTATTACAACAATTATATTTTGTTCTGTTTTTTTTATATTCAAAGAAATAACTTACTTTCAATTCGTTGATCTGCTGAAAATGATTTGTTGACAAGGTATACAAATGTACCCAACTATGTTGTTTTACCAAAAAGTGTTTTCATTATTTTTTTGGTTGACGTCGATTGTTCTGTTTTGCACTATTTCAGAATTGGATTTGTATGGTACAGAATACGTGAGTTTGATGGAAGATATTCGACTGCTGTGTAATGCAACAGGTGCAACCAAAGCTCCCGATGGCGTTGATTGGTTCTTTAACGGTGACGTCATAAATGAAATGAAACCCCAGTGGTATGGACGACTATTTAAAATGAACAGAAAACCCTCACCAGGTCGTACATTAATTAGTGAAATTGTTATAGAAAAGGCGACTATGGCGGATAGAGGTCATTATGTTTGTCGACTGACGAAAAAACTTGCGAAAGGATTTAAAGTTCACGTATTAAACGGTAAATATATTTTACAAGTTTCAAGATTGCGTATAACGCACGTTATAACCAACATTCAAGCGTCTGTAATCGGGTCTTGTGAACATGTTTATGTCTTTCAATATAATAATACCACGTATACATGTCTACTTCAACTGTATTGGTACTGCGTTCCATGTGAAACTAAATGTAAATGCGTATCTTTAAATATCAAAATACATATGCCATTTAATATAATTATGTTTGTATAGGCAGTGAGTTTCTGGTACACATGGCATGTTATGCTCCAATGGTGTTTGGAAATAATGTATGTGCAGTGAATAATGTTTTCATCTGCCTCTGTCATATACATTCCAAGTTCAATTACCAAGCCAATAGGAAATCAAAAGGTTAATAGAATCATAATACTAATTACGCTGATCTGTTGAGATGATAATTAATATATATCAAAAGGAGCACTTTCTTATGTATTTTATAGCTAGAAATCCATCGACAAAATGTCTGCCTCTCGTTTTCGTTATGATTCTATGATAAATCAGCAACTGTATTATTCATCATAAATAGTTCTATTCACTTAACTTGTCTTATTTTCTTCTTTCAGACAAAAAGAATCACAAAGATCCAAAACGACGTAAGATTTTATGATATATATTTCGGTTATTTATTTCTACCAATAATTAAATATAAATTCAGACATTCAATTTAATTTTTGTTCTATTTTACAGACAATTTTTGCAAAAAAAACCACAATCATGTTCTATTTTACAGACAATTATGTTCTATTTTACAGACAATGACGATCCATACGAGACAACAGATTCTGTAGCATCCTCTATATATGGCAGCAGTGGCTCATCAACACTAAATACTTTAAGCTGGCATCATTTCACTATGTTGTTTTTTCTCATAACTTTGACGTGGCAGCGATGAACCGACAATTCTCCATTATATATGTGATTATATTGATGTGTCCTTACTTTCACCTCGACAAAACGTGTGACTAAAAAGAAACTAAATCAAGCTGACTGGATACTTTCAGTGTAATATGATGTTTAGATCATAAAACGACTAAAGATTACCGCTGACAATTGTCATAATTTTAAACAATGATGTGTCGGATTAAAACCGTTTCTGATATTACAAAAAGAATGTGTCGAGTTCTTTAAACAAACTGCTGAATACATTCTGTATAGACGTGACGTGTTGTCCAGGACGACGAAACGAGTGTTTGTGCTCTCAGCACTGCAGATTGGTAGACTGAAAGTGACTTCTTTTGAAGAGTGTGTGATAATAAAATGACTTCTTTTGAGAGTTCGTCCCTCTTAGAAAAAGATTTATATCAGAAAACAGTGACTGAACTGAGTCTATGTATTTGATATTGTGAAAACTGAACGTTGTGAATCTGAGTATTTCTAGGTTAACTATTGTTTTCATTGTGTATATGATCTACGTACGTGGTATTTGAATGGACCAATCGTATATGTGTTAATTGATTAAATTTATGTAATATTTGTGTATTTGATGACGTTTTGTTGCGTCCAATACACACATGTTTAGTTCTGCCCATGGAATTATACATGTATGATTAAGGTCCTCTAATTATTTCATGATCAAATTATGTTTTTTCGTTATTGACCAGTGAAACATTTACGATCCGAGCAATGAAAAAATATTTCTGATTCTTGTCAGTGAGGTGTAAATTCATAATCAATACCGAGCCAATACCTTTGAAATTCAAAATCTGCTTGAGAAAAGCATGGTGCTCGTAATATTCATGCTCGCCAATATGAGGTTTTACTATATACATGTTTGCGCAGGAATGAGCCATTAGTTGTTATGGAGATGTACATAATCTATTTACATCATATTTACGTGTAACATTTGTATTTTTTTTTAAAGACGTTGGCAGTGGTTTCTTGTACCAACACACTCGCAATATGAGATTTTGTTCCATCAATGCACATGTTTTTGAACACAGTAAAGTGATACAAACAGAAAATACAGACATGAGTATTGGTTACCAAACTTGCTTATAAGTCTTCTGAACTTCAAACTTGTATTTTCTTCAGAATTATAGAGTCCACGGCGGCTAACATTTTGTAGTGTACTTTTTCTAATACCAAGTACTGTCTACACACATAATTTCCACACATTCTAATTGTGGGTAAATATTTCCCCATATCTATGAAGAAACGACCGCGAACGCCTTTGATTTACGAATGTTATTATTATTTCGATTGATTGTAACGGTCACGTTATCGGCCTATACAACGTCATAAATATGTTAATCGTGGATATTATAAGACTTATATGTTGATTAGCATGAGAAGTAAACACAACAAAGCACCGTATCGTGTTAGGGCTACATGCAGGCAAAGGGTTCTTGATTCATACTGTGTAAATAAATCGTTGATTGATCCATGCTTCGGTTTCATTTTTTGTTTCACTTTCATTGATCTATGTTAAATGAAGCTTGTACACATACTACCTATAAGTCGCTGTCATTTTCAATTAATTAAATATTATTTCCATTTTTTGTGTGATCACTTTGTGTAAAGGTTAGCACATAGAACCGTGGTAATTCAAAATGCAATTTAAAATGGATGTTATGTCGCGTTATTACCTGCAGAAACGTCTATATTTGAAACTGATCTTCCAAATATTAAACAAGGACATTAGATTGCCGGTTTAATCACGATATAACGTGTCATAGATACCTACATGTGCATTTTTATAACAATGGTTCTTGTAAAAATGTTTTACCAATGTGAACACAATAGAGAAACAATTTTTTATGTGAGTGATCGTAGTAATGTACGTACATATGTATTAATATTACATCATTTGATAACAGTTATATCACATGCCTTAATTAAAGTTAAATTTATTTTTATGTTGCTATACATGTATTAACATTATCATATTCTGGCCAGTCTTTGATTTTATCAGACATGTGGAAATATTGCTCCTTATATATCATTATCTGGAATATCCGTTCTTCTGACAGGACGACATATGCCAGAATAGTACTGACCAATGTAGTTGCCATGACAATTATTTCTTTAGTTCGTCACTGCCATATTTTTATTTTACTTGGTATAGTACGATAAGACCCGCCATGTTAGTCATTATTCTTATTTGACCGACGATTTTGCCTATAATTACAAAGTAATGTTGTCTTAGGTTTGGTAGAATCCTAGTTCGGTTTACCAGCATTTTTATTTTTTAATATAATAGTATCTAGATCTATTGACGCCACCAGTATTTCTGGAGTTAAGTATATTCCAGTTTCCCCTTGCTCTTTCGAAAACAACATGCAATGCATCATCCATGTAAATGTAGCACATGTCAATAAGTCAATACCATGAAATATGCCTTCAATGAATACTTTATACTTGTTGGACGAACTAAAACACTGCGTTTTTTAAAGATTGACGTTGCTTTACTGTATTTTGCAATGTAAATGACTAGATATCTAAAATATAGAATGTACTTCTCCATTAAACTGTAAACTGTAAACATCATCATTAAATGCAATTGTATTAAATGAATAGGATTAACATAATAATAACTATTTTATTCCTATACAATGTTCGCTCTTTCAGGGCATATTCATTCATAGATATATTAACTAACTTGCATATGATCAACAAATAAGCCTATATATTATTATCTCAATTATTATAAATTATAGCACCATGCATTGCTTCCAAACGCCTACTAACTGTAATCTAGTTATTCTTGAAATACTATAAGTTTTGTTGTTGTTTTTTTTGTTCCATAAAATACGGGTTTCTGCAGCATATTAACATAATCAGCTGACTATATTCAAACTCGATTTTCTGTTTGTTTGAAACTAGAGTCAAACATAACGTATGTATAATTTTGTTTTGTATCATTAATTATTGATGATATCATGTTTTGTTACAGTCATCTACCGTTTGGTCTATATTTGTATTTATTTTCATTGTGTTAATATAACAAAACCTTAAACAGGACATCATTATGTTTCATGATGTACATGCAAGTATGTAACAACTCCAGTGATTATAACTTTGATAGTGACAAACGTCTTCGTGGCAAGAGTCCTGTTGGTTGAAACACATTTCCGTTCCTATAGTTCTGCAGGTGGAAACACGTGTTCGTGACAAAAATACTATTTGTTATAACGTAGTTGCATTTGTTTAGTTATTTGAGACAGATATGTTATTAAGATAATTCTGTCAGATAAAAGTGTTGCATCAATGATGTAAGCATTTATTTCATTTCATAAATGAAACATTTTAGTAATGGTTAAATCCTATACTTGCTTAATCTTATTACGGTATAAAATAGCGTTTGTGTAATAAAATGTTTTGGAAGAATAATGTTAGGTCATTAATTAATCTTAAAACATGTTGTTTGACACAATACATGTACCATTTTGTGCTGATACATATACTGTGTGTACATTCATCATTGTACATGTATCTAGCTGGCTATATCATTGCGATGTTATTATTATCTGTCATATCGTCATCTCTCCAATATTACATGATTGTTGTTATTTATTATAAAACATTCAAACAAATCATTTGACGTGTCTGTTGTTTATCAAGTATGATATTGTGTTGTTGTTTTATATAATTGCTACATTTGTTCCTGTCGATATTCGATACAGAAAATTAATACGATTAACAAAAGGACAAGAAGACATCGAACTGAGTAGATAGCACTCGAACGACATAGTCAAGCAGGAAATGTGCACAATAACAAACATAAGACCAATCCAAATGGTTAATAGTTCATTAAGATAGAAATATATGATGACAGGAAAGAATGAGAATATAGCACTTACCAGAAACGATCGACATACATGAATACTGACTCCCTGTATCATCATTCCTGGTGTACAAATTAGAATCCAATTATTCCCAAATGCTTACATTGTTGCATACTTAATAAGTATTTATGCAAATGCCGTTTTTAATGGATCAGTATTAAATTAATATGATTCGATTTTTTTGTATTTCAATAAAATCATTAGTATCGATTAAATCTACATTAGCATATGACTCGAGGCCACGGACAAGACTCGCATCATTACACAGTTAACCAAAATCAGTCCTGTAAAGTGCATCTTACCGTTAACTCGTAACATTATTAAACAATCATGACTTTTAAGACAACATTTCTCCTTGCGTTAAATATTTGGGCGACACTCTATTTGTGTCCGATTCAAGTGCAGGTGTTTCCACTTTAAGACGCTGAAATTATATAAATCTTCAATCAAGAGGAGTTATATTGAAAAAAACGTTTAGTAATACTACGCTTCTTAGAAATAGAATTTTTAAACACATAAAGAAAAACTGCAATAGGAATATAACCAATAAGAAACTGGAATTGTGATTTCAATATCGAGACTGAGCAAAAATATGAAAATGCACTCAAATGCTTTTGTTTCTTATGTTGATTTTATTTGTAAAAAATGATTTGAAAAACACTATAAAGTCGAAAGTTATTGCATTTTGTTGTTGTTTGAAGAGACACATGCGTACTATATAGAAGTGTTATACATACATAGATATAAAATTCAATAGCATTAATTAAAGGTTATACAAATTATAGTTACTTTCGGTTTGCATAATACACCTTCTGTTCAAAAGCCAACGACTCTATAGCTTTATCTGCAGATAAGGCCGTACGAGTACAGTATTGATAAAATGAGACATTGATGCAAATATAAATCTAATAAATTGTACGAACAATCCATTCCATCATTTCCCGATTTGCATAATTTGTTTACCAATAAACCCATTGTACTCCTCATTGGCAGACAGCAATAATTAGCATATTCCGGATTAATATCAACACAGAGCTTCAACCTTCTATTACCGGGATCAACTTTATCGCCGCTATATCTGACAGCACCTACTATCAGGGGTGTAATAATCTGCAATACTAATTACCGCAGTGTGGACGCTTTGCAAAATATAATAAATAATAATCATAAAAGCCACATCATATCAATTATACATTAGCTCAATATCCATTTTATTATTCAGTTTTATTAATAACTCCTCCGTGACCTACACTAATAGACAATAATAAACCTCATAAATACTAAACTGAATGACGCTCGTTGCATATCTATAAATAGGAATAGCGAGTATCGTTAGTTATGTAAAAGATATGATTTTTCTAACACTGGAACCGTGCGAAGTTACATAATTTAAGCGATATGCCGATGATAAACAAATTCCACAGGATATAAAACAACATAGAACCCGCGAAATCATAATAAACTGCCGAGTTTTCTGTGTGCATATTAACGTTGATATTTTTATCAGACATGACAGTACATAGCTCCACAGTGATGTGGAATCAGAATATGCAATGCATGTTTTACTTATAAATACAACGTCATTTGCACATGTCTTATGATCCTAAACTGTTTTTGGTTTGTTAAACTCCATTGTATCACCGAAACGACCCGGCTGTGATCCTGTGAGGTACATACATTCCGTATCGAATGCTGTTCCTTATTAGTGCTTTCCTGAAATGTTTACGCCAAGTGTATTCCCTACCAGTACATACATGTGACTAAAACCTAGTTGAATTACGCCAGAGAACCACAATTGAACCATTACATCTGTAGAAAAACACAGTTCCAAATTATTTGTTCAACATCCAAATGTCGTCTTGAAGGTTATTAACGATTCTGTTTTTATGATTTAGGTTAATCACCTGCAAACATAGATCAGCATAAACCTCGTTGTTTATGGCTTTACGTGATTAACAGATAGAAACACTATCCTCAAAATGTGAATCGAGAGTTTTTGCTTATTTAGGAAAATAATTAAAGTTAACGTATACCAGTTTATGCTGCATTTTAGTGTTATTTAGGTTATTTTGATTTTCTGTTTCCATGAAAATCAACTTCTATTATTCAATTTCTCGCATATATGATGTATAGGTGTATTATTTAATAACATGAGACTTTTAGGTTATTGTGTTATTACATATGTAAATTGCACGCATGTTAAATACTAAAACACACGTCCATTTATTACATAATATCTCTTGAGCAGCACCATTTATTTTTGAGAAACACATACTGCTGTACATTGGTTATTTCTCTGAAGAGGTACACTGTAATAGTGCATGGTTACATTTGGAACAGAATGATCGTATCACATGAGATATGTTATTTGTCTTAAGTGAGCATCTCTGGAGAGGTTGTGATGTAGTATTATGCATATTTGTTCAAATGCCGACCAAATGTCGACCACGTATGTCATCGTTTTTGACACTATGGTTATTTTCGTATTGACTTTTCATAAATAATTACGTCACGGCCTAATTACTGATGGTTATTAATCAATGTGCTACCTAATAATGTATATATTCTAGATGAGTGATTGCAGCTTAAAACAGTAATATAATGGTTATCTAATGATACGTATTAATGGTTATATAGCAGTGCATTGACATCTTACGCTTATAAAGCACACACGTACGAAATATGCTGTACTTGACGACTTGAGATATGATTATTTTGTTCCAAAACATCAATATGTGAGTCGAACAAGAAGACGCATGGGTTGTAAGTCATTATTTCGATTTAACTGCGATGTATATTAGACTTATGTTTTAAGTACGTATAGTTATTCATTGACAATACGGTACATAATTTAAAATGTGTGTGATGTTATTTTGGTTAGTTAATTCCAAAACGATTTTAAATTCCATGCACGGAACTCAAATACAACATTTCTTCATATGTGGTACAGCACAAGAAGTGTTAAAAGTATAACCATCAAATGTCGATAAAAATACCTAAATACACGTGATTGAGTGTTTCACTGTCTGTAGTACATATGGTTTGCGCAATATCATGTTTTAAAAATGCATTAACAACAGTTTGAAGCGAATCTAAATGCTTTTCCAAGTAGAACTCTTGAGCACATGCACTAAATATTTAGAAGCAGCTTTTACACCGGTCGTTTCATTTCCTGAACGTAAACATTACTTTTTGCATGTTGCATAAAGCCTGTAAATAACATGCCATTGAGCAAAATTTTGTTTGCCAAAATAATGCTCCGTGATAATATTTGCATGTACTGTTGAGTATCGGTACATCTTTATTATATAGTTCTCTTTTTAAATGTATACCTATAACAAATTCTTCGACAACCTCTGATCACGTTCGTTACACCTCTATATACGATTGCTTAAAGGTTTTTTAAACGAAAACCATTCACGTTTATATTTACATATTTTGAGAAAAGTGCAATCTAACCACTTAAACAGCAATTATTGAAAAACAAAATCTCCATATACGTCATTGTCGTAAGTATCTCCACCAAGATATTAATCACCACTGTTACAATCTACACCACATTCATCATTGTTGTCACCGTCAACATTATATTGGTCAACTATTTCCCACCACCACCAACAACAGTATCGTTTTATTCATCACCGATATCGTCGTTATAATGATCATCACTAACACAATTGTTTTCTACATCTCTCTTTTCGTTATTTCCCGATCAATGATATCAGAGAAACACTAATACCAACAAATACTTGCGTGTAAGCTCTAATATTCTAACAAAACGCTTGAAAAACGGGTACTTGAGACCTATTTAATTTGACCTATTTCCATAATATCGTACACTGTACGCCTAACATAAGTACCATGAGTTCATCATTTCATCAATGCGCTAAATAACCGTGACGTAATAAATTGTTAGAAGATTGTTATAATTTTAAACAGAAATTGTCATAAACTAAGAAGTACGCGTACATCACTTACACAAAAACCTCGTTATTGTAAGAAATTGCATGTAATTGCCAAATTGTAAATCTTTGTATATGAACCTACATTAATTGTGTAACTTATTCACTTATTAACATCTATAAGCGATTAATTGTGTAACGTATTCACTTATTCACATCTATAAGCGATTGCAAAACATGGACAATAAATTGTTCGCAGCCACTTACGTAATTAGTCGTAAACGAAATAAATGGATGTTGGAAAATCAAACTTTTGATCCATTAATCGTTCGAAAGGGAAATGTTCTTAGAAATGAATGAAGTTTATGATAGAGAAATGTATGCGTAGATACATTTTAATTGATAACCTTATGTAATAAATCGCACGGATTTAGCTTTGCGTATACCTTTTGCGTATTTGTGGAATGTAAAACATAGGTTCCACTAAGCATCTTTTGCATCGGTGATGCACTTCCGAATTCAAGAAATGAGCTTCGGCATACATCGCGGGAATAGAGGTTTCAAAAATGTTTTTATGAATAATCACGCAAACCACGATGATTATTTTCCTGGTGTCTTACGAACCTCATTTATAAACTAGGGAGTACATCGCCGATGCAAAAATTCTCAGAGGGACCAATGCTTAAACGATCGTGCACATTACACAGTTGACAAGAGAGATATGCGTAGCGTATTTTTGAGTCAAAGCATTAAAATGCCCAATTAATTTAACTTGTCAGTTGGTAGGTTATCAATCACCTGGCGATGATATATTATCGTCACTTATTTATCATGTCCTTTAATTTGAAGCATCAGCCTTCACATCTAGATGCTCGATTATAATTTATCACCCATCTGAAAAAGTTAAAAACATACACGTATAATCACTTGTAATCGCGCGTCCTAATATAAAACTTTAAAGGACTGAATGAATCAGCTGGTGGTCGAAGCTATGTTAGAACAATTTTAGAAAACAGAATATTTATGTGTATTGTGATGCAAAATAGAGCGAAAACCACGTACAGGGAATTATGCTTTTGGGGGTTAAACCACACAAATCGCTCGTTCGTGTTAAAACGCATTACAAAGTTTTATTTTTGAGAATGCTTCCGGAATCTGGCGTAAAGTGTCTATTCAATGACTGCGTTTTACCATAACTATATATAATGGGTTTAGGACATCGACCTTGTTTGTAATGGTTTTACAATGTAAGTAGATACAAAAGTACAAACGTGTCGATACATATATTAGAAATGTTTTTAATCCATCGCATGCCAATTTCGCATATTTCAGTGTATCACGTTAGGCATTTTCAGTTTCGTCACGTTAAGCATTATTTCATGAGTAAGTCTCAGAGAAAACTACTTTTGTGACAAAATTATTGATTATGGATTGTTGAAAATGTTGAAAGGGTAATTAATACATGTATGTAACAAAATACAAATGTTTATAGATACTCTTGTGAATTCCTAAATGTCACAAAATCTTTTTCTCAATCTTACTTGCAATATTGATCTGTTCAATCAATACCTGACCTCCAAAATTATTCAATAAATATGTGAATTTGGTATAAAGAATTCTTTGATAAATGTTACATTTAGAAAACTACTCTGTTCCTTCTTGAATATATTTGATGAACTGATAACGGATTGTTATGTGTGTGAAACGTTTTACAAATAACATGGGTGGTCTTCAGACAACATTTGATTGTTTCTCCATTTTGATAATTGTTTAAATACAACAATGATTATGATACTAGACCCAAAATGGTTTCTCAATATTTGAATAATTGTATAACGCAATATTATTGATGTTTGTTATGCCATATAATTGTAAATGTACGTAATGATGTCCTTGAGACATCCACATACGATTTTAATGTTCATTTAATCATTAAAAATTTCGGTCTGTCAATCTTGTTTACATTTCTCGTTTTTTAAAAGTACGCATACCATTACGTTACCTTTGATGTTAGATATATTTGGATATATTGATTATGCATAATTACAAAATGTATTTTGATCTAATTTTCCCCCATAAAGTGCATTAATATCATATTTGATTATGATAAAAATATTAATTATTCAAACATTCGGTTTTATTGTGCAATAATTTACATCAAATAACTTTATAAACATCATTAACGAGGTTCCTGTTATTTTATGTGTATAAAGACTCCGATATATCAATTAATACGCACACACAGGCAACTCTCAAAGGTTCTAGTTCAAAGTTTTCAAAGTTCTTTCATTTCATTAATAAATACGTATACTTATTTATTGCAAAACGTTCCAATGAATATTTGATATTAACGAATAGCTTACAGTGTGTAAAATGTACATGTGTTCAAGACTATCTGGGGTAAACTATTTTATCAAACATATCAGCCGGTACCTAAACTGCAGCCAGTGCTTTAAACGGCCTTAGTTGCATTTCAAATTGGGGCGTATTGTTTTCCTATTGTTGCATGTTACTATATCGCATTTTTAAGAACTTACAAAAACGCTGATCATTGAAATTCGAGCGTGTGCACTCGAAACTTTGTCTTATAACGATATATGATGATCGTCTCTAAGCAAAGATAATTTGACGAATAGCAAATATTTGTAAAATGGATCCCACGTCCTTATTTGTTGATTTAGCAATCGAGCATATTTTCGTTGCCACTGAAAATGTTATGATATCAATACAATGATGTGAGAGCTACTGCGTGCATTTTCAATAGATTGTTCCATTAGAAACTTCATCAATAGCGAGTGTCATGCTGGTCATAGATTACCATTTATAACACTAATATTTCTCCTGTTATGGCTTTATTTCGCAATATATCACAATTTGATTGCAATGCAACACATGTCATTTATTCCTCAAAAGCAACGGTAAATGGTTTTAGCCAGCTCATGTTTGAAAATATAAACAGCTCGTTGCCATTATGAGGGAGTTATGACTGCATTATTTAAGATTACGGTTACCCTTAGCAGGAATAACGGTTAGTTCAGTGTAGTATCCAAGCAAAACTAAGAGTGTCATACCTTTGTATGTTATTGCAAAAACAGTCGAAAAAAATGACAGAATGCCTAAATTGACCGGTTTAGCATGTATTTATGTACTCAGTGTTCATAGGAGTATACAAAGCGTAACACGGTAACACCAGCACAATGGTCTCTGTCCTGCAATTCTGTGTGAATAATTTACGTGCCAACATTATCGAAATTGTTGCCAAGTCCAATTTATCACAAGGGAGAAAAAATGGATGCCTTTCAATATATTTATGAATCCTAGCTGGAAGAAGATCATGAATTGACTAATGAATATTTGCCTAACATTACACGTTCGCTATGTCGAGAACCAATCAAAGAAATTGACATTCTGCTGTAAAAGTTTTTTTCTTGTCTGAAATAATTACCTACCCGTTTGAAGGGCAAATTGTTCCGGTTGCTTCGATTGTCTTTAGCTAATCATATTGCTATAGGTTAAATATGAGTTGTACTATTTAATATGAGTACCAATTAATTACAATCGCATAGCTAGCCCAGTGATAGAGGGAACGCATCGGATGTGGGAGTTCCGGGGTACGGTATGTGGTCACACCAAAACACCAATGACATAGATAAGGCACTGGTGTTTTCTTTGCCAGACGTTCAGCATAAAAATAATTCAAAATGGAGTTATTCTTTATAAGAGTGTGCCGAAAATTGGCCATCGAGAGCAAGTTGAAATTGTTTTACTATTAACCTTAATTAAATGTATATACAATTATGGTTAAGCTCCTAAAACGAGTGAGTTTCCTAGTTGCTTGAAATGTCTTTAATCTAAAATAACTATTCATGTATATATGTAACACGTTCTTTGTTTGCTACCCGAAGTAAGTACAACTCTATTGATCACCAAGTAGTCTTTCATTTAGTATATTATCTTGAATTAAAGTTATTTTATTTCACGTTGATAATTCTTTATAATTTCTTTCTTTAGTTTTATTACCATCAAAGGAATTTAACAACATCTACAACATCTAAAGCTAATTACCTCAAATAATTAATCTATTCAGATTCTTGCTTTAATCAAGGAAATACATGCTCCCAATCCATAATCTTTGTGTTCGACAATTCACATGATCATTGCTCCTTCGTTTGGTTAAATTGATAAAAAATGTTTTTTCGTAGTTTAATTAAAGCACACCACCACTTCTTCAGGATGTAATTAGCTAGTGTTGTTTGTATATTCGATGATATGTTCTGTAATCTTTACACTGGTTTATTTCACCCCTTAAACTTTTTTTTCTAAAGTTTCACAGCCATACTTAATAAGCTGGCCATTAATGTCTTACATCGCTTAATGGAAATAATATCTTGTTATTTTATCAATATTATTTGTTGCTACAAATAATTAAAAGCAATCTCGGATACAATAAACATTCTAGATTTACCGTTGAGGTTTATGAAAATTAACATAAAATTAGTAAAGTGAATTTATCGAAGCATGTTATGATTTGTTGTTTCATTTTGTTAGGTTACGTTTCATTTCGCAAGGGTTCTATGGTGAGGCTGAGGTTTAGATAACTGAGTGTCTATTTAGGACACACCAGACAACATCGCATAAATGTGTTACTGAGGTTTTCTGAGGTTAGGACTTATAATACAACATACATGGAATACGACGATTTGACATCAAGTTGAACTGGATAGAAAAATATATTTATCTAAGCTAACTTATTTCGTATTCAATCATTGCTTCAATAGCCACAAAAAATGAATTCTGTTTGCTTAGGCTTTGCAAATAATTCCAGCATATTGTTAGCTCAAGACGAGAACGTGTGTCTTATTAGTGCTAGCTACAAGGGAATATAATAACCGGGTCGTCAATATGTCACCAGACATTTCAATTACGGCTGGAAAAGATTTCATCAAGCACTAATCTAGCGAGTCCTACATAGAAATCATGACAGGAATATCGCGTTCAGTAATTGCATCGTCGACATTTTGCGTACAAATTGCCAAATAGAAAAACGTACCGTATATATAGTTCAGTTCGTGGCGTGAACATTATAGTGAAATGTGGGATGTATCGACAATTCAACTTTTAGAAACAAGACGATGCTATCAAATTACTAGTAAATTGTATACTATACTATAATTACAGCTATATATTTACTTTACACTTGTATTTGACGAATCGAAAAAACAGACTCAATTCGCATAAGTTCAGCGATAAGTTGTCTGCGATCATGATATAGATGATGTAAACATTATGGGATATGATATCATAAAATTGTGTAAATTCTCCTCCCGGCCAGCCAAATGTCTTAGAAACTTTGGGCGAATGAATTATGAGCATCAAAAATGGAGACTTTATTATAATTATTTAGTATTCTGTGAATTCTGAAAGGTTCGACAGTTAGCATTAAAAGATGTTTAAATGTACAATGTGCCATGCGTATCCTTATCCGAGAATTGATATAATTGTCTTACACGCACTTCAAGCAAAGACTGATATATCTATATTTATATTTTCAGACTCCAATGAGGATTATTACAGACATAATCCGTCGGTTATACCAAGTTTCCTCCCAGTCCCCACCAACATTACCGTCCATGAGGGAGAGACTGCTCACCTGAGATGTAGAATACATAACTTAGGACCTAAAATGGTAAAATATTTCTATTTTTATTCACTCCATAGTCCGTCAGTGACTAGCGCCTTTCTTTACCGTAGCCTTTGTTCGATCCTACAATGTTATTGAATATAAATAATTGTTGGTATCGTATCAATGCGTATGTAATCATGTTATATGCATAAATGAAATTTATAACCACTTGACGTTTGGAAAATGTTAGAATCGTACAAATGTCGACAACAGTGATAGATGTACGGCAGGACTTAAGCATGTTAAGTAAATCACATAAGTCACAGCACCCCAAGATACGTCGACAGACCTGTCTGATGAGTTCCACACTTCACAGATGCAAACGAAATGTTTCATTTCCTATCGAGACAATTCATTTATCAGAACCGAATTAACTCTCATTTCTAGGGTAACATGTATACACAGCCTAATATTTTGATAGGATTCGTTGTCTAAATATAATATTTATACAGAATATACCAACAATGTAATTATTGGAGTGCTAGTGAAAAGCTATTGAACATTATTTACACTGAATTAAAGCTTTATGAACATTCTTAATTGGGAAGAATGTTACCGAAGTATGATTGATTATTGGAACAGAAAATTTTCCTCAGACATTCCATACCCATTCGCCTTTCTAATGTCTGTTTTCGGACGATTATTTCAAAAGAGAACAGTTTTATGACGAACCACTTCAGACTTCTCAAATGTTTGAGAAATGTTGTTTTGATACCATGGGTCTCCTTTAACAATACAATTAGCAAGTATTTTGTCATTAAAAGACTTGCATCTGCATTTCCTGTATTGGATCTGCAAATAATATGCCAAAATTGGATTCATGAACCCCAACTTGAAGTGATGAAGGGCCAAAATAATGTACCGATTTCCCTTTTCATACTCGTTAGCGCTCTGTAGCTGAATTCTTTAAGAATGTTTCTGGCATTACAAAATGACAAAAAACTCTATCGTTTCTATTGTTTTATAGACAGGTAATAACTCCACGTGTCCTACTGCATTTGTAAACAAACATTTGAAGAAACAGCGAGACATACACTTCTACGTATTGTGCTAGGTCGTCTGTTAAAAATCGCTTTCATTCAGTCGCTTGATCTTATTTTGTAAAACAATTCAAACGCCACTTGAGCTGTAAGATCTTAAGTTAAGTTAAACGAATATTTCATGACTTGATCGGCGTTATCTTTGATTACTTAATCAGTGTATCTCCTTATGTCAGCATCAACACCAGATAGTTCAGACGGTATTATTGATGCTAGGAAGATGTATGCAAAATAATTTTGAATTTGTGCAATATGACATGCGTTCATTGTTAAAGAGTAGATAAGAAAGAACATTATACATGTGGCGTTCGGTTGTGTTTAATAATTGTAAATGAATCTTAAAATCTATCTCAGTTCACTGCATTCCTCTGACAGCCACTTCTTTCTTTTACATTCATTTAGCTTTTGATTTTTGGCGGCTGAAAATTTGTCTTTCAGCGGCTCAGTTCATTTATGTTTGTTGGTCATTTTGCCTTGTTATTGTTATATGTGATGTGTTTTTGCTTTTGATGAATTTCTTATCTTAATTTGACGTATAAATTATTCCTGATAGTATTGGAACATACTAGTACATATTTATGTTTGTAATGTATTTTAGGCTGTTTGGAAAAAGGCGAGCGAAGCCTCGCCGTTAACAGTCGGGAAAGATGCATTTACACCCAACAAAAATATAGAAGTTGAAACGGAAGAAATATCGGAGACTGAGACTAGATACGATCTAATTATGAAAGACGTTCAACAAGATCAGGCAGGGACCTACGAATGTCAAATAAGTGCGACAGATAATTACACGCTTAATGTAACGTTAAATGTTTTAGGTAAGTGACAACTTTTTAATTTCCAACAATGATTATTAATAAGTTGAAGTAATTTGCTCGCCTTAAGTAACACATGTATTTGTCGAATAAGCAATTGGTTTAGCTCAATGCAGCACATTTATGGCACATACTCAATGCATCATTCTACGAGATATAATGTGACCAACACCTCATGTTAAAAGTCGTATATAAGTTTCTAAAGTGCTACAACACAGGTTACCAAAGGATTTGGATAACGACATTTGATCAATACAATTGCATTGTGTATATAATTTACACCGCTAGATAATAAACTTAACATACTTAAATATACGTAGCTCCAAAATCAATGTGTATATATAACGTTTTTTTATTTTTGGTTGATTTCAGATCCGGTAGAATATAAACCAGGTATGTCACCCTTTGTATTTCTATATGGCATAGCAAGCGTAAAAGGCGGTACACTCTTCGAGAAAGTTTTTTAAAACTATTTTAGAAGGCTGGCGTTGTATAGCACACAACTATAAATGGAGCTTTGAACTGCGAGCGCAAATGTGTTCCATTTCGATACAATGACTGCACAAAGCTAAGAACACAATGATCCGTTCAAATCGTGCTTCGTTTCAAGGTGCAGTTCTGCAGTTTTATACCGAAATGTGTTGCACCAGTCAGTTCGGAGACAATTTGGTCTGTCAAAACAATTGACATTGATGTCCCTACTTCTGATTGCATTGTCACTAATGGTGAATCTGGTACCATATCAACGCTCCGAATTTCCATGTGAATACACACATGGTTTTATCAAACATAGCAAACTTGTCCTGTTTTGTATCTTATTTGTCGATAAATGCTTTTTGTGATACATTTGACTTTATTTAGCGTTTTTGTTTTTCTGTGCACACATATATGCGTTGATCTTATAATACTCAATGTTTATACTGATGAACAGGATAAAAATATTGTTTGCATTTGGTTGAGCACCAACCTTTGAAATCAATCAAAATTTAATCGCAATCAGATGAGGTTATTTCTATTACAACAATTATATTTTGTTCTGTTTTTTTTATATTCAAAGAAATAACTTACTTTCAATTCGTTGATATGCTGAAAATGATTTGTTGACAAGGTATACAAATGTACCCAACTATGTTGTTTTACCAAAAAGTGTTTTCATTATTTTTTTGGTTGACGTCGATTGTTCTGTTTTGCACTATTTCAAAATTGGATTTGTATGGTACAGAATACGTGAGTTTGATGGAAGATATTCGACTGCTGTGTAATGCAACAGGTGCAACCAAAGCTCCCGATGGCGTTGATTGGTTCTTTAACGGTGACGTCATAAATGAAATGAAACCCCAGTGGTATGGACGACTATTTAAAATGAACAGAAAACCCTCACCAGGTCGTACATTAATTAGTGAAATTGTTATAGAAAAGGCGACTATGGCGGATAGAGGTCATTATGTTTGTCGACTGACGAAAAAACTTGCGAAAGGATTTAAAGTTCACGTATTAAACGGTAAATATATTTTACAAGTTTCAAGATTGCGTATAACGCACGTTATAACCAACATTCAAGCGTCTGTAATCGGGTCTTGTGAACATGTTTATGTCTTTCAATATAATAATATCACGTGTACATGTCTACTTCAACTGTATTGGTACTGCGTTCCATGTGAAACTAAATGTAAATGCGTATCTTTAAATATCAAAATACATATGCCATTTAATATAATTATGTTTGTATAGGCAGTGAGTTTCTGGTACACATGGCATGTTATGCTCCAATGGTGTTTGGAAATAATGTATGTGCAGTGAATAATGTTTTCATCTGCCTCTGTCATATACATTCCAAGTTCAATTACCAAGCCAATAGGAAATCAAAAGGTTAATAGAATCATAATACTAATTACGCTGATCTGTTGAGATGATAATTAATATATATCAAAAGGAGCACTTTCTTATGTATTTTTTAGCTAGAAATCCATCGACAAAATGTCTGCCTCTCGTTTTCGTTATGATTCTATGATAAAAAGCAACTGTATTATTCATCATAAATAGTTCTATTCACTTAACTTGTCTTATTTTCTTCTTTCAGACAAAAAGAATCACAAAGATCCAAAACGACGTAAGATTTTATGATATATATTTCGGTTATTTATTTCTACCAATAATTAAATTTAAATTCAGACATTCAATTTAATTTTTGTTCTATTTTACAGACAATTTTTGCAAAAAAAACCACAATCATGTTCTATTTTACAGACAATTATGTTCTATTTTACAGACAATGACGATCCATACGAGACAACAGATTCTGTAGCATCCTCTATATATGGCAGCAGTGGCTCATCAACACTAAATACTTTAAGCTGGCATCATTTCACTATGTTGTTTTTTCTCATAACTTTGACGTGGCAGCGATGAACCGACAATTCTCCATTATATATGTGATTATATTGATGTGTCCTTACTTTCACCTCGACAAAACGTGTGACTAAAAAGAAACTAAATCAAGCTGACTGGATACTTTCAGTGTAATATGGTGTTTAGATCATAAAACGACTAAAGATTACCGCTGACAATTGTCATAATTTTAAACAATGATGTGTCGGATTAAAACCGTTTCTGATATTACAAAAAGAATGTGTCGAGCTCTTTAAACAAACTGCTGAATACATTCTGTATAGACGTGACGTGTTGTCAAGGACGACGAAACGAGTGTTTGTGCTCTCAGCACTGCAGATTGGTAGACTGAAAGTGACTTCTTTTGAAGAGTGTGTGATAATAAAATGACTTCTTTTGAGAGTTCGTCCCTCTTAGAAAAAGATTTATATCAGAAAACAGTGACTGAACTGAGTCTATGTATTTGATATTGTGAAAACTGAACGTTGTGAATCTGAGTATTTCTAGGTTAACTATTGTTTTCATTGTGTATATGATCTACGTACGTGGTATTTGAATGGACCAATCGTATATGTGTTAATTGATTAAATTTATGTAATATTTGTGTATTTGATGACGTTTTGTTGCGACCAATACACACATGTTTAGTTCTGCCCATGGAATTATACATGTATGATTAAGGTCCTCTAATTATTTCATGATCAAATTATGTTTTTTCGTTATTGACCAGTGAAACATTTACGATCCGAGCAATGAAAAAATATTTCTGATTCTTGTCAGTGAGGTGTAAATTCATAATCAATACCGAGCCAATACCTTTGAAATTCAAAATCTGCTTGAGAAAAGCATGGTGCTCGTAATATTCATGCTCGCCAATATGAGGTTTTACTATATACATGTTTGCGCAGGAATGAGCCATTAGTTGTTATGGAGATGTACATAATCTATTTACATCATATTTACGTGTAACATTTGTATTTTTTTTAAAGACGTTGGCAGTGGTTTCTTGTACCAACACACTCGCAATATGAGATTTTGTTCCATCAATGCACATGTTTTTGAACACAGTAAAGTGATACAAACAGAAAATACAGACATGAGTATTGGTTACCAAACTTGCTTATAAGTCTTCTGAACTTCAAACTTGTATTTTCTTCAGAATTATAGAGTCCACGGCGGCTAACATTTTGTAGTGTACTTTTTCTAATACCAAGTACTGTCTACACACATAATTTCCACACATTCTAATTGTGGGTAAATATTTCCCCATATCTATGAAGAAACGACCGCGAACGCCTTTGATTTACGAATGTTATTATTATTTCGATTGATTGTAACGGTCACGTTATCGGCCTATACAACGTCATAAATATGTTAATCGTGGATATTATAAGACTTATATGTCGATTAGCATGAGAAGTAAACACAACAAAGCACCGTATCGTGTTAGGGCTACATGCAGGCAAAGGGTTCTTGATTCATACTGTGTAAATAAATCGTTGATTGATCCATGCTTCGGTTTCATTTTTTGTTTCACTTTCATTGATCTATGTTAAATGAAGCTTGTACACATACTACCTATAAGTCGCTGTCATTTTCAATTAATTAAATATTATTTCCATTTTTTGTGTGATCACTTTGTGTAAAGGTTAGCACATAGAACCGTTGTAATTCAAAATGCAATTTAAAATGGATGTTATGTCGCGTTATTACCTGCAGAAACGTCTATATTTGAAACTGATCTTCCAAATATTAAACAAGGACATTAGATTGCCGGTTTAATCACGATATAACGTGTCATAGATACCTACACGTGCATTTTTATAACAATTGTTCTTGTAAAAATGTTTTACCAATGTGAACACAATAGAGGATCATTTTTTATGTGAAAGTGATCGTTGTAATGTACGTACAAATGTATTAATATTACATCATTTGATAACAGTTATATCACATGCCTTAATTAAAGTTAAATTTATTTTTATGTTGCTATACATGTATTAACATAATCATATTCTGGCCAGTCTTTGATTTTATCAGACATGTGGACATATTGCTCCTTATATATCATTATCTGGAATATCCGTTCTTCTGACAGGACGACATATGCCAGAATAGTACTGACCAATGTAGTTGCCATGACAAGTATTTCTTTAGTTCGTCACTGACATATTTTTATTTTACTTGGTATAGTACGATAAGACCCGCCATGTTAGTCATTATTCTTATTTGACCGACGATTTTGCCTATAATTACAAAGTAATGTTGTCTTAGGTTTGGTAGAATCCTAGTTCGGTTTACCAGCATTTTTATTTTTTAATATAATAGTATCTAGATCTATTGACGCCACCAGTCTTTCTGGAGTTAAGTATATTCCAGTTTTCCCTTGCTCTTTCGAAAACAACATGCAATGCATCATCCATGTAAATGCAGCACATGTCAATAAGTCAATACCATGAAATATGCCTTCAATGAATACTTTATACTTGTTGGACGAACTAAAACACTGCGTTTTTTAAAGATTGACGTTGCTTTACTGTATTTAGCAATGTAAATGACTAGATATCTAAAATATAGAATGTACTTCTCCATTAAACTGTAAACTGTAAACATCATCATTAAATGCAATTGTATTAAATGAATAGGATTAACATAATAATAACTATTTTATTCCTATACAATGTTCGCTCTTTCAGGGCATATTCATTCATAGATATATTAACTAACTTGCATATGATCAACAAATAAGCCTATATATTATTATCTCAATTATTATAAATTATAGCACCATGCATTGCTTCCAAACGCCTACTAACTGTAATCTAGTTATTCTTGAAATACTATAAGTTTTGTTGTTGTTTTTTTTTGTTCCATAAAATACGGGTTTCTGCAGCATATTAACATAATCAGCTGACTATATTCAAACTCGATGTTCTGTTTGTTTGAAACTAGAGTCAAACATAACGTATGTATAATTTTGTTTTGTATCATAAATTATTGATGATATCATGTTTTGTTACAGTCATCTACCGTTTGGTCTATATTTGTATTTATTTTCATTGTGTTAATATAACAAAACCTTATACAGGACATCATTATGTTTCATGATGTACATGCAAGTATGTAACAACTCCAGTGATTATAACTTTGATAGTGACAAACGTCTTCGTGGCAAGAGTCCTGTTGGTTGAAACACATTTCCGTTCCTATAGTTCTGCTGGTGGAAACACGTGTTCGTGACGAAAATACTATTTGTTATAACGTAGTTGCATTTGTTTAGTTAATTGAGACAGATATGTTATTAAGATAATTCTGTCAGATAAAAGTGTTGCATCAATGATGTAAGCATTTATTTCATTTCATAAATGAAACATTTTAGTAATGGTTAAATCCTATACTTGCTTAATCTTATTTCGGTATAAAATCACGTTTGTGTAATAAAATGTTTTGGAAGATTAATGTTAGGTCTTTAATTAATCTTAAAACCTGTTGTTTGACACAATACATGTACACTTTTGTGCTGATAGATATACTGTGTGTACATTCATCATTGTACATGTATCTAGCTGGCTATATCATTGCGATGTTATTATTATCTGTCATATCGTCATCTCTCCAATATTACATATTTGTTGTTATTTATTATAAAACATTCAAACAAATCATTTGACGTGTCTGTTGTTTATCAAGTATGATATTGTGTTGTTGTTTTATATAATTGCTACATTTGTTCCTGTCGATATTCGATACAGAAAATTAATACGATTAACAAAAGGACAAGAAGACATCGAACTGAGTAGATAGCACTCGAACAACATAGTTAAGCAGGAAATGTGCACAAAAACAAACATAAGACCAATCCAAATGGTTAATAGTTCATTAAGATAGAAATATATGATGACAGGAAAGAATGAGAATATAGCACTTACCAGAAACGATCGACATACATGAATACTGACTCCCTGTATCATCATTCCTGGTGTACAAATTAGAATCCAATTATTCCCAAATGCTTACATTGTTGCATACTTAATAAGTATTTATGCAAATGCCGTTTTTAATGGATCAGTATTAAATTAATATGATTCGATTTTTTTTGTATTTCAATAAAATCATTAGTATCGATTAAATCTACATTAGCATATGACTCGAGGCCACGGACAAGACTTGCATCATTACACAGGTAACCGAAATCAGTCCTGTTAAGTGCATCTTACCGTTAATTCGTAACATTATTAAACAATCATGACTTTTAAGACAACATTTCTCCTTGCGTTAAATATTTGGGCGACACTCTATTTGTGTCCTATTCAAGTGCAGGTGTTTCCACTTTAAGACGCTGAAATTATATAAATCTTCAATCAAGAGGAGTTATATTGAAAAAAACGTTTAGTAATACTACGCTTCTTAGAAATAGAATTTTTAAACACATAAAGAAAAACTGCAATAGGAATATAACCAATAAGAAACTGGAATTGTGATTTCAATATCGAGACTGAGCAAAAATATGAAAATGCACTCAAATGCTTTTGTTTCTTATGTTGATTTTATTTGTAAAAAATGATTTGAAAAACACTATAAAGTCGAAAGTTATTGCATTTTGTTGTTGTTTGAAGAGACACATGCGTACTATATAAAATTGTTATACATACATAGATATAAAATTCAATAGCATCAATTAAAGGTTATACAAATTTTTGTTACTTTCGGTTTGCATAATACACCTTCTGTTCAAAAGCCAACGACTCTATAGCTTTATCTGCAGATAAGGCCGTACGAGTACAGTATTGATAAAATGAGACATTGATGCAAATATAAATATAATAAATTGTACGAACAATCCATTCCATCATTTCCCGATTTGCATAATTTGTTTACCAATAAACCCATTGTACTCCTCATTGGCAGACAGCAAAAATTAGCATATTCCGGATTAATATCAACACAGAGCTTCAACCTTGTATTACCGGGATCAACTTTATCGCCGCTATATCTGACAGCACCTACTATCAGGGGTGTAATAATCTGCAATACTAATTACCGCAGTGTGGACGCTTTGCAAAATATAATAAATAATAATCATAAAAGCCACATCATATCAATTATACATTAGCTCAATATCCATTTTATTATTCAGTTTTATTAATAACTCCTCCGTGACCTACACTAATAGACAAAAATAGACCTCATAAATACTAAACTGAATGACGCTCGTTGCATATCTATAAATAGGAATAGCGAGTATCGTTAGTTATGTAAAAGATATGATTTTTATAACACTGGAACCGTGCGAAGTTACATAATTTAAGCGATATGCCGATGATTAACAAATCCCACAGGATATAAAACAACATAGAACCCGCGAATTCATAATAAACTACCGAGTTTTCTGTATGCATGTTAACGTTGATATTTTTATCAGACATGACAATACATAGCTCCACAGTGATGTGGAGTCAGAATATGCAATGCATGTTTTACTTTTAAATACAACGTCGATTGCACATGTCTTTCGATCCTGAACCCGGCTGTGATCCAGTGATGTACATACATTTCGTATCGAATACTGTTCCTGTTTAGTGCTTTCCTGAAATTTAAAACCAAGTGTATTCCTACTAGTACATACATGTGAATAAAACCTAGTTGAATTACGTCAGAGAACCACAATTGAACCATTACATCTGTAGAAAAACACAATTCCAAATTATTTGTTCAACATCCAAATGTCGTCTTGAAGGTTATAAACGATTCTTTTTGTATGATTTAGGTTAATCACCTGCAAACCTAGATCAGTATAAACCTCGATGTTAATGTGCTTTACGTGATTAACACATAGAAACACTATCCTCAAAATGTTAATCGAGAGTTTTTGCTTATTTAGGAAAATAATTAAAGTGTACGTATATAGCTAGTTTGCGATAGAAAAAAATCGTGTTTTTTTAATATTTCTCTGTAATTACTAAACCTACACGTATGAAATGTTGCACGTATAAATGAAATATATCTACCTAATACACACTGAAATTTCAGCAACATCAGAAATGAGTTAAAAAAGTTTTGTTCATAAGTTCTATGTAACATTTTTGTATTTTATATGAAAAATCAAGTTAGAAGACTTGATACTTGCAACAGCCAATATACGGTCACGTGATACGCATAACGGTATATATACGTATTTGCAACCTACTTAATTTAACACATGCGAGGCCCGTCTGTGAATATGACCAAGTACATTTTATTGTTGTACATTGTTTACAAGCGACACACCTAAATAAACCGAATCACAAGGGCCACCTAAATCTCGTCTTTATAACGGCAATCACAATCCCACTGATCACGGATTGTAACGGTTAAATAATTCATAGTAAATCATCAATGGAATACCAGATTACCTCCCTGCGTTAAACTGTAAATACACATGTAATTTCAATATGTTATAAAGAATAAATATATTTTAATTGGTGACTAAAAATTATGAAATTCAAAATGAGACTAGGTAGGAAGTTATTGTAGTTCTGTGTAAATTTTCACCAAAATCTGATGAATAGGTTTTAAGAAATCTTTAAAAAACACGATTTTTTTCTATCGCAAACTAGCTATACCAGTTTATGCTGCATTTTAGTGTTATTAAGGTTATTTTGATTTTCTGTTTCTATGAAAATCAACTTCTAGCATTCAATTCCCCGCATATTTGATGTATAGGTGTATTATTTTATAACATGTTACTTTTACGTTATTGTGTTATTACATATGTAAATTGCACTCATGTTAAATACTAAAAAACACGTCCATTTATTACATAGCACTATTCATTTTTGAGAAACACATACTGCTGTACATTGGTTATTTCTCTGAAGAGGTACACTGTAATAGTGCATGGTTACATTGGGAACAGAATGATCGTTTCACATGAGATATGTAATTTGTCTTCAGTGAGTATCTCTGGAGAGGTTGTGATGTAGTATTATGCATATTTGTTCAAATGTCAACCAAATGTCGACCACGTATGTCGTCGTATTTGACATTATGGTTATTTTCGTATTGAATTTTCTAAACTAATTACTAACGGCCTAATTACTGATGGTTATTAATCAATGTGCTACCTAATAATGTATATATTCTAGATGAGTGATTGCAGCTTAAAACAGTAATATAATAGTTATCTAATGATAAGTATTAAAGGTTATGCAGCAGTGCATTGACACCTTACGCTTATAAAGCGCATAAGTACGAAATATGCAGTACTTGACGACTTGAGATATAATTATTTTGTTCCAAAACATCAATATGTGAGTCGAACAAGAAGACGCATGGTTTGTTAGTCATTATTTCGATTGAGCTGCGATGTATATTAGACTGATGTTTTAAGTACGTATAGTTATTTATTGACAATACGGTACATAATTTAAAATGTGTGTGATGTTTGTTTGGTTAGTTAATTCCAAAACGATTTTAAATTCCATGCACGGAACTCAAATACAACATTTCTTCATATGTGGTACAGCACAAGAAGTGTTAAAAGTATAACCATCAAATGTCGATAAAAATACCTAAATACACGTGATTGAGTGTTTCACTGTCTGTTGTACATCTGTTTTGCGCAATATCATGTTTTAAAAATGCATTAACAACAGTTTGAAGCGAATCTAAATGCTTTTCCAAGCAGAGATCTTGAGCACATGCACTAAATATTTAGAAGCAGCTTTTACACCGGTCGTTTCATTTCCTGAATGTAAACATTACTTTTTGCATGTTGCATAAAGCCTGTAAATAACATACCATTGAGCAAAATGTTGTTTGCCAAAATAATGCTCGGTTGATTTATATGTTACGTGATAATATTTGCATGTCCCTTTGAGTATCGGTACATCTTTATTATTTAGTTCTCTTTCCAAATGTATACCTATAACAAATTCTTCGACAACCTCTGATCACGTTCGTTACACCTCTATATACGATTGCTTAAAAGTTATTTAAACGAAAACTATTCACGTTTATATTTACCTATTTTGAGAAAAGTGCAATATAACCATTTAAACAGCAATTATTGAAAAATAAAATCTCCATATACGTCATTGTCGTAAATATCTCCACTATGATATTAATCACCACTGTCACAATCTACACCACATTCATCATTGTTGTCACCGTCAACATTATATAGGTCAACTATTTCCCACCCGTTTCATTCATCACCTGTATCATCGTTACAATGATCATCACTAACACAATTGTTTTCTACGTCTCTCTTTTCGTTATTTCCCCATCAGAGAAACACTTATACAATGTACCAACAAATACTTGCATGTAAGCTCTAATATTCTAACAAAACGCTTAAAAACGGGTACTTGAGACCTATTTAATTTGATCTGTTTCCATAATATCATACAGTGTACGCTTAACATATTATTGTATATATGTAACATATAAGTACACTGATTTCATCATTTCATCAATTCATAAAACAACCGTCATAAATCCTTAGAAAATTGATATAATTCTAAACAGATATTGCCAGGAATTCAGACTTACGCGTACATCACTGACACACAAACCTCGTTATTGTAAGAAATTGCAAGTAATTGCCAACTTGTAAATCTTTGTATCTGAACCTGCATTTATTTTTTATCTTATTCACGTATTCACATTTTTATTAGCGATTGCAAAAATGCACAATAAATTGTTCGCAGCCACTTACGTAATTAGTCGTAAACGAAATAAATGGATGTTGGAAAATCAAACTTTTGATCCATTAATCGTTCGAAAGGGAAATTTTGTAAGAAATGAGTGAAGTTTATGATAAAGAAGTGTATGCGTAGAAACATTTTAATTGATAAACTTATGTAATAAATCACACGGATGGTGTTCAGTCATCGTATTCAATATTTTTCATTATAACTTAAATGGCTAAAAGGTCATTAAAATTTAGCTTTGCTTACACCTTTTGCATATTTTTGGAAGGTAAAACATAGGTTCCGCTGAGCATTTTTTGCCTCGGTGATGCACTTCCGAATTCAATAATGGAGCTTCGGCATACATCGCGTGAATAGAGGTTTCACAATTTTTTTATGAATATTCACACAAATCACGATGGTTCATTTCCTGGTGACTTACGAACCTCATTTATAAACTAGGGAGTACATCGCCGATGCAAAAATTCTCAGAGGGACCAATGCTTAAACGATCGTGCACATTACACAGTTGGCAAGAGAGATATGCGTAGCGTATTTTTGAGTCAAAACATTAAAATGCCCAATTAATTTAACTTGTCAGTTGGTAGGTTATCAATCACCTTACGATGATATATTATAGTCATTTATTTATCATGTCCTTTAATTTGAATCATCAACCTTAACATCTAGATGCTCGATTATAATTTATCACCCATCTGAAAAAGTTCAAAACATACACGTTTAATCACTTGTAATCGCGCGTCAAAATATAAAACTTTAAAGGAATACCTTAATATCCTTGATGATGATCAATTTCTTACCAAAAAACCTGAACAAATTAGCTGGCGGTCGAAGCTATGTTAGAACAATTGTAGAAAACAGAATATTTATGTGTATTGTGGTGCAAAATAGGGCGAAAACCACGTACAGGGAATTATGCTTTTGGGGGTTAAACCTCACAAATCGCTCGTTCGTGTTAAAACGCATTACAAAGTTTAATTTTTGAGAATGCTTCCGGAATCTGGCGTAAAGTGTCTATTCAATGACTGCGTTTTACCATATTAACTATATGTAATGGGTTTAGGTTATCGACCTTGTTTGTAATGGTCTAACAATGTAGATACAAAAGTACAAACGTGTCGATACATATATTGGAAATGTTTTTAATCCATCGCATGCCAATTTCGCATATTTCAGTGTATCACGTTTGGCATTATTAGTTTCGTCACGTTAAGCATTATTTTATGAGTAAGCCTCAGAGAAAACTACTATTGTGACAAAATTATTGATTATGGATTGTTGAAAATGTTGAAAAGGTAATCAATACATATATGTAACAAAATACAAATGTTTATAGATACTCATGAGAATTCCTAAATGTCACAAAATCTTTTTCTCAATCCGACTTGCAATAATGATCTGTTCAATTAATACCTGACCTTCACAATTATTCAATAAAATATGTAAAAATTTGGTATAAAAAATTCTTTGATACTGTAATGTTACATTTAAACACAATTCCTAAAAGCATTCACAGGATTCCGGTTATCACATTAAGAAAACTACTCCGTACCTTCATAAATATATTTGATAAATTGATAACGGATTGTTGTGTGCGTGAAACGTTTTACAAATAACATAGGTGGTTTTCAGACAACATTTGATTGTTTCTTCATTTTGATAATTGTTTAAATACAACATTGATGATGATACTAGACACAAAATGGTTTTCTAATATTTGGATAATTGTATAACGCAAGATTATTGATGTTTGTTATGCCATATAATTGTAAATGTACGTAATGACGTCCTTAATACATCCACATACGATTTTAATGTTCATTTAATTCCATTAAAAATTTTGGTCTGTAAATCTTGTTACATTTCTCGCGTTTTTAAAGTACGCATACCATTACGTTACCTTTGATGTTAGATATATTTGGATATATTGATTATGCATAATTACAAATTGTATTTTGATCTAATTTTCCCCATTAAAGTGCATTAATATCATATTGGATTATGATAAAATATTAATTATTCAAACATTCGTTTTCATAATTATTGTATGCAATAATGTACATGAAAGAACATTATAAACTTAATTAACGAGGTGCCTGTTATATTTATATGTATTTAGACTCCGGTATATCAATTATTACGCACATACAGGCAACTCTCAAAGGTTCTAGCCAACATGTTGTGTTCAATGTTTTCAAAGTTCTTTCATTTCATTAATTAGTACGTATACTTATTTCTTACAAAACATTCCAGTGACTATTTGATATTAACAAATAGCTTACAGTGTGTAAAATGTTCATGTGTTTAAAACTATATTTTAGGGTAAATATTTTTATCAAACATATCGACCGGTACCTAAACTGAAGCCAGTGCTTTAAACGCCCTTCGTTACATTTCCACTCGGTGCGTATTGTTTTCCTATTGTTGTGTGATACTATATCGCATTTTCAAGAACTTACAAAACCGCTGATCATAGAAATTTGAGAGTGTGCACTCGAAACTTTGTTTTATAACGATATATGATGATCGTCTCTTAGCAAAGATAATTTGACGAATAGCAAATATTTGTATAATGGATCCCACGTCCTTATTCGTTGATTTAGCAATCGAGCATATTTTCGTTGCCACTGAAAATGTTATGGTAGTCAATAATATGATAGGAGAGCTACTGTGTGCATTATCAATAGATTGTTCAATTAGAAACTCCATCAATAGCGAGTGTCATGCTGGTCATAGATTACCATTTATAACACTAATATTTCTCATGTTATGGCTTTATTGCGCAATATATCACAATTTGATTGCAATGCAACACATGTCATTTACTCCACAAAAACAAAGGTAAAACATTTTAGCCAGCTCATGTTTGAAAATATAAACATCTCGTTGCCTTTATGATGGAGTTATGACTGTATCATTTAAGAGTACGGTTTCCATTTGCAGGAATAACATTCTGTTTGAAACGTTTTAAAACACTTGCGATTTCTGTCTAGTATCCAAGCAAAACTAAGATTATCATACCATTGTATTTTTTGCCAAAACAGTCAAAATAAAATGACACAATGCCTAAATTGACCGGTTTAGCATATAAATATATGGGGACAATATAGCTTGTGCATTTATTTATGTACTCGGTGTTCATTGGAGTATACAAAGCGTAACACGGTAACATCCGCACAATGGTGTCTGTCCCGCAATTCTGTGTGAATAATTCACGTGCCAACATTATCGAAATTGATGCCAAGTCCAATTTATCACAAGGGAGAAAAAACGGATGCCTTTCAATATATTTATGAATCCTAGCTGGAAGAAGATCATGATGTGACTAATGAATATTTGCCAAACGTATCGAGAACCAATCAAAGAAATTGACATTCTACTGTAAATTTGTTTTTCTTGTCTCAAATAATTACCTACCCGTTTGAAGGGCAAATTGTTCCGGCTTGATTCGATTGTCTGTAGCTTATCATATTGATATAGCTTAAATATAAGTTGTACTATTTAATATGAGTACTAATTAATTACAAACGCGTAGCTAGCCCAGTGGTAGAGCGAACGCATCGGATGTTGGAGGTCCGTGGTGCGGTCAGATCATACCACCAATGACTCAGATAAGGCACTGATGTTTTCTTTACCAGACTTCAGCATAATAATAATTCAAAATGGAGTACTTCTTTATAAGAGTGTGCCGAAAATGGGGCATTGAGAGCAAGTTGAAATTGTTTAACTATTAACCTTAATTAAATGAATATACATTTATGGTTACAAGTTTTTGTAAGCTCCTAAATTGAGTGAGTACCAGTAGTTCTTAGTTTGATACCCCATTTTCGTAACTACGAGTATATTGATGACCAAGTAGCCTTTCATTTAATATATTATCTTGAATAAAAGTTATTTTATTTCACGTTGATAGCTCTTTATAATTGCTTCCTTTAGTTTTATTACCATCAAAGGAATTTAACAACACCTAAAGCTAATTACCTCAATGAATTAATCTGTACATATTCTTCAATCAAGGGAATACATGCTCCCAATCCGTAATCTTTGTGTTCGACATTTCACATGATCAGTGTGCCTTCGTTTGGTTAATTTGATTAAAATTGTTGTTTTTTGTAGTTTAACTAAAGCACACCACCACTTCTTCAGGATGGAATTAGCGTGTTAGTGTTGTTTGTATATCCGATGATATGTTCTGTAATCTTTACACTGACTGGTTTATTTCACCCCTTAAACTTCGTCTTTTTCACATCCATAATTAATAATCTGGCCATCAATGTCTTATATTTTGTAATGGAAATAGTATCTTGTTATTTTATCAATATTGTTTGTTACTAAAAATAATTAAAATCAATGGCGGATAAAATAAACATTCTAGATTTACCGTTCAGGTTTATCAAAATTAACAAAAATTAGTAAAGTAAATTTATCGAAGCATGTTATAATTTGTGGTTTCATTTTGTTAGACTACGTTTCATTTCGCAAGGGTTCTATGGTGAGGCTGAGGTTTAGGTAACTAAGTGTCTATTTAGGACACAACAAACAACATCGCATAAATGTGCTGCTTCGGTTTGCTGAGGTTAGGACTTATTATACAACATACATGGAATACGACGATTTGACATCAAGTTGAACTGAATAGAAAAATATATTTATCTAAGCCTATCTGAATATTTCGTATTCATTCATTGATTAAATAGCCACAAAAAATAAATTATGCTCGCTTAGGCTTTGCAAATAATTCCAGCGTAGTGTTGGCTCAAGACGAGGACGTGCGTCTTATTAGTGATAGCTACAAGGGAATATAATAACTGGATCTTCAATATGTCACCAGACATTTCAATTACGGCTTGAAAAGATTTCATCAAGCACTAATCTAGCGAGTCCTACATAGAAATCATTACAGGAATATCGCGTTCAGTAATTGCATCGTCGACATCTTGCAGAAAAATTGTCTAATAGAACAATGTACTGTATAAATAGTTAAGTTCGCGGCGTAAAAATTATAGCGAAAAATGCGATGTAACGACAATTCAACTTTTAGAAACAAGATAATGTTGTCAAATAAAGTGTATATAATACAATAATTACATGTATATACGACATAATGCGCGATTACAGAACTCATAGATGCAGAATTGAATTTGTGCTTTGCTTGTTATTAAGGGAATACATATGTTTATCTTTATTGTTGTCCGTGTTTATAATTAAACGAGTTATGTCTAGTGAAGATGACATCTTCCATACCTTATAGAAAGAATATTAGACGAAACGCTGACATAAAAGCGCCATTAAAAGGCTGCGTACACGAGTATCCTTTTAAAGTTTTTGTTGCCATTTATAGATGTTACACTGCACTGAAGTCAATCACTCTGTTGTCGATGTTGCAAAATTAACTTTGTTTTAAGCTGAAGTCGGAGGAATAAGACTCAATCTATATATTTGGTTTACATGTGTATTTGACGAATCGCTAAAATAGACCCAATTCTCATAAGTTCTGCGATAAGTTGTCTGCGATCATGATATAGTTGACATAAACAGTATTGGATATAGTATCACAAAATTGTTTAAAATCTTCTCCCGACCAGCCAAATAATTATGAGCATCAAAAATGGAGACTATATTATATTTAGTATGATCGTGTGAAGTCTGAAGGTTCGACAGTTAGCATTATAAGATGTTTAAATGTATAATGTACCATGCATATTCTTGTCCGAGAATTGATATGATTGCCTTACACGCACTTCAAGCAAAAACTGATATATCTATATTTATATTTTCAGACTCCAATGAGGATTATTACAGACATTATCCGTCGGTTATACCTAGTTTTCTCCCAGTCCCTACCAACATTACCGTCCATGAGGGAGAGACTGCTCATCTGCGATGTAGAATACATAACTTAGGACCTAAAATGGTAAAATATTTCTGTTTTAATTCACTCCTTAGTCCGCCAGTGACGAGTGCCTTTCTTTACAGTAGCCTTTGTTTGATCCAATGTTATTGAATATAAATGATTGTTGGTATCGAATCAATGGGTATGTAATCATGTTATATGTGTAAATGAAAGTAATAACCGCGAGACGTTTGGAAAAAGTTAGAATCGTACAAATGTCGACAACAGTAATGAAGGAACGGTAGGACTCTAGCATGTTACGTAAATAACATAAGTCACAGCACTACAAGATACGTCGACCGATTTTTCTGATGCGTTCCACTCTTCATAGATGCAAACGAAAATGTTTCATTCCCAATCGAGACAATTAATTTATCAGAACCGGATTAACTATCGTTGCGAGGGTTATCCACAGACTAAGATGTGACAGAATTCGTTGTCTCAATCTGTACAGAATATACCAACAATGTAATTATTAGAGTGCTAATGAATAGTTATTGAATATTACTCGAACTCAATTAAAGCTTTGTGAAAATTCCTTATTTGGAAGAAAGTTACCGAATTTCTCAGACAGTATGATTGATTATCGGAACATGAAATATTCCTCAGACATCGAATACTCATTCACCTATCGAGTGTCTGTTTTCGGATGATTGTTTCAAAAGTGAACAGTTTTATGACGAACCACTCACTGCTATTGAAGAACATCGGGGTTATTTTCAGTCCAGACTCCTCAAATGTGTGAGAAATGTTGTTTTGATACCATTGGTCTCTTTTAACAATACAATTAGCAAGTACTTTGCCATTAAACGACGTGCATCTGCATTTCCTGTATTGGATCTGCAAATAATCTGCCAAAGTTGGATTGAACCCCAACAATTTGGTGATAATGCAGATACCAAAAATATTGTACTGATTTCCCTTTTCATACTCGTTAGCGCTCTGAAGCTGAATTATTTAAGAATGTTTCTGGCGTAACAAAATGACAAAAACTCAATCGTTTCTGTAATTTTATAAACAGGTAATAACTGCACTTGTCCTACTGCCTTTGTAGAAACAGCAAGACATACACTTCTACGCATTGTGCTAGATCGTCTGTTTAACATCGCTTTCTTTCAGTTGCTTGATCTAACTATGTCAAACAATTCAAACGCCACTTGAGCTGTTAGATCTTAAGTTAAGTTAAACGAATTTTTCATCACTTGATCGGCGTTATCTTTGATTAATTAATCAGTGTATCTTCTTATGTCAGCATCAACACCAGACAGTTCAGACGGTATTATTGATGCTAGGCAGATGTATGCAAAATAATTTTGAAATTATGCAATATGACATGCGTTCATTGTTAAAAAGTAGATAAGAAAGAACATTTTACATGTGGCGTCCAGTTGTGTTTGATAATTGTAAATGAATTTTAAAATCTATCTCAGTTAATTGCATTCCTCTGACAGCCACTTCTTTCTTTTACCTTCATTTAGCTTTTGATTTTTGACGGCTGAATATTTGTCTTTCAACGGCTCAGTTCATTTATGTTTGTTGGTCATTTTGCCTTGGTATCGTTATATGTGATGTGTTTATGCTTTCGATGAGTTTCTTATCTTAATTTGACGTATTCATGATAGTATTGGAACATACTAGTACATATTTATGTTTTTAATGTATTTTTAGGCTGTTTGGTAAAAGGCGAGCAAAGCCTCGCCGTTAACAGTCGGGAAAGATGCATTTACACCCAACAAAAATATAGAAGTTGAAACGGAAGAAATATCGGAGACTGAGACTAGATACGATCTAATTATGAAAGACGTTCAACAAGATCAGGCAGGAACCTACGAATGTCAAATCAGTGCGACAGATAATTACACGCTTAATGTAACATTAAATGTTTTAGGTAAGTGCTTTTCTTTTTGGAAACATGTCCTAAAGTAATTTGATAAACTTTAGTAAGAAATGTCTTTGTCGAATAAGTAATTGGTTTTGCTCAATTCGACACAATCGTTAGGTGTTAGACATACGTACGGCATCGAATTTGTTACTTCATTCTACTGGATATAAGTTGACCTATATTTCAATAATCAGCGAGTGGTCATGCTTAAAGTCGTATAATAGGTTCTAGATTGCAACAACATCCCAGGTTGCAAATGGAGCTCGACGTAAATAATGTTTCTAATAAAAACTGCATTGGACAACGTAATTTGATCACTGGCTTATAATTGACAACCTAAATAACAATAAAGAATTATATTAATATTGCATAATTATTTCGATATACTAAGCTTCATTATAGTTACGTACATAAACGATTTAATTTTATATTTGGTTTATTTCAGATCCTGTGGAATATAAACCAGGTATGTAACATTTTTATATTTATGGCATAGCAAGCGTCAAATTTACACTTTCGAACTTTTGAATTTACTTACGTTTATTGTGTTTATGTGGTTAAGCCCCAAAACCCTTAATGAATCACACCTTTTAAAAATCGTTATTGTATAAGGCTGCTTGTACGTTCATCTTTATTATAGCATAAAAACGGGGATTTTGCTCATACGTAAACGGGGAATAACAAAAACTTGTATGTGACGTAACGTTTGCTAAGCGACGTCGCGTTTGTTTTCCCGACGTCGCCCAAAATGTCGCGCCAAAATGTCATAATTTTGAAAAACATACAAATAAAGTGTTGTTTTTATGCTATAATAGCGTTTACGCATGCTTTTTCGTGCTATTACATCTGCAGAGTCCCTCGGGAGTGTTGGTGCCCTCGCCCTGACGGGCTTGGGCACCAACCGTCCCTCGGGACTTTGCAGATGTAATAGCACAAAAAAGCATACGTTAACCCTACAATCAGTTTTATTTCTCCTACTATTATATATGTTTATACAATTGCATACCCACTTCTATAGTAATATCGTAATTCATTAATCTGTTGACTTGTTTTCATGACTGGATATAACCAACTGTGTAACCGCTAAACGTGGGCCCATTAATAATTTTTAGAACAAATTCCACTGTTCCAAAACGCTTTGACATAGCTTATTGAACGTTTGCACGGTCAAAAATACTTTATTTGACGTCACGATGTATGGCGTCACAATTATATTTGAACATCATGTCACGTACGTAATAAAGGTGGTATCGCTTAGTTCGACAGAATAACGTTTTGTATCGATGATGTGTACATTACTCAGGAAATATTCATGAAAATTTGCATCCAGTTTGTAGGGAATCTTGACCATCGAATAGTGTATTTTCATTGTTGAGGAATTGCTTTAAGGGCAAACGACGAGCATAGACGTTTGAGAAGGATGTTACCTGGCAATTGTCCGTTGGCGGTATATGTTATTCACTTATCTACTGACGTCAAATGTTTAACCTAACTAGTAGCTTCATTATTATTTGCTGTTGACGTCGATTGTTCTGTTTTGCACTATTTCAGAATTGGATTTGTATGGTACAGAATATGAGAGTTTGATGGAAGATATTCGATTGCTGTGTAATGCAACAGGTGCGACCAAAGCTCCGGATGGCGTTGATTGGTTCTTTAACGGTGACGTCATAAATGAAATGAAACCCCAGTGGTATGGGAGACTATTTAAAATGAACAGAAAACCCTCACCGGGACGTACATTAATTAGTGAAATTGTTATAGAAAAGGCGACTATGGCAGATAGAGGTCATTATGTTTGTCGATTGACGAAAAAACTTGCGAAAGGATTTAAAGTTCACGTATTAAACGGTAGTTATATTTTACAAATTTCAATAATTTGTATTACGCACGTTACCACCAACATTCAATCGTCAGGAAATGTTTCTTGTGAACATGTCTATATCTTTCGGTTTATCTGCATCTTTATTTCTTAATATAATATTATCTAGATCTATTGACGCCACCAGTTTCTCTGAAGTTAAGTATGTACCAGTTTCCCCTTGTTCTTTCGAAAACAACATGCAATGCATCATACATGTAAATGCAGCATATGTCATTAAGTCAATACCATGAAATATGCATTTAATGTATACAATTTGCTGGTCAGACGAATTACCACACTGCGGTTTTTTAGAGAAAAACGTTGCTTTATTGCATGTAGCAGTGTAAATGATCAGCCTTCTGAAAGTTCGAATGTGCTTCTCCGTTAAAAACATCATCATTAAATGCAATTGTATGTAAATATAGGATTAATATAATAATAACTATTTTATTCCAATAAAATGTTCGCTCTTTCAGGGCATTTTCATAGATATAATATTATTAACTAACTCGCATATGATCAACAAATAAGCTGATATATTATTATTTCAATTACTATAAATACTACCATCATGCATTGCTTCCAAACGCCTGCTTACTGTAATCTAGTTATTCTTGAATTACTATAAGTTATGTTGTTGTTTATGTTCCATAAAATACGGGTTTCTGCTGCATATTGACATAATCAGCTGACATTATTCAAACTCGATTTTCTGTTTGTTTGAAACTAGAGTCGAACATAACGTCTGTATAATTTTGTATTGTATCCTAAATTATTGATGATATCATGTTTGTTGCTGTCATCTACCGTTTGGTCTATATTTGTATTTATTCTAATTGCTAATATAACAATACCTTATACAGGACATCATTTTGTTTCATGCAAGTATGTAACAACTCCAGTTATTATAGCTTTGATAGTGAAAATCGCCTTCGTGGCAAGAGTTCTGTTGATTTAAACACATTTATTATACAGGACATCATTATGTTTCATGTAGGAAGATTTACATGTAATTATTGTAACAACTCCAGCTTTGAGGGTGAAACTCATCTTCGCGGCAAGAGTCCGGCAGGTGGAAACACGTGTCCATGGCAAGAATCCTGCAGGTGGAAACACGTCTCCGTGGCTAGAGTCCTGTTGGTTGAAACACGTGTCCGTGACAAAAATACTATTTGTTATAACTTAGTTGTATTTGCTTAGTTAATTGAGGCAGATATGTTATTAAGATCATTCTGTCAGATTAAAGTGTTGCATCAATGATGTAAGCATTTACTTTATTTCATAAATGAAACACTTTAGTAATTGTTAAATCCTATCCTTGCTTAATCTTATTTCGGTTCACAATCACGTTTGTGATCAAAATATTTTGGAAGAATAATGTAAGGTCTATAATTTATCTTAAAACCTGTTGTTTGACACAATAAATGTACCATTTTGTACTGATAGATATAAATTGTGTACATTCATCATTGTACATGTATCTAGCTGGCTATATCATTGCGATGTTATTATTATCTGTCATATCGTCATCTCTCCAATATTACATGGTTGTTGTTATTTATTATAAAATAGATGTGTCTGTTGTTTATCAAATATGACATTGTGTTGTTGTTTTAGATAATTGCTACAGGTATTCATGTCGATATTCCATACAGAAATACGATAAACAAAAGGACAAGAAGACATCGAACTGAGTAGATAGCACTCGAAAGACATAGTCGAGCAGGAAATGTGCACAATAACAAAAATACGACCTATCAAACCAAATGGTTAATATATCATTAAGATACAAATATATGATGCTATGAACGAATGAGAATATAGCACTTACCCGAAACGATCGACTTACATGAATAATGACTCCCTGTATCACCATTCCTGGTGTTCAAATTAAAACCCAATTATTCCCAAATGCTTACCTAGTTGCATTCTTAATAAGTATTTATGCAAATGCCGTTTTATATCAGCGTTGCTTTGATATGATTCGATTTCTTTTTTGTATTTCAATAAAATCATTTGTATCGATTAAATTTACATTAGCATATGACTCGAGGCCACGAACAAGACTCGCAGCATTACACAGGTAACCATAATCAGTCAGGTTAAGTGCATCTTACTGTTCATTCGTAATATAAATAAACAATCATGATATTTAAGACAACTTTTCTCCTTGCGTTAAATATGTGGGCACACTCTATTTGTGTTCTATTCAAGTGCAGGTGTTTCAAATTTAAGACGCTGAAATTATATAAAACTTCAAACAAGAGGAGTAATATTGAAAAAAAAACGTTTAGTAATATCACGCTTCTTAGAAATAGAATACATATTAAACACTATAAAAAGTGCAATTAGAATATAACCAATAAGAAACTGGAATTGTGATTTCAATATCGAGACTGAGCAAAATATGAAAATGCACTAAAATGCTTTTGTTTCTTACGTTGATTTTATTTGTAAAAAATGATTTGAAAAACACTATAAAGTCGAAAGTTATTGCATATTTTGGTTTGTTGTTTGAAGAGACACTTGAGAACTGTATTACAGTGTTATACATGCATTCAAAATTCAATTGCATCTATTAAAGGTTATACAAATTTTTGTTACTTTCGGTTTGCATAATACACCATCTATTCAAAAGCCAACAAATAGCTATATCTGCAGATAAGGTCGTATATTATTGATAAAACGAGACATTGATGCATATATAAATCTAATAACATGTACGAACTATCCGTCCCATCACTTTCCGATTTGCATAATTTGTTTACTAATAAACCCATTGTACACATCATTGCCAGATAGCAATAATTAGCATATTCCAGATTGATATCAATACGGCTTGTATTTCCGTGATCTTCTTTATCGCCGCTATATCTGACATCATCTACTACCAGGGGTGTAATAATCTGCAATACTGATTATCGCAGTGTGGACGCTTTGAAAACTATAATAAATAAAAATCATAAAAGCCACATCATATTAAATATACATTAACGCAATATTCATTTTATTATTCATTGTTATTATTACCTCCTCCGTGGCCTACAATGATAGTTAATAATAGACCAAAGAAGAGCGAGTCGGAATGACAATTGCTGCGTTGTTATATCTAGGAAAAGCAATTATCGTTAGGCATATGAAAGATATGATTTAGCTAACACTGGAACCGTACAATATTACACTATTTAGGCGATATGTCGATGATTAACTTATCCCTCAGGATTCAAAACAAAACAGAACCCGCAAAATCATAATAAACAACAGATTTTTCCATGTGCATGTTAATATTGATATTTTTATCAGACATGGCAATACATAGCTACGCAAAGGCGTGGAACCAGGGTAAACAATGTATGTGTACTAATGATTAACTTTTCAAATGTCTTCTGACCCCAAAACAGTTTTGGTTTTTGGAGCACCATGAAATGTTTACTCCGACTTCGCTCCTTACCAGTACATGTGTGTAAACAAAACATTGTTGAATTACGTCAGAGAACAGTGAAATTGAATCATTATATCCAAATGTCGTCCTGAAGGTTGCGAATGATAGTGGATTTGTGATTTAGGTTAATTAACCGCAAACATAGATCAGTATATACCTCATTGTTAATGTGCTTTGCGTGATTAAGACACAGATGCATAACTGTCATAATAAGAATTGAAATGTTTTGCTTATTAAGGAAAATAATTAAAATGAACGTTTACCTACTATACTGCTCTTCCGTTTTATTATTGTTATTTTCATTTTTGGTTCTATAAAATTATAATACCTAAGACGACTACCTTTCGCCTGGCAATAATCATACAAGACACCAATGTGTGCGGAACGTGTAGTTGCTTAAGACGCATGGGTTGTGGGTCATTATTTTGATTGAACTGCAATGAATGTTTGACTGATTTTTTAAGAACTTATTATTATTCATTGACAATACGGTATTATTTAAGATGAGCGGTATTATATTTTGTTTAGTGAATTTTTAGTCGATTTTGAATTTCATGCACAGAACTCAAATACAACATTTCTTCATATTTGGTACAGTACAAGAATTGTTGAAAGCATCAAATGTCGACAAAATGTCCTTAATATACGTGATTTAGTGTTACACTGTCTGCAGTACATCTGGTTTGCGCAATATCATGTTTTAAAAAGCATCAACAACAATTTGAAGCAAATCTTAATGCTTTTACAAGTAGAACTCTTGAGCACATGCACTAAACTTTAGCGCTTTTAGAAACAGCTTTTACACCGGGTCGTTTCATTTCCTGAACGTAAACATTAATTGTTGCATATTGCTTAATGCCTGTAAATAACATACCATTGTGGAAAATTGTCTTTGCCAAAAGTACGTTCCATGGATTTATGTGTTACTTGACACAAATATTTGCATGTTCTATTGAGTACCGGTACATCTTTATTATTTAGTTCACTTTCCAAAGGTTTACCAATAACAATTGATTTCGACGACCTCTTATCACGCGCAACACACCTCTATATACGAATACTTAAAATTTATTGAAACGCAATTCGTTCACGTTAATATTTTCATGTTTTGAGAAAAGGTGCAATCTGATCATAAAAACAGCGAATCAATCAATAATTGCGTTGTATTCTACTTTGCTTATTCAGGTGGAAAATACACGTGTTTTAGTATCGACGTCCTAAGATGATCACTATCACTATCGGAACTTGAAATGAAAGTTTAAAATGTTGCCTTTGTGGGTTTGGTACGAGAATTTGTTCATTAGTATCCGATAAAATAAATCCAGATCCCATTACATGTATCAGTTACACAATTACAAAATGTAATAACGTGAAAAAAACAATAGCATTTTAATAGAAACTCATATTTGACTAAAAATATTACATAGTCATGAAGTGGTCGTTAAACACCGATGATTAGACAACAGTACGTATGTTATTATCTTATTAATGACTTTGTTTATATTTTATGTATGACCATAAAACGTACACGCTTCAGGCAAGTCAGGCATTATTTACATTATCATCATAAGTTTGATCATGTCAATTGTCATCACCAATACCACCCTCATCTCTGCCTGTACTACCGCTCCCGCTAAAAAAATCGTCATCATTATTACCACCACCATCTTTAGACTGAGCAAATACTGACATCACCAACATGATCAGTGTCAATACATTATCTATCATTGTACATTAAACATCAGTCGTAAACATCCTCCTGATTTTCATCATCTTCATCATAATCATTAGCATCGTTATTATTTCCATTCTCGCCGCCAACATCATCCCCATAAACACCATTGTCGTACACATCTCCGACATTATATCAATCACCAATATCCTCATCTACACCACAGTCATCATTCACGTCTTCATAACCTTTTCCACTATTTCTCATCACCACCAACAATAGTATCGTTTCATTTATTCAGCAACTCAATTGTTTTCTATGTCTCTCTTTTCGTAAATTCCCGATCGATAATATCATCGAAACACTAATACCACCAAATGCTTGCGTGTTATTTCCGATATTTTAACAAAACACTTGAAAAACTGGTAGTTGAGACCTATTTTATTTTATCTATTTCCATGATATGCGCTTAAAATAAGTATACTGAGTTAATCATTTCATCAATGCGCAAAATAACCGTCATAAATCGTCAGAAAAGTGTTATTATAATAATTATAAACAGAAATTTCAGGAACTAAGATTAACGTGTGCATTGCTGACACAAAAACCACGTTATTGTAAGAAAAATGCATTCAATTGCGAAATCGTAAATCTTTGTATCTGAACCTGTATTCATTTTGTATCTTATTCACTAACTATATGCATTGTTACAACTATAAGCGATTGTGAAATAAATAATGAAATAAATAATAATTTGTTCGCATCCACTTAGTAATACGTAATTAGTCGTATAGGAAACTAACGGATGATCTATTAATCGTAGAAAGGGAAAGTAACAAATTAACAAATGAGTGAAGTTTAGGTAATCCTTGAACGGTCTGAGCAATGTTTGCTTTCGTGATGTATTCAATAAATGAGCTTCAGCATCATCGGGAACAGAGATTTCACAAATGTTCATAAGACATATATTCCGAATATTCCCGTACACGATGACTCTTTTTTGATGTCTTTCGTTGCTCATTTATAACATCGGGAGTACATCGCCAAGGGACTAATGCTTAAACGAACATGAACATAACACAGACGGCAAGAGAAGTATTTTTGAGTTGAAACATCAACATACCCAATTAATTTAACTTGTCAGTTAGTAGGTTATCAATCGCCTGGCGATGATATATTATCGTCATTTATTTATAATGCCCTTTAATTTTAATCATCAGCCTTCACATCGAGATGCTCGATGATATTTTATCACTCATCTGTAAAAGTTCAAACATACACTTGTAATCGCGTGTCCAAATATAAAGCTTTAAAATAATATTCTAATATCCTTAATGATGATCAATTTCTTACAAAAAACCCTGTATGAACCAGCTGGCGGTCGAGACTATGGTAGAACACCTTTGTTTATGTGTATTTTGATGTTAAAAAGAGCGAATACCACGTACAGGAAATTATGCTATTGGGGTTTTGATATCACAAGTCGCTCGTTCGTACTCAAAAACATTGACAAAGTTAATTTCTGAGTATGCTTCCGAAATCTGACGTAAACTGTCTAATCAGTGGCTACCATAAATATATGTTATGGGTTTAGGTTGTCGACCTTATTTGTAATGTTTTTTAACAATTCTGAAAAAAAAGTACAAACGTGTTGATACAAAGTTGCGTATTTAAATGTCATTTATCCATCGCATGCCAATTTCTCATATTTCAGTGTACCACTTCTGGCATTATTAGTTTCGTCACGTTAAGCATTATTATTGTAGTAAGTCTCAGAGAAAACTGCTATTATGACAAAATTATTGATTATGGATTGTTGAAAACGTTGAAAGTTACATCAATATATGTTTTTAACAAAATAAATAACGAATTATGTTCATATAATGGACATGTTTATAAATACTCTTTACGACTTCCTAAATGTCACTAAAACGTTTTCTCAATCTGAGTTGCAATATTAATATCTTATCAATACATGACAATCGTAATCGTTTAAAACTCATTCCATAATAATTCTGATTTAGGTATAAACACGTTTCTTTTATTAATGTTACATTAAACACAAGCTGTTTCGTTTCGTTGCCTAATTCCGTTCTGTCATGAATATATTTGATAAATTGATAATGTACTTTTCTGTACGTGAAACGTTAAACAAATAAGAATGCATGAAACTCATGGGTCGTCTTTAGACACGATTTGTTTGTTTTTCCATTTTGACAATTGTTTAAATACTACACTGAGGATGATACTAGAAATAAAACGGTTTGTTAATATTCGGATAGCTGCATAACGCAATATTACTGATGTTTGTTAAGCCATATATTTGTAAATGTACGTAATGACGTCCTTCAAAATACGTCTGTAAATCGTTTTTACATTTCTCCCGTTTTTAAAGTACGCATATCATTATGTTTCCTTTAATGACAGATATAGTTAGATATTGATTATGAATAATTACAGAATGTATGTTGATCTAATGTTCCATTAAAGTACATTAATATCACATTGTATTATGATAAAACATATTAATTATGCTAACATTCGGTTTTAATATGCAATAATTTCATCAAAGGACTTAATAAACATCACTAATGAGGTGTCCATTACGTGTGTGTGTATTTAGGCTACACGGGTTATGCTAATACGCACACACGGGTATCTTTCAAAGGTTCCAACTAACACGTTGTGTTTAATGTTTTCAATGTTCTTTCATTTCATTAATTAGTACGGATATTTATTGCCTGCAAAAACACTTCATCGAGTATTTGATATTTACGAATAGCTTACAGTGTGTTAAATGCATATGTCTTTAAGACTATATTTTTGGGTAAACTATTTTATAGAAGGGGTAAACTTTTTTATCAAACGCATCAGCTGGTACCTAAGTTACCTCCAGTGCTATAAAAGCTGTAGTGTTGATATAATGATATGCAGTCATTTAAACCCTTAGTTACATTTCACATTTCAACTTGGTGAATATTGTTTTCCTACGTTCCTGTTGCTTATTACTGTCTTGCGGTTTTCAAGATCTTTCAAATTCGCTGATCATAGAAATTCTAGGACGTGCATGCGAACCCTTTTTATATCTATAGACGATGATCGTCTCTTTGCAAAGATAATTTGAAGAAACACAAATATTTGTAAAATAGATAAAATGTCTTTATTTGTTGATTTAGCAATCGACAATGTGTTCGTTGCCACTGAAAATGTTATTCTAGTCAATATAATGATGGGGGAGCTACTTTATGCATTATGAATAGATTGTTTCATTATAAACTACATCAATAGCGAATGTCATGCTGGTCATAGACTACCCTTTATAACACTAATATTTCTCGTGTTATGGCTATATTGCGCAATATATCACAATTCTTTTGCAAGGCAAGACTTGTCATTGATGCTACAAAAACGACGATATAATATTTGAGAAGGTAACCTTTGAAAACAGGAATCTCACGCTGCCTTCTCGAGTGAGTTATGAATGTATCATTTATTCCACTAAAACGACGGTAAAATATTTTAGGACGCTCAAGTTTGAAAACATGTACCATAATTTGTATGTTTAGCAAAAACAATCGAAACAAAATTACAGACTACCTAAACTGACCGGTTTTGCATGCAAATACATAGGGACAATATAAAATGTGCATTTATTTACATACATGGTGTGTTTATGAGAAAACAAAGAGTAAAACTGAAACATCAACACAATCATGTCAGTCCCGTAATTCGATGTAAATGCTTTACGTGTCAACGTTATCAAAATTGTTGCAAAGTCCAATTTATCACAGGGGAGAATAAAACGAATACCTTTCAAAATATTTATGAATCCTAGATGCAAGAAGGTTATACATTGACTAATGCATATTTGCCAAACGTTACACGATTTCTATGCTGAGAATCAAAGACGTTTAACCGTAAATCCGTTTTCTTGTCTGGAATAACTACCTAACGGTTTGAAGGGCAAATTGTTCCGGCTTGTTTCGATTGTCTACAGCTAATCATATTTATTTAGCTTAAATGTTAGTAATTGTGCAGATTTTTAGAATATGAGTACCTACTAGATATAACCACATCGCTAACCCAACAATAGAGCGGCCGTGTCGGACTTGTGAGATGCGGGGTTCAGGCTGATGTAAGATCATACCACTGACGTAACAGATAAGATACTTGGCAAGTGTTTGCGAACTTTCAGCATAAGAAGTAAAACTGTATTTCCTCCCCTTATACTCGTGTGGTGTAAATTACGTGTCGCGAGCAGTTATTTTACGATTAAGTCAAAAGTATAAACAAAGTTGGTGTTGCGCAAAACCAATTGAGTAACAAGGTCTTCATTGAAAGTATTCAAGCATTTTCCATAACAAGCCACGCTTATATATAAATAACGCACGTTATGTGTTCTATCCAATTTTAGTTCACTACTATTGATCACCAAGTAGCTTTTCATAAAGTATATACTCTTTAATTAAAGTTATTTTATTTCACGTTTATAATTGCTTCCTTTAGTTTCATTACCATCAAAGGAATTTAACATGCTTTAACATCTAAAGCTAATTACCTCAATGAATTAATCTGTACATATTTTTGCTTTGTGTTCGACATTTTACATAATCAGTGTGCGTTCGTTCGGTTCAATTGATTAAACTTGTTTTAATAGTTTAACTTAAGTACAATATAACGTCTACACGGTGTAATTAGTGTGCCAGTAGTGTTTGTATTTCGGATGCTCTGTAATCTTAACACTGATTGGTTTATTTTAACCCTGTACATTTTGTCTACGTTTTTTGGCAGCCATGACTAATTAATCTGACCATCCATATGGTGTATTGTTTAATGGAAATAGTATGCTGTTCTTTTATCAATATTATTTATTGCTACAAATAATTAAAAGCAATGGCGGATACAATAAAGATTCTAGATTTACCCTTTATCAAAATAAATATATAATTTGCAAAGTGCATTGAACGAAGAATGTGATAAGTTTCATTTTGTTAGGTTACGTTTCATTTCACAAGGCGTTCTATGGTTAGGCTGAGGTTTTACTACATGTATGATAAAATGTATATATATATGGCGACCTGTGTGTCTTTGTAACACACAACAGACTGCATCGCATTAATTTGTTTTTAAAGTTTGGACTTAGAATACAACATACGAGGGTCAGTCAAGACAAACTGAGTGTCAATATCTCTGAAGTTACATAACGTACCTTCATGAAACCGTGCATGCAATTTATAACGTCATCATGTGGTCATATGACGCGGGAAGACATTATGGCGTATATTAAGATAGAAAGTATGCGTGGCAAGACCGCGCTGGAGATGATGAAAGCCATCCAGGAAGTTGATCCTATGTGTGCATTTGCATACAGCAAAGTTTGTAAGTGGGTCAGGCCTTCAAATCGGGACGATCGGAACTTTTCCTTACGCACCATTCTGGCAGACAAGTGTTCGTTACTGGCGAAAGTAGCAAAACTTTTAAATTTCGATAGAACAATCACATGTGATGATATCGCTCATGAAGTTGGAAATATTCATGGAGCAGTTCATACAATTGCCACACACAGAGTTCCACAAGGACAGACTGTTAATAAGAAAAAATATCCGTCAAGCTATACGCAGCAAACGCCCTGAACTTCTACAAGCCAAGCCGCTGATTTTGTATGACAACGCTACGTGCCATAAAGCGGACACTGTTCAGGCCGTATTCTAGGAGTACAACTGGGAAGTTCTCAAACATCCTCTCTATTCGTCGGACTTTAGTCCCTGAGACTTTGATTTATTCCCGTAATTAAGGAAGAATGCTGCTGTCGGCCTGTTTTACAGAATGTCCAGAACTTTCTAATTCTTTGCACACGTTAAGAGCATTCATATATGATCTGAAAAACGAAAAAATAATTGGGGGTCCCCATGCTTGTTTTTTAAATATGGCCCTTTTTATGAGATCACTCATTTTTGTATTTTAGACTCAATCTCGCCTAAAAGTCTAATGTGATGCTGACTTAAAAGTGTTATAAAATACAAATAAGTACCATACATGTAATACCAACATTTATTGTTTGGATATTGAAACAGGTATATTAGAGAGACTTCCTAACCGATAAGCATCACCAAATCCCGAAGAGTAAAAAAGGGGCCAGCTTATTAGTACTGCCATATGTATAATTATAAACTGAGTTACATATAAAATCTGAACACACAGGCTTTTAATTAGTTCAATCTCTTTTAAGACAATTCTGTAGGTTAGATTTGTTTCTAACTTTCTGTATTTATATAAAGGACTTAAGGCAAAAAAATTAAATGATGAAATTGAATCGATATGTAGTTGTTTTGGCTACGGCCCTTGTTTTGTATATGAACATATCCCTGGAAACTGTAAAAACTCAATAAAACAGATATGTTGGAATGAGATATTTTTATAAACTCAAGAACCTTGTAAATCTCATTTTCTGTACTCAGTTCAATGATATAATGGTATTTAAGTGATAGAATGCTGTTATGATAAGTATAGCAAAGAACAGTTCAGAATAATTGCTTGTTAAAAGTGGGTGGGGTAATAATTTATGCTAAATAAATTTATTTTATCATGTAGAAATGTCCCAATTCCTATAATTAGGAAAAAAATAAATCTAAAATACACTCTTTTATAACACGTTTTATTCCTAACTTGGATCAGACCAATTTTACTAATAGACCATGAGTTATGGCCCCTAAAAGGGGCAAAATACTAGATATTTTGGTATTTTTTAATGAAATTAGTTTCATTTAAGCGTAGATTGCAACCAAACTCTCACAAAACTTGAAATACCATAAGTTCATGATACTTTTATAGAGTCAGAGACGTACTTTAATTGGTACTAGATGTATGGCCCTTAAAAGGGGTCATAAATGATTAAATTAGCTATTTTAGTCCTTGCTGCATCAAATCTGTTTTATTAATTAATGCATTATAATTTAACTAGTAAAAAACATGACTCACCATGATTTCATGATCCCTTTATTAAAGCAACAATTTCCAGATTTGAGTTATAGATGCATGGCCCCTAAAAGGGGCCTTAAATGATCTATTATAATATGTGAAATTTTAAGTATTGGTTGCATGAACATGGTTTAATTTATGCGTCCATTCTAATTAAGCTCGCCCAAAATATGAATCATGATAATGTTTGTGATCGCTGCATTAAAGCAGTGACGGGTTCTAGAGGTTTGGCCCCTAAAAGGGGTCACAAATTAGCTATTTCAGTCTTAGATATGCATGTATTTAGTTTAATTTATGGTCTCATTGTAACTAAACTCATCCACTCATAAATCATTAAAATTAATATGCTTATGGTCCCTTTATTGAAGCCATAAGGTACAGTGATGGGTTATAGAGGCTGGAGTAACATTACTTGGCATACAATAGTGTATTGTTGCTGCGACCTTATGTTTAAAGTTTGAAGTCGATACCTTTAACGGTTTGCAAGTTATTAAGAAAAAACATGAAAAATGTGGTCGGACAGACGGACGGACGGACAGACAGGGCCCTAAATAGGTATCAAAACATAAGAAATCAACAACATTCAACTGAACAGAAGTTGTAACATTAAAAACATTAAACAATGCTACTATCTTCATTGTCCTTATTGTATGTGGGTCACCGTTAGGCCTATTGGCAAATTCATCTGTCATGTTGGAATACCAGTGCAACTTAAATACTTACTGATATAAAACTAACAAACAGTGATTAATCAACTACGATATAACTTGGTAGAAAAGCATGTATTGGAAGTATAAATTGTACAGATATATCAACAATGAATCATTATTCAGAGCTACAAATAAGCTGTGTATTTGGGTAATTACATCAAATGTAAATGACAAGATCTTCAAGAAATCAATAAATTGAGAGAAATTAGTGTACTGTATAGCGGGTATATGTCATGGTGTCCAATTTTCGCGTTAATTGGATCCTTTTGAATTCACGGTGTCTTGATTTCGCGCTAACAGCCTTGATTAGTATTTCTGCTTTTGTAAACTTGTTTCTACCAATGTTTCTCAATCGTAGAAGACTAACCACAAAAAATTCGAACACAACCAGAAATGAACAGTTTCTTACATTAGCAACATATCTATGGCCAATATTCTTTTGTGCAACACTTGCCGCAACCCTAAAATTAAGACTCGCAGAGGCAGAGTAATGGTGAGATTTGGGCGCTTTGCTGGCTATGATATTGTTCATGTTCTCATTGGCTTGAGTGCTCCCTAATGAGGACAGCTTTTCACTTTGCTTACGATATATCTCAAACAAAGAGTCTAAAGCACTGGCCAGTTTGTCATCATTTAAGGGCTTTCCATACGGGAGAGATGAATACTTAGCAGTTGGATCAGATATGAACCTACACCAAGACTGATTTTGACAACACTCATGATTGCCAAATGGATGCCTGGTTATTGCATCTATCCCAGAACTAATAGCAGCTGGATCATTTTTATTTTCGGCAATATTGTAATTAAACAGCTTTAACAAATAATTTATTACTTTTGTAGATAATGCTGGGAAAACTTTCCTCAAGAGATATAGACTGGTGCTTAGATTTTTCGTAACATGGTTTTTGTCTGATTTCTTGGTAATGTGAAAATCCAGCGACCGGAGTTTGGACATAGTTGTGGCATCGTCATCTCCAACAATTGATTTTGTCATAACTCCCTTCTTAGCATTATCTACTATCATGGATGCCACCATATCAGACTCCATGGCTTTAGCAGATCCAGTCCAATTACGTCGACAATCGTGACTTTTATTACCTGTGCTGCATTTCCTACAGGTCTTGCAACGGACGCTATATCCAACTACCTTTCCCGTTTTAGTTCCTATCATTGTACAGTGACCTGAAATTATCACAATCACTATATTGCACAGTTTTCTTTACATCAGGAAACAATCAAGATTTTGCTTTCTTTAAATAAACTGGCCAAAAGTTCTGTCAAAATTCATGCTAGAATTATGGGCTATTAGCATTTCTCAGCAAATGAGAGGGGCTTTTAAGTTTCAAACCCATCACATCAGTGGTTACAGAGATACCAGCTTATATGCGAAATCTTAACATTCTGAGTCCAAAAAGGGCATAATTTTGCAAAATCACAAATCACAGTTGTAGGACCTTTCTCTATGATCTTAGATATTCACAGTGAACAAGTGTTTGAAACCTTTCCCTTGATTGTTTACAGTGATATGTAACTTACACAAGAAAATCTTAAAATTATTATTCTAAGTTCAAAAGGGGGATAATTCAGTCAAAAATACCTACCAGAGTTATAGGACATGGCCATTGACCTATAATAATGAACTGAAAGACATGTGTGAAGTGAATATCTTTGGTGGTTGTTGAGATATACTAATTTGCATGCAAAACCTTAACCATTACGTCAACACTGACGTGAGTAGAAAATCTTGGACTATTTTTTTAAAAGTCGAGCTGAAAATGTACTTGAATGTGTTTTTGTCAATAATTTGTAATTCACACTTCAGGTCAAAAACTCTCAAGTAATGAGCTGACCTAACATTCCTTATAATAGGTCCCACCAAATTACCATACAAAGATGCATTGCAACCAGACTACTGTTTAAGAAGGACAAACACAAGGTGTCCCTCACATATTATGATATTTAATAGGACCAGGACGAGTACTCGGTTGGTTAATAGGACAAGATTTGATTACAAGGAATCAACATTTTCAATATGTCGGTCGATTAACCGGTTCGATTCTGTTTTATACCGACGATTATAACCGGTTTCAAAATTTTGAAATCGTCCTGGTCCTAATATTAAACAAATTTTCTTCCAAAATATTTTTCCAGGAAAAGAAAACAACAAAAACACAAACCTGACAAACTGCTATAGGCTTTACCACTTCCACATTTTTGCCATCCGGCATCCACACTTACTTCAATACTATTATTGCAACTGTAAAGATGAAGGATAATGCCAAGTTTGTACACATTGATTTAACTGAATAGATGTTTTACAGGATTCTCACAAATGGATGGATAAAATTATGAAAATTCTAAAACAAGAGGGCCAATTTGAACAATCTTGGTAGAAAACCGCTAGATTATGCTAAATACCACTTATCAAAGCTCTAGGCATTGTAGTTTTAGACAAGGAGATGCAGCATACTTATACATAGTATGTAAATGCTTTCATTCATGTACATCTATGTTCAGGTCGCCCTTTAGTTTTTGCTAGAATCATTGATGGTCAAATTCTTTCTTTAATGCACATTAACATGTCATTTAGTGTCATGGCTAAGCCTTTGAAATTCACCAAAATATTAAGGCTGAAATTCAGATTAAGACTACAATTTGACAATATTTATGATCATAATATTCATTTCTTTTCAATAAGATTTAATCATGTTAAATTTGATCTAAGAAAGTGTTGTTATCCACTGAACTTTTTAACAACATAAGAGCGAACAGAACATTTGGCAATATAATGTGTAAGTCTGAGTTTAAGTTACACAAATTTGGCGTATAAAGCCTCTGGTCATCTGTGAAACTCTGTTCAGTGAAGGAAATCATGTCAAAAAGTGCATTCTCACATTTACAAAATGGATGCAAAAAATTACCAAGGGCCATAATTCAGGCAAATTTCATTTTAGTACAAAAGCATTCCTTCATGTACATGTAAATGTTTATGCCCTTCAAGTTCATGTGAGCACCTTTGGGAAAAATACTGCCTGGTAAGATGGAAGGAGCAGTTGTGTCCACAAGAATGCATATAATAGACTGACAGACAAGTTGAATCCAGTATAACACCTTGAACTTCTTGTGCGGGGGATCATTTAACATGAAAGTAATATAAAGCAAGACATTTTTCTAATATTGCATGCAAGTAATCATAATTCAAGTTTATACTCTTCATCTAAATTTGCTTCCTGGTCCAGGTATTGTTGCACTGACTCATCAGCCACACTCTCAACTGCTATTCCACTTTCTTTTTGTCTGAAATAAGACATTCAATCATACAAATGGAAGCTAATTTTGTAAATCATGATAAACAAGAATTCCCTACCTGGTCTTCAATGTTTCAGTTGCTGTGACAACCTAAAATTATTGGACCCCTATCCACATTACAAGTTTCAAAAATCTAGCTTGAAAAATGTTCTAGTTATGGCATGGTCCAGATTTGACTGACCGATGGCAAATCTATAGTCCCCTCTGGTTGAACACCGGTAGGGGACTTACAATCTTAGAATCTGCATGGACAATGTTATGTAAGATATCATGTTCAACAACAATGGGAAATTTTACAAATAATACATTAATGCCATCTCATCACAATATAGTAATGGCATTATATTCACAAAAATATTTGATAATTTAGTTACTTCATTGTGTGTACGGAATAATCACTAAATGTGGCAAAGACGGGACAGTACTTTTATACTGGCAGTATAGTTTGAAGAATTAAATTTAATGCATCAAGGAAGATTTTTTACAGAGGGCAATAGGGAGGTATATGAATTGATATACATATATAAAACTATAGCTACACAATTATGCAGGCGAACTAATTACCTGTCATCAAGCATTGAATGGCTAACTGGAGGGATATTCAGAGTAGACAAAATTGTATTTATTTGTCGCTCACCAACACCAGCATGAATCATAGCTGCAAATGAAAAATATATAAATTACAATATATTTAGCTCATTTGTAAAATTTAATATTAGAATACTGAATAGGTAGGATGTAACAATAAAAAAGATGGCCCAAAGGCGACCTAATAAATAATTTACATCTTCTTAGAAGTAAGATTAGATGATGCTACATACCAAATATCAAAGCTCTAGGCGCTGTAGTATTAGACAAGAAGATGTTTATATGTTTTCCCTAGATATATAAGTCTAAGTAAAACTGGTGACACCCTCCCGGGTAGAGGACCACGATATGATGCTACATACAAAATATGAAAGCCCTGGGACTTGTGGTTTAGGACAAGAAAATTTTTAAGTTTGCATTTAAAAAACTTTTAGGGCCTCATGACCCAACTAATCAACAGACCACCATTTGAAAAACTTTGGTAGAGGTCCATCCAAGGATCATTCCTACAAAGTTTAAGCAAATTTGACCAAGTTGTTTAGGAAGAAAAGTTAGGAGAATTAGTGACTGACGGACAGAAGACGGACACAGAGTGACAGGTTTTGATCCAGTTTGGAGAGGATTATCTGATTACAGTTAATACAGGCAGATAATTGTTACAATGAATTATGATAAGAGAATGAGTGATTTGTCTCAATGCCTAAGACAAAACTATTCACACAAACTTTGACGCCAATAGTATGAGTATTCTAATGATATGGAATAAAGCAATAAACGAATCCTTCAAACCTGTCGCTAACTTTGTGTTCATGTCATATATTCTGCTGTGTTTTTTCCCAGTATGAACACTGTTTATGTTTCCACACGATGTGCACTGCACATACAAAATCGCCGCCAAACCCATCCCTCGTATCTGGACTACATCTGTTAAGTGAAGTGGAGTCGAGCAGAAAAAACATGCCTTCAGTCCTTCTGCCAACACATCCAGTTCAATTACTCTTCTTCCGAACATCACATCATTTGAGCTGTTCACCCGCACCTCCGACCCAACATTCAAGTCATTATTAAAATGTGACACTGAGCTAGCAGTAGCATATGTATGGTCAATTCCTACAAATAAAATAAAACTGTGCTCAATTAATGTGTATGCACCTCTTAAGTCTTGAAACCTAGCACATAACAATAATTAGCCTTATTGATGGACATAGAAAGTACTTGGGTTTCACTCAACTGTTTGCATTAACATTTTCCGTCTTTAAACTAGCATCATCAATCAGGAGGCATACTTTGATTGAAATGTGTTGATTGATTTATTTACCATTTCGTATATTATTATTTGGTGTACAGATTGTTTATATAAATGTAGGTATACAGCCACTTCGAACAGCCTCGTTGTTGATTTAACTCTTTAGGCCGAGTGTCCACCTACAGTGCTAGTGGTCCTGGGATCAATCCCTGGTAGGGATCAGATTTTTATTGCTCCCTAATTTACAAGTTTTAGTTTACTGAAATATGAACGACAGGAAAACTCTACAAGCCTCCACATCTTCACCAAATTTTGGGCCTAAAAATCTTCACAATTGCATGCACAATTGACGCTTAGTAGCCTAGGTGCGGTTTGGATTCTAAAGGTCTCATCTCATTATACGACACATTATTTTTATACTGGTTCTGTACGAGATTATACCTTTAGAATCCAACCAACATTTAATCCTACTGCCTCCTCAACAGCGTAGTGGTAGAGCATCCACTTGGAGTGCGGGAGGTCCTAGTTTTTATACCAGGCCATGTCAGAGTGACAGTCATACCAAAGACAAAATAAAAATGGTAATTCTCTTGCAAGATGCTCAGCTTAGAAGCTGACTGACTGTAATTATAATAAATAAACAGATAACAACAAACTTGTATACACTCCACTGGAAGCACTAAACCTAGGGTCTACAGTATCCTGAATTGCAAATTGGTAAAATAGGCTAACTGTATACAAACCTTTGGATATCTTTGGACGTTTACTGAACTTTCCCGATTTATCCCGTTTACGCTTCAGCGCCTGTGATTCTGAAGGAACAGCAGGCTCCATCTCACCTATGTTTACATAACAAACCTGCAGACGATTCAATTTCTCTTCCGGTAGAACAAATAAGCTATTTTTAATCCACTGGAATTCCCTATGCTACAGTGTTGGATGATTGAAAAGATCGACAGCCACGATATAAGAATAAAACGACGGAATAAATGCACATCGATTTAATCCATATCGTGAATGCAACCTCTGTACGTAACAACACTCATTCCCTCAGGCGCTAAATCTTCACAAAGACTTGTTTTCGTTTTATTCACCTTCCGAGACGACCACCATCCGCCATGTTTTTAGACCGCGCGAAGAATGAGCCAGCAATTTATGACGTCATTATGACTATTTTTAGCAATGAATAGAATTATGGAATGTCAGATTGCGAGATAATGTCGTAAAAAATACACATATAAATACTATTATTTGAACTGATTAATAAACTGATATTCACTTAATTATGAATTGTCTTTCATAGTAAGTTGTTATAGCTCATGTTAATGACTTTCAATGATATGTTTTATTTTAACGGTTTTGGTTAGTTTTAAGCCAAACCTCATTTAACAACAGCCGTAAAAAAAACTGACAGCGGCAAATTTCCTTAAAAGAACCGTTGCGTGGAATTCGCTAGTCGGACTTAGATGAACTATGTGATGCCGTCAATGGGGTGGTTAGAGTCGTCAACTTCCTTTGCTTAGCAACCGGCATTCGGGTGTTACAAAAGAGATGTGAATTCACTATACAATCGGCGGGGAATTGTATTGAAGGATTATGAAAAGAAATTGTAAGTTCAACTTATAATTTTATATATACTCGTATTGACCAACTCTCAGTTTTTCTTGACTGACCCTCGTACATGGAAATTGAATAGTTGACATCAGGATGAACTGCATGGAACAAATATAGTTATCTAAGCCTTACTGGATATTTTGAACGTCCGTCTTATTGGTGCTAGCTATACGGGAACATAATAACCAGATCGTCAATATGTCACAAGACATTTCAATTACGGCTTGCAAAGATTTCATCAAGCATTAATCTAGCGAGTCCTACGTAGAAATCGTGACAGGAATATCGCATTCAGTAATAACATCTTCGACATCTTGCGGACAAATAGCCAAATAGAAAAACGTACAACATAAATACTTCAGTTCATGGGGAGAAAATATTAGACAATTTTGTGATGTGACGACATTTGCTAATATTTCCTCAGAGTCAATTTGGGCAAAAGCAATCATTCGTTTTTTTCGCACTCAAAGCGAATGCTCTACCACTGAGCCTTATGTGTATTTTGTTTGAAACTGGGACTAGTAGAACATATGATTTACCAGGACATACACAAAAGTCAATTTATAAAAAAGTAGATTTAATTAAGCCATAATTAATTTATTAACGAGAAAGAAGATAATGCAATCTTACTCCGCGATGTGTGAGTTACCATATTGTATACAAACACAATCAGTGATAATTTTTATTTTATAGACATACACTGTTCATAGTACGTGATTAGCATACTATAAGTTATACCGGTTTAAGGAGCTTTATGTGATTTTTTTATCCATAGACTCCATTTGTTAATTTTGATAGTTTTCTATATTTGTAATCATAGTGTTACGTTGACTGAACATGACATCTTAGATGTACATACATTATAGAAACAATACTAGACAAAGTGCTGATATAAAATCGCCATAACAAGGCTGTGAACACAAGTTTACATTGAAAGTCGCCAATCATTAATGCTACACTGCACCGAAAGAAATCGCTCTTTTGTGGATTTATTGTTTCACAGCCTTGTGGTTGAAGACTGTGGAATATGACTTAATCTATATATTTGCTCTACACGTGAATTTGACGAATCTGGAAAACAGACCCAGACTTTCATACGCAAAGAGACAGATGTCTGCGATCTTCTTATTGAATATGTTAATAGTATGGAATATAATATCATAACATTGTGTAAAACCTCCTCCCGTCTAGCCAAATTTCTTAGACTTGCAGAATGAGAGAGCTTCACAAATGGCGACTATATCATATTTAGTATTCTGTGATAATTATGAGTTTCAAAGACTTCACAATTCACACGTAGCATGTTACAATGTATGCTACTTAGCGTTAAAAGAACTATACAAAAACGTCTGATAATACGACAATATGTGAACGTCATTTTGCTATCAATATAAACCCGTTTTGTAGGTCAAATATTCAAACTCGTGGAATATATAAACATTATGCCATTTTAGTCACCGTGTTTGCTTCTAGCTGGAATATGTTAAGTGCAACATTAAATATACATTATAATAATATAATACACATATTCATACAAAATAAATGTACCACTTCAAGTACACTTTGGAATACTGTGAATTCTCTATGTATCGCAAAGGGTTATTGGTTTCATCAACCACATCGTATGATTGTTACCTTCCGGTATTAAGCAAACGATTTGATTCTGCATTGATTAAATATGACAGCGATATACGTCAAAACCAATTAACTTATTGATGCAGCACTGTTTGGGTGATTAGGTATAGTATAATGCAATACTAGTAATCGAATTCATCAGACATATAACACTAATTGTGTAAATATACGTTCTGACTATACCACATCGATGAACCATTAGAACTAATATGTGGCTTACGTTATTCATCACAGATATTAGCATACAACAATTATGAGATAACTCCTAGTATAAGTGAATACCAGTAGCATGCTAAATGACTGTTTGAACGTCAACAAAATTTGCATTTAATTAGTTTAAGTGTCTAAGATAAAACGTTAATCAGAGATTTAAACCACACTAATAAAATAATTGATGAACCATAAACATGACGCTTAGTTATCATAAATTAGGGGCATATAATACTAGGGTAGTGTAGGAGAGTGCTTTCATCGGATACGTTGCTAGAGGTAACTCATGTGAGCTTTAGATTGTAATATGAATGTAATATGACATCGACTTAAACATAACAAAACGAGGATATCAATAAAGTATTAAAAATGAATGAATGAAAAGATTTATCTTATAGGAGAGACTAAATTGTCCTTTACTGACATTTATAGTTTTATGAATTATTTGCGTTTTGAGGGTTGTCAAGATGATAAGTGCCTGGTCTAACTACAATAATATTAATACTAATAGTTATATTTTTATAGTATTAAAGTACACACTAAATATGTAAAAGTGTCAATTAGTTCATTTCAAATATTCGTTAGTTGGCAATTTGTACCAATGTAGGCTGACATAATTTTCGCCATGGTCCTTATTTTCAAAAGGAGTCCGTGTTTATTATACATACATGCGTATAGGTTAGGCAAATAACAATGTAAAACCAAACATGCCTGTATAGTGAACATGTTGTCAGTGCATGTATATACTATACTACCTATATATGTTTCTGTGTTGTTGTCCACTGCCATATGTCTATAATTAAGTTATTCCATATTATATGTAAGTGAAAACAATACCCCGAGTCGTTTGAAAAATGTTAGAGTAGTACAACTGAAGACGACGGTGATGAATGTGCAAGAAGACTTAAGCAAGTTAAATAAATCAAAGGATTTACAACGATCTAAGACACGTCAACCGTTGTGTCTGGTGTATTCTGCACTTCACATATACAAACGAAAATGTTTCATTTCCTATCGAGACACTTCATTTATCAAATTAAATTAACTGTGATTGTTATGGTTATCCATGGACTAAGATATAATGATTAGGATGACCCGTCGTCTAAATCTGTACAGAATACACCAACATGCAATTATTGGAGTGATTATGAAAAGCTACTAAACATTTAATTAAAGCTTTATGAATTTTCTAAATTTGGCACAACGTTAGCGAGGTTCTCAGACAATTTCGATTGAATATTGGAATAGGGAATATTCCTCAGACATCCCATACTCATTCACCTATTAAATATCTGTTTTCGGACTACTGTTTTCAAACACGAACGGTTTTATGATAAATCACTCACTGTCATTGCAGTACATCGGGGATACTTTAAGTCTAGAGTTCTCAAGTGTGTGCTAAATGATGTTTGGATACCATGGGATTCATTTAACAATGCAATTAGCAAGTATTTTGAAATTAAAAAGAATTGCAAGTGCCTGCCTTATTTCTTGTATAGAATTTGAACCTGGTGGGATTGAACCTCAACAGATACCCTTAATACTGTATCGATTTTCTTTATAAAAATATTTTCACTGTGAAAGTGAAATCTTCAAGAATGTTTATGGCATTACAAAATGACAAAGCATCTATCGTTTCTATCGTGTCATAGACAGTTAATTACTCCACGTGTCGTAATGCATTTGCAAACAAACGTTTCAAGAAACAGCAAGGCAAATGCTTACATTGTATTGAATATTATATTTGTATGAAATTTCATTCAGTCTTATGAAGGTTGTATAGAATTGATAAATTTGGGAAATTGATGCAAATATAAATCTAATAAATGAATGAACAATTCGTCCCACCACTTCCCGATTTGCCTAATGTGTTGACCAATAAACCCATTGTACTTCTCATTGCCATACAGCAATACTTAGCATATTCCGGATGAATACCAGTACAGTTTCTATTTTCCGCATCAACTTTATCGCCGCTATATCTGACATCATCTAGTATCTGGGGTGTAATATTCTGCAATACTTATTACCGTGGTGTAGACGCTTTGAATACTATAATTAATAATAATAATAAAAACCACATCATATCAAATATACATTAGCTCAATTTCCATTTTATAATTCAGTTTTATTAATAACTCCTCCGTGACCAACACTAAAAGACAAAATTGGACCACATAAGTGATAAACTGACGCTCGTTGCATATCTATATACAGGAAAAGCGATTATCCTTAGTCATGTGGAAAGATATGATTTTTCTAACACTGGGATCGTGTATAGTTACAGCATTTAAGTGATATGCCGATGATTAACATATCCCACAGGATTTAAAACAACATAGAACCCGCGAAATCATTATAAACTACCTAGTTTTCTGTGTGCATGTTCACGTTGATATTTTTTATCACACATGACATTACATAGGTCCGCAGTGATGTGGAATCAGAATATGCAATGCATGTTTTACTTATAAATACGACGTCGTTTGCACATCTCTTCCGATCCTGAACCGTTTTGGGTTTGTCGAACTCCATTTTACCACAGGAACGATCCGGCTGTGATCTTATGATGTACATACATTTTGTATATAATGCGGTTCCTTATTAGTGCTTTCCTGAAATGCTTACGTCAATTGTATTCCCTACCATACATGTGAATAAAACCTTCTTGAATTTCGTCAGAGAACACACTTTCAAATTATTTGTTCACCATCCAAATGTCGTCTTGTAGGTTGTAAACGATTCTGTTTTTCTGATTTAGGTTAATTACCTTCAAACATAGATCAGTATACACCTCATTGTTAATGTGCTTTACGTGATTAACAAATAGAAACATTATCTTCAAAATGTGAATTGACAGTTTTGGCTTATTTAGGAAAATAATTAAAGTGAACATATACCAGCTTATGCTTCATTTTAGTGTTACATTTGTATTAAGGTTATTTTCATTTTCTGTTTTTATAAAAATCTACTCCTATGATCTCTTCAGCAACACCATGAACTTTTGAGAAACACATACTGCTATACATTGCTTATTTCTCTGGAGAGGTACAATGCAATAGTGCATGGTTACATCTGGAACAAAATGATCGTATCACATATGATATGTTTTGGTCTTTAGTGAGCATCTCTGGTGAGGTTGTGATGTAGTATTATGCATATTTGTTCAAATGTCGACCAAATGTCGACCACGTATGTCATCGTATTTGGCATTATGGTTATTTTTTGTATTGAAATGTGTTAACTAATTGCGCCACGGCCTAATTACTAATGGTTATTTATAAATGTGCTACCTAATAATGTATTTATTCTTGATGAGTAATAGCAGCTTAATAAAGTATTATAATGGCACTATCGAGCGCTATGTTTAGAAATAGCTTGCTTAAAATAAGCGCTAGTACATATCAGACAATGTGAAAAATATATAATATTTCGGCGAACGCTGGTGGCTAGCAGACAGTTACGTAGCGCTGAAAAGTGCAGCCAAAGCGCCCTGTTTCATACGAAAACACTTATTATAATTATAAGCTTGGTCTTGTCATTTTCAATTTGGGCATAGGTAATATATTTATCATGCAACTACCAATGTAACTGCCTGATAACACATGACCTGAGAAAGTATGTGTTCTCAAGTCAATAGCCTGGGAACACTTTTTGGCTCCGCTCACAAATAACGGACTATTTGTCAATTTATCATTCAATCTTCAATTGACATAAATATCATTGAAAACAACAGAATTATGCATTTAATATCTATTATATATTCAACATTTAGTTTTACACTCCAGATAAGCAATAATTCTTCGCCAGGTAGGGCTACGCCACTGTAATTGTTCTTGAATTCATACGGGTCACCCACGGATCGATCGTTTTGAAAGGCTCTAAAATAAACCAACAAACACAGATAAATACACTGGCTAATCTTCGTCAAAGATAAACAAACATTAAAATAGACATAGCTATCGACTATATATCAAATTCACTTGCCTAAAGGAGTTTTTAATCTCATTTACACGACTCGCGAAGGTTGACCTACGAAACGAAAACCATGAAACACCGAGCTTTTTTGGAGAATGAAAGCATTGTTAGATTCAGTACACTACCCTACAGCTTATACCAAAAATAAAACAAACTTAAATAGACTCTTCCACGGATCAATGCCTTACTCACCATTATGAATTTCCATCTGTTTTCCTCAGCATTCAGCCGTGATTAAGTTGAAAAAGTCGAAAATGTGTTAGATCAACTCTAGAAAACATAATGTGTATGTGTATTTTGGTGTAAAATGGAGCGAATATCACGTACAGGGAATTATGTTATTTGATTTTTACGCTCACAAGTTGCTCGTTCGTGTTAAAAACGGTGCCAAAGTTAATTTCTGAGTATTCTTCCGGAATCTGACGTAACGCGTCTATTCAGTGGCGGCGTTTTACCATAAATGTATGTAATGGGTTTAGGTTATCGACCTTAATTGTTTCTAATGTTTTCTGACAATTTTGATACACAAGTACAAACGTGTTGATGCATAAGTTTTGAAATGTCATTTATCCATCGCCTGCCAATTTCTCATATTTCAGTGTATCACTTTTGGCATTACTAGTTTCGTCAAGTTTAGCATTACTTTATGTGTAAGTCTAAGAGAAAACTACTTTTTTGACTAAATTATTTATTATGACTGAAAACGTAAGAATTGTGTTAATATCATGGACTGTTCTACATGTATATAGATTCTCTTTTCGGAGTCTTTCGTGAATTCTTAAATGTCAATAAATCATTTTCTCAATCATAGTTGCAATATATTTATTTAGTTCAATACGTGACTACCATAATTATTTGAAACTTATTCCATAAAAGTATGTGAAATGGGTGTACAAATTTTTTATTTGATCAATACTCGTTTAACCCGTGCTGTTTCGGGTTGTTTGTCTTATTGCATTGACAGGAATCAGGTTATCTCAATATATTTGATAAATTGATAACGGACTGTTCTGTGCGTGAAACGATTTACAACTAACAATGCATTAAACACATGGGTGGTCTTCAGACAACATTTGATTGTTTCTACATTTTGATAATTGATAAAATACTACATTGATGATGATACTAGACACAAAATGATTTCTTAATAGTCGGATAAATGTATAACGCAAGAATATTGATGTTTGTTATGCCATATAATTGTAAATGTACGTGATGACGTCCTTAAGAAATTCAAATTCGTTTTTAATGATCATTTGATTCCATTAAATATTTCGTTCTGTAAATCATGTTTACATTTCTCGCGTTGTTTGGAGAACGTATACGTTTCCTTTAATGTCAGATATATTTGAATATATTGATTATGCATTATTATAGAATGTATTTAGATCTAATGTTCCATTAAAGTACATTAATGTCATATTGCATTATGATAAAACATTTTAATTATTCAAACATTTTAATTATTCAAACATTCGGTTTTAATATGTAATACTTTACATCAAAGAACTTAATTAACATCTCTAACGAGGTGTCCATTACGTGTGTGTGTATTAGGGCTACACGGGTTATGATAATACGCACACACGGGTATCTCTCAAAGGTTCCAACACACACATTGTGTTTAATGTTTTCAATGTTCTTTGATTTAATTACTTAGTACGGATATGTATTGCCTTCAAAACACTTCATCGAGTATTTGATATTTACGAATAGCTTGCAGTGTTTTATATATTAGGGGTAAACTTTTTTATCAAACACATCAGCTGGTACCTAAATTACCTCCAGTGCTTTAAATGCCGTTGTGTTGATATAATGATATGACGTCATTTAAACCTTCAGTTACATTTCAAATTGGTGAATATTGTTTACCGATGTTCCTGTTGCTTGTTACTGTATTGCGTTTTTCAAATCTTTCAAATACGCTGATCATAGAAATTCTAGGACGTGCATGCGAACCCTTTTTTATATATATAGACGATGATCGTCTTTTTGCAAATATAATTTGAAGAAACGCAAATATTTGTAAAATAGATTTAATGTCCTTATTTCTTGATTTAGCAATCGACAATGTGTTCGTTGCCACTGAAAATGTTATTCTAGTCAATAAAATGATGGGGGAGCTACTTTATGCATTATGAATAGATTGTTCCATTAGAAACTACATCAATAGCGAATGTCATGCTGGTCATAGATTACCATTTATAACACTAATATTTCTCGTGTTATGGCTATATTGCGCATTACATCACAATTGGAATATAAGGCAAGACTTGTCGTTGATGCTACAAAACGACGATATGATATTTGAGAAGTTAACCATTGAAAACATGAATCTCTCGCTGCCTTCTCGGGTGAGTTATAAGTGTATCATTTATTCAACGTAAACGACGGTAAAACATTTAAGGAAGCACAAGTTTGAAAACATGTACCATAATCGTATGTTTAGCAAAAACAATCGAAACAAAATAACAGACTACCTAAATTGACCGGTTTTGCATGAAAATATATCGATGGCTTAGAACCAGAAGGTCGTTACTACCTCTTACGACATTATAAGACTCATACATATTTGAAATCTGCTTCACAAGGCACTTCTTATGAGCCCATTTGCATAAAAATCTGAAATTGTCATGTTGACCAAAATGAAGTTGCAAAAATGTGTTTTCCCATAGGTACAATGTAAAGAGTAAATTACAGAAAGTTTTCTCTTGTTTTCTCAATATATCGATTTGGTAGTTAACACCTCCTTGTTCTAAGCCAGGTATATGTGGACAATATAAAATGTGCATTTATTTATACACACGGTTTGTATAGAAGTTAACAAAGAGTAAAACTGAAACACCAACACAATCATGTCAGTCCCGTAATTCGATGTAAATACTTTACGTGTCAACGTTATCGAAATTGTTGCCAAGTCCAATTTATCACAAGGGAGAAAAAACGGATGCCTTTTAATATATTTATGAATCCTAGCTGCAAGAAGGTTATAAATTGACTAATGCATGTTACACGTTTTCAATGCTGAGAATCAATCAAAGACGTTTAACTGTAAATCCGTTTTCTTGTCTGAAATAACTACCCAACGGTTTAAAGGGCAAATTGTTCCGGCTTGTTTCGATTGTCTACAGCTAATCATATTTATTTAGCTTAATTGTGCAGATTTTTAGAATATGAGTACCAACCAGCATGAAAGTAAAACTGTATTTCCTCCCATTATATCCCTGTTGTGTACATTACGTGTCGAGAGCAATTATTTTACTGTTAAGTCAAAAGTATAAACAAAGATGGTGTTGCGCAAAAACAATTAGGTAACATGGTCTTCATTGAAAGTCTTCAAGCCTTTTCCTTAACAAGCCACGCTTGAATATAAGTACCGCACGTTTTGTGTTCTATCCAATTTTAGTTCACTACTATTGATCACCAAGTAGCTTTTTATAAAGTATATACTCTTTAATTAAAGTTATTTTATGTCACGTTTATAATTGCTTCCTTTATTTTAATTACCATCAAAGGAATTTAACATGCTTTAACATCTAAAGCTAATTACCTCAATGAATTAGTCTATACATATTTTTGCTTTGTGTTCGACATTTCACATAATCAGTGTGCGTTCGTTCGGTTAAATTGATTAAACTTGCTTTTGTTGTTTAACTAAAGTACAATATAACGTCTACACGATGTAATTAGCGTGCTAGTATTGTTTGTATTTCTGATGCTCGGTAATCTTAACACTGATTGGTTTATTCCAACCCTTCAACATTTTTTTAGGTTTGTAAGTCATGATTGTATTGTTTACTTGAAATAGTATTTTGTTATTATATCATTATTGTTTGTTGCTACAAATTATTAAAAGTAATGGCGGATACAATAAACATTCTAGATTTACCCTTGAGGTTTATAAAAATAAATATATAACTCGTTAAGTGAATTTATCGAAGCATGTTATTGTTTGTTACGTTTAATTTCGCATGATTTCTATGGTTAGACTGAGGTTTTACTACATGTATAATAATGTGTATATATATGGTGACCCGTGTGTCAATGTAACACACAACCGACTGCATCGCATTAATTTGTTTTTAAAGTTTGCACTTAGAATACAAGATACTAGGGTCAGTCAAGAAAAACTGAGAGTCATACATAACGTACCTTCATGAAACTTTGCACAAGTAATAATGGAGCAGCATAGTCCTAAAAAGTGGCTTAGTTAAGAAGTAACCTGACCAAAAAAGTGCACATTTCGTGTTATATACCAAAATGTTCGGGAGGGTCTGAACTTTTTCAGACTGCTGGCATAAATTGCAAATTTTTGGTGCGGGCCCTGAAATCCAAGATGGCGTCCAAGATGGCCGCCATCAAATTCAATAAGATGTCATTTTAGTGTAATGGCTCTAGATTTCTTTTGGTTCAAGGCTTTGTCATCATTGTTCACACAAATATCAATCATCATCAAGACAAAAAGACTAGATAATTTTCGTAATATTCCAAGGTCAAATTCAAGGTCAAATTCAAGGTCAAATGGGAAAAATTGCCAAAAAATGGCATATTGACTAGAGATCTTCTCCTATTGTTCACTTATATTATCTACAAAAAGCCATTTTTGCATTTATTTATGTTTGATATTGTATAGCTATTGCATTGAGTGTTTTTAATAATATTTATGTTTGATAGTCATGGAGAAATAGTATATTTTGTACACCTATATCGCAGCATCAGCTCTACAAATAATTTAGTAAAGTATCCAATTCAATGTTGAGTAATGACTCTAGATTTGTTTTTGTATGATTCTATATAATCAACATTAACATAAATATCAATCATGATCTAAACAAAAGGCCTGCATGCTTTTCCTAATAGTTCAAGGTCATTTCAAGGTCATTTTCAAGGTCAAATGGCAAAAATCACCCAAAAAGGTCATATTAGCCAGATAAATTCTTCAAATGTTCAAAATTAGCATCTGCAAATAGTTTCTTGCATCAATCATGATCTAAACAAAAGGCCTGCATGCTTGTTCTTATAGTTCAAGGTCATTTCAAGGTCATTTTCAAGGTCAAATGGCAAAAATTGCCCAAAAAGTCATATTAGCCAGATAAATTCTTCAAATGTTCAAAAATAGTATCTGCAAATAGTTTTTTTTTTGCATGAATGTATGTTTTACACAATATAATTAACAGATAATATGTTTCATTTGTATTTGGTTGTCATGGATAATATATATACATATGATATGATATATATATATACATCACAGCCTCAGTTCTACATACCCTCAGGTGAAAATACAATTCAATTTTGAGTATTTCTTTTAGGTTTAAGTTTTTAAAATAAATTATCACAATTAAACCAATCATGATCTAGTAAATACAACAAAATGATGTTTGTAATTTTCAAAGGTTATTTCCAGGGCGAAATCGAAGGTCAAACAGCAAACTCCAGCAATACCTGGTAGTCGTATTGACTGAGTAATTTTGTGAAATGTCTTTGTTATAGTACTTTGTACATGCAAATTCTATTGTGCCCCATTTTATACATACATATCTAGAATCTTTGTAGGTATTGGACTTTCTTATTGATATTGACATAAAAGTTCATACTAACAACCATTATCACTGCAAATAGCTAAGATATTGGCCAGTATTTTGATGGTCATTTTCAAGGTCGAAAGGAATATACGAGGGGTGTCCCAGAATTACGTAGATTTTTATCATAACTATTTTATTTACGCACGTATGTTCATCAACTTTGCCAAAGAAAAACTTCAAACTTGAGCCTAGTGAATCAGGAAAAAATGTTAATAGAAAGTTAGAAAAGTTTCTAATCAGTTGTCAGAATTCAATAATCAGCTAGGCGGGGCAGTGGATTTTTAAATCATTTTGACGTAATTCAACTGCTTTTACCTCACATATGACAAGTGTAATTTTACTTCCTAAACTTCCTAAAGGTAAGTGTTGTTGATGTATGGCATTAAACAAGTAACAGTTGCTGTGCGTCACCAGTGAAAATATGACGTCACCGGAATACGCTGCAAATGACATCATTGTGAGGTTTAGTGTTAATCGCTTAAAATACTGGATATAGCTCAGACCAAGCATCCCGTATCGAGAGCTCAAATTTTCAAATGGCACAATCACATTAAAGGTGGTTCAGACAGTATTAAACGACATGGGCCAACAGCGAAAACCAACGGAAATGCGACGTCACTTAATGATGTCAGATGAGACAAGTCCTAATTTTCTTCCATCTGGCGAAAGTAGTATTTTATTTGGTGTTCTTAGAGTAAGTATGTGCAATGTAACTATGGAGAAACAATATGTACATAGTAGTGAATGTTTCGGGTACATAACACTGTCTAGAACAATCGGAATTAAATCTTAGGAGAACCTGACGCTGTACGGAACCACTATTGTTGACTCTTTGGGGTACCTAAAACTGTCTAAAACAACTATAAGCTGATATGGTAACCTTATACGTTCATGAACAACATTACCTAATCTGGAAAAATCTTTAGAGATCCTGGTCTCGTTAAGGTATCAAATACTGCTTATAACAGCATTTTTGGGCTCTTAGGGTCACTTCATACCTTCTGAAATAACCATACTTGACTCATTGTTATAAATAACCCTGGGTGGAATTACTATTCATTGTACTATGTTCTATACTTAACACAGCATATATCATCCACTATTGGCTGGATAGAATCCCTAACACTGCCTGAAAAACACATTATTGACTTAATGTTGGTACCTAATGCTGCATAAGTATAACAATATAACAATACTCATTGGCTGGTTTGGTACTAATACTTCTTTCTACGACAACTTCTTAGTATTATTAGCTCTTTGGGGTTGCCATCACTGTCTTGAACAACCGTAATTGGCTCAATGGGGTAACCAACTCAGTTTGGAATGACACGTTTTGGACCTTATGGGTACGTAACACTGTCTGGAACATCGTTTTTTGGTCTGAGGAGCACCTAACACTGTCTAGAACTGACATGGTTGGCTCTTTGTGGTACTTACACAACACTTATTGACTGTAAGGGTTACCTTATACTGTCTGGAATAAACATTCTTTATTTTTTGATCTCTTAACATGGTCTAGAATCTTGATTATTGGCTCTTTGAGGTACCTAACACTGTCAGTAAGAATTAATTCGCTTTAGGGGTTACTTTATAATGTATGGAACAACCGTTATTGGCTCTTTTGGGTTCATACCACTTGACTATGAAATATATTTCTGCACTATGTGGTACTTAACACGGCCCACAGCAGAAATTTCTGGCTGTGTAGGAAACATATCAGTGTCAGAAAACACTTTGTTACCTAGGTTTGTACATAATACAGCACAAGAATGACAATATCGACTCTGCTGAGTATCTAATATGGCCATGAACCACCATTACGGGTGGTTGAAGGGTACCTCACAAGATCTGGGAAATTAATTACTGGCTTGTTTGGATACCCAACTTTGGCAGGAATAATGACTCCTGGCTCAGTAGAGGTATTAACACTGCATACACTTAGTCTTGCTATTTTTGACTCTGTGTGATACAAAACTCTGCCTGGAACATGCATGATTGCCTCTTTCGGGGTACCCAATGAGGGAAAACCATTCATGGCTCTCTTTAGTACCTAACACAGCAGTGCTCAACAAGTTGTGACTGTATGAGATATATAACACAACCTTGCCACTTGGGGTTACTAGTAACTATATTTGTTACAAATACTCTCGACTGGTCATTTCTGTCACTGTGATGTGCCTAATACTTCTGGATATTTTAATTCACTTTTGAATACATGTACCTAGCTACACTGGATACAGTACTTTCTTACATAGAATGAAGCTGTGTAAAACAGTTCAGTGTTACTTGTACGTCACTGCCATTTGTGTAGATGGTGTCGATGCGTTTCAATATGATTCCCTTATAAAGCTTTAAAATTCAACTTGATTGCCAGTTAACTCAAACCTCCAGAAACTTTAGATGAGCTAAAACGCATTGCTTTGGACACAGAATTTTATCCATTGGCTTTACAGGGACTTAATCACAATATATTATTGACAAAAACTATGTACGAGGCAAAAAAAGAATCACCTACATTGAACATTTGATAATATATAGAGCTCATTTCGGGGCTATTAGAACATAATTAGGTACATTTGAAATATTTTCCAATATATTTTGCTGACCAACACAAACACCCTTTGTTACCAAGAATAACTTGGCAGTAATGATATGATACATAAATGAAACTTTCAATTGCATTTATCAAACATGGACATGTAAGCTGTATTTCGTCAGGTTTTGGGCTGCTATATGGGAAAACGGGAAATATGTGTGAGCTTAAATGATCAATTCGCTGATTTTCTTAGATTTGACCTTGAACTTGACCTTGGTACATCATGACATCCATCTTGTCTCCTTACCTAGAACATGATTGATATTTCTGTGAACATTGATGATACAGCCTTTAACCAATACAGAATATCTTGAGTCATTGCTCCAAAATGCAATAACAATTTAGTGAATTGAATGCAAAGCTGAGGCTGAGATACAGGTGAACAAAAACTTCCTATTTCACCATGATTTCCAAATATAAATGCTATTGAAAACATTAAATTTGATAATTATATTATATTAAACAAACATTATTTCCAAAAAGTATATTTGCTGATATTATTGTAAACAATAGAACATTTTATCCAGTCAACATGGCATTTTTGGGGATTTTTGCCATTTGAACTTGACTTTGGCCTTGAAAATGACCTTGAAATATTAGGAAAATCATCAAGGCCTTTTGTGCAAATCATGATTGATATTTGTGTTAATATCGATTATCAAGACTGTAAACAAAAGTAATCTAGAGTCATTACTCAAAATCAAATTGGATTTTTACTGCATTTTTTTAAGACCTGATGCTGCGATAAAGGTGTACACATTATGTTATTTCTCCCAAGTAATAAAGCATAAATGTTATTTAAAACCCAAAATATAATAGTTATACAATGTCAGATATAAATACATGCACAAATGGCTACTTGAAGATAATATAAATGAACAATAGGAGAAGATATCCAGTCAATATGTCATTTTTTGGGTGATTTTTGCCATTTGACATTGAAAATGACCTTGAAATGACCTTGAACTATTAGGAAAAGCATGCAGGACTTTTGTTTAGATCATGATTGATATTTATTTCAATGTTGATTATATAGAATCATACAAAAACAAATCTAGAGTCATTACTCAACATTGAATAGGATGTTTTACTTAATTGTTTTGTAGAGCTGATGCTGCGATATAGGTGTACAAAATATGCTATTTCTCCATGACTACCAAACAGAAATATTATCAAAAACACTCAAGACTATAGTTATACAATGTCAAACATAAATGAATGCAAAAATGGCTTTTTGTAACTGATATAAGTGAACAATAGGAGAAGATCTCTAGTCAATATGCCATTTTTTGGCAATTTTTTCCATTTGACCTTGAATTTGACCTTGAAAATGACCTTGGAGTATTACGAAAACTATCAAATCATTTTGTCTTAATCATGATTGACATTTGTGTGAACTATGATGACAAAGCCTTGAACCAAAAAAAATCTAGAGCCATTACACTAAAATGACATCTTATTGAATTTGATGGCGGCCATCTTGGACGCCATCTTGGATTTCAGGACCCGCACCAAAAATTTGCAATTTATGCCAGCAGTCTGAAAAACTTCAGACTCTCCCGAACATTTTGGTATATAACACGAAATGTGCATATTTTGTGGTCGGTTGATTGCTAAAAATAGGAGTTCGCTGCTCCATTATAAGGTGTAACCTTTCCCGTCCCCGTGTATGCAATTTATGACGTCATCGTGTGACGTCATATAACGCGTTGACGTTCTTATAAACATTATGGCGGACGTTCGTATATTAAGTTAAGATAAATTCTGGCGTATATTAAGATAGAAAGTATGCGTGGAAAGACAGCGCTGGAGATTTTGAAAGCTAACCAGAAATGTGTTCAAATGTAGGCATATGCATACAGCACAGTTTGTAAGTGGGTACAGGACTTTAAATCGGGAAGATCTGAACTTTCCCTTAAGCATCATACTGGCAGACAAGTGTTCGTTACTGACGAATTAACACGGAGAAAGTGTCTTATTAGTGCTAGCTATAAGGGAACATAATAACTAGATCGTCAATTTGTCATAAAACATTTCAATTACGGCTTGAAAATATTTCATTAATCACTAATCTAGTGAGTCCTACAGAAAAATCATGACAGGAAATACATCTTCGATATCTTGCAGACAAATAGCTAAGTAGAAAAACGTACTACATAAATACTCCAGTTCGTGGGGAGAAAATATTTGAGAATTTTGCGATGTGACGACATTTGCTAATATTTCCTCAGAGTCAATTTTGGCAAAAGCAATCATCCGTCCTTTCGAATGCACTGCCACTGAGCCTTATGTGTCTTTTGTTTGAAACTTGGACTAAAGTAAAACAGTTGATTTACCAGGACATACACATAAGTAAATTTATAGAAAAAGTAGATTTAGTCAAGCCATAATTCATTTATCAACGAGAGGATAATGCAATCTTACTCCGCGTTGTATGAGTTACCGTCTTGAATTCAAGCACAATTAGTGAGAATTGTTATTCTATAGACACACTGTTCATAGTACGTGATTAGCATACTATAACCTTGTACTTGGTTGACGACTGTGGAATATGACTCTATCTATACATTTGCTCTACACGTGAATTTGACGAATCTGGAAAACAGACCCAGGTTTTCATAAGCAATAAGACAAATTGCCTGCGATCTTCTTATTGAATATATAAATAGTATGGAATATAAGATCATAACATTGTGTAAAACCTCCTCCCGTCTAGCCACATTTCTAAGACACTTCTTGCGAAAGAATGAGAGAGCTTCACAAATGGCGACTATATCATATTTAGTATTCTGAGATTATTATGAGTTTCAGATACTTCATAATTCACATGTAGCATGTTACAATGTATGCTACTTAGCGTTAAAAGCACCGTTACCATACAAAAACACTAATAAAATAATTGATGAAGCATAAACATGACGCTTGGTTACCATAATTTAGTGGCATAGAATACTAGGGTTGTGTAGGAGAGTGCTTTTATCGGATACAAATGTACGTTGCCAGGTGTATCTCATGTGAGATTTGGATTGTAATATGACATCGACCAAAACATAACAAAACGAGAAAATATCAATGAAGTCTACAAAATTGAATGAAAGAAAATATTTATCTAATAGGAGAGACTAAATTCTCTTTTACTGACAGTTATTGTGTTATGAATTATATGCGTTTAGAGATTTGTCAAGTATCTAGTCTAACTACAATAATATTAATACTTATAGTTATATTTTTAAGGTAATAAAGTACACATTAAATAAGCAAAAGTGTCAATTAGTTCATTTCAAATGATCGTTAGTTGGCAATTTTTACCAATGTAGACTGACATGCCTGTATAGTGAACATGTTGACAGTGCATGTATATTCTATACTACATAGATATGTTCCTGTGTTGTTGTCCAATGCAATGTGCCTATAATTAAGTTATTTCATATTATATGTAAGTGAAAACAATAACCACGAGTCTTTTAAAAAATGTTAGAGTCGTACAACTGTAGAAAACGGTGATAAATGTGCAACAAGACTAAATTAAAGGATTTACAACAATCTAAGACACGTCAACCGATGTGTCTGGTGTATTCTGCACTTCACATATACAGACGAAAATGTTTCATTTCCTATAGAGACAATTTATTTATCAAATTAAATTAACTGTGATTGTTATGGTTATCCACGGACTAAGATCTGAACATTAGGATGACCAGGGTACCGTTTTTTATCAACGTACTTACGGAAATCGTAAACTTACGATCAAATTTAAATTCTTTATAATACCTTTACATCTATAAAGTGTGATTAATGGAGCTGCAATACATATCAAGATTCAGTTAATGAACGTCTACAAACAATATCCGTCCCGAATTTATAGTAATTAAGGAAATACACAAAATTTAAAGTTGAACGTAAGTTTACGATTTCCGTAAGTCCGTTGGTAAAACAGTACCATGTAGTCTAAATCTGTACAGAATAATCCAACATGTAATTATTGGAGTGATAATGAAAAGCTACAGAACATTTAATCAAAGCTTTGTGATTTTTTTTAATTTGGCACAACGTTACCGAGAGTCTCAGAATATTGGAACAGGGAATATTCCTCAGACAGCCCATACTCATTCACCCATTGAATGTCTATTTCCAAACACGAACAGTTTTATGATAAATCACTCACTGCCATTGCAGTACATCGGGAATTTTTTAAGTCTAGAGTTCTCAAATGTGTGAGAAATGATGTTTGGATACTGTGGGATTCGTTTAACAATACAATTATCACTATTTGTAATTAAAAAGACCTGCAAGAGCCTGCTTCATTTCTAGTATTGAATTTGAATTTGTTGGGACTCAGCCTCGACTGGAAGTTAATACAGATACTCTCAATACTGAATCGAGTTCCTTTATTTAAATATTTTCACGCTGTCTAAGTGAATTCTTCAAGAATATCGTTTCTATCGTGCCATAGATAGACAGTAAATTACTCCATGTGTCGTAATGCATTAGCAAAGTAACGTTTCAAGAAACAGCAAGGCAAATGCTTACATTGTGTTGAATATGCTATTTAAAAAAGTATTTATTCATTCGTATGAAGGTTGTATAGAATTGATAAATTTGGGAAATTGATGCAAATAAAATGAATGAACAATTCGTCCCATTACTTCCCGATTTGCATAATGTGTGTTGACCAATAAACCCATTGTACTCCTCATTGTCATACAGCAATAATTAGCATATTCCGGATTAATACCAGTGCGGTTTCTATTTTCCGCATCAACTTTATTGCCGCGATATCTGACATCATCTACTATCAGGGGTGTTATATTCTGCAATACTGATAACTGCAGTGTGGACGGTTCGAAAAATATAATAAATAATAATCATAAAAGCCACATCATATCAATTATACATTAGCTCAATTTCAATTTTATTGTTCAGTTTTATAAATAACTTTTCCGTGACCTACAATAATAGACAATAATGGACCACGTAAGTGCTAAACTGAATGACACGCATACATATTTATATCTAGGAAAAGCGATTATCCTAAGTCATGTGAAAGATATGAACCGAGCAAGGTTACACCAGTTAAGCGATATGCCAATGAATGACAAATCCCTTAGGTTATGAAACAACGTAGAACCCGAGAAATCATAATAAACTGCATGGCGTCTGTTTATGATTCTGCGTTTTTCTTCTTTATATTCTTATCAGACTTAACAATACTTAGCTCCTCAGTGATGTGAGTCAGAGTATACTATGCATGTTTAACTTATGAATATTACGAAACACAAGTTAACACATAATCATGTCTTTCGATCCTAAACAGTTTGGATTTGTAGAGCACTATATAACCACCTGAACGATAAAGCTGTGAATATGTGACGAAATACATTTCCTCACGAAAGCTGTTAAGTGCTGTTGTTTTTCTCTAGAGTTTACACCAACTGTATTTCTACCAGTACATACATACATGTGATTACAACATTTTTGAATTACGTCGGGGAACCACAATTAAATCATAATTTCTATGCAAAACACTAAAGAAAAGTATTTGTTCAACATCCAAATGTCGTCTTGCATGTTGTAAACGATACTGTTCTTGTAATTTAGATTAATCACCCGCAAACTTAGTAGATCAGTATAAACCTCATTGTTTATGTGCTTACGTGATTAACAAACAAATAAATTATTCTCAAAATGTGAATTTAGATGTTTTTGCTTATTTTGGAAAGTGATCATATACCGTCTTACATGTATACTGCTCTTTCGTGTTATTATGGCTATTTTATTTGATGTTTCTATAAAAATCTACTCCTATGAATATAAAGAAGTAGAAGTTTGCGCATGTCTTCCAACCACTAACAGTTTTGGTTCGGTGAGCCCCATTTTACCACAAGCACAATACGGCTGTGATTCTGTGATGTAGATGCATTGCGTATCGAATGTCGTTCATTACTAGTGTTTTTCCTGAAACTGCTCTCCCTAACAGTACATGTACATGTGTGTAAATAAAACATTGTTGAGTTACGTCAGCTGATAAGAAAACCGTAATTATGTCATACTCGTAGATCAATATAAACCTGATAAGGTTATTAATGATTGTGTTCGTGTGATCTACGTTAATCACTCACAAACATAGATCAGTATAAACATCATTGTTAATGTGCTTTACGTGATTAACAAACATATACATTATTCTAGAAATGTGAACTGGACTTTTTTTCTTATTTAGGAAAATAAGTGAAAGTAAACCTTCCATACCGCTTCGAGAACAAAAGTTAATACGATTAATTTACTATTCTGTTTGTACGATAATCTAATCTGACCATTCCAATTACGGGCGTTAACGTTACATATTACTTACTAAGAATGAGCAGATCGTCAGACTTGAACATTGTTTTAAAATCGTCACCACAAGGTTATTCTCATCAACTGATACTCTCTAAATCAAAACTTGTCATGTTGACTAATGACCTTCTTATCATAAGCCAGCTATAAAGTGATGTCTTCTTTTGTAACATCGCATGTTACAACTGTACTTAAACGTTATTACGATGTACAGTATATTCCACAAGTACAAACTCTACATACGTATAAACATTACAAACTACGTTTTGAGAAACACTGAGTCCAATTATTGTATAGAAATTGTTTCTCTTTAGTGTTAAAATGTTATACATGGTAACTGTAGGAAACAAATACTTAGTGAGTTTCCCTGGAAAGGTTGTAATGTATATTTGGTCAAATGTGGATCACGCTCTTCATCACAGGTGGGGAACGTACACCGGATATTGCAGCTAAGCGAGCCGCGATTTGCTAAATCGGATGGAAATCGTCGTTGTCAAAGGTTAGTAAAAGCGATATTTCTCTTACTGAATTTGGTTTCTGTAAGTGGTAGGTTATTAATATGACTATGTACATAATATATCAATCTAAATATATACATGTTTCGATGTAAAACGTTGTTTTGTGGGGGGAATATCGTCCTTTGTGACGCGGGCTCGCACAGAAAAATACGACCCTACCGCATATTTTGTGACTTATTTTACTAAAACTGGCAGAAACTAAAAAATGTGAACTGGGCGATCTCTTTGAAAATCATTCATCTAAGTATACTGAAAAATTCAGATTCGTAGCATAATTTTTGGCGGAGCTATGACCTACAATCGAGTGCTTGTTTATCAACATTGGTGTACTGGGGATTGAATATTTGTGTACTGAGGATTGCAAATTATAAAATTTTGGTGTACCGAGTATTGCCAATTGAACGTTGTTTGTTTTTCACTTTTAAAACAGGTTATTAGTAAAATTGATGTATATTTTGAGTATTATTTTGTATTATCTTACCAATGAAAGGTAAATCAGTGTGAAAGATTCAAGTGTTAACTTTAAAATATCGAAATACTTTTAATAAACAACGTTAATTACGCATGCATTTGGCTCTTTCAAGAATCAACAAATAATAATGATAAGGATAAAAGTATTCAAGATAATAAATATTGATTATAATAACAGTTATAACTTCTATGGTCATTATGACCTGACATTCTTATATTTCTGCACAAGTATACAATGTCAAATTATATATATCAAAATGTCGCTGTTAAAATTCAATTAGCTTTATTATACTATCTGACATTTTGATATTACACTAACTTTCTATTTTCAGATTCATGATGATGTTCCAGTGTATGTTCTGCGACTTCACAAATGGAAGATATAAACTCATGATAGACTATCTCATAGAGGCTCACTGACGAATTAACATTTAAACGTATTGATGGAAAGAAAAGCAAGTGTATAACATATATAATTTCATCTGAAATGTGCAGGGAACAAGGAAGGACAATAACTGTTAAAGAAATCCATACAAAACTGCATGTATCTAGGAGAGATATTATTCCCAAAGAAAGTCCGTTATAAAAGATTTGTAAGATTATAGATCCAATGAGTACCATCGAAGAGCCTGGCTATTTTTTGCTGAATTATACATTGAGCCAGAGACAGGCAGTGAAATAAAGAAGTGCCATATTTTGAATTCCTATCTTTAGTTTCAAGCTTTAGTATATACATTTGTTTGTGTATGTGCTTTATTTACATTTGTGACAACAATAAGCATTTGTTATAAATATAAGGTATTATTTCAGTCTTATGTGTCACTGACTCGGTTAGATGCGTCAATGATGATATTTTTCATTCCTCATCTTGCTTTGTACATAAAACATGATTTTCTCTCGTTTAATCGATCAACATCCTTTAAATATCTGTTATACACCCTGTCTGTGTTTAAAAAAACGTGGTGTTAAATATAAAAATATGTATTGAAGGCGTGCAATAGTTATTTTTATACACTGTAAAATCATTAATTTCGTGGGGGTAAATTTCGCGGATTTCGTGGTTCACCTTCAACCTCGAAATCAAATCCCATTTAACAATGGTGTTGACCCTAGTATCCATTACCTGAAATGCAAAATCAACTAACTAACATCCAATCGCAATAGTATTTTACCAATACCACGAAATTTCATTCCAACGAAATTAAATGATTTTACAGTAACCAGTTGTTGTATTTCAATGACTGAAATTTTCAGTCGGCGGTCTTTATCTGATCGTTCAGATAGTTTTCGACGATACTTGTCATCCATAATAGAAACCTTTTAGTGCTTGTGCAAAATATCCTCCAACACCAACACTATATAAAGCACCAACATAATTTCAGCCAGCAGACATCCAGTAACATAAACCTTGGCTTACTAACCGACCATTTTGAAATTAGAAATTGTTTCTGTCATAAAATGTTTTACGAAAATAGCACCCATTGCTTTACTTGTATACTTTGCAATGAAATAATCACTACGATAACGTATCAAAGAAAACACCTTCTTCTACATGTTACTAAAAGCATGACATGAATCGTACTATTTGTTAAAACTTTATTGAAATGACAATAACATAACAAGTTTAAAAACAACGAACAAGAATAACAGAATAAATCACCAGGCACCGCCCATATGTACTAATTATTTCACAAGTGTTCAATGTAATACTTATACATGTATAGCATATTTTAAATAACTACTAGAATTTACCAAAAAGAAGTCTCTATTTTGACTAGTTATCTGACTAGATAAACATTATAATTAAATACTCAGCAGACAAAATCTAAACTATTTAGCAAATCTATATCAATGTGAACATGATTATATCTAAATAAAAAACAAAGCAATTACAATAGGCAACATATGTACGACAATAACGACATTCGGCTATGTCCACCATGAAACATTGCTAGAAAGAAACTCGTATATAAGAAAGTAAACTTGTGAATTCAAAGCAGGTTAAAATATGTTATGGTAAAACAAACAAAAGAAAAAACGACGAAGCATACATTTTCGCATCATATGAGGTAATAACGATTGTCTACTATGTCCCCCATTAAGCATTTATATAGCTTAAACAGAGCTAATATATGAAGTGTAAAATGACAGCAACAGGTGCAAACAACAAATAAATAGAAAAATCACCACATCTGGGTAAAAGTTGTCTTCTTTTTCAACATATAAATAAGAGTATACATTTAAAAATGTAAATGTGTCTTAAAAATCGGCTGATATAAATTGTGATAATTACCTAAATTAATAAAGTTCTCATTTACAAATCTTCCTAAGAACCTTCAATGATGATCTCCATGAGTATAAAGTCCTGCATTTAGGACAAGAGTACTTCTTTGGCCCATGCTTGCCATTTCTATGGTAATTTAGTCTGTCCTTTGTCTGAAAATCCTTCAAGCATACATCGCATATGAAGTTATTGTTTTCGTTCGCATTTTTTCTTGTTGGAGTAGAAGGGCATATTAACAAGTGATGTTAAGGCTATGAACTGTGTCCTTTTAATGATTTCTTGCAATGTGAACATTCCAATAGTGTAATGTCAACATGTGAAGCCAAATGGAATTTATATATTTATATTGGATCTTCTGAGTGTATGTCTTGCAACACACATCACATACGTGAGCATATTCTGCAAGATGTTTGTTTTTCTTGTGTAGTTTTAGGCCAAACGAAGATTTGAACAATTTCCCACACTGGTCACACACATGCTCTGTTTTGGCTTTAATTGGTGTACTTGTTAATGTTGGTGCTTCGTCACCTTTCATATGTGTTTGACGGTGCCTTTTAAAATTTGAACTTTTGTTATTTGTATACCAGCAGATATCACACTCGTATAGTGTAGTTGATCTACCTTTTACAGCTGAGCTTTCTGTCGTGTCTTCAAGAACGGAGGTTTCCACTTCCTCAATCACATCGAATGAATGATCCGGTAATTCCATCTGCAAAACATGATAAAACATTCACGTTAATTAATGATATACGAGTGCTTTATTCCTAACTGCATTTTTATTATATTAGGCCTTCTGGAGTCTAGATAGCCTTGACAATGTACTTTCAGCCCAATTGAAAACTAAAACATATCAGAAGTGAGCCATATACTTTTTACACTGTGTAATGGTTCGAAACTAATAAACGAGCAGTGCTTATTATTATTATCTTCCAAATTGATATATATATATTCTTTCTTGGAATAATAAAGGAGCAACAGCATTTATAAGAAAAAAGGAGCATAGGCGTAACTTAAAACTCATATAAAGACAATGGTATATATTTATGTAATATAATACTCAGTACATCGCAGTTGCAATACTCTTGTACACAAAAATAATGAGATATCAATCCCCAGTACACCAATGTTGATAAACATGCACTCGATTGTAGGTCATAGCTCCGCCAAAAATTATGCTACGAATCTGACATTTTCAGTATACTTAGATGAATGATTTTCAAAGAGATCGCCCAGTTCACATTTTTTAGTTTCTGCCAGTTTTAGTAAAATAAATCACAAAATATGCGGTAGGGTCGTATTTTTCTGTGCGAGCCCGCGTCACAAATGACGATATTCCCCCACAAAACAACGTTTTACATCGAAACATGTATATCTTTAGATTGATATATTATGTATATAGTCATATTAATAACCTACCACTTACAGACACCCAATAAAGTAAGAGAAATATCACTTTTACTAACCTTGGACAGCGATAATTTCCATCCGATTTAGAAAGTAGCGGCTCGCTTAGCTGCAATATCCGGTGTACGTTCCCTACCAGTGTTCATCGTATTAAACATTACAATTAATTTCGTAATAAAATATTCGTACTAATTAAGTTCACGACCTAATTACTGATGGTTATTAATCAATGTCCTACATAACGATGCATATATTTTCAGTTCGTTATACATTTTAATACAGTATTATAAAAATCATATGATAATTATTAATGGTGTTCTTTTGGTGCAATGGCGTTCTATATTTATAAAGCATATTATTACGAGTCACAATATCTGCGTTAATTGGGTCATCCTGCAATTTTTCAGCGGGGATTTTGATTTTTAATTGTTTATTTGGCTTATATGTCGGCATTACACAGTGTAGTTGCTAGAAATATGTAACGTTATTGCCTGCCTCATTCCTACCTTGCTTTCATTTAAACTAGGTCAACCACTATTCTATAATATCTTTGTGAAATTGTGTTATTCTGCATTTTTTCGGCGGGGACTTGTATTTTCAATTGTTTCTTTGACTTATTTGTGGGCATTTCCCAGTGTAGTTGTGTTGTTGTGTTTATGATTTCTGTGCTCGGCTAATTGGTTTGAGTGCTACCTTCCTGTCTGTTTTCCTCATAGGTACCTTTGTAACAGTCATTCGCAAGGACAGTACTCAGTATACAACAATGTATCAATCTGTACGTCGAACAAAATATCATTATGTGCAGTTTGCTGTGTAGTTATAAGTCATTTTTCCTAATTGGTTGAGCTGCGATTTATTCCAATGCACTGATGTTAAATACATGAACTTCGGTGACAACCTATCACATACTTTAATGTTTGTGTAGTTATGCTGCAAGATTTTTGTGGGATGTAATTTTGTTGAGTCAATGTTAAATCAGTTTTCGCATTTTATGCACATAAATAGAATACAAAATTACTTCATATTAAGTTTATAATATGTGGTATACCACAAGGGATGCAGAGAGAATAAACATGACATATTGCCAAAAAGCCCTTAATAGATGTAACTGAGTGTTTTCCTGTATGCAGTACATACTATGTTTTAAAAAGCATTAACATCGGTTTAAAGCAAATCCAAATGCATTTCCAAGTAGAGCTCTTAAACAACTACTCTAAACTTTAGCGCTCTTTTAAAAGCAGTCTTTTCATCGGGCGGTTCCTGAACTTAAACCTCACTTTGTTCTTGTTGCTAAATGCCTGTAAACAACATACCACATACAGTCTGCAAAAAGCTGTTTGCGAAAAACACCCTCAGTAGAATTACCCAATACAAATATATTCGCATGTGTTCTGTTTGGTACCGTACATCTTTATTATTCTCTTTCAAAAGGTATATTGATAACAAATTCTTCGACAGCCTCTGATTACGTACATCACACTTCTATATACGGATACTTTAAACTTATTAAAATGCAAATATTCCATGTTAAATATTTCACGTTTAGAGTATACCATTAAAACTGCTTGTATAAAACATAGTTTAATGAAGAGGAATGAAATTCAAACAAGAATTGCGTTTTACGTTGCTTATTCGGGCGGTAAGTACGAATGTACTAGCATAACAGTCTGAAGTATTTTTGTAACTACGAGCTACAAAATATGTTTATAATTATGATATATTTCTTGGAAAAGTGCTAACATATAAGGTTTATATGTAAAAATGAAAATGTTTACCCAGTGTTAGTTTGTGGTTTGCGGTCTTTTTCTTGATTTTTAGTAAGAGAAATATTGAAACCTTAAATGAAAGTTTAAATGTTGTTTGTGTGTGTCTGGTACGAGATCTGCAAAAGGTTCATTATTATCCGATAAAATGAATACAGATCCCATTACATGTATCAGGTACGCAATTTATAACGTGAAAAACGAAGAATGTTTAATAAAAAATCACACATGACTGCAAAACTACGAAGTCATGAAATGGTCGTTAAACACAGAATATTAGACACTAATTGGTATGTTATCATTTTATTAATGACTTTTATTTTATCTAAAACCATAAAACGTACACGCTTCAGGCAAGCTGAAATAGTTTGTCACGGTAAGTACATAACAGACACGATTTCTATTTGTTTTAACATACTCGCCATCATCAACATCATCATCAACAGCATTTTTTCATCGTCAATATCATCCCGCCATCACCACTGACAACAATCCCACAACCACCACTGCCGCCCAATTTCTGCCGCTACATCCCTACAGCTTTCACTACGTCCGCAAATGTAAAGACGATGTTGAAAATGATGATGCTCTTAATACCTTTGTCATGTCGTCATCAATATTACATTAAATTCTTTGCCATCAACATCATTTCCAACATCGTCATTTTTTTACAACCGCCATCTTTAGTGCCACTATTGACATCACCAACGTCATCGTCACCATCATCTTTGCAACCATTATCATTTTATAAACATCAACTTTGTTATAATCAACATAATCGTCATTATTATGATCATCAACAACACATTTGTTTCTTTATTTGTTTCTATTTTCGTCATTTTCAGATCAAAAACATACTAACAACTATTTGCTGCTAACTCCTATATTCTAGTTAAACACTTAAAAGCAGGTATTTAACACCTATTTAATCGTATCTATTTTCAATATACCGTAGATTGTATGCATAATTCATTGTTTCATCAATTCGCAAAATAAACGTCATAAATCGTTTGAAAGTTGTTATAATTCTAAACAGAAATTATCAGTAACTAAGACTTACGTATGTATCACTGACACAAAAACCGTCGTAAGAAAATGCATGTAATTGCAAAAGCGTAAATCTTTGTGTCTGAAACTGCATTTATCTTATTTACTAACTATATTTATTGGTACAGCTATAAACGATTGCTAAAGGCGCATTCAATATCTCGCAGTCACTCACATAATGAGTCGTAAACGAAACAAATGAATGTTGGAAACTCAAATTTATGATCCGTAAATCGTAAGAAAGGGAATAATGTGTAACACATTAACACATTAGTGAAGTTTATGATAATGAATTAAATGTTTAGCAACATTTTTAATTGATAATTTTCTGTAATAAATCACATGGATTGTGCTCGGTAAACGTATTTAATAATTTTCATTCCAAAATAAATGGTTAACGTATCACCAAAATTAAGCGGTTTGTTGCTAATGCTAGTTATTTTGAATGTTTTAAAACGTGCACACAGCGTCGCCAACAAGATGCATACGAGTAGCGTCTTTTATGTTGTAACATTAAAACCCCAAATAACTTGATTTGTCAGTGTGTAGGTTATCAATCATATGACGTTGATATATTATCGTCATTTATTTAAACATGCTCTTTTATCACCAACCATCACTCCTAGATGCCGGATTATAATTTATCACTCATCTGATGAAAGTTCGACAGATATAACCACTTCAACAAGTGGTTCATGTTACTAAGGCAAGCGGAGAGGATATGGTGGATGTATACTTGTATACCTACTTAATAGTATTACTATTTGATGTCATTTGATGTCGAACTGACAAATATAAACAACCCCAACATAGCGTTGCCAACAAGGTTCTTACGAATAGCGTCTTTTTAGTTGTGACATTAAAAACCCACATCATTTGATTTGTCAGTGTGTAGGTTATCAATCATATGGCGTTGATATCGTATCGTCATTTATTTAAACATGCTCTTTTATCATCAACCTTCACATCTAAATGCTCGATTATAATTTATCACTCATCTGATGAAAGTCCGACGCATATAACCACTTCAACAAGCGGTTCATGTTACGAATACATGCCGAAATTATTTGGTACCTGTAAACCTACTTAATAGTATTACTATTTGATGTCATTTGGTGTCGAACTGACAAATATAAACTACCCCATCACTTACAACATGCTATCACGTTATCAAGACGTACAAAATATGCGTTTAAATTAGCATAATAATGACATTCTACGCTACCACAATATCATTTAATATTATACGCTACAAGATCATATATGATCATGTCAATTTCTTCAGTATCATACTTGTAATCGTATGGTAATTGGAAACATGATTATACATAGTCGTTGGTAGATTCGTATCTTTTAAATGTATTTCATTGAAAGTAACAGTATTCCACGATGTAAGAAGATCGTAGGCTTTATCGTTAGTTAATTTAAAAGATTTAGCGCATATATGGGTACATTGTATACTGTAAGTCATTTCGGAACATACGATAAGGGCTTCAAAACGACTCAACTGTTAACTCGAAAAAAAAGTTTAGGTATTCAACTTGGAATCGTTTTGTTTTTGGAGTTAACTTACGACCTTCACATGTGTGAAAATAGTCAATTTTAAAGGAACACGTTTATATCCGTGATGATAATACATTTCTTACAATAAAACCCTGATTAAATCGACGGCGGTCGATAAATATGTTTGAAAAGCGTTGCAAAATGCGTAAAATCACGATTAAACTTATTTCTTATGTATCTCAAGAAAGCCAATACCACATGGAGGGGATTAAGCTATTGGGTTTTAATACTCAAAATTCACTAGTTCGTGTTCAAATGCATTGTTCGTAAAGTATAAATTCCAAGTCTGCTTCCGGACTGACGCAATTTGTATTTTCACTAGCTGTGTGGTATACGTCGATGTAGTTCGTCCTTTGAAAAGGTAAGGCGTTTTTAAAACAAAGCTCTAATATGTTAGGGTTATCGACATTATTTGTAACAGTTGTGCTGAATACAATGTTGGTACAAGTGTACAGACGTGTTGGTACACGAGTCTTAAAGTGGCATATATCCATCGGTTGCCAATTCGCTATCTGTCAGTGTTTCACTTTTGAGATTATTACTATATCGATGGCTTAGAACCAGAAGGTCGTAACTACCTCTTACGACCTTATAAGACTCATACATATTTGAATCTGCTTTACAAGGCGCTTCTTATGAGCATATTTTCATGAAAATCTGAAAATGTCATGGTGACCAAAATGAAGTTTTAAACTTGATTTTTCCCATAGGTAAAGAGTAAATAACAGACAGTTTTCTCAATATATCGATTTGGTAGTTACGACCTTCTTGTTCTTGTCAGCGATATGTGTCAGTTTCAGTTAGACATCTTCTAATTTGGCAAAAACAATTTTGGATTGTTAAGGGCGTTGAATGAGTAATTGATATGTAGCAAAATACACTTATGTTCATTTCGTTGATTGTTTAATATATGTACATATACTCTTTAAGATCCTTTTGCGACTTCCTAAATGTCATTAAAACTTGTCCTCAATCCAAGTTGCAATCTTTATATCTGTTCAATACGTGACTAGCATAATAGTTCCAAATTCATTCCATAAATACATTATTAAGCAATAAAAAAATTCTTTGATAAATGTTACATTTAAATACAATCTGTTTCGGGTTTTTTGCCTCGTAGCTTTGGTAGAATTTGAGCACTTTACTAAACGTTTTGCAAGTATGTTCATCTAGCAAACTACTTCGTACCTTCACTATCTATTTGATAAAATGATAGCTGACTGCTCCGTTTGTGAAACGTTTTACAAATAACTATGCGTGAAACACGTGGATGATCTACTTACAATGTACATTTACACGATTTGATTGTTTCTCCATTATGACATTTTTTTAACAAATCCTTGGTGATAATATGTGAACATAATGGTTAACTAAAGGGGCATAATAATAATAAAATAATAATGATAACGACTTTATCTATAGTGATTAACATGTTAGGTTCTAGACCAATTTTCAATATGGTCCACGCCCAGGAACTGTTGTGTCTGGCTATTCGTACACCAAAAATGCGTTTGTCACTTGTGAAAACAATTATTACCGAAAAGTAAAAGAAGAACGTGCGTTCAAAAATGACCCTATAATGCGCACGCGTGGGTATTTGTATGTCGGTTTAAATAAAAGGCTGTCAGCCTTTTATTGACGGCAACAATATTTTCGATTCATCTAAGAGTTCAACTGCCTTTCAAGTGAACATAACACGAGCAATACTTATCATTTCAGTTTGTTGACATTTTCCTGCTATGTTTTCGGTTTTGTCCGATCCCGAAACGGTCAAGTTGTGAAAATGACGAATACTTTTTTTGGCCGATATCGGCAGGTTTGGCGATCTTGAATTTGTGAATTTTGAGTAAACCAGGGGGATACTTCGTAAATATTTAACATGATTTTCATTTATTGATGTAGGCATTAAAATGATAACAATTTGAATGCTACTCGAGATGCTTCAGTTCCAGGGCTTGCAACTTTAATATCTTGCAACTTTAATATCTGGATAATTGTATGACGCAAGATTATCGATATTTGCTATGTCATATAAATATTGATGTACGTTATGACGTTTCTAATGCTCATTGTATTCCATTGAAATTCTTCTTTAAATTCCTCGCGTCTTTGAAGTACGCATTGCATAATACTTGTACCTTTAATGTAAGCGACGTTTGAATATATTGACTAAGCAAAATTACCGAATGTATTTTGATCTAAGTGTCTCTTAATGTACATTGGTATCATATTGGATAATGTTAAACACATTAATTATTAAAACACGTTTAGTTATAATATGCGATACTCTACATCAAAGAACAGTACAGACATTAATAACGAGGTTTCTATTATGTTTCTGTGTATTTAGGATATGTAGGTTTATCAAAAAATACGCACACACACGGAAATTTCAAAGGTTCCAACCCACATGTTGTTTTCAATGTAAAGTAAAGTACTTTCACTTCATTACTTAATACAGTTAATAAATTCTTACAATTACTAAATAATAAGCTGAGTATTTAAATTAAATTTTTTTAATGTATTCTTGAACTCAATTTTGAATTTTAATCTTTGACAGGCAGATGCGGCGGTTTATTGTATGACAAATACTTATAAAACAATATAATTCATTTAACTTTGTGCATGTATGTAAGATCCAGAACGTTTGATAAAATAATCATAGATCACCAAATATACACTTAAATCTTTATTTTTCTCCATACTTGTGTATTGAAGAGCAGATAACTTCCGAACAATCAGGGTTTTTGGGGATAAAATATTTTACCAAAATATCAATACTGATCAGACAAGGAAGGTTCATGTACTGCGCAAGTACCCTTAAAGGCCAAAGTGTTGTTATAAACGACATTAAGTAATGTAAAGTGATCGATACAGATCTTTAGTAACTGTTATCTATCAACTAAGTGATTATTATGTTCCTACATTTCTTTAACCATGTTGGGCTTTTCATGATATTTCAAAACACAGAAATTCCAGTACATGAAACGAAATCCTGTTTTAGCGCTATCCGATGATTGTCTCTTAGCAAAGATAATTTGACGCAACGCAAATATTTGTAAAATGGATCCCACGTCTTTATTTGTTGATTTTGCAATCGAGAATGTCTTCGTTGTCACTTAAAATGTTCTCATAGTCAATATTATGAGGGGAGAGCTACGGTATGCATTACCAATAGATTGTCCCATTAGAAACTCCATCAATAGCGAATATCATGCTTGTCATAGATTACAATTTATAACACTAATAGTTTGCATGTTTTGACTATATTGCACAATATATCACCATTTGAATACAAGGGAAGACATGCCATTGATACCACAGTTGTAAAACATTCTAGCCGGCTCAAGTTTGAAAACATGAACCTGTCGTTTCCTTAATGAGTGAGTTATGATTGCATCTTTTAAGAGTACGGTTATCATTTGGTAGAAATAACATTCTTCCTAAAGCGGTTTAGAACACTTTGGCGATTCATGAGACGGATAACTCAGTCAAGTATCAAAGCAAAAGTAAGAGTACGATAACGTGTATGTTAAGCAAAAACAATCAGACCTAAATGAAAGGTAGACTATATAGACTGGGTTAGCAGGTAAATAAATCGATGTCTTACAAAGAGACGGTCGTAATAAGAAAAACGATATTTTAATAAAACATTAAAGAACTTTTGGTCAACATGAGAAGCTCCGATCGTCATGAAGATGCCCTCATAAGAAGTGCTTTTTGATTCGTATTTAAAATATATATCAGTCTTAAAAGGTCGAAAATAGTAGTTATGACCTTCTTATTCTAAGCAAGAGATATGTGGACAAAATTACATGTGTACGAGGGCCCATCAATAATTTCGTGAACTAATTTTATGTTGCGAGTATAAATAACCTTACATAATTTTAGCCTCTAGTCCTTATTAAAGTAACATCCCGTGCACAGCTTGCAATTATTCCATTACTCGACCCATCACCGGAGAACGTGTTACAGGCCGTCACGTGACATCTCCCGCAATGTTTTGTTAATGACGCACCCGACTTCTCTCGGGGCTTGTATCTCTAATCATGCAGGCTATTTTTGAGTTTTGGAAATGGCCAGAGATAGCCTATAGTCTATTCTGCGTTATAGGATGGGTGCTGTAACATTTGTATATTCAGGTCCTAGATTGTGTCCGAAACAACGCTGCGGCTAATGATTGGCGATTGGTCACGGTATATCAGAATTTCATACATTTGAAGTTTCATGAGCTTTCTTTTAATAGCCGATAACAACTGAGATTCAATTATTGCTACAATAGTTTCTAATAACAGTAGCTTTCGGAGAAACACAGTAATTACAATTTATTCATTGTATGTCACAAAATATTATGGTCAATACACTTTACCGACCGCCAATTTTAACAAGCAATGGTCGGCGAATATGCTTATCGTCTTTGTTTGCTCCTCTATTGCCCTTTAAGTACTTCTTCGACAATGAAAATGCACTATTCGACTACCTAGAGTCCATATAAACTGCATGCAAAATTTTCTGAATGTAGAAGACATATTGCGTGAGTAATGTATAAATCTTTAATACAAAACGTTACTCAATCATCCAAGGCGACGCCATTTTTAATAACGAACGCCGATGACATGACGTTAGATTATTGCTATGACGTCATAAATAGTGACGTCATCAATCACTTTTTATGCTTAATTAATTGGAAACTTAATTATCTTTGACCATGCAAAATTTCAATAAGCTATGTCAACGCGTTATGAAACAGTAGAATTAGTTCACGAAATTATTGATGGGTCCACGTACTTATTTATTTACTCGGTGTTCATATGAGTATAAAAAGCGTCAAACGGAAACAACAGAACAATGGTGTCAGTCCCGCAATTCTATGTGAATACATTACATTCTAACGTTATCGAAATTGTTGCCAAGTCCAATTTATCACATGGGTGAAAAAACGGATGGCTTTCAATACATTTATGAATCCTAGCTGTTCGAAGGTCATACATTGACTAATGAATATTTGCCAACAGTTACACGTTCGCTATGCTGAGGACCAATTAAAAAACTTGACATTCTACTGTTAATTTGTTTTCTTGTCGGAAATAACTACCCACCGGTTTAAAGGGTAAATTGTTGCAACAAGATTCGATTGTCTATAGGTAATCATATTTATTCAGCTTAAATATGAGTTGCACTATTGAAGATGAGTACCAATTTATTACAACCGCATAGCTAGTCCAATGGTAGAGTGGTCGTGTCGGATGCACGAGATGTGGTCAGATCATACCACTGTTTAGGAAGATTAAGTATTTGACTGGCTCTGTATTTCCATTGCTAGACGTTCAGCATAATATGAATTTAGAATGTATATATTTTCTATAAGGGTTTGACGTAACTGGGGTTGCGAGACCAAGTTGACATTGTTTCACTATTAGCATAATTAAATGTGTAAACTAATATGGTTAATCGTTAAAACGATCCAGTACCAATGTCTTGCTTGAAAGTTCAGAATGCTCTACTCTGAAATAACTACGCATGTATAAATACATGTGATACATTCTTAGTGTTCTAATCCATTTAAGTACAACACTATGGATCACCAAGTAGCTTTTCATTTAGTATTATACTCTGTTATTAAAGTTATTTTATTTCACGTTTAGTTTTATTACCCTCAACGGAATGTAACATTCTACAACATCCAAAGCTAATTACATCAATGAATTAATCATCTGTACAGGGTCTTGCTTTAATCAAGATGAAACAATTCTCCCAATCACACATTTTTCGTGTTCGACTTCTCACATGAGCAGTATCCGTTTGTTCGGTTAAATTGATTAACATTGTTGTTGTAGTTTAAAAGCACAAGATAACGTATACACGATATAATTAGCTTGCTAGTACTGTTTGTATTTCTGATGGAGTGTTCTGTAATCTTTACACTGATTGGCTTATTTCAACCCTTTACCTTTTTTAAGGTTTGTCAGCCATGATTAATTAATCTGACCATCCATGTATTGTATTGTTTAATGGAAATAGTATGTTGTTATTTTATCAATATTGTTTATTGCTACAAATAATTAAAAGCAATGGCGGGTACAATAAGCATTCTAAATTTACCCTTGAGGTTTATCAAAATAAATATAAAATTCGAAAAAAGTGAATTTATTGAAGCATGTGAAAAAATAATATGTTTTATTTTGTTAGGTTATGTTTCATTTCGCAATGGTTCTATGGATAGGCTGAAGTTTTACTATAATGATTTGTAAATATATGGCGCCATGTGTGTCTATGTAACACACAACAGACAGCATCGCATTCATTTGTTTTTTGGACTTATAGTACAACATACATGGAATTGGACTAGTTGACATCAAGTCGAACTGAATAGAACAAATATATTTATCCAAGCCTTACTGAATATTGTGTATCCAATCATTGATGCAATAGCGACAAAAATTGAATTCATCTCGCTGAGGCTTTACCAATAATTCCCGCTTCTTGTTAGCTCAAAACGAGGAAGGGTGTCTTATTAGTGCTAGCTGCAAGGGCACATAATAACCGGATCGTCAATATGTCACCAGACATTTCAATTAAGGCTTGAAAAGATTTCATCAAGCACTAATCAAGGGAGTCCAACATAGAAATCATGACAGGAATATCGTGTTCAGTAATTTCATCATCGACATCTTGAGGACACAAAGTCAAATAGAAAAACGTACTGCATAAATATTTCAGTTCATGGGGAGAATACATTGGCAAATTTCAGCAAAGTGATTATATTTGCATATATTTTCTACGAGCCAATTTTCGCAAAAGCAATCCTTCGTCCTTTCGCACTCGAAGTGAACGCTGTACCACTAGTCCTTGTGTGCATTATGTTTAAAACTGGTACTAGTGCAATAGTTGAGTCAGACTATTATGTGTACTTTGTTTTTATCCAGAGACTACATCTGTTAATCTTGATAGTTTTCTATATTTATAGCCATAGTGTTATGTCGAGTGAACTTGATATTTTACACACATTACAGAAACAGTATAAGACAAAGTGCTGACATAAAACCGCCATTAAAAGGCTGCAAACACGAGTATCCTTTTAAAGTTTTCGTTGCCATTTATAGATGTTACACTGCACTGAAGTCAATGGCTCTGTTGTTGATGTTTTACATTAATGCTTTATACTTGGCTGAAGTCTGAGGAATAAGACTCAAACTTTTTATTTGCTCTACACGTGTATTTGACGAATCGAATCGAGCAAACAGTTAATATAAGCAATGGAATCAATAGTTTGCCATCTTGTTATTGCAGATGCAAATAGTATGGAATATAATATCATTACATTGCGTAAGCTCTCTTCTGTCCAGCCACATTTCTAAGAAACAATTTGTTAAAGGATGAGAGAGCTTCACAAATGGAGACTTTATATTTAGTATTCTGTCATCATTGTGAGTTTTAAATCTTCACAATTTACATGTAGCAAGTAGAATGTATGATCCTTGGCGTTAAAAGAGCCGTGTCTGTACAAAAAAACGTCTGATATTACGAAAATAAGTCAACGTCATTCTTCTATAAAAATAAACCTGCTTTATAAGTCAAAAATGCAAACTGGTGGAATGTATAAACAGTATTGCAAAGTCAATTTAGTCACCGTGTTTGCTTCTAGCTGAAAGACGTTAAGTGTCAAATTGACCATACAGTATAATGTTTCAATTTAATTCAAATAACCAAACAAAATACATGTATCACTATGGAATTCTTTGAATTATCCATGTTTCGAATCGTTATTAGTTTCATTTACCACATAATATAATTGTTACCTTCGGGTATAAAGTAAACGATTTGATTCTGCATTAATTTAATATGACAGCGATTAACGTCAACACCAATTAACTCTTCGTCAAATAGGGGACTATGCAGCACTGTGTGGCTAATTATGTACTGTAGAATGCAATAATCGAATTGAGCAGATATATAACACTAATTGTATCGACATATGTTCTGAATATACTACAGTTATGAAGCATTAGAATTAATATGTGGCATGCGCTATTCATTAAACATATACGCATACAGCAATTGTATGACTCCGACTATAATTGGAAAAATCACGTTACATTATTCTAGAACGAGGGATTTTATTACCAGAAGCATGCTGGGTGCATGTTCGAACTCCAACAAAACTGGCATTAAAATAGCTAAACGGTATGCGATAAGACATAGCGCTAATCAGAGATATAAACCACGATTATACAACAATTGATCTTGTCAATTAGATACAAAATATTGGCAAAAAAATGAGTATAACTATGATGCTTAGTTTGTAGCATAGAATGCTAGGGTTACATAGAGGAGTGCTTTTTTCGGATACCTTAATCAATTATGCATTGTGTATGTGTACTTCCGCGTTTCTGTTGTCAAGCATAATACCAGCATAATTCCCTTAAAAGAAACTTTTTATCAGATGAGTGTTGTTTGTCCGTTGTGTTCTAGGGCAATTATTAGACTTGTGCAGTCTGTATGTGCCCGTTCGCAGTTCCATTGTCCAGCATACAGTAAAAACGAATTATCACAAATATAATCTTAACGAATATTTATATTGTCAGACTCCAATGAGGATCATTACAGACATTATCCGTCGGTTATACCAAGTTTCCTCCCAGTCCCTACCAACATTACCGTCCATGAGGGAGAGACTGCTCACCTGCGAAGTAGAATACATAACTTAGGACCTAAAATGGTGAAATATTTTTTTCAATTCCCTACTTAGTCCACCGTTGACAATTGCCTTTCTATACGCTAGCTTTGTCTTAACAAATGTTATTGAATATAAATAGTTTCCTGCTTTGGTATCGAATCAATGCGTATGTAATTATATTATATGAATAAATTGAAAATGTTGGAGTCGGACAAATGTCGGCAACAGTGATAACTGCATGACAAGATTTAAGCATGTTACGTAAATCACATAAGCCACATCACTCCAAGATTCGCCGACCGATGTAGCTGATGCGTTCTGCACATCACAGATGCAAACGAAAATGTTTCATTTCCTATCAAATTAACAGCGATTGCCAAGGTTATCAACAGACTACGATCTTACTAAACCTTCAGATAATTCCTCGACCAAATCTGCACAGACTAAACCCACAATGTAATGATTGAAGTGCTAATGAAAAGCTACCTAAGATAACTCACATTGAATTATAACTTTGTAAATATTCTCAATTTGGCACAACGTTACCGACGTTCCCAGACAATTCTAATTGATAATGGGAGTAGAAAATGTTTCTCAGACATTCAATACTCATTCACCCTTCTATTGTCTGTTTTCGGACGATTGTTTCCAAACACGAACATTTTAACGACAAACCACTTACTGCCATTGCAGAACATCGGATGTATTTGAAGGCCAGAGTTATCAAATGTGTGAGAAATGCCTTTTGGAGCTCGTTTAACAATGCAATTAGCAAGTATTTTGTCATTATAAGACATGCAGGTGCATTACTGTCTTCAAAAATTCTGCCAAAATTGGATTGAACCACGACTTAAAGTAATGCAGGTGCCCAAAATATTGTACGAATTTCCCTTTTTACACTCACAAAGCTTTAAAAAAACAAAAGACATCTGGTTACATTGTGTTAGATCGTCAGTTTAAAATCGCTTTAATTTAGTCGCTTGATCTAATAGTGCCGAACAATTCAAACGCTACATGAGCTGTTAGATGTTTGGTTTAGTTTGACGAATATTTCATCACTTGATCTGTGTTATATTTAATTAATTCATCAGCACATCTTCTTATTTCATTATCGGCATCATATGGTCCAGTTGGTATTATTGATGCTAGACAGATGCATGTACTATTCTAAATTGTTAGATATAATTTTGAAAATATCGCAGTATAAAATGAGCTCTTTGTTTAAACAATAGTAAGAACCTGTGGCGTTCAGTTGTGTCTGATAATTTTAAATGTATATTAAAATCGATTTCATTTAACCTCATGCCTCTGACAGCCACTTCTTAGCTTTATAGCTTCATATGACTGAAACTATGTTGTTAATTGTTTCATAGCTTTAACTAGGTAATCTATCTATTTTCAAGCTGCAACTAATTTGTTCAACATTTTGATAGATGGGACTTTGACTTTTGATTTTTGACTGATGGATATTTGTCTTTCAGCGGATAAGTTGTTTGTTGGTCATGTTGCCTTGTAATTGTTATACATGTATGTGGTGTCTTTTATGCTTTCTATGAGTTTCTCTCAAATTATATATATTATTGCAAAAGTAGTACAAGAATATATATTTGAGTGTAATGTATTTAAAGCTGTTTGGTAAAAGGCGAGCGAAGCCTCACCGTTAACAGTCGGGAAAGATGCATTTACACCCAACAAAAATATAGAAGTTAAAACGGAAGAGATATCAGAGACTGGGAATACAGTAGATACGATCTAATTATGAAAGACGTCCAACAGGATCAGGCTGGCACCTACGAATGTCAAATCAGTACGGCAGAACATAATACGCTTAATGTCAAATTAAATGTTGTAGGTAAGTGTATTTATTTTGGAAACATGTCCTTAAGTCATTTGATCGCCTTTGGTAAGAAATTTCTTTGTCGAATAACTTATTGGTATGCTCAATTCGACACAATTGTTGGGTGTTAGACAAACGTACGGCTTCGAATTTGTTACATCATTCTACTGGATAAAATTTGACCTACCTCTCAATAATCAGTGAGTGGTCAAGCTAAAAGTCGTATAATGGGTTCTTGATTGCTACAACAGCACAGGTTGCAAATAGAGCCCGACGCAATAATGTTTCTAATAAAAACCGCTTTGGAAAACGTTGCATCGGGTTTATAGATAACATAGTAAAATCATACTAATATTGAATAGTTACTTCGATATACTAAGCTCCATTATGAGTACGTACAAAAACGATATTATTTTATATTTGGTTGATTTAAGACCCTGTAGAATACAAACCAGGTATGTCACATTTTTATCTCTGTGAAACAGTTAGCGTAAAGGGCGTCACAATCTTCTAGTGACTATGACCAACTATGTTATGTTGATAGAGAATCTTTTTTACTATTTTAGAAGGCTGAAATTGTTTTGCCCACAACCTTAATTTGCAAATAAAATCGCAATATATCAGCTTAACATACATGTACTAGTTTCCTGCTCGAGGAGCTAAGTTATTCGTTTGAGCTGAATTAGTATACCAATATACATGATCGTAATTATGGCTCCCTTAGTATCTTCAAGAAGCAAAATATAAATTTGTCAAAAGTTGTAAATGTTGCATCATCCAGATGTTAAATTGGGTCAATATGCATGTCAGAAGGTTTGCAATTTAACACAAGAATGGTTATTTGTACGAATATCTCAAGATACCCATCCATTAAATGTTATAGTCATAGTTGCCTTACGTCTATATCCCACCATCGTAATGGAAGTCTTTAATGTAGGCATCACCTCCAACCAGTAGCGGACCTTTGTGTACGGTTGCCTTTTGTGAGTATGCGTTGGAAAACACTGCATTTCAAACGCAAATGTGACTCATTTGGTTTTAAGGACCTTGCACTGCACAAAGCTAGAAAACGCAATATTCCATTCAAATGTTGCTTTGTTTAAAGGTGCAGTTATGCAGTTTTATAGCAAAATGAGTTTGGTCTGTCAGTTTGGAAACGATTTTTCTGTCAAGTCAATTGACATTGATGTCCTTACTTGTGATTGTATTGTCACTAATGGGGAATCTGGCACCATATCAACGCTCTGAATTACACACATGGTTTTATTAAACATAGCAGACTTTGTCCTGCTCTGTAGCTTATTTGTCGATAAATGCATTTTGTGATACATTCGTCTTTATTTTGCGTTCTTGATTATCTGTACACATATATATGCGTTGATCTATTGATACTCAATGTTTATACTTATGAACAGGATAAAAACATTGTTTGTATTTTGTTTAGCACCAACATTGGAAATCAATCACATTTTAATCGCTATCAAATGAGGTTATTTCCATTATAGCAATTATATTTGTTCCTGTTATTTTGATATTCAATGTTATACCTTACATACAATTCATTGATCTGCTCAAGTCGAATGATTTGTAGACGAGGTATACCTAACTGTGTTGTTTTACTATTATTTTGTGTCGATTATTCTGTTTTGCACTATTTCAGAATTGGATTTGTATGTTACAGAATATGTGAGTTTTTGAAAGATTCCTTTGTAATGCAACAGGTGCGACCAAAGCTCCGGATGGCGGTGATTGGTTCTTTAACGTGACGTCATAAATGAAATGAAACCTCAGTGGTAATGCACAGAAAACCCTCAACGGGTCGTACATTAATTAATGAAATTGCAATAGAAAAGGCGACTATGGCAGATAAAGGTCATTATGTTTGTCGACTGACGAAATAATTTGCGAAAGGATTTAAAGTTCACGTATTAAACGGTAAATATATTTTACAAGTTTCAACTATTCGTATAACGCACGTTACCACCAACATTCAAGCATCAGTAATTGTGTCTTGGGAACATGTCTATATCTTTCAATATAATAATACTACGTATAAAAATCTACTTCAATTGTAATAATACCGCGCTACTTATGACACTATATGTAAATGCGCATCTTTAAATAACAAAAGACATGTGCCATTTAATATTATTATGTTTTCTTCGCTGTATTGGCAGTGTGTTCCTGATAAACACTCAAAACTATTGCGATTTCGTCTGCTAACGGTGAGTTCTTTCTTGATTATAACGATCGTGCATTTAATATGGTTGTATAATATAGCCTAAAGTACATGCCGTATTTATAGGAATGCCCGGCAAGTACCGAGTTTGCCCTATCTTTGCTGTCTTTAATTGGTGCTCGACCAAATGCAGTTTACAACCGAGTGTAATAATTTGGTCGAGCATCAGTTAACGACAGCTAAAGATAGAGCCAAATTGGGAATTGTATAGTGTTCCTATATAAAGAGATGTTCTTTAGGCTGTATAATATATTCATATAAAGTGCACGATCGCTATAATCAAGAAAATACACACCGTTAGAGTACGAAATCGGTATTCATTTCAAATAATTTGATCACGTGATTCTACACACTGACCATGCATTGCTTTCAATAACATACTAACTGTAATCTAGTTATTCTTGAAATACTATAAGTTTTTTTGTTGCTTTTTATTCCGTAAAATACGGGTTTCTGCTGCATATTAACATAATCAGCTGACAATATTCAAACTCGATTGTTTGAAACTAGAGTTGAACATACAGTGTGTATAATTTTGTTTTGTATCCTAAATTATTGATGATATACAACAAAATAAGCAGAACAATGCCCACACATAAGCAAAATAAATGATTAAAAGTCAAAGTTCCAGCCACAAAAATACAGGATGGTCCAATTGTACAAATCAATAACAAAAAAACGCTGATTCCAAGAGACCGAATGAAACGCAGCCAAGACCGGACCAAGTGTCCGAAGTACATGCACAGTGTCAGTTCAAATTCCACCGACTATAAAACTCGGTCAGCAGATAAAATGAGACATTGATATAAATATAAATCTAATACAATAAACGAACAATCCGTCCCATCACTTTTCGATTCGCATAATTTGTTTACCAATAAACTCATTGTGTACTCCTCGTTGCCAGACAGCAATAATTAGCATTCGCCGCTATAAGTGACATCATCTACTACCAGGGGTGTTATATTCTGCATTACTGATTACCGTAGTGTGGAAGCTTTGAAAAATATAATAAATAATAATCATAAAAGCCATTTCATACTAATTATACATTAACGAATTATTCATTATATTATCAGTTTTATTTATAACTCTCCCGTGGCATACAATGATAGACAATAATAGACCAAAGAAGAGCGAGTCTGGGTGACAATCGATACGTTTTTATACAGTATCTAGGAAAAGCGATTATCGTGAGTCATGTGACAGATATAATTTTTCTAACACTAGAACCGTGCAAAATTACACCATTTAAGCAATATGCTGATAATCATCAAATCCCACAGGATATAAAACAACACAGAACGTTTTTAAGACGTTGTTCGTGTTGATATTTTTATCAGACATGACAATACATTGCTCCGCTGTTGGTAGAGTCAGAGTATGCAATGCATGCACATGTCTGCCGATCCTTGACCGTTTGGGTTTGTAGAGCACTATATCACCACTTGAATGATTTGACTGTGATTTTGTGATGCACATGTATGTCGTATCGAAGGACGTTCATTATTACTGTTTTCCAGAAAGTTTACGCCAATTGCATTCCCTTCCAGTACATATGTGCGAATGACAGATTGTTGAATTACGTAAGAAAACCCAAATCAAATCTATAAAACACAGTTTCAAATTATTTGTTCAACATCCAAAAGTCATCTTGAAGGTTGTAAATAATAGTGTTTCGTGATTAAGGTTAATCACCACCAAAAATAGGTCAGAATAAATCTCTTTGTTAAATGTGTTTTACGTGATTAACAAACAAAACATTATTTCAAAATGAGAATCGAGATGTTTTTGCTTGTTTTGGAAAATAATTAAAGTGAACGTTTATCTACAATACTGCTTCGAGAACAGAAGTTATTATGGTTATTTTACTTCTCTGTTTCTATGAATATCTGTTCTGATTATTCAGTTCCACGTGTTATAGTTACATATCGCTTACAATTAGAAGGTCGGGAGAACTACAACCTTATAAAACTTTTTCTTGTGAGCATACATTCTTACAAATCGGAATTTGTCATGTCGATCAAACAGAGTTCAAAATGCTTTTTCAACAAGTATAGAGAATAGTTTTCAGTAATTGTTCGTGTTTCTCAAACTGAGGTTTTGTACTCATGGCCTTCTCATTATAAGCCTGTGATAAAGTAATGTCTTCTTTCATAATATCGCATGATAATTGAGCGTAATTGCAATGTACAGTATATTCCTAAATTAAAAATACTACGTGTACGTACTTTACATTTCACACTATATCTTCCGTACAACACATTTTGAGAAACACATAATTTAATGTGTGTGTAGTTTTACAGAAAGGTTTGTTTGTGACATAATTTTGTTGCGTTAAGTTTAAATCTATTTTAAATTTAATGCACAGAAATCAAACACAAAAGTACTTTATATTTTGTACACCAAAGTGAGTGTTAAAAGTGTAACCAGATCTTTAATCTTTAATATAAAATGTTCCATGTTTTGAGAAAAGGTATACGATCTTACCATTCAAGCTTTTTTGTAAAATACATCCTTCGTTGAACTGAAATGAAATTCAAACAATAATTGTGTTTTACTTTGCTCTTTCAGGTTCGAAATTTGCAAAACGATCATTAGTATCCGATAGAATAAATCCGCATACCATTCCATGTATAAGTTACGTAATTAATAACGTGAAAAACAAAGACAATCTATTAGAAATTAATCTTTGACTGCAAAACGACAAAGTTATGGAATGGTCGTTAAACACGTAATATTAGACAATAATTGGTAAGTTATCATTTTATTAATTACTCTATTTTATTTTACACAAAACCATAAAACGTACACGCTTCAGGCAAGCTGAAATATTCTGTCACGATTAGAACAATGCAGACACGATTTCTATTTATTTTAACATCCTCGCCATAAACATCATATTCTACATCATCATAAACAACATTGTTTAAACAGGACCACATGTCTTCCGTTCTTTTCCTTATGTGTGTGTTATTTTGTAGACTGTAAATTGTATGCATACTGTAATATATTTAGGAAAATAAATATGTCCAAACTAACAACATTATTTCGTCTTCAATATCAGTAGCATCCCTACTAACACTCCCACTGTCCCCACTACCACCACAACATAACCACTGCACAATCTCTGCCACAATCCACCACTGCAGCTTTTAATACTTCCACAAAAGTGAAGACGATGTTGAAACTGATGAGGCTCATTGTGCCGTTGTCATGTCGTCATCATAATTACAATCGCCAATCATTAAATTCTTTGCAATCAACATCTGTTCCACCATCGTAATTATTACTTTTTTGTATCATCATCGTCATTAAGTTACCACCGCAATCTTAAGTGTCACTATTGACATTACCAACGTCACCAAAACCATCATATTTTGCTACCATTATCATTTTTACAATCATCGTAACATCAGGTTTTTATACTCACCATCTTCGTCATTTCAATTATCATCAACAACACATTTGTCTTCTTAATTCGTCTCTCTTTCCTCATTTCAAGATCAATAATATACTAACCACTTCTTGCATGTTAACGCCTATATACTAATTAAACGCTTTTAAACGGTTATTTTAGATCAATTCCTATTTCCGTGATACCATATACATGTGTTGTATACAGAGGTCATTATTTCACCAATTCTCAAAAAAACCGTCATGCATCGGTGGGAAATGGTTATAATTCTAAACAGAAATTACCAGAAATTTAGACTTATGTGTATCATTGACACAAAAACCTCGTTACCGTAAGAAAATGCATGTAATTGCCAAATCGTAATTCTTTGTGTCTGAACCTGCATTTATTTAGTATCTTACTTCCTAACTTTATTCATTGTTACAGCTATAATCAGACACATTTAATTTTTTGCAGCCACTTACGTAATGAGTCGTACACGAAGCAAATTAATGTTGGAAACTCAAATTTATTATCCATTAATCGTACACATTAACACATAAGTGAAGTTTATGATAATGAATTATATTCTTAGCAACCAACATATTTAATTGGTAATTTTCTGTGATAAATCTCACGTATTGTGCTCAGTAAATGTATTCATTTTTTGTCATTAAAAAAAAAATAGTTAACACATCATTAGAATTTAGCTGCCTATTCCTTATGCAGAATATTTGGAAGTTAAGAACGTGCACATAGCATTGTTAAAATAAACATACGAGTACCGTCTGTTTAAATTGTAACATTAACCCCCCCCCCCCCATTAATATACTTTGTCTGTTTGTAGGTTATCAATCATCTAGCGTGGATATATTATCTTCACGTATTTAAACATATATCATCAACCTTCACATCTAGTTGCTCGATTATAATGTATCACTCATCTGAAGAGGGTTCGACGCAAATAAAAACCGAAACCAATGGTTCAAGTTACCAAGACATATGGAGAGGATATGACCTGTCCATGTTTGTATACCAACTAACTAGTATAAATATCAAACGTGGTGAACAGAATTTCTCACATGTACGGATTAACTCACTGTCCCCAACCTTACTTCTACTTTCATATTTAAGCAAGAATACGAAATATTTCTGAATAAAGCCATTTCACTACATCATATACATGCATACAAAGCATTTAACACCAATTTCACGATTCTGATGTTGAATTGTCAAGGCAAACCCCTATCCCAGACGCTTTAAACTTTTATACCGGACTATATGTATTTGACTGTATCTGAATTTTATCCGCGTAGGCATTTAGTGGTTATTTACCTGTACAGCGCATGCTTGCCGATCGGTCGGTCGACATGCTGAATAATTTTCCAACTATAACACCTGAGCGGGTTGACCTAGGATTCTAAAATTTTAATTGGAGATTGTTCATCCACCACAGACAGACCTTATTATTGTCAAGGTCATTTGGATCAAAGGTCAAAAACACCTTGACCTTTGAATGCACAACAAGCTCGGGTCCACAACGTTAGACATATGGGATCTGAGATCGTAAAACTTAACAGAGAGGTTGCTGATTATCGGTTGCAGACTCCTACAAAATTTGAGGTCGATATGACATAGGTCAAGGTCGTAGTGACCTTTATTACACTACACTATTTACTGTGATGTGATGTGTATGTTTCACAAACCTCTTTTGTACGATCTGTTATCGGAAGTCTTTCAGTGTAGTGTTTTTATAAGTGTGTGCATTGATGGTCAATGTGTAGGAGACTTCGTGCAAAAACGTTGGAAAATGCACGGTTCACTGCTTGCAGCGGGCAAATTACAATTATCGAATTATCGGATATTGTTACTATACTACTAGTACAAAGACATGCAAAAAATGAACATGATATCATGTATAATAAAAACCATATACGAATTACAAGTGTACTAACTTTAATGTTAGCTTCATTTGGATATAATGATTAAGCATAATTACCGAACGTATTTTGATCTAATTTTCCATTAAAGTACTCGTACATTAATATCATATTGAATAACGATAAAAACATTAATTATTAAAACATTCCGTTTTAATATGCGATACTCTACATCAAAGAACTTAATAAACATCATTAACGTCATTCCTATTACGTTTCTGTGTATTTAGGATATGCGGGTTTATCAAATAATGCGCTAATAGGTTCCAGGCCTCACGTTGTCGTCAAAATGTCAAGGTACTTCATTAAATGAACTAATACGGATGATTATATCTTACAAATACTAAATAAAAAGCTGAGTATTTATACTAAAGCATTTTAATGTATTCTTAAACACAATTCTGAATGTTAATCTTTAAAGGCTTCTTGTATGACAAATACTTAATAATATAAATTGTTTGAACTATTTGCATGTTTGTAAAATACAGAAAGTAGGCTAAAATAAACATAAATCACTATATCGCTGGCTTAGAATGAGAAGGTCGTAACTACAAAATCGATATACGGAAAAAACAAGAGAAAGCTGTCTATAATTTACTCTTTACTTATTGGAAAAAAAGTTTTTAAAACTTCATTTAAGTCAACATGAAAATTTCAAATTTTCATGGAAAAGGCTCATAAGAAGCGTCATGTGAAGCAGATTTTAAATATGTATGAGTCATATAAGATCGTAAGTTGTAGTTACGACCTTCTCATTTTAAGCCATCGATATGTACGTTTGCATATTTATCTTTCTTCATATTTGTGTATTTAAGAGTAGATAACTTCCGAACAATCAGGGTGTTTTGGTGTATATAATTTTATCAAGATATCAAAACTGACCAGACAAGGACGGTAAAAGTGCTCTTAACAGCAGCAAGGGCTCTTAAAAATCACGGTGTTGTTATAAACGACATCAAGTAATGTAAAGGGATCGATACAGATCCTTGGTAACTGTTTTTCATCAACTAAATAATTATTGTGTACCTACGTTTCTGTTACATGTTACTATTCTTTCATTATCTTTAAAAACACAGAATTTCCAGTACATGCAAACGAAACCTTGTTTTAACGTTATACGATGATCGTCTCTTAGCAAAGATAGTTTGACGAAATGCAAATAGTTGTAAAATGGATCACACGTCCTTATTTGTTGATTTAGCAATTTGGGATGTTTTCGTTGCCACTGGAAATGTCATCGTAGTCAATATAATGATGAGGGGCTTCTCAATGGAGGCGACGATGGATATTTTTTTTAATTACAAATAAAATCGGAAAAAGGCGATATTTGACGATTTTATGTACGGATCGTTTGATGTAAGGCTACATGTATATTCGGTATTGTTATTATCTCCTTTGATTGTGTCAACAATTTTATTTATCAAACAAGTTGTTTTTTGTGAGAGAAGTCAGTTTTTAGTAAAAGGGGTACCCAACGGCGATAACTGGTTTGTTTCACTCCTTAGGATTTCTATAATATTATATTGTAAGTGAATGATTAATTTTGAGTGATCTATTTTGAAGTGCAAGGTTCTGTGGTCATACTGGTCATAGATTACCATTTATAAAACTAATATTTCTCATTTTATGACTATATTGCGCAATATATCACAATTTGAACACAAAATGTCATTGATACCACAAAAACGGCGATAAAATATTCTAGCAAGCTCAATTTGAAAATATGAACCTCTCGCTGTCATCACGAGTGAGTTATCACTGCATCCTTTAAAATAATGGTTACCATATGGTTGGTAGAAATAACATTCTGCTTGAAGCGTTTTAAAGCACTCAATTCATGACGATTCATGAGACAGATAATTCAGTCACGTATGCAAGCTTAGCTTCCATATTGACAATTATGTAAATGGGAACTTAGTTATAAGAGAGAAGGCAGCGCACACGTAACATTTACGTACATTTCCAAGTCAACCCGTATTGGCAATTCGAATTAATACAACTAGTAATACCACCGATCATTTACAGAAATTGTCACAGAAAACAGAGAACAAGAACCAACATAGTTATCTGTATAATTACGTGACATTTAAAAAACTATTTTCAGCAGTAATATAGATCACAATGGTTCAATAAGAAAAACTAGTTGTTGAAATAGGCAATGTATATCAGTTGATGTTTAAGCTTGAACTAGCATAATGCTTATTATTATTAAAATGAAATGTTAAATGTATAGGATACATTGAATATGTGCATTTCGTTATGTACTCGGTGTTTATAGGAGTACACAAAGCGTTACACGGTAACACCAGAACAACGGTCTCAGTCCTGCAATTCTTTGTAAATACTTTACGTGCCAACATTGTCGAAATTGTTGCCAAGTCCAATTTATAACAAGGGAGAAAAGACGGATGCCTTTCTATATATTTATGAATCCGAGCTGTAAGAAGGTTATACATTGACTAATGAATATTTGCCAAACGTTACACGTTCTCTGTGCTGAGTGTTAATCAACGGTTTTAACGTTTCACTTCATCATTCATGTTCTTCTCTGAACTAATAACCAAGCGTTTAAAGGACAAATTGTTCTGATATGATTCGATTGTAAGCAGCTTATCATGTGTATTTAGCTTAAAGTTTAGTAAAATTGTACAATTAAATATGAGTACCAATTATTATAATAAATACAACTCCGTCACCAGCACAGTAGTCCGCGTCAAATATTGAAGATCCGGGTCAGGCTGTGGTCAGATGACATCACTGATGAAACTGAAATGTTAGAGAGCAGGTTGAACTTGTTTCACAATCGATTTAATTAAATGTATAATCAAATATGGTTAAGCGTAAAACGAGCAAGTGCTGAGGTCTTACTTGACAATCCAAATGGCTTACACTCTGAACTAATTACGCTGATAAATAGGTTATATACTCTTACATCTCTATCTCAGTTTAGTACACTACTATTGATTACCAAGTAGCCTTTCATTAAGTCTGTACTCTTTATTTAAAGTTATTTTATTTTCAGTTTATAATTGCATCCTTTTGTTTTATTACCACCAAAGGTTTTAATCATTCTACAACACCTAAATTTAATTACCTCATTGAATTATTCTGTACATATTCTAGCTGTAATCTAAGAATACATGCTCCCAATCGCACAGTTATTATGTTCGACATTTCACATGAGCAGTGTGCGTTTGGTCGGTTAAATTGATTTAAAAAAATGAAGTTAAACTAAAACAGACAATCACGTCTTGACGATGTTATTAGCGTGCTAAAATTGTTAGTATTTGTCATGAGATGTTATGTAATCTTTACACTGATTAGGTTATTTCCATCCCGTTTACTTCGCTTTTTCAAATGTTTCTCGGTCACAATTAATTAATCTTGCCATCCATAAATTGTATTGTTCAATGGAAATAGTGTGCTGTTCTTGAAAGAGTTTGTTTCTACAAATCAACTCGATTTACCTTAGACGTTTAGCAGTCATCGAAGCATGACAACAGTTTCGTTGCAAATAGTGCGTAATAGTTCGTGTGATGATTGATTGTATCATTTTGTTAAGTTATGTTTAATTGCACGAGGTTCCTAATGTCGGGCTTAGTACTGAGGTTTTACAATTGCCATTTGTGTATCGCGACATGTGTCCCTTTTTAACGCTCACAACAGATAAAATCGAATTATTTCTTGTTGATGTTGTGATTTATAATACATGTACAACATACATGGCATACGACGAGTTGATATCAAGTCGATCTAAATAGAAATATGTAAGCCTAACTGGGAAATTTGGTATCCAATCATCGCTTCAATAGCCACAAAATGAAGTCTTTGCAAACAATGTCAGCATCTTGTTAGCTCAAGACGAGGACTTGTGTCCTATTAGTGATTGCCACAAGGAAATATAATTAACGGATCGTCAATATGTCACCAGACATTTCAATTACAGCTTGAAAAGATTTCATCAAGCACTAATCTAGCGAGTCCTTCAAATACACCATGACAGGAAAATCGCGTTCATATCTTCGAAGGAAAAAATGGCAGATTTGTTGCGTTTTTGGTGACAAGGAAGATTGGGCTAACTAGGGTCGCATCTTTAATGTAGGGCTTCTTTATGGGCACAAAAAAATCAAATTGGTATTTTAAAGACGCAATTCTGTATTTATTTTGTGTAAAGAAGGTGTTTACTATTGGAATAATCATAGAAACTAAATACATTGTATCAGTTGGCTCTGAAGGATTTGTAGCTCTTCATAATGGGGGATACCACCTCTGTAAGAAGTTTTAGCGTCGTTACATAAACACCAAAGTAGCAAAAACACTGGTATGGGAGATACTTTTCACGCTAAAATAACCTAGCTCAAACATATAATTTATATGAAATGGGGCCAAAAATATGATTACAATAGTTTTTGGTCATTTTTGTTAAATATTTTTGCAAACATTGGAGGGGTAGGGGAAAAAACAAAGGGCCATATCTAAACAACCCTAATGTTTAACTAATGCAATTTGATGTTATCTTCTACATATGTTGCCTACAGGCCCTGGTACTGACACATAACTACTTTCTATTCTTATTTAGTTTGCTGTTTTCAAGAAATCCGCTTGACTGTCGGAACCTCAAAATTGACCAATATTATACTTCCAGATTAAACTGTACGCATTACACTATATACGACATATTGAATTGAGCGATTACACAATGCGATTAATGATTTCGAATAGACGTTGTGATTTGCTTTTATTCAAGGAATCCATTTGTTAATCTTGATTGGTGTCCAAATGTATAATTGCAGTGTCATGTCGAGTAGACATGATTTCTTACACACATTATAGAAACAATATTAGACATAGAACCGTTCAAAAGCTTCCAACACAAGTATCCATTTAAATTTGTGGTTGTCATGTTACACAGCACTGAAGTAAATCGCTCTGTTCTGGATGTTTTTATATTAACTTTGTACCTGGCTAGCGTCTGTGGAATAAGACTTAAGCTATTGATTTATACACGCTAAAAATGACGAATAAAATAAAAGTTTTCCTTTGTTGTGGACAAGTTGTCTGGGATCTTCTTAGTAAAGATGTAAATAGTATGGAATATAAGATCATGATGCTGCGTAAAAATTACTCCCGTCCAGCCACATTTCTTAGAAACATTTTCTGAAAGGATGAGAGAGCTTCAAATTTGGAGACTACGTTATATGTAATATTCCATGATCATTGTGACTTATGAAAGGTTCACAAGTAAGCATTATTAGATGTACGAATGCAAAAAGAAACCATGTTCATTTTTGTCTGAATAGTAGGAGAAATATCTGTAGTTTGTGCTTATTCTCGGGCATGTAAATGCTGTCAAGCACAATTATACATTATGTTGTTATTTATGTCGTTAAAAGTAAATATCAAAATGCATTTTACACTATTAGTTCACTTAAATTGACTGCCGAACCTTCAACTATTGTGTACTCCCAAGGTACTGTGGTTACTGTCGCAATTAAGTACAAAATTCACAGCGTATACGTGTTATCACAAGGTACTAGTTTAACCACATATCATAACTGTTACGTTCAGGTATGCGAGGAAACTTAATTAGGCACAAAATGAATTGATTCAATGTGACAGCGATATACGTCAAAACCAATTAACTCCTCGACCGATAGGGATGATGCTGCACTGTGTGGATGAATAATTAGGCACTGTGGAATGCAATACTCGGATTTAGCAGACATGTTTCACTAATTGTATAAATATGCTCACTGTCTACACCACCGTTATGAACTAATAGAACTAATCTGTGACATACGTTCTTCGTTCTGCATATTAAAATTCAGCAATGAGATAATAAACCCCAACCACAATTGGTGGAAAAGTCACGGTTATATCATACTTGAAAGAGGGATTATATTACTAGTAGCATGCTGGATGCATGAATAAACGTCAACAAAACTTCCATTAAAATTAGCTTAACAGCGTGATATAAAACATAGCGCTAATCCGAGATAATAACCACGCTAATAAAATAATTGATCTTATCAAGGAGATACAACGCATTGGCATAAGATAAGCATAAACATGGTGTGTCGTTATCATTTTTCAGTAACTTTGCATGGTAACATATGGGTGTGATTTAATAGCGGTTATGCAAATCAATACTGCAAACTGGACATTATGTCTTCACGGCAAAATGCAAACATAGATAAGTTCACTATTAAACGTACGTTATTTCGGGGATTGTGCTGACATTAAAAAGCTATCGTGATAAAGGCTCACCCGGTTATTGAGAAAATGATCTCTTGAGGATTGGCATTAGCAATTCAATACCGTATCGCCTCTATGTCGCTGATTTAGAATCAGAACGTCGTAAGTGCCACTTACGATATTATAAGGCAAATGTATCATTAAAACCTACATCATAAGACGCTGTAATGAGCCTATTTGCATGAAAATCGGAACTTGTCATGTTGACTAAATTGAAGTTGAAAAAGCTTGTTTTACCATACGTAAAATGTAAATATCAGAAAGTGTTTCTTGTTTACTCAAAATATTGATTTTGTAGTTACGACCTTCTAATTCTAACCCAGCCATATGTCAGTGTGTTACATGTAACAGGAGCGGTTCAACGTGATAATGTCTGTAGGAAATGCAAACACGCTTTTAATGATCACGTTTTTCCATTAAATTATTCGGTCGATAATTCGTGATTAAATTTCTCTCGTTTTTTGAAGTACAAAATGTACACATAGCATTATACATATACTAACTTCAATGTCAGCTAAATTGGGATGTATTGAATAAGCATAAAGACCGACTGTATTTTGATCTCATTTTCCATTGATAGTACATTAATATCATATTTGATTATGATAAAACATCAATTATCCAAATATATTTGCTATACTATGCGATACTCTACATCAAATAACTTTATAAACATAATCACGTGGTTTATATTATGTTTCTTTGTATCTAGGACATGTGGATTCATCAAATAATACGCACGTACACGGAACTTTCAAAGGTTCAAACCCACACGTTGTGTTCGATGTTTTTAAAGTAGAGCACTTTTACTTGTATTTCATTAATAAATACAGTATTTCTTACAAATACTAGGCAATTGAAGAGACATTTAATGAATTCTTAAACAAAATTCTGAATTTAAATCTTAAAGGCATGTGCGGCGGCTTCTAGTTTGACAAATACTTAATAATATAATTTGTCTGAACTTTGTGCATTTATATAAGATACAAAATGCATGCTATATTAATCATAGTTCACCATACAAACGATTGAATCTTCCTCTTTCTTCATATTTGTGTATTCTAGAGCAGATAACTTCGGAACAATCAAGTTTTTTGGGGTATAGTATTTTACCAAAATATCAAAACTGATCAGACATGGAAGGTAAATGCACTTTACCGCAACAAGTGCCCTTGAAGACCATATCGTTGTTATAAAAGGCATCAAGTAATGTAAAGGTATCGATACAAATCCATAGTAATTGTTATTCATCAACTGAGTGAGTATTGTGTTTCTACGTTTCTGTGACATGTTACTATGTTGGGCTTTTATGCGCTTTAAAATCACAGAATGTCCAGTACATGAAAAAGAAACCTTGTTTAAATGTTATACGATGATCGTCTCATAGCAAAGATAATTTGACGAAACACAATATTTGTACAATGGATCCCATGTCATTATTTGTTGATTTAGCATTCTACAATGTTTCGATGCCACTGAAAATGTTATTCTAGTCAATATAATGTTGGGGGAGCTACTTTATGCTAATCAATATAATGTTCCATAAGAAACACCATCCATAGCGATTGTGATGCTAGTCATGTATTACCATTAACAACACTGATAATCCTCGTATAATGGCTATAATTGCGCAATATATCACAATTGGAATACACGTCAAGACATGTCATAGAAACCACACAAATGGCGGTAAAACATTCGAGCAAGCTCAAGTTTGAGAACATGAATCTCTCTTTGCATTTTCGAGTAAGTTATGGCTGTATTAATTAAAAGTACTGTTATCATTTGGTTGGTAAAAATGACACCCCCCTGAAGCGTTTAAAAGCATTCGATAAAACGGCAACACCAAAACAATGGTGTCATTCCCGCAATTATACATGAACGCAATACGTGCTTACATTATCGAAATTGTAGCTTAGACAACTTTACCACAAGGGAGAAAATGAATCCTAGTTGGAAGAAGGTCATAAATTGGCTAATGAATATTTACCAAACGTTACACGTTCCCAAGCTGTGTATTGATGAATGGATAAAACATTTCACTGTATTCATGTTTTTGTCTGAAATAATTACTCAACAGTTTAGAGGACACATTGCTCTGACATGTATCAATTATTGGCAGCTAATTATATTTATTTAGATTAAATTTAAGTACTATTGCACTATTGAAAATGACTACTAATTTTAAAATATAACTACATGACAAGTACGGTAGTCCGCGTTGGATGTGGAAGATCCGGAGTTTGGACTGTGGTCAGACCTTACCACTGATAAAACGGAAATGATACTGGACGTATGGTTCCATTACTGACGTTCAGCATAAACATATGTTAAAATGAAATTTAGTCTAGAGCAGGCTGAACCTATTTGAAGATCAAGTTATATCATATTTATAAACAAATATGGTAAAAGCTAAAACGAACAAGTGCTGATGTCTTGCTTTAAATCCACGTGTCTTATTCAATGAACTAACTACGTTGGTATATAAGTAACATACGTTTAGTGATCTATCTCAGTTTAGTACACTACTATTGATTACCATGTAGCCTTTCATTAAGTTAATACTCTTTATTTAAAGTTATTTTATTTTCAGTTTATAATTGCATCCTTCCGTTTTATTACCATCAAAGGATTTTAACATTCTACAATACCTAAAGCTAATTACCTCAATTAATTATCTGTACATATTCTTGCTTTAATCAAAAGGATACATGCTCCCTATCACACAGTGTTTGTGTTCGACATTCCACATGATCAGTGTGTGCGCTCGTTCGGTTAAATTGATTTAAATTATTTTTGTAGATTAACTAAAGCACGCGATCACGTCTTCACGTTGTAATTAGCGTGCTAATATTGTTAGTATTTCTCATGATTTGTTATGCAAACTTTACACTGAATAGTTTTTCAATCCCGTTTCCTTCGCTTGTACAAACTTAAGGTTTCTCGGTCATAATTGATGAATCTTGTTAGCTATATATTGTACTGTTCAATGGAAATAGGGTGCTGTTGTTTTTTTTTTATGAAAAGTGTTTGTTACTTTAACCTTGAAAGGAATGTCGGATACAATCAAGTAGATTTACTAGTCGGCGAGCAGTTTCCCGATGGCAACAGTATCCGACATTTAATTTTTTTTCGTATTAAACGCAGCTCTAAAAGTTAGATATTTTGTGTGATTGAAGAACTACACCAAAGCAACAATTGATGTCAGAAAATTTACAATTCACGGAAATAAAAAGAAATTATCAAAAAACTCATGCAATGAAATGATATCGTCACCTCTTTCCCTTGGGGATCTTCTATTTACAAAAACATGCTTGCACGATGAAACAAACAAGTTTATGTATTAATAGCCACGGGCTTGCCAGAGTCTTTGATAAATCAAGGTGAAGCTCAACAACAGGTATGTGTGGTATCGGCAATACATACGAAACGCGGTGTTAGATAAATATTGACAAAAACGTCATCATTGACATCGTTTAAAATGACGTCAGAGATTTTTACTAATCGGAAAACTTACTGACTATAATGTTTCATTTATATTCTCAGTGAGTATCCAAATAAAGAGAGACAACTCTAAGAATTTGTGTTCATACAACGGGAGATAATTCCCTTTTAGTTGAGAGGGTCAAAGTGGGGAAGTATGGTATTATATGTTTTTAATGTGAAATGTCGGCTACTGCTGCTCTACATCTAATCTATGCACTAATATAAACACGCTGTATGACGTCAAAAATGTCAAATGTATACTATGATTTCGGCTTTGAGTTGTTATTATGTTTAAAATCGTCTGGTTTTCTAGACATTATGAAAAACATGTCGAAAACTGCTCGCTAACAAGTACCCTTGATGTTTAGCATTCATCAAAGCATGACAACAGTTTCATTGCAAATATTGCTTGAAAGTTCGTGTGATAATTAATTGTATCATTTTGTTAGATTAATTTAACTTCACAAGGTTCCTAGAACTGGGCTATGTACTCAGGTTAACAATAACGATTTAGTACATATCGAGACATATGTCCCTATTTAACACTCACAAAAGACAACAACGAAGATTGTTGAATTTGTTGTTGAGCTTATGACGTATAATACAACATATATGGCAAACGACGAGTTGATATGAAGTCGATCTCGATAGAAAAATATAATCATCTAACCTAACTGGGAAATTCAGTATCCAATCATTGCTTCAATAGCCGCAAAATGAATTATAATCACTAGGTCTTTACAAATCATGTCAGCACCTTGTCTTTGTTAGCTCAAACCGAGAACGTGTGCTTTTTAGTGCTAGCTGCAAGGGAATGTAATAACTGGATCGTCAATATGTCACCAGACATTTCAATTTCGGCTTGAAAAGATTTCATCAAACACTAATCTAGTAAGTCCTACATAGAAATCATGACGGGAAATATCGCGTTCAATAATTTCTTCTTCTATATCCTGAGGAGACAAATATCCAAGTAGAAAAACGTACAGTATAAATGTCTCAGTTCATCGGCCGGAAAAATTGGCAAATTTTGCGCATTGGTGGCAGGGGATCTATTGAATGATGAGGGTCCCTGAAAATATCGAATCTTCCGTGTAGTGGTTATTTATGGGCACCAAAAATTGGTATTTTAAAGACCTGATTCTGTATTTATTTTGTACAAAGAAGGTTTTAAAATTTTGAAAATCATAGTAACTAAATATCAGTTGGCTCTGAAGGATTTGTAGCTCTTAAAAATGGATCTTTCCACCACTGGTAGAAGTTCAAAACTAGCGTCGTTAGAAACCGCTAAAACTCTTAACAACGTGTATGAATACTTTATTTAGATTTCCTTCTTAAACATCTAAAAGTACACAGTCGCCTTTTTTCAGTATACGTAATTACTTTCTTTCCGAGCGAATCGGAATGCGAAGTTGGGGTACCGGTAAAAATGATTCATCAGTGTCCACAATATATTTAACGCATCATATATAACTTTCTGCGCAAAATATTGCCTTGTCAGACTTTTAGATTAGTATTTACGGACCACCAAGTGCACAATAGTGATTTCTGAATTATAGACACTAATCCAACTATATCAGGGTTAATTCGTACTCATTAGACTATATACGACATAATGATTTGAAAGATTACAGAATGCGCTTATTGATTCAGACTAGACGTTGTGATTTGTTTTTATCCAAGGAATCCATTTGTTAATCTTGATTGGTGTCCAAATGTATAATCACAGTGTTATGTCGAGTACACATGATTTCTTACACACATTTTATAAACAATGTTAGACAAAGCACCGATCAAAAGCAACAAACACGAGAAACCATTTACAATTGCTGCTGTCATTTATAAATGTTACACTGCACTGAACTCAATCGCTCTGTTCTCGATGTGTGTACATTTACACAAGTTTGTTCCTGACTGAAGTATGCGGAATACGACTTAAGCTATATATTTCTATATACGAGGGTCATTCAATAAATTCGTGGACTGGACTCGTCATTGTAATACACATTGACACAGAGAATAGATAATTATATCACACTTAACTACAGCCTTTCTGACATAAGTGCAGAAAAGTTTGCTCGAAATGACACATTTTTAAAGAAAATATGACTAAAACAAAACTATCACCTTACCGCAACCACCACACAACACAAATATATTCTGACGTCAGCGACGTTATTGACATTTTGCTATTTCTAAAATGGTGAACCCGAAATTGAACTGTGTCATTAATATGGAATTAAACATAAACTTTAAAGTTGTATATTATTAAATAGATCTACCACAACATTTTATGAATTCAAAGTTAAGGATTAAATTATTCTTAATGGTTGTTTGCTAAATTGAAAAGCCTCGCACATTTTTACTGGTGTTTACTCAAACTTCCCTACGTTTGCAAATTTCGTTTGATCCCGGTATCATTTTTAATACCATGCTTCAGAAATTAGATTTTGCCACTAAAACACTGGGTCAATGAATACTGCATGTTCTTTGTTTGCTCTTATTAGCAGCTTATGTGTGTGTGTTGTGTCCTTGTGTAAATTCATTGGTATTTTGACGTAAATGAAAACGTGACAAACATAGATCAAATGCTTCTTAATTCAAACTCAAACGTCCGAACAACTTAATAATTTCACAAAATAATATGATGATATCTAGTAATAATCTAGCAAACATATGGGAATGTAAATTAATCAATTCTGAATTTAAAACTAGTTTAAATAGTGAAAAGGGTACGTTACGTCGGTCGGGGGTGGTAGCGCGTTACTATGGTAATACAACGGCTGGTCACATGTTCGAAGTTAAATTTGTATTTACGGTAGGTAATAGATACTTTTTTATAATGATATAAGAAATTATTATTTAAACATAAGTATAATAAAATGAGAACAATTGTCTACGAATATATTGAATGACCCTCGTACAGAGAATATGACGAATAAAAAACAGTTTTCACAAGCTGTGAGTCGAGTTGTCTGTGATCTTCTCATTAAAGATTTAAATAGTATGGAATATAATATCATGATGTTGTGTAGAAATTCCTCCCGTCCAGCCAAATGTCTTTGAAAAATTGTGCGAAAGGATGCGTTATCTTCGAAGATGGAGACTACATTGTATGTTATATTCTATGATCATTGTGACTTCAGACAGGTTCGTCAGTTATCATCATAATACTCGTATATACGAAAGTTAAAGGGAACAATGTTTATTCTTGTGTGAAAAATACACTTACCACTTGGTATTCGAGGAAACGACATAATTATGCAAAGTATGCTTTTTCATATATGACAGCGATATACGTCAAACCCAATTAATTCCACGACTATTAGGGGTCGATGCAGCACTGCGATGGTGATTAGGCATTGTAAAATGCAATACTCTGATTCATCAGGCATATTACACTAATTGTATAATTATACTCTCTGTCTACATCACAGTTATGAACTATGAGAACTGTTTTGTTACATACTTAATCATTATGGATAGTACATGTATCATAGAGCAATGACATAATAAACCCCACATGGGGAAATATCATGTTATATTGGACTTGAAAGAGGGATTATATTTCCAGTACCTTGCTGATTGCACGATTGACAAAACTTGCATTACAATTTGCTTAACGGTGAAATAGAACATAGATATATTAACAACACTAATAAGATAATTGATCTTATCAAGGAAACATTGCATTGACATACAATACGCATAAACAAGACGCGTCGTAATCATTATTTAATAACTTTGCATGGTAAAGCAGGGGTGTGATTTAATAGGGGTTATACGAATCAGTATTACAAACTGGACAAAATGGCTTGTGGCAAAATGCAAACACAGATACATACTCAACGTACGTTTCTTGGAAAGTTGCTGACATTAAAAATCTATTCAGATTAACACTCATCGGGCTCTTTGAGAAAAGTATCCCTTGAGAATTTACCGTGATATATATTCATGAACGTTGTTTGACTTGATGTTCATCCTACAAACCTCAGCGTTCTTAGTTTGTATTGACGATGCAATACCTTGTCGCCTTCATACGTCAGTATGTTATTAGGAGCGGTTAAATAATATCTTTATAGACTTGGCCGTTTGTACAAGTCAGTATGTTAACCTAATGACAGAAGTAGAAGAGTTCATGGTATTTGTTGATCGCCTATCCTATATATATATTTCGAATTTGAACTGTCAGTGGAGAACTTTGTAACCCTCGACATATTCATAAAGTCGTTAGATTGTTTATAACGATGATCATACTTAGCAATAATCGTACATCAAGTTGTCAAAACTGTTTTCAAAATGATGAAATGAATGATGAAAAATATTATACAAATATAGACAACAGTGATAACATTACGACACTACTAAAGCATGCTTAATAAATCACAGAACTTACAACACTCCCAGATGTATCAATCTTTGTACCTAATGCGTTCTGCGATTCACAGATGCAAACGACAATGTTTCATTTCCTTTCGAGACAATTCATTTGTTATATCCGAATTAACAACGATTGCTAGGGCTATCAATAGACCAATCTGTTACAATACATTGAGATGATTCTTTGTCTAAATCTGTACAGACTATATCAACAATGTAATTATTGGAGTACTACTGGTCAGCGATCAGTTCCCGATGGCTATCAGTATCCGACATTTGATATTTTTTCATATTTAGCGTAGCTCTAAAATAAAGATATTTGGTATAATCAAAGAACTACACTAAAGCAACAATTGTGTGTCAGAAAATTTACAAATCGGGGAAATAAAAAGAAAATATCAAGAAATACATGAAATGAAATGATAATCGTCACCTCTTTCCCTTGGGGGATCATCTATTTACGAAAATTATGCATGCACGATGAAACAAACACGTTCATCTATTAATAGCCACGGCCTTGCCAGAGTCTTTGATAAATCTAGGTGTAGCTCAACAACAGGTATGATTTGTATTGGCAATCCATACGAAACTCGGAGTAAGATAAATATTGACAAAAACGTCATCATTGACGTCATTTACAATGACGTCAGAGATTTTTACTAATTGGAAAACGCACCGACTGTTATATCTCAATTATGTCCTCAGTGAGTATCCAAACAAAGAGAGACAACTCTAATAATTTATGTTTATCCAACGGGAGATAATTCCCTTCGAGTTGAGAGGGTCAAAGCGGGGAAATATGGTATAATATTTTATTAAATGTGAAATGTCGGCTACTGGTGCTCTACATCTAATTTATGCACTAAAATAGTGACCCCTTTTGTGCCCCGAATTCCATTTGCTGTATGTCGTCACAAATGTCAAATTGTTACCATGAGTTCGGCCTTGAGCTCAGGATTACAAAAATGTAAGTTATTTTATTTAAAACCGTCTGGTTTTCGAGAAATTATTAAAAACCATGCAAAAACTGTCGGAAACTGGTCGCGAACCAGTAAACATAACCCACATTTAATTAAAGCTTTGTGACTTTTCTCAGTTTGGAACAACACCACCGAAGTTCCCAGACAATTCTGATTGAATATTGAAACAGGAGATATTCCTCAGATACCTTATACTCATTCACCTATCGAGTGTCTGTTTTCGGACGATTGTTCCAAAAGCTAACAGTTTTGTGACAAACCGCTCACTGCCATTGCAGTACAATGGGTGTATGTTAAGTCCAGAGTTCGCAAATGTGTGAGAAATGTTGTTTGGATACGTGCACCATGGTGCTCGTTTAACAATGCAATTAACAATTCTTTTGTCATTAAAATACGTTCAGGTGCATTTCTTGTATTGTTTTTGCCAAATGTCTGCCTAAATTGGATTGAACCCCAAATTGGAGATAATGAAGGTATCCAAATTATTGTACCGATTTCTCTTTTGAAACTAGTACTTTCTTACTGAATTCTTTAGAATGTTGCTAGCTTTATTTAATGGCAACACATCAATCATATCATCGATAGGTAATTACTCCACATGTCATACTGCATTGGTAACCAATCATTTCACGAAACAGCAAGACATCAGCTTACATTGTCTCAGATCGTCTGTTTGAAATCGCTTTCATCCAGTGGCTTCATCTAATAGTGCCAAACAATTCAAACGCTTAATGAGCTGTTAGATTTAAGTTTGTAACGTTTCATCATTTGATCTGTGTTAGATTTGAATAATTCATCAGCACATCTTATTATGTCATTATCGACATCAGATATTCCAGACAGTATTATTGATGCTAGCCAGATGCATGTATCACTCTAAAACTTTAAATATTATTTTGAAAGATTTGCAATATGACATGCGTTCAGTGTTTACGAAAAACGAGATGTGTTTAAAACAACAATTTCGTACATGATGTTGTTTTCCAGTTTTTAGGACAAAATGGCCATTTTATAAGCATCAAGAAAGTGTTAGTAAAGTTTTATTTTTGCATTTTTAATGAGAGCATCAGTAATTTTAGTAGTAAGAAGTGTTATTCAAGTTCTGTTTCCAGTAATTGTGAAATGGAACCAAAAATTGGAAACTGCCAAACATTGCCAAAACATACACTATAAAGTTAAATTAGTTTTATGACATCTATGATGAACCAATTAGCAAAACGTCGAAAAGTACCACAAATGGGAGTGTCAATAGAAACCATCAGTGACATTATTTTGAAACAGTTGAATGCATAGATCTGGAAAAACGCGCAGTTCCTACGCTAAAAATCAAGAAAACATGCCTTGAAGCCTAAAGTCTAGGAATATAGAAATGCAAAATAATCAATATTATGTGGAAAAATTGTTTCATTATGGCGTAGCAATGCTGAATCTAAAAGAATGGTATGATAGATTATGGTATGCTATTTTAGGAATGGTCACAATGATAGGGAGAAGCTCATGTTTGTCCAGCTTTGTGTGTTCGCGGCCGTTTTCATGGAAGGGAATTGAGTTTGTTATTATGGAAATACGCACATCTAAATCAATAACAAATCGACGATATTGAAGGCTGTGATCTTTGTATAAACCATTTAAAATCGGATTTTTCAACAAAATACAAATGTAGTATTACGTTGAAATGTCAAAGGGTGCTTGAGTGGCCTAACAGCTGAAAAGAGCCGTAGAAAATTGGTTATTTAACTTTTTTTAACGTATCACTCCTAGTGACTGTTCCAAGAACATACGTGGGTTGTTCATTTAATTCCCGGACGATCGACATTGCTGAAAACCCATTGGACGGATATAAATGAAAACGCACACTAGTGCATCCACATCATTATATTATTCACATACAAAATTTCAACTTGGTACAATGAAGGGTTTTCATAATATTAGCATTTTCTGTTGATGGCGTTAGGTTTGCCCGGCCTTTGATCATCACGTGGTGATGTCATGTCGTCGTAGAATGGTTTATTTAATATATAAACAACGGTCTGCATTTACGATACTCGTCTTAAGGGTTTTTCTAAAAAGGAGTCTTGTGTTTTACAGGTGTACGGCCCAAATTTTCATAAAATTTTTTCATTACCGGTTTTCTCTGAACAAATCCGAGTTTCTTGCGATTATTCACAGAAGCACGATCTTTGTCATTAGAACGTAAAAGGCTATATGGAATTGCCATCAAATGTTATATGTCATTTAAATAGCTAATCGCGTTACTTAGATGGCGACAAGACAGAAATGCGTGGGACGTCTAGTAGATGCGGAAGCTGCAAAAAAAATTTCGCGCCAAAATCGAGTAACGGGGTTTTGGTTTGGCACCGTCGATATGTTGGATATATATAATTCACTGGTCGAACGAAATACAACTAGGTAGTTTGTAAAGGTTTGTTATCCAGGGAATCCTTTGTTGATCTGGATTTTCGTATATATTTATTGTTGAGTGATCATGATATCTTGCATACATTATAGAAACAATATTAGACAAAACGCTGACATTAAAGCGCCGTTAAAATGCTGCGAACACGAGAAGTAATTTTAAGTGTTGATGCTGCCATTTATAAATGCTACACGGCATTGTTACAAGTCAATCGCTCTGTTGTTGATTTATTGTTTTACATTAACTTTGTACTACGTTGAAGTATGTGCAAAAATATGGGAGTATAGTGGAACACACGACAAACACAACGGATATTTTATAGATTTATTTGTTTAATACTAGTTTCGGCTAATTCCAAGCCTTTATCAGGGATAAAAATGTAAAAATTAATATTCTCGAAGTTTTTGGTCACGTGATATTTACTGCTCTAAAAAAGGATTTATAGTTTGTTTACTTGTCGGACGGGAAAATCCCGTATACAGAGTAAATTCTGACATTCATAAATTGTTTATAATCATACTCATCTTGAGTTATTGTCTCTGTACTGGAAGTTCCGGAAAGATTGGTTAGTAGTTGGTATTCATTTGACACGTCTTCTAATATAGTTTTTTTCAATTCTGGTCGTGGGGATGTGGGTGGGGATAGTGGTTTTAGTATTCTCATCGTTTTTAAAAAAATGTTTACATTGAGTTTTTTTTGTTGTTTTTTTTTGTGTTGTTTCATTGATCCATGAATTGTGTGGTGGTTTTAGTCGAAATTGCAGTTCTAAAGGTTAAATTATTTGTAATTAGACATAAAGAATAGTTGTTGCTTTCAAGTGAATTTGACGATTAAGGAACAGACCAAAATTGTCATACGCTCTGAGATAATTTGTCTGTGATCTTTTTATTTTTTATATGATGGACTATAAGATCACAATATAGTGTAGAAAATCCGCACATCCAGCCACATTTCTTAGAACCATTTCGCGTTTGGATAAAAGAGCTTAAAAATGGAGACTAGATGCTTATATTTAGTATTCCTTGATCGTTATTACCTCTGAAATGTCGCATAACGTGCAAAGAGCCGCACCTATCCCTGCCTACAATAAAAGCACGTCATACTGGTATTTGATAAAATACTTTCTAAGGCAAACGATGCAAAGGAATGGAATGTATTAACGGTATAACTGCGCGTTATCCTTGGTACCTTCAGTACAATTGAATTGATCGACAAACGTAGAAATAATGTGCTTTCTATACATCGGGTGTATGTATCGGGTATACGTGCTATCAGATAGTACACGTGTAATCACAGGGTATAGTAACTATAGTTGTTATGTCTGGGCATGAGAGGAAACGGCCTACTTATGCAAGATATGCATTGATTTAATATGACAACGAAATACGTCAAAAACGCATTAACTATTCGACCAATGGGGGACGATGCAACACTGTATTGGTGATTATGTTCTGTAGAATGCAATACTCGGATTCAGCAGACATCTAACACTAATTACATGTATTAATATCCTCTAAAAATACCACAGTTACATGTATGAACCATCGGAAATAATTGGTGACATACGTTGTTCATTACAGACATTAACATACAGCATTGATATGTTAATTCCCAACTACGTAAATCACGTTACATTATACTAGAATGACGAGTTATATTATCAGTATCATGCTGATTACATGTTGGAACGCCAACGAAACTTGCATTAAAATTAGCTTAACAGTGTGAGATAATTAAAAGAAAGCGCTCATCAGAGATACAAACCACATTAATGAATTAATTGACTTGTTAAGGAGATACAACTTATTGAAATAAAATAAGCGTAAACATGACAAGTTTTTATCATAATTAAGTAATTTGGCATGGTTACGGAGGGGAAATAATCACGACTATGCTCTTTACATTAGTCTAGTTCTTTTTGTATGTTCCCTTCCACAGTTCCGTTTTCTAGGATTGGAATGTCTCGTTTCTGCAAAGTATGTACGCTATATCAGTCGGGATATTGGTACCTAATTGTTTGACTGACTAAAACGACATGCTCTCTGAGTGGGATACCGTGCTTTTGTAGCTGTTCAGTACGATTTAGTGTTCCATTAATTGAAAAGTGCTGCCCTTCCTATCTGATAAGTATTACATTTTTATCCAGTGCATTGCTCATTTTTGGAACTTCATTAAGAATTAGCCCTGTAAACAAGTAAATAGTAGATATTTAGGTATAGTTAACCGCCAATGTAATATTCACTTATTTGGAAAGCGTTTTCTTCAGTTTTGCAATGGAGTGTTGCCTATGAAAATTACAAAAATTGACTTCAAAACATACAATAATTTCACAGTATAGCTAGCTAGTCACAATGATATGTTTTGTCAAATAAATGCAGTTTCATATTTGTAAGTGCAATCGAGTAGGTTACAGATCAGTGACCTTGTATAGACGATAACATACCGTTCATTTCAATATATGGTTTGTAGGTAAATCGTATCTTTCATCTTTCAAGCGAACTATCATAATTTTATTCGGACGTAAAACCCAAACTATTTCAATTCAATATAATCGAGTTTTAAGCATTAAAAACATCAAACTCGGAATAGTTTAACCGATTATGTAGTGAAAATGACACAAAAAGCAACAACTTACTTAAACTATATTGCTTTAATAGAAACACAAAATTTAATTAAATCATTCTACCGCAATGAGTTGTTGCTCCAATTTCAGGACATATTTTGTAACACGTGACAGGTATTGCCATTCGTCATTTTGCGAGTCTACGAAGATATATAAGGAGAAATCGACATACTTTCAATGATCTTATAACTGTATTTGATATTAATATTTTCCAAACGATCACAGTGCAGCAGTTTATGTCTATTTATTAAATAATAACAATTTATAAAATATATTCTTAATCGTTTCCTATTTGTTTTATTTCGTTTCATCTATTTGGAATAATGTCATTTCTAAACAACATTTTACCGCGACCATTCACCTAGCCATTCTAACAAGCCAGCACTAACATACCATTGAGTCTCAAGCCAGTCGTTATTGGTAAATGAACTAAAACTTGATCTTCGGGTTACATATCAAGCACACTAAACGATTGACAACTACCTCGGTGTCCGCATGTTGACGGGCTATACATGTATGGACATGTCTAAATACAAGATTTGTACGTATAAGTATTTCGATGACTTAGAAAGAGGTGGTTGAAAGTACAAACTCAAAAGTTTGAAAAAGAATCTGACTGAAAACCACTCCTTACGTATAGCAAATAAACATTTTAAACTTCAGTTTGGGCAAAATGACAAGTTCCGGTTGTTATGAACAGAACAGGACAAAACGTTTCCTCAGCTTAAGCATATACAGCTCATCGCTATAAATGGAAATTAAACAATATTATTAGTCAGAATGAAGATAATTTGTACGTTGTAATATCAATACAAATATAGAGATGGAAGTATACTTAACCACATGGTGACAATTGCTTTAAAATAATATGGGAAGTTGATATGTTCAAATTCAAGTTGTATATATATTAACACATGGAACCGTGTTACATATATATATACACTTGCATTCAAACACTCACACTTTTATGCAAATACTCTTATCCAAAATCCGTTCATACGCCTTTTCAATGACTAATAATGAAAATCGACTCATTACAAGCCCCTTGTAATATTGTTGAAAATATGTATCAATCTATTAAGGTCACAAGTAGTAATTACGACCTTCTCATTCTAAGCCAGCGATATCATCATGTACGTGGTCGCAAAATGCCTAAATAGCAACTATAGGGTATACACTGAGCGGCAATGAAAACGCAACACTTTTTAAACTTGAAAATTTCTGTAATCTGTCAACTTATAAACTTGAAATTTTGTATGATCAATTCGATATATATTACTGATTTAACTGAGACATGCTGACTTTTACGCATCTGATTAATTATACCGTGTGATTTTCTCTTGATAGAGCATTGCACGAGTAGAGTATAGCTTGGCTATTTTGACCTGAGCCTGACCTTTATGCATGAATATATTACAAGGTTCTTGCGTTGAATATATCAATTTCCGCAAGCAAATCGTGCAATAACGGTATTTCAGATTTGTGTTTGTATTACAAGTCGAGCGTCTTCGTGATACTCCCCGATTATGCAAGCATACAATCGGTGTTATAAACTTAGAATATATATCGACTGTTAAATTATACTAATCAATAGGTCAGGCTCATGTCAATGTGGGCAAGCTATACACATTTGAACCAAAACCTTGAACCTTATCTTATGTCAATGTAATAAAATATACACTAGCGTTTATTGGTACATATACTGCAACGTTTTATTGTTCTGATGGCGCATTCCGATCGATTGTGTACCGATTAACTTTGCTTATAGCAAAGTTACATTGGTGAGGTGAGGTTTCTTGTCAAGTAATCATGCTTAAGACACTAATGTAGGTATGTTTTGAAAAGATAAGAGAAAATCATTGTAATAAAGTAGATCAAAATGTCATCAAATGTATGCAATACTAGCTAAACTCAATAAGTGTGCATGTTGTTGTCAAACTGAAATTGAAGTTATATTAGACTTACCCATGGGTTATGAAAACGTGAATTAATAAACTGACATTGCTTGAATTGTGCTATATAAGTGTTATTATCAGAATGCGGTTATATTCCAGTCTCGTCGTGAACACTGTGGATGTTTTGTTGTTTAAAGAATAAAGATATACATCCCTCATCTCCTCATATGAATAATTGCTTTTAATATTACTTTTATAATCACAATGGCTAAAATCTAAGCCCATTGAACCCTTATGATAAGACTGCAGTTGAAAATTTCTCTCCTTGTGGGGAGCGGTGGCCTGGAGGTAGGTAGCGTGTTTCTGGATCGAGAGGTCCCTGGCTCAATCTCATCTTGAACACAGATTTATTTCACTAGGCAGGAATAACCCATATGTTCTTCTCCACCAAGGGGTAAATTGGTACCTGTGAGGGTAGCATCAGTCCTATGGTGCCGCAGTTCGATGTAGGCTGCCACACCCACAGGAGACGAATATACCCCGGGAAGACTCGAATGCAGATTTCATCAGGCAGCCTAATGACTAAGAAAGTTGTTTAAAAGGATGATTGAACGGCTGAACGTTGTAAACAGACCTCGAAAATTGGTAACTGGTGATTTTCAAAACAAGGAAATACTGTCAGGTTCAATGTTTTCTTACAATATGTTTTTTTCTTGTGAATTGTTATGAGAATGCGGTGTGTTTTTGTAGTCCATTTTTGTGCCATTCGTGTTCATATGTTTCTGTTTCTGTCTTATGTATTGTTTTCATTACTTCTATTGTTAATCTGTATCGTATATCTGTATCGAATATCTGTATTGAATGTTAGACTGAACGCGTCTAGCAATTGTCTTAGAATACAATGTAATCATTTATATAGCTTCATGTCATTAATGACGTCACCGTTAAAGAACCAATCGACGCCATCCGGAGCTTTGGTCGCACCTGTTGCATTACGCAGTCGAATATCGTCCATTAAACTCACATATTATGTACCATATAAAAACAAACAAATAGTGCAAAACAGAAACATAGACGTCAACAGAACATAATGATAAAATAATGGTTTGTTAAAACAACACATTCTATGTCAGATAGTTTATAGCATTATATATACACACGTTATTAGAACATTAATAACTCTCTATCCCAATTAAAGACATTTACCGAATTCAACATCAGCAAATGAACGAATTAAGATATTACTTTCGAGTAGCAAACTTATGTGAAAAAAAAAGAAGACAAAATTAAAATGTTGATGTTAAAATTAAAAAAAAACCGCTTTTGATATATTACACTTATTCGGGTATATAAACACATAAAATAGCATGAATAGATCAAATGATTTAAACGCAGCCACGCCCTATGACTATTTTAACTATGTGATTGATTTACACTAAACCACAAACAAACATTAAACGTTCGAAGGTGTAAATCTTTCCCGTATGAATATACAATGTACAGGAAGTGACACTACATCAACGCATAAATATATACACGAATAAACAAAATATGAAGTCAAATGCATCACAAATAGAACATTTTTCGACATGTTAGATGCAGCCAATAACAAATACTGATTCATTTCTTAAAGCCATGTGCATATTCACTTGAGATTTCTCAGCGTTGATACGGTGCCATATTCACCATTAGTGACAATAAAATCACATAAAGGACATCAATGTCGCTTGAATTGACAGACAAATTGTCTCCAAATTGACAGACCCAGCACAGAATGCTATAGAACTGGATAATTGCATTATTACTTTCTTACTTATCCTCTTCGTGGCTGCTGGCACATGATAATTGCATTATTAAACAAAGCGGCATTTTAACATAGCACTGTGTTTTCTGGACGTTTTGTAGTGAAAATTAAAGCCCATTTAATAAAATGGAACAGCTATGAGCTTTCAGTGCAAAGTTGTTCCACGCCTGTTTCCAAGAAGCAACCGCATACAAAACGGACACTTTGCTCTTGTGGGTGTTTATGTCTGTTACCTAGTTCTAGATATAAACAATTACAACATAGTTTCAGTCATATGAAGCTAAATAGCGGATGAACAAATAAGTGACTGTCTGAGGCATGCCGTTAACTGATTCTAAAAATGCATTTCAAACTATCAGACACACCTGAACGCGACAGGTATAAAGTTATTTCTTATCTATTTGTTAACCACTAAACGCATGTCATACATGTATTGCAAAGCTTTGAGAATCATATTTAAAGTTTTAGAGTGGTACATGTATCTGGCTAGTCAAACATCATCTTAGGATCGTTTGTTGAAACGCACTTAAGACGAAACCTAAGACTGCTCTTCAGAGCAATCCTAGGATATGATCTTATGAATGGTGATGAAACGATCTGATGTCAATAATGACTTAATAAGATGTGCTGATGAATTAATCAAATCTAGCACAGATCAAGTGATGAAACGTTACTTAAATACAAACTTAGATCTAACAGCTCATTAAGCGTTTCAATTGTTTGGTGCTGTTAGATCAAGCGACTGGATGACAGGGATTTTAAACAGGCGATCTAAGAAAATGTAAGCAGATGTCTTGCTGTTTCTTGAAATGCTTGTTTACAAATACAGTATTACATGTGGAGTAATTACCTATTGATGATATGAATGATGTGTTGCCATTTAATAATGCTAGCAACATTCCTAAAGAATTCAGCAAGACAGTACAAGCCAGTGTGAAAAGAGAAATCAGTACAATATTTTGGGTTCCTGCATTATCTCCAATTTTGGGTTCAATCCAATTTAGGCAGACTTTGGACAGATACAATACAAAAAATGCACCAGCACGTCTTTTAATGACAAAATAGTTGTTAATTGCATAGTTAAACGAGCACCACGACACATGTAACAAAAAACATTTCTCACACATTTGCGAACTCTGGACTTAACTACACCCAATGTACTGCAATGGCAGTGAGTAGTATGTCACAAAACTGTTCGCTTTTGGAACAATCGTCCAAAAACAGACACTCGATAGGTGAATGAGTATGGGATGTCTGAGGAATATCTCCTGTTTCAATATTCAATCAAAATTGTCTGGGAACTTTGGTGATGTCGTGCCAAATTGAGAAAATTCACAAATATTTAATTAAATGTAGGTTGTGTTCAGTAGCTTTTCATTAGCACTCCAATAATTACATTGTTTGCATAGTCTGTACAGATTTAGACAACGAATCATCTCAAGGTATTGTAAGAGATTGGTCACTGGTCAGCCCTAGCAATCGTAGTTGATTCGGATATGACGGATGGATTGTTTCGAAAGGAAACGAAACCTTGTCTTTTGCATCTGTGAATCGCAGAACGCATCAGACACATAGATTGACACATCTGGGAGTGTTGTAAGTTCTGCGATTTATTTAGCATGCTTAGTCAGTCCATAGAACAACTGTAAGATTCAGTCAAAATTCTCTCCTAGCCTTATCAGCGGGAGGTGTAATTAACTATCATGTGCTAACTGTTTACAGTATTTTATGACCCTGTACTGACCATTGCTAGGCCAGATGGTCTTGAAATGTGATATGTCTTAGCAACATGAATGTAACCATTTTCATTTATACAGCATTTGTCCAGTGTGTATGAGTTTTTGTTATGATTGGTAAATTCAATATACTGGTGCACGTTGTTCTGCAAAAGCCTAGGTCCAAGTTTGACATATATAACATTACATCTACCATTGAACTGTTGGAGTCATACCATAATGACCCAACCACAGGAATGAAAGTAGCTGTGGGGTTATGTATGGGAGGGAATGATTTCATCCAAAAATATCATTTGATATCACACACCACTATCCTGCAGCATGTACTTCGAAGTGATAGTCTTCTTTTTATTGGACAACGTGGAAAGATACTGGGTTTTTTTTGGTTAATGGCATGCGCTTCTTGCAAAATTTCAGCATCAGGTAACAAAAAAATAAGATAAGCATATCATAGATTACATGTACTAGCATATATATAGGTTTTGACAGAGAGCTATATTTTATCGTTCCATCTCTATAGTATGCATGTTATTGATGATATACCCAGTTAAGACTTTCAAATTCATGTTATTTGCATTCAATTTTATAACTAATTATATGAATAAGCTTGTGCAATATGATAAATAAATACATGGGTAAACATGTGAGCCGTTCTCCAGGCAAACCGGGCTTATTGACAAAAATATGAAAATCAAGATAATAAATCGTTAGAATGACGAGACTCTTATGAACATTTCTGAAAATTTGAACGAATTATTGCAAAAATTAAAGGAGTTATAGATAAATGAAACTAACCACTCTAGCCAGGTATTTTGCGACGTCGCAATCGTCATTCGAACTTTATTTGACGTAACGTTAAGGGTCATTTCATAAACACAGTAACAGATGAATTACTGACGTAAACTTTTCAAATTTTTGTCACATTTTAGAATAATATTCTGATTTTAATAAAGCACTAAAAAATTGTGAGTGAGTTTGAGGAAGAAGAAGCTGCTATTTTTAACCACTAAGCCCAAATTGGTCACCATAGCAACGATGGAAGTGATTGTATCGTAATTTATCAGAAAATTTAAATCTTTAAGATAGTACTATGTTATCCAACTCCTTACGACGGTGAACATGACTTTTTTCTCATTTTCAACCTATTTCTAAATATCATTACATAACTACTATTGTTATGTCAATAAGCCTGGTTTTCCTGGAGAACGGCTCATGTATATTTATTAAACTGCGGCCTTGAGCCGCAGGTTATATTTGTATGCAACAAGAAAAATTTCCATGTAGGGGCACGTGACCTGTTCTGGATGGTTTACCATTTCAAAAAAAATCCAAAAAAGAAGCATTTTTAAGAATGTCGTGAACCAGACTAAGGAGGGGCACGTGACCTGTTCTGGATGGTTTACAATTTCAAAACAAAATCCAAAAAAAAATAGCATTTTTTAAGAATGTCGTACACCAGACTAACACCATTATTTTTTTTATTTTTCCTATTTGTATATTTTAAAAATAAAGTTATGCACGTTAATAACCATAATTATTTCTTTTACCCCTTTAAGAAATAAAAAAAAATAAGAACAAAATGTGTTTCGATATGTGTTTTGACGTGCACCTGTAGTCTGGATTACCTCCCCTAGATTACTACGTTAACTAGGTCAGCACGCAACACCAAAATATACATAAATCTTACGCAAATAGTAATGTTTTTACCCAAATACTTATATTTAACTAACAATATGGGGTTGATTAACTATATTACGCATTTTAATGACCAGTGATGACTAAATAAACGTAAAATAGCAAGTTTTTCGGCAAGACTCGGCCCACTCGGCCCAGTATCATTTCGAACCGGCGTTGCCATAATATTTGCACGTCGTGAGAATCGCTTTATTTTACTGTCTGTCGCACTGCGTGCACTGATACCCAAATGTACACAAGTATGAACGTTTTTTTACGCAAATACTTGTATTTAATAAACTATTTGTCGTAAATAAACTATATTACGCATTTGAATGACTAATAATGAAAATAGCACCATTTTTCGGTAAATTATACTAAATAAATATACCCAAACATACATAAGCCCACTAAATCAGAGAGGTTTGTAAAATTCCGCATTTTTTTGCAGTGGTGTCGTACATTTATCATAGTATCTGTTGTCCATAGTTGTATAACATTTTCATCATTCGTTTCATCATTTTGAAGACAGTTTTGACAACTGTCGATACGTTAATTACTAAGTTTAAACATCGGTATAACAATCTAACAGCTTTATGGATACGTACAATTCTCCACTGATAGAATTCGAAATATATACACATAGGAGAGGTGATTAATAACTACCATGAAATCTTCTTGTCATTCGGTTATTAAACTGACTTGTACAAATGGCCAAGTATATAAAGATATTTAACCGCTACTGTTAAAATACCGACTTATAGAGGCGACAAGTCATTGAACTTTGTCACTGAAGTTTGTAGGATAAAACAAATCAAGACAAATGATGCTTATGAATATGTATAACAATTAATCGCCAATGGATCATTTTCTCAGAGAGCGGCGCGAGCCTTAATCGAAATAGCTTTTCAATTTCAGCAACTTTCTCTAAATTACGTACGTTTAATAGTGTACTTATCTTAGTTTGAATATTGCCGAGAAGACATAATGTCCAGTTTGCAGTATCGATTTGCATAACTGCTTTTAAACTACAACTCAAAGTTTCAAAATTATGATAACGACGCGTCATGTTTATGCTTATCTTATGCCAATGATTTGTAAAAAATCGTAAATCGTAATTGGGGGTTATTATATCATTGCTCTATAGATGACAATATTCATAATGATTAACGTATGTCACAAATTAGTTCTAATAGTTCATAACTGTGATGTAGACAGAGAGTATAATTATACGATTAGTGTAATACGTCTGCAGAATCAAAGCATTGCATTTTACAGTGCCAAATAACTATCGCAGCACTGAATCGACGCCTAACAGTCGTGGAATTAATTAGGTTTGACGTATCTCGCCGTCATAATGAAATGCATACCTTGCATAATTTTGTCGTTTCCTTGTATACCAAGTGGTAAGTTTTTACTTTTCAGACATTAATAAACATTGTACCCTTTAAAATTCGTATATATTATAATGATAACTGACGAACCTTTCAGAACTCACAATGATCATAGAATATTATGTATAACGAAGTCTCCAGCTTTGAAGCTTTCGCATCCTTTTGCACAATAAGTCAAAGACATTCGGTTGGACGGGAGGAATTTCTTCACAACCTCATAATTTTATGTTCCATACTATTTACATCTTTAATGAGAAGATCGCAGGCAACTTGTCTCACAGAGCTAGTGAAAACTGTTTTATATTCGTCATATTCTCGTGTATAGAAATATATAACTTAAATCTTATTCCATATACTTCAGTTAGGTACAAACTTCACTTAATGCACAAACATCAAAAACAGAGCGATTGACTTCAGTGCACTGTAACATTTAAAAATGACAGCAGCAATTGTAGATGGATTTTCGTGTGTGTAGCTTTTGAAAGGTGCTTTGTCTAACATTATGTTTATAATGTGTGTAAGAAATCATGTCTACTCGACATAACACTGTCATTATACATTTGGACACCAATCAAGATTAACAAACGGGTTCCTTGAATAGAACAAACCACAACGTCTCGTCTGAATCAATAAGTGCATTCTGTAATCGTTCAAATCATTATGTCGTTTTTAGTCTAATGAGTACAAATTAACCTGGATATAATTTGATTAGTGTCTATAGTTCAAAAATCACTATTGTGTACCTGGTGTTCTTAAATACTAAACTTAAAGTCTGACAAGGCACGACTGTTGCGCAGAAATTTATATATGTCTCGTTGAATATATTATGGGCACTGATGTATCGATTGTACCGGTATCCAAACTACGCATTCCGATGCGCTCGGAACGATAGTACTTCCGTTTATTGAAAGAAGGCGGCTGATCACCTTTAGATGTTTAAGAAGGAAGTCTAAATAAAGTATTCATACACGTTGTTAAGAGTGTTTCGCGGAATTTAACTACGCTAGTTTTGAACTTCTACCAGTGGTGGAAACCTCCATTTTGAAGAGCTACAAATCTTTCAGAGCCAACTGATATTTAGTTACTATGATTTTTTCAAAATATTAAACACCTTCTTTGTACAAAATAAATACAGAATTGGGTTCATAGAATACTAATTCTTGGTGCCCATATATAAACCCTACACGAAATATTTGATATGTTCAGGGACCCTCATTATTCAATATATCCCCTGCCACCAAAGCTCAAAATTTACCAATATTTCCTCCCCATGAACAGAAGCATTGCTTTTATACTGTAAGTTTTTATACTTGGATATTGGTCCTCAAGATATAGAAGATAACATTTTTATTGTAAACCTGAGTACTTAGCCAAGCACTAGGAACCTTAAAAGTAATCTAACAAAATGATACAATCAATTATCACACGATCTATCACGCAATATTTGTATGAAACTGTTGTCGTGCTTCGATGACTGCTAAACATCAAGAGTACCAGTCGGCGAGCAGTTTCCGACAATAATGCCTGCTTTTTCGTAATTTTTAGAAAACCAGACTGTTTTAAACACAATAACTTACATTTTCGTAATCCTGAGCTCAATGCCGATATCTCAGTAACAATTTGACATTTTTGACGTCATACCGCGAATGGAATTCGGGGCGCAAAAGGGGTCACTATTTGAATGCCTAAATTAGATATAGAGCAGCAGTAGCCGACATTTCACATTAAAAACATCTAATACTATATGTTTCCCACTTTGACCCTCTGAACTCAAAGGAAATTATCTCCCGTTGGATGAACATGAATTCTTAGAGTTGTCTCTCTTTGTTTGGATACTCACTGAGGACATAAATGAGACATAATAGTCGGTGCGTTTTCCAATTTGTACAAATCTCTGACGTCATTTACAATGACATCAATGATAACGTTTTTGTCAATATTTATCTAACACCGAGTTTCGAATGGATTGCCGATACCACTCTTACCTGTTGTTGAGCTACATCTTGATTTTTCAAAGACCCTGGCAAGCCCGTGGCTATTTATAAATGAACTTTGTTTGTTTCATCGTGCATGTATTTGTTTGTAAAAAGATGATCTCCCAGGGGACAAAGGTAACGAGTATTGGTTCATTGCATGTATATCTTTATATTTTCTTTATATTTCCATGAATTGTAAATTTTCTGAAAAACAGTTGTTGCCCTAGTGAAGTTCATTAATTATGCCAAATATCTTAATTTTAGAGCTGCGCTAAATATGAAAAAAATATCAAATGTCGGATACTGCTAGCCATCGGGCACTGCTCGACCAGTAAATCTACTTGATTGTATCCGACATTGCTTTCAATTGTTCGACGAAACAAACGTTTTTGATAAACAGTATCCTATTTCCATTGAACAATACAATAAATGGCTAGCAAGATTAATCAAATTATAAATGAGAAACCTTAATTTTGTAAAAGCGAAGTAATCGGGATAAAAAAACTAATAAGTGTAAAGATTACATATTAACATATCATGAGAAATGCTAACAATATAAGCACGCTAATTACAACATGAAGACGTGATCGCGTGCTTTAGTTAAACTACAAAAACAATTTTAATCAATTTAACCGAACGAACGCACACTGATCATGTGAAATGTCGAACACAAAAACTAGGATTGGGAGCATGCATCCTCTTGATTAAAGCGAACTTATGAACAAATCAATTCATTGAGGTAATTAGCTTTAGGTATGTACCATGTTAAAATACTTTGATAGTAATAAAACGGAAGGATGCAATTATAAACTGGAAATAAAATAACTTTAAATAAAGATTATAGACTTAATGAAAGGCTACTTGGTAATCAATTGCAGTTTACTAAACTGAGATTGAGCACTAAACGTATGTTTCTTATATACCAACGTAGTCAGATCATTGTGTAAGACATGTGGATTTAAAGCAGGACATCAGCACTTGTTCGTTTTAGCTTTTACCATATTTATAAATATAATATAACTTGATCGTGAAACAAGTTCAACCGGCTCTAGACTAAATTTCATTTGCTGAACGTTAGTTGCTGAACAATTGATCCAGTATCATTTCCGTTTCATCAGTGGTGTGTTCTGACCACAGCCCAAACCCCGGATCTTCCACATCCGACCCGGACTACTGTGCTAGTCATGTACTTATGTTCTATAATTGGTACTCCTTTTAAATTTAAGCTAACTAAATATGATCAGCTGCCAACAATCAAATCATTTCAGAACAATGTGTCCTACAAACTGTTGGGTAATTATTTCAGACAAGAACATGAATGTTGCAGTGAAATGTTACATCCATTCATTAATACTCAGCTTTGGAACGTGAACCGTTTGGCAAAAATTCGTTAGCCAATTTATGACCTTCTTACAACTAGAATTCATAAATGTTTTGAAAGGTTTAAGTTTTTCTCCCCTGTGATACAGTGGACTTTGCTACAACTTCGATAATGTTGTCACGTATTGCGTTCATGTACAAATGCGAGAATGACACCATTGTTTTGGTGTTGTCGTTTTACGCTTTGTATCCCCCTATATATACCCCGAGTGCATAACGAAATGCACATATTACATGTTAACCATATCTTCAACACGTCATTTTAATAATAATGAGCACTAGGATATTTCAAGCTTAAACTTCAGCTGATATACATTGCCCAATGCAACAATTATTTTTTTCTAATTATCCCTTTTATGAACACATTGGCTAAATATCGATATTTGAACCATTGTGATATATATTACAGATTAATTTCAATGACAGGTTATTGTAAAATTAACTATGGTGGTGCAAGAGGTCTGTCTCTATGATCGGCGATATTACTACAGTGAAGCTGTATTAATGCTAATTGACAACAGGTTTTGACCTTGATATGTACGTTATTGTTACCTGCGCGCGGCCTTCTCTCTTACAACCGAATTCTTATTTACATAATTTCCAATATGGTACTCACTGCTACGCTTGCAAACTTGACTGAATCATATCGCTGGCTTAGAATGAGAAGGTCGTAACTACAAAATATATTGAGAAAACAAGAGAAAACTGTAATTTACTCTTTACCTATGGTAAAACAAGTTTTTAAAACTTCATTTTGGTCAACATGACAATTTCAGATTTTTTTTAAAAATACGTTCATAAGAAGCGCCTTGTAAAACAGATTACAAATATGTATAAGTCTTATAAGGTCGTAAGTAGTAGTTACGACCTTCTCATTCTAAGACATCGATATGTCTCGTGAATCGTCATGAATCGAGTGCTTTAAAACTTTTTAGGCGGAATATTATTTCTACCAACTAAATGGTAACCGTACTTTAATATGATACAGCCATAACTCACTCGAAAAGGCAGCGAGAGATTTATGTTCTCAAATTTGAGCTTGCTAGAATGTTTTACAGCCATTTTTTGGTATCAATGGCATGTCTTGACTTGTATTCAAATTGTGATATATTGCGCAATATAACCATACCACGAGGAACATTAGTGTTATAAATGGTAATCTATGACCAGCATGACATTCGCTATGGATGGAGTTTCTAATGGAAGATTATATTGATAAAGCATAACGTAGCTCCCCCAATATTATATTGACTAGGATAATATTTTCAGTGGCTACGAAGTATTGTATATTGATTGCTAAATCAACAAATAATGATATGGAATCGATTTTACAAATATTTGCGTTTCGTCAAATTATCTTTGCTAAGAGACGATCATCGTACAACGCTAAAACAATGTTTCTTTTGACAGTGCTGGACATTTTGTAGTTTAAAGAGCTTAAAAGCCCAACACAGTAACATGTAACAGAAACGCAGGAGCTCAATGAACACTCAGTTGATGAATCACAGTTACAAAGCATTTGTATCGATCCCTTTACATTACTTAATGCGCACTATAACAACTGTTTGACCTTTAAGGGCACTTGTTGCGGTTAAGGACATATACCTTCCATGTCTGATCAGTTTCGATATTTTGGTAAAATACTTTACCCGAAAAAAACACCTTGATTTTTCCGAAGTCATCTGCTCTACAATACACAAATATGAAGAAAGATAAAGATTCAAACGTTCGTATGGTGAACTGAAATTTGTTAGCATGCGTTTTGTATCTCATATACATGCATAAAGTTTAGACAAATTATATACATATAATTTCGTATTTGTCATACTAGACGCGCCGCACCTGTCTTTAAGATTAAAATTCGGAATTGTTTTTAAGAATTCATTAAATTTAATATCAGTACTCGGCTAATTGCTAAGTATTTGTAAGAAATACTTATCTGTATTAATCAATGAAATAAAAACTAGAGTTCTCTTCTATAAAAAAAACATTGTAAACAACGTGTGGGTTTGGACCTTTGAAAGTTCCGTGTGTGGGGGTATTATTTGATCTCCCCATATCCTAGACACACAGAAACATAATAGACGCCTCTTTATTAATGTTTATTAAGTTATTTGATGTAGAGTATCGCATATTAAAGCAACACATGTTTTGATAATGTTTTATCATAATCAAATATTATATTAATGTACTATTAAGGGAAAATTAGATCAAACTACATTCGGTAAGTATGCTTCTTCAAAGCATCCCAATTTAGCTTACATTAAAGGTAGTATACCCTGCCTCCAAATGTTCCTTCACACTCTCCAAATTATATGATTTACGTCGATTGATTAACACTAAGGTAAATTATAGCTAATAAATTGTTGTTAAAAAGTGTCATAATACTGAGCAAGTAAGAAAGTGATAAAATCGGAATAATTTTCAATTGTTCAAAAAAAACTTATGGTGAAAACGACATTATCCATAAATCCACCAAAAATCATAATACTGACGCTCAAGTGTGTGAGCAATGAATAATGTGAGTATCATCAACTCGGTTACTTATTACCTTCGTATTAACATTCGCAGTTGTTTGTATTTTCTAAAATTATTATTCCGTCAAGTTGCATGGACTATGGTCTAATTGGCCTTTTAGTTAACCGAATCCTGACGCTGATGCACAGGCGCAATACAAACGTTTCGGAACAAAAATCTTAAAGTGTAAAATATCCACCGCAAGGCAATTGCACATAATATTATATTCAGTATTTTAGATTTGACATTATTAGTTTTGTCACATTAAGGATTACTATATGTGTCAGTAAAATTATAAATTTAACAGCAACAAACTCCTTTGACAGTTATTTTATTTCACAACATGTCGACAGAATCTTCTTATTGGTATAGATATGAAAAAGAAAAAAAACAGGAATTGACGTCATCAACGTCATGTGACGTCGTTGATGTCAAACAGAAACATATATTTTGGTGTACTAATGATACAACTGAATTAAATATATTGGATCTATAATGATAATACATTAAATAAATAGGATCTATAATGCCAGTCTCAGTTAGAAAAACTGTTATTTTGACAATATATTGATTTTGGAACGTTAAAACGTTGAAAGAATAATAAATATGTAACAGAATAACATACGAATGATTCATAGCATGTATTGTTGTGTGTGTTTATACGTATTCTTAAATATATCAGAGCCTTTTTGTCACTACATTGTATCTAAATGGCATGACAACTTTTTCACAAGTAAAAATCACTATATTCGTTCAATATGTGACTAGCATACTTATTTCAAATTCATTTAGCAATGCACATTTTCATTTATAATGTTACATTCTGTTTTCCAGGTTTGTTAACTCATTGTTTGAGATGAATAATTAAACATATTTAACGTTTGTCAGCTTATCACATTCAGAACACCACTCCGTACCTTCACTTACATGTATATATTTGATAAGCGTTTTTATTCAGCACAACCGTTACAAACATGTTCGATAACCCTAACATATTACTTTTTGTTGATACACCTTACCTGTTCAAAGAAGGAACTATATCGACTTATACCACACATCCAGTGAAAATACAACTTACATCAGAATGCGGAAGCAGACTAAGAAATCGGACTTTACGAACAATCGCTCGAATATGAACTAGCGATTTTTGAGTTTTAAAAGCCAATAACATAATTCTGTAAACGTGTTTTGGCTTTCATGAGACACCTTAAAATTCTACTTCATCGTGATTTTACGGCCTTTGCTAATATGTTCAAATATATTTATCGACCACCAGCTGATTTAATCAGGGTTCTTTGTTAGACATTTATTATCATCGTTGATATTTACGTATCCCTTTACAGTTACCAATTTTTACACAAGTGAAGGTCGTAAATAAACCCTATAACACGGAAGAACAAGACGATTCCAAGTTGAAGATCTAACCTATTTTTTTTCGAGTTAACAGTTGAGTCGTCTTGAAGCCCTTTCTCGTTTGTTCCGAGTTGATTCACAATATTACCACGCAAGCGGTAGCTTTTTAAATCAACTAACTACATTTGTACAAAGCCAACGAACTTCACACATCGTGGAATACTATCACTTTCAATGAAATACTTTTAGGAAAGATACTAATCCACCAACAAATATGTATCCCCATGTTTCCAATTACCATACGATTACAAGTATGATACTGAAGAAATTGACATGATTATATCTAAGCTTTTAGCGTTGAATGTCATTATTATGTTAATATAAACACATATTTTGTACGTCTTGATAGCATGATAACATGTTGTAAGTATATGGATAGTTTACATTTGTCAGTTCGACACCGATTGACATAAAAAAGAAATACTAGTAAGTAGGTACACAAGTATGGATAGGTCCTATTTTGTCATCACACCTTCGTATCTTGAACCGCATGTAGACGTGTTTATGTGTGTCCAACTTCTTCAGATAGGTGATTAATTATAATCGAGCATCTAGATGTGATGGTTGATGATTAAAGGGCATGTTCAAATAAATGACGATAATATATCAACGCCAGATAAGTGGCAAACTACCAACTGACAAATTAAAGTAATTGGGGTGTTAATGTTACAACTAAAAAAGACGCTACTCGTAGTATGACTCTTGTTGACAGTGCTATATATAAACCTTCCTAATAATCTCCACAAAGGAATGAGCAGCTAAATTTTAATGATCTGTTAACCATTTATATTGGTAAAAAAAAGGTGAGCACAATCCGTGTGATTTATTATCGAATATTATCAATTAAAAATGTTGCTTAGCATATAATTCATTATCATAAACTTCACTAATGTGTTACTATATTACGCACTTTACCTTTCTTACGATTTACGGATAATGAATTTGAATTACCAACATCCATTTCTTTCGTGTACGACTCATTACGACAGCGGCTGTGAGAAATTGAATGTGCCTTTTCGCATCGTTTATAGCTGTAATAATATATATAGTTAGTGTATAAGATACTAAATGAATACAGGTTCAATCACAAAGATTTACGATTAGACAATTACATGCATTTTCTAACCGTAACGAGGTTTTTGTGTCAGTATTACAAACGTAAGTCTTAGTTCCTGACAGTTTCTGTTTAGAACTACAACAATTTTCCAACGATGTATGACGGTAATTTGCGAATCGATGAGATAATGAATTCTGTATACAATGTACGTTATCGTGGAATTAGATTAAATTAAATAGGTCTAAAATACCCGCTTTTAAAGCGTTTTACTAGAATATAAGAGTAAGTCGTTGTAAGTATATTATTGATCTCGAAATGAGGAAAAGAGAGAGGAATTAAACAGACGAATGTTGCAATGATGATCATTATAATGAAGATGATTGTGATTATAAAAAGCTGATGTTACGATGGTTGTACAAATAATAATGGTGGCGATGATAACATTGGTGATGTCAATAGTGACACTAATACTCAGGGTTGTAAGAATCAAAAAATGTTCGTTTTGTTCACAAGGTGTATAAAGCACCAAACTTTCACAAAATAACAATAAATATATTGGCTTCCAGAAAAGTGAAAGAGACAACCTGTTCGGCCCCTTATTTCGCATATATGAGGCCCCAAATGGGGTCCATCAAGTTAAATTGATGTGCACACTAAAAATATGAAAACGCTCTTTTTTTCAACTTTATAGAAATTCACTAAAATTTGAATTGGAATGTCCAAAACATGTACATATCTGATACATTGTATTATAAATGCCACTATTATACATGTTTTATTGCAAATATGAGGCCCGAAAGGGGTAATTGTAAAAATTTTCATGAAATAAAAACTAGTTTTTATACTTAATATCAGTATTATGAATTGTTGAACAAGACAAAAATAACATGTAATCCAGTTGACCCAGTGATGCTCATGATAAATTTTAATTGATTTAAAATACAATTTATTTATTGATTGAGGACCTTAAAAGGACATTTGTTATCATGAAAAAAGTGGATGAATTTAAGATGTTCACGATTCAATCTGTAAGACACACGAATGTCTCTAAAAGGGTAACAAATGATTTGTAAAAGTGATTTATATTTTGTTGTATGTGAAAATTTACTATATTGATACTTAAATAATAGTTTCAATGTGAAAATGAGGCCCCATTATGGGTACAACATGAATATAAGACTTGGTAATAGACACAATAGAAAATAAATCAGTAAATTAATCTAATACTCAAATACAGGCATATTTTATACCAATGATACATAATAATACAGTAAATAAATGATATTTGATTATATTTAGTGAATTGAGGCCTTACTAAGGGTCATATCTATTTTGAAAAATGGATTGAATTTATTATGTATAGAAACAATATTAAAATATTTATATGTACTTATAGATTTAATCAAAGTATCTGTAACAGAAATATATACTGTGCTGAATGTTGGCTTATGAGCTAAACCACATTTTAAAATGTAAGTGTGGATATGAGGCCCCGTATGTGGTTTGAAATTCACCTGAAGCCCATTATTGAAAGTCAATTTTTTTTCATTATTGTTTACAATATACATAATATTCGAATTTTCAACATGTCGCATGTATGTTAATACCGAATATTCATTGCACAAATCGATGAGATAAAACATAATATTGTGTTGTACAACGAATATGAATGTTTATCAATATTAGTTCAACACTTGCCATTATGTAGTTATGTTTTGTAACAGATGTTTATCGCGCAAACTTCCAAACAGCTTTGCGCACCAGCATTGCTCTTCCTTATGATTATTGTTGTGCTTGAAAGTGTATGTAGATGAAAGTATTGACTGGGGGTTGGTACACTTGGTACACCGCAAGGAATGGTTGTAGTTTTAAGACCCAGAACGAGCCTACGTTACAGATACTCCATGGAGCCATAGATTCGCAGTACATGATAAAGTATTTAGGAGGTAACATGTACCTCATGACCATGCATTACTGAAGTAGTGCCATGTACCCCGGTACCACAAAATACAAATTACCTTCTACATTAGCAGTGCATCCATTAATGTATTATTTGACCGTGTTAGTCATACCATGGACCCTGAAAATCTGTACATGAGGCCCTAACAGTTACTCATAGAGCTAGGACTGACAGGAGTATCGACCCTATTGAGTCTAACGTAGATGTGCCAAATTAAATGGAAATTAGGTGGCAAACAAAGCTTGAAGACTGTGCCAAAGAGTGACAGGTCCCCCATTGAACCAAGAGTTAGGCCATATCACATCGTTTCTTCGTTTAGCGTCCGTCCTAAGTTCGAAAACCTATCTAGCTTTCTTGAGACAAAAAAAAAACAATCGAAAAAAGTCATAACAACTTCTTTGCTCATTAATATATGGCTAACAAATGTAGCTTTAAAGCATTGTCAATCATGATAACTTAAAGAAATACAAAATGTAGCTGAAAAATTGTTTCTATAAAACCTACTGCTGTGCAGGGGTTGGCGACATGTTAGTGAACAAATATGATAAGTGTAAAAGCCATATTTAAATGGATTTTGAAGATATAAGAGGTTTTCGCTGTTTTTTTTTCTTTCCCAAAATGCTCAAACCTATCCGTCCTCGGACGCTTAATGAGAAAACGATTTGGTAGGGCCTTACTGAAGCAATTGATTTTGACGTTGGTTGACAGCGTAGACAGGAAAATGTGTGACAATAAGTTTTATATACCCAATAGAACCTGAAATATATGTGTCGATGAGTAAAAGGTAAACCACAGAGCCAGAGTATGAAATAGACATGTCAAACATTTGAGGTATGTCTAGAGGCATGATTGTATGTGCCCAGTACAGTTAAGAGTTAAGATTTCAGCTTTCGAGGGCCGCTTTCAAAAGTTCACCCATAGAGTCACGTTTTAACGAACATTTTAACCTCCCCTGATCATTAGCCTAAGGAAACATGCGTCCGAGTTCCCATGTTGCGACTAATTCTCTACTGGTTGGTGTGTACCCATCATTGAGGTCCTCTGCCCTCACAGGTATCAATTCACACACTGGTATCCATTGGAAATGGTAGAAGAAGGTGGTGGTGAGTAAATACTGTTATTGCTAGGTGTGTGTTATGGAAAATCACGACCTGACCCTAGTCATATCATTCGAAATGCTAGGCATCATGCAGGTAGGGTTCGATAATCGGCATTAAACTAATCGATGACGGAAGCATAAAGTTCATTTAAATATTAAGATATTGGCAAAATCTAAATAAAATTTATTTTGAATCGTTCGTAGTCTTAGAAATTGCCGCATGCATGCATTGGTTTCATTGCTTCTCAAATATTTGCGCGACAGCATTGCCAACGGTTTACATGGTTTAGTTAAAACAGGAACACTGGTTTATATTGTTCCTGGTTAAAATGAATTGGAATTGAGATAGAATAAAATCAAAATCGACAGAATAGCAAGAATGAATATTAAAACTAAGGGAAATATCTCTATATGTGATTTGTTTTCACACAATTTTCTCATGACAGCGTGAACGCATGCCCCTAGTTGTTTTCTTCGGTTGCCTTGTAACAGCAAACAAATGATCATAACCAACATAGGTTTTTGCATCCGTAAGATATTAAATTATTTGCTATGGGCGTGGCAGCCAACATCGATCCGCGGTGCCCAGGAATAAACACTACATTCACAGGTACCAATTTACACCTCGGTTGAGCAGAGAATGTGGGTATTTCATGCTCATAGAAATTAACCAGTGGTCCAGATGAGGGTTGAATCCGGGACCTCTCGAGATCCTGAAGCGCGCGCCCTACCTCTATGCCACCGTTTCCCATCATCCACAGTTTCATAACTGTATGTTATTGCAGTCTCTCGTTGACTTATCATGGCCATGATGAGGGCCGCAATCGAGCTGTTACAGGATAAGTACATGTTCATGCATAACAAGAAATGAATACCTTATTACCCGAGGGCAATTATCACAGACCTACCGGGGCGATTATCACTCAAAGGCACTGTTAAACCATCTATTGTTATAATATATATATATAATATTTATGTAGCAGCTTTTTCATTTAATTTAAAAACAACACATTTTACGTGCTCAGTAATTGGTAGATAATTTGCTATTGCAGAGAGTTATTGCTGTCAAACTTGGATTTAGGCGCGCAATGCACATCTACAAGAGCTGTAGATCTAACACTAAAATGTTCGTAACTTTTTTATTCTTGATCGGAAACCTATCATGTGGGTATTCATTTTCTTAATTAGATAATTTGCTACACGCCGATGTTAAGTTCAATGCAAAATTCTGAAAAATATATTTTTTCACATTTTCGAAGAATGTAAAAATATTGATCTCGTCTAGGAAACTCGTTGTTTTGATCATAAATTAAAGGTCTAGTAAATAGGTCATGTATATTTCATCGAAGGTTGATACAAAATATGTTTTAAACGTGCTATTCTGATCAACCGTGTTTGCAAGTGGTTCTGGTAGAAATATGCCTACGCTCAGTGGCCGACGCAAATGACGTAACGTTGTGCGTGAACGTTTTCCGAGGATAATCGCCCCGGTGGGTGCGTGGCGGCGGGGCAAAAAACTGATAATACTTTTGAAAGGCAGATAATGCTATTTTCGAAGGCAAATTTGTTACTATAAATAGTAACATAAGTATTATAACATTTTACAAGTATTGGTCATAGGACAACTGATATGCCTACTGTACATTCAAACGCACTATGCATATGGGATTGCATCAAGGGAGAGAAAAAACTACTACTTAATTGTTCCATTTTTGAAAGATAATTATTTCATTCTGGGGTTTGTAATATAAATTTACCTAAGTATGGCCTCGTTTCTATCAAATGAAAAAGTTAAGTATGTATTGCAGATTGTTTATATAAATGTACACTGTATTTACTAATGTAACTCAATCTTTATCGTTTATTATCAACAACTGTTGCACTTCTATATATATGACTGTGTAGTGTGATGGCGAGTCTAATAGATCGTTAACACCACAAGCGGGGCCTCACTGTCATATTTTATTATTAATTAAGATTGTAAATTATGATAATACCTAAGTCAGCATTATGTACATCACAGTTATATATTATTTGCACAACAATTGAGAAAATAATAATTTGTACATTATATACAGATTAATTTGTGAAATCAAGCACCCGTTTGGGGCCTCATTTGTGCAAAACGCGGGGCCTCACATACATGTTTACTTAGTATTTATATAGAAGGTCGAATTGGAGTGCAACTATGCTATGTTTGTTGATTTATATGCATCATGTGAACATTCATGCTCTTGTTTTATTTTTTCCGAATTCGGGCCTCATTTTTTGTTAAAACCACCAATGGGGCCTCTATTCCAGGTTTTATTTATTACAAAAAGCAGCAGATTTCAAACACCCACATTCAACACAGTATATGTTATGGCTAAATGTGTTTTGCTTGACAATCAGGCAAATAATCATGTATTTATACTGATGTGTCGGTGGATATTCTCATACCCCTTCGGGGCCTCATTTGTGCAGGAGACAGGGCCTCTCATGAGTGTCTCTTTGAAATTTTTTCATCAGACTGACTTATAGAGCAACTGTGCCAAATTTGGTGCTTTAAACACCATGTGAACATTCATGGCTCTTACAACCCTGAGTATAAAGATGGTTGTGGTAAAATAATGGCGATGTTGATTCTGTTGATGATGAATATGGCGAGTGTGTTAAAATAAACGGAAATCGTGTCTATAATATACTAATCGTGACAGAAAATTTGAGCTTGCCTGCAACATGTACGTTTTATGGTTTTGTGTAAAATAAAAGTCTTTTATAAAATGATAACATAACAATTATTGTATAATATGCAGTGTTTAACGACCATTTCATGACTTTGTAGTTTTACAGTCAAGGATGAATTTCTCCTTATCTCTTTGTTTTTCACGTTTTCATTGTGTATTCAATGCTTCCATTATCATTTATCATGTAACGATATCCGTATTCATTTAATTGGATACAAATGAACCTTTTGCAAATCTCGTACCAGACACGCACAAACAACATTCAATCTTTCATTTCAAACTTCGATATTGATCATACAAAAAAAACTGCTAACCACTAGCTCTACACTGTAACATTTTCAGTTTTATATATTGACCCACCACTTTTGCAAGATAATATATCATATATACATCTCATATATCTCGTAGCTACACAATCATCTTCTCACTGCTACACTAGTACATTTTTACTTACCACCTGAATAAGCAATGTTAAACGCAATTCTTTATGGAATTTCATTTCTTTTCATTTAAGGATGTTTTATACAAAAAGTATTACCACATATGAAGCATGTTTGTATTTGATTTATGTGCAGACAATTCAAAATCGATTTAAAATTATCGAAAACCATATCATCCCATACAACTCTTGTTGATTAACTACACACACATCAAATGATATGACGGATTGTCAACGAAGAACTTGTATTAAGCATACGTCTATTGAAATAATTTGCAGCTGCTCAACCATTTTAGCAGGATGACTTACTCTCTATGTGTCTTCAGCGACCACATGTTCTATGGGCACTTTATTCGACCGACACATTGGTTCGTTGTATTAATATTGTCATACATGCGTCACTTCTTTGCGAAACACAGTCAAGTATTGCAGGTAATGTGGTTCGTACTATAGTAGGCATCAGTCAGTCGCAGCGACTATGGAGTAGCGCCATCTTGAGAAGTTGTTGATGAGCATCTTCTTGTGTGGCTGTAGAGGCCAATTCTGGATTTGCATGCTCTGCTGAAGCCCTGGCATACAAAGGCTGTTGTATGTTCTGTTTCAGTTTCTTGTAATGTGGCTTGCTGAGTTTTTTTCTCTTTGCTCTCTTGGTGTCGTTTTGTTCGTACATTGCTATCTCACTGGTGACCATACCCCGGCTTATCCTTTTCTTTAAGAGGGCTCTGTTTAGTACAGTACCTTCCCATGTGTTGGTGTCTATTAAACAAGCCTTCATGTCGCGCTTGCAGACATCTTTGAAGCGGAGATGGGGACGACCCTTCTTTCTTGAACCTGAAGCGAGCTCGCCATAGAGTAGGTCTTTAGGGATGCGACCGTCATCCATCCTTCGCAAATAACCAAGCCAGCGAAGACGTCTCTCGCGCAGTATGGAGTTGATAGACAGAATATCTGCTTTTTTCAAGGCATCATTGTTGGTGACCTTGTCTTGCCATGTGATTCCAAGTATCCTGCGCAGGCATCTCATGTGGAAGACTTGGAGTTTCCTTTCTTGTGAAGAGTATGTGGTCCTGGACTCACTCCCGTACAACAAAGTACTGTGAACGCATGCTCTGTAGACGTTTATCTTGGTAGTGATGGTAAGGTGTCTGTTTTCCTAGGCTCTCTTTAATAGTTTTGAGAGGGTCGTGGAGGCCTTGCCAATCCTTTTGTAGAGCTCTACGTCCAGTGAGAGGGTGTCTGAGGCAGTGGAGCCTAAGTACTGGAACTGATGGACGACCTCCAGTTGCGTGCCTTGGATTGAGATGCTGGGTGGTATTGATGTTGCTTGTCCCATAACTTGAGTTTTCTTCTGATTGTAAAGCCGAACAGACCACATGCATCAGAAAACTTGTCCTACAGTCTTTGGAGACCGTCTTCTTGATGTGACGCTATGGCTGCATCATCAGCGAACAACATGTCCCTGATTTGGACTAACCTAGTCTTGGTTTTGGAGCGGAACCTGGCGATATTGAACCGACGACTATCAGATCTGGAGTGCAGGTATACGCCATCAGTTGCGTTCTTGAAGGCATGTTTCAGGAGAAGGGCAAAGAAGATCCAAAAGAGGGTTGAGGCCAATACAGAGCCTTGTTTCACGCCACTTTTCACGCCAAACTCGGTAGAAATATGATGCTGAATGGCTTTGGTGGACAACCTATCAGTGGGAGCATCTTGAATAGGCCGTCCCTGCTAACGAGATCGAATGCCTTGGTCAGATATATGAAGGCAAGATACAGTGGCTGATTTTGTTCTCTACATTTCTCTTGCAACTGGCGTAGGGAGAAGATCATATCAATAGTTGATCTCCTTGAGCGAAAGCCACATTGAGATTCTGGGTAGATCCGGTCAGCGAGAGTTTCCAGTCGACGTAAGACAATGCGAGCAAATAGCTTGCCTACGATACTCAGCAGTGAGATACACGATAGTTGTTCGGTCACTGCGTTCTCCTTTGTTCTTGTAGAGAGTGATGATGTTGGCATCTCTTATATCTTGGAGTACTTCACCTTCATTCCAGCACTGTGTTAACAGGTCATGGAGAGGCTCGAACAGGCTTGATTTACCACTTTTTAGGACCTCGGCTGGTGTGCAGTCCTTTAGTCTTTCCAGATGGTAGTTTGTCTATTGCTTTTGATAGTTCTTCAATGGATGGGTGCTCATCAAGCTCGGGCATCATGAGGAGACGTTCGATTGCAGTCTCATGTACCACGTTTTCCCTAGAATAGAGCTCAGAGTAGTGTTCAACCCATCTATCCAGCTATTTTGCTTTGTCAGATGTTGGTTCTCCTGTCTTGGTCTTAAGTGGTGCAGTTTTGTTGATCGTGGGTCCAGTAGCCTTCTTGATCCCTTCATACATGGCTTACACGTTGCCCGTATCGGCCGCCTGCTGAATATCCTTGCATAGGTCAGTCCTGCCTTATAAACGCAAAGTGCCATTGTACTAAATAACACAACTGGTACTATTTATTATTAATTACCATCAGTAATTAGGCCGTGAACGTTATTAGTACGACGATTTCAATACACAATTACAATCATAATGTCAAATACGACGAAGTACGTGGTCGACATTTGAACAATTATACCTTACAAGCTCTCAAGATATTTCACCAAGGAGCAATAACATGCATTATCTGATATAATTGTTTTTAAAATTAGTTATGCACTAAAACATTATAGCTCTACAGAAAAACAGCCGCTATACAACAATGGGATTCTGAGATTATCAAAATGTGTTGTACAGAAGATGGACGTATTTTGTAATGTTTATATGTACAGTTTGTAATTAAAAAGTATACTGTACATTGTAATAACGCTCAAGTAACATTTTATGGAATAAAATAAGACATCACTTTATCGCTCGCTTATAATGAAAAACCACTTTTTTGACAATACAAGAATAAAAACTGAAAATTCCGATTTGTAAGAAAATACTCAGAATAATAACCGTGTGATACATATTCAATATTATATGAGTCTTATGATGTCGTAGAACTTCTACTTACTTCCGACCTTCTCATTGTAAGCCAACGATTTGTACCTATTATACGGAGAATTGAACGATCACAGTAGATATTCGTAGAAACAGAAAAGTAAAACGATCATAATTACTTTTGTTCTCGAAGCAGTATAGTAGGTAAACGTTCACTTTAATTATTTTCCTAACTAAGCAAAAACATCTCATTTCTCATTTTGAAATAATGTTTATGTTTGTTAATCACGACAATAAGGTTTATACTGATCAATGTTAACATAAATCACAAAAACATGATCGTTTACAACCTTCAGAACGACATTTGGATGTTGAACAAATAATTTGAAACTGTGTTTTACAAATAAAATGGCTACAAAAACATGAACAGAAACCCCGAAAAGTATTATGATTTTCGGGTTCTCTGTTGTTTAATATCGTGTGGGATTTGTTGATCATCGCAATATCGCTTACATTGTACATGGTGTTACATTGTACGTTTCCGGTGTTAGAAAAATCATATATTTCATATGACTCACGATAATTGATTTTTCTAGATATAAAAACGAACCTGTTGTCATCTAGACTCGCTCCTCTTTTGTCTAGTATTTTGTCTATTATTGTAGGCCATGGAGGAGTTATTAATCAAATGAATAATAAAATGAACTTTGAGTTAATGGATAATTAATAAGAACTGGCTTTTATGATTATTATGTATTGTATGCGTCCACACTGCGGTAATCAGTATTGTAGAATAATGCAGAATATTGCACCCCTGCTACTAGATGATGTCAGATATTGCGGCGATATGGCAGATCCTGGAAATAGAAGCCGTACTGATATAAATATGGAATATGCTTATTATTGCTATCCGGCAATAAGGAGTACAATTGGTTATTGGTAAACAAATTATGCAAATCGTGAAGTGATGGAACGGATTGTTCATACATTTTATTAGACTTATATTTGCATCAATGTCTCATTTTATCAATACTATACGACCTTATCTGCAGTAAGAACTTTATAGTCGTTGGAATTTCGACAGAAGGTTTGCGCAATATTGAACGTTACGAGAAAATAGATTTGTATCCACCGAGTTTGTATACGATTTCATTGCCTGAAAGTGTGATAACTTGACACCAATTATACCACATGGACTACTTGACGTCAATAATCACTTAGGAAGATGTACCAATGCATTCATTAAATTTGACGCAGACCAGGTGATGAAACGTTCGATAAACTTAACTTAAAATCTACCAATTCATGTTTTGCTTTATTTAACCCGATGCCTGAATGAAAGCGATTTTAATTAGAAGATCTAATACAATATAAGAGGATATATTGCTGTTTCTTTAAATGTTAGTTCATTAATGCAGAAAGATAAATGGAGTACATTTAGTAATGTCAGCATAATTTTAGATAAATGAAGTAATGATAGGATACAAATTATAGATGTTTAGACATTTAGTGATGTCAGCATAATTCTAAAGAATTCAGCTAGACAACCTAACGAGTTTGAAAAGGGAAATCGGTAGAATATTTGGGGTACATTACTTCCAGGTTTGGATTTCAATCCCATTTTGGATTATAAAATGAATATTCCATACAGGAAATGAAGTAGGCACATGCACATCTTTAATGACAAAATACTCGAAGATTGCATTGTTATACGAGCCCCATGGTATCGAAACGACATTTCTCACGCATTGGATAACTCTGGACATAAAATGCCCCCAATGTACTGCAATGGAAGTGAGTGGTTTGTCTGGAAACGGTTCGACTTTGGAAACAATCGTGCGAAAGTAGACATTCGATTGGCGAATGAGTATGAGATGTGTGAGGAACCTTTCCTGTACCAATATTAAATCAGAATTATCTGAGAACTTCAGTAATGTTGTTCCAAATTAACAATTTTCACAAAGCTTTAATTAGATGTGCGTTATCTTCAGTAGCATTTCAATAGCACTCCAATGATAAGATTGTTTGTGTATTCCGTAGAAAATTAAGACAAACAATACCATCTCAAGGTTAGGTTAACCCAAGCAAGCACAGTTAATTAGGGATCTGACAAATGATGAATTGTCTCGATAAGGAATGAAATAGTTTGGTTTGTATCTGAGAATTGCAGAACGCATCAGACACATCGGTTGATACACGTGGGAGTGTCGGAAGGACTGTGGTTACGTCTTGTCGCACATTTATCACGGTTTTAGATGTACAACTGTAGTATTTTTCATAACATCTCGTGATTATAAATTTTACTTACACACAAGAAATAATTACAGACGCATTGATGTGTTACAAAAAACTATATAATATAATAAAATTAAAAAGGGCAAAGTTTCGTGTAAAGAAAGGCAAGTGTCATCGGGGGACTAATGAATAAATTGTAAAATAAATATTGACCATTTTAGGTCCTAAGTTATGACTTCTACATCGAAGGTGAACAGTCTCTCGCTCATGGGCGGTAATGTTGGTAGGGACTTGGAGGAAACTTGGTATAACCGACGGATAACATCTGTAATAATTCTTTTTGGAGTCTGACAATATACATCATGCATACATCAGTCTTCGTTTGAAGTACGGGTAATACATACAATTATATCAGTCATGCTGGTGTAAATGGCGCGCGTGCTTTCATAATGTTTCGTTTAGGGTGGTGTATATTTTTCCAAGATTCAATAATGTCTATATAGACATCGCGTTGGCATATATGTAATTATAATGATTACCGTGGGACGACCCATACGTGCAGAGGTACTTACACTTGTAGTTAGTGTAACACTTTGTCTAAGAAGCTTTGTTAAAATTCTTTGTTATCTACGAGGTATTTTTCTTGTACCTTTCATGAGCTTCAACATTTTGAAAACAGTGCTAATTGTCAAAGATTACAATTGAAAATAAGTGTATTTCTAAACATAAACATAAGTGTAAACAACCTGAAGAATTTATGAAAACATGGCAAGGGACACAAATTTCACCACTGAAATGCCACACATAATTAGGATACGAGAGATGATCCGTTAATACCATGCAACGCCTATTTTTGTAATTTGATTAACATACTAGGCCTACATGTAACTCCGTACAAACGGCCAAGTTTATAAAGATATTGAACGGCTCCTGTTAACATACTGACATATAGTGACGACAAGGTATTGAACCACCAATACCAATTAAGATCGCGTTGGGTTTGTAGGAAGAAACAAATCAAGACAAATAATGTTCATGAATATGTATCACGGTAAATCCTCAAGAAATTATTTTCTCAAAGAGCCGGACGAGCCTTAATCACGAAAGCTTTTTAAGATCAGCAACTTTCCTCAAATAACGTACGTTTAATAGTGTACTTATCTATGTTTGCATTTTGCCGAGAAGACATAATGGCCAGTTTTCAATATTGATTTGCATAGCCGCTATTTAATCATCCCCTACGTTTCCATGCTTAGTTACTTAATTATGATAACGACGCGTCATGTTTATTCTTTTTTTATTTCTATGCTTTGAATCTCCTTCATAAGATCAATTATTTTATTATCGTGGTTTATATCTCTGATTAGCGCTTTGTTTTATCTCACACAGTTATGCTAATTTCAATGCAACTTTTGTTGGCGTTCGAACATGTATCCAGCATGCTACAAGTAACATAATTGCACATTTTAGTACAATATAACCGCGACTTTCCCCCTATTGTAATTGGGGTTTATTATATCATTGCTCTATGATAATATCCATAATGAACAACGTATGTCAAAAGTTAGGTCTAATAGTTCATACTACATCTACTGTGGTGTAGAAAGAGTGTATAATTATACAATTACTGTAATATGTCTGCTGAATCCGAGTATTGCATTCTACAGTGCCTAATCACCCATTAATTGCTGCATCGACTCCTGTTGGTCGATGAGTTAATTGGTGTTGACGTATATCGGTGTCATATTTAATCAATGAATGTCTTGCATAATTAAGTCAGTTCCTCGTTCACCTTAACTATATGGTTAAACAAGGATCCTATGAAACACGTACATCCTGTGATTCTTTTGGGATTACACAATATTTTAAAGCTAGGCAGTCAATTTAAGTGTACCAAAAGTGATAATTTTACTTGGATATTTACATTTAACTCCATATATTACGACATAATGTATGTTTGTGCTTGCAGTCATTTACGAGAAAAAAACACTCACTACAGATATTTCTTGTACTTTTTAGACAATACAAGACATGGTTCCTTATTTAATTCGTACCTTTTTAATGCCCACTGACCAACCTTTCAAAAGGCACAAGGATCATAGAATACTAAATCTAATCTAGTCTCCATCTTAAAACTCTCTCATCCTTTCACAAAATGTTTCTATGAGCGATATGCCAAGAGAATAACAATTGTCACTGATTGCATTTATATGCAAGATGGTAACTGACTCATCGCGAAGTAAGATTGAATTATCTTCTCGTAAATAAATGAATTACGGCTTAATTTAAACTAATTTTCTGTCAACTCACTTAATGTGTGTGTTCTGGTAAATCAACTAGTTTACTAGTACCATAAGTCCAACACCTCTAACCGCACATTTAGCCCGGTGATAAAGCTTGATTATTCTGTGCGAGAGGACGAAGAATCGCTTTCCGGATACAATTGACTTTATTGAAAGTATAACCCATTTTTGTCACATTGCAAACTGACCATTACTTTCTCGTCGCGAACTCTTTTGTCATTTGTCGCCAAGATGTAGAGGATGAAATAAATGAACGCAATATTTATTACGCATGAGTTCTATGCAGGACTCGCTAGATTAATGCTTGATGAAATCTTTTCAAGTCGTAATTGAAATGTCTGGTGACATATTGATGACCCGGTTATTTTGTTCCCTTGTAGCTAGCATTTATAAGACACACGTCCTCGTCTTGAGCTAACAATACGCTGGACTTATTTGTAAAACATAAGCGAGCAGAATTCATTTGTAATTCACTTTAAGAAAAATATATATCTTGACAAATAGTAAATATTCATTATAAATCAACCAGATTGACACTTGCCATGAATCAGATGCCTTCACGGCACTTAAAACGCTCGCTGTTTTGTTCTTTATCAAATGTCCTTTTGGCTACCAGCCTATTTATAAAACCCTAAGCGTGAGGCGGTGTATTTTATCAAAAGCGTTTATTTCTTCAAATTGAATTATTTATACAATTTACTGTGTGCCATAAGCATAAAATTCCAATTAACTATAAACATTGGACATTGGAGTTATTAAACAAAATTTAATCGAGTGAATGTATCAAACATTATGTGTATGGTTAGCTTCTATCATATGGTAGATACGCCATTCAATTGGCTTCTGAACGTCCCTTATCCCGGATAAGAAAAGTTGAATTATGTTCTCAGAAATATAATTACGATATAATCTGATTTACGGATTAGAAATAAATAATTTATCTTATAGTTATTAATTAAAATGTCTAAACGGATTAGGTTGCAATGTATTATTACACTGGCTAATTTTAATATATTTTGGGATATATTTTAATTAAACTGGTTGATATAACTTTTTGATTTACTTGTATCCTCGAGTGACCGTAAATCGCCTACTTAAGCGTTAAACATGCAATAAACAATGGCAAACTTCATGTTTATATTAAATAAGGTCACTTACTTGTATTATAATTCCTTCAATTTAATCTAACTCAAATGTACATCAATAAAATGATAAAATACTCCAAGAATTGAATAAAGCAAACGTCATAGTAAATAAAAGTCGGCCATTTTGACCGTGACCTAATTACGTCAAATGGCGCGCGCAATCAATTGGGCCAAAACTATTCACTTTAGCTAAACGTCCCAATTATGAAATTAAGCCTGGACATTGTTAAATCGAATTAAGAGAAAAATATATGGCAAAAAAAACATATTTGTCAATGTTAAGTGATATTTACTCTTCATGTATTAATTCTGGTTGTTCGTGTCATACGCCCGTCTCTAATGGCTAATAAATAGACTTCGGCTGCATTATAAACGAACTTTTTTACATCGCCATTACGGGCGTGGATCACTTAATGAATTTTAAGATAATTGCCGATAGTTATGTCTGATCTGCCGATGTATGGTCTACAGAAATACAGAATTCATTTTTTTATTTGCTTTTCTGACCGTAAGGACGGAAGCAACTTTGACCGAAGATATTTTTGGTTTGACCTTAAAAATAATTTATCCGACCACGTGAGTTTCATTCATGAAACTGTAAACAATGCAGACGTGTGAAAAAATATTCGATTACGTTGCACATAGCGTTTACTGGGGTATTTCAACTACACGACTTTTTGGGAATAGTGAAAATGGTATAGTTTTATGATTTTACTAATCGAAAATTACATGTTATGACCTCGTATTTTCAGAAAAAAATATTCCCGCTAAAAATACTATTTTGTTAACATTTTCTCAAGATATGCGCGTGCATCGTCCAAATATCACGAGATTAGAACCAAAACAAAATGGCGGTCGATTCGAAGGTCAGAGGCGATATTAGGGCTCTCTACGATACATTAGTATGTTGGATGTTCTAGACTTATATTTATCGACAGACACGAATAAAAAAAAAATGCAAAAAAGATTATTGCAATGGTTTTCCTTATTATTATCTATGGAATCTAATTAATTTTAGTATTAAACAGATGCTGCATGATATCTTAGATTATATGTAAATGTCTTTAGTATGTCTCCCGTCTTTGGTGAGGGGGGCTATTACTATGCACATGTCGGTCGGTCATTCGGGCTATTGGTAAACCAAATAGTTTCCGTTTGATAACCCAAGAACTAAACGCCTTACCCTATGGTCTTTAAGCTTCACATGCATGTTGGCCAGTAGATGACCCAAATTGATTTTGAGGTCAGTTGGTCTAAGGTGAATGTCGCTGCACAATGTTCGAGAGTAACAATTAGTCTGCCATTTGGGGCATACGTGTTTTTAAACAGCTCTTGCTATTATATTTTAGATTAACAAATAAATAAAAAAAATTGTTTGTGTTGATAAAATTTGCTACTTTTTCTACACATGCAACTCATGATTTCTGTTAATTTCTACTGTATTTCTTGATACAAAATAATCCACATATTGTGTAATACAGTGGGTTTACAAACATCCTAAAAATAACGAATAAAAGACATTGATGGTGATGTTTCTTTATTTTGAATGAGAAACACTGAAGTCTTGATAAAAACGAGATGAAATGGCTTGAAATAATCTAATCAGTGTAAAGATTAAAAATTATATCATAACAAATAACATCAATACTAGCATGTTAATTATACCGTGTAGATGTGATCGGTTGCTTTAGTTAAACTACAATAACAATTCTAATCAATTTAACCGAGCGAACGCTCATTGATCATGTGAAATGTCGAAAAAAAACTGTGTAATTGGGAGCTTGTATCCTCTTGAACAAAGCAAAAATATGTACAGATTAATTCAATACCGAAATTAGCTTTAGATGTGGTCAACTATTACATGTAGATTCATGACATACAATTACTTCAATTAAAGAGTATATACTAAATGAAAGGATACTTTGAGATCATAAGTAGTGCACTAAAACGGGATGGAACACTGTGATAGTGCAATCAATATACCAATGTTAATTAAAGATAAGACTTGGAGGTTTTTCAGGAATACCTTGAATCTGTTTGTACAGATTCTTACATGCATTTAAAAAGCTACGTGCTCGTACTGTTGAATGAGGCTAACTGTGGAACAATTTCTTTTTCTACCACTTCGTATGTTGCTCAGTCTTGACATATCAGCATTTACACCACTATTGAAAGAGCAGGGAGAGGCCAAATGTCTTTTATATGCTGAATGCAACATGTAAGCAACGACAACACTGATACTGTGACGTTCTGTTCTCTGCAATGACCTGCCCACTACACTCACTCGAATTTACATTAATACTAGAATATCGAGACATTCATATGGCACGATGACCATGAAGCGAGCAACCAGCTCTTTAAGCTCTATAGAGAAGGCTGTATTTTGATTGAAACACATCTTCAACGGTACAATTCTGCAGCAACAATCCAAATTTAGCTTTACCAATATGAACAGATGCAGACGATCGAATTATGTCAGAACAACTTGTCCTTCAAATGGTAAGGTAGTTATTTAAGACAAGAAAAGAAATTAACAGTAGACTGTCAAATTATTAAATTGGTTCTCAGCATAGCGAACGTGTATCGTTTGGCTAATATTCATTATTCAGTGTATGACCTTCTTACAGCTAGGATTCATTAATATATTGAAAGGCATCCGTTTTGGTCTCCCTTGTGATAAATTGGACTAGGCAACACTTTCAATAATGTTCACACGTTCAGTATTCACACAAAATTGTGGGACTGACACCATTGTTATGTTGTTTCCGTTCAACGATTGGGATACTCATACACTTTTGAGTTGTATAAAGATCAGAATTGCTTTTGTAACATAACATTTCCTGTTTTAACAACTAATTATTTTTCAGTATCAAGATATAACTTCTAAGACTCGTTCTTACAGGAAAATAATATCAGACACTACAATGGTAGGAACATTATTAATTATTATAAGAATAATATTAGTTTACAAGCGTATTAATAAAATGGAATAGTAAACACTTTGTCATTTAACTTTTATAACATTGTGATCAGCAGTCCATATGTCAATGAATGTGAATAAAGGATTTACCACTGTAATATCGCTGGCTTGGAATGAGAAGGTCAGCAGTACAACATACGCAATATAAGACTGATGCATCACAAGGCGCTTCTTATGAGTCTATTACTAGGGCAATCGGAACTTGTCATATTGACAAAATTGAAGTTGAAACAGCTTGTTTTACCATAAGTAGAAAGCAATTTTTAGACGTTGTTTTTTCTTGATTTCTATTTACGGCCTTCTCATTCTAAGTCAGCGTTATATGCTATAATTTGTTCTATGAGAACCATGTGTCAAACTGAATGTACGTATATTTAGTTCTGGAGTATTTCAGCTAAATACGAGGGTCTTGTATTAATATACAGTATAACTGTCATAGCTCCGTTTTGTAGAGTTGTGTTTTCCACGTTTGTTGGTCTAAATCGATGTATATAGTCATAATCTATCAAACTGATGTTCCTTTTGTTTTGTTCAGTGTATTTTGTCATGCAATGTCTGTTGTCTGACCTTCATACGACATAAACGCCAAGGAAATATCACAAATACGGTCATAAATAATACGGTATGGTTTGGGATGTTCAAGTCGATGGCTTATACACACGATGTTGTATTTAAAGCGGCATTGTCTACATTCTAACAGCGTACAAACCAAAAGCTCTGTATGACTTATTGGATTACTATTAAAATTCAACTTGTGACATTTATTGCTATTGATAACACTTGTAAGACTGATCACTTTATCACTGAATGCTGTACTGTATAATTCAACGTCTTATATGCCTCATTGCAATTTCAAATATGATAACTTTATGACTTATTGCTATACTTTATAATTCAGTGTGTAGTATGCATTATCGACTCGTTTGTAGACAGTGATCTAACTTGAAGTTAGTATTCTCCAACAGCGCATTAAATGGGTAAGCTATAAATCGTTTTACATGTTTAATTATGTAACTTTGGTCACATGCATATTCAAAATACTTATAATAATGTGTAGCTGCCAGCGATTGTATACTATACGGAATTTCACTTATAGACAAAGGGAAACAACCTATTCAAGTTTGTGGACCACGATTACGTGAGTAAGTACATCTATTGTGGCAATTATTTTAACGCGTTGTGGAATGTATTTTTTCTTGGTAACTGTAGGGATTCTTGTTTGAAAAAGTTTGAGAGGTTTTAGCAATAATAATTCATATAATGATATATTGCCTTATATGCTTAACCATTATAAACACTCGAACTGGTAGACAATGCCCCTTTTAAAAGTCACTAAAGATATACTGCTTTAAGTAAGACTATTGTAGTGTCAGAAAACTGGACATTATGTCGTCTAGTCAAAATACAATCATAGATAAATACTCTATCAAACGTACGTTATTGGGGGAAAGTTGCTGACATTAAAAAGCAATCGAGATTAAGGCTCGTCCGGTTCTTTGAAAAATTATCCCTTGAGGATTTACCGTTATACATATTCATGAACGTTATTATTCTTGATTGATTGCATCCTACAAATCACGGCGGTTCAATATCTTGGTCGCCTCTATATGTCAGTATGTTAACAGGAATAGTTCAATTTCTATAAAGACGTGGTCGTTTGTCCGAATTAGCATGGTGCCAAATTACATATTCAGTAGACGTTTTCGACTCTGGTTCATCTGGTTAACTATTCTAACAAAACAGGGAACGAATTCGGTGACGGCATCGCATACATGTAACCACCCATTTTAAAACTTTGTATCTTTTACAAAATAGAAGATAATCGCCCGTCATTATCAAGCTAATACAACAAATATACGTTGATCTTGAAGTAATAACCAGTCTTATGTCACACTATATTGCATTTAGCCGTTAAAATACAGATGCATTGCTAATACACCCGATTATGAGTGTCTCGACACGAACGAGCTCCTGGCTTCAGCCAATGATAAAGTTTACACCAGTTTTGAACACATAGAATGCATTGTATCTATTAAAAACTATTCCCTGCGTCAAGCTGTTGTGTATAGACCAACTGGTAAAAACTGGTAAAAATGGTCTAAAAACTGGTCTGTCATGGAAAAAGAGTGGCCGTCCTTTTTGGCCAAACTTGTAATAACAGAAAGTTACATTATAATTGGTGGAATCAGAACAGTCACCTTGACAATCTATTGAATTTAGACAATGTAAAGTTCACTAGTATTCTTGAATCTTGCGGCAGCATATTATTGGGTTCCTCAAGTCTAAAACCACAAACATCTGAGACGCAAATATGAGCGAAAGTGGCGAAAATTAAATTGATGATATGTCATGAAATATAGAGGAATCCATGGTTGGTAGTCAACAAAATGTAAAAACATTCCGAAGTATTCTATCATACAGATAATGTATAGTCATGTGGTCTTGATCAGAAAGGGTTATTCAAGATAACTAAACATCTGATTGGTGAAGAAAAAGACGTAGTGTTACCAACTGGTAGCTAAAATGATTGGACAGAATTTCAGTGATTCCTTCATTAACAAAATTGAAGTTATACGTATTGCAAACATTGTCAAACAAGACGTCAGTGTTGAGCTCGAAATTCCTGTCAAAGAAGAGCAACTGTCAGATTTTCCCCAACATCTGAGGATGAAATCCGAAAACTAATAAATAGATCACCTAGTAAATCATGGATACTTGATTCAATACCACCATGGCTTAAATGAACTACTACCTTTATGAACAAGAATATTTAATGCATCACTCTAAAGTTCTTATATACCCTGGAGGTATTTTAAAGATTTTAGAATAAAACCACTGATAGTTTGATTATAAATGTATATATTTTTGATACATGTATATTGATATAATATATCTTATAAATAAATTTTGTAGCCTTATATAATTTATGATAATTGCCAGGCAAAGTGTATATTTGCTTCACATTCTATTGGATCGAAATGTTACTTTGGAATAAACAGGCAACGCTGTTAGACTTAAATCTTACTGGTGTTTGTCGAACGTCAATTTTGTTTTCGGTATTAATCAACGTAAGCGCTCTGGCGAAAAATCCAATTAATCAAAATACATTATGTAACATTGAAAACATCAGAACCGTTCCGACTTGCAAAAACGCGTTATTGTTACAAATCGGAACACTTAATATTTGCAAAACACGTTATTGTTAGAGACAAACGCCAAAAACATTTAACTGTATTGCACACTCTGCTTACAATTCATTTAACTCTGTGCTTGTTAACGTAATGCCTCAGCCGTATTTCTGACAAAACAGTTGCACAATTACCAGGACCTCGTTTTTACTTTTACTGCCGTTCAACCGTAAACTAGTTGTGGCCTTGCTTGGTATGATGAAATTGGATAGGGAAGGCAGCACTAAGGTTCAACCAAATGAGCACAGAAAAAACAACAGCACAACATAGCACAATTACACGGAGCAATGCCCAGATATAACCTTACGAATTTCTTTTTAAAGCCCAAGTCACCGCTGTAAAAAGCAGGATGACCTAGTTTCACAAAACCAGATTTAAGTCGAAACGTTGGAATTCAAATGGAGTTTGGCTTGTTTCCTATTATACTAGTTTCACAAAGAAATACCAAACACCGGTGACTCTAAGCGGCCGAATGAAACGCTGCTAAGACCCGACCTAGTTCCCCAGTGCACATAGAACATATACAGTATGTGACCAGATATTATACAAGCTATGATGTAATAAACGTGCATTAGCGATTGGATATAAATATTGACAATAAAACTATGAAATGTCTTCGAATGGCTCCGTGGTGATGTATTGTTTATGACGCCTTTGTAGTGATGCGTGTAGCATTGAGACAGTAATATGGCATGTCAATAACACTCGACACTTTCAGGAAAATGTTCACCATCGTATATATTCCAGAATAGCATTTTCTTTGTCAACTTTGGACACATATTATTCCATGTTCATTAGATTGATTAAACGCCGACAAGGCAGTGTACATATTGCACGTACACATGCACATGTCTCATATATTGTTGGTTGCACATACTGTTGGTTGTTTCAATTGCACATACGGAATAACAATAGTTCATGTGCATCAGAAAAGCAATACTTAGGTTAAACCATATTATATTAACAACATTACTGTACGGGATCTCTCAAATGTTATGTGAGTGCGTTTGTATGAGTGTCTTACTCTTCAAAGTGCAGCGTGCATGCATTTTGCCAACTTTATTGAAGTCCTAGTGTTTTCTATTTTATGAACAAACCTACACCACATATAATGCCACATATATGTCATTTCTATGTACATCTTAATATATCCGAAGGGCCACAAATGTGTGTTTGTGCTATTAACACCAATGCTTAGGGGACTTCTAATTATTTCGTTGGGTTATTCGAGTGCGCTGCTCCGTGTAATTTTGTTATGTTGTGTTGTTACTGTTTTCTGTGCTCGGCTGGTTAAGTTGAGTGCTGCCTTTCCTGTTTGGTTTTGCGCATATCCTTTTCGTACGAGTTTACATTTGCGCTCCTATGCTATGGTTTTCGTATATGAAAAGTTGTTCTGTACCCATATAATATTATGTAAGTCTCGTCCAGACAAAAAGCCACAACAGAGGCGTAATGTAATTGTCTTGTCTGGAACATCTTTATTCAATATTCTCAACAGAAATATTGACTGGTGTCATATTTTGTTTGCTTGATGCGCAGACATTGTAGACGGTCGTATTTATCTGCTTCAAAGACTCTCACATTTGAATAGCATGATTGTATCCAGACACGATTGTCATTGTAGACGATTTTGGTTCGCAGTATAATAGTAAGACGATGCTGCTATTCGAATACTCTAAAATCATTCATTTTCGTGGGAGATTAAATTTCATGGATTTCGTGTTTCACCTTCAACCTGTTTTTCCTGTTGAGTTGTCATTCTCCCTGACGCCTTTAGCAAACCAATTCTCCATTTCCCCTGTGCCATGTTAGTGGTGCGTTGTTACAAAATGTCCGATCCATTTACGATTATTGCTTTGGTGTGTTAGCTTTTGGATTAAGATGGACTAAAGACAGTTATTATTCATTTCCAGGGAATTATACATAAGCAACTACATAATTAACCAATGAAAGATTGCTTTCTTGAACATGAAATTGAATATTGACTTTACAATCTGTTTATGGTTGCAAGATAATTGACGTCTGTAGTTTTCATCATTAGATTGACTAATCAGATAAATATGTGCAATAATGTATTCAAAAGGCTGGATAATATGTACGAAAATACATCTCCCTTATTACTGCAACATTAAGACAAGCCAGAAATAGATATACATTATTAGGAAACGCATTTTGTAAACACCCTTTACTCGTAGGAAAGCAATGCCCGCATTACGCGATAAACTATATCTACTACATGTAGAATGTGAGTTTTTACCTTTAACTTAACTACGTGTATATCGCTATGATTAATGGTTCTAGTTTAATTTTGATATTTATTTTATTTCCAAAGAAATAGGATTGGGCAACATACATAGCATTCATTAGCCCTCTCCTTATGTCTAGGTCCCTCTGAACAGTTCTGCCTCGTTAATATACTCCTGATTTAATAAATGGGCATCGTGGTCCTGATGAAGCTTCTATGTGAACAGTAGAAAAAATTTGAAATCCCTGTTCTAGATGCCCACCGAAGCTTATTCGATGCCGCCAGGAGGCGGCATCGAGTATGAAAGGGTGCAACCAGATGTCCCAGGAGGATACAAGATTTGATTGGTTATAACGCTGTTGGACTCGCCCGTCAGGGGTAAAATAGGATGATAAATATTATAGCAAAATTTTATATAAAAATATTTTTAATATTATTATCACAAGATGTATGTAAAATGATTATACACTCATTTATTTCCGGCTTATAATTTTTTTTATTCGACTTTTATAAAAACAGTTTATCTCATACCTTAAAATTGAATGACTACCAGGGCAATGTTGTTCGGTAGGTACTAAAGTCCAAATCAGTTCGGAACGGGTGTTTATATAACGGCTACATATGTTGCAATTTGCGGGTCTTAGCAGGGGCTATTAAAAAGTAAAAAAAAACTATTTGCGCGGAGCGGCGATTTTCCTTTCGAACTTTTATGGAACATGTTAAATACTTTCATGTCTGTCAGATATTTTTTAGTTATGATTTTCGATTTTTTCCAGTTCTTAGGTTTTGTCTTAATCTAAATTTGATAAATGCAAGTGTTTTTTTAATCTCTATGTTTCTTTATTTATGTATGTCAGAATAGTTTGTTTTGCCAAAATTTAAACGGGTAAATATAGCTTGCCAACATTGAACTGACACTTCTTATTTACAAAATATTCATATGCGCTCCTATACTCCTGCCAAATGGAACTAGTTCTATGCATATTTTAAACTATGTTGAACGTATTAATTCGCAATAAATTTACTTATCAAGCTCACAAACCACGAAATAACAATGTCCTTTAGTGTCAGTTTCACGTTGTCAGGCTATACCACGTTATTGGAATACACTTTGTTATTTTATGAAACATGCTAAATGCCATCTGTGAAGCATTAATCAATATTATAATGGTGCTCATATTTCTAAAACATGTTATGTTCATTTGAATAAATATTTCAATAGAAAATAGAATGTTTTCATGTTTTCTATTCTTTCCTGGTGTTTCACTGCCTTCAAGTTTTTAACCAGGTTTTCCAAAGGAAAACTCTGGTTATTAGATTGCTGAATGTCGGCGGGCCTTAACAATTTCTTCTGTGCACAACTCCTCCTACATTTCTTCATAGATTTCAACCAAACTTTCAGAGAATGATTGTCATCATGTGACCTGGTGCATATTATCAGGGTTTTATGATTCAACCAATTTTGACGGAGTTATGGCCCTTGAAACAGAAAAAAATGGCCGCTTTCCTTATGTCGCACGGTACTCAAAGTACACGACATAGAGTCATGAAACCTTCACAGAAATGGTCAGGATGTTTTCTCTACACCTGGGGTTTCACTCCCCTTTCAGTTTAGTACATCCAGAGTTATTAGCCATTGAAATGGTGTAAAATAGCCATTTTTGACTTGTTTCACATGCTACTCAAAAAGTATTTGACCTAGGATCATGAAACCTTTATAGAAATGTTTGACAGCATGTACTCTAGTGCACCTGGGGTTTCACTCCCCTTTCAATTTAGTACAACCAGAGTTATTGCCCTTGAATTAGTGAAAAATACCCATTTTCAGCAATCTTAAGTTTTTGCAGCGTACACTCAACACATGAGAATAACTTCCCTTGTGCATCACACATCACGCCGGAATTTTAGTTTGTTTACAAGTTTCTACCAATACCTTTTACTAAATAACAAGATTAACTTAAAAAGAACTAGCGGCATCTTTGATGCCCAGCATCAACATTTCACTTGTTTTCTTAGTATTTAGTATTGTATATATCGCATGCTTACAATGAGAAGGTCGTAACTGCACGATCAATATTCTGCGAAAACAAAAAATACTGTCTGTCAATTGCTCTTGACTTGGTAAAACCAGCTTTTTCAGCTTCAGTTTAGTCAACATGACAAGTGCCAATATTCATGAAAATAAGAAATGCCTTATGATATAGATTTCAAATATGATTTAGTCTTATAAGGTCACAAAGGGTGACGCGGTGGTCGAATGGTAAGACGCTTGACTCTTTATCGAGTGGTCCGGGTTCGTTTCTCGGTATCGCACCCGGAATTTTTGTATCTCACCTCTGTCTCTAACATTTGCGATAATGCCCCAGAGTGGGCCTGCAAATTACATGGAAGAAGACGAAGAAGAAAAGGTGCCACATACGATATACAGTACGTGTGTAGTTGTCTAAAACAAACTAAATTCGATATGCACAGCAGAAATAATGATGTCATGTTTTGATAGTTTAATGTGCCAACGGTCTTAACTTTCCAAGTTTAATCGAATAATCTTATACAGACATTGACGTTACTGGAGATGAAAATGCTTTGTAACACGATCATATCGCAATTACAATACGAAGAGGGTGGTGGCCAAGTTGCATTATTTTCATCAATCAGTATTCATTTTGATATTTTAATGTATATTGTTCAGTCCGTTCAAAGTTAACGTTTTATATTGGTGCATTTGTATTATTTAGGAGACTGTTCAGCGAATATTTCTGGAACTCCGTAAACCAATAACTATAGTTAGCTAATCAGGTACTATGAACAATAAGCCTAGATATTAACAATTGTCACTGATTGTATTTATATGCAAGACGGTAACTCACAAATCGTGAAGTAAGATTTAAGTATATCCTTGTAAATAAATGAAATATGGCTTAATTTAAACTTAATTGTGAGTCAATTCAGTTAAAGCCCAATGATAGGTCGTTCGATATAAGTAGGAAAGGACGAGGGATCGCTTTCCGTATAGAATTGACTCTGAGCAAATGTTAGCAAATTTGACCACCTCGCCGTGATATGATGGCAACGATGAAATTACTAAACGCGATATTCCTGTCATGTGTTCTATGTAGGACTCGGTTATTGTATTCCCTTGTAGCTAGCACTAATAAGACACTCGTCCTCGTCTTGAGCTAACACTACGCTGGAATTATTTGTAAAGCCTAAGCGAGCAGAATTCATTATTATTAACTTTAGAAAAATATTTCTTGACATTCTAGCAAAATTTCATTATATATCTATCAAATTGACATTTGCAATAACCAGATGCCTTCACGACTAAAATCACACGACACTTTTAAAAATACTAGTTTGATAATTATGAACACCCCTGTCCAGACCACGCTTGCTGTTTTGTTGTTTATCAAACATCACTTTTGAGATCAACTTATTTATGAAACCGTTGACATGGAGTAGTGTATTTTATTAAAAGCGTTTATTTCTTCAAATTGAATTATTTAAACAATATGCTGGGTACCATAAGCGTAAAATAGCGATTACCTACATTTACCATTCGTGTTAAAAAAACAAATACGTATCGTGTGAATGTATCAAGCACTTGTATTTCAAATATTGCGTGATATGTCAAGATATACAGGGTGTCCCAAAAAAACGGGGACCTAGGATAAACAATTGTTACTTTTTTCTCTATTATAGATATCACTCTATTAATATGTCAAAATAATACGAAACGAATACAGTTCAGAATACTAGCATCACTGTCGTGATTATTTAGTCCAATACCTAGAGTAACCTCCCATGGTTACAATCGCGTGTTTCGGTTAAATAGTAATAAATACAATAAAGCAGCGATTTCAGAAATGTATCAGAAATATGTCCATGCTGACCTTACACTTCTTCTCAAGTGTTCCAAATCATTGTTTATGATTTGTTATACATTAGTTCATTATTGTGAAGTGGGAAGCCACCGCCTAGATGTAGGGCCCGGGTTCGACCCCCTCTGGACCACTGGTTTATTTCTCTGAGCAAGACCCACAAGCCCCACTCCATTATGGTGTAAAATGATACATGTGAGGGCAGGGTCTATTCCTGGGCGTCGCAGATCGATGTTGGATGCCACACCACAGGAGAGAAATAATCTCCTTCAGGGAGACACGAGTGTAGGTTTCCATAGAAAAGCCCAATGACCGTGGGAAGTTGAAATGTCAAAGGGTGCTTGAGCGGCCTAACAGTTGAAAAGAGCCCTAGAAAATGTGAAACTTTACTTAACTGTGTATAGCAAACGAGTTCACTATTGGGATCACGTTTGAGTAATGTTAAGTTCATATTGCCTGTGATATGAGGTAAGCTGTCTGTACTATTTCGCAAAAATATTCTGATTTACTTTTTTCTTTCTCTAGTCTTAGCTTATTTTGGTAATAGTCCTAGACAATATTAATGGTATTTTTAATCATTGCATGATTGTTGATGCTATTTTGGAAGTTTTCCACATCCCCTTTGGTCTGTAAACTCGCCACATTTTCCTCTGTTGTGCTATTTCTTGTCATATTTGTTTAGTTTTCACCAATATTTATCACCCCTTTGACTGTAAATGTTGTTTTCTAACAGTAAGTGCCTCGACACAAATGCCATTTTCTTATAATGTCCTTTTTCGGGTGATTGAGTGCAAATAACGTCCACTGTTGTGATAGTGAAAATGATGACGTCACTTTCTTTTTGAACCACCACAATTTAACCCTTTTTAGTTTACAAATGTAGATTACCTATATTCACTTTAAAAAAATATCAGCCAAATTCATCAAACTATGAATTAATAATAAGGGTTTAAGATAGGTCCCGTTTTTTTGTGACACCCTGTAGTACCGTTCGTTAGTATTCGTTGGTTTACTATTCGTTACGTTTTTATTTCGTTACGTAACGTTTTTATTTCGCACGCGCATTTAAACTTGAACGTCTACGTGTATGGTTAGCTTCTATCACATGCTAAATACACGATGCAATTAGCTTCAAAAACATCCCTAATAAATCCGATTAACGAACTAGAAATAATTAATTTATCTCAAGGTTAATAATTAAAATGTCTTAAAGGATTATGTTGCAATATTTTATTACACTGGTTAATGGAAATATTTGTCGAGATCTACTTTGATTAAAATTATTGATATAATTACTTTGATTAACTTTGATGTCGGCTGTTCTCGACAAAATTCTAACAACAGACAAGAAAAGTAAACGTTTTTGAAAGAAATAAAGAGATTTCATTGAAAGTATTTACATTATTAATCGAATTCTTACTAGTATTCAACTGATGCACCCAAGAGTCGATAGAAGGGTATTACTAAGAATTCAGATCGCCAATCATAATTTTAGGTTTACAAATAAATAAAAATAAGCATGATGCAGACTATAACGCAGCTAAGATATCTAGTTGCAGGTAGGGCCAACGTTCCTACGGTGTGGAGGTCGATAGCTTCCAACTCTTCTCATCACGTCTTGGCCACAGCCAGCTAGACGCATGTTCGCTGTTATCAGTCGGCTCATCAATTGTGAAAAGAAGCCACAAGCGCCTACATCAGTAGGGAACAGACATGGGCACCAGCCTCTCTGCTTACATTAGTTGAGTACCTCGGTTTACTTCGCGTTCTTCATCACGGAAGCCTCCTCACATCTGCTTCCACAAGGCACTGTTAACTATATCATTATGAGTTTCTTTCCTGACTCTGACCACAGTACAATGTTTGGACTCACGTTGGTATGTACAATGCTCGGAAAAACAAGTTTGTTTCCCAGATGCACTTCCAGATTCCAACTCATTGTTCCGTTTAGGATTATGACTCCAGGACTGACTGGGTCTTGGAAGTTACACCCGATTTTACAAAGATTTATATGATGTTCCTTCTTTGAGCCACTTCTTTGAAGACAGTGTCATGGCATCATCTCTATCGTCCTAGTGACAGCGCTGTGGAGCAGTAAGAACGAACATATTCTAGATTACATGTAGAGTGTGTATAAAAAAATATAGTTTGAGAATAATAAATTTGCTTCTTATATTTTCTACATATGCAACTCATAATTTTTCGCAATTTAAAAGAAATCCTTGATTTAAAATATAAAACATGTAATATTTTATAGTCCGACAACGAATAAATGACATGTATGTTGAGGTTGATTACTTTTGATTGAGAAACACTGGGAAAAAGCTTGATGAAAAGGAATGGAAATAACGTAATCAGTGTAAAGATTACCGAATATATCATCAGAAATACAAACAATACTATCACGCTAATTATATCGTATAGACGTTATCGTGCACGTAAGTTAAACTACAAAAACAATTTTAATCAATTTAACCGAACGAACACACATTGATCATGTGAAATGTCGAACACAAAAACTGTGTGATAGGGAGCAGATTAAAACAAGAATATGAACAGATTAATTCATTGAGGTAATTAGCTTTAGATGTTTAAGAATGTTCAATTCCTTTGACGGTAATTAAACTAAAGGAAGCAATTATAATGGTTAAATAAAATAACTTTAAAAAAAGATTATAGACTAAATGAAAGGCTACTTGGCAATCAATAGTAGTGTACTACAATGGGAAAGAACACTAAGAGTGTAACCAATATGCAAACATGTACCAATGTTAATTAAAGATTAAGACTTGGTGGACTTCCAAGAAAGAACTTGGTACAAATTTGGGGTTTTTGTACAGATTCGTGTTAACGTGTTCGTACTTTTTAACGAGGCTAATTGTGAAACAATTGCTATGCATACGACTTAATAAGATGCTCACTCTTGATACATCATCACTCACACCACTTTAGAAAGAGACGAGAGAAGCCAATTTTCTTTTATATGCTGAATGCTACGCAACAGAAAAACTGATGTCGTGACATTCGTTTATATGCCATGACCTGCCAATGCACGCCCCGGAACCTCCTTTATCACTAAGTTTTCAAGGCGATTATAAGGCACGGTGACCATGGAGTAAGCACCCAACTATTTTTGAGCTATATAGAGACAGTTCGATTTTTATTGAAATACAAGAGTACCACCTCTCTACAAAAATACTCCACATAAAGCTTAACCAATACGATTAGATGCAGACAATATTGTCGGAACAATTTAACATCCTTCAAACGGTTAGGTAATTACTTCAGGCAAGAAAACAATTTTACAGTAGAATGTCAAATTCTTTGATTGATTCTCAGCATTCCGAATACTTTACGTTTGGCAAATATTCATTAGTCTATTTATGACCTTCTTACAGCTAGGATTCATAAATATAATGAAAGGTATCCGTTTTTTCTCCCTTGTGATAAATTGGTCTTGGCAACAGTTTCGATAATGTTGCCACATAACGTATTCACATAGAATTGCGGGACTGACACTATTGTTATGTTGTTACCGTCTTACGCTTGGTATACTCATACATATTGATATAAACAATTGTGTTCTGGTTTGTACGCGTTCAATGAAGCACAGTGATTAAATTGAATGTAGACCAGTATTGCTTTTTAAACATTAGCAGATCCTGTATTTACTACAAATTGTTTTTAGGAACACGATGTAGCATAATCATGCTTTTAGAGTTAGGGATTTAGAACAACAGACAAATATTTCTAAGTGCAAAGAGGTTTATTTACAACCAGTCTCGGGCTCTCCCCGAGCTCCCTGAGTTCCCCGAACTGTCGAACTCAACTATCGGCAGCTCTTTTATAAACATACTACGGAAATACTTCAGACAACATCAGATGTAGATAATGAATTACAAGTTTTGACCCATATTACAATATTAAACATGTCAGTAGTGTACCCCACCTTCTGAACGTACATGTAACTGTCATAATTGACAGATAAATGATAGTTACATTATAACGATATCACTTTAAAGACTAGTTCTTACAGGAAAAAAACATATCAGACACAACAATTGCGATAATATTAGTAATTATTAATAGTAATAAAAGTTTACAGGAGTATTAAAATAAAACAGTAAAGCACTTTCACGTTTTACTTTTTTTAACCCGTGATCAGCTGTCCATGCGTAAATGAATGTTAATAATGGTTTTACCACTGATATATCGCTGACTTGAGTGCGAAGATCGTGAGTACTACATACAACCTTATAAGGCTGATACATCACAGGCGCTTCTTATGATTCTATTTTTAGGACAATCGAAACTTGGCATGTAGACAGCTTGTTTTACCATAAGTAAAGAGTAATTTTCGGAAGGTTTTTTCTTGTTTTCTCAAAGTATCGAGTTTGTATTTATGGCCTTCTCATTCTAAGCCAGCGTTATACATGTAACCTTTAATTTGTTCCATGTGAACCATGTGTCAAACTGAATGTACGTATATTTAGTTCTGGAGTCTTTCAGCTAAATATTAATATACAGTATAACTGCCATAGCTCAGCGTTTTCCACGTTTGATGGTCTAAGTCGATGTATATAGCCATAACCAATCCGAGTGATATTCCTTCTGTTTTGTTCAGTGTATTTTGTCGTGCAATGTCTGACCTTCATACGACATAAACGCCAAAGAAATATCACAAATATGGTCATAAATAATACGTTATGGTTTGGGATATCCCAGTCGATGGCTTATACACACGATATAGCATTTAAAGCGGCATTCTCTGCATCCTAACATAGTATAAACCAAAATCTCTGTATGTCATATTGGATAACTATAAAATTCAACGTGTAACATTTATTGCTATTGAAAACAACAGTTAATATGATCAGTGTATGACTTATTGCTGAAAAATAAAATTCAACGTGTATTATGCCTAATTGCCATTGCCTTAAATCGACTCGTTTGTAGATAGTGATCTAGCTGGGTATTCTTCTATAGCGCACTAAACGAGTTTGATGTACACAAAGCTATCAATCGTTTTTCATGTAGAATTACGCTACTTTAGTCACGTGTATATTCAAAATACTTAAAATAATGTGTTGCTGTCAGCTACGGAAGCCCTGGAGGGACATTTATAATTTAACAATTATTAAACAATTATTACCTATTACTTGCCCCTTATTACCTAATACTTATAACCTATTATTTATAAGTTATTGACACGCGCCATATTTTGCGGCAAACAGGCACGATGAGCCAAAAGGATATTGAAGACGTACATGAGTTATAGGAGGTATTAAAATCTGGTTACTTGTATCTATATTATATATTAAATAATACTATTGTTGTAAGTAATCGATGTAGAATCGAATTTATAAATTCTGGCTCGAAATTGGGGAGAACGAAAAATCTAGTCTAAGGTGTCCGTTGGCATGCTCCACTGGATTTGTTTGTACTTCTACGACATTGTTAGTGCGTTTCGCAACTATTTTGTACCACCGTTAACACTGCACTTTCATTCACAGCTTTGTGCAAATGCATCCAGTACAGTGCATGTGGTCCAAGGCATGCTCCCAAGAAACTTTAATTTTAGAACGCCATTGGTGGGTTCTGGAGCACTCTCATACTATGTAGGATGCAATAGTTAATTAGCAAAAGTGTATTCTAATCAAATGTGCTATTAGTCTGTAAAGTGCATGGGCCTAGATATAGGTATCCAAACCTGGTTTCCACAACCAGGATGGTCCTTATTAAGCTTCAGGCCAAAGAACAATGTGTTAATATTTGGCAGGGTTTATCAGTTTAGTTTTGCTTCATTCTTTGTGTAACTCGGTCAGATGTTGCATCTCAACTAGTAAACCCTTCAAACCATGACTGTTAATGTGAATAATTTGGCAGTTCATGAGGGAGAAAGGTGTCTGGTGCTGGGCCTTCCCAGGAAAGATAGTTAGAGAGTCTGCTCATCTGTCTTGAGTGACATAGCATTTGGAATTGCCATTCAAACCAATCAACCACAAACAATCAGTTTTAAGTAATAAATTTTAAATTATAAGTATTAAGTAATACATTATAAATTATAAATTTTAGGTAATAACTTTTAAATAATAAGTTTTAAGTTATAAATTTTAAATATTAGATATTAAATAATAACAACAAATAAGTTCAGTTTAATATATTGATATAGTTTTATATTTTAAATAAATTATTGTGTTTTTTTTCAGAGCGTTGGTTCATATGAAAGACGTGGTCGTGGGTGGAGAGGAAATCAGAATACAAGGTGCAAATACGCTAGCGGCCTTTCAGGAGAAGTATTGAGGAATGGAGGAGGAAAAATAATGAAAATTGCTGTGAATGAACGTATTGAAGAAGGACAAACATTATACTTTAAGAAGGTTATTTAGAGCACTGACCATATGACTTGCGTTTACGACATATTGTGGTAAAGTGTTTATGTGTCCAAATATGGTGTTTTTGTTCATGGGGCATTCTAATATAAATTGCTCAAGTAATGGCACCAGATCATTTTGACACCACCGCAGGGAATTGCAAGTTCCCACAGACTTATATTCGGACTAGTAAGCATTGAGGCGGGTGAATATGATTACGGAGTCATAATTTGGGCAATTCATAAAGAAGTCCATTAAAAATTTTATATATGGATAATATGAAAGCCTATTATAGAAGTTATGGCTTGGGGTAGCTCCATCACGCTTCAATTTGTTCACTCGCAGTGGCTTTGTAAAAATTACTGTTGTAAAAAACTTAACATGTGTGCTTTTAGTGCCACAATCAGCTCAGAAAATACAAGGAACACGCTTCAATGTTTTTGTTGATTCAAATATGGTTATTAACAAAATAACAATACATTTAGGATTGGTCATTAAACCTTTAACAACATACATCATTATACGACTATGTCCGGTTATTTCCGATCTCTATTTCTGCATGAATGCATAAAACAAATTGTTTCTTTCGTCATATCCACCAATGTGACAAATATCATTTTAACCTTTTGTACAGTTTCTTTGTATATGTGTCACTCGAGCCTTTCATTCTGGAACAGCACATACTAAAGTCTTCTGAAACAGATACATTTTCTACTGAGTTGTATTTTTTCACTCTATCAAGTATCTGATGTTTTCTTGCGACCTAAGAATAAATATCCACAAAGATGTAAAGTATTTATAAAGTATTTACTTCAAATGCCACATTCTCAACAACATTATGTTCACAAAACATTAGAAGAGCAATTTCACCAAACTTAAAACCAGCGTTAACGTATTCCATCACCAAGTTAAGTTCAGGATTGTGTATTTAATTCTCTAATGGCATATATCGAGACACCACATCTCCTGTGTGACTTATTCACCACATCAACGCTTTCGAGAAAAGTACAATTCTTCCACTCCAATATCTTTTCACCTTTCCTATAATTGATAATAATAATTTTACAAAATCACATTTATAGAGTCTGTCATCATCACTCTGGAATTAATACTTTTGAACAACAGACATCTAACAATAATATATGAGTTTATCGTTTGGTAATTATCATTACTATCAGTTTTTAATAGGATACTCATTTTAATCGTCCACTTACTGAGATGGCCCTGTCAAGTATTTAAACGTACCATCATATATTGTTGTAATATATTGAAGGTCATGATATCAAGTATTCACCGTGCCGAGGTCGGAGCACATCAACATCGGGATTTCGATGTCGGGTGTCGTACCGTCATTTGGTTTTGGTTGCCGACGTCGCGACATATCATATCCAACGATAGTCACATGTTGGGCCAATGCCAAGTTCCCAGTTAGCTAGTTGTCGGTTTCGAACTTTTAGCTTCGCCTAACTCGCAAACTTACAGCTCCGCCTAACTCAAACACCTTGAAAATGGACCATTAAATTAAAGCTTAATTAAAGTTGAATGACAGCAAACACAACTTACCCCCAGTGACTTATTTTGCTTTGCAATGGATATGAGTAGAACGCCCTTCACATAATTGTACTTGTGTTACGTTGTGTATATCCTTTTGACTAATCGACACGAGTCGTATATTTTATTTCCCGCCAGATACAGTAGTGTTCAGTTATAAATAATAAACTATAGATAATAAGTTTTAAATGATAAATAATAATTGTTTATAATTGTTAAATAATAAATGTCCCTCCAGGGCTTCCGTACGAAGCGGACTACGGAAGCCCTGGAGGGACATTTATTATTTAACAATTATTAAACAATTATTACCTATTACTTGCCCCTTATTACCTAATACTTATAACCTATTATTTATAAGTTATTGACACGCGCCATATTTTGCGGCAAACAGACACGATGAGTCAAAAGGATATTGAAGACGTACATGAGTTACAGAAGGTATTAAAATCTGTTTATTTGTATCTGTATTATATATTAAATCATACTATTGTTGTAAGTAATCGATGTAGAATCGAATTTATAAATTCTGGCTCGAAACTCGGGGAGAACGAAAAATCTTTTTTAGGGAGTCCGTTGGCTTGCTCAATTGGATTTGTTTTTAATTCTACGACATCGTAAGTGCGTTTTGCAACTATTTTGTACCATTCACATGTTTAAGCAAATGCATCCAATGCAGTGCATGGGGTCCAAGGCATGCTTCAAAGAAACTTTTAATTTTAGAACTTCATTGATGGGTTCTTGAGCGCTCTCAGACTATGTAGGATGCAATAGTTAATTAACAAATTGTCTTCTAATCACATGTGCTATTAGTCTGTAAAGTGTCTTAACCTGGTTAGCACAACCGGGGTGGTCCTTATCAAGCTTAAGGCCAAAGAACAATGTGTTTATATTTGGCAGGGTTCAGTTTAGTTTTGCTTCATTCTTTGTGTAACTTGGTCAGATGTTGCATCTCAACTAGTAAACCCTTCAAACCATGACTGTTAATGTGAATAATTTGGCAGTTCATGAGGGAGAAAGGGGTCTGGTGCTGGGCCTTCCCAGGAAAGATAGTTAGGGAATCTGCTCATCTGTCTTAAGTGACATATCATTTGAAAATGCCATTTACACCAATCAACCACAAACAATCAGTTTTAAGTAATGAATTTTAAATATTAAGTTTTAAGTAATAAATTTTAAATAATAAGTTTTAAGTAATACATTTTAAATTATACGTATTAAGTAATACATTATAAATTATTAGTTTTAAGTAATAACTTTTAAATAATAAGTTTTAAGTTATAAATTTTAAATATTAGATAAATAATAATAACAAATAAGTACAGTCTTATATATTTTACATAAATTATTCTGGTTTTTGTTTTCAGAGCGTGGGTTCATATGAAAGACGTGGTCGTGGATGGAGAGGAAATCAGAATACAAGGTGCAAATACGCTAGCGACCTTTCAGGAGAAGTATTGAGGAATGGAGGAGAAAAAATAATAAAAATTGTTGTGAATGAACGTATTGAAGAAGGACAAACGTTATACTTTAAGAAGGTTATTTAGAGCATTGACCATATGACTTGCGTTTACGACATATTGTGTTAAAGTGTTTATGAGTCCATGTATGGTGTTTTTGTTTTAATAATTAAATAAAATAGTTAGCAGTCTATTGCTTTATTGTATTTTGTCTCGAAGATACATTAGTTATACAGGTCAAGAATCTTCAAGTGGCTGTCTCATATTTGACCCTAATGGAGTGGCAGAGGAATGCCTGACTCACCTGTCACCAGGTGATAAGAAGTGTTAAGTGATTAAGTGTTCGTGCTGTCAAGGATATTCTCCTGCGTAGCTTGATTTTTATATAACATCATGGGCATTCTAATGTAAATTGCTCAAATAATGGCACCAGATCATATTGACACCACCGCAGGGAACGGCACGTTCCCACATACTTATATTCGGACTAGAAAGCATTGAGGCGGGTGAATATGATCACGGAGTCATAATTTGGGCAATTCATAAAGAAGTCCATTAAAATTTTGATATATGGATAATATGAAAGCCTATTATAGAAGTTATGGCTGGGGTAGCTCCATCACGCTTGAATTTGTGCTTTTAGTGCCACAGTCAGCTCAGAAAATACAAGGAACACGCTTCAATGTTTTTATTGATTCAATATGGTAATTAACAAAATAACAATACATTTAGGATTGGTCATTAAACCTTTAACAACTTGTACCATTATACGACTATGTCCGGTTATTTCCAATCTCTATTTCTGCATGAATGCATAAAACAAATTGTTTCTTTCGTCATATCCACCAATGTGCCAAATATCATTTTAACCTTTTGTATAGTTTCTTTGTATATATGGCAGTCCGAGAACCTTTCATTCAGCGACGGCACATACTAAAGTGTTCAAAAACAGATACATTTTTTACTGAGTTGTATTTTTCTCTCTATCAAGTATCTGATGTTTTCTTGCGACGTAACAGTAAATATCCACAAAGATGTAAAGGATTTACTTCAAATGCCACATTCTCAACAACATTATGTTCACAAAACATTAGAAGAACAATTTCACCAAACTTAAACCCAGCGTTAACGTATACCATCACCAAGTTAAGTCCAGGATTGTGTATTTAATTCTCTGATGGTAGATATCGAGGCACCACATCTCCTGTGTGACTTATTCACCACATCAACACTTTCGTGAAAAATACAGTTCTTCCACTCCAATACCTTTTCAACTTTCCTATAATTAATAATAATAATTTTACAAAATCACATTTATAAAGCCTGTCATTATCACTCTGGTGTTAATACTTTTGAACAATAGATATCTAACAATAATATATGAGTTAATCGTTTGGTAATTGGCATTACTATCAGTTTTTAATAGGATACTCATTTTAATCGTCCGCTTATTAAGATGGCCTATGGTCAAGTATTTAAACATACCATCATATATTGTTATGATATATTGTAGGTCATGATATCAAGTATTCACCGTGCTGACGTCGGAGCACATCAACATCGGGCTTTCGATGTCGGGTGTCGTACCGTCATTTGGTTTTGGTTGCCGACGTCGCAACATAGCATATCCAACGATAGTCATGTTGGGCCAATGCCAAGTTCCCAGTTAGCTAGTTGACGGTTGCGAACTTACAGCTTCGCCTAACCCGCGAACTTACAGCTCTGGCTTACTCAAACACCTTGGAAATGGACCATGATTAAAGTTGAATGACAACAAACATAACTTACCCCCAGTGACTTATTTTGCTTTGCAATGGATATGAGTAGAACGCCTTTCACATGATTGTACTTGTGTTACGTTGTGTATATCCGTTTGACTAATCGACACGAGTCGTATATTTTATTTCCCGCCAGATACAGTAGTGTTCAGTAATAAATAATAAACTATAGATAATAAGTTTTAAATGATAAATAATAATTGTTCATAATTGTTAAATAATAAATGTCCCTCCAGGGCTTCCGTACTTAGGTGCTTTTATAGTTAAAACTAAAACATTTTATATTTTTGTTATTAATATTATTGCTTTCTTATTATTTATCCTTTTGATTAATTTTACTATAAAATGTATATTTTATCTAATACCTACGGAAGCCCTGGAGGGTCATTTATTATTTAACAATTATAAACAATTATTATTTATCATTTAAAACTTATTACCTATAGTTTATTATTTATTACTGAACACTACTGTATCAGGCGGGAAATAAAATATACGACTCGTGTCGATTAGTCAATGCATATACACAACATAACACAAGTACAATATGTGAAAGGCGTTCTTCTCATATCCATTGCAAAGCAAAATAAGTCACTGGGGGTAAGCTATATTTGTTGTCATTCAACTTTAATTAAGCTATCATTTCATGGTCCATTACCAAGTTGTTTGAGTTAGGCGGAGCTGTAAGTTCGCGAGTTAGGCGAAGCTGTAAGTTCGCAACCGACAACTAGCTAACTGGGAACTTGGCATTGGCCCTACATGCGACTATCGTTGGATATGATATGTCGCGACGTCGCCAACCAAAACCAAATGACGGTACGACACCCGACATCGAAATCCCGATGTTGATGTACTCCGACGTCGGCACGGTGAATACTTGATATCATGACATTTAATATATTATAACAATAAATGATGGTATGTTTACATACTTGACAGGGCCATCTCAATAAGTGGACGATTAAAATGAGTATCCTATTAAAAACTGATAGTAATGCCAATTACCAAACGATAAACTCATATATTATTGTAAGATGTCTGTTGTTCAAAAGTATTGACACCAGAGTGATGATGACAGGTTTTATAAATGTAATTTTGTAAAATTATTATTATTAATTATAGGAAAGTTGAAAAGGTATTGGAGTGGAAGAACTGTACTTTTCTCAAAAGTGTTGATGTGCACAGGAGATGTGGTGCCTCGATCTGCTATCAGAGAATTAAATACACAATCCTGGACTTAACTTGGTAAAGGAATACGTTAACGCTGGTTTTAAGTTTGGTGAAAGTGTTATTCTAATGTTTTGTGAACATAATGTTGTTCAGAATGCGGCATTTGAAGTAAATACTTTACATCTTTGCGGCTATTTACTCTTACGTCGCAAGAAAACATCAGATAATAATAATAATAATAATAATAAAGACTTTATTTTACGAGGAAACTTATTTGACAAGATACTTGATAGAGAGAAAAAACAAAACTCAGTAGAAAATGTATCTGTTTTAGAAGACTTTAGTTTGTGCTGTTCCTGAATAAAAGGCTCGAATGTCACATATACAAAGAAACTGTACACAAGCTTAAAATGATATTTGGCACATTGGTGGATATGACAAAAAAAACAATTTGTTTCCTGCATTCATGCGGAAATAGAGATTTGAAATAACCGGACATAGTCGTATTATGATGTATGTTGTTAAAGGTTTAATGACCAATCCCAAATGTATTGTTATTTTGTTAATTACCGTATTGAATCAATAAAAACATTGAAGCGTGTTCCTTGTATTTTCTGAGCTGACTGTGGCACTAAAAGCACACATGTTAAGTTTTTACAACCCTTATTTTGACAAAGCCACTGCGAGTGAACAAATTCAAGCGTGGTGGAACTACCCCCAGCCATAACTTCTATAATAGGCTTTCATATTATCCATATATCAAGATTTTAATGGACTTCTTTATGAATTTTCCAAATTATGACTCCGTAATCATTTTCACCCGCCTCAATGCTCACTAGTCCGAATATAAGTTTGTGGGAACTTGCAATTCCCTGCGGTGGTGTCAAAATGATCTGGTGCCATTATTTGAGCAATTTATATTAGAATGCCACATGCTGTTATATAAAAATCAAGCTATGTAGGAGAATATCCTTGACAGCACGAACACTTAAGGCCTGGTGACAGGTGTGGCAGGCATTCCTCTGCCCCTCCATTAGGGTCAAATATGAGACAGCCACTTGAAGATTCTTGACCTGTATAACTAATGTATCTTCGAGACAAAATACAATAAAGCAATAGACTGCTAACTATTTTATTTAATTTTTATAACAAAAACACCATACTTGGACACATAAACATTTTATCACAATATGTCGTAAACGCAAGTCATATGATCAATGCTCTAAATAGCCTTCTTTAAGTATAATGTTTGTCCTTCTTAAATACGTTCATTCACAACAGTTTTCATTATTTTTCCTCCTCCATTCCTCAATACTTCTCCTGAAAGACCACTAGCGTATTTGCACCTTGTATTCTGATTTCCTCTCCGCCCACGACCACCATCGCTCTGAAAAAACCCCAGAATAGTTTATTTAAAATATATAAGAATGTACTTATTTGTTATTATTATTTATCTAATATTTAAAATTTATAACTTTAAACTTATTATTTATAAGTTATTACTTAAAACTTATAATTTAAAATGTATTACTTAAAACTTATAATTTCAAATGTATTACTTAAAACTTATTATTTAAAATTTATTACTTAAAACTGATTGTTTGTGGTTGATTGGTTTAAATGGCAATTTCAAATGTTATGTCACTTAAGAAAGATGGGCAGCTTCCCTAACTATCTTTCCTGGGAGGGCCCAGCACCAGACCCCTTTCTCCCTCATGAACTGCCAAATTATTCACATTAACAGTCATGTTTTGAAGGGTTTACTAGTTGAGATGCAACATCTGACCGAGTTACACAAAGAATGAAGCAAAATTAAACTGACAAACCCTGCCAAATATTAACACATTGTTCTTTGGCCTGAAGCTTGATAAGGACCATCCCGGTTGTGCAAACCAGGTTTAGAAACCTATATCTAGGCCCATTACAGACTAATAGCACATGTGATTAGAAGACACTTTTGCTAATTAACTATTGCATCCTACATAGTCTGAGAGTGCTCCAGAACCCATCAATGAAGTTCTAAAATTAAAAGTTTCTTGGGAGAATGCCTTGGACTCCATGCACTGCATTGGATGCATTTGCATAAAGCTGTGAATGGCAGTGTAGTGTTGACGGCGGTACAAAATAGTTGCAAAACGCAGCAACAATGTCGTAGAAGTAGAAACAAATCCAGTGGAGCATGCCAAACGGACACCCTAAACAAGATATTTCGTTCTCCCCAATTTCGAGCCAGAATTTATAAATTCGATTCTACATCGATTAATAACAACAATATTATGATTTCATATATAATATAAATACAAATAACCAGATTTTAATACCTTCTGTAACTCATGTCCGTCGTTAATATCCTTTTGGCTCATCGTGCCTGTTTGTCGCAAATATGGCGCGTGTCAATAACTTATAAATAATAGGTTATAAGTATTAGGTAATAAGGGACAAGTAATAGGTAATAATTGTTTAATAATTGTTAAATTATAAATGTCCCTCCAGGGCTTCCGTAAATACCGAACTTCGCTTTTAGACATTACCTGTGTGACATTATCTGTAAACATACTTGCGAATGACGTGACCGGTGGGCGGGGACTATAATGGCGTACATTTAGGCCGATTTGTGCTTCATATTCTAATGTCTAAGGTACCATGTACTGCTGTGGGTGTGAACACCATCGATAACTAACCGAAACAAAACACCACCAGCTGAGGAATAACATGGTTGTCTGAAACAAAATTCATATACATCGCAAATTAGTGACTGTAAAATCATTCATTGTCGTGGGGGCTTAAATTTCGTGGATTTCGGAGTTCACCTTCAGCCTCGAAATCAAATCCCATCGAACAATGATTTTCCTCTTGAATTCATTTCCTAAAATGCAAAATCCACGAATTAACGTCCGATCGAAATGGTATTTTTTTACCAAAACCACAATTTTTCCCATCGAAATTAAATGATATTACAGTGGAACATTAAATTGTTTAGCAAGGGTATCTAGAGGGTAAGTGTGAGCTTTAGCATAACCTTAATCTGGTTGAACCACTTTGACATTTGTCTCTGTCCATAATTTTTTCATAATTCTTTTCCACCAGCCAAAAACAGAGGAAATAAGTTTTGGTATTGTGACTTTCCGTTAGTTGTTTGTCCTCTTCAATGGCTCTTATCTTGTTACTTTGTTAATATACAATAATATACAACTTTGAAGTTAGCATAAGAAGGACTGTTTTATTTCACAATTACATGTGTACCGTTTCTCTTGGTTTTAATTTGTGATGAACCATCCTTGTGATGCTACTATTTGGCCATTGGCTGGTGTCATTATATATGCATTTCTGAAGCAGATACGGTTTTAAAAGTGAACGACGGAAGACGAGGACGAAAACAATCGACGTCACCACGAATGCTTTCTATGACGTCACTTGTCTGTTTTATAATCCCTGCTTTACTGGTTGATATTTGTGCTACCGGTACATACAAAATGATATGAGAAATTTGACAGGGAAGGCAGCACTCAACTTAACAGCCGAGGGCAGAAAACAGCAACAGCAAAACAAAAAATAGCAATGCTGACACATTACCCAACGAATTAATTAAAAACACAAGTTACCCTTGTAAAATAGCGGGATGACAAAGTTTCACAAAGAACCAAAAAAACTGCATTACTCTATGACAAACATATTAATGGTTTTGTTTGCTCGATTTGTTGTGTGTCAAACTAGTTCCTAATCGCTGCTTCTGTGCCACACTTTCTTTATCCTATATTTATTCTGCTGTTTACTGTGACTCTGTTTCAAAAATTTCGTGTGCTACTGGCTGTGCTCTATTTCCAAGGTTTCGTGCACTTTGTAATTTAGTAAAGAGAAGTCTACGAGGAAGATGTCTTTCTGAGACAAATGAGTCTAGTTTGAGATATGATATAGTTAACTAAATAGTTAATACCATATTCACAGCGGAAATAGTGGTGTCATGTTTTGATGGTTGAATTTGCCGACAGTTTTAACGACCGATATGTCTGACTGCAAACGCTTTCCAGGTTTAATGGGATGCTGATATGCAGACACGGATGTCATTAGAGATGAATAAGCTTTAAAACTATATCATATTGCAACAGAAGTAATGCATAAAATTGAAGCAAAGTTGACATATCCCAAAGACGAATCATCATTCGGATGTCAATTGACATTATGCCAGAGCAGAGATTGTCCCCGCTTGGTTGTTTGCCGAAGGCTGCTTGGCGAAGATTTTCAAATTAGCTCATTCGATCATAATTTACCGTTAAAATTGATTTGAATGGTATAGGTTGACAACTGGCGTAAAGTCAATTGCCTGTCAGTGTGGCTTTCTCGTGGGATATTAGTATGTTATGTTTCATTTTGTGTGTTCCTTTTTCGATACCGGTACCTTTCGTGCCTTGTGTTTCTGTTGTTGATGCATTCCTTGTTTGGTTATAATGATCTTCTTTGGTACCAGCTAGTTTGTTCAATTGACCAATTTTTTCAGAGTAAATGATAACAATTACGTTGTACCCCTAAAAACATACGATGCACTACTTGGTTTTTAAATAGACAGACAATCATAATTTACCCAAAAGCAAGAGCTGCGCGAAGTAACGGATTTTCCTGTTCTAAAAATAGACGGTGTACCAGTGTAATATTTCGAAATTGCAAAATGTAAATGTCTGGGAGTCATTGTTCTGTGGTTACTAGTAAATTTATAGTAAATATGCTTCCAAATTAGAAATACAGGATCCTTGAGCGAAAATGGAATATTGATTCCTGAATTCTCGATAATACATTGTAGGTACGAAAATACAAACCTCTCATTTCTGCGTAAATAGTACATAAATAAAATATTTAGGCTAGCCCAAAATAGAATAGCATATTCATGGAATCACATCGTGTGAACGTTGTCATATAACGGAGTCAACGCTCTCTATATTTGGCGCTATAATTTAGCCTCGGCTACTGTATGATTTATTTACGTCCATTCTACGCCCATCACCATAGATGACAACACTCGAAAAGGCGAGAGAGAGAAGTCCGGTACCATGACAGGATTTAGAACCTTGCCCGAGGCAGCAACATCAGCCGGACTGGAAAAGGTTTTTCCGTTTCGCTTTTTGACAGTGTCTTACAGATCTAGCCCATTTAGGTATGGCGTACGAGTAGGGTCATAACTTATAATACATGTATATACCAATACAATCTATGTATACTAGTAGTTATTGTCCGACATAAACATAAACACAATAATGTGAAGATGCCTTAAACTAATATATGTAACTATATTTCCTGGTATAATTATATATTATAGTACAAGCCAATGACGAGACACATTGCACAATTGTCTGAAAATACTTAATACAATATTCACATCATTCTACCATATTGGTTACTGTCATCTAGTATTATTTTAATCTGCTGGCAGTTATAACGGTCAATATGGCTTACTTCAAAGATTATCAACGCGTCGTAAGATGATACTATGCAGACACGAGTGTCATTGGTGATTAGTTAGGTTCATTTCCACCTCGGTGTTATATAAATACGGGAGCTGTCAGAACAATGAGATCATATTTCAAGATCAATGACAATGCCTTACATTTTAGACATATTAAGCTCTGACGTCATGTATTAATTGGTGTGTTTGTTTGTTCAGCTATGCATTCCCACACTGCTAAACTATTTTTTATTTCTCTCTCTCTCTCTCTCTTGTATTAATTACATGAAATGCAAAATCCAAGAATTAAGGTCCCGTCGAAATGGTCTTGTTTACCAAAAATTTTTCCCGTCGATATTAAATGATTTTACAGTATGTATTATGGTACCGGGCGAATCCTGACAGTGGTAAATGTCCGGCCATGATTATGCTTACTTAAGCCTAGTTAAAACTGAGCAATTTATGCATAGGCGATATACTCCCAATAAAATTTAAGTAAATGAGCTTCAGCTGGCATCGGGAGCAGGGATTTTACAAACTTTCTCATGACTTCCCCAAAGCTTCCCGTAGACCATGTTGACCCTTTTCCAGATGTCTTCGATGCTCATTTGAGAATTCGGGAGCACATCGCCGAGGCACAAATGCTCAGTGAGACATAGGCTAAGATAATGCGTCTAGAACGCATGGTATTTGTACAATTAATAACACTACATGATTACTTGTTTATTGACATCCTGCTCTTTATTCCAATAACAAACAAATAAGAGTACATGTAAATTCTATGGTCCACATCTGAAACAAATAGTCACAAATAAAGTTTATATAGCAAGTGCCTGTAGAAATATTGCCTCAACAAAAGGCGAAGAACCAACCAGCTAATAACATTATATAATACCTAATGAACGGTCACTCGTTGGCGGCGTGTATTCCGAAATGGTCGGGTGTTCACTTATAAAAGGGTCCTTATACGTCTTGTATTAATTTTGTCGACCTTATAAGATACATATTTAAAACCAACACCACAACGTGACAAGGTGCTTCTAGTGAGCTTATTTTCATGAAAATCGGAACGTGCCATGTTGACCAAACTGAAGTAGAAACAGCTTGTTTCACCATAATTAAAGTATGATTTGAAAACAGTTCTTTTTCTCCAAATATTGATTTGGTACTTACGACCTTTTCATTCTAAGTCAGCGAAATGACATGTACCCTATAATATATTGATGGCTTAGAATTAGAAGGTCGTAAGTGCCACTTACGACCTTTTAAGATAATACATATTTAGAATAAGCTTCACACGGCGCTTCTTATGAGCCCATTTTCAAATCTGAACTTGTCATGTTGACCAAATTGAAGTTGTAAACGTTTGTTTTACCATAAGTAAAATGTAAATGTCAGACAGTTTTACCATGTTTTCTCAAAATATCGATTTTGTAGTTACGACCTTCTTGTTCTAAGCCATCGATATGTGATACACATTTGCTGGCAACATTATGATACCTTACTACAGGTATTTGCATACTTCGTATTCTATCATACGTTATAACCAAGCTTCTTTATTAATATGCATACAGGGAAAACGAATGTGTACTTTGACTACCGTCATGGTCCGTCAATACATAGATAATTTAGTCCAAAGATGTAATTTTAACCCAAGGACGAAAATTGTCAAATGCAGAATGTTGGCTACATGTAGATCGGAGTCGAAATAATATATACGTACCTTAAAAGTTTATTTTATCTTTAATAAAGTATGGTCACGCGCAAAAACTGTAAGAGGAGTTGTGTCCACAAGAATCTATCTCTGGACGGACGGACGAGCCAAAAACAGCATACCCCCTTACAACGTACGTCCTGCGGGTGTCCATACTTTGTTCTACGATAAAACGAAATGCATGTGTACTTACACTCCTATCTCCCCTAGAGGAATATCGTATTTACCGGTACCATGACAGATCAGACCAGATACACATGGACATTCAAACATCATAGCAAGTGGTTTTCCAGACCCATATTTCACAATGCAACCTGTGAGATAGAACATATTCATATATCATACACACAACATTAACTCAAACCATTTGTTCCAGTTTGACAAAAATGCATTATTGGTTTACCAGTTCGACGTCGAGAAATGATTTGTTATTTGGCTTATTTCGGCTGATTTTGTGAGGATGCAAATGCTCGAGATAAACCAGGTGCTCGACGTGTCCAAAGATCATGACGTATTCTCATGCTAAAGCAATCAATACTTTGCCCACCCGCTGGCTACGGGCGACTTATGGGTAAGACATTTTATATTTATTTTTTTGAAGTCTAAATCCCAACCATGGGGCACGTAATCACGTAATATTTCCTGTGACTTGGAACCGGACCAAATTCTATTCCCCGGAACTCGGAGTCGATATGGTCAAATTCCTGCCTGACAAACAGGGTCGTCTGTCGAATTCCCCTGTATCCCCGCATCTCCCGTGCGGGCATACTAGTGACGAGTACGTCATGCTGGTATGCGTCTGCATGGTAGGCCCTACACTCCAATATATTACCGTCCATGTACCGTGAATAATCGAGTTAATAGATTGATGAAGAAATAATGTTCAAGTCTCATAACTTGCATTATATTTCTTAATTTCAACACGTAGCCTTCCTTTTTAGACCGTCATGTAGGCCTACTGCTACGTGTTCGTGTGGGTACATACAACCGCCTGATTTATTGACTTTGTACATTTGTCTACCACACTGTTGTTGATTGTAATAAAAAAGTATGAAAAAATCGGACAGGGAAGGCAGCACTTAATCTAACCAGCCGAACACAGAAATCAGTAACACCACAACACAACTGCACTGAGCAATGCCCACACATAAGCCAAAGAAACAATTAAAAGTCAAAGTCCCCGTCGAAAAAATGCAGGATGACCCAACAAAATCAATAAATCTTAAATCTTACTTGAACCATTTATCCCAAGTGCTGAACAATGTCCTTGGTCACTCCTCTTCCCAATTGGTCGATTGTTGCTGAGGCAACAGTCTGAGTCGTTACAGTCACCACCACTTGTACACCCCTGGATATAAAAGTCATTCTGATTGGTCGAAAATATCGGGTGAAATGTGATAGTCATTCTGACTGGCCGAGAGTATATCGGGTGATATGGGATAGTCATTATGATTGGTCGAGAATATATCGGGTGATATGTGAAAGTCATTCTGATTGGTCGAGAATATATCGGGTGATATGTGAAAGTCATTCTGATTGGTCGAGAATATATCGGGTGATATGTGATACTCATTCTGATTGGTCGAGAGTACATCGTGTGATATGTGATAGTCACTCTGATTGGCCGAGAGTATATCTAGTGATATGTAATAGTCATTATGATTGGCCGAGAATATTTCGGGTAAAATGTGATAGTCATTCTGATTGGTCGAGCGTATATCGTGTGATATGTGATAGTCATTCTGATTGGTCGAGCGTATATCGTGTGATATGTGATAGTCATTCTGATTAGTCGAGAGTATATCAGGTGATATTATGATTCGCAAGAAAAAGACACTACAGTGCGCCCAGGATAATGTGAAAAGCGGGAAAATTGAGTTAAATCCACAGAGGGGTGGGGGTACACAAGTATAAAATTTACCGATTGTATACCAGTATGCTATGCTGGTCAATGTATGTAAATATGACATTAGCCTGGGCTTTTTACATACTAGTTTGTGTCGAAACGTTGTGAAGTATAGTATATAATTGCAATGGAGTTAGTTGCTGTATTATTTCCGAATAAAAAATAACAATTTTATAGAATTATATTAACAAAGCATTACTTACCAAGCAAACATATGGTAGTAAAACTAAAACTCCTAATAACACTATTATTTTCAGATCCATGACCGTGGCCTCTTGTTGGTAGTTTATCTACTATCTCTGTCAATGCCTGTATATGATAGTGAAACCATGACCTGCGGTTCGCACGATTGTAGTGTAACAATTACTGTAGAACATCACTGTGACTGTACTTGAAGACCACCTCAACGTAAAGACCACCATTTTCAGGTTTGGCTTCAATGGTACCCTTTTTCTGTAACCTCAATATCTATACCGATTCAGTACATGTATATAAAGGACAAATTTTGAAGGACTCCGGTCCTAAATACGGTTCGTATTCGCACTGTTTGTAGAACGAACTATTTTGTTTTGTTTTAACTATTAATGTGGAAATTGGTACTTGTAAAAACGTATTTACTAGTTAGTTGCACAAACCTTTACTTATTGCAATCCACGCTATTTTAGAGACGTCTTATCTATATAATTATGTCCCTCCATCAGATTTAAACACGGGTCGCTAAATTAGATGGCAAGCGCACTAACCACTGGGCTAACGAGGCACATTTCATATAACTGCTTATTACGAAAACTAACGATGGTTACAAATAAGGAACATATAGTTCTGTATTACTATTTATTCGGGTTATGTATTACGTTATAGTAAAAACGTATCAGTTTAGACACCGCATCTGAAAAGAATTTTAAAGGAGTTAGCTAAGTTTATGAGATATATTATGCTTAGATACGAATACATGTAACGTTATAATATAGTAATTAGTTTAATGGCTGTCGTCAAAATGCTTGGTACACAATTTTTGCCGGAATCGAGGAGAAACATCTTTAAAATGACAACATCCTAAAATCCAACACTTTTAAGCAATAATAGCATTTTGTAAACGTAAATAATTGATACCACCTTTAATTGGCAACTGTCAACGACGGAACGAGCGAGTACACACCCATACAATATCCCTTATCGCGTCTCCTCGTATACAGATACATGTAAGAAGCGACATTTGTAGTACATTTTACTTACTGTCACTTATCACAACATGAGTCTCACATGACACTCATCTGGTAAATATACCACTAAATGCAATTAGCTAGTACTTACACTCCTGACTCTCCAAGAGGAATATCGAAGAATCCACTACCATGACAAGTCAAACCGGAAGCACATGGACAAGCATACACAGTGTGATCAGGTTTACCGGATCCCATTTTCACCAAACATCCTACAAACACAAATCACATGCACCTGTTGTATTCATCCAAATATTTAGCAACCAAGTGTCAGTTTTCTAAGCAAAGCGCAACGTAGCATTTTCCACGGGAGGTAATCTATGCCTTCTATATATAATTGAACGGGAGATAACTGAATGAAGGCGCCCGATAGCGCTTTGCTTATGCAACGGACACTAAGCCTGAAAGCTTATATTTTTCTGGTACCAAGTCCTCGGCGACTGCGTTTATGTTACATTAATGGTAACCACTATATTTGCGTCACAAGTCACCCCGATCACCGCAAGATAATCGTCCTGAGCATACAGGATGCCTGATGAACATCGACCAAAGGCATTGCCAGACATAGTCATTGCGTAATATGCGTCATCAATAAATGATGCACAAATTAAAAATTTCCTTTGCATTAATGAGTCGATAAGTCCCCTTTACATTTTGTACTAGTACATATCAAAATAATACAATTAAATCGGGGTACATGTATAATCATGATGGTTCATTGTTAGACCAACTTGCCCCATGTCGTAGTGACTCATTGATAGAAACCGGAAGTAAATCAGTTGCCCTATGTCTTGGCCAATAAACAAGCCCCTTTTTATAACACAATTAGGCGTTATACTTGTTTCATAATTGAAAGCTACGTCTGGTTACTTGATATGTGTTGAGAACGGTTATAAAGGCAATAGACCTACCTTGTCCCTCAACTGACATTTTCCGACAATGTGCGCCAAGCTGTCGTTTTCCACGTTTTCCTAGGGGACGAACGTCACTGACACAGCATGCATTGTAAGCACAGTCGCGGCCACTAGAACATGGTTGATCAAGTGTCAATGATGTTGTTTTGACAATCGGTTCACATACACCTTAAATAAGTAAATTGAAAAGCAAATGAGTAAATGGATTTCCAACCTGATGACAAAAGTTCGGTCCTCTCGTAAAGTATTCTAAGGTGCAGGACGAGACTTCTAATCTCGAGGTTGTGGGTTCGAATCCCGGACTGACCAACTACATATAGTGCTAGTCTTTCGAATGAGACTTTACACCAAGGTCTCATGTATGTGTGCTGTACATCTGGCATGTAAAAGAACCAGTGTTGTCTCTGGAACGAGTACACCAGCTGTATCTGCACTCCCCCCCCCATCGAGACCTAAAATGACTAGACTCTTCTGGGGACCTCGCCCATATGGATTATACGGCGACAAGAAATAAAATCAATAAATCAAACAAACAAAAAACAGGTAAATACCAAGTAATAAAAAACTTCAGGAATATTAGTTACGTCCAATACCAGTAATCGCTCTATCAAAGTTTTGTTGATTGCTAGGGCTTTATAAATATATCCAACAATATAACCTACCTAGCTCTCCTTTATTGATGACCATACGACCGGTACCATTGCAGTTGTACCCACTAGCACATGGACAATCATAGAACACACCAGCAATACCAGTTGGTAGTTCATGTACAATACATTCTGTATAAATAAGAAGTGGTTTGACTTATCCACCAGTCAATATTATGCCCGTTTGGATGGGGGATACAGGGGGAATTAGACAGACGATTATTCCCAACAGACGGGAATTTGACAACTTTATCGACTCTGAGTCTAGGGAAATATACCCCGGTAGGTTCCAAGACCGGGGAACTACACTTGATTACGTGTCCCGACCCCATGAAATTAGACAGTAAGCATCGTCTCCATGGTGGGGATTTAGACATAAAAAATACGAAAATGTCTAATTCGACCGGTCCCCCGCCCCTGCAGGCATAATATTGACTGGGGAATTAGGTATGCGTTTTTGCTAAATTATGCTATTATGTACTATTATGTCAAACCAAGTGCTAAATGTATATATAATCTAACTACATGTATATGCGACATTCAATATGACGAAAGACAATCAAAAACAGCACTTTCCTTGAAGTGTAAGTGATATATTGACAATTTTGTTGTAATGAATGTCGACGCAACAAGAGACACACATACTAAGTTCTTATAAAATGACAAATAAAGTCCATTATAAGGATTCCTAAACCACCGTTTAGATATCACATGTCCTTTGGAAAATTGTTTTGCTTCCTAGGTTAGGGTTCCCACGATGAAAGGGTCCAGAATTACAGACACCCGTGAGTACATACATTTCGTACATTATAAAACAATTGAATAATCCTAACCATTCGCGGTATCTGCACAACTTGACAATATTGCAGTAGTTAAGGTTCTTTACTGTGTAATATAATGTAGGATTAAGGTACTGGGAACCAGTCAACCCATTTAGCAAGTTAGGGGCCATGTAGAGTTCCATGCTGTTCACCATGATATCCACTACCTAATCAGGGAATACATTGAGGCGAAATCGGAATACCCATACTAGTATATGTTAGTTACACCTGGGGCCTTAATTAGTCATCAACACTGTAAGACTAAAACTCAGACTTAGACTTAATATTGCCAGATGTTTTATTCGCTCTGAAACATATAATTTATTGTTATAAATGTACCGATTTGATCTAAATAGATATATATTAAGTGCATGTCCAGTAGGTATAAATACAAAAAGAAACGGCAGTAATTATAATTGTTGTCAATTTAAGCCTAAGGCAGAGCTTTAATTTTACAATGTTGGTGAATAAGGCCCATGAAACAGTTTGTGTGTACTTTCACTTACTTGATCCATCCGTGCCCCGAATCTGACATGTACCACGAGATAGTGCCTTACGGCCCCTTGGTTGAATGTTACTTAAACAGCATTCGTCATCACTACACTCACTACCCGTCTCACAGTCTTGCAACAATGCGTCACCTTAATTCCACATTCGTATAACTCATATTTTTTCGTTTTGAGAAAAACGCGTTTAAAGATTGAAAGTTCCCTAGCACTCATATACATTTACAGATTAAGATAAAATTTGGTATACAGTTTCATATGCATGTATTAATGCATGTTGTCAAATATTATACGATTCGATTAAAGAATAAGAGAGCTAATCAAAAAATAAAATTTAAAAAGTTGGCCATTTCTAACTGATCATATTAATGAATTGAGTTCCACGCTCAATTTGCTACTTATCTGCTATTAGTTCTTAATTTTTGAGCGATGGCTTGATTTTTGAGCGTTTATCTCATAATTTAAGAAGAAGTGTAGTAGATTTCGGATGGATATTGCCATAGAATTGAGCATACAATCAATCTTGTTTCATACATTTTATAACTAAAACTACCAAATATTTAAAAAAAAGAAAAGTAATCTATGTAAGCCTAACAAACAAAAATTTGAATCGCACATGCTATCATATTAAACAATGTCTACTAGTGTTGTGTTTTGAGACTAATGCGTTCCATTTTTGTTACCTTTCATGAAAGACATCATTCAAGATATCTTGTTTGTACATTTACATGTTTAAGTACAAACGTAAACTTGTTGAATGTTCAATTAAAGATCCGTTGTGTTTGGTTAGGGAAAATATAGAGATAATTAGTAGGTTGCGTAGGTTATAGCTTTAAAGGCAGTGCAGTATGTACCAGATTGACTGTCTGTTTTTGTTGATCACCTAAAAGGTGATCCATGGCTTACCAGGTTGTGTTTAAGTTAAGTCAAAGTTAAGTAACCAATGTTTAGGGCTCTTTTCACCTGTTAAGCCGCTCAAGCACCCTTTGGAAACTTACGTTCGTGTCTCCCTGGGGTGACTATTTCTCTCCTGTGGATGTGGCAACCAACATCGATTTGCGGCACCAAGGAATATACACTGCCCTCACAGGTACCATTTTACACCTTGGTGGAGTGGAGCATGTGGGTTATTCTTGCTCAGAGAAATTAACCAGTGGTCCAGACGGGGTTGAATTCGGAACATCTCGATCCCGAAGAGCGCACCCATCCTAGTACCAGTGTTTGGTATTAAGGTACTGCTACTACTAAACATATGTGACATGTAGTTCGTATCATGACGTGATGTGTACCTCATTGTACCAGGAATGATTTACAGCATCAGGGCTGAGCACACATGTGATGGCTACACTTAATACTAGTAGTTTGGACAGCAGAGTATCCAATATAGCTTGGTTTGGTTTGGTGTTTGCGAGGTTTCATGTACTTTAGGTCAGATTAGTATAAAATAGAGGCTCTCGCAGTTGTGGGAAACGGTGTTAAAACCTCCAATAGAATATGACTGTATTGGTTGCCTTGTGTGATAGGGAACCCCCTTAGAGCCCTTCAATCGGTGTTGAAGAGTACTTCAGACAAGTAGGGTTGCTTTCTTTGGGTTGGACAGAAGTAACCCTAAAAGGTTGTAATGACACAAATCGGGCAACATACCCTATAAAGAATCGATGTGGTATTGGGTAACACATTGGGGATGTTATTCGGCAAGTACTCCTTCGTCTTTGGTATGGCTATAGTGCTCTTACCGAGCCTGGTATGTATGTGCATGGTGGTACTACATATAGACAGTTCTTCCGTGGCTGCTGCCCTTGGTCGTTTAGAATGTTTAGTTCTCCTAGTGGCAAATGTATGTCTGTTCTTTGTTGTGGTAAACTTAATACTTTATAGGAAATATTTTCATTGCAGTGACTATACATTTCAGAGGCATTATTGTGTGACCGTATGTACCTGGCATAGTATGGTCTGTATTTATACATGGTGGTAATGTCATATTTAAGCTGTACATGCTTCCTATAATGCCTGGTACAGCTAATACGGTACTTAATGGAAGTAATTACACTATTGACAATGTAATGTATGTACTCGATGGTGGTGATTATTCCCACATGGGCTATGAAGGCTGTCCTTTGTGGTGATAAGTATATCCTTTAGGACCTGATATGGCTTTACTAAGTGGTTGACTCTACCACTTAGATACACACATGTATTAAAATGATGGTTATGGTATCATCATGGGGCTAAGCCTACCGTACATGTGTGTCTTCTACATTGGCATATTCATTCAACTTACACAATATGCTCTATGAACACACATTGTACACATATTGCATATGTTCTTCTCCTGATATTGAACTATTATCGTATAAAGATGAATTCCATCTCAAACAAGATTCTTATAGCTAATTGGGTTTGATAATTAATAAAGCTAACACACACATACGTATGAAAATTTTGAAATTAGAACAATTTAAGTTTAAAACAGGTTCAAAACTGAGAAAATTGTCCGAAATGTGAAACATCCGAAAATATGTTTACTTTGCAGACCTGTCGGTTTTCACATTTACACAAAAACTATTTGATTTATAACTTTCCTAACAACATAATGTATACGATTGATTAACATACATTTGAGTAAGCAATACTTACATCGTTCTGAGATGTATTAAATGAGCATTTTAATACCCAAATATTTTCATGTTTACGTCTTGTGCAGCCATTGCACCAGCTTTCGTTAGATCACGTGGTATAACATTTGAAATCTCATTGGCTGAAAAGCTGTTCGTTTGTGGATCTAACTTTATTGCATTTCATGCGAGTTAGACGTTTGTGGCACAGCTACTTTACCTATTCATGTTATTGCTACATACATATAAGTTATACCATGTTGTAGAGCTTTTCAAGACGATTTCAACGATACCAAACACTCAATTTTCGTCAAAAATGAGTTATACGGTTGTGGAAATAAGGTGACGAATGCCTAATAATTCAACGGGTCAGATAATTATTCAATCTCATTAAAATTGCTTCAGTCATTTGCCCTGTTAGATATCTGACAACACTCTATAAAATGTCACGTTCAGTTGCTATATATATGGCGTCACGAGCATTCGCGATTGTTCTCGCACTTTCAGATTGTGAAAGAAGCGATTTGATAGGATGCCGTAAAGTTCACATCGAGATGACCCCATACAGAGTGTCGTCAGATCCTATATCAGTGTACAGTAGTGAAGCGTACAAAGTGTCTGATTTTAATCACAGGTGGCAGTATCAGTGTTTTGTCCGCAAACGATTAAAAAAATAATAAAAAATATTAAACAAATTCTGTACTGAGCTAATATACTATCAAGGTATAAAGCGTACTATATGTCTTTATGCCAAAGATTGTGGAACATTCCATCTCGTTGTTTCAACATAAAATACGGGCGCTGAAGAAACATCGCTATACAAGTCATTCAAATAACCTATAAGATATTCATTCTTACCGAAAATCTCGTTCAATAGTATCTTATAACTGCGAAACAGCAAAACAGTGTTACTTTCGTTATTTAACTTCGCTCAAGGTCATTTTATTTATGCACTGGTTACCTATGCGATGTTCCACAATCTTTGGACATAACGTATACTACGCTTTATACCTTGATAGTGTACATGGAGTTAGATAGACAATCGATATACTATAGTACATGTATATACGGTCCATGTATAGTGTATTAGCTCAGTGACGGATTTTTTCCTTTTCTTTTCCAAACACTGATACTGCCACCTATGATTTTAATGAGATCATTTAACTTCGATCCTACATATTACATGTATAATACACATAGTCATTAATTCTAAATAAGCACTTTTTAACAAACGTTTACCAATTAGGTGAACTACATTAAATTTAATACATCTTATAAAACAATCGAGTGGTGCACGGCTAGTATGAGAGTAGCGTACAGGTCAGTTTTACTGTAGAATATGTTATTATCAGTAATTGATAGTTGGGAGTACCCCCGTAGATGTATTTCTAACGTCTGTTTGAATCGGTAACGATGGTAATGTGATAAAAGGAACCCGTCATTCGTTGTCTTTCATGGTACATTTCTTAAACCAAGTGCTCGCTAAACAACTTTTTTCTAGACCCATATAAGAAATGTTGATCTAAGACTACACATGACGGATCCTGTATGTAGTAGTAATTATGAAGAAAAGTTTGAAATGCTTACTTCCGATCCACACAAAAGAATTAAAACACCAACCAGATAAACAACCTTCATTATTGTAACGTTTACAGAAACAACAAGACGTATATAGTCTGATAATGCGTCACAATGAAAGTCCCCTATATACAAAATGTACCTGAAATATGTGGCAAATTGATAAGGAGCTCAGTTCACCTTTATCATAGTTTTAATTGTAGTGAACTAGATTCTAAATCAGACATCATTGTTACTGAAAATGTAGTTCGTTTACTTTAAAGCCACATTATCGCTCTCACAACTATTTTCCGAACATCCCATTAAATACAACGAATAATGGAACCATTGGGCTGTTGTTAACGAATTACCAATACTCGACGATAGAACGTTAACAATATTTGTCGAAATGGTAGGCCAAACATCGTATTAAGTAAATTGTATGGTGAACAAAATACTCATTTTGCAAGAGTTGCTTCCCGTACACTTTAAATCATGCATTTATTGTTTAAAAATTGTCATTTTATCTACAAACCTTCTGGATGTTTTATAACATCTTCTTCCATCTCGTGGTGTTTTCCACATGGGATAAACTAAGGTGCTCAAATTGAATCATTGTGCAGAGAGGTTACCAAGTTGCAGCATATCAAAATAGCAGTTTAAAGCTTAATGTAAGCATTTGACTTTAGCATGTTACCTTATATTTGATGAGGGTTGTCATACCAGGTACTGTATTATAACCCCATCGGCAAATATATTTCGATTATCAAAATAGGTGCATTTGTGCATGCGATTTGTAGTAAAACATCTGCAGAGTTCCTAGGTACGGTACGGTCTGTCTGTAACAGGAAGATGCAGTGTAAGAGAGCATTGATTAATCAGACTCTATAAAGAAGTATTTAAACCACATAAGTAAAGAGTCTTGAATACGTTTCTTGATGTATACAAATTTCAATACATAGTCGGTGGGGAAATGTACTACTATTAAAGTGAAGAAAAAAAACATTTCCTGTCTTGTCTGGAAGCATGTTTAAGCAATCATTCCACATGGATATTTTCAGAATTCTACATGTTCCCAAAGGACACTGTATATTGTTTTAGAGTAAGATATACGGATAAAAGTCAAACAAAATACTCTCCAGGCCTACAAGCTAGACAATGCTGTACGCTCAGTGATATGGTTGTCGGATGTCAGTATTAGTTAATTCAATTTTAAGAGCGTGTATGAACGATGGGTGAACTTTAAGTGTCTGGTTCATTTAAAAAGAAAACTTTTCAGGATAACGTCAAACAGATAATCTTCATGTCGAGCTTGATATAGATTTTCTGACATAAAAATGCATGTTACCAATATTCGGTGGGTTTTTTATTCAGCTGTTCATCTGCTCAACCACCCTTTGGCGTTTTAAGCTCCCCTGGTCATAGGCTACCTAATGAAACCAATATACGTTAGACTTTCCCCGAGGAGGCTAATTCTCTCGTGATGTGTTGTAGCCCACATCGTTCTACGGCGCCAAGGAATATACACTGTCCCCATATAATATATTGCGCATGCGTGAAAATGGCGGGTGTCTTTCTTCTCCCGAACAAAATTTGAGTAAAATAGTTATTTTAATTTGATATAAAGGATCTAAAATTGATGTATTCAATCAAATCGAAGGAGTATACCTATATATTCATGAACGTGTGATCACTGGACTAAAATAAGAGTGTTTTCATAGAGATATTTATATTTTTCCACCGTCGCTTAGTGTCCATTTTGTGGCGGGAACTAATTTTGGGATAATACTATTCTTTGCGGATTGTGTTTACTAGTGGGTATATATCATGCACAGCAGTACGCCATCTAAGGACTGTGGTTTTAAAACTCATAATAGATTCGACGCCCTAAAACTCCAATGGTCGACATGTAACCAGTCCCCAATAAAGATGTCAACAAACGAGGCAAAGCGGATACACAGCCCAGAAAGCAGTGCGGACACTAACAATAGATGAAAAACTATCTTTAATGTTGTCAAAATTGGAGAAATTAGACACTATTGAAAGCTCATTGCTTTTGTAGTGATCGTGCACTACTAGTGTTTATACCGGAAGTACATGTCGAGTACCCGTATGTGAATCTCGGGGTGTTCCCGCGAGATCTAGACGGTGTGCAAGTAGAAAAGTGCCCCGACGAGTTGATCTGGAACCGCCAAGCTGATCGGACGTGCCACAGACGAGCAGAGCTAACGACGGTGTTAAAATAGAGTATAATTAGTAAGTTGCCGTCTACCGAATACTATGTAAGTATTGGCAATTACTATAATGGTGGCAGCGGTGTTTTAACGACCTACTGAAGCCTTCACCAGGCCCAAAAATACTCTGTCTCGTGAGTGAAAATTTTTCAAATTTTTTTCACTGGATCTCCGAGCCGCTAATATTTTTGTTAGCTGGCCGGAAAGTTCATGTGGCTACCTGTTGTCAACATCAAGGAGTATCCCTATTCACTTTGTCCCATAAGGCCCTCCGAATATTATTGGCCATTATTTGTTTACTACGAATCGAAAGTTGATACTCAGGTGAGCTTGACCAAAAAGCTGGGCGGCAATATTATTGTCGTTGATCTCAGTTTTGTGATTTACATTGTCTGTTGTTGATTATACGAGATTTATCATGTATTGCGTTGATTCATTATTTAGGCCATATCCCATATATGTTAATTTTTGTGATGCATGTGAGCTGCAGGAAATACCTGGTGTTGGCACAGGCGAAGCAGCACAACTCATGAACATTAGGCACCAAGGTGGCCAGATCAACCGATATATTTTGGATACTGTAACCAAATCGCAGCTCAATCCAGAATGCTTCGAAATCCTAGATTTCACACCGAATGGCTTGTCACTTACAAACCAGGTGACAATGCCACCACACAACAACACAGACCAGCCTGTTGATAGTAGACACAAGCTATCTAAACAGAACACAGAGGTATCTCAGCCCAAAGCAGATACCGGGGATGTTGATGCTATCCAGTTCTCATCCCGGTTATCTAACGTTCCAGACTGAGGTAGGGGAGAGGACCAGCACATAAATAGCAGAGAAGCTCAGATATACAATGATATGGAGACAATCCTGAACACAGCATTGTGCCAAATGAGAGAGCTTGTCCACGCTAATCTGCATCATCCAGCCCCTACACCCCACTCCACCCGGCTTGATCCTAGCCCCAATGACAGTAAACATGGTTTACACACCGACCGTATGTCTAATTCAGCACCGGCACAATCATGCTGCTGTAAACACAAATGTCATGAAACCACAAATCCTGTTTCCATGCCAGGGAAATTATTCTCCGCCTTAAAAAGTTTGCCTCAATCTTTAGTGTACAATGGCAAAACAAATTGGCATGCCTTTCAACTAAAATTTGATAGGTTTGCTTCTGCAAGTGACTGGCCTGATGAGATTTGCCGAGAGTGCATTTTGCATTGTCTGACTGACCAGGCACTTGATTATGCAGTTATGCTACTCAGACAAGATCATGAAATCTCATATTGCCAAATAATGAGCAAACTAAAAAATAGATTTGCTGCTGAAGAACTTTCAGCTATAGCAATGGCAAAGTTCTCTCAAGCATCCCAGATAACTGGGGAGCCACTGGAGCAATGGGCAGAGAGAGTGGAGACACTGGCAATTGAAGCTTTTCGCGAACTCCCGGAAAGCTACTCAAACCAACAGGTAATTGGCAAATTTTGCCAGGGCTTGTTAGACATTGAGGCGGGGCATAGCACCTTCATGAAGGCATACTCCACACTAGAGGATGCTGTAAATCAAGTGCGCCTGTTTCAATATTCGAAACATGTGATCGAAAGCCGGGTTAGGCAGGATAGTCACTCGGACAACCTGACTGACTATGAAGATACCAACATACAAGTAAATGCCGTACAATATCGGCCTAAACCTGCCAGAAGAACAACCCAACAGAGGGTTGCTTCAGTGCAACCTGAGTTGAAAGGGGTAAAGACCACAACTAGAAGGGAAACATGTGGTAGGCAAGGCAAAAGGAAAAGACAGCGGAAGTGTTACATATGCAATGACGATAGACATTTGTATAGAAAATGTCCTATGAAAAGGTCATTAGCGGACCAGGCCCGACAATCATTTCATAAAGATCATGTCGCCCCAAGGGCAGCACCTAGAAATATGAAAAATATTAGGGGTAGGTATAACGTAAGCACAAACCCTGACCGGCCCTTCACATTGCATGCCAACCAAACACCCCCAAGATCTTCAAGGGTTCCAGAAGCAGATCCAGGCACAAATCATGTGCCGTCCCAGAAGGAACCAGACCCTCAGGCGAAAGTGGGTATGCCAAAATCTGCATCAATACTTGCCATACCAGTTCAGGTAGAGGGTCAACCAGTGAATGCTGTGGTAGATTCTGCAGCAGAAGTCACCATCATATCAGACAGAATTTTCTCTCAGCTAAGAAAACCACCCCCAAAGATCCATGAAGTGAAGTAGGATACAGCGGGGCGCCAGATTGCCATGATGGGCTATGTAGCAGGTCCTATTGAAATAAATATAGGTAAAAGCTACTTCCGTGGTCCCATCTCTGTGGCACCAATCGACCAAGATATGCTATTGGGTATAGATCTCTTAGTAAGGGGATCTGCGGTACTCAATATGGAGAGAAGAATGTTGGTGTATAATGGGTATGAAATAGCCACAAACAGGGTTATTTCAGAGGACCAACCCACAATAGAGGCGCAGAATACCAGAGGCAATACAGGGTAACATCCAACTGTTATAGCATGGCATAGTTACTGAGTCTCTGAGAGAGCAGACGACCAATGTTAACTTGTACCCAGGAAGTCAATGATGCAACTCAAGGGGCAATGCAGGTGACAGCTATGACAAGAAGTAGTATCATCATAAGATGGTACTGCAAGAGATCTAGCTTGTGCTATGATCCAGGTTAAAAAACTAATATGGACCCAGCTACTGGGTGCATTGTCCAAAAAATGGAGTTGATAATTGGTTAGGTGGTAGCTTGTAATGGGGAACTTAGGGATTGAGTCGTCAGTTGGCCGGAGGCGGACATCCCGCCAGATTAAGCCTAGACTGAGACTATCCACCTCTTGTGTCTCTAAACAATGCAGGTCATATGTTTGACTCTGACGAAATTTGGTAACACTATATGTCCCCTGCTTAATCAGCAAGATGGTTAATACCTTTGTTCCATCGATAGAAGAAAGTTCAAGGGTATAGTCTACCCGAATGAGTCCCATAAAATTGGTAAAGGGCTCGGAGAGTGATGAGAAGTCAATACACTGGAAACCCCATGTACATCTAAATCAGTACATGCGGTTTGGTTTGCAGAGAAGGGTGGACAAGTACAAAACAAGTACTCATCGCCCACCCCCTACCCATAAAAACGGTGGGTCAGCACATGTTGTTCAGCTATACTATATTATAGCAGAGAACTCCAGAAGGGTGCTATTTGGCTATAGCCGAGAAGGGTAGACATGTACCAAACAAGTACTAACCCCCTACCCCCTAACCACCTCAAGCAGAACATTCTGTTAGGCTATAGCAGAGATGGTTGGACAAGTATGAAGCAAGTACTCATCGTCCTTCCCCCTGTCCGTCTAAACCTCTAAAATGTAGGTTTAGACCAATGCAGAGCTGATATGGTGAGCAGCCAGCAAGAGAAGGTAAAGCGTCCCTAGCTTTCATACAGTTCAGAGCCTTTTAACCGGCTCAGATGACTAAGCCCTGACAGCAGGGGCAGTGAAGTGTATTGGGACCTCGATTATTTGAACTCTATAATCGAGTAAATATTGTAAATAACAATGTTCTCCGATAGATACAACCTGACGACCCAAGCAGAATCTTTCAACTGGCTCATATGATAGCCAATGAAGTGAATATTCTCCCAGACGTCAGTTGTATTGGGACCTCGATTATTTGAACTCTATAATCGAGTAAATAAACAATATTATCCCATAGATACAACCTGAAGACACAAGCATCGAGATCTACCTAAAGATGTATAAACATCTGTACTTGTAGGGTAGCCCGGCACGCAGAGTGTAATGTAGCTGCAGCGACTAAATCAGAATGCTTTATTCGCTTATTCAACGTAGATGTGCTAGGACGATGACTGCTATGCTGAACTGCAGTAAGACCAGTCAGCTTTTGCTGAACTTATGGGTTAAAGTTGAGGTCCACCGATGAATATACTCACCTTAGTTTATCAGCGACTAGGCTTGAGCATGCTTTACTCGCTTGATGAACTCTGTCCACAGGACACCCCTGTGGCAGACTTCAACATATAAAGATGGGGAGAGTGTGGTGTGGCTTACCTCATTGCAATTCCTTTAGTTAAGCGATTACTGGTAACATATATTCCAACACTAATGCTGTGACATAGATAAAACCCACTAGTAGGGAGTCATTGTAAGGTTAGCAGAATGATGACTAGTTTCCCGACTTGAGGATGTGGTTCAAAGGTAACCCTATAAGTTAGAGGTTACTGTTGGTTAAATAGGTCATAATAATTAAAAATCAATGACTAATTACCCCCTACATTAGTGTTATGTTTCACAGATAAACCATTAGTAGGAGATCTGACAGTATGACAGGCCGAACACACTACTTTCCTGCCCTCGCGTGGAGTAGAGTCTATTGTATACTCCGGAATACGCGACACTTTCGCATATTTGCTGACTTGAGACCATTCTCAATCTCATACTCTGGAATATGCGACACTTCAGCAGATTTGGTGACTTGAGACCATTCTCATACTCACCCAATGAATGCTTGAGTCTAGAAGGCAAATTTATACTCAAGCCCGTGGCTAGAATCCTTACAAAAATGGATGCCTAGCCGGGGAGTTTTACTGGGAAAAACTAGTGAACACTCCCAACACAGACCAGGGACTGGAACGATTGGTTCACCCATACCAAGCGTTCCATACAAGTCAAAACTTGGACAACGTACTGGTTTATAACCAGGAATATTTCAGCCCTACTAACTAGCTGAAATACTTCCAAGTAAACAGATGGGTGCTGTGGAAAGAGTATCACTGTAATGCCAAGTGGTCACTCTGAGCTAGTGGATCAGCGCAATCAAAAGAATGAGACAGTTGCTCTTCAAGTCCAATGCAGCAAATTGGTTCAACCCACCATACACTGCCTTCCAAAAGATAAAGTCGGGGGGAGTGTAGTGATCGTGCACTACTAGTGTTTATACCGGAAGTACATGTCGAGTACCCGTATGTGAATCTCGGGGTGTTCCCGCGAGATCTAGACGGTGTGCAAGTAGAAAAGTGCCCCGACGAGTTGATCTGGAACCGCCAAGCTGATCGGACGTGCCACAGACGAGCAGAGCTAACGACGGTGTTAAAATAGAGTATAATTAGTAAGTTGCCGTCTACCGAATACTATGTAAGTATTGGCAATTACTATACTTTGTATGCGCTCAAATTTGACACAGACGGTCATTGACATTGAAAAGATTGAACGTCGACTCGATTCACACATTCTCTTCACTCAACAGTTAGCCTACCATAGTATTGATGACAACACACGAAGTCGGCGTAATAATTTGAAGTTCTACGGCTTAGCTGACATAAAATATGAGAACTGTTACGACACCTTACGACAATTCATGCAAGATTACATGGACATCGATCTTTCATCTATGTTTATACAACGAATTCACCGTGTCGGTGGAAAACCTTCATTCAATCGTAACTACGTATCGAGACGTGCCATCTGTGTCTGTTTCAGAGATTTTGGTGACACTGAATACATCCTGAGTAAAGCAAGATGTTTGGCGCGAACCAGATTTGGTATCGATAGGGATTATCCCATAGAAATAGCATTAGCCCGCAAAAAGCTCTACGAGATAATGAAATCCCAATATTCGGATAAAAGAGACAAGTGTAAAATCTTATATCCAGCAAAACTGGCAGTCCAAGGAAAGGTAATCCTGGATGAATTTCCTGATTGGCATGAAGTGCTCAATACGAATAGAATGGACTATCTTAATCAACTTCGTCAATGTGACGAACTATATAATGTAACAACAGTGGTTGATCAAAGTGTTGATCACAATTCAGCTAGTGGTATACCAACTCCGGTAACTGTACCACAACAACATACGGTAAACTACACACTCAGGTCTATCGAGTCAAATAACAATGAGCAGTCTTCACCAAGCAATACCGAGACCAATACCCATGAGCAGCTTTCATCAACTCATCAACAGGACATGTCCACCGAGGAAACCAAATCAAAATCTGTCAATGTGTCCAATGATAGCACCACTATACCTGTAAATCCGATAAGTGCTGAAACATCGCTAAACAAAACTGTCGCTGACGTGCAAATACAGGGCGCGAGCACCCAACAGGACCAGGCTCCGATACGTCCACCACGGAAATGTAGACGGTCGAGCCCGAAACCCCCATCGGGCGGCACTCCACAAAACGACAAAAACAGTTCAGTGTATTCTACGCCCTCCCTACTTTGGACAACTGGGAGAGACCCCAATTGAACTTTGTCTTGCTAAATACGCAGGGCTTTGTCTCAAAAAATGTAAACAAACTCGAGCAGCAAGAAGTTATTGATTTATTCAATACAAATGACTTTATTTTCTTTACGGAAACATGGTCGAATAGCCTAGTTGATATGAACTTTCAGGGTTTTAAATTATATTCAAAACATCGTACAGATAAACACTTACACTCAAAACGTGATTCAGGTGGAAAATGTTGCTATATAAATAATGTATACTGTAAATATGTTCAGTTAATTGAGAACGATAATGATGATATCATGTGGTTGAAATTTTCACGTGATCTGTTTGACAGTGAATGTGACGTATATGTATGTCTTTGTTATATTGTTCCACAGGGCAGTACTAGAGAACATTTAAACAATACTTCTATATATGATCAAATATTATCTGAAATTATCCAAATATCGCATGATAATGATAACATTCTGTTGTAAGGCGATTTGAACAGCAGAACTGGTTCCTTAAATGATTTTGTAGAAAACGATGATATTGACTTAAATGTACCGTTATACTTACCAGATGATTACGTCATTGATACACCATTACCTAGATGTACGTCGGATACTATTGTTAATAGCAATGGTCGGTTGTTAATTGATTTTTGTAAAGAAAGTGGAATGCGTATTATGTATGGTAGAGTTTGTGATGACAAAGGTGCATGCACGTTTAACGGTCCAACTGGTAGTAGTTTAGTTGACTATGTTATAGCTAGTGCATCAATGTTAAACTGGTTTAATAAATTCTTTGTGGGGCAACAAAACATTCTTTCAGATCATTGTACCGTACATTTTTCATTAAAGTCTACACTTAAAACCAATAAAGCAGTACCTGTAAATAAGAAAACCTCGCAAATGGCCGAGTTTACCTACCAATGGGATAATAAACGCACAGACGCGTACATTCAGGGATTAAGTTCGGATGAATACTCGCGTTCCGTTAATGCTCTTTTAACTCAACTAGAGTCGTGTACTTCGTCCCAAACCGTGGATACCTGCCTTACAGCATTTTCAAACACTATAGATAACATATGCTCACCATTATTTGGAAAATACAAGTTTACAAAAGATACACAAAATAAACATGCAACTAAAAATACTTGGTTCGATGACGAGTGTTCAAAAAAGAAAGCCTTGTTTTACGGTAATCTCAATAAATATAATCGTGTTGATTCTGACGAAAATAGACATAACCTTTGTAAGGCTAGATCTGAGTATAAGAGCGAAATAAGAAAGAAAAAATACGCATTTAGGAAGGCGGAAACGTCTAAACTCGTTAATTCGAAGCTAAAAAACGCAAAGATGTATTGGCGGATGTTAAAAAAATCGGTTAGTCAATGTCATGCAACTGATGTAAACATAGATAATTTTGCGCGGTATTTTAAAGCAATAAACAACCCAGAAGATAGATTTTACCAAGCTGATGATGATATACTTCGATTCAATGACGATTTCTTAAACGACGAAACCCAAATTATGTTTGATGAACTAAACGTGGAAATAAGCTGATTAAGCTCACCGGAAATCGTTAAAGCAATTAAGCAGTTAAAAACAAATAGTGCTGCTGGGCCAGACTTATTTTTAAACGAATTTTTCAAACACGGAATTGACCAGATTTTACCGTATCTCGATAAGCTATTCAATGCATGCCTCCGTATCGGGTATTTTCCACAAACATGGAGTGAAGGCTACATCGTACCGATTCACAAAAGCGGCGATAGAGATGACCCATCTAATTACCGCGGTATTACCCTTTTGAGTAGAAACATACCAAATTTATATTGAAGCGCAAGCAGGGTTCAGAAAGAAAATGGGAACCATTGACAATATTTTGTACTGAACTCTCTTATCACACACTCTCTGAATAACAACAAAAAACTATTCTGTGCTTTTGTTGATTTCAAAAAAGCTTTTGATTTTATCGTACGAGATATCTTATGGAATAAGTTAATAAATTATGGCGTAAGAGGAAATATTTTAAATGTCATACAATCCATGTACAACGGTATATCCTCTAGAGTTAAACTTCTTAATGGTGTTAGCGAAGCGTTTTCGTGCAATCTTGGCGTAAGACAAGGCGAAAGCTTGTCGCCATTTTTATTTAGTATCTTTCTAAATGACATCGAACAAGTATTTGTTGAAAAAGGTGTAAATGGAATAGATCTTGGTAATCTAAAACTTTGTCTCTTGTTATACGCAGACGACATTATTATATTCTCTAAAACTAGTGATAGGTTGCAACATGCTTTAGATGTTTTATCCGAATATTGTGACAAATGGAAACTCGAAGTAAATACTAGTAAAACAAAAATTGTAGTCTTTAGAAAGGGCGGTCGCTTACCAGCAAATATGAAATTTACTTACAAAACTATTGAATTAGAGATTGTTAGTACGTTTAAATATCTGGGGGCTGTGTTTACACCGGTGGCTCTTTCAAGGGTCAAGAAAAAATGTTAGCAGGTCAAGCTCTAAAGGCAATTTTTGAAATGAACAAAAGACTGTATAAATTTACTGATTTATCCCCAAAACACACACTTGAACTTTTTGATAAATTGATTAGCCCAATACTAAACTACTCATCCGAAGTATGGGGTTTTTATAAAGCGACCAACGTCGAAAAAATTCACTTGCATTTCTGCAAACGTTTGCTTGGTGTTAAACTAACGACTCAAAATGATTTTATATACGGCGAGCTAGGCCGGTACGACATGGAAGCTTCGAAAATGTACCACATAATTAAATATTGGCTAAAAGTTTGTTATGCACAAGACAGAAAATATATTAAACAAGCCTATAATTTACTTAAACATGATATTGAATTAAATCCGCGCACGGTAAACTGGGTCTCGAGTGTTAAACTTCTGTTAGCTAAACTGGGATTTCACGATGCTTGGTTAAACCAAGGCGTAGTTAACGACACATACTTTCTGGCACTAGTAAAACAGAGGATCCGTGATACCTGGATTCAGGATTTTAATTCAAGATTAGAAAACTCATCAAGGGCGTTGTTTTTTAAAACTTTTTATAACTTTACTCACAATAAATATCTCGAGGTTATCAATATAAAAAAATATAGAATATCTATGTCACAATTAAGAATGTCTTCTCATCGGCTATATGTAGAAACTGGAAGATGGAAAAAACCTCAACCGGTACCTTTTAACGAAAGATTATGTATTGCTTGCAACTTGTTAGAGGACGAATATCATTTTATCATTCAATGCCCAATTTATACTGAAATCCGGAGAAAATTTATTAAACCCTATTACTTGAGAAATCCCAATATGTCCAAATTTGTACAGTTAATTACTAGTGAAAATATATCTGAAATAAGAAATCTGGCCACATTCATTTATCATGCTTTTATAGAACGAAGACAACTACATAATGTGGTATCGTAAAATTAATATATTTTAAAATTGCCTTCTATGTTTGACAGACATTTAAACCAACTCTTTAAAAATGTTTGCTTGTTGTAGTACACTTATTGTCATTTGTCATACATAGCAGTACAAGTATTGAAATTGTTTCTTTTTCTTAATTTGCTTTTCAAATCATTTATGAATCTAACAACACGCCATTAAGTTTGCCTTGTATTTCGTTTCGACAAGGTAAGCTTTATAATGGAAACATTATATATTTTGTATACTTTCCAATTTTGTAATTCCTCTAAAAAAGAGTAGTTTTGTGCCATCATATCATAAGTGATGCACTATCTCTCGAATAATACGAGAGAAAGCGCCTAACATATGATAGTACCATCACAAAACTACCACATCCGTATATTTTAAAATAACATAACTAAATGTTATCTTTTTTCTCATTCACTAGTTATACTTTGTAAACTTCTTGTGTTTCGTTTTCGGCAAGATGATTTACGCGGGTTAGAAATATTTTTAGCTATCATGATATCAGTAGATCTCCCACATTTCATAGTCCCTGTTGAACATTTATATATATATATATGCCATATATGTATGTCTTGTCTTTGTACGTTTGTCTTTTTCATGCATGTATACTTGTTTGTTCTTCTTACATTGAATTTTCGCACTAATTCTGTTATAAATGTATACGTATGGTACGTGTGCTCTTCAATTCCACTTCCATGGTGATATACATTGTATATCGCCGTGAGGGTGGAATTGAAGAGCATATATACCACATCCGTAAAGTTATAATAACATAACTGAGTGACACAACTAAATGTTATGTTATAATGTTGTGTTATATTTTATAATAAAGATGTCTCTCCCGAACCCGGGCCAAAATTTGTCTGACGCTTTACACACATAAACGATTTCTCTATGTTTGATATTATATAATATGAATACTTTCTCGCCATTTAACACCATGCTATTTAATCAGTTGTATCATTGTTGTTTTGTAAAAAGTCCTTTTCAGGACTAAATATGCAAATAAAATATATTCTATTCTATTCTATAAAATAATTACACCTTGGTGGAGTTATACTTGCTCAGAGAAACGAGGGTGAAATCCGGGACCTCGAACCCGAAGTGCACGTCCTACCCTACCGCTCCCCGCATATTATAACTCAACTATGTGAAAGCATTGTATGACCATTGTATAATGACACTATACTGTAAACATTTATGCATTTACATGTACATGTTACTGCATCAGAACGCATTGATTGAAAGGTATTGAGAAATGTATCTTTACAGAAACAATGACCAACACGTCCAAACAAGGGCTAATAACTCTATCAACGAGTTACCGCACCAAAAGAAGTATCGGTGTTATTGTAATAGAAGGCCTCCAAATGCCCCCAGAGACGCTGATGAAGACGACCTTGTCGCGGCAATATAGTCTTTTTCTTCTATAAGCCAAGCGAGCTAACAAATTGGAAGATATTTGTTGCTTATCAAAGGGGGAATACTACAACTAACATGACACAAAATACCTAACTGGAGTTACCTCCCTTGCTGGAAAAAATGCGATGCCAGCGCGGAAATGTTCAAACCTTTATGCGTGAATGATAAAATTTCCGCTAGTAAATCATGCTATATTGGACCTTTAGATTTGTGTTTGTGTCTCATTGGAGCATCTTTGTGACATTTTCCGCTTATAAAAACATACCACGGGGTTATTAATACACAATATATAAGCGGTTTAATTGTGCTAATAGAAAGTAGAAAATGGTGTCAAACTGTATGTAAGTTATGCAGACACTAAGAAGACAGACCACATTCAAAGTGTTCAAACTTAGTTAAATGAATAATCTTGAAGTTAAAAATGTAGTTCATTCAAATTGCATTTTGATGTCACATGCTTTCATTCTCTGTTCATAGAGTTGATCAAATTGTTCATTCTGTGCTACTGTAAACATGTTCTTCCAATCCCCAACTTCTCCTGAAAAACAAAAGGAAAGTATGGTTACCATACTAATATAGTCAAATCACCACTGCCAATGTTCTGTGTTTTCGAAGCCCTTAAGCGTCAACCTTAAAGTTGCATGTCGTACACGCATGTAAAGTACGTGCTTATATCGACTTTCATTAAGTTAAGTTAAGTTACCAATTTTATAGGGCTCTTTTCAGCTGTTAGGCCGCTCAAGCACCCTTTGACATTTTAACTCGCCTGGTTTTAGGGCTACATATGGAAACCTACACTCGTGTCTCCCTAGGGAGACTATTTCTCTCCTGTGGGTGTGGTAGCCAACAGCGATCTGCGGCGCCCAGGAATAGACACTGCCCTCGCAGGTACCATTTTACACTATGGTGGAGTGGAGCATGTGGGTCTTGCTTAGAGAAATTAACCAGTGGTCTAGAGGGGGGTCGATCCCGGGACCTCTCGATCCCGAAGCACGCGCCCTACCTCTAGGCCACAGCTCCTCACATAAGGGTCAACCTTAAAGTTGCATGTCGTACAAGCATGTAAAGTACGTGCTTATAACAACTTTCATTAATAGCTCAGTCACGTGTAAACCTTTCGAGCTGCGAAGTTTATTTTGGCAATTTGATACGTGTACATCGTCTGGGTTTTGTGGACTCAAGTTGTCTTTGAGTCCATACATATTTCATAGTTACATAGTTACATAGTTACATAGTTCCTCTTTTGACAGTAGGTCTAGCTGATGACCTTTGGCGTCAGTTCTTCTTCTTCCTCAACGATCGTGTATAAGTGGTTGTGTGCCTTATTTATTGTAATACTGTCTTTATAATAGAACATTTTGTCTTGCTGTTTCAAAAATGTATCTTAATTATTTTCAAAAGACTAAATTGTTTTACAGTCAACTGCTTTTTGAGGGAGAGAGTTTCAAGTGTCAATTACTCGATTTTTTAATCCTTAAAGATAGTTTTTGAATGTACTTCAATTATCCCTCATCTTGAAGAAATCTTCATACACCTCAAGGTCATACTTTTGATCAACAATCTAAAACACTTCAATCATATCTCCTCTACGTCTACGGTAAGCTAATGTTGGTAATTGTAATTTCATAAGTCACAAAATGTACAGTATCAAATTGATCAGCTAATATGAAGTTATCAAAAATTAGTCCGGTGCTAATATTAATATTTCTCCAGGGTCCTTATTCACCAACGATGTAAGTTTAAAAGTCGGACTTAGACTTTAAATTGACAAAATCCATAATAACTGACATTTCTTTGAACTGTGAACCATGTGAAACTTGATTATTATTTGTTATCCACTGAACGTGTATACCCATTTATATCAAAATAGGTACATTTATAGCAGCTTGAGAGCGAATAGAACATTTGACAATGTAAAGTATATGTATGTTGTTTAGGCTTACAACATTGGTGAATAAGATCCTTGGACCCACCTTTTCTGTAGTAAGAATAATCCTCTGATCTCCACATCTTGTTCCAGAATTCAGTGGCGTATTGTTTCTTGTTTGTCTTCATTTTACGGAACTCACATTTCTCAGCTATATCACGACAAAGATCATCAGTAACATCAAGGTTTAGAAACTTGGCAAGCTTAATCACTTCTTCACCTCCATTCTGTGAATGTAAATATAATAATCTATCGTTATAACGATATAGTTCAATTTTGAACCCTGAGCCATGAACTTTCAGACGAGTCTATTAGGGCGGGTAACCCGTGATTTATTCAATATTCTAACACGATTCGCGGATTAATCCAATACACAAAGAACGAACCGAACCATGTTTTATTGCCCCCATAAAACATACCTATCAAATTGGCTGTTTCTATTTACGCCCAGTATCACTTGACATATTTATGAATGAATGAACGTAAACTTTATAGTAAAATTTACTACGAGTCACGATGACAAGGCGAGTTGCACAAGAATCCAGTGTTACATCTATGACGCATCTATATTTAGAAACTCCAATGTACTCTAGAAACCAAGTTTTAGTAAAGCTTCTGATAATCAATCCATTTATATTTTTCATTTTATGAAATAGATACCATATACTCGTGTTATTAAAATTGTTTCAATGTTTAAATTGTGGTATTTCCTTCAGAAAATTACGAAGGTCGTTTTCATTAACGAGGGAGGTAATTGTACCAGCTAACAAGTCAATCAATTTCATCGTGGAATTATGTTCAATATCCAATGTGTGAAAATGGAATGCGCGCAGTTAAATAGTGCGGGATATTATCGTATTTAGAATCGAAATAAAAACTCTGTTCTTGTATATTGTCGGTGAATAAAACACGGGCACTCGTTCGGATGCGGAAAATTAAATCACTCGTGCTACGCACTCGTGATTTAATTTTTCCGCAACCGAACTCCTGCCCGTGTTTTATTCACCAACAATAAACGCGAACAGATTTTTATTTCTTAAGTCATTATTTAAAGATATGCTATTTACTACTGTGTGTTATTTATCGATTTACAGTTTATGGGCAAATGGATTAAACTTTAAAAGTGCAGTCATGGCTCAATGCTTGAAATAGAACTATAGCACCAGTTCAAAAAACCACTTCAAATAATATTATTAAGATGAGACGCATGACAAAGCCAACGTTCCATCATGTTGAAAAGGTTCAAAATGTCGAAGTTACAATAATTTTTGCTTTGTTTTTTAATGGCAATACTATTACGACGAGAGGTATATTTCTGTAAAATGACAAAGCAAACGTCCCATCTTATAGTAGAATGCTGTTTAATGAAGCAACAGACCGAATATCGTTTTAGTTTTGACATATTGCAGTTGACATAGAAGACAGAATTAAATGTTATAAGTACAAACTACGATTTTGAGAAAACTAGAAATTTAAAGGCAGTCTCTAAAACAACTTTCTTTGAAAAAAGGCTCATCAGATGGGCCTTGTAATGCAGATTTTGAAAGCAAAGTGTATATAGATCTTAAAATGTCACAAGAAGCGCGAACGACTCTATTCTACAGTCATGTACTGAGCCATTGAATTATTTAGGTAGATACACGTACGTGTTTCATATCTTCAAAAGTGGTCAGATGGATAGGATGATCGGGATGTTCTTTTATTGCTTTCTCCCAGTCTTCAACATAATCAAACCACGAACCATAATCCACTGCAATATAAAACGTGGTGTTCATTTTTTATCACGGGGCACGTGTATGACGTATGTTTCATGGAAATTGACATTACGCCAGTTGTCAATCAATACCATTTAGATAAATGTCAACGGTAATTATAGGCTCATTGCCCAATGGATCAATTGGAAACCGTTCACCGAGCAACCTTCGACAAACAATCAGGTGTAGCGATCTCTGCTCTGGCGTAATGTCAATTGGTATATGAATTAGTACGAATTAGTATGAATCCTTTACATCTATTTTAGTTGTCCATTGTTGACGAAGTTCGTCTTGGATTATTTACCTTCTGTGACTTCAGATTTACATGGTATTGTCGCACTTTATAAGACATTTAGAATATACGTATTTACAAAAACAATATGAAAGAAATGTTTAAGACGTACGTTGTCCATCCATATAGAGAGGTAGCCAGTTTTCCCACTTTCCATCGTATTCGTAAATATGTTTCAAACCATAGTCATGATTATATAACGATACTGCGACATCTTTTGGATTCCTATGGCACAACACGATCTTAGTTTTCTTTTCTTTCATGGCTGTGGGTACCTGGTCATACCGGAAATGCGCATTGAGTACTCTAGGTGATGGTATGTCAACAAGTTGTTCATGAGTAAGAAATTCAATCATATTTGCTTGTTTTATCTTTGGTATGGTCTCCGCTTTGCCTGATTGGAGCATGGATAGCACCTCCCATAGCCAATGTGTCCCTGAAAACGAAAATATCTCGCAATTTCACACGAAGCAACATCTCAAAATTAAGATCATCCAAATGCAACAACCATGTTTAATGATTTGCTGTCTTTTTAGATCTTACACACAGTGCATAAATAACAACTTACCGATGACACTAGTGTTCAGTTTTCAATGGTCTAAAGGGCAGTTACCTGCATTTAATACTTACGACCTTATTATACTGATACACATTTATAATCAGCATCACATCTAGTGCTTCTAATGAGCCTATTTTATGAAAAGCGGAACTTGCCATGTTGACTAAACTGAAGTTGAAACAACTTGTTTTATCTTACGGTATAGATAAACCATATTTTTTAGCCATGACTAATTTATGCATGAAGGTTGATTTTCCCTCAAAGGATAGATATAGGGTATATATTAAGGCTTAAGCTGGCTTAAGCAATATATGTGATCAATGACAGTAACCAATCCATGGCCCAAAGAGATTTTAACCAAGTTTATTCGCATACCATGACTAAGAAGTGTAACCTTTCGTCACGGCTCAAAACACAGCTTGGACAGATTAAATATACATACATGTACATAACAAACGAAAGACGTAAACACATCTCTCTCCCAATCAACTCAATTCTCGATTTACAAATACGAATAAATAAAAGTAAATGTAATGAGCATGCGTTTGCAGTGCCAATTAGAGGCATATTATAATCACCTGACTTGGGAAAGGTAATTAACAAAATGTCATCATCAAATGGTTGCAGGTCACGTGAAGCTTTAATGGCTTGCTCTTGGTCCATGCTATCAGTATATGGGTAACGTGTTCCATTGAATTCCAAGAACTGAATAACATCCCCACCCGCGTCCTTAATCTTTACCACCGGCATTATCTAAAATAACAAGAACCAAAGCGGTAAATATTCGAGCATCAGATACACCTCTGTTATCTTCGGTAGATTCATTACTTTCTTTTCTTTGTGAATTTTCCCAATGTAAGATAGTGGCACTCTCAGAAAGTTCATCCGAGATTTAAACACAATTTATAAACTGGATTTCTACAAAACGCATTCACATGCCTTTTACGTTTAAAAACTTGTACTCCAAGGCGATAGAGCGCTAAGTCATCCAAGTGAATGACCATGGCAAGTTTATCTTTTTTAAACATCAAGTTCACAACTATTTTCAGATTAGGCTTATTAACATTAGGGCACAAAGCAAAGCCTTGCAGCTACAACGACACCGCCTAGCCACCCACGCAAGAGTCAGACATAGTAAAAGCCATCCACATCCCCAAAAATGGATGTTTCAAGCTAGCCTTATATGCTCACTCCGCAATGAATGACAGACTGCGGACTTTGAATTTTGTGCATAATTAGCCATAAAGCGAGGTAATTATAAGTGACAACTACACAGACTTCTCACGAATCATGTTCAAAACATTATTGTAAACATCAAACATCGTCTTTTAGAAATGCCAAATGACAAACATTTGACTATTGCATACACGGTACACAATCACGTGGTCTTGAACGTCACAATGGATTATCTTACTTAGAAAGTTCGACCATCAAAAAGTCGATTCGACCAAGAAAATAATCACAAATAATGATATAAGTTACAGTCTAACAAAAATCCGGAACAAATTATGCTGACATGAATAATATGGTACTCAGACTGTTTATAATGCAAATGTAATCTTTAATCATCTCGATTTTAACATTGATATTGACTATTCGTTATCATGCATACATTAAATAATTTGACCTTATTTGACCAGTGTGTTTAACGTGACAATGCATATGGAAATACCCTATACAGTATACACGGCATTGACCGATGTATAGATGTTCTGAAATAGTATGTAATTATAAATGTGAATATGTGGACCTCTAATGTCTATGTATACTTCTATCTTCTAGATTTTGTAAAGGTTGTAACTATCAATCTAAATCATCTTTGTAAAATCATTTGCATTACTTTGCCCTTCAGCAGATATACAGATATACTCGTACACAACATACAAATTAAACGTACAACTATATCTCTAAAACATACAATGGGGTCCCAGTAGAGGTTTTCACGGACCCCAATGGCCAACTGTATGACATGTTAATACTTAATTCAGCCTGGAATATTTACATTCCCAGACTACTAGCAACTGTGCACGTCAGGTTCGATCTCAGACAGCGTTATAGTAAAGTCGTTAAAATTATACTACAATGTATATGCCATTGATGGACTCCCACCAAAGTTAGTTCCAGATAACTGCTGGGTTGTCCGGTTTCTAAATAATATGAGTGTGTGATCTACATTAGTAAATATGATTAAAATACTGTGGACCAGAGCGATTTAAAACAATGAGCATTTAATAAGGCGAATATTCCTTCCAAAATTAAAAAAATCTTCTTAAATCTATCAAAACGTCTACTGCTGATGACATGTTATGTTGCATTGATACGAACTGAGTAATTGAAATATACTTACATATTCCGTGTTAAAGATCGCATATATTCCAGAATCCTGCACCGGTGAATTTATTCTTTACACACTGCTAACGTGGTATTAACGTTAGCTAACAACTGTCTTGATAACTTATAACATACTGTTAACTGTCGGTACTGTATGCTAAAATAATTGAAGAATCGGAGCTTGAAGTATAAACTTTGTAACAAAATACGTACATGTATATTTGTACGTGAGTAACGTTATGCGTCGATTATCTATGACCTGATTTAACATTCATGACATAGTTTTAGCCTTGTTATCTACAACATAACGATAGGCGAGAGACGCAATAAAGCATCACATAATTTATATGTATAGCTTGGCTAATTTGACACGAGCCTGACCTTTTGATTAGCATAATTTAACAGTCGATATACAATGTATTACCTACGACACAACGGCGATTGTATGTTTTCGTAGTCGGGGAGTATCACGAAGACGCTCGAGACGTAATAGAAACACAAATTTGAAATGCCGATATCGCACAATTTGCTTGCGGAAATTGATATATTCAAAGCAAGAATCTTGTAATATATTCTTGCATAAAGGTCATGTTCATGTCAAAGTAGCCAAACTACGAGGGATGATCAAAAATAACGTGGTCTTTTGCTACAATTTTCGTATGTTTCAATAAATCATTTACAAAGTTATATCAACATTCATCGGAATATGTCCGGCATATTCCTGGAAAAAAAACACGGAACAATAATTATTCAGTGAAAAGTTATATGCAATAGAAAATGGTCACTAACTGCTACCCGGCGCATGTCAGCGTTGGTTTTATGACGTCGCCGACGTCGTGTATCGATGCGCGTCACTGTAACAGTTTTGAACCTGCTCATTTTATCTATAATGTCATACAATGATGTAAATTATTACAGCAATATTAAAGATAACATTTGACCTTAAATTGTGCAAAATATTTTTCGTATACGACCCATAAGCGACCACTGTTGTCGCGCCGTATTTTCTATTTCCTCTATCCACATATTCACGATGGAAACTAAAAATAAGAGCTCAGCTCATAGGCCATATTCTATTTGTCTGTTCAATCATTTTAAGCGCCATTATCTGCATATTTTCCGAGAACAGGGTAGATCTTTACCATTAAAGGTATTTCCTGCCGGTTTGACGACGTCATTTTAACGTCAGTTACAAGGTAGTACCGCGCAAAGAAAAATGTGTATGTTCTAAACGCACTGTTCAAATGACATCAAATTTTGGCAAGTTGTTACCTGTATATCCCATCGTAAGGTGGGTAAGTTTAGCGAAGTTCTTACTTCCATCAGACTGAATTGCTTACAATTGTTCTGCCTTTTTGACAGAGAAAATAAACATGAAAAGTCCCCATTTTAATTAATGTACAGGTGGTCTTTTGTACTGTTAATCGTTGAGTTCTGAAGATGATTGCACAGCCATTCTTCTATTCAATTGTGAACAACAATCTAGTTTCGGCTCGAACATGCTTGCATGCGCATGCAGCGAACTTCCAGGAGAGTTTTGGGAAATCCCCTTTTCTTTTAGACTTTTAGATTTCAGTTCATATTGTGTGCAAGACTATTATATCCCCATACGCGTAAAACTTTGCTGAAAACGACTTTAAAATCGTTTCGTTGTTTGTAAAAGTGTTCGACCGAGAAAGTCTTAAGTACATGGGCATTTGGTTAGCAGCGATCGTTCGTTTCTAGTGACCTTTTGATTGTGTTATTGGTGTAGTTTCTGCTGTACATGTAGCTATCTGTCAAGGGTCTGGAATGGTAAGTGTTTGATTAGGGTTTGTAATGCCGGTCGCGCCTCGTGGGGGTTTGCGAGGTGAAGCCCCCTCCCCTGAATCTGGCTGCTCTATCACCGAGAAAAATGAGAGATTTTCAAGCCAAAGTAAATATACCTACCTAAATAAATGCTTATTCATAAATCATACCTTGGGTGGACAAGCCAAAGATTGTAGACAAAAATGTTCATTTCCGATATAACAATTATTTTCAAAACGACTCATCGATTTTATCTTATTTTAAAGCGTTTGACATGGAACTATCGGAGAGTGAGCATCAAGGCAGTGTTTTATTTATTTAGGGCTCCGTTGTGCGGCACTCAATGCGTTAGTCCTAACAGGTGAGCTGGTGTTATTATATAGAGGATCCATCACGAGTTGTCAATTGATATAAATTCATATTAAACGAGTTGTGGAAATTTTATTAATCGAGCCTTTCGCGAGCTTAATAATATTTCCTGAACGAGTTTAATATAAATATATCAATTGACAACGAGTGATAGATTCTTTATATCATATGACACTAAAAACGCAACATACGCATTGATTTATTGGAAAAACTCTGTACCTATACTACATGTGGTACGTATAACTTTATACGTACTGGCTATAAGGAAAGTCATGTTATATAATGATTTAAATTGTCAGGCGCAATTTTACAAATTCAATAAATTGGAGATAGCCCACACACAAATTATTGTAATTGTCTTTTTTCCAATCTGTGTGTTTTGCACAGTCACATGAGTGGGCGCATGGAAAACCAAATGTTATTAATTATAATTCATGTGATCCGAATTGTTTTCTAAGTTAGAAATTACTAGTAGTTCGCATGACAACGATTTAGGAAATCCCGTCTAATTGATATGTATTTTCACGCGCGGCCTGTTTCATAAACTAAAATATGGGCTGGTTCAACATCGAGTAAACGTATGTAGTGATTTAATAATAAATAATATGAAATGTTTTACTAATTTGGTACTTCAATTTAATTAATATTTAAAAAATAGTTGACAGTTTATTGTCTATCATTACAACTTAATAAATATAGTTTTTCAAACCTTCGTATTCCCCAGTTCGTACCAGTCCGTGGTTATTTTATGCTAAGCGCTTGAAGTTGTGACGAGCTGGGAAAATACGACAATCTAAAAATAGAAGCTGCTAAGCATATAAAAATGCGGCGCTGAAATAGATTAAAATATATCGAAATTACATCGTATTTTGAACATTATCAACCGCAAAAAGACGATTCTGACTGCATTATCATTATCCTTACAAGGTGAGTGAAGTTAACGTTATTACATAAAGCATTTGTTAAAAAATTGTCTTTATATATTGCCAAGACTTAAAAAAACGTGTAGGCCTGCTGTTCTGGTATCAATTTTGTTTAATAAAATAGCCCTAAAGAATTTTTTGATCTCTCGTTTGCAGTATTATTTAGTATAAGTTGTACCATGCAACACATTTAAATAAACGTAATATTGATATACAAAAGGTTAAGTGAAAAAATGAAATAGTTAAGAATATTGACTAAACCTAATAGTATGTTTTAATATGCCTAGTATTGACTAATGATTTGAATTGTTACTGAGTTGGCGGTCTTTGGAAAAAGATGATAGCCGTTGAAATGATATCACTATTCATTGAATGTACCAGTCAGACAATGGTCCGTCCGTCAGTTCTTCTAGATTATTCTTTTTATACTATCAATAGCTTTCGGTATTTTGTTCTTTCAGATAAAAACAAAACTTGACGTCGCATTAGCAGAGGAAAGAATCTCAAAAATGGCTTCCAAGATGATATTTGCTATCATGAGCATCCTTGTCTTGACGGTTGTGCTGGAAACAGCACAAGGCAAAAGAAGGAGACTATGCAAATTTGATAAAGTAACAGAAACGTGTACGGACATAAGCCGGAACTCACGACGAGGCAAACTCACTGCCTTCCTGGCCGGTAAACCCTCGGGACGTTGCGCAAGACGAGGTGGCGAGTGTGAATTGGTTGCTACACGTAAACGCATGAGGTGTCTGTGTGAGCTAGGCCGTATTGTCGTTTGAGATCGAGGAGTTCGTCACTCATATTGACTTGATAGTATATTGTGTTAGGGGTTTTTCATATTTTTTTAAATATACGAAAAAAACTCGGATCTCATTAATACGGGTAAACTTTTTTGTCTGCACTTGAGGACATGTGCATGTTTGATGTAATTATTTCTGATGCTAAATCAATGCCAATCGGTCCATGCTGATCTGTTTTAGCCTAATGTAACATGTCGTTACGTTCTAATCATGTGCAGTAGAAGAATTTCAAGTTGCCTAAATCAAAACATCAAATTAATGGCTTGTTTTCGCTTATTGCAATTTATTACCTAATCTATCATGCTCACGAGATCTGACATGTACTTCAATATATCTAATACGAGCAGCGAAGTGAGTCAGTATGGGTTTTTTTTGTAGCAATGTGAGTAATTGGAAATAACAACACTATAGTATGTCTAAGTGTTGTGAAAGTGGGACAGTAAAGTGGAAAAAAGTAGTATAAGGATTGGTAGTCATATGAACCTTAAGTGGACCGTGACTTTAAATAGTTTGTGCATAAATCAAACTGTATTGTCTGGCTATGGTGACGAGTTATTTCCCCTATACATATAACATGTTGAGCTTAGACATATCGAATGAAAATATTTCTTTAAATCAGTATGTCATAAATTTGGGTCTATGAAAGAGGGCATGAGCAGGGCCTTTGCAATAATATATAATGTCTATTTGAAATGACTGTTTTCACAATAAAATCAAACATTTAATGTTATGTATAAACAATGTGTTCATTTGCTGAAGAATAATCAATATTGGCATTCCATAGAAGCCAGTCTTCTATTTGTCTTGCCATGTGAAATTGTTTCTTGTTGTTTGATATAATCATTTATTTAGTGTCATTTAATATCATATTTGTCAATTACCTTGTCCATGCTACAGATCATTAATTGTCATTGAGTCGTGAACTTCCATTTTATCACGCGACTAAGCCATGTTTCGTTGCACATAGAGCTATTTATCATTAATTTTTGTAGGTTATCATGTGGCAACCAAATATATCATGTGACATCCCATTATATCATGTGACATCTGAATGTATCATGTCACATCCCATTATATCATGTGACATCTCATTATATCATGTGACATCTCATTATATCATGTGACGCTGGATTTTAGCACGTGCTTTGTAACGTGTTTTACTCAATGTGATTGCTTATCCTGCCTGAACTTTATTTTAGTGATTTAATGTTTTTTTTATTTTTGTTATACGTTGTTGTTGTACATAAAATGTCGGGTTATAGTTTTTTTTAAAATTTGCTATTAAATATTACTTATATTTGTTCACATTAAATGAAAGATTTTGACACATTGATTTAGTCTGTGACTAATGCATATGTCCTCCCACACACTGAGAATGTTGCCTCGGCGATGTACTCCCGATTTAATAAATGTGTAGAGGAAGGCATCGTACAAAGGGTCCTCGTTGTCTAAGGGAAGATTTGATGAAGTCATTAGAAACATTGTGACTTCCTTGTACCCGTTGCAACACGAAGCTAATCTATTCAAATCGATACATCGGAAGAAGACACAGAATGTATTCTTAGTTGGCAACCTGATCACCTACTACGTCTGTTCAGCTCAACTTGGGAACAACTGACGATCCCCAATGTACACACGCTCAATGTTATACCGTTATCAAGTTATGCACGTAATCATAAGCGTTGACAATCAGTGGTGAGGTTATGCTCTGGACAAGATGTTTTTTTCAAAATCTCAATAAATGACAATAAAAAGAAGAGTGTTACAGATTACACCCTCCTGTTTGTGATGCACGTATTTGTCCATCTTCAATTGCAAAGAAAACTCTACGTCCAAGACAATTGTCTGGTCTAAAATCACCAAAAAGCAATAATCCGACATACAGAAAACATGGGGCAGAGTTATAATTTACACACTGACATTAATCCATGTTTGGGGTCTACTAATCCGTCTTCAATGGCTGCATATACGTGAACATGTATGCATAGCTTCTAGGCTCTAGACATATTCTGATTTTAGATCAACTACGAGTAGCTTAAGGGCAATAACTCTGCAAACAGACAAAAGGGGGGATATCGAGGTATTAGTTCACTGTCAGTTTGACTTAAACCCGTGCTTGTGGTTAACTTGTCTATGCATTCATGGGCCAAGAAGTGTACACTCGAACAATACTTTTAGATCAACAAAGAGCAATAGTTGCAACCAGACTTAAAGAGCAGAGTTACTTTAGACTAATTAATGTTTATGGTGGATTAAATTTCGGGGTTTCATGGTTTGCCTTTAACCACGAACTTCAAATCAAATCCCATCAAACAATAATTTGACACTAGTATTTATCACCTGAAATGCAAAATCCACGAATTTACATCCCATCGGAATTGTCGTTTTTACCAAAAACCACGAAATTCCGTCCCATCGAAATTAAATGATTTTACTGTATATGGTTCACACATTCTGACATAAACAGCTTCTTGTGCAGGATCATTGCACATACTCCACCACACAGTAAGATGCATAACTTTGTCATGGTCTCATCATAGTTTGTTATAAAAAAAAGCTGGTTTTATGTTAATTACTAGACGCATGGTCTTGTCGACTCAAAATAAAATTTATCTTATCAAAGAGTGGTTAACTTTACTAGAACCATGCAACTGTGGTACAGCTATCCAAGTTAAAAAAGTTAAGTTACCAATTTGCTATGGCTCTTTTCAGTTGTTAGACCATTTAAGCACCCTTTGACATTGTAACTTCCCCTGGTCATTGAGCTACCTATGGAAACATACATTTGTGTCTCCCTCCCGAGACTATTTCTCTCATGTGCGTGTCGCAGCCAACATCGATCTGCGACGCCCAGGAATAGACACTGTCCTGACAGGTACCATTTTACACCATGGTGGAGTGGAGCATGTGGGCCTTGCTAAGAAAAATTAACCAGTGGCCCAGAAGGGGGTTTAACCCACGACATCTCGATCCTTAAGCGTGCACCTTATCTCTAGGCCACAGCTCCCCACTAGATAATATAATGCTGGTAGTAATAATGACATTTTAACATGCAAGACTACAAAAAATAAACCAAACATAAATTGCTACATTTTATTTTGTTTATTGAAAACAGGCAAGAATACAAGTATCAGAATAACAATTTCTAAACAGGTATTTCAATTATTGTAAACTCTGAATAACAAGGTGCATGTGTATTTCATTTTTATTATGGCATTCCCCTCATATAATTAACTTTTCTCCATTTCGCCTGACATCAAATTCCAAAATTGTTCCTACCAATATTTTTGTTATTGAGAAACCAAACAATACTCTATACAACATGCATTCATTTAGCAAACCTTCATAAATTTCATTTCAGAAGTTTGACAAAAAAACATACTTAGCTTTGTATAAAAATCGTTAACAAAACAAATGCCTGTAGCCTTAACATGAAGCAGGTAAATGTTAAAACCACAAACGTCAAACACACAATCAGAGTGATCTAAAACTAGTCCTAAAAAAAATTCGAGAAAAAAACTACATCAATTTATAGAGGCATGTACCATATAGTTTTGCACTGAGCCCTCAAAATGTTATATTGAGTTTCTCTCAAAACAGAAATAATGAAGTAAATTATTCAAACTTATATAATTGAGGTAACAAATACAGTAAAATAAAATTGTTGAACTGTGAAACAAGGATAACACACAGCAACTGCATTTATAAACATCTCACATTGTGGGCAATAAACAATTCACTATTTACAGTATTCAGCTACATGTCGATGGCTTAGAACCAGAAGATCGTAACTACCAAATCGATATATTGAGACAACAAGAGAAAACTGTCAGTAATTTAGTCTTTACCTATGGAAAAACAGGTTTTTAAAACTTCATTTTGGTCAACATGACAATTTCAGACTTTCATGAAAATAGGCTCATAAGAAGCGCCTTGTGGAGAGGATTTCAAATATGTATGAGTCTTATAAGGTCGTAAGTAGGAGTAACGAGCTTCTGGTTCTAAGCCATGGATGTATGGCTCTACTTTTTCACCACCAATACATTTTATTTGTGAGCTTGAATTATGTTGTCTAATCTACAAAGATCATTCTTATTGATGTACTAACTATTTCACTGGGAATTCAGGACTATATCCAGAGGCCAAAACATATATATCTGTTCCTGGTTGCCTGCCCAAGGTAGGTAGGCAAATATTTTATATTAATTTCATTATTCTTTTTAGTATTGTATTACCAATACATATTCTTCGATGCTGTGTGACAGTATGTTAATGGTTTCACTGAATTTACATGTTTTGATTCCTGTTTTTTTATTACTGAACCTGTTCATAAGAATCACATGAAGGTTAATACGCAACAAAACAAAATAATATGTGACCCCATTCTCGGGAACTTTGTCCGCAAAATACATTTTTTTATCTTTTGGAGGAATTAACTTTAGGGTCTGGGCCAAAATGTGAGTAGGGTTGGTCGACCAAAAACAGACATATTTTTTTTTTCTGGCCTAAACTATAACCTATATGAGGGTTGTTCAATTAATTTCTGGACGATCGATATTGCTGAAAACTCATTGGATGGATATTAATGAAAACGCGCACTAGCACATTCACATCATTCCTGTACATTCACATACAAATTTTCAACTTAATCATACTCATTCATACTGTTGTCCGACGTTTTCAGCTTAAAATATGCGATAATACCACAACCCCTACATGGAAAAACAGGCAAGACTATCACAATGTGTCTCCTGCATCAGAAATGCTATGGCATAAAAATACTAGTATGACATTATGTCTTTAACAATTAACACTTCAATATACATTACACTAATGATGTTACACTTTTTGCCAAAATTACACTTTATGGCCCAAAACAGTAACACTAATGATACAAATAATGATACACTTCTTGTCCAAATAATTTTACACCTTTTGTCCAAATAATGCTACATATTTTGTCCAAATAAAGCTACACCTTTTATCCAAATCCTATTACAACATTTGTCCATATAATGCTACACTTTTTGTCCAAATAATGTCACACTTTTTGTCCAAATAATGTTACACTTTTTGTTCAATTAATGTTACACTTTTTGTCCTAATAAGGTCACACTTTTTGCCCACATAATGATACACTTTTTGTGCAAATAAAATAACACTTTTTGGACCAAAACAGTTACATATTTTGGCCAAATTACACTTTGTGGCCTAGTAACGTTACACTTTTTGTCCAAATGAACAAATTGTAAAATCCACATCATGTCCAATAGCTTGTGAAATTTCAGTAGAAAGAATATCATGTAATAATCCATTATCATGTTTATATATCCATACTCCATCTTCAAAGTCAAATCTCTTTGGCCCGCTGCAAAGGAAGGTAAATTGTAATTAAAATATTCACCAATCTTGAAATATATCGCTGGCTTAAGAATGAGAAGGTCGTAAGCACAAAATTAATATTTTGAGAAAACAAGACAAAACTGTCTGAAATTTACTCTTAACTTTAAATATGGAAAACAAGCTTGAAACAACATAACAAGTTTCCATTTTTCCTGAAAATAGGCTCATAAGAAGCCCCTTATAATGCTGATTTCAAAAATGTTGTAAATAGTAGTTACAACCTTCTCTAAGCCAGTGATATGTGTGTAACATTCTGCAGCGTATGAATTGCATAAAGATAGTCTATACTATAAAACCTTACTAGAACAACACCCTTTGGAAAATACAAAGTTTGGTTGTAGTGAAGAGGCTGTTTCTGTGGACAGGTACAAGTTAAAGTAAATCCGAACATAATGGGTTTGTTTACCCTCGCCACCGGGAGATCCCATATGGGCGAGCTTTCACTATGTTTAGTTACCACAGTAACTTTACTATTTTTATGACATGATAAAAATAGTCCATTCTTCAGAAACATAATCAATATGTTGCTTAGGCCACAAATATTATCCAATCATATGTTGGCCTAACCAGGGAATGAAAAATGGATTGCTGGCTGACGGCCGAGGCATGCAAGACAACATCAAACAGGGTGGACATACCACATGACTTTTTGGCTAAGTCTGCAAGTAAAAATCTGTCAACTTAATGTTAAAACTACATTTTTTTTATTTTTCCACTGACTTTAACAAGACATGTCCGCCGCTCAAGCAAAGAAGGAGCACTACCTTTGCAACTTCATATGTTTCAACGGAAGGTCAAAATTTTTGCCTTAAATCCGGCTCAAGTGCTACACATACAGTTGAGTCATTTTCGGGCATAAACTGTGACCTATTTCACAAAAATATTAAGTTGTTTTGGGCACATTCTCTGCTTGGGTGTCAAAAATGTTTCGAAAAAATCAATCAAAGAAGAAGATACTGACAGTTGTTTTTAACTTTTTGTGGACAGATTTCTACTTGTCGGCTTAGCCAAAATTTCCCTTATGTCCACCCTATCAAAGGACATACTCCATGGTGACAAATTTTCATGGGAGGGTATGACCTGTCAGACAAGGCATTGACTCTAGATCCCCTGGTTATAATTCCAGCACACTAACATCTGGACCTTAACTGCTGCTGCTGCTGCTGCTGCAAACAGTATTACGGTACCCTTTGTTCGTGTAAACGTTACCTGATTGGTGAAGAAAACCAGATTTGTTTATTTGGAGTTTGTTTGTTGATGACGTAGGTTCCCCAGGCTTTACTGATCTTCACTGTTAACACTCCACTCTGTAATATAAAATATCTTACTGCATACATGTCATATTTTCTTGAAGCTTACCCTGGAGATAGGTGCAGGAAATGGAGATTTCAATGAAATGCAGGAGATTTTTCTAGCTCAAACTTAAATAAATAATGTTAATATGCAGTTTTCACCTATTTTACTTGTATGACATAACCATGCATGCTTCATACAGCTATTTAATTAATATTTGTTATCATTTTCATCATGCAAACAAAAATGTAAAGGTTCCAGTATTCCAAGAAATGCAGGAGATTTGATCAATTTGCCTAAAATCATGCGGGAGTAGAGTCTCAAATGCAGGAGACTCCAGCATAATGCAGGAGATATGCCATGTATGTTACTGTAAAATCATTATTACCAGTATTTGAGAAAATTAATTTTCATTAATTGAAATGATATGAGTAGGTTTATTTTCATTTATTGAAACGATAATCTGGACCAGGACATCATATCCACCTGACTAGTGAACTTCCAAAATACATTGTTATGTGTTTTCTCCATGCCAGAATCAATGATAACCATTTTTTGTCATATGTCAATACATAATATGCACATAATTGATTGATGTATAGATACTCCAGATGGCGATACTCCTACTGGCGATGGCGTAATTTCCTACTACTACTACTGTAGATACAGTAGGTTTTCTATTGAGGTCATAAAACATACAGTCATAAAATTTAATAATAATTACTATAGAACCAAGTACTTGGAATTAAATATCAATCTGTACTGGCTGGCTCTTCTGCCATCAACTGACAACTTTCCTCATGTGCCTGTAGCTTTAGGTTACCCTAGAAGTTAGAACATAATATGACCATGATTTACTTTGGTAACGTTTGACCCATAATCAACGGACTGTACCAGGGTCCATCCGTTGACGAGCAAGAGAAGCAAGTGCTCTTCAAGGACAAGTGAGTGCTATATCCAAATACAAGTGAGTGTTATATCCAAAACCAAGTGAGTGCTATATCCAAAAACAGGTGAGTGTTATATCCAAAACCAAGTGAGTGCTATATCCAAAAACAAGTGAGTGCTATATCCAAAAACAAGTGAGTGCTATATCCAGAAACAAGTGAGTGCTATATCCACAAACAAATGAGTGCTATATCCAAAACCAAGTGAGTGCTATATCCAAAAAAGACGTGAGTGTTATATCCAAAACCAAGTGAGTGCTATATCTAAAACCAAGTGAGTGCTATATCCAAAAAAGACGTGAGTGTTATATCCACAAACAAGTGAGTGCTATATCTAAAAACAAGTGAGGATTATATCCACAAACAAGTGAGTGTTATATCCAAAACCAAGTGAGTGCTATATCTAAAAACAAGTGAGTGCTATATCCAAAAACAAGTGAGTGCTATATCCAAAAACAAGTGAGGATTATATCCACAAACAAGTGAGTGTTATATCCAAAACCAAGTGAGTGCTATATCTAAAAACAAGTGAGTGCTATATCTAAAAACAAGTGAATGTTATATCCAAAACCAAGTGAGTGCTATATCTAAAAACAAGTGAGTGCTATATCCAAAAACAAGTGAGGATTATATCCACAAACAAGTGAGTGTTATATCCAAAACCAAGTGAGTGCTATATTCAAAAACAAGTTAGTACTCTATTAAATGCCATTCAATTGCTCAATCAAATGACAAGTGTGAGTTCTTTCCAATGACAAGCATGTGCTCTATCATAGGACAAGTGACTGCATGAACAAGTTAGTGCTCTATACATGGATAAGTTAGTGCTCTATCCAAGGACAAAGATGTGATATATCCAAGGACAAAGATGTGCTCTATGCAACGACAAAGAAGTGCTCTATCCTAGGACAAAGAAGTGATATATCCAAGGACAAAGACGTGCTCTATCCAAGGACAAAGAAGTGCTCTATCCAAGGACAAAGAAGTGATATATCCAAGGACAAAGAAGTGCTCTATCCAATGACAAGTGAGTGTTCTATCCAATGACTAGTGAATGTTCAATCTAATGACAAGTTAGTGCCCTATCCAATAGCAAGTGAGTACTCTATCCAATGACAAGCGAATGCCCTATCCAATAGCAAGTGAGTACTCTATCCAATAGCAAGTGAGTACTCTATCCAAGGACAAGTGGGTGTTCTATCCAAGAATAAGTGAGTGCTGTATCTACTGTGCTGATTGGGTAATCATACAGACTTTTGACAGTACAACCAGTATGTGACCAATAATGTGACAAGACTTACATTAAATAGGACATCATAATCGGGATCCAGATCTAATCTTTCAGGTAAATCTTCAAACATATCAGACAATGAGTCCAGTGTTTCATCAGCTAACTCTTCATACTCTGCTTCAGACATCCTACAATAAGGAAGAGTTTTTGTTTATTATAGTCAACCCTATTGAAAGGGCCAGCCAATTTGACTTATGAGACACTTATCTTTCATGTGTACAGTACCTCCCGAATCCTGGCTGAGATGGGCCTACAGTAACCATTCTTTAACCAACAGGACATAAATCACCAACCTGACGCATCGGTTCTGACCCAGCTTCCGCCGGGTATTGAGCATTTGACTTTCTGCTCCGAAGGCAGACAACACTTACCACTAGGCCACGGTCGTGGTATAAATATATACTACAAGCAAAGCTACAGATAAGGTTTGGGTATAATCAGGTATTTACTCCAACATTCTTAATTGGGTAAATGATGAAATGTTGTTGGGTGAAATGTATTTTCAAATGTACTTAACCTAAAGAGCAGGTTTTTCAATTGAGTTTCAAAGATTTCTATTGGGTAATGTTACTCATACATGTATGTGAAAAACAATTGAGTTTTCATAAAATAGGGTATTTTACTCAAATACTCCCCTAATCTGTTGCTCTAAACAAGTACTGTAAAAGAAAGGCTTAAGATTGGGAACCTGGTTATTTTCTGTAATATTATCTATATTTATTTATATATAGGCAAAAAAATATATGTCTGTTTCTGGTCGCCTGCCCAAACAAAATAGGGTAGGTAGGTAGGGAATTTTTTAAAAATATTTTATTACCAATACATATTCTGCAATGCTATGTGACAGAATATTAATGCTTTCACTGAAGTTAAGTGTTTTGATCCTGTTTTTGTTACTATGCCTGTTCATAAGAATCACATGACAGTTAATATGCAACAATATAAATAATATATATGGGACCCCATTTTCTGGAGCTACGTCTGCAAATTACAATTTTTTTTTCTTTTGGAGAATTTTTTTTTAGGGTCGGAGACAAAATGTAGGTCGGGTTGGACGACCAGAAACAGACATACATTGTTTTGGCCTTCCATAAAATGTCAAGGTTTTTATAGTTTAATCAGGATAACCTGCAATACAACAATAGCCGGCCTGGTAAACAGGACTATCTCAGCAAAATAACTGGTTGTGCTATAATTGCATAAATTCTAGATCTTTGCTCAACTAATTAAAAGAAAGATATTAATTTCTGTATTGCATTGAATTACGTACCTTACTTGACTTATGTGAAATAAACACTAGGGTTCTCAATAAACTTTAACCTAGCAGGCCGAAATGCTTAACCAGCAGGCCTGATAAGGTCCTTCATGCAACTATATTCTTCAAATTGTGTATGAATTTCACATTTTCAGCCAGCCAAAAATGGTTTTATGGAGTCAATTTGGCCTGCAGCCTGCTGCTATTGAGAACCCTGAACACATTAAGAAATTATAACTCACTGTACACTGGACGTACAATACTGTCTGCTAGATACATCATGATCAGTACGAACCAATCTGCTGGTTACAGTCCCAGTTTGTCTTGGAAATAACACACCATCATGGCAAGTAACTCCCTGAAATACAAAGGATGGAACTTTTTAAAAACAAGAGATTTCACAAATTTTATTGCAAACTTGGCTTTTTATTCTTCGTACAAGCAGGGCGCAAAAGATAATCTGCTTTTTCGGCTTAAGGTGCAGTTATACTTAAATATTGTCAGTGTCACAGAGCGTATGGGCAACATATTCAAGTACAGTCCAATAATTAAGGACCAGCTGCCTCAGTAAGGATAATGAAGTGTAGTCTACTGTGTGGAGACTCTTGACGGACACATGGCTAGCTCAGTTGACAACTTAACATTGCTGCTGATTAGAACTACCCGTGGTCACTGGATCAACTCCCATGATGTTTTCCGCCTTTGTTACGTGACAATAAAGTCAGGGGTCAGCCAAGAAATAAAAGGCCTAATGAAAGAGGTCAGTTCTTGACCCTCATTTGTACATTAAAAAACAATGAATGGTTATGAGAACTGATCCCCTTAGGATAGAACTACGCATAGCCTAGTAATACGGTCGGTCGTTGTTTAGATTCTCGCGCTGGGTACACGTTTTACTTTAGTATGTCCATGTTACTAGTACATATCCGAAATGGCTTCACTTGATGAGTTGTATGAAAAAATTGCCAACCTATTTCCATCAATTTGCTCTGTTTAATTGACATGTATTCTTACCTTTGTGTTGCAGCATGATTGAGAAGTGCATCTTGCAAAGTTTCTCAGTCCGAAAACTGTTCTAGACCAGGAGATCGATTTCTGACCGAGTCGAAACATCTTACCGAAACTGAAAGTAGAAAGTTGGCAGCTACATGTAAAGACCAACACGGTACGGTATCCCGTTATTGAGTCCTGGTTCGGACAAAGTTGTTTCGTACCTGTGTGTTTTACTGATCGGAACAGTTTATAAATATAGTGTTACTATAACTAATTAATCCTGGTCGACGGATAATTTATTATTTTAGATAAAATATTATGTAGGATTAAAGTATGTAGGTCTAGTACGGAAAATCTTAACGGATAACTGTGCCACGGCAATCAAAGGGAGATAATCTTCTATGTTTATAGCAACCGTATCTTATCGATTATGGAGAAGGAAGTAAAACATATGATAGATATATACCCTTGTGGTGTGGTCACTTGCTTTAACTCAATTATCGATAGAGAATAGAATTTATCTTATATACTATGTACAATTAGGTACGCACGTGTGGATTATAACCGGTTACATTTATAATACATTTTATATTCATGTGAAATTGACATTGGCTTCAGCTGTGTGATGGCGATGTCATTTGATAAAGAAAAGCGACCAAAAGTTGGACTAGGTGTTTTTGTAACAAGTAAACATCACCCAGGTTGTATTTTACTCGGGAAAAGAAAAGGTACATCACCAGGAGAAGGACAGTATGCACTTCCGGGTGGACATCTTGAATTCGGGTAAGTAAAAATGTTTACTTGTATATTATAATCTATTATAACTATCCTCATAATCTGGCTACGAGAATGTAATGCCGAGAATAGCCTTTATTTGCTTTATTTCTACTGAAATATGGCAGGCATACATTTATAAATGTGTCTCTACAACCGGTTTGGAACCCGGGTCGCCAGATAAGACGGCAAGCACACTAACCATTGAGCTACGGAGACACTGAAAAGTGGAGGTACTGAATTGCTCAAATCGATGGGATAGAATGTAGTAGATTTATTGAAATTCTGTTTTTCAGGGAGAGTTGGGAGAAATGTGCAATACGTGAGACATTAGAAGAAACTGGTCTAAGACTGTACACTGACAGTGTGATATTCTGTACTGTTGTGAATGCCGTCGAGATAGAGAAAGATTATCATTACGTTGAAATATTCATGGCCGGTATGATAGACGAGACTAACAATGAAGAGCCTCAAAATTTGGAACCGGACAAATGTGAAGGTATGCCCTTAAAAATAATAGTAAGGATCAATGTAGTCCAACAGTTCACAAGCATATTTTTGTCTACCGTATCCATGCTGCTTTATAAGGTCATGGTCTATACGCACGTTACAGCATCGTTTCTTGGGCAATGTTATTGTTGTCTGACAGTGCCGGCCAGTCGCCTTGTCTAACCCGATGTAGCCTCGGCATTATTAGGTTGAGGCCCATATGGAAGATTGTATTATTGTAAATATGTTAGCCTCGTAAATTAAAGACTTTGCCTTCTTTACTTACTTATTATGGCTTCGAACCCTATACGGTAACAACACACATGCAAGTGTATTCATATGGATAATCTAGCTATAAAACTTAATACATTTGCACATTGAATCTCTTCATCTTGTCTTATTAACTTACGGTTACTTTGTCGGAACGGACACCTAAGCATGCCAACTTGTGTTGCCCCTTTATGTACTATTATACATTGTATACATTGACAGGTTGGAGCTGGTGTGAATGGGACAAACTACCAGAACCAAGTCAACTCTTTTGTTCCCTGAACATGTTGAGATATTCGGGATTCAGTCCATTCTAAGAAGAAGACGAGGAGTCAGTGTAACGGAGGCATGCCTAATGCATCCGTACATGTGTAAAGTGCGCAGTGCGTTTTAAGAAGAGGGGTCAATTGAACCGAGGCATAACACCTGTAGCAGTACATATGTATAGGGTACAATTCATTTTAAGAAGAGGAGTCTATATAACCGAGGAATAACTACTATAATAGTATAAAAATATATATATAGGGTACTGAAGTGTGTACCTAGTGCAAAATAAATGAGTTTGCAGGTGCATTGTCTATCATATACTACCGGTATACACATATCGCTGGCTTTGAACCAGAAGTCGTACCTACAAAACCGATATATTGAGAAAACAAGAGAAAACTGTCTGTAATTTACTCTTTACCTATGGGAAAACACGTTTTTAAAACTTCATTTTGGTCATCATGACAATTTCTGATTTTTATGAAAATAGGCTCATAAGAAGCGCCTTGTGAAGCAGATTTCAAATCTGTATGAGTCTCATAAAGTCGTAAGTAGGAGTTACAACCTTCTGGTTCTAAGCCATCGATATACTTACACTACTCAAACATTGGTAAGGGCCAATATAGCAATATGCATGTCTGTCTATCGTTAACTGGATTTCCGGTATTTCCGGTAACCTATCATATATTCTGCTGTTGAAAAGTTCATGTATTGACTTTGGTAAAAATTGACATAATGTAGTCTTCCAGTGATTTTTAGGAACTGATAAGCCATATTTGCAGAAACAAAGCTGCAATATTTAACAACGTCGAACTTTTGGTCTCTGTTCTCGAAATGTGTTAGAACCCAACATACCAATTTGATACGCCAGAATGAGTTTACGCTAGAAACATTTTCGTTTAGACATTGTTTGTGTGTTTGTGTTGTTCATTTGATACCAAGTGATTATTCAAGGATCAAATCTAACCCATGGGTGATGATATCACCGACCAATGAGCCGGTTAAAAGTCATCTTAGAATCTTTACTTTGTGCCTATTATACACTTAAACGCTTTAAAAATGCATGAAATATATATACATGTATTACCAAAATTTCGAGATTTTTTTTTCAATTTCAATTTTTTATTTCTTTTTCAACGATACTGTTACCTGTGCTATTAAAGTGTTTGAGTGTAAATGTTATATAGATCTCTCAATTGAAGGTATTGCTTTGATTGAATCATTCTACTATGAACATGTTATTAATGTATCTTGAATATTTTCTCAACAATTATGCATAGTCACTTTCAAATTAAAGATTAAGCATATGACGAAATACAAATAACATTCCGTTCCACCACTGACCAGAAATGATCAACAAAATGCACGTTCATTGGTCACGAGTGCTATCTTTTGACTTGAAGTTTAAAGTATAAATTATAAAAATCGATAATAATGTATATATTTCTGGTTAAAATTTCCATAATCGGTGGCTTCAAATTTACACAGTATAAATTTATAGTATGATTACTAACCCAGTACAATACGACAAAATACGCAGTACATTAGATAAAGGGGAGGTTATCGCGTTCCGACCATCGTCTATCACCATGTAGGAGTTACTTCCCTTCGCCAAAGATACAATCAAAATATCTACCTCATGAAATATATCCATGTTTGTAAAAAAGTTAAAATAAAGTATTTGTCTGTTCAAAGCTCATATCAATGAAAAAATATGCGTATCAGATGTAATTACATCTAATTATGCTGAATAAATTTTAAAAAAGTCTTCCCTCGCTCGCATGGATCTATTGCAAAGTGAAAGTACAAATTCAATTGTTGACTATTAAAAACCACGCTAGATGGACCATGTGTTACTGGTTAAATGAATTTTAATGTAAAATTAATGCTGGAAGATCTACAAATTCAAAATGTCAGTTCCGTTTGATAAACAGAAGCGACCGAAAGTTGGGGTTGGCGTTTTTGTAACAAGTAAGCATCACCCAGACTGTATTTTACTTGGTAAAAGAAAAGGTACAGCACCTGGTGAAGGATTGTATGCACTTCCTGGCGGCCATCTTGAATTCGGGTAAGACAGTTTAATCAAATTTAATAATACCAAATAAATTATGCGTGGTGAAATAGGGGCTCAGTGTGAGGTTCTTTGAATTTAAGTATACTTGGCTATACTAGCTGATTACGAATGTTCCTTTTTTAAAAATCATCCCCTCTTTAATTTCATTTAGGTGGGTTCATTACTCTTCCTTTTGGTTTTTACCTATCATTTTCTTTGTTTCAATACTTCTTTCAAAATTAGGCTAGCAATTAAATTCTTTTCAGCACACATGTAGATTACTTCAGACTATTCGAGATCGGTTTGAGTCGCTCTGATCCTAAACTAATTAACCCATTTGGTTACACCTCTAGCTCGTAAATGCCCAGTCAGCATGACCCCTAACATTCTCATGAATCAGTGTATAGTCCAGTCCCTAGAATATATGTATTACAGATGAAAAACACGCTGGTTGAACGAGAATGGACCCCTTAGTAATAAATCAATAAATAGCCAGTCTCAGAGGATGCCACCATCCCCTGGTCAACTGATAAGCCAACAAGTGTGTTATTGTAATTTTAAGCGGATGATGTAATATGAAACTCTGTAGTACAAATGTCCCTTTATCAGCATGTGGTAGGCCTCCGAATTGAAGACTTTACAGATAACCTCGCTGTCAAAATGACATGTTAAATGATACCCCATGCAGGGAGAAACATAGAGATGGAGCGCTGTAAAACAGGGATTTCTTTCGTGCGAACTTATCTTACGTTTTAACTTGGATTTAAACGAACGTCATTATCATTCCCGTGAGATAAGTCAGGAAGTTATATAAGTATATATGGTCCATGGATAAGTTTGATTGACTTCGGATGTGTGAAAATGCCATCAAAGCTTGAAAACCCTACCAATTCAAGAAAGGGTGTATACCATGGAAAAAGAAACCTGCGGGTGAAGCTAAACCAACTGTTAAAACATTTCCTCCGAAACGACCAAACGCAGTGCAATTATTGCAACCACATAGCACTGTTAAAATGTGCAATAAATTCAGTGACCTGCCATCTTTGTTCAATTAACTCTCGTGAATCAGTTGCTTAATGAGGTCTCAGGTTCGATTCCCTGCCGCGACATAAACAAAGTATTTAACATTGTTATATTTCTCGTGTCGATGCTTAGCATAGCTAGTTCCAGATATCGATGGTTTAGAATAAGAAGGTCGTAACTACTTCCTACGACCTAAGACTCATACATATTTGAAATCTCCAGTATCAGGTGCTTCTAATGAGCTTATTTTTTATGAAAATCGGGACTTGTCATGTTGACCAAAATAAAGCTATAAAGGCTGGTTTTACCATAAGTAAAGAGTAAATTGAAGACAGTTTTATCTTGTTTACTCAATAAAGCGATGTTGTACTTACGACCTTCTCATTCTAAGCCAGCGATATGTACATATAAGCATCCACTCGATATGAGAATAATACGTCTCCATATTACTGAAATACAGTGGAGCAATGGGATTTTTAAAAATTACAGTCACGTAATTGTATTTGAAATGTTAAATGCAACGTAACGTACCCTATGTAACATTACCGCACGTTTCTTATTCCATGGTATACACCCTTCCATAAAACATACTCCCTTTCTCATATATGTTCTTTGCGATGGTTACATCAGGAATGAGTTGTCGATGGGGATAAATATTACCTCTACATGGGTAGAGTGTCTGCTTCGACAGCGTCCTACCAAAGACGGAATACAAAGTGTACCGGAACAGAACCTGTTCCACAGTGACAAAAATCAGCTCATTTTTGAGCAGGCCAGTACAGTTACTTCAGTAATCACCGTGAAGTCATAAAGGGCCACTGTGGCTAGTTGCACAGCATGAAGGCAATAAATGTTGGATCAACTTCATGATAAGCTCCAGATGTTTATTACTGCAGAGGTTGTATGAACACAAGTATCTGACTTGGTAATGTGATTGTAGGACATAATCCCCCTCAGACAAAATCCCCTTCACCTACCCGGACACAATCCCCTTCATACTTTTTCCAGGGCAGACAAAATCCCCTTCATTTATTTTTTTGATCGGACATAATAAATTATAGTAAAATCCCCTTATGACCAATCCACAATATAATTCCTTAAGTGAAGCTAAAATCCTGATAGAATCTATTTTTTGTGGGAAAAAAATGTACAAGTAATTATGACTCCAGGAATGTAGAACTGGTATGACGATACACTTCTGTACTGAACAATGATTAATATAATGAAATCACCATTTAGTATTGGTGTTTCTGTTGTTGATTTTATGATGATACTCTACTGTACCTAGAGCAATGATGTTTTTGGTCTAGATATTCCCAGGAATTGAGTACTGGTTGTCAATAAATGCAGCAAATACATTATTGTATTGTGATTGTATATTACTAATATACAGGAATAATAAGTAATACATTATACAAAGCAGGAATATCTAGTCCTATACAACCAAGTTAAACACAAGAGTAAGCCTAATATGTATAATAATTTAATAGAGGGGATTCTGTATGAAGGGGATTTTGTCTGACCTGAAAAATGAATGAAGGGGATTTTGTCTGACCTGATTAAACCATGAAGGAGATTATGTCCGTGCTGAAAAAATCATGAAGGGGATTTTGTCCGTTTTCTCTGTAAGGCATGAAGGGGATTTTGTCCGTACACCGGTAATGTAGCTAAATATACATGTACTACAACATTTTTATGCTAAAGTAAAATTTGTATTGAAATTGAAAGACCAGTAAGAACGTCCCCAGTCAAAAATGATATGCATAGGTATGCTTATGATAAGTGTTTATAAAAACGTTTGTGACAAGTAAAATGTCAAAGGAATACTAGCACAGTATATTCCTGAACATGTTTTGTTAAATTTTGTTATGGTTTCATTATGCGCCCCACCCCTAATTTTTACACATTGAACTAGTAAACAAATTATTGAACATCATTAAATAAAAACATAAGCATGCTACCTACTTGTCTGGTAGGATCGACTTTTTATGATTAATAAGTGCACAGAGTTCCAATCCAATAGCATTGATGGTAAACAGCAAACTATTGAACTAATATAAACTTCAACTAAAATATATTGACTGAAAATAGGGCCATTAAAATTATTTGCACATTCACCTAACAGTAATAAATTAGTCTGACCACCCGACTAGATAATATATTTTATCAATCAAATAGCATATTTTTCAATGTTAGCTAGATTTTATTCTGGGCTTGATTATCTATGATTGAGGGTACAGAGGCAAATAATTTCATGAGAAAAGAGTAGATTGAGGAGTTGTCTTTATAAACATAGGGTATGTTAAACAGACTAGTAATAAATAAGTATGCCTGGTGTCATTCATCCGAAAGCATTGGTAGTAAAAAAGAATTGGATTTTAAAAACAAATGTCTAAGTTAAAAAGGGTCAAATTAGCTCTTTAATAACAAAATCATTACAGAGTTACATCCCTTGTATAACAGGATCGACCAATGATAAAAAATAAAGTAAGCAAAATTCCAACGTAATAGCATTCATGGTAAACTAAATATCAAAACCATTTTTGGCGGGACATAAAGTCATCTAGTTTTTAACGATTTTTTTCTATTCAAAATAAAGTTTCGATTTTTATACTAAATTCTTATTTAAAAAAAAAATTATGCTTAATAATGGTACTATATTTTTTTTTCTCAAAGAAAATCCAACCCTGTAACAACCTAGTATGTTGATATCTTGACTCTACTGGCTGACCATATGATTCCAATTTATTGAGATTGCTATCAGGAAATCACCATGAAGGAAACTCCTTGGAACCCTTGGTCAAACTGGGTTTATGATAGCATAGCATGGAGAGATTAATTAGTGTTAACCGTTACTCTATATCAGGGATTTCTTCTGAAAAGTGGGGCTGTGGAACAGACTGTATTTCTTTCTTTATTCTTCACCCAGGTATACACATGCATACTGCATATCAGAAATAATAATGATTAAATACTTTATTTATAGAGGCAACATAGTTAGGCATTTGCCCAAGCTTCCCTACGAGTCTCAAATGCCCTGGCTATCCTATGCATGTTCACCACAAAACATACTTCCCTTCTCATATAAGTTCCTTGCGATGGTTACATCAGGAATGAGTTGTCGATGGGGATAAATATTAGCTAGAAAAACATTTTTTACAATCGTCCTGAAATATAAAATATATAAATTATTCATTATTCTGCATCAACACATGTTAAAAAGTTACATAAATGTTATGATAATTTGAGTGCGTTTTAACCATCTGTTTCATGCAGCTGGCGTGATGATACTTTTCTATGAAATCTGTGTCAAACGGACGTGAAGTAATCGATGCAAAAGTCGAACTGTTCAAAACTAGTTACAAATTATTTTCAACTTTAATGATATATTATCCGAGGGTATAACTGCATTCCTCGAAATTAAGATGTACATTTACATTTATAGAAATCGCATTTCATAACGTCACCAGTATAATGTATTACTCTATACAGCTAGTTGTAATTTATGTAACATGTCAAATAAACCCTATTTTATTCAAAATAAAATCCAAATTTTATTAACATTTGTAGTTTAACGTTAGCTAGGAATGGATACATGTACGACTGAATTCAATACTAAGAATTTGAAAAAGACACTTAAAAGAGTGTAGAATATAGCTGATATCACTATCAATAATTTTAGTTGTTTTCGAGGAATGGCTGGAAGCGAAACCGCTCGAAAAATCAACCATCTCTACCTATAAAAGTAACGTATTTGAATTTTATATATATATAACACATGTTATAACACAAAGTTTATGTGTAGATAAGTGTGATATGACAGACACAACTAAAACATAGGCAGTTAGGAAATTAAATTCTGATGGGTTCAGAAAGTGGAATTGAGCAAGTGTTTCTCAATTTTATGCACCGGACTCCCTACTACTGGAAGCATGCAGCAAACGCTAATGCCATACCAAATCTTATTTTCGTTAAGCGTCCACACTAAGTTCGAAAAACCTACCTAGCATATATTTATTTATTTCAGTCACATCCATATACTAGTACACAAAATATCACACATAAAACATAAACTCACAAGTACAATGAATATGTCCGCCATTCTATATAGAATTATAAGAGACGTTATGTACAATCACGTAACTACACATCAATGAATTCAAATAACTTTACACAAACACAAATACCGCCACCGTGGCCTAGTGGTTAGGACGTCCGCCTCCGGAGCGGAAGGTAGAAGGTTCGAATCCCGGCGGAAGTTGGGTTAGAACTGATGCGACCGGTTGGTGAGCCGCCAGCTAGTTAAAGAATGGTTACCGTAGGCGCATCTCTGCCAGACGCCCGGCAATGTGAGAAGGGATTCGGGAGGTTCTGTGCGCAAGAAAAATAGGTGTCTCATAAGTCAAATTGTCTGGCCCTTTCAATAGGGGTGACACTATAATAAACAAACACTTTACCTTTACTTTTTATATATGTACTTCAGGGAAAACTGGGATGCGTGTGTTTTCCAAATTCTGTATCTATGTGTTTCAGTGAAAGTTGGGATGCGTGTGCTATACGAGAAACTGAAGAGGAAACTGGACTACAGCTACAAGATGCTACATACTGCACGGTCGTTAATGCTGTTGAGGTCCATAATGAATACCACTACATTACAATGTTCATGAAAGGAGAAATCGACTATACACGCGAAGTACAAGAACCCCAGACTTTAGAACCCGATAAATGTGAAGGTACTGTGAATAATTTCAACATGTATCGAAAAAAGAACATTGAAAAGTAATTATATATTGAATATATTTGTCATAATGCGTTTGAGTGTTGCAGGGTTCTCAATAACAGCAGACTGTAGACCAAATTGACTGCTAAAAACCCATTTTGGGCTGGCAGAAAATGTGAAATTGATACACAATTTGAAGAAAATAGTTGCATTTAGGACCTTATCAGGCCTGCTGGTTTGACATTTTGGCCTGCTAGGTCAAACCTTATTGAGAACCCTGGGCTTGTCCTAAATTGATAAGCGGTTGTCTGATTCGTTTCATTAAATTCCTCGTTGACTTCAGGAACTATCTAAATCCTATTATAATTACATTGTTCCTGTTGACTTTGAGACCATGTTCATGTTTGATTGGCTTGTCTGGCTCATGTGGCAGACATTCAGAGTCCGGTCACTGTTCCTTCCCATCATACCGTTCAGTTTTATACTCTTACCGTTTCTGCTGAGTGCCACGTCCCCTGTCCAATTAGTTATCATCTCTTTCTAGGGGTACTCTATACCGTTATTGAACGACATTCTGTTTATCGCAATATGGTTAATGCGCTGATGTGTACATCCATGTACTTGTACAGTAAAGTTTGATTATTCTGAAATCATGCAGATTTTTGCCAGTTTAAGGTCCCAAAGTATTTAGAACAAAACAGGTCTGATAATAAGACCGAGTCGCTATTAAGACTACCTTTTTTACTGGTCTTATTAGCGGAACTTTGCTGTACATGTAATGCTATTAGATCAAGTATATAATTAATTATATAATATAATTAATTATATAAGCGCATCAATTAAGAGCCGATCGATTATACACACGATCATATGACATCTGTCAAGTTTGACACACTGTGTATAAATCAAATCTATAGCTGCCAAAGGCACTTTGCAATTACCTCAGATATTTTGGCGGGAGAACAATCTCAACAGTCAACAATGGTATTGACGGACCGGAAATCAAATATATAGCACCAAAATGTACCCCTGTGTGGGCCCCGATATGTGGCTGTTCACGTGACGTCATTGTTTTGAAAATCTATGTTCAGCAAAGAATTTGAAGCCAGGTAGGCCCCTATATATGTGTCACCATAAAACATGACTATAAAAGCGATTTTTGAAGATTGCATGCAACCTCCTTATAATAAATCCTATGCCATTTCTGTCCGGTAATACATCGCACGCCTGTAAACATTAAACATACATTTGTACATGCTTGCCCAGGGACGTAGCTGCCCATACGCAAATACGCACGTGCGTACGCTGTTTGAAAAACGGACAAAAAATTTAAAAGTGATATAAAAATGCAATAAATTGCAATGCCTAACCCGGGTGAGGCATATTTTCATGTGATAAAACGGTAATTGATATAGAAAATATCAAAAGTGTTTTTAATTGATTTTTTCTGATTTAATTTTAAATCACTTGGTAAGTAGCTAAAATACAAAATTTGTGTTACAAGCATCTGCGGTAAATAATGCATATTTTCTAGCTCGCTTCGCACGCACAATGCATTTATTGGTGAACAGTATGAATTAGAGATTAAGTTTGTGTAATACATCATGGACGTACATACGTACTTGTGTCTATCCATTACATGGATACATGTAGGGTAGTCAGAGAATATGAATTATTCCAAAGCAGCAACGTTCCTCACTACATGTATTTAGTTTTAATGTAATAATGTTTGTGTGTGCGCCCCCTCATGTATATTGTGTTTTAACCATACTCTTGTGAGCACTGAGTCACATCCTCCACTAAACTCATTCATCTCCTTCACTTTTGCGACCATCCATGCGGTGGTGACAAGGCAACACGGACGAGCATGTGCCGAAAAAACCGATAACAACAAACAACCTATCGTCGCTGTCGTTCTCAAACCTCGTATTCCAAAATTTCCAATAAAATTGTTTCATCTTTTCCGAATGTATGAAGTCTGGCACGTATTTTGGGCTATATCTCGCAGCTGTACGCCAATCAGAACCCATTACAAAAGCCACGTGACGAAATGTTGAAGCTTGATTGGTCGCTTTTTTGTCGGACGAAAAGTCGTAGCTACCATTTCTGAAAATCGGGAATTGTCGTACCTCATAAAAATGACAAAACTGTGGTGACAAAATATCGTAGCTACCATTTCTGAATATCGGGAATTGTCGTTCCTCATAAAAATGACAAAACTGTGGTGACGAAATATCGTATAGCTACCATTTCTGAATATCGGGAATTGTCGTACCTCATAAAAATGACAAAACTGTGGTGACAAAATATCGTAGCTACCATTTCTGAATATCGGTATGACTAACGCGTCTACGGCATATACCATATTTTGCAGCTTCATTTGTTTGGTATTTTTTATAAAATTTCAATTTCTAGAACATCGTTATAAAAAATGTGACGGTTTTTTCTCTCTCCTGAAAAGTTGGCATTTTGGAGCTACGAGGTTTGAGAACGACATCGACGCTATTAGGCTCCTATATGGATGACCAAGGAAAGCCCCGGATAGGCACTTCAGAGCAACGGAATAACTCGGATCAGCACCGTATGTATCCGTGTATTCAGTGTAACTGCCGTGCGAGGTCTGGGGACAATCGTACCTCTGCCGTCATGTTCGTTGATATACCGGGGTCGGACGAAGATATGTCCCCGGACTGTCGAGATGGCACGACAAGGTGCGGTCGAATGAACTTATTGTCCACATTGGTGGCAAAATTGTTCCTATCTAGTCAAAAGACAAGATGTTCATGTTAGTGACTAGAGTTTCGTTGGTGTAAACATCGCTGTTGGTGAAAATATCCACGTATAATTTGTATGCACCAGTCAGTTGCATCCACGGCCCCCACCCCGTGGATACACGGGGGATAGTCAGTGAGACGGTCGTGTTTTTATCTTCCAGCTTCCCCCACAGGGCCGGGAAATGTTGGGATTTTTCTGCGAACCAATACCCCAGGGACAATATTTAGTTGTCAGGTGCCGGGGAAATACCGAATATTTTACCATCAGCTGTCCCCTGCAGGTCGTGGAAGGGCGGGAGTTTAGACAACCCAAAAGTCAATGTCCCGGGATGGGGGTGCCTTTTAACGTGTATTTAATTAGCATTTTAACGCTACTAATTAAGCTGTAGCCAATTTAAGGAGTGTCTATTAGTGTCCTTTTTAATGCCAAGAAATATAATATACTCGAGTATAAAACGAAATCTTACTAGCATGTAGCAAAATATAGTAAATGGTACAGAATCTAAGTTTATCATGCCAGATATTACGCTATACTATGGTCTGAAACTGCTCCAGAATGCACGTACGGCTTCGTAGAAATAAAAAAGATCCCCGGGGAAGCATGCCCCCGGACCCCCCTACCAACTCTGCATTCATCATGTGCGTACACTGAAAATATGCCCAGCTACGCCCCTGCTTGCCATTTTGAAAATTTGTCTAATGTCGTTTGTTTTCAGGCTGGACCTGGTGTAAATGGGAGAACTTACCATCGTCTAATCAGCTGTTTTGTCCTCTTCGTGTGTTGAAAAATTCCAACTATATTCCGTTCCAGTAGAACAATGTCTCTCGTTGTTTTGTCATATTTACCATTTCTGTTGTTATGCGTACATGAATAAAACATGCATTTATGACACAGCATGGCTTGTTTGGATGATAGTTCATATGTTATTGTTTTTATAATGTGTTTGCATAAATACGTATGAGAAGCAGAGCTACACCAGACGTCCTGGAGATAACATAACACTGAACAGCAGGAGAAGACATATGTTGTTTCCGGTTCACACATGGTCAGGCATTCTGATCATCTCAGTTTTTAACATACATATCTAACGGAGACAAACGGAAATGGCCGATCTTTCACGAGAGTGTCATAATCAAAGTGCTGAATGCACTGACTGCAGTTGCATGTACTATAGCCTGCTGACTGGGTAGGAACTGTTATTAACTAATACTATATGTGTTATGCAAATGCCAGACTAGTTTAACCATTCATAAAAAAATATATTTTATTCAATAATTATTGTACTCAATGTAGACATTGTATGTTGTTGTATTAATCATGTACACTTGTTAAATGTTATAAGTACACCAACATGTAATGTGTATATCTGTTTTATTATACGTGATATCATGTTCATTTTTTGCATGTCTTCATGTTAGGAGTATAGCAACAATATCCGATAATTCGATGATCATAATTCGCATGCTACGAGCAGTGAACCGTGAATTTTCAGATTATGCAAAATGCACGTGCAAAGCAAATTGTTTTCGCAAGAACTCTAAAAATGTTGCATGTTCATTGTCCATCAATACCCACACCAGAAAAACACAAAACCGGAAGAATTACGATAACAGACCGTACAAAAGAGGTTTGTGAAACATCAAGTCTCATGACAGTAATTAGCCTAGTGTATCTAAGGTCACCACGACATTGACCTTTGACCTATTGACTTCAAAATTAGTAGGAGCCTACATCCAATGATAAGCAACCTCTCCGTAAAGTTTTACGATCTGATGTCCTATATTTCTTATGGTGTGGACCAGTGATTGTTGTGTGTTCAAAGGTCATGGCGAGTTTGACCTTTGATCCAAATGACCTTGAAATTGAGTCGGGCCCTCTGTGGAGGATAAATAATCTCCACTTAGAATCCTAGGTCCAATCGTTTTGGAGTTATTGTTGAAAAAAAAACATTAAGCATGTCGACCGACCAACTATTTGCACTGTAACGCTATGTACTGTGTTGGTGTACTTATAACATTTAATGAGTGTATGCTATACAGATCGACATACAAGATTGTGTGTCGTATAAATATGTAAAACACAAACCAGTTATGGTACGATTAGTGAGTGACGCAGCGATAGAACCCACAGTTACCGTAACGGTGTAAAACAAACTAAGCTTATAAATACAAACCTATTTTAAATTAGTAAAATGCGTGCAATGGTTGTAATCGGTGGCCTAGAGGTAGGGACGCGATTCGGGATCGAGAGGTCCCGGGTTCGATTCCACTCTGGACCACTGGTTCATTTCTCTGAGCAAGACCCACATGCTCCACTCCACTATGGTGTAAAATGGTACCTACGAGGACAGTGTCTATTCCTGGGCGCCGCAGATTGATGTTGGCTGTCACACTACAGGAGAGAAATAGTCTCCCCAGTGAGCCCAATGACCAGGGTAAGTTGAAATGTCAAAGGGTGCTCGAGCGGTCTAACAGGTGAAAAGAGCCCTAGAAAACCGGTAACTTAACTTTTTTAATCGTTTGCAATGTGGTACACATGAACGGCTACGTCACTCTGAAACTATCCTACGTGGACTGTACACCCTGTCCAAAGCGTCGTAAGTTGACTTCAGCATTATTTTTGGAATCATTTATAGTCCGTGATATTTAATGCCAGAATCGTTTGAGTTTTATTCTGAACATTGGGAACATTTGCATCGAGAGTCCAAAATAGTGATTTCATTAGTACATGTTTACGTAATATCCACAAAATGTATTTTTGTGTAGCCACTGACTTAGTTTACATAGATTGTAAATAAAGTTTTAAACTGTTCTACTGTCCAGTTAGGGCAAGAATAGAGTAGCATTGTGGTCGAATCCACTGTTACAGCCTAAACCAATTTTAAAGGCTTATAGAGACAACTTTAATACTAAACTAAACTGTTGTGTTCGCTTTTCCTGTTCAGACCACGATTGTAATAGTGTGTGTACACATAAACGACGACGTCACGCTCACCATATCGTTCTGTCCAGGGAGGAGAAAAAGATCAATCATATCCCCTGTTACAGACCAAAAGTTTGATATGGCGATTGGTTGTCCTTATCCTTAAGTCAAGAAAGACCAAAATTGAATACCACCCTAGTTAGGGTATTGTAAAAGTGACGTAAACGCTTATAACTTGTAAGCACATACTGCAACTATTGTCTAAACATATTAAGTGCATACACGGTATTTTAGTTTAACATTGGACTTTTAAGTACATGTCTGCATAAACCATTTAACTGGATTTACACCGATATAGCGGATCTGACCCCCGTGTCACTCTATTCGTACACTGACTGGACTGTATTTTGACAGTAGCTTAGAACATTTTACAAGTCATTCATGGAAATCTGCTGTCCACTCCGAGTTGTTGTTTTAACCAGTAAAAACAATCGATACAATAACGAAAACACATGAGGATTTATTATAGATGACAACGAAATGCTGATCGAGTTAATGACAAAGCCGAAGCACCGCATACGAGTGCTGGACGCTCGACTTTGTCCGAAGTTCGTTGTATTTGATAGTAACAAGTACACAATACGTATAATAGTCATAGGGTTATCAGCCTTGTCCGTATGGAGTCCTCTTGTGACATACCTATGTCAAGTTTCAAGTGGATACATTTGATAGTCATTGAGAAAATGACTCGGACAATAACCTTAACTACATTAACAGAACTTGTTTTCTTACAAAGGTCGAGCTTAAAACGCATGCGCGGTTATCGTATTCAATACTGACGGTAAACGGTTAAGGCTCTACATACCAGACAGAACCGCGTCAGCTACTTAATAATTGACACCGGTGCATTCTTATAGTGATCAGTCTGTACTGGTGTCGCTGCTGTCTCCGAAATGGTGAAGTAATTATGTCAATACAGTTTTGAGATCAGCTAATTACGTCAAATTGAAGTCAGTAAAATGTCAGATAAATAAGAATAATGACTTGGTTCCCTCTTAAGCTCTAGGTAGTAACTAATGACATTTTCGTTTTTTATAAAAAAAACCATATTCCCTTGCAGATATTCATTTAACTGTCAAATAAATTTGATTAATGACCGCAATAATGACATTCGTGACGACTGATAAATTGCATGTACTAGGTTATTAAACAGTCAGATAAGTACGGAATACCGTTAGGGCCATCGTGGTTACACATTAAAATCCAGAGGGCGACGATGCGATAGTGCGATAGTACGATGGCGACAATGCGATAATACGATGGCGACAATGCGACAGTACGATGGCGACAATGCGACAACGCGATAGTACGATGGCGACAATGCGATAGTACGATGGCGACAATGCGATAACGCGATAGTACGATGGCGACAATGCGATAGTCATATCGTACTGTCGCCATCGTGCTATCGCATTGTCGCCATCGTACTATCGCGTTATCGTACTGTCGTCATCGTATTATCGCATTGTCGCCATCGTACTATCGCGTTGTCGCATTGTCGCCATCGTACTGTCGCATTGTCGCCATCGTACTATCGCATTGTCGCCATCGTACTGTCGCATTGTCGCATTGTCGCATCATGGCCCTCTTGTTGAGTTATTGTCCTTTGTTATTTAAAATACTTATTTTTTTGTCCGGAGCATATCTTTAAAAGTATTTGAGATATTGACTTGAAACTTGATACATATATAGATCTCATTGTGTGGAGTTCTAGTTAGCTTGACTATTCAAGGAATAGCGGAGCTCTTCTTACCACGGTGTTGTCGTTGGTTAAAATTTTCGTACCAGTCCAATTTTTAGCACACCTGTTACACTGTGACATTGTGAGCTTTTGAGATTTTGTGGAAACTGTCATCAGACTGTCCATCCATGTGTCCGTCAAAATTTTGCCTCAAATTACAAAATATACATCTCCTAAACCTCTGGGCCAATTGGTACCAAATTTGGTACTAATGATCCTTTGGTGGTCCCATTTCAAAGTTGTTCAAAAATGGAATTTCACGAGGAACTCTGGTTTCCATGGCAGCCAAATTTTAAAAAAATCTTCTACGATGCAGCAAGGCCCAGAGCTTGAATATTTGGTGTGAAGCATTGTCTAGGGGACAAGTTTGTTAAAATCATGACCACCGGGTAAGATTGGCCCCGCGGCATATATGGTTTTATATAGGAAAACTCGAAAATTGTTCTCCAGAACCACAAGAGCCAGAGCTTAGATATTTGACATGTAGCATGGTCTTATGGACCTCTACCAATTTTGAAGTTTGATTAAATCATAACCCCAGGGATCAGATAGACCCCTCCTCGGGGCATCTCTGGATTCGGATGGGAAAAACTAAAAATCTTCACCAGAACCACATTTCCTAGACCTTAGATATTTGACATAAATTGTCCTTAAATTCAAGTCCTTCAAGATATTGCCTTGAAACTTTGCATACGTGTTTATGATCACACTCCCCATAAAAAGGCGCGAGTAGATAACTCTGTGAATAATAACTGAAAAGAAGTGGGGGTATATTGTTTTGCAAATGTTGATGGGCCGGTCCGTAGACCTTTTTGTTCTGATCAATAACTAGAGATTGCCTTGACCTAGGGTAGTCAAACTTAACAGGATGGTTGCTTGTATTAAGTAGATGAAGCCTAATGTTTTTGGGATCAGTAGATCAAAGGTCAAGGTCCCTGTGACCTTACATTAAAACACAGTTGCAGCTAAATAACTAATGAACAATTTGACCAATGGAAGTGAAACTTCATAGCATTATTGCTTATATTCAGTAGATGATACTTATCAGTCGAAAAGTCAAGGTCACTGTGACCTTATGATAGAAAAGGATTTTGGCTCAATAACTGGAGATTACTTTGACCTAAGGTATTCAAACTTCATAGGATGATTGCTTGTATTAAGTAGATGAAACCTACACTTTGGGGTTAGTAGGCAAATGGTCAAGGTCACATGACCTTACATTGAGCAAGGTTAGTCAAACTTCACAGGATTATTCCTTGTATTGAGTCGATGAAACCTAGTTTTTGGACTCAGTAGTCGATTGGCGATAGTCGACAATGCGATAGTACAATGGCGACAATGCGATAGTGCGACAATACGATAGCGACAGTGCGATAACGCGATAATACGATGGCGACAATGCGATAATACGATGGCGACAACGCGATAGTACGATGGCGACAATGCGACAGTACGATGGCGACAATGCGACAACGCGATAGTACGATGGCGACAATGCGATAGTACGATGGCGACAATGCGATAGTACGATGGCGACAATGCGACAATGCGATAATACGACAACGCGATAGTACGATGGCGACAATGCGACAGCACGATGGCGATAGTACGATATGACTATCGCATTGTCGCCATCGTACTATCGCGTTGTCGCATTGTCGTCATCGTACTATCGCATTGTTGCCATCGTACTATCGCGTTGTCGCATTGTCGCCATCGTACTATCGCATTGTCGCCATCGTATTGTCGCCATCGTACTATCGCACTATCGAATTGTCGCCCTCTGGCTTTTAATGTGTAACCACGATGGCCCTAACGGTATTCCGTAGATAAGACTATAAATGGGTCGCTTTGTTTACTGCTTGGAAATGAGATCAATTTACTAGTTAGAGGTCAAGGTCGGTCACTATTTTATATAAGACATATAGCCATACTCTTGTCGCACTATGCATACCATTTGTAAAGATGCTAGATGTTAAATAGTGTAGTATATATTCAATACATGTGTTTTCTTTCTTTCATCGAGGTGTATGCTGTTATTGCACTGAATGCAGTCAAATATGTAGCTATATGTGATAGGCAATTGTTAAATTAATATAACTTTTGAAATTCACCACCATCATAACTTGCGTATTCAAGTCAGTCAACTGTATAGTAAAACCACAATGGCAGTAGTGATGGACATGTCATCATGAACAATAGGTAATATAATAAACAACAACACGTGGATTCTTTCATAATCGTCTCCTGTATTTCAACGTGACAAAGAATTGGTCCACTCCTACCAACTAATTTTGATCAATTTATATGGCACACTGTCACAAAAAAAACTAAATAAAACTAGTATCCATTGTACAAAACAAACTTCAGTTTTTAAAAAGAATTTACAACAATGAACCGAGCTTAGTTTACCAAATGTTTTCCAAAAGCATGAAGCTCACTTAGTACCTTTGTGGCAACAAGGTTGTGTATTACTACACCTTGTTGTGCCAAAGGGACGTCTTGTGCACATCATTAAAAACATTACAGACACAGTGTCTTAATATTTGTGTCGATTCATTACATATTAAATAAGTCAACAAAGATGTGTAGTAACATAAGTCCGTGACACGCGAGCACTACTAAGAACAAAATGACTAAAATAACAAGATAAAACATAATGAACTGTAACAAAAGTTAACATAAATGCAGACAATATGACTCGATTATCGTCAAGAATTATACTGTTAAAAATAACAAAGACAGTTATATAAACTAGTATTATCAAGAACACATTTCAATATCTATAATGCCCAATTATCATAGCAGATGGGATATATACTAATTACATTTAAAAACACACATTACTACTTTTCTCTGGGTTTCTTAATTAAGTCGGGTGAATAACCTTAGATAGACTTAACACACTAAGTACTAGTATTTTACCTCTGAGCATCAGGAATGATTATTAAATGTTCAATAGAATTTAGAAATAATTGTCATAAACGATTGTCAGACTACAATAAAATAGTAATTTACAAACAATGATCACGAGTGTGTGTTTTTAAATATACCGAGTATATACTCAAACTGAATAAGTGATTATACTGCATCAGATCAAGTACTAAATAAATCCAAATACCCTGGCTGTAAAATCTCAATTATAGAACATATGCTTAGTATGATTTACAAACGCTGATTGGTAACAAATAAAATAGTCTAACAAGTACATAATTGTATTGGAATTTAAACAACAAATTAGAAATTATTAATGTTATATGAACTGCAAACAATTCTTTTGAGATTTTACAATGTAATAACGTAATACACGACACATTTATAATCAACTCAACTAAAGATTTACACACGGTAAAGACGGATCAACATTAGACACACAAAGTAAAATTAGTATAGTACACGTGCATCTTACAAGTTACATATATAATATAAATTAAGATAATTTGTGGTGTACACGTCAACTAGACGTCTTATTTTAGTGTTAGTAGAAGTGGCATTGGCATAAAGTTGTTCATATACATTGTACAGTTATTCATTGGTCATCATAGGGATGCGTCAGCAACATGTTAGTATGAATGTATATAAATGGTAACTGTTCCATCCAGCATCTTCAAAGGTTGTAAAGTGTGTTTTCAAATCATTTACTAGTATTCGTTTATGGTGACATAAAACAAAGTTAAAGCACATTTGTCAGACGTTTATAAGCTCACTCTGCACTTCACAAAGGAACAGCATTTTTTTAAAGCACTATAAAGTTCCTTCCTATAACTTCGATACTTGTTTTCTCAGTCCAGGATTATTATGGCGTCGTTTCCACCTAAAACCAATTCAAAACATTTATCATAATATCATAAACATAACTAAACATAACCATTGTTGGACGAAATGCTCTCTCGTATCTTCAATCTTGGTAAGAGCACACACAATTCGAAATATGATAAACATACGTGACGTATCTCCAATAAACACCACCTACACGTAGGTCTCCCACGAACGGACAAAACTCGACAAATATCGTCCGTTCCCCTCACAATCCACACAACCAGGATTGGTACCAAGCATTCATGTCATTGAAATATGTTTAATACAACAATCGCAAACACCAGGTCACCCAGCCAGCTAGACGTCAAGCACAGCATCAATACGTCTCACATGTATACGTTTGAGACATCATTATGATTAACAGCTTTCCTAAGATGAGCAATACATGACTGTACGAAATATCAATTCAGATTTTGAAATATGGCACAATCAATTCAAATTATCAAAGCTTGCATTTAGGTCTTGAAAACTTAGTATGCATTATGACAATTGTTAAAACTTGTAAATCGAAGAGTAATAACAATGGTGCAAATCTTCTTCGAACAATATGACGACACTTTACGGAAGTTACTAGAAGCTCTGGACATACAAGTGTCACCAATTGTGTGCAAGGACATGTTAGACATGCTTAATATTGTAAATATGGATTAGCACTATATATATACGATAGAAATGGTTTCAACAATAACCTGACTGTTACAATCAGCCGCGATACATTATTACCAACAAAGTGTGCACAATGTCTTTATTATTGTTTATTACACAATGTTCATACATTGATTCGTTATACATCTGTGCTCTATAATTTCTTTCTGGAGGTTAGAACCGGTATTTATCATCATCTTATACAACGAATTATAAATTGGCACACGATGAACAAATTACAGAATACTTAAAAGAATAACAAAGTTCCCAACATCGAATTAGAAACCCGGTAGCACAGGTGACAGTCTAGTACTCTAACAAAAACGTAAGTCGTAAGATTTGAGAGGTATGTATACGTTTCCATATATATGTATATTACTTATTATCATCTTGGAAGAGCATACACATTAGTCTCTGCAATTTGGTCAGCAATACTGACTTTTATATGTTTCTCATCGGCAAAATTAGCGTTAAATGACTTACCTCCTGTAAATAATTGTTTTGATGGCGGTGCTTCGGTAGGAGTATCTCCAGTTCGTTTTAAACTGCTCTGGTGAAAGGTGTTTATATCCGAAATCGGTACTTCCAAATCTTCAGTAGTGAATGCAGGTTCTTCTATTTCACTCTGTGCTATTGCTTCCTTACTAGGAAACATGTAAGTTAATTGTGGGAAGAATTTATCCAAATCCTCGAATTTTATCATTTTGTTACATTTTAACGTAACCACTGGCAAACTATAATACTGAATAAAAGCTTTCTCTTCCATATCATTGCAAGTTAAGAGAGGTACATTTAATACGTTTTCCAATGCGAATAAAAATTCATTCACACTACACCCGTTAAAGTATAATTTACACACCGCTTCCACAAGACAGAAAGGTCCATTACGTTCACCATCCTCTTCAAGATACAGACACGATATGCTTTTGTTATTTAACCATGCACCTTTAATATTATTAACTAAGGTAACTTGAGGTTTTGCAGCCGATATAGTTGTAGGTAAGGGTTGTGTTTTAGGTGGTGTCTCTTCCTTTTTGTTATCTTTCAGCGAAGTCTCATTGGAAGTAGGTATGGACCCAGATACTGACATAAGTGGTGGCGGGGATTTATTACTAGATTTATTAGATCCAAGTTCTTTCAGACGATTCAGTGTCACGTTAATTCCTGTAGGACTAAATAGGCCAGGCAACTCTTGGTTAGCACTAGGTTGCTGGTTTGCGTGACTTCCATGCATAGATTGATAATGCACAGTTTGTTTCGATGTGTATTCGTTATACGGACTTCTAACAACCGGTTGTATGTCGTTTTGCATATTCGACAAATCACCAGTACTAGATACTGTATTTACACTTACACCAGATTTCGGCATAGCGAACTGTTGAGGAAACATATTTTGTAATTGTTGAATAGCTGGACTTCCATTAACGGTAGGTAAAGTATTTTGGATCGAAGAAGACACAGACTCAGCATGCGGAGAAAATACAACCCCACGTGAATTTATTGGAGGAAACTGATGTCCAGTAGGTGATAAGGGTGAAGCAGAAGGAGGCCTAGATCCCGGGGATGGTCTAGGCTGTGATGGTGGTCGTGACCTGGGTGATGGATTTGATGATGCTCCCGGTGAACGACTATTGCTCATTTCAGAATTACAATTGTTCAAAGGAAGCGGAACAACATTTTGTTGATTCATAGGGAGTTGGTGTCGTTGGTTCTGCTGTGCATTCTGCATGCTTAGGTAGTACTGCATAACTGGATTGATTTGTGGCCGAGACATTTGGTTTAAAGGGACTTGACCTAACCTAATACTTTGAGGTCCATGAGACATAACTGGCCTGTTCTGTGAAGCGTATTGCATTTTCATCATGTCAGCTAACCTTTGATCGACCATGTTATCAAAAACTGGATAACCAGGGTGTTGTTGCTGTTGGAATTGAGGAGCAGTTATAACTGGGTTATTTGCACTTTTTGACACTCGCTGAGAAGGTGGTTGGGAGCCGTGCTGAAACAAGTAAGGTTGTCCCGTTTTCGGAAGGCTATCTTGTGTAGTTTGTTTCTTTTCAGTAGTCCGATTATTACTTGTAGGAAGTTCCATGTATGTAGCATGTTTTAATGGATTACTAGTTGGAAGCTCCGTAATATCAACCGGTGACAACTTAAGAATATCGCCAATATTAATTATTCTTGTCGTAGAGTCTGAAAACACAAATTCAACACCGGCTGCTTTACAAGCTTCATTCAGAAGATCACATTCGCGTTTTGAAGGTTGTAGTCCAGAAACCTTTTCATTTGTCAGCAATCCTGCTGCGTACTGAATCACTGACAATGGAACATATTTATTGCCGTCGCTTCTGTTTATATAAGGTGTGACAGTGTTTTTGATCTGCAGCCAACCAGCCGTTTCCATCGCTTCCCTCCGAGCAGCAGCGGCATCTGGGAAAGTTTTCTTCACAAGTTCATAAAACCTGATAAAATCAGTCAACAAAACAATTAATTCCTTTGTACTGAATTCTTTTTTTCCATATTCACCACCACAATGTTGCAGATTGATTTCGTTTAAAAGTTTCGCTTCGTTAGACGTAATGAAAAAACTAGTCAACGGTGCATGTTTACCAAGGTCATCTGGGTATGAATTCGGGTATCGATTAAGCAGTTTCATTTCAACTATCCTAACCGACACAAACTGTTTTTCGGCCCTTAGAATATACGGAACATTAATGTTGTCTATAGCTGTCCATCCAAATACTCCCTTGATGCTCTGAAAATCTGGCTGATTCTCCAAACTCTCAGTTTGTGAACTAGGTGTCTTAGCACCTTGTGATGCATGTTGAGTAGGAGCTCTTGTCGGTGCAGAATTTGATTGAGGAGCAACTGGCTGCTGTTGTTGTTGCAGGTGCCGTTGCTGTAACTGAAGTTGTTGCTGTATCTGGATCTGTTGCTGTTGCAAGTGATAGTTCGGCAAATCAATGCGTTCTGTCTTAATAGCCGACTGCATCATCTAAAAAGAAACAAACCAAATATATATTTATGGACAGCAGGGAAAATTATTAATAATTCTAGGTATATACAGTAATACACTTTTGTTACTTTTGGAATTCAGTAATGTTCGAAACCCAATAAGTGCACAAACTGTATAAAATATGGTCGTGGCGTTATAGCAACTATACAATAACACAACCACAAGGGGAAGTATCTAACCTGTAAATATATTCATGTTATGTTCGAGTGGCATCGTGCAAGGCTTCCGACATATATAACACAAGGTCAAAATTGATTTTCGTATCTATACAAACAGTTAAGTTAATCATGGTAGGCCGGATACCATACCATTATAAACATTTACTTCTTGACACATCAAGAAAATAGACGACCAGTATACAGTGTGGTTAACTCATATATGTAGCTAAGAATCAATCGTCACAAAATAAATATTCTCATTCATACTGGCAAACACGAATCAGTTTTGGCGGTGTATTATCGATAATCAATTCTACAGCAAATCTGGTCAATAAGCACATTGCCAATTATGACGTTTCTTACACAGGTGCACATAACAATCAAACAGTTGCTATTAGTTACAGCACTGTTGGTGTAAGCAGTGACTGTATCACATATGCCCGGTTAAGTGTACATACTATTTTCATATATGTCATGCTACATGTATCAGAAGTTTAGTCAAAGTAAATTTAACCGTAATAACATTGGCAATAAGCCAAGTTGAATAAATTCAACAAGGAAAATACATATAACATGTATATTATACAGAGTATAAGTGCTGCTCTGAACGTTTGCAACAGACGACGCTGAGAACAAAACATAGACAAATCATTGCAGCTGATGACTGATTCCTTTACAAATGGATCGAAATTGTACACGCCGAAACTATGCAAGCCTAATCGGCGATCGAAAGCCTAGTTCATCGGATAGTTTCCTTATGTCTGGCGAACGATCAATACAGCTCCCAGTATGATTACAGTATTCGTCGTCTGGTTTTTAGTTAAAGCGAAAAATAGAAAAAATATGAGTTGTTCAGATTACATGATAAAACTGTTAGGTCGGAATGTCGGATTGTTTTTGCTACAAAAATTTTGTGGCTTATCAGGACGTGTCATTTAAAACAACTGTTGGCTGACGCTGGACATTCAATGTATCTTAAACGCCCGCTTTAAGGTGTTTGTGTGCTGAGTTATCAACAACAGTAAATCAACTTTTTTTAATTGAAATGTAGTGACCAATCACATTTCGTGTAACGTACTCGTTCAGGATTTTATTTACGACCCACACGACGACAAACATCGTATCGATGATCGGCTTTGTCGTGTCTCTGTTAATTTATGTCTCTGCGATGAGTCACTATATTGATTATTTCAATGTTTAGTGCTGGTATATTGATCTGGTACATAGTACATTGGCAGTACGTTCGTGTGCTTTATCAGGCCTAAATTAAAATATTGACTGTTTAACCTCTGCCTTCCTACCCAATAAAATTGACGCAACTCAAATAATAATATTCATGAGCAAAACAATATCTGACAACTCAAATAATAATATTCATGAGCAAAACAATATCTAACAAGGCAAGAACATTTGAATGTTACTGTTTACATTTATTGTTGAAGGCTTATGTTTTACATTTGACAGAACATCTAAAACAACTGTAATAAACAGGCTATATTACTAAGACTATACAATATTTACACAATCAAAATCAAATCGTTTACCTATAAGTAAACCATAAAGTTGAGAAAATGAAACTAATAAGACTCGAATAAGCACAACAACTTGGGTCTCATTTGAATGTTGTAAGAAATTACCTATCTACCCAATGAAAATATATTAGATCAATAGAGGTCAAACAAACAATATTTTAATGTATGCCTTATACACAACACGTTGTATTGGCACTAGATATATGTATTGGTTGCCACTGCCAATACATAATACTGGAATTGAGTACGCGCATTATGTACAAGAATAATGCGGTTTGTGATTGTTTAAATTTTCAGCAAAACTGGTAAACGTTTTGTAAATGAGATGTAAGTTATTAATCAACGTCTTTATTTTACGAGGCTAACATGATTACAATATTGCAATGTTCCATATGGACCAACGATTTAACTTATTCAAGGAACAAATAGACACTGCTCGCTTACGTATTATATGCAACGAATGTCCATCACTTAGGTTAAACTGGCCATAATGTAAGTACTAAACGGATTTAATACAAACAAACAATTACTAGTAACTTAAAGTGCCATGTACTGGTATTAGCCATTGTGAGCATACAAGATACCGGTGAAAGTATACACTAAGTAAGTTAGTAAAGTTTTTATGTCACGAGGCTAACACATTTACAAAAATGCAATCTTAAATATAATACATGTGAACAGTATTCCCTAGTTTCTCAGACAAGCTTTCTACTTCAATAAAGTTGTAGGTTGTAGGCCTTTTGGGACCGCTATTATTTTAAGGTCTGTACAATTGTGATATACACAAACAAAAATTTGAAAATGAGTCACATTTGACCAGTTGGGCGAAATAACTGGAGAAAATTGGAACACAATCTGGCCGCTAGTGTTAACAGGGGGTTCCTTAGCTTTGACCAGCGACCTAGAGCATTCTGTGCTCAGGTGAGCTAATAAATGATCCAGAACGATTTGAACAACTTTAGAATATGACCACACAAGAATCATTTCTGCGTAGTTTGGTTTATGTTCATTAATTAATTAAGGGATAGAAGTTAATTCAATTATTTAAAGGATTTGTTGACTGGTTACTGGCGACGGCGTTCGGACAACCACATATTGTAAAAGCTTACCATTGAGCACTTCGTGTCCAGGTGCACATGCACACGGTGTCATCGATTTTATGATGAAAACAAACTATTTATCTTTAAGAACTTGTAATAATAAGAGTTATTATTAGTTCTAAAGGCCACTAGTTTCTTTTTCATGCAAGTTTATGAAATTGATGAAACCGTGTGTCTGTGCTCAGGTGAGCTAAAACGCAATAGTTGGCATACCCCTACGGCAATGCCAGTCACAAGCTTTACACAAATTGTTTCGTAATATTACGTATCCGGAAGTGGACAGGTGAAGTGTACTTTATATTCAAAATGTACATTTCACAATAAAATACATTGTCGCTGTGCTTAGTACAGTTAGTACAGTAGCACCAAATGATGTATATTTAAGCATTTATTGATTTACCTTACAACGTACAAATAAATATTGCTTTCACAATTCAAGTCACAATAACGCTTCCTCTTTCACAATTGAATAAAAGGCAAAACAAACCACTTGAATGAAGTTTTTAAGGGAAAATGCTTTTGAACGTTTCACATATCTTACAGGCCAGGGCCGCTCCACAAATTTGGTAACATGAAGGCAAAACAAGAGAATACGTTATGTTGACGATACAAAATTTACTATCAATCAATTGTTGATATTGTCAACCCTCGAAACAAAATGTCACTCTTGGCTTCGCTTTAGTGTGACATTCTGTCCCCGCAGGGTAGACAATATAAATGTCAACTCACACTGTTGTGTACACGATATTATATGCATGATATTATATAACAAGATTGCATCACCTAGCCCAAGGGGCCTACATGTCACTGACAATTTAACATTACATTATTTCTGATCTATAAAGGTATTCATATGATATAGTATGCAACAAAAATGATGCAAATTACAAAATTGAATATATAGATTACAACACATATCATATTTATTATTTAAGTTAACAGATTATAGAGTTGCTATACATATATTGAGCCGTTCTCCAGGAAAACCGGGCTTATTGACATAACAATAGTAATTATGTAATGACATTTTGAAATAGGTCTAAAATGAGAAAAAAGTAATGTTCACCGATTTAATCGTAAGTAGTTGGATAATACAGTACTATCTTAACAAAATTAAATTTTCTGATAAGTTATGTTAAAATTACTTCCGTCGTTGCTATGGTGACTAATTTCCGAAAACTCGCCGAATTGTGAAAAACAAGGGATTAGTGGTTAAAAATAACAACTATTTTTCCCTTTGAGCTAACATTCACAATTTTGTCGTGTTTTATTAAAATCAGATTATTATTCTGAAATGTGACAAAAATTTGAAAGCTTTACGTCAATTATTCATCAAATACTGGGTTTATGAAATGATTGTTAACGTTACGTCAAATAACGATCGAATGACGTTTGCGACGTCACTCAAAAACTTGGCGGGAGTGGCTAGTTTCAAAAGTCTATAACTTCGTTATTTTATGTAATAATTCGTTTAAATTTTCAGAAAGTGCTAATAAGAGTCTCGTCCTTCTTATGAATTATTATCATGATTTTCGTAATTTTGTCACTAAGCCCGGTTTTACTGGAGAACGGCTCATATATATATGAACAATGAAAATGGTACACTGTACTGGTAACATAACATAGTATAAACAAAGGTAAGTTTTTTAATAGTTTAATTATAATATCATATCTTATATAGCAAGTTGTCGACATTGATTCGTTCATATTGAAAATAAATGCACTTTTGCGTTAGTACACTGTATTACTATTTATAATATTGGCATCGTTATGCATGGATTGAATGAGAAGGCACCATTTATAAATAGTTTGTTCCTATAAATACTGACATAATATTGAGGCGGCATTTTAGGAAATCACCATGTATCAATTTCCCTGCGCACATTCATATAGATAATAAATCAATAATGAAATGCTTTTTTAAAAAACATGTATCATCTAATTCAGCATAATACAGAAACCACAACGTTAATTTCAATATTTGGTTTGGCATCGTTGCAAAAATAAACAATTTAGTTCAATCAGTTACATGTATTCATATTGGAGCGAGTCACAAAATTGGCAGGGGACTCGTTAACGTTTGAAAATACTTTAATTTTAGACCATTGGGTTCCGTTAATTTTCTAAAATCAATTGGAAAGGGACTCGTAGTTTCAAAACCAAACTGAAACACTAAATAAATGTCTCTTTCATGTTATATCGATCCGTTTTAGTAATAGTTTTCTAGTCCAGAGGTGAAATAATCTTCTCCAAAAAGATAACACGCTCAGTGCTTTGATATTGCCGGCATATTTAATCTGTTGATCAATACATGTTGTATACGTTAATCTTCAATCTATTCAGGTTGTCCCTTTAGTATATTCTCCGCATTGTTTTAAGTTAATAAATATCTACAGACGAATTCATTAACAATCGACTTGATTTCTCATCAATAAATTTAAGCAAAATTCAATAATGTTTACATAAACCTCCGTAGTCGATATCAATTATTATACATGTATAGGTCTATTATAGATTCTACTTCTCCGTTTTAAACAATTTTGTACAAGTTACATATACAATCTACCGTAGATCCCAAAATGCTTAAGATCTAGATCTACCTGACAATTATTTAAGCTCTGGTCTGGCATATAGAAAGCCATGTATGCACAATGTACATGTAAAAAGGCTCATGCTGACCCCAATGCATAGCTCTACTGGCATACATACATCGGCTGCTAATCGCTACACTTAACTTTTAGCACACAAATTAGTAGAGGGTCCCAAATGCCGAACAATTCAGTAAAACTAGATATCGGATTAATGTTGCCAATTTAACTAGATTTACATACATCTAAAAGTGATCGGCAGTTTAATTCAACACAATCTTGATTTCTGAATCATTTACTGTAAACAATTAAAAAAGAATCCGAAATCAATGTTTCAACGAAATAAATTAAAATCTTAATGTTGAGACAATATCAAACTGTACAATCATACAAACCAGTAACTGGGTAGCCCGCAGGTTAAATCAACTGGATGGCCCCAAACACATTATGACGTCATGTGACGTTTCATGACGTCATTCATATTGACGTACGACCGTGTCTGGCCAATGCACAGATGTTCGATATTGATGGATTAATGCCAATAATTTATAATATTCGTTATTTGCGTGCATATCGCATCAGTGTAGAAATATAATTCTTCTGACGTTGCCCCTCTTCTCTGTTTATAAATAAAGTGCGTCGATCAGTGCACCGAAATTTCTTTAGCTAGATCCGAGTCCAAAACCAAAATCGTTAAATTACAAGTTTCCCACTTACAAGTGTAACAAGAATTGATCCATTTTCCAATAAGAGACACTTAAAATCCAATATAACGAGTAACCTAAACAACGCGTACACAAAAACGTGATTCGGTAAAACATTTAAACCTCCTGTCTAGCGTGTACACATAACACATTCCCCTATGTACACACACACACACAACACGCAGTCAAGCGTTAACGGTTTACATCAAGTCGGCGGTAATTATTGGTTTTGGCACTCTGCCAAATTCCGCGCGGTAAGGGACTGATAAAAACCTGTGTGTAATATAATCGTACGGAAATTAAATTTGACCGGCCGTACACGTTTTCTTTGTATTAGCAATCGCGTTATAAAATTGGGCACTAAGCCAACACACGGTGTATATGATTTACAGCGCAGTACTGCATTCTATCCAAGTATTTTGAAAAATACCGATCATCGAACAGACCCGTAGTTACAACAAAGAGGCGATCTACGTTCAACGTAGATCTACACCAGTCAAAATAAATTAAGTCTATGCAGCCTACCTCTTTGCAGGAAAGCCAGTTCTACGTGTAGTTATCACTGACCCAATTTAGATCTTATCGTTCACATGTATTAAACCCCGTCGATAGTTAGCCCCTAGCTATTAAACTATCGCTGTAACAGCGCGTATAAACCAATAGTGCCAGCGGCATGGTTTCGTCATAAATATGCCGTTTCAATGTACATGTAACACTTTGAAGTTGCATGCATACGTGTCACCTCGCAAGCCTCTGACGTCACATTCTAATGTATGACGTCATATCCCCATTCTCGAAAAATCTAGACTTAAAACCTCTACAAACACATGCCAGAACGATACTTAACATCTTTAAAACATTGAATTTTAAAATTATTAATCGATAGCTCACCTTATAATTCTAGTCTTGTTCAGTTATCACGTCATGTTCGTCTTCTTTCGACAATATTTTTAACTGTACGGTAGACCCGTCGCTGATCTGAATAGTTGGCATTGCGCCAACGTTATAGATTACTACACAGAGAGGGTCGACCATAAAATTTCTAACACGCACCTGTGTTATGATGGGGCAATCAATTATCCTCTACGCAGATAAACATCGGTTACGCATGATTACCTTTTTATTACTTTGTTTTAACCAGTAGACTACTGTATTTTTGTATCTTTTTTTAACAAAATAACTGGACAACAATGGAAATGACAATCTATAAGATCTAGATTAAAGTGTTACTATACATGACTTTATTTAATATTAAGCTTAATAGTATCATAAACAGTTCGGTAGATTAATTCATTCGTATCCATCTGGACTAGCTGAAATATATCGAAAACAAAACCCCTATTTTCCACAAATTCAGGACCGAGCGAGATTAAGATCTATTAAACCCCTCTAAATGCAGTGTTATCGATTTCCGTTCGTCTATAAATCTTGTTAAACCCACTCCAAAGTGTTCGCAAACAACCGATAGTTGCCAAGCAACGTATCCGCAGGCTATTGATAACGAGTGATATAATTACGCACTTGACGGTTGTCAATGGCAACGAGCTTAATATGCCTAGGGAAGTACATAGCGTGTGAACTGAAGTGTAGAGCGTAACTTGGTCAGCCAGCGCCTAATAGTGTATACTGGGAACGCGCGCGCTTAGATTTTTTGTTGGAAAGGATAAGTTATTTGGTAAACTGCTGCGTTTTAACCTGTTGTTATTTAGATTCTTGTTTTTGAAGAGATGGTTTATTGCCAGAAATTATGACAGGTTTGACGTGTTTAAGAAACTGACGGGTTCTACTCGAAAAATTATGCATCAATTGTCAAAACATAATTACATCTAACATAATTTTATTAATAAAATTTTCCATTAATTGGCAGTCTGCAAAAGTTAATTAATTAATTTGGCTGTAGTAAATGTAATCAACTGATTGAACCACCAAAGCGTGTAAATTGGAAGCTGTACGAACACCTGTGTAAACACTGAAACATAATAGAACGGAATCAGACCGGTATAAAAATATCTCTTGATTTACATATAGAAATCAGATTAAATAACCATTTTTTTTAATTTTCTGAAACTGGTATTAATACATTTATTTGACAGTCGTATTCGACAAGCGGCAGGAATATGAATATACCATGCGGCGAATGAGAATGATTAACTAAGATTAATAAGTCTGGCCTTGAATGGTATTTTATTTTAATGATGAAAAAATCTTGGCATAAACAGTGTGTAGAATCACGTGACCAAATGAAAAACGTTCGCACTCGCACTTGCCGGGTATTCATACATAAATGAGATGTACTTTAGGCTATAATATAATATAAGTTTATTATAATAACCATAATAACCACAAGATCGTTATAATCAAGAAAAAATCATCGTTAGCAGACGAAATCGCAAATGTTTTGAGTGCGAACGTTATTCACTTCAAATCATTTAATCACGCGAGTCTACACACTGATAAAGGATAAGGGAGTGTTCGCTATGTACATGTGGTTAATGTTGAGTTGGAAACTTCAATTTGATTACATGTATGATAATTATTGATTGTTAATCTGACAATACAAGTTATACTAGTGTAACTGATAACGTAATCTTTTTAAGCCGCCTGTTATCACCTTATGATCGGGGTTCTAGTTTACAATCAGTTATGCGAGGTCTTGTGTGACCTTATCGACCCGTGATCAAACAATGGCCTGGCAGAAGCGGTTAACCGCGGGGGGGGGGGCAATATTTTGTTTTAATAAAATAGTTGGTATCGAATATAGGTATGGTGCTAGCTTAACTGAGGCATCCGCCCTTTAAGAGTTGTTAGATGGGCGCTTTGTTTTGTTGTTAACCCTTGTAGAGCAGCCAATATGACTTTGTGATGTATTGTTAACCCTTGTAGAGGAGTCAGTAGGGCGCTGTGATGTGTTGTTAACCGTTGTAGAAGTCAGTAGGGCGCTGTGATGTGTTGTTAACCCTTGTAGAGCAGTCAGTAGGGCACTGTGATGTGTTGTTAACCCATGTAGAGCAGTCAGTAGGGCGCTGTGATGTGTTGTTAACCCTTGTAGAGCAGTCAGTAGGGCGCTGTGATGTGTTGTTAACCCTTGTAGAGCAGTCAGTAGGGCGCTGTGAGGTGTTGTTAACCCTTGTAGAGCAGTCAGTAGGGCGCGTGATGTGTTGTTAACCCTTGTAGAGGAGTCAGTAGGGCGCGTGATGTGTTGTTAACCCTTGTAGAGGAGTCAGTAGGGCGCTGTGATGTGTTGTTAACCGTTGTAGAAGTCAGTAGGGCGCTGTGATGTGTTGTTAACCCTTGTAGAGGAGTCAGTAGGGCGCTGTGATGTGTTGTTTACTCTTGTAGAGCAGTCAGTAGGGCGCTGTGATGTGTTGTTAACCGTTATATAAGTCAGTAGGGCGCTGTGATGTGTTGTTAACCCTTGGAGAAGTCAGTAGGGCGCTGTGATGTGTTGTTAACCGTTGTAGAAGTCAGAAGGGCGCTGTGATGTGTTGTTAACCCTTGTAGAAGTCAGATGGGCGCTGTGATGTATTGTTAACCGTTGTAAACTGGTATACAATAGCAGTGTGTGGTGTCACACCGATGGAAAGTGCTTCCGGGTCGTAGTATGCTAAAATAGTCTAAAAAATCATTATGTCTGTGTCACGGTCTGTATCTATTAACTAAGGACAGAAACTTGTGCAACCAGACCGGAGCTCGAACCCGGGACCCTTCGCTTACAGGGCAAACGCTCTACCGAATGAGCTCGCCGGCTGCTTACACAGCTTCTCTCCTTAGTTTATAGCTACAGACCGTGAAATCTGGTCAAGTACTGTTTTAAGGTGGAAAATGCTGGTTGTTGCCCAAATTACATGAATGTAACTCAAATATGACCTAATTGCTAGCTTTTAAGAGTGTTTAATTGATATTTTCCTTATTTATCTTTCGCTGGCTAAAGACTGACAATGTATTTGTGCTATGGTCGAGTCCACTTTTGGGGCATGAAAAATAGCGTTGTCTCTCCAGAAGCCCTGCAGTAGCTCGAAACTATCTACATGCCATTTTCTCCAGCTTATTTTGGATGACAGTGATTGCTTTTTATGGTAACGGCCATAGAAAACCACCCGGAATGTCAGTAAACGGAGGGAGAGATGAGAATTTGAGTCATTTTGCATTGATTTCCAAAGCATAAAATTCACTGCGTGACACTGTGTACGGTACTAGACTGGTCTGCCAGTCATACTTTAGCAGTATGAACTGTACTAAACGGCCGTATTATAGCAGTGTGTACGGTACTAGACAGGACTGCTGGCCATGTTATAACAACGTGTGCGGTACTAGACAGGTCTGCTGGCCATGTTATAACAACGTGTGCGGTACTAGACAGGTCTGCTGGCCATGTTATAACAACGTGTGCGGTACTAGACAGGTCTGCTGGCCATGTTATAACAACGTGTGCGGTACTAGACAGGTCTGCTGGCCATGTTATAGCAACGTGTGCGGTACTAGACAGGACTGCTGGCCATGGTATAACAACGTGTGCGGTACTAGACAGGACTGCTGGCCATGTTATAACAACGTGTGCGGTACTAGACATGTCTGCTGGCCATGTTATAACAACGTGTGCGGTACTAGACAGGTCTGCTGGCCATGTTATAACAACGTGTGCGGTACTAGACAGGTCTGCTGGCCATGTTATAACATCGTGTGCGGTACTAGACTGGTCTGCTGGCCATGTTATAACAACGTGTGCGGTACTAGACAGGTCTGCTGGCCATGTTATAACAACGTGTGCGGTACTAGACAGGTCTGCTGGCCATGTTATAACAACGTGTACGGTACTAGACAGGTCTGCTGGCCATGTTATAACAACGTTCTAGTATACGGTACTAGACTGGTCTGCCAGCCGTGTTATAGCAACGTGTGCGGTACTAGACAGGTCTGCTGGCCATGTTATAACAACGTACTAGTATACGGTACTAGACTGGTCTGCCAGCCGTGTTATAGCAACGTGTGCGGTACTAGACAGGTCTGCTGGCCATGTTATAACAACGTGTGCGGTACTAGACTGGTCTGCCAGCCATGTTGTAACAACGTGTGCGGTACTAGACAGGTCTGCTGGCCATGTTATAACAACGTGTGCGGTACAAGACAGGTCTGCTGGCCATGTTGTAACAACGTGTGCGGTACTAGACAGGTCTGCTGGCCATGTTATAACAACGTGTGCGGTACTAGACAGGTCTGCTGGCCATGTTATAACAACGTGTGCGGTACTAGACAGGTCTGCTGGCCGTGTTATAACAACGTGTGCGGTACTAGACAGGTCTGCTGGCCGTGTTATAGCAACGTGTGCGGTACTAGACAGGTCTGCTGGCCATGTTATAACAACGTGTGCGGTACTAGACAGGTCTGCTGGCCATGTTATAACAACGTGTGCGGTACTAGACAGGTCTGCTGGCCGTGTTGTAACAACGTGTGCGGTACTAGACAGGTCTGCTGGCCATGTTATAACAACGTGTGCGGTACTAGACTGGTCTGCCAGCCATGTTGTAACAACGTGTGCGGTACTAGACAGGTCTGCTGGCCATGTTATAACAACGTGTGCGGTACTAGACTGGTCTGCCAGCCATGTTGTAACAACGTGTGCGGTACTAGACAGGTCTGCTGGCCATGTTATAACAACGTGTGCGGTACTAGACAGGTCTGCTGGCCATGTTGTAACAACGTGTGCGGTACTAGACAGGTCTGCTGGCCATGTTATAACAACGTGTGCGGTATTAGACAGGTCTGCTGGCCATGTTATAACAACGTGTGCGGTACTAGACAGGTCTGCTGGCCGTGTTATAACAACGTGTGCGGTACTAGACAGGTCTGCTGGCCGTGTTACAACAACGTGTGCGGTACTAGACAGGTCTGCTGGCCATGTTATAACAACGTGTGCGGTACTAGACTGGTCTGCCAGCCATGTTGTAACAACGTATGCGGTACTAGACAGGTCTGCTGGCCATGTTATAACAACGTGTGCGGTACTAGACTGGTCTGCTGGCCATGTTATAACAACGTGTACGGCACTAGACAGGTCTGCTGGCCATGTTATAGCAACGTGTGCGGTACTAGACAGGTCTGCTGGCCATGTTATAACAACGTGTGCGGTACTAGACTGGTCTGCTGGCCATGTTATAACAACGTGTGCGGTACTAGACAGGTCTGCTGGCCGTGTTGTAACAACGTGTGCGGTACTAGACAGGTCTGCTGGCCATGTTATAACAACGTGTGCGGTACTAGACAGGTCTGCTGGCCGTGTTATAACAACGTGTGCGGTACTAGACAGGTCTGCTGGCCATGTTATAACAACGTGTACGGTACTAGACAGGTCTGCTGGCCATGTTATAACAACGTGTGCGGTACTAGACAGGTCTGCTGGCCATGTTATAGCAACGTGTGCGGTACTAGACAGGTCTGCTGGCCATGTTATAACAACGTGTACGGTACTAGACAGGTCTGCTGGTCATGTTATAACAACGTATTAGTATACGGTACTAGACTGGTCTGCCAGCCGTGTTATAGCAACGTGTACGGTCTAGGCTGGTCTGCCAGCCGTGTTATAGCAACGTGTACGGTACTAGACTGGTCTGCCAGCCGTGTTATAGCAACCTGTACGGTACTAGGCTGGTCTGTCAGCTGTTTTTATAGTAGTGTGTACGGTACTAGACTGGTCTACCAACCGTGTTATAGCAACGTGTACGGTACTAGACTGGTCTGCCAGCCGTGTTATAGCAACCTGTACGGTACTAGGCTGGTCTGTCAGCTGTTTTTATAGTAGTGTGTACGGTACTAGACTGGTCTACCAACCGTGTTATAGCAGCGTGTAAGGTACTAGAGTGGTCTGCCAGCCGTATCATAGCAGCGTGTAAGGTGATAGTCTGGTCTCCCAGCCGTGTTATAGCAGTATGTACGGTACTAGAGTGGTCTGCCAGCCGTATCATAGCAGCGTGTAAGGTACTAGAGTGGTCTGCCAGCCGTATCATAGCAGCATGTAAGGTGATAGTGTGGTCTGCCAGCCGTGTTATAGCAGTATGTACGGTACTAGAGTGGTCTGCCAGCCGTATCATAACAGCGTGTAAGGTGATAGTCTGGTCTGCCAGCCGTGTTATAGCAGTATGTACGGTACTAGAGTGGTCTGCCAGCCGTATCATAGCAGCGTGTAAGGTACTAGAGTGGTCTGCCAGCCGTATCATAGCAGCGTGTAAGGTACTAGAGTGGTCTGCCAGCCGTATCATAGCAGCGTGTAAGGTACTAGAGTGGTCTGCCTGCCGCACTATAGCAGTATGTACGGGACTAGAGTGGTCTGCCAGCCGTATCATAGCAGCGTGTAAGGTACCAGACTGGTCTGCCAGCCGTGTTATAGCAGTATGTACGGTACTAGAGTGGTCTGCCAGCCGCACTATAGCAGTATGTACGTTACTAGAGTGGTCTGCCTGCCGTATCATAGCAGCGTGTAAGGTACTAGAGTGGTCTGTCAGCCGTACTATAGCAGTATGTACGGTACTAGAGTGGTCTGCCAGCCGCACTATAGCAGTATGTACGTTACTAGAGTGGTCTGCCAGCCGTATCATAGCAGCGTGTAAGGTACTAGAGTGGTCTGCCAGCCGCACTATAGCATTATGTACGGTACTAGAGTGGTCTGTCAGTCGCACTTTAGCAGTATATACGGTACTAGAGTGGTCTGCCAGCCGTATCATAGCAGCGTGTAAGGTACCAGACTGGTCTGCCAGCCGTGTTATAGCAGTATGTACGTTACTAGAGTGGTCTGCCAGCCGTATCATAGCAGCGTGTAAGGTACTAGAGTGGTCTGCCAGCCGCACTATAGCAGTATGTACGTTACTAGAGTGGTCTGCTAGCCGTATCATAGCAGCGTGTAAGGTACAAGAGTGGTCTGCTAGCCGTATCATGTCAGTATGTACGATACTAGAGTGGTCTGCCAGCCGTATCATAGCAGTGTGTAAGGTACAAGAGTGGTCTGCTAGCCGTATCATGTCAGTATGTACGATACTAGAGTGGTCTGTCAGTCGCACTATAGCACTATGTACGGTACTAGAGTGGTCTGCCAGTCGCACTATAGCAGTATGTACGGTACAAGAGTGGTCTGCCAGTCTTGCTTTAACATTATGTACGGTACTAGACTGGTCTGCCAGCCGTATCGTAGCAGTATGTACGGTACTAGAGTGGTCTGCCAGTCGCACTATAGCAGTATGTACGGTACTAGAGTGGCCTGCCAGCCGATTTATAGCAGTATGTACGGTACTAGAGTGGTCTGCCAGCCGATTTATAGCAGTATGTACGGTACTGGAGTGGTCTGCCAGCCGATTTATTAGTATGTACGGTACTACAGTGGTCTGCCAGCCATATCATAGCAGTATGTACGGTACTAGAGTGGTCTGCCAGCCGCACTATAGCAGTATGTACGGTACTAGAGTGGTCTGCCAGCCGCACTATAGCAGTATGTACGGTACTAGAGTGGTCTGCCAGCCGTACCATAGCAGCGTGTAAGGTACTAAAGTGGTCTGCCAGCCGTATCATAGCAGCGTGTAAGGTGATAGACTGGTCTGCCAGCCGTGTTATAGCAGTATGTACGGTACTAGAGTGGTCTGCCAGCCGTATCATAGCAGCGTGTAAGGTACTAAAGTGGTCTGCCAGCCGTATCATAGCAGCGTGTAAGGTACTAGAGTGGTCTGCCTGCCGCACTATAGCAGTATGTACGGGACTAGAGTGGTCTGCCAGCCGTATCAAAGCAGCGTGTAAGGTACCAGACTGGTCTGCCAGCCGTGTTATAGCAGTATGTACGTTACTAGGGTGGTCTGCCAGCCGTATCATAGCAGCGTGTAAGGTACTAGAGTGGTCTGTCAGCCGTACTATAGCAGTATGTACGGTACTAGAGTGGTCTGCCAGCCGCACTATAGCAGTATGTACGGTACTAGAGTGGTCTGCCAGCCGCACTATAGCAGTATGTACGTTACTAGAGTGGTCTGCCAGCCGTATCATATCAGCGTGTAAGGTACTAGAGTGGTCTGCCAGCCGCACTATAGCATTATGTACGGTACTAGAGTGGTCTGTCAGTCGCACTTTAGCAGTATATACGGTACTAGAGTGGTCTGCTAGCCGTATCATAGCAGCGTGTAAGGTACCAGACTGGTCTGCCAGCCGTGTTATAGCAGTATGTACGTTACTAGAGTGGTCTGCCAGCCGTATCACAGCAGCGTGTAAGGTACTAGAGTGGTCTGCCAGCCGCACTATAGCAGTATGTACGTTACTAGAGTGGTCTGCTAGCCGTATCATAGCAGCGTGTGAGGTACAAGAGTGGTATGCTAGCCGTATCATGTCAGTATGTACGATACTAGAGTGGTCTGTCAGTCGCACTATAGCACTATGTACGGTACTAGAGTGGTCTGCCAGTCGCACTATAGCAGTATGTACGGTACAAGAGTGGTCTGCCAGTCTTGCTTTAGCATTATGTACGGTACTAGACTGGTCTGCCAGCCGTATCGTAGCAGTATGTACGGTACTAGAGTGGTCTGCCAGTCGCACTATAGCAGTATGTACGGTACTAGAGTGGCCTGCCAGCCGATTTATAGCAGTATGTACGGTACTGGAGTGGTCTGCCAGCCGATTTATTAGTATGTACGGTACTACACTGGTCTGCCAGCCATATCATAGCAGTATGTACGGTACTAGAGTGGTTTTCCAGCCGTACTATAGCAGTATGTACGGTACTAGAGTGGACTGCCAGCCAAACTATAGCAGTATGTACGGTACTAGAGTGGTTTTCCAGCCGTATCATAGCACTATGTACGGTACTAGAGTGGTCTGCCAGCCACACTATAGCAGTATGTACGGTACTACAGTGGTCTTCCAGCCGTATCATAGCAGCGTGTAAGGTACTAGAGTGGTATGCCAGCCGCACTATAGCAGTATTTACGGTACTAGAGTGGTATGCCAGTCGCACTATGGCAGTATGTACGGTACTAGAGTGGTCTGCCAGCCGCACTATAGCAGTATGTACGGTACTAGAGTGGTCTGCCAGCCGCACTATAGCAGTATGTACGGTACTACAGTGGTCTTCCAGCCGTATCATAGCACTATGTACGGTACTAGAGTGGTCTGCCAGCCACACTATAGCAGTATGTACGGTACTACAGTGGTCTTCCAGCCGTATCATAGCACTATGTACGGTACAAGAGTGGTCTGCCAGCCACACTATAGCAGTATGTACGGTACTACAGTGGTCTTCCAGCCGTATCATAGCAGCGTGTAAGGTACTAGAGTGGTATGCCAGCCGTATCATAGCACTATGTACGGTACTAGAGTGGTCTGCCAGCCACACTATAGCAGTATGTACGGTACTACAGTGGTCTTCCAGCCGTATCATAGCACTATGTACGGTACTAGAGTGGTCTGCCAGCCACACTGTAGCAGTATGTACGGTACTACAGTGGTCTTCCAGCCGTATCATAGCAGCGTGTAAGGTACTAGAGTGGTATGCCAGCCGCACTATAGCAGTATGTACGGTACTAGAGTGGTCTGCCAGCCACACTATAGCAGTATGTACGGTACTACAGTGGTCTTCCAGCCGTATCATAGCAGCGTGTAAGGTACTAGAGTGGTATGCCAGCCGCACTATAGCAGTATTTACGGTACTAGAGTGGTCTGCCAGCCGCACTATAGCAGTATTTACGGTACTAGAGTGGTCTGCCAGCCGCACTATAGCAGTATGTACGGTACTAGAGTGGTCTGCCAGTCTTGCTATAGCATTATGTACGGTACTACACTGGTCTGTCAGCCGTATCGTAGCAGTATGTACGGTACTACAGTGGTCTGCCAGCCGCACTATAGCAGTATGTACGGTACTAGAGTGGTCTGCCAGCCGCACTATAGCAGTATGTTCGGTACTAGAGTGGTCTGCCAGCCACACTATAGCAGTATGTACGGTACTACAGTGGTCTTCCAGCCGTATCATTGCACTATGTACGGTACTAGAGTGGTCTGCCAGCCACACTATAGCAGTATGTACGGAACTACAGTGGTCTTCCAGCCGTATCATAGCAGCGTGTAAGGTACTAGAGTGGTATGCCAGCCGCACTATAGCAGTATGTACGTTACTAGAGTGGTCTGCCAGCCGTACCATAGCAGCGTGTAAGGTACTAGAGTGGTCTGCCAGCCGTATCATAGCACTATGTACGGTACTAGAGTGGTCTGCCAGCCACACTATAGCAGTATGTACGGTACTACAGTGGTCTTCCAGCCGTATCATAGCACTATGTACGGTACTAGAGTGGTCTGCCAGTCACACTATAGCAGTATGTACGGTACTAGAGTGGTCTGCCAGCCGATTTATAGCAGTATGTACGGTACTAGAGTGGTCTGCCAGCCGATTTATAGCAGTATGTACGGTACTGGAGTGGTCTGCCAGCCGATTTATTAGTATGTACGGTACTACAGTGGTCTGCCAGCCATATCATAGCAGTGTGTACGGTACTAGAGTGGTTTTCCAGCCGTACTATAGCAGTATGTACGGTACTAGAGTGGTCTGCCAGCCACACTATAGCAGTATGTGCAGTACTAGAGTGGTTTTCCAGCCGTATCATAGCACTATGTACGATACTAGAGTGGTCTGCCAGCCACACTATAGCAGTATGTACGGTACTACAGTGGTCTTCCAGCCGTATCATAGCAGCGTGTAAGGTACTAGAGTGGTATGCCAGCCGCACTATAGCAGTATTTACGGTACTATAGTGGTATGCCAGTCGCACTATGGCAGTATGTACGGTACTAGAGTGGTCTGCCAGCCGCACTATAGCAGTATATACGGTACTAGAGTGGTCTGCCAGCCGCACTATAGCAGTATGTACGGTACTACAGTGGTCTTCCAGCCGTATCATAGCACTATGTACGGTACTAGAGTGGTCTGCCAGCCACACTATAGCAGTATGTACGGTACTACAGTGGTCTTCCAGCCGTATCATAGCACTATGTACGGTACTAGAGTGGTCTGCCAGCCACACTATAGCAGTATGTACGGTACTACAGTGGTCTTCCAGCCGTATCATAGCAGCGTGTAAGGTACTAGAGTGGTATGCCAGCCGCACTATAGCAGTATGTACGTTACTAGAGTGGTCTGCCAGCCGTACCATAGCAGCGTGTAAGGTACTAGAGTGGTCTACCAGCCGTATCATAGCACTATGTACGGTACTAGAGTGGTCTGCCAGCCGCACTATAGCAGTATGTACGGTACTACAGTGGTCTTCCAGCCGTATCATAGCACTATGTACGGTACTAGAGTGGTCTGCCAGCCACACTATAGCAGTATGTACGGTACTACAGTGGTCTTCCAGCCGTATCATAGCAGCGTGTAAGGTACTAGAGTGGTATGCCAGCCGCACTATAGCAGTATGTACGGTACTAGAGTGGTCTGCCAGCCACACTATTGCAGTATGTACGGTACTACAGTGGTCTTCCAGTCGTATCATAGCAGCGTGTAAGGTACTAGAGTGGTATGCCAGCCGCACTATAGCATTATTTACGGTACTAGAGTGGTCTGCCAGCCGCACTATAGCAGTATTTACGGTACTAGAGTGGTCTGCCAGCCGCACTATAGCAGTATGTACGGTACTAGAGTGGTCTGCCAGTCTTGCTATAGCATTATGTACGGTACTACACTGGTCTGTCAGCCGTATCGTAGCAGTATGTACGGTACTAGAGTGGTCTGCCAGCCGCACTATAGCAGTATGTACGGTACTAGAGTGGTCTGCCAGCCGCACTATAGCAGTATGTTCGGTACTAGAGTGGTCTGCCAGCCACACTATAGCAGTATGTACGGTACTACAGTGGTCTTCCAGCCGTATCATAGCACTATGTACGGTACTAGAGTGGTCTGCCAGCCACACTATAGCAGTATGTACGGAACTACAGTGGTCTTCCAGCCGTATCATAGCAGCGTGTAAGGTACTAGAGTGGTATGCCAGCCGCACTATAGCAGTATGTACGTTACTAGAGTGGTCTGCCAGCCGTACCATAGCAGCGTGTAAGGTACTAGAGTGGTCTGCCAGCCGTATCATAGCACTATGTACGGTACTAGAGTGGTCTGCCAGCCACACTATAGCAGTATGTACGGTACTACAGTGGTCTTCCAGCCGTATCATAGCACTATGTACGGTACTAGAGTGGTCTGCCAGCCACACTATAGCAGTATGTACGATACTACAGTGGTCTTCCAGCCGTATCATTGCACTATGTACGGTACTAGAGTGGTCTGCCAGCCACACTATAGCAGTATGTACGGAACTACAGTGGTCTTCCAGCCGTATCATAGCAGCGTGTAAGGTACTAGAGTGGTATGCCAGCCGCACTATAGCAGTATGTACGTTACTAGAGTGGTCTGCCAGCCGTACCATAGCAGCGTGTAAGGTACTAGAGTGGTCTGCCAGCCGTATCATAGCACTATGTACGGTACTAGAGTGGTCTGCCAGCCACACTATAGCAGTATGTACGGTACTACAGTGGTCTTCCAGCCGTATCATAGCACTATGTACGGTACTAGAGTGGTCTGCCAGTCACACTATAGCAGTATGTACGGTACTAGAGTGGTCTGCCAGCCGATTTATAGCAGTATGTACGGTACTAGAGTGGTCTGCCTGCCGATTTATAGCAGTATGTACGGTACTGGAGTGGTCTGCCAGCCGATTTATTAGTATGTACGGTACTACAGTGGTCTGCCAGCCATATCATAGCAGTATGTACGGTACTAGAGTGGTTTTCCAGCCGTACTATAGCAGTATGTACGGTACTAGAGTGGTCTGCCAGCCACACTATAGCAGTATGTGCGGTACTAGAGTGGTTTTCCAGCCGTATCATAGCACTATGTACGATACTAGAGTGGTCTGCCAGCCACACTATAGCAGTATGTACGGTACTACAGTGGTCTTCCAGCCGTATCATAGCAGCGTGTAAGGTACTAGAGTGGTATGCCAGCCGCACTATAGCAGTATTTACGGTACTATAGTGGTATGCCAGTCGCACTATGGCAGTATGTACGGTACTAGAGTGGTCTGCCAGCCGCAATATAGCAGTATATACGGTACTAGAGTGGTCTGCCAGCCGCACTATAGCAGTATGTACGGTACTACAGTGGTCTTCCAGCCGTATCATAGCACTATGTACGGTACTAGAGTGGTCTGCCAGCCACACTATAGCAGTATGTACGGTACTACAGTGGTCTTCCAGCCGTATCATAGCACTATGTACGGTACTAGAGTGGTCTGCCAGCCACACTATAGCAGTATGTACGGTACTACAGTGGTCTTCCAGCCGTATCATAGCAGCGTGTAAGGTACTAGAGTGGTATGCCAGCCGCACTATAGCAGTATGTACGTTACTAGAGTGGTCTGCCAGCCGTACCATAGCAGCGTGTAAGGTACTAGAGTGGTCTACCAGCCGTATCATAGCACTATGTACGGTACTAGAGTGGTCTGCCAGCCGCACTATAGCAGTATGTACGGTACTACAGTGGTCTTCCAGCCGTATCATAGCACTATGTACGGTACTAGAGTGGTCTGCCAGCCACACTATTGCAGTATGTACGGTACTACAGTGGTCTTCCAGCCGTATCATAGCAGCGTGTAAGGTACTAGAGTGGTATGCCAGCCGCACTATAGCAGTATGTACGGTACTAGAGTGGTCTGCCAGCCACACTATAGCAGTATGTACGGTACTACAGTGGTCTTCCAGTCGTATCATAGCAGCGTGTAAGGTACTAGAGTGGTATGCCAGCCGCACTATAGCAGTATTTACGGTACTAGAGTGGTCTGCCAGCCGCACTATAGCAGTATTTACGGTACTAGAGTGGTCTGCCAGCCGCACTATAGCAGTATGTACGGTACTAGAGTGGTCTGCCAGTCTTGCTATAGCATTATGTACGGTACTACACTGGTCTGTCAGCCGTATCGTAGCAGTATGTACGGTACTAGAGTGGTCTGCCAGCCGCACTATAGCAGTATGTACGGTACTAGAGTGGTCTGCCAGCCGCATTATAGCAGTATGTTCGGTACTAGAGTGGTCTGCCAGCCACACTATAGCAGTATGTACGGTACTACAGTGGTCTTCCAGCCGTATCATAGCACTATGTACGGTACTAGAGTGGTCTGCCAGCCACACTATAGCAGTATGTACGGAACTACAGTGGTCTTCCAGCCGTATCATAGCAGCGTGTAAGGTACTAGAGTGGTATGCCAGCCGCACTATAGCAGTATGTACGTTACTAGAGTGGTCTGCCAGCCGTACCATAGCAGCGTGTAAGGTACTAGAGTGGTCTGCCAGCCGTATCATAGCACTATGTACGGTACTAGAGTGGTCTGCCAGCCACACTATAGCAGTATGTACGGTACTACAGTGGTCTTCCAGCCGTATCATAGCACTATGTACGGTACTAGAGTGGTCTGCCAGTCACACTATAGCAGTATGTACGGTACTAGAGTGGTCTGCCAGCCGATTTATAGCAGTATGTACGGTACTAGAGTGGTCTGCCAGCCGATTTATAGCAGTATGTACGGTACTGGAGTGGTCTGCCAGCCGATTTATTAGTATGTACGGTACTACAGTGGTCTGCCAGCCATATCATAGCAGTATGTACGGTACTAGAGTGGTTTTCCAGCCGTACTATAGCAGTATGTACGGTACTAGAGTGGTCTGCCAGCCACACTATAGCAGTATGTGCGGTACTAGAGTGGTTTTCCAGCCGTATCATAGCACTATGTACGATACTAGAGTGGTCTGCCAGCCACACTATAGCAGTATGTACGGTACTACAGTGGTCTTCCAGCCGTATCATAGCAGCGTGTAAGGTACTAGAGTGGTATGCCAGCCGCACTATAGCAGTATTTACGGTACTATAGTGGTATGCCAGTCGCACTATGGCAGTATGTACGGTACTAGAGTGGTCTGCCAGCCGCACTATAGCAGTATATACGGTACTAGAGTGGTCTGCCAGCCGCACTATAGCAGTATGTACGGTACTACAGTGGTCTTCCAGCCGTATCATAGCACTATGTACGGTACTAGAGTGGTCTGCCAGCCACACTTTAGCAGTATGTACGGTACAACAGTGGTCTTCCAGCCGTATCATAGCACTATGTACGGTACTAGAGTGGTCTGCCAGCCACACTATAGCAGTATGTACGGTACTACAGTGGTCTTCCAGCCGTATCATAGCAGCGTGTAAGGTACTAGAGTGGTATGCCAGCCGCACTATAGCAGTATGTACGTTACTAGAGTGGTCTGCCAGCCGTACCATAGCAGCGTGTAAGGTACTAGAGAGGTCTACCAGCCGTATCATAGCACTATGTACGGTACTAGAGTGGTCTGCCAGCCACTCTATAGCAGTATGTACGGTACTACAGTGGTCTTCCAGCCGTATCATAGCACTATGTACGGTACTAGAGTGGTCTGTCAGCCACACTATAGCAGTATGTACGGTACTACAGTGGTCTTCCAGCCGTATCATAGCAGCGTGTAAGGTACTAGAGTGGTATGCCAGCCGCACTATAGCAGTATGTACGGTACTAGAGTGGTCTGCCAGCCATACTATAGCAGTATGTACGGTACTACAGTGGTCTTCCAGCCGTATCATAGCAGCGTGTAAGGTACTAGAGTGGTATGCCAGCCGCACTATAGCAGTATTTACGGTACTAGAGTGGTCTGCCAGCCGCACTATAGCAGTATTTACGGTACTAGAGTGGTCTGCCAGCCGCACTATAGCAGTATGTACGGTACTAGAGTGGTCTGCCAGTCTTGCTATAGCATTATGTACGGTACTACACTGGTCTGTCAGCCGTATCGTAGCAGTATGTACGGTACTAGAGTGGTCTGCCAGCCGCACTATAGCAGTATGTACGGTACTAGAGTGGTCTGCCAGTCTTGCTTTAGCATTATGTACGGTACTAGACTGGTCTGCCAGCCGTATCATAGCAGCGTGTAAGGTACTAGAGTGGTCTGCCAGCCGTATCATAGCAGTATGTACGGTACTAGAGTGGTCTGCCAGACGCACTATAGCAGTACGTAAGGTACTAGAGTGGTCTGCCAGCCGCACTATAGCAGTATGTACGGTACTAGAGTGGTCTGCCAGCCGCACTATAGCAGTATGTACGGTACTAGAGTGGTCTGCCAGCCGCACTATAGCAGTATGTACGGTACTAGAGTGGTCTGCCAGCCGCACTATAGCAGTACGTAAGGTACTAGAGTGGTCTGCCAGCCGCACTATAGCAGTATGTACGGTACTAGAGTGGTCTGCCAGCCGTATCATATCAGCGTGTAAGGTACTAGAGTGGTCTGCCAGCCGTATCATAGCAGTATGTACGGTACTAGAGTGGTCTGCCAGCCGCACTAAAGCAGTATTTACGGTACTAGAGTGGTCTGCCAGCCGCACTATAGCAGTATGTACGGTACTAGAGTGGTCTGCCAGTTGTATCATAGCAGCGTGTAAGGTACTAATGGGGTCTACCAGTCTTGCCATAGAAGTATGTACGGTACTAGACTGGTCAGTCGTGTTAGATTGTGTTATCCATTCTGCTACAACAGTCGGCAGAGTGTGCTAGAGTGAGCTGACAGGAGCAATTCGTAAAGAGCTCTAGAATGTATGGATAGTCAGCGTTTCATTTTTAAATTTATGATGCAAATACGTACCTCGGGATGACATGCCGCTCACATGTTCATAATACCAATGTCATATACGTCGGCATATGCTTGCCATTCATTAGATGTGGGGCAATCTGCTAGGAGATTTTTTAATTTCTGACCTTTATCTTCATCGCAGATGTGCACTAAAGTGTCATATTTATGGGGGGGTTGCGATCAAATGATTGGCGCAACTTGAAAAGATGAATGAAAAGTTGTAAATACCATGAAATATATAGCATGTCCACGAAGATCAACCCTTTTTCTCGTTATCTGCACCAAAAACATCCATAAAACACTCAGCGGTTCGTTTGTCCGACAATTTTAACACGACGATGTCGCACTTTTAAATTCCACTACACAGCTATTTGTTGTTGATATGCAAATCGCATTCCCCTATCGACCAATCAGAATACTCGATGGAATGAGTTTCTAGAACAATGGAGGATGCTGTGAGATCTTCGGCACTATTTGGTTTTCACAGTGATGTACACTGGTACGCGTGAAACCAATTACACTGAGCTCGCTCGGGTGAAACTAAAAACGAAAAATTAACGAAGATTTGTTGACAAATCGAGCTGATTTTTCTTGTAAACTGATAGTTAATGACTTATGAACAGAATACGATAAGTTAAATGATTTTTACTGCTCGCTTAGCGATTTGCACAACGTTAGCATATGAATTACACACGTGTTGCGCTCATCTGTACGGGCTGTACGGGCGTTATACGCGTACCGGATACTCACAGTTATGTTTACATTTGGATTTTCGGAAATTACACGTGCTGATTTATTTATCGATTTATTGATTATAAGGACCAATATTAACAGGTATTCTGTACCATTCGTTTATTTTTATTATATTTTACATGTTCAATGCTGAAAATGGCTCTAATTTGGCGTAAAAGACAGAATTCATGAAACTCAAAAACTGATCAGTAAAGCGCATAATGTGTCTTGACTTAGAAGTGGATACTCTAAGTCGAGATTGTTTGACTAGCCATTCATTAGAGACTCCTCGTATAATAGTGTATGTAAGATTACCTTACATATTAATTTTAGGAATCTTGTATATTTCAACAGCAATTTTAAAGTGCTAGTCTCTGAAACTTTACACAGAAACTTACCCAAGTGTCACATTCAAACGTCATATCGATCGTCAATTGAACTATTCGGGCATTTCCGTAACTGAGAAAGACGTTAGATAAACGCCTAGGAGTTCCGATCGATCGTGTCAAAAGTGATGGCTTGGAAATTCCTTGGACAGTCATAATGCCCCTCTCCTTTACGGTGAGGGGAGTTTAGTAAGAGTGAAGCATAAAACTAGGTTCACAGCTGAACATGCCCGTACTGCATACTGTGCAGAGAAGGTAGCAAGATCTTGTTAGTAATCGACATTATGATTAACACGTGCTGCCCAGCTTGACCAGCAATAAAAAGCATCCTGTACAGATAAGGTTACGATATGTGGTCAGCCAGGGTTCTACAGACCCCTTTCACCAAATCTCCACCTGACTGATAAGCTCATGAATTATTTAGTGGAGGCAGAAAGCATCCGCTGGTGATAAGCCTCCAGTAGTAGCTAGACTAACTCAATGATGTGATTGGCTTAAACAGTATACGCACTATATATACCATAATACTATTTAACAGCCAATTACGTATATATATATATATATATATATATATGTATAACTAATGTATATTTAATGTATAATATGTATAATATGTATATATGTATAATTTATGTATGTACAATTTCTAAATTGTTATATGACACATGTGTTTTAGATGAACTTTAAAAATACCATTCACTCCATTAAAATATTCTTTTCTTTTCAGTAACTAGAGTAGTTCAATATCAAAATGTTAAAGTAGTCTTTCAAAAAGCCACAGAGCTTGTTTGTAATTATATATATGTGCTATTATAATAAAATTTTCCTTTTACAAAAAAAAAAGCCTCCAGTAGTAAATTTAGTATACATGTGGTAGTATTTGAAACAATATGGTACATAGCTGTTGCATTGTTGGTTGTGCGAACCCGCCAGAATAAAGAAAAGGGAATACATGTAGTATTGCATATAATTCATAAATATCTGATGTGGAGGAGAGAAGCATGGTTTAAAAACATGACTTCATAAATACTCAACTCATTCAGAGCAAAATTCATGGACAGATACTTCTCGTGTTTGTAGATCAAATATAAATTTCATAGAAGGTGTTTGCATTTATACTGCATTTGCACAAATTTTTTATTTACCAATTATTATTTTATATTCCGCGTTCATAGCATAGTATTCACATTTTCAATTAAAACAACTTAGATCTACTAGCAACAGTCATACTTGGAAGCTTCCTGAAATGTTGTGTTGATTAAATGCCTTCCTAAGATCAACTACGGTAATGTGCTAAAATAGTTAGCACATTAGCAGGTTGTCTTTGATTTTATCTATTAATTCATTATAATAATCTACAAGCATGTGGTTTCAGAAAGACAAACACATGACCACTTCCCTTCTGTCAATTGGTATCTATATTAGAATCAGTATTTAACACATCGGTATAACTAGTACTAGTGGTTCATTATATGACCACATACAGTGTGTTACATTTTTATAAGATTCAAAGTATGAATGAATAATACATGTACTTCATTAATGATTAGATCACAGGACTTATTGACTAATATACTACTGTATGCAAAATTCAAAGTTTACCTTTCAAGGCCTATCTGAGGCAAACGTGTTCTTTAATACAGGCATATTATAATATCCATAGATGCCATAATGCCGCCCCATCTTGTCATAAATACATTAATTTGATATAATATCAACATTACGTTGGCTGGGGACATACTGCATCCGCGAAAACAGAGATTTATATTATGGATCCGTCCCGAGTAACAAGTTAAAAAAACACGTCTCAAGTAACAAATACAAAATTGGTACCGGCTATCTTGTTTAATTGTGGAATCTTTTCAAAGAAAATAATGATGACCTGAACGTGGCAACCATAAAGGCATACTCTGCGCTATCTTAGGTTTATGGATCACAAGTTGATAGATAGAAAATTGAATATTTACCTCGTCCGAACTGCAAAACACCCGTTCCGAGTAACGGTTTTTCCGGTTCTAAAAATAGACGGTGTACCCAGTGATATCGACAATTTTGTTCTGTTGGATATTCGATCTAGTTGAATCACGCATCAAAAAGAAAGACTATTTTAATTTATAACGCCTAAGGGCCATCATTTACTATAATTGTTAACCAAAATCAGACTTTTGTCAAATAGGGATCTGGCATATAAATTTTAAATTTCGGATGCAAGCATGTCAAGGATATGGAATGACATGGTACAAATGCTAAGTTCCCTTATTGTGTGGCCTGATCGAGGTGTGGCTAGGTTAACCATTCCAGAGTGTTTCAAACCGGAATATAATAAAGTTATGCCTAGCATTGACTGCTTTGACATATCTACTGAACGGCATCTGAATATTATACTGCTAGAGCTCAAACATGAAGCAATTATAAACAGAACAATACAATTAAATAGTTGATATTTATATCACCTTCTGTGTCAGTTTAGTACATTTCCCAGGGTTGGGGAGGACGGGTGTCAGGTAAACAGATCACCCTAGAATCTGGGTACATGTTAAAACTTATATCAGGTAATGAAGTGCTGACCGGAAACACATATGCTTTGAGTAACACCATGTCGCTCACCTTCGGGACTTGGAACATGACCCGTTACAAGTACATGTCCATATACAAAGTATTGGTACCCATCTAGTGACTTATAACACTTCATGTCAGACTTGGAATAGTAACTTGCACTTTCTGCAAAGGAATGACAGATGTCGAAGTGTGACACATCAGGCCAAAGTTTTACATTATCTACCCACATAGAATCACTTAAATTGAAGGGGTCAGGTAAAGTCCCATATTAAACTGACAGTTTGTCCAAATACCCTGCTAAATCATTAGAAGGTAACTTCCTTGCATAATCAGAAAGATTTGAAAGCCTCAAAATCAATTAAATCTGGCATTAAGCACAAACAATGAACACAAAATATAGATCTTCTCACACAAACTGCATAGGTATTATATGGCTTATCAGTCAATGTTTTGCCTCCAGCTGAACATGTGGTCAAGATAATGATATGCATAGGGCTATTTTTAGTAACGGTGAAAAGGGTGTTAGCAGTAGTTGGTTGTCCGGGGAAATTTTCTTTATTGAATTTCCTTTCTTGTTTGGTCCAAGCCAATATTTCAATTTACACACAGACTCGCCCAGAGACTTATATAAATGTCTGAATTGATGCGGGGTTATGCCTGTGTAAAATTTAAATAAATCGTTGTCAATGAGAAGCTCCTCACATGTGAATTCAGATTCTGTTTTGTTGGATTTTTTGGACGTTCAGCTATTGATTTATTTCTCTGAATGCGTCTTTCTATTTTATTAAAAAGCTGATCACTACATGTAAATTGTGTTTGGGTACATGTATCGACCCAAAGGGCAAATGACCAAATAGTTAACAGATTACATGAAATAAGAAATTACATATCGTATTTGTAAACAAATATAGACATTTACCTGTTCATTTTGATCTTGATCAATTGGAATATTCTGTAATTTTGTGTATTGCTCGTCTGGGCTAGTATTATGAGTTGATTCCTTTAATTGAAGTAGAGCTTCGGATACCTCGAATAACGTCTTCTTAGATACAGGTTCTGCCCCTGGAGTTGGTGCCTTTCTTTTACGTGAAGACTTCTCTACCTATAATAATCAATGACGTGTTTCAACAGTACGGCATATACATGCATTAATGATGGTTTAAGTTAAGTTAAAAGTTACCAATTTTCTAGGGCTCTTTTCAGCTGTTAGGCCGCTCAAGCACCCTTTGACATTTTAACTCCCCTGGTCATTGGGCTACATATGGAAACCTACACTCGTGTCTCCCTGTGGAGACTATTTCTTTCCTGTGGTGTGGCAGCCAACATCGATCTGCGGCACCCAGGAATAGACACTGCCCTCACAGGTACCATTTTACACCATGGTGGAGTGGAGCTGTGGGTCTTGCTCAGAGATTTTAACCAGTGGTCCAGAGGGGGATCGAACCCGGGACATCTCGATCCCGAAGCGCGCGCCCTACCTCTAGGCCACCGCTCCCCATTTAAGCAGTTAACTCCTTACATATTGATAATAGCATGGTGGAAAAGAATATGTACTAAAATATATATGATTCCACAGCAGGCATATCCAAATATTTTCATGTGATTAATTATTAACATGAAATACAAAAAAATATGTTAAGTTAACTCAATAAATACTTGTCATACCTGTTGTGGTGTGAATGTGGCAGGGATAGGATCTAGGTGCTTCTCTGTAGGTCCTTTGCCCCCGATAAAATGCTTACTGCATATGTAAGTCCATTTTTTTATATGATCTGTTGTGAAGTCTTTTCGACCACATGCACTTATCCACCTGTTACACTTTAATTCATTTGTTTTGGGTTTTGGAAAAGGTATGAAAAAAACATCTTGCATGTCAGTCCTGTAACTATACCTAGAGTCACTAGTACATAATCCATAACAACAATGTTTTGTCCCACCAGAGCGTTTTTTATCAGAAGTTGACGGTATATCCATACCCTATCATGTATAAATCTATAGTGATTCAGAAGGTAGTACAAACATTGTTTGTCCGACCAGCAACAGTTGCTATGGTCAGCGCTTATCAGTAAATCTATTTTTAGCATATCTGCCTACCTGTAGATCCCTCCTTAGTTAGATGTTCATTCGTACAAAATGTGTATTACATGTAGTATACATTATCTGGGGTTGCGTTATCAACCATGGGCGCAGCTGGGAATTCGCAAATACGCATGTGCGTACATCTAGTTTGCGATAGAAAACAATCGTGTTTTTTTTTTAATTTCGGAAAATCTAGTTATCGGATTAGGGTAATACTTTACACACAACTACAATAATCACATATAAAGGACATTTATTCTTTATTATATATTTCTGATGTTGCTGAAATTTCAGTGTGTATTTGGTAGATATATTTCATTTATTCGTGCAAAATTTCATACTTGTGGGTGTAGTAATTACAGAGACATGTTTGATTTTTTTCTATCGCAAACTACCTATATACTGATTGAAAAACTGGCAAATTTAAATTGATCTAAAATGCAATACTATGGTCTGAAGCTACTCCAGAATGCGTACGGCTTTATAGAAATAAAAAATCCGGGGGTGCATATGTATAACGAACGCGCTTTTTTGTGCTTTTGCTGTCTCCCCGGGTCGTATGATGTTACCCGGGAGTGTCGATGCTGACGCTGGTGTGATGACGTTATGAGATGATGACCTTGTTGTTGGTACCTGGGGAAACAGGGAACAAACTCCTATCTAAAATGTATAAACGTATTTATTTATTTCATTCTTTTTATGATCTGCACACACAGTTGGTTGAACATAAACTGATGAGCAGATCGAATTTCTGCTCCAAGCACGGAGGATTAATCACAAAAATGACCAATCAGAAGTTTCCCTGTGTCCCCGACTTTTCAGCTGACCAATATGCTTACTAATCTTCTTAGTAAAGGTACATAAGGTATGGAGTCATAAAAAGTATGCAACGCCAATTAATTATACAAATTGATAACCTCGTACTTAAGGATTGCGTATAGCAGAAACATCGCTTAGTGACTGATAAGTAATTTAGCCAACGAAAGGGCTTCACGATTATAAAATGTCTTCCCTAGTGATGCAACAGACATAATCAATTAAATCGGCGATCAGTCTCTGTTATCGTAAAGTAACATCCGATTAAATGGCGTGGCCATAAATGTCAATGTGTATGTAATCGTGTAATCTAAGTGTCGGAATCACTAAGCCGCAACATCTATCTTTTTTTGAAAAAGTAAAAAAAATATCTCACATCAAAATACTCCCTTTTCCCCCCTTTATATATGCACCAGAAAACCCCTAGCAACTCTGAATATGTCATGTGCGTACACTGAAAATAAGCCCAGCCACGCGCCTATATTAATCTAACATTGTACCGCTCAAACCATACAAAACATCTTTGATTTAGAAATAAGTTTAATACTGGCATGTTTGCAGTATTATATAGCATCTTCTTACGTCAGTTGTTAGTCGAGATTCGCCTTCCAAATATCACGTACATGTACATATTTGTAGGGGCGTCAAAATACAAAAGTACTTCAATGTCATCTATAGGTGAAATAACTTTTTATACGAATATAGACTATTACAATAATTATATTAAGTAAAATAAAATACAAGACAAACTCCAGTTTAGCCATGTAATTCCTTGGTTTAGCTGACCGAAGGTTAAAACTTTTATTTTAGTCTTCATCAGGAATACTAAGTACGAGGGTATATCCAAAAGTAATGTCACTCCTCCCGTGGTTTAATTGTTTATAGGCCGATATGCATAAATATGATATCAGAATGTTCAGCAATATAATTCTGATTAATATAAAACGTGCTGCATTATTCGATTTGCATAACTGGATTATATGAACATTTAAAATATACCTATGACGTCATATCGCCGCACACGAAAATTACGATTGTTTTTCATTATCATAACAATTTTCTTTAATGCGTTTCTAACAAATATAATTCTCGAAAGCAGACAATACATTCGTGACGTGAGGAAACAAATGTTTTGTGTTTGTTGCTAAAAATTCAATTACGTCACTCAACTTTGAAACTCGTAATATATCTTCAACGAATTGATTACTTAGCGAAAACACGGCAGATTTGTGACAAAAAGACGCTGCGCGTAGTAATGCACTTTTCCTAAAAGTTTTGAAAGTCACCTACTGAAACTTTAGTTACACAAGGTGGCAACATAGGCTCATGTGTATGTAGTATAATCTTTTAAGGGGGCATATATCACCAAATCATTATCGATAGAGAGTCATATAAACGGTTTGTAGTAGATCCGAAAAGAACACCAAGAGTATTTTTAACGCCGTCAATTCAATTCGACGTTCAAAACTGCAATCATTATGTGGTGAGTTAAATATTTTGCTGTGGGACTATCTAGAGGACACTTAAAAATAATTTGATTTCGCAGAGAGTAAGTATCGGATAGGTTACACATTTTTAAAGGTCTTGGAAATGACTGTATGGTTTATGAGTCGTTAGAAATCACCAGGGATGAACTTCTGCTGGATGAGTAGGTGTCAGAAAGTAACGTCATTGTGACGTCGTTTACGTCGGACTTGCGGCGATGTTCGTAAGTATGCTTCATGAAAATGTTCATATCTCCCGAACTATTATGTGCATTGTTGTGAAATTTGGTCATCATATTCAAATTAGACTGAAGTTACGGTGTGAAACATTTCGTGGTTTTACTGACATTATATACGATTTTATAGAATCAGTGACATTACTTTTGGATATACCCACGTACATACAAATAATTACATTAAAGAGGCATTCCCTATAACTAGCATATTTTTCTCTACTTTCACAATAAATGAGCTTAATGTGCAAAGCAGTATCAATTATCATAGTTTGTCAGAGAAAGTGTGTGCAAATATGTCTCTATAATGTCACAAATATATTCAAATCGCCAATAATAATTTATCGCTTCCAGCGATTTATTATTGCAGTATATGGTCAAAGGGCAACAACTCATGACTATTTTGGCTCGTTACGGAAATATATTTTCATTCTTGTCTCAGTAATTAGTTGGAGCTTTTTGGTTTAAAAGTTGAGGAGTTTTAGCAATAATGATACTCATTTAATGTATACTATTTCAGAATTGATTTAAACTATCAAACTTATAGGGAACGCCCCTTTAAAGAACTGTTTACGTAAGAAAACAATGTAGTGTACAATCATTTTCTGATTTCTCTTTCACACAGTGTATAAACTTGTCGATTTCAGGCATAACACGTTGAATTACGCAGTATGACAATAAGTCATACAGTGATCAGATTAAACATGTGCTTTTAATTGCAATAAGTGATACAAGTTTAATTTCATAGCATTCCGATATGTCATACAGGGCAGTACTTTCCCCATCATACGAGATTCTTCATCAATTTACAATAATGCAAACAGGTTTACTCGCTCATCGACCGTGATTCATGAATGTATTTTTCAACGAATAATATTTGCAGCTTTTATAGGGTTGTTCTTACGATAAAACATACTGATTTTTTATAAGTATACGTAACTTACTACTTTTCGTGACAGCTTGGCCACATTGACATGAGCCTGACCTTTTGATTACCATAATTTAACAGTCGATATATTATCTTCGTTTACAACACCGATTGTGTGTCTTCATAAGCGTGTAGTATCACGATGACGCTCGAGTTGTAAACAAACACAAATCTTACATGCCGATATTGCACGATTTGCTTGCGGAGACTGATATATTCTAACCAAGAACCTTAATTGTAATATAATCTTGCATGAAGGTCAGGCTCAGGTCAAAAAAGCCAAGCTATACCAATATTCGATGGCTGTTTTCAGTAGTTCAGCCGTTTAATAACCCTTTGACATTTTAGCTTACCTTGGTCATTGGGCTACCTAATGAAACATGCGGGAGGACTATTTCTCTCATGTTGGTGTGGTAGCCAAAAGAAATCCGCGAGTACTCCGGCTGATGACAATATCGACTGACGTTAAAATAAAGACAAAAAAAAACAACTGTTACAGTGTGAGACAACAGAAGGTTTTTGGAACTGGTTAATTTGTTTTTACTATACTGATAGAGACACGAGACGGACAGGTACCAGGCCCGGTGATTATAAACATTTATCATTCTCATATCCAAGCTCAAACTTGAAAAATAGCTTTTTATCGACTTTAACATCAAAACCAACACCAACTTGTAGCAAATGGTCTAACTAAGAAAATTACCCCCCCCCCCCCATTACATATGTTTCCATCAAGTAATAAAGAAGTTACAGCATTTTTATAACCAAGAAATACTCCAATTGGAGTACGGAGAACAAATTGGAGCATTGAGTACGTACTCAACGGGCCTGGCTAATCCGATATCGTCACTAATCCGCTCTAATGAAAATAAACACCCGACAGAATGGTAGAAATTAATGCACCAGTCAGTTACATCCACTACCTCCATCTTCGGGCCCTGCCGGGGACAGCTGGTGATAAAATCACCGATATTTCCCCGGCACACTAACAACAAAATATTGTACCCGGGATATTGGTTCGGAGGAAAAAAATCAACATTTCCCGACAGTGTGGGGGGACATGGAAGGTAAAAACACGACCGTTTCCCCGGGTGTCCACCGCCCATCCCCGAGGGTGGGTGGGGGCGTGGATGCAACTGACTGGTGCATAAGTCATAGACAATAACTCAACTGTCCCATAACGCTAGTAGAAGATTTTAACAAATTATTTTCTCGCACTACTATCTATACTGGTATGGACACAGAATGCAGACAGGTTTGGTATCCGGTTACACCACTGTGTAATAAATCATCTCAAGAACCAGCATTAGCTGTTGTAAAGTGATACTCCTATAATGTCCAGAATAAATTTCACGGCTCACCTTATGGCCATTCTACACGATACATCTTGGTGTATACACCTTAAAATGTACATTATACATTTGGTACATCTTGCGTAACTACACGGTAAGTCATGACCTATGAGATAAACATAATTTCCCTTCAAGAATTGTAAACAATGGCGACATTTGAAGACGAATTATTGTTAGGGCTGTGTTAAATGATAATGACACAGGGGAAAATGAGTAAATATTGTGTGAACATCCACTAATTGGCTTGAATTTCATTCTAATCTGCTGTTATCAGGAAAATAAATTACTTCTTCACGGTCGGTCTGTACCACAAGACTTACGAATATAGAACATGTTCTATCCTGTACATCTCCAAAAATTATGTGGTAGGGATGTACTATTCACATCTACACGATACATTTTGACCCCATAAGTCGAAACTTATACACCAAGATGTATCGTGTAGAAAGGCCATAATAGTCTGTCTTACATATCCTATGCTTAGAAAGATAACTCCTCAATCTACTATTTTCTCATGAAATTATTTCCCTTTGCACCCTCACCAGCCCAAAATAAAATCAGGCGAAAAATGAAAAATGTTACGCTATTTGATTGATAAAATATATTATCTAGTCGGGTGGCCAGACTAGGCTCAACTTTGTGCTATGTTTTCGCCCCATGTGTCTAGTTATTCAAGAAGAGAAGAATATGTTGTCAAAAGCTAAAAAAAAGTTATATAGTACAATCATGTACTTGACTGGTTGAATTTGATTCAGTGAAATCCACAGGTGGCTGTCCGTATCGTATTTTACTTTCTTTAGTGTTAGATTTCAAACGCCACCTGTAGACCGGCTGCTCCTATATAATATGTGCTTGTAATACGATTGCAAAAAGTTGAAAAGGCGATAATTCAATTTCCACGAAAACTAAAACATGCATTTTGAAATATACTCGGGGTAGATATTGCATAACTCAAGCATATGAATAGTATAATAGGGTATATCTACCGATAGGCCTATATCTGAACAAATACCTCTGTGCATTGCTTGTCAGCTAATCTCCTTACGGTTGCAGTTTTTGTTGCTGTTTCTTTACAATTTTAAAAACAGAATTTTCTTGGTGCATACCCCAGCATCTGTGCCTATCAAACGTACATAAATAAACAGTTGACTTTATGATAACGTCAATTATTTACGTTACTTTTGAACTAATTAACACAATAATTCTACTATTGATATACACATCGATGGCTTAGAATTAGAAGGTCGTAAGTGCCACTTACGCCCTTTTAAGATTCATACATATTTGAATAAGCATCACAAGGCGCTTCTTATGAGCCCATTTTCATAAAAAATCTGAAGTTGTCATGTTGACCAAATTGAAGTTGTAAAAGTTTGTTTTACCAAAAGTAAAGAGTACGTAAATGTTTTTCCGTGTTTTCTCAAAATATCAATTTGGTAGTTACGACCTTCTACTTCTAAGCCATCGATATACCAATATAGATTTAGATATTGAATTATATGAAACTTGCCCGTTTGTCTTCCAAAAAGCAGCTTTCTTCAAAATGGTTTTCACAAACAATTCTATTTCGAGAGTACTCATAACTTTTAAATTTTATTGTTCAGGGTTTAAGGCCTAGATTGGGAATCCATCTTTCACAAAGTTGTTTAGATTTCATAGGGTCTGGTATAGCAAACATACCAATTCCCTCTCCACCAGCGCCGTAACTACACTGAGGCCAGGCGAGGCAGTTGCCTCGCCTAAAATTTGCGGACCAAACATTTTTGTTTTGTTATTAATATATACATGTTATAAAATATCCATATTTAAAATAAAATGTCTCAAATTGTCGCATGTTATAAACAATGAGGCAATTTATTCTGAGGCACTAGGTTATCTAGTATGTACATAACCGTATGTATTGATCCAACGGCAGACGCTCAGAATCAGAAATTTGCGTCGCAATATACACTTCTTCGATACGGTTCGAAAATTCGTCTTCAACTTATACATGTATGTAAAATAAAATGCCTGAATAATAAAATATATAACAAGCTGTCGCAAGTTATAAACAAAGAGTGCAACTTGAGGCACTATATTTGCACCTTAATGGTAGTATACATAGTGCAATTTGAGGTACTACTAGTCTAGATTTACACCTTAATGGTAGTATACATTGGGCAACTTGAGGCACTAGATTCACACCTTAATGGTAGTATACATTGTGCAAATTGAGGCACTAGATTTGCACCTTAATGGAAGTATACATTGGGTAACTTGAGGCACTAGATTTGCACCTTAATGGTAGTATATCGGACACTTTCCCTTTATTATATATAGAAAGCAAGTGGCACCGGCACACCATCCCCTTAATATCGCCGCAATCCAGGTCAATTTTTTGTGAGTAAAAATAGTTGATATGCCGATTTTCGCTCGCTACGCTCGCATGGTACTGTTTACAATCAATTTAATAGTGAGTTGGGCTACACTTTTACGAGTATAATTATGTGCATATAAGTATTTTCTCCTTTGAGCTCTTGTTTAAAAATTGCTATGAATGTTCTTGATGTTCCGTTTCAATACCAAAATAAGGGACCAAAGAATGTAGCTGATGAATTTGACATTGATCCCTTAATTTACTTGCATTCAAATCGTTCAAGCTTCTCCTTAACAGAAATGTGCAGCCTTCGAGTTCGTAGGATGTGCTCTTCAGAAAAGAATGCTTTTTCTAGCTGGCTTCGCCTTCACAACAGCTGCATCAATGACTATTATCAATTGGAAAAATAGTTTCTATAGGCTACATAGATAAATCTATAAATGAAAACTATCAAATACAGAATATGTTTTTGGCATGGTGTTCAAATAATATAAATAATGTTCATCTAGCTCGCGAAAAGTGGCGAAAAAGCTTCCTTTCGGAAAATGTGTCGTATTGTGTTCTATAGGGAATTATGATGAATTCAGCTTACGGTGAGTAGTTACACAGTTTATTTGGTTAACGTCCATGCCAATGTGCGCCGGGAAAAATGAGCGGATTAAGTTTAACAGCCCTGATTAATTTGTAAACAAGCCTCGGTCATATCTCAGCGATGAAGCCTTTTCGCCACTTCGACGACTCTCTGGCCATAGTACGCTCAGTTGTGTGCATATGACAACGAACACTCATTTAGTTGACAAATAAGACTGGGCTTGATGTGCTAGTACGAAAGTTATGCGCTCACGGCCTTCTGAAACTAGACTAGTGTCTCGTCCGATACCGTTTATCAGGACCTTTATAGCATCTCATACTATACGACATGTTGTGTAATATATTTTGTTGAAAACAATTTTATTTGGTGCGATATGCATAAAATATGTGCTAGTGTTGTATATTTTGGGTTGGTGGTGGTACCTGGGTAGTATTGGGGTATACAGGGGGGGGGGGGGGGGGGCATAACATGACGGGTGCCTGTGGTGGCATGCAGCTCGGGTAAATAATGCGAGGATTGATCATACCATTTAGAGAACGAGTTTGTGTGATCTAGGGCAAATCATGCATCTTAAAGGATGAATCACACCACGCGAGTTTTTGCTGACAAATATTGCATTTTTTCTGCCTCGCTTCGCTCGCCAAATACCTAATGCCCATTAATAATATCATGTAGACAACGAATTTCGTGGGGGCTCGTACAAATAGTTTTTTTTCTGGCTCGCTTCGCTTGCCAAATAATTTATCACCATTCAATTTCATGTTAAGAACGAAATGTGTGGGCTGATTTGAGGCTCGCTTCGCTCGCCAAATAATTTATGAGCATTAATAATATCATGTGGAAAAAATGTGTGTGGGCTCGGACAAATAGTGCATATTTGCCATAAATTAAATTTGTGTCAGCTTCAACAAATTTTTCTGGCTCGCTTCGCTCGCAAAATACATTGTCAATATTCAAAAATAGCATGTACAGAACGAATTTGGACGTCTCCTCCTGTAAATACCCCGTCACCCAATCAAGACCCGATTTCGCACCCCTTTGGAAAATTTCTAGTTACGAACATGTCCAGCCCCAAGGCTGCCTCGGCTAAAATTCGTGTCTGGGTACGGCACTGTCCACGCCACACATTGCAATATTTGGCTTTGCACTGGGGCATATTTCTTGCCAAATTATGTAGAAACAATAAACTCTAATATGCATACATGTACGATTAAAAGATTATCCCAAATATTTAAGCCATCATTACATGTGTTCAACATTTTCCCCAGAGTGTATGCGGCGTAATGACGTAGTGTATAACCTGTGCTAGTCTGTCTAACATACCGTATGTTTAGAAAGACAACTCCTCAATCTACTCTTTTCTCATGAAATTATTTCCCTTTGCATCCTTAAACATAGATAATCAAGCCCAAAATAAAATCTAGCGAAAATCGAAAAATGTTATGCTATTTGATTGATAAAACATATTATCTAGTCGGGTGGCCAGACTAAATCTGTGCAAACAATGGCAACTCTCCAATTCAGAATAGAAATAGTCCGGGAAATCCTTATTCTACATAGAAGCTCAAAGTGTTGGATCCTGATGTTTTTTCAAAAATCGAACGATTAAATGTTATCATTTTCTTTCCCTTGAAGCATTACCATATACATATTGCATTTGAATGTAGGCATATCTGTTGTGCTATGACCAATAATCGTAAAATGGGAATTTGAGGTACTGCTGTGTAATGTGTAATTCAATTGATAAACAGAACTTGAGGTCGGTACAAGTTAAATTTAAATGTGAAAATGGTACCAATTACTTTACATTTTGAATGTTTTATTACTGAGTTCAAATGTTTTCATGACATAATACAAATATAATGATTTCTTTATATTTAATTAAGTACCGAGTTCGCTATATCTTTAGCTGTTTTTAATTGATGCTAGATCATTCAAATTATTGCACTCGGTTGGAAACTGCATTTGGTCGAGCATCAATTAAAAACAGCTAAACATAGAGCGAACTCGGTACTTGCAAGGCATTCTTACATATACGGAATGTACATTAGGCTATATAATGTAACCATTTTAAATGCACGATCGTTATAATCAAGAAAAAAATCACCGTTAGCAGACGAAATCGCAATAGTTTTGAGGGTAAAACTGCATTCATTTGATCACGTGATTCTACACACTGATACATGAAAGCTATAGATGTTAGGTATATAATAATGAGCAAACAAGTTGTTATGACTTTTTCGAGTGGTTTTTTTTTGTCTCAGGATAGCTAGATAGGTTTACGAACTTAGGGCGGACGCTCAACGAAGAAACAACTTGGTATGGTCTAACTCTGGTTCGATGGGGCCTGTCACTGCAACCGGTGCGTGAAACCTGACCACACAAGGAAAGTGAAGAGAGTGATACTTTGACTTCTACCAAGACTTGTTTAATTCAACATGTAGTTTAAGATACGGAGAATGACAACGTTACCGAGTATAAGAATGAGTGAACTGCAAGTTGATCCTATAGATCGTGGGTTCAAACCCCACTAGAGCCAAACTATTTTAATTCTTTTTTTTTCTTTTTTTTGTTGTAAGACAATTTTTTGGCTTCATACCATGACTTTAGGTATAATTTGGAGAAAAATGTGTTTTTCTATTTTTCTTTCATTTGATAGGAATTAAGGATATCCGGATGTAATAAAACATCTCCTTTTGAAGAGTTCTCAAGTTCAGTAATTTTATGGCAAATTTTAAATTGACTGATTTCCTTTAGGTCGTAGGTTCAAACCCCTCTAGAGCCAAAATATTTGTTTTCTTTTGTTTTCTTTAATTTTTAGCTGAAAGACAATGTTTCAGCTTCATAATATGACTTTTTAGCGTACTTTCGAGAATTTATTTTCTTTCTTTAATTTTATGGGAATGAATATGTGGTAAATATATGAAAATCGGGTTACTATGGATTTCTGAAATGTATATTTTCAAAACCGCTCGGTAAAACCTTTCAAAATTTTGTTAAAAAAGTACACACACACATTGAAGTTTTTTTTGAGAATACATTCAATGGTGCCAATTATTTAGTTGATATTTTATTGATATTTATCAATAGGGTATACATGTACTTATTGGCATTATGCAAAAAATGCCATAATGTCCAGGAGGGTAGGGTTACATTTTTATTTTTATCTACTTCATAATTAGACCAAACATCATTTTTATACTTTTGATTGAACAGATAATCATTATCATTTGATTAAAACACATTCTAGTATTTATTGGGCCATCTGTTTGAGAGTTATTGTGTTTACCATGCAGTTGCCTCAATTTATTCTTGCGGTACGTTTTTACGCTGGGTGTATGGAAATAAAAATAGTAATTGCTCTCTTAACATTATAGAGACATATTTGCGCATACTTTATCTGACAAATTTTGATAATTGATAGTGCTTTGTACATTTAGCTAATTTAATGTGATAGTAGATAAAAATATGCTAGTTATAGGGAATGCCTCTTAAGATGTTGACATCAAAGCATAGACAAGCGTTATTTTAAGAAATACAACATTTTAACTATTCTAAAACGCGCATTTCTAAGTGCACAAAATCGTTTTTTAAGTTAACTGGATAACTGGATAACTGTAAGTTTTCTTATGATGATGATCGATCACGTGTCATGCTTTCTATGAGAGTTTTATATTGAACTTGTCGAGTATATACAAGGTTTTTTTTCAGAGTTCGCAATACGATTTAAAGATGATTGGGAAACGGAACGAAATGAGACTTGAGAATATCAAGCAAACTTGTCAAGATCTAGGATTAGCTCAAGGCCACATACGACCTGTGAGAGCCCTCGTGGATCCTAATCATAACATCATGTGGTGTAGGGTGAATAAAGCAGCCTCAACCTATCCAATAGAAATGCTGGATCACATATTTAACTGTTCAATATCTTGTTTGAGAGATTCAGCACAGAAGATCACGACTGGGTTATTGCAACAAGTGATTGCGAAAGCGTTCAAAATAACATTTGTGCGTGAACCTTATGGACGACTATTTGCAACGTACAGCAATAAGTTTTTCTTCCCCAAAGAGGACTGGGCTCCTGCAGGTCCAGATGCTGTAAGAAGGTATCGCAAAAACCCGTCCAAGAATAGCTTAGAATATGGCCACGATATAACATTTGAAGAAATGATTAATTGCGTGGTAGATCAGTTTGATACAAGAAGTAATATAGATGAACACCTGAGACCAATGAATACAGGATGCTTTCCATATGATTATCAGTATGACTTTATTGGCAAGCTCGAAACACTCGTGTCGGATTGGGACTATCTGAAGGCGGTGTGGACAAAGGACATGCATATAGAGAACATCCCTGAGTATGCTGGTGAAAAGGAACCAGAAAAAGATCCCGATGCAGACCACATTCTTGACATTTTCCAGATCATCAAAGGCTCTAGTATATCACGCTACCATCTTTATCATCGATCATGGTCTTATTACCAAATGATTGGGTATATTTATAAACATATTGGAATGCCTTTTGCAGAAGATAGTGATATAGGGCACGAGCAGTTTAATCAGGCACTGAACGAAGCGAGAGGGAAATCTAAACGTCATGCTGACGAATTAAACCGACAGAAGTTTGATGCTATGAAGCAAGCATATGATTCCCTACCAAGACAGCTATTGGAAAATCTAAGAAGAGTTGTCGCACTTGATTGTAAGTTGTATGGATATGAACTTACTCCAGAATGGGTTTTCACACGGAGTAGTCAACCAATAGATTTTGATTATTTCAAACATTTACATGAATGAAAGAAAAGTACAAAATGACTTAATTATACCCATAGTTGTAACTGTCTTATATCTCTGGCTTAGAATGAGAAGGTCGTAAATACAAAATCGATATTTTGTGAAAACAATTAGAAAATGTCTGAAATGTCAAAGCAAGAACCTTGTAATATATTCTTGCATGAAGGTCAAACTCAGGCCGAAATGGCCAAGCTATACACATTGAAAAGATAATCCCTTTTCGAAATCCTTATGTTGTTATACCTGATTAGCCTGTTTACTTTAGATGGCACAGGTCACAATGCCGCGTTTGAGTTATACAGTTAAATTACACAGTGATGAGAAGCTGACTGCTGTATTGCCAAAAACATGTGAGTGACTGATTGCTTATCACCAACTCATCTACTACATAAAATTTGAAATTTATATCACAAAGAACTGACTTATCTCCTGTACGAAATGTCAATTAGATCATCATCAACTAACTGACCTATCTGATGCACGAAATGTCAATTAGATCATCATCAACTAACTGACCTATCTGATGCACGAAATGTCAATTAGATCATCATCAACTAACTGACCTATCTGATGCACGAAATGTCAATTAGATCATCATCAACTAACTGACCTATCTGATGCACGAAATGTCAATTAGATCATCATCAACTAACTGACCTATCTGATGCACGAAATGTCAATTAGATCATCATCAACTAACTGACTTATCTACTGCACGAAATGTCAATTAGATCATCATCAACTAACTGACCTATCTGATGCACGAAATGTCAATTAGATCATCATCAACTAACTGACTTATCTACTGCACGAAATGTCAGTTGGATCATCTTCAACTAAGTGACTTACCTGATGCACGAAATGTGAAATATTAGTACATATCATAAACTAACTGACTTATCTACCGCACGAAGTACGAAGTGTTTGTCCCAAACTAACGGATTTATCTACTGCACGAAATGTGATCAGCTTCAACTAACTACAGGACTTATAATGATGTATAAAATGTGAAGTGTTTATCTCCAACTAACTGGCCCATCTGAACATACCTCATAGAGCAGCGTCGCTGTCACAGAGTCAGTTACTTTCGTAATTTTCCTCATGTGAAATTGTCGTGCAGTGGTATGCGGACTGAACATGTTGATGAATAATGCCAGGAAATAGGGATTGTTTTCATAATTGCTACCGGTGGGGGCCACTTATCACTTACTACATTTTGTAACGAATTTATTTAACCTTGAGAAAGCTTTTATCTAAAGGTCTACGAACATGCGGACAAGCGGACAAGCGGATTTATAAGCAGACAAGAAACTATTAACTCTGCATACAATTCTATGACTGTGGTAATAATATATATAAGGACATATATAGATCAGGCGCGATCTCCCGAAGCATCTCACGTAGATATCTCATTATCTCAAATTGAGATTCTGTCCAAATCAGAGTCTGAATTTTAAATTGATCCGAAGTAAGAACTCATTGAAATTTAATGTTATAATCTCAGACTAGACTTATATTTTATGTTTTTGATGTTAGTTTTTAGTCCATCCTCTAATGGAAATTATCCAAACGACACATGGCAATATTTTGGCATCATATTTAGCTCTGATTGAGATGTTTCGGGAGATCGGAACCTGTTAAGCAATGATGCAGAACTAATGTATTTAATTGACCTCTCCACTGGACTAGTGCCATATCAGCAAGCACTTACGACTGCCTCAGTCGATGGTAAACAGCAGCAGCAACAACAACAACAACTACTAGTCGATGGCTTAGAACTGGAAGGTCGTAACTACTACTTACGACCTTATAAGACTCATGCATATTTGAAATCTGCTTCACAAGGCGCTTCTTATGAGCATATTTTCATGAAAATCTGAAATTGTTATGTTGACCAAAAAGACGTTTTAAAAACGTGTTTTCCCATAGGTAAAGAGTAAATTACAGACAGTTTTCTCTTGTTTTCCCAATATATCGATTTGGTAGTTACGACCTTCTTGTTCTAAGGCAGCGAATTATATAACATGATAAAGGATGGTGGCACCCTTTACATAAGGAAGGTTTCATTACATGATTCAGCTAAAAACCCACGTACCTCGTATATTCATTAGCATGTTGGCATTTAGCTGAATGCCAAGTTTAACCAAGTTTGAATGCCAAGGTAGACTAAATATAATTGGGTTTAGGACCAACGTAGAATCATTAGCAAATCGTCTAGCTAAAGACCAACGGAGATTCATGACGCGGCAAACCCAGCTAGCACACCTAAGCAATCTTCTAAATGTTAATTGTTCGTCACTGCATGAGGCGCATTTTGACTTACATAAGTGAGCACTTTCTATACTGTCAATTTTTGCCCTCAAATGTAGCGTACATTGCAAACTATTGTGACTAAATATTTGTGTATTTCGTATCACAGACATGTATTAAGTAAATTGGAAGTGTAAATTTAGTCGAAAATGAAAAACCCTTACTTTGCGCGCTTGAATAGACGTTTTACCATTTTTGATGGTGTGATCATCCAAGCGTAACGGAGGCCAACGGAAACGGGTTCAATATGAACACTATGGATACACAAATGGACAGTGTTAGTCAAAAGTTCTTTCGAATTAACAATTTAAAAAAAATGAATTTTTAATTCGTTTGCGAAACTTTTGACGCTCAGTATAGAATGGGTTTTGGATGCACATACTATGCAAAGCCAAACGGAAGCGACGACCGTGTCTAGCTACCTACACAAATGTCAGACATTCAGTAACGTTCTATTTGTATGCTGAGATTGTGTCAGATATTTGAACATGACATGTGAATAGTATTTTGTCATATCGGGAGCGGTGACCTAGAGGTAGGGCACACGCTTCTGGATCGAGAGGTCCCGGGTTCAACCCCCGTCAGGATCAATAGTTAATTCATCTGATCAAGAATAACCCACATGATCTACACCACAGATATGTAAATTGGTACCTGTCAGAACAGTGTCTATTCCTTGGCACCGCAGATCGATGTTGGCTGCCACATTCATAGGAGAGAAATAGTCTCCCCAGGGAGACACGATCGTAATTCTCGATATGTAGCCCAATGACCAGGGGAAATTAAAATGTCAAAGGAAGCTTGAGCGGCTTAACAGCTTGAAGAGAGCCCTAGAAATTGGGAACTTAATTTATTAATACATGTTTACTGCAGACACACATATTCATCCTCTAGTCTATCTATACAGACACTATATATGTTTATAGGAGACATCTCACCAGCCTTCTCCTTTTTCAAGAAATTATCTCCCCGGTTGCACGCTCAGTAATAATGAATTTATAAGCCCAAGCAGTTAAAAGGTGTTATCAGATTACCAGAGAGGGACAGAGTTTATCATACTAGGTAATCAAGCCCAAAATGAAGCAGATCTATACGTATAGGTTATAGATCACATATTAGATTTATAAACAAATTAGAGCAAGGGAGCGCTAGCGACCCGCAGCTCTAATTTGTTTATAATTCTAATATGTGATCTTTAACCGGCTTATAGTTTACCCTCCCACTTTTGGTGAGCTTTCCAATGCTTTTGTATGCAAACAATAGCATGTCCATTTATTGAGAATTGAGAGTGAAAAACTGTTAAGGTGTTTCACCGCTTTTGGGTGGAAGTTTAAAAATCGCAGTCACTTGGGTATATTGTGAGCGTCTGACAACGAGATCAAATAATACAAAATGCTTAAAATTGATTTTTCAGCATCTTCCCGAGTCTTAAAATCCCGAGTGTACTGACTTGTTATTACGATTATACACTTTTAATGAAAATACAGAAACACCCTTAGCTCAATCCCTACGGATGATTTAATCCAAATGATATTAAACATATAATCTAGCGAATTGGTTACGACGTATTTAAAACGTAGTTCTGTTCGCCCATATCAAACTATTTAATAGTTTTAAACAGTATCCCGAGCATTTTAGAGGACGGTTCTTTCGTATTTATTCCTGCATTTATTCCTGCAGAATATAAACTAATACATGCAGAAGTACCTAAATTAAAACTGTAAGCACCTTGATGTATGAACTAGTTTCTAAAAATAGAATGGTCGCGAAATCTGAATAGAACAAATGCAAAACGTTGATTATTTTTGTTACCTCCCCTGTTTTCAGTATTTCTGAAATCACTAAAAGTGTAATAAAAATAAACTAACCGAGCAATTGTCATGAAATCTTGCATGAAACTTCAATATTTGTCACTCTACTTGACGACTTATTGCATGCATGGAAACAGTATGTCGTTCAACGATTTTTCACGTTAAACTCCACAACGAAAATTAACATATTTTAAAAAAGTATTTAAAAAATCAAATATCTTGCACAGTATAACATAAAAAACACTGTTTTCTTCCTTATATACGAAATTTTATGCATACAAAATTTTATGAGGATTAAAGCAAAAGTTTTTCGGTAAATTACAATTATCAGTTTTTAGGGGTTGTCCCCAAAATCCAAGAATATCTTAAAAACTAGTCGAGCAAAACTGTTGGGATTTTCCAGAATGATTGAAGTAAATGTGTTCTTTATAAATATAACAGGTTTTATATACATTGTTCAGAAAAATCCAACACCGATGAATCACCTTAAGCAGATTATAAATTGCTGATAGAATAACAGTAAAATTATGGGAGTAGGCGGGACTAGTTTTCCATATAAGGAAACAGCCAAATTGTCCTAATAAATGGATTTACTAAATAGTTATTATGTCCATTGCACAAATACATGAATAAGTGGTCCCAAATTTTGAAAATCCCTGGGTTTTGATTGGACAAAGAAGTAGGGTAAACTATAAAGTAGGTTAAAATGAAAAAAGTAAATGAGTGAGACCATTGTGAACTTATGATATTTGATTGATAAAGTATAGCAACTAGTCGGGAAGCCAGACCAATTCATCTTCATACATCAGTGATTATTAGTCAAGTTCCCAGACTAGCATGTTTCGGACGAAAAATACTCCGGTTGAATTGGATGTCACATAATAAAAAGGCATATAATGCAAAAATCGACTGTTTAAAAAAAGAAAATCTACCAGCAACACTATGACCAAAACTAGTAAAGCAAGCTAATGCTCGATACTGTATTAGTTCAGCGTGTTTGGGACGCTGTATATCATTAGCCAACTCTATTGCACTCTGACATGTAATATTATTTCCCACCCCATTCCTACCTTGCCCATATTTTAATTAGGTCAAGTCGTAGTTGTGCCTCTTTCGGTCGCATAACATTAGACCACTGTCCTTAGTGTTTTAACCTACGTCACGCCCCGGGGTTGTTGTGCCTCATTTGGTCGCCGTTTTGGCATGGGTTTCTGTGGACACTGCTCAGGGTAGTTGCGTTGTGGTGTTTCTAATTTCTGTGCTCGGCTGGTGGGGTTGAGTGCTACCTTCCCTGTCGGATTTTCTCATACCTTTTTTTGGATTGGTGATACCTTTGACTACATTTTGTCACTTTACATGTATGCAAAATACTCATGATAATAATAGAAACACCCTTATAAATCAGTGATTAGTGTAGTCCCTGTATATATTTCAGATGAAAAAATACGCTGGTTGAACGAGAATTAAGATAACTTTCAAACCAAAATCTTGCGCGTCAAAATGTAGCTACAGCCCGTTTAATCTACCTAATCAGAAACACTATAGATCTATCTTCAAACCCCTCGCGGGGACGTAGACATTAGACGCAGTAGCAGCAGCAGCAGCAGCAACAGCAGCAGCAGCTTCAACAACAACAGCAACAACAACAGCAACAACAACACCACCACCAGCAACAGCAGTAGCAGCAGCAATAACAACAACAGCAGCAACAACAACAGTAGCAACAACAACAGCACCATAAGCAACAGTAGCAGCAACAGTGAATCAACAGCAGCAGCAACAGTAGTAGCAGCAACAGAAGGAACAACAACAGCTTCAGTAGCAACAACAACAACAATATCGATATAAGCAGCAGCATCAGCAACAACAACAACCTCGATAGCCTAGTGTTCTCGAGTGCGGATGTCTGCGCTGTTGGAGCTCGCAAGTGGTTGGAGTTTATTGTCGATTCAAAGATGTCTGTCACAACAGCCATAATGTTCCATTTCTAAAAAGCTAATTGCAAGAAGTATAACCACTACTCTATAGGACCATTAGATTTTAAATCATTCAAGTGTAGTATTGATTGTAGAATTTAATCCTTACACATCTTTAATAATCGACCGGGGTGAATGTTTGTTTACGCGGTTGTGACAGAGATCTTTGAATCAACTTTTTTTTTATATCAGCATTATTATCTAAGGGAAGAAACTCCTGATAAATTGTCAAAGTCTTCGACTGAGTTGTCTTTCTTACTCATTAACTTTATTTTTCTAACAGAATGACCATTATTACGACGCACCGGGTAAACGGTGTTGCTTCATAAAACGCCTCTGACATTTTATTCTCATTACGCAAATGTCAAAAGTTAATGAATTACGATATTATGAAAACTCTGGCGTGAACTTAGTGGGCAATGTTTGAAGAAACGGACCAAGCAGATCAGTTTTTAGTTGGTAGTCAATTCCATGTATGTTGGTTTTTGTTTGTAAGTGTGGTTGGGTTCTGCTAATTCCAGGTTATCTTCAAAACATGAAAAATAATTAGCTCAAGCTGTTCAAGGGTTGACACCGACCTGTTTTGGTCACTGGTCCGACAGTGAAAAAGCTTTAAATTTGTGATGAAAACAGCTACTTCATTACAGGTCCTTCATGACTTTCACTGGTCCTTCCAAGTTAGTTTATGAATTCCCTTTAGACTGATGCAACGTGATGCACTCATCTAAGGGGTTCTATGCGTATCACCCTTCTCACGGTTACTGTATACATAGGATTTTCGGTGCCGATTGATTTATTGACTATAAGCCTCAATATTATCAGGTATTCTGTGCCATTCATCTATTTTTATTACATTTTACACTTTAGTAAAAGTAGATACTTCATGAAGCTCGATTTCTGACCAGGAAAATGCACTTTAGGTCTCGACACACTGTTTCCTGGTGCGAAATCGAGATTCATGAATTCTGCATTTTTATCTATTATTATGGCATTTTTCGGCATTGTACATGTTGCAGCGCCGTAACTGCACTGAGGCCAGGCGAGGCTACTGCCTCGCCTAAAATTTGCGGACCAAACATTTTTTGTTTGTTATTAATACATCGAGGGCTCGGCGCAAAACTATTGTATCTACAAATTTTTCAGAAATCCACTTTTTGGTATTTTTATGTTCCAAAGTATGAAATACATTAACTGCTGAAATATTGTGGGTTTATTCCATGGATTAATATAATTATTCAATTTATAAAAAAATATGGTATCTCAGATGTTGAACATTATTATTGCAAAACTATTGTAACTACACTTACAATAGTTTTGCAATATTAAGTTGGTTTAAAATAGAAAAAAGTTATCGCAAAACTATTGTAAGTACACTTAAATAAGTTCAATTTTCAGATGATAGGAAGCTATGTTGTTTGTTTTATTCTATACTAGTATAGTAACACAGAATTTGTCTTGAAATAATAAAATTTTATGAAAACTGGGTATGAAAACATAAAATATAGCGTTTATTCAGATAGAAAGCTGCTTTTACATGTTATGACCTTGACATTCATGAGAAGATATTTTTGCCTCCAAAATATTGAATTAGTGTTTTTGAATACCTGGCACAATGATGTATAAGTGCCTTATATAATCATAATGTAAACTCAATTTGTGTTGAGATATTGAATTTATTCAAACTCATTTAAAAATAAAACAAAATGAAGGTTGCCAAAGCTCACTTTTATATCATTTAATTAAACTTGTTCCATAAATTCAATGATAAACCAACATTCATACACTATCCTCTCTATAGGGACACTCTATTTGTGGATGGGGAAATAAATTTTAACTTACAACTTGAAAACTAGAAAAGTGAATAGAAAATGCTGATTAGGAGTTCAACGTTCAACGCTAATTTTGACTGACATCTTATATTTAAATTTAAACATATTTATACAATGTCTAAGTACTACAAACAACCTATTCTTGAATATCTATCAACAATGTACTACATTGATAGCTAAAGTTCTTGAATATCTATAAATAGGCTATTTATTTTAAAGGTATGCCAACATACATTTTAAGTTCTAACATGTGCACTCCCATAATATTGCTATGGTCCTTGACATATCTACTTTAATATTATAGCTAATGTCATTTACATGTCTAGCTTCATATTATAGCTAGGTTCCTTGACATGTCTAGCTTCATATTATAGCTAGGTTCCTTGACATGTCTACCTTCATATTACAGCTATGGTCCTTGACATGTCTAGCTTCATATTATAGCTAGGTTCCTTGACATGTCTAGCTTCATATTATAGCTAGGTTCCTTGACATGTCTAGCTTCATATTATAGCTAGGGTCCTTGACATGTCTACCTTCATATTACAGCTATGGTCCTTGACATGCCTACCTTAATATTATAGCTATGGTCCTTGACATGTTGACTCAAATGTTAAAGCTGGGGTGCTTAGCATATCTATCAAATATTAGCATTTGATTGAAAACTATGCAAGATATTGACTAGAAACTTGAAATAATAAAATTTTGTCCTGAGCGTATCTTCGAAACTATTAAATTTTAACATATTGACTTGAAACTTGAAATAATTATTAGACTTAACTTTGAGAAGAGCAGTGACAAAGAACCATAACTGTAGCTACCTTACATATTGAATTATCACCCTTTAGTATTTTCATAATAATTCCTATGTCCAGAACATATCTTGCAAACCATTTAAGATATTGACTTGAAACTTAAAATAGTAGTACAATGGAAGTTGGAGACTCGCAGTGACCAAGACCTGTCATATTATAGCCTTGGTACATGAATGGTTACTGTTGTATCATATATAACATGGATACTTGAATGGCTACTATAATATTATAGTGTCAGTACTTGAATGGCTATAACATTATAGCATCAGTACTTGAATGGCTACTACAATATTATAGCCTCAGTACTTGAATGGCTACTATAATATTATAGCCTCAGTACTTGAATGGCTACTACAACCTTATAGCATCAGTACTTGAATGGCTACTGTAACATTATAGCATCAGTACTTGATATGGCTACTGTTTTATCATAGACTCAGTACTTGAATGGCTACTGTTTTATCATAGACTCAGTACTTGAATGGCTACTGTTTTATCATAGACTCAGTACTTGAATGGCTACTGTTTTATCATAGACTCAGTACTTGAATGGCTACTGTAACATTATAGCATCAGTACTTGGATGGCTACTGTAACATTATAGCATCAGTACTTGAATGGCTACTGTTTTATCATAGACTCAGTACTTGAATGGCTACTGTAACATTATAGCATCAGTACTTGAATGGCTACTGTTTTATCATAGACTCAGTACTTGGATGGCTGCTGTAACAATATAGCATCAGTACTTGAATGGCTACTGTTATATCATAGACTCAGTACTTGAATGGCTACTATAACATTATAGCACCAGTACTCGAATGGCTACTGTAACATTATAGCCTCAGTACTTGGATGGCTACTATAACATATTAGTAACCAATCATGTTATGTCTATGAAATGTACACTTATCTAAAAATATGTAGCCATGGCCGTGGTCCAATGGTTATATTCCTGGTCACAACAGCTAGTTACACCAGTCAAAGAAAATGTAACAGCAATTTTGATTTTCCTCCACATGTGGAGAAGTTTCTGGTTTCTTGTGGAATGTTACATTTTTACAGGTTAGGATACAGTCATGAAAACTTGTTAGGTCAATCTACTTCTGTATGACTAAAAAACAATTAAGAATAAAAGAATAATTGAAAAACTATGAAGTATCCTTTCAGGGTTCCAACAGTAGGGAAAACATTTATTTTTTAAGATTAAGGTGGGCATATATTTTGAAATACATTATTGAAAACTCGGTGAATTCTTCATTTATAGCTTTGGATAAACTTGTGTCATTTCGTATGATGATAAAACAAAAGACACTGTTCTACAGTAAAAAAACTGCTAACTTAAACCTTTTTTTATTCAAAATTATGCAAATAAAGTCCCCTTTTCTCTATCTTTACCCCTGCAAAATGTTTAAGAATTGTTCATGAACGCTTCTTGATTATATGTACATATAACTTGTTTTATTATGTATACATGTTTTTATATATCCAGGTATGTATTCCAATACTGAATACAATCTATCTATCTATTTCTTAAGGTATTTTCATGAAGTTTTCTTCATGAACTGTAGTGTGTCCTAATTCATGAAGTTGGCAAGAATACATCAAGTATTCACAAAATTAGTGTATTATTCATAAAATTATTCTCAGCAGTAACTCAGTAATAATTATAATAAAATATTCATTAATTTACTTCATAAAAAATCTTAAATTTATTCTTGAAGAAAGATGACTTTCTGCAGACATTTTGGTGACACACAGATTTTTAGGCAAGTACATCATCTTTCAGCTGTTTCCAAAATTTGCAACCTTTGAGAGCATGGACACAATGACCTTCAAGAATAAAATTCAAGATGAATATCAAGGTTGAACTCTTTCTCATGAACTGTTCATTTTTCTTCAAGAATACAACATTTTGTCATACAATTAGTGTATTTCATGTGTTGTTCATGAAGTTATCAAGAATAATTATACTCATTCAATTTTCATGAAAAAATTTCAATTTTCATGAAGAAAATACCAGAGAACAGCAAATGAGACAAAAAATATGCACATTTCATGAAGTGCTTGATATCATAAACTTTGCATGAATAAGTCTCATTTGCTGTTCACATATTTGTTATGAAGTCTTCTTCCATGAATGATGGCAGTGGCATTGCCATGTTTTACTCTAACATAAACGAGACTACGATACTGCCTGAATGCTTTTAGAAGTCAGGGAAAACTGATTTGTGGTCAGAGATTATTATCTTAGAATATTTGTGGGAACCCTACCTTTTTACAATATTGGTATAATGAAATTCAAATACTTGCTGTTGATTGTAATTGTTTTAAAAAAAAATTAATGTATGTATCATAAACTTACATATTTCTATAACATCTAAGTTTCTGGATATGCATTGTGGAAAATTAAAAAATTTCTTCAAAATACCATCTTTTAATGTGATAAACATTACAAAAAGTGATTTACTTGAGAAATCATGGTTAATTAGATAGTTTACAAGGTTTTTAAAGCATTTATCATGAATGGAAATATTTGTTTACTGTAGTTACAATAGTTTTGCAATACAAAATAGTCACAGTTTTGAAATTATATATTGCAAAACTATTGTAAGTCCACTTACAATAGTTTTGCAATATTAATTAAATGTAAAATTGCGTTGTTTTCAGTGCAAAACTATTGTAAGTCCAAAAATGCCAATAAAAGCATAATATGCTATTTCATTGCGGCCAAAGCATTTAATATGTACTTCATATGTGATAGAAATTCAACATACAAAAGAAAAGTTGAATAAAACATGTTTCAAGAAAGAAGCACAGTTTTTTCATTCTCCTGAATATTTTTGCAAAATGTAGATACAATAGTTTTGCGCCGAGCCCTCGACATGTAATAAAATATCGCTGATTATATTTGAAATAAAATATCTCAAATTGTCGCATGTTATTAACAAAGAGGCAATTTATTCTGAGGCACTACGGTTATCTAGTATGCAGCGCCGTAACTACACTGCAGCTGCCTCGGCTAAAATTTGCACACCTAATAACCTTTACGTGGAAAATTTGTCTTCAACTTAAATGTAAAATAAAATGTCTGAATAACAAAAAATATTACAAGCTGTCGCAAGTTATAAACAAAGAGTGCAACTTGAGGCACTAGATTTGCACCTTAATGGTAGAATACATAGTGCAAATTGAGGCACTAGATTTGCACCTTAGTGGTAGTATACATAGTGCAACTTGAGGCACTAGATTTTCACCTTACTGGTAGTATACCTAGTGCAACTTGAGGCACTAGATTTGCACCTTACTGGTAGTATACCTAGTGCAACTTGAAGCACTAGATTTTCACCTTACTGGTAGTATACATAGTGCAACTTGAGGCACTAGATTTGCACCTTACTGGTAGTATACATAGTGCAACTTGAGGCACTAGATTTGCACCTTTATGGTAGTATACCAGACAGTTTCCCTTTATTAAATATAGAAAGAAAGTGGCACCCGCACACCCTCCCCTTAATATCGCCAAAATCCAGGTCAATGTTCTGTGAGTATAAATTGTTAATATGCCAATTTTCGCTCGCTACGCTCACATGTTTACAATCAATTTAATGATGAGGTTGGCTAAACACTTAAGAGTATAAGCATGTGCATATAGGTATTTTCTTCTTTGAGCTCTTGTTTGCTAAAACAAGGGACCAAAGAATGTAGCAGATGAATTTGTTGTTTTAAAAGTCCCGTGGAGCATGACATTGATCCCTTAATTTACTTGCATTCAAATCGTTCAAGCTTCCCCTTAACACTAATGTGCACTGTACAGCCTATGAATTCGTAGGATATGCTGATGAAAGGTGTCTCGAATAGAAAAACGATCCTGTTGCCAATGGTTCTCTTCAGAAAATAATGCTTCGCCTTCACAACAGCTATATCAGTGACTATTATCAATTAGAAAAATAGTTTCTATAAGCTACATAGATAAAGCTTTAAGTGAATACTATCAAATACAGAATATGTTTTGGCATGGTGTTCAAATAATATAAATAGTGTTTGTCTAGCTCGCTTCGCTATTCTTCTTTTCTGATTATGTCAATGTTGAAAGTGTATTCAGTGATTTAATAGCGTGCTTTCAGAAACGTTCTAGGTTAAAAAATACACCGGACCACTACATGGTCATTACTAAGGATTTCATCGGGCGCAAACGTACCCCTTTTACACTAATTTAAGTGGTCCTTGTTAGGAGTGCAATATTTTACATTTGAAAATAAATTCGACTCTTTTCGCTCGCCAAATAAATTGAACACATATTTAAGAATGTCATGTAGAGAGTAGTTTGTGCTACCCATTCTCATGAATCAATGTAATAGTCAAGTCCCTAGACTATACTCTGATACAAGACCCCTTATATCGTTCGCAAATCTAAAAATAGCTCGTATTTCGTCACTAGTGTATTCCAACTATTGTCCAATCAGAACGCGTGCTACGACAGCCGCGGGAATATTTCTATAAACAAAAACAATTGTGAACATGGAGTATTTAATTAGCCAACGGTAATTGCAATTAAATGCCGAGTTGTTTTTTGAAACCTATTGAATCGAATTAGACGTATAATAAGTATCAAGTATAAGATAATGACCTGATATCGGTAATCAAATAGAAATGTAGTTCTACCGGTGATTCGAAAATATTTATCGGAATTAAAAAAATGGCGAGTCGAATGGAGCGCTGACGTTAAAAGTAAATTCTGTTTTTGTATGACGAACCATCGCTAGTTTCAACCAGTTATGTTGTACAATGATAGTAAAATCTTCTTCCGATCATCGATGCAAAAATATTACAATATCTTTTTTCATACGTTGATTTAATAGTCGGAAATAAAATTCAAACACTGTCGATTTATATTCTGTATGCAACGTCGATTTTGATTGGCCGATTGACGAGGGATCTTTGGAAAACAACCTTGACGGAATTGCCTTATAAGGAAATGAACGAAATGGATTTGATTGGTTGAGACGTTCGTTCACCACGCTGGGATTCGTTAGTTTTATACCAGAGTGTATTACGGATGAAAGACACGCTGGTTGAACGAGAATGGTGCTACCTGAACCTCAGATAAATCATGATCTTTTCGCTTGCCTAATAACTACTCGTTAAAAATATCATGTAGAGAACTAGTTTGCATGACATGCAACTTGGAGAAACAGTGCATTTTCTTTGGCTCGCTTTGCTTGTCACCTAACATCAATCTTTCATAAGTTCGTGTAGAGAACGATGTGGCATACAGCTCGGGGAAATAGTGCGAGGATTGATCATACCATTTAGAGAACGAGTTTGTGTGAGCTAGGACAAAGCATGCACCTTTAAGGAGTAAGTTTGTGCTGAAAAATATTGCATTTTTCTGCCTTGCTTCGCTCGCCAAATACCTTATACCCATGGATAATATCATGTAGACAACAAATTTCGTGGGGGGGGGGGGGGGCTCGTACAAATAGTATTTTTCTGGCTCGCTTCGCTTGCCAAATAATTTATCACCATTCAATATCATGTAGATAACGAAATATGTGGGCTGATACAAATAGTGCATTTTTTGTAGCTCGCTTCGCTCGCCAAATAATTTATGAGCATTAATTAATAATATCATGGAGAAAAAACATTTGTGTGGGCTCGGCCAAATAGTGCATATTTGCAATAAATTATGCGATTATTAATATCATGTAGAGAAGAAATTTGTGTCAGCTTCCACAAATAGTCCCTTTTTCTGGCTCGCTTCGCTCGTAAAATACATTATAAATATTCAAAATAGCATGTACAGAACGAATTTGGACGTCTCCTCCTGTAAATACTCCGTTACCCAATCAAGACCCGATTTCGCACGCCTTTGGAAAATTCCTAGTTACGGTCCTGTCCAGCCCCAAGACTGCCTCGGCTAAAATTTGTGTCTGGGTACGGCACTGTGTTGAACATATTAAAACTAGTTGAATATCACAAAATACCTGATAATATTGGTCCTTATAATCAATATATAGATAAATCAGTCAGAATGTGTAAGTTCTGAAAATCCAATGTGAACAGTAACTGTGTGTAGGATGTGCTCATACAACGCCTTCCCAGAATTCATAAACTAACATTGTGTGAATCGTGAAGCAAGCAGTAAAACTCATAACTTAATGTATTTTGTTTGTTAGTCATTTTAAACTATCTGTTTATCATGTCTGGACCTACTATAATTACAATTTTTATTTTATTTTGAATTTATCAGGCTTGGACCAGCCAGAGATTTGGGTGATGTCTGAAGTCTTGTATTCTTCACTATAGTCTATGTATATACAACATAGTTCTTAACATGGGTAGGTATATTAACTTGTTTATGCGTTTTTTCAAATACTTACATTTCTAAGTGAGACATGGTACACAATCCAGACAAGCAATTTGTCAGAGTTTTGCCCCTTGTGTGAGTCTGACAGACAAACATTTTTGTGTCTAATACACATAATAGTTCTTAATAGTTTGTTGTCAATTCTATTATCTAACAGTGGGTAGCAGTGACATAGAGGTAGGGCACACGCATTGGGATCGAGAGGTCCCAGGTTCAACCCCTGTCTGGACCACAGGTCAATTTCTCTATGCAAGACCCACATGCTCCATTCCACTATGGTGTGAAATGGTACCTGTGAGGGCAGTGTCTATTCCTGGATGCTGCAGATCTATGTTGGCTGCCACACACTTTAGAGAGACACGAACGTAGGTTTCCATAGGTAGCCTAATTACCAGGGGACGTTAAAATGTCAAAGGGTGTTTGAGCAGCATAACAGCTGAAAAGATCCCTAGAAAATTAGTAACTTAACTTTTTTTTAACAGCCGTTCATATGAAACTATCCGACTATCTACAGACCTTGGATTTTATGGGGGCAAGAAATAGCCAGGACTATGTTGGTACCAAGCTTGATAATCCAGCCATGATTTTGGAGGATAATATTCTAACTTGGATAAAACTGACTGATTTGGAAGACCTGCAGGTATTTTCTGTAAAATATAAAATCTTAATTTATTGCTTCGGTTATAGTGATTTTGTTAGCTAAATGGAAGAACAAGTTAAAAAACTTGCTTTTAACATTCTTCTAGCGTTAAACTAAAAACTGTTCTTCAAATAATTCTTCAAGGCTACTAAGATTTTTAATGAGGAACTCACTAATTTATCTGCTGGCCTAACACCTTTTAATTTGCTAAAATTTGATCCATCAATGTTTACTTAGTTTTCATAGAATTATAATTATTAAAATTGTGCTTGAACCGTTACATTTATTCATTTGTTAAAACTTAACATTTGATTTTATCATAAATACTACAAGTTTTATACCTAGACATGTGTTACGTACCTGATTGCAAGCAAATGTTATTATACTTCTTACATACCTACCGAGTACTCCTATTATAGTTAAAGTGGAGTTACTCCTATTTTCGCTGATACATTTCTGGTCTTCAAGTTCACATACCTTGCACAAAAGTGCATTTGGTTATTAGCTCACCTGAGCACAAAGTGCTCAAGGTGAGTTATTGTAATCACTCACTGTCCGTCGTCCGTCCGTCCACACTTTCAAACAACATCTCCTCTGAAACTATTTGGCCAATTTTGATGAAATTTTGTCAGGATGTTTGTGGCATTGGGGGATTCAGTAATTGTTCAAATTATGCCCCTGGGGTCAAAATTAGCCCCGCCCCGGGGGTCACCAGTTTTACAAAGACTTATATAGGGGAAACTTATAAAATCTTCTTCTCTAAAACTACAATGCCTAGAGCTTTGATATTTGGTATGTAGCATCATCTAGTGGTCCTCTACCAAGATTGTTCAAATTATGGCCCTGGGGTCAAAATTGGCCCGCCCCCGGGGTCACCAGTTTTACATAGACTTATACAGGGGAAACTTATAAAAATCTTCTTCTCTAAAACTACATTGCCTAAAGCTTTGATATTTGGTATGTAGCATCATCTAGTGGTCCTCTACCAAGATTGTTCAAATTATGGCCCTTGGGTCAAAATTGGCCCCACCCTGGGGGTCACCAGTTTAACATAGACTTATATAGGGGAAACATATAAAAATCTTCTTCTCTAAAACTACAATGCCTAGAGCTTTGATATTTGGTATGTAGCATCATCTAGTGGTCCTCTACCAAGATTGTTCAAATTATGGCCCTGAGGTAAAAAATGGCCCCGCCCCGGGGGTCACCAGTTTTACATAGACTTACATAGGGGAAATATATAAAAATCTTCTTCTCTAAAACTACATTGCCTAGAGCTTTGATATTTGGTATGTAGCATCATCTAGTGGTCCTCTACCAAGATTGTTCAAATTATGGCCCTGAGGTAAAAAATGGCCCCGCCCCGGGGGTCACCAGTTTTACATAGACTTACATAGGGGAAATATATAAAAATCTTCTTCTCTAAAACTACATTGCCTAGAGCTTTGATATTTGGTATGTAGCATCATCTAGTGGTCCTCTACCAAGATTGTTCAAATAATGGCCCTGGGGTCAAAATTGGCCCGCCCCGGGGGTCACCAGTTTTACATAGACTAAATATATAGGGAAACATATAAAAATATTTTTGTCTAAAACTACAATGCCTAGAGCTTTGATATTTGGTATGTAGCATCATCTAGTGGTCCTCTACCAAGATTGTTCAAATTATGGCCCTGAGGTAAAAAATGGCCCCGCCCCGGGGGTCACCAGTTTTACATAGACTTACATAGGGGAAATATATAAAAATCTTCTTCTCTAAAACTACATTGCCTAGAGCTTTGATATTTGGTATGTAGCATCATCTAGTGGTCCTCTACCAAGATTGTTCAAATAATGGCCCTGGGGTCAAAATTGGCCCGCCCCGGGGGTCACCAGTTTTACATAGACTAAATATATAGGGAAACATATAAAAATATTTTTGTCTTAAACTACATTACCTAGAGCTTTGATATTTGGTATGTAGCATCATCTAGCAGAGCTCCAGCTAGGATTGAAGAAGGGCAGGGTGCTGGGCCCAATAAGGGCACTAGCAAGTCGCACAGCGTCGAGTGGGGGAGGTTGCGGGAGGGGGTGTCCCCCTCCCGCCAGGGGGTTTGGGGGACCTCCCCCTAGGAAATTTTGGATTTGTAGACCTTCAAGATTGCTTCTCCTGTGTTTTTTCTTCCTAAATAAAAGTGAATTTTGTGTGACTTATTATGATGGTGTTTATATTTAGTTATAATTTATTTGAGCAAGTTTTCCATTAGAATGCTTAATTTTTTACTACCTTAGTCCTATCTATCTATAGCTATGGCTTGATGAATACCAGCCCAGATCAACAGCTTTTCTGTTTGGTGCCTTTCTGTTTATACGCTCACTGCTATATTTGTTGAAATTGTAGATCATTAAGATGGCTCCTCTTGTTTTCTTACTAAATTTGGTGTAGTTGTAAGACAATATGTGTAGCAAATTTCATTAAAATCTAACCCCCCCCCCCCATTACCCATTATTTGGAGGGGCAAAAGAGAACAAATCTATTCAGTGACTGTGTGTTTAATAATTTTTATTGATGGGTCAATTAACATTAAACAAGTTCAAAGGTGGCATTTTAGTATATTATCTGTGTATGTACTTGAAGACTGACCTTGCTGACCTGGGTTAACCTTTTAAATATCAGTTACAACAGCTATAAAATGCTGGCATTTACTCTAGGGAGTCATTAATCACAGAAATCTTCTCTCTTATGTGAGGTATTACTTTTGTGTTATGTTGTGTTGCATAACCTTCATGGCTATGGTCAGACTTCTCCTACATATTTCTTAGATTTTGTGAATGATTCTGAAGTGTGAATTTTTTGTTGAATAAAGTTTTTCAATTAATTGTCTGCCCCCCCCCCCCCCCCATTATTTTTCTTTTCGTTTTCATGCCATCTTGGACCACTCAAGCACACACGTGCTAGTCCTGTCATCAGTAATTGACGTTGCAAACAAATAGGTATCAAAAGTTTAAACATAATTGACTTTTAATTATAAAAGATCTAAAGCAACGGAGGCTGTTACGTATTGTTGCAAACGTTAAACAGAGTGTTTCTCACGCTTGTAAAAATTACACGCAACACCGTTCACAAATTGACAATCAAGAAAAACAAAAGTTCGTCTGCTAATTATGTCTCCAGCTGAGTAGGTATACAGTATGACATGTATCCATAGGTGTGAATGGGGCAATAAACTGGTCTATAATCCAGGGCAATCAATGGATCTGTTTATTGATGGCTATCAGTGACATAATTAAGTCCGAAAGAGGGGTTCTTATAAAGGCTAATTACGCGAGACGATAAGTTACGAGAGAACACTTCTATCAGGATTTAAAAGGGCAGGGCGGTCAAAAGGGCAACAGGGCGGATATATTTTAGGAACGGGCGATGCGCCCTGCTATTAAATCCTAGCTGGAGCTCTGTCTAGTGGTCCTCTACCAAGATTGTTCAAATTATGGCCCTGGGGTCAAAATTGGCCCTGCCCCGGGGGTCAGGTTTTTACATAGACTTATATAGGGAAAACATACAAAAATCATTTTACAAAAATCTTATTGTTTAAAACTACAATGCCTAGTGCTTTGATAATTGGTATGTAGCGTCATTTAGTGGTCTTCTTCCAAGATTGTTCAAATTATGCCCCTGGGTAAAAACTGTGCAGGGCTTTATTTATAATCAGGTGAGCGATATAGGGCCATCATGGCCCTCTTGTTTTCTGATCTTTTAGCTGTCCCTGTTTATAACCACTAGAATTAATACCTACCTTGATCATGCATCTAAATCCCTGTTAAATCACAATTAAGTGCATTTTGTGACATGTTTCACTTGATCACTCCTATTTTGGATTTGACTTACTTTTTTGTGTTTTAACTTTTGACTTACTTGGCAGGGATGCTTCTAATGACATTTCGCTGGCTTTGAATGAAAAGGTCTTAAGTGCCACTTACGACTTTATAAGACTAGTGCATATTTGAAATCTACGTCATAAGGCGCTTCTAATGAGCCTATTTTCATGAGGATCTAAACTTGTCATGTTGACCAAACTGTAGTTGAAAAAGCTTATTTTACCATAAGTAAAAAGTGATTGACAGACAGTTTTTCTTGTTTTCTCAACATATTGATTTTGTTGTTACGACCTTCTAATTCTAAGCTGGCGATTTACTCATTTAGCTTATATTAATTTTCTGGTTTCAGGAATGTTTTCGAGTGTTTGAAGAGAATGTTTGTGTGTGTAGCTTTCCCGCTCGGTACTCGGCACAGTTCTGGTTGGCGCATGCTACCCTGACAACTGTTTATACCGTACTAAGGTTGGTACAGTTGCAGCTTTTATTAACAGGGATTTCACTAGTCTCCAAAAGTGAAGAGTCTAAATGACTATTGACTCCCTATTTTCAAGAGTCATCCAGAGAATGCAAGAAATTTACTTTATAAGTATAGTAAATTGACGCTTCTACATAAATTTTCAAGAGTCAAAATAGGCATTTTTGTCGAATTCAAGAGTCAAAATGCAGTTTCAAGAGTCAAATAAGAGCCCTGATTAAAAGCTTGTATCTTTAATATTATCATAGGTATGTACTGGTGTGCTACAACATTGCACTTTGGGGGCCTTACAGTGATAGCTCTTATAAGCTCATCTGATTTTTGAAAAAAAGATGAGTTATCGTCATCACTTGATCGGAGTCGGCGTCGGCATTGCATGGTTAAGTTTTGTGTTTAGGTCCACTTTTTTCATAAACTATCAAAGCTATTGCTTGCTATTGCTTTGAAACTTGCAACACTTGTTCACCATCAATACCTGAGCCTGTAAAGCAAGACCCATGACTCTGATCTGCATTTTGTAAGAATTATTGTCTCTTTTTGGACTTGGAATATAAAGTACCTTGGTTAAATTTTGTGTTTAGGTCCATTTTTCTCCTAAACAACAGAGTTATTGCTTTGAAACTTTCAACACTTGTTCACCATCAATACCTGACCTTGTTAAGCAAGAACCATAACTCTGATCTGCATTTTGCGTGAGTTATTGCCCCTTTTTGGTTGCCTGCCTTTTGACAGTGACAGGTATCAGATGAGTGTCTGCACCCGCAAGGCGGTGCTCTTGTTTTTTACAAAGGGTTTGGACATATGAACCTATAATGATTAAAATGTGTTTTCCAAAAAAAAAATCCTTAAACTTATATAACTTCAATAAAAAATATATACAATAACTGTAAAATGATTTAAAGTTACATGGGACAAAATTTCATTGATTTGGTAAAAGACAATTTGAATGGGATGTTAATTTGTGAATTTTGCATTTCAGGTATTAAATTGAGGGTCAAAATCCTTATTTGATGGGATTTGATTTTATGGTTGAAGGTGAGCCACGAAATCCACAAAATTTAGTCCTCCGCTAAAATTGAAGATTTTACAGCATTGTAAAATGTATTTCAATGTGTCATACCTCTTCACTTTCAGTTATCATCTTGAACATGATAGTGATGAGGAAACTAAGACTGTGATAGATAACTTATTGTTCGAACTCTGGTGTAGGCTGATCAGTTCTGGTCCGGGGTCGTCACATCTGGAAATGATGGATTTGATACTTAAATACCCTCATTTTCCTTTATGGAAATATTTACAGGTGAGTGGTATAGAGTATATTGAATGTACAGGGTGTTTAAAAGTTTTCTCACAAAATTGAACTTCATACTAGTTATAAATCTGAGCTATCTACACGGTGTACAATTCTAATGTCTTAGTCTAATAGCTTCATGGACCAGAATGAAAATTGGTCAGCCAATTATGTAATCCACAGAAAATAAAGATGTTATTATTATTATTTTATTAATTAATGCAAGAAATATTAAAACTATCATGGTAGAACCCTCTGTAATTTAACCTGAATAAAGTGAATATATTTATCGTCAAAACATTAAAGTCCCATTAATGCTCAAAAGCAGTCATATTTTGTGCCCAAAATGAGTTACTTATCGAGAATGTATTATGTTTTTATAAATATTGATTACTGTGCAACAATAAGTTGACTAACACAATATGGATAATTCTGGCCTTTCATTCTGATGTTTTGTTTACTGTTATACACGCCGAGCTTATTTTCGTCAAGTACCGAGTGCACGCGAGCGTGAAGTTATTCACAAACGTGGGCGAGTACTAAATCTCGGTGTCCCCCGGTATCTTTTTGAAACTATAGAAACTGTCGGTATCGCTGGTTAAACATACTGTATATTGCCTTGTATAGAGTAGATTTTGTTATAACTAAGCTTTAGTGGGTTGGTTGGTATTACTTATTCACAAACATTGTGATAGTTTTCTATTTAACTATGTGCTACTTGTATATTACACTTTTTCATCTGTTAAAGCCAACGCTTGTTTGCGGCAGTTTTTAACAGGATTGACAGAAATTAAAATATTCATAATTATTTATACTTATATTTTAAACTAAAATGTCTAAGACCTGCCGTCCACTAGGACCGGAAGGGTTCCTGAAGCAGAAATTCGCCAGATCGAGATGGCTCGGCATGTCCTCGCGATGTTATGGAACCCTTCTGCATCATTCCACATTTAATCCACATCTTCGGGACGCTTTCTGTGAGGCTTCGTAATCATGTAGACATCTCGAAAGGTTTCCAAAGTCAAATCGATGCCAAAAGCTCCCCGAAAGCAGGGATGAGTTGTACACACGGAAGCTCTGCCGATTATGTTAAGATCACAAGCCGAAAAGCGAAAAGTTACCAAAGGCACCAGTTGATCGTGGAAGAAGTGATGCCGGGTCATCAGCGTATATCTCGAATGGCAGCGGATGCGATGCCGTCAGTTTACCAAGAGGTTCAGATAGTAGTTCGGCATCGTCTATACACTTAACCAAATTTCTAATTGGCCACCCTAAAACAACATTATGTCATCTTATATATTATATCAATAAATCTTAGGCTGTGTAATTTGTTCATTCCACGCACTTATTTATCGATTTCCGGAATAAAATGGCTTATTCATGTAAAAAATCATCCATGCGTAACGGCAAATATTTTTTGCACGTTGATTTCGTAAACAGCTTGGAATATTATCATACTTGGTATATGAATTTGTTCCCTGTTGATTGACTTTTCTTAAAAACACTACAATTTGTGAGAATGAGCCGTATGGAACGCGCTCATGACGTCAGATTCATGCATACATTGAACGAATTTCTGATTGGCCACGTGTCTTTATAAATTAGTTTTTAACAAATTGCTTTTAGAAGAATACAAATAATCAAAACCTCGATACTGTCCAATTTTATTGATAGACAATAAGTTCCTCACACTAATTCGAGCTAAACCCCATGTTATTATAAATATCGCATTTTTCAAAATGACGTTTTAGCATACATGTCTGGATTGTTGTCATTCTGACACCCTCAGCGCGCGTCCCATGTTACTTATTCTCGCCAGTATCCATGCTTTTCATTAAATGAACTTGAAGGGCTCCCGAAACGAGCATGTTGTAATCAGCATCCCTTCCGCATAGTACCGGGTCTAGTTGATGTAAGGTCTAAAACATTATTAAATAGACACTTTACTTCTCAATATGTTATATTATAACCGAATGAAAACAATCTACCCTTTAATTCACCCGTGATATATTATTCGCGATTACCCTATACAATATAGTGCAATAGGATACCGGCGATTACCAGTACCGGAGGATACCGGTCGGTATTTGACTTTTATTTAAATGCATATACATGTACTCGCATAAATTGGTCATCAATATATGTGTCCTCGATATATTACGGAACTTTACGTACTGTCTTCGGAACGACCCGTCGATTTCAGATTGTAAACAAAGGGGTATTTTGTGTGGTGGACAAAATACTCCTTTGTTTACAAATTGACGATTTGCGGAGATTATTATTCTTAGGATAAAAGTCAACATAGATCAAATATATGCTGATTCTATGACATTTGGGGAGCTCTATAACCTGCCAACGATTCACGGTCTTATTTGTTAGTAAAATATTGCTATTTCTGAGACTTTATGGGACTTTAAATGCTTTGAACTTAAACGTTGAGAACACACATTTTAAACACCCTGTATGTGGATTAAGTATTGAATTTATGGAACAAACTATACAGTATGGGTAAGTGGGACACAGCTTGATAAATTTTAAATTCTTATCATAGTTGTGAATGTTAGTTGTGTGTGTGTTGTTTTTTTGGTTACCTCAAAGTGCTTAAGGTGAGCTAAATTTGTGAGACCGAGATGTTCATCGTTGTCAACTTTTGACTTGTTAACACTGTATAGCTAGTTTGCGATAGAAAAAAATCGTGTTTTTCTAACATTTCTCAAAATTCATTCATCAGATTTTGGTAAAAAAATACACAGAACTACAATAACTTCCTACCTACTCCCATTCTGAATTTCATAATTTTCAGTCACCTATTTAAATATATTTATTCTTAATTATATATCAAAATTACACACTTATGGACAGTTTAACGCAGGGAGGTAATCTGGTATTCCATTGATGATTTACTATCAATTATTTAACCGTTACAATCCGTGATCGACGGGGTAACATTGCTGTTATGCAGACAAGACTTAGAAGGCCCGCATGATTTGTTTTATTTAGGTGTGTCGCTTACAAACAATGTACAACAATAACATGTATTACGTCAGATTCACAGATGGGCCTCGTGCAAAATTTCATACTTGTAGGTGTAGTAATTACAGAGAAGTCTGTAAAAAACACGATTTTTTTCTATCGCAAACTAGCTATAGAGGCTTACACAGTTTTGACTCAATCTTTTATAAAATTGGTCAAACAGTTTGTCTCCCACTATGTACCCTTAGCAATAACTCAAAGCTTTCTTTGTATTTGAAAATCAATAAAATGTCGTCCTAGTAAAACTGTTTAATAAATAAAATTATCTAAATGTAAAAGTTAGTTTGTATTATAAATGTTTTTTTTTTGTGGGAATGACAGTCCAAGTAAATGAAAAATACCCTTAAAACACTTATTTTTGGTATCTTTATTGGTCATGTTGTGTCAAAAATGTCAAAATGAGCTTTTAAAACCTAGAAATGTCCACTCTTTTCAGCCCACAAACAAAGGGAACACCCCACATACATACATACATAGTTACATCTATTAGCTGCTACACAATAAGTGATGGACCGATCCATATCTTGTCAATGTTGGTATCTATTACTTTCTTGGTATACAGGCACCATGTATCACCCGTGGGTTTGTCACATGACTTTAATAATTTTGGAATAGGTTTTCCATCAGGGAGTTTAAATCGAACCATACAGCCAGTTGGTAGTCTTTTGAACATGTTACGAAGTATAGCATCGAGCACATCTTCGTCATCAGCAAACACATTTCTCAGAGCGTACACGTTGTCAGATTGTTTATGAATGCTGCCAAACCCACATACAACATCGTCTACAATAGCAACAAGTGCAACAACAACAGCTTCATCAGTAAACCTAGCCCTGAGGATTTTCTCCCGATCAAAGTTAGGATAGATGAGACTGTCATACTTCATCACTGAGGGCCAGTAGTCTTCCACTAGTGGCATTATATTCTTTCTTGTGTCAACGATTTTCTGCATATCCTCAGTTAATGTTATGTGGAAGTCATAACGGACATGAATTGTTTTAAGCTTGAACCCATTCTTCATGTACCATTCGACCACAGACTCAGAACCATCTAAGCACATGTTTGTATCACCAGCTATCTCCATGGCAACATTCCAAAGTTTACGTCCTATACCTTGTCCTCTCAGATCCTCTCTTACAATGAAGGAGCAGACGTAATACAAATCAGGAGTGGTTTTGACAATCCCAATAAAACCTGAAATGATAACACAATATTGAAAGCAATTGCAAATTTTGATGGTTTTAACGATTCAATTACTAATACTTATGAGGAAACTATCCCTTCGAAAGAATAGCAATGAATACTGTTAACTCAGGTATACCCAGTTAAACCTAGATACACATGGTTTACCTGACAGATGACTCGATGTTTACTATCCATTCTCAAATAATTTTGAAACTTACACGTAACTGTTCCTTGGTTTATAGAAGCTCTTTTCCTACAACTAGTTTTTATAAAAAGTTATTGTATCAAGTTGCGTTAGTTGGACATCATTGTTTGTCCACTTAGACTTAGTGCATTTTATTAGCTCACCTTGAGCACTTTCAGAAATAACTTTGTTAACCCTCTAGTGGTCACATGTTTTACTTAATCATTTTGAAATTGGATCAATATGTTTGTCTTCATATAATCTAGGTCAAATTCACAACTGGGTCATCTGGTGTCAAAAACTAGATCACCAGATCAAATCACTAAAAACTCTTGTAAACATTCTTGAGGTCACATTTTATGCCCCTGTATATCGTTGGCTTAGAATGAGAAGGTCGTAACTACTACTTACGACCTTATAAGACTGATACATATTTGAAATCTGTATTATAAGGTGCTTTTTATGAGCCTTTTTTCATGAAAATCTGAAATTGTCATGGTGAACAAAATAAAGTAATGAAAGCATGTTTACCAAAGAGTAAATTTCAGACAGTTTTTGCTCGTTTTCTCAAAATATTGATTTTGTACTTACGACCTTCAAGGTCACCAGGGGGCATAAGTGTTTATGGAGCACATATTGCTTTCATCCTTTAGAAACCATTTATTTGTTCCATGGTTTACCTCTATGAAATCTGGGTCAAGTTTGCAACTGGGTCATCTTGGGTAGAAACAAGGTCACTAATCTTTGAAAAATTAAGCTTAAAAAGTTCTTGCTGACAAGATATAAATTTAAGTAAATATTTCAAAGATAAATAAGACCTATCGCATAAAGCCTGGTAACATTTCCACCTCATCAAAACTAGTGATATCTGTTTGCCATAGTTTCATACTTGAGAGAGATGCCACTTAAGCTACCTTAAGCTATGTGCATATTAATTCAGACGAAAATATGGCCTCAGGTTAACACAGACACAATCATATAAACATCCATTAACCCACATAAACCCAGTGCATAATAATTTTGAATACAGTCCAGTTAGGATAAAAATACAGTGACGCAGTGGAACAATCCACTAGTATGTTGTAATAAAGACAAGTATAAAAGCTTATATCAACAGTTCAATACCAAACTAAACTCTACCTGTTTAAGCAATGGTTTTAATCTTTTGGGTGCACATAAACGATGACGTCACTGTCAATATATCCTAACTGGACCATAACAATACAGTAAAACTTGGTTATCTCGTGGAGTGATCGGGACATGTAAAATGCTCCAAATAACCATAATAGGCATGTATTGATGATACAAACAGATATTGGTTTAAAACTTGCTCGAAATAGGCCGGGTACTTGTGATATTGATGCTCGTCGTAACGAAGTTTTACTGTATATATATTTAATAATAGCAAAAATGGTACCTAAGGGTTTATTCCAATTGTCAACTGCTACAAATAGGAATGCAGGATCCATTTTGAAATATACTCGAATCTCATACATGCCAAAATCCCATCCCTCCTGTTGTACGAAGTTCACAAGATATGCTTCATCTTCTGGCAGCCACTTGCGTATGCTCACATTTTCTGTATCGGACATAGCTACCTTTCTTTTCTTCATGTAACTTCCCAAACTTCCGACTATGATTCTGGCACTCTAGTGTTAGAATTAAAATAATCTTCCAGGATCAATTTCAAGTTTATGTGAATATAACGAGCACAACAATAAAAAAAAAGTAACAAACGAAACAAACTTAAAAGCTCAAAACCGAATTAACGTTACTTCCAACTGAGTTCATTTTATGTTATTAGTGGTGAAACGACTTCTTACTGTATGTTAACCAGCATGTGTTACTGTATGTTTTAATATTTGATTATACTGTAAGTGCTTCTTCAAGCATAAAAAAGTTTGAATATGTGAAGCGACACATATGTGTCAAATTACCTCTCAAAATGTGTTTCCAGTTCACCAGCCTATAACATGACTATACCTAATCATCTAACGTTAACATTCTCATCTTTAAATAAGTTGTTTTTATAAGGTTTATAATTAAACTAGGTGAATTAGATATTTGCTGATAATATCAAATGTATTTAAAAAGAGACGAAATAAGGAGATAAAGCATGGATATAGATGTAAAGTTGAAAGATGAAAGTATTCTGAGCTAAATCATAAGTTTACATTATTTAAAGTATTTACTATGTATTTATTTTAGCAAAGGCTTCAAAGTAAGAGTAGGTTTTTATGAGGTGTCGGATAACTGGCTGAGATGGTTTTTTTCATTCAGTTAAAAGCTAAGATTCAGGCCCCATGTTCATATAAAAGAATTTGTTATCAGAATGATCAGGTTCAAGCTCAATTTTTACCTTACCTGTCACATTGTGACAAGGCTAGCTTTTGTGATCACTCTTTGTCCGTCGTCCGTCGGTCAACATTTTCTTAAATGATTTCTTCTCCTAAACAACTTGAACTTTGCAGGAATGCTCATTGGGTGGACCTCTACCAAAGTTGTTCAAACTATTCTGGTCTGTTGATAAATAAGGTCATGAGGCCCTAAAAAGGGGTTTTAAAATGAAAACTTAATATACAAAAACTTTGATATTTCGTATATAGCATCATCTAGTGGTACTCTACCAAGATTGTTCAAATGGTTCTGGTCTGTTTATAAATGAGGTCATGAGGCCCTAAAAGGGGGATTTGAAATGCCAACTTATATTCTTGTCTGAAACCACATGGCCCAGGGCTTTCATATTTGGTAAGTAGTGTCAACTATAGGTCCTCTATCAGGATTGTTCACATTATGCCCCTAGTGTCAAAATTGGCCCTGCCCCGGAGTCACCCGTTTTACATAGATTAATACAGGAAAGGCATATAAAAATCTTTTTGTCTAAAACTTCAATTACTTGAGCTTTGATATTTGATATGTAGCATCACCTGGTATTACTTTGTAGAAGGTGTAAATGATTTCTTAGGTTACCATAGTGCATTTAGATAGGGGAGTGACCTAGGGCCATTTTGGCCCTCTTGTATTGTGTTTGACTGGGACAGTTGTAGCGCGTGACAATTGAGATTTATCCCTGTCCAATAATGGCCTATGACCTCTTGTTTCAAGGGACAGCCTTGAGTTGATTTTGATGATATGTTATTGTCTTGCAGTATTACTGTTATATCAATGGCTTAGAACCAGAAGGTCGTAACTACTACTTACGACCTTATAAGACTCATACATATTTGAAATCTGCTTCACAAGGCGCTTCTTATGAGCCTATTTTCATGAAAATCTGAAATTGTCATGTTGACCAAAATGAAGTTTTAAAAACTAGTTTACCCATAGGTAAAGAGTAAATAACTAAATTGAAGACAGTTTTCTCTTGTTTTCTATTTTGTAGTTACAACCTTCTCATTCTAAGCCAGCGATATGTAAAATTACAGGGTTTGTCCTTAAGCATTATATAGGTGTGTGGTTCTCTTAGTGATAATGTGCTGGTCACCATTGGTCTGATACCTTGTTACAAATGGCTGATTTACCTCTGAGTAGAGAATAGGTGGTAATTAATGATAGCGAATCCCAATGAGAAGAAAGTCAGGTATTTGTTCGGATCACGATATGTGAAAGTCATGAGTGCGTGGGCATTCGGTTCATTTTTTGCCAGGTCCGTGAACAACCTTCAATTTCGAAAGAAAATGAACAATTATCATTTGTCTTACAAGGACGAAACAAGTAATTAACAACTTTCCCGTAGAGAATTCCCATAAACAACCTTGATTTAACCTTATGGACTATTATATTTTCATACAAAATGACATTGGAAAGGATAATATACATTGTAAATTGCAGATGAAGCATTATTGTTGAACATTTTGTGTTTGACCTCACTGTACTGGTAATGAATGCAGGAACTTTGCACTGCTAATCTGATTTGATCACTTATTATAATATGGGCCACCATATCAATGGCTTAGAACCAGAAGGTCGTAACTACCACTAACAACCTTATAAGACTCATACACTTTGATATTTATGTACCGGTAATATTAGGTCTCCCTTAACTGACAAGCCTTCCAGCCTATCTGCATATTCCGGTCTCTGTATTACAATATCTCCAAGTATATTATAGCTCCAATATACTGTATCCCATATTATCCAAATTCCCCAGTAAATATTATTTCTGTTAAATATCGTATTCCATCCAATCTCCTATCTCCGTAAATAAGTTAAAATATCTCCATAAAAATTGTCTCCACTTTAGGCCCACCTGTTCCGAGCAGACCCAAAGTATACTAATGAAAATTTAAGAAATGTGCAAAGCATAGATGACATCCTTCCAAATTGGTAATCACAAGGAAATAAGCTATTCCTTGAGCCATATTATGGAGAGGATAAAACCATCCATACCTATGCTAAATATTGTATAATTTTGGAAATAAATGTATAAAATTGAGAGTGGCACCATCCCATCACAGCCGCCTATGATTTTCCGCCTAATAAATTGTTCCTATGTTTCAAGCCTTTAATGCTCCAATGCGGCGCCTAGCTTAAACTTATAATACTGTATTTAGATATAAAGTCTTATGTACACAGTACATTATTTAATGTATTAACAGTCTGAACAATGTCATATTAGCACTCAAAATGGTATAAAACACAATAACATCTTCAACAACAAAGTCCAACATGCAGGGTAACTTGACCCAACGTAGTATCACGAGCATCGAAGGGAAGTAGATCTAGATGAACTTGTAAACTTGAACACCTTTGGCTGTATTTGCGCCGATGTTCAGTGGCCTATGCATCTCGTCAAACAGACTGTATGTTGTGTATTCCAAGATTATTTTTGACCATTCTGAAAATATAAATTCTCCGAGCAGAAATATGGTAACATCTGGTTGTATAAAAACAAGCATAATGTAAATCTACAAGATAGGGTGTGGCGGGTGGGATAAATTAGAGTAAATTTGTGATGAAATTGCAGACAGCTTGCATTTTGAAAGGGAGATAATTCCATGCAACTTCCTGTCTCAAACAGGAAGTACAGTTGTAAAGATAACTCTTGAAACTTGTTTAATTGTCGTGCAGGAGTAGTCTCCCTTATTATAATCAAAGATCCACTCCAAAGTTTTGCTAAAATAACCAGGGCATTATTGTAGATAACAATAAGCCATATTATTTTAAGACTAAACTAATAAATTTAACAACACAATTTATGTTTTCCAAATTTTACATTTAATCAAATTATCATTTTCCATGTCCCAATACTATCGATAAGTTAAAAGTAAGTGGCATAGTTTGACCGCATTGAAGAAGCCCTGAGCTTAAATTCCATTGGTAATCAACTACAAGTGTTTGTAGTGCCATATGGAATTAATGAAATTTTATTGTAATAAAGACACTTGCTGAGGATAGGATGGTGCCCCCCCACTTTGATATTTATGTACCGGTAATATTAGGTCTCCCTTAACTGACAAGCCTTCCAGCCTATCTGCATATTCCGGTCTCTGTATTACAATATCTCCAAGTATATTATAGCTCCAATATACTGTATCCCATATTATCCAAATTCCCCAGTAAATATTATTTCTGTTAAATATCGTATTCCATCCAATCTCCTATCTCCGTAAATAAGTTAAAATATCTCCATAAAAATTGTCTCCACTTTAGGCCCACCTGTTCCGAGCAGACCCAAAGTATACTAATGAAAACTTAAGAAATGCGCAAAGCATAGATGACATCCTTCCAAATTGGTAATCACAAGGAAATAAGCTATTCCTTGAGCCATATTATGGAGAGGATAAAACCATCCATACCTATGCTAAATATTGTATAATTTTGGAAATAAATGTATAAAATTGAGAGTGGCACCATCCCATCACAGCCGCCTATGATTTTCCGCCACAACAAAGTGAACTACACTTTGTCCCCCAAAATTATAGGAGGTATCTATTATCCTTGAATAAACTTTTTATCAGAATGACATAGAAAGTCATTAATGGCCTCAGATAAGGTAAAAATAAACAATTCATTTCCAACATCCGTCAAATGAACATTATCTTGACGAAAAAACCCTGGTGTCTGGGAATCAATAGACTTAATCGAAAGAGACCTCCCATTGGAGTAAGATAAAACGAAACTAGACATTGCTCTGTTGATCTTGTTTCTTTTTGCTGCCATAGCCTGTAAATCACGGCTTTCTGAAAGCCTACTCCAAGATAATCTTGGTAAAATAAAAATCCATACAATTATTGAATCAGGGAAATTTATAAACAGATATGAAAACTCGGCCTTTAGAAGCCTAATTAACTTGTACGGATTGGTGTTGTAAATATTGTTTCCACCTACGTGCAAAAGTATGGCTTTAGGGGTCTTGCTTTGAATTAAACCTAGTTGCAATTTTGAGTGCAGCCCTTCTACCCGAAGCCCACTATGACCATCCCAGTTGAGGCTGAAATCTGTAAGACACTTTCTTGTATGCCTGTAATATTGGATTCCTGCCCAACGAATTAGGGAATCACCAACAATCCATACCTCTGGAAAATAAGCCCGTTTATAATGAGATATGCAAGGAACACTGACGCATGTAATTACATTCTTATGTAGCGGGAGTAGGCATTCGAAGACCAACGTCCCATTAGCTTAATTTTATCGTCAGGGATTCCCTGGGCAGCCAGATCTGTCGCCCGACCAATTCGAAAACTGTGAGTAAGAATTTTAGATTGAGCACCTATCTGTTGACATGCTTTAGATAATACTGCAGAAAACTGATAACGTGTTAAAGGTGCACCATTAGCATGGCAGAAAAACTGTTTAGATTTTGGAGGCGATATAGCTGCATATTCCATTAAAGAATTAATGCACCCCGTAGTTTCCTTGTTTTTTGAGATGCAAATAAATATTGGTTTTCCCAATTGATTAGTTTTGCTAGTTCTAAGGCGAATTGTAGTACCCTTAGTTTTTTTATCAAAAACAATGTCATCTTTGTTCAAAGCTCTGTCAAAAGATGTGGGTGAACATGCAATAAGCTCACTTATTCTGAATAGGCCAAAATATGCCAAGTAAAATGCTGCTGTAAATAACTTTGTTTCAAATTCTGAAAAACACACCATGTTTAGAGAACTTATAAGCTTATGTAACATAGCTTTTGAAATAGGGGCCCGGTTATCATGTCTGCGCCTCATGCGCTTGCACCCTTCTAACATTTTTTTAATTATAAAATTTTCGGATGGGTTGTAAAAACCTTTAAGCTTATGAACAAAGCAAATACCCGCCATATACAGCTTGATAGTAGATGGGGCATAATTCTTCTCATAACAAAATGCTATATACAAAACCAGCTGCTGAATGGGAATTGGCCATTGTGGGGGAAAACTATATATTGCTCTGAAACTATTAAAATTGTTAATGGCAGTTTTATACGCCATTCCAGTGTTATCCGAAACACTTGACTTAATCAGACTAGCAGCTCGTTGTTGAATATTTGCCACAGTCGGGACTCTATTATGCATGGGTCTTGACTTGCTTTTGGAGCAAGCAATCGAAATCTGTCCATCTGAAAGCGAGACAAAGCATCCGTTATTTCGTTCTTTTCACCAGGTACATGCTCAGCTTTAACTACTATATTGAAGTGCAAACACTTTAAAGTGAAGTTCCGTAACAATACCATTACTAAAGGAGACTTTGAGGTCATTTTGTTTATAATATGACAAACAGACATGTTATCTGATCTGAAGCAGATCTTCATATTTCTGAATTGTTCACCCCATGTAAATATTGATACGACAATTGGAAATAATTCAAGCACTGTAATATCAGCAGTATAGCCGAGTTTATGCCACTCATCAGGCCACTTTTCAGACATCCATGTATTTGCAAAGAATATTCCAAAACCTAAGCCTTCGCCGCCAGCACTATCTGTGTACAACTGAATGTCTTCATTATTCGACCAAAAACGGTCATGAAACACTTTAATACCATTAAACTGGGTGAAAAATGATTTCCACATAATGAGATCCATCTTAATACCAGCATTAATTCTTAAATGATGGTGCGGCTTGGTCAGACCGCAAATAGAATTTATAAGTCGTCGACAGAAAGGACGGCCTGGTATAATTGCCCTACATGCGAAATTCAGAACGCCAATCAAACTCTGCATTTCTTTAAGTGTACAACGTTTCTTATGTAATATTGTATTTAATTGCACCAATATTTCGTTTAGCTTTGCGGCGGGCATACGGACCACCATTTCATCCGAATCTAATTCCAAACCCAAAAATGTTAGTATGTGGACTGGGCCTTCGGTTTTCTCTTCCGCAATGGGAATGCCTAGTTGCTGCATGTATTGCAAAAAAACTTGCATTAAATGCCGACAATGACCTGACTGAGTTTTACCACCACCAAGAAAATCATCTAAGTAATGCATTAAATTTTTCGAAGAGCTTTCCTTTTGACCACATGAGCTAAACAATCAGCAAACCTGTTGAACAAATTACAACTGATTGCACATCCAAATGGTAACCATTTATCAAAATAATAGAAACCATCAAATGTAAAGCCCAATTGGTCAAAATCTTTCTGATTCACTGGCAAAAGCCTAAATGCACTTTTAACATCCATCTTAAATAATTCACATTTATGACCGAGGTCTTGTACCATATGAACTGCAGTATCAAAACTGGTATAGTGTACAGTGCAAACAGATGGGTCGATGTAATCATTTACTGATTGACCAGCAGGGTATGATAAATGGTGAATTAACCGAAAACTATTTTTATCAGACTTTTTTGTTACTAAACCCAATGGTGAAACCCTCAGAGTTGGTAATGGCCGTTCCGTGAATGGCCCAGCAATACGTGACAACTTTAATTCTTTTTTTATTTTTTCTCGAACAATCTCTGGATTTTCTATAGCCGATTTTAAATTTTTTGCAATATTGGCTTCATGTGGTCCTTCGTACCTTAAAGAAAACCCCTTTGAAAAACCATCTAGTAAAAATTGTGATTCAACCTTGTCATAATCAAAAAGTTCCTCCTTTAATTTGGAAACATTTACAGGTGACTGTGCAAGTTGCATAAAATGAGCATCAATATTTATGACCTCTGAAACCTCTGGTAAATGCTGACCTTGTATATGGAGCTCCCCTTGCCCTATATGAGCCTCGAAAGGACTGCGGTCTATATGACCGAAATGTGTCAAATTTTCGACAAGACATTTTTCCATGATTTGGGATATAGCATATTGAGCAAATATGAGGGAACTTGCAGTTAGGGAATTTACAAGACCCCTTGTTGAAATCAATGCATGGTGGGGTTTGTCCAGTAATTGAATGCTGTTGACTCATGGGGCCAGAAAAGCAGCGTAACCATAAATCAGCATTAATGACTGACCACTTCTTGAAATTATCTGACTGACGTAAGCGAAACTGCTCATCATATGTGCGCCACATTGTGCCTCCATATTTAGCAGCGGCTTCCCTTATTACAAATGTGTATTGGAGCATATCCTGCACCTGTTCAGGATGGGCCTCAAGATAAATGCTTGAATATACTAAAAAGGCATCCGTCCACTTATCAATTGACTGAATTTTGTCCGCCCTATTTTGGAGTCCGGACCTAGACACGACTCTGTTGTGCTCATCCAAGCCAAGGAATGAACCAGAGCACATTTCATCCAGCTCTACAGCCCCTTTTAAAAGAATTGCTAAATTCACATAGGCATTTTGTTTAATTTTTGTTTTAATTTGCTCAGGGACATGAGTTCCCAAAAAATCCCCGCCACACCTTAACATTTCTGGCTTGTCAAAAACATCATTAGACCTGGGTAAATTTAAAGATTGAGATATTATTGTTTCAAAATCAATAATATTTTTACTATTGGTAGTATTGTGCCTACCCTGTGTATCACCACAACTTTCAGTCTCCGGATCCAAGAGTTGGAGGGTCTCTGGTTCGTCCACCAAACTATCGTTTTTTTCCTCTTACTGGCGTCTCCCTGCCTTTCTTTTAATCCCTTTCCCTCTTCCAGGCATTATTATAACTTTATATGATGATTTGAGTTCAAATAAATTGCCAAATTAGCAGATTAAACCAGATATAAATTAGAGTAAATTTGTGATGAAATTGCAGACTGCTTGCATTTTGAAAGGGAGATAATTCCATGCAACTTCCTGTCTCAAACAGGAAGTACAGTTGTAAAGATAACTCTTGAAACTTGTTTAATTGTCGTGCAGGAGTAGTCTCCCTTATTATAATCAAAGATCCACTCCAAAGTTTTGCTAAAATAACCAGGGCATTATTGTAGATAACAATAAGCCATATTAATGTCCAAAAAACATTTTTAAGGAAATCTTGCATTCTGACCACCTTAAGATATTTTTACTGCACACCATGTACCATACTCCTACATCACGGGTACTGTACGGTCTAGATTGCCTGTGAATCCCGCATACCCAAAGAGAGGATGTTGTCCTCATGTTAATTCTTATGTTGAAGAGCAAAATAGTGAAATAGAGGTACTGTTGTGGTATGAATTTTAAGGTAATTTTATTATTGGAGTAGTTCCTATGTAAATAAATGTTTTATTCTTTGCTTTTTACTGTCCTTGTTGATCTTCAGAGACACTGCATGTGATTGATGACCTTTTCGTCCCTTTTCTATTTATAGAATCTCCATGGCGGCAATCTGACAGTTCTAGTCTCCACATTGAAGACAGATTTTGTGTATGTTGAACAAGTATCTGCTGATCACTATGCTACACTGATGGAGACCCACATTGATAAAATCTTCAAGGTCATTTTAAGGTCAGTATATTTCAACATTAGTTTTCAAGGTCATTCTAAGGTCAGTATATTTCAACATTAGTTTTCAAGGTCATTCTAAGGTCAGTATAATTTGACATTAGGATTTCAAGGTCATTTAAAGGTCAATATTATTGAATTTAAGTTTTCAAGGTCATTCTAAAGTCATTATTGCTTGATATGAATTGTCAACACCATTTGTGAGGTCAGCACAATTTGACATGTCATTTGCACTGTGCATTATCAGTGTGATTTATGGGTTCTGTGTCACAGTATAAAAGTGTAAAGGTGTGTGATAAATACTCATATTAATTCACCTGTTTGATTTTTGGATCAGGTGCATTGAATCCCTGTTTGAAGTATTTGGAAGGGGCCATGCGCCAACTAAACAGCATTTGCTCAACTGAAAATATAGCAATCAATGGGAATATGGAATGGAAGTTTAGATGAATAATTTAAAATGCTCACTTTTCTCATAAATTTATCCGTACAGTGACAGACAGATGGAAGAAGCGAGACGGGAACTGTTGGATCTATATTTGTTCTATTTGAGTAGAATGAATCATGTACCTTACCATATTGGACCTCGTCTATCACATCTCTGCTTCCTCATCTGTAATAGATACAAACTGGAAAATCCATACATGGTAAGAATTTGAAATATTTAGATATGTGATCTATATTTTATGTTACCATCTCCTTGATAGCCTAGTGGTAGAAGGTCGGCTTTGAGTGCTGGAGGGACTGGGTTCAATCCCTGACTGCGTCATAACAAAGACAAAATAAAAATGGTACCAGAAATTTCCATGCTAGAAGCATATAGGGGAAACTAGCTTCTCTAATCTCATACCCTCATGGTGATGGTTAGCATCATGAACAAGCTCTAGGTGTCCAGAGTGATTAAAATGTCAGAAAAACCTGACCTTAAATGATTAATTCTTTAGTAACATCGAGACTAGATTACTGCAATTCATTATTATGTGGCACCCCGAAAATCATTCTGAATAAACTACAAATTACTCAAAATACAGCTGCCCGCCTCATCACACGGACACCGCGTTACAATCACATCACTCCTGTACTAAAGGATCTTCACTGGCTGCCTGTACAGTACAGAGTAGAGTACAAGGTTTTGACTCATGTTTTCAAAGCACTACATGGAAAATCGCCTGGCTACATCAGAAGTATGTTGGAAGTATATACTCCACAAAGACAGCTAAGGTCTCAAAATGATTCTGTTCTTCTATTTGTGCCAAGGATGAGGACGGTGACCTACGGTGACCGATGTTTCACAGCTGCTGCACCGAAACTCTGGAATGCACTGCCAACAGCGCTCAGAGACAGTAAAACACTCCCGTCCTTCAAGGAAGGCCTGAAAACGCATTATTTTACTATAGCTTATTCATGCTGAAGTTCATGGTTAAGTAGACGCCCGTCTACTGGGTTAAGTAGAGCCCCGTTTCAAAGTGTGGTAAGGTCTTGAAGAAAGTATGTTATTTCTTCGACCTTTATGGTAAGGTCTTGAAGAAAGTATGTTATTTCTTCGACCTTTGTAACTCATATGATGATAGTAACTTTATGTCATCTGTGAGTCATCCCCCTTTTAAAGGAAGTATCACTATTCCTTTAAGGGTTTAGGACATGTGGTAGTGGTACTTGAAGTTATCCTTGTCCTAGTTGAGGTTTACATTCAGTTAATACCCCTACAGATAATCAAATCGTTGTACACCACTATCTTATTGTAGCAAAGTATTTCTATATACCATGTCTCCTAAGTTTTATGTTGCATTTCGTTTCGGCAATATGATACTGATGGGAGACTAAATAGCGTTGATAAAAATGTTTTTGTATATTTTATGTACATTGTATATTGTTTTAAACATGTATTAGTCGGGACTGTACAGCACTTTTGAACGTGTGTATACATGAAAAAAGGGCTATATAAATATGGCATAATAATAATAATAATAAATGAATTAGTATAAACTATTTTGTTTTTACTGTATGGTTCAACTATGAAAAGTCATAATGAAAGGAAGATGCATGCATTCAACACATACTTAAATTTATCAAAAATCAAATTTGTATTAAAGTATCATTTCTTTTTGGCCCAGCATCTACTGATGCGGTGGCATAAAGTGATTCACCTTACCTGTCGGTTTGTTAGTCTGTTCATTAAAAAGTTTCAAGTTGATTGACTTAGCTAGCTATTATGAACGAGGCTATCACTGAGGCATATGAGCGTTTACTCAACACAGTCTTGTTCCATTGAATGTTTGATAAGGATAGCTAATAAAATTGCCTGTTAGTGACCAAGAGTTTGATATTGTTTGATCTGATTGATTGCCCTTATCCCTATGTCAAGTAAGATCAATATTGAATACCACCTCAGGTAATTTTGTTCACAGTGTTGTGATTGTAGGGCTATGGCCACTTCCAACAGCTTGCAGTTGCTGTTGAGTTAACTCTTTAACAGTCCGCCAACATTGCTAAGGTTCCTGGGTTCAATCCCTGGTGAGGACCAAATTTTTCTCGCTCCCTAATTTACTCTAATGGTACAGTTCCGCTAATAAGATCACTTTGATTATTTTGAAATAATGCAAATTTTTGCCAGATTAAGGTCCCAAAGTATTAAAAGTAGAACAAATAAGGTCCACTAATAAGACCGATTCGCTATTAAGACCACCTTTTTGACTGGTCTTATTAGCGGAACTTCAGTGAAGCAGTGGTGGGATTGAGCTTATAATGAGTTGATAATTGATAACATGACGTTCTTCAGAAAGTGTTGTTTTATTTTAGGGTTATGATGACTGGGTACTACTTAGACATCACATGAAGACGATTAAGGATGTCATAACTAATCCAACATTTACTGTAGCGAGTGAAGCACAGTATCGTGCTCCCTTAACTCTGGAGAAAATATTCCAAGCTGCTGTGTGAGTAACCTCCCTTTGTAACCTTTATTGCTGTGGTATATCTTATTTTTAACTCTTGCTGAAATGTGAAAATATTTCAAACTGCTTTGTGAGTTACCTCCCTTTGTATGCTATATTGCTGTGTAAATATCTTATCATTTATATACCTGGCGGAAAGGTGGCGCAGAATAATGGTCATAGTCTCTGTCCTTCTGTAACAGTTATGAAATACACTGCCCTCCAAAAGTTCATTCACACTCTTCCAATTATATGATATACTTTGATTGTTTAAAACCTATGTAAAAATATATTAACTTGAGTTAAATAATGACATAATACTAAGCAAATTAGAAAATGATGAAAAGCAACTATTTTGTAATTATTTAACAGCAATAAACTGGCTATATTTAACATAGGTGTTAATCAGTCGATGTAAATCACATAATTTGAAGAGTGTGAAGGAACTTTTGGAGGGCAGTGTACATCAAAACTTAAAGAACTATAATTGTGAAACAGTAGAATTTTAACTAATCAATCTGCCGGTGTGGTATAGAAAATTAATATTATTGAGAAACTGTGTTTAACCCAGATAAACATCTTTCTGCTTAAATATACCAGGCATGTTTATAATATTACCTCCACTCGAATTTGAACCCGATTAGCCAGATTTGGCGGCAAGCCTGCGTAACCACTGAGTTTCGGAGGCACACAATTGGGTTGGATTGTTCTGAAATGAATTTTTTTTATAATATTTTGATTTATACCTATCATGTTCTGTTCTCTTGTTTATCTTAGGGCTGACCAGATGTTGAATATTATGTTTAAAGACTTCATGATGTTGTTGTTGACCATCTGTCAGTACGACAACAGTAAGAAATGTAAGCGATTGTTTGCTGCGTATCAGACGGGACTATTTGAACTGATAGACTTCAAGAAAGACTTTGAGGTATGTGAAGTAGAATTTATTTCTACACCCCCGCCCAACCTTTTTCCTTGCTTTGCTCATGTCTGTCACTCAATCGGAACTCCTCTGTGTTTATCTAACAAAAGTGCCTTATCACTGGCTGCTTAACAACATAGCTCATGAGAAGCAAAAGATGGAATTGAAGAGAAATAAAATTTAACTTACTCCAGGGAAGGTATCAACTCTAGAAAGAGACAGGTAATTGAAGGGCTTCTTGGTAGCATTGAAATCTGATGATTGGCCATAACAGAAACCGCATAAACAAAATTTTTAACCCTACACTTATGTACGTGGCGTATTTCTCAGTTACGGAAATGCCTGAGTCGTTATGATTGGTCTGTCATTATCAGGCTGTGTTTCAACTGATTGTTGAGTAAACCAGGTTCCTTTCAATAACTGATGAACACTCGACCCTAGGATCCTCAAATTTTAGATAAAATGTTGATCCGCTGCAGTATTCGATTTTGAGGTCAGTCTGTTGAACTCCAAGGGAAAAATTGATTAGTCATTCCCCCCAATTCTCCCCCTTCAAATACATTTTCTCTGATTTACACAGAACTGCTGACTTGGCAACATCCACATAAAGTTGGCTATAATTAGTAAGCAACTAAAGGTACAGAACAAACTCTCCCGTTGGCCCCCTCTGTAGAGCAACAACCTCTCTATAACAACCTCAGTCTCTAGTTGGCCCCCTCTGTACAGCAAAAACCCCTTCAAATTTCTCTAAGCTGATATTTACAATAGATTAAACATCGGTAGAGCTACAACCTCTATACAACAACCAATTGTTGCTGATCCCGAAGGGTGTTCATCTACAGAGGTTGTACTGTACCTACAATCACTCACCATTGGTCATGTGACTCTCACTGTTGCCTCGTATTATGAACTTGTATAACACAGAGAATTTGACATGATCCTGACCTTTATGCATGAATATATTATGTGATCCTTGTGTTGAATACATAAGTACATTGTGCAATATCTGAATTTTAGATGTGTGTTTGTATTACACTTCAAGCATCTTTATGATATTCCCTGCTTATGGAAACATTCAACATACCGTATAAATATAGTAAATAAGGGAGCGAAAAAAATTGGATCCTCACCCAGGACCCCTAGCATTGTAGGCAGACATTCAACCCCATCGCTAAAGAGTTAACTTAAAGCAAGGTTGTTGGAAGTGGCCATAACCCTACAATCACTACAATAGACAATCATAGCAGCTGTGAAATTGAGCTAATAAAAGGTCAGGATCGAGTCAAATTCTCTGGACTACATGTCTCTTTTGCTTTATATACAGTAACTTTATTTAAACATTTCAGACGACACCAACATGGATGTTTGATCAATGTATTCAGACTTTGGGGAAACTTTCTAAAACTATTTCCATGGAAACGCATATTGATGAATTCATCATTACAGCTCAACATCTGATCCTAGAAAAGTTTATCAAGCTGTAAGTAATACATAATACATAATACGCAATACAATCTTCATTGTAAGTCGGATTTCATTTACAACAAAAAAATTAGCTATGTATAGCTATTGTCAAGTCAAGGATGATCTCTTTACAAATTTTAGAAACTGTGAACAAATTTACTTTTGTGAATACTAACTTAAGCATTTTGTCAATCGTAAGCATATTCGCGGCTACAAAGTTTTGCACTGGTTAGTCCCCAGTAATGTCCCTATAAATCAATTAAACACTTTCAAGGCTACTAAATTATGGGAGTTTCTACCACTTGCGAACTCCGCTAAATTAAATGAACCAAGATAATTTCTTTGTTTACATTTAATTGCCTGCGTTATTATTCAAAACAAATTGTTTACCAAAATTGAATGAGTCATACTTGTGTTATGACTATGAAGCAATATCCATAGAAAAGCATGTTTCTATTCGGCAGCAAACAAAAATATTTAAAAAATAAAAATACAAAGATTTCTAATTTACTTTAGCTGCTTTATTAACACAGCAGAACTTTTTACCAACTTCATACATGTTTGCAAATTTTGCTTACGATTCTTCTTGCATACATTTTGGCCTACAAAGAAATAAAAAATATCTTAGATATCTGCTATGCCAGACGTTTCTATTTTTGCCTGGTATAGTTGATTTTCGAAAAAAAAAAATTAAGCTTTTGTCGTGACGGAATCGTCTGCTTCAGCATGTGTGTTGTTTAAGTTTATTGTCCGAGTCATTTTCTCAAATACTGTCAAAAATATTCACATGAAACTCAAAATAGTTATTCACAATCACATGGATAGTCAATAATATTAGCAAGGCTGATAATCCTTCAACCTATATTTGAATTATTTGCCCTTGTTACTCTTAAAATAGGGTTCTATCAAGAACGTTAGGCAGTGCTCATATTAATCATTATACCGTATTTCCTTGTATTAACGCCAACCCCCCCTCTAATTAACGCACCCCACCCATTTTTGCATACAATAGGCAAAAAAAACGAAGTCCGGTATTTTTAAGAAGGGGAAGTAATTCGTACTGGTAAAGGTAACGGCTAAGCGCCGTACTGTACGGTACCATTCCGTGGGGGGCGTTTATACGAGGTCTGACTGTGGATGGAATTATTTTTTAATAAAATGCATCGCCCCTGGAGGCGATACTACGAGGTAATACGGTACCTATGTTGTATTGTAGGAGTTCTGGACAAGTGAGCAGTTGGCATGAGTTAATGGTGAACTATCTGGTCTCTGGTAGAACTCTTCTTATCAATGAGGCTGGAAATCTACTCAACTCTTCAATCTTGAAAAACAATAATGGTCTCAATTGGAAGGTAATATTACATGTAGTCTAGAATTTCATAAACAACAATAATTATTTGTGGGTTGAGATTGTAACTCAGTGATCAGGGTTCCTGGTCACTGCAGGATATATCCTGTCATGTAAGTTTGACATCAATGTTAAGCATGTACTGAATTCCCTGAAACAAAGCATGGCTCCTGGGTATATTTTACCCTTGGTATCTTCATGAATACGGGCCCTGGTTGCTGCAGGTCACACGCTTCCAAGAAAGTTTCAAATTATAGTTGTTTTTCCTGCACATGTTGAGATGTTGCTGGCTCCTGGAGTGAGGTTGAGTTTAGTGCATGTTTGCGTAATGCCCAAGAAAACTTTCTTTTCAAGAAAACTAATGAAATGAATCTGTGGCCGCAAATAATTGACTGTTTGCTGAAAAAGTGTTGAACAATCACGAACAACAATATTTTAAATAATGGTAGTTATCTCCCTTACACTGAAAGTTGTGTTTCTAAACTATTTTATTGACCACCTCTTTCAATGGTAATAGTTGTAATTAGATTGTTGAATATTTTAAGTAGACTACGGTTGGTAATTGGGACATCCTTTTCCCTCAACATCAGTCATTGGCTGGTCCGGCTGGCAGGGAACAGGACAAATCCCTTGCTTAGAATGAGGTCGTAATCGCCACTTAGGACCTTATAAGACTAATGCATGTTTGAAATCTGCATCATAAGGCGCTTCTTTTGAGCCTATTTTCATAAAAATCTGAGCTTGTCACTTTGACCAAATCGAAGTTGAGAATGCTTGTTTCACCATATGTAAAGAGTGATTGTCAGACGGTTTTTCATGTTTTTGCAAAATAGTGATTTTGTAGTTACAACCTTCTGATTATAAGCCAGCGAAATGACCTGCCATCATGCACTCAAGACTGTCTCAGTAAAATTCTAGGACCAAACTATTCATGAAAGAGTCAGATAGCTAAATTGAAGAAATATTAGGGCATATGTAGGTGTGGGTTGACCTCCATTACCTGATTGTTATGCTTTTGTGTTTATTTATGTTTAGCGCGGTTTCTCAACATATTTTAGTTATATACTGCGGCAGAATCACCATCTTATGATGAGGAAAATGACAATATCTCCTTCAAAAGTTTATTTGGGAACATGGGTGTCTACATTGAACATGATGTTAAACTTAAATGATGATATAGCCCTGTGAGATTTTGGTTGATGCTCAGCATTATAAAGTTAGTTACAGGTATCTGCTGGTTCAACTGGTATTAGGGTAATGTGACTATATTGCTGGCTTAGAACCAGAAGGTCGTAACTCCTACTTACGACCTTATAAGACTCATACATATTTGAAATCTGCTTCACAAGGCGCGTCTTATGAGCCTATTTTCATGAAAATCTGAAATTCTCATGTTGACCAAAATGAAGTTTTAAAAAACATGTTTTCCCATAGGTAAAGAGTAAATTACTGACAGTTTTCTCTTGTTTTCTCAATATATCAATTTGGTAGTCAGTACTAGTTACAACCTTCTGGTTCTAAGCCAGCGACATGTAGTGTCCGTATAAATGCAAATCAAATGGTGACCAGTTGGACTATGAATAATATTTGTAAAAAATAATTATATTACAGACATATTGTGATCAAGGAAAGTTGTTCATTGACATTATATCTGACATACCTGGTGCCTTTCTACAAACTGATGAACATGGTAGCCCATCTACTACTGTACAGGGATATGTAACATTTGTACGAGTACTGCTGGATCAGATAATGTAAGAATTATATAAATTATTCAATGTTATTTCAGGGCCCGATCTCCTCAAGGATCTCAAACTGAGTTAAATCTCATCTCAAATACTGCCATGAGCCTTCATGTGAAACTTTAATGTGAAACTGGTCTCAAAATTGCCATTATAAACTGGAAACATTATGGCCACTCTTTTACTGTGACAGTGGAATTTTAAGAGTAAGAATTGGAGATTTAGCCAAAATCTAGCATTTAATTTTGTGGGGTTTTTTTCAATGTGTAGAAAATGGAATTTGAACATGTGGTATATGCATTATAGTTATTATATTGTAGTGCCTTTTTAGTCCTTTGAAAGATGTTCTTTGTATGTCAAAATTTAAACTGCAGGGTTATTTTGGCAAATTTTGGATATTTCCATTTATGTAACACAATGTCAGGCAGTGCTTTTAAACACTTTTTAATGCATGTGAGGTAATATTTTCTGCAGAGTGTTATGCCACACTTGTGAGTCAACAATCACAGAAGGTATTATTAACACAGCTAAATGTGTGTGTACATGTCTCAAATATGATGTTAAGCAGATGGGGAAGGGGCTTTAGACCACTAATTAGGGGGAAATATTGGTGTTTGGATAACTAGGGAAACTGGTTATGTAGAGATGAACTATATTTTTGGGGGAAAATTCTGCTCGATTTTAGGATTATTTTTCTTGGTAAGGGGCTTGTAATGGCCCCTACTTTAAAAAGAAAAAAGCCTGTTTACATTCTCTTATCTCCATTAACAGAGAGTTTGAGTTTGAAGGTAGAGTGCGACAAAATGTGCATCGATGTTTGTTACATTGTTTAGAGAAGGAGTGTGGCTTGAAGGCTGCTATATCCAGTGTATGTGTACACTCAACCATCACTAACCTGGCTGTGAGTATATTTAGTATAGAGCATAAGTTTCCATAGGTAGCCCAAAGACCAGGGTCGGTATTTATTAAGCATCTTAAGTGAAAACTTAGAATTTTCTTAAAATCTTAAATTTTGCTTATATGTATCAGCTAAACAGGAAAACTAATATTAACAATTATTTACATTGTTTAGAAGCATTATGTAAAGAGCTACAGTAATCATATAGAAACCATGGGTTATTTTTTGTTTCTAGTGAAATATGGTAAGCTCAATATTTTAACTTAAGTCAAAATATTTAAGTTTTCACTTAAGATGCTTTATAAATACCGACCCTGGTATATTCAGGTCTCTTAAAACACCCATCCAATAATATGTAAATTTATGAAGTTGAGATTCAAGTGTCCACACTTCTATGCCTGCTCGATAATTGATGTGATTATTATATCTTCATAAACATATTATAAAGTCAAGTGGTGTTTTGTACATTCAAGTGGATGATTCCTTCAGACTGAAGAAGATTTAAAATTAAACTTAATTATAAGTGTAATAATAGTGTGGAGATATCAACTTGATCCTATATTAACCTTGATTCAGGAATATATTGCAAGGTTCTTACAAGTGTTGAATATATCAATCACTGTGAGAAAATTGTGTAATATAACTGTCCATTATGAAAAAATGCACAGTTCTTATGTTGAATACTGTTTCGTGGTTTTGGTAAAAAAGACAATTTCTTTGGGACTTGAATTTGTGGATTTTGCATTTCGGGTAATAAAACAAGGGTCAAAATTAAAGTTTGTGGTTGAGGTGAACCACGAAATCCACCAAATTTAATCCCCCAAGAAATTTAATCCCCCACAAAAATTAATGATTTTACAGTAGATCAATTTCAGCATGCAAATCATACAATATTTGGTCCTTTAGGTTTGTGTTTGAATTATACCTCAAGAGTCTTCGTGATAATTTTTCCTCTATGATATTAAGAAAACATACTATCAGGGTTATCAATATAGACAAGATATCATTGTTAATTTTGCTCCCAGGTCAAGAATCCAGTTATTTAATATTTCCACACTACACAATGCATGTACTGTCATTTTGAATTATATGACCTTAATTACGGAGGGTCATAGCTTATTGTACGGTAAATAAATTCTACACACTTAATGTTTCAGGATATCATACTCATTTAAGGTTGGGATTGGGTTCATATCTCTGAACTTAACATTGGCTGTACTGGTAGAGTTTTCAATAGGATTTCATGTTGGAGGCTTTTTGTACATTTGAGGAGGTCAAGGTGCCTTAGCACTGAAAGTGGAAGGCATCTGGGGATAAATTGAGGCGGCCAAAATATCATTTGAAGCAGTCAAATTGGCCTCCTGCCTCCTCCTAATGACAACCCTGACTGGTATACTGAATATATGACATTATCATAGCGAATCAAGACTTGTTGTACGGTAGATAAACTATGTACTCTTATATTTCAAGATACTATGTACACATAAGATTTAGGATCAGGTTAATATCTCCATACCATGTTATGGATGTACTGGGTGAATTAATTGTAGTGATGTTTGTTTCTTGAGGGCTCAGTGCAAAACTATGGTTCATGCCTAAAAACTGGTCTGCAAATTGATGGAGTTACCATAGTTTTGCACTGAGTCCTCGAATTAAGACATTATTGTAGCGGATCATGGCATGTTGAAGGGTATACACTTACGTTTCAGGATACTATGTTCACATAAGATTTAGGATCTGGTTCAAATCTCCATACCATGCAATGGATGTGCTGAGAGTTAATTGATTTAAGAGATGTATGTACTGTAAAATCATTAATTTTTGTGGGGATTAAATTTCATGGTTCCTTTTCTCCCACGAAATTTAATCCCATAAAACAATAAGTTGACCCTTGTATGTATTACCTGAAATGCAACATTCACAAATTGACTTCCCATCAAAATGGTATTTTTTACCAAAATCACGAAAATTTCGTCACATCAAAATTAAATGATTTTACAGTAACCGGTATATGAAATTATTATCAAGGGCCATGGCTTGTTGTACGGTAGATAAACTCTATACACTTGATGTTTCAGGATACAGATTTTATCCGAGATGTCTTATTCTCCGTTGATACACTGCTCAAAGATCCTGGTTGTCCTTCCGATGATAAAACCCTGAATGATGTTATCATCATCTTGTTGAAGGCTTGTCTAGAGCTGTTTAGGTACATCTTGACTGACATTTGAACTTCAATGATTTTGTGGTTAAATTTTACTAAATACTTAAAATCTACCTGACTGTGTGGGCTGTGGTAACCACTGATCATGCACTTTTACTTTACCAAGAAAATGACAATAGCTTTCACGGAAATCATGCAAAACCTACGCAAGATTGACACATTTTGGGGTTACTTACCAGAAAGATTCATTGAAAATGCAATTATCAAGAAAATAGCATTATCTCTCCTGGAAATCATGCAAAACCTACACAAACTTAGTTTTGTGGTTAAATTTTATTTACTAAATTGTTTAGAAAATTTAGAAATTCATTGCTACTTCGGTCCAATATGAATAGCTAAAAGTGCCATTAGTATTTCTTGTAGAATTCATGCGAAACCTATGCAAATTTTCTGTATATGAATAGACAAAAGTGCCATTAATATCTCTTGTAGAATTCATGCGAAATCTATGCAAATTTTCTGTATTGGTCGTTAATGTTTCCTTACGAAGTAATTTTGACCTATTTGTGAGATTTGCTTCATTGATAATGCAATTAACAAGAAAATAATTCTAAGCATTATACCTTTTGTTGAAATCATGCAAAACCTATGCAAAATTTACTGTATTGTTTGTTATATTAAATTTACATAGTAATTTAGACCCTACTTGTAAGTGTTGATTCTTCCTCATATAATTGGGTACAAAATTTAATCCCCCTAAAAAATTAATGAGTTTCTAGTAGTTTGACAGCAATTGTCCTTCGTAACTCTGGGTCTAATTTGAATGAAGCTTCATATGAACAATTGGCACCAAGCATAGTAGAGCATTTTATCAGGAATCATAGGTCAGGTGATTTTTAGGCCCTTACAGGTTTACAACTTGAGGGGACTATAGGTTTGCCCTCCGCCTGTCAGTCCCTCAAGAAAATCTGGATCCTGTCATAACTAAAAGAAATTTCAAGCTAGGTTTATGAAACTTGGTATGTGTCTAGGGACTAATAAGGAGATAATGCAAAACTAATTAATTTTTTATTCTGACAAAATTGTGGTTACATTGGCAACCGAAACATTGATGACCTGGAAACCAGGTAGGGGATTTCTGTATTGCTTGCAATTCCTAATTACTTGTTGCTAGAGTTGTGGCCCCTTTTGGAAGACATACATTTTTTGTGTATGAAAACCCCTTCAAGTTATATTTGATATGCTATTTTAGGTTTAAAGGTTATATTGGTGTAGACTTGAACAGCCTCTTCATGTCCATATGTATGTCATGTTTGACGGCTCACACTGATGTTACATCGCAACAAGATGACCAAGATCGTACAATCCCGTCACATGATATATCAGGTGATGTCCAATCATGTGACGTGTCAGGTGATCAAACAACAGACCTCTGGGCTGCCATATATCACGAGGGTGTCCAGACATTTTTAGAATTGGTAAACCCAATTTTTGTCTTCCTTTTATTAACATTTTAATTAAGTTACTGTTAAAACATCACATTTTTAGCTCGACTATTCGAAGAATATGAGAGCTATTACAGTCACTTGTTCGTCGGCGTCTGTGTCGGCGTTGCATATGGTTAAAGTTTTACATGCAAAACTTTAACCTTGGTTATATTTCAATAACCAGTGCATATATTGGATTGAAACTTTGCACTGGCTTTCCCTGTCATGTAATCAACCATGTTAGATAACTCTTGCATGAATTTAATGCAAATTATGGCCCTTTTTTACTTAGAAAATTTGGTTAAAGTTTTGCATGCAAGTTACTAATAAGGCCATATCTCAAATAGTATCTGTGCTATGGCATTGAAACTAACAACACTTACTAACCATCATAAGGCAATGGTACCGGTCATGGGTAATAGCTCTATTATGATTATTATTTGAGTTATGCCCCTTTTTAACATAGAATTTTCTTGGTTAAAGTTTTGCATGCAAGTTTCATTCAGACCATATCTCAGCTACTATCCATGATACTGCATTGAAACTTACAACACTTGTTTACCATCATCAGTCAATGGTATCAGTCAAGGGCAATAACTCTATTATTTTTTTATTTCAGTTATGCCCCTTTTTAACATAGGAGTTTATTGGTTCAAGTTTTACATGCAAGTTCTATTCACGCCATATCTTAGTTACTATTTATGATATTGCATTGAAACTTATAACACTTGTTTATCATCATTAGTCAATGGTACTGGTCAATTGTAATAACTCCATTTTTAGTTTAATTCGAGTTATGCCCCTTTTAACTTAGACTTTCCTTGGTTAAAGTTTTGCATGCAAGTTACATTCAAACCATATCTCACCTACTATCAATGATATTGCATTGAAAAGTTGAGATAATTGCCATGCCTCAACAACCATTGTACATTAGCTTTCATTGCCATGTAGTCAACTAAGTAGCGTAACTCACGTTTCAATATAATACAAATTTTAAATGGCCTGTTTTGAACTTACATTTTTTCTGACAAATGGCTGCGAATAGTCGAGCGCGCTGTCTAGTGACAGCTCTTGTTAAGATTTTTTTAGTGAAGGGATAATTTTTCCGCCTCAAAATTATACTTCACTAAAATTTTAATCCTTGATTCTTGGCAATTTCCAATGATTTTTAAATGGCCATGTCACAAACTTGTGAACTCGGTAATAATTTATTAACAAAGAGTTCATGAAATACAGCAATCAAAATAAAGGTGACTATTGTATAATTATGAGATAGATTGGTTTAATTTGTATTATGTTCTAATCTATTCTTTGAGAAACTTGCTTCACATATAACTGTACAAATAATTTAATTTCAATGGGACAAAATTTGTAGTTTTGTTGAAAAAGAACATTTCATGTGGAGGTAATTTCAAGGATAACTCATCTACCAAGTCATATACTTATTTGAAACTGTATATGGTCAGTTGCTTCGGCATAAAATGTACTGTAAAATTATTAATGTTCATGGGTATTTAATTTCGTGGTTGAGAACATCCATGGAATCCTCGAAATTAAATCCCCTCAAATATTTACGATTTTACAGTCACTGAGTACATTTCATGTCAAAGCAATTGACAATATACAAATTTATAACATTTAACAAGAAGTGTGGAGAGAGGTGGCCTAGAGGTAGGGTATGAGCTTTTGGATTGAGCAGTCCCAGGTTAGATCCATATCTGCATCACTTCTTATTTTTTATACGCCCGAAGGGCCGTATTATGTTATGGCCTCTGTGTCCGTCTGTCCGTCTGTCTGTCGTTAGCAATTTCCCTTCCGCTCTGTCACTTTTAAACCTCTTGAAGGATTTTAAAGAAACCTGACACAAATGTTCACCACATCAAGACGACGTGCAGAGCGAATGTTCTGGAGGGGTCGCTTCAAGGTCAAGGTCACACTTAGGGGTTAAAGGTCATATGACTTTGTTTCCCGTCTGCTCTGTCACTCTTGAACCTCTTGAAGGATTTTAAAGAAACCTGACACAAATGTTCACCACATCAAGACGACGTGCAGAGGGCATGTTCTGGAGGGGTCGCTTTAAGGTCAAGGTCACACTTAGGGGTTAAAGGTCGTATGACTTTGTTTCCCTTCCGCTCTGTCACTCTTGAACCTCTTGAAGGATTTTAAAGAAACCTGACACAAATGTTCACCACCTCAAGACGACGTGCAGAGCAAATGTTCTGGAGGGGTCGCTTCAAGGTCAAGGTCACACTTAGGGGTTAAAGGTCATATGACTTTGTTTCCCTTCCGCTCTGTCACTCTTGAACCTCTTGAAGGATTTTAAAGAAACCTGACACAAATGTTTACCACATCAAGACGACGTGCAGAGCGCATGTTCTGGAGGGGTCGCTTGAAGGTCAAGGTCACACTTAGGGGTTAAAGGTCGTATGACTTTGTTTCCCTTCCGCTCTGTCACTGTTGAACCTCTTGAAGGATTTTAAAGAAACCTGACACAAATGTTCACCACCTCAAGACGACATGCAGAGCGCATGTTCTGGAGGGGTCGCTTTAAGGTCAAGGTCACACTTAGGGGTTAAAGGTCATATGACTTTGTTTCCCTTCCCCTCTGTCACTCTTGAACCTCTTGAAGGATTTTAAAGAAACCTGACACAAATGTTCACCACATCAAGACGACGTGCAGAGCACATGTTCTGGAGGGGTTGCTTAAAGGTCAAGGCCACACTTAGGGGTTAAAGGTCATATGACTTTGTTTCCTTTCCGCTCTGTCACTCTTGAACCTCTTGAAGGATTTTAAAGAAACCTGACACAAATGTTCACCACATCGAGACAACGTGCAGAGCGCATGTTCTGGAGGGGTTGCTTTAATGTCAAGGTCACACTTAGGGGTTAAAGGTCATATGACTGTGTTTCCCTTCTGCTCTGTCACTCTTGAACCTCTTGAAGGATTTTAAAGAAACCTGACACAAATGTTCACCACATCAAGATGACGTGCGGAGCGCATGTTCTGGAGGGATTGCTTTAAGGTCAAGGTCACACTTAGGGGTTAAAGGTCATTTGACTTCGTTTCCCTTCCGCTCTGTCACTCTTGAGGGGGATTTCTTCCATTTTTTGTTCAGGGCTGTCCTTTTGCCTTCAACTGTCAAAATTTTGGTACCAAAACCTGAAACAAACCCCTTCGGGCGTATATTGCCCCGTATGGCGGTGCTCTTGTTCTTAGAAAGAATAGCCCACAAATTGTGAAAAGCCAAAGTACTGTGGCCATTTATGTAACAGTCAACTTGCTATTCAATGAGCAAGCACATGTCTGAATGTAGAATTTAATTGTAACTTTACTATTATTTTACAGCATATTAACAAAGGAACTGTACGATCCATTGCCTCGCTGGTACCGCAAATAGTATTAGCTATAGACGATTCTCTGCAAAAACAGGGAACCATTCCTACATGTTGCATTGACTTCCTCTCTGAGATGTCATCAAAATGTTTCCAGTTTGTGTCAGACCATGTGACCAGGTTGATTGAGTTGTTCTTGGACTGTTGGAATATCTGCTTACTCGGTAACATTTTTGTTTCCCTTTTTTAAAGTTGATTTATCACACACCAGTCTTGTTGACTTTTCTACAGTGGCATAAACTTTGTGATACACAGTGATAATGCACAGTTTGCAAAAATTATGCTAACATTGTCATTTGACATTCTTTGTTTATTGTGGTGATGTCACAGACGTAATGAATGTTTTAAGCGCTGTTTATTAGAGGAATCAATCTTAAAAGCCTATAATTATCTTATTTGTCATATTTATGTTGAGTACTGTATAGCTGGTTATTTCTGCGGGTGTATTATTTTGCGTTTTTTTTTTCTCCAAAAATGGGTGTATTTATTTCTGCTGGTTTTAATATATGCTGATTCACAAAATGGCAAGTGTAAATTTCTGCGGTTCGCTAAATGGTAAGAATTGACATACACCAGTTTCATTGGCAGTCTGATCTCTGTACATTGTAATTAATTATTACAGTCCCAACTATGGATCGCACTATGATATAATTATCTTTATACATCTACAAACAATGCTTGCTTAAATTATAAACACTTTTGTAACACTAGACAAACTGCAATAAACTATACATTGTAACAATAATCAAATTAACTTGTGAAAACCCCTTGATTATTATTTTTACCTAATTGAGATAATATTCTGCGTGCAAATTTTCTACGGATGATAAAATTCTGCTAAGTTTTAATTCTGCAAATTGATCTTGGACCGCAGAATGGCAGAAATTTCCACCTTGTAGAAATAACCAGCTATACGTTATATGATTAATTGAAATCCATCATTAAGTTTGTGTTGATTTATTCTTGCCTATATGAAACTTGAATAAAACAATATGACCCTTGTCAAGGTTCTCTTCTTATCATTAGACATATTTTTTAGTTAAAAGCCCTTGCTTCAAAAACTGTTATCCCCCGTTGAGAAGAGGGGGATATGGTAATGTAAGGCTGTCTACCATTCTGTCTATCATCTGTCTGTCTGTTAGAGCTTTTATGGGCAACTCCTCCTGTATTTCTCAACATATTTTGATGATGACTGCTTTGAGGATCTTAGTAGCGCATATTTCTGGATTTTGTGATTCAACATAATTTGCCAGAGTTGTGTCCCTTTATTGTTTTTTTACATATATTAGGATTATCTTCTCTTGGATGATATGGCTGTCTACGGCTGCTTCTTGTACTTTACCTGTATTTCTATGTATTTTTAGACCTGCTACTGGTGATGTATGGTACAGCTGATGGAGCATTTCTCAGCATGTTCCCAGATATATACACCAAAACATTACATGCAGAACATGATTACAGACATACTGGCATGAAACTACTCCTAGAATTGTCTCAAACTCACCCAGAGGTTTGTAGACATTGTGTGTATTTTGCTTTGAACTAGGTGGCTTGTCTGTTGGTTGGTGGCAGGTAGCATCATCGTTAATGTGTTTAACAAGTTATTGGACTACTTTGAAGTAAAATCCTTGCACCTTGTGGTTATGATTTAACTGTTAAATGGATTAAAAGGTAATTGACTGACAGTAATTGGTGTAATTTCAATTGTTTCCAGTGGTTGTACAATTGACATTACGCCAGAGAAGAGATCGCTCCGTCTGGTTGTTTGTCGAGTGCAGCTTGGCGAAGGTTTTCAAGTTAGTCAATTCGACCATGTTATTAAAATTTACGGCTATAGTTGATTTAAAGGGTATAGATTGACAACTGGCATAATGTCAATTTCATTGGCTGCTTTAAGTTTTGCAACTCTGTAAGTTTACAATTACCTAAGCTTAAATCAAATAAAGCTAATCCTGTCTGCAAAGTCACCCAGGTAAACTGCTGAAGTGGCCTTTCAGTAGAGTGATAGGCCTTTTTTAAAAACCTGATTTTTTGGTGATTTTCATGTATTTTCTTGTTTTTCAGTTATTCCTGGTCAATCATGTGTGTCAGTTACTTGGTACATATTGCACGGAGACAGAATGTACACAAGGTTATATTCTAAACATAGTACTCAACGTGACTCGATACAATACCTCTATTGTGGCTGGGTATTTCTCTATTCTTGTTGACGATAGCAAGTTTGATGAGCGATCATTACCTCTACGAGCTCCGATATTCACGTGTTTGGCCCAGCATAGTGAGGTGGATATAATGTTACCTTTTTTAACTCATATAAATATAAACATATTTAGCTCATTTAATTATAAATTTTTTAGCTCATATAAATATAAACATTGTATCTCATTTAATTATATACATTTTAGCTCATTTAATTATTTGATAAAAATATCAGTTTTCGTCATCACTTAATTGATTAGCATTTGTGTTGCCAGGTTTAGAGTTTATGTTCAGATCAATTTTTACCTTAAACAGAAGCTTATGGTTTATACGTTGCAATACTTGTTCATCAACAGTGTAACCTTAGTCAGAAAGGCAAAATAATAATGAACTAGATATTGTAAATGGACATCAAATGTGCTCTGATCTTTATGTGATGTTTTATTATATAATATTGACAAATTATGGATATTTTCAGGAATTATGGCAGAGGACTGTTGAATATTTGATGAAATTTATTGGCAACAAAGATGACAATATTTCTACCGTTGCTATGGAAACACTTTTTCCTCTAATCAAAGATAAACCAGGATTTATTCACAGACAAAAAGTAAAGTTGAAAAATATTTGGAAGGTGACGAAAAATACTCAAGTAAAATCAATGTGTGCCAAACTTGTACCTGAAGTATCTTCTACAGGGTGAGTGAAAAGTCTACTCTTTTTATATACAGGGTGTAAAAAAGTGTGTTCTCACTTTTCATGTTTTATTAATGTTTTTCAGAATTACCTCTGTTGAGCAGCATTTTTTTAGAGCTACAGATATAGTCAGTTGTTAAGAGGTTGTTGCTCTACAGAGGTTGAATTTAAAGCCAATATTTGCTTGTGGAAATATATTGAATGTGAAAAACAAATTTGCGATCTTTTTACACCTAAAATTTGCTTTTGATTTTACAAAAGCACTTTAGCTTACAGTCTTTCAAATGAGACCATAGTCCCATGTATGATGCTTTTGACATCTGTTTGTATGAGAGTCAGTGATACATCTGGAACATTCAAAGTTAGTGCAATGTGACATTTTTTCTTATAAAGTTTGATATCTGTAGCTCAGACAACTTGAAAGCTATATGTGACATGACATTTAGGTATAGACAGCAAGGTCAATGGGAGGTATATCGAATCATCTGTGAAGTCAAGTTTATATATCCTGTTGACAAGTTATAAATGATTATATCTAAAGTGGTAGCCTTGTAACTAGTGTCTATATATGTATACTGTTAATTTAACAATTAGGGTTATCTTATATATCAGATCTAGGATCCTGTAATTGATATACAGGATCTAATGATTTGACTTGATGTGCACTGCTAAGTGTTAAGGCTATAACGTTTTATGGTTTAGTAGACCGTTACATGATTCGGTTTTGTTGCTTGCATTTTGTTATTTTGACATTTCATCAGTACATGAAAATAAATCATAAATGAGGAAAATTAAAATTATTCTCAAGCATCCTTTCACCACTACATACTTGTTATATTGCATTAATAAGTAGAGATGATTGCCCCAATGGCAACATTATTGTCAGAAAAGCCTAAGGTCATAACAACCTTGACCTACTCACCTTAAAATCAATAGTGGTCTTCTTTATGTCACTTTCATGAAAGGTTTGAAAATTTTGTACCCAACCATTCTTAAGTTGTTGCTTAGAAACCATTTGATATAGTTATTCATGCTAAAGGCAACAGTGACCTTGACCATTGATCTATTGACCTCAAAACTATTAGGAGTCATCTACTGTTGATGACCGATATCCCATGTCCTTGGGATCTTGAGATTTTGAGTAATTGAACGGAAACCATATGGTGCAAAATACCAATGTTAGCAAAACATACCCTCTTCCTTAAAGCGGGCATACTGAATATGATGTTCTTGTTTTTAGTCCTTTAGGTATGACACATATGAAGCAGTGCTGTAACTACGTTCCATGAGAACTACTAGCATTACTTACTAAATGCGCAAGTATTCCAATTACTAATAGTTCTTAGAGAGCAGAAAATACTAATAAACACTTAATTTAAGGAGGCAACACAATTGGTGAAGCCAGTGTTACCTGTGAGCCTGCAAATCAATTACAAAGAATTATATATTTGCTATTCATAATAAATGTTTTTACTTTGGATTTAAACAGGAAAGCTCCAATTGCGAAAGCAGTACCTAACAGAAGTAAAACAGACGGTAAAAGAATTGCTAATTCAAGCGTGAAAGCAACTGTAGTAGTTGGTAAAAAGGTTCAAGACAAAAGACCAGTAAAGGACACTTCTGTGAAACAAGTGAAGGAAACATCTGTGAAAGAATTAAAGGACACTGCGGTAACCAAAGAAAAGGGCACTGCAGTAAGCCAACAAAAGGACAATACGATGATGCAATCTCAAAACATTAAACAACCTGAGACAGATTTAACTGGTGAGAAGGAACCTATGGTAATTCAGAGTAGTGTAGAAGATGAAAAAGATAAAGTTATTGAAGCATCTGTATTAAGGAAGGATGTAAAAGATGTGACTCAAAGTGACTTACATGAAGTACAACATTCTGAGGCAGGAGGGGATACTGTAGCTAATAATGTGGAAAATCAGGTACTAACAGGTTCTACTACAGCTACTGTACCTAATGAAGCGGTAAAAGAACATGGTGAAGTTGTTACTGAGGTCTTAGATAAACCAGATGGAAAACATTGTGTTAATAAAGTTGAAATCCAGGTAACTGGCCTGGAGAATGTGGTTGCTGATGCTTTGTCTAGTGAGACTGTAAATACTGATAAAGATTCAACAGTTAACCCTCCTACATCAAAACACAATGAACCAAATGTTTACTTATATCATGCTGTAGGACCTAGTGCATTTACTAATCAGTTAAGTAAGAAACTGAAAATGGCCGGGTATGATAATGTTGTGAAGGCATTAAATGAAGACTTTGAAGATGATCTAACTGGCGCTAAAGTGGTTGTAATCTGTGCTGAGAGATTCGATGAAACTGGTGATCAGCCTCTGACTAAACAGGTAAGTAAACATCAACTATTAGCCTATAATACCTAAGTGTTAATGTTGCTACACAGTCAAAGCCATTCTCATGAATCAGTGTATAGTCAAGTCTCTAGACTATGTAATTGAAAAATAAATACGCTGGTTGAACGAGATTGAGTCAAAGCAGGGGCCTTATTCACCAAAGTTGTAAGTCTAAAACTCAGACTTAGACTTACCATTTACAACATTAATAATCACTGCCATTTCTTTGCAATTGGATTTGACAATGTTAAATTTTATCTGATTATTCATTGTTATCAATTGAACATGTACCCATTAATATCAAAATCGGTACCTTTATTACAACATGAGAGCGAATAGAACATTTGACAATGTAAAGTCTAAGTCTGAGTTTTAGACTTACAAGGTTAATGAATAAGGCCCCAGGTTAAGGTTTTTGAATTTTGTTAAGGTAAATCCCTGGGATGATGCAGCCATGAAGAAGATTTCATACCTTCAGCACTTTTATTAATAATATTAAAAAGAAATAATTTCTGTAAATCAAATAATTTGCAAACGAATTTAAATAGGTGCTTTTCCATTGGGGTTTATTAATTTTTGTAGCTGAGACTATTTGAGTTATCAAAACTGCTGCATGCAATAAATGTTTAAGTTTGTTTAACTGATATGAAACTAACTTTTACTACTAGTATTCAAATAAATTAGAATATGTTTTTACTTTCTGCAGATGTCTCGATTTCAACAAGCAGGTCTACCTGTGATCTGCCTCAGGACTCGACCGCACACACATAACGGTACCGTACAGTTGTACCATACTGGAAGTCACAGATCTATCAGGTTTTATAGTAAGCCTGGTGAGGAAACAATACAGGGTACCAGCTGGCCAAAGTATAAATTCTGTGAATTACTGATGCAGCTTAATTACAATGGTATCATGAGAGACGATAAGCTTCTCACATCAGGTTTGTAGATTGGATTTATAGCTTGGCTAATTTGACACGAACCTGACCTTTTGAGTAGCATAATTTAGCAGTTGATGTATTACCTATGATACAACACCCATTGTATGTTTTCATAATCGGGAAGTATCACGAAGAAGCATGAGATGTAAAACAAACACAAATTTGAAATACCGATATCGCATGATTTGCTTGCGGAAATTGACATATTATATATTCTTGCATAAAGGTCAGGTTCAGGTCAAAATAGCCAAGCTATACTCACTATAGATTTGTTACGAAATTGTTTTTCAAACTAAATAAAATCAGTTTCTAGATTGGCATTCTGCATGTAGCCTGGACATTGGTTGGACGTCAACATTTAAAGCTTGTCTAATCAGGGCTAATGCATTTGCTACAATAATCTGCATTGGTTATTAACTATTTTGATAATTTGATTAAATGCAATATCTAGTTGTAGGCTTTACTTCATATTAAGTCAACGGTTTTCAAATTAGTCAAGTCCTGTAACTCTAGATTGAGTTTTTGTGAGAGTTATAGTCCTTTGAATTTAAATTTTTTTAATTACGGTGATGGGAGACTCAAAGCACTGACAAACATGTTTTGGAAGATCAAGGCCCAGATTAACTTTACGTGTATAAAAGTGATTCATAATATTCTATAACTTGTTTGTGTATGTTCAGAGTTCAGAAGTTTATGGGAGAACCGAGCTGATGAGAAGGAGAAACACTTGAAGAAATCCTTTGATGATCGTAGTTTCTTGCTACCAGACATATTTGTGTCGTATCACTGGGGAAAACAAAGACAGGTATATAACTTTGTACCATTTGTTGAGGCGCAGATACCAATATGCCAATGTTTTTGTCTGTTTGTTCATTGAAGTATGATGAACATCATATTTTCCTTCATTTGCATCCTGGCTGTTTAGATGATTTATTTGAGATGCGTCTGATCTGGTTTTGCAGAAGGCACCGCAATAGTAACATACTGTAAAATCGTTAATTTTCTTGGGGGTTTAAATTTTGTAGATTTCGTGGTTCCCCTCCAACCACTAAATCCACTCCCATCAAACAATAATTTTGACCCATATATTTATTACCAGAAATGCAAAATCCATGAAATGGTCTTTTTTACCAAAACCACATGATTTTACAGTATTTATGATAGGTTGATTACGAAATTTATGATAGGTTGATCACGAAACATAATTCATATATTAATCTCTCGCAACACCTTATTCCTGCTGGTATCCATGTTCACAAGTGCTCTTTGTTAACATGTGGTTGTGGCAATAATAGGGTATCTGTATGCTTGGGTGTATTGTAGGCTGCACACAGGTATCATTATCCTTCTTCAAGTATGAGTGATCTTGGGTTCCAATTGAGGCCAGTACATACTAAATGGTATTGAGATACCTCACTTGCTTGATACTCAGTATACTGTAATATCATTAATTTTCGTTGGGGGTTAAATTTTGTGAGTTTCGTGGTTCACCTTTAACCCCGAAATCAAATCCAATTGAACAATAATTTTTGCCTTGTATTTATTACTTGAAATGCAAAATCCATGAATTATGGTCCCATCCAAATGGTATTTTTTACCAAAACCACAAAATTTTGTCCCATCAAAATTAAATGATTTTACAGTACTAAGTGCCAGTAACTGCTGGTTCATCCAGTGTTAAGATATGTGTTCTGTGTATGACTGAAATAATGTTGATCAGTGAGACTTCAAACAATAATCCAGTTTTAAGGTACCAGTGATTGTGTCTCGTACCTTTTATGGCTGTGAGCAGGTACCCAAATGCCAATGTTTTTGTCAGTTTGTCTGAGTGAAATATTATATGTTTCAGGTTGAACCTCTGTACTCACATTTGATGGGCGAGGGATTGTTATGTTGGATGGGAGGCTACCAGATGGACGGGAGTGAGTCGCTGTATAACAAAATACAGCAAGGATTACAAAGTTGTCGAGTTGTACTCGCTTGTGTGACGAAAAAGTACGAACAGTGTGAAATATGCCAGTGTGATATTAAAACAGCTTCGAGGTTAGGTCGTGTTATTGTCCCAGTCTTGATAGATGATTGTCAGTGGCCACTAGGTGGCGAAGTAGGAGCTCTATTACAGGAGAGTGATCCGATAAAGTTAAAATCAGTCTATAACGTACAGCAAGGTTTCTTACCTTCAGGAATGAAGAAGCTGATTTCAAAACTGAAACATTTTACTGTGACTAACCGAGATGATCATATTTTGGAAATTCCGTCAGAAATCAGATCTGATACGATCGACGACGATGACACTGATGAAGACAGTGATGAAATTATTGATGATTTTGACGATGATTCAAACTTTTCAAATCGAAGTGATACCGGTGTTACTAAAAATAGCAAGAATTCAAAATTGGTAGAATTTAGTAAGCGTCAGATTGACCAGGATGTGATTACACGACGTCACAGTCACGCTGTAGACGTGGTAGGACCGGGGATTACGTCAGAAACTACGTGGTCCGAAGATGGTCATCCACTCAGAGCTTCAAGATCTAAATCTTGTATATTACTGTGATAAGCTGTTTTGTGATTTCTATTCATATCATATTCATTCCATATTCCCTTCCATGGAAGTTTTAAAGAAAATATTTGCCAAGATGGACATACCATGTCACTTTTTGGCTAAGTAGGCTAGTAAATATCTGTTTACAAAAAGTATCTTATTATTTGACTAATTTCATGAGGTATGGCGGACTTGGCACCAATAAGTCACTTGGTATGTCCACCCTGTTTGTGTAATGAATCATCCATTCATTTGGTCGGTTAGTATGGAGTAGTAAGGGGGAGATAACTCACATGTGTCTTGCCTTTGAATTCGGGTAATTTGTGTGACACGGCCATATTGTTGTTCTTATTATAAAGCCCTGTGATAGCTTGAGTTTTGTACATTGTGATGTAACCGGACTGATTGTTTGGTTTTAATTTTAGAGATTTTTAAAATATTATTAGTTAAACTATTTATTAAATTGCTCGTTTATTTTCGATTCATTTATTTAATATTTTTGCTGTAAACATCGGTGCTATTCAAAGACTCTCAAATGTTCAAGTACTTGGTTGTCTTAAGCAAATTAGTGAATTATTTTTATACTTTCATTGTTATAAATATCGTAGTCATTTATTTATATTTATTTATTTTATGGAGATTTATAAAAGGATATTTGTATTATAAATTGGTTAATCGTAACACAAGAGTTATTATTTAGCCTAAGATTTTATTTATGTTATTTTAGTATCATATCTTTTATGATTTCAAATTTTGGATGTGGAAGTTTACTTCTGTTATGTACAGCTCACTGTGGATAAGGCCTAAATTAAAATATTGATTATTTGCGCTTTACCTACCTACCCAATGAAATTATCCCCACTTTAATATTTAAAAAATGGGTCGGTGAAGGTCTAACAAACAGTATTAGTTTAGGCCAAATTCTAGCCTTGTAAACAATCATTTTGATATTGAGTCTTTATTCAAATCTGGTGGTATGCTTTCATAAGCAGAAAGTAGGCCCTACCCTGGTATTATAAGTATTCTCAAAGTTTAATACAGACAGGAGCCAACAAGTCTCATAAATGCATGATTTACTTACAGAGATTGATATATTCATCGCAAAGACCTTGCAATATACTCATTTATATATATTAAACAATTGGTATTGACTCGTCATTTTATCACATGATCATGTTTTATCAAGTCACTTCCGGCAAAATCGGCACGATAACAGGGTGCCGGATAACATTTGTAATATCCTGTCAAGTGATCATGTGACATGCATTATCCCGTCAAGTGACCACATGATCTGAAAGACTTCTTCTTAAAGCTAAGTCACCAGCTGAAACTATGTACCCGAGGATGAGGTTTTCCTATTTAAAATGAGCCTGGGTCGATCAATAATTTTCTACAACTTACCTGCATGTACATGACGTTATCAAGATGTCCGATGTTTTTGTTTAGTCATGACGTCCGTCAACGAATGTGATGTTACGCACAATAATTAAAAGGCAACTAAATAATCCAGACTTTTTTTGCCTTTTTAAAGTTGATGTAGTGACTGGATAAATAAAATAATAGGTTAGTGCCGTGGAGTGAGTAAAAGCTTATCCAGCTTGGCGGCGGAAATTATCGAATTCGCCTACGGCTCACCCGATAAATTCCTCTGCCTTACCAGATAAACTTACTCATCCACAGCACTAATCTTATATTTTCTGTTTATCATGCATTCCTATAAATTAAACTGTATATATTTCACTGGCTTAGAATGAGAAGGTCATAACTACAAAATTAATATTTTGAGAAAACAAGAAAAACTGTCTGACAATCACTCTTTCCTTGTTGTAAAACAAACTTTTTCAACTTTAGTTTGGTCAACATGACAAGCTCGGATTTTCTTGAAAATAGGCCCATAAGAAGCGCCTTATGCTGTACATTTCAAATATGCATTAGTCTTATTCTTATTCATACTTACGTGAATCAACCATGCTTAAAAATAGGTATAGAACCAAACTGTTCATCCTCCATGAATAATGTTGATATTTGTTTGTATACAAGGCTACTATAGTCCAGTTAGGGTAAGATGACAGTGACGCAGAGGTAGAATCCTCTATCACGGTGTAAAACCAATAAAAAAGGCTTATTCAAACACATTTATGTTATTTAAATATTAAACTAAACTCTACCTGTTCTGGCAATGGTTGTACTCTTTTGGGTACACATAAACGGCTACGTCATTGGAAAAATATCCTAACTGGACTGTATTTGTTATCCACAGTTAGCTCTGTGATCTACATGCATTAAGGTGCAACATATGTTATTGAGTCATAGTGGTTGTTATATTACATGAACTAGCATTTAGTTTTGATAGTTAAGTTTAAAATTTATTTCATGATTTCATAAACTGTATTGAAAATAGAACATTTAGTTGTTTTATTACCATGTATATTGACCAGGGGTTGTATTCACAAAGCATCTTAAGTGAAAACTTAAATATTTTGACTTAAGTTAAAATATTAAGCAGAACATATTTCCCAGGCAACAAAGAATTACCAATCAATTCTATGTGATTACTGTAGCTCTTTACATAATGCTGCTGAACAATGTAACTAATTGTTCATCTTTTTTTCCCTGTTTTGTTGATACACTTAAAGAAATTTTGAGATTTTTAGAAAATTGTAAGGTTTCACTTAAGATGCTTTGTGAATGCCACCCCAGTGTTAGAGCACCTGAGTTTCTGCTCAAATGGAAATGCTACTGTTGATCAGGGTTAGCACACCTGAGTTTCTGCTCAGATGGAAATGCTACTGGAGACCAGTGTTAGCACACCTGAGTTTCAGTTGAGATGGAAATGCTACGGGAGACCAATGTTAGCACACCTGAGTTTCTGCTCAGATGGAAATGCAACGGGAGACCAGTGTTAGCACACCTGAGTTTCTGCTCAGATGGAGATGCAACTGAAGATCAGGGTCAGCCAGGTTCTTCATTTTGGAGGGAAAGACACTTAAAATTTATAGGTCAAATATGTATGAGTAACAACAAGCCTTGGTGTTTAAGTTACATGTCATTTATTTCAGATATATCATTTAGTCTAAGGCTAATACATCATCACAAGGTCACAATCAAATGATATAAAACCCTGTGAACACAATCAATGTCTTAATTTTTTACTAGTCTGTATGAAACTTTGTCAAAATAACAATAATTTTTTTCATCAAATCTAGGTCAAGCTGAATACAATGTAAATGTTCAAAATCTAGGTCACTATGTTAACTAGTAGAAAAACATTACAAGTATCCTTGATGTCACAATGTTGACCTAATTATTATGAAATTTTGGACTAAATGATCATCTTTTATAAAAACTGGGTCAAGTTACATATTGGGTCATCTGGGATTATAAGAAACTAGGCCATTGTGCTACATTAATAACTTAAAACTGTCATCTGGGATGAAAATCTAGTCAATTGAGAATATTAAAATGCTTGTCCCATTGATCTACTACCGTAATCGCCCAACTATTGCTCAGTGCTGTACCATAGACTCGGGTAAAAAGTTGCAACTCTTTAAAAAAAATGTCTGGAGCAAAAAACAGTGAGAGTATGACAAAAGAATATGTTACATGATATGTAATGCATATAATGGTATGGATACTTGAAATCCATCATTTATGTGAAAATGAACTAATGAATGATCTAATATTTATACATGTTTTATATAAAGTTATATAACCAGAACATATCCAGGGATTTTACTAGGTGATGAATGAATAGGGGTCATTTAAATAATTGCAAAAATATACTATAAATTGGTCTTAGATAATTGTATATAAAGTAATCTTCTCTGTAGTTTTCACCATTTTTTTCCAAAATCTAAGTGTGAAAATATGAATAATTAACAAATATCCACCCTTCAGGCTAAATCATCAGTTAGGGTAAAAAAATGGCATTTTGGAAATTTTAGGAGTCAAAGGGTCAAATACTGCTATTATTATAAGCAAGCGAAACAGAACTCCTGGGTATCTGGTTTTTAAGGTGGTTATATAAAAAAGAAGAAAACGTCTCTCATTGCTGGTTAATGAATACTGCTGAATGAGTTCTCGTATCTGGCAAATTTGTCCTAGATCATTCTGTAGAACCTTCAAGGCGACACTAAACCATAAATGGGGTTGCATTCACAAACTATCTTAAGTAAAAACCTACAACTTTCTAAAAATCTCAAAATTTCCATAAGTATTTCAACAGAACAGGAAAATCAAGATTAAAAATTATTAACATTGTTTTGAAGCAGTATGTAAAGAGCTACAATAATCGCATAAAAAACATGGATAATTCTTCGTCTCATGGGAAATATTTTCAGCTCAATATTTTAATTTAAGTCAAAATATTTTTTAAGCTTTCACTTAAGATGCTGTGTGAATACAACCCCTGATGTGTATAATCTACAGGGTAGGATAGCTTGCATGCAGGCTGACACCGCATGTATCGCTGCCTCGATACAGGTACAGATAACCATTGTTTCCCCATGTTGTCGCCCAACTGAAATTTATAGATAAAATATGAATAACAAATTAAAGTGTATAGAGCTATATCTGACGATATTTTTAAAAACTGAAAAACAAGAATGCTTTCTTATCAATTAGATCATTTTACGCTTCAATTTTAACAGAAACTCTCTCTGTGAATTATTGGACATGCAAACTGTCCATTTTCTTACGAAAGTGTTCTAGAACATCCTATGAAATTATAAGAATTGTCTAATTTTCGACGATTGAATCAAAGTACATGGAACCCATCCAAAGTTTTAATTTGCAATTCAGGTATTCTAGTATCATACTAAAAACGATGCAAGTAATTAATTTAACATTAAATGAATGTTAGAATATAGCTCTATACACTTTAAGCAAAACATGTAATGAACATTCAAATTCAACTTAAACACCTATATTCAAGGAACTTTAACTTAGAATACTGTACAATCATTAATTTTTCAAGAGGGATAAAATTTCGTCCTTTTGAAGGACATAATGTTTACCGTAAAATCATTTAATTTTGATGGGATGAAATTTTGTTGTATTGGTAAAAAGACTTCATTCGATGGGACGTTAATTTGTGGATTTTGTATTTCAGGTAATGAATAGAATGTTGTATTTAAATGTCTACTAGGCGTGTTTTTATCATTGAAATGGAGTTTAGTCCCTTTAATATAATCTTGCTATTACTTAGACCCTCATCATACATAAAACAATCAGGTTTTACAGTTGTGTAACGTTATCATATGAGAATTTTCTAGTACCTGTTTTTAATGACCCATACATTGTTACTGTTGAGTCTACCATAACCAACAGTCAGCATGGCATGTGTTGGATAGTTTGCTTGACAGCGTGGGTTATAGTATACACCTGATTTGTAACTCCTGCAAACAACAAAAAATGTTAAAACATGAAAAAACACAAAAATGTAAAAACGTGTAGATAATACCACACATAAATGTAAAAACGTGTAGATAATACCTCACATAAATGTAAAAACATGTAGATAATACCATACATAAATGTAAAAACGTGTTCATAATACCTCACATAAATGTAAAAACATGTAGATAATACCATACATAAATGTAAAAACGTGTTCATAATACCTCACATAAATGTAAAAACATGTAAATAATACCTCACATAAAAGTAAAAACATGTAGATAATACCATACATAAATGTAAAAACGTGTAGATGATACCTCACATAAATGTAAAAACGTGTACATAATACCTCACATAAATGTAAAAACATGTAAATAATACCTCACATAAATGTAAAAACGTGTAGATAATACCACACATAAATGTAAAAACATGTAGATAATACCACACTAAAATGTAAAAACATGTTTATATTATACCACACAAAAATGTTGAATTTTAGTTGATTTAAGTTTGATGATTTGGCAAGCCAGGGTAGATATTAGCAAAATTAAGTAACCTCAAAATCTCAAAAAATGGGTAACAGCGAATATGCCAATAGGCAACACAGGTAACTATCATTGAAAACACAAAATTAAAAAAAATTGAGAATTGTTCTTTTTCTTTTTATAAAAATTTTCCAAAAAAATATAAAAAAATTTTTCGTTTTCAACATACAATTACATGGGATCGGCAATAAGTGAAAATTAATTAAATTGGTTTACAGTACCAGAAGCGGCGATCATTCACATCCATGGCTATTGCTATTGGTCCAGTTTGCGATACGGCATGTTGCAGTGATGACTCGCTCTTCCCAACATTTTGATAGCCCTTAAGTGATGTTGTTCCACAATGCCTTTTATATCTGCAATATCCGTCCTGTAATAGTCAATAATGTTAGTTACATGGTCATCTAGTGACCTGGTACGGGATGATACCCATGGTCAGTAAATGTTGTACCTGGTGAGGCGAAGCCACATGACTTGCCATGTGTCAAGATTAGTATAGGGAGTATGTATTTTCTTATACTACATGTGTGTAGTATAAAATTGTACTAAATGCGTGTGTTTTTCCAATAGAAATTTGTTTAATTCATGCTTATCGGTGGTTTACGTCGGAAAAACGGTGGATTCCAAGTATGATTTTACTGATAAAAAATATAAGAACAATGATTAAAATCAAAGCGCCGATGGCACTGGAAGAACAGGGATTGTTCCTGACGTCAGAAAAATATTTTTCCAGTCACAAAGCATGTGAGGGCATATGCCACCCCAACGCCATATGTATGTTCCAGCATCTAGTTAATACATTATTACCTCTACTGCCTATACTACTCGCAGTATTTAAACGTTGAGCGTTTATCAATGACCGGATGGTAACCTAGCTTACGTAACATAATACAGTCGCTGTCTCGATATATTTACCAAGCTTCCTGCAATAAAGTGCTAAGTTATCATGCAACATTATAAACACTGTCTCGGCTAAATATTAGGCGATAAAGTCCGTAGTCATCCCGCGGAATGCGCAATTGGAGCTATTTTTAGCTCGTAATCATGTCTAGTGTATTTTAATGCTAACACAGAACAGGGTTAAGCACCCTGTTCAAAAATGAAAAAATATGTACCCTAGCCTCATATCTGTAGCAGGATTCTTTGTCAACACCTTTGTTAGACTTGATGTAATTGAAAGCATTATTCATCCAGCCTCCACGACATCCCCAGTTGTCTGCAAAATTACCAACATTGTGTATTAATTAAAATGCCCTTTGTCATTTTTAAAATCATTATGAAACTTGGTCACAATGGTCATCTCAACAAAATCTAGGTCAAACTGATATCAGGACATTGGTCATTTTGATATTGGGTCTTAAATTAATATACCGGTAAGTGATTTATAGACGAAGTTAATGATTTTGAATATCACCAAAGGTGCCTACTATAACAGGTGAGCGACCTAGGACCCTTTGGGCACTCTTGTACACTTTACTCATCACAAGTACCTAAAAACCGGGGTCGGGTGTTAGGGTGTGGGAAACAAATAATTTTTGAGAAGTACAAGTATATTTGCAATTTGTGCTGTTGGCCACACTATCTCATGTGCCTTGTGTACATTCAAAATCACCACAATATCGAAATTCGCCTAAAAGCTAGCATAGGCATTTCAAATATAAAGCTAACTTGCCACTCACTATATCTTGCGTTAGCACAGTCCACCAAATTCTGTTCTGACAAGTCTTTCATAGTACGATCACTACCACGTATAGCATGTTGACTTTCTAAAGCACCCAATGCTGAGAATGCCCAGCATGATCCGCAAGATCCCTGTAAAACAACGCATACTGTGTTCCTTTTGTGCAACATTATGCATCTAGATACAACTTTGTACCCTTCTGGTATTGCTATATTCAAATAGCCAGATCCTGCATCATGCATGAGTCTCCTGCATTTGGGATCTACTTCTGCTTGATTCTAGGCAAATTGATCAAATCTCCTGCATTTCTTTGAATACTGGAACCTTGACATTTTTTGTTTAATTGATGAAAATGATAACAGATATTAATTAAAATAGCTTTATGAAGCACGCATGGTAATGTCATGCCAGTAAAATAGGTGAAAACTGCATACTAACTAGATGTATTTAAGTTTAAAGTTTGAGCAAGAACACTACAGTACTGTATTTCATTAAAATCTCCTGCATTGCCATCACCGATCTCTAGACGTGGAGCAGTCTGCTGGGAGATTTATTTAATTTCTGACTTTTATCTCCACTTGTAATTCACTAAGTCGAGATTGTTTGACTACACCAATCTCCTGCAATTGTTTCCGAAAAATATGGAATGTATGAATAAGTGACAAGTCCGTTTGTAATGGAATTTTCCGATTTTTGGTTTGTAATGGCAATGTGGAGATGATAAGCATGTATGAATAATTATGTTCAGTTAGTGTTACCTGGTTTTTGACGGAGGACACTTTACCACTAGTGCGCCAATCCATCGACACCTCTGCCTCAGGATGTGGTTCAGTGAGGGCTTCTGGGTATTCTTCTGGCTCTTCCGGTAGAATTATTCCATTCATGTAGATATCATAAAACTCATCTTCAGCCTGAAATGACGTAGTCAAGACAACAATAATCCAGAAACCAAGACGTAATGTATGCTGAGTTACTTTGGGAATTGCAGTATCCAGTCAATGCTTGAAAATGAATGTCAAATTGTTAAAATGCCAAACCGAAAACTAAGAAAACACATGAGTAATGGTACCAGACGAGGATCCTTGTACAATTCATTTATTGATAAACTGCAATTCATGGACACATCCCCAAACCTCCTATATGACATTGAGATGTTGTCAATTATACATGTATATAAAAGCCTTTGAAATAAACGTTTCACATTAAGTTACAATCTCCCAACCGAGCAATTAAAATCTTGTTCAAGCACTTAATTGGGTTAAATGTAAGAACTTAAATTCTCTATATTTCGGTCCTTTTTTAATACCAAATAAGGTATCGCAGACCGGCTAGAATGCACCAGATTGATCCATTGTTTAGGAAATTTTCCAGGGGGGGATGCCCCCCGTTGCCAAATGTTTGCCCCCCCCCCCAATATTGAAAACTCTCCTACGCCCATGTAGTACTATAGACAACTTTTGTCATCCTAAAAAATTCGGCAAACAGATAGCTGACTATTTTAAGCTCGACTTTTCGTCTGTACTTAAGTTTATTGTCAGGGTTGTTTTCTCAACGACTATCAAAGGTATCCACTTGAAACTTGGCATAGTTGTTCACCATAACAAGATGAGTACATACTGACAAGACTGATGACCATGTGACATATATTTAGCCAGTTATTGTCCCTCGTTAATATAAAAAAAGGTCGAGCGTCCAGCATTTGTAGGTGTTGCTCTTGTTACTCTGCCAAGCGGTCTCTCGAGTATAATTCTCCGCAATGGAATTAAACGTTGCAAAAGGACTCATCACGTAGATCTACTTATTAAAATGACAACAGTTTAACAAAATGATATATTGACAATGTAATGTTCTGTACTATCTTTTAATGGCCACAAAGTCAGCAATAATTTACAAAGACTTGCTTACCAAGTCTGAGAACTGGTTTTCTCCGACAGTGAAGGTGAATTCCCCGTGGTCATATCGCATGTTATGGTCTTCTATAAACCTCATGGTATCTTCCCAGTACAGCCGTCTAGTAATAAACATGATATCGCATGTTAATTGATTGTTAATTGATTGTCCGGTGCCACAATTCAAATTACGCCAGAGCACTCTCTCTGCTTGGCGAAAGTTAAGTTAATCCATTGGACCATGCTGTATAATTTCCCGTTAAAATTGATTTAAATGGAATAGGTCATTGACAACTGGCGTAATGTCAATTCTAGGAGGGCACACCATAAGTAATGTCTGACTGTTTTGTTTTTGTTGCGATGTTCTGTTTTGTACATGGGCGTAGGAGCAGGGGGGGGGGGGCAGGGGGGGCCAGGGCCCCCCAATGTCTGGACAGGGGGGGGCCAACATATCTTTTGGCCCCCCAATAATTCTGACGAAAAGTATAATTTACGACCTAATATATCTCGTTATAGGCAATTTGCCTACAGTTCTTGGTGAAAACGTATACAATTTTTTTTGCTCGCTTCGCTCGCAAAATAACTTCCTTGTATCAAAATGTCAACACTAATTGTTTCCAAAAATACCCTCGTGACATAAATTGTACTGTAAACGTCCCCCAAACCTCCTATACGACTTTGAGAGGTTGTCATTTATATATAAAGCCTTGGCAACTGTCAATTACATATAAAGCCTTTGCAATAAACGTTTTCACATTAAGCTTTAATCTCAAAATCAAAATAATTTTGCAAGCTTTTTAATGTAAGATCTTAAATGCCCTGTATTTAGATCCTTTTTTCATACCAAATGAGGTATCTCGGAACGCCTAGAATGCACTAGATTGAGCCATTGTTTCGAAAATTTTCCCGGGGGAAAACCCGGGATCCCATTTACTTGAACTGGTATACTTCCTGTTACCACGTTATTACTAAACCAAATTACCACAGAACCATAAACTCACAGTTATAGGAGGATGTGGGCGTTTAAGAGTACTATTTGTTTACGATTGTAATTATGTGCAAAACAATGGATATTGACATATTTTGAGATAATGCAATTACTTTGCGAGCGAAGCGAGCAAAAAATTTTTTTTACCCTAAGTTGCCAAATGTTTGGCCCCCCCAATGTTGGAGACGCTCCTACGCCCATGTTGTACATTGTGTCAGCTTGTGAGTGCTTCCTCCCCTTTCCGATTTGCCTCTACATGATTAGATTATATACATCGATGGCTTAGAATGAGAAGTGGTCGTATGTGCTACTTATAGTAATGATACATATTTACAATCAGCATCACGAGGCGCTTCTTGTGAGCCTATTTTCATGACAATTGGAACTTGTAATGTTGACCAAACTGAAGTTGAAACAACTTATATAAAAAGTATTTTTCGGATAATGTTTTCTTGGTTTCTCAAAATATCGATTTCGTACTTACGACCTTCTCATTCTAAGCCAACGACATTATGGACATGTATATGACCAGACCATGAGGGAATGTATCTTGTAAGGCCGAGCGCCACGCACAGGCCTCGGAACCAATAAGTGTTTCACAGCATGTGCCAACAATCGGAACATAACTTACAACGCATTGACGTGGTCAAAACTGCTAAGTCCATAACTATTCAAACGGTGAGGGTCCCCTCCTTTGTAAAAGGATTTGGGAAAGAAGAATCTCCTGAGGCATTGCTCTTACAATATGACATCGTACAGCTAGATTTATTATGGGTTTGGAACTTTTTGTTGATTAACATTGGCCGAAATCCCAGGTATGCACATGTAACTTTTGTTGAGTGTATATACTTGTATGTATAGTTGATAGAGGCGGTCAGGTTAATATACTTGATTTTCTTTTACTGGATGAAAAACACATCTCGTTACCTTCTGATCTCTTCATCAGCATCCACGTATGAGCGGTTGTAGGATTGTTTGAACCTAGTCCAGTAGAGGTCCATATCCGGGTCCATCAGTGTGAGCAGTCCGGAGGACGGTAAGTCGTAGGTGTTCATACCATAGCTAACACTAGCTAACAGGCACAGTGTCACACAGCCGAGCAGATTCTGAACATATAAAAAGAAAAAAAAAATTTTTTTTTTTTAATTATTATGCCGAGCATAGCCTTTATTTGCTTTATTTCTACTGAAACATGGCAGGCATATATATGTACCTCCACCCGGATTTGAACCCGGGTCGCCAGGTTAGACGGCAAGCGCACTAACCACTGAGCTACGGAGGCACATACAAGAAAAATGTTGCACTTATTTTCGAGGGCTGTTTTCAGCAGTACCGCAGTTTAGCTGTTCACCTACCCTTTGACAGTGAAACTGCTTCTGTTCATTCGGCTACCTTCGAGTCTCCCTGGGAAGCTATTTCTTTCCTGGTGGGAGTGCAACTAACATCGATCTATTACGCCCAGTTATTTCGAACATATTATACGAACACAGCCCCACAGGTACCAATTTATACCTGGGTCCAGTGAAACATGGGGATATTCTTGGTCAGAGAAATTAATCAGTGGTCCAGAGGGGGGTTGAACCCGGGACATCTGAATATTTTGCAAGTGTTTTGCTCACGGATTAATAATATGTATTACATTCAGAAGATCTTTATTACAAAATGTAAAAATATTGCATTAAAAGTATGCAGTCTGAAAACAATGAATATATATTTTGATGTTTATTACACCAATTATGCTTACGTTAATAAAACTTTCTTGGCCACGAATTGAGACCGGGAAAACATATAGATTCTACTCAAACTTCGATAAGGGTGAAGCAAATGTCGTATTGTTCTTAGGTAACTGATAAGCTATATTGCAAAAAGTGAAATTACTGTCTAGTTTTCAAAGTTCACCTAACTTTAAACAAACGTACATATGATTCATTCCATGATCTTCTGTCCCATATTTATAACCACTAGAATTGGTATTATATTATTCTATAATTCTTTATGCATCTAAAGCCCTTTTAAAAGTGCATCTTGTGGCATTTTTGCTTGATCACGTACTCCAATGTTTGTCCTTGGTTCTATTCTCATATTTAGTAAGACCAAAATGAAAAAAGGACCACATTCTGTTATGCAACAGTCAATAGTATGCCCGCTCGGGGGATACATGTTGAATAAGACAGGCGACTCTTCCCAACAGGCGGAAAATTGACAATAATATCGTCTCGAAGTTAAGATGAATAGACTTCGCCCCGGTTCCAACATCCGGGAATTACTACATGATTATGTGTCCCATCCCCGGGAATTTAGACAGTTAGCATTGTAAGGGTGAGGATTTAGACATAACAATCGAAAATGTCTCATTCTCCCTGGGTCGCCGGGCTGGCATAACATTGACTGGTGCTTTATCATAAGTACTAGAGAACAACTATTTAGTGACGCTAGGCTTATCTAATAGACATCAAATTTTGCAGTATTCTGCAATTGGTCACAATTTTGGAGTTGTAACATTGTGTTTCTAAAAACTCCATCTGTCAATATTATTTATATGCATTTGTTAAGTAAATGAGTATGAGTAAATTTCAGAGGCTCGCATGGAAGATAGGGAAAAACCTAACTGTACTGCCTCCATAAATAGTCTTTATTTTTTATTGTTATTTAATGTTAAAAAAATCACTCGAGCAATTTGCTGACCCTTCTCAAATTTTGAGTATAAATATTATAAAGTATTAAACTATTGTATAATAAAATATCTTACCATGTCGGTGGATAGGTTAGTCGCAATCTGTTACTGAAGTGAGTGGGTCGCGGGTTATATACGCATACTTTGAAGCTAGAGATGGGCCGTGCGATAAATCAATTAATAAACTTCTTAAATTTAATAATTGTTTATTTCCTGTATTGATACAGGACCTTCTCTATAAATATATATTGAAGAGCTCCTGGTTGATATCACAGCGGGACACAATATTCAGATTATAAGTTTAGATTTATCTGATTTTCTCGACAACTAGTTACAATGAAAATTCGTTGTACTATAATTATGCATGCACAAAAAACGAACTTTATATATCTAAAAGATAATAAAAATCGGACCGGGTTGAAAAAAACAGTTACCAATTTTCTGGGGCTCTTTTCAGCTGTTATGTCGCTCAAGCACCCTTTGACATTTCAATTTCCCCTGGTCATTGGGCTACCTATGGAAAACTACACTCGTGTCTCCCTGAGGAGACTATTTCTCTCCTGTGGTGTGGCAGCCAAATTCGATCTGCGGTGCCCAGGAATAGACACTGTCTTCGCAGGTACCATTTTACACCATGGTGGAGTGGAGCATGAGGGTCTTGCTCAGAGAAATTAACCAATGGACCTTGGGGGGGGGTTGCACCCGGGACCTCTCGATCCCGAAAAACGCGCCCTACCTCTAGGCCACCGCTCCCCACAACATGCCAACATTGAAAACATGCCACTGAAACAGCCAATCACAGAAATAGCACATATCACAAGATACTAGCACAATGCCCAACACACAAATAAACGAGAAAGTTCCAGCTGCTAAAATCCCGAAAGTGCAAGTCTTATATTTATTATAGTCAAGTAGTATGTGTCCTAATAGATGACCATTTATGCAGTATGTATGTATATTGTTAATAGTTTTCGTTTTTCTGAAAGTATTCTTAGGATACGTACACATCTTTATCTGAAAGACCAAAGGGAAAGCAATCACTCTTCTAAATGAGCTTGACGGCAATGATGCATGGATTGTGTCCCGTATATTTCAGACTGACACGAAATGGCTAAATATCGTACATTGTCGTAGCTGGTCGATCGTCGTCGAAAAGTTTGTTCATCAATCTTGACCACTTTCTGGACTTCCAATGTTTTCTGTATTCGACACAAATACAACATGTATTAAATACAACATGTATTTTGTTACTAGAAAGTGTAGAACTGTTGTATACGAACTTTGCAATTTGTTTAAGTGCGGTGCATGATTGATAGACATTGGTTGTTCACTCTAATGTAATCTACTTCACAAATATTGTGTTCTTATGACAAACAATCATAGAAATATTATACAGTAAATGGCTGTTCCGAATTCGCCCATGAGACATATCTAAGGCCGTCTGTAGGAAGCATACAATTTGTACAACGATTCCGATGTGTGGGTAATACTTGGAAGAACATGTTACTGTAATTACAAGTTTCTTGAACATTTGTTCCCTAAAATTCACGTTAATGTAATTACTTGATGCGTATATTTCACCTTCGTGTAGACTTAGAACCCATGTGTTGACCATCCTCTCAAAATCATGTGTAAAGTATCCAAATGGAAACCAATTGTTCAGTAACCCGTGAAAACCATCCTATGAAATTAATGCATATCCTAGGAAAATATTGTGAAAAATCCTATGGAGACCATGTGTCGATTATTGTATGGGAACCTTGTGTTAAGTATCATTTGGAAACCATGTAGAAAGTATCATTTGGAAACCATGTAGAAAGTATCATTTGGAAACCATGTGGTAAGTATCATTTGGAAACCATGTGGTAAGTATTGTTTGGAAACCATGTGTTAAGTATCATTTGGAAACCATGTGGTAAGTATTGTTTTGAAACCATGTGTTAAGTATCATTTGGAAACCATGTGGTAAGTATTGTTTGGAAACCATGTGTTAAGTATCATTTGGAAACCATGTGGTAAGTATTGTTTTGAAACCATGTGTTAAGTATCATTTGGAAACCATGTGGTAAGTATCATTTGGAAACCATGTGGTAAGTATTGTTTTGAAACCATGTGTTAAGTATCATTTGGAAACCATGTGGTAAGTATTGTTTGGAAACCATGTGTTAAGTATCATTTGGAAACCATGTGGTAAGTATTGTTTTGAAACCATGTGTTAATTATCATTTGGAAACCATGTGATAAGTATCATTTGGAATCCACGTGATAAGCATCTTTTGTAAAACATGTGATAAGTATTGTTTGAAAACCATGTGTTATGTTTTGTTTGGAAACCATGTGTATAGTATTGTTTGGAAACCATGTGTTAAGTATCATTTGGAAACCATGTGGCAAGTATTGTTTGGAAACACTGTGTTAAGTATCATTTGGAAACCATTTGTTAAGTATTGTTTGGAAACAATGTGTTAAGTATCCTTTGGAAACCATGTGGCAAGTATTGTTTGGAAACAATGTGTTAAGTATCATTTGGAAACCATGTGTTAAGTATTGTTTGGAAACAATGTGTTAAGTATCCTTTGGAAACCATGTGTTAAGTATCATTTGGAATCCATGTGTTAAGTATCATTTGTAAACCATGTGGTAAGTATTGTTTGGAAACCATGGGCAAGTATCCTAAGGAAACCATGTGTTAAGTATCCTATGAAAACCATGTGTTAACTATCCTATGTGTTAAGTATCCTATGGAAACCATGTGTTAACTATCCTATGGGAACCATGTGGTAAGTATCATTTGGAAACCATCTCAACCTATTTATAGTCAGTATTGTTATCTATACCAGCCTATTATTTTGTGATGTGATGTACTGGCATAATATATACTGGTTGCCTTCTTTGGGGTTGAAGCACTAACCAATCAGTCTAATAAGATGGCACTTCGCAATGCTAAGTGATGATGCTATTCGGACCTAGTTAGAATGCCAATAAAAACAACTTTGTTGTATACAGCAGCACTATTGCTATGCGTGGCTTTACCTGGTGGCTTTAAAGTCTTCCCGTCTATAGTGCCATTATCCATATCAACATTATAAATTAATTGTTTTTATGTAATGTGGTATAGCATAATGGATATGGTTATTTGTGCAAACTTTTTGCCAGAGTTGTTGTGACAGCTACACGGTCTAATGCATTCAAACTTCCCATTGCTAAGCTATGGTGTAGTATATTCTTGGTTCATATCCCGATATAGAAGCAACTGACTGATCCAGAATGTTTCCAAACAATACAGACAAAACTAGAGCTATCACAGGAGTGATGAATCATACCCCGCAGCACCGCCTTGACACAGGAATATTATTTAAAATTATAGTCGAAACAACACATTTGGGTCTTGCGCATGACACACCGTCTTGATGTGGTGAACATTTGTACCAAGCAATTTTAAAATCCAGTAAGAAATGACAAAGTTACAGAGCGGACACGAATTGCATGACTATATAACCTTTGACCTCTAAGTGTGACCTTGACCTTTGAGATAGGAACCAGGGTCTTGCGCATGACACACCGTCTTGATGTGGTGAACATTTGTACCAAGCAATTTTAAAATCCAGTTAGAAATGACAAAGTTACAGAGCGGACACGATGCTAACATACCGACAGATCAACAGATCAACAGACCAACATGGTGACTCCAGTATACCCCCTTCAAACTTTGTTTGCGGGGGTATAATAAGTATTTTTTTCCATGGGGATTAATTTTTTAATATTTCATAGTAGAATTTGATCATGATATGTAACTTCTATAATTAATCTACTGTAAAATCATTAATTTTCATGGGGGTTTAAATTTCGTGGTTCACCATTAACCACGAAATCAATTCCCATCAAACAATAATTGTGACCCTTGTATCAATACCCGAAATGCAAAACCCATGAGTTATCCTCCTATCGAAATGGCCTTTTTTACCAAAACCTCGAAATTTGCCATCAAAATTAAATGATTTTACAGTACATCCTAGATACAGAGTATGTGGTCCCCTTTCCATGTTGTGAAATCAATAAATTTACAACTCAAAAAAATGACAGGTGATTATAAAGAACAAGATAAAAGTTTTTCATTTTTAATCATAAACAACATTTTACGTTTTTTTTTCAAAAATACAATGTACCACAAACACTACATATACATGTATATAACAAGAAGGCCATGATGACGTTTTAATCGCTCGTCTGAGTGCAATGTCCAAATGAACGTAGGTTAAATTCTACTGAAGAGAAGTTGTTTAAAGCAGGCCAAAGAGTGATGCACAAAGAGAGACCACAAGAGCTTACCATATGCTTCTGATAAGTTAAAAAAGTTTTTCTTGAGCTGATAAAATTCTTGAATACATGGGTAAAAGTTCAAAATTTTCAAAATACTGAAAACTGCTTGTCAATATACTGAACTTGATGATTTTCATGTAATTTAGACTGAAAACTTTTACCTCTGTGAATATGCCATCAAAATAGCATATCAAGCTCACTGGTTAACTAAAATAATTGTTTCTAGAAGTGTAGCTAAATAAGAGCATATTACTTTTAAATATGCAACCAAAACTGAACAAATATGTTTTTCATCAGCAGGTAACCTTTTCAAGTTTTGAATGTTTCATAAAACTTGAACACAATACGCTCTGGAAAGCTAAAACTGGATTTTATCAGCTGATACACTGTTGAAGGTGCTACCAAAACACTTTACCATCCAGTAACTGATTATTTTTAAAATAGAGTTATTCATCCGTTTTCAGTTTAAATGATTCATATAGCGATACATTCCAATCCCTGCTAGACCAACAATCCCTGCACCTAACACAGTGGCACCCATCTTCCATAACCATGAAAACTGAAATATATAACAAGAGATGTTTGTATAGCTTGGCTATTTTGACCTGAGTCTGACCTTTATGCAAGAATATATTACACGGTTCTAGCTTTGAATATATTAATTTCTGCAAGCAAATCGTGCAATGTCCGCATTTAAGATTTGTGTTTGTATTACATCTCGAATGTCTCCGTGATACTCCCCGATTACGAAAACAAACACTCGGTGTTTTAAACGTAGACAATATATCGACTGTTAAATTAAGGTAATCAATAGGTCAAACTCAAGTCAATGTGACCAAGCTATAAAACATGTAACCCCCTGTAGCAGCCTAGTTGTCGGAAATGTTAAAGGTCACAGTGATCTTGGCCTTTGAACTACTGACTACTGAAAATCAATAGGGGTTATCTAGTGTTGCTGGCCAATCGCCAGGTCAAGTTTGAAGATAAAAGGGCAAACAATTCTCGAGTTATTGAATGGAAACCCTTTTGGTCTACTGACCAATCGACTGACCTGCAAAGCAATATACCCCCTCACCAAAGATTGGGGCGACATAGCAACATATTTTGTCACATAAATACTGAAATCTTCCACGTATGAACAAAATAAAGGAATAATTACAAATACCTCACATGGTCAGCATTTTGGTGCTGAAGTAATGTCACTGGTATGAATTTACTATATCTTGCATTGTTTTGACACAGTTAAAATTATAGTAATGTCATAAAAAGAACCTGTCACTCTTTTGTCTCTTTACAAAATCATATCATCAAGCCAGTCTTGTTATACATTCATGTATAAAAGTCAGCACCAGGCCCCGATCCCTCAAAGCATCTCAAGTAGAAATCTCATCTCAAACTGAGATTTTGCTCAAATTAGAGCCTAAATTTCAGATAAATCTCTAGTTCTAGCTCTTGAAATATTTCTGTTATAAAGTTATAATAATGTGTACGGTTTGTAATGACAATTTTGAGACCAGTGTCACATTGAAGAATCACATGAAGACACATGGCAATATTTGAGATGAGATTTTACTCAGATTGAGATGCTCAGGAAAATTCTCAATCTGAGTTAAATCTCATCTCAAATATCGGCATGTGTCTTTTAATGAATTTCCATTGGAGACAGGATTAAACATTGTCATAACACAACAAAAAACATTATTCTAAATTCATGACAGAAAATATAGGGAGTTTGAACTTTAGATTAATCTCAAATTGAGATTTTGATTTTCTCAAAATCTCAATTTGAGATGAGATTTCTACTTGAGATGTTTCGGGAGATCAGGCTCAGGGAGATTGGGGCTAGGTCAATATTTCCGGTCTATACATACCATAGAGTTATCTCCACTTTGTGCTGCAGGTTTGTTGTCTATCACAGGAGGTTTGGAACCCCAGAACATTTTAGAATACATTTCTTGTTCTGATTGTTTGTTCTTCTTATTTAACTTGGTCAATTTTTCCAGTTCACCATGTATCCACTGAAATAAACAAGAGATGTTTGTAAACAGGTATGTCCCCATGGCAGTTTAATAGTCAGAAATGGTAAAGTTCACAGTGACCTTGACCTCAGAATCAATAAAGTCACCTACCGTTGCTGGCCAAACTCCAAGTTCTTCAATTATTGAACAGAAACTGTTAATTTTGGTCTACCAACTGACATGTCTTCAGCAATATAACCCCTCATCAAAGATGGGAGGCATAATAAATACATCAAATATGTAAAATCACGACATTCACATTTAATAAGTAACAAATGACCTAAGAAATCAGTTTTAAAATATCGCTTGCTAAGAATGAGAAGGTCATAAGTACTACTAATAAGACTCAAACATATTTGAAATCTGCATTTTACAAGGCGCATATTAAGAGCCTATTTTCATGAAAATCGATATTTGTCATTTTGACCAAACTTAAGTCCAAAACTTTGGGGTTTTTTATCATAAGTAAATAGCAGTTTTCAGACGGTTTTGTTCTTGTTTTTCTCAAAATATCTATTTTATACTTACAACCTTCTCATTCTAAGCCAGCGAAATGTAAGATAGTTTTACTCAATTTGTTATAGAACCACAGACTACATCTTACCTTACTGTTTTCAGCTTCATGTTTCAAGGCAATTTTATAACTTCGTATTGTCTCATCAATCTTTCCTAACTTTTCTTGAGCCTGAAACGTAAGAAACTCAATACATACTTAATGAGTCTAGTTTTATTTTCAATAAAAACTTGACCGGTATGCTTTTTGTATACTTGTATTTGGCTAACAGAGTGGACATATCACATGACTTTTTGACTAAATCTTAGGGCTGTAACAGTATACTGCGGTACACGAAAGACCGCAGACTTCAGTCCCACACGGTTCACGGTACAAGAGTTGCAAATTTCGGTTCGGTTCGGTATAAGCTTTTTTATGAGCAAAATAATATTCAAAGAACGAAAATGTCTGAAAGCCCTCTGATTATTTATAATAATCATGCATCATTCGTTTTCATTGTATTAAGATATGCCTCATACTGTCGATATTTATTTTAAATAGTTGAAAGCCACATAATAATTGCTGTTATAGAATCAACAAAGTCATTGTCACTTAAAAGTTGTAGTATTTAAGCTGCTGTTAGAGAATATTGTATCATACCGAAATATACCGAACCGTTAGACAAGAGGGCCATGATGGCCCTATATCGCTCACCTGATTATAAATGAAGCCCTGCACAATTTAGACTAACAAAGGTAGAGCGTAAATATAGAAACTGGTGACCCCCGGGGCGGGGTCAATTTTGACCTCAGGGGCATAATTTGAACAATCTTGGTAGGGGAACAATAGATGATGCTACATACCATATATCAAAGCTCAAGGCATTGTAGTTATAGAGAAGAAGATTTTTATATGTTTTCCCTATATAAGTCTATGTAAAATGGTGACCCCCAGGGCGGGGCCAATTTTGACCTCAGGGGCATAATATGAACAATCTTTGTAGGGGACCACTAGATGATGCTACATACCAAATATCAAAGCTCTAGGCATTGTAGTTTTAGAGAAGTAGATTTTTATATGTTTTCCCTATATAAGTCTATGTAAAACGGTGACCCCCGGGGCGGGGCCAATTGTGACCCCAGGGGCATAATTTGAACAATCTTGGTAGGGGACCACTAGATGATGCTACATACCAAATATCAAACCTGTAGGCATTGTAGTTTTAGAGAAGAAGATTTTTATATGTTTTCCCTATATAAGTCTATGTAAAACGGTGACCCCCGGGCCGGGGCCAATTTTGACCCCAGGGCCATAATTTGAGCAATCTTGGTAGGGGACCACTAGATGATGCTACATACCAAATATCAAAGCTCTAGGCATTGTAGTTTTAGAGAAGAAGATTTTTATATGTTTTCCCTATATAAGTCTATGTAAAACGATTAGTAAGGTTGCATAAGACTATAATTACAGCTTAATAATTGTTTAATAGTTTGTAAACATACAATCACTGTAAACGATGATAACCCTAATATCCACATTCTGCATTTAATTTAAATTAAAGCCTCAAAGCTGCTAACAAGTACACATTTCGTAGTTCTACAACTAAAATATAGTAAGAGAGACAACTCTTACATGATCACAACCAGTATAATTACAGAGTACACTCCCTTTGATAAATGAAAAACAAGGTTTTTCTATTACTTGACCTAGTAGCCTAATTTTTGACCTCAGATGACCCAATATCGAACTTGACCTAGATTTTGTTAAGATGATCATTGTGACCAAGTTTCATAAAGATTAGGCCAAAATTGTGACCGCTAGAGAGGACACAACCCAATTGTTGACGGACGGACAGACGGACGGACGGACGACGGACGAAGAGTGATCACAAAAGCTCACTCTGTCACTTTGTGACAGGTGAGCTAAAAAATTGATGGTGCGTAACATATTGTGAGGTGAGCGTACCGTTACAGCCCTATTAAATCTGCAAGTCAAAATATGTCAACCAAAAGTTAGAAACAACTGTTACACTAAGTATCTTATTCTTTGACTGATTTTCATTAGATATTTACGACGCTCACACAGAGAATGAGCGCTATCTAGGCAACTGAAATTGATTCAACAAATCCATGCTGTTGAGCCGGTTTCAGGCGTAAACTGTGACCTTTTTCAAAACTATTAAATTGTGTAGGTAGTGCTATTTCTCTGTTTGAATATTTCTCGTGAAAATCAGTCAAAGAATAACTTTTTGTTTAAATATTGTTACTTGCAGACTTAGCCGCAATGTCATGTGGTATGTCCACTCTGACTAAGGCAGTCATCGTAACTTGTGATATTCCTTTGTATCTATCTGGTTAGTTAATGAACTTGAACTTTGAAAACGTAACATCTCTTCTGTGAAACCATAATGAAGAATAAGGGAAAACAATGCAATAATCGAATCTAACGAAACACTTTTAGGGAGAGTATACAAATTCTTAATGAGATGTGTACCCCTTTTAAAAAGCCACATATTAGATGTGAACATATTCTAATTTCTGCACCCGAGATTGTAGCTAATTTTTTCTAGCACAGGGTGTGTGGAGTGAATGGTTAAGACTCTTAATTAAATATTGAAATAGTATACCTGTCCGAGTCTACAGTAAGCTTTGCTGTACAATGGACATATTTTACTAGCTTCTAATGCTGATTTTCCTGCGGCTTCATAAGCCTCAAGCTGAAAAGGATCAAACAAAACCAAGTTGAAATTCACAAGTGTAAAACAAAGACTATACATTTGCAAGTTTGACACCTAATCAAGACGGACCCTTATCCCTCACCTAAGGAATAGTGTGTAAGCTGGAAGAACATGCAGGTATACATACAATTGAATTTGGCTCTAGAGTATCATTACAGTGAAACACAAAGCTACCTCAGGTTCACTTGCATGTTTGGGCACTTCAGGTGCAGTTTTCAGGGTTCCTTTTTATCAATTAAAAGCAATTCATGGTTTTGTAGTGATTGTAGGCATATGGCCACTTCCAACAGCCTTGCTGTTGAGTTAACTCTTTAGTGATGAGGTTGAGTGTCCGCCTACAACGCTAGAGGTCGTGGGTTCGATCCTTGGAGGAAACCCGATTTTTATAGCTCCCCTAAATTACTACAATGGTGGCAGCGGTGTTTGACGGACCTGTGCGAGGCATTGAATGTCAAATTGAAGAGCTGGTGAGCTCTTATAAGTAAAAGGGGGAGGAGTGTAGTGATTGTAGGCATATGGCCACTTCCAACAGCCTTGCTGTTGAGTTAACTCTTTAGTGATGAGGTTGAGTGTCCGCCTACAACGCTAGAGGTCGTGGGTTCGATCCTTGGTGAAGACCCGATTTTTATCGCTCCCCTAAATTACTACAGTTTTAAACCATAATAGACCATGATTGACTGAAATAGCAGCATGTAGATAGTAGGTCATCCGATCTTATCAGATCAAACCCGGCTTCTACAGAGATTCAAACCTTGGATCTCCCGCTTCTAAGGCAGATGCCCTAACCACTCAGTCATGGTCGCGATTGTATGGGCATGGTCATCCTTTTTTCCCGGCCTAATTTGCCAATGACATCTGGCATCAAGGAAAGAGACAGCATTTTCTTGTCAATACTGTGATAAGCAATAATTAAAAATACCACGAGAATGTAGAAAAACCACAAACCTTGAACTGTGTAGCACTTGTATTGCACAACACGGTGGCACGGAATTCCAGTAGTTTCTGTAAGGAATCTGCAGACTCCTCAGTGAACACACACCCATCATTGGGATCTACTATCTTACTAGCTCTGATAGGAAAGAAAAAGTGCAAAATAATGTAATACAGTACAACCTCTAAAGATCAACCGTTATTCTATTTGGTAAACAACATTCTACAAAATAAGAAAGGGACAATTGCTATTTTATTCTCCATAGAAAGATAAAATCTTGTTGTACCAAAGGGACAAACTGTTCATTCAAGCAAGTTACAACTTTTGCAGTAATTTTGTATAGAGTATAATATGTCTTAGACATCCAATCAAATGATACAGAAGACATGACTGTATAAAACAGTCAGATGGATGTTTAAAAAATTACTATAAATATGTATTAAAATATATACATGTATTTACTTTGTATATGAGTTTAATGCTAATGTATACTCTTTTCTTCTGAACATGAAGTTGCCTCTATCTTTTTTCTTTTGTCTGAAAATGAAGATATTCAAAAATTGAAATTACTGAACAAATGACCTTGAATGAGATCATCTACCTATACTGTACTACTTGTTATCCCTTCGGCAAAACACTGGACCCAATTGAAACAAGTAATAGGAATTGCAAGCAATACAGAAGTCCCCTACCTGGTTTTTAGGTTGTCAATATTTCGGTTGCCATGGTTACCACAGCTTTTGTCTGAATAAATAAATAATTAGACATGCCGTATCTCCTTATTAGACCCTATCCACATACCAAGTTTCATAAACCTAGCTTGAAAACTGTAAGAGTTATGGCAGGATCCAGATTTTTTTGACCGACTGACCGACCAACGGCAAACTTATAGTCCCGTCTGGTTGAAAACTGGAAGGGGCCTAATAAGTGCTTGCACTTTTAAGAGGTATCTTTGACAGAGCAGTCTAAAAGATTATACACACACAAACCCAATAAATACAGATACAACTTGGGTAAAGATATAAAATGCACTAAAAGGAAGCTATAAAGCATAAAAGTAATAGACAGTATGCCAGAGCAGAGAACCCACCTTTTTGTTACTTGAAGGCTTTCAATCAAATTCATTATGCCAGTCTTAACAAAAAACTTTTCAAAGTACTAGCCAGTCGGGCTACCAACAAGGCAAAACTTACTAGCCCGAGGAGAAATTTACTAGTCTGCCCATTAAATTATTAAAATTATTACAATTAACACTAGCCTTTCGGACTAGTCACCTAGAGAAAATTACTAGCCCGACCAAGTTTTAACTAGCCACGGGCTTCGGGCTTGTGGCCAAATTCGAAGACTGTTATGCCATACATTTATAATTTAATGTTAAAATATTCTTTGTTCATTAAATTGATTGATTGACAACAGGTGTAATGTTAATTAGAAACACTACTTACGCATGACTAAATCTTGTAGTAAAATCCATGGTAGAGTAATCCATATAACCATCACTGGATTTCAAATGTACTGTCAACTTAAAATTGGCACATGATGGAATATCTGGCTCACTGAAAATAGCATTAACAAGACTGTGTTCAGTAAACTCTTATGCCCAGATGGAAGCCTTGTCCTTAACAAGTAGATAGTCATTCAGGAGCCATAATTCTGTCCAAATGTTCGGTAGTGTTATATGGCTTTGATAATGTACTGTGTTCATTATTGTAAACAAGTATACATTGATGGACTGCACAAATATTAGAGTTTCAACATTTTGTAACTGAAGAACGAACGGACAGCAGGTCTGACAGATTGGAAATCACTATATTCCCCCTGCATCAGTAGATACAGCAGCATAAAACTGATACTCAGCTTTACATACAATTAAATTATTTCATAAAATGGGAGGTCACAAAGTGAAGTTTAATGTATTAACCGGTACCCAGATAGGTTTACTTTGAACTGACATTAAAGGTCATATACGCAAAATTATTTTTTTGCTGTTTTAATAAGTTTATGGTATAAATATAGGATTACATCAATCTCTACACTTCAGATATGATTATAACACACAATAAACGTCATCTCTTATTTCGATTATCTTATTTTGTGAATAAACTAACCCGAGTTACTTCCCTTAGCTTGTGACGTATTTTTGGAACATCTGATTAACACAGAGACTGTATACTATTAGTGTATATTCGCATAAATCTTGATCTCTATTGAATATGTTCGGTTTAAATGCATTAAAGTTACATGAAATGCATGTGCTATTATGTAATAGTGGGTCAAATATAAAGCACAATCATAAAATAATTCTCCACGGGGGTTATACATATATATACACAGCGTCGATCTACGAAGTGTCATACAGTTATATTGGTACATTATGCACACCACGGGGGTTGTAACATGCCAAAAACGAGATTATAATCAGCTGCTGACCGATTTGATGGTTAATTTAATTGTTTCTGTACGTAATATTGGGTATACAAATGTGAGAAAATTCCTAAATCGGTATGTGTACATAGATAAGTTTACGGTCAATGCAACTGGAGACGCGTGTACATTACGCGTGTTATAGGAAGGGTGTTGTAACTGGCCAAGTATTAAAAATATATTTTTGTCAATCAAAATGCAAAAAAGAACAGTGTATTATACCAGATATAAAATGTTTATAACTTGGTAAACGTTTCATTAATTTATTAATTTAGTATGGAACGATAAATTGCATTTTACTAAAACGATATAGATCGATCATTGGCATTTGAATTCAACTGCGTGTAAAGTTATTAATCTTCCTAGCATAAACCTAGATTCACGTATCCATCTCCCGTTATGTACACCAACAAGAAAATACATAACGGAAAAAATAGTTACGCACAGTTGAAATCAAATTCGTGTTTAAATTGTCTATCGTTTTGCTTTATGGGTAATTATTAAAAAATACTGTCAGACTATCCGAAATAGAACGCTGGATATATATTATATAAAAAATAAAGAGCGGTATTAAAGATTTATTCTTTGTATGTGTTGTTCTGTCCACTTCAATTGTAGAATACTGTTTGGAACAACGCATGGGCTCGTATACATGTACAGTATTGTTTAAAATATTTTAAAAAATATGTCAAAACGTGGCGTGTCCTTACCCAGTGCGAGCATCGTGGATTTAACAAAGTACAAACAAGATACATGTATGTAGCGAACTCCATTGTTGGTAATCTGCTTCCGTAATATAACTAAAGTCTTGTTACAAATCACAAAATAATACTTGTCTGAGAGTTCAAACACGTGCCTAATTTTCCAGAATATCAACGCACGGTCAGACATTTTGAGCCTACAATTTAGACCGGTTTACATTTAAAGACTAAACATCAGTAAAAGGCCGACACATATATGACACTGCACCATAGGCCGTCAAAAGCAGGCGGTCTATTTTATAATATATAGATCACACGGTATCCAGCTCTTGGCCTGCCTGGCCTGCCATAGGTCATGCAGGTGCAAGGGGGCGTGGCGAATTTATTACAAACCAATTTGTATTCGTCAATCAAAATATAACGCCATGAATTGAAATGTAAGTATTAATTATGGTCAGTTGAGCAAGTGCGTAAACATATCTTCAATGAATGTGCGTAATAAACCAAGTTTTTGTTTATCAATGTGAAACTTTTTGAAAATGACAAGCTTAGGATTCGTGTAAACTCTAATATGTTTTCTGGTGTAATGGAAAGCTTCAAAAAGGTTAAAAAAAATATGTTCAAACTTCTGTGTAAACCGTAAGCATCGCACTATAATACTGTCACTTTTCAATGATACTGGATGTAGTTAATAAATTTTACCATGAGGTGTCATTCAAAGAAACCATGCTTTTTATTACATGTGCATTGCAATACCAACAATATTGAAAAGATAATTATGCCGATTATTGTGCTGGAAATGCGTGAAAAAATTACTTAATTTTCAGCGCACTTGTTCTTACGTGTCATTGTAATGCACCTGTCAGTAGCATCCACGGTACCCCACTCCTGGGGATGGGCTTATCGGTTGTCACCCCGCCTTCCACGACCTGCGGGTGACAGCTCATGGGACAATCTCCGGTATTTTCCCTGACAACTAAATAGTGTCCCTAGGGTATTGGTTCGCGGAAAAAATCCCAACATTTCACCGGCCATGCGGCGGAAAGCTGGAAGGTAAAAACACGACCGTCTATCCCCGAGGGTTTGGGGCGATGATGGAACTGACTGGTGGAGTATCTGTATGTAATGTTGAAAAAAGTACCAATCGATTAAGTTAATGCTAATTCTCATTTGAATTTGTATCCATAATTGAAAATGATAAAATGGGATTAACTCGGCATCCAAGAACTATGGACAATGTCTCTAACTTTACCGGTTATCTACAGGCTTGTTTTTCAAATTTTCCTTTTACAATTTTTCGTCAATAATTTCCTGTGTAGAATTGTAATGTTCATTTCTCAATTTGGGAATTCAGTAACTTAATTATGGTTAATTTATAAATTCTTTACAATTAACGACAGAAACTGCCAACTACGCGTCATTTCGTGAGTACTACAAATCATGTCATATATACACGCGTGTACAAATACGCAGCTAAAGCCATTTCTTGCGAACATAATTTTTTCCTCTTACGGAATGCTTTACTTATGGTCTGTTACAAAACCTAACACATAAATATACAAAATAGTGACAGCTATATATATATATACATGTATATATATTCAAAATCAATCACCGATGTATACACACACGTGTCAAGTGAATAAACAGCGTGATATTTATACCCCCTGTAGCGCGCAGTTTGCACTGCTGCGTTTGTAATGTATAACACGCCCAGCAGTTGAAGTCAGTAATGTCCACATCGGTATGTGGTCGTTGTTTTGTTTCTTAAATATTGAAGGAAATTAAAACGTGATTGCAATGACAACACATACAATGCTTAGAACATACCACATTATAGTAATTTCCGTCACTGATCATGAATTTAATCCGATAAAAACTCGACAGGACCCATTCAAATTTAGTTAAACTGAAGAGGAACAGTTCCTCTTATGTCCAAAATGACGTCACACGGTCTAAAAATCAAGGGAGACAACCAGGTTGGATTTACGTTGTAATTTTGTTATCGTCAACTTTATCGTTACAAACCATCTTAAATATTGCAATTATGTGGATTACAAGTACGCCATGTCTTTTATATGATATATATCTATGTAAATGTGTTACTATAGTTGAATTAAGAAATTCTTTCGTATTTGACCTTTAAATTTAAACTAACAATTTACATTTAGACTGACAGATTTGTTTGATCTTTATCAAGATTTATATTTGGTTAACAGTGGTTAAGTGGAAAATGCTATTGACTGGTCACTATAGATAGAGACCCAGAAAGAGCTAGCCGGATATCCCACAAAGACTGCTTGTAACAAAACATGGCCACCCCTAACTCCCAATCGGAGGTGGCAGGAGAATAATTGATCAATATAATAAAATAATTTTGCATCAAAACCAACACCAACTTGTAGCAAATGATTTTATTAAGAAAAACAACCCCTGTTACATAATTATGTTTCCATTTAGTAATAAAGAAGTTACAGCAGTTTTTGTAACTAAGAAATGCACTGATTGGGAGTACGGAGAAGAAAGCAATTGAGCACACACTTAAGACCGTCTTAGTCGAATGCAAATGAATAAGAAGGAAGAACTTACAGACCAAGTTCACCATACATGTATTTATATCCAGCTATAACAGTAGCTACTTCACCAATGTTCATCAAGGCAACAGCTAAATCCAAGGCTGAAATAGAGAGAATATTTCTATACAATAATTATACAGAGCAGTTTTACAGCTTAAATTATTTCAGCAGTAGTAAATTGTGACACATAACATCTGCGGCAGAATGCATGGGCAACAGTTCAAAGTTTTCAAAATACTGAAAACTGCTTATATGTATACTAAACTAGATGATTTTCATAATAATTTACATAGGGAAATTATTTCTTCAAATACTGAAATCAGTATTTAGACTGAAAACTTTTACCCCTGAGAATGCAACCAGTTACAGTTGTATGTACTGGTTTTCAACTAGCTTGATGCTTGACCAAGTTCAGTAGTCACATTAGTACCATTAAAGCACTGTCACAGACAGGAGGTTCAATTTTTCTATGTCACTGTTTATGGGCATAATAACACACTAGAACTTGAAATTATAATGTACGTTTAGCACATGTATGTTTTTTTGTGTTATGACCTCTGAAGAGTCACACTTGTGGCGAGGAATGCAAGAGGTCAACAAACCTCCGGAGGGACTCTGCATAAGTTATGACATGAAAACTATATGTAAATGCTATAATAGCATTAAACATTAATTTATGCATTTTGTATTTAAAATTAATGTAATGAAGTTTTGCTCCAATGACAAGGACCTATAAATAGTTTTAAATACCCATTTTATTTATAATTTGAATATTATATAAAATCAATTAGAAGTCACAAATGAATAAGGAATTACAGTTCAGATGACACTGTAAATTGTTTATAATCTTCAGTGGGGCCCTGAAATGCCCATACTTATAACAGGACGTCAACACTGCTTGAATTGTTATGTTTATGCATAGCTTTCGTCCTGTTAACATTTGGGAAAACAGTCATTAATATGCTACAATATCAGATAATTTTATTATATGAATTAACTGACTTTGCATACTTACACTGTTCAATGTCACCATCTCCAAGTACATATGTTATATCTTCTGCTGGGAATACTTTGCCAATTTCTGGTATTTCTTTGGTTATGTTGATGCAAACTTGGTCCCCCATCATCGGTCGCTTACCACTACCAGCCTCGTTAACCTGATGTACAGTTAGAATAAATGTCAGCTGGATACATCACCAATACATATGACAAAGGAGAGATCTGAGCTGGCTGGTGATTATAAACATTGGAGAACATACTCCATGCTCCAACTCATACTCCGTACTCCCAATTGGAGTATTTCTTATTTACATAAAACTGCTGTAACTTCTTTATTACAGAATGGAAACGTATGTAATAGGGGTTGTTTTTCTTAATTAGATCATTTGCTACAAGTTGGTGTTGGTTTTGATGCAAAATTATTTCATTATATTGATCAATTATTACAAAATATCAACTATTATGAAAAATATGGAAATCATTTCTTAGGTCTGGTAACCTAGTTCTGTACACAGCATGTCCCAGTTCAGGACTGTATAGTTGATTATACCTCAAAAAAAAGAAAAAAACATTTTTATAGATATTAAGAAATCTCGGCCATGGTGATCAGTGTGCTGGTTGTGTTGCCATGGTACTTTTTTTATCAAAGCTGTAACATTCAAATTTTGATTCTCAATTACTCTCATTAATTTCTGTAAACCAACACACTGGGGACAGATATGGTTTGTAGGGTTAACAGAATCAGGGTTTTCCCTGGGAGTTTTCATATGAGGGTCCAAGGACCCTTAAGGTATATATTTAGGGAGTCTCTGAGAAATTTTGGGGGCCCCTTCATATACGGTAATGCATTTCAAGTTCATTATTACAGTGACAATCAAATTTATAAATAAATAAAACATCACTTCATATTTCTCAATGCACCACAATACTTAGTGCACAGTAATGCACATTAATGCAGAAATGAGGGTCCCAAGCCACAAAGTTAGGTCAGGGACGCAGAAAACCTGCATCAGGGAAATCCCTGCAGAATCATTATCAGTACTGCAGATAAACTTAGCACACTTGGTAGATCAAAATAAGTTTATGATTTCTGTAAGAGCTCTGATAAAACAGCACTCTGGTGACCAGGAATAGATTCGGAGAGGCAGCACTGAGTGAGGTCATACCCTTCATGTGACATCAATATTGAGTTTCCTCAACAAGTGGAGAAGTTGTTGGATCCCAGTTGAAGGGAAAGTCAATAAATGAAGACCAATTAGAATAAGACCAGAAAAACTGGATAGGTTATGAATTAATCCGTCATCCTTTATGACTAAAAATTGTTGAGAAACATCATTTAACTCCCAAAAAGGTTCAGGTACAAATCTATGTTTTTTACCTTTTTCAATAAAGTACCATTGCCCAGTATGTCCAGATATTCATCCTCCTGTTCTTGTTTCTCCTCAACAGTCTGAAATACAGACACAATCTGAATCTGAAGGGTCACAGAGCTACAGATAAGGTTTTAGTCCATTTGGTATTTTACCCCCCAGTTTCAATTTTGATTGGGTTTTGACAACTTTCCTTGGGTATTTAGTCAAACTCATAGAGTAAATGATATTTTATACACTACTTTTCGCTATATCATCCTTTTCTGTTTAGGTATTTCAGATTGTCATTGCTTTTTCTCACTCCCTCCACTCAAAATCTATTGGGTTTTTAAGAAAATTAATTGCGCAATTACCCCAATACGCAGCGTATCTGTAGCTCTGGGTCATCTTAATAGATTGGACTAAAATTGACATTTAATAGGGTAGCCAAGATACTTATGATTTAAAGAGAAAATGACCTTTTAAATCTTGTAGGTCAAAATGTGTCCTTTCGGAGATTTCTAGAGTGAAAATCACTGAACCAGTCACATTAAACACCAGCTTCTATAGAATAGAATCATCCTTACCTCCTGAGTTATTTGAGATTCTTCAGTATCCTTGGTGTTGGAATTATTTTGTGTTGAGTCCATCTCTGACAGACTTTCTACAGTCCTTGCTTCATTATCGTCAGTAGTTGGCATAGTAGGTTCTGTTTCTATCATGGTATTTGCCATTTCTCTATTTAGTGTAACAACATCAGATTTTTCACCCTTTTCAATTATTTGATGTCCAGCCCCATTAAAATAAGGGCCCTGAAAAATCCAAAAGATGTTTAGTACATGTAGGAACTGACAAAATACTTCTACACATGAGGGTCCAAAGTCACTCACCTTAGGATTGCAGTAATGCATGCATGCCCCTATTTGCGGCCTTATGTCCCACAGGGGACAGAGAAGATAGGTCGGTAGGCCCCCATGATGACCCAATTTATCACTCACACTTTATAACCAAGGTTCAAGACAATTCAGCCTCTATTGACTAGTATTGTTAAGTTTTTCAATGATTTGACTTTATCATATAGTTTATGACCCCGGATGACCCAATATTCAACTTGACCTAGATTTTGACTATGATTGTTGTGACCAAGTTTGATAATGATAAAACTAAACTTGTGAAGGTTTTCAATTATTTGACATAGTGAGTTGAGTGACCTAGTTTTTGACCCCAGATGACCTAACATCAAATGTGACCTAGCTTTTTTTGAGACAATCTTTATGACCAAATTTCATAAAGATTAAGTCACAATTGTGATCCCTATAGTTTTTCTATCATCTATGATTTATGACCTAGTTTACCCTTGACATGAGCTGAGGCTCCATGGCAGTGGTTAATGACTGACTTCTTTCTTAAGTTTTAGGAGCATAGATCAACCATTTATGGACAATGGACCAATCATTGGCATCCACACCCCACCCGGAGAAGCAGGGCTGCCATAGTAAATGTCAATATTCTGCCCTTACAGTGGGAACCGCCTTAATTCAAGCATACAAACCACCACATTACTTCATTTATTTCGATGAAGTTATGAACTGCTTTGAGATGTTGAGGGTTTTATCAAAATAATAAAATCACTGCTGAAGAGTTCTACATCAATTGAATTTTACCATCAGTTGGGGAATGTCAGGGGTTTTGACAACCCAAAAGTAAAAACCCCGCCCATCCCCAAGGGTGAAGCCTGTGGAGGCAACGGACTGGTGCATAAGATTCCAAGGTCACTGAAAAAAATATATGCCATAATTATGTACAAAGATCTCAAGGTACCTGCTCCTGTGTGACTATAGACACTATGGGTGTGTTCGTAATGCACTGTTCTGTGTTCCAGAACACAGAACAGCGTTACGAACACTTCGGAACAGTGTTCTGGAACTGTTCTATCTGTTCCCAAATAAAAGGTGGTGCAGCCAGAACAGATGACGTGATTACAACAACAACAAGACAACCGGAAACTTCACAAAATGTGTTATTCTGATCACCTTGGCAATAGTATGTCAACGGGATAAAACAGAAATGACCGAACTTTTACAATGGGAAATTTTCTAGTGGCATTTTTCTTCCACCAATATAACGGCTGAAACTAACAATATCGGCCACCTTAAAAGTTTTATTTCTTAGGCAGTGGCTAGGATTACGGTACCGTAATCCTAGACCCACAGGCTAGGATTACGGAAGTTCGGTAATCCTAGTGAGTCCTAGCTAGGACTGTCTAGAATTACGGAAGTTTTTATACCGAGTTCAATTAAGCGTTAAATTATACAAATATTGGTATATTTATTGACAAATTAATAGAAATATCAGAATATTTTACTTCGCTAATATTTTTTCTTTGCAGGGGAAGAAAATAGAGGCAGTCCGAATGTTTATGAATTAATTAATGTACGTGGTTGAATAAACAAATGTACGTAGTTCCATTTAAATTGATTGTCAAGATCGAAACAAATTGTGTTGCTAATTTTGGTAGTATGTCTGATATGTTTGTTCGTCATTCGGTCATCGAAATAAACATCAAGTAGCTAAATCGTGTGTTCATTCACAATTTTCATAGCCTACTACTGGATCTACGTTGTGACAGCGCGTAGTGATACGAATTCCAAATATGGTCATATTTAGTTTCTTAATTATTTATTTCAATTTGTACCTGATAACGCTTTGCATGTCATTAGAAATCTTATAAAATTAGAATTATGTAAACAATCGATCCTGTATGCGATTTTAAAATAAAATTCAAAGGTCATGCAAGGGTTTTTTGCTCCACGAACGTATAAACCTTCGTGTATATACATTCGTGCCTGCTCTGATCACACGAGCGGCATTCGTGATAAATGTTGAAGTATTCTTTGTCAACCCTGCCATTATCTGTTATCTCAATATATTTTTCGTATTTTAATAACTTTATAAATTTAGATAAAATTAAATGCTTTATAATTAATAAAGTATCAAATGTATTTGCATTTAGATATTTTCCGCCGTTTAACATACTCTATATCTTTACCATCACCAAAACTGATTAATCGATGTTCAATATACCAATACTTGTATAAATTTATTAAATATAAATGTCAACATCCAATTTAAGGCGACCTGCACGCTTAATTGCACTCGATGTAAAAACTTCCGTAATTCTAGACAGCCCTAGCTAGGACTCGCTAGGATTACGGAACTTCCGTAATCCTAGCCTGTGGGTCTAGGATTACGGTACAGTAATCCTAGCCACTGCCTATTTCTTAATATTAATTCTTAAAAATTATTATTATTATTGTAACTTCCTGTTCTGTTCCTGTTCCGTTTTGTTCGTAAGTCGTTTGGAGTGGAACACTGTTCGGAACAGTTTTATTCTGTTCGTAAGTACTTGGAACAGGAACAGTTTGGACAGTGTTCGGCACAGTTCTTACGAACACACCCTATATAGACTGACTGTGACTAGCCCCTGTGGTCAGACAAAAATTAGTTTATAAATCATAACACATGTTATCAAGATGATAAAGAGTACTCACAGTTTTTATATTTTTCATTAATGTGTTCATTCTTATAATCTAACAGAATCTAAGAACTGTCCAAACACCAAGGCAAAACCGGTTAAACTTGAAAGTCAGAAATGTCAAATGACGAAATTGAAAGTAGACACGAGATTTCTAAATCATGCACTGAACGCTTACAATTTGACATGAGTTGCAATTCTACAGAAAGAAAATGCATTTATTGACTAAAGCTGTTGATAATACATCAATAATTCTCACCTTATTCCAATAAGTAACAGCAAATTATTTATTTTTAGGTGTCGATAATCGGCGATAATGAAGAGATAAATAACAATAAATTCGTCCCCGTCTCAATTCGTTCCTCTGCTAATTCGTACCAAGCTGTATTCGACCTCATCCTCAAAAGTTTCTTATTTTTTACTAAAGGCATATTTCTCTTCACATTAATAATGAAAATATCTATGTTTGATATGCATCATTCTTTTTATTAAATCTAAACACTCTTATTCTCATTTAATGTATAGTATTCCCACAGATATCAAAGACGTTCATACACGTGTATGAACGTCTTTGCAGATATATATTCTAATAGCTATTTACATTTAATGTGAAGAGAAATATGCCTTTAGTAAAAAATAAGAAACGTTTGCGACGTCACTCAAAAACTTGCCGGGAGTGATTAGTTTCAAAAGTCTGTAACTTCGGTAATTTATGCAATTATTCGTTCAAATTTTCAGAAAGTGTTCATAAGAGTCTCGTCCTTCTAACGATTGATTATCATGATTTTCTTATTTTTGTCAATAAGCCCGGTTTTCCTGGAGAACGGCTCATATATAAGGTGTTTTCAAGATAGTGTAAATATTATATTTGAAAACCAAAAAAAAAATATTCATTTGTATAAATTATGCATGCAATGTGTATTTTATGAATTACCAATGGCTCCAGTTAACACAGTGTAATGGTTGTCATGACAACGGGGAATTTTAACCCATAAGTCGTAACAGGAACAGTCTATTCTAAATTTCTAATCGATTAGAATACACTGTTCCTGGTCGTTACCAAAGAAGTCCAAAAAACTTTGATATTGTGTCTACTGGTAGTCTTTAAATTGGACTTCTTTGATGGTAAAATGTTAAAGTTCAACATACAATGCCTAATTTAGAGCCTTTATTTAACTAGAAATTATTCCGAGATAGTTCATACATTATTTAGTTGTTACTTGAACCAATTCATTGACAAGACTTGCATACTCAACGAGAATGTGAAGGCCTATATATGTTCTAAACAAACTGGAGCTGCAAATTGCAAACATGGAAAATTACTGCCACCAAATATGTGGCCATGGGTTGCGTTCGAACATTCACTTTAAAATTTACAAAAAGCATTGGTGGGTGCTGTTTTGTAGTTCTTTTTATTCCCCAGGTTAGGTCAAAATAAATAAATGATTAAATTGTAAGTTACCTAATTCATAAGTTGGCCATAGAGTGGCAATATTCTCGATATGACTCCAACATAGGTACAGTGAAGTTCCGCTAATAAGACCAGTCAAAAAGGTGGTCTTAATAGCGAATCGGTCTTATTATAGTCCAGACGAGAGTCACCTAAACCTTGCTATATAGTATTAAGTTTTTTTTATTGTTGTTATTAGTTGTCAAGATATTGAAGGTCTCAAAACCGTTTGATGACACTCTGTCATCATTGGGGAACTTTTTTTATTTGGGGTTAAAGATGGCCTTCGAAATGGCGATTTCAACGATTAAATACGGACAAAAAATTCATGTAACATTTGTACTACCGTCAAAATATCAGCACATGCGTGTTTATATTGAAAGGGTGTAAACATGATCAATAAAGGAACTATAAACATTAGCTGGGTTTCAATAAAATACACATTTTTTACTGTTTATGTGTAATTTACGTGACCAAAGTGATAAAATACAAGAACAATCGGTACTAATAACTGTTTAATGTGATATCAAATATGAACCTTACAATGAAGTAGGTTTTAAGGAATTTTAAGTTATATTCAACCTAAAAGAATGTGCAAGACATCATTGCATGTAGAACAGTATGTGTAATATACGTTACCATTAAATTATTGTTATGCAAAGTATGAACTATTATGTTTCCTGCTTGTTCTGGGTTATCAAACTGATAAGATTGATGTTTTCTCTTGGAACACATCTTTTAAATTGGACATCTAATTTAACTTCTTAATCAAACTGTGATTTACGTGACTTTATGTTACCAAATAGAAAAATGCATAATATAATGTAATATATGTTACCATCAAAGTATTTAAGCAATTTAAGTCTGGAATTTTATACTCTTACTCATTCTGTGTTATAAGTTTTCTTTCGCTTAATCTGTTTTAAACTATCACAAAGCATCATGGTAAATTGCTTTCCGATTGAAATAGTGATTTACGTGACATAATGCAAAACTCAGTTCACTGCATAATGAAGATGTATCCATCCAGTTGGTCAATATTTTAAAATTTACAATGACACCAAGTTACTGACAAACTAGATGTGTGTCTGAACTTATTATTACAGTAAGTAATATTTGTAATCAATTACCCCATGTTTCTATACATATAGACTTGACAAAAAATCACCACGGTTTGACGAGCTATTTAAATCAATACCGGTCAAGATTGTTTAAAATTATAATTATGCTTTCAAGAAATAATCACATAAACATCTCCACAGTTTGACTATATACTAGTAGTTTTCAAGAATATAACCGTTACATACATCTTTGTATCAGGATTATAGTATGTAATAGAATACTAGTACATGCATGCACAAACAAAGGTACACTAAATTAGAGTTAAATGTTATTGTCACAATCACATTTTATGTAAATGGTTTTCTAACTTACATCAATCATTCTCAACACCTAATTACTGGTGTTATTCATCGCCACGAGGGTATGAGAGAATAGTAGCCAGATAATGCTCTGCGTCAAGCAAGGGAAATACAGTAGGTACCATTTTTGTTTCATCTTTGGTATATAGGCGAACACCCTACGATATGTCTATCGAGGAGGCAGTCCAAGTGTTTTATATTGATTCCATAGTAACATTGTCAGCTATCATGAGTAGACAGAAGGTCCTTGCTGATTCTATCTTTACGTATTTATAGATCCTTTGGGACTTGGTTCTAATTAGCTTTTCCATATACCTGTCTGTATGTGTGCCGCTTTACATTTTATTCAAATGCCTTATATGTGGGGTTATTTTGAAATTCTTGGAGTGATAGCAAACGACTTCGCTACCTTTGTTCCCCAAACACGCTGGTGGACGGTTGAAGTATAATCACAATTTCCATATCTCTTGTCATGGTATCAAAATCGACACGCAGTTCGGTTGCCAAGTATGGTTTCAAAATGTAACGGAGCTGACCCGGACCGTAATACTTTCAGAGAAGTAGCTTTACCTACCCATAAACAGGAGGCAGTGGTGTCCCAACTTAACAAAGCATGTGACGCTAGAATATCTGGAGTTTAAAAAATATGACTTCGTGTTGTAATGCTGTTTCTCTTATGTCGACTGAAGCACTATATTTGACTTGGAAGCGACGCGTGGTAATAGCCTAAATAGGGCGAAACAAATACATAGGTAAAATCATCTGTTGGCAATGACAATGCTACTACAGAACAAAAAGCAACCATGGCTGTAGATGGCAACAAGAAACAATTGTTGAAGAGTTAGAAGTACAAACACTGTCAAATGAAGCATTACATAATAATTTGGTGTAACTGCACAAAACCATAAATTCGGATACTACACCAAGATCTCAAAACAGCTAACGACGAGGCATACGTTTTTAACAATATATGGCTTCCGACGCACATGAGGGGAAAACTGACTAAAATATGATAATACATATTATATTGCCTCTAAAGTATTATATACACAAATACCTAACTCCCTAGTCAGAGATCGCGGTTTAGTTGACATAAGAGAATCAGCATTACAGAATGCAGTCATAAATAGAGATCTTCTATCGCCAATTCAGAGATAGGTAAATCTACAGTAAAAAATACTGCTCTCAATGTATTACAGTCAGGTTAGGCTACCCTGCAGTCAATTTTGATGCAATTATGAAGTAAAGCACTTTAGATGACAACAGACAATGTGACTATGTTACTACCAGACTCGAGCTGATCAAGTGTGGTTGTGACAGTACATTCATGTCTAACTGGTCATTGTAGATGTGAACCTGCTCGGGTGTACTGCACATTCTTTTGTGCATGTATCGGTCTATCACTTGTAATAATCCCGAACCTAAGGTGTGGTTAAACAGCTACATGCTAGAAAATTATCTTGTCAGGCTGTAGTGATGTTCCTGCGAGCTTCGCTCGAAACTACGATTATAAAAAACGTTTAGTTCAGATATATATTGATTCAAATAACTAGTCAAACTGTGGTGATTTGTGTCAAGTATAATAAATTATACTGTCAAACATGTATATGGAAATGAAACATGTGGTTGCGTTTTACAAATATTACTTACTATGATTATAAGAAGTTCCGATATACATCAAGTTTGCTATTGATATGATGTCGTTGACAATCTTGGTTGATTCTTCTTGATTGTACAGTGAACATCGGTGTTTTGCATGGTGTCACGTAAATCACTACATTTGTATTTCAAAAAGAAATTAAGTTACAGTTTTGCCACGCGATAGTTTAAAACTGATCTTACAAATTAAAACATTGATCATCTCCCGCAAATTCATAATGAGTAAGAGTATAATATTCCAGACTTAAATTACTTAACCACTTTGATGGAAACATATACTATTATTTCATTATACTATGTATTTTCAATGTATTTTCTATGTGGTAAGGTCACGTAAATCACATGTTGTGTAAGAAGTACAATTACATGTCAAATTATGTTTTAAAAGATGTCTACCAAGAGAAAACATTGATCAAATCAGTTTGATAACCCAGAATGAATAAAAAACATAGTAGATCATACTTTGCATATAAACAATTTAATAGTAACGTATATTACACATACTGTTCTACATGCAACGATGTCGTGTACATTGTTTATCACTTACCATTCCTTTAAACCTACTTACTTGTAATGTTCATGTTTGATATTTCATTAAACAGTTATTAGTACCGATTATTCTTGTATTTTATCATTTTGGTCACGTAAATTACACGTAAACTGTTGAAAATGTGTATTTTTTGAAACCCAGCTAATGTATACAGTTCCTTTATTAATCATGTTTGTTCCATTTCAACTAAAACATAGATGTGCTGATATTTTGACGGTAGTACAAATGTTATATGGAATTATAGTCCGTATTTAGTTGTTAAAATCGCCATTTTGGAGGTCATCTTTAACCCCAAATAAAAAAAGTTCCCCAATGATGACAGGGTGTCATCAAACGGTTTTGAGACCTTCAATACCTTGACAACACAGAACAACAATAAAAAAAACTTAATACTATATAGCAAGGTTCAGCGAAAAATCCCCAATCCTCGTCCGGACTATTAGCGGACCTTTTTTGTTCTAAATTTAATACTTGGGACCTTAAATGGCAAAAATCTGCATGATTTCAAAATAATCAAAGTGGTCTTATTAGCGGAACTTTACTGTATATTTTTGACTCACTGAATATCGTTTATAGACATACAACAAGTTTTTCCAAATTGTTCAGGTTTTTAATCAAGTGGAAAGTGCTTAACCTTTATTTATAACATGTTCAGATATGTAATGAAGTATTATGGATTTAATATCCCTATATGAAGACATTTCTTTCGACGAGCCAACAGGGGACCTTCGTGACATTTCAAACAAAAATATTTCAAATATTTTACAAATTGTCTAAGGTTAGATCTACATGTATTATATAATGTACAAATTAAACATATTTTTCCCATTCAGATATTTGCAATAACACAAAGTTTGATTCTCAATACTTTCTTGGAACACTGTACTTCCATGGTCCCCTGACTGTATTTATAACCATCTGCATGTGGACTTGACTAACCACTGATTTATGAAGACGATATTAGCCATTCTCCAGAAAATCGGGCTAATTAAGTGACACAAATACGAAAATCATGATAATATATCGTTAGAAAGACGAGACATTTGTGAATAGTTTCTGAAAATTGGAAGGAATTTTCAAAATTACATAAATTAACAAAGTTATAGACTTTTAAAACTAACCACTCCACCCAATTTTTGAACGACGTTAGAAACGTCATTCCGAAACAATCATTATCATAAATTTTGTCAAATTTTAGAATAGTATTCTAATTTTAATAAAACACGACAAAATTGTGAGCGTTTGCGAGAAAACTGGCTGCAAGTTTCAACCAATACGACCCATTGTTTTTATTAATCTTAACCCAGCAGGCACACAACGTTTAATCCACGTGGATTAAACGTTGAATAAACGTTGACAATCGTTGCAACCATTTTCAACGCGAGTACAACCTTATATCAACGAAAAAATGAATGGTTTCTTCTTCAACGTTGATAAAACGTTGAATAAACGTTGGCATTCGTCAGAAAGTTTCTTCTTAGCTTCAAAACAAGGATTATAAAGGATTATATCACCATACTTGATTCTTATCAGATAAAAGTAAATAGCTCAACAGGAGATTGATAAATTGTGCACTTAATACATGGACTTAACATCACTATACATTTGCCAAAGAGATTAAATTGATTATTGCAGATCTAAGTGACATATAACATCCTCCTTTAATGGTGAAGCCAGCAAAACTATTAACCAAGTGCTATACCTTATGTTCAACTAAAGATCAGAAAGGCCAGATTATAAATAACAGTTACTATAGAATTTGCCTTTTTGAAAGTTGTGGTTTAGTCCGGACGAGGATTGGGGATTTTTCGCTTAACCTTGCTATATAGTATTAAGTTTTTTTTATTGTTGTTCTGAGTTGTCTAGATATTGAAGGTCTCAAAACCGTTTGATGACACTCTGTCATCATTGGGGAACTTTTTTTATTTGGGGTTAAAGATGGCCTCTAAAATGGCGATTTTAACAATTAAACACAGACTATAATTCCACATAACATTTGTACTACCGTCAAAATACCAGCACATCTATGTTTAGTTGAAATGGAATAAACATGATTAATAAAGGAACTGTATACATTAGCTGGGTTTCAAATGAAAACAAATTTTTCAACAGTTTACGTGTAATTTACGTGACCAAAATGATAAAATACAAGAATAATCGGTTCTAATAACTGTTTAATGTAATATGAAACATGAACATTACAATGAAGTAGGTTTAAAGGAACGGCAAGTGATAAACAATGTACACAGCATCGTTGCATGTAGAACAGTATGTGTAATATACGTTACCATTAAGTTGTTTATATGCAAAGTATGTTCTACTATGTAATATTGATTATTTTATTCATTTTGGTTTATCAATCTGATATGATCAATGTTTTCTCTTGGTAGACATCTTTTAAAAATAATTTGACATGTAATTGAAATTCTTACACAAAATGTGATTTACGTGACCACAAGTTACCACATAGAAAATACATTGAAAATACATAGTATAATGTAATATATGTTTCCTTCCAAGTGTTAATTAATATATATAATTAGTAATTTAAGTCTGGACTATTATACTCTTACTCATTCTGAATTTGAGGGAGATGATCGATGCTTTATTTCGATAGATCTGTTTTAAACTATCGCATAGCAAAACTGTTACTTGATTTCTTTTTCAAATACAAATATAGTGATTTACGTGACATCATGCAAAACTCCGATGTTCACTGTATAATGAAGAAGAATCAATCAAGATTATCAACGACAAAATATCAATAGCAAACTTGATGTATATCGGAACTTCTTATAATTATAGTAAGTAATATTTGTAAAACGAAACCACATGTTTCAGTTCCATATACATGTTTGACTATATATACTTGAAAAAAATCACCACAGTTTGACTAGTTATTTGAGTCAATATATATTTGAACTAAACGTTTTTTATAATCATAATTTCGAGCGAAACTCACAGGAACATCACTGCAGCTTGACAAGATAATTTTCAAGCATCTAGCTGTTACTACACCTTTGGTTCGGGATTATTGCAAGTGATAGACCCGTACATGCCCAAAAATAATGTGCAGTACATTTGAGCACGGTAACATCTACAATGACATGAGAGATAGACATGACTGTACTGTCACAGCCATTCTTGATCAGCTCGAGTCTGGTAGTAACATAGTCACATTGTCTGTTGTCATCTTTAGTGCTTTCCTTCATAATTACATCAATATTGACTGTAGGGTAGCCTAATGTGGTTAACCAGACTGTAATACATTGAGCGCAGTAATACTTACTATAGGTTTACCTATCTCTGAATTGGTGCTAGAAGATTTCTAATTACGACTGCATTCTGTAATGCTGTTTCTCTAATGTCAACTGAAGCGCGATGTCTGACTATGGAGTTAGTTATTCGTGTATAATTATAATACTTAAGAGGCAATGTAATATGTGTTATCATATTTTAGTCAGTTTTCCCCTCATGTGCGTCAGAAGCCATTATATTGTTAAAAACGAGTACCTCGTCGATAGATGTTTTGCGATCTTGGTGTAGTATCCTGATGTTCTTGTCCAATTTACAGTAATGGGTCTATCGTTTAGTGCAGTTACACCAAATCATGATGTAGTGCTTCATTTGACAGTGTTTGTACTTCTAACTCTTCAACAATTGTTTCTTGTTGCCATCTACAGTCATGGTGGCTTTTTGTTTGGTAGTAGCATGGTAATTGACAACAGATGAATTTACCTATGTATTTGTTTCGACCTATAACCACGCGTCGCTTCCAAGTCAAATATAGTGCTTCAGTCGACATGAGAGAAACAGCATTACAAAATGAAGTCATATTTTTGAAACTCCAGATATTCTAGCGTCACGTGCTTTGTTAAGTTGGGACACCACCGCTTCCTATTTATGGTAGATAAAGCTACTTCTCTAAAGTATTACAGTCCTGTCTGCTCCGTTACATTCTGAAACCACGCTTGGCAACCGTACTGTGTGTCGATTTTGATACCATGATAAGAAATATGGAAATGGTGGTGATACTTCAATCGTCCACCAGCGTGTTTTAGGAACAAAGGTAGCGAAGTCGTTTGCTATCACGCAAGAATTTCAAAATAACCCCACATATGAGGCATTTGAATAGAATGTAAAGCGGGCACACATACAGACAGGAATGTGGAAAAGCTAATTAGGACCAAGTCCCAAAGGATCTAGAAATGCGTAAAGGTAGAATCAGCAAGGTCATTCTGTCTAGTCATGATAGCTAAAATGTTACTATGGCATCAATATAAAACACTTGAACTGCCTCCTTGAAAGCCATGTCGTAGGGCGTTCGCCTATATACCTAAGACGAAACAAAAATGGTACCTATTGTAATGCCCTTGCTTGACGCAAAGCATTAAAGGAAAGCTGGCTTCTATATTATCATACCCTCGTGGCGATGAATAACACCAGTAATTAGGTGTTGAGAATGATTGATGTAAGTTAGAAAACTTTTTCAAAAATGTGGTTGTGGTAATAATATTTGACTCGAATTTAGTGTACCTTTGTTTGTGCATGCATGTACTAGTCTTTTATTACTTATTTTAATCCTGATACGAAGATGTATGTAAACGGCTACATGCTTGAAAATTACTAGTATCTAGTCAAACTGTGGAGATGTTTATGTGATTATTTCTTGAAAGCATAATTATAATTTTAAACAATCTTGACAGGTATTGATTTAAATATCTCGTCGATCATCAAACCGTGGTGATTTGTGTCAAGTCTATATGTAAACATGTACCGGTATGGGGAATAGAAACATCTGGTAATTGATTACAAATATTACTTACTGTAATAATAAGTTCAGACATACATCTAGATTAACATGATGTCTTTGGAAATTTTAAAATATTGACAAACTGGATGGATACATCTTCATTATACAGTGAACTGTGGAGTTTTGCATTATGTCACGTAAATCACTATTCAATCAGAAAGCAATTTACCATAATGCCTTGTGATAGTTTAAAACAGATTTAGCGAAAGAAAACTTATAACACAGAATGAGTAAGAGTATAACATTCCATACTTAAATTGCTTAAATAGTTTGGTGGTAACATATATAACATTATATTATGCATTTTTCTATTCGTTAACATATGGTCACGTAAAGCACAGTTTGATTAAGAAGTTAAATTACATGATTGTCTTATTCAAAAAGATGTGTTCCAAGAGAAAACATCAATCTTATCAGTTTGATAACCCAGAACAGACAGGAAAAATAATAGTTCATACTTTGCATAAAAATCATTTAATGGTAACGTATATTACACATACTGTTCTACATGCAATGATGTCTTGCACATTGTTTTAGGTTCAATATAACTTAAAATTCCTTAAAACCTACTTCATTGTAAAGTTCATCTTTGATATCACATTTAACAGTTATAAGTACCGATTGTTCTTGTATTTTATCATTTTGGTCACGTAAATTACACATAAACAGTTGAAAATGTGTATTTCATTGAAACCCAGCTAATGTATATAGTTCCCTTAATAATCATGTTTAAACCCTTTAAATATAAACACGCATGTGCTGATATTTTGACGGTAGTACAAATGTTATATGAAATTATTGTCCGTATTTAATCGTTAAAATCGCCATTTCGAAGGCCATCTCTAACCCTAAATAAAAAAAGTTCCCCAATGATGACAGAGTGTCATCAAACGGTTTTGAGACCTTCAATATCTGGACAACTCAGAACAACAATAAAAAAAACTTAATACTATATAGCAAGGTATAGGTGACTCTCGTCTGGACTAGTTATTTTGTACAAGACCAAGACTCTGCTTGTACAGCGAGTGTTGCAATACGGACAGGAGTTTTATGGTGGTAATTAACTAAATATCAGCAGAGTTCAAGAATCAACATTTAAACTAGGATATTACAACTGACCACAGCTGTTGAACAAGTGATTTTATATACAGTTCTATGAAACAGCCTCAGTGTTAGAATCGACAGAAATGTAAGTAAAACTATACATGTATATTGATTTTATTACTTTATATGCGCTTCATTATGTCATAATTTTTATCATATTTTTATGGTCCATTGAAGCATATCACTGGCTTAGAATGAGAAGGTCGTAACTACAAAATCAATATTTTGAGAAAACAAGAAAAACTGTCAGATAATCACTCTGTTCTATGATTTTCAGAATTATATCTTTCATTTTAGGTCTAATTTATACTACCTTTCAAATATATACTGGTAATCTAAGTCATTTAGGGTGCTAAACTCATGAAAATAGCATTTCTGATACCGCGCCACAAACCATCATGCCTTGAGAAATTGAAATGTCCTTGAATTTACGCACCAGTCAGTTGCAACCACAGCTCCCTACCCCAGGGATGGAGGTCAATAGACGGGGAAACGGTCATGTTATTACCTTCCAGCTTACCCTGCACTGACGGGAAATGTGGCAGATTCTTTGTCTGAACCACTACCCCGGGAACAATATTTAGTTCTCAGGGCCAGGGGAGTACCGGAGATTTTAGAAACAGCTGTCACCCACTTCAATTTCATACTTAAATAACATCGATAAATTGTGAACACAGGTAAATCAACTGGTGTGGGTCATACCAAATTTTCCCACCTTTCTTGTCATCCTGGGCACATTATTTCATAATGTTTTATTGATCAATGTATTTTCAGAAGCTGTTGATCAGTGTCATCTTAGTACTAAGTAAATGGGGGATAGAAGACAGGAACTAAAGAAGGCGAAAAAGGCTGTCAAGGAGAGACGGGCTAGGAAGGAGGCGATAGACTTGGGCTGATAATGTCAATTGCTTGTTAACTTACATAGACAACAAATAAAATAATAATTTGATATTTGTTTGAATTCGAATATTTATGTAAAGTTGGTAGTGATGAACCTCAGATGTATTCTAAAACATGCTGACTTGTTCATTTGACCAGGAAGTTTGGTACAAATTAAGCTTTCCGTTTTTACTTATTTATTTAAGGTCGATTGGGAAACCAGTTTTTCTAACTTATATTAATCACTTTCGACACCTCATTGCTGATGTTATCCATCACCAAAAAGGTATACATACTGAGAGAAGAGATGCAAGTTTCCCTTTTATAGGGAATTTCTGGTACCATTTAAAGTTCATCTTTGGTATGACACGGCCACACATAGGATCGAACCAAGAACCTCACACACTCGAGGCAGACACTCTACCACTAGGACATCTAGATTTTGTGATCACTTTTTAGATACAGATTTTCTGGTATCATTTTAAATTGCATCTTTGGTATGACACGGCCACACATGGGATCGAACCCAGGACCTCCTTACACACTCGAAGCAGACTCGTTACCACTATGCCATCACTGTTTGTCCGCTTTTCAAGTACAGAAATTCTGGCGGACAAAGTTTATGCAACCTTATTTCAACGTTGCTGCAACCTTATTTCAACGTTAATGCAACCTTATTTCAACGTTAATGCAACCTTATTTCAACGTTGATGCAACCTTATTTCAACGTTAATGCAGCCTGATTTCAACGTTCATGCAACCTTATTTCAACGTTAATGCAACCTGATTTCAACGTTCATGCAACCTTATTTCAACGTTCATGCAACCTTATTTCAACGTTCATGCAACCTTATTTCAACGTTGATGCAACGTTATTTCAACGTTAATGCAACGTTGCATTTAGGTTGTATTAACGTTGAAGTTTCGTTGCAACATAGTGGTTGCAAATGAAACGCTTATACAACCTTATTTCAACGTTGCTCCGCAACGTTTTTTCAACGTTGTATAAACGTTGCCGTGCCTGCTGGGAAATGTAGTACTATAATTTTTATATTATCCAACTGCTTAAATTAAATTTGTGAACATGACGTTTACTCATTTTGGACCTATTTCTTATTATTATAACATTATTATTCTATTATATAATGTCACGATAGGTCCGGTTTTTGTACTACAGTCTCTATAATATAACATTTGGCTTGCTGGTTCCAACATGTGTCTAAGTTCTTTTCAAAAGACCAAAATCTTTTAAAGTCAACTGCTTTTAGAGGAAGAGAGTTTAATTCCAAATGTCAATTACTCGATTTTTGAATGGGTTTCGTCGAATTTCCAATCGAGAGAGCTCCTTCAAGATAATTTTTCACACACATCGGGGTCATAATTTTATTAAGAATATGAAACTCTTCAATGATATGGATGGCTGAGAACCAGAACGTTGTAACTCCTACTTACGACCTTGTAAGACTCATACATATTTGAAATCTACTTCACAAGGCGCTTTTTATGAGCCTATTTTCATGAAAATCTGAAATTGTCATATTAACCAAAATGAAGTTTCAAAAACGTGTTTTCCCACAGGTAAAGAGTAAATAACAGACAATTTTCTCTTGTTTTCTCAATATATCGATTGGGTAGTTACGACCTTCAGGTTCTAAGCCAGCGATATCTCCTCTGTGTCTACGATATGCTAATGTTGGTACAGTTAATTTCATAAGTCCTTAATTCAAGGTAGCTCAGTTCTTTCATGCCGGGTAACAAGTGTTGCTCTTCTTTGAACATTTTCAATCATGGCTATGTATTTCAATTTATACTCTAATAATGGACACCGTATTGCATTAGCATCTTCCACTACGGCGCGTACAAGACTTGTATGTACTATATTGAAGTGTTTGTTGTCTGGAAACTGGAAGGATCGACGTATCGCACCTAAAACTGGGTTTGCTTTGTTTCTTTCTTCTGTCATGTGTTTGACAAAAATTCAAATTTTCATTAATATAATCCATGTCTTTTCAGCACTTGAATTTTTCATTGGCTTTAGTGACACTGACAGCTTGATTTCATATTCATTTATTTAGACTTTCTAATTATATTTGTTTCTAGCTCTGTGCAATTTCAGCATCCATTTATTCTAGTAATACTCTCGTTGTGCTTGTGAGAGAGTGTTTCCCAAAAGACTAGACAACATAATCATGTTTTACCTAGTTTTGTTGCAAAATTTTGTTATTTTAAAATTTCACAAAAATAGATTCATGAACATATATATTTTAATATCGAGAAATGCACATCTATGCATCTTAGGTTTAAATGTTATCCACTCAATGGAACACTTATTATCCTATATATGTGTTGTATTGAGACATTTATAGCCTCACTGACGAGCCGATTAGGCGAAACTAGTTTGGGCACATCTTAAATAAAATACTAAAAATACAGCGAGCGTGAGAAGTCATTTTTTATCTTCACAATATATATATATATATATATATATATATATATATATATATATATATATATATATATATATATAGACATACATACAAGTAAAAGTGTCTGTAGTTATGTACAGCCGTGATTGTAATTCAAACAAAGGGATAGCTGAATCCATGTGATTGGCTGAAATCCAAGCTAGGATATATGACATCAATAATTGTGTAAAAATATATATATTGAGCAGAAGTATTTTAAACTTCAATGTACGTTATAATTGATGATACGTTTGTACGCCATGAATGGTATATAAATGCATGGAATTATCTAGACAAGCATCTATACTGTTAATGTAAATACATGTATAGAAGAAAATTCCATTCTATTCTATATTCATGTATAATTCTATATTTATCCAATATGGGGCATATATGGATCTAAAGTTAAAATTAATTAACTAAATATTCAATTTCAAATTAACAAATTTTTAAATAGTTCTTTGCGTATTTTTAATCAATATTTACAGCCGTAAAATATTTTCCAATATCCTTAGGACGTTTGTCAAAAGTACGATTTCATTGAGGACGTTAGAATCAAAATGGCTGCGCCCATGGAGCGCATTGCCTCAGTATGACAACATGCTTGTATTATAGCCGTGCGTTTATCATTTATTGAGGTATGGCTGGCAGGGGACGTGGTCGTGGCAAGACTGTATCGTTCGATGTTCAAGCACTCGGCTTCGGTCGTGGGGAAGCTTTACCTGCATCGACTTTCCAACCTCCACCGATTTTTCCTGTGAGTTTTTGTTGTTCAGTGATTCGCATTTCTTAGGCTAGCAGGCCTAATCATAGGAATATTTTCCTTGACACATTGTCCTGTAGTCCAAGTTGCTAAGGAATCCGTTTGCCTACCTTTAAAATATACTCCAATTTACTAAATAAACTGCAAAAGTAAACATTGTCCGAATATTTTAAATATATCCGAATACTGCTCAAGTTGAGTCACTGATTCATTGAAATACATGAAAAATGAGCAATATGTGTGTTTTGTTACTTTATAATTAAAAAACTGTTAAAGCAAAATGATCAAATTAGTGAATTCCAGCATTGGTCACTGGTTTGGTCCAATCTTCATGGAACTTGGTCAGAATGTTGTTCTGTTTTGATACAATATGATACTTGGTCAGAATGTTGTATGAATTCTAGGCCATGTTCGTAACTAGGTCATGTGGGGTCAAAAAGTATGTCACTAGGTTACATGTAAGAAAAACCTTGTGTACACTCCAGAGGTCACTGTTTTGATCCAATCATCGTGAAACTTTATCAGAATGTTGTTCTCCATGAAATCTAGGTCAAGATCAAAACTGGGTCATGTGGGGTCAAACACTTTCTCAATAGGTCTAATCTTAGAAAAACCTTGTGTTCACTCCAGATGTCACCGTTTTGATCCAATCTTCATGAATCTTGGTCAGAATGTTGTTATTATACATAATCAATAGGCTGTCAGATGTTTTCGTTGTCTGAATAATAAAAGTGAATATTATTTCGCTTATAAAAAGCTCATACCGAATCATACTGAAATTTAGAAGTCTTGCATCATGAACTGTGTGGGACTGAAGTCCGTGGTATTTCGTGGTTCGCGGTATACTGTTACAACCCTACTATATACACACAGATTTTACAGTCCAATGTTACTGTATTCATTAACTTCTTGGTATAAATCTAGTTTTTGATGTTCTATATATCAGGGCAATCAATCTAATAGAATATCCCTGTCTATATTTAACACAATATGTATATTTGTTTTCTAACAACAGACACAAGAATTCAAACCAATCCCTCTAGATCAGAGTGAAGACTATGCATACTTGCTTGCATTGAAACAAGAGTTTGTTGCTGGTATAAGGAAGTCTCCATACTATTTAAAACTAGATGAAAGGAAGCGGGACATTGAAAGATACTCAGATAAATATCAACTTAATCAGGTCGATGGCTCAGAATCATTGAACCCAGGTATGAGATACTCAGATAAATATCAACTTAATCAGGTCGATGGCTCAGAATCATTGAACCCAGGTATGAGATACTCAGATAAATATCAACTTAATCAGGTCGATGGTTCAGAATCCTTGAACCCAGGTATGAGATACTCAGATAAATATCAACTTAATCAGGTCGATGGCTCAGAATCATTGAACCCAGGTATAATATAGCGTTAAAAAGAGTTAAGTTACCAATTTTCTAGGGCTCTTTCCAGCTGTTAGGCTGCTCAAGCACCCTTTGACATTTTAACTCCCCTGGTTATCAGGCTACCTATGGAAACCTACACTCGTGTCTCCCTGGGGAGGCTTTTTCTCTCCTGTGGGTGTGGCAGCCAACATTGATCTGCAGCGCCCAGGAATAGACACTGCCCTTGCAGGTACCATTTTACACCATGGTGGAGTGGAGCATGTAGGTCTTGCTCAGAGAAATTAACCAGTGGTCCAGAGGGTATCGAACCCGGGACCTCTCGCTCCTGAACTGCACGTCCTACCTCTAGGCTACCGCTCCCCACGGGAGCTTTTAAATATGGCATTTAAATTTCGCTGTAAAATCAGTATAGATAGATATTTTGTGGGGCTTAAAATTTTGTTTTATTTTTGGGATTAAACTCGTATCTAAACTAATTTAACTAAATCCAATCCAAGGAAATAATAAACATTTCAGATAATGGAACAATGTTTATTTTTCTTCTTTAGGGTCAAAGGTCAAGTTTGCTATGACCTTTGACATGAAAATATAGACTGGTTTCTGATAAGTTCATGCAGATTAATTATTAAAATAATTCAAGGATGGTTAAGAAACCAAGAATTTTTGTAACTTAATGGGGTCTAGGCTCTCAGTCACCGGTGGCTGGTGACTTTCAATAGTTGATCCCTATTGATTTTTGAATTGATGTTCCTTTTCATGCAGATTGGAGAAGATTACCATCTGAATTAAAAATTAAGGTTAAGAAAGCCAGACAGGGCTCATCTGTCAAACCAAATATGGTATCACGTAAGAAGAAAAATGTGAAAACAGACATTGATGAAAAAGAAATAGTAAAGACATTGGAGGTATGCACTTGAATCATTACTCATTAGACAAATCTCAAATTAAGGTACAAATGCAAGTGGAGGCAATCATAGGAAATGCCCGCCATGTTTCAGTGTAGGAAGCTGACTGGCAAGTAAAGTCAATTCTTGCCTCAACAATTAGTTTAGTAAAAACAATATTTTATTTTCATTACATGATACACATACATTTTTAGCTCACCTGACCACAATGTGGTCATGGTGAGGTTTTGTCATACCGAGATGTCCGTCGTCCGTCGTGCGGCGTGCGTCGTGCTTCCGTCAACAATTTCTTCAAACGACTTCTCCTCCTAAACCGCTTGGCCAAATTTGATAAAACTTAATAGGAATGTTCCTTGGGTGGACCTCTACCAAAGTTGTTAAAAAAATTCCAGTCTGTCGCATAACTAGGTCACACAGACTAAAAATAGATTTTCAAAAAGAAAACTTCAAAAATCTTCTTCTCCGAAACCGCTTGGCCCAGGGCTTTCATATTTGGTATGTAGACTCAGCTAGAGGTCCTCTACAAAGATTGTTCAAATTATGCCCCTGGGGTCAAAATTGGCCCCGCCCCGGGGGCCCTTAGTTTTACAAAGAGTTATATAGAGAAAACTTTAAAAATCTTCTTCTCTGAAATTGCTTGGCCCAGGGCTTTCATATTGGGTATGTAGACTCAGCTAGAGGTCCACTACAAAGATTGTTCAAATTATGTCCCTGGGGTCAAAATTGGCCCCGCCCCGGTGGCCCTTAGTTTTACATAGAGTTATATAGGGGAAACCTTTAAAAATCTTCTTCTCCGAAACCGCTTGGCCCAGGGCTTTCATATTTGGTATGTAGACTCAGCTAGAGGTCCTCTTCAAAGATTGTTCAAATTATGTCCCTGGGGTCAAAATTGGCCCCGCCCCGGGGGCCCTTAGTTTTACATAGAGTTATATAGAAAAAACCTTAAAAAATCTTCTTCTCCGAAATTGCTTGGCCCAGGGCTTTCATATTTGGTATGTAGAGTCAGCTAGAGGTCCTCTTCAAAGATTGTTCAAATTATTCCCCTCGGGTCAAAATTGGCCCCACCCTGGGGGTCACCATTTTACTTAGACTTATATAGGGAAAACGTATAAAAATCTTCTTGTCTAAAACTACAATGCCTAAGAGCTTTGATATTTGGTATGTAGCATCATCTAGTGGTCCCCTACCAAGATTGTGCAAATTATGCCCCTGGGGTCAAAATTGGCCCAGCCCCGGCAGGGGCGTGCCTGGGTCTGATTTGAGTATACGCACCATGGTTACGGGGGTCCGGGGGCATGCTCCCCCAGGAAAAAAATTTCCGAATGGAGCAGCATAGATCAGGGGCGTGCCTAGGCTTACGCACTTACGCACGTGCGTAAAGTTAATTTGGAAAGTCGAAAAATTAAAAACGCTAAAAACGTAATAAAAATCGTAGGCTAACCCGGGTTAGGTATAGCCCTAACTATTGTCGTCATAGCTATTTTCCGAAGAAATCCTTTTTTAAGAATGAGCGAGAAATGAATAATAGCCATTATTTTCTGGCTCGCTTCGCTCGCCAAATACATTACATAATTATGTAATCATGGTCATGATGGTGTCATGTCGGGTTTGTATCACAATAACATCTATTCTTTTTTTACTCTCTTATTGTCCCATTTTTGAAATATTATGCTTATTTATATCACGTAGGGAGCAAGTGTTTGTGGTATGTAGCTCGGACAAAAATGCACTTTAATAACATAAATTGGTTAATGGCATCAGGTAGAGACAAATTATGTTTGTGTGACAAAGAATGCCTACATTGTTTTTTTTCTGGCTCGCTTCGCTGGCCAAATAACACTAAGGATTAATGTTATCATCTGGATCACTAGTTTACCAAATTAAGAAACAATGCATTTTGTTCTGCTCGCATCGTTCAACAACAAAATTTAATAATTTTATTTGAAGTAAAGAACGTGTTTCAGGCAGCTCAGACAAAACTTTAATGGTTAATAATAGCATGCAGAAACGGTGTTTGTGTGGCATACAGCTTAGATTAATAATGATAATTTCTAGCATCATAGACAATGCATCTACGCTGCTCCATTCGGAAATTTTTTTCCTGGGAAAGCATGCCCCCGGACCCCCCTAACCATGTTGCGTATACTCGAATCAGACCCAGGCACGCCCCTGTAGATGCATTGTGGAGTGTATTTAACACATATATCTAGGCTAAATTAGAATAATAATTTATACTATGAAACATTTTACTTGTTGAAATCAAAGGAAGATAAATCGCTGGCTTAGAAGACTGATGCATTTATAAAATCAACACCACAAGACGCTTTTTAGGAGTCTTTTTTTTTAAGAAAATCAGAACTTTTTCTTATATTGTTTTGAGATTTACGGCATAATTACTCATCAGGATAGGCTATAAATTTCGCTTCAGATATCCATTACTTTTCCTAGCATGTGACAGTTTTGGCCCTTCGTTGTAACCATGGTGGGATCACTTCATAGGCTCGCTAATGTTGCTTGACTGTCGGAATGGTTGTCCTCAGTAAACAATACCCTATACGAGCCGCTCTGTACAACCTTGTAGTTCATGGCCTTAACTAGGATTTTTCAAAAGATGATGCAAAGAGGTGATATTGGTGTTTAGAGGAGGGGATATGTTAAAGTACCCATCGTTTGGTTCAATAATCACAAGAGTATTGTTAAAATGCACATTTTATCTGAGGGGTTTAGCGCACATACTCATTGTCATGTAAATAATGAAGAATGTTTGCATGGTACTATAAAGTTACAAACAATTAATTCATTGTGCGAGCGAAGCGAGCTAGAAATTATCATTATTAATCTAAGCTGGATGCCACACAAACACCGTATCTGCATGCTATTATTAACCATTAAAATTTTGTCTGAGCTGCCTGAAACACGTTCTTTACTTCAAATAAAATTATTAAATTTTGTTGTTGAACGATGCGAGCAGAACAAAATGCATTGTTTCTTAATTTGGTAAACTAGAGATCCAGATGATAACATTAATCTTTAGTGTTATTTGGCGAGCAAAGCGAGCCAGAAAAAAAACAATGTAGGCATTCTTTGTCACACAAACATAATTTGTCTCTTTAAGGGAAAACATATGAAAATCTTCTTGTCTAAAACTACACTGCATATAGCTTTGATATTTGGTATGTAGCATCATCAAGTGGTCCTCTACCAAGATTTTTCAAATTATGCCCCTGAGGTCAAAATTGGCCCCACTCGGGGGGTCACCGTTTTACATAGACTTATATAGGGAAAACATATTAATATCTTCTTGCCTAAAACTACACTGCCTAGAGTTTTGATAATTGGTATGTAGCATCATCTTGTGGTTTTCTACCAAGATGTTCAAATTATTCCTTTGGGTGAAAATTGTGCAGGGTTTATAATCAGGTGAGCGATATTGGGCCATCATGGCCCTCTTGTTTATACAAATCTAGGATTGAGTAGTATTATTGACTCAACTATAATATGTGCAAATAATTCTATCAATGTTTCGTGGATTCTTGTCACAATAATTCAAGTTTAATGTTTGTGCTAATGTTATTATGTTATATGTATTTATGATATCAGACATTGGAGAAGAAAGAAGCTAGTGGAGTAGATGTGGAGGAAGGTGCTGGTGGAGGTGAGAATGCGGAGGAGGAGGAGGAAGGAGAGGAGAAAGAAGGAGAGAATGTGGAGGGTGTGGAAGGAGAGGAGTACGATGAAGAGGACCTGGAAGAGGTTTGTTCGGCCAAATATGTAATATTGTTTGTTTCCTCTTCGCAACTCTGGACAATTGTCATTACGCCAGAGCAGAGATTGCTCCACCTGATTGTTTGTCGAAGGCTGCTTGACAAAGGTTTTCAAGTTAATCCATTGGACCATGTGATTATAATTTACTGTTTAAATTGATTTAAAGGATATTGAATGACAACTGGCATAATGTCAATTAGGTTTGAGTAGTAAAGTGCTACTTATGACTTTATAAATAAGATCCTCATATATTTGAAATCAGCATAACAATGCACTTTTATGAACCTATTGTCATGGAAATAAGAATAGGTCATGTTGACCAAACTGAAATTGAGTAAGATTGTTTTTTCCATAGGACCTATGGCATAGGTAAAGAGTAACTTTCAGACAGTTTTTGTTGTTTTCTCAAAATAACATTTTTGTACTTACAACCTTCTCATGCTAATCCTGCAAGTAATGAGGGAGACATCTTTATTTTGTGGTTGGCGTCTGCTTGTTCTCCTTACATAATCGTCATAGTTCAATGAGACTTCACTTGAGTAGTAAGTACCAAGCTTAGTCAGTGTTGGGCAGTAAAAAAAACGGGCGGTAAATACCGGGAAATACAGTCCTGTCCAATACTCCCAAAGTGTCCAATACCGGAAAAACTGGTCAATTGAATGATCCATTGAGAATTTTTTGTGTATTGGTTTATTATATGCTTAGTTGTAAATATTGTCTATTAACTTTTCTTCATATGAGTATTTATTGCTGGAGTAATGGCCCTTTAATGGAGAAAAAAGTTTCTTTGTCTTCTTTCCAACCATTGGTCGGATTTCAATTAAACTTGACATGAATTGTTGGTATTATCAAGTCTAGGTGTGCATATTATCAGGAATGCTTTTTCGGAAGCAGAGACTCACTTTTTTTTCAGAACCCTGCTAGTTTCTTTCAAAAAGTAGTATTCTTTCAAAAGATAGTATCCTTTAAACTGTATAAAATTTTTGTTTTTAGGCTGGTGATGTCGCCAGACTTATTACAATGCCAAAAAATAAAATCCACTAAGATGCATTTACTCACGAAACTGAGAACACAGAATCGATACAATGAAAAATAGTTCCTCGTTAATCAGTTTTGCAAGATTAGATCATTAAACTTTCCTTGTTTCATTAAAATTTTAATCCATTTGATTGTAATATATTAGATTCTTCTTGTAATGGAAGGAAATTGTATGAAATTAAAAGAAAAGGTGTTTAAAGGCGTTGATAATTATTACTACTCATTACGAACGCGATATAGCACGTGCATCAATGATTTTATTATGTTAAATTATTTAGTTCAATATTCTCTAATGAGATCGTGGCCGTGCATCAATGATTTTATTATGTTAAATTATTTAGTTCAATATTCTCTAATGAGATCGTGGCCGAGTGGTTAAGCAACTCGCTTAGTAATTTTCTGATGCTAAGGTCCAGCGATCGAATCACGGCAGCTCCAAAATTTTTATATTTTTTTAAATTTATTTTTCGTCCAGCACTTACCTCTCTTTCGACTTAGAAAACCACTTGATGTTATATTACTTATAAAGCTATTGTTCCTTTGCAGTTCGCCAACCTGTCAGTACTTTGTTATACCCCCTTTACCAGTTGCAAGTCTGTTGATGGATTGTGTATATATATTTCTAGGAGACAGATTATGCGTTCAGTTACTTTGATAATGGTGAGGGATATGGTGATGATGATGGGGATGATGACGAAGGTCCCGTGTATTAACACACATCTGGAGACAATACTGCTGGGGCCTTATTCACCAACGTTGTAAGTCTAAAAATCAGACTTAGACTTAAAAATGTGATCATTCATAATTACTGGCAGTTCTTTGAAACTCGATATAACTGTGTGAACTTTTATCTGACTATTTGTTGTTACCCACTGAACATGTATACCAATTTATATCAAAATCTGTACATTTATAACAACATGAGAGCGAATAAAACATTTGTAATGTAAAGTATAAGTCTTTGTTTTAGACTTACAATGTTGGTGAATAAGGCCCCTGTTATACTAGTAGTCAATCCAACTGTCAGTCCAGGGAGAAACTGCAGCTGTGGTTTGACTATCTGGCTATGTGTGCAGGATCAGCAATCTGGGTTTGATTCATGATCGCAATAAATGGGAAATAAAATCTGGACATAATTCTGCTGTAACAGTCAATCCAACAATCAGTCCAGGCAGAAACTGCACCTGCGGTTTGAATGTTTGACTATGTGGGCTGGATCAACAAGACTTAGTTATTTTGTACTGGATGTTTGTCATAATGTTGATCAGCTCTGTTAACTCTCCTTAACCACTGGTTAGATTACAATGAAACGTCACACATAATTGTAATTATGAATGGTACCAAGTCTATTTGTACATACTGTCAAGGAATTTTAGGTTACCTAATACTGGCCAGAGTAATGGCCCTTTGTGTGAGCGCCAAAAACTCATCAATTCTGTATATACTTGTATATAAATTATGTAATACTGTAATATAATACATCATGTGATGTTGTTGTATTTGGTTATTGACTTAATGTAAAATAAAATGCTAAAAAAATGAAAATGTTTTTGTTAAAACTCTCTTTGTTTAGCAATGTTTAGCTTTACTGTTTGTATTCAAAGGATAAGTCAAGAGGAGCAATCTATTGCAGGCACCTTAGTGTTGGCATATTGCTAAATGTTAAAGTTTACGTGCAAAATCGAAATAGTTTTAAGGTTCAGTGAGATTTTGCTTGAATTACTGTATTCACTATCACTTACTAGTGACTGCAACCCCGACACAAGACAAGGTATAATTCTTCCAAGCATATTGTCAACATTATCTGCCGTTTATGACTTAGCCAAAGAAAAAATGCTGAGCATAGCCTTTATTTGCCAGTCAGCTTCCTGTTGAATATGGCAGGCATATAAGTGCCTCCACCCGGATTCGAACTCTGGTCGCCCGATTAGGCGGCGAGTGCGTTAACCACTGAGCTACGGAGGCATTCATGTCGAAGTTTTGGGACCATCAAAAATATATCTAAGTCTATTGATAGGTAGCTAAGATCATATTTCTGCACATTTAACCATTATGACCCGATCCATACATAGGACAAGTTCAGAATTATCTGCTCTTCACAACATTAAAATGCATGTCTAAGTTGATCATCTTCAATATTTAGTTTTGATAGTATGCTATCATGGTCACAAACGATCCACAGGTCTTGGTAAATCTATTAAGTATTTTGTACAAACCTTTTGCCCTTTATTACTTAGACATCGATTACCAGCTAATACATTTTGACCATCATGTAAAAGTATTATTGCTTTCAAGAATACCGGTTCACCATCTTTGACATATTGATGCTCGCTATTATGACTCCAACCTTTACACATAAAAAGGCAATCTTCAATTTTGATTATACTTTCCAAGCATAGCACTTATCAGTGGAATAGCCTTTTAGGCAGCTAGCTCTTTGTAATTCGTTTTTACAGACGATGGAAAAGTGTCACCAAAGATACAGCACTCTGATAGCACTTGAATCTGACCTTTTTACCATTGAGTTGTCTCCCGTGTTCAGTACAACTATACGAAGATTGTCCGTGCTATATGTCATTCAAAGGGAGCATTTTTGCATTTTGTCAACGCCCAAGACTCCTGGGTTGGTACTCACAAAGCATCTTAAAGGAAAACTTTTAAATATTTTGACTTAAGTTAAAAAAATGAACTGCACATATTTTGCAGGAAACTAACAATAACCAACATTTTCTTGATGCTTACATAACGCTTCATTAACCTGTATAGCTGGCACAATTAAGGAAAGTTTAAGATTTTGTGAATACTATCACAGGTGCTGTTTTTTTAACAAAAAACTTTTCACATCACTTACACCAATACTCGTAAACAGTTATTAATAATTCGCTGGCTTAGAATGAGAAGGTCGTAACTACAAAATCGATATATTGAGAAAACAGGAGAAAATTGTCTGTAATTTTCTATTTACCTCTGGGAAAACACATTTTTATGGTCAACATGACAATTTTCCTGAAAATAGGCCCATCAGAAGCGCCTTGTGAAGCAGATTTCAAATATGTATGAGTCTTATACTGAGGTCGTAAGTAGTAATGACTACCTTCTCGTTCTAAGCCATCGAACTATTTACCTACTTTACAAGATATGGACATATAATTATGTTATTATAGAGTTCATTTAATGAAACATTTATCAGAAGTTCGATTGCAAATGACATTACAACATATTGAAGTGACATGTGGTTTATCATTAACAATCTCATTAAAACCAGACCCTTATTATTACGCTGTACTACCTAAGGCTGTTTAAAGGGAGCGTGGCCTACAGGTAGGGCGCGCGCTTCGGGATCGAGAGGTCCCGGGTTCGATCCCCCTCTAGACTACTGGTTAATTTCTCTGAGCAAGACCCACAGCTCCACTCCACCATGGTGTAAAATTGTACCTATGAGGGCAGTGTCTATTCCTGGGCGCCCCAGATCGATCTTGGCTGCAAAACCACAGGAGAGAAATAGTCTCCACAGGGAGACACGAGTGTAGGTTTCCATATGTAGCCCAATGACCAGGGGAAGTTGAAACGTCAAAGGGTGCTTGAGCGGCCTAACAGCTGAAAAGAGCCCTATAAAATTGGTAACTTTTTTTTAATTTTAAAGGAATGGAGCAAATGTTAGGATATAATTCTAATGGGTTTGTTTTGAACAATACCCTATTTACACACCCTATCGTGCGGAATACTGTGTACAACACCAGCAATACAACAAGGAAATCATTTGTTTTTGTAAACCCGGGGTACAATCCCCCAGGACCATGCTGAAGGTAAAGTTCTGTCCTAAACACTATAAATGCCACAGCTATATTTCCCCACTATTTTGGCGCGGAACAAAAGCATGCACTCGTCCGATAGTGCGGGGGACATAGGAAAGGAACACTCTCGGAACTATTCCCCGCCCTTTCCCGGAATTCAACTGTTGGGGTCGGGGTTTTAATTGACTGGCGCAAATCTGTATGAAATGTGTGAAGATATAGAACAAAATTACTACATCAACAAAAGTTCCGCTAGTACTTGGTACATGTATAATTGTGTTACAAAACCCCAACATTCTATATTTGTGTTATATCAAATTACTTCGACTAGACCACTTCAAGGTTCAGTGTTCGATTTTATATCAAAGACGTAGTAATTGTCACACAGTTAATAAATAGAAAACAACTACGTACATGTTAAAATCCCATTTACACAAGTAGCTGAAGTGGTCCCTCAATTGACTATTAGATAGATAAATGCCTGTAATCCAACATGAGTACCCAACATACTATGGCCAGTACAATCACCTGATGAGTAAATCCCCTTAAATCATTAAACGACTGTTAAATAGTTGATCGTAGGAATTATAGCTACTTGTAAACTTGTCTTAAATTGGCGTTATTATTTTAACTTGCCAACAACTTAGCCATATTCTCTCGCCATGAATTCTTGACTACTTTTCGGATTTATCACATTTCAATTCACAAAGGCTGAAGTTTATCACATTCAATTTCCAAATGCTGAAATTTATTACATTTCAATTTCCAAATGCTGAAGTTTATCACATTTCAATTTCCAAATGCTGAAGTTTAACTGTGACTATAATAATCAATAATGTTTAATGATAGTTACACGTATCAGTATTAAGTTTTTTCCATATTTTAGCAATTAATCTTGGATTTTTAATAAAAAATTGTTATTAAGTAGGACTTGTTATTATCAAAAAGATATGTGAGCAAAATATCTCCAAAAATATTTCCGGTTTCAATATGTGACACATTACAGGGGTCCTTCCGTTCCGGAAAATAATCAGGTAATTCGGATTTGCTGCATTTAAAGGAATGATCTCTTCTGCACAAAATAAAAGTTGTTTGTTGAAACTATTCAAAGAATTGATAAAGTTATGGTCATTTGAATTTCCATAAACTAAAGTCTTTAGCAATAAAACGATGTGTGAAGCCTTGTTAGGTATTGGGATGTGGTCTTATGGCACCCAAACCCGATTTGCGACTCGTTTTCGGGATTGAGAATTATGTGAGAAGCGGTGACCAAGAGGTAGGACGCGCGCTTCGGGATCGAGAGGTCCCGGGTTCGATCCCCCTCTGGAACAATGGTTAATTTCTCTGTGCAAGACCCACATGCTCCACTCCACCATGGTGTAAAATGGTACCTGTGAGGGCAGTGTCCATTCCTTGGCGCCACAGATCGATGTTGGCTGCCACACCCACAGGAGAGAAATAGTCTCCCCAGGGAGACACGAGTGTAGGTTTCCATATGTAGCCCAATGACCAGGGGATGTTGAAATATCAAAGGGTGCTTGAGCGGCTTAACAGCTGAAAAGAGCCCTAGAAAATTGGTAACTTTTTATGTCATACTAGTAGTAGAACCCCTGAAGTTAGAAAGTTGTTGGTACATACTGTAGTAGCAGAACAAGATACTTATGATATCATCAAAGTAATAAAAGTTGAAATATATTTATTAAGTCCGTGTGCTTTCGGTTTTACCTAAAAAGCATACAAATAATACGTTTCAAGTTCAACTCTCCTTTTGTAGGACTCACAATCAATTTGTGTATAATGCAAGTCAAAAGATTTATTTAAAATCTGGGAGAGGAAATTCACTGCGTAATTTAAAATACAGACACACATTATTTTCATCACTGAAAGCAATGCCATTACATTTTAAACTTACTGTACAAATCGGTGGCTTAGAATTAGAAGGTCGTAACTACCAAATCGATATTTTGAGAAAACACGGAAAAACTGTCTGACATTTACTCAATACTTATGGTAAAACAAAATTTTACAACTTCATTTTAGTCAACATGACAAGTTCAGATTTTTATGAAAATGGGCTCATAAGAAGCGCCTTGTGATGCTTATTCTAAATATGTATGAATCTTAAAAGGTCGAAAGTGGCACTTACGACCTTCTCATTCTAAGCCATCGAAATGGCCACCGACTACTTTCTAGGTCAAACAAAAAAGGAACTGTATACATGTACAAGATTAACGCATTGCGGTTTGCTCATTCTTGGGGGGGGGGGGATTAAAGTAAAGAAAGAACAGCATCCTATTAATACAATTTTAGAACAACGAAATTAAATAGAACGTAAAACACATATAACTTACAGTAGTGTTTTAGAATAAACTGCCTGATTACTTGTTGTTATATTTCACAATGTGGCATCTTTCATTCAAAGTGTAGGAGCAAAAAACGAAAATTAGTCGAGGAAGTTTGAGATAAAGTCTAGGGTTTATGAAAATAAATGAATCGGATATAGCAAGCAGCGGGAGATGAATTTGTTGAGTAACTCAGTCTGATGTTATCCAGATGCGGTACGCTATCATTTTCTCAATGACATACTTTCAGTGTCTGGGAATTTAGAATGATAAATTACAGGGTGTGAAAAAAGTTCGTGCTTAATGTTCAAGATTTTTCAGATCAAACTCCAGTGGGTTCTTTACCATTTTTCTATACTTCAAGCATTCAATGGAGCGGTTGTATAATAAATTAAAATTATATACTGCGAATATAGCACTCTCAGATGAAATTATGTATGAAACATACTTTTTAACCACTCTGTATGCATGTATTTGTGTATGCGTAATCTCCGCACAGAGTATTGCAGTCAGTCTGTTGCTTCGACGATCAAATAATCGGCCTGATTCCAACCGATAATAATTTATACTAAAAGTTTAAGGTCGATTAAAGAATATGTATTTTTTCCATTTTATATTAACCACTCTCGACACCTGAATTCCTGATGTTATATATTGCCACGAAACTATGTGATACTAGGAGCTAGTTTCCATCTACCCAGAAGGTTTAACAAGGAACTGTCTTGTTTCCATTTTTATTTTTTCTTTAGTATGACGCAGTCTGGGACTAAACCTGGAAACTACCGTACTCGAAACGGACGCTCTACCACTGGGCTATCGAGTAGGCGATAAATCGAACTGAATTCCTGTGCATTTGTATTAATTGGTCAAGTCCGTTTAAATACTATACTTGATAGTTTCTATACCGTTTATCTATCACCCGTCTCTCTTTCTCTCCGTTTGAAAGATAGGTAAATCTGAACGTATGGAGTAAACTGGTAAAGTTGATTTATTTATTAGATAGGCAAAGTGGTGAAAGTTTGTCTTTTTGTACAGACGAAGGTCTGTGTTTGCCTTTACGTACACTCTTGAAAACGACTGAGCAAGCATTTCACTGATATGTATGTTGAACGCTCACAGGAGAAAAAAACAGCGTAGGACGAGACATTGTTTAAAATATGAAACTTTAGTGCACGAAAATGCGCGTGTGAACGAGCTCAACTTACGTGATTTGGACGTAGGAGTCCTGTGTTTTAATACATTATTTATAAATTGTTTGCGGATAAAAGTTTGCAGATGTTTTTATGAAAATGTACAAACGTTTGTTTGAGTGAATTAGTAGAAGTTTATCGTGCACTGTTGTAACATTCGTGGAATGTAATTCTGTGTTACTTTGATATTTGAGCAAAGTTTAAAGGGACCTGTGATAGGAACTGGCATAATATCAAAATTGTAAATATTAAAAAATGGCATTCCATAAACAGTTACTAAATTCTGTCTGTGTTTTGTTAGTGTTAAGTATATTCGCCGGCGGATTTACCGACGCCCGTCGACAACGGTACCAATCCGACGGCCCACAACCCAGGAGGTTAAAAGGGTATGTACCTATACTTTTACAAAACCAATTGATGAAAAACTAACACACACTTAATTCGCAACATTTTGTAAAAGACAACACTCGTCACCCTCACAAAACGACTGTGGCAAATTGGACTAGGGAAACTGTCATAAACAGCAGATCACAATTGACACAAAAAAGACACTCGAATTATAAAGAAAAAACACCGATTTTAGGGTACTGCCTTTTCACGCGATTAATCGGTTCATAATAGAGCAGTAGTTGTGTATGTAGGTTATGTGTTTGGTGCACCGTATGGTGGCTATAGCAGTCTGCAAGGACGAAGCTCTGGGTTTTTTACAAACCTCGTTATCTAGAGAGGACTAATCGGGACAAGCCAAATGCTCGAAATAAACCGTGAGCTCGACATATCGGTGTGATTAGTATATACAATTAATTTTATATACATTTGCAAATTCGCCGGGACTTTCGTTCGAAATAAGCCGGGTGCTCGTAATATCGATGCTCGTCTTAACGAAAGTTAGCTGTAGATATCAAGAGGAACAATGTTGACGGTTGTTAAGATAAACGTGGGATAAAAACGTTCACATTCAATCGAATGCAATGCTGAACTTTAAATAGATTTGTGTAAATCTGAAAGGGGAGGAATGCGATGATTTTACTGCAAATTGTAAATATTACTAGTAGATAAACACCAATAAAATTATGTTTTATCTTATACATGTGCCGGTACATTAAAGTGTGTAGAGCTATATCTGACGATATTTTTAAAAAATATTTCAAAAAGTGAAAAAACAATTATGCTTTCATACCCATTAGATCATTTTCGCTTCAGCTTTAACAGAAACTCTCTCTGTGATTTATTAGACATGCAAAGTGTCCGTTTTCATACGAAAGTGTTCTAGAACACCTTAAGGCGACGGTTGAAATTATAAGAATCGTCCATTTTTTCGACGATTGAATCAAAGTACACGGAACCCATCTAAAGTTTTAATTTGCACTTTAAGTAGTCTAGTATCATACATACTAAAGACGATGCAAGTAGTTATTTTGACATTAAATGACCGTCAGATATAGCTATATACACTTTAAATAAAGACATACTTCAAGTATAGAGGTGTAATAAAAATGAAATGCCAGTAGATAGGGTTGGAGCAAATGTGCGTTACACTTATAACGTTATATGGTACAAAACGTATATAAATTTTATGCTAGTTCGACACTAATTACATTATCTAAGGTATGCAATAATCAGCCATTGAGGGATTTTGAATGTTTGGAGAAACTACACAAGTTTGTCCTGAACCAAATCACACATGGCTTGAATGCCTCTTCAAGTACCTGAATATTATACATTTTATCTAAACGAGCGTATTGATGTAATCTAAAAGTGATTTGGAAGTTTTGAAAATTTCCTGGTTGGATGCCAACAAACCGAGCAATCTGTGTTCCATAGACGAAATTTTGTTTCAAACGAGTTTGTATAAAACATAGATAATTTGACGCAGCACATACATACACCAGCGATTTAGTTTATACATTATCAAGATTAGAAATAGAAATATTGGCAGTTATAGTCTTAGCAAACTCTATTTGCATGCTATACATGTACCAAATCCATATTGGAGGGGAAATATAGTTCGTCTGTACTTACGAGCTGTTCATTCCTTCGCGTAGTCACTTATTCAATATCATTTCGGACCAACCTGTAACACAATCCGTCATTACATGCATACGAATATCATATTTTTCTAAATTGTCAGTTAACACCAATTTTTCAACAAAACTTGGCACAGACGCACAGTAGGTAAACAACAAGACATTTTCATTTATATATGTTTAGATACTTTCGAAACGAAAAATTCAATTAACATTTTAGCAGATATTGAATCAATGGCTTAGTTTTAGTCTTAAAGACATTTTAAGGCCCATTCACAAATAACGTATAGAATAATTTTGTGATGTCTAACGAATTCTTATCAAACGAACTTAATCACAGCGACACAAGCGTTCACGTACAGACGCACGATAGAAAAAGCATGCGAACGAATTGATCGGAAGTAGACAACTATACAAGAAGAAAACGTTACCAATTTTCGAGAGCTGTATTTCAGCTGTTCAGCCGTTCAACCACTCTTTGACAGTTTAACTTCCCCTGGTCTTTGGGCTAAATGTATCTATGGACACCTGCGTCTCACCTGGGAGACTATATCTCTCCTGTGGGTGCGTCAGCCAACATCGACCTGCGGCGCCCAGGAATAGACACTACTCGCACAAGTATCAATTTACACATAGGCTGAGTGGAGCATGTGGGCAATTCTAGCTCTGAGAAATTAACCAATGGTCCAGACGGGGATTGAACCAGGAACCTCTCGATCCTGAAGCGCGCATCCTACATCTATGCGCCCGCCCCCCACGCCTGTATTAGCAAGTTGAATCGGTTGTTATTCGTTATAATATAATATTATAACGAATACCAGCCGATTATGTGACTGTCCCTTCATGCCAATGATAAAGAACCTGATTTGGATACACTGTCAAACTCTTCTAATCACCGGTTAGAGAGACAATAATTAATCTAGATGGCTATCAAAGACGGGTTATGTGGAACTAACAACAATCCATTGATAATTTGATACAATCGACCCTCTATAGACAGTAGTGTCTGAATGATCGAACGTCAATGGGTTTATTTAAACACCGGTAACCCCCTACATTAAGAGATTTACGGATTCTCATCTGTCGGATTATGAAGTAGTTATGAAACAGATAGTAGGGAGATATTGACCTGATCATAGCATTTGAACATGAATAATTCGCAAGGTTCTTGTGTTAAATAATATTTTTTCCCCTAGTAAATCTCGTAATATCGGTCCTTAAGATGTGTGAATCTCCCCGTTTCACCGCTTATGAAAACATACAAACAGGCACCGATCTTTCGAAACATCTCAATCTGAGCTAAATTTAATCTCGAATACCGACATGTGTCTTTTAGCTAATTTCCATATGAGACAGGATTCAAAATTGCCATCACACAACTAAACATACATTTGTATTATTCTTAATTTATAACAGCAAAATCCTAAGAGTTTGAATTTAAGATTAATGTGAAATTCAGACTTTAAGTTTTTGCAAAATCTCAATTTGAGATTTATACTTGAGATAAAATTATATAGACAATGATCATTGGCAGGTCAACTGTTAAACGATCAGGCTTAAATCTCCACACAAGAGGCCTAGCATACTGTGAATGTCCGTTTTATAGGATTACAAAACAAATATCTAGTCAATAGTAGTAGAGGTGAATGACCTATGAAGATTGCAATGGTAAACTCATCAACTCTGACAAATTTATTGAGGCAGTATTTTAACACATGTGAAGTACAGGATAATCATGGTTATCAAAATGGCAAGTTTATATCGACATAGATCTACACGAACTCTAACATGGCGGGAATGTGCCCCCGTCTGGAATTCTGATTAATCTAAGTACAGTTGTATAATTATACACATTCCGGTCATTGTTAGCATTTTTCAGCTAGATATACTAGTATGCCATGTTCTCTTATTAAATATATCGATAAACTATGATAAAAATGAAGTATTCGTGAGTAGAGAGTAAAAGAGCATTTCAACAATAAAAATCTGACGTCATAAATGGCGTCAATTATCAAAACGGAATAGATATTTGCAATTTCAGCTAGAAACTACTTTGTCAGGTTCACATATATCAATAAAATATGATAAAAATGAATAATTCGTGAGTGGACAGTATAATAGAGCAAAACAATAAAAAAAATCTGACGTCATTAACGGCGTCAATCATCAAAAGTTCTATCAACTCGTCATATTAGTAATTTTGCCCCAATACACTCGCTGGGAGTATTACAGCTGACCTGCCATTCGGTAGATGAACAGTCTGTTGAACGGACACATGTTTAAACATTTTTTTTGACTTGGTATTTTTTCATTTCCCAAAACATGAATTTTGTTATCTACAAACCTGACCCCGAATATGTTATCTAATTTGAAAGTTACAAACGATAAATAAAAAGTCCTTTCCACGAAAGCTAGACTCTTGTCATTAAAGTCGTGACATTGCATAATAAGTAGTGACCTAGCATGTAAGACACAGAGCTGTATCACCAACATGTATATGTTTCATTTTCTGCACATGTAGTTTATCTAATATCTAAGTTGTTCATTCACCGAACGAAGCAAATTAAAAGATAATACCCTGTGCGCCACGTAATTTTTATTTTTCAAATGTGCAATTATTTTTTATCCGGATTGATTCGTTGAACTAATTTCAACATTGAATATGCATGGGCGTAGAACAAGGACAGGGGGGGGGGAGCAGCATGTTATTTGCCCCACCCCCAATAATTCAGACAAAATAAATAATTAAATAGTCTCTTTATCTGGATATATAGGTAATTTGCCTTTTGATCTGAGTGAAAAAGTAAAAAACGTGCGTTTTTTCGTGATTGCTTTGCTCGCAAAAAGACTTTATTCTTTGAAAATATGTTATCAGACATCTTATGATAAAGCTATGCCCTAGAAAAAGAAATAGCGATATAAACAATGCACCAGCTCCTAGATTACTTTATGCATTATAAAACTCAAATCTCGAAATTTGGTCACTTGTGCAAGAACTGGTCAGACTTAAATTTGCTTGATTTTTGTAATGAAACATGTCCATATTCTGACCATTCACCGTCTGTCGTCCGTCCTTCCGGCCGGTTGCCATGACAACAGAAAGCAAATGCACTGATTGGTCCATTTATTGATAGAGTTGTGAAGAGAAACACTCTTTAAACATATATTGTCGGATATTTGATACGTGACATCAGCTAGAGGTCTTCTACAAAAGAACCTGTCCAAATTATCACTGGGTCAATATTGACCCAACTCCAGGGAGGGGCGTTGTTTATTCTATAGTCTTATTTTCCGAAACCTTCTTCCACAAGCTGTAGCTATGGAACTCTGTAGATTTTAGTTTTTACCTTGGCTGACAGCTATAATTGGTATCAGTTAATTTCTAAAAATTGATATTGACTGGCGTTAACATGAGGCTTCCGGCCTTTGTTAACATCAACATTGACTCCATAGGGCACCGATACTACTCGTGAGCACTCGCTTATTTCGAGCAAATTTCTGCGAATTTGATAAATATATGTTGTATACTTATATCAAATCGCTAGGTCGAGCTCCCGGGTTTGTCATCGAGAAAACGATATTTTACTGTATGTTCAATGTTTCTGTTTAGAGCTGCTTTATGTGTATGCTGGCTTGTGAGGCATGTTCGTCTGTTTGATTGAACATGGCTCTGTTTGACTGACTGATGTGTCGGGTCGTGATTCTGTCACTGTGTATTTTCATCTCACTGCTAATGTCTGTGATTCTTTGAGCTGTGTTGTTCAGCTGTCAACTTCATGCAGAACTTGCGTAAGGAACTATGTTTTAATACGTTTTAGTCGATCTGGTTATGTGTTTTGAATGTAATCTGAAGGATGTAATGACAACAATGTTGAAACAGTGTTAAAAGCTCTAACACTAGTCTTGTCATTGTTGTTCATAAATGCATTCTGGTTATATATAACGTAGCTCAAGAGATAAGAAAGGAGAGGACAACTACAAGGCGGTCGTCAGATTCCTGCCCTGTATATAGGGGAGGATGAGATTGCATTGGAGTATGTACAAGGTTAATAACCACTAAATGCACACGCGGACCAAAGTCATATACTTCAAATAGTCCGGTAAAAAAGTGTCGATCGACTGGAAATGGTTGGTGTGTCTTGACAAATCTGCATCAGAATCTTGAAATTAAATGCATTTTATGCTCATTTGTGATGTAGTGAAATAATTTTATTTGTCATTCTGGCTTAAATATGAAAGTAAGATTGGCGCTAATGGACTATCCGTACGTGTGAGAAAATATGTTCACCGCGTTTGACGTACCGACTTGTTCTTATATTTTACATGACCCCTGCTTTTTCATTTTCTTGAAGCTGGATACTATTTCTATTGATCACGAAATTTTCCCCATGACAAAAAATTTACGCTTTTGTTGGCTGACATTGGCGACTTTACATTGAGTTAAAGAACACTTCTGTTTGGTGGGTTTTTGACCTATAAATGCAATTGTTGAGGGAATGCGTGAACAGTCGACCAGTTCCTGGTGAACGGAATTCACGTTAGCTTCATCGTAATACTCAGTTTCAACATTGCTGTTTGAACATTTGGTTGAATAAATATAACAACTGCTTTGCTAAAACGTATACTGAGTACTTCCGTTTTCTAATCGTGATGAATGTTTTTATAACATCCCAATGCAAGTATTTGCAATTTCCACTCTCGCAAAACATACGGTAGCTAAAGAGCTTTCGCGATTTCATGAATGAAAGATAAATAAATCTTCATTAACGTGGTACAAAACATGCGTAGATGTGTTTTTGTGAAGTATGCATGCACGCTGTGATGAAAGTCTACAAAGCATACTGTCATGCAGCTGATTATTGGTGCCAAAAATACAAATTATTCTTATACAAAACTATCGAGACAATTATGCGCATGTCTGAGGCAGTTTTTGATACGTAATTAGGCAGTCGGAATTTCATCTAAAACTGTAAAAACTATAAAAGCAGTTTGAATAACCTGTTTTGAGGAATATAAGTCGTACGCAGCTGATGTGATATATTTTACTAGGTTTTGTGCGATATATAGCTTGGCTAATTTGACACGAGCCTGACCTTTTAATTAGCATAATTTAACAGTCGATATATTACCTACGATACAACACCGATTGTATGTTTTTTATAATCTGGGAGTATCACGCAGAGGCTCGAGATGTAATACAAATACAAAACTAAAATACCGATATTGCACGATTTGATTGCGGAAATAGATATTCAAATCAAGAACCTCGTAATATATTAATGCATAAAGGTGAGGCTCAGGTCAATATAGTCAAGCTATACTTCTCCAGTAGTCGTCACATAAGAACAAAGATCACACAGAGTAAACGTAATTTAGCGCAGTTTTGTAATTTTGGTGATATAGTTGATTTATTGATAAACCTGTTTTATATTAAAAAAGTTTTATCAAGCTTGCGTTTCTTCTTTTTTATGTTGGCATCATATACGGGAAACGCTGTATAATTAATTAATTGGCGTGGATAGCATCAAATTTAGAATTTCAAAAAACGCCGTTTCATTAACTAGGTTTTTTTACTAGTTACTATGCACCAATACGCGTTTCCACCATGTTGTCGTGCGATAAGTTTGCCCAAAGTGTTGTTAGCGATTTTAACCAGCATTAAAACACAGAAAGTAGTTTTACAAAAAATAAAAAATCGTGAACAGTAAACCTTGCAAATTGCACCAAAATATTACATTTGCGTGAGTGTGACATCGCGACAATATATGACATTGCTGTGTATACTATCTTGGCGGGCAGTTGAACCTGTATATCGACATGAACTATTTCATCGTCTTTCTTTTTATTGGGGGGGGGGGGGGGGGTAAATGTACTTTAACAAAAATATGGCAGATGACGTATAATGTAAGTATGGTATAATATGACCACTGATGTTACCAACAGTACTAGTACATAGACGTGTCAGGTACATGTCAATCTGTATACAAATTATTAAAGGAGATGTGTCGACAATTTTGAAATCTTAATTACAGACGTGACTTAAAATGTGTTCACTTTCAAACTATTGATGCTGCCAAGCGAGCGATTTTTCTCTATATATGACCCTTTTTATTCGTATAATATAGGGTAAAAATAACTTTATTCGCAATGACATATGATAAAGGCCCTTTCTATTCGTATGACATAGGGACAATGACCATTTATGATATAGTGTAAATAGTAACCCTTTTCATTCGCAAAGGTACATGATTAAAAGCCCTTTATTCGTATGACATAGGGTCAGTGACCCTTTTTATTCGTATGGCATTGGGTCAGTGACCCTTTTTATTCGTATGACATAGGGTCAGTGACCCTTTTTATTCGTATGACATATGGTCAGTGACCTTTTTTATTCGTATGACATAGGGTCAGTGACCCTTTTTTCGTATACAATAGGATAAATATATATTTTCAATCTCAATCACAAATGAACATTGGCCCCTTATTCGTATGACGTAGGGTCAATGACTTTTATCTTCATAATTATGATATAGGGCCAATGTCACTTTTCATTCGAATGCTGTTACGTCAATGGTCCCTTTTATTATCGCGTGAGGATAAACACAGATAAATCTATCGTTGAAAACGAAAAATAATAATTTTGTTTTGAACAATCTATATTTCATAGAAAAATATAAATTTTACAATTTGTTTTCGTTTTCAAATTGTCTTATCAATGACACAGTTACCCCCGTGAGTATAAATAAAAATATCTTAAAATTAGGTAAAATCATAAACATAACTGAATTATAAAAAATGCTGCTACTTCACCTTTTATATTGCACATTATGTCGCATAGCAGAGAGTAATCTTATCTCGTCACGTTTTAATGTTTCCTATTCTTGCATTCTTTACGTGTTTTATGTACTGGTATCATAGTTAGGGTGATACTATTCAGACGATATTCAATATACACTGAGCGTCAAAAGTTTGCAATAATTAAATAACTGAAACTCACTTGCAACAATGCTTCTGACACTTATACTCGACATTATAGTACATTTATTGAATGTAATGTATAGTTTGTTAATTATCAAATTGTGTCAAAATTGTATTATTGATATATCGATGGCTTAGAACCAGAAGGTCGTAACTACTACTAACGATCTTATAAGACTCATACATATTTGAAATCTGCTTCACAGGGCGCTTCTTATGAGCCTATTTCATGAAAATCTGAAATTGTCATGTTGACCAAAATGAAGTTTTAAAAACGTGTTTTCCCAAAGGTAAAGAGTAAACTGCAGAAAGTTTTCTCTTGTTTTATCAATATATAGATTTTGTAGTTACGACCTTCTGGTTCTAAGCCAGCGATATATACATATGAATTAATACAATTTAAAAGAAAATGAAATATTGATTGATTTTGAATATTGCTGTTTACGTGAGTATAGCTCAAAGAGATTTTGACATGATCCAGACCTTTATGAATGAATATACATTTTATTACAAGGTTCTTGCTTTTGAAAATATCAATTTCCGCAAGCAAAACGTGCAATATCAGCATTTTAGATTTTTGTTTCCATTACACCTTCGTGAAACTCAACCGATGTAAAAATGAAGAACATAATTATATCATCTGTTGAATTATGCTAATTAAAGGTCGGGGATAGTGTCAAATTCTCTGTACTATATATCGAAATGGACAGCAAAATGTAGTGTTGTAAAACTTTTGACACTGAGTATATCATCATATACACCATCTTGCGTCTGCCATAATCTTATACAACTTTTACAACTTTCAACGCCCACTAATTCGATATTGAATACTTTATTTCTGTTTATTGTACAAAACCTATTCAACAAATGCATTTTAACTGAAATACAATGACTGTATGTAATAACTGAGCAACATGCTGGCTACCCGGACACATTCGCAATTTTATTAACTCGCGGTGTCAACTTCAATGAATCAGGATTTTGACCTCATAATATTTGAATGTGGCGAATTCATGAAGCAGCAATCATAAATTAGTTAACTTAACTTCTCTTAAAAGCAGAAATAGTTTACTTAGTTGGTAATTACATATTGCAAGAATTTGATGCAATGCATGTTTTGGTGAATGGCTTTATTTTGTATACAAATTAATCATTTGACTATTAAATACACTACAATATGCCATTTCCTTCATTTCGAACGAAGATTGTTCCAGTCTTGGCATTAGTTATACATTGCGTTAATCAAACATGGGTTCTCTTTTAAGTATGTCGCGAAAGACATTGATCAGGTCAAAATTCCTTCTTTACAGGTCCCTTAGGATAATTTTCTTACTTATTCCTCTTCGTATTAATAAATGATTTTTTTAATATGTTAAATGATAACATGAATGAATGAACGAAATGTTTAAACATTAAAGCTGCAGACATGAGGGTAATTCCTATGCTATTATTAATGACAACATCACTACAAGCTGCCAGGATAAACTCAATGGTGGCGGCCAACATACTCTTATTTTTGTACTATATCATGTGTAAGGTGCTAGGCTATCAATTTACGACAAGAAAACCATAGACATGCTAGTGGTGTCAGTTAAATAATTTGTTACATCAATTTACGACAAGTTTTCATATAGTTTAACCGTTTATACAGATTGCAATGTAAGCAATTTTATACTGGGGTGTTTGATATTTTGCCATTATTTTCAACGTATGCAAACGAAGTTAAATACTAGTAGTATATCAAAGGTCATCTCCCCGAAGCCAGGTACCACTGGTCAATTATACAGGGATCTAACCGAATGAGCACAAACCACAAGATTTAATTTCTCAGACAAACACAAAATAAGTCATTAGACATCATTATTCGCACATTTCACCAGCACCGCTTCCAACAATGCGATTGAGCAACACAAAATCTACTCGCATATCTCCGCGACAATTTCACTAACAGTTTGATTATATACTTTATATCTGAAAACGTTATATACCATTTTGCTAATGTAGGGTATGATCATTTGGTCTTCTTACACCACTACTACTATTTTCTATAGAACTAAAACTGTAATATGTTGGACACAAATCAGACTTTAACTGCTGTACGAAACGTTCCAGCGGATAATGCCTATTCCTGATACATTCATTGCATGTCGCACGGTTAGAATGAAAAGGTCGTAACTACGAAATCAATACTTTGAAAAAAAAAACCACAAGAAAAACTGTCTAAAATCACTCTTTACTTGTGGTAAAACAAGCTTTTTTCAACTTCAGTTTTGTCAACATGACAAGCTCCGATGTCATGCAAATGACACCATAAGAAGCGCCTTGTAATGTAGATTTCAAATATGCATTAGTCTTCACATTCTAAGCCAGCGATGTGATGTAGTAAGCAGTTAAACTAGCACATACCAATATTGTACCGGCATTCCCCGGCATTCCATGGTCACCGTGTACACCGGAGATTACCATCCTGTTAGTACACTCGCCTCGACATGCTAACCAAAGTGTAAAAAGTGTTTTATATGTAATTTATACTCGACCCCACACTTATTTACAACATTGTTTTGTCTCTTATCTGTGCTAATCAAATTTACGACACAGTAGTATTTTAAGTGGTTTCAAATAATCTAGCTGCGCTCAAATGTCGTCACGCAGGGTATACTTAATCAAAGTACTAAAGCTAGTGAATTTCTTAGATTTCTCGCTCGTGTGCTTACTCAAACATGTGCAGTGCCTGCTCAAGTGATATACCTCATTTGTAAAGAGTAATAAAGTGACAAAGAACCGTAACTTCCTTATTTGTAGACCTCTTTACAGGTTACACCATATCGAGCGTGGCTATACATCATCACTTATCAGCTTCAACTCACACGTTATTAAGCAAGATTGATCAACACGTGTTGTTCCAAACAATATAACTAATGTATATTATCTCTATATACTTGTAGGGCAAATGTTTGTGGAAGCTTCAGAACTGTGCGGTGTTGTCGAGGATGGAAAGCACCAACTAACGGACGAAGATGTTCCATACGTAAGTTTCATTTAGTTACAGTGATTCCAGTCTCATTTTAATGAGACCCATATTAACTCCACCACTTTACACTGATATAGGATCAGACAACACTCCGTATGGGGTCCTGTCGATGTGTACTTCACATCATTAAATCAAATCGCTACTTTCACAAATATGAAAGTGCTGACAATCTCGGCAGTAGTTTGCTGCAATAGAGATTTCTTAACTTTATACATCGAGAGTTTAGTAAGTCAGTACACTCTCTACACATATAGATGAATAGTCATACTACTACATGTACTTAACTGTCATTTGAACATGGCTTCTTATGTGGTGTAGTCAGATCTAACTAACAGCGTAAACGAATAAAGCAAATGTTAGGATCTGATTTTAGTGATATTCGAGTGTTTCGAGCTCAAACTTGATCGAAACGATAAGATAATTCTACACAACCCCTTTGTCATGATCAATTGGAATACCCCATCTTTAACAGTTTGGTGTGATCCTAATTTTAAAACCAACATGGTTGCCACAATCTAAGATGGCTGCCTCATGTCCACCAAATATAAATTCGTTGCCTTCTGGTGAACCAGCCGGTACATTATAAACAACCATGGAACTCAACTGATAATATGTAACACCCAACTCTAGATCAATTATTTCCCCATTGCCTAAGCATAGTGCTATGGAAGCGCTTTCCACGGAGGTTATACATGCCTTCTATATTTAATTGAACAGGATGTTACTGAATTTACAACTTATAAGGAAAAAATCATTTTACCCAAATTCACGAAATTAAATGCCCACGAAAACAAGTATTAGATTAACCTTATTTATGCAGTGTGAAGATTGGCACGTTGCATGTATCATTAAATTAGTATCAGCAACGCCTAGATGATAAAATGACCAAGGTCATAGACAAAATTTTTGTATTTCATTTTGAATCATTACATGAAATTGTTGTCATGACATTTCAGAAAATGCAATTGTGAGCAATCATGTTTCGTTTTTACACTAAGCGCATACGTGGTTAAAACCCCAATTAAGTTGAGAATACAGAATATGTGTGGGCACATCATATATTGTTCGATTGTTGGTAACTCCGGGAAATTAACTCCCTCAAACCGCACATATTTTAGTATTACATTTACTTTATAATATACGTTTATTAACGTCGAACAACCGTTATCAAGCATCTTTAGCTTTTGACAAGTATGTTCAATCGTTTCACGATGTGATGCGTTGCGTACAATCACCAACTAGACACACTGGTGTTACGAATTCATTAATCAAACTCCACAAAATGACCTGTGACGGCACGGAAATGAAACATATTTATGCTATGAATGGGACGTCGACGTATTGAAAAGATAATGTTGTACCCTCATGACGATGGATAACATCAGGAATGAGAGGAGTTATTAATATAAGTTGGAACAACTTGTTTCACTATCGACCTAAATAACTTATATATTAGTGTAAGCCGAATACACCAAACGTGAATAAATATTATTTTTAATGAATATGGTTCCTCTATAAGACAATGAGACAACTGTACAGTACAGAAATCGGGTATATAGGTAGTGGTATGAAATCAAACAGTACACTATTACGTTAACAAAATGCAGCTACACAATGTTTAGGAGATATTACGCAGACGTAAATCTGTTTGTTTGGAGACAAAACAGACCTTCCTCGATCAAATAAACCTTTTACAACTATACACAAATACTTAAAATCATTAAATTTCAATGGGAAACATCTCGTGGATTATTTGAAAAGAGCATTTCACCGGGTCGTAATTTCAAGGATACAAAATCCACTAAATAAGATACTATAGATCCTTTAAAACATATTCTTAGGGGAATATTAAGTTCGTGGTTCATGTCATCCATGAATTTCACAAAATTAAATTCCACGCAAATATTAATGATTTGCAGTACTGTACCATATCAATCAACAGTAGTTGAATCATTTCCGGAATCATTTCCGAGCATAGAAGATACAATGAAAGACAAAGGAACTATAATGGTTTTAACCGTCCGTGTGTCTGTTGCACTTTGTTTTCGATTTCTTGAAACTCTCACTGTGTACGCTGTAATGGGGGTCTTTCAATTTCTCCAGTTAGTTTTTTTATAAGTAAATATTTATTGCTATATTATGTGTATATCCGCTGTCATTAACCGCACATAAATGCAAGATTAGCAACATTAACGTTACAAATAGTGAGTGTTGATTACTGTTAGTGTATAAAAGATATGAGGAAATCGGAGAGGGAAGGCAGTACCCAACTTAACCAGTCGAGCACAGAAAACAGTAACAACACAACATGGAGCAATTCCCACACATAACCCATCGGAATAATTGTAAAATTAAAAATGCAGGATGACCTAGTTTCACAAATAAATAACAAAACACGGTGATCCCAAGTGACCGAATGAACTAAGACCCGACCTAATTATCCAAGTAAGTCTCTGCTGCAAAAGAGCAGGGTGACCTTTAATAATTTTGGCAATTATTGAACTATTTGGATGCTTGTCTGAGTAGTTATTAAATGGGAAAGACAAAATTTGCAAATTGACAGCCCCTGCAAGTTAGTTCATATTAACATTCACCCAAATTGTACTTCTTAAATTCAATGTAGCATGCATGTAATTTAATATACCTGTGTGGAGTATCGTTTAAAACAATCTCAATGAATATTGGTGGTAGCGAATGAATGTTCTTTGATAGCGTTACAAACTCTGAAATTAAATCTGCTAATGTACTTGTCTATATATACATCTTTGATATACTAAACATATGGTGAGTTATATAAAGATCACTTAACAGAAATGTCTGGTAAACGTATTTAAATATATATAAAAATTCAAACAGGCAGTGGAACTCATTTAAAGATTGATGTTAAATTAGACGCAGTCATAGATATCTTCTATCACGGAGATTTATCATAAAAATTGATGTTTAATAAAGTTTCTGTTACATGATTTACACAGGTAGCAGTCTGATGCGTCCCACTCATACTTTATTTTGCATCGGCGATGTACTCCAGATTTAATTAATGGGCATCGGATTGCATCGGGACAAGGGTCCTCGTGGTCTAGGGGAAACATCAGGGGTCATTAGAAAATTTGTGATATCCTAGTTCCAAATGACTTCCGGTGCTCAACGAGACCAAGACACACAAATATTTTAGAATAGACTTATTCCCATAGGTTTGAAAATTGTCCATGCTTATAATGCCAGATATGTGGAAATGAGACAGGGAAGGCAGCACTAAAGTCAACCAGCCGAGCACGGAATACCGTAACAGCACAACATAACACAACTACACGGAACAATGTCCACACATAACCAAACGCAATAATTAAAAGCCCAAGTCCCTGTTGTAAAACTGCAGGATGACCTAGTTTCACATAGAAATAATACAAAACGGAGATCTTAAGTGACCGAATGAAACGCAGCTAAGACCGGACCTAGTTCTGCTGCAAAAGGGCGGGGTGACCTAGATCCAAAAATATATGCCAACACGGCGACCCAAGTTACCCAAGTGACCAAAGTGACCATGTTTGTTCTTAGCCACTGAAATTACTATAAAGACGTTAGCAAAATGGGCACAAACTAGCATACACTATATAGCGTAGTGACGCTCATAGACTTCTACTAGCGCCAGTTCAACGTACAGTGCCTACTTCTATTCCTGCTACGTTATCAATTGTTTATGTCAATGGTTTTGAGGTAGCTTCGATATCCAAGTTATTTATCAACACTAGTACACTTATGTTAGGGTTAAAATGTTCCGACTCAAGTCTGATTACTTTAGATTATGCGATATCGTGAGCAATAAATGATGTTTGGTTCGTATGGTAAGACCTGTGAATGACAGGTCAATTTGGGTATTAAGAAAAAAAGGTAAACACAAGTATCTGGCCATTAACCTTTGCAATAAATAACAATTAAGTAACGGCCGTTTACAATGTCAAAGGGTTGTAACTTGAAAATTGTTGTAAACACTGCATTAGGAGTTAAAGTTTCTGGTCCCGAAGTTCGTTGACTTACTTTTGACATAGACCTTTTCATCCGGCTGTGACATAAGGCCGTCCCAAAGTTCGTTACTTTGATTAAATAAAGATTGATAATAAGTAAGTAAGTAAGTAAGTAAGTAAATTGTTTATTAACGTGACTTGTGCATATATATTTACAAACAAACATAATAACAATACATAAAGAAAGAGGCACCCGGCCCAATGGGCCTATAAGTCACCATAGCATAGGAGAGTATTTAAATAATTATTATTATTTATAACAACAAAGGGACTGACTAACGACTTATCGGATGTCATACCTACCGTTTCTGTGGTACATTCGTCAGTGTAGCAGTCACATGAAAGTACTATAAACCTCACATACACAAACTGTAAAACTATCTACAAGTATGAGAATAGGAACACAGATGATACTCCACGAATATACGATGTTAAATATGACATCATAATTTGAAACACAGAACAACACAGTGTTTAACGATACATACATGATTTCTCGAAAGGTTTCGCAACCGTTAAAGGTAAGTGATGGCGCGAAGAAATTAACACTAATTTCTACGGTATAAATCAATGGGTTGCCCCGTGTGTTCAATTTTTCGTTGCTATTACTACCATATTTTCGAATATAACATATATTTTTCGTGATAAAAATACGCACTGAAACCATAACCAGTAGAACCTGATTTCTACCAATTTTGATGGAAATCGGATGATAAATAGTTTCACAATCGAGATTGTCTACGTATTTTTTAAATGGCCCTCGTATGTCAGCAGCATGGAGAAAGCTCTAGTTGAGCAGTTCTTACTAGAAATTTCAGATTAAATTGCAAAATTCGCAAACTAGGCAGTGCCTTATTTCAGACTTGTTTCATTACTCTGATAATTCAAAGATTTATAAATGTATATATTTGCAGCTGTTTGCAATAGTGGTTGTGGTGGTGGCGGACTATGTATGAAGCCAGGAATGTGTCTATGTCCTAACAGAGAAATCTCGCCATATTGTGGAACTTCACAACCTTCGGGAGGAGGTATGTAGTGTATTGTAGTGTAATTATTATTAACAAATACATCCAATTGTTTGTGGTTATATGATGTGTACTTATCGAGCCGAGTATAGCATAGCCGTTATTCTTTCACCTTTCTGCTGAAATATTGCTGGCATTTGAGGTCCACCACCCAGATTAGAACCGGATCACCGGATTAGGCAGAAAGCGCACTAATTATTTGCAATTTCGCTCCTTAGTGATAATAGGCTAATCTAAGAAACTATGCATGTTTATACCCACCCTTTCAAATAGCAATATGTATATATTTGTTTAATGTCGAAATCAACATTTTGTTATGTAATTCTAATTTACCATGGCAATATGTAGGTATTTGTTTAATGTCGGAATCAACGTTTTGTGATACATTTCTACTTTTTCGTGGCAATATGTACGTATTTGTTTAATATCGAAATCAACATATTATTAAGTAGTTTGCTTTTCAATGGCAAAATATACGTATACTGGTGCCTCGTATTTCCGTGGCACTTAACTATAAACTTAAATATTATGTTTACAACAGCAATACTGGTCACAGCCTGTCACTGAATAATAAAATGTACCTTTGGGTTTATGATTTATTCCAATTAAATGTTTTTATCGGGCAAAACATTAACAAAATTAAGTTTTTCCTTAACCTTCTCCTTTCTACACTTGGAGAGCGGATACCCCTATTTCCACGGTATCCAATGAAAACAGTTCTTAGTGTTGCCAACAAGACATGTACCTGTCTGAAACCTTGTAAAAATGTTAAGACAGATGTTGCTAATTGTAGCAGACAAGTAAACATAAGCTGTAATGTATACTTTTGTTGCTAGAGGTTAAGCAAGTGACCTACTCTTAAAACACTAGAAAATTTACTCTTTACTAGGCGGAAACGTAAATTCAGCCCAAAAAGATTGTTTATTTACTTTTTTGTCTACTTTTTTTATTAATTTATGAGATTTAAGTGACAGTGCACTTATTTACAGGTATATTTCGTATGTATGACATACACAACTGTTTTTATCCAATACCACGGAATTAGGGGTACCACGGAAATACGAGGCGAGGCTATACGTATTTAATGTCAAAATCAACACATTGTGACGTATTTCTACTTTTTCAGGACAACCAGCGTTATGTAATCCACCATGTAAGAATGGAGGTGTTTGTGTGGCCAGCAATCTGTGTCGATGTCCTTCAGGATTCTCAGGAGGTAGCTGTGATAATGGTAAGTTAGTATTAAATATACATATTAGTATTAAGTATTAGTATTAGTTTTGTTAGTTTTAACATATTTGTGTAATAAATAAATGTCACTTGCTCATCGATTGCTAGTTGCACCAAGCAAGCAAACAAAATCGTCATCATTGTTGACGTCGGGAGTAAAATGTTATTATTAATGTTTGTTACAATAACCTTTCCCTTGTTCACAATTCGTCTTATACAAAAAACTAACATTCTCTTATAATGCATTTTTTACAACACATGTTTATCTCCGAAACTCATGAATATGTAATGCTATAACTTAAGCTTCAGCATCAATGTGAAAACTGGCGTTGTCCGCTCCCACTCTCATGGTGATTTGTGCCATTATCAATAAGAGAGGAATTAATAATCTAAATTATGAGAAATTGTTTTAAAATTTATCTAAGGAAAATAATCATCAACTAATAGGTTTACTAGTAGGATAATAAGACCTTTGCACTAAGCGAAACAAGAAACGTCAACGTTTTTTATGTTGTTGGCACCATGCGGAGAATGTTGTTACTTTACGTTTGTTACATTGACCTTTGCCATGCTCACAATTCGTCTTACACAAAAACCTAACATTATCGATCAACATGTTTTTAAAAAACATTCTGAAATCTCCGTAGCTCATGATTATGTAAAGCTATACGCTGCAGCATTAAAGTGAAAACTTGCCTCCGTTGCACACACCCTGGTGGTGATTTATACTATTAGCAATAAGATAGTAAATGATATAAGTTATGAGAAATTGTTTAACAATTTATCTAAGAACATTTTGTATAATCTAATTACGTTTACTTGTTCATCGTCGGATAACAAAAACGCCATCATTTGAAATGTTGTTGGCACCGTGTGTAGAGATTTCTTATTATATGTTTGTTACAATAACCTTTACCTTGTTTACAATTCATCTTATACAAAACCTAACATTCTCTTACAAATGTATAGTACGTTTTTTACAACAAATGTTAATCTCTGTTATGCTATACGCTGCAGCATTAAAGTAAAAATTGGCGTTGTCCGCTCACACCCTCATGGTGATTTATGCCATTAACAATAAGAGAGTAATTAATATAAGTTATGAGAAATTGTTTTACAATTTATCTAACAACATTTGTATCAACTAATTACGTCTACTTGTTCATCGTCGGATAACTAAACATTTGCACCAAGCGAAAAAAACGTCATCGTTTGTAATGTTGTTGGCACCATGCATATAATGGTCTTATTTTATGTTTGTTACAATAACCTTTCCATTGTTTACAATTCGTCTTATACAAAAACCTAACATTATCTAACAATTTGTTTTTACAACAAAAGTTAATTTCGGTAGTTCATGAATATGTAATGCTATACGTTACAGCATTACAGTGAAACATGGCCTTGTTCGCTCACGACCTCATAGTGAATTATGCCAATAGCAATAAGAGAATAATTACAATAAAATTTATCTAAGGAAAATTAGTGTACTTGTAGGATAACATAAAGTTTGCACTAAGCAATACAAAAACCGTCATCGAAATGTTGTTGGCATCGTGCGTAGAGTTTTCTTATATAATGTTTGTTACAATAACCTGTCCCTTGTTTACAATTCGTCTTACACAAAAACATAACATTCTCTAACAATATGTTTTATATAACAAATGCTGCTGTCTGTAGTTCATGTATGCAATACACTACGTACCGATTTCACCTCAGGTGATGCTTTCTTCTGTAAATTATATGTTTGCTGGCTTGCTAATTTAGGTCACCCCGTCAGAGTTATTGGCGGCCAAATGTGACCCCAATGCGCCCTTAATAAACGATATAATCACCAAACGACGAGGATACCTTTGGAAAATTTGATTTGCTATATTGACAGAGCGAAGTAGACTTTGTAGCTACCTAAATACTTTTTGCTTCACATGAATCAGCGCTAAAATTAGTGCTTTGTCATATCCAACTTCATGTTATAGTTTAAACACATTATTTTGATGTTTTTTGTTCAAAATACATCTTCTGGTGTTTGTCAGACGTGTTCACTAATACCATGTGTTTGTCACTTTCAATACCATAAATAGACTGCATTGAACAGGGGACAGAACTGTAAAAGTTTGTACTCGGTATCATCAATTTCCCATCACATATTTCAGATTTGCGTGTAGGACCATGTTATACCCAGTTAGCCAACAACATGTGCAGAGGACAGTTACCTGGGGTGAGCTGTACCAAACATTTATGCTGTGCTACCATCGGTATGGCATGGGGTAACCCGTGTGAGACGTGTCCAGCCACGCCCCATCCCTGCAGACGTGGATACATTCTCAACCTAGGAACAAATACATGTCAAGGTACTAGTTATAATGAAAATAATAATAACATAAAAACCACAACAACAGCAGCAGCCGCAGCAGCACCTCTACCAACAACAACAACCTTATTTTACGATGAATCACCCAATCCACCAAAGGCGCGTCTCCCATTTGGGTCATCTAACAAAACAACACTTTCATGCATGAGTACATACAATAACACAAAAACAAGAATTGAATACAAAAAAGTAAATACTGATATTTGTTATTAGTCAGTCACAAGTGATATGGTAAAATATAGCCGACTAAACAATTTACGAATTGAATTGGCTTTTGACCTGAAAGGAAATACTTTCATTCTTGCATTCCTGAGGGAGAGGGATGATTAATCTTCATAAATGAATGAAACTGTTCGTGAATTTGATAACCAATGTCACGCCTTCAAGTGTGATAATATGTATACTATGGTGACCTACACATACTTTCGGATTAGGACATTCCTGTCGACAAATATATTATCAAATTTACACCGTATATAGGGTAGACTAGGCACATTAATCAATGCCAGTGATGTACATATGATACTTTTATCTATATGTATCGTATGTGATTGGCCAATTTATTAACACCCTTTTGTCTGAATTCGTTTTCATTTGCTTCTTTTCCCCACTGAGAACACGGATGACGTAGGGCAAAGAATTGGCCACACTATTTAATAAGCTGTAGCCTTACTGAATTAAAATAAATAGCTAGGTTCAATTCAGTTAAAATAGCATCTTTGAAGATCTGTTGAAGTTTGTACATGGCATGCTTTGTTCTAATAAATATGGTTCTGTTTTATCAACATACTTACGGAAACCGTAAACTTACGTTCAGATTTAAATTATGTATAATAATTTTACAACTGAACATTAGGGTCAGGTATTGTTTGTAGAAGTTAATGAACTGAATCTTCATTAGTACAGCTCCATTTAACAATTTTTATAATTGGAAAATTATTACAAAAAATTAAATCCGATCGTAAGTTTAAGATTTCCGTAAACGCTTTGATAAAAAAGTACCTTACGTGGTCCTACAGTAAAGTTTGTTTATTTTATTACTTGTAAATATATTTTTGCAACCACAGGCATTGCCTCTTACATGAATGCAAACGACTTGCGAATAAAACATTGCTTGTCACTGCATTTTGTCAAATGAAGATGTTTAAAACAATAAGAATGCATTTTTGGTACTTTGCAATGTTAATATACAAATAGCTGACCTGAACTAACAGACAATACTTCTCCAATTACATTCCTGTTGTAAACACGTTTTACAAAGACATATATAATATAACATACATATAATAAAACATATTTTGTGAAGACTATTTATGTTATTGCATTTTAAGAGTAAGACAATAAATTAACTTGTATTAGAGCAGCAAACTCAATGAATACATTTCTCATAAAGAAATGGAACAAGTTATACCGTTGCCTCACTGTTTAGTTATTTTGATTGAGGCATCTTCATTTTTATTTACATTTCATTGTAAAATTGATTCATCTAGAAATTTTAGTTTTTGAAACTTGTACAATTATGACCGTCGGATCAACATAAATATTGCTTTTATAGTGTTTTTAACCAATTTTATAGCTTTTTTAACCAATTTTATCTGTCTATGTCTTTGTGTGAGCACTGTACATGGATCAAATATGTTCCAATCAAGATTTGTTATCTATATTTCAGACCAAATGTGTTCCAATCAGGATTGGTGGTCTATATTTCAGACCAAATGTGTTCCAATCAGGATGTGATAACTATATTTTAGACCAAATGTGTTCCAATCAGGATTTGATATCTATATTTCAGACCAAATGTGTTCCAATCATTATTTGTTGCCAATATTTCAGACCAAATGTGTTCCAATCAGGATTTGTTATCTTTATTTCAGACCAAATGTGTTCCAATAAGGATTTGTTATCTATATTTCAGACCAAATGTGTTCCAATCAGTATTTGTTAACTAAATTTTAGACCAAATGTGTTCCAATCATTACTAGTATTTGTTATCTATATTTCAGATATCGATGAATGTAAAGCTATTCCAGGATTATGTATCAGTGGTACATGTGTTAACACTGTAGGTTCCTATATGTGTGATTGCCAGGCTGGACAACGTCAAAACATCGTTACTGGAGTTTGTGAAGGTACTTGTACTAAATAATGTGATTGACACCAAGTGAAAATGTACAATTTTACTGTAGCCAAACGAATACATTTGTACTCACTATTTATTTTTTATAGCTGAAAATACGGTCAATTGGAAACTGAAACTTGTCTTTCATTTGTTTTATTTGTATGTTGAGTACTGAGCTTGTGGTCTGTAATAGTGTTTTCACTGTGCTCGGGTGAATTAGTTATGTGCTGTCTTCTTGTTTACAATTTTATTAGCGTTTTGATCCATTTGATCTTTTGTTCGGCAACGATTCACTTAACAAACCTATTAGATTATATATTTAGTTATAATTAAGTTTGTCTTGAATTAGAATTTACTGTTGTGCTAGTATGCTGAGTAATGCAGTCCCTGTCCTAGTTGTACTGCATATTTCCAAATGGTATTACCATTACTGTGTTTCAGATATTGACGAGTGTCTAACACAGATAGATATTTGTGGTGCTGGTCAATGTGTGAATACAGAGGGCAGTTATTACTGTGTGTGTCAACCTGGTCATGAATTATCAGCTGACAAGTCTAGATGTATTGGTAAGTACTTGGCAAATTCCGATACATAACGCCATGCAAAACATTGCTGTACACTTACTTCCAAACTTCATTGACACAACGCGATACTTAACTCTTAACTAAGCCAAGTTAAATTTCTGTTTGGTCATTTTAAATGTATACGACATATACCATTTCAATGATGCAAACACCATTCTGTGGGATCTCTTCCCCCGTTTCATCTTGAAATTGCGAAAACGCCAATGCCATGAAATGGCTTTGGCATTGAACCAATTGTTGCTCTTGATTTTAAAAGCAAAAACGTAGTACCGTGTAACATGTGGCTCAATAAGGTGCGACGTCTTACTTATTTACTAACTTACCTCACGTTAGGTCCTCTGAAACAACAGGCAACCCACATAGTCTATTATATCGATGGCTTAGAACCAGAAGGTCGTAACTACCTCTTACGACCTTATAAGACCTTATAAGACTCATACATATTTGAAATCTGCTTCACAAGGCGCTTCTTATGAGCATTTTTTCATGAAAATCTGAAATTGTCACGTTGACCAAAATGAAGTTTTAAAAACGTGTTTTCCCAGGTAAAGAGTAAATTAAAGACAGTTTTCTCTTGTTTTCTCAATATATCGGTGTGGTAGTTACGACCTTCTGGTTGTAAGCCAGCAATGTGTTTATCTGTTTCAGCAATACGGCGGAAGTCTTGTTACACGCGGATACTTGGTGCTAGGTGTTCGGATGCTCTATCTAATCAAATGTCTTTCACCGATTGTTGTTGTGGATCTGGTAAAGGCTGGGGAGATTCTGAAACTTGTCAACTATGTCCCACACCTGATACAGGTAACACAATGCAGAGAGAAGTCGTTATATAACTCATCATGGACATTGAAGCATGCTTGTAAAATATTGCGTATCAATATTGTACCTAACAGTGCCACGTGCAATACAGAAGGAAGGGAGATGTTGTAACTATTTATCATTGAACTAAATATGAGCTCGTTAAATAATATGTATTTATAAAGTCCCTAACAGTTTCAATGTGGCTGATACAAAAGCCTTGTCTAATGGATAATATTATAAACGCGAACATTTTCGTTGAGGATTGGACAAGTAAGATATTTGCTATGTCTTGATCCTTTTAAAAGAATAATATACGACGTGTAGGTACGTACGTAGTAACAAGTCTGACAGCAATTTCGAAATTGAAAACACGGAAAATGCACCTTTTTTAAATTCGATACTATCGTGTGATTTCACAAATAAAATTTATAATATTGTTTACTTATATAATTATATATTTAACACCACTATGCTTTTATTCCAAATCATCACTTTCAGATGCTTTTACAAAACTTTGCATCAGTCCAGAACCGAACACGTTATGTAAATATTTTGGAAACATCTGCAAGAATGGTCGATGTATGGACACCCAGGGTGGCTCATATAGATGTGATTGTTACACAGGATTCAAAATCTCTGAAGATGGAAGCGAATGTATTGGTACGTTGTGTTCCAACACAGGAATATGAGAGCATCAACCTGGATTTGAACGGATTTGAACTGGGCCAACATATCATGCGGCAAGCTCGCTAACCACTGAGCTACGGAGGCACACTTTTTGTTCTCTTGTATAATTTAAAAGTGAACGCTTGTCCTGCACTATGTTTGTTTTGTTTACTAAGGCATACTGCAGTATATAGGAGCTAGATGAAGATGTCCCAGTAACCGTTATATTATGCAACTTACTTTATCGTATCACATTACCCATTTATGTTTGTATTGTATTCTCAGGCGAAAGTCTTTTATGACCTTAAATAAATCTTGACTTGAATCTTGAAATATCTTGAAATTCTAATTATATTTAATAAATGATGATCATAGTGCAATTTCTCATTATATGGGTTTACCTTGTAGATATAGACGAGTGTGTGACACAGACAGATTTATGTAGGAATGGCGAGTGTATCAATCTACCAGGCAATTCTGAATGTAAATGTAATGAAGGCTTCGTACTGGCACCTGGTGGACGGTACTGTACAGGTAATGAACATACATTATATATACAAGTAGGGTTCCCCTAGCTGCTAAACCATATAGGGTCATTTTGATACATGTATTTTTAGCCACCTTTAGTTCATCACTTGATAAATGCATAATGTGGCTATGATCTGAAGAGAAAATTTATGAGGGTCAAAATGTGGCTTTTCTTGGAAAGTTGGGTCAAAAGGCTCTAAAGCATTACACCAAAGCCCAATAGAACCCATGAAACAAGTGCGATTATTTGTTTCCTTTTTTACAAACGGTTGACTTATCATCAGGCAGGCTATTTGTTATTATTATGTGAAACAACAACGTATAGACGAGTATTTCATCTTATGATTATATTATGTCATATTATGTCCTCAAAGGAATTCGACCTTATGTATTTTAAAATAAACTATTCCATACCATGCATGTATTTCGACGCCGACAATTGAGCAGAACATGCAATGTGATAGACTAGATAAACCATATTGCCAAAAGACTGACTGGTAAACGGATTGTGCTTGGATGGTTAGGCTATATCGCCTTTTATCTACAGCTTTTAATTGTCCGTATATTACGGTATTACATTTTCATTTGAACAGATATGAACGAATGTGAAAAGACCAATATGTGTCCAAACGGAAAATGCGTCAACATGGATGGCACATATAAATGTCAATGTAACCTTGGATACAAACAATCAGCCAATCAACAAGTTTGTACAGGTATGTTATTTACATTGTTTTATGTATTATGATCGAAATCTATACAATACATTTAACTAAACTGTCCCCAGAAACTGTTCATTGATGAACGTACGCCAGTATCACTTCCAAGGTGGGATTCTGTACGTTTGGAAAGGAATAAATACTACAATAGTGTATGTAAACACAATAGTCATTAAACTTTTGGGTGGTATGCATTTGTCATAGATACGATTAATATAAGTTAAACGTAATAATCATTAAACTTTGGGTGGTATGTCTTTGTCATAGATACATTTAATCTAAGTTAAACACAATTGTCATTAAAATTTGGGTGGTATGTATTTGTCATAGATACATTTAATCTAAGTTAAACTTAATAATCATTAAACTTTATGTGGTATGTCTTTGTCACAGATGAGATTAATAGTAGCTAAAAGTTCTAGTAATCATTAAACTGTATGTGATATGTCTTTGTCATACGATAAATCTAAGTTAAACTTAATAATCATTAAAATTTATATGGTATGTCATAGATAAGATTAATGTTTATCAATTATCATTAGACTTTGGGTGGTGTGTTTCTGTCACCTGGAATGTTTTGTGTTCACAGATATCGATGAATGTACGGAGAATGGTAGACTGTGTATACATGGACAGTGTCTCAACACCCCTGGTAGCTTTAGATGTGTATGTAATCAGGGATACAGACTATCACCCGATGGAGCATTTTGTCTGGGTAAGTCGACGGTTAGCGATAATACAATATGACCACACACGAGAGACTTACTGAAAATATCTAAAACAAAGTATAGAATAAGGCATTTTAATCATCTATGCATATGCGAGTTAAGGATGCTGATGCGGTATAATGCGCACGAGTAATTTGTCATAGTACATTATATGACTTATAAATATAAAAATGCGCCAAACGTATCAAAATGATATCAACTAAAGCAGTTTTTATATCTTTTATGCAAGTAAAGTAGAAAATACTATTCAAAATTACAGTTTAAGATCTGAATGAAACAACAACAATAAAAAATAGGTGGGTGGGGTAGAAATAAAAATATGTCTAAATAAGTATTATAGAGACACATTGCAAGCACATTGGATACTTTTCATAATTAATGTTATTCATTTCAGATTACAATGAATGTCAGACCACAGGGATGTGTACAAATGGTATGTGTAAGAATATGGATGGAAGCTTTAAATGTATCTGTTTCCCGGGATATATTTTGGCACCTAGTGGAGAAGTATGCATAGGTATGTCGTACGTTATATAACCATATACACAGAACATTATGACAAGATCAATACACTTAGAAACCGAAACAACATAAATCCTAAAGACAAATAAGACTATGATTACGCTTGCAAACCCTTAAACAAATCTAGCTATTTAATGTACGTCTTGTTTATCTAAATCGACCGTTCTTGGAAAGTTTACCTTTGTTTAAGCTGAGAGTAAAACAGACATGTTCGTGTAGATGTTTGATGGGACAGGATTATTATAGCATTAGGAAAGTCATTTGAACTAAAAGTATAAAGATCAATCTAATATCTGTACTACTAACCCAAGGAATACCCAATTTTCATTGGTGTTTTGGCTTAGACTTTTAATTGTTGCGTTGACTTATGTGTCGGCATGGCTCAGTGTGGCTGTGTTGTGGTTTTATTGATTGCTGTGCTGCCTTCCCTGTCCGATTGCTCATACTTTTTATGTTTATAATATAACTATTTAGAATATGCAAATCATTTCGACATATTATCTTTATATCAAGACGTACGTAAATCACTTTCAGACATTGATGAATGTAGTAGTCAGCCAGGAATCTGTGTGAAAGGACAGTGTATCAATAATCAAGGAAGTTTTAGATGTGATTGTCCACGCTCACTTACTCTAGGTCCCGATGGTCGTACATGTCTGGGTAACTATTGATATATATATTATTTGCCATGCGCTGCAGAACTCATCAAAATTGCTGCTGTTACCAAAAAAACATAAGGTATTTTATTTTGCGTATTGAAATGAAGAAACTGGTTTTGGGGTATTTATTTACTTATTGTTCGTTATTCCAAGTGCCACATAAGGCTGTAGTGATATATTTCCACTTAGGTCTGGTATTGGCAGTTCCTTGTGCTTCTCACAAAGTCACTTTCGAGTTTTTTCACAATAGTTCTACGCCATTTGGTCGTTGTTCTACTTACAGGGGTTTTCTTGTTCCGGGTAGTGTTCATACAAATGCCATCCTTGTCAATCAGGAGTGTTCCATTATCCATGCATTATGTACTTAATTAATTAAATAGAAAACAAAAGCAGCATTATTTTGGTACAGTTTATTTGGATAAGTATACAAATACATACATCAAATACCTATACAAATGCATAATATAATTATGATTGGATAGTAGGGACAACTGATTTAAACCTGAAATTTCATATTCTATGCTTTCAGACACTAAGAAAGATCAATGTTTCATGCAGTATAGACGTGGTCGTTGTAGTCGACCATCCAGAATGCTTACTACCAAGTCACAATGTTGCTGTATGGTTGATCAGATGGAACCACCCGGTATAGCTTGGGGAGCTAGCTGTGAGGCGTGTCCATCCATGGCTGAACCATTATACAAGATACTGTGTCCCGATGGACCTGGTATTGATGGAAACGGTGGAGGTAAAGTAGGACCATGTATATCTATCGAATATCACCAATGTAGTCCCCATGGCCCATAAGGCCATTAGTTTGATAATATGTAACACTATAATGCATGACTCGAGTATATCATCAACACGGAATTAAAGGGGTTTCTTAGCACTGTTTACTAAGTGTTATGAGAAATTGTTTTTCGCTTTTTATGATCAATAATTGCTGCTACTCATGGGTATTGATATTTTCATTCAGGGTTGTTACATTTATATCTTTACTGTGGTCCTTCAATAAAACACATAAGGTTGTTAGCTTTTTCAACAGAATTGCAAGCACACTCAGTAAAATGATATCTTTAAGTACATGGATAACTTAAGACGCATAATAATAATAATAATAATAATAAGAATAATAATAATAATAATAATGCATGTTTATTTTTATCTATTACTGAAAAGGGCGCCTGGGTACCGTTTTATCAACATTCTTACGGAAATTGTAAACTTACGTTCAAATTTAAATTCAGTGTAATTATTTAACAATACTATATTGGGGCATATATTGTTTGTAGGTGTTCATTAACCGAATCTTGATAAGTATTACAGCTTTCTTTACCACATTTTATATTTGTAAAGGTATTAAAAATAATTAAAATTTGATCGTAAGTTTACCATTTTTACAAATGCTTTGATAAAACAGTACCCTGGTTAGCAATGGTTCCATTTTACGACGCTTTTGTATGTAGTGACCCGCTCGATATCTATCAACATAATGATATGCCTACAGTTGTGACATGTGTTGTATATTGTAGGTATCAACCAGTGTGAAATAATGCCTGATGTCTGTGATAATGGTGATTGTATCAATCTAGAGAAGGGATATACGTGTAGCTGTTATGATGGTTACAGGACAGATTCTAGTGGAAAGGCGTGTATCAGTAAGTAACACAATGTTGTCTTTGTGGTTATAGGTCTATTCATTTTCAATATATTTTTGCCATTTACTGTCAGACTTAAACACGTTTTTGCTCTACAGTTTATGTTTATTGCAGCATCTTTCAGGGAAAGACATGAGGTTGCATATTGGTTATCTTTCCAATCATTCACCCAACTATCATGCATATAGGCCATGCAGAAAGCTCATATGAAGTTGCCTCATATCTTCTAGTGTCATTGCACTCCGCTTGAATGCTTGTTTTTGGATAAATTCCTTATTAACATTCTTTATCCAACTTTATCCAACTCAGTCTGTATGAATCCTGTTCCGTCACTGTATTGTTTGATGTAGTGTACAATTCTGGTTTCAGGTATCAACGAATGTTTGGAGAATTCACGCCTGTGTAATGGTGGCCAATGTCGGGATACACCTGGTTCCTTCACATGTATCTGTCCACCAGGAACCACATTTGATGATTATAATAAAATGTGTGAAGGTAAGAAAGCTTGTTGATGGACTGCTGTAGTTAAGTCTCATTTACACCATTTTATACCATGACAGTATTGCTGATTGATTCGTATCAGTATTTATGTTTGCATATCCTGGGCACTGTAGTATATACGTATATGACAACACAACAACAAACAACCGTGTTTTATGAAAGTGTCCAGTCCCAAATGGATGTTGGATGTTTAATTCCAATATGTAAACTAAATCCATATCTGGAAGGCAAATAGGATAACATAAAGTTGGATTAAAAGTTATCACATTTAAGTTCATATTGGCTATACACATGCCTCATAACTTTTACACATTATTGTGTTATATTTGGAAAATAAAACAGCTTTTTCAGTGCACATGATGTACAAGCAGAACTGAACACTTTTCACAAATATATTAGAGCATTTACGTTATTCTACAATATCGCTTTACTATTCATTTGTCAAAAATCTGTAAAACCCTTGAGGGTATGACCAATATCAGGAATGTGTTGTCGATAATAATAATTTGTTCCACAATAGACTTAGAATACTTAAACAACTCGGTCATACAGCGTGTTTTACATCTATTTATCTACAGATATTGACGAATGTTCGTCATCGCCATGTGTTGATGGTAACTGTATAAACATTCAGGGAAGTTTTAGATGCGCATGTGACCGGGGATTCTCATTGGACTCTTCTCAGCGTATCTGCGTTGGTAAGTACCTATGCTTTGTTCTTATTAGAGATGTGCATTCAAGTTCTATATCTTTTAACGGTAAATGTACTAGGGGTTTGTATGATGACTACAAGTACAATGGATTGATTTGCCAACAATGTATATGTTTTAATTCGTCTGCTTTATATTATATCAAAATTCATTTGAGACAATCCCTCAGGTTTGAACGTTTAAATTTAACGGATGATCATTATAGGTCGAGGTGCTCACATGTCTAATAATTATACTTTTATGGTCAGACAATTAATATGTCGAAGATAAAATATTTGGACTATAGTACATTGTTTTATTTTGTTTCCTGTATTTGTTGGCCATGTTTTTGTTATACACGTGTCGACCGACAAATTGTGTGATGTAATGAAAAAAAAGATTCTGTATGAGGAAATCGTACAGCGAAGGCAGCACTTAACTGAACCAGCTGAGGACCGGAAACAATAACACAACTACAAAGAGCCATTGTCAAACATAACCCAACAAATTAATTAAAAGCCCAAGCCCTCGTTGTAAAAGAACAGGATGACCTAGTTTCAGAAGGAAATTACAAAATAGCGGTGATCCCAACAGACCTAATGAAACGCAGTCAAAACCCGACAAAGTTCCTCAAGTCACATTGATACTAATTATTTAAGCGGCTGTGTTAGTAACTGCAAACTGTCGAGTGATCTAATGCTTTTATACGTCTCATTATAAGTTGACACCAAGGCGATGTCGCCGCACAGTAATGGCCTAACTGCATGTGTAAACTTTTAGGAGTGTAATTAAATTCATAAAACAATTCATTTTCATTTGATGAAGATGTTTTTATTCATTAAAAAACTTTTAGTTATTGCTACTTCTTGTTCGTCGCATTCTCATAAATCACTGTATAGTCAAGGTCAAGTCTCTAGACTATATGTAATTAGAAAAATAATACGCTGGTTGAACGAGAATGACTCGTCGTTAAGGATGTCATTCATACATATATCAAATGAAGGACATTTTGCAAGAATCCTGGTCCCTATCTTATACATATAGCGATATGGTCCACTTATATACAAAATAAAACATTGAAATGTTATTTTGGATGTATGAAAATGTCATATGCGATACGAAAATGTCTCGTTGCACTGGGTAGTAATGATAACAGCACATATTGGACACTCTGTATTGAGCACATGAATTGAGACTTTCTATAAGAGATATAATACAGTATATATTTTGTTGTAGATGAGAGGAAGGATTTATGCTGGATGAATATAAGAAATGGGATGTGTGAGGATAATATAAAGGAACCAATGTTGTTATCTGAATGTTGTAATTCTATTGGTAAAGGTTGGGGAAGTCCATGTCAGCCGTGTGACTCCGTCAGTAAGAAATTTTCTTATTCTTGTTTTTTTTTCTGAATATAATTCATATTTCATATTTGTTTTAATATTGCATGGTGGTAGTTCAGCTAGTTAATGATCTTCAACTTTTAAGTATTAAGGATTTATGTGGCAGAAATATGTTTGAATTTTTCGAGCGAATCCCTTTAGGCAGAATTATTAAAAACTATAAAAAGTAGGTCTGTATTTTCATGACATATTCGAACAATCAAATCGGTTGAAAATATTGAAGACACTGAATTCCATCAGCATTTTAGTTTTGTGCACACAAACTATGGGTACTTTTATATTTATGACCTTATTACTTTTACATGCTGCTAACATAACAGAAATGGGCTTGGTAAGTAATTATCAGAAACATATCATTAGACAATTGGTTATCAGTTATAAATAGTATAGTAGCATATTTGCCTTGTTGTGATATTTTTTTTTAAAAACTTCCATTAATAAACATGGTAGATAAATCTCGTTGATTCAAATATACGGTCGATTAAAATAAAGATATGATAAGAAATAAAATAAGGAAGAAATCTTACCACGCTTCATCTCATTTCCCGCCGTATCTCAACTTGCAGTTGCGTTCTGAAATGTTATTGTAATACTTTGCCTAAACCATTGTCCACAAATATCATAAATGGACACGTAATAGTTTTATGTAAGATTACTGCTTGTTTTCAGCTAAATCACCGTGTAGAACGGGGTTTATCTTCTCTGTCGATGGGTGTATTGGTAAGTGAAAACTTTAATTAATTAACAAGTAATATTACACGATATACCATTTAAAGCTAAAGGTTTGATATCCAAGTAACCTCTTATTGGTACATGTATTTATCAATATGTATTGATTGTATATACGTTACAATTTTGGAGACAGGTCTTTATGAAGTACCGTCCTATCTATTTACTGCTGAATTAGAATAGTTGCAATAATGCTATTATTTAATCCATTGCAATTTGCTAATTTCAATGGTATATCGATGGCGTGGAACCAGAAGGTCGTAACTCTTACTTACGACCTTGTAAGACTCATACATATATGACATCTGCTTCACAAGGCGCTTCTTATGAGCCTGTTTTCATGAAAATCTGAAATTGTCATGTTGACCAAAATGAAGATTCAAAAACGTGTTTTCCCATAGGTAAAGTGTAAATTACAAACAGTTTTCTCTTGTTTTCTCAATATATCGATTTGGTGGTTTTGACCTTCTGGTTCTAAGCTAGCGATATATTCGTAGGCTTTTTGGAAATACATGTATCCTTTTTGGATATGGATGCGTACGATCTGAGTATGTGCCTTGTGTTGATGATTAGGCTTCGCCACCACTAAAGCTTGGATTGTAGGTAAATTACAATATTTCATATTAAATATATCGAATGTCATGGACATGGAATGCATACTTCTGTTCAAACAACATTTACGTCAACAACAAATGACGATTTCTTGACTATGTTGTCATCGTAATTGCCTTGTTGAAAGCGTGTAACATTGTGAACTGCATAATTATGTTTTTGTTTTCAGATATCAATGAGTGTTTAAGATTTCCGGGACAATGTAAGGGTGGGGGAACCTGTGTTAATACTGAAGGATCATTTATGTGTACATGCCCGGATGGTATGACCCTAGATTCTACTGGACTCACTTGCATCGGTATTTTGTTTAAAATAATATGATGTTTTTTTTATCTTGTGTATAATTTAAGGAAATCATTCTATAATCATCGTCAATGCGATATGTTATTCTTTACACCAGGCGTGCGACAAATGTTTTATTTCCAAAGTACTATAGTTTTACACGTAGATGCCTTGGTTCATGTTTCTGTCAAACAATAATGCAACTCAAAATATATATTTTCAGTTGCATTGTCATTTCAATGATTCAAATTTTGAAAATATGTATTTTATCAACGTAAACTAAATATGTGCTGGTTGCAGAGTAAATCTTCACCGAATTGCACATTTAAACGGCATATAAACGTATAAATTGTTTTCACAGCTTGAAGGTTGTTGTTTTATTTATATAATTGAATATTTCACAATTTAGACACCAGGAAATCCAGTTGTTACCTTGACTACCGACGTGGAAGATGCCATATGGGACTGGATGGTCTCTACACTAGATCCAAATGTTGTTGTTCATTGGGCAAAGCCTGGAGCCAGCAGTGTGAACCTTGTCCATCACAGGGAACCGGTGAGATATTATATCGATAGCTATATATAGCTTTTGTATAGTTAAAACGTTGGATTAATAAATTACGTTTGAAACCTGACCCGTTTACCGTGTTTTCCACATATTCTACTTGACCTGTCTATTTATTAAATATTATGATAATCTTTAATTAAATGAACATTCATTACATAACATTATGTAACATTGGCAATATAATTTGAAAACTGGTTTGAATATAGATCTACAACAATCTTCGATCGCCTCGACGCCAGTTGTAGATCTATACTGTCGTATCAGTCCATATCTTCAAATTCTAAATACATTGATGATGCCATGTTTATACATACGTATACCTTACTCCTTGGTCGCTCGAGTGTGATACAATAAACTATAGCATGAACTACGTTTATTTCAGCATTAAACGCAAACATTTCTAACCAAAGCATACATACTAGTATGATATGGTACAGAATCGTCTGTTTTGTCACGTTTATATAAAACCATGTTTTGTAAATTTAGTGACCAGAATTAGATCTGAACTGATGTCTTCGGCATTTGTTTTGATGAACAATGTATAATGTATTTTCTATTTTGCACATATTTTATCTAGACAAATTCGAGGCCCTGTGTCAGACTGGAGATCGTATCCGAGATATAAATGAATGTAGAGAATTCCCTGATATCTGCACGAATGGTCAATGCAGAAATACTGTGGGAAGTTTTACATGTGTATGTGATCCGGGATTTGCTCTTGATGCTAGAGGTGTTAACTGCATGGGTAAGACTGCACAGTTTATTTACTTTCATATGATAAGTGTTTAATAAATCCCTGTTACAAATAAGGTAATATGGTACATGTAATACCCCCTGATACAGTTATCTTGCAGTCAGCCAGATTGAACATGTATCTCCCTAATTTCATACCTGCCCTGTTTTTAACCTTTTAACCCTACTTTTTTTCTCTCTTTTATACTTTTTACTCAATCTTTTAACTAATTTTCTTTGTTGGTGACGCGCGTCTTGGTCCATGTCCCCTTTCATTAAAAGCAAGCTATAGGATTTAGGACAAGCTATAGGATTTAGGACAAGCTATAGTATTTAGGACAAGCTATAGGATTTAGGACAAGCTATAGGATTTTATACCAACCATATCTCATAAAACTGATGTTTTATAAATTGGCCTAATTTCAAATGGCGACTGATTTTTGCATCATTTTGTATTATATAGATATATATAAGGAAATAAAATGAATATTGCAAATCCCATTAAACAAAGGTTCTCTTTAACGGATTTATAAATATGTGAAATCTGGTGCTTATATTTAGACATTGATGAATGTAAAATCTCGGCGGCTATCTGTGCCAATGGTCGATGTGAGAATACACCAGGGGCATTCAAATGTGTATGTGATGAAGGCTTCGAGGCTGTCATGTTGGACCAGATGTGCATGGGTAAGTATGTTGTGTATACTTAAATATGAAACCCCTTACTTACGTTCCTGATGTTTTCCTCCATAGCGAGGCCTCAGGGTATTGGAGAGAAGGGGTTTGTCTCATATTATGTACCGAGTATTTAGTTTTGGTACATTTGTACCATTTGTATTTCGTCTATGGTATGACGAAGACTAGGATCGAACCAGGACTTCCTGCCATCGAGCGAAGCCCTACCACTAGCCATTGGAATCATTCATAGTTATAATGAATATACTTTAAAGTACAATAAATTCATCTCCCATAACAGGAATGGTATTCGTCCGTCAGGCAAATATTAGGACTAGTGTCGTCCAAAAACGAAGCAATTCTAGTTATAAATAAAGAATTCCAGGAAATTTACTGTTCACCAAGATATGAACAAACGGTTAGCTAAACAATCACTGGCCTCAATAAAACTGTGACATACATGCTTATATTGGCAGATATTGACGAATGTGCACAACAGGAAGTGATGTGTCGTGGCGGGAAATGTGTGAACACTGCAGGCTCGTATACATGTGAATGTCCACCAGGACTGGATCTTAAAGTTACTGATACTGGTTATAAGTGTGTGGGTAAGCTATCCAGTGATCATTGTGTTATATGCTTAGTGCTGACATCACGTGTGTAGTGATTCGTATGAACTACTTGCAATACCGTTTGACTAAATGCCTAAAAAGTCTGACGAAAGTTATTGCTCTGAATTAAAACAGCTTTGTCATGAGCTTAAAACATATTGTGTGCATTCATGTTTCGACATTTCTGTTATTAATTCACAAGTTTGTTAGTTTGGAGTGTGAATGTTTTGAAATGTTTTGAAGCGATCTTTATTGTTATGTTTGTTTTTCGAAAATCATAGCGTACATTAAATTTTATGAACTAATTATGCAAGTTTTGCAGTGTGGTTAATCTAATTTCGTCAGGAATTCTGTATAGTTTCAGATAAGAGACAAACTTACGATCTTTGCTAATCTTGTTCCATATTATGTTTTATATCGATCGAGTCGGTGATTTTTTTTATAGTTTTGAAACAATTAGTTTTATTATAATTTGAAAGTCAGAAGCTAACCATATCTGCAACTGACTCATTCTCTACAGATATAGACGAGTGTTCGGCCAGCAGTAGTATATGCTCTCATGGATACTGTGAGAATTCTCTCGGTGGATATCAGTGTAGATGTAATCAAGGATTTCAGTCAAATAATGACAGAACAACATGTACAGGTAAGCTTCCATGTTATCATCATCAGCGAACATAAACTTTCTTAAACTTTTAGAAACTTCAACTAGTGATGTATAGCGTTCGCCCAAACGTCAGTTTACTGACATCAGCGCAAATGCCTTTTTTCTTGCCTATAGGAGAAATCAAGTATCATTGTTTATGTTTTAATTTGTAAAATTGTTCAAAGTCATCCTTACTAAGTGTTCCATTTAGAAGAATCAAATATCAATGTTGAGGTATGTACTTGTTAAAATGTTTAAATTTGCCCTTAGTAAGTTTGTCATAAAGATGAATCAAGTATTCACTTGTTAAATTGTTTAAACTCGCCCTTACTAAATTTGTCATGAAGATGAATCAATGTTATGGTGTTTACTTGTTAAATTGTTTAAATTTGTCCTTACTAAATTTGTCATGAAGATGAATCAATGTTATGGTGTTTACTTGTTAAATTGTTTAAACTCGTCCTTACTAAATTTGTCATGAAGATGAATCAATGTTATGGTGTTTACTTGTTAAATTGTTTAAACTCGTCCTTAGTAAGTTTGTCATGCAGATGAATCAATGTTAAGGTGTTTACTTGTTAAATTGTTTAAATTTGTCCTCACTAAGTTTGTCATGAAGAGGAATGAAATAATCCATGTTAAGGTGGTTACTTGTTAAATAGTTTAAACTCGTCCTAAGTATGTTTGTCATGAAGATGAATGAAATATCAATGTTAATGTGTTTACTTGTTAAATTGTTTAAACTCGTCCTTACTAAGTTTTTCATGAAGATGAATCAATGTCATAGTGTAAACTTGTGATAAATTGTTTAAATTTGTCCTTACTAAGTTAGTCATGCAGAGGAATCAAATAACAATGTTAAGGTGGTTACCTGTTAAATTGGTACTTCATATGTCTTTTAAGAATTTGAACCTGTTAACTCAAGAAAACTTAAACATACCAGATACATTTCGCTGGCTGAGGATGAGAGGGTCGTAACTTCAAACTCAATAACTTGCGAAAACAAGAAAAACTGGATGGTACAAATGTAGAACAAGTTTTTTCACTTAAGTTTTGTCAGCATGACAAGTTCCGATTTTCCTGAAAATAGGCTCATAAGAAGCGCCTTATAAAATAGATTCCAAGTATACATTGACTTACGACCTTTTCATTCTAGGCCAGCGATTTAGATTTTGTTATTAAAAGAGTTGTGATGATCTATTTGTTTAACTGTCATGGTTCGTGAGAAAGCAATGCAGGGGAACATGATTCATTATCACAGATTTGATTCGAACATTCCTTGACCAGAGTCATGAATGCTAAATTTCAATCATATCTTATATCTCACCTGTCATTGAACACTCAGGTATAGATGTACAACAAGCGTCAAGGCGTGATCTCTATAGAGATAGAATACTAAGTGTTTACTAGTCACGCCTCGAGGATTGTTGTAGATCTATAAATATCTCATTGATAAAGAGTACAGTAAAAACTCTCTAATCCGAACTCCCTTCGGACCGGCCAAAAAGTTCGGATTAGGGAGGATTCCGGATTGGAGAGGTTTTACCTATGTAGTGTTTAAATAGGGAAAATTTATATCGTCTGGTGTACACTATTGTTGGTACAGTATGTCTGTATTCTGAAAGTCTATGTTACATAAGGGTTTCCGCTGCTATTCACCATTTCCGCTTTTGGCGAAATTTTTTGAGATTGGCGAAAAAATAATTTCAAAGCTTAGAATTTTTTTTTTCAAACCTATTTTTCATTTTGGTGTAAAGATCTGTATACCGGAAAGACCTGTAGACACCAATAAACAACTGACTACTGGTAATTGCCTCTGGCTACACTGTGACAGGCAGTTAATCCCCCTGTCAGGCAATTAACAGATTAAAAGGTGTGATAACGATCTCCATTTCTGCTCTTCGTATCGGGTCGTGTTTAAAATCAACCTGTGTACGGTCCTTGTATACCATTTTTTATTTTTCAAGAAAGAAAAGTATAAATTTTACAAAAACTTTTTTTCAAGTTTGCTATCGTTACCTGTGATTGGACAAACATCATTTCAATGGCTTAGAACCAGAAGGTCGTAACTCCTACTTACGACCTTATAAGACTCATACATATTTGAAATCTGCTTCACAAGGCGCTTCTTATGAGCCTATTTTCATGAAAATCTGAAATTGTCATGTTAACCAAAATCAAGTTTTAAAAACGTGTTTTCCCATAGGTAAAGAGAAATTACTGACAGCTTTCTCTTGTTTTCTCAATATATCGATTTGGTAATTACGATCTTCAGGTTCTAAGCCAGCGATTTGTACTAGTATTCTTGTTTCAGACCTGAATGAATGTGCTGATCAGAATGGAGGATGTGAGTCTATCTGTGTGAATTCACCAGGAAGTTTCTCGTGTGGTTGTGAAGTGGGATTCATACTTCAACCTGATGGTAGATCCTGTCTTGGTAAGCTATCTTTATTTGTGCATTATTACACTTAATACCCATCCTTGTGGATAGTTTGGGTTGTGTTTGATCAGGAGATATCATTTGGCACTTATTCATGGTGATGAGATGATGTGTTGGTCTCGGCCAACTTACTTTTCTAAATTGTTCTTGTTGACAAGTTGCTGACATCCATGAATAAAATGTGCTGTATTATAAACACATATCAAAAATCGTAAGCATATAAGGTACAAGAATATACATAACAAAATCACAGAAAAAGTACAAAGACAACGATAAAAATGAGCAAGAAAAACATGCGGCAACTTACTCCGATATCCGGTCGAGGCAGTGAGACAAAAATAACCTGTGGAAGAAACAGAAAACAGTAACGAATCAAATGGAAAACCATAGACCACAAGGAAAACACAAAAAACCTACCTAAGTATGAATGTCTTTATGAAATGGTACAAGATATGACAAGAAATAAGACGGGAAAGGATGCATTCAACAGAAACTGAATCGTACAAATGACTTCCAAGCATATTCCGAGCATAGCCTTTATTTGCTTTATTTATGCTGAAATATGACTGGTATATATATATATGTGCCTCCAACCGGATTCGAACCCGGATCGCCTGATTAGACGACAAACACACTAACCACTGAACTACATGTACGGAGGCAAATGAAAGACTATAATGTTGCATTGCATGAACAATATGAAATACATACTAAACTGGAACATGTTTACAGATTACAATGAGTGCAAGGAGGACACGGAGATATGTAATGGTGGTAAATGTACAAACATACCTGGTGGATATAGATGTACATGTGCTGGTGGATTGCGACCGTCGCAGGACATGAAACAATGTATTGGTAAGTTGGGTGTTTATCTTATTTCCTAAATGACTGAATTTTAAAACATAGTTTTTGGCTGTCGTGTTGTAATTTTCTAATATTTTAATAATACACTGATAACATAGCTAACCAAGTAAGTTTATTTATTCACCGAACAATCTGTGAATAGATATCAAACATGTACTTATCAAAGGATGTACAAAGCATTTGCATCACACTACTATATGTTTTTGATACTTTAGATGTTGACGAATGTTATGAGAATAGTCGACTCTGTGAGGACGGTGTTTGTGTGAACAATCACGGATCTTATACGTGTTCGTGTAACAATGGATACGATACAACAGAAGTGGATTATAGATGTACAGGTAATGTTTTATGCCATTTAAGTTATTATTCATTTTTAGCAATTTTGTAACAATATTAATATTATTTAAGTAATTATTCACCAGTTTTGCATATATTTACCATTGTTTATATCATTTAAGTAATTATTCACCAGTTTTGCATATGTTTACCATTATTTATATCATTTAAGTAATTATTAATCAATTTTGCATATTTTTACCATTATTTATATCATTTAAGTAATTATTCATTAGTTTTGCATAGTTTACAATTATTTATATCATTTAAGTAATTATTCATAATTTTGGCATATTTGACCATTATTTATATCATCTAAGCAATTATTCATAAGTTTTTGCATATTTTTACCATTATTCATGCTACTTCAGTAATTATTGATCATTTTTGCGTTGTTGTTTCGTATTTTACCATGTTCATTTAAACCTTGATCTTGAAAATATAACAAGGCAATCGACTTGGAATGGTACTTTTTGTCAAAGAAGGACTAATTTTCGACGCTTGTTTATACATTGTAATAATTTCCCAAAATGTTTATGATAAAATATGTGCTGTCGTCTAAGCTACGTTGATTTGTTTGTCTTACGTATTTTAGTGTGAGTACACAGTTGTCTAAAATAAATAAAAAAGGGATACTTCTTATTTCTCCGTAGGAATTAGTTTTTAAAAATGACATGTTAAAAGGAACGTGTATATTAGAATGAGAAGGTCGTAAGTACAAAATCAATATTTTGAGAAAACAAGGAATAACTGTCCTAAATTACTCTTTACTTATGTTAAAGCATACTATTTCAACTTCAGTGTGATCAACACGACAAGTTATAATTTTCATGAATATAGGCTCGTAAAAAGCGCCTTGTGATGCTGAGTTTAAATATGATCGGTACTATTCTAGAACACATGTTACATAATAATTATGTGATATTTCAGATGTTGACGAATGTGAAACTGGAGAAAGTCTGTGCGACTCCCAAGCTAACTGTTTCAACTTACCTGGCTCATATAGGTGTGAATGTTTGCCTGGATTCGAAGGGGATGGTTTCACTTGCAGAGGTATTTCACAACGGCCTAATGTTTACATCAGTATACCGATACATGGTGACCCAAAATCATCAAGAGTTACGTAAGACATGCACATACCATTGGTTTTGTAATTACCTTCGTATGTCGTTGTCTTGATTTTTTTTTTATTTCAAACAATGTTTCTAAACTGTTGATACTTATACTTAGATCATGCCTTTGAACTGTCACTTAAGTCACTACATCAATAGCCCTGATTATATCATTAGATTACAAGAGTCTTGGTTTGTCATTAGATTAGCAAATAATAAAACAACTGGACCGTGTTCTGTCGCTTCAATAAGTAATACTAATGAGGGTACTATCCCGGGGACCAGAATTTACTACAGTATACCAAGCTAAACACACATCAACATCGTTTACCCGACGAACGATGTTATGTTTACAACGGTTATCATTTAACTTTGAATGGCCTCTACTTGATAGTGTAATTTTATTTATTGTAGATGTGAATGAATGTCGTCGTGAAGGTATGTGTGCTACAGATGCTGTATGTGTAAACAAAGATGGAAGTTACACATGTATTTGTAATGAAGGCTTCGCTGGTGACGGTTTTGTCTGTGAAGGTAAGTGTCTAAAAACAGGAACCCAATAACTACATTAATTACATTCAGCATTAGACGTCTGATAACGAGTTCAAATATGCCTGCAACATTTCTGTAGAAAGTAACTGGAATATAAAGGATATGCTTGGCATTTAAAGATAACAACAAAAAACATATTAACACATAGAAAGAAGATACAAAATGTATAGCTAAACAGTTTATTAGACATCATCCTAATCCTAAAACCTGGGAGAAGTGAGTGCAAAAATATCAAACATTCGAGCACATTAGTTTAAAGAACAATTCACAACAATTTAGCATCCAACCTAAAATTGTATGTGTATTCGTATTCAGAATGAACAATATGTAGATATAATGCAATTGTATGTATCCCAGAGCCTTGATGAAAATAAACATATGATATGTGCAACATTACATTTGTTTAAATAACGATGTTTTAATCTTCCAGACGTGGATGAATGTACGCTGGATTCGAGGTTATGTGAGAATGGACAGTGTTATAACTATCCTGGAAGTTTTAGATGTGTTTGTTCTATGGGATTTGCTGCCTCAGAGGATGAGAAGGAGTGTGAAGGTATGGTATCTGTATCAATTAGTTTAATATAACACATAACATTCTCATATATAAACAAAGTCAAGTGAAGATAGTTCTTGTTCTATGGCATAAGCATTATAAAGATGAGGTTTCCATATCGATAACATGTTAAGAGCAATTTAAATATGTGTTGTTTATTAACATAAATATTATACTGATTATGTGTGTTTCTTTAATACAACGTCTAACAAAACCATCAGTATCACATATATAAACATAGAGGAAAACCAGTTTTGTATAAATTACTTTTTAGAAACTCAACACAGAACACAATTAGTGTTAGTGACAAAATGGGAGGTGTGAAGAGATATATCATACAAACCTGCCTTGGTTTTGTGAAAACATATGGTTAAGTTATATTTTTCCATCACAGATATCAACGAGTGTGAAGTGTTTTCTAGACTTTGTACCAATGGGCAGTGTGAGAATCAGCCAGGAAAGTTCCGGTGTAACTGTGATAAAGGATTCGAGTTAGATTCTACTGGTGGTAATTGTACAGGTTAGTGACCGTACTTTTACAACTGTTAGAGATAACACCAACTGGTCATGAACATAGTACAGTACACAAGTTTCAATCAAGTACACAACTTATTATAAACAGTGTAAGATCAATTGATAGGACAATCTTTAAATAATTTACTTGAAAATCCACATCAAGCAACCATGGCCTAACAACTTTGTTCTGTAACATCTCTCTGCATGCATTCAATTATATAAGCAGGTAAGAGTAAATTGGACAGGAAAAAGGTCAGCATTCAACTTAATCAGCTGAGTAAAGAAACATAAACATTACATTCCACAAATATATGACACAATACCAAACAAATAAACACAATACCAAACCAATAAACACAATACCAAACAAATAAACACAATACCAAACAAATAAACACAATACAAAACAAATAAACACAATACAAAACAAATAAACACAATACCAAACAAATAAACACAATACCAAACAAATAAACACAATACCCAACGAATAACCGAACAACGAAATTAACTGCTCATGTCCCAGCTGTCACACAGCTTACTTCAGCATGTAAAAAGCTGTTATAAAAAGCTTATTTAAGAATATAGCAATTGCGAAATAGAGCGTTACTCTATTAATTGATACAATTATCAAGACTTTTGGATGACTGTTCAACGTTTCTTAAATATTCTGTTGCTTTTATGACATACACACGTTTTGCATCAGAGAAAGAATCAGTTATTGCAAGAACTGTACGCATCGTCCACCACGCAATGTTCCAATGTTCTTACACTCATTAGTCCATACGTTGTATGTGTCAATCACAAACTGTGTGTTTTATGTATTGTAGATATTAATGAATGTGATAATCCCGAGAACTGTCTGTACGGTAACTGTGTTAACACCATCGGTGCATACAACTGTTTATGTCCACCAAACTACGAACTCAACCCTTCTGGATCAGGATGTATAGGTAACATTTTATGTATTAAAATAATGGCTGGTTCGTACAGTTAAAGTATAATACATATTGTATTGGTAGAATTAGATAAGTTAAAAAGAAAAAATGGTGTTCGTGTACAGGTTTGTTGCTGCACCTTATTACAAATCTATCATGACAACAAAAATTTAGATTGAGTTATGGATACTACTAGTATCTTGGATACTAGGCCGGAAATGTTTTTATATAAGTTCCAAAATACCCTTTACAATTTTTATCCAATTCCTATCTAAAGTTACCATAAAACTTTTTGTGTCTAAGCCATTCAGTCGTGTTTTCAGATGTACGGCGGGGATTTTGTTATTTTGATGTAAGGGAACAGAGACGTACAGGCAGATGCGACAGAATAATTGCACAGGATATTACTCGCGGCAAATGTTGTTGTTCTGTTGGTAAAGGCTGGGGTGAAGACGAGGGATTTTGTGATCTATGTCCAAGAAATAACACAAGTAAATATAATTATTTATTTTGAGCTGATAAAATGTCTCCCTCTTGTTGTTTTATGAATTAGTAATACACGTACATGCAAATACAGCAAAATCATATTTTTTATATATGTAAGTGGTCTTTTAGAGAAACGATGGGGCGTTTAAACCATCTTATTTGTGAGACGTTTTTGAAATAAATTCTTTGATGATACAGAATTCGTTGGTCGAGTCAATTTTGAGATTGTAAACAAATACTATGTAACTTATAATATTTAATGTTCTGTTGTGAACCTGATGGTGTATGTATATATTTACAGAAGAATACAAGACTTTGTGTATTGCCGAGGATGGATTTGTCCCCAACACAAACACACTGCTACCTGAAGGTATCACTATATTTTATCATCTGTGACAATGCTATTACTATTATTGTGTTAGATAGTGACATAGCACTGTGGCTAATTGTCTTATTAAGTGATACAAATTAACTAGATAGATATCATCGAAATGGTTCAATGGGGATTAAATTGGAAACAAATTCATTTTTATCCGATATTGGATGCATACCTCTGCGAAATGTAACGACATGTATTGAGGTATAATATATATTAAATGCGGAAATGTTAAATAGATCTGATCTTGTTTCTTATTTTTCATCTTTAGACATTGATGAGTGTCAAGATTTTCCTGATATTTGTGTCAATGGACAGTGCAAGAATACCTTTGGCAGCTTCGTGTGTATTTGCCCACCTGGTCATAGATTTGATGAAGCCAGGTTGGAATGTGTGGGTAAGTGTAGATATACTGTCAGAGTTGATACTCTTAAGTGACTAACTTAAATACACAACCTGACAATGTTAGTGTATTTAGAATGTTCCAGGGAACGCAAAGGTTATCTTCATGGTCACTATGGTTTAATAAGCCTATAATTAACGTACTTATTTGATTTCAGTTTTGCCACTGTATGGTATGTGTTTTAAAGCTTACAATGTTGGAGAACATGCACATAGTACTGATTTGATGTAAGAACCATTGCTGTATTTCAAGGCTTATGTCTTGGTCCAAGGAACATTGTTTGGCCTCGGCGATGCACTCCCGATGTAAATAAATATACTTCGGGAGTCACACATTCTCTAGAACCTTTCCCGAGTCTTCCTCAAGACATCGAAGGGAATCTTTTTCCCGATGTACATTTATTACATCGGGAGTACGTTGCTGATACATGTCGTTTCAGTTTGATCAATACATTAGATTATGATTTGACGTTTGGCGATGATCAATTATTGTTGGTGATAGCTATTAATGTTGTAATGTTGTGACGTGTTGCAGATATAGATGAGTGTGAAGAGAACCCGGGTTATTGTGGACTTGGTACCTGTGTTAACAGTATCGGTAACTTCTCCTGCCTATGTCCCGATGGTTATATGCCAATGCCTGGAGAGGGATGTATGGGTAGGTATCATACAACATAGAAGTCTTTTGGGGTACTATTACAAAACATGAAAACCTCTTGAATCATCATAATTACGTTGTGAATCCTTTACTACTTAAACTGCAAGTCATACAGACATTGTATCTGTGAGTTAGTGTTTTTCATATTTATATTGCTGTTTATTGGTTTTACTGTTATTGCATGGATGTGCATCACTTTTGTTTCAATCGTGCACAAAATTAACACGTGGCAGGTGATTGTATTGCTTTTAACAGTATTTCTGAATTGAGATAAAGTGTGCTAACATGAGTGGATATAATTGCATTTGTTCAGTTCCTTAAAAATGAGTTGTTATCGTTGAGTTTGAATAACCATTTGAGAACCACATGGAAGATAGGAACACCATATGTGTAACCTCGTTTAATGAAGTCTTATCTTTCTTACTTTAGGTTTGTATTGGTTTATATTATCAATATCACTTATTGATACTCAATCAGGTTGTTGTAATTATCGACCATTAAACAAAGAGCCATCGTACTCATAATTATCAATGATATATTTTATATAATATAATAAAAAAAATGTGAATGAATAATAACATTCCATTCAATTGTGAGTTTAGATTATTGAAATTATATAGTTAATTGTGTTACAAGCGTCGATTTGGAACAATATGGGACTTTTATACGACTGTATGTTTAGATATGAGGAAGGATGTCTGTTATGCTGCACTATTCACGGTCAATAGACGGGGCTCACAAGGACCACCAAGATGCGAACATCAACTTGCCACACAAGTAACAAAGAGACAATGTTGTTGTATAGGTAGTCTAGGTCAGGGCTGGGGTACTCCATGTGAACCATGTCCAACAAAGAACTCACGTAAGTAATATATACATACACAATTATATAGTTTATTTTGTTATAAGATTTGTGTTACGTTTCAATAAAAGCTAAAGTATGCATATACACTAAGTGAAAAGGCCAATTAAGACGTAAGTCCGTTTACTGTATTTTGAATTATCCAAAGTGTTTTCTATAAATTCTTATTAGAATATTTGGCTCCATGGCTGAGGTTTAAGAACAAGGGATAAGTATTACGTATAACTCTTACGGGGACAATTTTCAATTGTTATAATGCACATTTTATCATATTCCAGGTGAATATCTAGATCTATGCAAGCCATTAGAGTCGAGAAGTAAGTATAGTTACGTTGATAGTGTTTCAGGACTAACCATGTTAAAACAAAATTTATATTTCCGTAAATATGTATATGTATATGTTTCTTATTGTTCGTCTACGATAATTATAGCATAATTCAGTAGTTGCATTTGATCGGTGACTGTTTTATTTATATTTTATTTGCTGACGATAGTAATCATACCGAACTGGTGACTCAACCCTGTTTGCATGTATTTTATTTACAATAAAATATGGTTAAACCCGAAAGGTTTATGAACCATGTAGATTTGTTATTTGTAAGAGTGTCGAAATTATACTTTGTCCTAAAACGTATAAAATAATGTTCAATGATACAAATATGTATACATTGTAAGACTATGCGCTATTTTAAATGTATGAAGACAATTTGACATAATTTTATTTTTCTACCTACATACTAGTGTCTTCTTCGTGCCCTCTGGTACATAATGCTGCAACCTGCAATATTTCTGTCTTTCCTTTGCAATCTTCTCGTTTTCAAATTTTCAGATGACACTAATGAATGTGAATTGTATTCATTTTTGTGTGAGAATGGTCGATGTATTGATACAAATACTGAAGAAGGTTTCCTATGTGAATGTGGAAAAGGTTTCCGTTATAACCGAGTCAGCAAGAGATGTGAAGGTAAGTGTAATCATTGTATGTTTAGCAAAGTTATGTATTGTATAATGAAAGACAAGCACAAGAGCACAAAAGCTCGCCTATTAACATGACAAACTAAAACAAAGATTAGGTTATTTGTCGACATACTCCTATTTGTATTTAGTCAGCGCCAGGTTATATAAAGCTTCAATGATTATTTGTGGCATTTCGCTAGGGCCAGGCTAAGCTACATGAATATTTTTGGCGTTTAGTTAGTAACACCTAGTTAAGCTTCAGCGATTATTTGGGGCAATTAGTTAGTAACACGTTAATGTCCAATAATTATTTGGGGCATTTCGTTAGGGCCAGGTTAAGCTTCAGTAATTATTTGGGGCATTTAGTTAGCAACATGTTAAGTTTTTGTAATTATTGGTGGTATTTAGTTAGCGCCAGGTTATGCTTCGGTGATGACTTTAGGCATTTAGTTAGCGACATGTTAAGCTTCAGTTATTATTGGTGGCATTTAGTTAGTCACACCACGTTCAGTTCCAATTATTATTTGGGGAGATTAATACATTCTATTGGTTGGGTGCATTGACACAGCCAGTAAATATTTTCATATGATGTAATGTCACCCATCACTATGATCCGAGACCCCGTTACTGTCCAGCACTTAAAGAGAAAATACATTCCTCTTAAAGAACTGGGCAAAGGATTATAACCAATACTTTCACTCTGAACTCAGATATTGAATTTAATCATTTTTAGGTTAAAACCCCTCATTTTTATATCAAGAAGTTGTAAAAATGTCAAAAGGTACTAAATACTATTTTTAGCATACTTCACAGTGTAATTTTGTGTTTAATTTAAATGGTCGTTTGTGGTATTCCTAAACCTATTTATGGTCACAGAAAATAAGCCATTGTACTGTTTGATTTTCAGACGAGGATGAATGCAGAGAGAGACGAAACCCGTGCCAAGGTAATGCTGTATGTATCAATACAGTGGGTAGCTTTAGATGCGAGTGTATACAGGGATACAAGTTATCACAGAACGGCCGAAGATGTATAGGTAAGGTAGAAATTAGATATTATTTGTAATTGGTCGTTAGTCATTGTCTTAATCTATGTTGAGATGCAATTGGTCGTACATGTATAAAGAACTATGCTTTAAAAAAATCAAAATTGTTATAATGGCGATGGCGATAATATGTTGTGACTTTTTGTAATCATTTATTTAAAAGGCGAATATTAATTATTAAGGTATTAGATAATGGCTGAACGTTTTCTAGAACTATAAAAAGAAAACTCCTAGTTGGGACAGATGTTATTTCTTTCTTCCTCCTCAAATCGATGAAACCATTTATCTACACTCATTCGAAGTGAAACGAGTTACGACTAACTTTTGATCAGTACAATTTGAATTCGACTTTGCACTTGTAAAGTAAGATTGATATACAAGTAATGTTATAATTTCGGTTAGGTTAAATGTTGAATAATTAGACCACCTTTAAACGTCTTTGAGTAATGTGTTAAAATGACTTTATAGATAGCAATGAGTGTGAGGAGATTGCAGGTATATGTGCTAACGGCGATTGTGTTAACCTGGATGGTGGATTTAGCTGTCGATGTAAATCTGGATTCCGACTTTCCTCATCACGAGATTCATGTCTTGGTATGGTTTAGTTTACTCGTACCGAATGCCAAGCTTTTGTACACAGAGCGTATACTGTTATTTTATCTGAAGAAGTTTAAGAATTAAGGCGAACCATAGAATGCCCAACATAAGATAAACTACTTTTCCTGAGTTACAAATAACATGGTGTCAATGTTAACGAAGCACCATACACTGTATAATAAATGGTCCCTTGTTGTTCCTCGTTCTGCTTCCATTACATATGGAAACTTCAGGTTTACATTGCGACTTGTCATGTGCAATTGCATGTGTATAGACTTATTAAGTCATCATTTTCATTGGCGATTACAAATCAGACCATGGTTTCCTTAGCGACATGTTTACTGTACCTTTGTATCGCTGTTATCTTTTAAGGGAATGCTACAAATTTACATTTCTGTATACTAGTATATATATATTCAGTTTAGTAAATATTAAAACGTAAATGTCATTTATATCCATTTCATAATGTTAACTTCTGACAACCAGAATATGCCCTTACAAAACCAATGCTTTGGTTTAGTTTTCAGCGGGTTAGGGTTTTACCGTGAAACATGCTTGTAGCTTCGTATATATCAGAAAATTGAGAATATTACTAAGTTGTGTTTTTTTATACAGATGTGGATGAATGTCAACTACAGCCTGGATTATGTAGGAATGGTACATGTGAGAACAGGATCGGAGGTTATGAATGTAACTGTAATCCTGGATTCCGCCTTTCTGATAACGACGATTGCGAAGGTATATATATCAAGTTATTTGTAGTATTGACGTATCAAATGTTAATTCCACACACCCTGTTAAGAAAATACTGCTTTATTGGACAAGTTTACCATGGAAATATACGTATCGACATCTAGCCGGCTTAGAATAAGAAAGATATTTGAAATATGCATTATAATGCGCTTTTCACGAGCCTATTTTCATGAAAATTGGAACTTGTCACTTGACTAAAATGAAGTTGTTAAAGCTTGTTTTACCATAAGTTAAGTCTAAATTCCAGCCAGTGTTTTCTCAAAAGATAGACTTTGTATTTACGACCTTTTGTTTAAACCAGCGATTTATATTAATTAAAAATGTGGTAAAGATGTTTGGCTAGTGTGGACTCGATAGCTTCAACTTGCTGTGATAAAACTGCAAATTAATCAGATTTACATCGGAAAAATGGGTGCCAACATTTGTTTGGTTTGCAAATACCTTCAAGCAATCTTCCATACACATGCATACGTAGTTGACGTAAACATCCATTTATCTTTTACATTATCCTTACAAAGAAATGTCTCTAAATGGACACTGTGTCTCTAGATGGTGTAAAAAATAACATATTTGACAAGTCAACCTTTGCAATGATAGCAGTTCTGTAAACGACTATGACTTTTATGGTTTTAAACTGCCACAGAACGTAAGGATCATGAAAAAATACATTTACCTTTTGTTAATACATTGATACGACATATTGGTTCTTGGTTTGTTTCGGTTTGTTACTACATGCTGGTTCTGTATGTCATTTTATAGATATTGATGAATGTCGGGACTTCTTTGGAATATGCATGAATGCACAATGCAGGAATACTCCAGGTAGCTTTTTCTGTGAGTGTCTACCTGGATATACATCATCGCTCGATAGAATGAATTGTCGAGGTAAGTTCATACTTTAAATTCACTTGGGTGTAAACCATTTGAGATTTTTACTATTGTATTCCATATAGCATATACCCTTCATGTTTGTAAATTTGAAATAACTTTCACTTTTTCGTCGGAGGTGTTTCTATGCATTTCATAAAAGAGTAGATTCGATAGCCATGCAATGTGGCCTAAAGAAATGGTTAACACTGAAGTTATATAAGATTTTGTTATACTTTAGAAAGTCAAGACCCCCTAACTCCTGGTTAAGTTGACGGAGCGGCCTTCTATGTCTGATTGTTTCATATTTTGTAGATCCTGTATTGTTTATATTACAGATCTGGACGAGTGTTCAGAGATTGGTGGTATATGTAACAATGGTATGTGTCGGAATACAGATGGATCCTACCAATGTACATGTTTTGAAGGATACCGTTTGTCATCACGTGGGGATACATGTGAAGGTAGATCACATCACTGTGAATTATTGCTTCTGTTATTCATCTGATTTTACCACATAATAAGTGATTTGAAATGAAGCGAATGTTGACAATAACGATAATAATAATGATTTAAATGTATTGATGTAAAGCATCCGGCCCATAACAATTACCAGTTACTATGCATAACATTAGAAATATGTCAGCACATGTTCGAATTTAGCTACTAGTATTAGCAGTTAAGTTGCAGCCTCCACATTGTTTGCATATACATTTATAGGACTGTTATCAGCGTGTGTTTAAATGCATTTGTGTATAAAAAGCTAGTTTGCGATAGAAAAAAATCGTGTTTTTTTAAACATTTCTCTGTGATTCCGAAACATATATGTATGAAATTTTGCACGAATAAATGAAATATATCTACCTAATACACACTGAAATTTCAGCAACATCAGAATTCAGTTAAATAACTTTTGTTCATAAGTTCTATGTAACATATTTGTAGTTTTGTATGAAATATCAAGTTAGAAGACTTGATACTTGCAACAGCCAATTTTACGGTCATGTGATACGCCTAACGGTATATTTACGTATTTGCAACCTACTTAATATAACACACGCGAGGCCCGTCTGTGAATCTGACGAAATGCATGTTATCGTTGTACATTGTTTACAAGCGACATACCTAAATAAACTGAATTGTACGGGCCTCTAAAATCTCGTCTTTATAACAGTAATGTCAATCCCGACGATCACGGAGTGTAACGGTTAAATAATTGATAATAAATCATCAATGTAATACCAGATTACCTCCCTGCGTTAAACTGTAATTTAACATGTAATTTCAATATATAATAAAGAATAAATGTATTTTAATAGGTGACTAAAAATTATGAAATTCGGAATGGGAGTAGGTAGGAAGTTATTGTAGTTCTGTGTATTTTTTTACCTAAATCTGATAGATTTTCAGAAATATTACAAAAACACGATTTTTTTCTATCGCAAACTAGCTATACTGCTTTATCAAATCACTCACGGAAATCTTACATTTATGCTCAATAGTATTGTAAAGTTTGAAACAATAGCAGAATTAGTAACATAAGTGGAATTTTGAGACGTTGTTACAATTAGGGGAATAATAATAATAATTTTGGCTTTTATAGCCTCTTTTTTAAAACACCTGCACCGAATTGTATAAAGATTGGTTAACTTTTAACCACGGTTAAATTTAACCAAAAGGAAAACCCGATTGTAAAAAACAGTCTGGTTACTTCAACAATGGTTAAACGTGCGATTAAAGTTACCCACCTTCCTTACCTTAGTTAACGGTTAACCAAAACTTAAACCAGAATAAATGAAAACTGAAAGGCTGCCGGACTTTTAACCGTTAACCAGTTTGTTTAGTTTAACCACGGTTAATATTGAACCAAGCTTTATACAATTGGGTGCAGACAGGACGTATTTTGATACATGTAACTTGGAGTTGGTTCATTCTAAATGTCTTACGCGTGTTCCATTTCAGACATTAATGAATGTAGAAGTATACCAGATATTTGTGCTAATGGAGAGTGTATCAATGAAGAAGGCGGTTTTAGATGTATCTGTCCTAGAGGTTATATTCTCTCTGAAGATGGTACAAGATGCTTAGGTAAGTTTAATCGATTATTCGTTCATTATGCGCAACAAGGTTGTTTCTCGCGATAGACTGCATGGTGACATACAACCTTGTTGTGCCAAAGCTACCAGTATAAAAATGATTGAACACATGAGCTAATTAATCCTTATTGTACGATATATCTTTAACGTTATAACTTTATGTCAGATTTTGTTTGCTACCTAGTCAAATTACTAAGTTTCTTTAAGTTAAAGAAAATAGGGTTTGTTGTGGAATTGCAATTGATTTTGCCATGTTTCGGAGACATTTTTGCATACTCTGTGCTTTGCGAGAAGTAATTACGATGTAACATTTGCACGAACGTATGTTTCAGATTTAAGACAGGGTTCTTGTTTCCGTGAATTTACCCGAGGTGTATGTCAGAATCCACGACCTATGAACATGACAAGGTTACAGTGTTGTTGTACCGCTGGTGCCGCGTGGTCCTATATTGGTTCCCAGCTGTGTGAGGTATGCCCAGTACAAGGCGAAGGTAAGAACTGTCAATGTTGATATTCCTATATTGGTGGCCATTAGTGCGATGGGAAGAAGTCTGACAAGTGTGCTAACGAACATAATTATGCGATGTATATGAATATAACGTAAAAAACAGTCCTTTAAAATTAGCATATTTCATATTAAAAGTTTGTCGATTTCTGTAATTTGAAATATTGACTTAATTTGGTAAGAGCCAATGCTTAAGTCGCTTGTGCAATTTTTAAACTTGCTCTATACATTTGTTATATACATTTGTAATGATATAACATGCTAGTTATTAACTGACAAGTGATGTTTCAGATGCATATGATGAACTTTGTGATGGGAGAGAAAATGGACCAAGTGGCGATAAAGGTACTTTAACCAGTAAAATGAACCTTTTTCGGTATTTATCAAGCATTAAAAGTGAAAACTTAAGTATTTTGACTTAAGTTAAAATATTGAGCAGCCCATATTTTACAAGAAATGAAAAATCACCCATTCTTTCTATATTATTATTGTAGTTAATGATTTTAGATATAAATAATTGTTAAAACTTGTTTTAAATTAGCTGATGAACTTTGAGCAAATTTGAGATTTTAAGAAAATTGTAAGTTTTCACTTAATATGCTTTAGAAATACCGGCCCTGGTTTATTTAATACTTATATATATTCTTATATAATTATGTATATTGAAACAAATTCCTTCTCACGAATCTTTATTGATTACTGGTTTGTATTATTACTGATAAAGTTACTTCAACTATACTGTCTTTGTTTGCTGATTTTATATTTCAGATCTGAATGAATGTATGCTGGAACCATTACTCTGTAAGAATGGTCGGTGTATCAATACAGACGGGTCGTTCCGGTGTGAATGTAACCCAGGCTATGTGCTTAATACATATGGACAAGAATGTATCGGTATGATTATATTGATTATGTTCGTCTTTGAAATTGTAAACCTGTCATTAATTGTGATTGAGTGATTATCATTATAAATGGAACGTTGAGTGTTTGTCTTTGAAACAGTTACTAGAACATGATTGTACGAGTATATGTTCCTTGTTCGCTACAGAGTTAGTTAGTTAGAAAGTGTTGTGATTTGATAATGAATTGAGCTACTCATGGCTGACCTGTGTTGCTATCACCTCAATCATGATTTTGTTCCCTTTTCTTTCTGTTCTTAGGGATATGATGCTTGTGGATGTTTTTTTTGTTTTCTTATCAATACCCAATACATATGTATGCTTAGGAGCCTTACTAGGCCATCAATAGTAGATTGATCCACTTGATGTTTAGGTCACATTATTAAACGGACATTTATTTGTGAGGAAACATTGTGAACGTTTTGTTAAATTGATCCTCAAATTTGGTATAAATGTTATCATAAATAGCCCATATTGCCGTTTTATTTCACTCTTCCACAATTATGTCACACAAGCAAGAGGCATTTGTGATAGGTCCCTACAATCTGGTAACCTGTGACCTTACATGTGTTCACCGACGTTGTAAGTCTGAAACTCGGACTATTTAAAACTTGGCAAAATTCGTAATCACTGTTAGATTAAAACATATGAATTTTTATCGGATAATTTGTTGTTGTCCACTAAACATGTATACCCAAGTCGGTACATTGATAACAACATAAGCACGAATAGAACCTTTGGCAATGTAAAGTATAAGTCTTTGCTGAAGACTTACAACGTTTGTAAATAAGACACATGGCCCGGTGATTATAAACATTGGAGAACGTACTCCATGCTCCAACTCCTACTCCTTACTCAAATTTGGAGCATCTCTTAGTTACAAAAACTGCTGTAACTTCTTTATTACTGAATGGAAATGTAATGGAAATATATGAAATGGGGGTTCATTTTCTTAATTAGATCATTTGCTACAATGTGGTGTTGGTTTCGGTAAAAAAATCGTTAATAAGCTGTTTTTCAAATTTGAGCATATAGTATGAAGTTTTAGTAAGAGATGAGAAATGTTTATAATCACCGGCCTGATATATTTACTAATGTTACTATATTTCTGTAGATAATGATGAATGTGCTATACAAGGAGCATGTGGTAATGGTACATGTGATAATACAGCTGGAGGATTCTCCTGTACGTGTGATGATGGCTTCCTACCTGGTCCTAACGAGATCTGCGAAGGTACGATTGTAAACATACATTTCTCAAACATTTTGAATACCGGTATTTACACGTTGTTTACGAATCCACAACACATCTTTAGCTCCAAGGGCAGAAGAGCACATATGCAAATCAAATGAACTGTTTACATATTGCTTTAAACCTACAAAAAAGAATAATCTTGATTGGTATGTTGACTGTACAAATTTGATAAATTTTCTACATAGAAGCATTTTGATACCTGCTCAGATCGATCGTAGCCAACAAAACAGGCGTCATTAAAAACTTCAATAGTAAATGTGTTTTTGATACATATACACCATTGTTATTTATTATTGAAAATGTCTAACTGCGTTGCCACTATAAATAAAGTCATTATTATTTTGTAGACATCGATGAATGTGATGGACCATTGAACCAGTGTGCATTTAGATGTACGAACCTATATGGTTCTTATACCTGTGTGTGTCCAATGGGGTATGAGCTAGCGGATGATGGCATCCATTGTCAAGGTGATATTTATGCCTTCCTCACATATTCAAGGTGTCCGTTGCCTAAGTAAGGCGCTACGTAGCGCTTTTCACGGGAGGCAATCTGTGCCTTCTATATTAAATTGAATGGGAGGTAATTGGATGAAGGCGCTCGGTAGCCATACGTGTTAGGCAACGGACACCTGATTGAGCCCATTTGTACATAGGGCTGCTAATTTATTTATTTGATTTAAGTTTACTGATAATGTGTACTTCGTCTCCCTACAGTTTATTAGTTAATGCTGTATACCCATGATAACTTGAAAAATGCAAATTATTGGTAATATGTGTTATGGATCAGTAAAAACAATGCTTTCTACTGAAATATACCAGTATTGTATATGTATGTGCCTCCATCCGGATTTGAACCCGGGTCGCAAGTTTATACGACAAAAACACTAACAACTGAGCTTCAACAAGTTTTATACACGTTTAGTTACCAATTATCTAGGGATCTTTTCAGCTGTTAGGCTGCTCAAGCACCCTTTGTCATTTTAACTCCCTTGGTCATTGGGCTACATATTTTTTCTCCTGTGTGTCTGGCAGCCAACATCGATCTGCGGCGCCCAGGAATAGATACTGCCCTTGCAGATATCATTTTACACCATGGTGGACTGGAACATGTGGGTCTTGCTCAGATAAATTAACCAGTGGTCCAGAGGTGGATCGAACCCGGGACCTCTCCAATCCGAAGCGCGCGCCCTACCTCTAGGCCATAGCTCCCCACGTTTGAACGTGTAATTTACATAAAAAAGGGCTACCGGTATGATCTGGTATAATAATAATAATAATAATAATTAGATATTGGTTTATTGCAGATGTGAATGAATGTGACACGCCAGTCAATGATTGTCGATATGCTTGTAAGAATCTGATTGGTAACTTTATGTGTGTATGTCCAGAGGGATACAGAGAGACAGGTCGGGATCAATGTACAGGTATGACCAATGTCAGGTATGACAAGTGTACAGAGGTCTTATTCACCAACGTTGTAAGACTGAAACTCAGACTTAAATTGACAAATTTATAATCACTGCAATTTCTTTGCAGTTAGATTCAACCATGTGAAGTTTTATCTGATTATCTGAACAGTGAACATGTATACTCATTTATTTTAGAATCAGTACATTAATAACAACTTGAGATTGAATAGACTATTGGATAACATAGAGTCTAAGTCGGAATTTTAGACTTACAACATTGGTGAATAAGGCCCCTGGTCACCATGTCACAGAGCATCTAAAGTAGAAATTTCATCTCAATTTGCGATTTTGCCCAAATCTGAGTCAAACGTTGAGGCTAACTTACTGTAATAAACTAAGAATAATGTGTGCTGTTTCTGATATTAAATTATGTTCATCCCCCGAATGGAAATTATTTAAGCTCAGACTGAGAAGCTTTGGAACAAAAGGACCTTGTTAAATCAATTTAAACTAAAACTCTCTTAAAAATCATTATTTATGCAAAGGGGTAACAGGTTTGTTAATGTAACAGAATACTTTGGGTAAACTATGAGTTACGTTTGGAATGGCATTGTCTTTAATATGTTTCACGCAAGGAAATAATGGTACCTATTGGTCACAAAACATTGCAGAAAGAATTTATATATTATCTACGTTTCTGCATATCAAATTATCATATTACGAGTTGAGCTGATAATGTTTACGAGTCCATGGTCTCATAAAGCACTCGTCTAAGAGCTATTATGATGAAAAACGACTTTAATTTGAATTTGTAAAAAGTCCCAAATCAATATTGTAATTTCATTCAACATTTTCATGTTTACTACATTCTTCTTAAAATCATGCCTTGTGTGGGATGTTGCGTTTAAGTTACTTATACAAACATCCCGTAAATATTTTTAATAAGCTATTTTTATTCTAATGAAGACAAACCTTGATTGAATCATAAGTTAATCAATTGTCTAATAATGCTAAAGTACAGTTGGAAGAGCTAATTAATGTGTTTTCATTATACTCATTGTATAACCTAGATATTGACGAATGTCGAGAGCAATCTGGTATATGTGGACCCGGTGGACAATGTCGTAACACACAGGGTGGATATAGATGTCACTGTCCGTACGGATATAGGGCAAGTGAGGACGGCAAACAGTGTCTAGGTAAGAATCATAATACCGGTAGTCTTGGTCCAGTCAAAATAATCTTACATTACGTACATTAGTTGAGGACCAAAATTATTGTTAGATCAGACTAAGGAATATAATGTATTTCACAGAGTGTATAACTAGTAGTAGTAGACGTGTTTTGCTCTTACATCAGTATTATCATGAATTGTTCTATTTAAATGCAAAGTTTGAGGTAATTTGAACATGCCATAAACATTATAGAGCACCTTTCCTGGTACTGTTGAAACGCCCCTCGTATAGTGCGCCCAGGATAATGTAATGTTAACAAACATTGACTGGATTGGTCTACAAAATTGGTTACTTAAATAAACACAAACGATCAACCAAAATAACACTGATAAATCGTGCACGATTGATTTTACTACTTATGAGGATTATTCCAAATTCTCCCGCCTTTCTTGTTATCCTGGGCGCTCTATAACAATTTTTATGATTATATGACAGATTACCGTGAGGATTATTGTTACACAAATGTTGTATCTGGTATGTGTATGCCAACACGTGACACACCACGCAGTACACAGACAGATTGTTGTTGTACAGCTGGTGCTGCCTGGGGAAGACGATGTGAAATATGTCCTAGACAAGGAACCAGTAAGTAACTCATACCAGATTAAGTATAGGTTGGCAAATCTGACACAAACAGACATTTTGATTGGCATACTTTAACAGTTGATTTCTTGCCTGTATTTATAATATCGGTTGTATGTTTTTATAGTCAGGGAGTATCACGAAGGCAAATTTGAAATACCGATATTGCACAATTTACTTGTAGGCTGTTCTTGGAGTTTGCCTATCCGAATTTGCTGTTTACAACAACTGACGTAGGAGCATTTATGTATTATATAGTTAAAATGCTGTGGTGAATGCATTATAAATGTATAATTATCGTGCATTATCAACCATGTCTAGAACATACTAGTAGACCCGTCTATCAAATGCAAGAACACATATGGCAACTGAAAGTATTTATTGTTTCTTGAACTAAAGGGGTTTTTTTTAACGACCAATGCAGATATAAGTCATTTACATGTAATCCGCATTGATATTGTAACGCGCGTAACGACAGCAATATATCAACTATGATAACATTACAACTAGTATGATAAACATGTCACATGTTTCTTCCGTTACAGATGCCTATAGAATCATGTGTCCATTAGGACCTGGCTATGATCCGGACGGCAAAGGTATGTTAGATGTATTTGATAATATTTATTAACATAACTTAATTATGACTAGTTTGAGCCCTTTGTTCCATTCTCATTGTTGTGACAAAAACAAACACAAGAAAACTACACCAGTTGTAATTACATGACTCATTTACTGGACGTGTGTCTCATAATCTTGTAACATAGAGAGATAGTTTCCATTGTTTGGGATTTCCCATTTTCTTTAGAATTATTCGAATTACTGCATATTTCGCCAATGAGATCATAAAACGTGATTAAATACTCTTTAAAATGTTCAGATCGGCATATATTATATATTTAATGGATGGTAGTTACAGTTACTGTTATATATGAACTTTATATTTGATTTAGATATAAACGAATGTGAGAAATATACAGATATTTGTATGAATGGTCGATGTCTGAACACAATGGGATCATACCGATGTGTATGCGATAGAGGCTTCAAGGCTGATTCACTCACAGGAAATTGTGTAGGCAAGTAATATATAATGTTCCTTATAAATAAGTTTAGCCCAAATTCTTATCCTGTCGACCTTTGTAATGCTACTTGTACATGTAACATACTTAACTATTTGTCAACATTGAATTTCAGGATGATAAGGATTATAAGTATGTCTATTGGGTGATGTCAATTGAATTCTTGAAAAACTTGGAATGTCAATTGGTTTCGATAAAAATATATGCGACTGAATAAGGTTCGACATTTGGACATAAAACATACAATAGATATCAAGTAACGTAATTAAATAACACGTGATAAATGTAAAAAATATGTGGGATTTTCGTTCTTGAAATATATATATGTTCTAGTATATCAGAAATCCCTTTAAAATTACGGTATTCTAACAAACGATAAAATTATTTTTGTTATTCAGATACGAATGAATGTGAAGACGGTACAGCTTCATGTGATCACAATTGTCAGAATACACGGGGCTCATACAGATGTACCTGTAGACAAGGCTATATACTCAATATGGATGGGAAATCATGTAAAGGTAATACTTGCTATACTCAATACGGATGGGAATTCATGTAAAGCTAATACTTGATATACTCAATATGGATGGGATATCATGTAAAGGTAATACTTGATATACTCAATATGGATGACAAATCATGTAAAGGTAATACTTCATATACTCAATATGGATGGGAAACCATGTAAAGGTAATACTTGATATACTCAATATGGATGACAAATCATGTAAAGGTAATACTTCATATACTCAATATGGTGACAAATCAAGTATTGGTAATGCTTAAGATAGACAAGTGCGCGTAAAACTGTCTAAGAAACATAATACCGTCGTATTTATCAACGATTATAACTTGTTCGACTAGAAACGAAGCCAACGAACCAGCGTCTTGAAAGAACGGTTACGAACGATCCTGTTTATCAACGGTTACATTTAGTACTATTAGAAACGATACCAGTGGCGTTTAATGCCTAAATACTCAAGATGTTTATACTGTTGCATAATTGATCAGTGAATTGTTACATGTTGGCGTGATTCTTATCATATAACATACAAGAAACGACCATGGTGGTATGACATTAAGAGTTTGATGACAAAACTACCAATAGCTCACCAATTGCTTTGTCAATGTGTGAATTAATTACATCTATTTTTGGTTATAGGAAATCCACAGACTGTAGTTTTTCAACCACTCTTTAACGACAACAGCTCTGCAGTTTTCTAGTTTTCAATTGTGACATGATTTGGTTTTCTCAAATCGCCTTGACCCGTCTGTTCTTATAATATGTTTCTCCGAAATCGACCACATTGAAATAAAGTGTCTGATTGTCGTAGTTTTTATAATGTTTCAGTTAAACAATTGCTTTGAAGAGTAAATAATCGATTAAATATTCATGAAAGAATACCCACCGCTCCTTTGAAAACTACATGATCGTGTTTAAGCTACCAAAACTGTTTCTTTTATTTTCATCGAGCTCCCAAACTGATGGCATTGTCACAGAGTGACACAATGCTAATAATCACCGATATATAGTCGTCAAAATTTAAATTATCCACTCATCCTACATAATTCTTGATTCGCTTGAATGTTTTCTATATTGATTAAATTTCTTCTTTTATTTGATTATTTCTTTTTTATATGTTACTGATAAATGTACCACGGACTTACATAACTGATATTATATATGAGCCGTTCTCCAGGAAAACCGGGCTTAATAACATTTTATTGTAATTATGCAACAAGATTTAGAAAAATGTCTAAAATGAGAAAAAACTTTGTGTCCTTTGATTTCATATTTAAGTAATTGGATAGTATAGTACTATCCATTAGCTTCAAGTTTTCTTTAAACTTGTGTTAAAATAATTTCTGTCGTTGCTATGGTGATCGTTTTCTAAACAGTATTCATATCAAGGAAAACAATAATAAAGTGGCTAAAAACACTTGCAATTTTTCTCTGTAAGCAAACACTCACAAATTGGACACGTTTTATTAAAATAAGAGTATGATACTATAATGTGCCACAATTTTAAAAGTTTACGTCAAAAATTTATCAGATACTGGATCTTTCAAATGCCAGCGGACATTACGTCAAAAACGTAGAGAATGACGTTCACGACGGCACTCAAAAGTAGGAGGTAGTGGTTGGTTTTAAAAGTCTATAACTTTGTAAGTATATGGAATAATTCGTTCAAATTTTCAGAATCTCTTCACAAGAGTCTCTTCTTTCTAACCAAATATTCATCAATAGTTTCATAATTTTGTCACTAAGCCCGGTTTTCCTGGAGAACGGCTCATATATATTCGTACTTCAGCTATTGTTGTTGCATCACTTACTAACATAACTAACATTATTTATATTGTAGATATTGATGAATGCAGTACTGGTCAACATAACTGTCCATATGATTGTACTAACACAGATGGTGGGTTCGAGTGTGGCTGTCCACCAGGCTATACACAGGGTAGAAACAAACAGTGTATTGGTAAGGCATGATTATTGGAAATACTTTGTTTACCCATTTTATGGATAGTTATCTTCAGTTATGATACGTTTGCATGTTTTTAATCTTCATATTACAGTGGGTAAAATATTAATAATGACGTGTTACAAAACAGCATTTTATCTAAATTTAGTATTATTAAAAGTATTATTAAGAATTTTGATTTGGGTGTTACTTAAGATTGTGTCGAGTACTTTTTATTTACCAAGCTTGGCAGGTTGATTTCACTTTGTGATTTGATATTTTTCTGTATATATTAAGTAATATCATTAGTGCGCAAGTATGAATATATATCATCAAAAGCAGTTGTGTTGTTGCTTCTGTAAACCTTTTTGTCACTTTATATAGATACAGACGAATGCGAAGAAACAGGTAGTCTGTGTACACCAGGAGGACGCTGTAGAAATACGCCAGGAAATTTCACCTGTATTTGTAATCAAGGCTACAAACTGGACTCAACCGGCAGAAAGTGTATTGGTAAATGAGTGTTTTGTTGTTTCCTTATCAATTTAGAACATGTGTTTTTAAAAAATAATTTGTATTTTAGTTTATGACCCTCAATATTTTACGCTATTGACTCTCAACACATTTAGGACTAACTATAATCTGAGTACACGTATACTAATATATATGAATGAGGCGTTGCTGCGAATTGATCTAGTTATCAATCATCATGCCCTAAATCACCAAATCCAGGGACAAATCGATGTCCCTAACTGACCACATAACGAACACATGACAAACGTCCGTTCGGTATATGCTTGAATCTACATGTATATACGTACATGTATTTGATACTAACTATTATATTGTATTGTAGATATAAATGAATGCGAGGATGGTATGTGTGACAATATGTGTGAGAATAGTGCTGGAGGATTCTACTGTGGTTGTCCTGAAGGTTTCGAGGAATACTGGAACGAATGTTATGGTTTGTTGAAGATATATGACTAAATAATCCAAATTAACAATCAAATTTATTTAAGAATATGTTAATTAATATACTAAGAAGTGGATAAGTTTTGCTAATGGTGGCTTCTTTAATGTTGTTATGCCTAAGACCACACATTCATAATTTCGGTTTCAAAAACGTCGTTTAACAAAAACAAATGTTAAAAGTACTCGATGAAGATTATATTTGCGTGTTTTGAGGGTTGCATGCAAGACTTTCGTAACTACTTATACATGTACGTGGGATGTTCCACAATTAATAGGACTTTTTTCATAGCGGCACAGCAAATTAGAAATTATGATAACTAATTGTTCATAATTAAATTTTGATCTTTCACTGATAAATTTGTGAAATATCAAAGAAATTGGTTGAACAATAAGAAATATGTTTAACATTAAATATAGTATGTACCAAGGAGGCGGGTCGCACCGTGACGTTTTTATGACGTCGCATTTCAAGCAAAGTATTTTAGCATAAAGAAAAATTCAATATTTTTGTTTATAATCATCCGGTCATTCTAAACAGATCTAATAACACTGTTCTGATTGTTTAAATATGATTCCGTACCCCTGTTCACAAAACTGTGTTTCAATGATGTAAGAAATTGCTCAAACCTTAGAGCGTCTATCAGTGTACAAATAGTGTTTATCAACGTCAACTTAATTTTCTATGACCTCACCTGTGCTTACTTGTAAGTTCATAAAACCGCGATCTGTAAAGAGTATTTCAGCCAACAGAACACAAGTGGTTGCTTAATGCCACTACATTATGCGTATTTGAACATTTTAATGGTTAGCACTGTTGGTTTTTCCATTGTATACAATTATATGACAATCGCGCGGTTTCTATTTCTTGGCGTTGACGTCATTTTCGTCCATGACGCGCTTGGATACATACACTTGATTACTGAATTAAGATAACAAATACAGAGCGATTTCTTCGAACGTTTGCACCCGCATGCGAAAGTCATCAATGAAATGTCGTACAATTAGGCGTTAATATGTATCAAGTGGTTATAAAGGTATTCCCATTTTTAATAAGGATGGTAATGACAAATACTAGTGTGACCCGCCTTGTTGTTACATGGTTTCTATGACAACGCTTTGTATGAGCATCACTAACTACAACAAAATTCTGTTGCTACCAGTATATAGAGCATACATTGCTATACATATGGGACAAATTTCATTTAATTGTACTTTTTAAGTAAGAGGTTATGAGAAAAGTCCTATTATTTCTGGAACATTCCTCGTATTTAAATAATGACACAGGGTTTGAAAATATTTGAATGTATGAGTGTGTTTGTTGGTTTTGTTTTTAGGCAAACTATCAGGCTAGTTTTACCTGAGTTTTATTAATATGTTGATGTATTGTGTTACAGAGTTAGATGTGTGTACCAGTAATCCATGTTTATATGAATGTATGCCAGTGGGACAAGAATTTATGTGTGGATGTCCACCTGGGTACCAGATGATGGGAGAAGGGTATGGTCTTTTTTAATATCATGATATTATCACATAGCACATGCTTGGCAGAAAAGAATTGCAAATCCAATGCCTCAAAGAGCGAGTTGCAATAATTGTCCGCTAACCCATTGATGTGTAAAAAAAAGAAATTCATAAAATTTTTAATTTTAGATGTGTCATGTATTTTACGACAGTATATGATATCGTTAAATTAGCTAGCATACGTTAAGTAAAATAGCTATGAAAACAAGATTATTTCTTAGATACCAATGATCATGCATGAAATTCCAACCAATACTAAAACTCTGCACTCAGCACTCAAATATTGAAAATGTTATATAATAAGCTATTATTTGTTCTAGATTGCAAATATAAATAAAGAAAATGTATAGAATTATTATTTGAATGTTTATAATAGCATTTTATACATTATCCATGCGATAACATACTATTTATGAGATAAAATGTTATTGTTGAATCTGAGTACTCAGGCTGATGAATTACACTTATTGCTTACAAATATAATAAACTTCAATTTGAAACAAGCAAATGATAATATTTAGCACCTATTCAACATAACTTCAATTTCTCGTTCTCAAAAAATGTCGCTATGCACCTCATAAGATGGAATTTCAATATTTGAGTGATGAGTGCAGAGTGTAAGTATTGGTTGTAATTTCGGCCACTGGTCAGATAAAGGCCAAATATAGAATAAAGCTAGCTATAACATTTTGTTTCTTACATGTAGCATCAGATGTTGGGCTATGAGTAGCTAGTGTGATAGACATAATTTGTAGAATAAAATAATTTGACAAAATATATACGAGGAAATCGGACAGGGTAGGCAGCACAACATAACACGAAGCAAAACCTACATCTAACCTTACGAATAGTGTTTAAAGGAGCCCAAATCCCCGCTGTAAAACAGGATTGCCTAGATTCACAAAGATAAATAAAAACCTGGCGACCCCAAATGACAGAATGAAACACCCATGCCCAAACCCGCTATATCTAGACACAAAGCTATGTCTCCGATCGACCACATCACAAACACATGGCATATCGCCACATCCAGTGACCTGACCAGTTCCTACCAAATTAAAAATATTGACCTAGTTGTGAACCTTGGAAGACCATAAAATTCACGGCAAACAGTAACCTAAAATGTGACGTAAAATCAATTGTATACAATCATTTTATTAAATGTTTTTTTGTAGACATTGCATACAGACTATCTCGCCGGCTGACTATAGTTCGATGTTTCCACCAGGAGTAGAGTTACCACACGAACAAACACCAGGTGCTGGAGAGTTACCTCCTGGTGAAGGATGTTACTCGTGTAATATTGGTGACGCTCCACTTGAAGCACCTCTGTCAAAACGAACTAAGCGGAGTCTTACATCAACAGGTAATTGAAATCTGTGATCATTGTATAGATTTGTCTAGACAAGCTGAAATAATATTTTGTAGTAATAATGTGTTTATTAAAAATGTCAATTTTATTCATTGTAAGTGGTATATTTAGTGGATATAAACATATTATGCGAATGACTTGAATAGAACATAGAATACTATAATCCAATGTTTGTATAATAGCCATACTCATGCATTCTTACTGCTGCTTGATCCATACTTGATAAGCATACTTGATGCGCATCTAAAGTGCAATAGGAAATTACTGTTAGGGACCAGAAACTTTACTATACTACGCTAAAAATGATGTTCTATTTTGTATTTACCATATTAATTTTTGCTTACATAGAAGTTTACACAAATACTCGTGACAATGACAATGGTCTATGGTGAAAAAATATTTCGGAAGATATTTGAAAGATTGATACGCTTCAGCAGATTGTGTCTGTCTTCTTATATTCATTGTCCAACGTTTCAGGTACAAACAGTATCGTTAAAACAGGAGGGTTCATTGAATGGCTTAGATTAAAGGATAGTGATGACGACGATGATGAAGTTGATGGAAATGATGAAGAGAATGATGATGATGAAGAAGAAGCTGGTGACTATGAAAGTTATAAGGCATTCTTGAAGGCGTCGGGTGATATAGTTCTTGAAGATATACACTCAAGACCTCATAGGTTCAAGCCAAAGATTGTTAAACGAGACACGCGACGAAGAAAGGTAAGTAGTGTGGAAAATACCTTCTAATAGTTGGTTGTACAGTCAGTACTGTTTTAACTTTGACCCTTGGTTATATTAATAATTGTCTTAAACGTACGATTTTACAACAATTTGAAGATATCATTTGACTTAACCGTTGGTACTGACCATTTGAGGCAAACAGAAAGACGCTACCTACAAATGTGATTCGAGGTTTACCTTGGATAGCGTAGTACTATCTTAATTCCCCTATTTCATCTTTGCTACTATAGTTTTTAGTATTTACATTTCAACAGGATGTTATAATAACATAATCTATAACTCATTATTAGTAAATACTATTGAATAGGCATAGTACCTCCATTTTTGAACTTATGTTTGCCCTAGGTGTGTTTCAAAAGTATATAACCAACAAAAGGATTCAATGTGTACCGAGTAAGTACTTTGTAAAAAATTGTTGTTAAAAGGGCCATGGAAGATCTATACTGTTATATGTTCATATATTTACAGAGTAATCAACTTACAAGACATCCCAGTAAATCTAGGAAATCACAACAAACAGATCTCCAACCCAATTTAGAAGTATTACCACCTGTGCCAGTATTTCTTAACCTCACCGACGTTAGTCGTAAAACAAAACTCATTAAAATACTCCCAGCTTTAGCATCGCTGCAGGGAAATGTCGAGTACAAAATAACTAACAGAGACGACAAATTATTCTTCTTACGCGAGAAGAAAGGAATCAATTCACTTCACGCAAGACGTAAAAAGTTACTGGAAGGAATGGCGTACCATGTTGATATAGAAGCTAAAGCATTGCACCAAGAAATTAACACGTACGGTGTAAAACATGTCGGGGAATCTACTTTCCGATTTTTTATTTATGTATTATAACGTAGATGATAAGAATGCGATTCTATTAATGTAGACTTTGAGTTTTATAAGTGAATTTATTATATTCCGAATTGCTAATAGTAACTGTTGTCCTTTGTTGTGTGTTACAGTCTGTAGGGCATTTATAGATATATGGTTTCTTGTTGGTGTTTTATCGTTGTGCTTGTAACAAAGGAGTGACAGTTTTTTTTAACCAATTGCAAGACTGGTGGATCATGATGTTTCCATTGGACAGGTGGACAATATATATGCTGTCCTATTCTCCAATAATGTTTAGTAACAGTAATGACAATTTACTTGGTTGTTAGTCGCTTTTATGTGTGTTTTTGCTTGAACCAATTAACATTTTATGTGTGATGAATCTTGTTGGAACAGTTTTTATATCATATACATGTATATGTATCATAAATCCATGTACATCAAAGAGGATTTGGAAATTGTGTGTGATTTATATGAAAACAGTAATTTAAATCAAATATAAAATTTTAAGATGTATGCAACTCAGCGGAACGTATATGTTTAATTTAATGCCTTTTGTTTACTACCAACAAAGTCAAATATCTAAACTGGAACCTATCCAGTCTTTTGACAACTCGGCCTAGGACCTGCAGCGGTAATGTTTTTATAGACTCGTTTAGTTTTGTGCTAAGCTCTATGTCGTGTGCTGATGGTCCGTTCATTTTCTGTTTTCTGTGCTCGCCTGTTTCCGTTGAGACAATCGTCTATGCCCGATGTTTGTTATCTATTGTGGCTTATCTGACTCAGAATATGTTAAAATGTGTTATATGATAGTTTAGTATGATTTGTTATAGAACGATTTATGTACTCATTATTTTGCTAGCATGCACATTGTCAAAATATTTCATTTTAAAAACAATTTGAGTAAATATTAACATCAGTTTTTGATAAATTGTGTTCAATGAGGAAAATCACAAGTATTTTTAGGGCATTGATTTTTCAATCGAAATATAAATCATGTAGCTTTCTATATATGACGTCGTTTTTACGATCGCTTCTTTTACATTAAGTGACGTGCACGTCAAAAAGACATTAAACTTTCGTAATGCTAGTATCATTTATATTACACTCCTGTGATGTAAAACATACGATTTAAAATGTTACATTACAATAATTTTACCATAGATGTTTGCTACATATATTTATGAGGAAACGTGACTGTACATAGTGTACATTGTATGCATGTATATTCTGTACTTACCCAATACCATATTATATGTACATGTATATGTAGCTATTATGAAATGTTTGCAAGTTGTCCACAGTCGTATTCATATATACAGTCTTACCATTTTGAACCACGTGATATTCATGAAAATAATCCTTACTAGCTATTTGTTTGATTTTTGTGTAGTTCGATATTTTATCAAATACAGGCTACGATTGACTACATTGGTGTATTTTGTCAGCACAAATGAGCTGAAATCGTTTAAGAAATTATCAAAAGTAGAAACAAAAAATACGTTTGCTCTTGAAGGGGTTAGATGATATGACTAGACGACGTAAAATCTAAATGTTCACAGAGTATTTCTATTTGCTTTAGATTTTTGTTTTGTACTTAAACCAATATATTTAAGCACATTTTACAATGCATAAATAATATAATGTAAGGTATGAATTTCATTCATTAAACTTTGTGACAGTTGCTTGAAAGTAGAACTTAATGGTTTATAGAACCAAATTATATACACATCAATACACGTGTGATTGTTAATAGGATTATGTAAGCTACATGTGTGTATGAGTCAGTGTATTATTCAGTTTTATGAAGGATGTAGTAATGAGGCTTATCAGCTAGTGCTTTCTGTTACAGTGCAGTAATTATACTGGTACTATATTATTAAATTACTATAAGATCTTGACCTTGTTTTCTTTTAGTCATCAAAACAAGCAGAAGATCCTAAGTGACCGAATAAAACGCACCTATGACATTATTTGACACGTATAGTTGAAGATCTCTGTCACAACCGCGTAAACAAACATTCACCCCGGTGGATTATTAAAGGTGTGTAAGGATTAAATTCTACCATCAATAATACACTTAATTGATTAAAAAGCTAATGGTCCAATAGCATTGTGGTTATACTTGCTGCAATTAGCTGTTCAGAAATGGAACATTGTGGCGGTTTTGACAGACATCTTTGAATCGACAATAATGATGTTGAATATAAACAAAACATGTCCTTATTACTCCATATAGGACACTACAAGGACATGTTAATTGGAGTACAAATTATTTCTATTAACTAAGTTTACCAACTATTTGGTTCCCGGGTCACTGTCTGTATATAGGTCATTTTGTGTTACTGTTTTCATGAACCAAACAGACGTTTATTAGGATTTGTGCGTTCAGTAGCGCATCACATACAAACAGTTTACACAAAATAACACTATGAGGCAAAGTGCAATATTTTGGTACATGCCTATATAAATTGGTGTAGTTGCCATAGATTTGCACCAAGCCTTCGACAAGTAACTGAGACCTCTACATATAGATAAATATTTAACTATTTGACATTTTTCCTTGATACAAAAAGCGTATTTTCGTTCCGAGAAGGAGACACGTCGACGTCTACTATCACAGTACTATGGTATTGACATGTACATGCATACACACAGCAACAACAACACGCAAATAGATAGATAGATATGATATATAACTGATTAAAACTGATTGATAGATACATAAAAAACGAAAAGGTTCTACATGCAAGGTGTGATAGTGTCAGATTAGTTGCATGGTATCGCTAGTTTGTGATGGAAAAAATCGTGTTTTTTAAACATTTCTCTGTAATTACGAAACCTACATGTATGAATTTTTGAACGAATAAATGAATTATATCTACCTAATACACACTGAAATTTCAGCAACATCAGAATTCTGTTAAAAAACTTATGTTCATTAGTTATAATTATGTAATATATTTGTAGTTTTGTATGAACTATCAAATTGGAACACTTGCTACTTGCAACAGCCAATTTTACGGTCATGTGATACGCCTAACGGTATATTTACGTATTTGCAACCTACTTAATATAACACATGCGAGGCCCGTCTGTGAATCTGACGAAGTACATGTTATTGTTGTACATTGCTTACACCTAAATAAACTGAATTATACGGGCCTCCTAAGTCTCGTCTTTATAACAGTAATGTCAATCCCGACAATCACGGAGTGTAACGGTTAAATAATTGATAGTAAATCATCAATGGAATACCAGATTACCTCTCTGCGTTAAACTGTAATTTAACATGTAATTTTAATATATAATAAAGAATAAATGTATTTTAATAGGTGCCTAAAAATTATGGAATTCGGAATGGCAGTAGGTAGGAAGATATTGTAGTTCTGTGTCATTTTTTAACAAAATCTGATGAACAGATTTTCAGATATCTTTAAAAAACACGATTTTTTTCTATCGCAAACTAGCTATACGATGTCCGTTTTGAGTTCAGATCAACGATGCATAGGTATTTTCAATGCACGTTATAATGCAGTCCCGTGAGTCATATAATATTACAATGTTATTTATACTATGAAAAATTATCAAATGAAAGTGCTAACTAATGAAGTCCAATAAAAGACACAAAACATGTTATGTCTATCAACATATTTTCGGCAAACAGTTTACTGTTGGTTACATGTTGCCCGAGTGATTTCTGTGTTACTTTCGTCGTAGTGAGGACATAGAATCATTCACTTTCCTTCGTGACGCTGTCTTTCCTTTCCTGCAAAAATATATAAAATATGAAATATCCAATGTCTCTCTTTTACAACACAGCCCTGCAGTTAAATTTGGTCAGGTGCATTCGTACATTCTACCGTATTAAACAAATATCCTACATGTATACCGCTTGCACCCGCTTTGACGGCCAATGTTTGAGCTAGATGTTACATGTTCTATCCCTTACGTGATGCATCAGTGTTAATAAAGATATAATTAAGTTTGTGAAAAAGATCGAAACAGATAGATTTAGCCGTGACAGCACTGTTAGTAATAGAAGGTATTAACCATAGTTAATACGCTGGGGTCATGATTCAGAGGTCAAATGTTACCTTCATTTGATACGTGAGACAAATTATCAAGAAACTAATACGAATCGTATATAGTTAAGTTCCGTTAATAAGATCACTTTGCTTATGTTAAAATCATACATATATATAAAACATTGCTATTATGAAGACCAGAAGTATCAATCTGAGAACACAGACCACTTCGTTAGGAGGACCACACATCTGGCTGGTCTTAATGGGCAGAACTAGTTGGTACAAATGTATATATTCTACACGGGTGGTCACTCTCTTACCCCTCTTACTACTAACTACTAAATAACCAATTTAATCATGTCGGCGTTATTACTAAATATGTATATTAAAAGTTCAATCGATTAGATACATACACAATGTAGACTACCACAGCAATCAGGACAGTGGCTACAACAGCGCATGATGCAGCAATCAGTCCAATCTTCCAGGCTGCCATACTTTCCGGTGGTGGAACATTATTCTCACAACCTGAGTAATAGAAAGTAAATGTATACTGTTACAATTTAAAGATAACCCAATCAAATGTACTGGTATTAATGTTAATATTTTGCATGTTCAGCTTGTGAAAGGACATTCCATTGCCGACGTTAATGCGAATACATTCCCCGGGCTCCATGGATATGCTTGGCCAAACACCGCATTGTCAGAAAGTAGATTTCACATAATACAAGAGAATCATAGTTGATTTAAAAAATGTACTACACACACAAAAAGTAACTATTCATTACTGACTGATGCGATAGTAAACGTTGTCGTATTAATTTCCGACGCTGTCTGTTCAATGTCCATAAAGGTATCGTAGTCTAAAATAGACAATTTCTCAATACAAAATCAGTAAATAAACACATCCTTATAAGTGTTTGAGTGGAATAGAATAGTTTATATCATTGATGGTTTTAATATACCACCAAAGTCTAACATAAAATAAACAGCCGAGTAGAGAAACCAGGAACATCACAACACAGCTACAAGGAGTAGTGCCCACACCCACATAAGTTATGTGCGTACAATTAAAGACATATTGCAATAATAAAATTAATGCCAGTGTGACTTACCTGGTGCTGTGGACCAATGTGCTTCACCTCCAACATCACCAGAGCATAGATAACAATCTGATATTTCACCAGGTTTGTAACACCGTCCTTCTCTCCAGCATGTTCCTCTCTGTATGATAAACAATGTTGGCAGATAATTATTTAGATAGACTTAGATGCACGGTTTCTTTGCAAACATACAATGTATAATGGTTTACATTGAATGCGTTATAAGGATAACTTTTATGAACACAATGTGACTAAACATAATAATAAAGAACATGATGTATTTAACCAAATTGAATGACCGTTATATTCAATTGACTTAACTAACATGCGATAAAATGTATCCACTAGTAAACATTAAATGTTTATGTTAAATACGCAGATTATGGTGAAAGTGTAGATTGGTATTATCTCTGATAATTATAACTTAGTATTTGCCACGCAGACAGACACAGCATTTCGCGTTTGAGAATGCCTGGGACAGTAGCTATCTATTAAATATTTAAAAATCGCATATAAACCCTCACCCGGTTGGGTGGGATTCGAACCCACGACCCCGCCGTTGGGGTCGCGGGTTCGAATCCCACCCAACCGGGTGAGGGTTAATATGCGATTTGTAGATTGGTAGTTTTCATATTAACTTTACCTGTTTGATACATAGTATTGTATCTTGAACTTTGGTACAGTTGACACACAGCGAGTCATATATGATTATGGTATCTCCTTCACTGAATGAGTTTCCATCATTGCTGATTGACGTATCGTATCCATATGCTAGTTCACCATCCGATGCTCCATTATCTGGTACGGAACGTTTGCGACGATTCTCCTCCGGGAGACGACAATAAACTTCGAACATTGACTCAAATGATCCGGCGATATCTACGCTCTGTTTATACTGTATGGTATTGTTTAAATCCACCTACGAAATAAATTATGATAACTTTGATCTAGTAAATATATGTTTTACCTTTTGGAAATTTTCTTTCTGTATATTGTTATTTTACATTTAGTGAGATTACCAGCTTGATCTGTCTCTTTATACAGTTACACTCTTAAGATCTCGACACAAGCATTTTCAAAATGTTTCGACAACACACTTTTGCAATTTGTTCTCCTTGAATTTATCGCACATCACTGGAAAACAATTATAGAAAATAAACTCTTAAACTATTCAAAAAGTTGACCCTTCGTACATCTAATTGCACAAAATAATTGTTTTATTCTTTATGTGTCGTGACCGGGATTACGATACAAAACATATAGAATAAATATGTTTAATAGATTACCACAAAGTGTTTCAATCTGCAAGAAAGGTTCTTGGTCTCAGCAATATTGCGTCCAAACACTGCAGTTTCTGCACAACGTCTCTGCTGTAGGTCACACTCTCCCTTGTCAGGAATTCCCAACATTATTGGTGGTTGTGTTATATTTATTGAGCAGTCAAAGCTTTTGAAAGGCTCATAGCACGTACATGTACCTACAATGAAATGTAAATTATCATTAATTCTTATGTTGATAGCCTGTCGCCTATTGTTTGTTTAGGCGACGAACATAAATATTGTTCTTACTGAAAACTGAAACTGATTAAGTTATTTTGCATATTTATTTACTTGAAATTCAACTACAATGCATCAATTACTGGCCTTTAATCTAGAATGACATTCAGCCAGTCCATTTGGTCTCTATTAAGCAGAAACATATTTTCAGAACCTAACACAAGAGGTGGACACTGGACAATCGAACACAACATGTCGTCTCTGGACCCGTTTGTTTTGTTATTTCGAATTGCGTGCAAAGCTATTACGCTCTTATACCATTACCAACAGCATGACAACTCATACCTTCCATACACTAGACTGTCTCAACTTCTTGTTGGTTTGTAACAGGCCACTGCACACAGAGTACCATAACACGCGGTTAGACATTTAATTATCACTGCCTTTTACAAGACACATTTGTATTTTATGACCGCAACAACACTATTCAAGAGAACAAACTACATTAGATATAATACATTATAACCTGATCATGTTTATTACGTACCATTGTCACATTTTCCGTGACCTTGACACTCATTCGGACACGAATTTGTCTTTATATCTTCCAGAAGTTCAACAGAAATTGGATCTTCACCAGAAGGTGGCAATGTCGGCGGTGGCAAGGTTGCATATACATACGTATCGTTGGTAACATCAGTGGAATTCTCATCAGGCAAGACAACAAGCTGGGCCCTGACTTCCGGCGGTAGTGGCTGCATGACTTCCACATATTCTACACATGACTGTTTGATACTTTCCAAGTGAGACATAGTCCAATCCATTGTGTTTGTAACCTGTTTTATTAAATAGTATGGCTAGTTTGCGATAGAATTTTTTTCTCAGTTTTCTGATAGTCTATTCATCAGATTTTGGTACAAAATTACACAGAACTAAAAAAACTTCCTACCTACTCCCATTCCGAATTTCATATTTTTAGTCACCAATTAAAAAACATTTATTCTTTATCATATATTGTAATAACATGCGCATGGACAGCTTAACGCAAGGAGGTAAACTGGTATTCCATTGATGATTTATAATATCAATTATTTAACCGTTACAACCCAATCTGTTATAAAGACGAGACTTAGGAGGCCCGTATGTTTCGGTTTGTTTAGGCGTGTCGCTTGTAAACAATGAACAGCAATAACAGATAATTCGTCAGATATATGGACGGGCCTCGCGTGTTTTTTAGTAAGTAGGTTGCAAATATGTAAATATACCGTTATGAGGTATCACGTGACCGCAACATTCGCTGTTGCAAGTACCAAGTCATCTAACTTGATATTTCATACAAAATGACAAATATGTTAAATAGAACTTATGAGCAAAACTATTTTTAACTCACTTATGATGTTGCTGAAATTTCAGTGTGTATAAGATAGATATATTTCATTTATTCGTGCAAAATTTTCCTACCTGTAGGTGTTGTAATTACAGAGAAATATTGAAAAAACACTATCGCAAACTAGCTATATATTTCTTTATTAAATGTCTCTTCAGAGATGTTTCAGAAAAAAACATGCACTTGGAGAGATCATGTATACATACCATGGTATACATACGCAAATGTGCCCACCAACTACACTGAGCGGCAATGAAAACGCAACACTTACATAGTACAGCATAACATACTTGATAAGTATGTAAGCATAGCGAAATTTTATCATAAAATAGATATATGCAAGTGACACATGAATATCACTTCGATTCAGAAAAAAAGTTGTTTAGCAACATAGTTTTTTACCAGATGTTTTTGGGTCAGTATCAAACAGAAAGTCGCAATTTTTTATATTTTTAAACCACTGCCAGGAGCGATACATAGTGTGCATATACGGCGTATTGATTGTATGAAACGTTCATTGAATGCTAGTGTGATGCTGAGCCGTTGTTGCAGAATGGCTATGTAAACTTTAGGTACTTTTATGGGCCTTTACACTATTTCGCGCAAAACCACTAAGATAGTAAAAACCTGGTCTACTATAACCATGGTGTATTTTTTATGGTCAAAGGGAGATACTTTTGGAGTAATAAAATGATTGAATAATTAACTTCCTAGTTTCTTGATAACACTGCTTCGAATCTTGCGCCTCTAAACGCATATTCGAATCTGCTCGTTTTGAGATTAAGAAAATGGTATTACATTTGTCCCAAGGATGGTGAAAGTATCACCATTTGTAACTGGAAATAAGTGCATGAACGCTATAGGTATTCTTTTAAGACGGATTATTGCACTCAATGGAGAATAACGCGCTTTTGAATTGCGTGCTTAATTTTCAAAACACAATTTACGTCTAAATATTAATGCGAATCAAAACTTGAGCATGTAGACTAGTTCAGTAATATCCAGTGATACAATTTAGTGCAAAAGTTTGGTGATTAATCTAAAAAAGTGAGCATAATTATCCAAGAGTTATCGCACTTGAATTAATCATTTTTCTTACATCTTATGATTTCTAATGTATTTTTAGCTTTCTTAACAGGTGTATATGTATTCAAACTTGTGTTAAATAAATGAAATAATGAGTTCGGTAATTTAAATCAACGAAACTTTGATTTTTAGCACGGATATCCCACAATTGAGCATAACGACCGGTCTTTCGGCGTGTGCACCATGTTTTCCGCTAGTTATTTTGTTTTTCCGACTAATCCATCCATATTCTTCAAAATGCTAGCACAATATGCGAGCAAATCTCTAGCCACATATCAGTACGCGGAAAAATGCAGTTTAAGGCTATTCCGCTATGCACGAGTGATTCTTGAAGTATTGTCATTGAAAAAGCTGAATTCTGTGAATAATATATAAAGAAGTGAGCATACAAAATTTCAAGCTTATAAGTTAACAGATTACGGAAATATTCAAGTTTCAAAAGTGTTGCGTTTTCATTGCCGCTCAGTGTATATCTATAGTTTTTTTATTGTTTATTTTTCCAATGTACTTATTAACACATTTTGTATAAATATATAGTTTATGAATTGATGATTTGTTCACTAGGTTTGTACTTGAAATATGACAGGTTTATGCCATGTACAACACGTTCACTTGAATCATGACATAAATAATTCATATAAATTGTATTTAATGCAGCCGTGTGTTGTGTTATAGATATCAATTGTTTTTAAATCTTCAAATGTTCTAGCACAAGGATGTGTCAAGGACAACTTTCTCCAACAACGCGGTACACCTTTCAACTGTGTTTGTCTATATGTATATGATGTATACTGAAATTACTTGAATAGCATAAACTACCCATCGACTTACCTTTGCGTCCAGGACACAGTTCTCTATCATGCTGTTTATATCAAGGTTTGGAATTTTATCGCACTTCTGAAATACCGATGTATTCATCATTTGAAGACAGTCAGCTCGAGCAGTAACGTCTGTATACGGTGCATTTCTCTTGCTTCTCTTAGTTTGCTGTAAAAGGAATGATTCTTATAATGTGTAATGCGTTTTTGAGCATAAAATAATTACACTGTATGTGAATGGGCTTCTCCCAGTCATGTTTATACATTTGATAAAATGTATTGATATCTATTGAATACCCGATTGTTGTGATTGCACTATTTTTGTCATAATTAGTATTATTAATTTATTATCATACCTTATTTATATAGCCCTTTTTCATGTAAACTACACGTTCAAAAGTGTTGTCCAATCATCACAATTTAGACATAAGTAAAACAATATGCACTGAATATAAAAATGCTTGTAAAATATTAATTTGGGTAAGAAAATAACCAAGCATGGACCGTTTAAAAACCAAGACATTCATCACTAATTTAAGCTTGAAAATAACTGAACAAACAATTATAGTAAATATCATCCGAAAAGTACTTTTTTATTTTTCGTTCAAAAAGAGAAACTCAACATGGAAGACGGCGCACAACTGAACAAGAAAGACACAACTGAGAACACATACAAGGTAAACTCCTGCAGAAATTACCGACACAAACAAAACAGGTAGAAATTGCAAAATGACCCACAATAAATGTTTAACGATATTCACTTATTATGCGTAGCTTATTATACTTACCTTTATGGAGTTATCTTTAGTTTGTAGTTTGGAATGGAATACCGTAGTTGGATCTGTGTATGCGTCAAACAACATACCATCGACGTCTCGCTTCTTCCTATTTGTATACATATCGCATGTATTTTTTGGAAGCGTAGATGACGACGAAGATGAGGATCCTGTAACTGTGCATTTCCTCTGTGTCGAACATTGAGTGGTGGTATTAAAACCTTTAGACCAAAAGCATTCACAGAATTGTAATTCTTCTGACCATGGCTTCCCGTTCCAGCTGTTCGCCTTGTGTTGTTTAAAAAGGTCTTCATCCGACGGTACCCTGCAACATATTGACATTAATTATTAATTAATTGACAAGTGAGCCTATCGCCTATCCACGTAAAACTAGCTTAAGTTCTCTACATGTCAGATTTATTTTTAAATTGTTATTGATTGTCAGTGCATATCTAAATAAATAATACCTCGTAGTTATTATGTTTGTTCTCCGTAGTTCGGAGCCTGACCTAGAGGTGACCAGCCGCCCGGAATCAATAATCGCTTATAAATATGGATCAACCCTCGTGTGTCATTGTTTGTTTATTGTTTTATCGTTATAGTATCGTGTTTGTTAAGATAGTCGTATAATATACATCACCTCCAACTATTCGTGAAGATAGAATCTGATTTTCTTGGGATCTTATCTCCTTAATCTCCGAACATTTTACACAAACCTTCAGCCTTCCCTATCTCTACTATGGATGTTAAAATATATACATTCACTCTACCAGCACTGTCGATGTTTAACTTGACTACAGATGACAATCAGTTTTTGCAAATAAATCTTGATCACCCCTCGCATGTTATTGTTTGTTTATTTTTTATATTTACTAGTATCTGGTTTGTTTAGATAGTTGTATAATATACATCACCTCCAGCTGTTGATGAAGTTTGAACCTGGTTTTCTTGGTATCTTGTCACCTTTGTCTCCGAACATTCCACACAAACCTTCAGTCTTCCCTGTATCAACTAGGGATGGTCGAATATCTATATTCACTCTACCAGCAGTGTCAATGTTTAAAGTGACCTTTGTACCATGAGGAAGTATAATCTGAAGAAATACCAGTCAACTATAGTTAGAATAAAAACTACAATTGTTAATCAGGTTAACAAAATACGTCTTTTTACGAATTTGTAAACGAAGCTGAAGTCAGTGTTCATGCTTACTGGTTACAAATATGGTCATAGGTATATATAGATGATATATGTATTTCGTTTGAATATGAAGGAGAACTCGTCGTTTCTGTATGGATTCGAATTATCTGTTCATCTATAGTATAACTTTCCACGAGTCCTACTGCAGCAGGTGCTACTACCGCGTGTTGGCAGGCTTTAAAATTACCCCAACGTTCATTTCACGTAGTTAACATTTTCAATTACGTCATTGTCTGAAAATATACGCATTTAATAGACTATGCAGTATGTCATTCGTTGTGAGAGGCTGTACATTTAGTACTACATGTATTTTTATATATGCAAATCAATTTTACAAATGTTGTTAATGAAAGTTTTCTAGATTTAGTTGATGTGTTTGATTTATCGTGGGTAATGTTGTTTTTCTACTCCTAGCAGTCATATATACGTAGGTCGATAAATTAACCAAATCTGTTTTCCTCTGGTAAATTACAAACCATTATACTTACTTTATTCTTCTTTAATTAATTGTTTAGTGGCAAATTTGTAGGTACATCACAAAGTAGAAAACTCGTAGCTTTCTAGGAGGACACGCGAATGGTCTGTATATGTGCACTGAATAGTAGTCGGCAACAAAGATGCTTTTCTCTACCTAAAATACAATTCTACCAATAAACAGGATACTAGTTCTTATAAAAAATATATTACCTCGTATACCGAGCCAGTCCTTTTAATGTGTCGGTGAAGTACACCATCCTTGCATAAGACCTGGCGTGGGGATTGGATAATTTTGTCACCATCGCTGTCAATCAAAAATATATCCTGTCCAGCTCTGACGGCCACACCATAGTTGCAATATGGGGGCGGTAAGTTGTCATTCATGTCGCATAGATAGGTTTTCGTCTGAACCTAGAATATAATTACATAATTATAAAAGACTCTTCTGTCAGTCAAATAAGTAGCATGTTACAGCTGAGGTATACCAAAATATAGTATTGCTATTTAATGTCCAGTTACAAAATATGTTCGTATTGACCATTTGGTCTAGTTATTAAATAATTTATACCGATTATGTAAGGTATTGAGCTCCAACCAAATGGTGTTCTTTATCAAACATCGATGAAACGGTACACATAAATGTATGCAACGTAGTCATACCAGGATGATACCGATATTGAAATTTGACCAATACTTTTTGGAATCGTCGTATGCACATGTTCAGCATGAATAACTATTATAAACCTAGTGCCAAACACAGAAGATAAACTTATAAAGACCCAAATTTTATGTAAAAAGACAAAGGACTTCTCCATGGGTGTATATTTAATTACCATGCCATACAAATTATGCACTTGGAGATGAATGTGTGCTTAAGAGATATATGAAATGGTAATGTTTGTTGTGGCTCTATTCAAAGATCAATTATTTTGAAACATCATTTATAGAAAAAAAAACAATGTCCTGATTTTGCAACATACTTGTATTTATTCATGTTTTCATCTACAACGGATATTCAAAAGGTTACACATGTGATTGTTTTATCATTTCTACGTGGGTATATCCAAAAGTAATGTCACTGGTGCTATTAAAACGCGCATAATGTCGGTAAATGCACTTTTTTTTCATACCGTTACTTCAGTCCAATTTAAATATGATGACCAAATTTCACAAAAAGGCAAAGGACAGTATCTGAACAAAATTAAGGCCAAGGTAGGAAATGGATGATCAAGGGTAAAAAACTAGGTCACTAGTTCAAATTGAAGCAAACCCTTGTGTAGTCGCTAGAGGTCATAATGTTGACCTTATATTTATGAAACTTGATCACAATAATAATATCAACAAAACATAGGTCAAAGTTATAATTGGGTCATCCGGGGTCAAAAAGTAGATCGTTAGTTCAAATAAAAGGAAAACGTTGTGTAGGTACAAAATTCACAATTTTGGTCTAACATTTATGCAACTTGGTCACAATGCTCATCTCAAAACATCTAAGACAATTGCGTTATTGAGTTATTTGGGTCAAAATTAGGTCAAAATTAGGTCAATAGGTTAAAATAATTGATGCGACTTTTGGCGCAAGAAGGTTTGTCTATTATTTGACCTAGTGACCTAATTTGAACTCATGATAAGTAAATATTGAATTTGACCTACATTTTGTCTTCATGATCCATGTGAAATGGTTTCATAAAGATTAGGTTAAAAGGGCGCCATCTACAGATTTGTTCTATTATTTGGCCTAGTGATCTAGTTTTTAACTCAGGTTAATTCAATTTCACATATGACCTTGAGTTTTGTAAGATGATCATTGTGACTAAATTTCACAAGTGTAAGGTCGAAATTGCGACCCCTGGGCACTGTTTTATCAAAGCATTTACGCTAGCGTAAACCTAAGTTTTCCTAAAATATTGCGAACGTCGATAATATTTGCGTAAATGCGTTTTACAAAGATATTTGAGTTCACTTTCTGTCGAAAGTTTTGGCTTATTTCTACGCCAAGGCTGTGCAACCCTAAATGGCAAATATGAACGTAAGTGAAGAGTTTATAACACGCACTGTTGCTTTTTAACCGTCGCAAAATGTTGTAGACCGTCGTTTGTTGTTTTAAACCACCACTTTTTGTTTTAGACCGTGAATAATCATCATCAAATCTTAGCGACCGTTTATGTATATTTATTCATTCTGGTACCCGTTATATTAGTAATATTGGTTATATTGTGTCCCGACTTACGTTCATTCTTCAATATTTTTGCGTAAATGTATGCCAGTACTTGCGATCGTTTAGTAAAACACACTTACGGATTTGCTTAAGGTAGATATCTATGCGTAAATTTACGAGACATTTACGCATTGTTAGTAAAACAGTGCCCTGATGACTATATTTAGTTTGTTCTATGTTTTGACCTAGTGACTCCGGTTAACTCAAAATTTTATTTGACCTATATTTGCTTCCGATGATCATTTCTGCCAAAAATCAGACAAAAAATGCAACCTCTAAGCACGATGTTAAAATAAGTTACTGATACAAGTCAATATTTACTTACATCAAAAGTGACAAATATCGCGAAAACATGTGACAATTCAATATATTTGCAAATATCTCAAAAAGTCCCACGAATATTCAATTAGGACATTTTGTACATTGCTAAGGATAGCTTAACGCACCATATAAACACAAGACTGTTTGTTTTGCAATTAGTTTGAGGTTAAACGTTAAAATGGCTGGACTATAAGGCAGAAAATAAGAAAAGTAACAAACTACTAAACTCCAATAGTTGATACATTTGCATAAGTGTATTATTGATGGTAGAATTTTATCCTGACACATCTGTAATAATCGACCGGGGTGAATGTTAGTTTACGCGGTTGTGACAGAGATCTTTGAATCAACTATAAGTAAAAACAAATTATGCCGTGTTTTGGTTTTGTTTTCATATTCAAACACAACTGACCCAAACTCTATTGTCCAGATTTGGATATACAAGTGACACAAGGATTATAACGGTTAACTCTATGTACCTACAAATTAGTGGAGATCTGGGCACTGTTTTATCAAAGGACTTACGAACATTTTAAACTTACGCTACAAATTTAAATTCTTTATAATGCGTTTAAATCTGCAAATGAAGGAAACATATTGTTTAAAATCATTAACTGAATTAATTAACTTATGATTTTACCTATTGCTTACCAGAATTTGAAGCAGTTGCATAATAATAAAGGATTCAAATTTGAACATAAGTTTACGATTACCGTAAATGCTTTGATAAAACAGTGCCCTGGAGTATTGTCGATTCAATGATGTCTGTCAAAACTGCCAGAATGTTTCATTTCTAAATAACTAAATGCAGTAAGTATAAACACTACGCTATAGGACCATTCGAGTTTTAATCATATAAGTGTATTTATTGATGGTAGAATTTAATCCTGAGAAACCTATAATAATCGACCGGGGTGAATGTTTGTTTTCGCGGTTGTGACAGAGATCTTTGAATCAACTTTAGGTCCGTTGAAGAGTATATGTTTGTAAGGAGCAATTTCATTTGACGCTGGGTTATGAGGAGTTATTTCGAAAACGAGAACTCGGCTTCTGATGGTCACACGGTAAAGTGCGTTAGCGACTAAGCTGGACCCCCATAAACCTTAAATATCTTAAAAAGTACAAAGCCGATTAGAACAAAAATGGATATGTCATCGTAAAACACCCTTACCGACTCTCATAAAATAAAATAAAATTTTAGTCCAGAGAAAAGTGTTCTTTGCATAGATGCCTAATGCAAACTTGTACATACATAATGAGGCCCACACATGAATGTTTATCTTAGTTTGTATAACTTAAGCAACTTTATAGAAATATTTGCTAGAAAAACATTGTATTTTTGTTTGTAGAAATGATCATTACAATCAGTACACACGGTATAACCGGATGCGTGATCGGCCGAGTGTTGCGTTACGGCCGAGGTAAATACTGATGACGGGTAAGTAGTGGGGTTATATTTCTTACCAAAACTTATCGATTTCGATATTTCTTTTGGATCTAGCGATTTGTGAATGACCACAAAGCTTTAAATGTACTATTCACTAAGCCTCGCATGATATCTTTGCGGAATAAATCTGATAGAGCTTGTTTATACACGACAAGCAGAAATTAATGCTCAATTCTCACATACATTGTCCGAAATTAAACAGTTTGCGCTAGTATTTAACTATTCAACCTCACAGATCTAATGAAAATTCATCATGAACAATTCTTAGAAGTAACAACTCTGTCCGTGCCCTGAAACTAACGATTGACCTTTCAAAGAGACCCTAGTACGCGCCAAAATGATGACGTTTACGGCCGAGTAGATTTTGTGATGATGACGCTTACGGCCGAGGAAGAAAAATATGGATGACGTTTACGGCCGAGGAAATACTTACAAAAACTGTCATTTTTCGCAGTTTTAACGATGTCCGGGTGTAAAAACTTTTTTTTTAAATGTTGAGGACTGCCTTTTAAACGGTTTTATTCTATTGTGTGCCCTTTATGACAACTGCATGTGAATTTTAAAACACTTTTATTGTCATTTAAGAGAGTAATTTCTATTTTTATTTCCCTACACCTAGCGTAAGAACGTACTGCAAAAACAAATGGAGTCATCTGCATGATAAATATAATAAGTCTCCAACAGATGACACAATAAAAACAAGAGTGTGTTTAAATCTAGTGATAATGATTATTTCTTCAATCAAAAGTGTAAAAATGATGTTTGGTCAAATTGTGAAGTAGATAAAAATAAAAATGTATCCCTACCCTCCTTGAAAGTAAGGCATTTTTTTCGCATATTGCCAGTGAGTACCCTATAGATAAATGGCAATAAAATATGATCTAAACAATTGGCACTGTTGAATTTTTTTCAAAAATGTGTGTAATGTTTTAACAAAATTTTGAAAGGTTTTACCGAGTGGTTTTGAAAATATACATTTCAGAAATCCATAGTAACCTGATTTTCATCTATTGTGAGTTTTTGTTGCATTTACAGTATTGCATTGAATATCAGTTTCCTAGTATTATATTTGACATTGACTGTTTTGATTTCAAGGTGAATAATCACACTTTTATTTTAAGTACAAGTACTTTCGGATAAGATCATATATTCGGACAAAAGTTCAGTTATACGTGCCGTGAAGAACTTTACTGTCTGTCATAGCCATTTAAAACATCTCATTTATAATATAAGCCATATTGATTGGTATTATAAGTTCATGAAGTTCATAAAGAAGAGAGAAATAGTTTTTTAAAGGTCCTTTTTTCAATTTTCCAAAATGTTCGTTCCTTCCGGTTCCGCACATAATTTATTTTTCTTCACTTTTCACTTTTCAATCACAGTTCATTCACATATACTGGCAAAGGAGTGATTACCGGACACAATTGGCATAAAATACGTCGTATTAACTTAAAAATCGGCTTTTCCTTACAAAATTTTGTGTTGACACATACCTGTGTTCAAGGTCGTTGCTAGAAATAGATCACCCAAAATATGACGTCACGTGAATTGCCAAATTCGGGGCCAAAACATGTGTACTTTTTGCGCCTTTTTCAACGATGTACAGAAGTAATGACCGGACAGTCTGTTACGAATATTCGTCGATTAATATTTTGAAAAATATGACCAGGAATGTTTAGAACAGTGTCCTTTCTTCGTACGCATGCAAAAATATTCATGATTTACGATATAACAACATGTGACACACAATGTTTTCCTGCTAGGGGGCGTTCCGAGACAGGCTAAAATCAATAATATACCGTACCGTGTTTATTGACCAAAAAATCGAGAAAAATATATTCAAACGACTTGAAAGTCTTCAAAATGTATGGACATGATATTAAAATGTTTAATTATCCGACTTCCGAGAAAACACTTTATTAATTGCGGTAAAATAAATGTTGTATAGATTTAAAAAAAAAATAAAAAAAATAAAAAAAATTAGCCGCCGAGGAGATTCGAACCCGCGGCCTTCACAAGTTAAATTTGGTAAAATCATTTCCTGCGTCGTTAACCACTCGGCCACGGTCTCAACATGTAATTTCAATTTAATAATTTGAGAATAGAAAATTATTGGCGCACGCGCTCTTTCGCGCATGCGCACTCACAAATTCTTTTCCCCGGCGCTGCTAATGTCAACATCGCAGCAGCGGACGATATTTTTGATAAATAAGTAATGCTTTGTTGATTTTGTTAATTTTTTTTCTGCCAGAATCCTTTTAAACATGATTCTGAGTGTTTTGATACAAAAATATACGATTTATTATACTAAACAAAGCGAGGAGACTGTTTGTCCGGTAATTACTAGCGGCCGGTCATCACTCCTTTGCCAGTAAAGTCATATGTGTTACACTATTCACACTTCTATTTTAAAAACTAGCTTTCATATGTAATGTCCTATGAATGTTCTATGAATGCTGATTAAAACTATTTACAAGACTGAAAACATGGAAATTAAATTAAATTAACATGGAAGTAATCTCTATTTATATCAATTTCAGATGTAGCATGTGACTGAGGGCCTAGGCTTGATGCTGAGACAGAGAGTACCACCTTTTTGGAACCAAATGCAGTGACAACACCACCTGGCTGGGGCATTTGTTGTGATTTTCTTATTTGTACACCAAATATATGCAGAATAATAAAGTATGAATAATAAGTGTGTGCTCTATTTATTATGCACCAGTCAATCAAACCCTGGCTCCCCAAAAGGCAAGGAGATATAACCGGGGTTATGTCCCGCACTGCAGGGTGAGAGCAGGACTTTTGGTTCGCACCTTGATAGATGGGAAATACATCCGGGAATATGTTCACTAGTTTAGGGCGGAGAATTTTACCTTATGTAAGGCCCTTAAAAGAGGGATTTTACCCAGGTTTAAAACAAATCAAAGCCATGCCCTTCCTCTGGGTTAGGGTTTCAATTGACTTGTGCATTAAATATATCTGGAATGATATTCAGCTGAACTAACAGTAGGCCTAGTAAGCCATCTACTGAACTAGCTAGATTTGTATTATCTTTTTCCCAAATGTGTGCTCTAGACAACATCAATTATGTGAATTTGGTAGATTGTGGTTTCAAATATATTTGAAACTCCCACCATCCCCTTCATGGCATTTATGATAAAGATATGATCATTGTACACATAAATGCTTTGGTCCTCTTACTTAGTTGCAGTAAGTGTGGAAATAGCTTGTAGATCTAAATGGCATATCACAATATCTCCACTTTTTGCATGTACCATGACCAAACATAATTATCCAAGTTAGTTATTAATAAAAAAAAACTTATGATACTTGAAACTGTTTTATTGATTTATTATAGAGTTTTTATGGCTAAATGAAGAGTACAACATTTAATCATGGGGATTTACTAGGAACTGGAAGTTTTAATTTTGAGGTGGTCTTTAAGTGAAGTTTTACTGTATGTAAATAAGTACGACTCTTGTTTATGCATATAAATAAGTTTTTATTGATTAACATAGATCACATGATAGCAGATGAGATACATAAAATATGTCATCAAGGTTGACATCCTGGTGATCATTTTCACTAATACTGGTCTGCTGGGAATGATCTTTACAGCTGCATCTACAATAACAACACATAAACTTATTTATAAAGAATTACATCTGCTTATACACAATACATCCAAATTGCATAGGGACCTGCAAATATTGCACCATGTTTAAAGGTTATTTTTCTACAGAGGTATGCTCTGAAGAGGTTGTACTGTAATCATATTTCATGATTACTAATACTGTTTATTCATAAGATGTTAGAGATAGATACATTTCTTGTGCAAAAATAAGCATTTACATGGTGAATGGCAATCATAATATTAAAACATACATACTATAAATGTAGCATGATTGTAGTAATAATAATAAGTTAAATTAAAATTATGGTCATCACAATACATTTTAAAACTACAATGTATATGAAATTCCAATGTATTAACATTGAAATAGTATGATATTTTGATGTTATGGTGAAATTAATACTGTCAGCATGACCAAAGAATAGTATTCTGAATTGTCATGAGAAATAAAATAGTTATTATCTATCTTGAAATATATAGATATGATTACAAAAGGTTACCATAAGTAATTGATGACTTTGTGTCTTAATCCTCAATACATACATACTCGCACAAAAAGATGATGTCAGTTCAAATAAAAATATGACTTAAATATGATAAATTTTAAGTTTTAGATTTTGGTATTAAGTTGCTATTACATTATCTCATGGTCTCAGACATTGAGTTCAAATAAGTTAAAAGGACAATATATAGGATACTCTACAGGACAAGATTCTGATAAATGTGCCATTCAAGTCAGGCCAAACCAAAATGGTATTGTGGTTCTGGTGACCCTACACATCCTATATTTTGCCCTTTATACATTAGATAAAATACCCAAAGCATTGTATTGGTATTTTTATTTAAGTAACACTACATGTATTTATAAGTATATTGAGGAATTTCCAGTGCATAAAATTCATTGATGTTAAAATTCTTTTGAAAAAAATAGTGTTATTCTACAAACATACTCTCAATAAGTTACCAGAATCACAATATTAATTTGTTTTGACCAAAATTAGTCAAGTATGTTATAATAACAATCACAGGTCTGAACTCATACACACCTTTTCTCATCATTGTATCCCCATTTTCTAATTTATTCTTAGACTATACTCTTAAGACTTTTCAAATTTTAAGCTGAAAAACAATGCAAATACATTTAACATGTTTTGTATTATTAAGTATGTGTGAAAAGTCAGATGCAAACAAATTCTATTTACAAAACATCATTTTAATATAATTTTGTAGATATGTAACTTATGATTATAAATCAAGATCACCTGTCAATACAGCTTACTTGCTGTTCATACATGGATTCTTATTTTAGAAAAGATTAACAAGAATGTTGCAACTATAATGCAGAGCATGTGGAACATACTGCAGTATAAATGAAAGGGCAGATAAAAAAAATAGCATGTACACCAAGCACAATAATTTTCCAGCATCAATCTACAAATGTATCAACCACAGTGCTCAAGGCCTTATAATTCAATATTTCTTACGAACATTGTTATATAATAAATACATGTATTCAGATTTATATGCTTCTGCATTCACAGGTAACAGTATGATTGAAAAAGAAATTTAAAAAAAAATGAACTTGAAAAAAAAGGATTTTTTTTCAATTTCATTTTTTTAAATTTCTTTTTCAATCATACTGTTAACTGTGACAGCAGTAGGTCAAACTATGTTAAGAGAGATAACATAATAAATCATAAAGCAATGATTTTGTTCACAATAAATGGGTTTAAGTAAGCCCCAATGCTGTTACATGAATATCCGTCCGAAATGCAAGTTATCCGGTACTGGTACACTTAGGTCATTTACACTAATTCGCCGTTTTATCTTTTTCGTTGACCATTCAACTGATATAGACGGAAGCAAACATGTAGCACATTTTTTGTAAAAAGAATATTATAAATCGCTGTATTTGACACATGAACATAAAAATCTAGGCCATCTAAAGCTGCGGCCCAGTGCAGTCGAAATTAAACATTGAATAAATCATCATTGGTTTGGTTAAAAACTTACCTGCATCAACCGATCCCGATTGTTTCATTCCTGAAGTCAATGAGAGTGTATTAAACTTTAAAACTATTTAGTTTCCCTGCTATGAGAGCGCTGAATCGAAGCTAATTGACTTTCCAATGCATTTGTTGTTCTGATGTCCCCGGAAGTTGAAAATCGATAACGAAAGTAAACGAGACTTACACACCCTATTGTGAAGATGTGTCGGTATAATTATCCCTGTACTCTCGCCGACGGTACCGGGACCTGCACAGGGACAGTGAGAACGGGCTAAAGTTATACTCGATTTCCCACGTGTAAATTTCAATAATCTAAAAGACAGTTTTTCAAAAAAATAAAATTCTCCAAATTACGCTATTAAGTCATAATTTGAAGCCAAAACATATGTCTTAAAACTAAAAATCTAATTATAAAATATCGGCTCCAGTAGGGTTTGAACTCACGATCTATAGGAAATTCGAATAGCTTTGTAATGAATTCTTTTATGAAAAATGCTTATCATATAAGGACAAATTACATCATATATTTAAATGACAAACGGGCATCATAATAATGACAAATGTTCATCAAGTAATGACAAATGCACATCTAATGATAATCATATTATGGCAAACGGACATCATAAAATGACAAAACATTGTCATATAATGACAAATGGACATGATGATTTTCATGGTATAATAACATAATGCAACAATTCTGCTTATCTTAAGGCAGCTGCGGCGTTGAATAGAGCTAGTCTGAGTTTCATATGACCATTTTTTACAATCTTAGTATTTACTTTCAAATAAACATAAATCTGTCTTGTAAATAACATAGATCTCCAAAAATGACGTTTACATTGAAGATATAAGAATAATATAAGTCAGGCGCGTAGCCAGGCATACGCCCGTACGCCCGGGCGTACGCTCCATTAGAAAAATGAAAAAATAGACTGACTCAAAAATGCAATAAAAATCGATGCCTCACTAGGGTAAGGCATAAAATTGAATGTTGGGGGCTCTCCTTTTTGGTTTCAGCTCATATTTCAGATTTTTTTCTAGCTCGCTTCGCTCGCTCATTAGATTTAAAATGAATCATCTGATAGAAATCATGTTTGTGTGGCATGCTTCCAAAATAAATATTTTTTCTAGCTGCTCGCTACGCTCGCTCAATACTTTTCTACACAAACTGCATATACGGCTTGTTGCTCACGTATTAACATTGTTTTTTTTCTAGCTCGCTTCACTCACTCAGTACTGTATTAAGTGAACGCCATAAAGTAGGGAACGTGTATACATGTATATGGCCTGCTGCTTAGGGAATCAGTGATTTTTCTAGCTCGCTTCGCTCGCTCAGTACTATTATAAGTGAATGTCATCAAGGAGGGAACGTGTATGTATGCCCAGCTGCTTAGGGAAATAGTGATTTTTCAGCTCGCATCGCTCGCTCAGTACTATTATAAGTGAATGTCATCAAGGAGGGAACGTGTATGTATGCCCAGCTGCTTAGGGAAATAGTGATTTTTCAGCTCGCTTCGCTCGCTCAGTACTATTATAAGTGAATGTCATCAAGGAGGGAATGTGTATGTATGCCCTGCTGCTTAGGGAATCAGTGATTTTTCTAGCTCGCTTCGCTCGCTCAGTACTATTATAAGTGAATGTCATCAAGGAGAGAATGTGTATGTATGGCCTGCTGCGTAGAGAATCAGTGATTTTTCTAGCTCGCTTCGCTCGCTCAGTACTATTATAAGTGAATGTCATCAAGGAGGAACGTGTATGTATGGCCTGCTGCTCAAGTAAACAGAATTTTTCTAGCTCGCTTCGCTCGCTCAGTAATGTAATAATTGAATGTCAACAAGGGTGGAACGTGTACATGTATATGTAGCATGCTGCAAGGTAAACAGTATTTTTCTAGCTCGCATCGTTCGTTCAGTACTGTAACAAGTAAATGTCATCAAGGAGGGAACGTGTATGTATGACCTGTTGCTCAGGTTAACATTGTTTTTTCTAGCTCGCTTCGCTCGCTAAGTACTGTAATAAGTGAATACCATCAAGGAGAGAACGTGTATGTATGGCCTGTTGCTCAAGTAAACAGTATTTTTCTAGCTCGCTTCGCTCGCTCAGTAATGTAATAAGTGAATGTCATCAAGGAGGGAACATGTATGTATGACCAAACGCTCAGATTAACAGTGTTTTTTTTTCTAGCTGGCTGCGCTCGCTCCGTACTGTAACAAGTGAATACCATCAAGAAGAGAACGAAATTGGCCTGCTGCTCAGGAAAACAGTATTTTTTCTAACTCGCTTCGCTCGATCAGTACTGTAATAAGTGAATATCATCAAGTAAATAACAAATATAGGTGACCTGTTGCTTCGGCTATCAGTCACTGTGTTTCAATCGCAAAAAACCTTTATTATTTTCTTTAATCACGTGGTACATGAGCTCTCATAAAACTATAACTGATAACGGGCGTACACTCTAAATACACCCAGCTACGCCCCTGTAAGTGTAAGGCAGTTCTTTTCAACATTTTCTGGCAAATGGCAAAGAAGTGTTCGTTGGATTGTACACTTGCGAATAATCCATACTTTACCGGTGAGAAAACCATTGAAACTGCGAAAAATGAAGTTTTTAGTAAGTATTTCCTCGGCTGTAAACGTCTTAAATATTTTTTGTCCTCGGCCGTAAACGTCATCATCACAAAATCTCCTCGGTCATAAACGTCATCATTTTGGCGTATACTAGGGTCTCTTTGAAGGGTCAATCGTTGGTTTCAGGGCACGGACAGAGTTGTTACTTTACAGAATTGTTCATAGATGAATGTTCGTTAGATCTGTGAGGTTAAATAGTTCAATACTAGCGCAAACTGTTTAATTTCGGACTATGTATTATTTGTGAGAATTGAGCATTATTTTCTGCGTGTCGAGTATAAACAGGATCTATCAGATTTATTCCGCAAAGCTGGCATGCGAGGCTGTGTGAATAGTACATTAAAACCTTCGTTGACATTCACAAATCGCTAGATCCAAAAAAAATATCGAAATCGATAAGTTCTGGTAAGTAATATAACCCCACTACTTTCCCGTCATCAGTATTTACCTCGGCCGTAACGCACCACTCGGCCGACCACGCATCCGGTTATACCGTGTGCAGTAGATGGGCCTCAACTATATAAACATTGATGACCAGACAAAGGTTGGTCAAAATTATACAACTCTCCCGTCATAGTTGTAACATGATACAATAGCATTAATCTAACTTGCTGATCGTAACAGCTTATATAACGCACTGTCTATTTGAAGAGAAAAAAGTGTGTATTTTTCTTCTATGAATTAAATACCCTTTTTACAGAATGACCCCGAAGTATCATACAGCGTTTTGTTGCTTAAAGTTCACAGTATTTATCAACCTGAATATTTTTCCTGTACCTTATTGTTATCAAAATATGTTTTAAAAATATAATTATATAATTGGTATACACTTTTCAAAATGTCAGTCACTGTTATTTGTTGATAAAATATTACATAGAAAAAATAGACAAATCAGTTGTCAGAGATTTGATCAAGGTCATTACAGCCCTTTTAAAAAAAATTGAAATGGTTTAAATGCATTTATTTTGAACAAATAAATACATCAACATGAATTGCAATCAATGATAAATGTATGTGTGTAGGACTACTTTTAATAAATCTTAAATATTTTAGGGTATAGTGGACCTGATGAACCAGAGAGTTATTGGTTTGTAATAAATACGCCACATATCTGATGAAATCGGGTTATGTTGACTTAAAACTCAACTAATTAAATATTTTTAAGTTAATAATTGAAGAATACAACTTACAAACGGATTTGGGGAACATTATTTCAAACATTAGTTTTCCTGCCTTTAATAAACATATTTTAATAAGGCCCACATTTTTCATACAAAAGAAAAGGCGTCTTTATCTTTCGTCTCACTGGTCCATAATATATTTTTGTGTGTCTGTTAGCCTTTTTCTTTTAAGAATAAGAATTTACTATAGTTGATCTTTGTATCAGTTAAAAAGTTTATACACCCTTTCATTTAAGACCGTAATTAAATTGTCTCCCTTTGATGACGTCAAACGAGGGCTCAAAGCGAATACACGAGCCGATTACCGTTAGCATGTAAAGGAAATAAAAAATGTGTCAACTTTAAACCGCTGTAAATCACGTTTTACTCTGTCGATTTTTAAAAGATGAACACTTACGAAAACAAGAACGTATAGACTTTTTAATAATGTAACTTTTGTTAATGTATTTTCAATAATAAAACATAAAAAGCCATGTTTTCGGAACGAAAATTTCAAGAGCGAGAAAATGTAAAAATAAAGAACTGAATTCAATACTCAACAATTGGCATTTAACTTGCTCAAAATGTTTATTATTTGCAGTTTTAAGAACTGTGTGACTAAGCTTTCCAACAATTATATTATTAAAAGATATTATTAAAGTTTTAAAAGGAGAGCCATGCTTTTCGAACCTAAATACAATGCATCACGCGCGCACAATCCACTCATTGAAACCTGACTTACATTTTATACTAGCATAAAAAAATTGTGTATTTTAATAATTCATCACACATCATAAAAGTATAGAATATTAGCTATATCATTTCAAAAGTACGACTATCCAGCCAGAAATTAAAACGTTAATTTACACAGGAGGAAATTTCTTTCTAGATATAGTTTGTACTAAAATCCGGGCGGCATGATTTTACATGTCCGCATGTGCTTACTTGTTTAGTGTTAACACGAGTACATTGATGTGTTGTTTACAGCAATCAAAGAAAGTAAGGAATCACCGGAAAAGTTCACACGACGAATAACTTAAAATCAGAATCAATTCTATGTAAAATTTTGTTGTATGTAGGTAAAACTAAATTGTTTGGCAATACAATGTAGTCTGTTTCAAATCTTACTCTTCCATCATGAAACCTTTGTTCATTTGAAATTCATATACAAGTAAATGAGAAAAGTGTTTTATTTATTTTAAATGGTGTCTACGTGTAAAAATATTGCAATAAAATATATTTGGAACATCAAAATGAGCATTGTAGCACAAGTCATACAGGTGCATGTCCATTAATTTACACTTTTTGTTCGGACACGGAATTAGAGAGACCTCCGTGGTTTGGATAGACATAATTCATACTTTTTTATAAAAGTAACCCAAACGTTGATTTAAAAGTGTCAATCAATGTCAATCATTTAAGGTAAAACACTGATCAATATACTGTACATGACAGATGGTGACAACATAGTACTGATTGGTTGTATATTAGTACCCTGCTGTGAAACTAATTGAGAGTATGGTCTTGGTGGCTTATCTTGATATTAGGGGATCCATGCTGTTTATTGTAAATCATTATATAATTATACAGCACCTAGAATTTATTTATGCGTTAGGGTTTTAGCGCCTTATCATCTGACAAGATTTTATTTATGCATTAGGGTTTTAGCACCTTAACTTCTTAAGTATCTGTCTCACTTTAATTTGTTATGTTTTTCCCATCACTCGAATTGCAGTTCAGGTCACTTTTTGTGAATTAAGATTTACAATTCTTATATTAAAAACAAAATATTGTTAATTGTGATGTTAGTTTGAAGAGCAGTTGTATATAAATAATGTATTTAAATTAATTTATAACAATCAACTGATATCATAATCGTCATTTATACAGCTTTTTAAGCCGAATTTGCCCGAAATGGCGCGTATGTAACCAGATAGGACATTCCAATAAATCGTTGTGGCTCTAATATACGTGTAGTTTTATTCAAAGGCCTAAATAATTATGTCTTTGTTTTATTACAATCCATAATAAACAACACATAGCTTGTGAATTGTATTAGTAAAAAGAAATGAGACATAGCAATGATCCAGAGTTAACTAGGTCTAATGGCGGTAATGATGTAGTATTGGAAGAACCAGGTGAAAATACTTGCGCTTTATATTCCCGGCAAAATATACATTTATCAAAGTACAAATATACACTCTATCTTAGCACCAACGCTCAATTTAAAATACGAAATGTGCATGACAATCAACCGAATTACAAAACAACATTAATACAACTACAGATCTTTTTGGAAATTAACGCCCGATAATTGACCATTGTTGATAGAAAAAAATCCGAGAAATCACACGTTTCCTCCACATCCATAACATGTAACATATTATACATACATTGTTAGTACATTATAAACATCTTTATTGAAAAAACAACAGCTACAAAACACGCAATTAACGAAAAAAGCGATTAAATAATCTCTTCGCTACTGTGTTTATAGTGTCGTTAATTTGTAGAGCCCTCGTTTGACGTCACATCCGGTTACGGGAGGTAACTCTGTACATACGATTATCGCTTAATTGAAAGGGTCTATAAATGACGCAAAACACTACTAGCAGTCGATAACCAAATATGGCAGTAGCCTTACACCATACGTAAACTTACTTGTGTGTTGAAACTTTAGCACGTGAATATCGTGTGGGTTTGAAAGGAGTGTAATGAATCGTTTTTTACTATTTCTACACGATCAAACAACGATATATACAATCGGATTACGAAACAATGGATGCAATTATTATACGTACATTATAAACACTTAAGGATTGCTTTAAATTGGCATATTTTGTTCGAAATTTAGATCAAATGAGGTTTGACAGGAACCGCATAACACAGTTCCGATTATCCATTCGCTAACATGTGAACCATGTGCTCATTGTGCTGATATACGAAAATGCGGATATTGACTTAAATTAACGGATTTTTATATTTATCTATATCATCAATCATGAAGAACAACGCGTTATGAACAATGCTTCATAACATTTTCGCAGATAAACTTCCGCATTTTTTTAAACCACCTTCGGCGCATGAATACATATTTGCTTCACAGCGCGAAATTTGTAAACAAACTAGATTATAGCTGCAGAAAATGCACATATTTCTTACATATTTCTTTATTGTTATCATTAAGATCGTTTGTTAAGTTGATATATTACGAACCTAATAAAGTTCATCATTACATTTGGTAATCGATTTTGTTGATTCATATGTTTGAAATACATGTACCAGTACATTTTCTTCGGTGACAAGGGGATTCAAATATGGCGACCTCCTTGTCGAAAAAAATCCGTGGACATGACGTTGCTGTTCTCGTAAACGAAACACCAACACTTAATTCCAAGCCTGGCATGCCCTTGCGACGATCGATTTTAAAGCATATCTAGCGTTTCGTTTTATAGAATGCAATAATAATAACGTTCCACATTTTGAAAAAAAAGTTTCAACAAATATGGTCTTTATTTTAGTGCTAGCATTTAATTCGGCTACCATTTGTCCCATATTACCCTAAACACAAATGCTACAATGTGTTTCTATTATATATGATATGATCGGCTGGCATATTCTGTTTGAAATTGCTTTTTTCAAGTTTGTGTTTTCAAGCATTTTCATCAGGTAAACTCTACCTTAAAATACCAAAAAATACTTTAGACCCAATGGGGAAAACATTAATTAGACAGAATAAGAATCTGAAATTTAAACACATGGTTGGTTAAGGTAATTATAGAACTAAGACAAATTTAAAAAAAAAATGCATTATTACTTTAAAAGATATTTAAGGTTTATGGGGATTCAGCTTGGTCGCTAAAGACCTATACCTTACGCAATTATGTAGCGTGTGTATCCAAAATGGCATCAATTTGAATGCTAGAAAGTTGATATGAAAAGGGTTCGCCACGACTAAAAATATATCACTTTAAACTTTAGAGATATAAGGGAAACAATTCAATGGCAACACCAGAAATAGCCAGCTCAATATTGCGTCCAATATTTTAAAATTCGAATGCAATTATTCAATGGGTACTGCATACTTAACGACAATATATTATCTTACATGAAAAACACAACTTTATTCAAATTCTGTGTGCATTGACGCCGACATGGACAGTTATTAATTAACAATAACATCCAACCACTACTTTAAGAATAACATTTTTGAAGACTAAAGTATAAATATAAAGAGGCAAACGCGCCCATCCACTGACGGTAATGTGTTTGGCCAATCATGACAAAAAATCAATTAAGACGAACATCAAACACTTTCTGAAATTTTTGTCTTGCCCGCTTACGGTTGCCGGATAAATTTATCGCTATGCGTTCGTCTTTAATTTCGCGTAATTGTCTGTTTTTGTCAGGGCCGTGACATTGCAATGCATAGATTAACCTTGTTTTTGTTGGGAATGAATGTTTACCTCAATGCAACGGAGTGTCGTAAGTATACTTTAGATTTCTGTCAAAGGTCTAGTTTACATGTGGAAGTTACAGTAAAATTGAAGGTTATCAGTACTATAAATTTGACCAATCGAGATATTTTTAATATTTGGCATGCTTGTTGACCCTTATGATAAGGGCTGGCATACGCCAAGTTGAAACCTAACAACACCACTGTGGTATGACTTACACCTGATATTGCTAGTAAAGTGAGTAATGTTAGACCAGGGTGAGTTTGGAGACCAGGGTGAGTTTGGAGACCAGGGTGAGTTTGGAGACAATATTTTCCAAATGACTGACAACTTATGCATATCCCAATTGAGTTTTACCTTCTTCAGGCATTTTTGTAACTCAATAGCACACTATAGTATATCAGATATTCATAGGAAGATTCAAATGATCCAGTATTATGCAGCTAATCACTCGCCAATATTGACAGCAGTACAGTACATGCTTCTGGAATGACTTATTACCGAAAAATAGATTTTTTGAAAGGGTCATTTTGTGTATAATGAACACAAAAGTCTTGTATCCAAATTCCAGAAAAAAATGATCGAAACACAACTAAGATACACACCAAAACAGCTACAAGTGCGTGTACTGATTATTGCTGTTTAGTGTAAAGAGAATTGTATATTAGCTTGATGTTAGTGTAATGCGCCTTAAACTGAGTAAATAAAGTATGTACATTGGCAGTTTGATCGTTTCATGTAGTCGATACAATCCGATTTAATAGGTACAGATCTACACAATATAAGTTATTTTTAACCCAATAACACTGATTATACCTTGTATTTATTCATTTTGTATGACAAATTATCACTGCACCTACAACCAATACTCTGTACACTTTAGAGCAATACTCCGTACACCAGTGAGCAAATATATAGCAATACACTGTACACTAACACTTGTATTTATTCTTACAATGCGCCGTACTTAGCCATTAGTTTCGGGTACTACATTTACAATATAATCTTTGTAGCAGGAATAACAACTCGCTCGATTCAAAATGTGTATGTTAACGAAGAAAATAAACAAGAACATCTTATTTCGACAGACCGAGCTTACTTTTGGCGTGAGTTACAATACGAGTTTGGTCTTTTAATCACCCATTTTAGAAATCCCTGGCAATTTACCGATTGCACGGACTAGGAAAATTTATGAAGGAAATACTGTTGTATGAAATTTACATTAAACACACTCAGAAAGGCTAAAACTCGTCTCTGAACTTACCTTTGTCAACACTAAAATGTCGCGAAAATTGATAATATTACTCATCTTGATAGCAATATCGGGTGTACGTTATACCGCAGTGAACACTGCATAGGTCACATTATTTTGTTATCCCGTGACTAAGAGCATATTTCTTTATGCATAACGGGACTTCAAAATGATGTACACATGCACAGGTTCAAGTATTGGATTCGTTGTGTTTGATTTTTTTTCAAATCGGTTGCCATGTTACCAACGTTTTTATATTTCAATTAATATAGGTAGGTAAGAAAGGACAACCGAATTGCTATTCCTGAGAAGTGTGGTTGACATTGGGAAGATGTACAATCGTTTGAGTGACGAATTGAAGGACACAGATGCGCGAAAACGAATGATTGATGAAGACCGATCACGAAAGCTCGTATTGTAACTATGTGCTAGATGAGCTAAAATGTATATGGGCCTTCATTTTCTGATAAAACATATGCGCGAAAACGTTGCCAATAAACTTACAGCAAAACGTTTGACTTTGACAGTATCACCAACGTGTATCCGTTGATAGTGTCTGATGTCACAGCTTTGATTGAAAGTGCCTTAAAATCCACAGTATGTGTTTGGTTGACAGAATGGTATAACATTTCTACAAAAATCACAGTATTTAATTGATTAATTAGGCGCGCTTCTCTGTTCAAAATATTTTACTTACCTCGGCTTCAAGTTCTTTATGTCTGTACAAGATGAATGTTCCCTGGTGTTGGTTCTCATATGTACCTCTGTAATTATAAAAGTCATAAAATATGAAGATGATTATATGTGTACATTGACGTTAGCAACTTTGTTGTTCAACTATGCATTCTTATTTTTGAAGATTATGTGTATTGACACACAATTGTGATACCCGTTATGAGCACAGCATCGTGGATACAGTTTAAATAACTTAATTTATTTAATAAGAATATTTTATGAAGTAGAATCCCTATATTGCGCTCATTAATGTAGTGTTTGAATCTCATATAAAACATATGAAAGCATATTATGCCGATAAATTATGTCAGCCACTTGTTGACATAACATAGTGTACATAACAATAACAATTACTTCTAATTGATATTCAATTTCTTTATGTTTAATATGACGTAGCTTAATGATTTTTTATCAGATTAATATGTTCATAGCAACTCATTTGCAATGTCTGTATACAAGTGACAAGTCGGCATTAACACACTATATCACTGGTGTTATAGATATTGACAAGATATCAGCAGTTACATAATACTTATAGTAAACCGAATATCGAGTCAAATTCTTTGTTTGATAATTTTTACATTGAACTATTTTATTGAGAGATTAACCTCAAGCTGTTTTTTTATTATTCAATTTCCGGACGGATTGTCACCTCCCTGTCTCTAATTTGATACCATGTATATATAATTGCATTGTTTTGTAACTTGCTCTCTAGCAATATGAAAACTGATATACGCGGACAAGTAACACATCCCGATGTTTATTGTTATTATGTATCGGTTTTTATGCGTTTTTGAGATCAGAAACTGGGAATATTTATATGTTACAGCTCAAGAAAGTCTCGTTAACATTCTAGTGATCTGTAAACTGAGAAATATTTGCTTACTTACGTGGCATTAAATGTCTTTATATGAGGATCGCTGACCGAGTAACATATTTTATCCTTTAATGATGACTGGTCCACCAATAATTCTACCTACAAATGTTAAAAGTACGTACACATAGAACATGCAAGACATCTAGTCCGGAGAAATCACCAAATATTGACCGACCCTTGCTTTGGTGATTTCGGTAGACAAAACCTTTGGAATGAAATATCTGACTGAAGACATTTTGTGAAAAATAAATTGGCTTAAAGATTAAAAAATATAAACGAAACTGTGAATTATTAGAATCAGTGAATTACATTGGCATTATTATCCTTTTTTAGAATAAATCACATTTAAATGTAGTTAGTTGGTTGCACAAGAAGCATGGAACAAGTTTGAGTCATGCAATTATACGACAGTTTTGGGATAAAACCTTAAAGTGCACGAAAAAGCGAACTTGAACACAAAATTGGACCGCAGAAATTAACGAATCATCACGTGCAAGCACTTATTGTTTACTAGGAAAGTTTGGTTTTAAATCTTACTTAGATGTTATAGATATAAAGAAGTACAGAATGAGGTTTTCTCAATAATGTCAAGTCACCGATTAGAAATTGAAAGTGGAAGATGGACTAAACCCAATCAAACACCAAGAAATGAACGAAAATGTAAAATTTGCAATTCATTAGAGGACGAGTTTCACTTCATATTAGAATGTCCACTCTACAATAGCTAACGTAAAATATACATTGACAAGTATTTCTGGCAAAGACCAAATATACCAAAATGTATTAAACTTTTAACATCAGAGAATCATCGTACTATCAAGCAACTGTCAGTTTTTGTATTCAAAAGTTTTGAATTACGTGACTGTACTGTATTTGTGTAACCATATATATGTTTTTCTCTGTTATACTGTAATATTGTTTTGTTCTTACTGTGTAATATTTTGCTGAATGATCATTTACTGCCATTACCGTCATAATCTATTTGAATATGCTTTAAGTCACATTTACTATCATTTATATTTGTACATACTTGTAAACAAGCCTTATGTTTGAAAATAAATTATCTATCTAATTATCTATCTATCTATACACCCTGACGCCAGGTTTGGCTCTTTAGGCCATGAATTTGACCAAGGAATATTTACGTCATGCAATGTTTGATACACTTTATATATTCACAGATGGCTATCAATAAAATAAGGTCGGTAATCACTCTGTCAGCGTTTTAACAATGATTGTCTTGAGATCCATCAAACATCCAGTATTGTGATATACTTAATATCTTATAGAGACACGAATGGCTGTACATGACAGTACTACTACGGATATCAAATTGCTGTATCTAGTATTAAACGATGTCCGGTTGTAAAACATTTTTGACTTCATTTTAAACATTTTCATTCCATTGTATACCCATTGAGACATTTGCATGTGATGTTTAAAAAAACTTTAACTGTCAGTTGAGAGAGTAATTGCTATTGTTATTTCCCCACACCCAGCGTAAAACTGTACTGCAAAAACAAATAGAGGTAACTGTATGATAAGTATAGTTGATTCAAAGATCTCTGTCACAACCGCGTAAACTAACATTCACTCCGGTCGATTATTACAAGTGTGTCAGGATTAAATTCTACCATCAATAATACACTTAAATGATTAAAAACCTAATGGTCCTATAGCGTAGTGGTTATAGTTACCGCAATATGCTATTCAGAAATGGAACATTATGGCGGTTTTGACAGATATCTTTGAATCGACAATAACATAACTCTCCAACAGACGACACAATAAATACAGTGTGTAGAATCACGAGATCAAATGAATGCGGTTTTACGCTCAAATCATTTGCGATTTCGTCTGCTAACGGTGAGTTTTTTCTTGATTATAACGATCGTGCATTTATTATGGTTATATTACATAACCTTAAGTACATTCCGTATATGTAAGAATACCCGACAAGTACCGAGTTCGATCTTTAGCTGTTTTTAATTGATGCTTGACCAAATTATTACACTCGGTTGAAAACTGCATTTGGTCGAGCATCAATAAAAAAACCTAAAGATATAGCGAACTTGGTACTTGTCGGGTATTCTTACATATACGGAACGTACTTTAGGCTATATATTATAACAATATTCCAACCCAGGAAATAATAATTCCAATCTACAACAATCTGGTGCCAAGGTGAACACAGACGGGGAAATCTGCACTGAAGACAGAACTAGCCTTTCCCCACCAGCTGATGACACTAATGGAACAAAGACAGGCAGTGCTCTCTCTCATGATGAATATCCTGAGACAACCAGGAACGTGCGAATACCAGATATTAAGGCAACAGATAGCCTTTGGTACTGAGTCCAAAGATGGTCTCCTCAGCAAAGCAGTGAGAGCACTAGAGAAGTTAGACCTCCCGAGCCCCCAGGAACTTATTAACAACACCCCTGAGAAGAAGGAAAGGAGCAGAACCGTCAAACGTGCAGTAAATGTATACTGGAAGACATTATGGGACAGAGAGAAAGAAGATAGATCTACTCTCAAGTATCTCCAAATACAAGACAATCCAGTCGGCAATCCACATAATCTATGGAAAAGTATCAAATCCAAAAGCCATGAGATTAGAAAGGCAGAAATCAAAGCCCGACAACTAACCGGCACATACATCCTACAAACAAAGGCCGCACGTTTTAATGGTTCAACCACATCCCCTATTTGTCTTCTTTGCGGAACAGGCGATGAAGACCTAGAGCACTTTGTCCTGAGGTGTCCTACTCTATCTGACATTAGGCTAAACTATATTAACACCCTCCAGCAGATGTGCGAGGAGATCACACCAGGCAGTTTTGGAAGACTCCAGTCCGAAGGACATCGATTACAACTTATATTGGATTGTACTCATAACAGTCTAACTTCCCACATTACCTTAGGTCGTGAGAAAACTATACACGTCGAGCGAATCAGCCAAAGCCTCGCAAGCTGCCTACATCGCAAGCGGTCTCTCCAGCTAAATGGAAATGCCCTTAAGGACTGTCAGACTCTAAGCTGCCTTAATATATCGCGACAAGATTGCACAAGCAATAGTACGCGATAAGCTCCCATAGTACACAAACTTTTAAACATATTAATGAGCATATTGAACGGCATTGATGTTGTAAATAGGCATGCGTAGATAGATATTGTGGTGAATGGTGTTGTGCTATTATTTCCTGATGGATTTCGTGTACAGTGAAATTTATGTGATCTACAGATCAACCAGAATCTTCCAACTGCTGGAAGATGTGCTTCTAGTCTAAGAAGGACACTACAGGACAAGGTACAAGGTACAAGGTGACTAATTTATATCAAACTGAAAAAAGTCAACTCTACTGTGTACTATTAACATTCGTTATTCAGAAGAAACATGAATTTTACCATTCAAGTAGCATTATTTGAGGTTAAACGTTTATTTTAAGCGCATCGGTTTTATATTCAGCTTATGGCGGCCTAAGCTTACCAACTGCTATTTGGTTATCTAAGAAATTGTAACGTAGATGAAATTCATGAATACTTTTATTGTGTACACTCATTACATAACACTTAAAGCTACGAAGAAATAAAATATTGAAAATACTCAATTGACCCCTAATAAATACGCTGTTTAATTTTGTGACTTTGTAATTCCGGGTGACGTAAATTACGCTTTTACCACGCATTTTCATACACACCAATTTCTGAACTAACAAGTGCAGCAATAGACACATGCCTTAAACTAAAATTGGCGAGAATTTGAAAAAGTTATCTCAAACGGTTCTCGAAATATCAAGAATAATCAAGTGGCAGTGTTAGAAGTGCCGCCGAGTGTATGTATATCAAATTTGTAAAGTGTTAATATATAAAGTGTTTATATTTTATGATTTGCATCAGTTATGTTTACTTGAATAAAATAAATATTGTAATTACTAAATTAATAACTAATCATTAAAATAGCCTCCCATTCAAATGAAAATGTATCACAATTGTTACGACGAATTGTATATTTCGATTACCGGAATAGTCCAGTCATTGAAGCTAAAAAATATGGTTAACCTCAAACAAATTGCAAAACAGAGTTTCTTTGCATTTTCATCATCTACAGACTATTATCAACTACAGACAAGGCGTCAAATATGCGAGTTCAGTGGGGAAAATACAAACAAATCGACATGTTTAAGGTCACTTTTGGTAGCAATTTCAGCATTTTCCTTATTTCATACTACATGGGGAATTTTAAGTTCTAATTATTCCCATGTAAGTCGATAAATATTTACTAATTGCACCTTAAAGCTTATTTTTTCTGAAAGATACAACCTTCTTCTATCGAATACAAATATTGATTTTATCATCAGACAATTTACTTTTCATATATATGCCAGTCTACGTGTTGGTATACTACCCATTCAAATGTCGACAAAATGACTCAAAATAGTACTTGGAAGGGGAAACAAAAGTTTTACTCATTTCTTTAATATTAATCCAATTTGTTTAAAATATACACATATCATGTGTTGTATACATGTATGTCTAATGAAAAAATGATATTTGTGTTTGGACAGTATACAATAATGTCAATATACAAAATGTACACGAATTTATCGATTCGGGAGAAATAGTGATTGTTCTCTTTGTCTGTTCGTCCACAATTGCATTTGTATTCACAATTTTGACTTTATGATTATGAAACTTGGTCAGAGTGATCATCTGAACAAAATTTAGGCCAAGGTAGAAAATGGATGATCAAGGATAAAAAACTAGGTCACTAGGTCAAATTGTAGCAAAACCTTGTGTAGTCGCTAGAGGTCATAATGTAGACCTTATATTTATGAAACTTGGTCACAATAATAATATCAACAAAATCTAGGTCAAAGTTATAAATTGGGTCATCCGGGGTCAAAAAGTAGGTCGCTAGTTAAAATCAAAGGAAAACGTTGTGTAGGTACAAAATTCACAATTTTGGTCTAATATTTATGCAACTTGGTCGCAATGCTCATCTCAAAACATCTAAGTCAAGTATGTTATTGAATAATTTGGGTCAAAATTAGGTCAATAGGTGAAAATAATTGATGCGACTTTTTGGCGCATGAAGGTTTGTCTATTTTTTGACCTAGTGACCTAGTTTTAACTCATGATAAGTAAATATTGAATTTGACCTACATTTTGTCTTCATTATCCATGTGACATGGTTTCATAAAGATTAGGTAAAAAGGGCGCCTTCTAAAGATTTGTTCTATAATTTGGCCTAGTGACCTAGTTTTTAACTCAGGTTAATCCAATTTCATACATGACCTTGAGTTTTGTAAGGTGATCATTGTGACTAAACTTCACAAGTGTAAGGTCGAAATTGCGACCCCTGATGACTATATCTTGTTTTTTCTTTATTTTGACCTAGTGACCTAGATTTTGGCTCCGGTTAACTCAAACTTTTATTTAACCTAGAATAGCTTTCGATGATCATTGCTGCCAAGTTTCATAAAAATCAAACTAAAATTGCGACCTCTAAGCACGATGTAAAATAAGTTACTGGTACAAGTCAAGATTTATTTACATCAAAAGTGACAAATATCGCGAAAACATGTGACAATTCAATATATTTGTAAATATCTCAAAAAGTCCCACGAATATTCAATTAGGACATTTTGTACATTGCTAAGGATAGCTTTACGCACCATATAAACACAAAACTGTTTGTTTTGCAATTAGTTTGAGGTTAAAAGTTAAAATGACTGGACTAGAAGTTAAAATATGTATGTATAGATCTACAACAATCTTCGAGGTGTGACCTCTATAGAGATAGAATACTAAGTGTTTACTAGTCACGCCTCGACGCCCGTTTTAGATCTATACTTTTTTGTTATTGTGTTTTGCATGATGTAATATTATGTAATTATGCTTTGTAAATATGTTAATGTTCTTTGTCAGGAAACAATTTTGGTTACGATAATAAAGAATTCTATTCTATTCTATTCTATTCTGCTATAAAATGTTTAACATTTTACCCCAAATTAAAATTTATGTTGCATACTTCAGCTGCAGCTAAATAACTACATATACTAGGGGTGTACCAGAATTACGTAGACTTTTGTCATGACTTTTTTTATTTAGGCATGTTTTATCACCAAATTTGCCGTAGAAAAACTTTAAACCTTTTTTTAAAAAATGGTAAAAATATTTTCTAACAGATTGTTAGAAAGCCATTTAATCTGTCGCCATAGTAACCAATAGTCGGATAGGCGGGGCAGCGAATTTTAAAACCAGTTTTGGCATTATTCAACTTCTTATACCTCTCAGATATCAAGTCTTATTTTAACGCGTTTCGTGACATACAAGCGCAATATCATTGGAACGTACGCCGTAAATTTCGACTTGATAAATGTAACCCTTGTTGATAAGCAACAGCTGCTGCGCATCAAAATATAACGTAAGCGAAATACGCTGGAAATCGCATCAACATAAGGTTTCGTGTGAACCTCGGTAAGACGCCAGAACAAACGATTTAAATGTTGGAACCTGCTAACTCTAAATATCTTGTATCTAGTTACTTGATTTTCAAACGACACAAGCGCATCAATCGTGGTCGAGAATGGACTGACGGCGAAAAGCAATGGCGAATGCGACGTCACCAAGCGTTTTCTATGACTACATCGACCTGGATCGACGTTCTATTATAAGGGTTGTAAGCGACATTACCGGTAATATATTGGGACATTTATCACATTTAAGGTAATACATAAACATTCGTAAGTTTTGTGTACGGTTGTGCCCATTTTTATAGCTACAATGTACACAGTTAGGAGATTCACTTATCCTTGGAATTCTGCCGACGTCGTGACGTTCCGTTGACCTGCCCCGCATAACGTACCCTATCAATCCACAGAAGCTGTCGAATTTGATTCAAATACGATACGGCTTTGAAAGTTCACGTACTTACACAGTAGATATAAAATGCACTCCACACAAAATTATTTGTTTGTATGATAAATGGATCTTCTAGCCCAATTTTCTCAAATTGCTCAAGGGTAACAAAATGTCATCAGTCAAATATTACATTCCGAAGGTCACGCCTACCGAAATCAGCAAAGAAAAACAATGTATACCCCGATGCAAGGTATCTCGGAATTGATTCCGGACTAATAAAACTTTTAATTAAAAAAAATTGTGCAAATATCGCAAAACCATTGACAGCATGCAATTTTGACATATTGTGACACCATTCGTTGCACGCTTTATTCCTGACAAAGATTTGACGTACCGAACTACTATGTTAACTAGAGTTAACGCAATGTTGACCTTAGTACTGGACATTTGTGAACTGTCCTTTCTTTGTTTGGTAGATTTTAGATTAATCCTAAACAACATGTATGGTTGAAACAAGTTACACTTAAAATATATTCAATTCTCCGGTTGGTCACTTTTGCTAAATGATACATCATTAGAATATGCAGCTGAAAATATCTCTCCATTTAACTTTAAACTACGCGCCAAAAAAAAACAAGCAAAATTATGTACAGTATTTGTTACACTGACCACAACGTTTTTATTTACGCGTATCTTAGCCATTGCTATTACAAGAAAACATTTTTTTATAACTGATTGTATGAAGAAATGGGTATAAATATCTTTCATTATGTTATCGAATAGTTAATGACAACTTTATATGAATATGCACAAGAAGCCCATAACAGCCATACCGATAGCAATTGAGAACTTCAGTTATCAGTTACCACCGAAACATGTTTGTGTTCTTACTTTTAGTCATTCACCTTAATTTGGAAAATTGAATACCAACTGGCTTTCAATAGGTTGAGTATTCTGACGTTTCGCTGTGATAAGGTATGTTTTAATAAATAAGTTATTAAACATTGAAACCTTTATACCTCGAATCATTTTGCCTTGTACGATGTTTCTAAAAGATACTCCAGTCCATACAAATGTCGTTATTGGTAAAGCAATAAATCATTATCAGATCCCTTTTGTCAAACAATATAATGTTTAATTTAGCATACTAAATTACTGACACACATACACGTTAAGTATGCACTACAACAAATTATTCCATATGCAGATTTGGTACATATTACCGTACATGAATTCGAAATTTAAGCAGGCAAGGCATCGAAGCACTTTGATCTGATATTTACATGTTCTTAACGAACACCGCAACACAGACAACATAGTTGTAAGCTAACTTACTCGTATGGACGGAAGCTCGTAACTTGCAAAGAAGCCATGGTTGTAATTCTTTGTAGGTGTTGAAAAGGCCAAATTATATATACGGGTCGTTGGTTCGCCATAATTTATTCCAAATGTGCCGGTTACGTTGAATGTCGCCGTGTCACCGACCTTTTGGAACTTGACACCACAGTGTCTTCCTGCTGTTGGCATGATTTGAGCCAAGTGAGACAGGTCACAGGTACGTGTGTTGGTTGATTCTGGTACAATCATGTCAAATTCCAATGAACAATCATTGACAGCACAACCAAATGGTATTGTCAGTTCTAGTTCTATGGTAAACGATCTATCTTTCTCTATTCGAATAACTGACGGTGTCAACATCTGCAAAATAAAACATATTATACAAGTAGGCAAATTGGAGTTCGATACATGCATGAGGCGTCAGTGTCACTAGTCACCACATTGGCAACACATTGTATTGTTATTCTAAGATAAAACTCAACAAAAATGGAATGGGCTAGTATAGATGTACAACAATCGCCGAGGCGTGACCTCTATAGAGATAGAATGGTTAGTGTTTACTTGTCACGTCTCGAAGATTGTTGTACATCTATATTCGTATATTGCAAGACATAAACGTCCACTTAGAATATATGATGTAACAATGGTTTTAATAATAGTTTTAAATTGAGGATTCAAACACATTAGTAATAATTGTTTCAAAATACAGCAAAGTTCCACTAATAAGACCTCTTTGGTTATTTTGAAATCATGCAGAATGGTAAAACTCTCTATCGTCTGTCCGTGTAGATGGATAACATTAGGAATGTCATGAAATGTACGATGACTATAAGATTTTTTCTAACAAACCTTAATACATTAGGTTCAAACTTTTTGTCACCGATAATCAAATATTTTTTATAAAGATGGCTCAGTTTACACCAGTTGAATTACCTTCACTCCACAAAATTTGGGTGGGCTATTTTTGGTTGGACTAACCCGACCTAGAACACTTTTTCTGGCCTTTAAAGAGCATGCAAGCTGAAAAAAGACACAAAAGATACCATGGGTAGTTGTTTAATTAAGTCATTATTTCGAACTTTCTTAAGTTACGATTGCGACTAGAAATTAGTCACAGTGAAAACAAACAAGGGAAGATAAATATAAGCAACAGTTTATCATACAAGTATAATACAATATGTGATAAAAGGCATGCACGTAAATCGTGTATGAAAGCCTGAGGCGAAATGATACTAAGGAACAGTTACTGTAATTGAACGCTATACATTTTGTAACGTAAAACATTTATATTCAAAGCAATTGAAAGCTTCTTATAAAAAAGGTTTCGATAAAATATCAGCATTCAATTTTTTTTAACGACACGGTGGTGCTTATCAGCAGCCTCTTATCACACAAAGCACGTATCTACGATGAAATTCTTTTTGACCATTTCTTTTATTTGCTGTATACACGATATTGAGTATGCATACTTTTAATTAAACCAGTTTTAGAAAGAAGTAAAGGTAAGAAAGGCCATACCAAATAGTATCTTCTTGTAGTGTCCGAGGGTGGATAGATAAGAGCATTTCGAGATACAAAACGCAACAAATTTGTAAAAGAGATGAGGAAGTCGAACAGGAAAGGCAACACTCAATTTAACCAGTCGAGCACAAAAAACAGCAACAACAAAACATCACACAATTACATCGAGCAATGCCCATGCATAACCTTACGAAAACAAGTATTTTAAAAGCCACCAAGTCCCCGCTGTAAAAAGCAGGATGACCTAGTGTCATAAAGAAATATCAAAAAACGGTGACTAAAAGAAACGCAGACCCTAAGTTGACCGAATGAGGGATAACTTGACCTAGTTACCGAAAGGAATGCATAAACCGCCAAAATTAGCGACAAAACAATGCCACTATTGACTAAATCACAAACACATAACAAAATACCACCTTCATTGACCTATAAAGTTCGTTAAAAATTTATACCTAGTGACGTAGTTACATACCTTGGAAGACAACAAATAACACGACAAAACGGTAACCTATAGTAACCACAGACGTCAATGTTTAATACAACCATAACTGTTAGCCAACAAATGGTTACCTCAATATGTAGCAACCAAACAAGAAAAGGATTAATGTAAAGCACCTCAGTTTCTACCCACCCCAGCAAACTGGCCTAGCTGAAACAGTTGAAGGGTGAGGAATAGTATAACATACCTGTATATATTTCTAAAGCACACCAAACAGTAATTTTACATAACCATTTAAACACTACCAGATAACCAATAAACCAGACAATAAATATATCGACGGAAGCAAACAAAACCTTTTAAAGCCAATCTCCTTGGCATAGAACAAACTAGCCACAAAATACATACACTCATTAAATGTTATAAGTACACCAACACGGTACATAGCGTTTAGTGCAAATAGTCGGTCGGTCGATATGCCGAATGGTTTTCGAAAAATAACTTCAAAACGGGTGGACCTAGGATTCTAAAATTTAAAGTGGAGATTATTCATCCTCCACAGTCGGCCCGACTCAATTTCAAGGTCATTTGGATCAAAGGTCAAACTCACGATGACCTTTGAACACACAACAATCCCTGGTCCACACCATAAGAAATATATGATCTTAAATTGAAAACTTTACAGAGGTGTTGCTAATCATCAAATGTAGGCTCCTACTAATTTCGAGGTTGATAGGTCAAAGGTCAAGGTCGTGGTGACCTTAGCTACACTAGGTTATTTACTGTCATGAGACGTGTATGTTTCACAAACCTCTCGTGTACGGTATGTTATCTTAATTCTTCCGGTTTTGTGTTTTCCTGGTGTGTGTATTGATGGACAATGTGTATGTAACATTTTGAGATTGTTGTGAAAATCGTTTGTTGTGCACGTGCATTTTGCATAATTTGAAAATTTACGGTTCACTGCTTGCAGCGGGCAAATTAAAATCATCGAATTATCGGATATCGCTGCATTACTACTCGAATGAAGACACGCAAAAAATGAACATGATAGCATGTATAATAAAAAAGATATGCGCATTACATGTTGGTGTACTTATAACATTTAACAAGTGTACTTAACCCTACACTGGTATTAAACTTTATGAAGAACTGAAATGGCCATTGGATAGCACGGGCGAAGAAAATAGATGACACATGATTGCTACATGAAATCCAAGCCAGCCATAAAATTGGCGCCGGTCATTAATGACTTCCAGATGAAAAAAAACGAGTTGAAAAATTCCAAAATACGTTTATATCTAATATACGCTTATATCTTCCGTATCCATAGGGATATTATGATAATTCACAATTAAATGTTGTAAAGCTATATTTTAGCTGTATATTTGACAACGCTTGAAATGCACGTATATTTTGTAGCCATATTATGATGAGGAGAGAAGTCGTTATGACTTGCTTTTTGTCTTAGGATAGTAACATTGTAGTACTTGAAGCTAAACGAAAATACGATTTGGAATGGCAGAAGACTGAAAATTGCGTTTCTGCTAAAACACTTCTCCTTCGACGCACAGGTAACAGTATCGTTGAAAAAGAAATTTAAAACATGAAATTTAATAAAAAATCTCGAAAAAAAATTTTCTCGAAATTTAGGTGTTATATACGTAAATAATACCTAAATTTCGAGATTTTTTTTTTCAATTTCATTTTTTTATTTCTTTTTCAACGAAACTGTAACTTGTGCTTCGACGATGTTATTTGTTAACAATATATATAAAGGAACGTACCGTAAAGCCAGGTTTAAATATTTTGTTGTCTATCAAGTGTTGTTCGGTTAGCTTTGTTTTGTCACGGAACTTTTGCTGAGTTTCAAAGGACGCGAGATCAACAAAATGAATGGTAGACAACATGGACGCGCCTGAGTGTAAGCTCCATTCAACATCGTACTTTAGGTTCTCGTATGATTTTTCTGGTAAATTGAAGTGGCAGTAAAATTCAAGCTTATGGTCGCGACCGTCTTTAATCACGCCTGTCGTTATTTTCGGTTGTAGGCTTGATATATCTGGTGCATCATCTAAAACAATGAAACATGTTAGAAAAACATGTATGTTTTATTTTAGTTTGTAACAATTATATTTATAAGTTGTATGCCAATGTTCTAGACAGAAAAGGTATGAAGCACTCGGACAGGACAGGAAGCACTCAACTTAACCAGCGGAGCACAGACATAAGTAACACTACAACAAAACCACACTGAGCAATGTCCACATAGAAAGGTCAAATTTTACAAAGAAATTATAATAAAGCGGTGATTCCAAGAGACCGAATGCCAAGACCCGACCACGTTCCCCAAGTCCCCGCCAGAATAGTGCAAGAATGTGGTATAATTGGAAGAAGCAAACATATGTAATTTACCTGGTGTGGCTCCAGCATTTCCAACAATTTCTGAAACATATAGACAACGGATTTTGAAATAATATGACCAGCAAAAACGACTTCACGCACATCTACGCAAAGTAGAAACATAGAACCGCGCTTAATTAAGAAAAACATCCAGAACATGTTTCAAGAGGAATATTGGTACGTGTATGAACTATCATGAGGTGCACGTGTGCACTTTTTACATGTTCGCGTTGATCAAATAACATTAAAAGCACTTCCCGACGTGATTGGCTTTTTAGTTCCACAAATTCCGCCATTTTGTTTCAAATTGCCTTTCGTGTGCTTATGTCTCTCACCCTCGTATATCACATCATTTGGCAAGTTTTGAATATCAGTTATAACTTTATCTTTCATCGCATTATTATTGGCTGTCAACACAGTGTCATCGTTTACATTCTTCTAAAATAAATTTATGTTGTAGAACAATATATTACATATTCTGATTAGCAATGTATTTGAGCGCTAGTTGCCCAACAGTCGAGCACTAGGTATATGTAGCTAGAAATGCCATTCCTTCCTTTTCTATTAATACAACGACAGTGTTCCTTGTATCTCCTTTATAATCCTTCTTTTTTTCCCTCAGTAATTCATAGGGTTTGCGCAACTGGGGCTTAAATAAAAGAAACACAAGTTCAACTATTGCTACACTAAATAGTTAACCAGATATCGCTTACCTATGCAGTATGCCTCCAAATCAGAATCTGTCGGTTGTAAGTTGTAAACATACCCTTTGGCACACTTTTGAACGGTTAATTTCTTATTCAATGCACAGTCATTTTTTCCGTCATTTTGACAGATCTGCAAATCTTTCACTCCTGTATTTGGTAGTGGATCTGGAGAGAATTTGATTACATATTGTTATAAGGCCCCAACCGGTTTTCAACTTGCAGTGCGTCAGTCAGTCCGTCAAGAGATATAGATCCTGTCATAACTCACAAAGAGTTTTCAAGCTAGGTTAATGGAACTTGGTATGTGGATAGGGACCAATATGGAGATTATGAGCATCTATTATTTTTTTATTCTGACGATTCTTGTGGTTGCTATGAAAACCGAAATGCTAAAAAATAGTGAAATACTTCAAAAACTTGATACTGCCATATATCACAAAGCTGCTTTCCTATTCTCTTTTTTTTTCTTTATCTGTGCTTGCTTATACTATATGTACGTAATTGTATTAATGCCAGCTCCTAGGTATGCTATATTTTTTTATTCTGACAAAACTTTTGGTTGCCATGAAAACAGAAATGCTAAAAAATAGTGAAAATACTTCAGTCACTTGATACTGCAATAACTCGAAGTTTTCAAGCTATATTTATAAAAACTTGGTATGTGGATAGGGACCAATAAGGAGATAATGCATTTCTAATTATTTCGGATAAAAATGTGGTTATCATGTCAACAGAAACATTGACAACCTGAAAACCAGGTAGAGGACGTGTGTATTGTTTGTAATTCATAATTACTTGTATTCAACAAAACATTCCATATACTAAACATTGACACATTGAATGTACCGTAAATATGTACACCACAGGGAAACAGAACTGCTAATATATCATATAAAATGTTATTCTCGTCGTAAGTGAAGCAGATGAACAATGTAATAGAAAGAGAAAAACATACTTAAACTACTCGTATGAATTTGTGAAAGTTGTATTTTACTGGGATGAAAACTGATCTATCAACTTTTCTTAAAAAGAGAAATAAATCGGACTAGATTAAAATATTAACAGTTTTACAGTTTTATTAGTATAATCAGCATGTGAAATGCCTTTGACCATTTACACAATAAAAACTAGATGGTCAAGACAACATATAGCATACCTAGGAGCTGGCATAAATACAATTACGTACATAACATATAGTATAAGCAAGCACAGATTAGTAAAGAAAAAAAGGGATAATAGGAAAGCAGCTTTGTGATATATACATGTTTTTCTGTTTCAACAAAAACAATGATTAGTTACAGAAATAAACACACACAATATATAAATATGTACAAACTTTATAACTTGACCTGATTTAGTGGGCACTCCGGACATATTCCGTCCATATTTCGGACAAAGTCGGTGCAAAAATAACCAAATATTTCCGACTATCGACTACGCTTACGGAAAATAATACACGCTTCCGACTTTTAATGAGTGCTTACTAAATCTGGTCAAGCTATACAATTCAAATTGGATAATCTTTATTTCAATATTTATACATCGACGGCATGTTATTATTACATTAGGGCTAGGTTATTTTCTCTTAGTTTTGAGGCATAGAATACTAATTTTGCGTTGTTTAAGATGATTTTGTTATTTGTGCTTGTCATAATGTTACATAATTTATTCAATGTAGGCCAAGCTGGTCGTGCTATGTACTTTGATCGTTGTTCATTGTAGGTTTGGCAACACATAAATATAAAATATTAAAAGTGCACTTTATACGATAGCATTACTATATATTTTCTAACAGCAGACCTAACAACAACTTTAATTCGAAAAATTCACCAGCCTTAAATAGCAGTCTAGATCAATTAAAAACTCTTAAGGAAGGGAATTGACCATTGTGACCATATTATTGGCAAAATTATTTCCGCGAAATAACACTCGGACCGATTGGAAATAAACAAAATAGCAGATGATGTTAGCCTACTCTCGAACAAAAACTATAAACTGCCACGGAAGTTGATACAATGAACATTAAAATGTAACATCTACAGTATTGACAAAATGTATATAAACAAAATAACTTCATTGATGAGTAATGAAATCAAAGACAAAATATAATACAATGTATGTTGACAACATTAAGGTACACTACATGTAGTAAAACTAGGGTCATAAAAGAGGAGAACACAAATAATGAGGACATTTAATCATGCAAATCAAAAGTATTTAGAGATCTGTAAAAAGAGGCAAAACAATGATACAAAACATCACATGCTCTGTCAATAAACAAGCAGTGATATTTCTACGGTTGGTGCATTTGTGTAGATTTAATTTTATAGTTAATTAAGAATAAGAGCAACTTGCCTTTCAACCACCAATTGATATATGTTCCACATTCTGTCGCATTTGTTGCCAATGTAACGTTTTCTGGAAGTGAATACCAACCTGGTATCAGCCTATAATCACTGATTGGTAATTCGGCTGCGCCTGACTTGTATCCAATACGTCGTTCAGGTAGATGTCCAAGTAGCTTTGCAGTAGTACAAGGGTCTACAATAACAGAAATATCAATGGTGTAATTGGGTTGTATGTCCATGTTTTAGTATTCAAACGAATAGTGTTTTACAAAGCTTATGTTATAATGTCGCCAATATGCACAAAATGACATTTATTGACTTTGTGTTCTGTAAGTAATTTGATATGTTTATTATATATTTAATAGATAAGATATACGTATTTTGTGATTCGTGTTGACTTACACATTTCTATACGTACGAAAAAGAGATATAACCAATTGCATAGTGTGTCAAAATTATTATTTTTCCGGAACACCATTGCCACACGGTATAACCGGATGCGTGGACGGCCGAGGTAAATACTGATGACGGGTAAGTAGTGGGGTTATATTTCTTACCAGAACTTATCGATTTTGGATATATCGATTTGTGAATGGCTACGAAGGTTAAATGTACTATTCACACAGCTTGTCTTTGCGGAATAAATCTGATAAAGCCTGTTTATACACGATACGCATAAAAAATAATGCTCAATTCTCACATACATTGCCCGAAATTAAACAGTTTGGGCTAGTATTGAACTATCTAACCTCACAGATCTAACGGAAATTCATCTATGAACAATTCTGTAGAGTTACAACTCTATCCGTGCCCTTAAACCAACGATTGACACTTTCAAAGAGACCCTAGTATGCGCCAAAATGATGACGTTTACGGCCGAGGAGATTTTGTGATGAAGACGTTTACGGCATAGGAAGAAAAATATGTATGACGTTTACGGCCGAGGAAATACTTACTAAAAACTGTCATTTTTCGCAGTTTCAATGGTTTTCTCACCGGGAAAGTATGGAATTTTCGACAGTGTATATTCCAATGAACATTTCTTTACCAGAAAATGTTGTATAGGATTGCCTTACACTTATTTTTTCCTATATATTAGATATAAAACGTCATTTTAGAGATCTATGACTTTACAAAACAGGTATTTGTTTGTTTGAAAAAGCATTTAACAGTCTACATGATCTCATCGAAGAACGCCAGTCAGCATACAGAAAATGACACTCTATTGAACCAGTCCATACCGTTGTGCTCCCTGTCTTCACTGGGACGTGTCTAGCACACATTCTTGTGTTTTTTATATTTAACAGAGTTGTGCACTATTCCGTTGCAACCACGACCCATATCCCCGGGGATGGGCATTGGATAGGCAAAAAAGCGGTGTTTTACCTTCCAGCTTTCCTCGCCGGAGAAATGTGGAGAATTAAATGTCCGAACCAATATCCCGGGGACAATGTTAAGCTGTCAGAGGTCGGGGAATACTGGAGATTTTACCATCAGCTATCCCCTGCAGGGTGGGGGAATTGTGGTGGTTTTGACAACCCGAAAGTAAAATTCCACACCAATACACAGGATGGAGACCGTGGATGCAACTGACTGATGCATTATTTTAATGTTCGTATTTTCCTTTATTTGTTTTGGCGGTATGTTTTCATGCTTGGAGTAGGGAAAGACAAATGTTGATTCTGAACTGATGGTTAACGTTTTTTAAACCCTGTATATATCTTAATGGGTATACAGAAGGAAATGTTTTAAATACCGTCATCGACTCTTCCTATCACGGGCTAGGACCGCTTCTGCCGTTAACAGTGGCCATGCCGTAGGTTTAGGACCGCTTTTTTAATTGTTTGATGTCTAAATCGCCGCCCTACAGGGAGAGCTGACAGTCCAAGTATCCGGGGTCGATACACGTAATCATATAGTAAATCGCGGGTCTTGGAACCGAACCAAAGTATATTCACCGGGACTAGGAGTCGATTAGGTTGTCTTTTTGCCGCACATTGTGAAGATTTGTCGGTCTAATTCGCCTGTACTCTCGCCGGCGGTACCGGGACCTGCACCGGGACAGTGAGAACGGGACTAAAGTTATACCCGATTTCTCAAGTGTAAATTCCAATATTATAAAAGATATTTTTTTCAAAAAAAAAATATTTTTCTCCAAATTACGCTATGAAGTCATGATTTGAAGCCAAAACATATGGCCTGGTGCACAGTAATTGTCCCACTTTTGTTAGCATCTAATTCAAAAAATAAAGTTTCTTGTACGTTTATAAAATTTGCTTTTTAGGTACTATGGGACATTTATAAACATGTGTCATGATAAAAAGATAAGTTTTTGCTTAATTTTTGTGATTTTTACAATTAAATAGTTTGTGTCTGAGAGGGGTCGGACATTACAAAATAGAAGAAAGGCTATATTTAAAAGCCATTTAACGCAAAATATACCTCCAAAATGTAATTATTTTACATATTTATGAAAAACAAAGTATACTTTAGTAAATTAAATTATTTTTTATTGAAGTGATTCTGAATTGTGCCATTGATGAGCAATAACTTAAATTTAGTCTCATTAATTTAACCTAATTATCCCTTCATGACCTTCGGGTTTCAATTAGTTGTAAAACACAATATATGATTGATATATGTTATTTTAAATATGTATACTTATTAAAGACATGTATAATCAATTTTCTAATATAAACAAATATAATTTAATTTCAATTTAATGAAGTATTTTAGCATTTAATTTGTTTGTTATAATCATGCCATTATCAGATTGTAATGCATGCTTATTTTATACCATCAAAAATGAATTCTGATGAATAGCATACTAATTAATATGGTATTAAAGCATTGTACTAGCATCTATTAATAATCTTAAATAAATCTTGCGCAATATTGAATGAAATTTCAAGATAATTAAGTATTTTGGTGATATACCAGATTTGAATAGTTACAATGTGAATCATGTGTCTATAAGAATTGGTATAAAGGAGAAAAGTTATTATTTCTTCACTATTTCCGTTTAATTGATATTCACATTTTAAAATTTGAATTAAGATATTAACTATAACAACTTAAATAAGCAATAAATCACATACTGTTAAAACTGGCACTGTGCATAGTTTAGTATGTTACTTTTGATATCAATTATATTATAATTTACAACTAAATCATCAATTTTAAATGTTAAATAGCAAACAACTATTACAATAAGCTACTGATCTTAATCAAAGCTACTGTATAAAATGTGACAGATAGTGAGAGCATATACTGATTGGTTGTATGTTGGTCCTTATTGGAACCCCACTGTGTACACTGATTAGAGCCTAATCTGGATTTCATATCTGATACTGCACACTGGGGATCTGTATTGTTTATTGTCTGTCATTAATTAATTGTATAAAACAATTTTGGCATGGATTATGTTTCTGTGTTTGGGTTTGTTGCTGTAATTTTTAAGTTTATTAAAGTCTCAGAATTGCTTGAATGTAAGTTTAATTTTTAGATCCATTTTTTACACCAGCCGAACTAAGTGTAAAGTCTGTCCCTCTTTTGTGCATTAAATCATCTTTCTAAATTATTCTATTTTAATCATATTTATACCATTATAATAAAATAATAATGTGACATTGACTCTAACAAACAGACAAACATTATAAATTGATTTATTTGAAAAAAAAACCCAGTTGAATTAATAAACTAATATTACCAAAAAAGTGTACTAATAATGTTAATTTTAAATAAAAAGTACTCTAAATATGTCTCTACATTTAAATATCAAACATAATTTGTTTGTTTTTTAATTTGTGTTATAGTTTTTTATGCAGAGGGACATATTTTTCTAAAAATATATACATAAAATATCTTTTATCTATAGCTATTGCTTGTTTTTATATTCCTTTATCAAAAAAAATCATTGGTAGTTTGGTAGCGCATTATAAAAATCCAGTTATACACATTGGCACTTCAATATACCGTTATTATTTCAATGTTATTGCGCTCCAAAAACGTTGCATTCAGACTGTCTTCATTGTTATCATCTATACCCTTGCGACTGATTTATATGTGATCTTTTTTAATCATCAACTGTCTCCATTGTTCTCAAAAATATGACACCATATCATGTTTCAACTCTTATATCTCTACGCAAAGGACGAATAAAAGTGTGTAAATCTGCATATAGATGGGGGATGGATGTAATTTCGTCATGGTATAAGTCAAAGGGTAAGGATTTGTCAAAAAATACTTTTTTGGGGATCAAAGTTTCAAATAACGCGTTTTTTGTTAAAAATCGCGTAAATTTTTCATGATTTCTCCCTAAATAATTCACGGTTTTGCTCAGAAGTTTGTGTACTGATACCTCTTTTAACTGCGAATAAATGTACACACTTTGTTTTGTTCAGACCCTGCAAAAGGAATATAAAAACAAGCAATACTTACTTCCGCGAGTTTTGCGTACATAAACACTGACAACAGTCTTCTAAGTGCCAACTGTTTTCTATGTATCGGGTTGAACGGTGTGATATTCACAATCTTAGTATTAACTTTCAAATAAACAAAAATATGTCTTGTAAATAACATAGATCTCCAAAATGACGTTTGATATTTAAGATATAAGAATAATATAAGTCGTAAGGCAGTTCTTTTCAACATTTTCAGGGCAAAGGGCAAAGAAGTGTTCGTTGGATTGTACACTTGCGAATAATTTCCCGGTGAGAAAACCATTGTAACTGCGAAAAATGACAGTTTTTAGTAAGTATTACCTCGGCCGTAAACGTCATCCATATTGTTCGTCCTCGTCACAAAATCTACTCGGCCGTAAACGTCATCATTTTGGCGCATACTAGGGTCTCTTTGAAAGTGTAAATCGTTGGTTTAAGTGCACGGACAGAGTTGTAACTCTAAAGAACTGTTTATAGATGAATTTTCGTTAGATCTGTGATTTTAAAAATAGTTCAATACTAGAGCAAACTGTTTAATTTCGGACAATGTACGTATGTCAGAATTGAGCATTATTTTCTACGTGTCGTATATAAACAGGCGCTATCAGATTTATTCTGCAAAGATAGCATGCAAGGCTGTGTGAATAGTACATTTAAACCTTCGTTGTCATTCACAAATCGCTAGATCCAAAAAAAATATCGAAATTGATAAGTTCTGGTAAGAAATATAACCCCACTACTTACCCGTCATCAGTATTTACCTCGGCCGTATCGCATCACTCGGCCGACACGCATCCGGTTATACCGTGTGATTGCACCATAACTATTCGCGCACACGGATATTACTGATTTTCTCAAATTACTAAATAAGGATTTTTTTTTTTTTCAGAATTTATTCTGTCTAAACAAAAAGGTTGTTATAAACATATTTTATGATAAGTATTTTAGAATTAGTTTCACTGAGCTATTACATTGGAATACTATAAAAAAATACTAGGTCAGAGGCCACTAAAATAAGCACGGCCGTCGATTGATTGAAAAAGTATAGGGAAACCCGTAAGTATAGAATTTGTATAATTTACTTTTTGATAGCCTTTCCAGAAAATTTTGTGATTGGCAGTATTTTGGGTATTTTGGTCACTCATGGTGGGGTAGTGATGTTTCAATGAAATTTGTAAAACATCAAATTGGCTATGCCAATATACTGGGATAATTGTTTTGTCGTTTATGAACTAATTAAAGAAATGAATATTCATTTTTGTGCCAACACTCGATTTTAAGAACTGATTTGGGGACTTATGCTATAATGTAGGTCTATGGGAAAAGCAATAGTGGTCTCTGACCTAAAGCCAGAAATGGTAGGAAATGTCTCGCGCTTGTTATGTGAGTAAATTGTTGTTGTTTTGGTTTTATTCATTACTACACATGCCTAGGTCACAGATAAAACAGGAAATATCTAGTTTAGATAAGTTTTTTTCAAAAAAAATACACTTCAGAAAATATTGAAGAAAAAGCTGTAAAACACTTTGCGTAAACCATAGCCATTTAACATTAGAAATCTATGACATCAACATGTCGCGCATTAACTGCTTTCGTGCCAAGGTTTTGAAATCTTGCCATTTGGCAGAACCACTATAAAACTGGCGAGTATACCCGTCGTGGTCGTTATTGGAAGGCTCGATAACTTTCTCAGACGCCTTTTTCGCAACAGGGCCGGTCAGTCTTCTTTCATGGAGACTATACATAATTGCATGCCTCTTCATTCTGCTTCATAAATCATCTCTTGTTTTTTTTTTAATTTCAGCGCGTAACTGATCACTGATCACTGCGTAACTGTATAGCTACACGGCTGTCCACTGGTATTGGGCATTTCGCAGCCTTGTAGAGTTTTAAACCAGTGTCCGCTGGCCCATTCTTGACATAGTGAATAGGTACCGGTAGCACTGGTGAGCCTACCTGGATAATTGTTTGAGTTTTTTTAGGTAAGCTTCTTTTGACAGTTCGGTTGGTTCCCTCAACCCTTTTAGTGTTGGGGTTCAGGCGCGTTATATGTAGCCGGGGAGGGGGGGGGTAAAAATATAGCCTCACACTACAAAGAAAAGGTCCGATTGGTATTCCAATTTGTCATTTATGAACTAATTAAAGAAATGAATATTGATTTTTGTGCCAACACTCGATTTTAAGAAATGATTTGGGGACTTATGCTATAATGTAGGTCTATGGGAAATGCAAAAGTGGTCTCAGACCACAAGGCAAATAGGAATACATCGATGGCAATAATTGTTTAGATTAGTTGGCGGCTGTTTTAACATTTTATACCTATTCTGTTGTTGATTTACTAGTCATTTTATTACCAAATATTAAGAACTAAGTAATTCGGTAAAACACATTTACATTTAATTGAGTCCAAAAATCGGCACACAATATCTTTTTTTTCTTCTTTTTTTTGTCCTTTCAATTTTATTCATTTATAAATACATTTACATTTATGCCATACATTATAAACATCTTAACAAATAGTATAAAAATAAATGGATTCATAAATTATTTTTCGAGAGAGGGTGAGAGAGAGAGAGGGATAGAGAGAGGGGGGAGAAAGAGAGAGACATAAAAGTAGAATGTATAGATACTTTTTGCACCATCTCTTCAATAAAAACATATTTGTGTTTTCTTAATTTAATAATATTATAAAGTCACTCCATTTGTTCTCAAACATTTCACTTTGATTTTTTATTTCTGATATTGTTTTCTCTATTTGTATTCTATGTTTCAGGTATTCTTTAAAAGGTTCTATTGATGGACTAGTTAGTGTGCATTTTGATTTGAAAATGAAATATTTTGTAAGAAGTATGATGTAATTTATTAGAATGCTTTTTTGTGGATCATTACTTTGCACTGTGCAGAACGATATATCAAAATAGTTAAAAATATTAATAGATGGAACATATACTTTAAAAAAATTATAATTATTTCCCCAAAAGGCTTGTATGACATGACATTCCCAGAACATATGTATGTTGCTGTCTGGGAACATAGAACAGAAATCACATAGGGTAGACGGAACTAGTTTGCACTTTAGTAAATACGAGTTGTTTGGGATAGTTCTCATTAAGTATTTGTATTGGAATTCTCGGAGTTTTGTGTCAACAGTACATAATAAAGGAGTTAAAAAGATATTCTCCCATTTCATGTAATCGTGTCCTATTTCATGGTTCCATTTATGAATTTGCTTAATAGGATTATTTTGTTTGGTTTCAATCAAAATGTTATATGCAATTTTATTGATTTTTCTTTTATTTTTGATTTTATCGATTAGGTACTTTGGTGGATTGTATGACATAGGTTCTGTAGATAAAGTTTGTTTCTGCTGGTAGGTTTTGTACGAGACTATGGTATTTAGTAAAATCACCAATTTGTATATCGTACAGTTGTATCAAATCTCCGAAACTATAGAAGTTTGAAGATCTGTAATCATAAATGTGCTCTATAAAGAGTATCCCTTTGTCATACCAATCTTCAAAGAAGAATGTGGTATTTCTATCAAGTTTAATTGAGCTATTATTCCAAATGATTTGTTTTGCTATTTGTTTGTGTTCTGATTTAAAATTTATCTTACTCCATGATAACATTATGTCTTTGAGGAATTTTGATTTTATATTTAACAGTTTTACATCTTTTTCTGTCATGTTGCATTTAAAAAATAATTTTCCACCATAATTGGCTAATTCTTATTCATATATATGCTGCCAGTTATTGGCTTTATCATTTTCTAATCGTTTTATCCAGCTTATTTTTAATCCATCAATAAAAGAATGAATATCCACCATTTTTAAACCTGCATTTTTATAGTCTTGTATAATTGTGTTTCTTGATATTTTATCTGGTTTACCATTCCATAGAAAGTCAAACATGAGTTTTTCAATGTTCTTTATAATGTCTATATTTGGTTTATGTAGTACAGTAAGTGGGTATATAAGTTTTGGGAGTGTAAATGTTTTCAAAACATTTATTTTACCTATAAGTGATAAGTTCCACTTTTTCCAGTTTTGTAGGCAATCACAGAACGCGTTAATTTTGGGGGTCAGATTTAGGTCGTGCATTCTTGTGATGTTGTTAGTGAAGACAACGCCTAGTGTATTAGCAGAGTCTGATGTCCATACAAAGTTATCTTTCTTGCAATATTCCAAATCACTGTGTATTAACGAACCTATTCTAAGTGCTGTGCATTTATTTTTATTTAGTTTTAGACCTGATATTAACGAGAATTGTCCTAGAATTTCTATTAGTTTTTCAAATGACTTCTTTTCACCATTGATGAAGAAGCTGGCATCGTCCGCAAATAATGTTTGTTTCATTTCTTTTTTATATATAGTAACACCCTTTAAATTTTCACATGTGTTGATTCGTCTAGACAAGATTTCGATACATATTATAAATAAATATGGGGAAAGAGGATATCCTTGACGTACTCCCTTCTTAATGTCAAATGATTTTGAGCAATGACCATTGCTCGTGACACATGCTTTTGCATCTTTATAGAACAACGATACCCGTTTTATTAATTGTTCACCAAAATTAAAATATTTGAGACATTTGAATATAAATTTGTGGTCAACGCTATCAAAGGCTTTTTGAAAATCTGCAAAGAGTATTATACCAGGTTCATGGTTTTCCTGCATCTTTTCAATTATTTCTTGGATTAATCTTACGTTTTCACCAATATATCTACCTTTTACGAAACCTGTTTGATCTTCACTTATTAAATGTGGTAACGATTTTTTAATTCGATTGGCTATTGTTTTGGATGCTATTTTATAGTCTATATTAAGTAAAGATATAGGGCGCCAGTTATTCAAGTTTGTTAAGTTTTTGTCCTTTTTTGGGATTAATGTAATTAAACTCTGTTTTTGAAGTTCTGTCAAATTATCATTTTTGAATGAGTAATTTATCGATTTTATATAGTGCTCTTTAATGTCATTCCAAAATAATTTTAAAAATTCAGCAGAAATGCCATCTGACCCAGAGCTTTTATTGTTGTTCATTTCTTTTAATGCCGTGAAAGCTTCATATTCGCTGATTTCCCCTTCACATTGTTGTTTTTGTTCGTTGGTTATAGTATGTCCATTTGTTTCGAAAAATGTATCATTATTACGTATATAGTTGTCTTTCTTATATAATTGTTCGTAAAATTTAGCCGTACTTGACATAATATGTTTTTGCTCTGTTATTAGTTTGTCATCCACAAATAATTGTTTGATAGATTTTTCTTCTTTTCTTGTCTAGATTTGAAAAATATTTGGTGTTTTTTTCGGCACCTTCTATCCATTCAGCTCTAGCTCTTAATAGTATGCCTTTAATTTTGTTTTCTTGTATTGAATCGAATTTAGTTTTTTCTTGTTTGAGTTTTTGTAGTATTTCTTCGTCATTTGGATTAATTGTTATATCATGTTCTAGTTCTCTTATTCTTCCTTTTATGACTTCCCATAACACGTTTGGGTTCGCTTCTTTATATATTTCTGCAATTTCTGTAATAGATTTGCGTATTATTTCTTGATATTTTGTATTGTCAAGAATGGAATTATTTATTTTGAAACAGCCTGGACCTCGTTCTATTTTTGATGAATTTATGCATATATGAACAAGAGAATGGTCTGATTTGAATCCTACTGAAATGTTTGCCGTTTTAATAGAGTTCAATAGGCTAGCTGATACTAAGAAATAGTCTAATCTACAAAAGATAGGAGGACTCGTATTTGAGTGCCATGTAAAGGTACGATTGTCAGGGTTATTATTTCTCCAAACATCATGTAAGTCATTGTTTTCTTATATATTATTAATCTTATCAGAGCATTTTTTGTTTGTATCATTTCGACCATTTGGTTTATCTAGTTTGTAGTTAAGAACAGCATTAAAATCGCCTCCTAAAATTAGTGAATAATCATTGTAATCTTGCACTATATTTTGTACAGGCACACAATATCTAGTTCATACCCAAGACATGACATTGTTTATCTTTTGTAAGATATATTTAGGTCATGGCGAACGTTATGCAAGTAATCATTTTTTCACGTAAGGCACAATACCCTTATCGCACCAAATGATTCAATAGTTGACTCTATCAGACAAAACACCCCTTATTGAAAATGATGAGCACATCGAAAGATAATGAAATACTTCACGTACTAGTATATATATATTAAGTAGATTTGTGATCCGTTATTCAGCGTTACGCGATAAAACATGTTTCAATGATGTCGGTAGTACTCAACAGTTTTAGTTTTAGCTTGACCAATTTAACACGTGCCTGACCTTTTATTTAGCAAAATTTACCAGTCGACATATTGCGTACGTTTATAAAACCGATGGTATGTTTTCTTAATCGTGGAATATCTTGCATAAATGTCTGGTTCAGGTCAAAATAGACAAGCTATACACTTAGCGACACTTCTAACACTGCCACTTGATTTTTCTAAATATCTCGAAAGCCGTTCAAAATAACTTTATCAAATTTTTACCAGCGTTCGTTTAAAGCATATGCATATTACAACATTTGTACATTTTAGACATTGATGCGTATACACATTCACGGTTAAGTTGTAATTTACGTCACCGAAATTAATAAGTCACAAAATTAAACAGCGTATTTATTATGGGTAAATTGAGAATTTTCAATACATTATTTCTTTACTACTTCAAATATTATATAATAAGTGTACAAAATAAAAATTATTGATAAAATCTATCTACGTAACTATTCCCTAGGTCACGAAATAGCAGTAAGCTTACGCCGCCTCAAAATCAAACCATATTCTGAATATAAAACCGATGAGTTTAAAATAAACGTTTAACCTCAAATAAGGCAGCCTGAATTGTAAAATGTACATTTCTTCTAAATAAGAATTTAAATTGTATGCAGTATAGTTAATGGGTCCAGTTTAATACATTTTTTGGTCAACCGAAATTAAAATTCAAGTTAAGCTGAACCTCGTTACTTGCAGGAATCGAACTTTATCAACAGATACGTTATGGTTATGGTAAACACTTTATTTTGCAGCAAAACCAATATCTGCTCATTTACTAGCTTGTTGGTAAACATTGTTAATGATTATTTTAAAAACTTTAGCGAATGAAATGTCGGTAAACACAAAATCTATAGGAAGGAATGACATCTACATGCAAACGTAACAAACAGGTGAACGACATTGTATGATAAAATGCGACTTTCAATATAAGTATTCAGTTAATTGAAGACGTGTCTTGCAATAGTCTGTCGTCGGATGGAGCTGCGAAACTGTCAGAACCAGTGTCAAGTATTGATGTTCAAGTGTGCCAAATTTCATTACAATATATTGGGGAGTTTTAAAGAAAACTGAAATATATAAACGGTAGCGTTAGAAGTGCCACTGAGTGTGGATGCAATTTAGCCTTGGACATAAATACGACATATTTCCAACATCACTTTGTATGGTCGAACAGTATTTATTCAATCGCAGACAGCAATGTGTTTTTGTATGTGTAATTAAGTAAGAACCAAAAATTCACATTTTTGTACGGGCATATTTTTTCAAGCTTTATATGACTGAAAAAATCCAACTAATGGTGTAAACATGTATCAAGTGTAATCATAGTTGCTTTATCTTTAAGATACCAATTCTCTGGGTACAGCGTTGTTTGACTTTGGCCTTTACTATTCTCGTGCAATAAACATGAAGTACGTGTTCTTAAGGTACCGAATGGCGTGATTGTGTTGGTGTATGGTGCTGGGCCTTGACCAAAACCAAAACACTATGATTCGTCGGACATTATCACGAGGAAAGCCATATAGGATACATTTTGACCAAAAACCTTTCTTTTGGAACATAAATGGCATACTACCGTGTTCTGATTTGTAGAATAAATATTAGTTATATTTGATTAGTTATAACAAACAACATTACATATGATGAAACAGGCTGCTAACTCAAGTACCTTAACGAATGCCAACTTCTTGTTGGGGGGCGAATAATTTTTTTTCATATAGCAGTCGCGTCGTGTACCGTAAGTATCTCAATGGTAATGAATTATCTTATCAGAGGTGACAAAGTTATCGATATAACCGTTCCTTTGTGGTATATTTGGTGGTTAAAGACGATTGTCCCCTCTTAAGTTTTGTGTTATTTTTGCGCTTGTGAACACCGATATTTTTTAGTTTGGCATGTACTATTTGCAATTTTTCTGTTTTGGTAGTTACCATGGATACTCCTACATTAGTTGAAAACCACATTTTAGTTATTTTGTTGGTCCTAGTCATCATACACCTAATGAGTACGATTATCAAACAAATGGCCACTTTTTGGCATTTTTTAATATTTTGTGTTATTTCATTTATGGGCGCAACATGACAAAAACCACCATTCTAGTGACAAGTAGTATTGATTATCTTCACAAATGTTTCCTCAACTTCTTTTTAGCGATTTATTGGGAGTATTTGACCTTCAAGAAGCCAAAAGCAACATCCACTACATAATTGGCAAGTATGTAAAATATCCAAACAACTATTGTATATGATGCCTGACACATCACTTCACTCTGTGCAAAAGAGATGCTCCATTTATATTGGGTTACATGGAAGATATTGGGCCTTCAGTACTGTTCAAATATAAATGGGGCAACTCTCGTATAAATAAAAAACAGGAGTCAAAATAATCAGCTCGTGTACGTTCAAAACATGTTTACGTTATTTAAGGTATTGGTCATGTTTTACAATAATCGAAATGGATGTAGGAAATAACTTCTGACCGGTGTGTAAAATGTAGCAGCTTAAATGCGAAACTTGGAGTCGGCTAGCTCGGCATGAGATTTCAGTGATTTTTAACGGGTGGGATATTTGCACAGACTTTTTCTGACAGTGAAAATGTGCATAGTTGACTCCCTTTCTGCTTGTTATTAGTGGAAAGTACGAATACGTGCATTTTTGTATAAAATATTAGTCAGCATTGTGTATGAGACATGCACTGATGTGAGTACAAGCCATTTTAAGTTTCTGACTTTTTAAATAATGCTTGCATTTTTGAAATTCATGATTTGATAGATACATGTTGTATACTATTTCTTTGTTTCAGGTCTGATTGTGCGTTTGCTTGAGATACTGATTTAAGTTGCAGGGGAAATTTCACAAGAAACTGTTTATTACCACCTACGTAATCAGACATTGACCTTATCATATGAATCGATGACAGGTGTGCTTTGATTGGACGACAATATAGTACTATATTTAAGACCATGAAGTGATGTTACTATTTAGCGCAACAATTTCTGTTGATTCAAAATATAAAGTTGTTCGAAGTTTATTTGCTCTTTGCAGTTTATATGCAACGGTAAGTCTAAGTTTTCAAGTTAGGCTCATAGATATACTGATTATAGTTATTTGTCTTAAATCTTAGATATATCTACAATTAAATTAACAATGTTCTTGGTCATAGCAAATGAATTAATATTCTAAGAAATTTGTTTTTGAGATTTTAGAACTGCTACTGATCAGGTCAGAGTTGATGATACCAATGAATAAAATTATGCTGCTTACCGAGACTGCACCATTGGAATGTGGATGGTGAAGGAAATGACCTTCAAAATTAATTCAATGCTAGGACCAAACATAACAGCAATTCACTAGTTGACAATGGCATGGATGATGGGGTTCGACAGAATCGTGAAATATTTATGTTAAAAAAAAGAAAATAAAATAAATTAATCTTAGAATTCCACTCTGTTTCGAAAAATATATGCTAATATGTGAGAAAGGATGGTAAAAGTAGAAAATATTAAATATGATATAATAATATACTATTTTTATAAATTAGAATGTCATTAGTAAAGTGCTAAACAATTAGCGCTAGACTATGAAAACGGTGTGAGAAGTGACATCAACATGAATAAAAAGAAACACAAACGGTCGTTGATAACGAAATAATAACTACATTGAATTAAATTTAGAACAAAAAAGGTCCACTAATAAGACCGATTCGCTATTAAGACCACATTTTTACTGGTCTTATTAGCGGAACTTCGTTGGCTGTACATACTAGTGAATTGATATGTTTTATTATGTTTGAGTGTGCTCTTTATGTGACTGTCGTGCTCCGCCGCTTCTATGGAGAAGTGTTTATTCTTTTTTAGATTCGTCATTTTCTTTTAGAGAAATACATTTATCTATTTGAACGACACTTATGAAGATGTAATCAGTGTGTTGTTTCATGAAAGCACTTTTTACAATTTGAGCAATATAACAATTGTTTTAAATACACGCTATAAAATACAACACTATTTGCATAATAAGAGTTAATACATACCCTGTAGTTGAACAACGCCTGTAAAACAGTACAACACCAAACACGTCACAAGCAGCTCCGAAGCCATTTCTGAAGTGTAATGTTTCGTTCGCGCTGCGCAAATATGTACCTAGATATACGAACATGTTCTTTATGTCGCATTTCACCTGAGGCATTAGCATATTCCGTGACCTCTGTTCGGGAATCACCGGTAAACATTGCTTCTAGGCTATTGAGAGATACGAAATCAGGAAGAAAACATGTTACAACAACACACGGTGATTATAATCTTGAATACCTACGTACCAAAGATTAATCAAACACGGTTGCAGTTGTTTAAAATATCAAAATATCATTCTTATCAGTTTAATAATTTTAAAAAAATTTGAGCAAACTTCCTCTTTCATAAATGGAAAAGTTTGATTGTTGATATGTTATTCCAAGTAGGGGCATTGATCTCAGTAGGATGATTTGATGGATTTTAAGTCCGTGATATCAGCAAAGTACATTAAATATGTTTTTTTTATTAAAGGGGGTGGACTTATGTAACAATTCACAATTATCCCATCATGCTGAAATACAAACAATCACAGAATACTTGGCAGGAACAGCAGCTTTCAAGAGAAACAAACAACAGTAACTAATAACAACCACAAGCCGCAGTTGCCAACCCAAAACATAAACGTGAACAAGACAAATGCAACAAAAGCAGTAACATTAAAGTCCTAAACATATGTCAAACTAGACCAAAAATAGTGTAAGTCCCATCGTATTTACCCTACAGATGCATAAGTGAATGTTAACGGCTTCCAACACAAATACATACTGCTAATCCGACTTAGGTGGACGCAACTACTATAGCTGCGCAGTTTAATTTATGAATTGTATAAAAGACATAATATTGTATTGTTGAAGTCATTTTATTAAAAACGAACTACATCACTTTATAAAAATGGACAAATGCACCCCATTAGTAAATCCTGTAACTTTGAAACCTTTTTTTATCAAAGCATATATATAACATACAGTATCTGAAAGAATACAATACATAGTATCATGTTAATGGTTTTTTCCCAGAAGAATCCATGATAATGTTAGGACGCCAATGAGCATATAAAATGAATAACAGACTCAACTATAAATGAACATAAATTTATTAATCAGACTATGTATTTTTGACATCAGCCTGATATACAAATAAATACATAAATATGACATAAAACAATCAAATATCAGATATAATACCAAGACTAAATTATATTTAGTCACTAACCTTCATTTTGAAATTCTTATTTTTCTTCTTAAAATTTAACTATTCTCTATCTATTTCAAAAACTGAGCCACGTCAATTGAAATCCGATCTATTCATACCAACGGTTACGTCGTGACGTCATAAGTCATAACGTGGAAATACCCAAACTAATAATTACTATGTCGCAGTCCATACTGGTACTTTGGCGGGGAGTAAAATGAATGTAAACAGTGAATAAATAAAGTGGATTAAATGTCGTAAAAACGATCAGATAAGAATAAACAAACCTGGAATAATGGTATACGACACTTGATAAAAATGATGAAGTTAGTGACTGTAATTAAAACATGTTATTTTGCTGAGAACAATTTATTTACGATACGTAATAAGTGGGTGGGGTACGACGAAATTGAAAATGAATACACGATGATATAGCACAGAGTGGCATATCAATAAGTACATATTTTTTAATTATATAATTATAATGTTGACCTTTTTGAACGTTAGTCTCATTTGCAATAAGCCCCACGTTGTTGAAAATAACTTTATAAAGCACAGAGTCATATTTAGCACCAATGATATGTGCTTGACCCATGCCTCGTGATGTGAAAATAGCAATATCACGTTGACACCAATGTGGAATCTATCTTCAATGTTTTCAACGGAAATATCTTGTGTCTTGTGTTCTAACGATTACTCTAAATATGCAAATTCTACAGAGAGACCGTTTGGGGATTATTAAAGATCTACACGGTACGAAATAGTCATAACGATAACTCCTAATTTACCAAATTTGACTTAGAACCCTGATTGCGGAAAACGTTTAAGCCGTAATGCGAAGCTAGATAAACGGTTTAACATGAACCCTGGTCCCGATCTCCCAAAGTAACTAAATCTGAGCAAAGTCTCATCTCAAATATTGGCATGTGTCTTTATGTTAATTTCAATGCAAGTCTTGACTGTAAATTGGCATCACTATACAGAAATTACATTCTGAGTTTATTACAGCATGATTTCAAATGCTGGAGCTTCAGATTTAACTATAATTCTGACTCTGATTTGAGCAACATTTCAATATGAGTTGAGATTTCAGCTTGAGATGCTTCGGGAGATCGGGGCCTGTTGTCCGCTGTTCAAAGACATGGAATACATTGGTGATCAACATGACAATACTGACACAATATCTAATCTGTATATGTCAACCAATTTCGAATACACTGCTTTAATTGTGGGGGTTTTGCGAGTACAGTACGTCAAGTTTTCAACAGATAAACAAAGTGCTTTTAATCTTGATATCTAATACTAGTCCATGTCCCAGGTCTTGAAAATTGAAGATCCATTACCAAAGAGGTGAACAGATCCAACAATGATTTTCGGTTAGCTTGATATCTAAGCTGTCCGAAATCAGTTGATGGACTTGCGGGACATTTTGCCAAATGACCCTTTGGCGGCCATCTTTAAAGATGGCCGTCGTTATTTTAAGCAATCAGAGGGTTTAGGAAAACTTCGATTATTCCTCACTCACAAGGACTATCGTCTTGTTATTTGTCTTAAAATGTTCGCAATTGAAATGTGCATATAGCAATATATAAATAAATAATATAATGTGGTTATTAATTAATAATTATTGATTTTTTAAGGAAATTATGATATTTTTCGATTTTTGTCGTTAATTTTTCTCTTTCAAATCGGATCTGAGTGTGTATTTGACCATTTGTTGATTGTTATATGCAGAAGAGGGTTCTAGGCGTCCATAATAAACATTACATTGACAGATCTTCATTTAAAAATCCTTCATGAGCCCGAAATATTGGAAACCTTAAAGTTTAATAATAGTCCTGTCTATAAATGGGATATTTAGGTTTGACTCAACATTGGATTGAATAGTAAATATTTTTTGGTTTTCTGTAAGGGAATTTATTGTAATTGAAGAATATGAACAATGCCCAACTGGCATCATTGAGCATTTTGTGAAAATCAAAATGGCGTCCAAGATGGCCGCCAAAATTCAGAAAAACAATCAGAGGTGCCAGAAATTAGGATCAAATCGCCATTTTGCAGATTGCTTGTAGTTTAAATGTTTTAAACATAATTATTTATATATATTCAATATTATTGATTGAGTTAGTGAATGTAAAAAGGCATCCGTGATGGCTGGAATCAACATGGTGGCTAAAATGACAAGCTGTAAGGAAAATAATTTGTTTTTATCACAATTTAAGTTGAAGTGGTGTAAAATAAATGATTGAACTGTACCTTGTAATAAATGCTCCAAGAAATTTTTGAGTTTTAAGCATTGAACCATAAGCTGATTCAAAATGGCTTACAAAATGGCTTCCAAAATCAATTACATATTGTGTTAGTGGTCCAAAGAAGTTGCAAATTGATACTTTTGTGATCGATAGCAGTGTAAGTTTTGCAAACATAATTACAACTTAAATACCCTGTATAAAATATAACATTATATCTATTTGGTGATCGACCTACCCCGTTTAAAATGGTATCAATGAAGGCTGAAATCATAATTGTGATAAAATGGCCACCGCATACAGGTATGTCAAACTCAAAAAGTGCATTAAAACATGTATCGTAATGGAATGTGTTGATGTGAATACTGCTATAGGTTAAAAATATAGATCTACTGTACCATTAGAACACTTTATGTGCAGTATATTTGATATGACTTCTAAGATGGTTGCCAACCATGTATGTTCAAATGTGAGTGGTATTCAATACTGATCTTATCTAATTGGAGAATAAGGATAGCCACATAGTAACGCTTGTAACTGACCAAGTGTTGACTATGGTGTTATCTTGTTGGCTGTCCTTATCCTTTATTCAAGTACCACCAATATTGTGAACCACCGGTACTGATTGTCTAATTTGTGTTCGAGTGGTAACGTGGTACGGTATATGCATAAGATATTTTTCATACATAGTTATACATGTTTTATTTACATATTGCCGTCAAAGAATAGATCATCTGCACATACATCAAACTCGACGCATACACCGAGTTCACAGTAGCACCATTAATATGCCACGGAAGCGATCCGCTCGCCATTACACTAATCTACCGATCACCCAGCTGCAACCAAGCTTTTTATGAAGTCATCCACCTCCACCCTGCCTACACAACATCGACAAAATGGCTTACAGGCAGCATCAACTTACCAGATATCGACTTGGAAACTGGCATGATTACAGACAACACCTACCATCGCCATACTTGCTTAATATTTATAGACACGGTCACAGAAACAAGCTCAGAACAATTTTTCATCTTCACGATAGGGGTAAACAACAAACGTATCCTCTGTATAACCAGTACAGCACTATCTTGGGTTTGCGACCATAGCACTGAATTCATAGTGGCGAGGACCACAGCACCAAGATGGAATATCCCGGCAAGAACGACACTTTTGTGGAAGAAGGCTGATATTAACATCATAAGCATGGTCCAGGGCGTCAGCATTGACCTTGCCTAGCACTTTTCTCATACCACTGATATTGACACATTAAGAATGTTATTTCAGAGACTATGCCAACGTACCATATAAAATTACAAACCCATAAACGATCCCAGGTATTTCCAACCATTGTTAGTAGTAATCAGAAAAGTCAAACGTCTATGATGAAGGAGTGGGCATTCCGCACAACTTCAGTATAGACAAACTGGATACCAACAGCCAAGCACTCGACAAGGTCCTGAACTAAGCGTTGCGCATAATGACTGGTGCTTCGAAGTCTACACCGATTGAATTCATGGAAATGTTCACTGGTATCCAGCCATTATACAAACGAAGGCAAGCCAAAGTCATGCTTCAAGCGGAGAAGTGCGGATCAATACCGAACCACCAAATGGCAACACGATTGGCTGGATTTACCAAAAAATCGGATCAAGCGAGGCAGCTTTGTACATGAAACCAAGAAGTTAGACAAAGAATTTGCACCTGATTTGACCATAGCAAGTACACCTCTTGTCAGGGATGATATAGTCAACCCATTAGCAAATGATCTGTCTGCAGTAACTGTGAGACTCCAAGTCCCTCAACTCGAGCCAGGCAAGCAAGATGATGAATGTGTTCGAAGGAGCCTGGCACTAGCCATGATAACTTGATACGCCAAGAATACCCTCCTGAGATATGGACCAATGTCTATACTGATGACAACACAACACCAGAACTAGCCAAAATACTACATAACCTTAGTACTCACTGCAAACTAGCCCTACAGTGGATTCCTGCCCACTGTGGAATGCCTGGAAATAAAACAGCAGGAGAATTGGCAAAATTGGGAGCACAGTCAGCACAACCGCCAGTACATGTGAGATATAAAGAGATAAAGAGGTATAAAGATGCTGGTCCCTACCATCGCCTTAACAGGTCAGAACAAGCGATTATGGTACGAATACGCTCAGGGCACAACAGGCTGAACCATCACATGTACCGGAAGTACAAATTGGTGCCGTCTCCGATATGTCCATGCGGGGAAGAAGAACAAACTGTCGATCATGTCCTCCAAAGATGCAGAGGACACAACCAGGATCGAACTGCAACGTGGCCCACAGACACAACTCTCCAAGAGAAGCTCTATGGAGACGCTGATGATCTGCGGAAGACCAGAAAGTTCATCGCAGACACTGGGATGATAGTGTAAGACGAACGACTGAGGTGAGGTGAGGTGAGGACAAACAGGATGTGAGAAAGAATATAACTGGTCACGGTCCGCATGAAGCAACGATTCCAAACAACATCCACACAAGTTTTTGGAATACTATACTCCCATCAGACTAGAGCGTCACACCCATCATCAAAACGGGAGACCAATTTATAGCGACCTAGCAACTACTGGTCCATCTCAATCAAGTCTGCGTGAAGTAAACTGGTCGAGCACACACCATTTATTCAAAGCCAGATCATGGCCCTTCTTGACACGTTTTAGATACTAGCTGACTAACAACATGGTTCAGAAAGATATTCACTGGGAGCCAGCTGCATTCCATAACCAACTACAACTGTTACCTAGATGGTGGAGATCAGATTAGCCCGTCAGTCGGGACTTCAACAAAGCATTCGGTCTAAGGAGAGGAGAGGCAAGCCAGCAAACTGAATTATTACCATATCAGTGGGACCTGCTGGGCAGGATTAGTGCTAGCATAATTCTTGCAATCAGAACCCAACATGTACTGGTCGGAGAACAGTCCACCAACACAGCACCAGTCATCAGCCATTGGACAACTTTTTCTGTTGTATATCTACCACCTTCTAATTTATGCAACATCTACTCACCATCTGCTTGCTGACAACAACCACTTGAACAGGGTAATTACTAAAGAAAATGCTTAAGGCTAACAAGATGACATTGACAGACTACAACAATGAATGGGAGGGTCCATGGTTCATGTCATTTAATCCTTACAAGTGTATGGTCACCCGCATCACTAGGAAGAGCACTCGTGTTGAGACTCCGTTTTTCATCCACAACAGCATGACACGTTACAAGTTGTGGCAGAGATGCGTACATCAGGGTATACATAGATGAGGTCTCCTTGAGTACCAATGTTGCTACCATTGAGAGGAAAGCTAACAACAGCATCGCCTTCTTCGGGACAAACTTGACCCACTATCGAAACAGATTAGGGTACGATGTTACCAGACACCTGTCAAATCAATCCTTGAATACGCAAATTCGGCAAAGGGTCAACCAGGGCAAATATTTGTCAGCTGGAGGCAGTTCAGCATATTGGACGCAATTTGTCAAACGGTACTTTAGCACAACAAGCAACATCAGGCAGATCATTGGTGACTTTGGTTGGAAACTCTAGAACCAGATTCATGAGCATTGTCGACAGCGATTATGCCTTCTCGAGGAGTCTTATTTATAGTGGATAATCATGATTATTTGTTTTTAACAAAAATAACTCGCCGCTCACACGATCTTGTAATTGAATATCAATGGCACGATAATGCCCAAGAGGACGACCATATATACTATACAGAAAGAAGAATAATCTGCAATTTATTCACCACTTATGTAATGTTAAGTGGCCATCTTTGCTGCCGTTTTAAAGTTAAACCATAATGCATGTCTGATAAATATAATGTTTAATACAAATAAAAACTATTTGAACATACTATACGATTTTAATAAAATATGCTTATTCAGCAATTATGATGGCCATTACAGCCGGTAGTTGATTTCTTAGTATGCTAACTTAAATAATTTCAAACAATAAATAATGCTATGCTTGAATAGATACTATGTTTAACATCTACATAACTGCCAATTAGCAACAATAGTAATTTATGTAACTAATCGCTTGCATCACCGACATATTTCCTGATTTTGGCGGCCATCTTGGACGCCATTTTAAATAAGGCCACGGGTAAATTGAATCGAATCGAACTTTTATTTGAATGTTAGTTAACTACTTTAATTCCGATATCAACAAAAATCATTTCAATAAATGTTTTAATAGAATATATCAATATGTCAATTATTGCGGCCGTTGTAACCGCCATTTTGATTTCAGCCGACATGGATGCCATCCCACAATATTTTAATCGACGAATAACAATAGATATAATATAAATACACGTGTTAAAAACATTTTAACTACAACCAATCGGCAAAAAAGAAATTTGTAACTAATTTCTGGCATCTCTGATTGTTTTTCTGATTTTGGCGGCCATTTTGGACGCCATTTTGATTGTCACAAAATGCTCAATGATGACAGCAGGTCATCATTCAGATTTTTCAATAGCAACATATTCTCTAACAGAAAACCAAAAAATATTCACTGTACAATTCAATGTTGGGTCTAACTTAAATATCCCATTTATAGACAGGACTATTATTAAACTTTAAGGTTTCCAATATTTCGGGCTCATGAAGGATTTTTAAACGAAAATCTGTCAATGTAATGTTTATTATGGACGCCTAGAACCCTCCTCTGCATATAACAATCAACAAATGGTCAAATACACACTCAGATCCGATTTGAAAGAGAAAAATTAACGACAAAAATCGAAAAATATCATAATTTCCTTAAAAAATCAATAATTATTAATTAATAACCACATTATATTATTTATATTTATACATTGCTATATGCACATTTCAATTGCGAACATTTTAAGACAAATCACAAGACGATAGCCCTTGTGAGTGAGGAATAATCGAAGTTTTCCTAAACCCTCAAATTGCTTAAAATAACGACGGCCATCTTTAAAGATGGCCACCAAAAGGTCATTTGGCAAAATGTCCCGCAAGTCCATCAACTGATTTCGGACAGCTTAGATATCAAGCTAACCGAAAATCATTGTTGGATCTGTTCACCAATTTGGTAATGGATTTCGGTCTGTCACATGGACTATACCAGGGTAACATTTTATTAACATAACCATGTCATATTGATATCTCTCAAAGTCCTCGAAAGATAAAGATATAGCAGGAAGAATTTTATTGATCGAATTAATAAAAAAATCAAAATGTTTAGTTAGTTAGAACGGGAGATAACAAGATACATTTGCAAACAATGGCAAGTCTAGGCCAGATCGCTGTGTTCTGCGTATGTTTAACGTGTCTATGGATTTCTGCAAAAGGTAGGGATTTCTTTTTGTACAGTTTAAAACAACTCATATCAATTTCGTTCTTTCAGAAATATGAAATATGTTTATGGAGCATAAATATACCCGATCGCTTCGATTTTTTTCACTAAACAAAAATCAAAATTCACTTTAAAAACAGCTGGAGAGTATAATAAGTATGATTTTGTCTTTATCTCTCGTGATAACGTTTATACTAAGACGAGTACAAATGTAGTTCATTAACACACACATTAAGTTTTATCAGTTTGAGCAGTATTACCTTTATCAATGTAAACTAAAACATGGTTTAGGTCGGTATATATTATTCATAGTTACATAGTTGATTCTGGTCGAAGGACGTCAACCTGTTGCACAAGCTCTTCGTCTTCATCTTTGTATGTTAGGTTCTGTCCGGTCACGATGGTTGCATTGTATTTGAATGTAATGTCCTTATTAGCCCAGAACATTATGTTATGTAGATTATATTGTTCCCATTGTATTTTATTATTGAATTGTATGTAGTTCAATAACGTGCTTTTAACTGAATTTAATTTTGGAAGTCACAATATCATTTACTTGTATCGAATGACACCGTATCGTTTGTGACATACTGTGTGTTTATCTAGTTATTAACAATATCACCACCAATCAACTTTAGCTTCTTTCGCTGGTTGATTCTTTTCTAGTAGATATAATACTTATAATATTGTGTAAGGTGCATGTTATGATCCCTCTTCAGTAAAGTTTAATTTTGGAACGGTTTTGGTTTGTTTTCTCATATGAGTCTTTTTTGCAACATTGCTTGTGTTTTTGCAATATTTGTTAAACCGTAACAAAAATGTCATAACATGCAATTTTGGTTGATTGCACATAACTTGTTTATCAATGTCAGATATCTTTTTATTCATTATTCCAATCATAAAGAACTTGTCTACATCATTGAAGTAGTAAAGTGTGCTGTTTTGGACTGTCACCAGACCAGAACTCTTGTGTATATATGCTAGTAACTAACAATAGTGGTCAAACTACGTTAACGAAACCATACAAACATCAAATACACATTCCGTCTGCCTGATAATACATCCAAAGCGAAATTTAACGATAGTTTTCTTCAAAATAATTGTATTGGAATATTGTACCCAGCGTTTACGTCTTTCATGTAACATTAGTGCACACATATATAATAACAACATTTCCCTGTGGTTTTGGAATATTCTTTTACCGTCTTTGTGAAGAGAAAACCTCCAGAAAAAGCATTCATGTGTGTCGTTATGTAAATATTTTAACAAATTGGGTAAAACAGAAATTGAAGGTTGGTTAGTAGAGGCGTGTATATGTCTTTACTGTAACGGGGTTGTTTCATTTCTTAAAATATGATTAGATACAATGTTTGGTATACGTTGAACACATACTGTGGTCCACAGTGTATTTATTACCAACAGATTTAGTCGGAATTATTCCCTCGTGTAACGGTCCTTCCTGTAACGTGCTATTTTGTTACAGGAAGGACAGCAATTGTCACAGGATAGACATTTTTGTATTGAGCTACACAATATAATAGTATATTATTGACAAATGTATTGTTACGATCAGATATTGCAAAATGTCAATGTACCCTAACCTTTCTTGTAGATTATATATAATTAATTGACTATGCAACTTGTTTGATGAAGTTGCCTAACTACGGTTCTACGTATTTCAACATAAAGGGTAATAACTGCTATTACTGTTGAGAATACTAAACCGGCAATTTTTACAATTTTACTGATTGCATAACAAGTGATCTGCTGCTGACCTACTGCTAGTAAAGTTTCAACACACTTACTTAGATATTGACTGACCCAAGACAGCTGTACTTGTCTTATGTGGTAATGTCTTATGGTTTGTTTGGCACACTTTCTGACCAATTGCCAAAATATCGACTGATATAGTGCTGGTCCGCCAATGACCCACTACTAAGATTCTGTCAGTATAAAATCAACCCAACTGGCAGACATGCAGCTAATAAAAAGACTGATGTCAACAAGCTGTTTAAACAAAGATGTACATGCTGCTTCCCCAATACTGGCATACTGAGCCACTTTGTTTTTCTTAATATCTCGAAAACCGTTCGAGATAACTTTATCAAATTTTCACCAGTTTTATTTAATAGCATATGCCTATTACTGCAATTGTAAATTTAGAACTTGATGTGTATGGAAATGTGTGGTTAATGCGTACTTTACGTCACCCGAAATTAAAAAGTCACAAAATTAAACAGCGTATTTATTAGGGGTAACTTGAGAATTTTCAATATTTTATTTCTTTACTACTTCAAATGTTCTATAGATAGAGTACACAATAAAAATATTAAAAACATTTATCTACTTTACTATTTCCTAGGTAACGAAATAGCAGTTGGTAAGCTTAGACCGCCTAAATTTCAACCCATATTCTGAATATAAAACCGATGAGTTTAAAATTAAAGTTTAACTTCAAATAAGGCAACTTGAATTGAAAAATGTACACTTCTAAATAATGAAATTCAATGTTAATTGTATGCAGTAGAGTGACTTTATTCAGTTTAATATACTTTTTGGTCACCCGAACTTTAAAAATCAAATTAAGCTAAATCCCGTTAATCGCAGGAATCGTATTTTCTCAACAGATATGTTATGGTTACGGTAAACAGTATATTTTGCAGCAAAACCAACATTTGTTCATTTACTAGCTTGTAAGTAAATATTGTTAATGAGTATCTAAAAAACATGAGTGAATAAAATGCCCATAAACAGAATCATTATAGGAAGGAAGGACATCTACATGCATATATAAAAACAAGTGAACTGTATTGTATGATAAATGCGACTTTCAATATAAGTATTTGGTCAATTGAAGACGTGTCGTGCAATAGTCTATAGTTAGATCGAGCTGAAAAATAGTCAGAATCTGTGTCAAATATTGATGTTCAAGTGTGCCAAATTGCATGACAATTCATCGAGGATTTTTAAAGAAAACTGAAATATATAAACGGTAGCGTTAGAAGTGCCGCTAAGTGTACATGTATATGGTTAGAAAGACGAGACTCTTCCGAACAATTTCTGAAAATTTGAATAATCTATTCCATACACTTACAAAGTTATAGACTTTTTAAACCAACCACTACCGCCTACTTTTTTAGTAACGTCGCGAACGTCATTCTCTACGTTTTTGACGTAACGTCAACTGGCATTTCAAAGATCCAGTATCTGATAAATTTTTGTCGTATTTTTTTTTAATTGAGGCACATTTCAGAATCATATTCTTATTTTAATAAAACGTGTCCATTTTGTGAGTGTTTTTACAGGGAAAAATAGAAAGTGTTTTAACCACTTAACCCTTGTTTTACTTGATATTAGTACCTTTTAGAAAACGATCACCTTAGCAACGACAGAAGTTATTGTAACACAATTTTTAAGAAAACTTGAAGCTAATGGATAGTACTATAATATCCAATTACTTTAATATGAAATCAAAGGACACGAGTTTTTAAACATTTTTCTAAATCTTATTGCAAAATTACAATACAATGTCATTAAGCCCGGTTGTCCTGGAGAACAGCTCATATATTTTTCTAACAAATCACAACATTTATGATGAAACGATCATATTGTTCCTTTGCTAATAGGTATGCATCGGATTTCGTTGTAATTGATTGTAAACACCTTGATCAATCTTAAATGCTCCATTAAATTATTAAAACTTACATAAATGGCAATAGTGTAATGCTGTTAAATAAAATTGTTTAAAACTGCATTCATTGTTGCGTATTACAGTTTTACCGTGTCTTTCATACAAAACCTAATACATATATAGATGCGAAAAAAATTATGTTCAACAAAAAGACTGATGTGGTTTTCGCGTGAAAGTATTAAATGTATTGAAGGTACATTATCACTTCATTTAAATAAATCAAAAATATCAGATGGAACCCTTCAAGTGGATCGGTTTATGTCAATGATTTAAAATATATTGACTCTAATAGTTTTTCATGTCACATGTCATGAATTCTCTATTTTCCAGTGGTGATACACGTGGCTATTATAGTCATTGATTGTAAGCACAACGGTGTATGCTTTACACTTTATAGTTATGGTTCATATTCAATGAAAAGTTACAAAAAAATAAAATACTCATTGCCCATCACAAAGTATGTCCTTCCTGTAACATGCATGTCCCTAATGTAAAACCATGTGTTATGTTTATTATATGTTGCCATACCAGTGATTGTGATGAACAAAATATGTTTTTATACCAATAGATCTTAACAGACACAACACAAAAGTTTCTATAACGAACAGGTTTAAATTAAAAAGACCACGATAACTTAATTACATTAAATTGCATATTTTCAAAAACGTTTCTCCAAAAATGCCATATGTTTTTAACCGTCTCATGTTTATTAAATACAAATGCACTTTTTGTTATGCGAGTCGAGTTCTTTTCAAATAACAAGAACATTTCTACCTTTGTATATTAGTGTTCAATATATTTGATGACACAAAGGCGTTACAGGAAGGACATTTCAACAAACTAATTCAAACAAGCTACAGCATCCTTATGAAATATGGATTATTTGATGTGGAATTTGTGTGCTATAGGTTATACATCAATGCATAATTTAAACAAGAAAAAATATTAAATCTAATACTTTTTTATAGAACAAATCTTCGAGCTCAAATGTTGCAAAAATAAATATTGACTCATATACGAGTATTGATTTTGTACTTACGACCTTTTCGTTCTAAGCCAGCGAATTCGTGATGTATACACTAGCTTCTTGTTCATTTCATTCAGCTAAGGGATGAAATAAGTGCAAAAATGTCATAATATTCAAGATGTTTACATTGATTACACCAGATATTTATATAAAATCAGTATTTGTAAAAATTGGATTAATAATAATTTCCATCTCAATATACTATAATAATACTTTTCTAAATGGTATTCTTGTTCAAATACTGCACCTTATCTCTACATAGTATGAATTAGTTTACCGTTAATACAAATTCAAAGTATTTAACATTTTTTATTACTTTTAAAAGCTTCTGGTGACCCATGTTTCAACCATTCAACATTTGCCGTCACTTCCCTTGGTTCACGGAATGAGAAATGTGGACGACCGGCGACCCCAGGAGATAGATTATGTGACTACCGCTTGAAACCAGCTTGGTACGACTTACCATTTGATGGGTACTTACTAGATACATGTCCGACATCTGGAGCTGGAGGCTGTGGAACGGATTTCCCCGTTTGGATGGATGGTAAAGCAATTATATCGATTTTAGTGTGTTTGTGGTTTTTCTTGGTCATGTAATTTTGGTATAAATGTATATTATTACGAGCAGCGTCCATATTGGGAAGATCTGTGCGCTCTAAGAGAGTATAGCACGCTTATCTTAAACGTTGGTTTTTATCATGCTTTTGGACCAATAGTACTAGACTGGTTGTAATGAAAATAATGCTACCCGAAAGGCGGCTATTCTAACATGGCTAAATCAGTGTTTACTTACACTCATTGTCCAAAATTATTTACTTGAGACGCCTATACAATCTAATATTCTACTTCATTGAATGTAATAAAGTAAAAATATCGGTTTATTTGTGCAACTTTCTTTTTTGTCTTGAATTTAATATTGAAATACAGTTTCGTTTTAAGTCGATGTAACCTTATCAGCTTACATTTATTTCCGATAACATATGTTGGCTATGAATTATGTTCACATGTGGAAACCAATAACATCCTGGCCAAACAAACCTTTATTGATTAGTTACACAATGTCCCTGATAAAAGGTAAAGTTTACTGAAATACGATGCACACTGATAGAAAACACCATGTCGGTGTGATAAATAATTGTACTCTGTCGATGCCTTGTCAGTAAAGTGTGTATTCTCTCTAATAAGCTAATTGCCTATGGGACCTCCACTATTATGACACATTTTCCTGCTAATCGGATGCGCGGTTAAATCTTAAAGCGCACTTATATATTTCATGTCCTTCGTATCCAAAAACAGTGAAATAATCCTTTATCGAATTGTGTTGTGTATCCAATATGCATTTCTATTGGCCTGGACATCTATTATAATCGGTTTTAAGTTATTATTCGAGCTATCTTTCTGAGACAATTCACTGGTGATACAAAGACAATTTGTTGTGATGCCTAAGCAGTAAATTATCCCTTCCATTGCATTGCATTGAACCATTTGATTGTGTCAGGAATTTATTCCAATGCTGATATGGACAGTACATTCTCATAAATCAGTGGTTAGTCAAGTACCTAGACAATGTAATTGAAAAAACATACGCTGGTTGAACGAGAATGGGACAGTAGTGCATGTCATGAATATTATCCATGTCTACAAAGTAAGTCAATACTTCAAAATCAATTGACTCGTATGTACGTCGTATATGCCTTTCGAGAGAGGTGTGCTATGATCTTCTTCACAATATATCTTATTTTAAAACGTCCTAAAGCAGAAAGAACTCGTTCACATTCACTTTCTATCATTAGGTAATTTACCAGCCATAGCAGAGGGTATTGTTGACAGAACATGTTGCATCAAACGAGGTCCTGACTGCTGTGGAGATAACGTAACCATTCAGGTGAAGAAATGTACCAACAACTACGTCTACTATTTACCCACTTTACAGTACTGTGACAGTTTGTACTGCATAAGTAAGTACTTTATATAGTTTTCTGTGTCCCTCGCGTAGGTTTAAATGAATATAGCATCGGCAATGTCCGTCCATCTGTACGTTTTTATACATGCATTTGCAGCTGCACATGTTTTATGCACACGGCCTAAACTAATTGGTCAACTATCCTATAATTAGAATCATTTGGGTGAAAAATCAAAGATGAACGTCTTTGGTGAAATGCAGCAGTTTGTATTATGTCAACCTGAATAAATTTGCAAGATGTCATATAACGTTAACCATTTTGGGTGCAATGCAGCATATTTGGCAAATATAATAACAAATGGATTTGCTCTATATTAAGTGGATAGTACATCCACAAACAGAATAGTTTTATTAAAATCAATATTTTATTGAAACCATGGGAACTTGAAACTCGACCATAATTACATAGAGTTTATTTGTATTTTTCCGTGTATGATCGGCTGATAATTCACCGAGTGAAAATATTACATCAGCTGCTAACGAGGTGAATTATCAAACGATCATACACGAAAGAATACTAATGTTCTATTTATTTAATGCTTCAAATAGCTAAAATGATGAAAACAATCCTCTATATGCCTGAAATATTTTGCGTGACGTCGTTTTCCCGCCATGCGCGCGTCGAGTTGCAATCAAATAGTTCTTCTGTAATGGCTCCAAATTCGTCCATTTGTTTTACATTTATGTACATATGCTCAGTACATCTAGAAACGCAACGTTTTCGTCCTTGATTATTTCTTACTTCCGTTGTTCATACATTTTTTAATTGTGTGTAATGATATTGTATAATCGTGTAGAAACTTGGCTATTGTCAAAATTTTATCGATCGCGTTACATAAGTCACATGCGTCAAGAAAATCACAATACGCACGTATTCCACGTGCACCATTTATGCATGATCAATTTTGGTGCAGATTGCTTCAAATCCATAGTATGGTTTGCCAATGGAAAGAAAATCACAAAAGAAAAGTTCTAGGCTTCGGAATAGAAATGTAAGGAGAGTCCGAACATGGGCGAAACCAGGCGATTCGGATGCCGATGACAGGGGTCGCAAACGGGAGGTTTCACTTTGGCTCATTTGTCATGAACCGACCATGATTCATCTGGAGACACGCTACCAGCACTTTGTCACCGTTTACAACCACCAATGTCCAAGCAATCCATGTGAAACAACTCTCCGACAGGACCAGTAACTCCAAATGTACAATTTCTAAGCAAAGTTCAAAACTGATTCATACACATCTAAACAACGTCTTGGACGTCATGAATATTTAATCAATCAATAATTAATCAATATTTGATCTTTTCACTTAGGCTACGATTCTAAAAAATAGGATTATACCAATTTGTGTTTCGTTACTTTTGAGCCGCACATTACACACACGCACTGTTCAATCGCATCGATAGCACTTTATGAAAGCAATGTTACAGTTGCATTGTTCATGGAATAAAATATCATCAAGTAAATACAGTTTCGTTGTCAATCATAATTTTTTTTTGAAAAAGTGTTGACCGCAACCCCAGGTTGCGTTTCTAGATGTACTCAGTATATAATGTTCTGTTATTTGTTAAAGATTTAGATAGCAAGTGAAAATGCTTATTATTTTATTTTTGGCGGCGGGGAAATTTGTTATAAAAACAAAATAGTCCGTTTGCGTGAAATTGTGAACTGTGAACTTATGAATAGTGAAATTAACGGGGAATAATCCACCGTTATTCCGCCGTAAACCACCGATAAGCATGAAATAAACTATTATATGAATTGGGCCAATGGTAGAACTCTGTAGCTGTTTAGTTTATATTTTGCTTGTTCATACTTCTATTTGTCAGTGTGACGTGTGCTTTTGGTTTGTGTGGTTCTTGTTGAGTGTGGTCATTTTGTATAAATCGTGTTGGACTAGTTATGTTGAATGTTGTTTCCCTGTCCGATTGATCAACGTTTCTAAGACAAAAATAAGTGCTGTATTCCAAATAAACTGTTTGTCGTGCGTATAAAGTAATACATTGTATATTTCTACATTTCCTCTGAAGACACCAATTTGACATGCGATCAACCTACAACAACAACAACGTCTACTACTACAACTACAACTACAACTGCTACAACAACTACTTCCGGTAGTGGTTCTGGGGACGCTGAGCAATCAGGTAGTTATTTATAAAATGTTGGTTTTTTTAATGCAAAATGTAATAATTGTTGATATTGAGTATAATTGAGTATTCGAGCATGTTTTAATTTGAGGTCATCGGCTATGAGTTTGCCTGTTAGTGTGTTCCAAAGTTAAAGAACAAAGTGTGTTCGATACCCGGTTATATTGTTTTGTCGTATGGGTTAAGAATATCCCTTTCACATTTTTAGGGATTTCAGTTTGGGGAACGATTCGGCAGATTAACACCCAGTAAATCGATAATGTTGATTGAAAGTAAATATTGTTGAAGACGTATTAAGTCTGTACATTCTGACTGTTGTTTGACTGCCGCATGTGGTTAAAGGCGAATACCAATAATAAATCATAATTGTATAGTGACTCCTGCAACACTACACAACAACAGACTAGTTTTCATTTTATGATATACTAGTGCATGAGAAGCATTACGAATTGAAAAATACTTTGTTGTTATGTAGTGTTGCTGGAGTCAAAATATAATTCTGATTTATCATTTTATTCTCCTTTAACCACACGCGAACTCATAGTAACAAGATTACTTCTAAATGAAGTGTGTCAATTTTAGATTCAGTTTCCTCGTGGTTCGACATTAATGTTTTGACCGAGGTTTTATTATATATTTATATTTCCTTTTACTAAATTGTCATATTTTAGTGGCATTGGTGATCGGTCTATCTATTGGGATAGTAGCACTTCTTTGCTGCGTGATTGGTGGACTTGTGTATATTGCTTATACGAAACAATGGTAAGACTGTTATTCTGATACGTATCATTTAGATATAGTATGTAGATTTATAAAAATGCAAACTTTTATTACGTAAAATGAATGCACAGCAGTCAAAGAAATATAGATGTTTCTTCTCCCTTTGTCTCAAAGTTTAATAAAACGGTGAGAAACACAATCAAAGTCCACATATCGGCTTTATCGGGAAACCTGGGCCCGTATTCATAAAGCTCCTAAGGGGGAAATATTCCTTAGGTTGATATATTTACCTAAGGTTTTACAGGAATTCCCTTAGTTTTATATGATTTCATCTTATATATCTGAAACCTTCTTAATGATGTTTCAGATATCTAAGATGAAATCATATAAAACTAAGGGAATTCCTGTAAAACCTTAGGTAAATATATCAACTTAAGGAATATTTTCCCCTAAGGAGCTTTATGAATACGGGCCCTGCGATTGTGGAACTTGTAATAAATCAATAGACAACTTTTTAAAACACCCTTAAAGAGGTATTATTCCCTACATCTAGCATACATATTTAACAACTAGCGCATGTGTAGCTAACTGTACAAATTTATAAGCATTATAATATCGAACAAAATGTGTCAATATGATCACAAAAATGGATTCAAAATTAGGTACAATAGTCTATCGCTGCCAGCAATTTACTACGACATGGTCATTTAGACAAAGAAAAAAACTCATTTCAGCATGTTTACCAAAATTACAATATTTTTTTAAGCGTGTTAGGCAAATTCAAATATTGTATCCTTTCGCGATAACTCTTCTGTTGACGGTTATTTGTTTCAATTGTGAGGGACTTTACCAATAATATTGTTTCCTTTTTAATTTATAATTTTTGTTTTTATGTTACTGTAACGATCAAATTATTGTACGGAATGCCCTTTTAAATGTAACACTGTCGGTTGTAAATCAAATTAGAGAAGATAGATGTTTACGGTACAACAATGAACATGACATTTGATTATTCTGTAAAGCCTAATGTGCAACCATGGTCGAAGTGGAATAAATATGTAAGTAATTTAATATGGACGTCTTATGCTTTTTGTTTGAAGGTGCAAGACTAATTCCAGAATAGACGATTCTGAGAAGAATGCGCACGTGTACCATGGCAACCAGATGAATATGCATCTAACAGCACCACCACCTTATTCAGATGTCCAGCGCATGAATAATTATTAAATATCCTTCAAAACAATTAGTGATCGTGATATCAAAGTTGTATAAATATGAGCCAGACTCCAGGAAGACATGTCACTTTGATGTTATGCTATTACCATCACCATGAATGTGCATCACAGGTGCAAGATATAAAATAAATTTGGGTAAATACGTTTTTTCTATGACACTGTAGGCTTATATGTGCGCACATTTGATTCTATGGCTTGTGCCTGTTTATTGCATATATAGTAAGGTTTTAAAAAATCGCTGTCTATGTAATCCGTCACACTATACGGCTATGAAAAGTGCCTCTATATAACAATCAAAATATTTATACTACTTTATTCTGCATTTTATTTTATTAACATTTTCCTGTAAATGCTGGAAATCTCAATAAACTCAAATGTTTTGTCAAAAATAACATGTTTTCCTGGAAACTGATTTATATAGTTCAAAATGACATTGGATATTGTTTTGTTATATAATTATGTACGTGTTTGTTTTGTATACTTTTCATAAAAGTGTAATACAACCACTTATTAAAATGTGTTTTGTTTAGGTCAACAGGTCTGAAATATATTGTATAAATCAATTATGTCATCAGTGAGTATCCAAACAAGAGAGACAACTCTAAGATTTTATGTTTGTTCAACGGGAGATAATTCCCTTCGAGTTGAGAGGGTCAAAGCGGGGAAAATGTGGTATAATATGTTATTAAATGTGAAATGTCGGCTACTGGTGCTCTACAGTTAATTTATGCACTAAAATAGTGACCCCTTTTGCGCCTCGAATTCCACGTGCACTATGACGTCACAAATGTCAAATTGTTACTATGATTTCGGCACTGAGCTCAGGATTACGAAAATGTAAGTTATATAGTTTAAAACCGTCTGGGTTTCGAGAATTTACGAAACAACATACTAAAAATGTCGGAAACTGTTCGCCAACCAGTATATCTTTATCAGATTAAACTGAGGCTCGTCTAAGTCCGTTAGCACGTTCACCTATACTCGGCTGTCTTTGATTCGTATAAAGCCAATATTATATAAGTATATGTTTTAATAACTTCGGCATTTACCAGATTTGAACGAATTATGCAAAGAGTCTCAGTTTAATATGGTCGGACAATACATCTCTCAAATCGTCTCCACTTAAAAAATGAACATGGTATTTACTTTGTTATTGCTTTAATAGGAACTATACTATTTCTGTTGTGTTAACATGGGTCAGGTGCTGCATCTCTTTCCTTTCTAATTGGATAGTGATAATGGTTGTTCTTATGCTTTGTATTGTCCACGTGGGCTGTTAGTCCTTAGAAGATAAATAAAAATTCATCTATACGCCGGCCTATATTACTATACTTGTATACTCAAGACTAGACATAAGCATTTCTTCGAGCAGCAAGGTACTATGTTACCAAGCACTTAATTCCAAATTTATACTTACGCTCAAATTTAAATTCCTAACAATGCTTATTAACGACTACAAATAGGAGACAGGTTTGATTGTAGAAAAGCGTTAACTAAATTATTCTTCATATTGCATATCACTTAACCAGAATTTGTAAGAGCTAAGCAGTTATAAAGAATTCAAATTTGAGCGCAAGTTCATGATGCCAGCAAGTGCTTTGATAAAACAGTACCCAACTGTCTGAACTTCATGCAGCTGGTCCTGAAAACGTGAATACATTTGAACAATTTATTGTGGTAGATTATTACGGACCTATATGTTGTGTTTATCAGGATGTAAGTACTTGTATAGTATATCCACTCAGTGTTATTGTGATGTTATCTTGTAGTAAAATAATACTCATACATATACCAGGTAACGGGGTTGAATATTTTATTCCTTTCATTCAAAACGAAAAAATACAACCACTGAACACTTTTCAGAAAAAATATAATTTGAAATTGACTAGGTTAATACACGAATGATTCAAATTTGCGAACATGTGACTGATTAAATATTATAAAGACAAGGACAAAAGTCGCGAATCCATATTCCAAATAAGTCAAATTGTGCCCAATCAATTGAATAAAATTGCAAAGACAATTACAAGTTGTTACCAAAAATAACATTATAACAGGACAAATATAATTTGTGACCAAAACATTATTATAAATGATAAAGGTAATGTTTCCTCTATCAATATTGAAACATTTCGAAGACGATTTAAGCCCAAATAATATTATAAAAAATAAATCATAAAATGACGATGGCAATGTGTGATCAAAGCAATAATATAAATGATAAAGGTAAGTTCACCCAAATAGTATGGAAACATGTCAATGGTAATTGTGCCCAAATAATGAAAAAAAAAACAAAATTTAATAAAAAAACCAAATTAGTTACAGATCAATGTTCTGATAAAGACAATTTTTCAACTTTGCAAAAGTTTTTAGCAGCAATAAAACACAATAAAGGCATATACTGTTTGAATACGATCGTTACCATAGTTAAAATTGAAAATCAATACATAATAAAATTATACAGTTACAACCACGCCATGATTGAGATAGATCTACGACTTTTTCAAGATAATAATTTGGATTTCCTCATTTTGAGATTTCTGGATTTCCTTATTTCTTGATTTCTTACTGCTTATTCACATCATGTCTCTGATGACATTATGTATTTTATGACGAAACACTCTATTGTGGAACAGTAGATCTAAATGATGAACTTAATGATGAAACAAATTCATTTAATTCAATGACATTATACCCACGGATCACATGAAACGGTATCGTTAATGAAAATTTACCCATGGTTATATCGAAAATGTCTATGTTACCAGGTCGTCTTTCTTGTCATTTTAAATGTCGTTAAAATGTGTCAATTTTGAGATCAACTAAATGGTTTGTGCGGAGAGGTTTTGAGATTTCGGTAGTTGGTTTTGCTTGCATGTGGTCTTAACAAGCGTTTGCATGTAGTAATAAAATAAATAGATTATATTATTTTTCATAAATTATTATTTTTATAAATTATTTATATGGTATGTATTGCACATTTTAACACTATATTGAATGAAAACGTAAAATACGTTTTTCATTTTTCATAACAACCAAGAAAATATGTGTATCTTCAATATCAATGTATTAAATTGTTATATAACGAGCTTGATAACAATAGATTTACACTTCAAGTACACATCGTCCTGCAATGCTTAACTATTTGGTTGTTTAAAAGTAGTCCTCGTCATATGCTCTTGGTCCTCGGCTTTTCAGATATTGCAACAGTCGCTCGAGTTCCAAGGGGCTTAACTCAGATGGGTCCAGATTCATATCGGCTCCTTTTACGTCATACATGACGTCATCAAGTGAATCGCCCTTTTGGTTTTCGTTCATATATAACCCTGGTTCGGCAGTTTGCTGCAATAAAAAGTTGAAACACATAAAAAAATACGATCACATATCGAAAAATATAATAATATATCAACTAGATCTAGTTAAAAATAAACGTAAATATGCTAAAAAATTATTTTGTCATAAGAACCTTACATCACACGAGGAGCCGACAAAATTTCCACATATGGAAGCAGCAGAAATTTTGCCAGCCAAATTTTGTTTAGTAAAATCAAAATACGCGACCGGATATGGCTTTAACAGTCAAATGTGTATACATAATATTATGAAGAATTACATAGAGGATATTTGTTGATTTTGGTGTAAGATCGAATTTTATTTCACCGAGTGATCACAGAAATCGATATTTTCACGAGTGGCGTAGTTTATGTGATCACGAGTAAAATTCAATCTTACACCAAAAATCAACAAATTTTCTGTTTATTATATGCGTAATTAATCATATTATTAATATTTTACAATTCCCTCTTGGAACCTCACCCCACGCCAGTCTGATTAGTAAGGGGAAATACTCGTACTGACAGTTAAAAACCGGAATCGACGTACAGAGTGACTTTATCATGTGTTTTGACGTCATCACAACATCGAAAAACGAGGACGACATGTTGATTTTTTTGACGAGGTGCGATTTTGAATCTCAAAATGCATTTAGTATGATCATTTACAGGCAGTGGATTCTATATGCTTCGATACATTGTAGGTTTGTGTTTATAGCTTTTATTTGAATTGTTCAAAGCTCGTTCAGATTTTCAGATTCGCCTTTTAAATACGGAACAATACAGATATCGTCTGCTGTTGTGATTTTGACATCAGCACCGCCGGGGGGTAAACAAATTTAGTGCGCATGCGCAGTATAGCGCGTGCACAGCGCGAGCGACAATGATTTTATTGTGTTCAATTATTGAGTTCAAAATTCCTAACGTGATCGTGGCCGAGTGGTTAAGCAGCTCGATTAGTAATTATGTGATGCTAAGGTCTAGCGATCGAATCACGGCGGCGCCAAAAAAAATTTTTTTTTTAATTTTTATTTTTTCTTCCAGCATTTACTTTAGCGCAATAGACGGAAATTTGTCCTCATTTTCTGCTGAGAATTTTTTTTTTGATATCTTGTCAATAAATCTGAAAAACTTTTTCCACATTTTGTTTCGATTTTCGGCCGGTAAACAAGATACGGTATGGATTGGAATTTAACCTGTCACGAGCGCCCCCTGGGTTGAAAACATGTGCGCCACGTGTTGTCATGTCGTAAATATTGACATATTTTTGCATGATTGTGAAGAAGGAACCCTGTTCTAAATATTTTCTGGTAATATGTTTCTAAATATTCGTCGCGGAATATTTGAAGCAGACTGTCCGGTATATCTACGGTAATATCGTTGAAAATAGCACAAAAGTGCCCCTTTTCAGGCCCCAATATTTTGCTGTTCACGTGACGTCATTTTTCGGGAAACCTATTTTTAGCAAAGATCCTGAACCAAGGTATTTGTAAACACAAAAAAATCTAAGAAAAAATCTATTTTTAACTCCAGGGGAAGCTTTTTATGCGATTTCTGTCCGGAATCTTCTCCTTTGCCAGTAGACCTTGGCAAGTCAGAACAGAATAAGCCTTCCAACTCTCCAATAAATTGAAGTTTATAAGAAGGATCTATTCTCTTTCTAAAGGCCCTTCTAGGAAAGCACTTACATAAATAGTGGTTCTTTCACCTGACTGTCACTTGTTGAGGATCTCGATTTGCGGTAGATCTAGGTTCATTTTATTCCTCACAATAATGAGGCCACAGGTCCAGTATGCAAACAGTATCGTAAAAACGAAAAAAAACACGAATTTTCGGGGAAATATTTTTTTTGAAAATTTATATTTTTCTTTACTTATACAAAAATATAGATCTAGACTAAATTAAAAAAAATTTTTTTTTTCGTTTTCAATGATACAGGTCTGTGAATGAGGCTCAAATAAATGCCAAAAAAGGCTTCAAATTCAAAGCCATAATGGCATTGGTATCAGATTCAGCAAAATACTCCATTTTTGACAGCTGTCAAGTAGCAGACATAATCAAGGAGGTAAATATGTAATTAAACAAACAATACAGGGAGGTAATTTATTTTTTCATTGAAGAAAGTAGTTCCGTCAAAAACAGTGAATTATCAAAAATGTTATTTCACTGTTATTTGTCATTGTTATTTTCACTGAAAATCACCATAATCCATTGAAAGCATATAATAAACATTTTTAGTACGGCTAGAAACCACTTAATATTTAAATTTACCTGCAGTACTTTGTCCGTGCCTGGGATTACACTGACCGTAGATGGCATGTTTGGTAAACTGTCTTGCATGATTCGATCATTGGCCCAGTAATACATGGGAGGTCCAGCACTGAAGCAATATGTGTCGGGCATGATTTTATCTCCACCCTCTGTATAGTACATCATATAGAAGTTACACATCTCATCATTCTGTGTACTCCTGTATGTATAGTACAAACATATGTCAACCGTTCTAATATTTACACCGTTTTAGACTGGTAGCTACAGCATTGTTAAATGATAAAACAAACTATTATTTTTTTCTAAAGTGGCTTGAATTTCAAGGGGGTAATATTAAAAACATAATTTGGCTTTTTATATATTCATTAATTCATTACATTTAGTAACGTTGTAATTAAGATTTGTATCGTTTTATTTTTATCCATAATAATGTCACCTATGTTTTTTCCAGACTTAAATTGGCCAATGACCTTTAATATTTGAGAGAGAATGTTGTGCGATACATGGATATATTTATAGGGAATCCGGGTGAGAAACGCTAGCTCTTTCCGAATGGACGGTTTTGTTGTGGTTGAGCCCGATGTACTAGTGTGTCAACGATACACGTTAGTCTATCCATGTTTGATTTACCAATTAATGTTTCTTTGGAAGGGATACAATGATAAGTGCCGCAGTAATGGCAAGGTACCCTTCCTGAGTGTCGAACCAGTGTCTCACAGATATGTAGCAATGAGTGTTACCCATTCGAGCACATTGCCATCGTCTACATACATTATTAAATGCATCATTGTACTTGCAGTTCATATAAACATCTGACAGAAATATATGGATTGATAACTTACCCGATGGCGACTGGTCGATCAAGGTCATTCTTCATTGTACATCTAGCTGCCTGAAAGTCAACACATGAACCAGATAATTACTTTGTACATATATCACATGTATATTTTATACTAATTTATTTTAGGTCGATTGTGAAACAAGTTTTCAAACCTATATTAATCACTTTCAACACATCAGCCCTGGTGTTGTTCTTCACCACGAAGGTATGAGAGAAGAGAAGCCAGATTCCCTTTAAGATCGTCAATGGAATTACTGGTACCAATTTTATTTCGTATTTGGTATGACGCAGCCTGTGATCTAACTAGGGACCTCGAAGCAAACGCTCTATCACTAGGCTATTGGGGAAGCAGTATGGACATATGAGATACGATACAGTGTTTGTATCACAAAACATCTTAGTGGCGTACGTTGAATAGTTGTGCTGCCCAAACAAGTTCTCGCACATTAAAGAATACATAGCCTTTGCTTTCTTGGTGACTACTGTAGCTCTTTGGATATATGTCAACATCAATATTACATGTGTATATATTCCAATGATAATATGCAACACACAACAGAAAACATGCATCTCTATGAAAACCATCAACATACACATAAACTCTAGCAAGTACGAAACATTTACTCTATATTTATTATAAAGGGTGATTCAGAATTACAGTGACATTGAGAATAATGTTTTTAAAAAAATAACAACCAAAATAAAAAAAATCCAATTTCTTACCAATATATCACCCTTTTTTACAACCAGTCCAGGAGTCGTGGCATTGTAGAACATCTGAAATGGAAAGATACATTGACATTGTAGACATTAAATTACGTTTGCCTCTCCATGTCATGTCATTAACGCAAGGACCACAATGGAAATAAGAGTTTTCTTTTTTGTGTGTAATCCTTGGTGTGCATGACATGGTTATTAATAATCATGCTATAATTATTTTTAATTATAATTATCCATGTTTGTTTTATTATAACCATGTATATGTACAACCTTTACCGAAATAAAAAATATACTAGTATCTATCTATTGATAGTTGAAAGGTTGTGAAATGTATGTACGGTGGTTATGCTAGGGAGGCTGCGCAACAAATTTATATTGTTAGCCTAGGGGAATATAAAATGTATGACTGAATCTTCAGTTGCCATTTGAATTCGCTTTGAAAACTAAACGTGTACAAGTAAAATCAAATAACTGCTTAATTTCCTCATGTAACATATAGTTGGGCACCAATCAGTCAGAACAGTTGCAAAAGATCTATCCTCATAAATCAGTGGTTAATCAACTTCAAACTGTATGTTTTGGACTGAAAATACCGTGGTTGGTCGGGAATGGACAATATCGGACACAATACGGTACATGGAAACGGCACATTGAGGCCTTATACACCAATGGGTGTGAGGGATGTTAGGTGAGGCTAGGAAGTGAGGTAATTCCATTGTTTATAAGGGTTTTACCTGTGGTAGCTGGGGGGATTTGCGGCCAATTTCTGACCACACCCCGCCTCGAATCCTGTACCCCGACGTGACTTGTCCTGCAGAAAGAAAAACAAAGTTCATTTTCATGTACATGTTTCTAAAGACACGATGCTAATGGATTATGAAATAACCAATTATCATCATCAGGACACATTTATTATTGAATCAAAAATTGAAAATGGAATATATGATATGGGTGGACAAGGTCAAATCTCCGATTTAAACCAGATCCTTGTTACGATCCACTACTTTACGCTGATAGATGTAACAAACAGGGTAAAGGAATGGAGCAAATGTTAGGATCTGATTTTAATAAGATTGGACATTACCAACAAAATAATACTTTATTGGTACGTTTATATGTCACACTAATCATAACGGTACCGTTAGTAGCCAAGCGGTAGAGTCAGAAGTTGTGTCTCATTCTGATACCGACTAACATAAGTCGTTTTACTTGTATCACTGCTTTGTTCTGAGCTCAAAGCTCATATATATTATAGTTCCAGGGAATTGCTAGGTCACGCCGTGCCAGGAAACTGTAATGCCTTTGTCCCACGGAGACGTTTTTGCCACGGCGATGTACTCACATTCATAATATTATACCAAATAAATGCGTATTTATTCAACTTACCTAAAGTATGAGCATGAGTTCTGAAGGCGAATGGATGAACTTCAAAGTCGTTGTCGTATGGACAACGTGTTTCCATGTAGGTGGTTGCATGTGGTTCAATGTTTCCTGATGTACCTAAAAGATATACACCGGCACGTCGTGGTTGTCTGAAACAAAAATGATCAATTCATAGTCAAACATTATGGTATTAATGTCACATACAGATAGACCTGTGTTATGCCAAGGTCCCACTGGGCATTCTTGCCTCGGTGATGAACTCTATATTTGAATAAATGAGCTTCGGAGGAATCGGGAACTTTCTAATGACCCCGAAGCTTCTCCTATTAGACCACGAGGGTCATTTTCCAGGAGCAGTCCGAAGCTCATTTATTCAAATCGGGAGTACGAGTCGTACATCTCCGAGACAAAAATTTGCTCAAGGGGCTTTAGACTAGTGTTAATTGCAACTCTGAGTTAAGCAATCCCCTTTTCCTTTAAAGTTTAAATCCCAACCAGCCATATATTGTAAACATCTATTTCAAAAGACAACTTGGTCCGTAATCATATAACCCTTTTCATGCTCCATGCAACGTTTAATTTGGTTCGCTCATAGAAAGTCCAACTATGACGTTTGCGTAACTTTATCAGAAATTATAACTCCGCTGTCTTTATAAACTATCCACGTGATATTAAAGGAGAGATTTTATTGTTGCCACAACTACTGTTGCTATAATCGATTGTGTATGTTATACTTACGGCTCATCCGTCATTGTCATAACAATTCCCGAACTGTCTTTCTCATTGTCTGAAAATAGAATGTATATGAATATGTAATGGTTGGAAAACATATTAAGATTATTTATAGACAGGCAACCATATAATGACGTCTACGCTACAGTAGAATGTGTCTATGCTAATGGAAACTCATGTTACTTATATATATCATCAATATCTTAAATATAGATACGGATGTAAAATCATTTAATTTCGATAGGACGAAATTTCGTGGTTTTGGTAAACAGACCATTTCGTTGGGACGTAAATTCGTGGATTTTGTGTTGCAAGGGTCAAAATGATTGTACGGTGTGATTGAATTTCGTGTTTAAGGTGAACCACGAAGTCCACGAAATTTAACCCCCCCCCCACGAAAATATATGATTTTACAATACATTTTGTACTCGAATTTACTGTTGTACATGTTGTTTCATTTTGATTTCCTAAGCTCATTACATAGTCTGTGTTCATGGAACAGCATTATGGAATTTTAAGCTTTAAGGATCGGCAGAAAATCTATAATTTCAATTATTTTATGTCTTGCGGCGAACTAAAATGTATTTTGTGTTTTCCCCCTGAAATTCCCATTAGACCCGTAGCGTGATCTGCCCCAAAGCTTCCTTGTTACAGAACGCAGTCGTGTGTTTTTCCTTATCCGCACCGTATACAATACAGCACAGTAACAAGTTAAATCACAAAACATAATATTTATAAAAAATGTAAGAATAAGCCATACAAGGAAAATAGTACTCGGCAATAAAAGCTGAGCACGAAGTACCACAAACTGCATAGTTACGTAAGTGAAACGAAATTGTGACAAAAACACAAATCGACACTCTAATAGACAGCAACGTCGCCTCGGTTACATAAAGCAAACAACAATGGAAAGTGACAAAGTCAATCATATGTCACATGGACAATCCTAAATAGAATGCGCACAGTGACAGACATATTACTTTTTGGTGTTGCAAATGCAGTCATGATGTCAGTGCTGCCCAACAATGACATAAACGTTACGCACGATCTAAAGAGTAGTGTCGAAATTACGTGAATAACACATTACATGTACATACATAAAATGTAATACAAGTACTGTGCTTGTTTTTGAGGTCACTTTTATAAATAAGATATCATCGGCGCCAACTATAATACTAAAATACATACGATACGAGTTTATAAATGTATCATTACCGCGAAAACATAAGGGCGTGGTGTTTAGTATTGATTCACTTGGTGTCTGATATAAGTTGTTAGTGTTAAAATAGCTTACTTGGTGGTAAAAATGGTTTGACATTTTTGTAATGGACTTGTAACACAAGATAGTTCACACCTGTACCTTCGCCGATTTTAAATCCAACATCTGAAAAGAAAATAAACACACCATTACCACATAAAACACATAGTTGCCATAACCCTACACTAACAGTATACTTTTAAAAAACAATTCTAAGACTCCAGTAGGGGTTGTCTTTATAGAAGATGTTGTTATATTATCAAGAAGAAAAATACGCGTTATTCTTCAATGCCCAGGGGAAATATGCGCAGCACAAACTACCAAGTGTTCCACTACTACATTTGTACTTTGAACCGGTACTACAGCTGCGCGAATTCATTTTTATATAATAAAATTATTAATAAAGTAAACCAGATCCTTATTAACGGCATGTTTGTGTTAATTAAGTATTACTAAGTGTTTTTCTTTGAAACCGTAAAATAACGTGTTCATAGAAAACAGGATATTATTAGTACATATATAATACTCAATCCGTTTTGAATACATGTATTTTAGGATTTTATAACAATTATGACAAAACTTGCTGACAGTACTGTCTGAATATATTCACAATATGGACCAAAGTGTGTATAAGTGACCGATAGCTCAGTCGGTTGAGCATTGATTTCAACCTGCAAGCGAATATTTCCGGGTGGTGCATGCAGTCTGCACAATGTTCTCATCTCTTTACATGAGGCAGAGATGATAACTAGTATTTAAAATTTTAAACACATGTTTATAGACATGCGTACTATGTTTTGTTATTAGGAGCTTCTTCCTACCTTTTGGTAATGCAAGAGCTGGGGCGTCCATAGCCCAGGCGTATAGAATCTTTGCTCCATTAGCACAAACGGGTCCTCTGTTAAAGTTGCCCCCATTTGTTGCCATTTCTCCACAGTTCCTGCAAGATAAAGCACAGATTTTGTATAAGTTAACATTAACGTCGGTTGTCGGTTGTCATTTGCTAATTTATAAATACATATTTACGGTAATATAAAGCCTGTACGTCTTGCGGAGGCCATAAAAATGAAGCAAATTCCCACAAAACCTGCCGCAAAACCTGATCAAGGGCAGGCGCATGGCTGTCGCAAGGCCGATTAGCGAAGGCTTACAAAATATCCAAGATGTCATGATTTCTAGCGCACCTGTACTTCACATGCGGAAATTGCGAACAAGCGAGGATTTTGGAAACTAGGTCAGGCATTAGCTACCGTTTTATTCGATCACTTGGGATCACCATTATTTTGCTGTGGTATTTGTTTCTTAGTGAAATTGGGGCATCCTGCATTTTTGCGGCGGGAACTTGAGAGTTTTATCCTTTCATTGGAATGTGTGTGGGCATTGCTCCGTGTAGCTTTGTTGTGGTGTTACTGTTTTCTGTGCTCGTCTGGTTAAATTGAGTGCTGTCATCCCTGTTCGATCTCCTCTTATCTTTTTATGCCCCCGTATCGATAGATCGGGAGGCATATAGTGATTCACCTGTCCGTCCGTCCGTCCGTCCGTTCGTCACGTCCGTTCGTCCGTCCGTCCGTCCTGGTTAACCCAAATTGACCGTTTCTTTTAGCATTAATATGGCTTGCTACAAAGCTTTCAAACTTGCATTGATGTTGTATATGACCACTCTTCACACGCCTGTATCACCTGACTCCATTTTGACCTTCACCTTGACCTTATTTTGGACTTAGACTTATTGAAATGGTTCCCACGGGGGCATAAGCGTTTATTGAACGCAGTCTTGTTTTAATTGTTGGTGTTTGCTTACCCGTACAATATGACATGGATAGTTCTAATTGTGCGTATATGGAGTACCAATACTGATCGCGTATGCGAAACATGCATTCAGAGACATGGACCAGACTACACCAGTTTAAGTCGGATTGTCAATTACCAGTTGATTATACAAGATGACGTAATTAGTATTGTACCGGGAGCCTGGAAGGTGTCGCGGTTAATGTAATTACTCCTAGCATACTTTGTTCCATAGGGAGTGGAAGTCCTATAGTCAATACTGATTAGCACAGATCTAATAAGAAGTGCACGGAATTGCTGAATAACTAGCTCGAAGGATTGTTAACAGTTTTCATAACCATTGTAAACGCCTTAAATTTATAATTGAATTGAATATCTTTAGAATCCTACTTGTTTATGTGCTTTAAAAATATCATTATTTTACTTGAATATAATAAAGAATATTACTCTACTCGACTTATTTCCATGGTTAAAATTTACAGTAACTTTGAGTGATGCTTCTTTTAGACATACACTCAAAAATGTGTATACCACAATGTAAAGCTTTTTGTTCTTTGTATTCATGTACGTGAGTTTCTTAAGGTATGTAAGTTCATGTCAGCAGCTAAATAAGCAATGCGCCTACGTGAGTTTTTAACGTACGTAAGATTATGTCAGCGGTTAAATAAACAATGCGCCTACGTGAGTTTTTAAGGTACGTAAGATCATGTCAGCAGTTAAATAAGTAATGTGCCTACGTGAGTTTATTTAAGGTACGTAAGATTATGTCAGCAGTCAAATAAGCAATGCGCCTACGTGAGTTTTTAAGGTACGTAAGATTATGTCAGCGGTTAAATAAACAATGCGCCTACATGAGTTTTTAAGGTACGTAAGATCATGTCAGCAGTTAAATAAGTAATGTGCCTACGTGAGTTTATTTAAGGTACGTAAGATTATGTCAGCAGTCAAATAAGCAATGCGCCTACGTGAGTTTTTAAGGTACGTAAGATTATGTCAGCGGTTAAATAAGCAATGCCCCTACGTGAGTTTTTAAGGTATTTAAGATTATGTCAGCAGTTAAATAAGCAATGCGCCTACGTAAGTGTTAAGGTATGTAAGACTGTCAGTTGGTAAATAAGAAATGCTCCTACGTAAGTGTTAAGGTATGTAAGACTGTGTCAGTTGGTAAATAAGCAATGCGCCTATGTGAGTTTTTAAGGTACGTAAGATTATGTCAGCAGTTAAATAAGCAATGCGCCTACGTGACTTTTTAAGGTACGTAAGATTATGTCAGCAGTTAAATAAGTAATGCGCCTACGTGAGTTTATTTAAGGTACGTAAGATTATGTCAGCAATTAAATAAGCAATGCGCCTACGTGAGTTTTTAAGGTATGTAAGACTGTGTCAGTAGTTAAATAAGCAATGCGCCTACGTGAGTTTATCTAAGGTATGTAAGATTTTGTCAGCAGTTATACAAGCAATGTACTACGTGCGTTTTTAACCCACGTAAGATTATGTCGGCAGTTAAATAAGGAATGCGTTTTCAATACCACTAGCACTGCTAAGTGGATTCTCTGTTTTGCCAATAACAGTGAACTCCCAGCCCACGCATCTATTTCTGTGATATCGATTTCCACCAACCGACCTATACATCAGTCACAGATGACATGGTTTTCCTTGTAAATGTCTGCTAGAGGCAAATTGGTTAACATTATATGGCTAATATATGATGCCCTACCTAATAATTAGACACTTTGTTCAGATGAACTTGCTTGTCAATATAAAACATGCTACGGTTAAGTTATGATGGCGAACTAACGATTAGACAATTTGTTCGGCTGACGTTTCATGCAATGTTTTACCAAAACACACATCTGTTTTGTCTGAAACTTCTCTTTAATTATTTATAACAGTATGTAGGTTTTCGATATAATTATTCTCATTCACTTAAAGAAAACATAAAACGTGTTCATGTATGAAGTTGCATATATCGATGGTATAGCGAAATGAGAAGGCCGTAAGGTCATAGATTTAAGAAGTGTCTTGGCTCATGAATAGAAACCTTAGACCTCTCGATATGTAGTCCAGAGCGTTATCAACTCGAACATCTTACCATTCAAAGTTTAAAAACGTTTATCTGACGTCACGTACACGTAGTTGGTCCAGTGTACCTCCGTAGCTCAGTGGTTAGTACGCTTGCCGTCTAATCTGGCGACCTAGGTACAAACCGAGGTTGAGACACCCATAAGTATATGCCTGTCATATTGCAGCGGAAAACTGATTGGCAAATGAAGGCTATTCTTGGCATTTTAAAAGAAAAAAAATGATCGAGTCTATGGAACGCTAGAAACGTGCGAAACTACGTGTCAACCTTCAGACGCCATTCGATGTACCATAATATTAATGGGGTAGCGCTCCTAAGCTTTACAAAATAGCAATATTCACACATTGTCTTCAATAAATGAAGTCTAACCTTTCATATACGCGCTTGCTTGCCAACAGTGTGAAAATTCACTTGCAAGATTTTAGCGCTGGCTAAAAATGTGAAGGCCGTAAGTACATAATCGATATTTTGACAAAACAAGAAGAAATTGTCTGAAATTTGCTCTTTACCTCTTTACGTTTACAACTTCATTTTAGTCAACTTGACAAGTTCCGATTTTCATGAAATAGGCTCATATGATGCAGATTTCAAATATGTCGTTAGTAGTGGTTACGACCTCTTTATTCTAAGCCAGTGATATATGAAAACCAATTACCGGTACAAAAGGAGGGATATTGAATAGTATCGATCTATAGCAGAGCAGCGGTAGCTGAGTAGTGCCAGAGTCAAGCATATCCAGCTATGATCTATAAATATGTTTCCTTCCCATGGGTATTATGGTTTATGTTTTGTTAATTGGAATACTCGTTATATTCCAAATTAAGGTTGACAATAGCAGGGTGTGGCATTAATATGAAAACAATTATGTGGACGGGCAGAAATAGAGAAGTCTGTCATTAATCAAAGATGAATGCCACGTGCGTTTTATATAATTAAGAATATAACCTGACATTCGCAGTGAATAGTACCACGATACCTAATAAAAATATATATGTGAAAATAACGCAATATAAATCTATGCAACGACACACGGTGCTCGTTGAAAGTATGCCGTTTCTCATCACGTTGCAATGTGAGCGCTACCGGGCGCTTTCTTGTAAAACTGACCGCTTCGGCAGAGCTTTCTGGTGCTTTGCCATGCAACTGTCTGCTATTCGCAAGCGCTACCATATCTAACACCGGTAACCAACTACATGTAATTGTTCGTCCGCTATGTAGCAGTTTCTGTAAGCAAAACGTTCCTTTGTTCTGTAGCACTAAGGTAACGTTCCAAGGTTTACTTGTAACTAGCACATTCTCATTAAAAACCGATCATTCAAACATTTGATCCACTCCTTTACGCTGTAATAGTCACGCCCTATATCAGAGCAAAGAAGTTGATAATAATATGGGTCTGATTTAAATGAGATTGAACTAGCCTCTGACAATTCCTCGTCATGTGAAGAAGAAATGGCGGTTCCAAGTACCTCGGATGCAAAACACCCTATTTGATATAGGTAATAGTACTTACCATACAGGATCGTTACTTCCGGGTGTTTCACAGCCATACAATAACATATGATGAGCAATGGCCATGTTGGCATGAGGTTCAAATCCCACTGGAAAAAAACAGTTACATGTGTGTGTACATATCAAAATACAACAATTTCGCTAAACAGTCACCGAGGATAATATATATAGTACAAGAGATATTTGTAAACCACGCATGGCAGCCCAAAAGTCGGAAATGTGAAAGGTCACAGTAACCTTGACCTTTGGACTACTGTCCGCGAAATAAAATGGGGGCATCTACTATGAATAGCCAACCTTCATGTAAAGTTTGCAGGTAGCATGACAACGCGTTCGTGAGTTGTTGAGCGGAAACCATCTGGTCTAAAAAAGTGGTAAAGGTCACAGTGAACTTTGACATTTGACCTATTGACCTCAAAATCAATATGGGTATACGACTTACCGATATTACTCGATTTATAAGTTAAGTTAAGTTACCAATTTTCTAGGGCTTTTTTCAGCTGTTAGGACGCTCAAGCACCCTTTGACATTTCAACTTCCCCTGGTCATTGGGCTACATATGGAAACCTACACTCGTGTCTCCCTGGGGAGACTATTTTTCTCCTGTGGTGTGGCAGCCAACATCGACACTGCCCTCACAGGTACCATTTAACACCATGGTGGAGTGGAGCTGTGGGTCTTGCTTAGAGAAATTAACCAGTGGTCCAGAGGAGGATCGAACCCGGGACCTCTCGATCCCGAAGCGCGCACCCTACCTCTAGGCCACCGCTCCCCACATTTATCGGCAGTACAATATACCGGTACACTCCTCGACGAAAAGCGTGTACGTGTATTATATTTCGCATCACGTAAACCTATAGTGTTCTCTGATTTTGTGAGCTCCGTGAAACTAACTAATTAGTAATTTTCTCATATAACTTATCATTAAATCATCTCATATTTCATAATTAACCACACTGCGCGTGTAGTGTTACATGTCGGGTATAGTCTTTATTTGCCAGCCAGCTTTCCGTTGATATATGGCAGGCACATCAGTACCTCAACCATGATTTGAACCATGAGGTGCGCTAACCACTGGGCTACGAAGGCACATAAATTAACTACAGTAGTGAATACCGTAGTGCCACCGCAAGCGCTTGTGGGCGATGCTAACTATATTATTGTAGCGTTTAGACCTTCACGACGGACGAATACAAATAATAAGATTCCTGTTCCTTTGGTTGGCAACATGTAAATATTAATATTCAGCACGTAGTTGGGTTATTTTGAATTAAGCATACTCAGAGTAGCAAATATATACATTGTTTATTATTTTATTGGTTCCCACATCAAAGAAGACATGCATTATTATTTCGCTATAGAGAAAAAAGAACAAGAGCACCGCCTACGATTACTGGACGCTCGACTTTCTCGTACTTGATAGTAACCTCATCTATAAGTGGATTGTTTACGAGTAACAAGGACAGATAACTCATATATAGGTCAGAGACCTACCAGTCTTGTCGGTATAAACTTACCTTATGATGATGAATAACTATGGTGAGTTCAAGTGGATACCTTTGATTGTCTTTGAGAAAATGACTCTGACAATAAGCTTAACCAACACACGCACAGACGACCAGATCACGAGAATAGCTCAACTGTGTTTCCTCGAAAGGTCAAGCTTACAATGAACTGCCATTCAATCGCTATGGGTCGATTAATTCATTGAATTACATTATTGATTATTTTTGCATGTTATTGACAATTTAGGAAGTGCACAGTTTGAAAAATTACTTACCAATATAGTGTGGGATTTCTGTGGTTTTCATAGGAATGCATAAGTAGGTATCCGGCTACAAATTAAATATACGAGAATGTCTACATATCTGCATAAGCCTAGGCCCCACTGAGCATTTATTTACATTTTCCTCTGCGTCGTACTCCTGATTTGATTATAATTTTTATAAGGTTCGGGAGGCATCGGTAACAAGGATTCGAAAAAATTACTAATAACTCTCCCCCATGGTTCACAATGACCCTTTTCCCGATGCCTTCCGATGCTCATTTATAAATTCGGGAGTGCATCGCCGAGGCAAAAATGCTCAGTGGGACCTAGGCTTAACAAGCAGGAACAATTATAATACAATGTACAAATACAGTAGAACATAATATATAGTAGAATAAAAAATACAATAAAGCCTAACTAGTGCCAATTGTTGACCATATTTGGCACTTCAACTTCAAAATTTAATTTAGATATTCGTGGATAGTAACTGTTGTAGAAATGCACATATACGTTAAATGTCATTGCTATACCATTAATCACGAACTTTACGCTATTTTTTGACAACACTAGTATAAATCTAACTTCCTTTAAAAAGACAACAATCGAAATTCAAAATTCGCCACCCCGTAGAACTATACATTCATGAAAGAAAAATATCACAATCTCATACATGTAATTCTTGAAATTCGAGATTGAGGGAACATTTATTCAGTGTGGTAATACCAGAACAGACAGGGTGTGGCATATGTCAACATTATGACTTTTGTGCGTTAAAGCGTCATCATACAAGCATCATAATATAGTCTTACGTGCCTAAGTTATTTTGAAAGTTAACGGTTATCGAGGATGGCGTTCAGTGATTAAGCCGATCATTCACCCTATGATATTTAACTTCCCAACGTCATTTGGGCTACCTAAGGAAATCTGTGTGTGAGTAACCCAATGGAGATCATTGCTCTCCTGGTTTGTGTGCAGCCAACACAGAGAAACGGGTTCAGGAATAAACGTGTTTGTAGTTCAGACACCACCATAAAGGCAACTTTTCACACTTTTGTCGAGTGGAGCATCAAGGGATTATTCGTTCTCAGGAAAATTAAGCATTGGCAAAGATTGGTTAAAACTCGGGAGCTCTAGATCCCAAATCGCTCGCCCAATCGGTAGGCTACCGCTACAATTGATGGTCTTATTTTAGCGGTTTTATCCTTATTGTTTATCTGTGTTCAAATTAAGGTAAACTCTATACATCTACTATATACACGTGGATTCGCGGTAACATTCAACCATGTTACATCATTAACGTGCTAGCAATTCATTAATATTTGGACAATAAGCTACCGTAGTTGGAATAATTTACAAAGCAGATATCAGAGAGGCTGAGATTTTAATTAAAGAGTGTGGGAGGTACAGGGCTCGGTCCCAGGCCGCATCATATCAAAGACGAAATAAAAATGATACAACAAATGCCCTAACAAGACGCTCAGCATATAATGAAGACTGACCGCTCCTCATTCATACCCTCATGGCAATTAAATGGAAAACACCAGTGATGATGTGTCGATGGTGTTTAATATAAGTTGGGAAAACTTCGCATAAAACTAATTCAAGTAATGTTCAATATAAATGTTGTACTAACCGTCTTCGGCTGGACTTCTGGCATTAGAAATTGTACATGTTCGGTGGTTGCACCATTTTGTCCACTAGTTTGTCCACTGGTTTGCCCATTGTTTAGACTAGGAGCAGCAAATGCTATGCTCAAACACACGCTGATTATTATTAAACTCGCCATACAACCAAGTATGCCTGAAATTAAAGATGTATCACGGTTATATATATTGGCTAATTTGACACGAGCCTGGCCTTTTGATTAGCATAATTTAACAGTCGATATCTTGTCTGTACGTGTTTATAACTTCATAGGCAGGGAGCATTACAAAGATGCTCGAGATGTTACACATACACAAATACAAAATACCGTTATTGCACATTTTGCTTGCGGAAATTGATGTATTCAAAGCAAGAACCTTGGAATATATTCATGCATAAAGGTCGGGTCAAAATAGCCAAGCTATACAGTAGTTACATGACGCAATATATAATGGTGATCCAATATGGTCGTCTAGTGATAATTTAGCTTAGAGATAAGATGAGACGTGTGTTTCAGTGTTCCCCAGCTAAAATATGACTTTATTTACAATCCATTTTCCGATGTTTCACACCAAATATAACGAACGTCGTTCAGTGTTTCCCACCTAACAAAGCCAAGCTTACTATCAGTATTTTTGTCTTCAGTTTCTGTGTATGATAAATTCTATGTGTATGTAAAAGAAATATACATGCTTCTTCGTGCAAAGTGCTGTCCCACTCCCTCCCAAACTAAAATAACTTCCTCTAGGGAGCCGCCTACAGGAGTCCCATGCTGGTGAGGCCAAATGTACAATTCAATGTGACACCACATACATGTGTGTTAACGCTTGGCGAATTTGACACGATCCTGGCCTTTCTACATTAAAATATCACCAGGTCCTTGCTTTGAATATATAAACTTCTGCAAGCAAATCGTGCAATCTCGGTTTTTCAAATTATGTATTACATCTCGGGCGTCTTTGTGATACTCCCCGATTATGAAAGCATACAACCGATGTTATACATACAGACAAGATATCGACTGTTAAGCTATGCTAATCAAAAGGTCGGGTTCGTGTCAAATTCGCCAAGCTATACTCGTCTACACATTGATGGCTTAGAATGAGAAGGTGGTAACTACTTCTAACGACTTTATAAGACTCATACATATTTGAAATCTGCTTCACAAGACGCTTCTTGTGAGCCTATTTTTATGAAAATCTGAAATTGTCATGTTGACCTAAATCATCAGTAAATCGACGGTGCCGAACCAAAACCCCGTAACTCAATTTTGGCGCGAAAACTTTTTTGGCAGCATCATCATCTGCTAGACGTCCCGCGCATTTCTGTCTTGTCGCCATCTAAAGAGCCAATCGCGTTACTTGGATGGCGACAAGACAAAAATGCGCGGGACGTCTAGCAGATGCAGATGCTGCAAAAAAAGTTTTCGCGCCAAAATTGAGTTACGGGGTTTTGGTTCGGCACCGTCGAAATGAAGTTTTAAAAACGTTTTCCCATAGGTAAGGAGTAAATTACAGACAGTTTTCTCTTGTTTTCTCAATAAATTGATTTTGTAGTTACGACCTTCTCATTCTAAGCCAGCGACATAACGTAGGATTTTCAGTGCTAAGCACTGCAATACTGTTGGGAAATCGTTATTTTGAACAGTGTAATCTTACACCAATGTTCATAAAAGGAATGTCATCTCAAAAGAATGATTGATATAAGGATCAGTTGAACATTTGTTCGACGTTTAATTAAGCGATGTTATTGTCATGCTCTGAGTACTGACAGAAATTTAAAGTCGCTTGTTCAATAATGTCGTTCTTCCTCTGTTAATTTCAATCTCTCAGAATTTTCATTTGAAAAAATAATAATTACTGAAATGGCACCTGATGAACTAGCCAAACAACCTCTGACAGCTTGATTAGTTCGGTGTGTGTGTATTCGTCCATGGTCAGTTATTTGATGTGTATTGACATAGATCGATGTATGACAAGAGTTTGCACGAAATATTCGAGAAGCATGAATAGCACGTTGACGTAAAGTCGGTTTTATTCGCGGAATTGTGCGAACTCATACATGTACGTAATTAAAGCATTAATGAAGACTTATATATTTTAACTTTTTTATCATACTAACAATATTTCGTATTATAAGTTATTTTACCCACATCTACTAGTATTTTAAAATACATTCAGTTCCGTATTGTCACGGTTTAAATTGGCTTTAACACATTCGCGTTTAGAGTCAATTGTATTAAAAATGCTTCAGAAGATGTCTATGTCGTATCATTACGCGACACAACTATCCAAATACCACTTTTATATTTATTCTTTTATCCGCACATGAGATCTGCTCTGAATATGCAGTGCCAATACTCGATACATTTTTTCTTCTGTAATAAATTGAACAAACGAATGAAAATGGGAAATTCAATATTATTACGCTATTTTTAAAACTATTCGTACTATTTCAAATTGAACAGTTCATTCATGACTCAGTACGATGACAATGCGACACATTTTTACAGTACCGCATGCACGCATAGTTTTAGTTAGTGAAAATCAAGCATGAACTTACATTTAATGTACCTGGCACGGTTAGATTTCACAGCCTCAAAACAATTTGTGAATACCATATATAATCCGTATCATTTGTTATAACCACTAATTATAATTAATTTAATACTCAATATTCAACTGATAACAAACCTTAAGTATAGTCATGCGATATTTTTGGCGAAAATGGCCCGGGGCGTTATTGATATTCACTTGATTTCTGTTCAAACTTGACCATTTGATTCAACTTCCGGTTTTCTAATTGTCAAATTGATCACTTCATATAAAGCTATCAGTAGGTAAGTAGCCTCCAGCTCAATTGTTTACAATGATACGTGTAAAAGTGCACATATTCTTCTGATAATAATAAAGCAATTATCAGTAAAATCAGTGAATTTAATACTTAAGTCTGTAGTTAAATAAAGTGAGTATTTTAAAATTTGTAAATACCTGCGCAGCCGCAATACATGACTAGCTATAATTACCCTTTTCAATGAGTTTGTAAATGTACACATATTCTAAAACAGTTAAATAGTTGTGTAAGTATAAAAATAATAACAAACATATTTATCTTAATAAGAATATTAGTCCGCAATTGGGAGTTATAGACAGATATTCAACAGAAGGTAACATATTTTGCCCGAATCCGACTTAACTGCCCTCTGATTTCAACCAAAAAGGTGACATGTTTCACAAAAAAATATTAGGTCGCATGGGCAGTGCCCATTATCAGCTTGAGCGTCGAAACTGTCTCGTTAAATTATCCTGAATAAAAAAACGGTTATTTTTAACTTTTTTGACAGATTTTTGACTTGCGGCCTTAGCCAAACGGCACGTGGTCTATCCGCCATGATAAGGATGATCTTATAATTGAGGTTCCGCGGTGCCTTCCATCGTCAAATACCCACGGTGCATGTACGAGGGGTGATCAATATATTCGAGGACTATTCATCTAGTAATTTCATATTGGCAACAAGGCTCAAAGTCATTAACATCATTCAGAGTAAGATGTCTCCGACCGAATGCACTAATAAAACTATTTGTTAAATACAAGGGGCGCGTGACGTTTGACGTCGCGCGACGTCATTCCAAGCGTCACCGTCGGAGCAGCACATAGCTCCTTTCTGCACTGAAACCAAGCCCCGTGTATGAGATCGGCTTTCTATTACTACTGAAATAAGTAGTTAATAGCCAATTCTGGAATATGAACGATTAGGAACGAAGCACGACCTATCAGGTTTAGGACGCAATATCGAAATAACCCTTTTAATTTGGAGTCAACGATTTAATGTTTTGTAGCCTATACTAGTCTTTGTTTTCACCAGTTACATTTGGTTGAAATCTGTGCGTCCTATTTCGCAGAATTTAACGGAAAGTGTCCCTAACTCGGTGTTATTTTTGCTGTTTATCCTTATTTTTTCGACTCCACCGTTTGACAGACACCCCACAATCACATAAGCAGCGTATAGAATCCATGAACAATTTAGTCATGTCATTTTGGATATATCGCGTGGATTTTACAAGTTTCGCGTTAATTTTCATAGCATGTTGTTTCTCAAAAATAACGTTACACCCGAGATGCTCGACGGTGCGTGCTTCACCATGGTTACTAAAAGTGACGTCATCAAGTAAATAATGATGTTATCATAAAGTTAATTATAAAAATCGCGAGATAATTGATTGAACTTCTTCATCTTATAATTTCATTACTCTAGTTCCTATACTTATAAATTGAGAAGGAAAGTCCTCGAATATATTTATCACCCCTCGTACATGAAGTAATACAATGTACTGTCAGACGTGGGTCCGACGATGTGTCCCTACTTGTGTACTTGTACAAATGCACGTATACTGGTACAGCCAATTTGTCTCACATATTTCCGTGTGTCTAGATAGCAGAACAAATTCATTACAGTGGGTAAAACCGTAACAATAAGTTCGTACACTTAACATGATGTTATCTTTATTTGTACCTTACAAAAATGTCCACATCTCATCCGTTGTCTAACTGTTGTTGAATGTTTTCCTTTGTTCTGTTACTTAAAAGATGGGTCGATATCTTCTCAAGAAAAACATAATATATACAGATTTTTGTTTTGGTGTATAAGCATCTTTAAAGGGAGTGTTTAGCATTTCCAGTCTCTGATAAAATACGATGACGTGAACTAGAAGACGCACGTGACTTTGGAAATGTAAGCTCGTCAAAACGTTGATAATAACAATGTGAGACTTAATTGTACAACAATTTATCTATTCTTATAACAATTTGCAACTAACGTATAATAAAGAAACTATACATATCTCTTTATATGTTCAAATATGCATTTTATAGCCGATGAACTGAATCTGAAATTCATACATCCTTAAAAGTGAAGATTAACTATTCGCGAAAGTTCTGATTTTACAGTACTAGAAGTACAGTAAAACTTCGTTATCTCGAGGAGTGAGCGGGACGGGTAAAATGCTCGAGATAAACCGCAGCTCGACATAACCAAAGGGCGTGTATTGATGATACAAACAGATATTGGTTTAAAACTTGCTCGAAATAGGCCGGGTACTCGTAATAACGAAGTTTACTATATATGTTATAGCGGATGTAACAATAACTTATATAAAATATGAAGTAAAGTTTATACAGTAGTCATTGGTACCAGGAAGTCATCCGAAGATAAAGTTTGCGCAAGATAATATTACTAATATTATATTTTATGTTATGTATTTTCACACATGTTTAATGTTGTGAATGTTCACAATTCGTGTTGTTATAGACGGATATACTCGGATGTTGAGATAAGATGTTTGTCGCCGGCTGCATTAGTGTCCGTTTGAGTCATGTTTTATTTCTGTAATATCAATTTTTGAACTTTTAAATTAAAAGTAGATGTATCGACATCGTTTTGTGTAGTACGTCTTTAATGGATTTAAATATATTATAGAATAAATAGAATCTGTACAAATCTAAATAATTTGATGTACTTAGCGCCGTGATATTGAAGTAAAACTGATAAGACCAGTCAACGAGGTGTTATATTAATCTCGGACTCGTCTTTTTAGCGGGTCAAGTTTTGTTCTAATTTTAACACTTTCGCTCTTTAAGATTAAAACAATGTGTATGATGAGTATTAATGTGATCACATTATGTAAATGTTACTTATGTTATAGTTAACATTCTCGTGAAGAAAATGAGAACACGTTACTACATGTGGTTCAAAATGAACAGATCATTGATGACATAAAATTATTAAATCACAATTTAAAATTTGGGGAAATACCTATGCATCCCCTTTAACGGTGTATTTAATGCTTAAAATGTCAACAAACGCTTCACAAAACCGCATTATCTACAATGGAATGTCAGCTCAATGTTGTGGCATACATGTTAAATACCAAATCATTCATTTCTAACAAAATTTACGCTTTAGCGGTAACATAAAAAGATCAAACACTCGCGCACAGTTCTCTGAATTACCACACAAGTAAACTAATAGTCCCCGACAGTTTTTTTTTATTATTTTATTATTTTTATTATTTATCGTGTTTTTTTTTAATTTGACGAATGCAAATCGCCGATAGATTGTCATGAGTTCATCGAAATAGCCTCTTATCTCATCTTCACTTTATGAGTACATGGAGTGATACCGTGTATAGAACGATGTTCATCAATTTAGGTATGTTTGTATAGCTTGGCTATTTTGACCTGAGCCTGACCTTTATGCAAGAATATATTACAAGGTTCTTGCTTTGAATATATTAATTTCCGCAAGCAAATCGTGCGATATCGGTATTTCAGATTTGTATTACATCTCGAGCGTCTTCGTGATACTCCCCGATTATGAAAACATACAATCGGAGTTATAAACGTAGACAATAAATCGACTGTTAAATTATGCTAATCAATAGGTCAGGCTCGTGTCAATGTGGGCAAGCTATACATGAAGTAATACCGTGTGTAGAACGATGTTCATTAATTTAGGTATGTATGTACTACATTTGTATATTGGTGGGTACGCATAGCTTGGCAAATTTGACACGATCCTGACCTTTAAATTAGCATAATTTAACAGTCGTTATAGTGTCTGGTATATGTTTCTTATAATCGGGGAGTATCACGAAGACGCTCGATGTGTAATTATTACAAACACAAATCTGAAATACCGATATTGCACGATTTGCTTGTGGAAATTGATATATTCAAAGCAAGAACCTTGTAATATATACATTCATAAATGTCAGGATCGTGTCAAATTCTCAAAGCTATAATATGATACTGGTTACTTGCAAAATGTTCCTTTTAACATCATAATAAGACCATACGAAAAAAGTATAATTTCAATTGAAGCTCAAATGGGTACAAAATTATTTCATTATAATTCATTAAACATTTTTACCAACCCGATCATGCAATGTAGTAATTCGCAATGGAACATGCAAAAAAAATGTAACTCATACGAAAATGAATTCACCCACTCACTAAAAGTTGAATGGCAATTCTTACAAACCTTGCTGACTTATCTAACTTCATTTTGATAGAAATACCAACGTTGAAAGACAAAATATGTATGAATAGTCAATGAGATAACTAATTACACGTGCCCCCGTGAAAGAATCACTACAGCTGACATGCCTATTCTGTGTTTAATTCATATATTATTCAACGATTACAGGAGTTCCCAATTACGTCCTTGTGCCAATGAATTATGCATATCTTACTCGAAAAATGTGCTAATAATTTAATAACGGGTCGTATTTGAATTAAACCCGAGTGGATTTTTTGCCAATGAAGGCACATCATCAATGAATGGTTCGCACAGTGACATTTCAAGTCGGCAGTTTTGTGTAGTCACATTAATAGACACGACAACGGTTCGCAATATGGTGGAAATATGATGTATGATAAATCAATGACTTACGACAATAACACAATATAGGACTTACCAGTGAAGCTTCCTCTACACATATAAAGGGTTATATCCTTAAAACAGCAACGTATTATAGCAGTACGTGCTGTTTAGAACGTGTAGTAACAATTAACACTGAATAAAGTCCGGTTTATAATGTTTCCTAAAGCTTAGCTGATAAGGTTTCAATGTGTACAGTATGTTTGTGTCTATTTACGTCCGACTACTTATCATAATTTCCCACAAGAGATTTTCTCTGTTTATACGTTATCGGAAATTTGTCGCAAGCGTAGCAGAATGGAGGAAACATCGGCATCGAGTTCCAATATTGGCTATCACGTGACGTGACGTAACGATGACGACAAGGGGAAGAATCGATACGATACAAATATCATTCATCATATAAAATCAATAATTGTGCTTAATTTAAATCCTTCAACACGGGCTGCTTGTCAACAATTCAATTTTCACCAAAATCAGCACGATGGTTCAGCTGTAATAATGGCGCAAGGCATTCTCATGCTTCTTGTCCAACAGCGTTTATTTCTTCATCAAATCGTGTTGGTCGGGAAACTAAGTTATTACCATATGCATGAGAAATAATCTTTTAAAAAACAGAGTTTTACATCTCCAAATGCTCACCCGTTCATTAGATAAAAGAAATTAAATCTTTACTACTAGTTAGTATATTGAATGGATGAAAAAGGGAGAATTAAAAACTGTAGTTTGTTATATAATTGCTTAGACATGTGTTATAATATATAAATCGACTGATGGGGGATGGAAGAATAGAGACTGGCCTACGTGACACCATGCAGGTAACAGGTTTACCCGCAAAAAATGTGCATAAGTTGAAAACAGACGGTGGTAACACCGTTATCGGACTTCTCCGTTGATTATGCCTTTTTTACTATTTGCGTTGGTGAAACCAAAAACTGCACAACGTTCAGAATCTGAAAATCTGACGAAACACAGGAACTGTGTTGTCTTTAAAAGACGAAATCTGACAAAACAGAGGAAGTGCTGTGTATCTTTAAAACCGGTAATGTTACGAAACAGGGGAACCGTGTGTGAACATCTTTAAAACACGAAATGTGGTGAACCGAGCATCGAGATAAAACGACACACCAAATTCGTTGAAAATGCCCCATGCATACTAACTAGCTTAACTGTTTGGCCCGGCGTGCACTGGTTATTCAGTATAAGGTTATGTGGCTAGGAAATGCACATACAGTGGCAAAATATTGTTCCAATGTATCTCTAAAGCGCGGAAGTTGAGAAACAACCTCACAGGCCATTAGGATTGGGTTAAATATGAACTAAAATAAACATTCGTATTTAGTATAGACACGTTTAAAAACAGACAAGCTAAACACATGTTGAACAACATGACGATTTGATTAGCACAAATGTATCGTAAGCAAGAGTCCCGTGCATGTACAAATGCATATCGCTTGCTTAGTAGATGAGTAGGAGGTCGTAAGTACAAACTGGATAATTTGAGAAAACAAGAAAATACTACATCTGAAAATTAATCTTTATGTATGGTAAAACGAACTGTTTAAACTTCTGTTTGGTCAACATGACAAGCTCCGATTTTCATGACAGTAAGCTCATAAGAAGCGCCTTGAAGTATAGATTAAATATATTTCAATAAATATATACTGTTTTATAGCCTCCTCATTCTTAGCCAGCGAAATGTACGTATATAATGAACAACTTACGTACATGATTTTCCAACATTTATCCAACCATATAATAACTTGCAGCTTTACTTGCTGACGTATATTCGTACGTAGCAACAATATACAACACTTACTCATATGATGCGATAAAGTTGGGTATGCGTTCATGCTACAATGAACAATAATATGATAAGATCTGTAATGTTGAAATCAACTGTTGATGTTCATGTTGAAGTACACAATATCTAAGGGTGCGTTCAGAGGACAACAAATGATTTGAACAGTGTCATTTGTTCTTGTTTTAAGTTAACACTGTGTCGTAATGTCAAATGGTCACACATTTTGAAACGTTTTAGACGTCGAACAGCCTTTTGTTAAAAACACCGCCAGTGTCAGTTATATGTACGATGGATACATATATATGGCTATGCATATTAGAGTGCTAAATGCTAAATGAGCCTTCAAAGTTTTATCCCTAAACTTGAGACTATTTTCAAGCAATTGAGCAGCATCTGTCATGTTATGTGTAGTATGTATCCAATAAAACACTTGTACTAGACGATAATGCACCAGCTAGTTGTACCCACGGTCCCCTTCCCCAGGGATGGGTGAGGATTTTTACTTTGGGGTTGTCAAACCCCCACCACCTGCGGGGGACAGCCGATGGTAACATCTCCGGTATTTCCCCGGCCCCTGGCGACTTAATATTGACCACAGGGTATTGGTTCGGAGAATAATATACCGGCAGTGCGAGGGAAGCTGGAAGGTAAAACACGGCCGTTTGCCGACTATCCACCGCCCATCCCCGGGGTGAGGCGTGGGTATAACTGACTGGTGCGTAATGGGACAATGGTCACAATAACGTTCGAGTATTTGTCCCGACTAACCGAGGTTAAACTAAAAGTTATATTCCATGGTGGAAGGAAAATACTGGAAAGTCAAGGTAAGCAACTGTGTTCGACTTATTTCAAGTCGGTAAGAGTGACTTCCACTGAAATTCGGGGAAGAGTACAATATAGCGCAGAGTAACTTCCCTTGGCAAATCAGGGGAAGCTAATGTGTTTGACTTGTTTTGAGTCAGTGCAGAGTTACTTCCCTTTGCAAATCAGGGGAAGCAACTGTTTTTACTTGTTTTGAGTCAGTGCAGAGTTACTTCCCTTGGTAAATCAGGGGAGGTAACTATATTCGACTTAATTTAGTCAATACAATGTTATTTCCCTTCGCAAATCAGGCGAAGCAACTGTGTCTGACGTATTTAAAGTCAGTACAGAGTAACTTCCCTTTACAATTCAGGGGATGCTACTGTGTTCGACTTATTTTAAGTCAGTACAGAGTTACTTATCTTGACAAATCCGGGGAAGCAACTGTGTCCAACTTATTTTAAGTAAATGCATAGTTACTTCCCTTGGCCAATCATGGAAAGTAACTGTATTCGACCTATTTTAATACAGTACAGAGTAACTTCCCTTGGTTCCCTTTATTTTTAGTGCGGAAGTGTATAGTACGGACCATACTAACATTGTACATAGTGATTAAGACTTGATTTATATATATTGATCAATACGAATGAATGAATTAACTTGTTATACCGTTATTGTGTTCGACCGTTCAGTGTTTAAACTGTTTATTATTCATCGGATTCTACAAGAATCAACTCTACTGTCTAAAGACAGGTGCCACTATTAATAGAGTGGGGAACTATCCAAGCGAAGCGAAGCGAAGCGAAGCGAAGCTTGGCAAATCATGGAAAGTAACTGTGTTCGACTTATTTTAAGTAAGTGCAGACACTGCAGAGTTACTTCCCTTGGCAAATCAGGGGAAGCAACTGTGTTCGACTTATTTAAAGTCAGTACAGAGTAACTTCTCTTGGCAAATCAGGGAAAAAAACTGTGTTCGACATATTTTAGTTATTACTTCTATGGGTAAATCAACGGAAGTAACTGTGTTTGACTTATTTTAAGTCAGTATAGAGTAACTGTGTTCGACTTATTTCAAGTAAGTGCAGAGTAACTTCCCTTGGCAAATCAGGGGAAGCAACTGTGTTGGACTTATTTAAAGTCAGTACATAGTAACTTCTCTGGGCAAATCAGGGGAAGCTACTGTGTTCGACTTATCTTAGTCAACGCAGAGTTGCTTCCCTTGACAAATCAAGGGAAACAACTGAGTTTGACTTACTTTAAGTCATTGGAGAGTTACTTCCCTTGGTAAATCAGGGGAAGTAAATGTGCACGGCTAATTCGGCAAGATTGAATTCCCCAGGAAATCAGGGGAGATAATTCTGTAATGCATTGTTTCTTCCCTTGATAAATCAGGGGAAGCAAACGTGTTCGACTTATTTTAAGTCGATATGAGTGACTTCCCCTGATAATCAAGGAGAGCACTCTGTTTTGAAAAAGCTGGGGCGATAAATCCCAATTGGAAGTGTTACTTTTCTTTGTAAACAGTAATATCACAATCGAACACATATAAACAGTTGCTAAATTACTAGAAACCGACTTCCTGTAAATACATATGATGATAACGTTAATATACTTTCATGTGTAATAAATCTTACAATTTATCAATTGCACTGGGATTTTAATAGAAGCTGTGCTATTTGGTATTTGTCCTTCATTTCAAAGTTACGTGTCAAAAGGTGAAACAATAAGACAGATACTACTGAATATAGAATTATCTATGTTTAAAATCATAGATGTGTTGGACGTCTTTGTTTAAAATATATTATATATAATTTTGCTCAATAACATCAAGTGTTGTGTCTCTGTGCAAATGTGTGGTAAATGCACAAATTGTGTATACCTACTTTAACATCCAAGGTTAACAAGGCGATATATTAGTGAATGTGCACACCGTGTATTTACCTATTACACGAGGGCTTCAGCTGTTGTCCATGGTCGTAACAATATTCTGAATGGCATTTATATATTTATAATCATTATGTTTTCAAATTATTACTGTAAAAAATAATCAAATTATTTGGCATGTTAATATAAATTATGTAATTAATGATATTTTTTTAATTGCAAATATTTAGATAGCACCTTATATAGCAAGTATCTAAAGCGATGTACATGCGAAACTTTAAAGTTGATTCGTTCAAAGTTCTTCAAAATTCACTTGGACGCCACAATTTTATAATGCTTTTGGGAATCTAGGTGTGTTTTCAGTGTTTTTTAAGACTGCCAGTGAGTCAATGTGCCTCTACTAGCAGAGCATTCCACATGGTGGCCGTGCACTAGCCAAATCGCCTTTCTCCATAACCTTAGTTCTTGTTCGTTGAATGTTTTATAACATGGCCGAGTCCGATCTTGTTGGGTGATATTCCCTAGCCCACTCATCAATGTAGGCAGAAGCAAGTTAATCCCTGATCTTAATATCAATTTATATGAGCACTTAGTTCCATTTTCGTAGGTCAATATTTATAATATTATATTATATATATAATAATATTTCTCAATCATATTATAAATACTGACCTACAAAACTGGAACAAAGGGTTCATATTAAATTGTCACCATCGAGTCGTCTGTCAGGTAAATTATACAGAGGATATTTGTATGTTTCCGTGTATGATCGGCTGATAATTCACCGAGTGAGCAGCTGATGTAATATTTTCACGAGTGGCGTAGCCACGAGTGAAAATATAAGTCAGCTGCTCACGAGGTGAATTATCAAACGATCATACACGGTAAAATACTAATATTCTATTTATTTCATGCTTCAAATAGCTTAAATGATGGAAATACTCCACTATATACCTGAAATGTTTTGCGTGTCGTCGTTTTCCCGCTATGCACGCATCGAGTTGCAATCAAATAGTTCTTCTGCAATGGCTTCAATTTCATCCGTTTGTTTTACATTTATGTACATATAATGTTCTGCTTTTTGTTAAAGATTAAGAGAGCAAGTGAAAACGCTTATTTTATTTTTTTTGGCGACGGGGAAATTTGTTTTTAAAAAATAGTCCGTTTGCGTGAAATTATGAACTGTGAAATTATGAACTGTGAAATTATCGGGGAATAATGCACCGTTATTCCGCCATAAACCACCGATAAACATGAAATCAAAATGTTTATCTAGGCCCGAGTCAACGGTACATTCCATTGAATCCTAGAATACTTTATCCTGGTCCCCGATATTCTTTCGAATGGGATAGTTCCCTCGTCTTTGTCTTCCGTAGTTAGGTCAGGAGTCGATTTCGACTGTAAATGAGATAAGGTAAAAATACCGTTAAAACTATATACAAGTGTCCTGACTCAATCAGTAGACGAAGGCGACTGTCGAGGATCTGATGGCAGCCGCAAAACCCTCTATGGTGTCTATGTCTGTGATCGATGTGGGTAGTTTAATTGTACCACTCCTGGATGGTGTATGGGTAGAAGGAGTTCTGGTGTACAGTACTCACCGCTGGGTCTTGGTAGATGCGGTTTCTACATCTGGTCCTTCTATCACTGGCTGTGATTGGTGTGTCGAAGTCCACCATCTGACGCTGGGTCTTGTAGAGCACCTGAAGACGATGTTGTGTTCGCCTCTTTTTGAGTAGTGTCCACTGTAGGTCTCTCAGCATTGATGTCACTCAGCCAGGTGTGCGGTCGTCGTAGTTATTGTGGAGAAACCTTTCGCCTCTTCGTTGGACTTTCACCAGTTTATCCTTACTTTCGACATCACGTTGATACCAGGCTGCTGAGGAGCTTTCTATTGTTGGGACAACAAGGGCGGAGTATATGTTGTTTGCCTGGCTTTCTTGGAGGTATTGTAGAGATTGTGTCGCTATAAACCCAGGGTTTTCGATGCTTTGGCTTTAATGCAATCAACATGCTTCGTCCAAGACAAGTTGTCGGTAAGCGTCACTCCCAGGTACTTCGCACTCTTGACCTTCTCCAGTACCTGATCATGTATAATATACTGGGTGTCCTGTCTAAATGCACTGTTTGTACAGATGCTGGGCACTTCTGGGGGTGAAACTGCATCTTCCACTTGTCCTCCCAGTCACAGAGTGCATCCAGATCTTCTTGGAGCTTACGTTGGTCGTTTTGGGATTTGATAAGTCTGTATAATAGGCAGTCATCTGCAAACTTGGCAAAGGTGATTCTGATGTAGTACATTCTGGTAGAGCGTTTATATCTAGGCTAAGGAGAATAGAGGGTCTAGGACAGTCCCATGTGGTACACCAGAAATCACGACTGCTTTTGCCGAGTGTTGGCCTTCCAGGACAACCTGTTGAGAGCGGTAGCTCAGGAATGATTGAACCCATCTGAGGTTGTGTCCCCTGATACCATAGTGGCGAAGTTTGTGGCTGAGCCTTCTGTGTGGGACCTTGTAACATGCATTCGCAAAATCAAGCAGGATTACATCAACCAGGTCTTTTCCTTTGCAAAGCTTGCTGGCAATTCCTTCAAGGGTCGCTACTAGCTGTGTCTCGCATGACCACTTCTTACGGAACCCGTGTTGGCTGTCACAGAGGATCTTGTTGTTGACTAGATGCTGCATGATGTTGCTATGCATGATGTGTTCTATCACCTTACATGTTATTGATGTCAGTGATCAATGTCAGTGTAATTAGATGCAAGGTGTCTGTCGCCCTTTTTGAAGATTGGTACAATGGTTGCCTCCCTCCAATCTGACGGAATTTCACCAGTATCAATGGAATATTGGAAGATCTTTGTCAGGATGGGTGATATCTCAGCTGCTGCTTTCTGTAGCATGCAAGTCGGGTTACAGTCAGGACCCGACGTCTTGTGGACGCTGAGATTATTTAACAGTTTGGTGACACCTGCTGTTCGGACTGTAATGGTTGTCATTTCAGGGTGGCTTGTGGGTCCCATGTCTGGGAGTTCATCATTGGGATCTTCCCTTGTGTAGACCGACTGGAACTGTGCATTGAGGATGTTAGCTTTCTGTTCGCTGCTGCTCTGCAGGAAGCCGTCTTTGTTGATGAGTGGCGGGACAACCTCATTTACCTGGCGTTTACACTTGACATAGCACCAGAAGCGCTTTGGATTTTTCCTCAGGTCATCGCTGACTTTATTCTGTACATAAATGTAGTTGTATTCCGTAGACCGTTTGTATCTGTTCCAGTCAGCTTGGTTTTTTGGACCGCTTAGCTCTGAAGTGGGCTTTCTGTTTACTCCTCGTCAGACGTCTAAGTTTTGTGTCAACCAGGGATGAGTAGATCTGGTGCTAGACATTTTTAATGGGACATGCATTTCAACAGCTGATGAGACAGATGCTTTGAAAGAAGTCCACATGTCCTCGATGGATTCAAAGTTATGTGCCATAAATGCCTCGCCAGCCTTCCTGAAGTGCTCCTTGATCCCTTCAACGTCTGCTCTCTTCCACAGATAAACACTGCGATGAGGTATTCTAGTGCGTTGGAGGTGTGTGAGCTGTGTCAAGTAGGACAATATCATATCACGGTCGCTTTTGCCAAGTGGTGGTAGCGGTCTGCATCATAGTTCTGGGTACCATAACTAAATGATCTTTTTTTTGACTGACGTCGATCTTTATGAATTGGAATAATCACTGAAATGGAATAATCATCGTCTAAGAAGCTTGGACTATCTTCATCACAGATATAATAATTATATATTAGAATTAAAGTCTATGTCTGCATCTTATCTTGAAGGATGGATGAGTTGTGAAGATGAGCTGTTTCCCTCATTAGTATTACTTATTGAATCGACTATATATATGTGTGTATAGAGTCCTAGGTCATAAAAATGTTCGACCTAATCGCTTGGTGTTACCAGTCGGACCGGTTTTTATTAGGTACGGGTAAGATTACGGGGTGCGGGTTTTAAAGATTCTGGTTTTCTATGTTGTAAGCGACCACTTCCGTTTTTCGCGCTACCGAATTCCTAAAGATAGAGCGAAATCCGTCTGAATAAAGTGTTATTACTTCATTATAACTCTACATTTCAGCGGACAAACGATCAGGACAAATATTCCTACAATAATACCATCGAAAATGAGCGACGCTCGACGTAAACGTCACCCAGGAGCGCCGAAAACCCGCATGGAAAGTGGTGGTCAAGGCCATCGAACGCAAGCTGGGTCGCAAGCTTCGAATCATCGCAGTAGAAATAACAACGCACATGGCGCTAATGTAAGTGTTTGTGAAATTTGACTAAAGAAACTGACAAGCTGTTCATATTTCTTGGCAAATTGACGATTGTCATTCATGCTGACGCTTGTTTCTAGCTCGATTTTAGCAACATGTTTTGGCAAGCAAGCCGACATGGTTGAATGATTACGAATGAAAACATAAATAAATATGATGTTGTTCTGACTCATTTAGATTATTTCAGTAGTAAGAAGAAATTTATTAATATTTTAAAGGTAAAGAAGCATGATAGAAACTATTAAAGAGTCCACCAGCAACAGTTAGTTTTTGTTCAAATTCTGAACAAGAATGACTGAATAATTTTATAAATGAATAAAACTTTCGACTTGTTTTAAAACATTTCAGGGGAAACAGCTTGTTTTTACCTTTGTGCTCCCCCCCCCCCACTGCGGGAAATGTCGGGGGCTGGGGAATTACCAGAGATTTTACCATCCCCCACTGTCCCCCGCAGGACTGTAAGAGGGTGAGGGTTTTGACAACCCTAACGTAAACCTCCCAGGCCTTGGGAGCCATCCTTTGGGTTGGGAGGGGGGTGGGGACATGGATATAATTGACAATCAGTGGTTAAAGCTCGGCATATAATTTTCACATGCGCAAAACTAAAAACAACTGCCTTTGATTCACTTAAATTACAAAACAGATAAAAGTTAAAAACTATGTATCCTCGAGTGACCATAAATCGCCTACTTAACCGTTAAACACGCAATAAACAATAGCAAACTTTTTTTTTTGAATAAAGCCACTTTCTAGTAATATAATTCCTTCCATTTAATCTGCCTCAAATGTACACCAATAAAATAATAAAATACTCCAAGAATTGAATAAATCAAACGTCATAGTAAATAAAAGTGCTCCATTATGACCGTGACCTAAATATGTTACATGGCACGCGCGATCAATTGGGCCAAAACTATTCACTTTAGCTAAACGTCCCAATTATGAAAATAAGCCTGAGCATTGTTAAATTGAATTAAGAAAAAAAATCGAGATCAAAAAAGCATTTTGTCACTGTTAAGTTAAATTTACTTTTCATGTTTTATTTTGGATTTATCGTGTCATAGGCCAGTCTCTAATGGCTAATAAATCGACTTTGGCTGCATTTTTAACAAACTTTTTTACACCACCATTAAGGGCGAGGATCGCTTAATGAATTTGAAGAATATCGCCGATAGTGATGTCAGGTCTGCCGATGTATGGTCTACTGAAATACATAATTTAATAATTTTTTGGCTTTTCTGACTGTAAGGACAGAAGCAACTTTGACCCAAGATATTTTTTTTATTTGACCTTAAAAATAATTAATCCGACCACGTAACTTTCATTCTTGAAACTGTAAACAATGCAGACGTGTGAAAAAATATTTGATTACGTTGCGCATAGCGTTTAATGGGTTATTTCAACTACACAACATTTTGGGAAAATGAAAATGGTATAGTTTTATGAATTTTGGTTAATGTAACCCGAAAATTACATGTTATGACCTCGTATTTTCAGAAAACAATATTCCCGCTAAAAATTTACTATTTTGTAAACATTTTCTCAAGATATGCGCGCATCGTCAGGGTTCGAATTTAAGCTCGCATACTCGCTAATAGCTTGTAGAAATTCAGTAATAGAGAGTGGCATATGAAAACAAGGAGCAAACACCAATAAAAGCCCTCCTTAACAAATTGCTTATGGTCAAATATAAAATTCAACAAAACAATGAGTTTTCTGTCGCTTACTATCGGTGAATCTTGCATTGATCTGTCAAACGAGTAAAATCGAAAGTATGCAGAAAATGATCAAGGCATAGCACTTTTTAGCAGTTAATTTTCAATTAAATTGGTTAATACACTTTAATAATTTTTTTTAGCTAGTAGCTTTTCCTTTTAGTTAGTGAACCCAAATAGCACAAGCTAATTTTAGCTAGTAGAAAATATCACTAAAGTCAACCCCTGATCGTCAAAATCTCGCAAAACGAGAATCAAAACAAAATGGCAGCCAATTGAAGGACAGTTGCGAAATTAAGGCCCTTGACGATACATTACCTTATTTTATATTTATAATAAATATCTCATGCTCTGAGTACTTGTACATGTATGTAGCATCTGCAAATTCTCCAGAGTGTAACACTGGCTGTGCTGTCACCTAAGTCGGAAGCTGGTGCCAGTTTTTGACTGTTCGGTGATGAACTAGGTTCCTATGTTTCTGTTAAGGTTGCGGTCATGAAAGAACTTCAGTCCTTCTCTCATGCATAAATCGCCGGTTTCAGAAGCTGGTTTGTCTGGATGTCCCCAGCTTCACCAACGTTGTAAGTCTAAAATATAGACTTAGACTTTAAATCGTCAAATAGTCTATTAGCTCTCAAGTTTTTATAAATGTACTGATTTTTATATAAATTTGTATACATGTTCAGTGGGTAACAACCAATCGTCCGATAAAATTTCACATAGTCTAATCTAATTTAATGAAAATGCTAATGATTATAAAAAATGACACATTTAAGTCCAAGTCTGAGTTTTAGACTTACAACGTTGGTGAATAAGGCCCCTGGTCTGTGGTGGTTTTCTACAGCATCTGTAACCTGGCTTGTCCCAAAGTTTCCAAAGATATCCACTGGATGTCCTAGTATCTTTGTGATACATCCAGGAGGTTTTGTTGAGTACTGTAGTCGTTGGTGACAAACCTACATGTAGTAGCTCGTCTTTGCATAAGTTATAGGGCTTGGATGCTGTTCTGGGTAGTGCAGTCCAAAAAAAACCTGCTGGTCAAACAAGACTAGACATCTGTCAGAGTTGCGGTAAAAAATCTGCTGGTCCAAAAGTGTTTTGGTACAAAATACCTTTAATTATCACAAACATAATTTATTTCTATCTAAGTGGTGATATTGACCACGAAAAAAATATGACCGACCTTCAAATATGGGTATCCCCGCACCACTGCTTCTCTACTTAGTACAGCATGAACACTGCTAGACTATGTAGTACAGTATGAACACTGCTTCACTATGTGTAGTACAGTATGAACACTGCTTCACTATGTGAAGTACAGTATGAACACTGCTTCACTATGTAGTACAGTATGAACACTGCTTTACTATGTAGTACAGTATGAACACTGCTTCACTATGTGTAGTACAGTTTGAACACTGCTTCACTATGTGAAGTACTGTATAAACACTGCTTCACTATGTAGTACAGTATAAACACTGCTTCACTATGTGAAGTACAGTATGAACACTGATTCACTATGTAGTACAGTATGAACACTGCTTCACTATGTAGTACAGTATGAACACTACTTTACTATGTGAAATACAGTATGAACACTGCTTCACTATACATACAGTATGAACACTATTTCACTATGTGTATGTAGTACAGTATGAACACTGCTTCACTATGTAGTACAGTATAAACACTGCTTCACTATGTAGTACAGTATAAACACTGCTTCACTATGTAGTACAGTATAAACACTGCTTCACTATGTAGTACAGTATGAACACTGCTTCACTATGTAGTACAGTATGAATACTGCTTCTCTATGTGTAGTACAGTATGAATACTGCTTCACTATACAGTACAGTATGAACACTGCTTCACTATGCAGTACAGTATGAACACTGCTTCACTATGTGGTACAGTATGAACACTGCATCACTATGTAGTACACTGCTTCAGGTAGAGGTTTGAGTTGTTATGCCTGGTGGTTGTAAGTACTTCAGTACATGTAGGAACTTCAAGAGAGATAATCAGCTGTAAGCATGGTGTACCTGTGAATTACCTGTATAGTATCCACTGTAACAGAGTGAATCGTGGGCTCCGTGCAAAACTAGGCTAACTACCTCAATTTATATAGGCACATACCATAGTTTCACACCGAGCCCTCGGGATGTTATATTGTATACTAGACAAGGTCACTGTCACTGATACTCTGCACTGTGTTAGTTCTAGAACTACATATAAACCTCACTGCATAGTTTTATACAACATTAGGGCGTGTTAGGGTTATGTATCTTATTATACTGCCGATATTTTATCATATAATACCTGGATCAAGTTCAGTTAATATTTGTTTTAATGCATTGTGCATGTGTCATGGTTTTTGCTGTAGTTTTGTGTTTAATATGAGGATTATATTTAGATGATCATAAAAGTGAAAGGTAGTTCTGAATATTGTTGGGTTTTATTGTGGTTGTAAGTTTATTACTCATTGTTATGTTTCAGTTGAAATGTAAAAATGCACTACAGTATTAACTTGTAGTTATTATGGGAATAAGATAAGAACATGTTTCTATGTTAAATCTACAGGACACTATTTATGATACAGGATGTTCCTGTGCAGATCGTTGATTTTATTAAATATCTGCAAAGTGTATAAACAAAATCACTGTATGACTTATTATGATAATACTAAATGTATAATTCAACTTGTATGATTTATTGCCATTAAAAGCACATTCGTACAACTTCTCAGTTCTGATCACTGTATGAGTTATTGTGATACTATATATTTCAACTTCTATGCCTTATTGAGATGAAAAGCACAATAATGCAACTTCCGATCTATGTATGACTTATTGTGATACTATACATTTCAATGTGTATGTCATATTGCAATAACCGGAAGTCGACTCGTTAATACACCGTGACCTGGATTATATAACACTTAAATAACTTGTTGGGTATATTACTGTTTATATAAATGTATAAAATGTTTCACTACAATTTGGGATGTGTAGGATAATCAGTGGGCTTTAACAGCTTTAATGTGTTATCATACTTTATTCGGGTAACTTGTTAAGCAGTTGTCAGCAAAATATGAATTGCTACATGGGTAATTGTGCTATGTGGTAATTGTTGACAACTTCCATAGCATCATAGTAATGATATATTTACTGTCAATTCAATAAGTGATACTAATGAGGGAACTTTCCCATTCTAAAGAAAAGCGGGGACGTCACTTTCTGTTAACTCAGGTATACCCAGTTAAACCTTAATAAAAATAGTTTACCTTGCAAATGAGCTGATATTTATAACTGTTATCATTTAACTTTGTACAGACTGTAAATGATCTAAATGAAATAGGATTAGAATGTAAATTGTATCATTGTGAAATTCACATGTGTCATATACATAACAGTTATGTTTCAAATTGAACTTGAGTCATATGGGTCAAAATTACAAAAACTTAGGTCACTAGGGTAGCAGTAAAGTGATAAAAATGGTTGTTTAACATTATTGAGGTTACTGTAACATCATTAATTTTTGTGGGAGATTAAATTGCATGGATTTTGTGGTTCCCTTCTACTACTGTACACAATTAAATCCCATCAAGCAATAATTTTGCCCTTATATTTATTGCATGTGAAATGCAAAACCATGAATTAATGTCCCATCAAAATTATCTTTTTTACCATGACAACAAAATTTTGTCCCATCAAAATCAAATGATTTTACAGAAATTTTATTTTAGAAGGCTCCAAATGTTTTGTTAAATTTGAATGAAACCTGATAACATTGTAGACTACATATATGTCACACTTTCAGCATAACAGTGTGCCGTCCAGAATGAGTACATCAGATCGTGTGAAGAAGATTGTACAGGAAGAAGGTCGTACAGCCAGAAATCTCGTCTTATATCATGTACCTGTACAGAATAACCAACAAGCTACAGGTAAAAAATGTCAACATGCTTGTTTATTTAGTCTAAACTTCTAGTTTAATGTCATTTAATGTCAAGTTTTCAATAATATCAGGGCCACAGCTACAATGATGCACACTGAGGCGCTTGCCTTGGTGAAAATTTGATGAATTACCAAAATATTCACATTTTTGAAGACAAAAAATGCCTCAAATGGGCCTTAAGACAAGAATTTGCCTCAGTGCTTTTTGGCCTCTGGATACGGCCTTGAATATACAGTGGTCAATTCTTTTAACCTGTTTTCCTTGGATGTTATCTACCTCTTCCAATTTGAACCAGCAACTTCTCCACATATGGAGGAATTTCAACATTGATATAAACTGTTTATGAAAGGATGTGACTTGTCATCTGGGATCAATCTGTGATATAATCAGTGACAATGACGTTGCATGTGGACAAATAAAAAATGCTCCACTTAATAGTTTAAGAGTTTAAACCTTATTATTATTCATATCAAACAAGTTTGTGCTCCCTCACTTATTTGTAATTGGTGGACATATAGCATTAGCACTGTCCGTCTGTCTGTCTGTCTGCCTGTCTGTTTGTCCATACGTAACACAAATCTTGTGTGTTGAGGTTACAGATGACGTTATATTGTAAAATAATTATTTTTCGTGTGGGAATAAATTTCATGGTTCATCTTAAACCCCGAAATCAAATCCCATATAGGATAATAATTTTGAACCCAGGGCCTATATTTATTACCTAAAATGCAAAATTCACGAATTAATGTCCCATCTAAATGGTATTTTTACCAAAACCATGAAACTGTGTCCCCTCGAAATTAAAGGGTTTTACAGTATAGTGATTGTTTGCAGATCGTTCTCGTCCAAGACAAACACGTAAACCATTGCCGAAAGAACAAAATGACATAAAATCCAGTCAGAAAGTGGATCTGTTGAAATCGCCAAAATCTGACGGTGGAAAGAAACCTGACCTACGTGCCAGATATTGGAAGTTTCTATTTGACAATCTCCAGCGAGCTGTGGATGCTATATATGAAACATGTGAACAAGATGAAAGTGCACTGGAATGCAGGGTGAGAAACATTGTTTGTATACTTGCTCCAGGGTTTCCATTTGACTAGGAAGTAGGGGTTTGACCCTTGGAATTTCCAAAAAAACCCACAAGATTTTGGTTTGAAAGGTCAAAATTAATTGATGAAAATGACGCTTTTTATTCTGAAGTTACTTAGTGGAACCCAGCGCCGTAACTACACTGAGGCCAGGCGAGGCAGTTGCCTCGCCTAAAATTTGCGGACCAAACATTTATTTTTGTTATTAATATATACTTGTAATAAAATATCCCTGAATATATTTAAAATAAAATGTCTCAAATTGTCGCATGTAATAAACCACGAGGCAATTTATTCTGAGGCACTACGGTTATCTAGTATGCAGCGCCGTAACTACACTGCAGCTGCCTCGGCTAAAATTTGCACACCTAACCTTTACGTGGAAAATTCGTCTTCATCTTAAATGTAAAACAAAATGTCTGAATAACAAAAAATATTACAAGCTGTGGCAAGTTATAAACAAAGAGTGTATCTTGAGGCACTAGATTTGCACCTTAATGGTAGTATACATAGTGCAACTTGAGGCACTAAATTTTTACCTTACTGGTAGTATACCTAGTGCAACTTGAGGCACTAGATTTGCACCTTTATGGTAGTATACAAGACAGTTTCCCTTTATTAAATATAGAAAGAAAGTGGCACCGGCACATCCTCCCCTCAATATCGCCAAAATCCAGGTCAATGTTCTGTGAGTACAAATTGTTAATATGCCAATTTTCGCTCGCTACGATCACATGGTACTGTTTACAATCAATTTGATGATGAGGTTGGCTACACACTTACGAGTATAAGCATGTGCATATAAGTATTTTCTTCTTTGAGCTCTTGTTTGCTATGAATTTCTTGATGTTCCGTTTCATTAACAAAACAAGGGACCAAAGAATGTAGCAGATGAATTTGTTGTTTTAAAAGTCCCGTGGAGCATGACATTGATCCCTTAATTTACTTGCATTCAAAATGTTCAGGCTTCCCCTTAACACAAATGTGCAGCCTATGAGTTCGTAGGATATGCTGATGAAAGGTGTCTCGAATAGAATAACGATCCTGTCGCCTATGGTTCTCTTCAGAAAATAATGCTTTTTCGAGCTGGCTTCGCCTTCACAACAGCTGTATCAGTGACTTCATGTATTATCAATTAGAAAAATAGTTTCTATAAGCTACAAAGATAAATCTATAAGTGAATACTATCAAATACAGAATATGTTTTGGCATGGTGTTCAAATAATATAAATAATGTTTGTCTAGCTCGCTTCGCTATTCTACTTTTCTGATTATGTCAATGTTGAAAGTGTATTCGGTGGTTTAATAGCGTGCTTTCAGAAACGTTCTAGGTTAACAAATACACCGAACCACTACATGGTCATAACTAAGGGTTTCATCGGGCGCAAACGTACCCCTTTTACACTAATTTAAGAGGTCCTTGTTAGGAGTGCAAAGTTTTACATTTGTAAATAAATTCGGCTCGCTTCGCTCGCCAAATGAATTGAACACATATTTAAGAATGTCATGTAGAGAGTAGTTTGTGCTACCTGAACCTCAGATAAATCATGATCTTTTCGCTTGCCTAATAACTACTCGTTTGAAATATCATGTAGAGAACTAGTTTGCATGACATGCAACTTGGAGAAACAGTGCATTTTCTTTGGCTCGCTTTGCTTGTCACCTAACATCAATCTAATATAAGTTCGTGTAGAGAACGAATTTATGTGGCATACAGCTCGGGGAAAAGTGCGAGGATTGATCATACCATTCATTTAGAGAACGAGTTTGTGTTAGCTAGGGCAAAGCATGCGTCTTTAAGGAGTAAGTTTATGCTGAAAAATATTTCATTTTTTCTGCCTCGCTTCGCTCGCCAAATACCTTATACCCATTAATAATATCATGTAGACAACGAATTTCGTGGGGGGGGGGCTCGTACAATTAGTATTTTTCTGGGTCGCTTTGCTTGCCAAATAATTTGTCACCATTCAATATCATGTAGATAACGAAATATGTGGGCTGATACAAATAGTACATTTTTTGTGACTCGCTTCGCTCGCCAAATAATTTATGTAATATCATGTAGAAAAAACATTTGTGTGGGCTCGGCCAAATAGTACAAAGAAATTTGTGTCAGCTTCCACAAATAGTCCCTTTGTCTGGCTCGCTTCGCTCGCAAAATTCATTATAAATATTCAAAATAACATGTACAGAACGAATTTGGACGTCCCCTCCTGTAAATACCCCGTCACCCAATCAAGATCCGATTTTGCACCCCTTTGGACAATTCTTAGTTACGGTCCTGTCCTTCCCCAAGACTGCCTCGGCTAAAATTCATGTCTGGGTACGGCACTGGAACCCCTGCTGCTAGAACAAAGTTGATATTTGTCTCAAATCTCTTCATAAACAATATAGATTTTGTGTTTATCCACTGTACCAAAAGTTGGTTTTTCTATATTTTCTCCAAATAAATTACAAATTTTTAGTATTTTTCAAACTTGCACCCATGTACATGTGTAAGTGTGCACTTAGAATTATATAGGTCAGCATGTAGCATGTAATGTGTACAACATAATTGCTTTCTTGTTGGTATACCTGTGATATTTACCTGACATTTACAATTAATGATCTTTAACAAGAACACTGTAAATTCATTATTACTCTTTCCTCCTACTGTAAAATCATTTAGTTTCAATTGGACTAAATTTCATCGTTTTGATAAAAAGACCATTTTGTGGGGACGTAATTTCGAGGATCCCTTATCTACTCAGTCAAATACCATAGAAACTATTAATATTTGTGGGGTTTTAATTTCGTGGTTGAGAACGTCCAAGAAATTAAATTCCCCTCGAATATTAATGATTTTACAGTATTTACGTGTAATCCACAAATTGATGAGCTCACATAATTACTTAGTGTGGTTTCTCAATAAAGAACTTAGTATATATGATATGACAGATGAAGTTGTGCTCTTGTACAATGATTCATGTAGGTAATAATCAGCTCTGTTTGCAAGATTTAGTAACTTAGTAAGTACTGGGGTGGTATTCACCAAAAATCTTAAGGGAAAACTTAGAATTTCCTCAAAATCTTACAATTTCAATAAGTGTATCACCAATAAATACCGACCCTGGTTGATAATCAAGTCTAGACAACTAGTTACATCCATTTGGAACACAAACAAAAGTTTAAAACACAAAATTACTGCCCAATAACACAAAACAAACCAGGCCCCAGTTTCCCGAAACATCTTTAGTAAGAAATCTAATCTCAAATTGAGTTTTTGTTCAAATCAGAGTCTGAATTTCGTATAAATCTGAAGTTCGAACTAATGAAATTTTACTATAATATTATCTAAGGATTTATGATGCTAATTTTGAGTAAATTCTTCCATGAAATTTACATAGCAATATTTGAGATGAGATTTTTCTCAGATTGAGTCCGAAACTCAAACAGCAACCAATTTACATTGAACGTTCTATGTTTATATTGTGTTGTGGATATATACGCTTTGAATATTGCAGGAAGTAATTATGATGTTAGAACGAAGTACGAAAGATTTCCAATCATTGATTGAACGTCTCCATGTACAGAAAGAATATGAACAAGCTACAAAAGAAGGAGACAGGTGAGTCTTGTTTCTTTTTCAATAACCCTTTACACCATAAACACCGTTTCTATTCACTTACAAAGGGGGTGTCAATTTTCCTGATTAGTGATTCCTGACCACAATAAAAGTGATTTGGTGAAAATATCTTGAGAAATGGTTATGATAAATTTAGTCTGTTTTCAAGGAATTTCTTAATAAAAACTGAGTTAAATATGGAAACTATGTTTGCTAAAGGCCTCTTAATTTAGCAAAAATTGTTGACTGCATATGATTTTTTTTATTTTAAATTTTGCCATGTTGAGACCCCTGTTATAGTACTGTAAAATTATTTAATTTCAATGGGACAATATTTTGTGGTTTTGTAGAAAAATACCATTTTGTGGCGACGTTATTTCAAGGATATCTCGTATAGTTATATTTTACCTTGTGTAAAGGTCTATAAATGCATACCAGGTTGACTCTGTATTTCAGACCGGTATCAATAGCATGGGAGGTTCGTAAGATGTCACCTGGAAAGTCACCTAGTGGTATGGGAGGACACAGAACATCACCCAGTCCGGCACAGCGGGCACTGAATTTCTCATACCCGGAGGAAAAACATGCAGCTAAACCTGGGTACAGTATAGTATATATTTCGTGCAAAACCACCATGTACAATGCCAAAACAGATCATAGAAAGTATTATCACCATCCTTTTTACCTTCAAATGCTTGAAGTTAGATTCTTATGCTCCCTCCTTTGTAGGGGTGAGGTTTATTGGTTTCTTAGTATCAATGGATTAGTTGTCTGGAGGTCTGTTGACCAAAGTGTTAATAACTACTAACCAATAGTCCTACAATCATCAAAGCTTGATGTTTGTAGAAACATAAATGACTTTAGCCGTAGCAGTAAAAAGTCCATTTGAAATGCAGGCTGTCAAAGGTCCACTTTGTGGCAGGGATATACTACTAGTACCAATTTGAAAGACGCAATAAAATGGCTGTGATGTTTTAATCGCTAGAATGTGGTTATGAAACAAATACTTGGCTTCCCTTCCTTCTCACCCTTTTGTTGATTGGTCCCATCAGAAATGAGCTAGGTGTTGAAAGTGATTATTGTAACAGGGGTGTTAATTTTCCGGAATAATCTCGAATTCCGGATTTACAAATCCTGAAAGAGCCATTTTTCTGATCAAAATAAAAGTTATTTGATGAAAATGTCTTGAGAAATGGCAAAGTAATGGTCAGTTTAGTCTGTTATGAAGAATTGTCTTAATAAAAACTGCATTAAATATAGAAACAATGTGGTTGAAGGCTTCTTGTTTGTTGAAAATGTTTGATCAAATAGGATTTTCCTGATTATAGATTTGGCCATTGACCCCCTGTTGTTATTAATATGGATCTTTAACTCAAATTTTTTGAAATCAACTTGCTTAATTTTATCTACTGTAAAATCATTTAATTTCGTTAGGACGAAATTTCATGGTTTTGGTAAAAAAGACAATTTTGTTGGGACTTGAATTTGTGGATTTTGCATTTTAGGTAATAAAACATGGGTCAAAATTAATGTTCGTTGGGATTAAAGTTTGTGGTTGAGGTAAACCACGAAATCCACGAAATTTAATCCCTCACACAAATTAATGATTTTACAGTATTATTATATTATTATACTATTGTATGATTTACAGTGCACCAAGTACTGGGAATAGTTGGGCAGATCGAGTGAAAGGTATCCACAGCAGTCCTGGTACAGGTGACTCTACAAGGGAGACAACTCCAGATAAAACAACCGACCATCCAGTATTACCTGAACCACCAGTTCTCTCCCCTGTTCCATCATCACTCACCGAATCGGACTCTTATCGTGAATTAAACGGTAATTACTGCTAATAAAATCAAACTCATAAATTTTGGCTCGCTACAGTAGAACCAATGTTTTGAAGAATTATTGCCTTTTGATATTATGTTCATATTTTTAATCCAACACAATAGTCTGGGCAATGTCTAGGTGTAGTAATCACATTGTGTATAGCTTGTTTATATCGTTGTATACTGCCTCCTCGATAGCGTAGTGGTTGAGAGTTCACTTTGAGTGTGTGAGGACCTGGGTTCAATCCCTTGCCGCGTCATTCTTAGGACGAAATAAAAATGGTTCCAGAAATTCTCTTGCTAGATGCTCAGCATAAAATTATAAGAAACTGGCTTCTTATCTCTCATGCCCACGTGACAATGGATAACATAAGGCGAGAGTGATTAATATAAATGTAAATATATGTATGTACTTATTGTTGTGTATGGGCCGGTGGCCTTAACATGTTTCTAAATAAACTGTAAACAAATATAAGTTGGAAAAACTTGTTTCATTAAGGACACTAAATAAATTAGTATAAAAATATATTATTGTATACAGAATCAGAAGAGTCAGATGGTTGGGAGACTGTACAACGTGGTGGTAAGACAAAGTCCTGGGGTTCACCATCACAGAGGTCACTAGAGAATCTGCATACTCTCGTCAAAAATGAGCATCATAAACTCACCAGGTATATTGTAGCATTTTTGTCGGCATTATAGGACTGTTCCCTTTGACACAACACAGAGTTCTCCACAAGTTTTAACCTCGCAGGCCAAAAGCTTAATCAACAGGCCTGATATAAGGTCCTTAATTAAATGTAACTATTTTTTTCAAATTGTGTATAAATTTCACATTTTCAGCCAGCCCAAAATGATTTTTAAGCAGTCAATTTGACCTGCAGCCTGCTGTTATTGAGAACCCTGCACTATCCAGTGGCTCAACAGCCGGCCCTGTCAGTATGGACCAGAATTGGATAATATTGGATGTATCTTTAAACATGTCTGGTAGCTGACATACCGTATTACCTTGTATTATCGCCCCCGGGGGCGATGCAATTTATGAAAAAAAAATTCCATACACAGTCACCTTGTATAAACGCCCCCAACAGAACGGTACCATACAGTACGGCTCTTAGCCGTTACCTTAACCAGTACGAATTACTTTCCCTTCTTAAAAATACCTGACTTGTTTTTTAGCTCACCTGACCACATTGTGGTCAGGGTGAGGTTTTGTCATACCGAGATGTCCGTCGTCCGTCGTGCGGCGTGCGTCGTGCGTCGTGCGTCCGTCAACAATTTCTTCAAACGACTTCTCCTCCTAAACTGCTTGGCCAAATTTGATAAAACTTAACAGGAATGTTCCTTGGGTGGACCTCTACCAAAGTTGTTAAAAAAATTCCAGTCCGTCGCATAACTAGGTCACACAGAAATAGAATTTCAAAAAGGAAACTTCAAAAATCTTCTTCTCTGAAACCGTAAGACCTAGAGCTTTCATATTTGGTATGTAGCATCACCTTGGGGTCCTCTACAAAGATTGTAAAAATTATGTCCCTTGGATCAAAATTGGCCCCGCCCCGGGGGTCCTTAGTTTTACATAGAGTTATATAGGGGACACCTTAAAAAATCTTCGACTCCGAAACCGCTTGGCCCAGGGCTTTCATATTTGGTATGTAGACTCAGCTAGAGGTCCTCTACAAAGATTGTTCAAATTATGTCCCTGGGGTCAAAAATGACCCCACCCCGGGGGCCCTTAGTTTTACATAGAGTTATATAGGGAAAACCTTAAAAAATCTTCTTCTCCGAAACCGCTTGGCCCAGGGCTTTCATATTTGGTATGTAGACTCAGCTAGAGGTCCTCTACAAAGATTGTTCAAATTATGTCCCTTGGGTCAAAATTGGCCACGCCCCGGGGGCCCTTAGTTTTACATAGAGTTATATCGGGGAAACCTTAAAAAATCTTCTCCTCCGAAACCGCTTAGCGCAGGGCTTTCATATTTGGTATGTAGACTCAACTAGAGGTCCTTTACGAAGATTTTTCAAATTATGTCCCTGGGGTCAAAATTGGCCCCGCCCCGGGGGCCCTTAGTTTAACATAGAGTTATATAGGGGAAACCTTAAAAAATCTTCTTCTCCGAAACCGCTTGGCCCAGGGCTTTCATATTTGGTATGTAGACTCAGCTAGAGGTCCTCTACGAAGATTGTTCAAATTATGTCCCTGGGGTCAAAATTGGCCTCGCCCCGGGGGCCCTTAGTTTTACATAGAGTTATATAGGGGAAACCTTAAAAAATCTTCTTCTCCGAAACCGCTTGGCCCAGGGCTTTCATATTTGGTATGTAGACTCAGCTAGAGGTCCTCTACAAAGATTGTTAAAATTATTCCCCTCGGTCAAAATTGGCCCCACCCTGGGGGTCACCATTTTACTTAGACAATTATATAGGGAAAACATAAAAAAAATATTTTTGTCTAAAACTACAATGCCTAAGAGCTTTGATATTTGGTATGTAGCATCATCTAGTGGTCCCCTACCAAGATTGTGCAAATTATGCCCCTTGGGTCAAAATTGGCCCAGCCCCGGGGGTCACCATTTTACATAAACTTATATAGGGAAAACATATAAAAATCTTCTTGTGTAAAACTACACTGCATAGAGCTTTGATATTTGGTATGTAGCATCATCTAGTGGTCCTCTACCAAGATTGTTCAAATTATGCCCCTGGGGTCAAAATTGGCCCCACTCGGGGGTCACCGTTTTACATAGACTTATATAGGGAAAACATATTAATATTTTCTTGCCAAAAACAACACTGCCTAGAGTTTTGATAATTGGTATGTAGCATCATCTTGTGGTTTTCTACCAAGATGTTCAAATTATTCCTTTGGGTGAAAATTGTGCAGGGTTTATAATCAGGTGAGCGATATTGGGCCATCATGGCCCTCTTGTTTGCCTATCATATGCAAAAATGGCTAATAAAGATATATAGACCCGTTGTAAATATCGGTAAATAATTACTTGGCAGTAATTAATTGTTCGTTTGAATGGATTAACGTATCATGACTGACTGTTATTCTTGATTTGTGTGGATACTTTATTGGGTTACTGTAGGACCAATTATTGAAGGTGAGATTGTGTTTTTCAAAAATCGACGGGGGGGGGGGGGCCTTAATTAGAGGGAGAGCGCTAATACGAGGAAACACAGTAGGATATCTAGAGGCAAATGTGTTTCAAAAACGTCTTTTGTTTTTTCCTGTTTTCTGATTCATGACATTGTTGAATATTTACAGGTCAGTGTCTGAACCAAATGCTTCTGTGCTAAAATATCAGAAGAAAACCAGTCCATCAAAGTTGACTAAACAAAATATCAGTCCGGGCAAAAGTGGGACCAGTCCGGGGAAAAGTGGGACCAGTCCAGGAAAAAGTGGGACCAGTCTGGTGAAAAGTGGGACCAGTCAAGAAAAATCCAAATCCAGTCAAGAGAAAATTGACAGAATTCAGAATGGAGATATAAATAATGCTCAGGGTATACCTAAAGGTGGTAATGACTCAGAAAAAGAGAACCAACCAATGGTAGGTTCCAATGGTGAGATTAAGCAGATTCTTACAAACGGTGTAGTTAAAACACCTAGTGTGTTAGCAGGAAAATCTAATGACAAGCATAGTAAGTCTGCGAAAGAATCCAAAACTCATGAAAAACACAGTGTTAGTAGAAGGTCGCATGGAAAGAAGCCTGCTGGTAGAGATTCTCCAACAAAACTTGGAGTGAACTCGTCGGTGAAACCTGGGAAGGAGAGCTCTGTGAAAGTTAACAATACACCATCTGTAAGCAAGGATACAAAGGATAGTGACAAGGCTAATACTGACAAGGCAACGGAGTGTGCTAGTCCTGTGAGAGATATAAACACGGAAACATCTGCTGTGACTAGTGAAACACAGGAGATGTTAGATATGCTAGCAGAGACAACAGCTGAACAAGAACATGATCAATCTGTACAACAAATAGATGAAGTAAGTATATACACTTTATACACTCATTTAATTTTAATGGGACCAAATTTTGTGGGTTTTTTTTGGTGAAAAAGACCATTTCGTGGCGACGTAATTTAAAGGATTTCAGATTTAAATTTCATACAATTATCAGAAATCATTCAAAATTCGAACAGATTATATATCCTTGTTTCATATAAATTCATGAATTCCTATGGTTTCGTGAACCCTGTTTGACATATTTCTGCGAAACGTGCAGGTCCAAAATTATTGACAAATGATTGAAGAAGTTAAAAACATGATTTTCCATAAATATTTTGAGCATAAATCTCTTTAAAACAAATTTTAATGGAAAAATTATAAAATACCCCAAAAATTCAGTTTGACAGAGAAGCAAATGACCCCATGTCTATAATTTCATCATTTATGTACGTCAGAATCATCACACAGCCACCATTTTGTGAATACACATGCTAGGAGAACCCCCAATGGAATTCCGCTGTGAACCAATAAAAACAGAGTTCCAGAATGATTTTTACTGACCAGCCAATCGGAATTCACGAATCGTTAGGAAACTTGTCTTCTGATTGAAGAGTTGGAGTCCACTCTGTAAGATGGCTGCTACTTGGAAAATACGATGATTTCTCATCATTTTTTGTATTTAACTTGTAGAGAGGGGTTCAGGCATTAGTTTCATCATAGAAAAATGATTATAAATCAACAAAAATTTTGAGCATTCTCCAAAAACAAGTCTTATGTTCACGAAATCACAGGAAAGCAGGCTAATGAGTGTATTCTAGGTAATTGTTTTGATTTGATTAGACTCTATTGTCGATTCAAAGATGTCTGTCATAACCGCCAAAATGTTCCATCTCTTAATAGCTAAATACAGTAAGTATAACCGCTATGCTATAGGACCATTAGAGTTGTAATCATATAAGTGTATTTATGACGGTAGAATTTAATCCTGATAAACCTGTAATAATCGACCAGGATGAATGTTTGTTTACGCGGTTGTGACAGAGATCTTTGAATCAACTATACCTTGCTGATTTGTTGTGTATTGGTGATATACTATTTTTGAATCAATTTCAGTGAGTTATTTCCCTTGTTTTTCTTATTTGTTCAGGCCCTTGCATCAGCTGTTGACGCTGAGAATAGTCTAACAGATGAGTTAGAGAAAGAACAGAATCAAGCCCTGGAATCAGCCATACAGGAAGAGGAGAGCTGGTTGGAGGTAAACTTTCATGTTTATAAATAAATGCTTTTGTTCTTTGGACAAGATTAAAGACACACTGTCAGGTAAAACAACTCCAAGCACTATTAATCAACTGTATTTTCCTAATACGATAACAACATGACAAAATAATCCAATAATAGTATCCAAATGCTAGATCCATAAAATATTACAACACACGTTAACACTTTTCTGATGGTAAAACGGACTGACGTTAACACTGTCCTGATGGTAAACTAACTGATTGCTAGTACACAAGTCAAGCATTTATATACTGCCAACTGATCCGATAAGTCCGGTAAGTCTGACAAGTTCGATAAGTCCGGTAAGTCCCGATTCGTTACATTTATATCTATAAGTAAAGTGATGTTGATACCTGAAAATGGCGGACATAATTATGTGGTTGGGGTTTCTCTGACAGCAATCGGTCAAGTATTCGCTTATTAACACCACCTTTAACCATCATAAACACATTACATTATCAAAGTCATGTAACACTATCAAACATTTGAACAGAATTTCGACCCTGAATGTCTTAATCATTTGTTACAAACAAAGCTTTTACTTGGACATCAGTGTTTACTGAAAACAGTCTTGTTTGTGTTTTCTATGCTATGCATGTTAAGTCGAGTACTGCCTTCCCTGTCTGACTTTCAATTATCTTTTTGCCTATGATTGTTGAGTGAATGATTGAGTGTGTTATTTTATTCACCAGGAGTTGGCACGTGAAGAGAACACATCCATAGATGTAGATACTGAACCTGAGACCGAGAGTGAACTAGGGGTAAATTGTTTACTTACGTTTTCATCCTTTCTATATCAAGTCAACATCTAAAGTATGTTTGGTTATCCAAAAGTTTGTGGACTTTTGTTCAAAAACAATTGTTTTATGTCAGATCATTATGAAAAATTACCATACAGTGTCGTTAGTCTATTACGAATGCCACCCGAATGATACCACCTCATCTGATAATATTGTTCTCACCTGATAGTGACCTGAATTTCTCTATGTCCATGCTAGGACCTTTATATCATATGATTTTGGCCAGAGTTACATATGTGTTTTGTGATATTCATTTTTTTGAGGCATGATTGTGGGGAGTAGTGGCCTAGAGGTAGGGCGCGCTTCGGGATGGAGAGGTCCCGGGTTCAATCCTTTCTGGACCACTGGTTTATTTCTCTTGAGAGAGACCCACATGCTCCACTCCACCATGGTGTAAAATGGTACCTGTGAGGGCAGTCTATTCCTGGGCGCCACAGATCGATGTTGGCTACTATACCCACAGGAGAGGAATAGTCTCCAGGGAGACACGAGTGTAGGTTTCCATAGGTAACCCAATGACCAGGGGAAGTTAAAATGTCAAAGGGTGCTTGAGAGGCCTTACAGCTGAAAAGAGCCCTAGAAAATTGGTAACTTAACTTTTATCTCGATAAAGTTATTGTTAGATTTTAGACTGTGCACATCTAATATTAGGGTACTATATAAATAATATGTCAGGTATAACATTGATAGATAATGTATGAAGGTTGATCTTGCTCAATAATGCTTTATATACTATTACAGAATACAGCTAGCTCATTAGAACTATCTAACCCAGGACAACTAGACTGGGATTCTTTGGTAGCCGAGTACGATGGTAAGTCCAGTACATCACATGTTAATTTAACATAAAATTTGTCTGTCCAGTCATCATACCAGGCTTCTAGAATATTCGCAGGTATTGCTTGGTGAATTTGACATGCCTCTCAAACTTATATTAGCATTATTTAACAGCTGATAAAATAATGTCTATATTTATAATCCCGTTTGTACATGTTATACCAATACAAATCTAAACGTCGGATATTGCATGATTTGCTCATGGAAATTGATAATATTCAACGCAAGAGCCTTGTAATATATTCATGCATAAAGATTAGGATCATGTCAAATTCTCTGGACTATATTCATCTAGTAAGCTGAAATAATATTTTGCCACTTGAAGATAGACAAAATATAAATGTTACATGACTAACTGATTAAGGTTGTAGGGGTTCAACAATAATTATTGTGGATTGACAATAGAAAGGCTTCCCTTTTCTGCACGAATTAAAAGTTATTTGATGAAAAAAATTAAAAGAATTGACAAAGTTATGGTTGTTCGAATTTCCATCACTTGCATTTTAACAATAAAATAATGTTTGAAGCTTAGTTAAGGTGTAAGGATGTGTACTGATGGCACCCAGAACAGATTTGCAACTCGTTTTCAGGACTGAGCATAATGCCTCAGTAGAACCCTGTGGTTGAAATGTACTGATTGAAATAAAAAAATTAAGCAAACATTTGGTTACCATGATTGCTTTCATGACATCTGTGTAGAATCTTCGATGGTATGGCATTTATGGTTACATGATTCCTGATTCCATAACCTCTGTATTCTGATTTGCTAAGATTTGGCCTTTACCAGAGGTTTTAGTCCATTGGATATTTTACCCCCAGTTTCAATTTTGATTGGGTTTTGACAAATTTTATTTGTGTATTTAATAAAATTCATAGGGTAAATGATCTTTTATGTACTGTTTTTCACTATATCATCCTTTTATTTTGGGGTATTTCAAATTGTTATTGCTTTTTATTACTCCCTCCTCTCAAAATCAATTGGGTTTTTAAGAAATGTAATTGGGTAATTACCACAATACGCAGCTTATCTGTAGCTTTGATTTATACTTTCAAAAATTAGTGAACACACTAAAAATGGCATTTATTGTTTATATACCGTGGTAGAAATGTTGATTATTTGTTATAAATATCTAACCCCAGTGTTACAATTTCAGCTGAAGAACAGTCAGGTACCAAGAAGAACTGGGGTGAGATAGTGGATGAGGCTGACACAAGGACACCTGGTCATGCTGTACATATGCATGAAAAACTCTCATCTCCATCACGAAAAAGGTTTGAATCTTATACTGTGAAATCATTCATTTTCGTGGGGGATTTAATTTGGTGAATTTCGTGGTTCACCTTCAACAACGAAAATCAAGTCCCAATGATCAATAATTTTGAGCCTTGTTTTTATTACCCGAATTGCAAAATCCTCGAATTTACGTCCCACCGAAATGGTATTTTTTACCAAAACCAGGAAATAATGTCCCATCTTAATTAAATGTATCACCTTCATACTCTGGCTTGACCTTTTTCTGCTTGTGCTTGTGTGTTGGTAAAGTTTATTGTCTGAGTCATTTTCTCAAAGACTATCAAAGGTATCCACTAGAAACTTGGCATAGTTATTCACCGTCACAAGAGGAGTCCGTACTAATAAGGCTGATTACCCTGTGACCTATATTTATTGAGTTGTCTGCCATCGTTATTATCAGAAATGAGAAAGTCGAGCGTCCAGCACTAGAAGGCGATGCTCTTGAAATATATCAGAAGACTGTTGCTAGCTGGTAACTTATTATACCTGTATGATGTTATTGTATAATTGACAGATCTCCCACAGAATCCAAGAAGAGACACGAGGAGAAACAGGCTAAAGCACAGGAACTTCGTGATAAACTCATGCAAGATAAATCTGAGCGGCTTAGGATCCTTGGTCAGAAGGTAAATGTATTTCCTGGTTCTTTATGTCATTTATAGATGAGGAAGAAAATCAACCATTAACCATGATCAAAAAATAACAAGTGTTTAAATGTTATACTGTAAATCAGAGTATCATAATTGAAAGTGTTGCCGTATAAATATACAATATTCATTTTTAGTCACAATTAGCTTGCAAATACAGGCATAATTCATTTTAGTGTAATAATTTAGTTTTCCTGCCTAAATCAACCTTAAAACTTAATAAGTCGCCTACCTGTTTTCAACTGGAGGGTGCTATAGGTTTACCCACTGTCCCTCTGTCAGTCAGTCAGCCTGTCAAGAAATCTGGATCATGCTATACCTCACTTTTTGATTTGGAGAAAAATTGTGGTTGCTATGGATAAGGAATTGTGAAAATACTTCAATATCTGGATCCTGACTTAACTTGATGGAGGGGAATTACAATTCCAAATTACTTGTTTATAAGCAAATTCAAATTTTGAGTTCAGAAAATGATGTAGTGTTTCTGTGCAGGTTGGAGAGGTTTGAGCATTGAGAGAAGAATTTGTGTAGTTATTGTGTAATTCAGAAAATTTGTCAATCTTCCTGATTAATCTGGACGTTCGGATTTACTCATCCAGGAAGAGCCGAAATTAAAGTTATTTGTATAAAATATCTTCAGATATAGCGAAGTTATGGTTATTAAATCTGTTATAAAGGAATTTCTTAATGAAAACTGAGTTGAATATTGAAACAGTGTGGTTAAATGCCTATTATTAGCTCGACTATTCGAAGAATATGAGAGCTATTACAGTCACTTGTTCGTCGGCGTCGGCGTTGCATATGGTTTAAGTTTTACATGCAAAACTTTAACCTTGGTTATATTTCAATAACCAGTGCATATATTGGATTGAAACTTTGCACTGGCTTTCCCTGTCATGTAATCAACCATGTTAGATAACTCTTGCATGAATTTAATGCAAATTATGGCCCTTTTTTACTTAGAAAATTTGGTTAAAGTTTTGCATGCAAGTTACTAATAAGGCCATATCTCAAATAGTATCTGTGCTATGGCATTGAAACTAACAACACTTACTAACCATCATAAGGCAATGGTACCTGTCTTGGGTAATAGCTCTATTATGATTATTATTTGAGTTATGCCCCTTTTTAACATAGAATTTTCTTGGTTAAAGTTTTGCATGCAAGTTTCATTCAGACCATATCTCAGCTACTATCCATGATACTGCATTGAAACTTACAACACTTGTTTACCATCATCAGTCAATGGTATCAGTCAAGGGCAATAACTCTATTATTTTTTATTTCAGTTATGCCCCTTTTTAACATAGGAGTTTATTGGTTCAAGTTTTACATGCAAGTTCTATTCACGCCATATCTTAGTTACTATTTATGATATTGCATTGAAACTTATAACACTTGTTTATCATCATTAGTCAATGGTACTGGTCAATTGTAATAACTCCATTTTTAGTTTAATTCGAGTTATGCCCCTTTTAACTTAGACTTTCCTTGGTTAAAGTTTTGCATGCAAGTTACATTCAAACCATATCTCACCTACTATCAATGATATTGCATTGAAAAGTTTAACTATTTTGACATAAGGAGCAAAACGGTCTCCTGTTTCCCCGCTTATACAAACCTGAGATACGAGGTTTTGACTATCCAGCGAGGATATCAAACTTGTGTTGTTCGGCATGGTATTGTATTTAAACTCATCACTGATTTATTACATGACTGTATCCTCAACATTATTATTTTAATTTGTCACCATTGTTTTAAAATTGACTCCTTTAACAAATCATATCTTACTCATATGATTATTTTGTAGAAACTTTGTTATGTCAGTGGATGTATACAATTCCCTTTAAACATACGCATTTCTTGAATAGAGTACAGTGCCGCTTGAAGTCTTAAAATCATTTTCACTGACAAATATTTGTTAATAGTCCAGTGTTGAGATAATTGCCATGCCTCAACAACCATTGTACATTAGCTTTCATTGCCATGTAGTCAACTAAGTAGCGTAACTCATGTTTCAATATAATACAAATTTTAAATGGCCTGTTTTGAACTTATATTTTTTCTGACAAATGGCTGCGAATAGTCGAGCGCGCTGTCTAGTGACAGCTCTTGTTTTTGAAAAATTGTTGACCGCATATGAGATTCCTAATTTGAATTTTAACTGTGTTGTCACCCCTGATATTTGTAGGTTGAGGAGGTTCGAGCATTGAAGGAAGAATTGATGAGACAGAAGAAGGAGATGATAGAGAAGAAGATGCAACAAGCCGAGGAGAAACGTCAAACTATGCTCAAATCTAAGGCACAGAAAGCACATGATGAAGAAGCTAAGGTACACACAATGTTTAACCATTTGCTGAATTTCACTCTTTGCATTTCAAAACCAAAAATATTAAACATGCTTCCAAAACTTCTTTGACTCTCAATAGGGGTTTTCATGATTTTTAAGTGGGAGATTTGGAATCTCAAGTGGGAGGATTTTCGTGCTTTGTATAATTAGCTAGCTTTGAATGGGAAGGTTGTAAGTACAAAATCAGTAGTTTGAGAAAATAAGAAATAACTGTCAGAAAATTACTCTTTTAAATTACCTGTTATAGAAAAAGGCGCTTTTTTAACTTTAATTTGGTCAACATTTGTTCAGATTAATGAAAATAAGCGCATAAGAAGCGCCTTATGATAAAGATTCTACTTACGACCTTCTTGTTCTAAGCCAGCGAGTTTTTTAAGCATAAGAAAAGCTGTAACAAGTTTCAAGTCATAATGTGACCTGTGTGTATGTACTGTTACTGTACGTAAACACTAAGGATGTGTTGTATATGTATTACAGGCCAATGAGATTGCATTCATCAACAGTTTGGAAGCACAAAATAAACGTCTAGAAATGATGTCTAAACAACAGGAATCTGAGGCGAGATTACAGGATATACAGGTCAGTGCTGAAATCATCTAATATATCTTACGTACCGTGACCATGGCCTAGTGCAGGGTTCTCAATAATAGCAGGCTATAAGCAAAATTGAATGCTTAAAAACCATTTTTGGCCTGCTGAAAATGTGAAATTTATACACAATTTTCAGAAAATAGTCCCATAAGGACCTTATCAGGCCTGTTGGTGAAGCACTTTGGCCTGGTAGGTTAAAACGTATTGAGAAACCTTAAAGTGGTTAGGGTGTCTGCAATAGAAACGAGACGACGAAGGTTGAAACCTCATCAGAAGTCTCTCATAAGTCAAAATTGACTCTTCCTTTCAATAGGGGTGACACTATAATAAACAAACTTTACCTTTTTCCTTGAAGATCTGACTGAACAACAGTAATATAATGATTTTTTCAATATGTGCTGGTCAGGATTGGATTTATAGCTATATTACACTCAGTCAGCAAGACTTGCGTTTTATACAATATTGGAGAATTACAAATTTAAAGTGAATGACAGAAAAATTATGGGATTGTCACTAGATTGATGTACCAAATGGTTTTCAATAAATGACTTAAGAGAATGGCTTGGCTTGGGATCCTTAAATTAGTTAATAATATGCAGGTGGGTCATATTAATAACTTCTTGGTTGCATATGTTGGGAATACATGGTTCAGTGTAGTTATCATTCATAATTATCTCCCTCAATGGTGAATTATGCACAAAACCTCAAATTCTACAGTATGTCATTCAATGTGGGATGAATATATAGAATGGCTTGAAATATCCATTTTTTGTGGATATGGATGGTTGAACGTCCTTTTTTGTTTGACTCCTACGTTGGTGGCTAGGCGATAGGGCCCTGTGTGTGAGGTTTTGGATTGTCTGTGAGCTATAGTATTCTCAAACATCTCATGGACAATATTATTTTGAAACATATCAAATACTGTAAAATCATTAATTTTCGTGGGGGGTTAAATTTCGTGGATTTCGTGGTTCGCTTCAATCACGAACTTTAATCCCAACGAACATTGATTTTGAGCCTTGTTGAGCCTGAAATTGTCTTTTTTACCAAAACCACGAAATTTCATCCCAACGAAATTAAATGATTTTACAGTGTATAATTTTATTTATTGACAATATTTTAGGAAGAGCGACAACGTAAGCATGAGGAGAAGTTAGCTAAGGAAGCAGCTGTAGAAGAGAGACGTAAAACATTACAAGCTGAGAGGCTAGCCAGGTTACAGGTGATCAAAGAACGACGTAAAATAAAAGATGCCAGGGTAGAACAACAAAAAGCAGAACGAGAAACGGAAAGACAGGAAACACTCCGAGCTAAAGAAAAGTAAGATTTGACCTTTCTGTGAAACTCTCAGAGCTAAAAAAAATAAAGATTTGGGCATTGTGCCTTTATTTGTGGTATGAAATGTTTTCTGTGTTCAGCTGTTAAGTTGATATTCTCTAAAGGTCATGGGTTTTTCCTCTACTCAATGATAATATTATGAGAAAATAATGAAACGACCCGTCAGATTCAGAAGCTTGTGCTGGGTCCCCAGACCTTGAACATAATTGACTACTTACATAGCTTGGAGATTTTGACACGATCCTGACCCTTTGAGTAGCCTCATTTAACAACCAGTGTCTTGCCTATATTTATAACACCATTGTATGTTTCCATATTAGGGGAGTATCACAATGACACTCGGTGTAATACAAATACAAAAAACATTGCAAGATTTGCTTGCAGAAATTGATATATTCAAAGCAAGAACCCTGTAATATATTCATTCATAAAGGTCAGGATCATGTCAAATTCTCCAAGCTATACTTGGCTGTCTGTAGGGGGATATACATGTTACCTACACCATATTATGAATCAGTAGTATATGTATTGTGTGAATGATTTCAGGGATCGAGAAGAAAGGCTGGCTGCACTGAATGCTCAACATGAACAACATAAACAAGAATTACAGAAGAAAATACAACAAAAGGTCATATCTATTTATATCTTATGTAGTTTGCTGAACATGGTTTTGACTTAATAAAATTTTGGATGTTAAACCGAAAGCTATAATTTATACATATATATATATATCACTATGACTTTATGAACTACTGTGGAACTGTTCAAACAAAAGCCATCTGAATACGACATTAGTTTTAAAAGTAAATTAATTTTTAACAAAATGAATAAATAAAAACCTTTTTTGAAATGAAGGCATAAATAGGTTAAATGTCAAGGTTGCTATGAATTGCTGCCATTGGTGAATCCATGTTTTAAAAATTCTAAAAACATCTCATGACAAGTTTGTGTTTATGTTTGAAAATAGCATAAATTGATGATACTCCCACTTGAAGTTTTGTGTGTACTTGTTTACAGCAAGATGAGAGTTCACAGCGTCACATGGAAGCATTAAAACAGATCCGAGAGAAAGCGTTTGAGATGAGTATATTACGTCATTCTACAGAGGATCATAATGATGCTCCACAGTTAACTCTGTATCCTGTAGAGAAGATGTGTACAATCTGTAATACATTGGTATGTTTCTATGCTTTTATTTACACGCCTTGGCACCGTTTTATCAATGTATTTACGGAAATCGTAAACTTACGTTCAGATTTAGATTCAGTATAAATATTTAACAACTGCACATTGGGGACATATATTCTTTGTGGGAGTTAATTAGCTGAACCTTGATGAGTATTTCAGCTCAATTCACCACATTTTATAAATGTAAAGGTACTATAAAGAATTTAAATTTAATCGTAAGTTTACGATTTTCGTAAGTACGTTGATAAAACGGTACCCTTGTAATTAACAATCAGTCTTAAGCCTGAAAATCCTGGTTTCAAAGCCTGAAAGTCCACTTTTTCATATAGACAAAGAAGAAAATTTCTTTAACAGGTTACTTTAATGTCTAATGTTTAATGAAATATTTGGACTCTGGACTTGTTCTTTAATTTTTGGACTCGTAGATTTGTAAGTCATTGAGTACCAGGAATCCTTCATTGAAATTTGTAAAAAAAATGTTGTATGTACTATGTATGATATATATATGTTTCAGATCCCGTCAGAAGTACATTTGTTGAGTCATTTACGTGGGAAAACCCATCAGCAAGCCTTGAGACATAATAACAATGGAGTATCTATGACCAAACAGGAAATTGTAAGTTGTTCTGAAACTAATACAATATGTCTATATGTATATACAGGATCTATCATAAGTTGTCAATTGATTATGATATGAGTGTATAGAGCTATATAGGAAGATATTTTTTTAAAATTTTCAAAAACTGAAAAACAATTATGCTTTCATATTCATTAGCTCATTTTTGCTTCGGTTTTAACAGAAACTCTCTCTGTCATTTATTGGACATGTAAACTGTCATACGAAAGTGTTCTAGAACACCCTATGAAACTATAAGAATCGTCTTTTTTTGACGATTGAATCAAAGTACACGGAACCCATCCAAAGTTTTAATTTAGGTAGTCTGGTATCATACTAAAAACAATGCAAGTAAGTATTTTTACATTGAATGACTGTTAGGATATAGGGCTATACACTTTAAGTAAGTTCTGGAAATTTTATAAAGCCTTTTGTGAGCTAAATTATATTTTAATGTTTAATGAAAAGTCTAATCTTATAGATAATTTCTTTACTGGGGTATGTTTGTGTGATAATACAGTAGAACCTCACCTTACGACCACCCCGAAATTACGACCAACCCTCTAATACGGGCATTTTTTGAAAGAATGGATTTTTTCCTTCTTTGTCTAATGGTCGTATATCCCGAAATTACGACCACCCCGCTATTCCGTAATGCGACCACTTTTTGCCAACCAAATGGTCAATTTGTGCAGATTTGAACCCCGAAATTACGACCAATTGTAATCACACCTCTGAAAACACCTGACATTGTTTACAAAATCGTCCCCGTGACAAATTATCAACACCTCTGTTTATTACCAAAAAATGACACCATTGTATTATCACCACCTTTGTCAGTACATTAGGGCAATGCTTATCCAATGAGAGAGATGATTCAAGTCTATAAGATGTTGAGATAATCTTTTAATTGCCGTAATACAGAACTTTTAATTGTTTATTTGTACACGGTACATGTCGGCCATTGGCAAGGGCTAATTATTTACGACTCCTCACAAGATTAAAATGGAACAAAATGATGGGTGAAGAAAATGAATGAAACTTTTAATTCAGCGTGCTTGAGGGTTAATTCTTGGTGATTTGATGAATAAATTGTTTAATATGTTCACCTGAAGTAAGCTACGAGTATAAAAGTCATTTAGACATTGTAGAAGAAGTGTGCATCAAATCAAGTTGAGTAGTATTCGGAAAGCACTAATTTCGAATATTATTCATATTGACTCTTTCTGTTTCAAACAACACAACATACTTTTAGTATAACATGTTGATTTCAATAAGCACCCATTCAAGTGGTATTAGTCAAACATGGTTTATCATATAGTTTATATCTATATTATTTTAATTTTTAATCGTCAAAATATTAAAAAAACAAAAAACTTAAAACAACTCACTTATACATTATTACAAAAATGAATATTATGATTTACAGACAGAAATATCCAACGGATATATACTTTGAGTGGTCTATCCTGCTAATGAGACCACCTCGCTATTGAGACCACTTTTAAAAAGAACGGACGGTGGTCTTATAAGCGGGGTTCTACTGTACTTTAACTGTACACATTGCCTGTATTTTTAAGCTATAAGATCATGTTTTAATATTTTACTGGAGGTAATAAAAAATAATGGTCCGAGAATATACGTAATCTATTCATATTTTTGTTTTTAGGAAACATTCAACTTGAAACATATTGTGAATGCGCCAGATAATACAACTCATCCTAAGATTGTATCAGAGAAGGAGAGAATACGAGCGCTGAAGAAACGGTGCAAGAAACTGAAACAGAGGATGAACTCCAGGTAGGATTCATGTTTGACATTGTGAAGTGTATCCGAGATTGCTACTGCTGATATTGATCAATTTTGTGGATATTAAATTTCAGAAAGGGAAGAGAAATACGTTTATCACATAAATAACGTGATATTCCATGTGATAACAGATGATGGAACAATTTTCTCCAACACGTCTGCTTGATGATGTCATGTTTGATGTCATATGATGTGGCAAATAACGTAACGTTCCAAGGAAAGAATGTAGTTTGACGTCAACCTGTCCTGTTGTGTTATGAATTGGCAATGTTAGAGTTGAAATAAAGTAGTAACTATATATAGTAATTAAATCATGAGTGCATAGCACAAGTGATTTAGTTTTTGCATTCAAACGAGTGTATATTACGAAATAAAGCACGGCTACGTATTCATTATTTCTTAAACCTAATGCATGTTAATGTAATTGGAGCCTGATATCATGTAAGCTTGGAAATAATTATTTTCGAGGTAACTTGCTTCATGAAATGATAAAGAAGGTCTTTGATGTGTTGTCTACAACACATTTGCTCGGTCAAACATTTCACTATACATACCCTACCATATACTGTCATGTTTATTTACAGAGGTTTGGAGTATGATAGTTCTGTGGTTGGCAAACAAAGGATGGTTGAATCTGAGAATAAAGCAAAGTAAGTTGATCATAATTCTCTCTGAAAATATATAAGTGATACACAAGACAGAGTTCATATGGGCCTTAAAGCTTTAATGATACCTAACTTGTACCAAACCCAAAGTGTATAAATGATTCGATTTCCGGCAATTGCAATAAAGGAGTCCACATTGAACTGTATAGTACGGCAATAATGAGTACAGTGATAATTTTACATGTTCTTTCAATAGCAATAAATGATACAAGTTGAATTTTATAGTATCCTGGTATGTCATACAGTGATTTGGTTTATAGGCTGTGAAACCTGGGTGATTGGTCATATTTGACTAATTCTATCCACAAATATCATAGCAGCCAACCAATTAAAAGTTACTTTATACGCAACGCTAACAAAATAAAAACATTAAAAAATACAAGTTAATGCATTTATTATGACGTAACATTTTTCATTTATTGTCCATAATTTTTGTTACATAATCAATCATGGTTTTCATTGTTTAATAATCACAATTCATATAATATTGCTCCATCTCTGAGCACATGTCAATTTGAGATCTTAAGTATAATACCTTGATGACTGAGATGTTATCAATTTCCTATCAAGCCATATCTTTGAAACCATGTTGCAAACTTTCTTTTATTAATTTTACACCTATTGTTCAGTTGTCACTGATTGAAGCCTTAATATAATTATGTTTGACTGTTTTATCATTAAGTGTTGAAAGCCACTTCCTTTGATAATTATTGCTCTAGGTGTCAATGTCTGTAGACTTGTATATAAGTCAAGCAAATCCTATTCAGGATAACTAGTAACCATCATGAAACTTTAGGTGTTAGGTTATGATATAGTTAGGAGTTCCTAACTAGCATATAATTAGGACTTAATATGGATTACCATATATGAACATTAACTTGAGTTCAAGTTTAAATTATTTACTTTGTGTTGACAAAATATGGCTTATTGGATTACCAATTTAATACTGACTTTGTGTCAGTATCTTTGTGAATAATATTGGATTACCAATTAAATACTAACTTTGTGACAATCTTCATTACTCATTAACTTTGTGACAATCTTCATTAACTTTGTGAAACATACATCTACTTTGTGAATCATGCATTTGTTGATCAACTATATTAAAACATCAAAACTCTACGAAGTCAGTTTTACTTCAACTGTTGGAATTTAGACAATTATGTCAACGTATTGAAACATGAAATATAAACGTCAGCAGCAGCATCCGGTGAGTGTGGCTTACATCATTACGCGCCACCTCATAGTCAACCAGAACACGCCGCAAACCGCTTCATAATACATTCAATGTAGAACTATGGAAATTTACGCTAAGCAACTTAAGTCTTCACATATATTTTTGTAGCTAAGTTTGTCAAAAAGGGGTCACCCGTTTTACCGGAATCCACGTAAATTACCGGAATAGACCGGAATCCAGATAAATTACCGGAATAGGCCTATATTTTGTTAATTAACAGTAGTTTTACATAGTTTTTGGTTTAAATCAATCTTATTTAACATAAGCAACATATATGCAAAACTAAAATAAAATATGTTCACGAAAAAAATTTTTATTCGAGATTCAAAATTTGTTCATTTTACGATGTCATTACCATATTGGATCAGAATTAGCGTGTCCGGAATAGACTCGTTTCTCGTTATTTAATGGTAATTGTGTTTAATTACTTCTATAATTCATTAATATATACTATTGTTTCCAAAAGGAAATTAAAATATTGTGTTGAATAATGCTTTTATACAAGTTTTAAAATCGCTCATTTCCCGCATTGACCGCGCATATTGAATGAGAATTAAAATAACCGGAATAGGTTTGTATCAAGTTTTTTATTGGTAATTGTGTTTAATTTCTGATATAATTCAATAATATATACTATTATTATATTGTTTCCAAAAGGAAATTAAAATATTGTGGTGAATAATGATTTTATACAAGTTTTAAAATCGATCATTTCCCCGCATTGACCGCGCGTATTGAATGAGAATTAAAATAACCGGAATAGGCTTGTATCACGTTATTTATTGGTAATTGTGTTTAATTTCTGATATAATTCAATAATATATACTATTATTATATTGTTTCCAAAAGGAAATTAAAATATTTTGGTGATTAATGATTTTATACAAGTTTTAAAATCGCTAATTTTCCCGCATTGACGTAACCGAAATAGGCTCGTATCTCGCTATAAAATGGTAGTTTTGCTTAGTTTCTGCAATAATTCGTTCATATATACTATTAATAAGTTATTTCCAAAAGGAAATCATAATATTTTAGTAAAACAAGATTTTGTGCAATTTTTAAAATCGTCCATTTCTCGCTTTAAACGCGCGTACTGAATGAGAATTAACGTAACCGGAATAGACCCGAATCTCGTTTTTTACGGTAATTTTGTTTAGTTTCTGCTATTATTTGATCATATAAGCGATAAATAACTTATTTCCAAATGGAAATTTAAAATATTTCTTAAAACACAGATTTTGTGTAAAGAGTTTCATTCTCGTTCGACCAGCGTGTTTTTCATCCGTAATACAGAGACTTGACTATACACTGATTCATGAGAATGAAGAGTTGGGGCTATAACTAGATTTCTTGACATCTAGCATACTGATAAGTGACCTGTTTATTGGATATTCTGTATGACATCTTGTGTGTCGATTGTATACTTGTAGCCCCAGGCTTGACTAATCATTGTGCAACAGTTGGATAAAATTAAACCTAATGATCGTTTTTGAACAGCAAAAATCAATTAATGAATAAAATTACTGACATATATCAAGGATTCTGAATATTATCATAGAACAGGCCACTGTTACCTACGTAAGTATTTTCTATCACTTTGTCAATGCATTCACAGACCCTGTCGCTGAATCCTTTATCAGGGAGTCCTTATGTTAATCACAAATGACACAAATGATATAGACGTAATTAATATGTATTGCGAAGACACGTAACAATTACCTTCAAATAGTAATAGTAATCCATTATGATACAATATGATTTATAATCTGTTAATGAACTGCCATGAGTTATTCCACTAACAAAGATTAAATATACGTCTTAAGCATCACGAGGTCTATAAAATGAGCGATGTCGCAATATGTTTCTATTTTCATGTGTCAAAGTTCGGCTGCGTTACCTTTGATGTATATTTTTCACACAGGTAACTGTTTCACTGATAAAAATACTTACTTTTTTTGGAAACATTATTTTTTTGTACAAGGGGTATATGCAGGGGAATCGACGAACCGGTCACTAGTGTGCATTTTATTTTCCCTAATGTACAATACAGTAATACAATACAGTAAACTTATTAATCATCTAGAATGTAATGCTGTGGTTTAAAAAACATTAAATTTTATACATACGAGTGTCTCGCAATAACCACTGAGCTACGGAGTCATGTAGAAAATATAAAATTTAGGAAGTTATTTTTTTAATTTTTCTCAATATCAAATGGCAATGATACAGTTACCTGTGGTTTTCTCTCTCAGTTTCCTTTAATCCACCGACGTAAGTCGGCAACGTCTGATATTTAGCCGACAACATTCTGTGATGTACCCAGCGTCGGCGACATCTAAAGTTACAAAGTGATGCCGCGCGTCTCTTAGATCGGAAAACACAGTAAGGACAAGGTGTTAAATAGATTGGTTATTTCTACAACTGCATATCTTCAACACGATCACGCATTTTAACAATATAAATAGTTCACCATTTCGCTCGTACATTCCGTAGATGTATACAAATAAAGATCGAGGTTGGTTATTGTTGCATAAAAAAGTTTTCGGGCGACAAGTAGACATTTTTCTCTCAAAGAAATTTTGATCACCAAGAAATGAAATAAACATGGCCTAATAGTTGTTCCTGTACTGCAAGATATTCTCCCAACATACATGATTGACGGTCGACCACACCTTCATTGTGACACCCGAGAAAATTTTGGAACCGCCGTGAAACATTTAGTAACAAGGACTGCTGTGGCACGTGCGTACTGTTGAAGTTTGTCCAGTGTTACGATATCAGTGTTGAAATATTAGTGACCTATTCAATGTTGGATTTAAATGCCGTATGATGTTCGTATTTCAAGGTTATTGAAATCGCGGGGTGCAATACTTTTTTGATCCACCGGAGGCATATTTTCATTCGCTTCTAAATTCTTTTAGTTTCCGTTTAGAAATAGCTTACCTATGATACATTTGATTGAATGCTTATAAATTATTAACATACAAAAGATTTATTTAACAACAAAATTTGAAAATACGAGCCTATGTCCGCACGTTTGATCAAATTGTAATGCACTACCCGAAATTGCCATTTTTTCAATCGCATATAAACTCTTTTTCTCTCAAGATATTACTGTTTCCTTTCGGAAATGACTTGCCTTTGATACGTGTAATTCAATAATAATGTATAAGATACAAAATATTGACTTTAAAACAAATACGATCCTATCCCGGTTGGATCAAAATGTAATGCGCTACCCGAAATGGCAATTTTTTGCATATAAAATCCTTTTTTCACAACATATTTATATTTCACTTACAATACATATGGTTATAGTAAGTGGATTCCGGTTATGTTAAATCTCATTCAAATCACCCGTTCAAACAGAACGATTTTAAAACTCGTATTATATCACTTTTACGCAACATATTAAATTTTCCTTTTGAATATGAATTACTTATGGTATATATGATTGATTTAGATCAAAAACAATACATTTCTGCTGTTTATAAACGAAATATATGTCTATTCCGGTTATAGAAAGTGGATTCCGGTTATGGTAATTCTCATTCAAATCGCGCGTTGAAAGCAGAAAACGACCGATTTTAAAACTCGTATTATATCACTTTTACACAACATATTAAATTTTCCTTTTGAATATGATTTACTTATGGTATAAATGATTGATTGAAACCAAAAATAATACAATTCTACTGTTTATTAACGAAATATAGGCCTATTCCGGTTATAGTAAGTGGATTCCGGTTACGTTAATTCTCTGTCAATACGCGCGGTTAGAGCGAGAAATGCCCGTTTTTAAAACTCATGTAAAATCAGTTTTCATTGAAATATTTTAATTTCTTTTTAAGAAACAACTTATTTTTCGTATCCATGATTGAATTATACCAGAAACTTAACAAAATTATGTTTTATTAACGAGATACATGTCTATTTCGGTCAAGTAAATTCTGCATAGATAGCGTAATGACGAACGGACGCCGGCCAATTTTAAAATTTCAATAACTTTTTTTTTTCATAACATATTTTATTTTAGTTTTGCATATATGTTGCTTATGTTAAATAAGATTGATTTAAACCAAAAACTATGTAAAACTACTGTTTATTAACAAAATATAGGCCTATTCCGGTAATTTATCTGGATTCCGGTCTATTCCGGTAATTTACGTGGATTCCGGTAAAACGGGTGACCGGTCAAAAAGGGTTAGGAATAGTTGTGAAGAATATTCCATATGATCAACAAACTTATACATCTCTTATTGTTTGCAGGATGCAGAAGGTGATACGTGACATCAACAAATATTTACAATGTACCGATAGTGGACCCTGGTCACAGACCCGAGTCTCTGCACTAGATAGATCACTCGGACAACTTAACAGGATCTTTGAAAAGAAGGTAAAAAATTATTTAAATGATTGCAACAATTTTACAGTCGTATACATAAAAAGCTATGTGCCGTTCTCCTAGAAAACTGGGCTTTGTGACAAACTAATGAAAACCATAATAATCTGACGTCCTAAAGACTAGACTCTTATGAAAACTGTAGGAACATTTTAGCAAAATATAGCATCCATTGACATGTGCCTCGTTAGCTTGCTGTCTGATCTGGCAACCTGGGTGTAGGCACATATATGCCTGCCATAGTCAGCAGAAAGCTGACTGGCAAATAAAGGCTATGCTCTGCATACTGGACAAGCCTTTAAAACAACTTTTTAAACCTACTTGTGTGTATGGGTTGGTGTCATGAAGGTGAAAAGTATTGAAAGGATGGAAGCAATATCTGATTGATATATGAATTTTGACGATATAACAGTTAAGAAAGTTTTTCCCGGAGTGCCCAAACTTATCTGCCGCTAAATTGAGAAACAATTTGGTATGTTCTAATGTATTAATGTTAGGGTACCGATGTTGTATTGTTTCAGGTCTATGCAGATCAAGGATGTTTCAGATTGCTGGGTGGTTTAACCACATTGAGTCGTATTATACAGTTAGTTGATACAGCTAATATACAGACCCCTCCACCTATACCTCAAAAGTAAGTGAATTATCTATTTCAATTATACTGATATAGTGCACCCTGGTCGATGTAATAGGTGGGAAAATTTGGAATAGAGCCCACATAGGTGGTTTAACCAAGTTTTCTCGATTTTTCAACTGTAGACAACTCCAGTCAATGTTTGTAAATGTCACATTATCCTGGGTGCACTATAGCAAGTTATACATGTATTTAGGTTTCTACAATTATAATTTGTTTGGTTTATTAAGTAGACATTTTCTTTCACTTTTCATTTTATCAAAAATTTCTTGTTGGGTAAGTCTGGGCTTTGACTTTGTTTTGGTACTTATAAAGTCACGGGGTACACCATCTATTTTTCAACAGGACAATATGTTACTTGACATGGCTTTTTTTGCATTTTGATTGAGGTAAATATTTGAATTTCTGTCTACAACATAGGGATCTTACAAAACTACTAAGTGCAGAGTATGCATTAAGGCATGCTGTGTTCAGCCTGTCATCATTTTCTTGGAAAAGATTCCTCAAATAATCAAAATAGTCAGTACCAATTTTTCATTGTCAATTTGCTATAAACCACTGAACAAGTAACACATTAATAATTGATGACAATCTATTTTATGCATTCGCATTTTGGTACATTTCAGATCCCTTGTATTAACATGTCAAGTCTTCAAACTAGCATGTAAGGGCAACTATGATAACTGCCACTATATGATGTTTAGTAACAAGATTAGCCTCGTCATAGAGTTTGCCATACATCAACTGACAGTAAGTATGTTTTCTATGCTTTATAGTTAATAGCTACCAATTCTCGAGGGCCCATTTCAGCATCTTAACTTTTTAATTTCCCCGGTTCATTCGACTACTTAAGGAAGAAAGCTGTGTCGAAAAAATTGTAATGCACTCCCAGCCCTTTACATAAATATTTAAATTAGTTTGACTTTGATTAGTTTGTTCAGGGTGATGAAATGTAAGCCAATCCGTGCCTTGAATTGACCCCTGTCATCAGTATAATACAAACGTTGTCATGACGTCGCGCGCATTGTAATGTTAAATTGTGAATGAAGCCTATGTAGCGTACATCAGTGTTTTGAACATTAATGAGTGTTCTCTTATGTGATAAGTAGAATCTAACATTTGTGCTAACTACATATGAGTTTTATTAAACTTGTTGACAAATACAATATGACAATCGGCTAAGGCTTGTGTTACATTGTTTTGTCCACTCGTGTAATTAAACTCCTATATAATGAACAGTCATGCAAGATCCTCTATATAAAACAGTTCGGGGCAAGTTATTGTTGATTCGGGTAAGTAACTTTTGCAATCAGGCAAATAAGTTTTGCAATCGGGCAAGTAACTTTGGCAGTATTTATGTATAGGTTATACATGGGAACTAATAAATTTTACCGATTCGGCCAAGTAGTTTCAAATTCTAAATTCACCAAGACTGATAAAAGGCTTGGGGAAATATAGGGAGTGAAGGGTTTATTGTCAGAAGTTACATATCGATGGCTTAGAACCAGAAGGTCGTAACTCCTACTTACGACCTTATAAGACTCATACATATTTGAAATCTGCTTCACAAGGCGCTTCTTATGAGCCTATTTTCATGGAAATCTGATATTGTTGACCAAAATGAAGTTTTAAAAACTTGTTTTCCCATAGGTAAAGAGTAAATTACAGACAGTTTTCTCTTGTTTTCTCAATATATCGATTTGTTAGTTACGACCTTCTTGTACTAACCCATCGATATGTTTCTATTTTTTACAGTTAACTTTGCCAACAGAGCAGACAGTCAACAATAATGCATATGCGGCCAATCCTGAACCACCCAAGATTCCCTACAATCTGTTGGGTATCAACCTGCTTCAACTACTCGCTGTTATACTGACCTGTCTCGCGAAAAATAGTCCCTCCACTAAATCCAGCGAGGCTTCCTTGGAGAGAATGAGCAACACAGTAGATGCCTTCACAAGTCGTGCAAATGATATAATCAGGTATGTGGGGTTTGTTAAGTTATCATTGACAGTTAAAGCATGCTGTCCATTGCATAAGCAATGTGCTACCTATGCCTTTTATATTTAATTGAGCAGAAGGTAACAGAATGAAGGCGCTTTGTAGAGCTTTGCTTGGGCAACAGACACCTGTTCGCAACCTAACACACATTGACAAGGTACTGTAAAATCATTAATTTTCGTGGGGGTTAAATTTCGTGGATTTGTGATTCTAATTTTGACCCTTGTTTTATTACCTGAAATGCAAAAGCAACAAATTCAAGTCCCAACGAAATTGCCTTTTTTACCAAAACCACGAAATTTCGTCCCAACGAAATTAATGATTTTACAGTATGTGTTTTATGGGGGATATGTTTTAAAGAACTAGATTACATTCTACCTGTTAATAATCTGCTGAGAACTATATTGTTCTGTACACAGGAACGACTTCCACCCATGTATAACATCCGTGGAAGTTTTTCCAGTGGTTGCATTTGAATGCTCAATTTTCTGTTATTTCATGCCCATCTGTTTTAAAGCCCGGGGCAGAGCACATTCTTGTTACCTGGCAGCCTATATGGGTTTGAATACTTGACAAGACTGGTTAAGTTTGTCTTTTACTTTGTCTATGATTATGCCCTCCACATGTGGATAGTTGTCCGGTGTTTGGGTTAGAGCTGATCTAATTAGTTGATGGAAAAATAAATATTGGAGAACAAATTGTTAGCATCTGACAAATCAGACAGTTCTACAGTTTTAAGTCATGGCAAATTGTTGACCTTGAATAAGTCTTTTAAAATGTATTAAGAACTTTAAAATCAGCTCATACCTTTCCACATGTGAAGAACTTGGCCATAGCCTATTTTATATGCAGGACCATAACCTGTCCTCCATGGTGACCAGGTGATAGTCACACTTTACTGACCAAGCTGGTCACATGGCCCGATCTCCAGAAGCATATAAAGTAGAAATCTCAACTCAAATTGAGATTTTGCTACAATCAAAGTTAGAATTATAGATAAATCTGAAGTTCAAACTTGTGAAATGATGCTGTAATAAACCCAGAATGTAATTTCTGTAAAATGATGCCAATTTTCAGTCAAGTCTTGCATTGAAATTAAGATAAAGACACATGTCAATATTTGAGATGAGATCTTGTTCAGATTGAGTTGCTTTGGGAGATCAGCACAAGGTATACTATCAGAATCATTCTTATCTAAGTTAACGAGTCTATAAAGTTCGATATCCCATAAAAATTGTAGTTGTGGTAAAGAATTAGACAAGGGAGTTAACTGGTTGTGTGAATTCAAAGTCTTGAAGCATTTGTTTCCCTTTGATTATAATTTATTTGTTTAAAATGTCAATAGGAATAAAGTCCAAGAGTCTTACTGGTAATTACATCAGTGTAATAAACCTAATAATTTTTGCAAAATAGGCTTTATAATTTCATTTATGCAAGCATTACCAGGTATAAAATTAGCATAGAGGTGGAATAGTCTTGACTAATTGAATTTTTTCCGTGTCACAATGACTAGAAAATTGTAACATTTAATGATTGTGAAAATGACCACATGAACATAGACATATTTTTAATATAAGGAAGAAAAGATCAATAATACCACTGAATACTATAATCTGTCCAGTCTCTAGTAGTCTTTCTCATGTATAACATAGTTTGCTTAACAGCAACAAAATACTAGTAATGTTGAACACATAAAACAAATAATGTAGAGGAAAAAAATTTTTTTTTGTATGTTTGTAAGATTTTTCCTTATAACTATATTGTGATGCCATTATAATAACAAGGCAAATAAAAGTCACCATGTTTGTTACGAACACATCAACATATCAGGAGTTTTCCTGAAGCCTTCCTTTACTCTGACTACGAATGTGTCACCCAAAATATTGTCAAATGTTTGCCAAACATTTATTATAATAAATATCCCCTGAATGACACATGAGTGAAACATTTAGTTTAAACATATTTATTTTCCCAAATATATTACAGTATGCATACAATTTACAGTACAAAATAACATAAACATAAGGAAAAGGGGATTAGAACGAAAGACACTTGGTCTTATTAAATTCTTCTCTCTGGATTGACTTCCAGTTTAATGAAAAACAAAAATATCAACAATTGAGCTATAAGTATATGTTGCATAAATTTGAGTGAAACATGGCCCATGTGTCGGGAATCATTTGTGATGTCCCCAAAGCTATTCCCATTTTCATGACTGCCCTGAAGCGGACTCAGTTTGGGCTTTCTTCCAAAGCTCACTAATTTTCATCGGGTGTACATCGCCGAGGCAAAATGCTCAGTCGGACCTAGGCATAATATCTCTAATGTTTCAGACACACACAGTCATTCCAGTCACTGTGTATAATACATGTTCATAACCTAACTAAAATAATTAAGTACAATATACCAGCAGTGCATACGCACACTACTTTGGAGGAACGGGTTTGCAGCCCTTTGGAGGTAATTTTTTTCCAAACAAGGGGATTTTTGTTTAACTCAAAAGCAACTATTTTTCCCTTTAATACACTGTCACATGTTTTAAAATGATACAGGAATCAGACATCCAATATGCTGTTCTATATTTTTTAATCCGAAATATAAAAAAATTAGGGGAAAAATATTTTTTGTTTCTGGCAGGGAACTGTCCCATGTTTCTGCTGCAGATTTGATATATTGAGTGCCCTGCATAATGGTACTTAAACGTTATATGATTCATTTCATTCAATTTTTTCACAATACATCTTTTATATTCTTATGATACGTTTATGTTATGTTCCGATCTTATGTTATCATCATTAAAACTCGGAAGATTTTATTTATACATTATCATGATGGTCACATTGAACGAGAAGATTCATTTCTCAATTTGTTCATATTGAGGATGGTATCAAACTACAAGCCTTTCTGTAATCAGTGAGCAGATCTCCCAATCCTGGAATGGCGATAATATTTAGAAGAATTGATTTTTGAATTGTCGCTGGTTATCAAACATAAAGCTATCGTATTCACCTGTCAATGGTGATTTATTGCTATCTATGCATGAATCACTCGAGCCTCTTACAAAAAGCTCCCGTCCTATGTCTCTATCCTATCTCGAACTTGTCCATGTATCCTGCTAATGAAATTTTATCTCTGCGATAAAACTCGGGCTACTGGCTTTTGTAGTGGTTTGGAGATATGCCTTGTGGTTATCGATTAGGTGGAGCAATGTAACAATGACTTCATGTACCAACTTCCAAATTTAGCCATCTTGTTTATGTTACAAACTGAGTCTTGGATGTTCGGCTGGAAACTCCAAATATATCTCAAACTATCACAACTTTAAATGCTATGTGCCAACTTTCTCTAGATCTGCTTAAAAATGTGCATTGGTAATACGTTCATACTTATTTCTTTAATAAACAATTTTGGTAATTTTTAATGATTCTTTGGTCAAGTCGGCTTGATAACTTTTAGTGACCAATAAAAAGTTTAAAATTTTTCTTGACTCAAACCATAGTTTGAAAGTTTTTTGTTTTTAATTTCACCAATACTTCTTTCCTTTTCAAAATTATGGAACAATATATTCATGATTTCTACTGCAAGATGATCATTTAAAAACAAATCTATGCACTATTGCCTTGGTGGGATATAACAGGCTAGTGATTGTTTATAAAGGAACTAAGTTAAAAATCTATGTTTCAAAGAAATCTAAAATAGTTGGTTGCAGGAAAAAAAGTAAGCATTAAATAGAGAAGGAATCAAGCTCAGTGCAAACCTCAATTTATACCATAGTTTTGCATTTGGCCCTTGGAATGTATTAATTCTGCCCTCACACCAAGTTCCAGTACTAGGTGATGTTGGAATAGAATAGCCATGTATTGCTGAGTCTGATACACAAGTCCTGACTATCTAACAGAGGTCATTTCCTGTAAGTCGACAAATTAATGCTGCCATAGCCTGTCTGCCTACCATTAGCCTTCATTTAACCCTATCACACCAGCTATGGTCGTGCTTCAATCTCATGTCTTCTAGATGATGGATGAACTATTTATGGGATATTTCTGTGTCTAGAATACTTGATCCAATGCTGGTGTAGGTTTGTAGGAAGTCATCCGGTGTCATCAAGTTTGACTCTTCGTTGTACGGGGGTCTCATGCTGTAAAATCATTAATTTTCATTGGGGATTAAATTTTGTGATTCACCTTCAACAACGAAATCAAATCCCATTGAACAATAATTTTTAACCTTTTATTTATTACCTGAAATGCAAAATCCATGAATTAAAGTCTCATCGAAATTAAATGATTTTACAGAAGTTACAGCTATATTTTGTGGTACAGTAGTTTACTTACTTTAATGTGCCTCCGTAGCTCAGTGGTTAGTGCGCTTGCCGTCTAATCTGGCGAAATTATCTGAATTTCAGTAGAAATAAAGGCTATGCTCGGCATAATTCACTTACAGCTATATTTGGTCGGGTATATGGTGTAGATTTCCTCCTATACTAGGTCATACTGATTGCAATGACTTCTTGAAAATATGCCTGTTTCTATTCAAGTTATAGTTAATTCATACCTGAGGTCAATGTACTGTAATTTTTTCCGATTTTTTTTTTCATTTTAATTAGTACAATGTAATACATATTTAATATTTTTGAAATACGAAAACATCAGTCATTTTGAATATTAATTATTTCTTTTAAACAAAATCATGTTTTATTTATATTTATTATTTACAAAAAAAATGAAATAATATTAAAATAAAAAACATAATGAAAAAAGTGTTAATGTCCCTATAGGGGTTCCATAGTAATATTGACAAAGTTTTTATTGATTTTGTGATCAGTAACTGATACACATTCATGTGGGATGCTTTGTTGCCTTTTATTCGGAAAATTGATAAACTATGCAAATCTTATTTAGCAAACAATAAATAAAAGTTTGGGTTTTATTACTGAACAAATGCTTGATGATTGATTCCTGATCATGTGTCGGCAAATTGTTGTCCAACCTTCCGTAACTTGATATTTTCACGATCGTACTTTGTTTGCCCGTGTACTCAAATATCAGTCCATCTTCCACTTAACGGTTGATTTTATTAATCGAAATAATGTGACTTCTTCATAAAAACAAAAAAGATTTTATTGCTAAATCAGGGTCTTGTGGAAGATCGTACAACCGATAATTTTCAAATGAGTTGTCAAAACAGACTGTGGATGGTATTTACGATAGGAGAGATAAACCCTCATATGCCGGGGTGATAATGTAAATTTTACACCTAGAGGCACTGCCTTTTACGGACGAGGATTTTACTAGGGATGTTTTATTCACAGATGATGACTTTATTGAATAAGTTTCACAAATTTAGGAAGTTACGCTAGCAGATAGTAAAACTATTATTGCGAGCGAGCAACAAACAGGATAAAACAGGGGTAATAATGCTGGTCATTATACAGAAATCAGTGGGTTTTCTTCTCGCCTTTCTACTTAACTATTTTATTGTTTCTTCAAATATTTGTCTCTACTCCCAATAGGCCATTTCTGTTAAATATTATGCAGACTAGGCCAAACTAGTGATTTCTCCACCTATCCTTTCTGCCTAATTGTTTATATAGATAGTTACTTACATGTTCAAAACTATAAAAAAAAGAAAACATTCAGTCCACAGCAGAAACATTAACATGCAGTTTGAAGTATAAAAAATGAAACAAAATGACTCTGTTCTGGACAAACATGCCAAAAATGTTGTTCATCCAGTCATTCACAATTACTTTTGTAAGTCAAATTATTAGCCTCATCATTATGAAACTTTTTAACAATAATTTAATAGCTGGAAACAAAATCTGTGCCAAGTTTGATATTGGGGACACCCGGGATTGAAATCTAGGTCAATGAGTCAAATAATTGAAAAACCTTTATATGTAGATACTAAAGTGACTGGACAGGACAGGTAAACAACAAAGGACATTAAATTTGGCCCCCATGTAAAATTACATTGACTCTGGTATCCCTCCAAAAATTGGATAGAAGCTTGATATAAGGATGTATATGTGCCGGTGGTCTAATACCACAGGTAACTGTATCATTGAAAAAGAGTAAAAAATAATAATTATATAAAATGTATAAATTTTATATCTTACAGTTATTATGTAAATTCCGAGAGAAAAAACATAAATTTTCCAAGAAAAAAGTATTTACTCTTTTATTAATACAGTTACCTGTGCCTGAAACCTGTTTCTGAATAAACTGTAAAAGAAACCTATTATACTATAAACGTGTATATTTTCAGTTACACGATCAGTGTGGGTATAGTGGACAAGTTGACGCAGTATTTACGTATGGTACAGGGATCTATCGACGACGATAGAGAAGCTGCAGAATTTATACAACATTGTCTCGGTCTCCTGGTTGCTTTAACCAAGTTCCTGTCTCTAAGGTATGTGCTTGACTCTTCGTGTTGTCCCTGTGTGTATCCATTCCATTCCCACAACATGTTATCAGGGGTGTCAATCTTCCTGATTATTCAGAAATTCATATTTACACATCCAGAAAGAGCCATAATTCCTGACCAAAATAAAAGTTATTTAAAGAAAATATCTGAGAAATGGCAAAGTCATGGTCAATTGAGTCTGTTTTGAAGGAATTAATTAATTTAATGGAGTTAAATATGGTAACAATGTGGTTGAAGGCCTCTTATTTGGCAAAAATTGTTGACTGCATATTCAAAAAATTCTGATTTTAAATTTGGCTTTGCTGACACCCCTGTGTTAAATATTTCATGCATTTCATTTCCAGCATTAACTTAACTGAGTGGAACAATTATTACTGAGACCTGTTTGATACTTTCATGAAAAATAAGCATGTACGGTATGCAATATTCAACACTTTCAATGTTGAATACATGCATCATGCTAGTAGATGTATTATGTACACTTTATTGATATTGCTTTTGATATTACTTTTATACATAATAGTTATACATCCCTGGCTTAAAATGAGAAGGTCTTAAGAACAAAATCAATACTTTGAGAAAACAGTAAAAAACTTTCTGTCTGCATGAAAACTACTCTTTACTTATGGTTAAACAAACTGTCCCAACTTCCTATGATAAGTTCTGATTTTCTTGAAAATAGGCTCATAAGAACGCCTTGTATTGTTAATTGTAAATATGTATCAGTCTTACGACCTTCCAATTCTAAGCCAGCAATATGTTTGAATAACAATAAGTATTGGTGTCCATACTAAAAACTGAACTTTATTGGCCTCTTGGAGTATATAATAATATTGCTAATGCAGGTTTTATCCATACTAAAAACTGAACTTTAGTGGCTTCTTGGAGTATATATATACTTCTAATGCAGGTTTTATCACCTGAATTATTCCATTAATGTAAGTTACTTATTTATACAAACAATTTTATGTTTGTTTTATGATGTAGTTTAGTGAACTAGTGTGCCAGGAATGATGCCCCCATTCCTAAAAAAATGACAGGAATGCAATGTTCGACAAAACATATTGTTGTAAAATGCTGTAAAATGAGTTAATTTCGATGGGACAAAATTTGGGGTTTTGTTAAAAAAGACCATATCGACGGGACATTAATTTGTAGATTTTGTATTTTAGATAATAAATACAAGGGTCTAAATTATTGTTTGATGGGATTAAATTTTGTGGTAGATGGTGAACGAAATTTAATCCCCCATGAAAATTAATGATTTTACATTACTACAAATATCAATAAATATCACAAGTTGTATGTTATATGGTAACATTGGGGCTGTTCCGATGAACCCTACAGCATTCTAGATACATAATAAAATTATGTTAATGTTGCGGGCTCCATTTGCATAAAACATACTATAGTTGATGGGTGGAAATACCTTACATCATAAACTGATCATTTCTAACATCTGCTAACCTCATATCTTTATATTGTCGGCAATTTATTCATGTGGGGTCTTGGTGCTGCAAATATCATCTAACCCGTTACTCCATAGTCATGTAGTGCATTTTCCTAATTTTAGTACAGATACCCATCTCCAGTAACTTCATTTGCTCGTAATCATAAATGGCTTAATTGGGAAAATTACGCTGAAGCAGCTCCATAACGGTGACAATAACAAAATAATAATTTCACTGTTATTTTCACTCAAATATCACCATAATCCTTTGAAAACAAATAATAAATTAATTTTAATTTGAAATATCAAACTTTGGGGCCAGTAGTTTTGTTGTTGAAATTGAGATTTTTAATAAATTTGAGTTTACTAAATTATTCTGGAATTAAGAGGTTCTAACATGTTAATTTCATTTTGATAATATTAATTATATCAAATTTTGTGGTCAGTCGGTTTATTGGTGAGTTAGAGAATTCCGACAAATTTTGAGTTTATTAATAAATATTGAATGTTAATGAGCATGTTTGATAAAAAGCAGGCCTTCCTTTGTTGTTTGTGTAACTATACATGATAGGAGATATAATAATCCAAGAGTCAATTACTGACTTTACACTTAAACACTTCCAATCTAGGTGACAGATGTAGTACTGTAGAATTTTTAATTTCCGCGGGGGATTAAATTTCCTGGATTTCATTGTTCACCTCTAACCACGAAATCAAATCCAATCAAAACAATAATTATCACCCTTGTGTTTATATAATTACCTGAAATGCAAAATCGACAAATTAATGTCCCATCGAAATTGGGTTTTTTTTACCAAAACTACAAAATTTTGTCCCATCGAAATTAAATGATTTTACAGTATGCAATAGATAGCCACACCGTTCTACACTTTGCATGAAGATAATACTATTGAATGTCACCGAACCATCTCTCTCAAGTCGGGTAATCTGTGTAGTGTTTTAGGCACCGTGTTTTTTTTAAACTTGATGTTACATTAAGCGTGAACATTGAGTTGTTATAATAGTGTTAACTGTTTGTATAGGACAATCACTGCTCCGCGGGTGTGCTACACCTTAACAGCGGTGCCAGGAAGCAATGAGAAATTCTGTCTCAGAAGCAAACACTGAGGCGATAAATTCAACATCTGGTCAAATGTTTTAGTTGTGGACAAATAATCATGATTGCATTAACCAGTATTTTATTGATAACTGACTAATTTATTTTAACACATTACAGAATGAATATTTTACAAGTTTTTGTGGGAAATTAGATTGATGGCAAAATATCATATTAAAATTGGCGCCATTACATTCACTTTTATTTCTTTACAGAATTGGTCAACTTTTTATTTGGCACAATAAAATATTTAAAAAATATGGTAGACCCTTCCTTTGTAAAAATACTGTTTGTTTTGCAATCCTCAGTATGTTTCTTCACAAATACCATAATTATTAAAAAAGTATAAGTACAGGGTGTTTCAGAATATCTGTCCCCATTACAAACAAATGTCATGCGCACACGTCTGATCTCATTTGATATCTTCATATACCATTGGAAAGCCAACATTTTTAAGTTTTGTATAGTACATTATATGACAATTTTACTATCAAAGCAACATTGGAATTAAGATTTCTGAAAAATGGCAATTTTTCGATAAATGTCAAAATGACGTCCATATTGAATTTGCTTTCCAAGTTGAATTACATAGCTTGCAAAGTTTTGCATGATATAAGCAGTTTTAAAGTTTTCAAAAACAAAAATATTATACTGATATGAAAGTTGAATCCATTTGTCATAATCTAAAAGCTTACGTGTGATACAGTTGCTTTGGTTACCAGCTGCTAGGCAATGAAAGAAGCTAACACAAAAACATTACTTTCTCGCTTTCATACTAAGTAAACAAATGCTTGATCTTCGGTTATTTTATTTCTCAATTATTACTTTAAAGTCATAAATTGCTTTGGTGGTTGTATTAAAAACCACATACCTCTATTTGTGAATTTAAAACATTCATTATGAATTTTTTTAGCTCACCTGACCACAATGTGGTCATGGTGAGGTTTTGTCATACCGAGATGTCCGTCGTCCGTCGTCCGTCGTGCGTCGTGCGTCGTGCGGCGTGCGTCGTGCGTCGTGCGTCCGTCAACAATTTCTTCAAACGACTTCTCCTCCTAAACCGCTTGACCAAATTTGATAAAACTTAACAGGAATGTTCCTTGGGTGGACCTCTACCAAAGTTGTTAAAAAAATTCCAGTCCGTCGCATAACTAGGTCACACAGGCTAAAAATAGATTTTCAAAAAGGAAACTTAAAAAATCTTCTTCTCTGAAACCGTAAGGCCTAGAGCTTTCATATTGGGTATGTAGTATCACCTTGGGGTCCTCTACAATGATTGTTAAAATTATGTCCCTGGGGTCAAAATTGGCCCCGCCCCGGGGGCCCTTAGTTTTACATAGAGTTATATTGGGGAAACCTTAAAAAATCTTCTTCTCCGAAACCGCTTAGCCCAGGGCTTTCATATTTGGTATGTAGACTCAGATAGAGGTCCTCTACAAAGATTGTTCAAATTATGTCCCTGGGGTCAAAATTGGCCCCGCCCCGGGGGTCCTTAGTTTTACATAGAGTTATATAGGGGAAACCTTTAAAAATCTTCTCCTCCGAAACCGCTTGGCCCAGGGCTTTCATATTTGGTATGTAGACTCAGCTAGAGGTCCTCTACAATGATTGTTCCAATTAGGCCCCTGGGGTCAAAATTGGCCCCGCCCCGGGGGCCCTTAGTTTTACATAGAGTTATATAGAGAAAACTTTTAAAAATCTTCTTCTCCGAAATTGCTTGGCCCAGGGCTTTCATATTTGGTATGTAGACTCAGCTAGAGGTCCACTACAAAGATTGTTCAAATTATGTCCCTGGGGTCAAAATTGGCCCGCCCCGGACGCCCTTAGTTTTACATAGAGTTATATAGGGGAAACCATTAAAAATCTTCTTCTCCGAAACCGCTTGGCCCAGGGCTTTTATATTTGGTATGTAGACTCAGCTAGAGGTCCTCTACAAAGATTGTTCAAATTATGCCCCTGGGGTCAAAATTGGCCCCGCCCCGGGGGCCCTTAGTTTTACATAGAGTTATATAGAGAAAACCTTAAAAAATCTTCTTCTCCGAAATTGCTTGGCCCAGGGCTTTCATATTTGGTATGTAGACTCAGCTAGAGGTCCACTTCAAAGATTGTTCAAATTATTCCCCTCGGGTCAAAATTGGCCCCACCCTGGGGGGTCACCATTTTACTTAGACTTATATAGGGAAAACATATAAAAATCTTCTTGTCTAAAACTACAATGCCTAAGAGCTTTGATATTTGGTATGTAGCATCATCTAGTGGTCCCCTACCAAGATTGTGCAAATAATGCCCCTGGGGTCAAAATTGGCCCAGCCCCGGGGGTCACCGTTTTACATAGACTTATATAGGGAAAACATATAAAAATCTTCTTGTCTATAACTACACTGCATAGAGCTTTGATATTTGGTATGTAGCATCATCTAGTGGTCCTCTACCAAGATTTTTCAAATTATGCCCATGGGGTCAAAATTGGCCCCACTCGGGGGGTCACCGTTTTACATAGACTTATATAGGGAAAACATATTAATATCTTCTTGCCTAAAACTACACTGCCTAGAGTTTTGATAATTGGTATGTAGCATTATCTTGTGGTTTTCTACCAAGATGTTCAAATTATTCCTTTGGGTGAAAATTGTGCAGGGTTTATAATCAGGTGAGCGATATTGGGCCATCATGGCCCTCTTGTTTATTTGAAAGCATGGCACCGGTTTGCATGACAACAAGAAAGAATGTATCTGCATGGTTATGTTCTTCCGTTGCCTAGCAACTAGAAACCAAAGTTACTGTTACATCAAAATATTTTCAACTTGTTGTATATAATATATACTTTCAAATCATAATATTATTTTGTTAATAAACATTATCAAACTTGTTTTTTCATTCAATACTTTACAAGCTATGATATCAATTTGGGTTCAAAATAACTGTGAACATCATTTTGACAATTATCGAAAAAATGACATTTTGCAAGAATCTTTGTTACTGGGTTGCTTTGATAGAAACATTGTCATGTTATATACTGAATAAAACTTTGAAATTTTGGCTTTCTATTGATGTATGAAGATATCAGTTAAGATCATGCATGTACTCATCACATTTATTTGTAATGGGGACATATATTATGAAACACCCTGTATTCCTCATTGCAAGAAATGTGTGTACATTGCTTATAGTGCTCATGTCTGTATGCATGTCGGGTCAACCAAAATTTATGGTTTTCGCTAAAAAACTAAACCACAAGGGTCAAGTTTTCAGTCTAAATAGTAAATTCTAAATTCAGTATTTTTAGAAAAAAATCACTACGTAATTTATATGAAAATCATCTAGTTCAGTGTATTGACAAGCAGTTTTCAGTATTTTGATTTTTTAAAAACTTTTAATCCATGAAACAACAGTATGACCAATCATAAATACCCTTTGATTTACACTAAAATCTTGTGCTTGATAGTAGTGACAGCAGTATGTGTATCTTCTTCTCACAGAATGCTGCATGGCCTGAAATCATATTCATGTGGTCTTTTTGTTTAATTAGATCCTCTTTCAAGGGGTCAGAGGTCTCTTGTAATATTATCATTTTGTCTGTGGGCGGTATGATTTATCAGGGGTCAGTGGTGTCCCCTATTGTTATATTTATGAGCCCTATTCATTCAGCAAATATAATAACGGTGTTTGTGTGATTACAAATCAATTTGCTGATTAGATTCTATGTGGTTTTGGTGAGTGCAATACTGTGTACTCAATGTGCCGTATTTTATGAACAGAAGGAGTGCATGCATCCCTCTGTCACAAAAAATTATAAAATTATCTCCTGACTGTACGAGCACCGTAGAGCTGTAATCATTCTGTCGACATGAAAGTAGTTCCTAGGTTTCCTTATTATACTTATTACAGGAACGGTCAAAGTTCTGTTTCAAATTTGTAAAAAGGAATGCACATGGTTTCCCAGGAAACCACAGAAAATGTGACTAACTTGATCAATCAACTTAATATTTAGAATTTAGGGAACTCCCGTAAAATATTGGTACGTGAGTGCCGTAGCGTGTTACAAATTGTATGTGACAAATAAGGTAATGGATTGGATTCACTTCTGAGACAAAAGATGCTATTGTTGGCAGAGAATAGTGAACTGCCTAAAGGAGAAAGGGAATATGGTTTTTCACCATATTTTCTGATTGAAGCACGGAGGTTCGTCCATATGCTTGATAATTTTATAATCTAATTTTCTGCCCCTCAATATGAGCCCGCTGAAGTGCAGAGAGGGAAAATAAATAGATTAATAAATCCAATGGTCTTCATATTACGCTCATTCATTGCTTAATAGAAAATAATTAATTATTAATTAATGTATATTTTTTTCAGAAAATCGTCCATTTTCGAGAAAAAGAAACTTGAAGACCCTACTCAGCTTATTTCAACGTTTGAAGTGACAGAACTTGTAGGAATTGTGTCGTTATTGTACGGGATGTTGTTACATTCTGGGACCCCTAGTCGTGGAGATGTAGCGCCACCAGAGTTCCCTCAACATACTCTAGCTGTAGCAATCACAGGTTTAAGGATGCTGAACAATATGGCAACGTTAGATCTAGACATGATGCAGGTATATACATGTATACAGTCAGGGGTTCTGCATTTTCAGAATAATCTGAATTGTCAGATTAGCCACAGGAGAAGAATGATCATTTCTGTTGAAATTTAAAAAAAAATTGGTGAAAAAATTCAAAGAATTGACAAAGTTATGGTCATTTATATAAAGTTCCATTTATGTACTAGATCAGGGGTTGACACTATTTTTGTCAATGGTTCGACAGAAAAGAAGCATAAAACTTGTAAAGAAAACAGTTACTGGTCCTTCAAGACTCGGGCAAGGGGACCAGTGTGAGTGTCGAGCCCTGCTAGATACAATCATTAATGAGTAGGTTTACTTTGTGTAAGGGGCTACTAGTGCACGAAGCTTTAAGCCCCCTGATTGAAAGCAACTATCTGTACGACTACAAGAATGTACAACATTATTTCTCACTGGATAATTACTGACCATTGTGGGCCATAATGAAAATTGGTCAGCCAATTATGTAATCAACGGAAAATAAAGTCTTTATTAAAAGGACCCTACTGGTCAGTCCTTCAGGAAAATCTGGTTCCTGCCATAACTCAAACAGTTTTCAAGCTAGGTTCATGAAACTTGGTATGTGGATAGGGACTAATAAGGAGATTATGCACAACTTATTATTTTGTTATTTGGACAAAAATTGTGGTTACCATGGCAACAGAAACATTTACAACCTGGGACTTCTGTATTGCTTGCAATTCCTAATTACTTGTTATTGTTATATATTTACAGAGTACGTTAGGACAAGAGGGGATGTCACTAGAGTTCCGGCACATTGCTAGTTATCTTATATGGTATTGTTCACATCATAATGCCGAGGAATTGTTACATGAAGTGATACTCTGTGTCGGGTATTTCACCGTTCTCAACAATGACAACCAGGTATGTCTGACTACTGTAAAATAATTAATCTTCGTGGGGGGTATATTTCAAGGATTTCTTGGTTCATCTTCTACCACGAAATCCAATCCCATCGAATAATAATTTAGACCCTTGTATTTATTACCTGAAATGCAAAATACACAAATTAACGTCCCATCGAAATGGTCCTTTTTACCAAAACCATGAAGTTTCGTCCCATTGGAATTAAATGATTTTAGAGTATTTATTATTTCCAATCAATTAATGGATTTTTGAGAATTTTTTAGTGAAAATAACATTTCTGCCAATTTGATATTTTTAAAGCCCCAGAAGCAGGTTCCAGTACCGCACTGGAAAAGAAATGTAATGTTTGCAGTGCGGGACGTCAAATTATATGTAACGTCATGGCAACATAATTGTCACGTCATGAAGAAACCCTTTTTATGTTTTTCATGTAGTACATTTTTTTGTAGTCCTTCACGTTGTCCAGTGAATAAGGCTTTCATGTAAACTTTGCAGCAATATATTCATTTGCTTTAAGGTATATTACTGTACCATATTTTTCAATTATTTGAGTTTAAAGTATAATTTTTTGAATTATGCTGTTATGTTATGTAATGTGTTTCCTTTCTCTATTTCAAAAACACTAAGTTTTCACTAAAATTCACAAACTTTTATTCTGTCAAAAAATGAACAGATTTCCAGTACATTTGTATAAAATGTTACAAAAATAGAGATGAGTTGATTATTTGTTATTTGCTACCCCCAACATCTGTTTAAGAGTGAAGTATGGCAAAAAAAACTGGAAATAAATGTAGAAAAAACTCATGATTTATTTCATTAGAATATTAAGTTCAATGTGGTGAAAATATTGCATAACTCTCGCATAATTTAACCCCCCAGTTTAAACAAGCAATGACTGGTGTAATGTAGCATCCTATTTCAAGTCAGTCCTCGAAGGAATACAAAACAGATTATGTGAAACAATCAACGTTTTACACAAATTACTCGTGTTTTTCATTATTAAAAGTAATCTATCTAAATGCCATCGCCATAATGCCTTGCCCCAATAACAGCATTGTATGTGCAATTGATTAATTTGTTGAGAAAATGTTGCCACCTACGGCTTATGTTGTTATGTTGTTAGTTATTACAAAAACCCCTTGATCAGTTTTATTATAGAAATCATCATGTGTATCTTTTAATGAAATTATGTTTTTTGGAAAATGGACAAATGTCTGCCGTAGGGTAGATATTTAATATACTGTCACTGCACACTTAGCGTCAACTGTGACATTGTGATATATATCTCCAATCACTGTGTAAAAATCACATTTAAAGTTAGCGAGGACTCGAGGTTATTTGTAATAAATCTTGAACATTCATCTTTGGTAATTAATTGCTTAGGCATGGCCATAGGTGATACTTGCTTCACTACTTTCTTGATCAATTGAAAGATATCACCCAGCAAGTTGAGCCCAGTTATTGTTTTATTAGCTCACCTGTCACAAAGTGACAGAGTGAGCTTTTGTGATCACTCTTCGTCCGTCGTCCGTCCGTCCGTCTGTCCGTCCGTCAACAATTGGGTTGTGTCCTCTCTAGCGGTCACAATTTTGGCCTAATCTTTATGAAACTTGGTCACAATGATCATCTTAACAAAATCTAGGCCAAGTTCGATATTGGGTTATCTGGGGTCAAAAACTAGGTCACTAGGTCAAATCAAAGGAAAACCTTGTGAACACATTAGAGGTCACAATTTGAGCCTAATCTTTATGAAACTTGATCACAATGATCATCTCTGTAAAATCTAGGTCAAGTTCGATATTGGGTCATCTGGGGTCAAAAACTAGGTCACTAGGTCAAATCAAAGGAAAACCTTGTGAACACATTAGAGGTCACAATTTGAGCCTAATCTTTATGAAACTTGATCACAATGATCATCTGCATAAAATTTAGGTCAAGTTCGATATTGGGTCATCTGGGGTCAAAAACTAGGTCACTAGGTCAAATCAAAGGAAAACCTTGTGAACACATTAGAGGTCACAATTTGAGCCTAATCTTTATGAAACTTGATCACAATGATCATCTCTGTAAAATCTAGGTCAAGTTCGATATTGGGTCATCTGGGGTCAAAAACTAGGTCACTAGGCCAAATCATTGAAAAACCTTGTGAACACATTAGAGGTCACAATTTGAGCCTAATCTTTATGAAACTTTATCACAATGATCATCTCCATAAAATCTAGGTCAAGTTCGATATTGGGTCATCTGGGGTCAAAAACTAGGTCACAAGCCTTTGAAGGCCAAATCATTGAAAAAGCTTGTGAACACACTAGAGGTCACAATTTGAGCCTAATCTTTATGAAACTTGATCACACTGATCATCACTAAAAATTTTTGGTCAAGTTCGATATTGGGTCATCCGGAGTCAAAAACTAGGTCACGAGGCCAAATCATTGAAAAAGCTTGTGAACACACTAGAGGTCACAATTTTGACCTTATCTTTATGAAACTTGATCACAATGATCATCATTATAAAATTTAGGTCAAGTTCGATATTGGGTCATCTGGGGTCAAAAACTAGGTCACGAGGCCAAATCATTGAAAAATCTTGTGAACACACTAGAGGTCACAATTTTGACTCTATCTTTATGAAACTTGGTCACAATGTTTATCTCTATAAAATCTAGGTCAAGTTAGATACTGTGTCATTTGGGCCAAAATCTAGGTCACTAGGCCAAACAGGTGAGCGACCCAGGGCCCTTTGGACCCTCTTGTAATAATTTATATATCACATGACTTTTCTTGTATCCGTGTTAGTATAGCGAGTATGTATAATCTTATTTCACACATGTGTAGTATAACATTATAGTCAAGATGGCCATATGTCACATGACTTTCCTTGTATCTGGGTTAGTATAGCGAGTATGTATAATCTTATTTCACACATGTGTAGTATAACGTTATAGTCAAGATGGCCATATGTCACATGACTTTCCTTGTATCCGGGTTAGTATAGCGAGTATGTATATTCTTATTTCACACAATCATGTGTAGTGTAACCTTATAGTCAAGATGGCCATATGTCACATGACTTTCCTTATATCCGGGTTAGTATAGCGAGTATGTATATTCTTATTTCACACAATGTCATGTGTTGTATAACGTTTGCCGAAAATTACTCTTTTTTTGGCGTTGTTTATAGCAGAGTCTTTTTTCCAGCAGAAATGAGTGCATTTTCATGTTATTAGTCATATGAGATAAAGAATCTTATACCTGTTAACAATTGATATTAACTTATATTAAACTTGTTAAGGAAACAATGCTCGCTTAATAAAATTACCAAAATTTGTGATAGATCCTCTATATCTGTAACTTCTGTGGAGGAAAGTATAGTTGAGCAATGATTTGAAACCTTTCTGTTTATGGAGTGTTCCGCTCATACCTTGCTGGACTCAACATATACTTATATACTGTATACCACAGACTAAACTCCCCGGGGCCATGCAATTTGCTAAGGGGGGGGGGGGCTTTTATTTGTCCTCAAAATTTGGAGAAAAAAAATCGAAATATGATGATACCATATACGTCAAATATTTAATTTCGTTACAAGCCTCATTATAATTCATTTCGATAATAAAAACGCTACTTTTTGAGGTCTGCATTTTCCATTTATCAGTTTTCTGGTTAATGTGGGCTTAGTTGGCTTCCATATTTCACATGAAATGTTAAAAATTGTGATGTAATAGAATGTTTCCTTTTTATAAAACTTTTTTGTGATATAATTGAATTTCTATGTTTTCCCCAGCTATAGCACTAGGTGTACAATCTGTTACATCCCAAATATGCTTCAGTTTGAAATATTTGCAAGAAATATTATCTTCACCAAATTTAAGTTATAAAATATTGTAATATGATGGTATTCCAAAAAAATCAAGTCGGTCCAAACCAGGTCAAAATCTCAACAATCTACCTACCTACCTATCCTCTCCGTCCCCTGTGGGACATAAGGCCGCTAAAATCTCAACAATATTACCAGGATAGTGATCTCGAAAATGACCTATAGAAATAGTTGGACTTGTTTCAAGACAATATAATAAATCAATTAGTTAAACTATGGCAGGTAATTGTTGAAAACTGTATACATTTCTTTTTTTTGTGACTGTAAATGAAGGTTTATTATTACATCAATTATTAACGTTGACTTTGATGCTTTTAATTGTAGATTTAATTGTGAAAGTATTTATAATTCAATAATTTGAAGTGTCAATGATTTATTGAAAAATCTTTTGAGTAGACGTGATTTGTTAAACAACAATATCAACTTTGACTTAATGAAAAGCTTAAAATAATATAAATAAATTAACAGGGATCAATCAAATATAATAGAATTGCATCGTGGGTTATTACTTAAACATATGATCAGGTTTCAGGGTTGAAGGGCCTCCTCTCAAAAACCAACTGCTCTATTGACATCCCTGACATCATAGACTATTGTTGAAATTGACTCGTCTCTAACGAGGCAGAAAAATGTTAAAGATTGCGTTGATAAACTCGAAGCTACCAATAGTCCTTATTTGGTCGTGTGGTTTCCAAGTTGACAAATATTGTGAAAGTTTCTAATTAATTTACAGCTGGTTGGTAATCTTGATTGACAGTGGAGCGTTCATGAATTAATATTGCGAGTGGGACAGTTTGTTAGATTTTCTTATCACGCGAAAATCAAGCAGAGTTGTGGAAGTTGTTTGTGACTGTCCCTGTTGTCGATTTCTGAAATGATTTAACTTTGCATGATTTGTGTCCTTGACTTATGTCTGTTGTAATTGATTGAAAGAACAATTTGTCCTGCAATAAAACTAAATGTTATTTAGCAAACTGCTTCATACTTGTACCATGCATTTGAATTTAGAAAGCAACCTTTGATAAATGAATAAGAATTACTTTTATCAGTAAATATTAAACTTTGTTTGTGTATTTGTATGAAATAAATCAAATATCTATTACAAGGCTTGTAGTTAGTTATCATAAATGTTACATACATGTAAATGTTTTTATGGTGTATGATATAATTATAATTTCAGGTTGTGATACAGTCAGGTCAGCCACCTACAGTCTTACAACAGATGTGTTGTCTACCGTTCCAGTATTTCTCTGACCCGAGACTCGTCAGTATATTATTCCCTACCCTTATATCATCGTGTTACAACAACCAGGCTAACAGAGAAATCCTAGAACAGGAACTAAGCTGTGTTCTCCTATCCAACTTTATTGAAGTAAGTCACCCCAGGTTTTTTGTTTCCATTGTTGCTATCTTGTATTTTCTCACATTTATAAATCTTATACAGTAGTACAACCTTTCCAGAGCAGCCCTCGTAGAGCAACAACCTCTCCAGAGCAGCCCTCTGTAGAGTCACAACCTCTCCAGAGCAGCCCTCTGTAGAGTCACAACCTCTCCAGAGCAGCCCTCTGTATAGCAACAACCTCTCCAGAGCAGCCCTCTGTAGAGTCACAACCTCTCCAGAGCAGCCCTCTGTAGAGTCACAACCTCTCCAGAGCAGCCCTCAGTAGAGTCACAACCTCTCCAGAGCAGCCCTCTGTAGAGTCACAACCTCTCCAGAGCAGCCCTCTGTAGAGTCACAACCTCTCCAGAGCAGCCCTCAGTAGAGTCACAACCTCTCCAGAGCAGCCCTCTGTAGAGTCACAACCTCTCCAGAGCAGCCCTCAGTAGAGTCACAACCTCTCCAGAGCAGCCCTTAGTAGAGTCACAACCTCTCCAGAGCAGCCCTCTGTAGAGTCACAACCTCTCCAGAGCAGCCCTCTGTAGAGTCACAACCTCTCCAGAGCAGCCCTCAGTAGAGTCACAACCTCTCCAGAGCAGCCCTCAGTAGAGTCACAACCTCTCCAGAGCAGCCCTCTGTAGAGTCACAACCTCTCCAGAGCAGCCCTCTGTAGAGTCACAACCTCTCCAGAGCAGCCCTCGGTAGAGTCACAACCTCTCCAGAGCAGCCCTCTGTAGAGTCACAACCTCTCCATAACTTTGCCATCAAAATTTCCTTAAGCTGATATTTCGTTATAAATTTAACCTCTGATAAGCAGTAACCTCTCTACAATAGTCAATATTTGCAGCTCCAAAAGGGTGTTGCTCAACAGAATTTGTACTATTATTACATTCAAAGGCACGTGCATGTCTGGGCTTCTACTGTCTACAATGTATTCACAAAATTTACATGTTATATGACTTGAGATAAGCAATTATAAGCTCTATTTACTAATAATGTCCGCTATTTTGCTACACCTAACTTACTCATACTTGACAATTCAAATTAAAGAAATCTATATAGAAGTGATAAATATGAGTATTTGTTGTAGTTCACAATGGATGCAAGTTTGAATAGTTAGTAAAATTCTTGAATTTGGATTCTTTATTCAACAAACACAAAATTGCATCATGTATACATTGTGAAGATTTGCTAGACATTGCATTATATAGCCTACTAGTCGTACAAGAGTTACAGATCTTTGATGAGTTGACAATGAGCCATAAATGATCTAGTCTTGTCCGCACATATCTTGTTACAGATGATTTTAATAATGACTTGCACATCCAAATCCACTCAGTCTAAGTGTTAGGATGCATATTATAAATGTTTGCCCGATTCCATTGCTTCAAATTGCAATGAATAATCTCCATACAAAGGGAAAAGCAATTTACAAATTAATGACTGATCTGGCTGTATGAAGCAGTATTTGTGTGGTGTTTTTATACTGTGTGGTAAGGAATCAATGGATATCTTCCTAATGATATTGCCACGAATGGAGATTCAGGAAAGCTTTCGGTTACACTAGACTGTTTTATTCCGTTAGCTTGTTCAGAGATAAAAATCCGATCTGTGCTTTACAATCAATTTGTCTCTGACTTTCTGACAATAAATAAAAAACAACCTCAAAACAAATATTGAATTGTGGAGGGGCGGGAATTGAAGTCTGGTGTCGCTATAGAGACCCACAATGCCACAGCAAAATGACCGTAACTTACGAGTCCATGAGAAAGGCGATACAAGCGTTTTGTATTTATTCTAAATGACAAGCTTATCTTGATTTTTTGTTGGTTCTTATCTGTGGTATCTCTGAGAGCCTTCTATTTCACTTAACATCCAGAGCAGAACCCGGTATTCCCAATAGTTGATGATACTGTGCTTGGTTGACATTGTATCTTCCGTGAAATCTATCTATTCTATTTGATTTTCATTCAGTGAATAGCGACTCATTGTAATGATAATTGCTATACTTTGAATGCGATGTGACCGTGAAACATGGTGATGATCATTGTCAAATCAACTCTTTTATTTACGCTGATTTACGCTCATAAATACTTGTTCTCAGTGGACAATAGACCGTTAGGGTAACTTAACGTTAACTTTCAACTTTCATTTATATCTCTGAAGATTTTCTATTTAAATTGTAGCATTGTCAATAAAGCGTTGACAGAACAATTTTCCGTTAATTATCTATGAAATACGGGGGAGTCCTATGGGTATATAATATTTAATGACAATAATAGATGGGTCTGATGGTTGTTTGTTGTGAATTATTGTCGACACTTCAGAGTGAACTACTGTTTTATGCATGTAGAATAAAAAAATATTACAGCATATTTTGTATTATTCCTCAGAGTTTTTAACGCCATGTCAATCATATGAGCTATTTCTAACATAATGCTGTTGTATAATTCACCCCTCATTCAATATTTATTCTGGGTTAATCATATCTATTTATAGACACATTATGTGCATATTTAACTTTAGGTGAAAATTAAAAAATCTTTCCAAGAATTTTTACATTGGTCAGTTTTACATGCTTTCCAAGAAATTGTGTATTGGTCAGTTTCACATACTTTCCAAGAATTTGTACATTGGTCAGTTTTACATGCTTTCCAAGGAATTGTACATTCAATTTGGTCTGTTTTACCTATTTTCAAAGAAATTGTACATTGGTCTGTTGTACGTATTTTCCAAGAATTTGTGCATTGGTCAGTTTTACATATTTTCCAAGAATTTGTACATTGGTCAGTTTTACATATTTTCCAAGAATTGGTACATTGGTCTGTTTTACATATTTTCCAAGAATTTGTGCATTGGTCAGTTTTACATATTTTCCAAGAATTTGTACATTGGTCAGTTTTACATGCTTTCCAAGAATTTGTACATCGGTCAGTTTTACATATTTTCCAAGAATTTGTACATCGGTCTGTTTTACATATTTTCCAAGAATTTGTACATCGGTCAGTTTTACATATTTTCCAAGAATTTGTACATTGGGCTGTTTTACATATTTTCCAAGAATTTGTACATCGGTCAGTTTTACATACTTAATAATAATTTATGCATAGATCAGTTTAATATAAAGAACTTGAGGTTGGTCAGTTTTACATACTTTCCAAGAAAATGTGCATTTGTCAGTTTTAAATTATTTCCAAGAACTTAAGTATTGGTCAGTGTTATCGTGTGTTGTTGTATTGTAGATAAAATCGCATACTACTGTTGATTTCATAAGTAACTATGAGGGAACTATCCAATCCGAAAAAATAGCTGGGACTACAATTAACTCAGTTACACCCAGTAAAACCTAGATAAACATTGCTTACCTGACTATGATTATGTTTATAACCGTTCTCATTTAACTTTGAACAGACTGTAACAGGATGATATATTATATTGTTTATTGTAGGAGAAACAGTTAGAGATTCAATCAGCACAAGTTGCTACTGCTCCATCCAGCAGCAAGAAGTCTTCAGGTACAACATTATATCAGATTTTACTGTTTTCATGGGTGTCAATATTCTTGATTAATCTGTAATTTATGTATGCTAAAAGAGTTGTGATTTTTGACCAAAATAAAAGTAATTATATGAAATTTATCAAGGAATGACAAAGTTGCGTTCATTTTAATCTGCTTCAAAGGGTTATATTCATTACAAAATGTGTTTTATTTGGAAGCAATGTGATTGAAAGCCTCCTGTTTGGCAAAAATGATAAGCCTCTTATGCTTTTCAGGATTTTTTATTTGTCTCTGTTGACACCCCTGTGTTTTACTTTCCAACTTATCTCATTGTCATGCAATATTGTTGTCTATTATGTTGCTAAGCTTTGTAATGATATCTTTTATATAATGTTATGTTTCAGACAAGGAGAAACGGGAGGGTAAGGAAGGTGATCTAAGGATGACCCTGGCTTACAGATTCCCACCGGAACAATGGACCACTGCTCTACAATACTTTGAGATGTCATAAAGTTGTTATTATATAGTTTGCTGAAATATTTCACTAAGTACTGTGATATAATTTATGTATAAAACATGTTCTAGAGTTCTACAGAACTGTTTTATATGTTGTATTAGCATGGTGGTTGTCTCACTTCTTATGCCATGCACAAACTTTATGACAGTATCATCTCCTCGATCGTAGAGGTGGTTGAGCGTCCGCTTCCAGTACGGGAAGTCTAATGTTCAATCCCTGACTGTGTCTTCAAAAAGACAAAAATAAAAATGGTATCAGAAATTCCCTTGCTAGATTCAGCTTCTCATACCCTCTTAGTAATGAATAACATCATTGAGAGTGATTGAAATAAAATAGAAAAACGTTTTTCACAATCACCCCTAAACAAATAAGTATAAACACTAATGTATTCTTCATTACTTTGTATAAATATTTTGGGGTATCTCTTCATGCAAACACTATATAGAGTTGGTTTGTGTAAGTTATCTTCTACTTAGATAGAGATAGCCACTATGTTCTGCAGAGCATGTGTAGATGTGTGTGACATGTTTATCAGTCAAGGTATCATCCGAGATGGTGTATTTGTAACTATGTGTGACATAAAGCAGTATAGTGGGTATATTAATCACATTTATTGATTGTTTTAGTTACTCACTTACTGTAAATTGTAATTAGTTCAATATAGTTGAAAGTGAGTTTGTTAAGACTGTGATATTGTATTTATTTAGGGATGTGGAAATCCTGAAATTTTTTTTTGCCTGTCATCAAGTTGGAATGAAAATTCAACTTACCTGAATACTTTATCTACTTGCCAAGGAAAAGCACAAAAAGCATCAAACTTTCAGTTTCAATAATTTATCTATCTTGCTAAGCTTGAAAAGACTGTAAACCGATATTTAATAGTTTTCAGTCAGAATTTAGGGATTCCCTTATATGATTAGGTAAAATAGGACACATCATATTATTTTCTCATGATCATTTTGCATTTGCTCGCGGGCAAGCTGGATGGAAAAATCTACTTGCTGCAGGCCAATAAGCCCAAGTTGGGCAAGACCGACACAGGAATTCCACACCCCTGTCCTTATTTATGACTATTCCTGGCAGACTATGTACTGTCTGTCCTGGATTTCATCCTTGATTACATTCATTGCAGAACTCCCATTGCTGCAGTTACAAATGATGCCAATCAGCGTTCTGCTGAAACACTTTCAAAAACTGAGAGAAAAACAATGATTCATAATATCTTTATCAAAAATTTTAAGCAATAATATCTAATAAAATCTACTTAAATTGTTTTATTTGAAAAGATGTTTTTATTTATGTAAAAAATAATCTATATTTAACTCGTAAAATGAAAATAAAAGCAGCACATATAGAGATTGTATGGTTTGTATTCAGGGGTGTCAATTTTCCTGATTTCTGTAGTTATCTGTTCTGAAAGAGCAACAACTTCTGACCAAAATAAAAGTTATTCCTGCTGACATCCCTGTTTGATAATAAAGTGCAGCATATTCCACAATTATTCTGTCAATAGGCCGTAGACATTGGTTGTTCGTTATCTGATTTTTATGTGCCTCAACTATTTATATTCCACAAAAATCTCTCTAAGTATCTGTGATATTTATTTATGTTTCTTTATAATATTTTCAGTATTTTTCTTATTTTGATATTTTTTTATTTAAAATGTTTTTCATTCTATTACATGTATTGTATTCATGTTGGTTGTGTACTGTGTTCATGTAGCTATTTAATAAAAAAAATCGGAGGGCTCAGTGTAAAACTATGGTCACTACATCAATTTATATAGGTGTGTATCATAGTTTTGCACTGACATCTTTATATATAAGTACAATGTTTATATTTGAATTAAAAATTTGTTGTGATATTGTAATGCTATTAAAAATAGAGTATAGGGATTGCTATGACATTTCGATGGCTTAGAATTAGAAGGTCGTAAGTGCCACTTACGACCTTTTAAGATTCATACATATTTAGAAAAAGCATCACAAGGCGCTTCTTTTGAACCCATTTTCATAAAAATCTAAACTTGTCATGTTGACCAAAATGAAGTTGTAAAAGTTTGTTTTACCATAAGTAAAGAGTAAATGTCGGCCAGTTTTTCTGTGTTTTCTCAAAATATCGATTTGGTAGTTACGACCTTCTATTCTAAGCCATCGATTTAGCAGTCTGTCATTATGTGAAATATGTATTTATTAATATTATTGTGTTAATATTATTTTGTTTATTTCATTTTGAATGTTTTCACTGGTATGAAAGGAGTTTTAGCACTGTCTCAAGCCATGATATGAACTGTTTCGTCATTGAATGACATATCGACGATGCCATTCCAAAATGCTGAATAATCAAAATGCTGTTTTCTATCATTAGTTATTCCTGTTTATCATTTTCCTGTCCTTAATTACGCAATATCTGGGGTAAGTAAGCTAATGGGAGACCATCGAATCATCACAAAAAGAAAATGCTGAATTTCTGTTAGAATGAAAAGAGTGAATATCAGCAATTCCTTTATATTTATTATTTGATACCTATTCAGTAAGATGAGTATGAAATATATAATTTAGTTCTATATTCAATGATTTCTGAAGGAATTTTAGTTTTCATAAAAAGTGTTTTTGCCTCTCCTGAAAAGTGGGTTTTTGTCATACGGTATTTTCGAATGGCACCGTCGATATTATTTGTAGTAAACTATGATGGTAATAATATTATTTAGAGATTTTACTCGTCAGATATTTACTTGTTCTAGTACATATAGTACTTATAACATGGCGTTGCCCCTTTTCTATTTTGAGGTCAGTGTCATGGACATTGTAATGTGTACTGTTCATTATTTTCTTAAGAACTGTTTGGCCTTATATCACAGTTTGGTAATGACCAAGTGTTTTAGGCATTGCTTCTTTCTCATTGGCTTAATCATTATGCATAGTTTTTGTATCTACTCATAAAATAAATGTCTCTTGTTTTTTTTAAATTTTAAGGAGTATGAAAGCTAGTAGATGTGTGTGTGTATGTGTATGTTTATTTATTGTTTATATATATACTATTCTTTCCTATTTGTTCTAAAACAATGTTCTAACATCATTGTTCTAATATAAATTGTTTACTGTGCTTTTGTAATAAAAATTATTGAGTATTGAAACTGTTCTTTGTTTCTGAATTGATCCATGACGTCAACTGCTAATTAGGAGAGATCATGACTTGTCAGTTAAAGTGTGTTGGGGTCAATACCCTGTGTGGTATATAAACAAAAAGTTACCAATTTTCTAGGGCTCTTTTCAGCTGTTAGGCCGCTCAAGCACCCTTTGGCATTTCAACTTCCCCTGGTCATTGGGCTACCTATGGAAACCTACACTTGTGTCTTCTTGGGGAGACTATTTCTCTCCTGTGGTGTGGCAGCCAACATCGATCTGCGGCGCCCAGGAATATACACTGCCCTCACAGGTACCATTTTACACCATTTAGGAGTGGAGCATGGGTCTTGCTCAGAGAAATTAACCAGTGGTCCAGAGGGGGATCGAACCTGGGACCTCTCGATCCCGAAGCGCACGTCCTACCCCTAGGCCACCGCTCCCCTTATGCTTCTACTGGATAAATTGACACAACATATTGATACATTCATTCATAAGGTATCACTTCATACTTGCATACACTACATAGAAGTTGTACACTGCTTGCAAACGTCATAGAAGTTGAACACTGCTTGCAAACGTCATATAAATTTAACACTGCTTGCAAAAGTTACATAAATTAAACACTGCTTGCAAAAGTCATATAAAGGAGCAGATTTCTTGATGTTATGGTACAATGTTGTAAACTGCATGCAGACGTCATATAAAGTAGAAGACTTTTTGCAGACGTCATATAAAGTTGAAGACTTTTTGCAGACGTCATATAAAGTTGAAGACTTTTTGCAGACGCAATATAAAGTAGAAGACTTTTTGCAGACATCATATAAAGTTGAAGACTTTTTGCAGACGTCATATAAAGTTGAAGACTTTTTGCAGACGTCATATAAAGTTGAAGACTTTTTGCAGATGCCATATAAAGTAGAAGACTTTTTGCAGACGTCATATAAAGTTGAAGACTTTTTGCAGACGCCATATAAAGTTGAAGACTTTTTGCAGACGCCATATAAAGTTGAAGACTTTTTGCAGATGCCATATTAAGTAGAAGACTTTTTGCAGACGTCATATAAAGTTGAAGACTACTTGCAGATGTCATATGAAGTTGTAAACTGCTAAAAACGTCATATAAAGTTGTAAACAGCTTGCAGACGCCATATTAAGTTGAACACTAATTGCAGACGTCATATAAAGTTGTAAACTGCTTGCAGACGTCATATAAAGTTGAAGACTACTTGCAGACGTCATACGAGGGTCATTCAATATATTCATAGACAATTGTTCTCATTTTATTATATTTATGTTTAAATAATAATTTCTCATATCATTATAAACATTTATCTATTACCTACCGTAGATACAAATTTATCTTTGATTATGCAACATAGTAACATGTCATGAGCCGTTGTATTACCATAGTAACGCGCTACCACCCCCGACCGACGTAACGTACCCTTTTAACTAGTTCAACCAGTGATAAATTCCGAAATAATTAATTTACATTTGCCAGATTATTGAAATATATTAGCATAATATTTTGTGAAATTATTAAATTGTTTTCACGTTTGAGTTTGATTTGATAAGTATCTGTTGCATGCCTGTCACGTTTTCATTTACGCCAAAATGCCGATGAATTTACGCAAGGAAATTCATGCAGCTATTAAATCGTGCACTTGTCTTTGAAATACACAACAAACACATATAAGTTGCTAATGAGAACAAACGGAGCACATGCCGTATCCAGTGTCCCAGCGTTTTAATGACACAATCAAATTCCTGAAGAGCAGCATGGTATTACAAATGATACAGCGATCGAACGAAATTTGCAAACGTAGGGACATTTCAGGAAACGCCAGTTAAAATGTGCGAGGCGTTTCAACTTATCATTTAACCACTGTTTCTATCTTACTTCTTATCTTTGAATACATAAAATGTTGTGGTACATCTATTTAATAATTTATATCTCAAATAGTTACGTTAAATTCCATATGAATGACATAATTCAGTTTCGGGTTTACCACTTGAGAAATAGCAAAACGTCAATAACGTCGCTGACGTCAGAATATATTTGCGTTGTGTGGTGGTTGCGGTAAGGTGATAGTTTTGTTTAGCCATATTTTCTTTAAACATTCGTCGTTTCGTTCAAAATTTTCTGCACATGTGTCAAAAAGGCTGTAGTCTAGTGTAATATAATAAGTTATTCTCTGTGTCAATGTGTATTAAAATGACAAGTCCAGTCCACGAATTTATTGAATGACCCTCGTATAACGTTGTAAACTGCTTGTAGACGTCATATGAAGTTGTAAACTGCTTGCAGACGTCATATAAAGTTGCAGAATACTTGCAGACGTCATATAAAGTTGTAAACTGCTTGCAGACGTCATATAAAGTTGTAAACTGCTCGCAGACGTCATATAAAGTTGTAAAATGCTTGCTGACGTCATATAAAGTTGTAAACTACTTGCAGACGTCATATAAAGTTGTAAACTGCTTGCTGACGTCATATAAAGTTGTAAACTGCTTGCAGACGTCATATAAAGTTGAAGACTACTTGCAGACGTCATATATAAACGGGTCAAGAATGTAACCCAACCTGACTGGTTCACTTCTGATATACTTATTGCTATTAGACAAAGAAATTACTTTCATAAAAAACATGATAAAACTAATTACAAATTGTTCAGATCAAAAGTAAAATCACTTGTATACAGGGCAAAATTCAACCATTATAATGACCAAATAAACTCAAATAAACACAATCCAAAACTATTATGGAAAGGTCTCCGAGAATTGTCAGGTTTAGAAAGTTCTAAAATTCAAACCCCATCTCTTAATAACGACGAGGGTAATTTCATAGCAGATCAAGTTTCGGTCGCATGCTTATTTAATGACCATTTTTGTAACATCCATAAAACTGTTCATATTGACAAATCTATTGTTTACAAGCCACCTGATTCCTTAAAATCCTTGAACAAATCTAAGTTAAAAAATTCTGAAAAATTTACCATTCCACTAGTGTCTAATGATTTTGTTGAAACCCAATTAAAATCCCTTGACCCGACTAAATCGACAGGTACTGATAACATCAATGTCAAATACCTAAAAATATCAGCATCAATAATAGCACCAGCTTTAACAACTGTATTTAATTGTAGTATTAAATCAAATAAATTCCCATTAGCCTTCAAAACAGCAAAAGTTATCCCAATCTTCAAGAATGGTGATAAACATGATAAAACCAACTATAGACCAATTTCTATTTTGCCAGTCATTTCATTAATACTTGAAAGACATGTAAGCAAGTGTTTGAAGTCTTATCTTTCTGAAAATAAACTTCTTTACGACAGACAATCAGGATTCCGTAAAGACCACTCGTGTCTAACTGCTTTAATAAGAATTATTGATGACTGGATTTCAGCTGTAGACAATAATGAAATAGTTGGCACACTGCTCATTGATTTAAGTAAAGCGTTTGACTTAGTAAACCATGATATTTTACTACAAAAGCTTTCATTATATGGTATTCAGTTTTCAACATTAGATTGGTTTAAATCCTACCTCAATTTTAGAACTCAAAAAACATTTATATCTGGCAAATATTCTGGCCCTGGTAATGTTTTAGCAGGTGTTCCACAGGGCTCAGTCCTTGGCCCGCTATTGTTTTTGATATATATCAATGACTTGCCTCTGTCTCTTTCACATTCTATTGCCGACATATTTGCTGATGATACCACCTTATCAACTCACAGCAAGTCTTTAGATCATGTAATATTTTCACTTACCAGAGATTTATTGCATGCTGATCAGTGGTGTAAACTTAATCAAATGTCTATTAATTCTAAAAAATTCCAAGGTTTTATTTATAACAAGTAAACGAAATAAAAAACAAATTGTTGAATCCAATATCAACATTCCTTTTCAAGGTAATTCAATTGAAGCTACTTCATCAGCAAAGCTATTAGGTATCACAATTAACGATAGCCTATCTTGGGCAGACCATATCAATAATGTGATAAAGAAATGTAATTCCTATTTGTACCTCTTATCTAGAATTAAAAACTTTCTTTCGATTGAAACTAGAAAACGTTTTTATAATGCATACATTCTTCCCCATTTTGACTTTTGCTGTATTATATGGGGAAATTGTACTAGCAGTCTTGAAGATAAACTTATAAAATTCCAGAAAAGAGCGGCTAGAGTAATTCTTGATAGCGATTATTCTACTCCTTCATCTGCTCTATTTTCAAAACTTAAATGGATGACATTTCATGAGCGTGTTATTTATCAGAAAGCTATCCAAATGTACAAGACTCTCAGAGGAGATGCACCAGATTATCTTCAGAATGCATTTACATTTAATACAGATATTCATTCACGACTGTTACGTTCTTCTTCTACATACCAATTGTACAGTCCAAAACCCAACACCGAGTTATTTCGCCATACTTTTGTTTTCTCTGGCACCTCAATATGGAATTCTATCCCTCTTTACATCAAAAACTCTACTTCTATTCAACATTTTAAAACTTTATATCTACGCTGGGTGAAGCCATCATACTTTGAAACATCCCATGCTATTGCTACAACCTAATGACTGGCTAGCAAACTTCATGCAAACATTACTATTGCAGGTATAATAATCTATATATCCATCTGCATAATTATTCCTTTGTGTATTATGTTTTTAAAATGCCATTGCTTTAAGTATATTGATTATGTCGTTCACATGTATAATGATACGCTGGCTCCTATGGTGTGTCTATATCGGATTAAGCGTTTTTGTTTAATTACAGCTGTAGATATTGTCTTGATAAAGTTTCTATAATTATGCATAGGTATACCTTCTTTTTTTCAAATCCTTTCACTGACACTCTTTTATGAATTTTTCAACTTATATTGTGAGACATCATAGGGGCCAAAATATCAAAATATCTAATATCATTGTTTTCTTGGCATAGTTATTTTTCTAGTTCATTGTTCATTGTTCATGTTTTTGCTTTGATGTTGTGATCATGGGTCATCTTTGACCTAATTCACAATTTTGTACCATGTCCTATATTTTTTTTTTTTGGTCATCTTTGACCTAATTCACAATTTTGTACCATGTCATATATTTTTTTTTATTTTTATGTGTCTAAACATCTTTAAATCTTGTATGATTTCTGCATAACTAGTCAAGTTAACAGTATTACATACATTATATGTATACATGAAAAATGATATGGACTTATTGCTATTATTCATAACATACATGTTATTTGTCAGGAAGTAAATGTATTAATAGTTTAGATATGTTGGTTGGTATTGAGTAATACACCAGTATACTATACACATTACAAATACGTGAACAGTTAATAGTTTTGTAACTGTTATTTTATGTATCTTGTCAAGAGGTATATGTATTATTATTATTTTAGGTATGTGCATAGGAATTGAAATCTATCCTTGACAGTCACATTACAAACTTGTAAAATATAAGCATTAATAGTTTTTTATAACAGTTAATTTAGGTATCCTGTCAAGAGGTATATGCATTATTATTATTTTAGGTATGAGGATTTTAATTGAAATCCATACTATGCACATTACCTACATGTAAAAGTTAAAATGTTTTATAACTGTTATTAATAACATATATGCATTTTGTCAAGGAGTGATTATTATTAATTTTAGAGCACAGGCATCTAAGTAGGTTCACTTGGGAATTCTACTGCTGAATATGAGTAATAAGGAAAGGTCTTTTATTAAAATAGGTTGTTGGAATATAAATTGTGTCACTGATAAACTTAATGATAAAGCTGTTGTTGATATTTTGTCTAGTCATGATATTGTATGTCTTCAGGAAGCCAAATGTATTGATGACTATCCAATTTTACCAAATTATCTTACATACGCTATCCCAAGACCAATTGAAAATGGGTTTCCCACATCAGGAGGCATGCTTATTTTTGTAAATAAGAGAATAGAATGAGGTATATCTATATTAGAAAATAAATGTAGTGAAATTCAATGGTTAAAAATATCAAAGGACTATTTTTGTTTGCAATCAGATATTTTTCTATGCTTTACCTATATTGCACCAACATATTCATCTTACGTTATACGTCATAGTCTTGAAATCCTGCCATTGTTAGAAAAGGATATTTCTCACTATAGCTCAATTGGTGAGATAATGCTTTTTGGAGATACTAATTCCAGAATTGGGCATAAAAGTGACTTTATAGATAATGAAAATAGATATGTCCCAATACCACATTATATAAGTAATGAAAGAACGTTTTATCATAAGAAAAGTCAGGATAGTATTTGTAATTCAAGAGGAAATGATTTACTTGATATGTGTGTGTCTTCAAATCTTCATATACTCAATGGGCAAACATTTGGTGATATGTTTGGTAAATTTACATGTTTTAAATATAATGGCAATAGTGTTGTCGACTACGGTATTGTATCTGGAAACTTGTATAAAGATATCTTATATTTTCATGTTCATGATCACCTTCCATTAATCAGTGATCATGCAGTTATTTCTGTAAAGATTAGAGCAAATTTTTTAATAAGCTCTCAAACTGCTAGCCATCGCAATCTTCAAAATATGAAGCCGACTTATGTTTGGGTTAAAGAATCCAGTTTATTATTCTCGAAGGTTTTAGAATCAGATGAAGTTCAGTCACAAGTTTCTGGTTTAATTGATGACTGTAATGCATGTTTTTGTAATCAAGATAAGACACATGCTCCAATAGATAGAATTATCGAATCATTCAATGATATTGTCAAAAAAGCTTGTGAAAAATCACTTAAGATAAAAAAGAACACCAAACACAAAAGCAAACGAATGAAAAGGAACAAATGGTATGATAGTGAATTACATGACTTGAGAAAAACACTAAAACAAAAAAGTCTGAACTATGCTAAAAATCCATCGAATCCAGCTGTTCGAGGATCTTTCTATAAATTAAGAAAATTCTACAGTAAAGCATGTAAGAAAAAGAAAAGAGACTATAAAAACATAATTATCCAAAAGCTAAATGACCTATATGACGATAATCCAAGTGAATATTGGGCATTGATTAAGGATCTGAAAGATGAAAATGAAACACAAACGGATCATGCGGAAAAGATTCCACCCGATACTTGGACAAAGCACTTTCGTAACTTGTTTAATGTGAAAAAACAGTTTGAAAGTCAACATTTATACTTTGATAATATGCTAAAAACAAAAGAAAAGTTATCTACCTTTAATGACCTTGATTATCAGATCACAAATAAAGAAATAGAAACTGCGCTTAAAAAACTTAAAAAGGGAAAATCCTCTGGATTAGATGGCATATCAAATGAGATGCTTATATGTGGTAAACATGTACTTGTTCCTTGTCTGTCAAAATTATTCAATTGTATTCTTGTTAATGGAACTTATCCAAATGAATGGAAAAAAGGATATATCAAACCTCTATATAAAGGTGGTGATCCAAATGACCCATCTAACTATCGAGGCATAAGTATAATGCCATGTCTATCGAAAGTTTTTAATAGTGTATTAAATGAACGCCTTCAAAAGTATTTTGATGTAAATAATGTGATAAATAAGGCACAAATTGGATTTCAACCAAAGGCAAGGACCTCAGACCATATGTTTGTATTAAGAACGTTGACAGAAAAGTATTTTTCTAATAATAAGAAAGTATTTGCTTGTTTTATAGATTTTGCTAAAGCTTTTGATACTGTTATGCATCCAATACTGTTTAATAAATTATGTGATATAGGGATATCAGGTCCTTTCTACCGAATTATCAAAGACATGTACAGTAATAATAATATTCATATTAAACTAGGAAATATGCTAACAGAACCCTTTGTGCCAAAACTAGGGGTAAGGCAGGGTGATAACTTAAGTCCTAATCTATTCAAGCTATTTTTAAACGATCTTCCAGACCTTTTTTCTAAAGATGATGATCAATTAGAACTAGGTAATTATAGGTTTAACTGCTTATTATATGCAGATGATCTTGTTTTACTATCATCCAGTGAAAGGGGTCTGCAAAACTGTCTTAATAAGTTAGCGGAGTATAGCGAACAAAATGCATTAATAGTAAATCTTAAAAAAACTAAAATCATAACCTTTTGTAAATCTGGGAGATTGTCATCTTACAAGTATTTGTATCAAGGAAATGAAATAGAACATGTTAAAAGCTACAAATACCTAGGCATATTATTTTCATCCTCTGGTACTTTTACACATTGTCAAAATGATCTTTATAAAAGGGCTTTAAAAGCAAAATTTAAATTAACCAAAAGCTTTGGAGAAGTATTGCCAAGTGTTAGAACTTTGTTACATTTGTTTGACCATACAGTTAAACCAGTGTCATTATATGCTTGCGAAATATGGGGAACTATTAATACTAATTCTGTTAAAACAAAACAACCAAATTATAATGTATTTGGTATGGATCTCATATGTGAAAAACTACATTTGAATTTTTTAAAGTATGTACTTGGAGTTAATAAGAAAGCTACCAATGATGCCATTTATGGAGAATTAGGTAGATTCCCTGTACTTATTAACGTAATTACTACCACTGTTAAATACTTTAGTAGATTGATAACCTTAAATTCAGATACATTATTAAAGAGTGCATTTATGGAGAACAATATGTTGCATGAATCAAAGAAACCTTGTTGGTTGGCCAGCATTAAATTTCTTTTTAAACATCTCGAAATTAGCTCTGTGGATGAATATAAGAAGAGTTTATATAGTATTGTTAAATCTAAGCTCATAGCCATGTATAAAAAGCAATTCACGGATAAAATGTTAACCAGTTGTAAAAATGAAACAGGTAAATTAAGAACATATGCCTTGATTAAAACTAATATAGTAAAGGAAACTTATCTAGATGTTATCCAAAATAGAGATATCAGAAAATGTTATACAAAGCTTCGAATCAGTACACACAAACTCAGAATTGAAACTGGGAGATATCTTAAACATGACAAAAAGAAATTAGAGGCAAATGAAAGAATATGTGAATTTTGTAGCTTAAATGAAGTTGAGGATGAGATCCATTTTATTACATCCTGTGAATTTTATAAAACAGAGAGACAGTCATTGTATAAACGTATCGATACAAAAATGATCAATTTTGTCGCCCTTAGTAATAAAAATAAATTTATTTGGCTTATGTCTAATGAAAATAAAGACGTTATAATATATCTATCAAACTATATATCTGATTGCTTTCAGAAAAGAAATAGTATTACACACATACGATAGATTGTAAAATTGAATTTAAATTAGAATGATATTGATATACCTCCTGATGCTTTGGATTTTAACATTTATTTGTTTACTGTTCTATATGTTCTTAGTTGTAGTTATTAGTGTTGTTTAGTAGTGTAAGAATCGTTATTTGTTATTTGTTAATGTATATTTCAAACTTTAGGCCATGTATATTACAAAATTGTATGCCCATATGTGGGCCCAAAATTGGAAAATAAACAATATCTTATCTTATCTTATCTTATCTTGTTGAGGATCTTATGGAAGATTGATTGTTTCGTATATATATTGTCAAATAAGTTTCCTCGTAAAATAAAGTCTTTATTATTATTATTATTATATAAAGTTGTAAACTGCTTGCAGACGTCATATAAAGTTGTAAACTGCTTACATACGTCATATAAAGTTGAAGACTACTTGCAGACGTCATATAAAGTTGTAAACTGCTTGTAGACGCCATATAAAGTTGAAGACCACTTGCAGACGTCATATAAAGTTGTAAACTGCTTGTAGACGCCATATAAAGTTGAAGACTACTTGCAGACGTCATATAAAGTTGTAAACTGCTTGTAGACGCCATATAAAGTTAAAGACTACTTGGATACGTCATATAAAGTTGTAAACTGCTTGCAGACATCATATAAAGTTATTAACTGTTTTCATTAAGGTACTTGTGTTCGAATCTCGATACCGGTAGTACTATAATTGCTCTCCTGGTGCAGCCAGCATCGAGATTCGGCACCAACGTAGTATCTAACATGTACATAATTATACTGCACTTACCAATTCACACCTTGGACGGATGGAGCATTGTGGATTATTCGTGCTGAGAGAAACAATATGCACCGCTCCACAAATATAAAGATTTAAACTGCTTGCAGATGCCTTTTGGATTTAAGACCGCTAACACATACCATATAGTTATAGATTGCTTGCAAATGTCTTTTGCATTTTAGCCCGCTAGTAGACGCCATGTAAAGTTGTAGACTGCTTGGAAATGTCTTTTGCATTTTAGGACGCTAGCAGACGCCATATAAAATTGTAGACTGCTTGCAAAATTAACGTTTTTTTTTTCATTTTAGACCGCTAACAGACGCCATATAAAGTTGGAGGCTGCTTGCATATGCCTTTTGCATTTTAGACCGCCAACAGACGTCATATAAAGTAAGAGGCTGCTTGCATATGCCTTTTTGCATTTTAGACCGCTAACAGACGCCATACAAAGTCGAAGACTGCTACAAATGTATTTTGCATTTTAGACCGCTAACAGACGCCATACAAAGTCGAAGACTGCTTGCAAATGTCTCTCGATTTAAGACCGCTAACAGACGTCATATAAAGTTGTAGACTGCTTGCAAATGTTTTTTGCATTTTAGACCGCTAACAGATGCCTTATAAAGTTGTAGACTGCTTGCAAATGTCTTTTGCATTTTAGCCCGCTAGCAGATGCCTTATAAAGTTGTAGACTGCTTGCAAATGTCTTTTGCATTTTAGCCCACTAGCAGATGCCATATAAAGTTCTAGACTGCTTGCAAGTGTCTTTTGCATTTTAGCCCACTAGCAGATGCCAGAGAAAGTTGACGGCTTGTAAATGTAAATCCATAATGGATAGCCCCAGTGCAGATTTAGATAGATGCAGTTGAGTAAATGGTGTCAATTCGTATATAATCAGTCGAGTCACCGTGGTGTACATTACCACGTATTTTTACGTATTTATGTATTTTTTTATGTATTTATGTATTGAATAAAACAGGCATGGTACACTACTATAATTTAGCCTAATTTGAATGCCATTAAAATGTTTCGAATGATAGCGACCACGTGACAACGTGTTCCGACTGTATTATGATAGCTACCACGTGACACCTAGTTTTGAATGAAAGATACCACGTGACAATGTGTTCTGAATGAAATGTGCCACGTGATGAACTCCTGGAGACGGAATAGATCTACTTACCGATTTATAATACATGTCGGTGGGCAGTAAGGCTGGCTAATACTTTCTTAATGTACTCTAGTATGGAAACCACGCGAGATATGTTCTCAATAAAATCTGATGTTGATTAAATAATATTTACACATGGCGTGCTTGAGTACGCGTCTGTCGCCCAACCACGCCTGCTGATGAGCCGACATGTTGTAGAGTATACGCAGCTATGTACCATTTCTTTGTCTTTTAAAACGGTCAATTAACGAAATATCCACATGCGCATTCCGGTAGTTATTTTTGCTACGAAGTGCCATTATGTTGTTTGTATGGCATGGTATTCAAAATATATGAATTATGTATTTTTTATCATGAGTACCCGCAACCTCGTGCCGTGTCGATCTACGAGGGGGTATCAAAAAGTTCGTGGACTGTGCCTGCCATTTGTTTAGTTTTTGGCCGAATTCAGTAAAAATCACACACCCTTTAAACCAACGTATTCTGAATTGATTTGCAAATTTCCGGCTCATATAACTTTTTTCCGAGAATGTGGTGGTTACTATGGTAACTTAAATTATGCTCCGCGGCGCACTTTAAAAATATCATTCACTTAATCTCCCACATATACCTTTAATTCTGTGAATTGTCATCCGATTTGAAATATAAAACCGTCGACATGAACAATATGACAGTAGCATCATCCTGATGTATATGGTATAGCGCTGTTGTCACGGATACTAATATGACGTTATAAACATGCCGTTTTGTGTAGCCTGATTTTCGACGAATTTCATGACGTCGGCGCACTTTTCGACATGACGTTACACTCGGAATATCGATCTTCCGTTGCATTTTGCCCTTTTATCCAATTAAACACCAATACAGGTCTCAAATTAGAGCATGTCATCGGGTATATAAAAGTAAGGTTGTCTTGCGAAAATTAATCTGTTTAAATGGTATAAAGATGTAGCGATGTGAGTTGAATGATGCTAATATCAGTAGGATAGACTTCGTGTACTGTGTGATTATCGGCGCTGGAATAAATGAATTTGTCAAATCTTTCATTAACTGATCGAACTTTATTATGAATAAAATACTATTCAGTAAAAACTAAGTATTTTGGTAGACAATAGAACAGTTCAATACAGGTTTGTGAGTTTTGGATTCTTTAGACAATCAAAAGGTGGCAGAAATTTTGATGTTTCATGACGTCGTAACGTCATAAAAGTGCGCCGGGTGGCTGTTGGTCATCTTTTAAATCGTTCGAATATTTTATTGAAATTATCATTTATTCAACTTTTTATTTGTTTCTCGGTACAAAATTGAATGTAGTTTAAGATGATAAAATAACTAATTCAATCGCATAACGCATATAAAAATGAACGGGTCAGTCCACGAACTTTTTGATACCCCCTCGTATATAACGAATGGGGTAGAGTTTGTTTCCTACGGCGCACGAACGAGCTCAGAATAACTTGATACTGCTTCGTCATTACTTATGGTATCAAAGCTGAAAATGCCATTGTTTAGGTCTTTGCTGGAGTTTACTTTTAAAATGTATTGGGTTTTATCTAGAAATACAATCTGCTTACGGGAATATCTAACAGTAACATCAGCCGAATCGATTTAAAGATTTATATTTTTCAACTTAATCGTAGAAATGAAATACAATGTACGACAGGAGCCTGGTCTTCTGCGCTGACGTATTGATGTTCATACTGAAAATAAGCGCTATTATCTTCATAAACTCAGCCTGACAAATGTTCTAGTCCAATTATTTTGTACGGAAATTACGCGGAAACCATTGTTAGTTTGCGCGTAGTAAAACAAAGAAAGAAAATAGTTCCATTATTATTGGTATAAAACCCGGTACGACCGGAACTCGCAGCGTGAAACTTATTTAGTTGACACGTGTTTATCGAACAAATTCCATGTCGGATTTTACTGTCTGAATTGTCTGTACAAACGATTAATAAACATGTTGAACAGTTAACAAGCAATTCAAATGTCGATCCAGTTGTTCCAATTTACCGTCAATACAATTCATATCTATTCAAAGATAGCTAACTGAACATTTGAATTAATATGCTTCATACATTTTCTTAATTTGATATCCAAGTATTTACTTACCGGCCCGTCTAGTGAAATGCTCCTTTATTAACAATCGATATTAGTTCTAGGTTCAGAAAGCTGACTGGAAATAAAAGCTATGTTCGCCATCTTGGATTCCATCGCCACTCGTTTTACATAAAAAAGTTTTCTATGCATGATGCATATTTAGTATTATTATTATATTCCGTGCGCACATACGAGCACATATATCATATATATCACATCACAATTTATTGACAAAAAATGTAAATACAACAAGAATGTGTATGTTCTAAACTAACTGGAGCTGCAAATTGTACCTGTGGTGCAGCAAATTACTGCCACCCAATATGGGGGTTGCATGTGAAAAATCATTACTGAAATTTTTAAATGCATTGTTGGGCACTATTTTGTTGTTGTTTTTATTTTCATTAGGTTAATGCATAATAAACAAATAATAAATTGTAAGGAAATTCATAAGTTGGCCAAAGTGTGGCAATATTCGCGATATGACACCAATATGTGTATATGTTCAGTATATTTTCTCACAAATTGTCGTTTTTCGGCAAATAATAAAATTTTCCAAATGGTTCATGTTTTTAATCATGTAAAAAGTGCTAAAACCTTATTAATGACATGTTCAGATATGCAACAAAGTATTTTGGATCCAATATCCCTTTTTTAGCGCCAGTAATACTGACTTTTACTTCCCTACCCTTTTTTTCATTTTTAGGCAATTTTTTCAACGACCCGATTTTTGGGCCTTTATGCCCTTTTGCTTAAAAATATTTCAAGCATAACTTACTCATTCTATGTTTTACAAATAGGCTAAGGTTAGATCTATTAAACAATGTACAAATTAAACATATTTTCCCCAGTTTGATTCTCAATAATTTCTGGGAACACTGTTACATGCATATATACATTGTGAGTCAATTGGAGGGCATTGTGTATCGGTGTATTGAAGTACTTTATGCTTAGTCGGTCGACCTAAATAATGAATTTAGAAACCCAAAATCTTAAATGCTTTATATCCAGGGTGATCATAGTTATGCTACGGTCACAATGCTCGTACGATGTCCGTACGGATTTACAAACTCGTACGAGTCTGAAATATTTCAATCCTAACGGTATTTGTACGTTCTTAGCATCTGGTCACGGCTCGTAAGAGTTGTACAGAATGTATAGTTTTCACCAGATCACCGAGTCCTCTAAGAGTTGTGAAAATCTGTACAATGCTCGTAAGAGTCTCGATATCCGTACGGGCTCTGTGCGGGCTCCGTACGGACGTCGTGCGAGTTCAGAAAAATCAACTCGTACGGAGCTCTTACGGAGCTCGTAGGGCAAATATGACTAGGGTATTACGTACAATAGTTAATAGAAATATCTTTATCATAAATTGTATATTTTCAATATCTAAAGTTGTCGAAAGAATGGGCCATTTTCTCGCCACGTGTATGGGATCAACTTATTGTTGGAATATTTACTAACCTAATAAGTAACTCATCAGGTTCCAGTACATTGCTGCGAGATCATTTTAATGCATTTAACAGCGTTCTCAACAATGGCTAAATTAAATAATATATTTGAAACCAATGAATGTGTTTCTCCGATCTTACATACGAATGTATGTACATATTTATATTTAAGCGAAGGCGGACTGTATGAAACCATTATTTACTATAATGGTTGTTTCTCCTACTCACAGAACGTCATGGCAACTTTATGCCGTATATACGTTGTCGTTAATATAAATATAAATTAATGTGACATGGTGTATAAAATGAAGTGAATATCGTTCCTCTGAGGAAAAGCTCTCTATACTCATATATAACTGATTATCACGTTATCTGATGATTGTAAATAAATGTAATAACAAACGTCTCACTACCATGAGGCAAAACTAAAAATTATCAATTTAATCAATCTGTACAAAGGGACGTTATTTGAGATCAACCACCGTGCCTCAGTGCCGCTGGCTGTCCCGGGAGTAAATCGGTACGGTTGGGTACGGACGTTGATATATGCCAGAGTACAGAGGCGCACGAGACGTTATCAAATATTACATCGACACGCCATCATATTTTATATTATCGTCTACTGTGACTGCTATTTGATTAAATTTGAATGTCTGATGGTGTTGTATGAATGTTTGACTATCATAGATCAAAGTTGTACATGGTTTCTGTTGGGAGTGTGCATGGGGTGGTAATTGAGGAGCGTATTCTCTTTGTTTTTACGGAACACACATAAAAATATATATAATTATACAGTCCAGTTAGGATGAAAATCCAGTGACGCAGTGGAACAATCCACTAGTACGGTGTAAAACAAGTATAAAGGATTATACTAACAGTTCAATATCAGACTTAACTCTACCTATTTAAGCAATGGTTTTAATATTTTGGGTACACATAAACGATAACGTCACTGTCAATTTATCCTAACTGGACTGTACATCCCTTTGTTATTTTTTTCTATAGAAATTACCTCTTTGCATGATCTAACACATTTAACAGCTAGGTGTATATGAGCCATACTAGTTTTGCTTTTGGTGTTAGAGCCTGATCACAGGAGCCTGATATTTATATAAATGCCTCCAAAACACTTTCCAATACCACGTTACCGACAATTATATGGGTGCTTGTCAGGAACGGGGTATTGGATAGTGTTTTGAGGCCATTTATATAAATATCAGGTTCCTGTGGCCTGGTCAACCTCTCTCTTGTAAATGAAAGATGTGGTATATACACCAAATCCGGTTATCGCAAGAAGCCATATATGTTGAATAGTCTCATCCCAATAAATCGTTCAGTGATCGGAAGTTACAAGTGCTTTTGCACGCGCTTATTCATACAATTTGTATTTTATATTATCATAATAAGTCATACAGTTATTTGGTTTATATGCAGTTAATCGTGTATACTCTGCATCTAAAGGTCCATACTGTATTGTATTAAGGAAACCGACCTAACTGGGAGTCACAAAATAATTTCATCGTTCAACTGTATGTGGGAGATTTAAGGAGGTCCAGGTCCGGTATTCATAAATCATCTTAAGTTAAAACTTAGAATTTTCTTAATATCTCAAATTTTCCTTAAGTGTATCAGCTAAACAGGCAAACCAATATTAACAATTATTTACATTGTTTAGAAGCATTATGCAAAGAGCTGCAGTAATCATATAGAAAATATTGACCATTTTTCATTCCTTGTAAAATAAGGGCAGCTCAATACCTAATTCAGCGTACTTGGCGAGATATTGTCTCACACATATGCCAACGGTTGTGCCCAACAGACTGTAAGGTTGTGTATATACACTTATCACAAAACAAACTGCATCAATATCCGTAAATTAATTAAGAAACTAGATGTTTTATACCCCCATCAAACAACCCAAAGCTCTTGGCAGTTCGAGATGGCAATTCTGTCTGCGATACTCGAGGGACCAATCCGTATTTTTAAATCACTATAACACCGTTTCCCTAACGTCACTCCAGCGAGAGTTCCCCATTATAATCTTTCCTAATCACCAATGACAGGACTCCATTTGCACCATAAAATTTGATTAAAATGGATCAGTTTACATACTGCAACTGAATCTCTCAATAAATTCTTGTTTTCTCTCGCGTAGGATATTTAAACAAACTGCGCTAATCCGAAATTTTCGCAGCTCTGCTTTCTCTCTTAAGCTACATTTATTTTCAATTTTCTAGTAAAGGGTCAATGGGGAAATTAATCAGTTTAATCTCAGAGCACACATAACAAACAGAAGACTAGTTCAAATAGCAATGACAGTATTAACCAATTCTGCGAGGACCTGTACGCCGCCGTTTCCCAAGTTGATAATTACTCGGATGAGGCAAAGTTCGGATTTCACGATTCATGTAATCCTATCCTTTCTGGTGAGTTGTTAAATACTAAGGGTAATCGTCCTACAGCGACACAAGACAAGGGGATTATGAAATAATATGATTGATGTCGAGTCGTTTTAGCATCAGTCAACTTAACTTAGATGAAACAAATGATTCCATGCATACAGTTCAATGCCTGATTTGTTCACTAATATGTTCCGTGTCCGTTTTTACAGACATAGCACAGCGGCAGTCATGTACCAGGTCTTTGTAAATGATTATATTAGTTATACATGGTTAATAATAATAATTTGCAAATCAAATTTGAAGATAAACTCCGTTTTTGCTAGTTGTTATAAATGTAGGGTTAACGCATGCTTTTTCGTGCTATTACATCTGCAGAGTCCCGAGGGTGGGTTGGTGCCAAAGCCCGTCATAGCATAAAAACAACACATTGTAAGTATGTTTTTTTTAAATTATGACATTTTGGCGGGACATTTTGGGCGACTTCGGGTAAACAAACGCGACGTCGCTTAGCAAACGTTACCATACAAGTTTTTGTTATGAGCGTCGACTTCCGATATCGGCAAATACCAAGAAAACAGTGACATTGGGGGTTTGTTTACGTTTATTATTTCACTATTTTAGAAAATTGATTAGTATTGACAATAAGAATGTGAATTACTGTTCATATAATGCTGTAAATCATTTATTTTCGTCGGCTGGGTCCTGAAATGAGCATACTCAAAACTGAACACCAACAGAGTCTTTACAATAACGTACCTTTTTCCCCCGTTTAAGTATGAGCAAAATCACCGTTTTTATGCTATAATGCATGTTAATTGTATACAATTTCCGAGCAATATAGTTCAAGGATTAGATCGATCAATATAACGTAAGTTCTAGTTTTCGGCAACGACAAATGTTTCTGTATCGAAGCTGGTTTTGGAAGGTTTGCATTAAGAGTCATAAGGCTGTATTTTGACTCCCTATCTTGCAATATAAAGAGTGCATATTCATTGGATGGTAATGTTTTAATGCTATTAAAATCCATGCCGACGACTCACAATAATGTTCCAATATATTGACGGCACCATGTCACTATCGACCTGAATATTTTATATTTAAATGATACCGAACCAAGAAGTCTGGCATATTCTTTTAGTATTGTCTATAGAAATATGCGATCAAAAAGGCTTTAATCTTTCATTAATTAAATTTCTACGTCGGCGTTGTCAAAGAAATATTCGTCAAGACATCGCCCGTGCATTGTGTCGATCTGGCGACGAATTCAATAGTTTTCTAATATTGTTTTCATTGTCATGACGCGTAATTTCCGATATACAGTATCGACGATGCATGCTCGCATCAATTGTCATTGACAAATATTGAGATGACAACGATATTTTTATCTTCGCTTCGTTTGTCTCCTTTACCTTGCCTATATAGATTGGTTGTAGATTAAAAATTAATTTCCTCTTAAGGAAATGACGTTGTGTTTGTGATTATAAGTGTATATCATCGTCTAGCATCGATATTATCGTGTAACTATTTGATCATCAATAAAATATTCATGTTCTGATAAAAGCTCCTGTTCTAACACGCTGCACATTTACATTTTAGACGAGTTAATCAAATTCAGGATAACCGACTCATGCATAAAATTTTCAGGACCTTGGGAAAAATGTTGGAACCGTTGAATTGACACGCGGTCAAACTGAAAATGGGCGGCATGGAGAGTGTTCGGGTAAAATGATCGACTCAATTATTGAATTGCCAAAAAAAGGTATGAGGAAATCGGACACGGACGGCAGCACACAACTTATCCAGCTGAGCAGAGAAAACAGTAACACTACAACAAAACCATACGGATCAATGCCAACACAGAACTCAGTGACATGATTAAAAGCCCATTTCATATACAATGTTTCCAAACAGTGAGTCAGTCCATTGGCGACGAGTGTACCTAAAACAAAATTGCATACTTACTTAGTGCCAAAATGACAATAACACCGTGGAAAAGAAAGGCAGCCACTCGACATAAAAGCCGAGAATGAAAGGCAATAGTATGAAACAACGAAAACCCAGGATTACTTGTACAAGTTACGACAAGATTATATAAAAAGGCGATAAAAACCGAGGTCATCCCCGTGAATTACCAATTGTATCTATTTTTAGCATCACTATCCTGCACGTGTCTAGAACGTACATTTGTACCCTGTTCAACAGAATGTAAGTAGGAAAAGACACACGACAGTATAACAGGATCGTCTCAATCAGTCAGACATGTCCGAGGCAAGAGTCAGCTGACATCACCGCATACATGACAAGAAATAATAACCCATAAGCAGGACTCAACAGATACAGTACACTTGTTGAAGTTTTGCTGGACCTGTTCGAGGTCACCAACAACTACAATTACACGCCGCAACAGTTATGCTACGGTCACAATGCTCGTACGTTGTCCGTACAGATTTACCAACTCGTACGAGTCTGAAATATTTTAATCCTAACGGTATGTGTACGTTCTAAGCATCTGGTCACAGCTCGTACGGATCTCGTACGAGTTGTACAGAATGTATAGTTTTCACCAGATCACCGAGTCCTCTACGAGTTGTGAAAATCCGTAAGATGCTCGTACGAGTCTCGATATCCATACGGGCTCCGTCCGGGCTCCGTACGGCCGTCGTGCAAGTTCAGAAACATTAACTCGTACGGAGCTCGTAGGGCAAGTGTGACTAGGGTATTAACGAAATAACAAATAGATATCTGAAAATGCCCATAAAGTATAAATCTAACAGATAAAATGTGTTGTCAATTCAGTAGGCTCTGTACATTGTATATGCAATTACTATTATGCTTTATGAACTTTTATCGAATGGACATTTGAAACAATAGGTGGAGATTCAACAATGGATGTCACATACGTAATTGGTAGCTGACAGAGTTTTAATTTCCGCAATGACAGTAAGTCATAATTTATTACATTGATAATTGAATTAACTCGGTCAGGCGATCAATGGGAACATACGAGCAAATATTGGCAACAAATGACGAATGTTACGTGCCGGTATACACGTAGTTATTTTTTATTTATTGTCGTCATCAGGAAATCTCATTGGGTTTCAATGGGTGACGAAACTAGATGGGTGTCCTTTTGAGTTTTGGGTGGTACAGTAGATGCCTCAGTTCTATAAGAGTCATTGCTACAACTACTCGCACGTGTTGTAGTAAAGGTTGTATGCAGTACTTATGTTTGTAAAGTAACATCCAAATGACAATACGGATATTTTACACGGTCAGGAAACCCATGGGTAACATAATATCCAGAGGATTACCACAGTACCACTGGACCCTGGACCCACTCCGGATACATTCGTAGACCTGTCTAAATATAGATAAGATAATATAGATGAATAGCTTCTTACGCATGCACATGTTTGTTACAAATATACAATGTCATATAAAATGGTAAAATATAGAATGATATACGCACATGTAAATATTCGTATACTTATACAAATAGTAACATACATGCACATTTAGTTATTATGCAATATCGGTAATAGTTATCACAATGCGACCGACAGGCGCAGTAGGGGATGAGTGCAAGACAGTCATGCAGAGCTGGACACACCTTTTGGCTCTTTCTAGAATTGGCTAACAACCATTCTACTTAGAGTTAGTATTCACTGAACACGACAATTCCTAGGGCCGTATCCACCAATGTTGTTAGTCTAAAACTCAAACTTCGACTTTATATTGTCAAATAGATGTTTTATTCCTTCTCATGTTGTTTCAAATGTATCGATTTTGATATCAATAAGTATAGATCTACATGTTCCGTGGGTAGCAATACTTAATCAGATAAAATTTCCCATGGTTAAATATGTTTGCAAAGAAATTGCAGTGATTACAAATGTCAATTTTAGTCTAAGTCAGAGTTTAAGTCCTACAGTGTTGGTGAATGAGGCCCATGTGGACGGAAGAAAGCTCGGAACGATGTGTGCCATCAACAATGAACTAGTTTCCGACTGGAGCAGAGAAATCAGAGCGCGTGGGCTGTGTGTCCTATTGAAAGGTATTGTTCCAGTTTAATTGGTGAAGCAATAATTCATGTTTTGTCACTCAATAACTCAAATCTTCACATTAACAATTTATACACGGTCAAATTCACATGAATCTCTATAGGAAATGTATGAATGGAAAACGCTTTATGAAACGTAAAAAATAAGTTGATAAAAAATAAAAATAGTAACGCAATATTAATATTTAATGAAGTTCCTTTTGAATAAGAAAAAAACCGTTTAACAAGCATTTATGACTTAGCTTCTGGCTTCCATTCAAGCTGCGTTCTTTTTCTATTTTGAAATCGGTTAACTGTGCGTACGAAATGAGACAAAAGCGCAGCTGATCATTACAATGTTGATATATTTAATCACCGAGTAGTAAGTTATGAGCGGTGAGATCAAAGAGGGAATTACCTCATCATTAGTTTATATATACCAGTAACGCACTTGTTCTGTGACTGCATTAATTATACAGGGGTAGTGATTGCGTTAATGAAGATAATGAGTCATGTAATTGCTAGTAACTTGTTATACAAAGAGTATTAGAAATTAATAAACTTACATATTCATTGTCGTTTTAAACAAACTCGTTAGACAACACCCAAATAATTAAGCGTGGAATGCACATAACATAGTGTGTGATATCAAAGCACTGGTGTCATTCGATACGCCGTCTGTGATTTCTAGCTGGAATAAAATTGTCTTCGTTTTTCTTTTAGTATTTCGTAATATTCATTTATGTTGCTTTCGTTTCTTTAGCGTTGTTGGTGTTTTTATAAAAGCAATACTACAAATTACCGACACCCAGTCATTCTCTTAAAATAAACAGAAACACTCATGCAAAATAGAGATTTTCATTAGAAATTATCCCAAGTGCATGATGAATGCCCGCCCTAACACGTGTGCGCGTGCCAAACACACAGTTCTAATCGTTTGTGCGCGTAAAGAACATTTCTGAGATGAAATATGTTTCAATGAGTGAAATTCACAGCACGTGACTACGAATTAAGTGAAGATGAGAGTTTTTGTTGCGTTTAATAGTAAGTAAACAGTGTCAGTGTTTCTGAAATATTGGAACCATTTAGAAACTAACTACGTTCATTCAATGATTGACAGTTAAAGTTGGATGTTTGGCCGTCCTTTGAAATGGAACGTGTATCACGTGTTTCGCGTGTAACCGCGCATGCGCAGGGCAAGTAAACGCGTATCTATTAAATGTTGCTACTAATTAAGAAACTTTTACCCACAAAACAAACATGGATAATTAAGACAACTGAGGTTGGTGAAAGTAAAGAAGTAAAAACTCATACAATCAACATTTTTGGGCGAGCAACGTCAGCAAACATCGCGCATGCGTTCAGTTGAAACCCCTTAAAGGATCAAATTAACGGGAATCTCTGAGTAAACGGTGTTTTTCTAGTTAAATCTAAACAAACAGCATTTTATTCAGTACGACGTTTGCCCTCCCATATTTTTTCTCCGACGTTTTATTTTGTACCACTGCCTTGTTTTATCTTAACAAAATGAAAATCTGCAAAAATACCCAAAACTAATTAAAAATAATAATTCGATATTCAAAAACAAGTTTTCTAATAAGAAAACTTACTCATTTCGAAACGAATGTCCGAATTCGACATTTACAAAAAGTATAATCACCAAATTATGAAATTACAGCTTCCATATAATTGTAAAGCTCTCTGCCTAGGCATTGCCATCGGCTTCGTCTTGTGTGTACAGTTTGGTCTCATGTTTGACTGCTATGTCGGGAGTACAAGAAATGCTGATATTAAATGAAATACCGACTGACTTTCATGAACCGGTATTTAAAATAAACTCACGTGACTTAGTGATTTAACCAATGTGCTTCGGGCAATGGAGACCAAGGAACATGGCGGAACAAATATGGAATCCTGTTATTATAGAAAGATGATATCAGGGTAACTCTATTATTACGGCGTTCTAATGACATATTCCATTGTAAACATCTCTCGCGTTTTCCATCCCTCCAGACCACAGCGGCCATATTTGATTATACATGCATGCTAATGAAGCTAACGATTAGCGGCAAATACTGTTATTTGTTGAATAGAAATTTATGCAAATGGTCGCTATGCAACACTTTTCAATTGATTTGCATGAATAGTTAGAGACTATTAAAGTAGACAAACAATATTGTTTGCAATTATTTATTGCAGATTTTGTTTCTTGTCAAGAAAAGATTGAATCATTGATGTATTAAGGATATAATGATGTGGATTGATAAGATAGAAGCAATTTGATGTATAGTAAACAATTATCACTGCAGATATTGGAACATGGTATTTGATTCCCGTTTTTTTTAAGATGGAAAATATCACAAAACGGAACAGAAGGAAACGTAGTACAGCACAGTGGAACCGAACTAAAGACAAAAACAGCACGACGGTACAGAACTAAAGACAAAAACAGCACGACGGTACAGAACTAAAAACAAAACAGCACGACGGTACAGAACTAAAGACAAAAACAGCACGACGGTACAGAACTAAAGACAAAAACAGCACGACGGTACAGAACTAAAAACAAAACAGCACGGCGATACAGAACTAAAAACAAAACAGCACGGCGATACAGAACTAAAGACAAAACAGCTCGGCGATACAGAACTAAAAACAAAACAGCACGGCGATACAGAACTAAAAACAATACAGCACGGCGGTGCAGAACTAAAGAAAAAACAGCTCGGCGATACAGAACTAAAAACAAAACAGCACGGCGATACAGAACTAAAAACAAAACAGCACGACGGTACAGAACTAAAAACAAAACAGCACGGCGGTGCAGAACTAAAGAAAAAACAGCTCGGCGATACAGAACTAAAAACAAAACAGCTCGGCGATACAGAACTAAAAACAAAACAGCACGACGGTACAGAACTAAAAACAAAACAGCACGGCGATACAGAACTAAAAACAAAACAGCACGGCGGTGCAGAACTAAAGACAAAACAGCTCGGCGATACAGAACTAAAAACAAAACAGCACGGCGATACAGAACTAAAAACAATACAGCACGGCGGTACAGAACTAAAGAAAAAACAGCACGGCGATACAGAACTAAAAAACAATACAGCACGGCGGTGCAGAACTAAAGACAAAACAGCACGGCGATACAGAACTAAAAACAAAACAGCACGACGATACAGAACTAAAAACAAAACAGCATGGCGGTGCAGAACTAAAGACAAAACAGCACAGCGATACAGAACTAAAAACAAAACAGCACGGCGATACAGAACTAAAGACAAAACAGCACGGCGATACAGAATTAAAGACAAAACAGCACGGCGATACAGAACTAAAAACAAAACAGCACGGCGATACAGAACTAAAGACAATACAGCACGACGGTACAGAACTAAAGACAATACAGCACGGCGATACAGAACCAAAGACCATACAGCTCAACAGAACAGAACAAAAGACAATACAGCACGACGGAACAGAACCAAATACCATACAGCACGACGGTTCAGAACTAAAGACAATACAGCATGAATGTGCAACAGGACAAAAGACAAACAGCACGACGGTTCGGAACTAAAGACAATACAGCATGACGATACAGAACCAAAGACAATACAGCACGACGGTACAGAAATAAAAACAATGCAGCCCGACGGTACAGAACTAAAGAGTATGCAGCACGACGGTACATAACGAAATACAATACAGCACGACGTTATAGAACTAAAGACAATGCAGCACGACGGTACAGAACTAATGACAATTCAGCACGACGAAACACAACCATAGACAATACAGCACGGTGGTACAGAACTAAAGACAGTACAGCACGACAGAACAGAACTAAAGACAAAACAGCACGACGGTAAAGAACTAAAGACAATTCAGCACGACGATAAAGAACTAAAGCCAATACAGCACGACGGAACAAAACTAAAGCCAATACAGCACGACGGAACAAAACTAAAGCCAATTCAGCACGACGGAACAAAACCAAAGACAATACAGCACGACGGAACAAAACTAAAGCCAATACAGCACCACGGAACAAAACTGAAGCCAATACAGCACGACGGAACAAAACTAAAGACAATACAGCACGAAGGAAAAAAACTAAAGACGATTCAGCACGACGGAACAAAACTAAAGCCAATACAGCACGACGGAACAAAACTAAAGCCAATACAGCACGACGGAACAAAACCAAAGACAATACAGCACGACGGAACAAAACTAAAGACAATTCAGCACGACGGAACAAAACTAAAGACAATACAGCACGACGGAACAAAACTAAAGACAATTCAGCACGACGGAACAAAACTAAAGACAATACAGCACGAAGGAAAAAAACTAAAGACAATACAGCACGACGGTACCGAACTAAAGACAATAAAACACGACGGTACAGAACTAAAGACAATACAGTACAACGGTACAGAACTAAAGACAATACAGCACGACGGTACAGAACTAAAGACAATACAACACGACGGTACAGAACCAAAGACAATACAGCACGACGGAGCAAATAACCGGGAAGAAAGATTATAACAGACATGATAAAAGAACAGACAATAATAGGTCGCCTTCAATGGGCAAAGTATCATCAAGTGTTTAAAAAATGAGTGAACAAGACACATGTAATGAACTGACCATGTGACAAAAACGGTAACAAAACAGACAGTGTACGATGAATGTCTGATTAAAAGAACGGATGCACACGCATACGCGTTTCACTCAAGTTTATCCTTTTTTAAATTTTGTTCAGAAAAAATGCACCTCCTTGAAAACATGTGCATATTTTTATTTGAAATATTCAAATAAATTCTGATTTAGATGGATTCATTTATTTTGTAAAATTCGATATGTAATCTGTTTCTCGCTTCTGATACGCTGTTTACCTTCAAACTATAATTACTTTTTTCCTCCGATCAGAAGAAAGCTCCACCAGTGGGATCTATTTACACGAAATGAGAATTTGATGAAGTTTTATTTGTAAAACACTTCAAAAATAGTAAACTATAGGAGTCATGATGTCTCGCCATTTTCTTCACCTGTGAAAATGAACAACTTCCGTGCAACCTCGGTGGTCCTCGGGTATTTTCGATAATGCATGTTAAGAAATAATCGTTTGTTTATGCATGCGCCATCAGTAAATGCTGGGTATTTGTTTATTGTGTTGTATTGGTATGACTTGGATGTATTTTCATTGTACGGTGATTGCGAAAGGGGTTATATGTGTTTAACTGACATTTCGACACTTGTCGATCAATACTCGTTAAATCAATTGTAACGATAAATTATAATCACATGGTCCAATGGATTAACTTGAAAACCTTCGCCAAGCAGCCTTCGACAAACAACCATGAGGGGCTATCTTTGCTCTGGCGTAATGTCAATTTTGGAATTATATTAAAGTGATAATGTAACTTTAAAAATTATGTGTTGTTGTCGAGTTATCACATGTATGACACTTAAATTCTACATTGTTCACTATGTACCCGGATATGTAGACTGGTTCTGCATGTCTTGTTTCCGATTCAATCTTTTAGAGTATGACCGTGGTATCAGTCTATGGGTAGTTACGATTGGTCGCGTGTTCTAGAGTAACCTAACATTTCAAGTCGTGGTTTCATCTCACGTATTCGTGCTGTAGGCGTCAGTACCGGGTAGTCGAAAGCACACAATTAGAACTCCTTGGCATTTATCTAACAAAAGTATTTCTCAGTTACGGAAATGCCCGACTAGTTACGATTGCAAAGCCCAATGTGCAGTCAGTAATGCTTAATACAGGTTAACTTGGTATATAAAGTACACTCCTTGTCAAATGGACACATTCATGGGACTTGCAATGTCTATTTATGAACATGCAAATCTGTAATCTGATTACCGAACAAAAGTTCCAACAAGATCGTTCTTATATTTCATCCAGTATTTGGTGTGTGTTTTTCCGTTTTGTTCAGAAGTATGAATTACGATAAACGTTGGATACAATGCATATTTAATAATCGGCGAAGATGCTTAGTCAAGTTTATGAAACCATGTAATGAGATAAATGTTGAATTTATTGAATGTTGAACTTTTTATTGGTTTCGACTGCTTATGTTACTATCAAAGGAATAAAATCAAAATTGATAACCGAAAGGGTCCAGTACATATATCCAATTGTATTCATGCAGATATTTAATTGTTCGATTAATACAATACGTTTGTCTCATAAGCCAAGTTGGTTGACAATTTACTAGAGCTTGGCACTAGAGTGGTGACAGAATTTGTTTTTACCTAGGGTGTTCCACAATTAATAGGTCTTTTTCATAGCATTGTGGCAAACAAGAAATTTAGAAAACTTATTTGCTATTGATAATTTTCAATCTTTAATTTATTCTATCACGGATAAATAATTACGCGAAATATGAAATAATATAATAATACATGTTATTATATAGAGGATCTTGAATGAGTGCGCATTCATTACCATTTTTATTAAACGGGTTGACAAAACAATATGACACGAGGCTCTGCCGAGGGTCATATTGTTTTTGTCTACGAGTTTAATAAAAATGGTAATGAATGAGCACGAATGTAAGATTCTATATATGACATAACCTTAGTAAACGCTAAATATCTTAGAAAAATGACGATGTATGCTGCATAGGTTCATGAGGTTTCAAACAAAAAATAGTGGTACTTGGAGCGTGGGTGCTAACGGGCCGATTCGAGACACGGATTGGCTTTCGTTACATCACCCTGAAGCAATCAACCAATCACCGTCAAGCTATTAAGCATATTTCTGTAACGGGCTAGGAGTGCATTGCGATATTTCCGGCACGGCTTTAATGCACTCCCACACCACAGGTTATATGATTAAGTAAATTAAATAATACAATATAGTTTATTGATAGGTGTTAAGCTATACCTTCAGTGGTATGGATGTCAATAAAATTGTGAGATATGGTGGCTTTAGTGCAATATGGCATCAGCGAGGTTAGTCTGAAACATTTCAAGTAGGGTGAAGGTTTGTTACGTGGGTACATTCGTTTCCTTTATATAATCCTGCACGTGGGCGCGTGACACGTGTTTCCAACATGACACGTGGTGCACGTGGTGCATCACATTCGTCAATATACACGTGTTGGAACATTACAGTCGATCACCACGTGTCATGCTAAACTCTCTCCTTCATTTGTCAGTTCTGATCAATGATTTAATGTCATATAATTCGATAAATAAATATTTTGTATAATTAACAACTCACTCTTTGACACAAATGTGTAATACTTCATAATAATATCAGTACTATAAGTGTATAAGCCATTTCAATAGACGATAAAAATGTCAGTCAACTTAGCTAGGTTGGGATTTATGAGCTGTCCTCTTGAACATTCATTTCATTCCCTGTGAGCAGTGTCAAGATATTTCCACATGCTCTCCGTATTTCCCAGCAGAGGATAAGATAGAAGCCGGGGGTTTCTCAAGTGCTCCATCTTTAACCATAATTACACTGCTCGGCGAATGTACGCACCTAGAGCCACCAGTACGATACTCTCGTGTAGCACTCATATATCGTACATACGTTTCCCGAATCTTATACAGTACTTTCAAAGTCAATCGAGGACGGGTGTAAATATACTATCGACCGGCAAGGAAGCTATTTTATCGAGGTTCAACTGGATGTAATATATACCTGAGTTAACGGTATACATCGCTATTTTTTCGAATGGGATTGATCCCCCATTAATATTACTTATTGAATCGACTATACTAGTATGCTTGTTTGCTTGATTGGTTTCATTATCATAATAATATATATTTATTCAGTACATCTTTATTTTAGTTATACATTTTTGTACCTGGTGTTGTGAAACAAGTTTTAGGGCTTAATTTAGGGCTCCGTATCGGTCAGAATCATCGATACGATATTCGTTACGATACAAAATGATCGATATTCGATATATCATATCATATTTTTACATATTCAACAAATGTACAAAGTGGAAACAAAAACAGAGATTGTTGTGTTCTTATTCAAGTGAATATCACTACATTCTACAAAGAGCCCTAGAAAATTGGTAACTAATGCTACTGTCACAATGCTCGTACATAATGTATAGTTTTCACTAGATCACCGAGTCCTCTACGAGTTGTGAAAATCCGTACGATGCTCGTACGAGTCTCGATATCCGTACGGGCTCCGTACGGTCGTCGTGCGAGTTCAGACAAATCAACTTGTAAGGCAAATGTGACAAGGGTATTAACGGAAATCATATAGCATGTGTATGTACATCACACATAGTGTGATGGTTCAGAAACGAGAAACAATGTATTTCAATTACCCTTTTATCACAAATACCAATCAGAACATGGGGGCAAACATTTGTTTTTGATAATGTTATCTTATTAATTACGGGAACGTATCACACAGTGCCTCTAGTAAAATGTATAAATTTGTATAAATTTCAATGATGAACGTATCAGATAGCGTACGTCAAAGAGTTGTTATATACCGAGGGCATAATAGTACGCACACTCATTCCAGGGATGTCCAAAAAGTTCGCTGATATATCTATTTTATCTGTATTGACTTGTATATATGTAAAGAATGTAAATGGATGAGACAGAAATAAACTATTAAACTATGAATTATACAGCTAAAGATGTTGAACATTTCTCCAGTGTTTATTAACCATCCCTCATACATAAATTTGAATACTTATTACTTATATACCCACAAGCTGATGTACTGTTAGTAGGTTGATGTCTTATTCTGGCCTATTGTTTGTGTTTTGCATTTTTTTGTTGCAGGAGACATCTGCTTTTATTGTTTGTAAGAACATATGTGTTTTTGTTTCGTCTTCTTTGTCCAAACATATACATGTAAATGTATAGAGGATATATCCGTGACGAGTAGGGAATTGATATAAATTTACTTTTTTTAATGCATATTAAACGAGTTTTGGAAATTTTATTAAGCGGTCCCCTGGCGAGTTTAATAACATTTCCTGAACAAGTTTGATATAAATATATCAATTGAGAACGAGGCGGATAGATTCTTTATATCATATGACACTAAAAACGCAAATTACGCAGTTTTATTGAGAGAAAAAAACCACACCCATGTAGTATAGCTTTATACTGCACACGTTACGTATAAGATTATTACTCGCTATACTAACCTGTATACAAGGAAAGTTATGTGATATATGGTAATATTCACAAAGCATCTTGAGGGAAAACTTGTTTTTTGTTATACTAATTTATTTATTCAAGACATGAGAGAAACCAGTTTCCGTTAGATGCGCCGGGTAGCACCAAGCAACGGAGCCCCGACTAACCACACGCAAAGCCGATGCCGCGTCGAGACCGTGTAGATAGATAGATAGATAGATAGATAGATAGATAGATAGATAGATAGATAGATAGATAGATAGATAGATAGATAGATAGATAGATAGATAGATAGATAGATATATAGATAGATAGATAGATAGATAGATAGATAGATAGATAGATAGATAGATAGATAGATAGATAGATAGATAGATAGATAGATAGATAGATAGATAGATAGATAGATAGATAGATAGATAGATAGATAGATAGATAGATTCTTTATTTTCCTCCATAAATGAAGATTATAACATATTTACAATAACACTATATGACATCACATAACAAGACACAAATTAAACAATTTCATACATATACAATAGATTTCATGGAAAATATATTAATGTACTAACGTCTGTTATAGACTGACCTTGCCGACACACAAAATGTTTCTTATATTTTTGTCCAGATCGAACTACTTCACGATATCTTCCTGAATAAGCAAAATGATATTCATTCAGTTTATTAGTACTAAAATCAACCGAATGCCTTTGAATGCATGTATATAAACTACTAAATACTGTAAAACTTCGTTAAGGCGAGCATCGATATTACTAGCACTCGGCTTATTTCGAGCAAATTTCACAGTCCCGGCGTATTTGCTCAATATATGTTGTATACTTATATCACACCGCTATGTCGGACTCCCAGTTTATTTCGATCATTTGGTTTTTTTGTCCTCGAGATAACGAGGTTTTACTGTACTGTGGTATTGTTCTTCATTTACAGCTTCTAGTTTCCTGAAAATTCCTAACCCGACATTTTGTTCACCTCTTTCGAATACTTCCGCTCTCAGTTCAATGTCACAATCATATTTTATTACAGTTCTGCAGTTTAAATCGAGTAAAATTGAAAACAGATGTGCTTGATTTGTGATCCACAAATTTGCCCGCGAGTAAAAACTTCACACTTAATTTCAGTTTAAGTCTGAGGCGTCCGTCTTTTGGTAAGTAATTCCCATTTTAAACCCACGTGTTTACAAGATGCAATGGCCTCTCAAAGATATCGCGTTCTGTTTACATATAACTAAACAATACAATATTAAAATCATAACAGAGAACTTTTATTCATAATTCGCGTTCCATTTTCGGCCATGATACCTAATCAAACGTATTATCTTCAAATTAATTTTCTTTGCATGGTATTACATAATCACCAAGACCCAAACAAGAAGATATGCCAAGTTGACATATTTGTTTATCGTTCTAGCGAATAATTAAAACATATCTTTCAAAAACCATTTGATTTTCACTTTTATGAAGAGGAGTTTACGTTTTATTCATTTAGTTAAACATAAATCAAATGCTGTTATAATCCGAGGCTAGATATATTATAATGTTCGGTTGTAAGTTTGGCCGGTATTTATAAAGCATATTAAGTGAAAACTTAAAATGTTCTTAAAATCTCAAATTTTCCTTAAGTGTATCAGCTTAACAGGAAAACTAACATTAACAATTATTTACATTGTTTAGAAGCACTATGTAAAGAGCTACAGTAATCATATATAAAACATGGGCTACTTTTCATTTCTTATCAAATATGGGCAGCTCAATGTTTTAACTTTAGTCAAACTATTTAAGTTTTCACTTAAGATGCTTTATAAATACGGTCCCAGGTCCCGACCAGTTAACACATACGGTCGACAAAACGACCAAGTTGATTCTTAAATAGAGAATTCATCTGCCATTCACTACAGCGGTAGAGTCTTTTTCAATTAATATTCGATCCAATGGTTTTAAACTTTTAGCTATTAGATGCAGCGTTCATTTTAAGAGCGGACACAGGGGCTTCATTGTTCCAACCATTCACGTTTGCGGGTACCTGTCTCTTATTTATTGCATGTTTAGAAATAGAATCAAGGGAATAACTGGTACTATTCGTATTTGAAATTTGGTATAGGACGTTCATGGACCTTCCGCTTCCGGTTCTGGCTATTTTGACTGGTCTCATGTGTCATTTCCGAGGTACTCTACAATACTCTCTTGTGGTAGGGATAGGTCTGCTGGCCGTTAGTACACAGGGCATGCTAATTTTTCATCCCAAATATTCGCGATATGCGATATGAATTTTTATAGTTATAATATATTATTTTCAAAACCACCATGTAACGGATTTGTCTTGGCCTGATGACTTCCATTCTTAAGCTTGCAAATACGTTTTGTTTCGTCATGTAAAGCCGAGTGAAGAGTGCTGCGTTTGTATGTCCACTTTAAACAAATATTTGCTTTGCAGACATAATTCCCGTCTGTCCCTCCTACCTAGCTATAGATCTAGATCTGGTTTGAAACTTTCAAGATTACAATTTCATCCCGAGTTGAAAAAGAGAAAATACGCAAATGATGTGATTTGAATCATTGTTACTATATACTTATGAGCCAGTCTGAAGGAAAACCTATTTTGAAAAAAATGAGAGTTTCATGGTTTTAAAAAATAATGCTTATGCAACAAAATGCAAAATAATTTTGTGTATACCTTGATTTTTGAGGAACTTACCGTTTTTTTATTAGAGTCCTTATTCAGGCTTTTTTGTCTGGCGTCGCGAACGTCATTCTAGAAAATGTTATTTGACGTTACTGTACAACAAGTAACACAAGTTATTATTAGTAGTATTGCATGACATTGTACAATAAATATTACTCCTACGTAAAAATGCGGTTTCAAATTCAAATATAGTTCTTCAATAGTATTTTATTTATAGTTTTATAAATATTTCTGAATACAGAAAGTGGAGTGGAGAATGTGGGTTATACTTGCTCAGAGAAATTAACCAGTGGCCCAGACGGGGTAGAACCTGGGACCTCTCGATCCCTAAGCGCGCTCTCTACCTCTAGGCACGCTCCCCAGATATTTGATGAATATTCATTGTAAAATGTTAATTATAACGTTATTGTTTTGTGCATTTTGTTTTGTACATTACACATACGAAATTTAACTGCACAGAAAGCTTGTCAGCCAGTCACTGAAGATATCGGGGTTTGATTGTTAATTGGTGTCTTCTAGTGTTTATGTTAAAAGCTGTGAAAATAAAACACTTTTTATATATTCAACGTTAAACGTATCGCATGATGCAGAATGTAAAAAACTGTTCCCATGAACGGGTAAGATGTTGTGTCCTCATTGGAGTGGCTTTCCTGTCTTCTATTTCAAAACAGCTCATTTATATTGTATACAAAGTGGATTGTTGTTGACACGAGTTTATTTAAAAGTTCAATTGTTTCTTTTGAGAAATCGTCTCTATCTCGCACAGCAGTCAAAACTGTTTACACATACGATGACAAAAATTCTTCTCAACGTGACGGAGTTTGAGAACTTTAAGGAGCTGTCGTTTTATGAGGATTTGATAAACTCATAGCTGATGGAATTATCTACAAGTCTTGGAATGTATCATCTGGACTCTGTACATCCCCATGGCGACAAAATTAAGTCTCCCAGAGTTTGGTGCCTGCTTGGTGTAAAAGGACACCATTTTTAAACGATCGTCGCGTAGTAAACTACACCCGTAGCCTCGTTCCCGCTGGTTGTTTAATTGGCGGTCTGGATAATTTATGCGAGATCAATGATATCGTGCCTCTTCGTATGTTTTATTGCCGAGAAAAACTAATCTTTTTTGAAATACTGTTGCTTTTAATTACCACATAAACCGAAGAAGACAGATCCAACCTGATACCATTTCCAAGATATTCAGCGCGAACGGAAAAAACGGTCTGTGATTCAAAAGAAGTGAGTGTGTATTTGATTGGCTGACCAAACATGCGTAACCAGACTCTCTGGTTCCAAAACGTTTCGCTTGCTTAGAATGAGAAAGTCGTAAGTACAAAGTGGATATTTTGAGAAAACAAGAAAACACCGTATGAAATTTACTATTTACCTCTGGAAAAAACCAACTTTTTGAACTTTGGATGCAGATTCAAAATATGTGAGTCTTAAAAATAAGGTAGTAAGTAGCAAAGACGTTCATACGTCTTTGTAAGTATTACGTACGGTCTTGTCATTGTCAGCCAGCGAATTGTGTACAAATGCATAAAGTTTAGACAGCAATTTATTCTGAGTTGCTTGAAGGCATTTTCTATTCCTTGTATAAGTTAGACATTACGCATAAGAAATTGAAGACAGAGCAATCCACAATTGTACATTGTATACCCGGCATGCACTGGCTCCCTGTCTGTGTGGAGAAAGTATATTAAATTGTTTACTCTAGCGGCCGACGTCTTAAAGTAAGTTTGGAGCACTGGTTTGATCATAGTCTAGTTTGATCATATCGTCTGCTGGGGGATTTTGGAGCGAAGGAGGAGCGGTAAATGTTTTATATCAATGTAAGTGTTTGCCTGTCAGAATAGGCGATATAGAAGCCATGATGCTGAATGATATTCTCTTTTATTCAGTCTGCGACTATTACCATGCTGATTGGAATCAAAACATGGTGGGCTGTCGTATGCAATAAAAATCGTCTGTGTGGACTGGGTTTCACTGTGACCTCAAATAACATTTCTGTCTGCGTGTTTGATACAAAAGTCACAACTGTGTTAAGAAAATCGGCAATTTCTTGCATTTATCAAATACCTAAATTACAGGTCTTTGCATTAGGTCTTTGCATTTATAAAGACTAGCTTTATTGTTGTTTCCTTGGAATGCTTATTGAAACAAGCTTTTATCTTCCATAACATTTTTCTGGTATTTTATTTCCACACTGAAGCAGGCCGGCGACATTAGGGCTGGTTCTGTTTTGTTCGCTAATTGCTCTAATTGCGTTTCGTAAAACGATTCGATAGACTAAGGTTTGTATGACAACAGTGTTCTTGTCTCTTGTCAGTATGACGTCATCATGCAGAAACATCATTCATCAAGTATGGTTCGTAGAAAAAATAATCAGTAGGCCTATATATATGCGTGTAGTATTAAAACAACACTGTGACTTCCATTTCCCATGGCTGACTCTTGAGTAGGTGGTTCCATTATATGTGGCTTTGGGTTATCCATTTTGTAATATTCATTGTCTGGACGTTACTGTCTCGCCCACTGGGCTTTGCTCTTTCGCGTACCGGACCATAGGTAACTGCAATACTGATAACGAAAATAAAGAAGGAAACATTGTTTTGGAAAATTTTACATAAAATGGAAATTTTACATAAAATGGAAATTTTACATAAAATGGAAATTTTACATAAAATGGAAATTTTACATAAAATGGAAATTTTACAAACAATTTGTTTCGTTTTAGTCGTTATCAATAATGCAGTTACCTGTACAACGGATATCCGTCATACACTGATGCCTTTATCATGCTATCCTCTTAGTACTGGTTGTCGTGTATGGAAACAATGCCAAAGATATACAACAATATTTGAACTTGGACTTAATTTCAAGTATTCCATTATTTCGTCAAGACTGGGCCTTACTAAAAAATATCATGAGGAAATCGGACAGGACAGGCAGCACTCGACTTAACCAGCCGAGCACAAAGCAATGTTGAACAAGACTTTTAGTGAGCGCTATACCATATTTTGAGGGTTGTCCTTCTTTAATCCTTAGCAATTACTACAGTCTTGCAGGCAACCCTCGACATGTAGGATGAAAAAATATTGGTTGCAAGCACATAGCAAAACTATTGTGCATGCCAAAACGATATGAGGAAATAGGCCAGGGAAGGCAGCACTCAACTTAAATTAAGTAAGACAAGGCAAGGTTTGCTAAAAAATAATTACTCGCCAAAAATTGTTCAGGAAATATTTCTGCTAGGCTAGTCGACGTCTGTAGATAAAGACGAATGGTGTTGGTGAAATACAGCGGAATCTTTCATCTATCTAGCTCGGTGGGATTATTTGTAGATGGGTAGTTTGATGAAGATTCGATGGCTAGATTTCACTTATCTGTTGTAATTGAGGCAAATATATCATTCACATGGGAACTTACGATGCTACATTTCATTTTGCATTTTCTTCCTCTTCGTCTTCGTATGAAGAGTACACTTGTATCTGACAGATACAAGATCGCACCGAACGGGTTGTGTCTATATGGTAAAATTTGGTATGGACTTATAACATGTATTGCTCCGTGTAGTTGTGTTGTGATGTTCCGGTTTTCTTTACTCGGTTGGTTAAATTGCGTGCTGCCTCTAATTATTCGATTTCCTCAAATATTTTTTAAAGTTTTTACTTTGATGCTAATTTATTAGTGTATCTATTGAACTACTCTCATTGTCTTTTTCCTAGAGCTATTAGTAATATTTCGTTTCTTCAATGAGCGGAATCATGGAGGTTTTATTAGCACTCGTGTTGAAGAGCAGAGTAGTTCAAGGCAGAAAACAGCAGAGCACAGACGAGTCGAACAGAGCAGGACAGAGCAAAAGACAGTACAGCAGGAAACAGCCTATCAAAAACCAAAACACAGAACAAACAGCGCAACACAGAATAAAACAAACACTTCACAGCAATTTTAATCACAAATAGTAAATGACACAAGTAAAAAGACCGGATAAGAAATTGTTGCCATGTATATAACAGTATTAATCGCGCATTGTCAGGACTGAGCTGTGAAATCGTGTTAGTAATATCATTGAAATTAATTCATACATTTTGTTTATATAGATTCCAGCACCTGATACAGTGCCGTGGACTAATTATGCTGTCAAAACGTAGAGTCAGGGATCAAAGCCCTTTCCATCCTGGCAATCACACGCCAGTAGATAGTACTCGGCTTCTTATCATCAACTCTCGGCTATTGACAATGGATTAATAATAAACAGAATGACAAGTTGCACGTGCATAGGTCGCGTGCCATACATCGCCTCGTGCAGCGTAGGTTATCAGAAGTAACGGTCAAGTATAGATAAGATCGATAGATAGCATGAACGAAAGGTTAAACGGAGTTATTAATACAAACAAAACTACAAACTATGCAGATGTCAATACGATAAATTTTTAACTTTTCAGAAGCATCGGAATATTTATGAATTGGACCATATGGTTTCTATTGAACAGTGGTATTGACTACGGCGGCATCATTATGTTCATTATAATAACAATTTATGGGCTACAGATTCTCATTCGAATCGCCAACACTGTGAAGTTTTGTTTAAAGAGACAATGGAGAAATTAGGATGTAATACCGACGACATAGAATTTTATGGATCCATTTTTAAAGCGGAAGTCAGCATGTTTGAATGCTAGTTGGGGGACCTAGTCTGATATGGTGTCTGGTCCTAAGGAAGGCGCTTCGTAACGCTTTCCAAGGGAGGTAATCCATGTGTTCTATTTTTTTTAGGCGTTAGATAACTCGGTTTGAACATTGTTACGTGTGCTGCCTTGCATTGAATTTATGAGTCGGGAAATAAAGGCTTTTCTTATTATACTTTCACCCCCCCCCCCATCGAAAGGGTAAGCTTATTTTGACTCATGAGGCACATATCTTTGGTTTGCACGGTAGCACCTGGATCACTTTTCTTATTACCCCGGTTACAGATAGAGCTGCACTGTCAGAGCTGATCCTGGTTTGACTATTATTTTACAAGCTGATTCTGAAACCGATTAAGTCAGTTGTAACCAAGCTTTTGCTGGGATTCTAACCTTCAGCCACCGATTGCAAGACGGACGTCCTAACCACCTTTACACGTTCGCGGAAGCATATGGACATAAAGAAAATGACTAAAGTCGGTCATTCGAATAATAATGGCAAAATAGTATTCCATAGTTTTATTTCTCCAATGAAACCCGCTACCTCAGGCGGAGCATATAAAGCCTGCCAATCTGGTGTTCATTTCTTAATGGAAGCTATTGATGTACGGCCTAGAGAAAGCCGAGATGTTTTATTGTTCAGTCCAATGATCCAAGCAGTATTTGTGTCGGTACAAATACGAAAACAATCCTATTTATTTTCACTTGGCACGCACATTTCACGAGCAACATAATATTAAAGGGATGATTTGTGTTAATTTGTAGTTTCTGCATAATCGGATTATGTTAGAGTTGTTAAACTAGTACATGTACTATTGTTTTATAACTTAAATCCGACTATTTATTTTTCAGTTGTGTTGGTATATCTCGTATATAAAACTGTAGTTAAAAGTGAAATCCCGTAAGTACTATTCATATTCGGGTGAGTCCGCCATTGTACGAACAAGATATTTGTTCGGGTGTTTCCGTCATTGTACGAACAAGATATTTGTTCGGGTGTTTCCGTCATTGTACGAAGACGATATTTGTTCGGGTGTTTCCGTTATTATACGTACACGAGATTTGTTCGGGGCTTTCCGTCATTGCACGTGCACGATGCTTGTTCGGGTGTTTCCGTTATTATACGTACACCATATAAGTTTGGGTGAGTTCGTCATTGTACGAACACGATATTTGTTCGGGTGTTTCCGTTATTATACGCACAAGATAGTTGTTCGGGTATCCCCGTTGTTGTGCGTGCACGATGCTTGTTACCATTCAGTCTTATAAGGTCGAAAGTGGATCCACTAGTACTTACGACCTTCTCATTCTAAGCCAGCGATATAGCAACAATGTATATAGCCAGCAACATTTGGGATAGTTGTAACAGCATAAAGTTGATCATGAATTATAGTTTAGTTGTGTTGTTTATAATATTTATATGTTTGACATTTTCCCATTCGTTTTGGTGACACGCATCATCATTGAAAAACTCTCACAACTTTGTGAAGGCGAACGTTTTTTTATTCAATTTTGTGTAATATTTAAGATCTGTCATAAAATCATGTCGCTAACATATTGCAATGAAACAAATAAAGACAGCGTTTTAAGAACGTTGAGTTCAAATTTGGCAAAAAAACATATAAAATGATGTAGTAGAAGCCCGGGCAGTAAATTTTGACACGTGTTGGCCTGTCGACGGCCTACGACAAAAAACTGTTCAAATTGAAATAGATAAATTATTAACAAACTAGAAAGGGCATTTAAAAAGATTAATGTGTTGATTTATATTCACGTGAATTCATACTTTATACCAGTCATGTTTTGTAATTTACTAGCGCCACGTTACTGGTAAGTCCTTCATGGTGATGCTTTAAATACTGAAGTTTATAGTTGTAATAATAATTATAATATATAATAATAATGGGGGCATAAGAACCTTGATGATTTATGAAACTGATAGCTGTTTGCTATAAATTCTACCTTTAAGGGTTGAAACAAAAGATATAACGCTGAAAATGACAGCAATAGACTAGTGTTGGAAGCTCATAATCGTATTACCAGAATTAACAGCAAAAAATAGATTAAGGTCACAAACCACTAAATAAACTTGTTCTTTAACTAACTGTTAGGTGAATATTTTCAGCCCCAGCATGTATCATGTATCAAGTCTACAGAAAGTTGGCACACAAAATAATAAAGAAGTAAGTTGCATTTTCAAAAAAAGTCCCAAAACAGGGGACCATGATTAATATTAGAAACAATTGTAGAACTTTAGTTTTGGGAAATATGCCAACATCTCAAAATATTCAAAATAAAACTGTAACACTACTTCACCTCATACACAATCCGTGTACCTTGTATCTTAATATACATAAGAGAGATAAGTCTTTATTTAAGTCTCATCAATGTACACTTATACATATTTTTAAAATACATAATGCGGTAGTTCTATTTCCATTTTGTCAAGACATACTTAAGACCGCCCCCGGGAACTTGGACGCCAAAGACGCCGCCGGAAACATGTACGCCAAAGACCTCCGCCGGGGACTTGTGCGCCAAAGACCGCCACCGGGAACTTGTACACCGAAGACCTCCGCCGGGAACTTGTACGCCAAAGACCGTAGCCGGGAACTTGTACGCCAAAGACCTCCGCCGGGAACTTGTACGCCATATACCTCCGCCGGGAACTTGTACGCCAAAGACCTCCGCCGGGAACTTGTACGCCAAAGACCGCCGCCGGGAACTTGTGTGCTAAAGACCGCCACCAGGAACTTGTACGCCAAAGACCGCCTCCGGGAACTTGTTCGCCAAAGACCGCCGCCGGGAACCAGTACCCTATAATACCGCCTGCAACTAGTATAGCCACAGGGAACCAGCACTCTAAGACCGCCACCGGTGAGCCACAGGGAACCAGCACTCTTAGACCGTCACCGATGTGGCACAGGGAGCCAGCACTCTAAGACCGTCACCGGTGAGGCACAGAGAACCAGCACTCCAAGACCGTCACCGGTGAGACACAGGGAACAAGCACTCTAAGACCGTCACCGGCGTGGCACAGGGAGCCAGCACTCTAAGACCGTCATCGGTGAGGCACAGAGAGCCAGCACTCTAAGACAGTCAACGATGTGGCACAGGGAGCCAGCACTCTAAGACCGTCATCGGTGAGGCACAGAGAGCCAGCACTCTAAGACCGTCACCGATGTGGCACCGGGAGCCAGCACACTAAGACCGTCACTGTTGAGTCACAGAGAGCCAGCACTCTGAAACCGTCACTGGTGAGGCACAGAGAGCAAGCACTCTAAGACCGTCACCGATGAGACACAGGGAACCAGCACTCCAGGACGGTCACCGGTGAGCCACAGAGAACCAGCACTCTAAGACCGTCGACGGGACCAGTACTCTACAATGCCACCACCGGTAAAGATTACTCTGAGGATCTTATGGAAGATTGATTGTTTAGTATATTGTCAAATAAGTTTCCTCGTAAAATAAAGTCTTTATTATTATTATTATTATAAACTGGAACCAGTATTGTCATCGGGGACCTGCTATTTAAAGACTGCCGCCTGGAACCAGTACTCTACAAACCGTGCCGGAGAAAGACCGCCACCGGGAACAAGTATCACCACCGGGAACAGGTACCCTACAGCTTCTTTCCGTAATTCAATTATCTGGATTGATGTGTGTAAGTCAAGAAGTTACCTCCCCACTCCGCCCAACAAACTGCTAAAAACAATCATCTAAATGGCTTATAATCAAATTACGGGGGAATAGCTCTCTTCGAAAATGCCATACAGACACCTTGAAGGTGTTAGGAAAATCTCAATGTTAGGTGAATATTGAATCAAATTGTGTTGCTCTTAGAACTGGGGTTCTGTAATGAATCCCTGGAGGCAAACACCATTTGTTAATATGCTTTTTAATTCGACAAGGAAATGGCTATATACCGATGGAAATATTGTACAAATTAATAAAATTACCGACAACTATTGGCTGACGATATTGTCTTCGCGACTATAGTGCCCCTATTAGCTGGAAGATCATAGTGTTTTAATTACCAGAAAATTGTTTATCAACATTTGCAACAAAAGACCAGCAGGGGAGTTACCACCTCAAATGACCCGCCCCGCCAGCAGGTGCGAAAGAAGGCCGTCAGGGGGCGTGGCTTACTGGGCCCTTGGGCAACTGGATCGGTCATTAGTTTCAAATATAACTCTAAACCACATCTGTTACTATAATTCATTTGTTCGTTTCGCATATTCCGGAAGCTTTTCTGTTAGTCTGATCAAACGCCATATCCATTTTGATTTCCACTCGATTTGTTTCTGTATAATGTATTCCCTAATATATTTTAAATATTTCATGCCAGATAACAATCGATAGTTTCGATACATTGTGGTGTTTTCAACAGTTCAAACAGATAGAAAGTTTATTAAAGACGAATTATAGTCTTACACATATACATAAATGTAAACATTGTACGCAAAAGAAACGAAAAAAAAACGAAAGATGAAAAAGACATATATAACATAATCATGAAGACAGAAAATCGTATGTTTGAATGTGTTGTTATTACCAATGAGTTATTACGGATCGAAAAAAGGTTATAAATCCTGCAATCCTTTTTTAAACATTGATACGTCGGAACTCATAAATTAGGAAATAAATCAATTTCTTAAGCATTGTTTTTATTTATGTATAAAAAGTCTAACGGTAATACGTACGCATTGTGTAATCTTGATTTAGTTATTTCCCATCTATCATTAGATATATATGATTAATCTATCGAACTACATTAAATTACACTTGTATGCCTTCTTTTATAAATAGTTTATTAACAACAATGATTAACAACAGTTTTATATGCATTATAATTATTTTAAAGTATCAAATAATGACATAGAGATATTTTAAATGTTGAATTCGCCATTCATTTAGCCATTTAACATTTTATTTCATACTGACTTAAGAATTTTAAATTTCGGCACAGCTTAAAAAACTCATAAGTTGAAGTCGGAAAATAAAAGCAATTGTGTCTTTTACGTGTCTTGTTTTAATTACATAATAATTATTATTATATTGCTATAATACTCGACACTTTCATTGCTGAAAAAATGCGTTTTGCTTAGAAGAAACTTTTATTTTTATTGATTTTTTTAAAATGAAATGATGCACACCATTTCACACACTAACATGTACAGTAACTGTTAATTGCTATGTGATGTTTCAATGTTAGTGCTTGTTCTAGATTTAACTTTCTGCTTCATCGATAGCCTAGTTGTAGAGCGCTCGCTTCGCGTCCGGGAGGTCCCAGGTTCGATCCTAAGTCGCGTCAAATGAAGACGAATGGTACAAGAAATCCACATGCTTGACGCTCAGCATTGAAGTGAATCTGGTTTCACTTCTCTCATACCCTCGTAGTAATGGATAACTCGAGGAATGAGGTATCGAGAGTGATTAATATAATATATTATGTTAGAAAACCTGCTTCACAATCAACTAGTATAAACTACGTAAGTTTCAGATATTATTTATTAATGGTTTAGGTTTGTCAATGGTAGGTAGGCCTAAGTCTATTCGATGTAATAAGTAAGTGACAATTAAATTTGATCTAGCTCCGATTACCATATGGCTTATAATCAATGTACGATAATATCATTATTTATGAAATCATGTTGATAAATAATATCAAATAAAATATAAATTATATAAAAATGATTTTTATTACATTCGCGCTCGGTGCACGCTGATGAAGAACATGTCTAATGCAGTGAATCGTCTGGGTTATCATATAAATGTCATAATTTTGTAATTTTACGCAAATCTTTGACGCTTATCTTCAGGTTTAATGTTTAAAAAATACGCGTTAAAAGTCGGGCACAGTTGATTTATTGCAGCATTAAACATTGATATATGGTCACGGATCTGTGCCCACATAATTGTTCACATGTCAGCTTACCACATTTTATCCAAAAAAAAAAAAAAATATTATTGCGGTTAACACATCCATTCCCACAGGTAACAGTATCGCTGAAAAAGAAATTTAAAAAAAAAAATTGAAAAAAATTTTTTTTCTCGAAATTTAGGTATTATTTACAAGGTATATTTGCAAGGAAATTGAGAGCAAAATCGAAAGGGTGCAATTTGTTTTCATAGACTACGGCATTTACGTGAGTTGATCATGTACAAAAAGGCTGTGTGGGGGACAAATACAGCATAATACCTTGCAAACATTTGAAATCATGCTTTACATTTACCCCAAAACTATCAAATGCATCGTTTAAACTTTATTTTAACTCTCGATGGCGAAATTCGAATTACGCTGCAATGACGGCCGGTGTGGTTTTTAGAGTGTCCGACGACTAGAGATATTCCGAATGTATTTTTATAACCAATGAAAGTCGTTGTTACAAAATGGAAATCATTCGCAACTTTCGGACAAACATGGTGAAAATAAAAACATTTTGACTAAATAAAATGTGCCGACGATTTGTTTCGCGGCTAATACGGAAGCTAGCATATTTCACCACGGTAAATTTGTTTAAAATGTTGCGTCCTTCAATTCTACCGCATTATTATGCTTATTCATGACGATAAATACAAAATATGAAGGTTTTTATCCTCGAAATTTGTATTTTTGGTTTTATTGGAATGCACCTTTCGAACCGGCTGGACACAGGGATCTAAACTTTATGGCATAACTTTTTAATAAGTTGATCAATTTCGATGGAATTTTGCATGCGAGTAGTTTTAACAATGTTGCGTAAGAATATAATTAGTTATTGAATGTATCGAAAGCTAATTTTTGTTTTTTGATACTTTGAAAATCTGTGTTTTTAGGGCAAATATACCTTGTAAATAATACCTAAATTTCGAGAAAAAAAAAAATTTTCAATTTTTTTTTTAATTTCTTTTTCAACGATACTGTTACCTATGTCCATTCCAAGGTAAATAATAAATTCAAATTCAAAATTGTTCAAACCATCATCGTTTAAAATTAATATATTTATATTATTATATTGTCAGAAACTACAATCATCCCAATGTAATTTCGTATCCTCGAATATGAAGTTACAATTTACAAGGATGCTGCTTGCTGTTTCATAAGCCGTTACATATCAACACCATTTTACATACCGTAACAAATACCAAACCAGTGCACCGGCCGTGGCATATCCATGACCATTTCATAAGCCGTGACATATCGACGCCATTTTACAGACCGTGGCATATCAACACCATTTTACAGACCGTTACATATCAACGCCATTTTACAGACCGTGACATATCAACGCCATTTTACAGACCGTGACATATCAACGCCATTTACAGACTGTGACATCATCGCCGGTTTACAGACCGTGACATAATAACGCCATTTTACTGACCGTGACATCTGCGACGGTTTATATACCGTGACATATCAACTGCTAGTTTAAGAACAGATCATATTTATATATTTTCTATAATACTAACTTTTATCACCTTTATCGTTTTATTTAGTAAATTATTAATAATCACAATAATTATACTCTCTACAATAGTGATTATGACAACACATAAAAATGCCAAAGTCAATGTTTTACAGGTATAGTGCGTCCATGATAACGTGAAAGGCGGAAAAGGTTGGTATATTTCATAGACATGTTGCTTAACCAAGTGTGCGCGCTTTTTCATTGTATTGTTAGTAAAGAACTGACCATTAGTGTTTTCTTATCAAACCAAATGTTCAACAGTATGCAACTCCGCTCAATGTTTGTAAATATCACATTATCCTGAGCGCACTATAGTACGACCAACGACCACTCTCTATAACTATGGTGTACCATTGCTTTAATTTTCGCAAGGACATTTTATCCATGTTTAAATTTTGGAAAAAACTATATCTAACTATCACCAAATAAATATATGCATAATTTTTATGAGCTGAACCTATGTAAAATAAAATTAATACGATTCCAATTGCTGAAATGACGAGCGCGAAACGTTTCTATCTCCATAAGTCACGAGGTGTCGTCACGTGCTAACTCTATGGAATGTTTATCAATTTGCTCGAGCCTGGATCACTTTCCGTTTCCTTCAACACGTTCATTGAATCTCAAGCACCCTTTTCAGCCCACTTTAGTTCACCAATATAAATGAGCGTGTTTATATCCTGATTGTTGAGAAGACCCTTGAAATTTGAAATACGAAAAAAGCGAGCCTCGATTTGACGGTTGACTGCGATTCGGATGAATTATGGCGACTGTGTTATGACAGATTCTTATGTTAATATTCTCGTTAATGTCACGTTGGTTGTCGTGTCATAGCGAAACATGCTCCACGGGGGACGAGGACATAAATTTCACTGATAAAGGAATTTTCTGTGTGTTCCAAACTTTTATAAAAAGAAATCAAGGAGAGAATTATGTACTTGATAGTCTATGACCGTTAAAAAGTAAAAAAGACCGATAGATTTCATTTAAAAATCAAACTGATCGTGATTGTACAGCACTTTGAACGTGTAATGTACATGAAAAAGTATGGTACATGTTCAATAAAAAAATAATAAAACAATCAATAAAATACATGTGAAGTCATAAACTAAAAATATGTATTTTTAAAAATCGTTCCCTATTTAAAGGATCAATTAATGTGGCTTATGATATACTATTATTCCGAACAAATATAGCTCCCGTCTCCTACCTTTCAATACCAAGCAGCAAAAGACTAATTTGGCATCACGTGATTTGATAAACTGTTTATTTTGCTGGCTTAGAATGAGAAGGTCACACAACCTTATACGTATAATGCATATTTGAAACCAGCATCACAACGCGGCTCTTATGAGTCTATTGTCATGAAAATTGGAACATGTTATTTTGACCAAACTGAATTGAAAGGGCTTGTTTTACCAAAAGTAACGAGTTATTTTCGGACAGTGTTTTCTTGTTTTCTCAAAATAGCTTTTTTGTTCTTACGACCTTCACATTAAAGCTACGTGCAGACTCTTCGTACTATTGAATGTGAATGTGAAATTAAAAATCAAGGCCTCGTATTAAAACTTCGATCAAGTTCGTAACAAAAATGAACGTATGTCATGTCATGTTGTAATATTTCAACAAAAATCATACAACATGGATTGCTGTTTTATATTGCATTGAAGGTCATGGGAGAATGCATCGCCTTGTCAGCACTAGGAAGGTTTTAGGCTGAACCCGTTTTTGCAACCGCAATATCTCAGCCCATGTATTCTGTATTATTTACTCAGCAAGTTCGTGGAAAGTCGAATAAAACATTCATACATGTTTTAACCAAGACGATTACTGTGAGAAATTAAATATGACGACACTTGCTTTATTTTTAATAACGTCATAACACACATGACAGTCATAATTATAAGACCTAGGTCCTTATTCACCAACGTTATAAGTAAAAAAAACCAGACTTAGACATTATATTGCCAAATGTTCTGTTACCTCTCATGTAGTTATAAATGTACCGAATTTGATATAAATTGGTATTGACATTCCGTGAGTAACAACAAATAGATACAATTCTAATTGAAAAGAAATAGCAGTGATTATAAATGTTGTCAATTGAAAGTCTAAGTCTGAGATTTAGACTTGTAACGTTGGCGAATAAAGCCCCGGGGCCCTATTCATCACTGCAAGACTCAAATTCAGACTTAGGCTTAACATTTACAAAAGTTATTACCATTGCCATTTATTTGCAATTAGATTCAAGCAAATGGAATTTAATATGATCACTTGTTGTTTTCCGCAAAACATGAATACATGTACCTATTTATATATAAAAATCGGTAAATTTATAACAACATGAGATCGAATAGAATAGTTCTAAGTCTAAGTCTGGATTTAAGTCTTACAACGTTGGTGAATCCGGAGCCTGTACATCATTCTGCCAACAGAAACTACAGTACATCGTTATTACGTGCATCCGGCTGATTTCGAGCAAATTTGAAAGTCCTAGCAAATTAACCAAATATATGTTGTATACTTATATAACATCGCTATGTCGAGCTCTCGGTTTATTTCGATCATTTTACTTACCCGATAAGTACTGTATAGTATCAACAGCAGTACCAACCCGTAAGAGCAACAACACTATCATACGAAAAATAACAGAACAGAACAGAAAAATAACATTCAAAATACACGAACAAGAAGAAGAGACTTCAAAGAAGACAATGAAGAGAAACAGCAGCAGCAGCAGCAGCAGCAGCAGCAGCAGCAGCAGCAGCAGCAGCAGCAGCAGCAGCAACAGCAACAACAACAACAACAACAACAACAACAACAACAACAACAACAACAACAATGGCGACGAGCACAACCTCAACCAGGCAAAGATGTTTGCAAAAACAATACAAAAGATCAACAAAGAAAATTAAAATACGTGTACTATTTCGCCTGCATCAAAATATTGTTTTAAAGTTGAATATCAACATAATATTATTATATACATGTGTTTCCTTGTTGTTAAAGATGTTTGATGCTAAATAGATTAGATGTTGTTTGGAATGATGGTTTAAGACGTTTTATGTTGATTAATGGTTGATTAGAGATCCAGATTTTCCGAGTTGATTTCCATTACCCACTCTCTCCTGACAACTCGTCTTTATGTGTTTCTCGAAAGAAAAATAAAATTCTTAAGTAGAAAATATGACCTCTAATCCCCTTAAATCGTGTAAAATCATGCACATAGGCGTCTTTAGCTACGAACCTCGTTCCTGAGAGACCGCGTAATTATCGTTACCGCGAGATAATGCGAGATTTGATAACAAACTCGGATTACTCTCGGCTATTATCGCATTATGACACCTAAGCTGTTTGTCATGGTGTCCCATTGGCGAGACAACGTTCGGAGATGTGGATATTCTTTTCCATTATAGTCCGGGTGATAAGAAAAGCTACATCTCCTTTGTACAATAACATTCCATTTCACTTACGACCACCATTTATAATAGCATTGACAGGATCTTCTTTAGACGTCAGACATTATGCTGAGCTTCTTTTGAGAAACAGATTTCCATGGAATATTAATCAATTATTGTATATATAATATATTCGACATTCGTAATTCTGTAGAGATAAAGATGTTTTGATGCGAGTGTTTGATGTCCCGGCTAGAACATCTGCATAGATTATTGTTTGAATGCAAAAATGTCTAAAACATCCAAGTTCACATCAACACTATACATATAAAGGCCCAATGCATGTATAGAGGTCAAATCCTTCTTTTTACAAAAGAGGGAATCGGGTCCAACTACTGGTGCAATACATTGATCACATTAATGCTATGCTTCTTCTTCTTCTTCTTCTTCTTCTTCTTCTTCTTCTTCTTCTTTCTTCTTCTTCTTCTTTCTTCTTCTTCTTCTTTCTTCTTCTTCTTCTTTCTTCTTCTTCTTCTTCTTTCTTCTTCTTCTTTCTTCTTTCTTCTTCTTCTTCTTCTTCTTTCTTCTTCTTCTTCTTCTTTCTTCTTCTTCTTCTTTCTTCTTCTTCCTTCTTCTTCTTCTTCTTTCTTCTTCTTCCTTCTTCTTTCTTCTTCTTCTTCTTCTTCTTTCTTTTTCTTCTTTCTTCTTTCTTCTTCTTTCTTTTTCTTCTTCTTCTTCTTCTTATTTTTCTTTCTTCTTCTTTCTTCTTCTTCTTCTTCTTCCTTCTTCCTTCTTCTTCATTCTTCTTCCTCTTCTTCTTCTTCTTCTTCTTCTTCTTCTTCCTATGTATGATCAGGAGTCACATTTTCGACTGTTATTTTGACCAGTTTACGAGGGGTGGATGCTAAAGTCTGGGATGATTGACGTAGTATGTTGTATACACATGACATGATTTCCGAACCCTCCAAGACCCTACAAGTGTACATGTACGTTATATCAGAGCAAGCCTTAGGACTGTTTGCTTTATTTTTACGCATTTGAAACATAATCATATAGCGGTTACTGGTTAAGTATGAAGAAATGCTCGACTAAGTTGCGACATCTGGGATACTGAAGTCAACTATGATTCCAAGATGGCCACCAAGATGGCCACCAAGATGGCCACAAAGATGTCCACAAAAACATGTTTAAAATGCCAAAATGATAATTATTGGTTGTATTGTTCTGTTAATTTGAATTATAGTTTATTGCTTGAAACTAAATAAACTCCAAAATATAAAGAACATTTGTCTATGCCGATAGCTAGTTATAGCAAACAAATTAGTTTGAACATTTAACATTTTGTTATAGCTTAGCTAAATTGACACGAACCTGACCTTTATGCATGAATATATTACAAGGTTCTTGCTTTGAATATATCAATTTCCGCAAGAAAATCGTGCAATATCGTAACTTCCAATTTGTGTTTATATTACAGCTCGTGCGTCTTCGTGATACTCCCCGACTATGAAAACATACAACCAAGGTTATAAATACAGGCAAGATATTGACCGTTAAATTAAGCTAACAAAAGGTCAGGTTCATGTCAAATTCGCCATGCTATACCTTCATTAATATTATTTAAGATATCAACAACAAGATACATGCAGAAAGTCAACATGATGGATGGTTTGAATAGATTTCTTCTCAAAGTTTATACTTCCACAAAGGCATTTTATTTCTAGGATTAATTGCTCAATATCCATCCATTACATTCATGAATTTCTCTTTGTCTGAGAAAAATGATCACGTGACTAAAGACGGAAAGAATCAACCGGAAGTGAAACGTCTGTATCTCTGCGAGATCGTCGGTACAAATTACTACACAGCTCTCAAAAGGCGTTTATATCTTGTTTTAGAGCGGCCATCAAATACGGGGTCTTTGGATTATTTTGTATCCATGGCAACGATTCTATTACCGGAAGTGCTTTTCCCGAACACAGATTCTGACACGAGGAGGTAATTTGCATCTGTCACGTGAAGGCGCAATTTTCCTTTTCGTCTGCAGAATATTGTCAACGTTAAAACAAATGAAAGCAGACGTAGAATCAGAAAAGATGGCGTCGCTCCCGGTGAACGGAAGTAGTATTGGACGCTTGAATGATCTATGTCATTGAGACGCAGTATCACTGACTCTCATTAGTAAAGAACAGGATGACACTCGTTGGAATTCAAAGACAGTCAAGTACGATGTGACGACGTCTGACATTCTTATCCAAGAATTATACATGTTGATACAAATGTATAATAGAAGAAGAAGAGGAAGAAGTGTATTCCGATGATATACAATGACATGATTCCATGTATTTACATGACTGGTTTGTTTTGCTCTATATTTCGCTGGCTTAGAATGAGAATGTCGAAACTACTACTTTTAAAAGACCTTATAAGACTGAAACATGTCTGACAGCTGCATCTTAGGGCGCTTTTTATAGGCATATGTTTATGAAAATCGGGACTTGTCATGTTGTCCAAACAGGCTGAAGTTGAAACGGCTTGTTTGTTCCATAAGTATAGAGTGATTGTCAGAGAATTTGTTTTTCTCAAAATACCGATTTGTACTTACGATCTTCTCATTATAAGCAAACGATTTGTGTTGTACTACATAGTGGGTCTTATTCGTGGGTGTTTAATTTAGCAATTTTCGTGGTAAACATCAAATTGACGAAATCTAAACCTTGTGAAATAATCACGTCGAAAATATACAAATGTTACAAGTGAATAATCTTCTTTAAGTCAAGCCAGACTGGGTCGTAAAATAGGGGTTGTATTGTCTTGAATAAATAGTGTACCAGATAAGTTACATAGAAGTATTTCTATAGTTCATAAATTAGCTAGTGAGACAGACAAGTTTCACATATTTACATTTTAACATCAAAACCCGAACTATCTGTACCAGTGTTGTAGTGTTGCGGTCGGTGGACAGTTTAATCAACAAATTCTTTTCGTGTTTGTCAAGGATAATTCCTAATGTCTGACAACCAATATTGTGTTAATTATATGTCTAAACACGGTGATTAAGCCAATTTCAGTGACGGTCGAAGTTGTCCGGAGATTGGCGGAGATTACCGTACATAATTGTGGTTGAAAGGTACATCGCTTATCGGTAAACACAATCATAATTGACTTATTTACTTGACAATTTAAACGTCTTTATCATGATTAAACTGAATACAGTAATTTAAATAATTCTAGATTTTTTAACAAAACCCGCCTCTGGATCCGAAGATTTTTATGACTTATTCAAACATGACAGATAACTTGTATTTCCGTGACACAGGGATTCTTCGGAGGACCTAACGTGACACCAGATTCCATTCAAATCACCAAAATAAATCGTTTATGAATAAATCTGCTGGTAAATTATATCCAATGGAATTGACTGTAAGGTTTTACGTTTGGTGTAATTATAAATGATTTATATAACTTTTCAATTTAGAATGACAAACAATACTATGGCATTTTTCTTCTCTAAAAATTAAAATAATTTTCTAATTTTTATTTTCCCAACAATGTTGATTAATAAAATGTATTTTATCTTAACATTAAACATTGTTTTCTATACCACGTTTTGTGGTATTTGTTTTACAGAATTGCATCCCATGTTTATGGAAGTTTCAGAAATGACATTCCAAAACAATGTTTCAGAAGGTTCAACCGTGACAATCCGACGACCTAGATGACGATATCGCTGGCATAGAATGAGAAGGTCGTAAAATCGAAATGTTGAGAAAACAATAAAAACTGTCTGAATATTACTCTTTACTCGTGGAGACCCCCACTTTTTGGACTTTAGTTTGGTCAACATGATAAGTTCAGATTTTCATGAAAACATGTTCATGTGAAGAGGCTTGTAATGCAAATTTCAAATACTAGTATGCATGACTCTTATAAGGCCGTACGTAGTACTTACGGCCTTCTCATTCGAAGCCAGCGATATGTAACCTTAGATATCTTTCTACATGTGGACTATTATTTTATTTCTTAAATACTACTATCGTTACTGCAGATCTCAATATATTTAATAATGATAAAACTATATTTATTCGTGAAAAATTTAATGAAGGCTCTGTCCATAACGTCGTCATCATGTGCTTGGATCGATACAAACATGGCGGTGTGTACATGAATCACCGGACCAACTTTCTTATGTTCTTATTTGATTTGAAATGTGATAAGTTTAAATACAATACGAGGAATTTGCCATCCAAGTGTCGTTACAAAGTTAATTCGTCGAAATTAAAATAAAGATTACAGTTACAGACGACAATTTACTTCACTTTTACAATAGGTCACCGGAAACTTCAAAGGACGCATGCTCATAGACTTCATGGCGTCTCACGTTATCAAAAAATGTCATCGCACGAGAGCGCAAACACATCGACTGGTCAGTCAGCCGCATATAATGTCAGAAAGCGCGCTAAATACATGTGTTATAGATATTTTATTGCCTGTTATAGTATTGCAGACACCTTTCAGCATCTGAAGGCGACAAAATGGCGGTATTTTACCGTTACCGTTGTCAAGTTCGATTACCGTATTACGTTCTATATCGATTGCGACACTTTTACGACAATTGGATAATTATTGGATGTTGACAAGATACTTGTATGTTATCCAGACACCGCACAATTATCATATTATACAATTAATTGAATTTAAATCGCTAAACTTTGCTTGCATCGTCTCGGGTACTTATATCATATATAAAATATAGTGTTACACATCGCTGGTTAAGAATGAGAAGGGCGCATGCATAAAATGTTCTACTTACGCTCTTGTTAGACTGACCCATAAAACTTATCATAAGGCGCTTCTTATGAGCCTATTTCATGAAAATCTGAACAGTCCAAACTGAAGGTGAGCCAGCTTGTTTTATTGCAAGTCAAGAGTAAATGACAGTTTTTTCTTGATTTCTCAAAATATTGATTTTGTACTTACGGCCTTGTTATTCTAAGCCAACGATATACAAAATATATGTAACTGTTACAGAAAATGAGTTGCAAGCAGTCCACATCCATTTATACTTTCCAAAACACTTTATATATAGGAACGGCGAAGTTATGTTAAATAACCTCTTGATATAAGTTTAGAACTATCTATCCATTTTAAAAAGAGCAGAACAGAATAGAAAACGCCTATTACAAGCAGGGACGTAGCTGCCCATACGCAAATACGCACGAGCGTACGCTGTTTGAAAAACTGACAAAATTTAAGTGATATAAAAATACAATAAAATCCAATGCCTAACCCGGGTGAGGCATATTTTCCATGTGATCAAACGTAATTGATATAGAAACTATCAAAAGTGTTTTGAATTGATTTTTTCTGACTTAAATTTAAATCACTTCTTAAGTAGCTAAAATACAAAATTAATAATGTAGAAAACCATTAAACGTATTTGTGTTACAAGCATCTGCGGTAAATAATGCATTTTTTTCTAGCTCGCTTCGCTCGCACAATGTTTTTATTGGTGAATAAAATGAATTAGAGAATAAGTTTGTGTGATACATCATGGACGTACATACGTACATGTGTCTATCCATCCCATGGATACATGTAGGCTAGTCGGAGAATATTAATTATTCCAAAGCAGCAACGTTCCTCACTACATGTATTTAGTTTTAACGTATTAATGGTTGTGTGTGCTAAGTCCCTCAGGTGTATTGTGTTTTTACTTTTTACCATACTCTTGTGAGCACTGAGTCACATCCTCCGTTAGAAGTATGGATAGCTCTAAATGTCCCCTCCACTAAACCCATTCATCTCTTTCACTTTTGCGACCACCCATGCGGTGGTGACAAGGCAACACGGACGAGCATGGGACCAAGGAATGTCCCGGTTAGGCACTTCAGAGCGACGGAATAACTCGGTCGAAAGACATGGAAAATCTCGGATCAGCAAAGTATGCACCCGTGTATTCAGTGTAACCGCCGTGCGAGGTCTGGTGACAATCGTACCTCTGCCGTCATGTTCGTTGATATACCGGGGTCGGACGTAGATATGTCCCCGGACTGTCGAGACTGACTTAACGCTACTAATTAAGCTTTAGCCACTTTTATTAAGTGTTCATTAGTGTCCTATTTAATGCCAAAACATTTAATATACTCGAGTATAAAACGAAATCATACTACATTTGTAGTATGTTTTAAAAATATAGAAAATGGTATAGAATCAATGTTAATAATCCCATATATTACTTCGCTTCGCTTGGGTAGTTCCCCACTCTATTAATAGTGGCACCTGTCTTTACGCTATACTGTGGTCTGAAACTACTCCAGAATGCACGTACGGCTTCGTAGAAATAAAAAAATCCCCGAAGGAGCATGCCCCCGGACCCCCCTAGTAACTCTGTATTGATCATGTGCGTACACTGAAAATATGCCCAGCTACGCCCCTGACAAGGGGATATTGCCCACGAAAATTATAACATGCAATATACCAATATAAATAAAACAAACGTCCGGTCAAATTCCACTGCACATCATCAATTATGATCAGATACCTGCACACTATTTAAGATTAAATTCCTTAAATAGCTGAGTGCATTTTTTATACTTAAGAAGTATATACATTATTGTACTCCCCCTATAACGGTGACCACTGGAAGACGGAAAGCTGGAGGCAATTAATTATAAAATGTATTTTCTTATGTCTGTGAGTCGTTTTCATTTGTCAAATGTCAATGTAAGGGTTAGTGTTGCTTGAGTGACGCATACGCTTGTAGCACGTGACATGTAACAAGTTAACATAATAATTGTTTGTGACAGCGGTCATTTCCTACTATTATCTGTACGTAATGTCTGTACATACCGCAGTATACTGGACGCGTGTCCATACGTCTGCTCACCAATGTTGACCATGTACGGCCGTCATGTACTGGTCGTGTTTAATTACTGTTACTAATTAGGTAATGTCTGTTGTCATCGGGATGAGTAAATACTACCATGTCTACAGAATGTCCTTGTTTCACGGTGTACCATAATCTGCACAGACTCTAGCAACGACGTCTAGTTATCTTTCATCTAATCGGTCAAGTAAAACATGTAAATACATACATTACATACACATGCATGTAATATTACTGTCTGCAACACAGTCAAAATTTAGATAAGATTTGATTTGAGACCATTACTTGGTTGTATAGTTTGAGTTTTTATGTCCAGCTATATTCAAACTTAAATTAGTGATGAATGTGTTGATTGTTAAACGGTCCGTACTTGGTATTTTTTACCCATATTATTTTACTAGCATTGTTATATCCAGAGCATATTGTTTTACTCATGTCTAAATAGTGATAAATGTACTGCACTTTTGAACGTGTAATTCACATGAAAAGGGCTATATAAATATGGTATAATGATAAATTATGATAATAAATAAATAAAATTGGCAACAAACTTATACATGCTGTCCAAAAAGAAAGTATACCGTTTCAATGTCTATTTATCAAATCCGATCGTTCTGCTATCGAAATGAAAACCTGCACACTGTTAAACAAAAATACATTTTTTCTGGTACCACTTCGAAAATACTATTTGCTTCAAAAAAAATTTTTAATACCTTATTTTGTCATTGACATCATTTTGACATAATTTACGACGCTTGCACAATGCCCGTCTTGGTGTTTCTCACCTTCTCAAAACGTATTTTCGAAATTTTACATCTTTTAAAAAAAATCCAAGTACAATTTTCGAAGTGGTGCCAGGCCCCGTGTTCACAAAACTTTTTTATCTGGCTCAAGCTCGATTTTCGGTCTCAGAGTCAAGATCGAGCTTCATTTTGGGGCTTGGCTTCAAAGTTGGTGTTCACAAAGAAATATTGGTCTCAAAATTGGTCTTGAGCTCAAGCTTCAAAACCCAAAACCCAAGCCTAATAATTAGTAGGCTTGAGCTGCTCAAGCCAGATAATTAATTACCAAAATAGCTGTAACTTCTTTATTTCTGAACGGAAACACGTTATGTGGGGGTTTATTTTCTTAGTTAGATCATTTGCTACAAGTTGGTGCATGTTTTAATGCAAAATTTTGAAAAAAGTTGTTTTTCACATTTTCAGGTGACTGACAAAAATTAGGGCTGGGCCTACCAAAATAAATATGTAAAATTTATGATCAAATTTAGCACAAATTTACTGATATGATTTTGCTAAGTTACTAAAAAAGAACCTTTGTAGCCCATGGTAGGCCTGCTGTCTAGACCTACCAAAAAAGTGAAAAAACATTTCTTTTTGAGAAATTTGCATCAAACCATATACCAACTTGTGGCAAATGATTCAACTAAGAAAATGAACCTCCATAATACATGTTTTTGTTCAGTAATAAAGAAGTTATAGCACTTTTTGTAGCTGAATATCATACAATGAGTTTTAACGAAGCCTGAAAATTGAGCTTACTTGAGATTTTCAAAAAATTGTTTTGTGAACTCCAAATCTAAGCCCGGTCTCAAGCAAGCTCCAAAATCGTTCTTATTCAAAACCAAGCTTGAGCCAGATAATTTTCTTTGTGAACACGGGGCCAGAAAAAACTTTCATTGCAATAGCAGAACGTTGAGATTTGATCAAAAGTATGTCCGGCCTACACATCAACACTCCATATTTGGACAGGACGTGTTTTGTAAGGTGATATATGTCGACATAGTTTTTGCCTTTTTCAACTTCACAATTTTACACTTGATGTTTCGTTTGGTTTTGTCGAAAGTGATCGCGAATTGAACAATTAAATTGATTGTTTGGGAAACTTGTTTTATATGTATAGTATTGCATTGCATGATGTGAGACACTCTATAGCATGGTTACAAGTCGTATACATAGACACTTTCCTCCATTGTAAGATTGATTATTTAATATTGTCAAATAAATTCTCTATTATTTTTTATTATAATCCCTACAATTATTATCATTATAAATGAACGTCAAATGCATTTTCTGTTGAGTGTTGTTTTATAAGGTTGCCCATGGGATGTGTGGTCGTTCTTGTCGGCTAGGCCATACTCCGGATATGTTTGACTGACTGACGAAGCCGGCTGTCGGATAGTAAGATACATGTTTCATGTTTTTGTAGATGTTCAGCATCATTTTTGTCTTTATTCATTTTTTGTAGTTTGCCTTGTTATTTGTAGTTACAGCGAACTAATTTTTGTGGGACTTCTTTCTACGCACGGCGTAATAATACTCCGCCTTGTTCCGGAAGCGCACGCTTTTCTTGCGTCCTGTTTGATGCATTCGTGTCCAGCTGGTTCTGTTGAATGGTGTCCATAGTTTCGAATTTCAACGCGAATTAAAAGAAAATGATGCTGACTCGGTTTTGCAAGTTTAGAAAGTGTTCCGGGTTTGGGCAAAACCGTAGGCTTCTAATCAAACGTATTAGGTTGAAAAGGTTGTGCGCATTCCTGGCTTTAGTGTCACAAATGTCTCGTTATTATCAGTCAGAATAAGATATTTACGGTTGTTTTTAACTATTTGTTGACATATTTTTTATTTGTCGACTAAGCCAAAAGGTCACATGCTATGTCCACTCTAATGTATCTATGGCCACAATTCACCAATGCGCAATAGAACCAGTCATGGAATGCAGATCATACGGAGAAGTTGAGTCTTTGACGAATCAAGAGCCCAACTCAAAATAAGGGCATACTTGGGCTTATAACTCAGGAAACGTCCACTAAGGATGTTGTGGTTCATTTTATCTTAAACAATGTTGATCAACGAGTGAACATCAACTACATTCTGATCGCGTCGGTTTTTATCCAATGGAAAATTTATCGGAGACAAACGGAAATGGCCGAGCTTTTACGATTGCATCAACTAGTGAACAGCCTTAATAATCCTCTATTCAACAATATCTAGCAGTTTCAACAATGATAAAGCTTTTTGAAATGCACAACTGTAAAACATATGTTGACAGAAATTGGTGTCATATAAATAAACAAATGTCTTAATTGTATAACAGTCGCATAATTGCTCAATTCATACTTGTTGGCAATGAATACGCTGAAACATGCAATGCAATGCCGAACAACGATACACACATACACATGAATACAAGAGTTTTTGAGGTATGTTGAGGATTGTTGACAGCATTTATGTTTACGTCATGCATTTTTGTGCAGGTTATTCAGTGCGAGGCATTGTGCGCTGGCGCCATAGTGGACTAAAAAGTATGCCCTGTCATCCCGTGATCCGCCTAGTCGGAAGAAGAACGCACGAAAAACACACAACAGTGGAAATGACATTGACACAAAATGCCAATCGTGAAAGCTCGGCCATTTCCGTTTGTCTCCGGTAAATATATTGCAATGCATAAAGGCCGAGGTGATCAGAATGACAAAAATGCAACTGAAATATTGGTAGATATTGCTGTTTAAACAAGCAGACAGTGTTGACATATTCACGGAAGCTGACTCTGCTGTTTGTATATACAATACTATCACATTAAACAATGGTGCAGATCGATCTTTAGCTCAGTATCAATAGCGTAGGTCTAACCGTCCATTACATCAACATTGACACGAGTCCAACAGTAGACTTCTATCGGTAAAATTGACAGGTATCATTTTTCGCTTCACATTGTTCGTTTTACAAACAACCCTCTGCCAGGAAGCCTCCGTCGATCGATGACGTCATCGATTTCATGTCGAATGATACGCAAACCGGAAGCACGTGTTTGTTTTGAGTACCGGTCACGTGACAAAAACATGACGGGTGAGTACAAGAAAATCGATCTTCAACCGAGATTAGCCTTTTCACTGGAAAAATAATTTGAATGCGTTTCCGATTCTGCTCAGTCATAAAGGCATATATCAACAAGGGTGTTATCCGAGGTTTCCGTAAGGCCTTATAGTGGTGTGTCACTGAACCGTAGGGAGCAAGTCGCTAGTTTCCGCTTCTTTCATACCTATTGACAATCACTAATTTCGTATTCCAAAATTATTCAGATATTTTTTTCACTGAAATATTGTGACGTCATGAAATTTACTCTAATGGGCGTGCGGACAAATTGGATATACCAAATCACTTGTTCAAGATAGTCAAGGGAGTTGATCCTATCCATGCCCCACCCACTAGATAAGGAAAGTCTGCTTCCTTCCGGTTATCTACATCCCGGTCATCAGGAGCTTTCTATTTTTCACGTTATGAGATATCAATGTCAGTAAGGCGCTTGTAATAGTAGCGGGTAATGATTCTGTCAAGCGTCTGTGAGCATGGTCTGTATCAAACAGCACACACATAGACTAATCGGATTGAACCTATCAACTATTAACATATATCGCTGGCTTAGAACCTGAAGGTCGTAACTACCAAATCGATATATTGAGAAAACACGGAAAAACTGTCTGACATTTAGTCTTTACTTATGGTAAAACAAACTTTTACAACTTCATTTTGGTCAACATGACAATTTCAGATTTTCATGAAAATAGGCTCATAAGAAGCGCCTTGTAAAGCAGATGTCAAATATGTATGAATCATAAAAGGTCGTAAGTGGCACTTACGACTTCTAATTCTAAGCCATTGATATATTGGAATGAGATAATTCTACTTCCGGTAAATATATTCTGAGAAAGTTTTATCGAATGTACAGTTAATATTGTTTATCGACGGTTGCATCGCCGCTTATAGTTATTTATCGTGCTCTAGATATGACAATGTTGGCTGCAAGATCGGAGCCAAGAACCAATTACATAGAACACAATTTGAAAACAATAAATATCACCTAGAAGTATACGTAAGTTTGCTAATTATAAATGTTTATTCCATTGCACATTTTCTCATGTAAGTGCATGCATGTTGACACTGAGAACGGGGGTGTGTGATGTTCCCTTGCGTTCTATGAGAAAGAAGTATCGCTCACTGACGATATCTCTAGACTTGTATACAAACAAAACAATAATAACAACAACACACCGCTTGTGTTTAGAGCAGATTGAATAAGTACTCACATTAAAAGTAATTATGCATAAAATTAAACAAAATTGGACATCGGAGATGCATTTTATTTCCATTTTCTCATGTTAACAAAAAATAAATAATTCTATTACCTCCAATGTTTGAGACCTCATATAATAAATACAGAAATATTCATGAAAATGTACAGAGAAAGTATAATTTTTATTATACAGGTACACATCAAAAACAAAGAAACCCATCACTGAAATACCCGAAGAAAAAATGGGTGTTTCTCAAGCAGCGTTCACATACCACTGCTATGAGAAACTGATTCCAAATGAATAGCGATACTTCCTTTAAGGAGACCCCATACTCATCGGCGGACTATACAGGATCACCAACGGTTGACGTAAGCATTGCGTATATGTCTGCTGGAAATATTCAAATGTTGAGCAAAAAAGCAAAGACAGAATTCGTGATTGCAAATAGTATATATTGAAGTAATGCAAATAAACAGATTTTTGTACGGATCGAAATGACGTTCGTGGTAGATTTATTTCAATGCAAAATCAAACTTTTAATTAAAAAATCGGAAGTAGGGAAAATCGATTGCCACTTAAACAGCGTGGATTCCACTGTCAATAAGTCAACTTCCGCCGTCAAATATTTGAATTATTGACAACACGCGTACGATTCTGTATTTATTTCAAGTAACCTGACTGACAAAAATGCCAATTTAAGGTACCTGTCAACTCCAAACAACAGGTAAGTTATCTGTAACGTTGAAAACGAAAAAAAAAAACGAATAGGAAAAATATGAATTTTCAAAAAAATATTTCTTTTCGATTTGTTTTTCGTTTTCTACGACACAGTTATCTATGCTCCAAAGTGGCCTATTTCTCATACACTATTTGTATTAATTTTATTTTGTTTAATACTAATGCTTATTTATTCCATATACGTGTGATGAATATAATAGATTGATTTGAAAAAGTAATGTCATTTAGCCACTCATTTCGCTCGTATATAGGAGTCTTTACTCTATGAAAATAGAATGAGTGTTTTGTCCGGTTCTGTCCGGTTCCATCAGTTTGACAAGGGCTATCAAAATTGCACTGTGTGGACAAAAAGCAACAGAAAATAGAAGATTCATCGCATGATATACATGTTCATATTACAGTTGGACATGAACCAATTTATAATACGAAATGTACATTGTTTGGAAACAAAATGTCACTATAGTGGCTCTGGGACTTGTTGTATTGTGCCTCCCTAGCTCAGTGGGTAGCGCGCTTACTGCCTAATCCGGTGAAGCAGGTCCAAGCACCGGTGGTGGCACTCAAATGTCTGGTCTGTAATAATTCAGCTGAAAGCAGACTGGCATCTAAATGCTCAGCTTGGTATCGTTCATTGGTTACGCGTGGCTTTATATGGTTTGATTCCGTCTGATGACATGTTCGAACAATTCGACAGAATAAAGTAACATCAAAAGTTGTCCTTCCTTAATTCGTCCTTTAATCTTTCTGAACATAATTCAAAACCAATAATTTATCAATTGGTTTTGTGTAACAAATCTCTGTTGATCCGTTCATTACTTACCTTGGATTTATGTATCAACAGATCACAGTGATTCTCGCGATATTTAACGAGATTTTGATCAAAGTAAACAACAATGGCATCGATAAACACCAATAGATTTGTTAAGACTACAATAAGTTCAGGTTAAATTGAGACATATTTTAGGGGTCAACCAGATATGACCCCTTTTAACTTCTGTTCTTTTTATTTACAGTAATAGGGATCGTAACGGAACATTTGATAAACTTTGATAAAGACGCGTTAATTCTTCTAATCTTTCTCGCAATTGCTGATAAGGACGGCCATGTTTCATAAGTCACGTGATCATTATAAAGTGATATTTGATTTATCACATATCCAGAAACGTCGTCTGCTCTTTGTGAGGACTAAAATGGTTTAAAACTTTTGTCACAGAAAGATACCGTCGGAGATCACAGGCCGTCAAATTGTAAAGCGTTTGCAAATTTACAAATAATTACAAACTAACATTTAAAATAGAAACTAAGGATAAGTCCTATACAATGCAACTTCCTAACATGTTTATTTTATCTCGATTTATTAAAGTAATGTTGGAAATGTTTGGTGGAAATTTTAAACAAATTAACAGCAGTTTAATTAGACACATTAAGGAAGTGCTCGCTGTTTTAGAAAGCATTGTCACGCCACATGTAATACGTTGCTGGGCTCACTTCTATTTTGAAAGTTGTTCTCGTTTTTATACTACAATTCCAGAGTTAAAAAAATTGCATTGTACTTGAAACTGCCGTCATATTAGTTTTTGTTATATTGAATCAGATTATACAAACTGCCTTTCTCAAATGTAGGTTATGCCCGCTCCATGATACGACCCCCGCATGACTGTCATAATGTCGTGTTTCGGATCATTTACTTTATTTGTCATGTTTTACCTTATATTACCAACGCGAACAAACTTGCTGTAACAATATTTGGATTTAAATGACACCAATATCTTTATAGTTAATACGTATCCTTGCTCTACAAGTTTATATCTATACCCAACCTTGCAGACAATTACACAAATACAGGATTTAATTGTTTAGAATATAAGTTTAGTTTTTCTATTTTCATTAGGTTTCAAAATTCAAGAAACGGCTCATTTGATTTTTGTACAATTTCACTTAAGCTGTTTAGACTTATATCGCCTCAGACATGTTTAATACAAAGTATTGATAGTTACAAATACGGGAATGAAACTGGTTGGAGTAGCTTACCCAGACTGTGTTTGTTCTTGGATTATACGTATTTAGCTTGTTGACAGAACTGCTTATACTTGTATTTTTGACCCTGGTCAGTATGATAACTATGCGAATCAGTTTACAGAAGTTTCAATGTCGTACTATATAAATATGTATTTAATATCAGGACACACAAAAATACTGGCAGTCTGAACCGAACCACAGAAATACGGACAGTCTGAAGTTTTGAACAAAACCAGAGAAATCCAGACAGTAAATGAAGACTCAAATCAGTAAAGTGAAACATTGATTCACACCGTGTCACCATTGCAGTGTTTCAAACCAAGTGCATCATCTGAATTATAACTCTCGGTTCAAAACATAGATTTGTTAAAACCATAGTCGGAGCATGAGACAAATTGTAAATGGAAACTTATGAAAACTGCTATAACAAAATGTTGTATACATTTACTATAAAACACTGATTAATACATATTGCAGCCATATAACAACTTGATCTGCGACTTGTGGAGTTGGCTGGTGTCATCTTGGTGAGTTCGAACAATGTCTACAGCAGAAGAACCGATTCAACTGCAGTTCCTTACCCAAACTGTTAGCATGACAGTCAACATTGTGTCGTTTGAGACAGAACTGTTCTTTGAAATGGATAGTACACTTGTCTTGGCAGACGAAGATGTCTCTTTAGAATCGGTCAAAGAATAAACTCCATATGAATGTTTTAACGTTGATTTGACATGTTTTCTCTTGCGGTTTAGCCTCAAATTACGCCACATAACATGCGGTATGCCCATATTTCATGGCACTTGACTGACAAATGTTGATTTAACTAGATGGAAACAATAGAAATAGATGTAGTCCAATGTTAATACTCGGAGCGACGTCGACGAATCCACGCATACTACCCTTAGATATAGCATGACCCGTACATGGCACCTGTATTATGCTAAGTACTTATCGCTACCACAGTTTTGTTAGTTTTTAGTCAAAGAATCTATATCCGAAGCCTTTGCGAACACACAATAGCTAGATAAACAATCGGCCAGATGTTTGACCAGTCAGACAATAGCACAACTACCGTTAATTCAAATATTGATTCCAATCTTCTCGAAAGTTTGATTTTCGTGTATGGAATAGTTTTAGAGATTATCAAAACAATAGACAGGGTGATCATATTTCAATAATCTCAATCGTCTAGGGGATCAATTCGTCAAATCATGTTCAAAGCACGGTTTTATGTGTTTATATTTGCGGTCAATGGAAACATTGAATAAATGAAAGTTAGTTTTGTAGAGTGTAGAGGCGAGTGAGAGCGTATGGTTGAAGAACAATGTTGGAAAGTTTGGAAACTTCTCAGCAATCAGGATAAACAATCAGCGGAGAGCATGAACTATTGTATTGTCTATGGAAGCTGTGGATACTGTGACGAGTAAATAAGACATGCTTCTAGTTCTCCTTAGTTTTTAGCCGTTGATTTGTAAATTGCATGTCGGAACTTTAACCGAGGCTCGTCAATAAAAGCTCACAAAATGTTGGTACATGTACCTGTATATTCATTTTTGACCGGCGCAAATTATGATAGAGGCAGAGTGAACACAAACTGACTTAAAATAATCTAGAGCTGGCGTTAGCGTACTTGTTAACATGTCATTCAAGTAAGGTACCAATTAACGGTTCAAACCAACGAGCTAAAACTGTATTTTTTTATCTTTGTTTAAACACCCCTATTAAAGAACCAGCACACAGTACCTCCCGAAACATTTCTCGTATTACCGGGCACCTGACGAGATGGGTCAACGTTATCAATTCTTTAACTAGCTGGCGGCTCACCAACCCATGCAACCGGCCGCATTAGTCATAACCCAGCTTCCACCGATATTGGAACCTTCGACCTTCCGCTCCGAAGACGTACGCTTATCACACGGCCACGATTGCTAATATGTTTATTAAAAATACGAATGGCCAGGAGCGTTTGTATGAAATAGTGGCAGTAATTTGTAACACAATCATTGTCTGTTATTACATCTTCATCAGATTGTAAGACATCAACAAATAAACAATACCGTGTCAGTTTGATTATCTTCGATCTTCGCAATTCAAGTTTTGTTACTATAGCAAATTCCACATTGTTGGTGGCAGCGTACTTGGCGGCGCATCGCTAGTCGTCTTACGTCACCGTGGTACGAGAACAAAAACGTCTAACTCCGAAAATTCCGCGGGGAAATAGCTGAGAACCCTAACATTCCCCTAGCTCACCAAAGTTCTTATGAAAACACGATGTCAACTGTGATTATTTGTTTAGCATTTAGTTTACTCTACTGTCCAAAACGCTTAGCTACGTTTATAGGTATAAAGAACGGATTAGCAGAATGTGGCAGCGGACCATCTCGAGCGAGAGAGATATTTTAATCGCTAGTTTGTGTTTATAAAACGTATGATTACAAAATTTTCAATTGCGCTATCAATTTCACTATCTTTGTATGTACAGAAAGTGGTCTGACTTGCATTAGATATATGCACGCAATTGAAAACTAATGGGATTTAGCATACTGTCAAAATGAAATGTACGAATCAACAAAAATGCTGAAAAATAATGTTAATCTTTGGGGATTTAAGAATATTATACGAAAATATAAATTATTTGAAATTTTGAAACATGTTTTATTAGATTTATAATTTTTAATATACTTACATAATAAGGCATGCTGCTTTAATTCGTAGACTAAAAGCATCCATCGTGTTCTACCTTTTTCGAGATATTATTTTTCACATTATTTTTAAAATGCACTCAAAGATAATTAACGTTAGTCATTTACGAATCAACGAAAATGCTGAAAATTAATGTTGATCGTTGAAGATTGAAGAAAATTAGATCTACGTATATAAAATATAAACTATTTGAAAATTATATCATACATCAATTGAACACTGATATAAAGAATATGAAAAGTATCATCATTTATTTATTTTATGTATTTATTTTATATTTACTGAACAGAAATATGCTATTTTATGCTATCTTATAATCACATTCACCATGGAAGGAAATTAGAACAAGCAGTGCCCAAATTAAATAACTCTCGCCTCTACAATGAACTTAACAACAAATATGAAGTAAGAACAGAACAGAACAGAACAGAACAGAACAGAACAGAACAGAACAGAACAGAACAGAACAGAACAGAACAGAACTGAGAACAGAACAGAACAGAACAGAACAGAACAGAAGTTTATTTAAGACAAAGCATACATAGCTTATTACCTTACATATAAACATAATATAAACATTGCATGCAAAAAGAAAAAAAACAAAAAAAAACAAAAAAAAACACGAAAGATAAAAAAGACATAATATATAAAATGATACTGAATACAAAAAATAGTAACGCTAAACATGTAAAACTTGGCACTAAAATATGACTTTATTTTAGAATCCTATTTTCGTTTCGTTTTAGAGGGTTAATACATGATAGAGTTAATATTCTAAAAACTTGCTTTGTCATTGTTGCCTGCCTCATAAGGAATATGCAAAATATAAAAAAATTGCACTGGCTCTTATACGAGTATATAAAAGATCCAAGGTTTTGATAATACATGTACGGCCTATAAGGTCTAATAGCAACGTTATTAGCAACGTTATTATAACCATGATTCCTTTATTTGTCAGGCTCTGCAAGATGCATAACTCTTATTTACCAGAAACATTAATTTTCAAATTTCCACGCTAAACAAAGAATGAGTATAAATGTTGGCAACTTGGTGTCGACATAAACAGGCAGACATTTCCAAGTAATATTCAGCCTGGACAAACACTACATTTAATTATGTTGAAATATCGTGACAAACAGAATAATCCTTATGGAAACTTAACTTCAAAACGTGACTTTATTCTAAAAAACTTTGTTTAGTTTAGAGTTAATACATAATAAAGATTTATTCCATTCAAGTGTATTGTCAATTGTTGCCTGCCTTATAAGGAATATACAAAATATAGCATAAATTGCATTGGCTCTAATATATAAAATATCCAAAGTTGTGATCATACATGTACGGCATATAAGGTCTTATAGCAAGGTTATTATAACCATGCTCCGATTATTTGTCAGGCTCTGCAAGATGCATAACTCTTATTTGCCAGAAACATTAATTTTCAAATTTCCACGCTAAACAAACAATGAGTATAAATGTTGGCAACTTTGTGTCGACCTAAACAGGCAGACATTTCCAAGTAATAATCTGCCTGGACAAACACTACATTTAATTATGTTGAAATATCGTGACAAATAGAATAAACCTTGATTGAACATTGTTCATGCAGCATCTGTTATAGTATAATCTATTCTCTGTGGTAACATCAGACGTAGATCCAATACCAGACGGGTGATTAACCTCCGTACATGAATTTTAATACCACTATATAATAATAATATACATAAAATACTAGTATTCTATTCACAAAGTAGCACTACATGTACGCCGTAATATTGTATATACAGTAGGCATGACCTGTGGACAGACGTCTGTTCTATGTCAGGAAATGTCGCGGACTTAGAATGAGAATGTCGTAAGTAATACCTACGACTTTATAACTCTCATACATATTTAAATATGCATTACAATGCGCTTCAGCTTTTGAAGCCTATTTTCGTGAAAACCGGAACTTGTCATGTTGACCAAACTAAAGTACAAAACGTTGGTTTTTTTTCAGAAGTAAGGAATAGTTTTAAGACAGTTGTTTCTTGTTTTATCACAATATCGACATTGTACTTCGGACTTTCTCAGCCTAAGCCAGCGATATGCACACTCTAGTATTGTTTGGGGTTATTAATTGACAAAACTAGTGACCGCTAGTTCCAAATTCAATCCGATCGACCGGTATCCTCTTGTTAGCTAATCGGGTCCGACGAACATTGCATGAAGATATTAACCAATAACATCCACAACTAGTAATTTCTTCCAATTCTTGCATAAAATGAAAATATCGCTGGCTTAGAACCAGAAGGTCGTAACTACCAAATCGATATATTGAGCAAACAAGAGAAAACTGTCTGTAATTTACTATTTTCCTATGGGAAAACACATTTTTAAAACTTCATTTTGGTCAACATGACAATTTCAGATTTTCATGAAAATAGGTTAATAAGAAGCGCCTTGTGAAGCAGACTTCAAATATGTACGAGTCTTATGAGGTCGTAAGTAGTAGTTACGACCTTCTGGTTCTAAGCCATCGATATGAGGAACCGGAACTACTTGAACAACCTGAAAATATTCCACATTTGTCAAAACGAAACTCATATGTACAAAATGTACTTAGTACTTTTTTCTGCAGAGTCCCTTTTCTTCAGCTCCTGAATGGTAAAATTGTCGTTCCCAGCCCAATGGGTTTCAACCCAGTGTTAGATGACTGATGTAAGATCACTCTCTTTACAATTTAAGTACAATCCCACCCACCCACATTTCCGTTGATATTTATGGTGATGTGGATGATTTTGAGCTTTGTCAGTATAAATTCAGAATTTTACATGATAGCGATTGTGGAACACCTTTAGAACATTCACTATCAAGTTGGTTAACCGGGTATGGTACAGTTCCTTCTGGTAAAACAGCTGTAACAACCCATCAGACAGGTTGAATGAATCAACATTATCAATGTGGTGACTTTCTACTCAGCTTTCTACTAGGTCAAATCGCAGCATCGCCTCATTTGGTCACTTGGAGTCACCGTTTTTGGCATATCTTGTGAAACTAGGTTATCCAGCTCTTTGCCAGCGGGGTCTTGGACGTTTCATGGGTCTCATTTGTTTGTCGTAAGGTCATGTTTGGGCATAATTGTTCCATGTACTTGTGCTTTCGTATGGTATCATACTTATGATCGAATCAACCTTAAAAGTCCGTTATTTTCCTTTTTTCGGCAAATTTGACCTGTGTGCATGTAAATCTGCTGTTTCCGGACAGTTTCCTGCTGACGTCATAGAGCGGTCACGTGGTGTCACCAATATCGAATTCTTCTTGTGCTATATTTGCCATCGACCGTCTTCTAAATAATGGCACCAAGCAGATATGTGTTCCTGTCATTGCTCGCAACAGACAGTGATTGGTAAAGTACATAATACATGTACGCATAGCGTACTAACCGCATAAACCATGAGCAACATTAATACATAAATTGATGTTCATTCTTTGTTTGTTCAGAACTCAATCCGATTGACTAAGACCAGATCCCAGTTTTTTTTAAATCTCGCAGATCAATTGTACAACTGCATTGTAAACATTACGAGGGGCGATTCAGAAGTAATGCAACTACCCCGAACTTGCAAGCTGAACGCTAGTGCAAGTGCAAGTGCTGAATTCTAAGTTGTCGATTGTATTCTAAAATGTCTTTTATTCGTTGGCATTATCGGAAAATCACTTTCAAATATAACATGTTGTATGAACCCTAGAGTAACAGTTTAAGACTGGCAAGTCAATTTTGGCTGGCCCAGTGGTATTTTAGTATGTTCATAAAATGTGCCAAAATGTGATAAAAATGCCTGCATGTTTGCCAACTAACACAAAAAAGTTCATTTAAAACATACTCAAGTACGAAACTATAAAAGTAGACGTAAATATTTTTACAGCCATGGTTGCAGTACAGTGTGTTCAAAGATAATTGATAACGGTTGTAAACCTTACCACGTCCGTCAGGTAAACTATGGTTATCTAAGTTTAACTGTAGTTCCCGCCATTTTTTCGAATGGGATAGCTCCCTCGTTAGTAGTTCTTATTGTATCGACAGTACTTATGAATCAGCCCATGTATACATTGATTAATTAGCTGATTAATTAGCTAGACAGCAGTACTGTGGCAGCCATTCAGCATTTCATACTCTGGTTGACGATTCCATGTTATCAATACGGTATACGCACCATCTCATTGCACTGTCTCCCGACACAGCCATTCATAATTTTGACATTTTCCGTTAATATTGATCATGTCCCATCTCCAATAATATGATCAATGGTAGATGGTAGAATGGTAGAACATGCAATCACTTTAAATCTAGGTTTTATTGTTTTGAATATTTTCGCTGTTCATGAAGACACGGAGGTCAGCGCGTATCGTCATTTTGAGGCGATATCCATCCACCAGCATTATAAATCTGCGCCGTAAATATAAGTACGATCATAAACAGAAATATTGACCTCCCTATGAGAATGCATCGGCTTTTCCGAGATTCTGATACGTATTATAAATGCAAATATATTCGTGATGGATTTGGTAATACCGCATGACTTTCCTTGTATCCAGGTTAGTATAGCCAGTACGTATAAAGTTATACGCACCATGTGTAGTATAAACCATTGAGTGTTTTACGTTTTTAGTGTCATATGATATAAAGAATCTATCACCCGTTGTCAATTGATATATTTATATTACACTCGTTCAGGAAATATTATTACGCTCGCTTAATAAAATTTCCAAAACTCGTTTAATATAAATTTATATCAATTGACAACTTGTGATAGATCCTCTATATTTGCTTAATTTTGTATAATAAGAAGCCTGGGATCTTGTATGAAATATTCTAAGACTAAAACTCAGACTTAGACTTTGAATTTCAAATGTTCTTTTTCGCTCTCTTGTTGATATAAATTTACCGATTTGGATATAAATTGGAATACAAATACATGTTCAGTGGGTAACAACAAATAACCAGTCAAAAGTTCATAAGGTTCCATCCAGTAGCAACGAAATTGCAGTGAATATAAATACATTCTTTGTAGTGTCAATTTTAAGTCTAAATCTGAGTTTCAGTCTTACGAAGTAAGTGAAAAGGCACATGCATCTATAGCTCTGCCGTGGACTCTTGATTCTTGTTGTGTCTATCAGACGTCGACCATGGGCGTTTTCCCTGTGCATCTCTTTCATGAAATAATTTAATCTTTTATCAGTATCATCCCTAACGTGATGAAAACATGTCGGGGTAAACGATTGCAAGATCAAGCCAATGTACATGTAGATGTACACAAAGCCAGCAATATCAATATCGATACTTTCAGCAATTTTGTGCAGTTGGCAACACTAGCACCGCTGCAGGAATTATGGCTTACCTAGGCGTTATGATTGCCGACTGCATGACGTTGTAAGTCCAATCACAAGCAGGGACTGTAATTCCGTAATAAACATTAGACACAGCTAGGTAAAATTTATGCAAACGTTTGGTTCCTTCTAATTCATTTGGCATAATCATACTAGTATAATATTTGCTGTGATTTAAAGACATAGGTTCTACGTAGATCTAACATTAAGAACTGTGGTCATTTCCATGTACAAACATCAACTGTGTTTGAATTTATTCATTTTAATATTACGAAAAACTCAAAGGGATTATCCGAGTTTACTGCTAATATGAAACTGCTATACAACCACTGAATACCATACCGTACATTGCTACACTGTTACATGTATCCTTCCAGCTCTGTTGGCCGATCATCTAGTGTAACAATAATCCACATGTGTAATCTGGACGTTCCAAGCAGTTCATTAACAAATTAGTCGGTAATCGCAGAAGCATGTTATTGTAGCAAACGATAACATGGCGGGAAACATACACCGCTTACGTCATCGATAATAAACTGCACGAATATCGCTTACAGCATTAATATAAATATTTATATTGCACTGGGAAGAATCTTGAGGCGCATGTTTCTAATAAAGTTCTCGTTGCTCAAAGGTCGAACCACAGACTTAGAAATTATGTGCAATATACTAGTCCTTATAATTTCTACCTATGCGGCCAAAAATTTCATAGACAAATTTAATTAATTTATGATTTTGGGTCATCCTTTATTTTCGGCGGGGACTTGGGCTTTTCTTTGAGTTTAGTGTGTGCATCGCTCCGTGTAGTTGTGTTGTGATGTTACTGTTTTCTGTGCTCGGCTGGTTAAGCTGAGTACTGCCTTCGCTGTCCGAGATAGTCTTCTTTCTAAGTGTTACCGCATTCCTTCATCGTATACAATGTACAACTCACATAATACAACCATTTAGATGCCCAGTCACCCCATGCAAAAATGCCAACAAGGCCACTTTTCCTTCACATTTCAGAAGAAATGGCTGATTCCATGTAGAAGGATAAGTACATGTAAGTACTGGTTGCAGAACAATTGGTTGAATCCGAATAAACAAACTTTAAAGTAAATAATTTCCCGAATGCTTGAATATAGGAAGCTGTTAAGTCTATTTCTAGTTGCAAGGCTTATGCATTTATGATGTTTCTATGTTGTGTATTTGTTATGCATAATTGTGTTGTGTCTATATTGTGTCTGTGCCATGTATAATAAAATAACATTAATTATATTGTTTATATGTTATGCATAATTATGTTGTTCTAATGTTGTATGTTTGCGGTGAGTATTTTGTAACTTACATGACAAAAAATACATGTATATTGTTAGGCGTCCAAGGAGGAGCTAAGTTTGTAAATGCTCAGTAGAACTTCCAACACTACCGAGTGAACAAATTAAAAAAAATACAGTGTAATTGTTCACACTTTTATTCACAGAAAATAATAAATAATTAATAAATAAACATTTGTAAAGATTTAAATGAAAATGAAACAAATATATCATGTGTATTTTATGAAAACTGTTGTACAACACAATGTAGAGAGTCTACCACTCGCAGACAGATAAAACGGACATTTAAACAATTAAAGTCAAGTCAATGCTTCCAAAATGAATTGGGCTATTTAACAAGGAAGACCTGTTAAAAAGTCCGTTATCAAAGTTTTACAGACAGACGTTGTAAACACTTGTGTATAAAGTTACTAAACACTTGAAAAACGGTAAATTTTGCAATTTCATATGTGATCAAAGTAGGAAATATCACAAACAATGCAAACTAGTCAAAACTGTGTGTCACGTGACAAATATGTCGTCATCATGTTCATTTAAATATTGCATGAAATATAACTCATACTGTTCATGATATAATACAGACATGTACAAAAGTTGGGTATTCAATGGATATTCCATCATAGTGAATCCTTACACAATTCGACCATTGCGCATTTAGCAGTTGAACTAATTTCTATTTAATAATAGTTATGTTGATTAAGGTCCTTGTTGATTAGTGCATGTTTATGGAACAAATATTCGAAAAAAACAACGAATTTAATACTTCAAAAAAATTGAAATCCTACTTTTGAAAGTTTGAAGAGACAAAACTACTTGTAGAAATATGTCGAATTACATATATACTCATATTTATATCTTGTCATTGAGCTAAAACGTTCGGCATTTCAGTAATTGTAGAGAAACGCAATAGCTTGTGATGTTCATGTACACTTAGATATTTTGTTAGATATAATTGAAAGTAGTGATGACAATACAGTAGAAATAACAACAGACAAGTAACTCAGATACACACACTCGGTGTCGCATGATCACACATATTCTGAAACAAATAAGACGAAAATTACACACACAATAACCACAGGAAACATGTAATAAAAATATCAACTTTGAAGGAGCCGCAGCACTCACACTACAATGTAGAATTGTATGACTGTATTCTTTCATAGCATAATATATCCCTGGCTTATAATGAGAATGTCGTAAGTACAAAATCGATATATTGAGAAAATAAACAAGAAAAAATGTCTGAAAATTACACTGTGCTTTTTGAAAAGACAAGATGTTTCAACTTCATTTTAATTAACATGACTTGAGTTCCGATTTTCATGAAAAAAGACTCATATAAAGGACCTTATGATCTAGATTTCATATACGTTCTTTGTCTTATAAGGTCGTAAGAAGTACTGATGACGTTCTCATTTTAAGTCAGCGATATAAACAGACTTAGAACTGTATCACTTATAGATACATCTATACATTGACGAAGGTCTTCATACTATATATTGTACGAAGTTCTGGCAGTGGCACGACTCGATCAAAGGTGGTATTTATATACAGGTTTGACTGTGTATGAATGTGGACGCTTCTTTGTGAAGCATTTATAAGAAACATTGAGAATAAAACTCGTTAGTCCCTGTCAAGGATCAGTTATTTTATATTCCACTCTAGATAATCATATTTTAAACAACAAAACGTCCTAGACTCACACCCAACATGTCAACACACGGTTATATAGTCCACTTCATGTATGTCCGGATAGAACATTGACGGTTCAGGATAGTTCGTTCACCAAGTGTTTAGAGACACATCCGTCTTTCACAAGTCACGTGGTACCAGTCACGTGGTTCCATTCACGTGGTATCAGGTCACGTGGTGTTAAACACAAATGATATCCGATCAGGCCAAACTACGACAACTTTTTTGCGAATCGATTGGCGTATACATGTACTATATCAATCATTCGCTGTGCAACACTTGTACATATGCATGTGCTCATTGACTCATTGGGCTCGATTCTGAAGGGGTTTCACAGTAGTCTGAATTTACTGAGCCCGGGGCGCAGTAATCATCCTGGTGGGTAGCCCATCCGTAATAACTGTCCACCGTCCCTGGATAGCCACTATCAATGCTGAGGTTTTCTTGCACTTCCGAATCCATATGATCAAACGAGTTCATCTGAAATTAGAAAAAATGAAATAAACGTTACTGATTGGTCAACTGGTTAACAGTATTGACGAGTAATTTATATTGGACAATTCCATTGACACATATTTACGTCATCGCGCATAACACAAAAACAATATAGAAGATACATTAAATTTTACACATCTGTTTTACTAATAAACGTATTGGAACAACAAAACTAACATTTGGTACAGCACAATCATGTAATTCCATTACAAAAAATACAAAAACATTTTTTATCATTCATCAGTGTCTAATCAACGATTGGCATGGATTTTTGTGACATAATTTACGACTGTCGTAAAATCTAAAATTGGAACCACTTTACGACAATGAACGTGAGCCTTTGGCTAAGGAATGGAAAATAGTCTGATCATTTATACATGCAGCCTTCGTTTTACAAAATCCTTAACTGCTAATTTTATACGACCAGGAACCACAGGCTAAGTGAATTAACAAACATGTGGACCTAAGTAGGCCTATATTTGATTTTACCATGTTTAATAATGAAGGTAAAAATTGAAGTTGTATAGCAACTACAGAAAACGCCCTTCGGACACCAAAGCACTCTTCAAAACACCTCAAACGAATGTGTAGAGCTATCCACAGAATTATGATATATACCGACCATTATGGAAGAAGTCAGCAGGGTCCAAACAAGCACATATAAATATTGATGGGGCAACATGCTGTAACAGTCCAATGTTTGGAAAGTTAGAACTAGGGTTTTTGGTTCATGTTTGTAAAGTTTCTTGCAATTGGATTAGGTATTGACATCGTATATTAGACTTATATTTAAGTCGAAATATGTACATAACAGTAACGATGATTTGACTGGGTGCTGCAGAGGATGTGAGATCACTTATTATGTTCATGAAGAAAATGAAGTGTACGTGCATTTGAAGTCCGAAATGAAGTCACGTTTAAAATGCGGTCAGGATATTGTAAATGCGGTGACGTCGCGTCACAAGTTGGAGCTATTTCACTTTTTCGGCGTTTTTATTTCTTGTTAAGTGATTATGTTGTTCATCCGTCACGTAACTATACAATGGTATACATCGTTTTAAAGAGAAACAATTGTTTTATACAAATGTGTAATTTTCCCTTAAAAATGATAAATGATTAAGACGTCAGATTGTTTGAAAGACTCAAAAACTACAAAATACACGTTGTAGAGATGTAACACTTTTTGTCGAGCACTTGCAGTAAAACCTAATTTTCACCAATACTTTTACGCCAAAAGACGTTAAAAGTTTGCATGACAAGAATTGAAACCATGTGCTTCTGATATAATTTCCGTAGATTTGCTTAACGGAACCGGAAGTTGTAAAATAAACATGGTTTGAAGAAAAATATTGATGTAGAGATTTCGAAAAAAGTAGCGTTTCGGCTACAAAGAAGAATTTAAAATGTGAATTACACCTATCTTTTTCAACGCACGTATTAAATATTTGAATACACAAATATTGTTTTTTCCTAGATAAAAATGTGTGAAAACTCAAGTGATAAAATGACATAAACAATGTTTTTTCCTTGTTTTTCTATGTCCACAGAAATGTCCCACTTGCGTAAAAAATACGTTCTTTATGTAAACCGTAATTTTCGTTTCTTCTTTATGTTTTATGCTTTGTGTATTGCAAGCAAACGACTAAAGAAATAAAATATTGTTTTTCTTCTGCATCTATACATGTATTATAGTGTTAATTGCTCTAAACATGATAAAATGGTGCGTAATAATCCATGTCCACAGAAATGTCCCACGGCACGTTTTAGGCGACGCTGACGTTGATATCTACTTAAAACGCTTCATGTATTTCTACAAGAACAACATCTGTTTGCATGGCATTGCTTAACTTTATGCGAAACCATTTTTTAAAACACCCCCATCGATATGCTGAACGAAGGGTTTTTAATGGAATATATTATATTTACAACTATATTTTTTACTGGATATATACATGTATATATAGAGAGATTCGTTAGAAATAATTTGAGTGTTAAACGAAGTTATATGCGGATCTACTGTACATAATATTAGATTACTCGTTTACTTTTGTTAAATATTTTCTAGTATGTTTATAATTTAAGAATGATTTGATTTTTTCCTCAGTTGTTACTCGAAATACATGCATGTATGCAAATTATAGCACAATAATAAAGACGTTGTGGTTATTTACATGTAAATGAACCATTTTTGTCGCTAAATTATCGCTTCATTGTTGTAAGTTATTATTTATGTTGTCATAGTTAATTTCTGCCATTCTTGGGGTGTGTCCCAATGCACATTAGAACACAAATAGTGTGCTAACCTTGATGTTATTGTCCGCCCGTGATTAAATTTTAATGACAATTATACGGTAAATTAACGCCAACCACATTTATCTAAAATAACGGCGTTTTGACGTTACGCAAACTAGCTCCAACTTGTGACGCGACGTCGGTGTCTTTGTGTATACATGTACAAAGATAGATTCCGCACGTAACATGTTCTGATTTAAAAAAATCGGCCAAATAATTCTTAACTTACTAGTAAACTGAAATGAATATGGGATTATTTTCCGTAAGGGTGAGCCACCTTATGACAGAAGTAGCCAAGGACATGTGTACCGGAAGTAGTTCATGTAACCTTTGTTTCACATACTCTGTTCATTCATAAAATTCATTGTTCGATGCACAGGAAGATTAAATATAACTAGTTAAGGTTAAAATAAGTAATGGATTTTTTTTGCTTAGTGGTATTATAAATGCAATGTACATGAATGGGGTGTGAAAACTGAAGGTTATGAGGTAGGAGTTCGCATAATACTAATGCTCGTTTGCATTGTACAATGTATATAATACAACGAAGTCAAGACGGAAAAGGCATACAAGCACGCCAAAATATAGAAGCAAACACAAAATACACAGATAAAAACAAGTGACAGAAAATAAAATAATATTCACAAAAATCAAACAAAATACAACAAAAATTCTGCACATTGACCAATAACGGTAAACTGAATAATATTATATTCCTCAACTGTTTCGGTCAACTAGCTTATGGTAGTGTATAAGCAAGCGAAAACAACGCCAGAGTTGCTAATTTCTTTTCATTCGTGCGTTTCTAAAATCATTGTACATTTTACACAGGGACCTGTGGCGCAACAAATAAAGAAATAATATATTATTTTAAGTCATGAAATATTTTCCGAATGTTTTTTATAATACAACAAAAGTAAAAATAATGAAACACAAAATAAAAATGCAAGCACTAGCAGGCGATGTGAAGGAACGGAAGCAGATATACTACGACTGGGTTCAGGGGCTTGTAGAAAATTTACTAATAATTAAAAATGTTAGAAGTGAAACGGAAACAACATACTATTTAAAACACTGTATCCCTCAAATTTTATATAATAGGTGGAGATATGTATCAATTAGTTTTAACTTTTAATCTAAAGTGACAATCTTAGAAAGAAATATCGTACTAGTATACAGGCATTTAGAATTTGATTCTGATCGCGTCATGTTATTTTTTAAAAACAAAAATGAAACAAGAAATCCCTACAAGTCCCTGTGTTCTAATTTAATATCAAGTTTACCGTGAAAATGTGCAGGCTTTTGTTGTATAGGAATATGTTTGATTTATCGTGAATCGTCATAGCAGACGATCATGTCGTCATCGTCTTCCTCTGCGACGTCACAAAATGCGCTCACCAATTGTTGGAACGGCGGATGATGGTCAAGGTCACTCTGCATTGCAAAATCACTCAATGCTTTCCACGGTGGTTGATAGGCTTGCACCTCGACAGGGTTAGCCTGCATTGGACTCTCATGTCGTACTGGACTCGATGCCACCATTGGTACGCCTTGCATTGGACCGTGCAGTCTCCCACCATTCTGAAAATAACAGCAAAAAATGATTATTTTATTATCTCGTGACCGAAATATGTTCATATTTTTAAACAATCGATGAACAAAAATTATAACAATTATTATTATACAAATATAGGATCGAAACACTTGAGTAGTCATTTAGCACAATAGGGAACGAATTCCCACGCGCCATTTTTCTAGAACTAGATCTCGGTTACACCATAAAAGTCACGTAACATTAAATCAGATCATTATTATAATCCTCAGTCCACACTGTTCTCTGGTCGTGATTTAGCTAATACAGTAGCTGTAAACCTTTGTACTTTGATTTTATACACGATTGTTCTAAAGTCTTACAACAATGATGACGTCATTCAAAATGGCGGCCTAGAAAGGCATTTGTCATTGTCTATACATCTTCGGGTTATCGATGGCACATATCGTCACACGCTCTTTCGCTTATTTTTTTTTGTAACGTTAATATTTTCATGTTTTGAATTATGAACTCAGTTTACACGCACGATTTATAACTTAACAAGATTCACTCCCGGTAATATGCTATTCGTCATATTTCCTTATGTAAACTCACACTGTTGAATGTAGTACTACATAAGTTTGTTCATGTCAAAATGTGAACAAAAATCGTTCATTTTGGACTTAAAACATGCTTTCTCAGACAAAACAGATTTCTTATCATTTATGTAATCATGTTTTCACTACTTTTATTGATAAACTGTCTACAAATGATATTTAATGTTTACAGCATAACTTATAAATCACGTTTTTGCAATATATGTCACATTCATAATTATAAAACTAAACGTGACACTAAGCATATGAAATTGGAAAATTACAAAAATATATAATAAAATATCGCGAACATTTTATGCGCAGTAACGAGAAAATTTATGTTTCCGAATGCTCTCTGACGTCCAAAAAACTATATTTAAATCGCCATTTCCCCGCGCATACTGAATGGTGAGTTATTTGAGACACAATCCAGGCCCCCCTATACCCAGCATGTCGCCACGTAAAACAGTCAAAAGTTTTGATTAATGTACGCAGTTCCACGCATACTAGAACTGTTTCATCCCCACCCCATCAATTTTTTGTACACATTATAAGAAAAATAAATGTCCTAAGACAAGTTAAAACATATGCAATAACGGAAATGATTTGAATTTTTTGTGCTTATGTATCTAAAACAGACATAGGCCTCCCATACAGAAATTAGGCATTACAGATTCATAGAGTAATTTGTTTGGTTATTAGAAGATATAAATAACATTTTAGATAAGATTAGAAATTGTATCAAATTTATGTTTTTTCGTTCAGTAAATATTCGCACAATCTTGTACATACATTACATTTATTTCCCCTGTCAAAGTTCAGCAAATCTGATGTTACGAGCAAACAATGTCACAATGTGATATGAAAGTTGGATATAAGAAACGAAAAACGCTGCAGCTGCAAAAATAGATTAAAAATGTATGTAAAAAATGATTTACGTTAATTTCCATAAAATATTAGAAAATCTCTATAAAAAATAGTTAAAGATTGGGAAAAAGTTCATTGAATCGTTATTGTTGAAAAAATGAACAATTTTCAGCAATTTCCTCTGTACATTAAACTACATGGAATTACGTGCTGAAGTTTGTAATTACAATAAAACACATTCATTAATACATTTATCTACGTAATAGTTGGTATGATGACAATTTCGATAAATGAACATTTTACGCGATCTAATACTCAGATCAATTAACAAGAACATATCTCTATTATCGCCATTTTTACCTTTTATTCGTAGCAAATTGGCATATAAATATACTTTTAGCCAATCAATTCTAGAAAAGGTAGTATTAGGATACTAACAAATACATTAAAATCCAATGAATTTAAACTTTTGATATAATTTACAAATAAACGAAAGTCTTATTACATCACATTGATATTCTGTCTGCAATAAAGTAAATGAGTAGGCTTAGAATAAGAAGGTCGCAAGTACACAATCGATATTTTGAGAAAAAGAAGAAGAAAAAACTGTCTGAAATTTACTCTTTACTTGTGCAAAAACAATCTTTTACAACTTCATTTTGGTCAACATGACAAGTTCCGATTGTCATGAAAATCATGAAAATAGGCTCATTCGAAGAGTCTTGAGGTGCAGATTTCGAATATGCACCAGTCTTATAAGGTCGTAAGTAGTAGTTACGGCCTTCTCATTCTAATCCAGCGATATATCAGAGCTTATACACCATCCGTGGTTTAAAAAGGGGAAAACGATGTTGACGCCTCTAGGATGACGCGTACACTTTACAACAGTTACCTATACAACGAAAATTTTGTCAAAATAAAATGCTATTTTTGCAATAACATGCTGGTTGACATCTTTCCGACAGTATGTTTGGTGACTCAACATAGGTTGTCCTCTTTTTTTGTTACGCTCATGTAGAGAACAGTTCGCGATCAGTGTACCTTTTGTTTTCATCCCTATTTCACAACGTAGTGTGTTGGCAGATCATATCGTTCACGCAGGCTCGCTTTACTAGAAAATTATTAAATCAACGTGAAATCTGTATCGACAAAGTCACATCAAACAGGTTTGAACAATGATGGTTTTAATTATACACCGCTCAGTGCATTGATTGTAAAGGGAACGTGAGCAAAAAGACAGTATTTTATTTGTTTGGAAGGACAAGTTTATTTGTCCCTGTTATGGAGATTTAATCCATAGTCCTGCAACAATATCTTCTGTTTATTTTGATAATTATTTTACTAGTAATTTACAGACAAGCGCTTCACTAGTAAGATGTATGCCGTTTTGTGGTTGACCGAAGCGACATCGGTGTACCGCAGCGACATTTTAATGTTCTTGTCGCTGTTAGAGTTACAATAAAATAACATGAACATTAAACATATAGTTATGATCACGTGGTTTAATAAGCAGCAGCAGTAACAACAACAACAACAACCGCAACAAAAACAAAAACAACAATCCCGTATTTAAATACACCAAAGGCCCAATTAAAAGTTTGAAGAACACGCCGTTTTAATGTGCAAATATAGTATAATATTATATCTACGCAAATATAAACGATTTAATTGTAACATTAAATTTCTTGTCTGCAACTAGGTACCACCAATAAGTCAGATACAGACATTATTTTGACCGGTTACTAGTATTAGGTAAAAAAGTTAGTACATGCAGTTGATTTCTGTACAAAGAGGACAGTGTTTTGGAACATTCGTGCTTATAGTGTCAAAGATGAACATTTCTCCAGAAAACCAAAACGTTAACATTATGGACTTAGGAATCTTTAACTCATGAGTCGATTCAAAGAAATGTTTAACCAACCGGCAGTGGATTAGGGAGCATGAAGGAGGTTTTGTCAGAAACAGACTGGCTTTCATTTAAGTTGGATCCCGTCACATAGAGAAAGAAGCTTAAAGCGACACCGAGCTATTACAAATAAATACTAAATCCTCATTAATTGACATTGTGACATCGGTTTTTGAAATCAGAAACGATGCGAGTAAAATTGAGCAATGGAGTAGAAACACGAGAAAGCCCCATATCATCTACACTAGTATAATCCCTTTAACATGACATGCTCTCTGAAATAATTGCTATAATATCGACAATCAATTTTACCAACAAAAACCTGTGTTAGAACGGTGTATGTACAACAAACTTAAGGTATGAGATACACGAATATGGTGAGTTAGGTTTCGTTTTCAAACCATTGAAGAATACAGAGAGAAAACATAGCAGAGTTGATATGACAGAGGAGCATGAGTACCCGAGGTTCAAAGAGACCATAACGCTGTAGTCGGGCAGATGATTACATCGTCTTCAAGCTATCTCGTCACCGTTTAACTCTGTAGCCGGAGACGCGTGCCACTGTCACCAGGGTGGTCGTACTGCCGGCGATAACTAACAACCCTCCTCACAAGCCCGGATTGCCACACTCTTATACAAATAAACACAAATCCTTGAAACTATCATATATTGTAGAAGTAGCTTAACAATTAATTTCAAATAAAACACTGAAATCTACGAAATAATCTGAATTGGTCAAATTTTGAGACAATTAAATTGATGTTGGTTAACGTTAATAACGGGACTGTTTGCAATCGCTTACGACTTTATCTAGACAAGCCAGGCTTAGAAATTTGGTTTAGTGTTGTTGAATTTGTCATTAAAGTTAATCGGAACAGCGAAATTTATTACTTGAATTCTTTCCCAAAATTATTACAGTTTTATCGAACTTAATATCGCATAACATTGTCGTGAAATACCGTAAAACGTCGTAGTAACCAGCCATTGTCGTAAATTCTAGCGCTATCTGATCAAGAAGAGATGTTGGTGCATTGCACTGACAATAGCAAGACGCTATTAATCGGGAGAAAATATCTTTATTTAAAATCAATTGATTGTTGAGAAAATAAATATATTAACAGTCTAGGCGGATCCATCAAACTGATTCGTTTTTACCCTGTTCAGATTGTTAATTTTGACACTTTAAAGTTTTGGACTATATGAACGCAATTATATTGAACAACGTTAACATTTAGCACAGTTTCTTAATAAATGCTTAGTAACAATCACTGCACAATACATAAATATTTATATACAAGTGTCATTTTGGTGTTAAGTTGTCAGCTGAATAATAAAAAAGCAATAAAATCATATACATTGGATCAACAGATAACAACAGAAAATGACGTTTTTATTTAAAGTATTTTTCAATCGCGACTATCGTTGACAAAGCTTGACAACTATTATACGTTACAGATGTATAACTTAGATTCTGTTTCGTGACATCTTAATAATATTCCTTAGCGCGATAAATTCAATAAAAATTAAAAAACAAAAACAAAGAACAAAAACTGCCCATAGTATGGTTATGGCCAACGATCAATGACCGAAACATAAAATTAAGCAACTCCTTTTACATGTAATTTGAAAGCATCCAAACATACTTCCCGACGTACGGTAATACACATTTTCATGATTGTTAAAAATACGAAAGTGCATGTCTTTGATTGCCCGACTTCATGATTTTTACAAATACAAAAGTGCATGCATTTAACTCTTGTATCAACAACGTCTGATGATGATAACACGTGAAAGTAAATAAGCGAAAATATCCTAACATCATATTTACATCTTCAAAAATCGTTTAGACCTTTAACTTCAGGGCGGACTGAAACATAGTTTAAAAGTCATTTGTTGCCGTTTGCCAACGTGCGCTTGTGGCATTTACTTACAACATGTACCGCTGTACGATTTACACTACAATTTGATGGAAAATATAGTTTTGTTCTTTGTTTGCTGCTGATCATACAGAACTATGAATACAAACAGTGAACGGACATCATCGAACAGTGAACGAACTCAAACGAACAATGAACGGACATCACAGAACAACGAACGGACATCACCGAACAATGAACGGACATCATCGAACAGTGAACGAACACTACCGAACAATGAACGAACATCATCGAACAATGAACGGACATCACAGAACAATGAACGAACACCGCCGAACAATGAACGAACATCATCGAACAATGAACGAACACCGCCGAACAATGAACGAACATCATCGAACAATGAACGGACATCACAGAACAATGAACGAACACCGCCGAACAATGAACGGACATCACCGAACAATGAACGAACACTACCGAACAATAAACGGACACCACCGAACAATGAACGAACATCACCGAGTAGTGAACGGACACCACCGAACAATGAACGGACATTACCGAACAATGAACGGACACCACCGTACAATGAACGAACATCACGGAAGAATGAACGGACATCACCGAACAATGAATGGCGCGCGTCGCCAATCAGAAAAGATATCATACATTTAGATGTCTGCAGCGGTTTATATATTGTCCAATAGTTTTCTAGATCTCTAGACTACTCTTACTTGTGACACATTAAATTGTCTGCTATCAACAAGTCCGTTAGCCCTGTACATTACATTATCCAACTCGAGCCGCTCACTATACAACGCCATATTTCTAATTGTCTGACAGTGATGTATTATTTTCCACCAATTTTCCAGGATTGGTTATGTTACATAAGATGCATAGACCAAATAAATACATGCATTATGCATGAGCTATTGGCAGTCGTGTCTCTATAGATATACAAAACATTATCAGGAAGTGCCAATTTTGCGTACAATTTCCAGGAAACGCTGTCTTCGGATAAGTTCTATAGTCTTCGTCTAAAACGACTTGTCACGTGTTATTTTTACATTGTGTTTTTTCCCGTAAAAGCCGACATCTTAATATTATACAATAATGGAACTCATGTCAAATTGGCAACACATTGTAATAATTTATGTGACAGAGCTAACGTAGAGTATGGCTTGGATTGTTTATAGCATTACTGTTGCCTTTTTACCAATGCAATAAATCTATAAGCATGGGGCTGAGTTTAGGGTGAATATTGTGTTATAGTTTAATCTAGACGAAGTGGCGGTATCATGGGCATGGCTGTGGTGGTACATGCAAGATCTATATTCGCTTATATCATTCTCGTTCAACAAGCGTACATCGCTGGCTTAGAACCAGAAGGTCGTAACTACAAAACCGATATATTGAGAAAACAAGAGAAAACTGTCTGTAATTTACTCTTTTCTTATGGGAAAACACGTTTTTAAAACTTCATTTTGGTCAACATGACAATTTTCATGAAAATAGGCTCATAAGAAGCGCCTTGTGAAGCAGATTTCAAATATGTATGAGTTTTATAAGGTCGTACGTAGTAGTTACGTCCTTCTGGTTCTAAGCCATCGATATATTCGTCCAAAACATAGTCTGTGGACTTGACTAACCATGGATTTATGAGAATGACTTCTATTCAGCACAGCCTTATAGTCACCGTTAGTTACATCTACTAGAATATATACATGTACATTATTAATGTTTCGGTGACTAGGTTAGCTTTTTGATAGAGAAACATTCGGCAGGGTTCATCATACTCCCCATTCAGTGATACATACATGTAGCTCACGGGGTACTGGAAACCAAGAAATTGTTTCTCGCGATTTATTTTCGCGGAGTTCGTGAGTGGTAGAAATTCGCTATATCAAGTAGCCGCCAAAGTGTTCAAACTATTAAAATGGACATCGCGGGAGACTAAAAACGCGAAAATTTGTTGTCGCGATTATGAAGAAGGTCGGCTGTCAGCAAATCGCGAAAGTTAATATTCGCGAAAGTAAATTGGTTTACAGTAAATGGCGTATGTTAATTACCTAGAAATATCAATTGACATGCCGACATCTGCCCAGTGGGCTGATTAACTCTAACATGTTGTTAATTACTTAAGTGATTAAACAGTTCCATGTTTATGTATGTATAACATTAATTCAGCAGCACGAGGAGCCACGTGACGGGCTTCTGTTATATTTTCTAACAGTACCGTTATTTGCAAGAATGTTCAGTTATTGCCAACTGAGTATACTCGTCGCCAAACTTTGTTTTCTGGCTAACAGAATACATAATTCAGTACTGTGGAAAATGATCATAATAACACAATGCATGTATATACATGTATTGACATATACAAACCACAGGTAACTGTATCATTGATAACGAAAAAAAAACGAAAACAAAATTACAAAAAAATAATATTTTGCGTTTTAGTCTTTTTATCAATGATACAGTTATCTGTGGTACAAACATAAGATTATCATAAAACGAATTTCTGTATATTTTTTCTTTGAAATAAATTACAAAATGCATAAAACAAAAACGAACAAAGTATACTCGGCATTATTAATTTACCTTTGAACTCATTGACTTAAAATATTTGATATTAAAGAATATGTTTATTTTGGGTTTTTTTTTCAATAACTATTTTAGATGGCTTTTGACTTACATGTATAAGGGCCAGTATCGGCGAATTGTGAGTTTATAAAAGTATTACATGTGTTTGAATTGTCATGGAAATGAAGAAGCATACTAGTTTTGTTTAAAAAATCTTTGATAGCAATTTGCAAATTATTACAGAACCCTCCGGTCAGTTAGAAAACCTGCCACATCGCGTCACAAGTGACTACAATGTGTTAGGGGATTATAGAAGAATTGAAGGGAGTTTTGTAAGGACTGGACCCTTTATTGATAACAAAAACAGGGAGACTAAGCGTCCTGCTGGTACTGATATAACGAAGTAAAGTCCTCATTCTGAATGTAACATTGGTAACTAGCTTATTGACGTGTCAGCACCATCTGTCTTACTCAGACTGTCTAGGGTTCTTTAAGGGTTTATAAGAGGCACTCGTGTGGACCCTTGGACGATCAACGACGCGTATAGCGGTCGGTTAGGACCACATACGAATAGGGCACATGTTGTCATTCAGTAATTGGCCATAAACATTAATTATATTCAAATGTTAACATATTTTATATTAATTAAAATATTCACAAGGTTTAGAATTGTGAAGATTGTCAAAATACACGAAACCCCACACAGAGAAAATATAACACGTCTAATTGAATATTAACGTTATTTGAAATTTGACTAAGTTACTATGTTACAACGTTCAAATTTACATTGTTCCACAAAGCCTAATTATTACTCATTATTAATTATAATCACAAAAGTGTTACCCCGAATAAATATTTTACTCAGTATATTAGTACTGCATGTATACAAGCCCGAAATAAAGTCTGTTATTTAGCTCGATTCATTGTTTTCATTTGATAAAAGTCATTTAAAAAAAACACACACACAAACAAACACATGACAAGAAATGTTCAGGATTCGTGAAACGACCAAACGACTCATAGGTACCAACTCACGTTTTATTCAGAAAGAACGCTCGAGTATCAAATAAGCGTATTTTGTGTATTTTAATAAATGTTAGCAAAAAAACCCAACATAAAATCAGTTAGGGTGTAATCACTCGGGCTATTATGAAAATTATGGCATTTAAATCAACGCTTTGTGTCTCCAACGTTTAACCAATTTAATTAAAAATTAATAACAAACTTCAAAACAAATAGAAAAATAATAGAGACGAAAGTTCACTTCTTTTGTACAATTTAATAACCTTCTCAGACCACACAGCTATTTTTCCGGGCTTGACTTTCAAATTTCAAGCCCGAGACGAATAATGGGCGATAGTGAAGTTATTGTTGGGTGGTTAATTTAGAAATTAGCGGGCGTACGCCTCCGGTAAAACTTGTAGCATTGAGGTGCCAGCCATAATAAAACGACTTGCTGAAATCATTCATAAAACATGAACCTAATCAGTTCAATGAATTGGCTTTTTAGCTGCTTACAGCGCAGTGTTTAAAGAATAATTTACTAAAACCCTCGATCGTTGACGTAGACCGTTTTTGATAGTTTGCTGGTGTCAAATATGTTTAATAATATTTTGTCAATGTTATAATTTTGCTATATTTTAATTGATTTTATTATAATTCCGTTTCAAACATTTCTTTAATATTTTGATCTGTTCGAGACGAATGGTTTAGTTTGACTTCAAGTGGCAAATATAATTATACCCACCAAAATGTTTGTGATTTACGTACGAACGAAAACAGTGACAGAAATGACTCAACAGTTTCTGTCTCTGACTACTAACTTTCAGTTATTTCATGTATCTTATATATGGGAATATACATGCGTGATGAGCCTTTTAGGTGAAATACGGTTTATTAAAAAAATTAAATAATGAAGTATAGATTCCTCATTTTGTCATTTTTTCATTTAAAAAATAATACATACGAGTAATTACATAATTATGTTTGATAACGTTAGTTTGTCGACAGTTTGCATAAAAGTCATGTATATGGGAATATTGTCAGAATGTTAATCATATTGCAAGGTTCAATTTTTCGTCCACAGGTTCAGCGACCCAGCTTTTTATATTCATCATCAATCGTGTCAATAGACGCTTGTTTCATTCCTAACGTGCGCTTAGGCGACTTAATTTCCGGTTCGTTCCACGATGCTGACTTTACTCACGAGAAACACGCGGAGAGCGAGAATGAAAAGGAAACTTTCTATGTAGTAATCTTTACAAAGAATTTCGTGCCGTGGAGTTTTTCCTTAATTTAGAATTATCCCGGCGCCATGCGACCCTAGAACCCCTGCCTACGTGAACAAAGCTTATTAATAAACTGCTCATTCAAACTTCTCGTGCGCACGAATATTCCGTGCGGAGTCGCCACGTGTTCAATAGGTGAGTATTTGTCTAATTAATAGAATTATATTATAAAACATGGCTTGATGAGCTCCATGTTTTCTATGAAACTTTCTGAGCAATCGTACCATAAGTCAAGGTTTTCAACGCGGTTACAACTAAAGTCTGTGAGGAATTTTCAGCAGAAATAAATCAACATTTTAACCAAACTGATATCTTCAGGAAAAAAAGTATTTTTATATTTTGCTCTAACACCAGGAAATCCATCGCGTTTTCTTTTCCAAAACGAGAATGTTTTAGTTTTGGTTAAGTATGTATACTGTGTGCATTATGTTGACACATTTAAATAGGAAATAAAATCAGAATATATGTGCGGTACATGTTTGCAACTTTGCAGTAGAAAGACTTTCCTCGGGTAATCCTTTGATTTAATACGACTTTAACAAAGACTTGTCAAGTTAAACATTAACGAAAGGAATACAAAAACGCCAATGCCAAAGGGCGTCCGTAAAACGAAGAGTAAACTTCCCCTTTATAAAAGTTATGTTTACTACTAAATCTTTTTGTTACACAAATGATCTGTGTAAATTTAATTGTGTCAGTATAAATAAGGTTATGGGGCAAAGATGTGGTTCAATAAAGTTTGAAATGATGTAAAAATCGCTTCTAGATACATTTAATTCAACAGAAGTAATTTACCTAACGTTAGTTGAGTGTAAACATTTATAGTTGAATCGAGTCTCACTTAAGGCGCTCTTGGTAAAGGTCATTAAAATTCAATTTTCTAAGTAGTGTATAAGGTATTATACGGTTGTGGGGAACCTGTATAACAATTTTAACAGCTCCTCTTGTTTAATAATTGG